>CM066035.1:858182566-860611808 GCA_033557465.1 Ichthyophis bannanicus
CCAGCCGGCCTCCTGTGCTGAGAGAAACCAGCTGAGGGGAAGAAGCTATGCTGATGGAGTCAAAAACCCCCACCCTGCTGAGCAGGGGCCGGTGTAGTGGGCTTGGGGGCCTGCTGCCTACGGGACCCATTACCCCGTCCCTTGGCCTGCTGACCCTTTTGGGAAGCTGCTGAGGCCTGATACTGAGGGTAGTATTTATAGGCAGCCGCCTTCCTCGGGTAAAAGGTCTTTTTCCCCGAGCCCTTCTTCTTCTGAGAAGGGGCAGAGGTTTTTCTGGACAGTCTAGTTCTGGTCAGAGTCTCGGTCTCGATTTGTGCAGCCTTTTCAGCCATGGGTTTGCCAAAGAGGTTTTCACCTCTGCAGGGGACATCGACCAACTTGTCCTGGACCCATGGCTCGAGGTCGGATGACTGAAGCCAAGCCTGTCGGCGGGCACCGATGCTGGCTCTGGCTACTCGAGCGATGCTTCGAAGCCATCGTAGGCTGCTCGAGAGATAAACTTCGAGCACTCTCGAATCCCAGTGGACAAGGCTTGGAATCTCTGCAAAGGTTCCTCGGAGAGACCAGCAGAAAACCCGGCAATTTCCTTTGCCAGATCTCGGAGATACATGCCCATATAGAGCTGGTAGGTCTGGACTCGACAAGCAAGCATGGAGCCCTGGAAACACTTTCTACCGAGGGCATCCAGGCTCCGGGCCTCCCGGCCGGGAGGCACCGAGGAGTGCATCTTTTGACTCTTGAGTCTATGCACGGCCGATTCCACCACCATGGAATGGTGCGGTAGTTGTGCCTTTCAGAACCCGGGGCTCTTGCGGACTCGATAAATGGAATCGACCCGCTTGCTTAAGACCGGAGCTGGCGCCGGGTTCTCCCACATGCGGAAGAGAAGTCGCTCCAGCATCGGAGGAACCGGTACAGTAAAGGCCTCCTTCGGGGGAGAGTCATACTGAAGGGCATCGAGCTCCTCAGCTCGAGGCTCCTCCTCGGGATCCGCGGGAAATGCCAAGGCCTTGGCCATATCCCGCACGAAGTCCGAGAACCGGGTGTCCTCCGGGGGGGACCGTCTCCGAGGTTCGGACTCGGGTGAGTCCGATGGGACACACCGAGTCCGAAAACTACCAGGGGACTCTTCGTCCTCCGATTCCCAGTCGGACTCCTCGGAGGAGGATTCGAGTGGCTCCGGTCGGGCGGGCACCGATGCCCTCCGCCCCGACGCTGAAGGTGTCGGCGTCGACGACCTCGGTCCCGAATGGGAGACCGAGGGAGACCGCGACCGAGGATCGACTCGAGCTCGGATGTACTCGAGGATCGGCTCGGTCTCCGGGGTCATCTTGGACGTCGACGGACGCATTGGCAAGGCCAGGGATCAATGCCCGCTGCTGGTCCATGAAGGCAGCCAAACTGCTCTCCAAGGCCGTCAACCTGAGTCCAAGCTCAGGAGACCCAGCAGCCCCTGACTCCTTCGGAGGCGAGTCCACGAGGACCACAGTACTCACGTGTCCAGGCGACTCCATTTCGAGACGAGGATGTTTCAAAGGCCTCTCCGACTCAGAGGACCCGGGACAGCTATCGGGGCTATGCGACCTGGCCCTCGAGGAACCAGGAGCGTCCACCGACGCCGCCCTCGCGGGTTTTTTCTTCCGATGAAGTTCCCGAGTAGGAGACCCCCTCTCAGAGGAACTCCGACGATGCTCAGGACCGGAGTCCCAGGACGTTGAAGTCTCTGACGAGGTCCGGGCCCGGCCGGACGCGGAGTCAGAGAAGATTCGTTCTCGTTGATGCTGCCGACTCAACGCTTTTGAGGACATCTTGCCACACGGACCACAGATCATCGGGTCATGATCAGGTCCGAGGCAGCAGAGGCAGCAGTCGTGTGTGTCGATAAGAGAAATGAGTTTCTTACAGCGATCACACTTCCTAAACCCGCTGGCAGCCATCGAGGGAAAAAGGGCCCCTGCGAGGTCAAAAGACAGGGCTGCCAGTGAAAAGGAAAAAAATGGCGCGAACGCTTGTCACGAAGGACAAGAAACCAAAAAATAAAGAAACGGACCCAATACCAGCGTAGCGGGTCCGGGCGGGAAAAAAGATCCGGCGTCGAACCGAAAAAGAATAAAAAATAAGAGAGAAAATCAAGTTTTTCAGCGGTGATCACAAACAGCGTCTGTAGGGCTCCGCGGAAAAAAGAAGACTGAGCAAGATGGCACCCTTGGGCGGGAAGGGAACCGCGCATGCACGCTGCAAATCCCAAAGGCTTTCTTTGAAAGCTGGGGAAATTGCTCCGCGAGGGCTCCGTCGGCGCCAACGTCACCCATACTTAAGGACTGACTTCCTGCTTGGTCCTGGAGAATAAATAAGACCTCAGGTCTTGTTGGTGTTGACCATCAGGTTGTGTGTCATGAGCCAATCTAAGACCGCGTTAAAGCAATCAATTATGAACGAGTAGTCCAGCTTGTCAATTAGGAAAGGTGTGTAGAGTAACACGTCATCGGCGTAAATGTGGTAGAGTACGTTGAAAGATTGAATAATAGAGCAGATTGGCTGTATGTAGATGTTAAAGAGCAGGGGTGAGAGGGATGATCCTTGGGGAACCCCTAGTGTTTGTTGAAAAGGCCTGGATGTTTGGTTATCTATGTGGACTTCTTGTTGTCGGTACGATAGGATGGATTTGAAACAGTCTAAGCTAGGCTTCGAAGGTAGCGGACCTCACGCGCCACCTAGATAAGGTCTTAGATAGTGCTGGGGATGAGTCTGCTGTCTTAGTACATGTCGGTACCAATGACATAGGAAAATGTGGTAGGGAGGTTCTGGAGGCTAAATTTAGGCTTTTAGGTAGGAAGTTGAAATCCAGAACTTCCAGGGTAGCATTCTCCGAAATGCTTCCCGTTCCAAGTGCAGGACCCAAAAGGCAGGCAGAGCTCCGGAGTCTCAATGCATGGATGAGACAATGGTGCAGAGATGAGGGTTTTGGATTTGTTAGGAACTGGGGAACATTCTGGGGAAAGGAGGGGCTCTTCCAAAAGGATGGGCTTCATCTTAACTGGGATGGAACCAAGCTGCTGGCATTAACCTTTAAAAAGGAAATAGAGCAGCTTTTAAACTAGATAATAGGGGAAAGCCGACAGTCGCCCAAGAGCGGATGGTTCGGAAGAATGTATCCTTGAAGGATACTACCAAAAGCAGAGAGGTTCCAAAAAAGAGTAAAGTAGCCAAATGCCCTCGAGTATGAAGCAGACAGAGCTTAAAGATCCCAAATTACCCTTGTCTACCAATAGCCACATTAATATGAATAAAATACAGTCTCTAAAATGCTTGTATGCAAATGCTAGAAGTCTAAAAAATAAGATGGGAGAGTTAGAATATATAGCAATAAATGAGAGGTTAGATATGATTGGAATATCAGAGACATGGTGGAAGGAGGACAACCAGTGGGACACTGATACCTGGGTACAAACTATATCGTAATGATAGAGCTGATCAAATTGGTGGAGGGGTTGCGCGCTATGTCAGAGAGGGCATTGAGTCAGAAAGGATTAAAGTTTTGCAGGAAACTAAATTTGCTGTAGAATCTCTATGGATTGAAATTCCAAGTAAAAAGGGGAAGGCGATGGCAGTGGGGGTGTACTATCGACCGCCTGGCCAGAATGAACAAATGGATGATGAAATGCTCAAAGAAATCAAGGAAGCTAACAAAAGTTACAGCGCAGTAATAATAATGGGTGATTTCAATTACCCCGGTATCGAGTGGGTCAGTGTCACGGCAGGACTTGCTAGGGAGATAAAGTTCCTAGATGACAAATGACTGCTTCTTGGAGCAGCTGGTTCATGAACCGACCAGAGGGGAAGCCATATTAGACCTAGTCCTTAGTGGAACACCAAATCTAGTGCAAGAGATAAGAGTGCTGGGGCCACTTGGCAATAGTGATCATAGCATGATCGCCTTTGATTTAATTAGTGGAGGAGGGATAGTAAGGAAATCCACAGTACTACCTTTTAACTTTCGAAAAGGAGACTATGATAAAATGAGGAAAATAGTTAAGAAAAAACTAAAAGAAGCAATTGCAAAGGTTAAAGATTTACATCAAGCTTGGGGGGTGTTGAAAAATACTATCTTGGAAGCCCAGACCAGCTGTATTCCACGCTTTAAGAAAAGTGGAAGGAAGTCCAAAAAACTGCCAGCATGGATTAAAGGTGAGGTCAGAGAGGCTGTTGTTGCCAAAAAAGCATCTTTCAGGAAATGGAAAAAAGAGCCAAACAACGAAACCTGGAAACAGCACAAGCACTGGCAAGTCAAATGCAAGGCATTGATAAAGCAGGCAAAGGGAGAATTTGAGAAGCAGCTTGCTGCGGAAGCAAAAACACAAAATAAAGATTTTTTCAAGTACATTCGTAGCAAAAAACGTGTGAGAGAGTCAGTTGGTCCATTAGATGATAGAGGAGTTAAAGGGGCACTAAGAGGCAACAAGGCGATAGCGGAGAGACTGAATGAATTCTTTGCTTCGGTCTTTACTGAGGAAGATGTAGGGATGTTACCCAAGACTGAAGTGGTATTTAAAGGTGCGGAAGAATTGAAGGAAATATCGATACATCAGGAAGATGTATTACAACTATTAGATAAACTGAAGAGTAGCAAATCACCTGGGCCGGATGGTATACATTCAAGGGTGTTGAAAGAACTGAAATATGAGATTGCAGACCTGCTATTAGTAATCTGTGAACTATCATTAAAATCATCTCTAATACCTGAAGATTGGAGGATCGCCAATGTAACACCAATTTTTAAAAAGGGTTCCAGGGGTAATCCGGGAAACTACAGACCGGTGAGCCTCACTTCAGTCCCGGGAAAAATGGTAGAAACCATCATAAAGAATAAAATTACTCAGCATGTAGATAGTCATGGCCTAATGGGAGGGAGACAGTCAACATGGCTTTAGACAAGGAAGATCTTGTCTTACTAATCTGTTATGTTTTTTGAAAGTGTGAATAAACAGGTGGACAAAGGTGAGTCAGTTGATATAGTGTATCTGGACTTTCAGAAAGCCTTTGACAAGGTCCCTCATCAGAGACCTTTGGCAAAACTAAAGAGTCATGGGATAGGAGGCAGTGTACTACTATGGATCAAGAACTGGTTAAAAGATAGAAAGCAGAGGGTTGGGCTAAATGGCCAATTTTCCCAATGGAGAAAGGTGAATAGTGGTGTACCCCAGGGATCTGTGCTCGGTCCGCTGCTTTTTGACATATTCATAAATGACCTAGAAAGTGGAATAACGAGTGAGGTTATCAAATTTGCAGATGACACAAAACTATTTAAAGTTGTTAAAACCCAAGAGGATTGTGGAAAATTGCAAGAGGATCTTGATAAATTGGAATACTGGGCATCAAAATGGCAGATGAAATTTAATGTGGACAAGTGCAAAGTTATGCAACTAGGGAAGAACAACCCAAACTATGGTTACACAATGCAAGGTTTCACATTAGGAACCACCACCCAGGAAAAAGATTTAGGCGTCATTGTGGACAGCATGTTAAAACCCTCGGCCCAGTGTGCAACGGCAGCCAAGAGAGCAAATAGAATGCTAGGTATCATAAGGAAAGGAATGGAAAATAAAACAAAAGATATTATAATGCCTCTATATCGTTCCATGGTGAGACCGCACCTTGAATATTGTGGGCAATTCTGGTCGCCGTATCTTAAAATGGATATAGCGTTATTAGAAAAGGTTCAGAGAAGAGCCACCCAAATGGTAAAGGGGATCGAAGGATACTCCCATGAAGAAAGGCTAAAAAGGTTAGGGCTCTTTAACCTGAAAAAGAGACAGCTGAGGGGAGATATGATAGAAGTCTATAAATTAATGAACGGAGTGGAACGGGTAAACGTAGATCGATTGTTTACGTTATCAGAATATAGAAAGACTAGGGGACATGCAATGAAGCTACAGGGTAAACCATTTAAGACTAATAAAAGAAAATATTTTTTCACTCAACGTGTAATCAAATTCTGGAATGTGTTACCGGAGGATGTAGTGAGGGCTGTTAGTGTAGCTGGGTTTAAAAACGGTTTGGACAATTTCCTGGAGGAAAGGTCCATAAACCATTATGAAGAAGGGACCCAGGATATCAATGCTTGACCCAGTACAAGCATTGCAGAACCTGTGTCTTTTGGGGAAACTGCTAGGTACATATGACCTAGATTGGCCACTGTTGGAAACAGGATACTGGGCTTGATGGACCTTGATCTGACCCAGTATGGCATATCTTATGTTATGTTCTTATACCAGCACCGTCTTTGGGAGTCAAAATATAGTCTAACTGGGCATAGTTTCGGGGAACACGTATATTCTTTCCCTCCATTGGTCCATTAAGTTCCAACGCTTGATACAGTCTCTTAGTTCCTGCCCCTCCCTGTAATGCAGCCGCTGTTCATAGTTAGAACGGTCCTCCGCTCCTAGGACACAATTAAAGTCTCCTGCTACCACCTAGTCTCCTTTTGCTACTTTGGCAAATTCCTCCAGGCTCGTTTGGAAAGTTGCCCTTGGGGCCATTGGTAGCATATAAGTTGAGGAGGGGTATTTCATACTGCTCAATTCTCCCCATTACCCACAGCATTTGCCCTTGTGTATCACTCAACGTGTAATCAAACTCTGGAATTTGTTACCGGAGGACGTAGTAAAGGCTGTTAGTGTAGTTGGGTTTAAAAAAAGGTTTGGACATGTTCCTGTAGGAAAGGTCCATAAACCATTATTAAGAAGGAATCCAGGACATCAATGTTTGACCCAGTACAAGCATTGTGGAACCTGTGTTTTTTGGGGAAACTGCTAGGTACGTATGACCTAGATTGGCCACTGTTGGAAACAGGATACTGGGCTTGATGGACCTTGGTCTGACCCAGTATGGCATATCTTATGTTCTTATGTTCTCTTTGTGGAATATTTAATGAAGGGGCTTCTCTTATACACCAGTATGGGCACCCCATGTTTTTTTTTTTGTGTGATAAAAAGGTTGACTAGAACATCTGCTCGTATACCCGGGCTTGAAGCTTTTTATATGCGCACTCAGTCTAACGGGTTTCCAGTAGAAATGCTAGGTGTATGTTGGCGTAAAGTAGCGAGTCGAGTACCTTGCGCCTCTTACAAGGATGATATATCCGTCTAATATTAAGGGAATTCATTTTAATCCCCCCATATTTGATCATTTTTTCCCCCCGAGTGTGTGCCCAGCAGCCCTTCAGCATATACACCATTAGTTGGGTAATCTCTCTCCACCAACTCCATTGGGTAGTAACAACTGAGCAAACTGAAAATACAAAACATCTTCCCTTCTCCTCTCCTCATCCATCTCCTCTCATCATTATGGACTTCCTCCCTGAAATCATACAGTTGAAACAGACTGATGTACATTATCATCCTCCCCTTCCCCCCACACAGCAAAACCACATATCCTTCATGCAACCACCCACTCACTCTCAGCTACACAATTAGTATTACCCTACCCAAATATAAAAGAAGCTTTCAGCATAGTAAGTTTTAGTTCCCATATTCATATCCCGTTCTAATGGCCTAACAAACAAAGGTCTTCCGAAATAGCGCTTACCGGGCCTGTAAGTATCCCAAATCAGCGACAGTCCTGGTTAAACAATGACAAGTTCCATGGCTACCCTTAGTCGGTCAGCTTTTTGCTAAGTTTGAGTGCTCTGTCAACTCTACACTCTGCATTAATTCTAGTTGTAGCATAGGTAATGCCTCCTTGTGGCCCCCGCCCACGTATCCAGGCCCTATGGGCTGTATTGTGAGGATGTGCATCGAGGTGATCGAGCCTCGTTATGTGCAGGGTTCCCATTTGTTGTATTTTGAGCGTGTGGACTGGAAGGAAGCTTGGTGAGAAACTGACGAATTGCTTCTGAAGATGTGAAGAAATGCTGGATACCACTGTCAGTAAAAGTTAGTTTGGCAGGATACCAGACCACCGCTTTAAAACTCTGGCTGTTAGCAAATCCCAACATTTTAAGAGCTACCGTCTGATGAACTGTTTCTGATGCAAGGTCTGGAAAAATTCTAACATTCCAATTCTTGTAATTCAATGATCAGGATTTCCTTGCATCCTTAATAAATTTGCATTCCTGAAAACACAGCAACTTTACAATAAAGGCCTTAGGGCGTGCATTTTTCTTTGGTTGAGGGCAAGATTCCCTATGTGTTCTCTCCAGTTCAAACTCAACCAGAGCGGAGGAGCCAGGAAAACAGTCTTTCAGCAAACAGTATTGAAGGCTATAGAATCCTGTGGAATCCCAAAAATCCCTGTGTTTGACCTTCTGTCTCAATTCTCATAATCTTCATCTTGTAGTTGAGACTTTTTTTTTTTTTTTAAGATTTGTAATGTTCCCTGATGTGTCTGCTGTGAATCCTCCACCCGTCCGATCCTCCCTCCGCCTGCTCCAGTCATTCCCCCAGGGCTATAAATTTTTCCTCTTATCTTGTTAAGCACTGTGTCGTCAATCTCAGTTTTCGATGCACAGATTTCTTATAGGACTGTTAGAAGCATTTTGCTTCCGCCCAACAGCATGTCCTCCACTTCACTTGCCGCAGATGAAGAGGGGAAGGCAGCTGCAAAGTTTTTTCTGCTGTCTTTCCCACCATCTTTATTTTCGCTGCATAAAGCTCCTTTATAGTTTTAGTAGGTTATGGTTTGAGGGTTTTAGGCATTTTCCAAAGCAAATCAGACTCTGCCAGTTCTCATGTGCCGCTTTAGATACCTCTTGCTGTGCGAGAGAAGAGGGAAACCCAACCGTTTGCATCCTCTCAGGTTGCCATCTTGACCAGAAGCAACTTCACACACTTCTATTATAACACAAATGTATAGTCCTATCTTTTAGATGTCACTCACTTCTTTCTCCTACTTATGTTCATGTTTTTCTCCCTCCTTTTCATTTCTCTTAGGTATGTCCCTCTGTGCCCCATGAACAACAAGTCTAAATTATCTCACACTGAATGGGACATGGTTGGTTCATACACCAAATTAGGTGGCATGGCAAGTATAAGCCCAAAAAATTAGATGCAGATTTTGTCTTCTATGACTGTTGCTAACACAGCTGCTACTAGGAGGAACTAGAGAGGAAATTACATGGGATTCAATTCTGCAGAAATTCCCAAGCCATGTTGACAGACATAAGATGTACATACTACACTTTCATCTTATACTGTATAGATTTGTTTAGGACAGCGTCAACCATATTCCAAGGAAATTTAGGCATATATATTTTTGCACACTTTGAATTCTTCCCAACAGGAACCTCCAACATTTTAAAATTATGACCTCATGATAAAATTTGTCATCAATATTGTAACTAGTCAAGAGTCGCTTTCACAATGACAGGCTTGAACTTAGAGCCCAACCTAATCAAATTTACTAAATATGTAAGAAAATAGTTGAAACTAACCTGATTATGCAATGGATCTGGTGGGATAACCATCATTCCAACCTGATTATGCAACGGATCTGGTGGGATAACCATCATTCCAACCTGATTATGCAACGGATCTGGTGGGATAACCATCATTCCAACCTGATTATGCAATGGATCTGGTGGGATAACCATCATTCCTTGCTGAAACTGATCCATGTTTGGAAGCTGCCCAGGAAGCTGTGGATATACTGGTGGGTGCATGCCATCTCCAGAAAACCCACTAAGAAGCAAAATTAAGCAATTGTGCAGCAATAAATTAATGTAATACTTTTATAAATATTAGGTCATAAACAGCTTATTCAAAAATAGTCTACAAAAAGCATAGTTATCACCACTGTTCCCTCTAAGCTGTGCACGTGTGCGTGCGCACACACCTCGCCGAGTGAGCGCACATACTTTATAACAGAGCGCACAAAAATTACAGTTCTGATTCTGATAGAAAACAACACAGACGTCTTAAAATTTAAAAGTTGTGTATTTACGGTTTTCACAATATTTTCTAGTGCAATCAATGTGGTGTACATACTGTATTCTGATGTGTAGTCAAATTTTAAAGTATATAACTCCGAGTGTCGTTATGTGGCGCACAAAAATTTAACCTTCCTTCAAAAGCTGCACAGCTGATATTTTATGCGCACACAGCCTACAGAAAATTAGAGGGAACATTGGTTATCACCTATAACAGGTGTTCTCCAGGGACAGCAGGAATCAGACCTCACATATGGATGATGTCGGCACCTACAGAGCCCACATGGTAACCTCTCCCCAGATTTCAAAGAAAGCCTTTGGGAGATGTACCATGCATGTGTGGTCCCCTTCCCGCCCAAGGGTGCCATCTTGCCTCAGTATAACACGACTCAAGATGGCAAAAAGGAAAGCAACTACATGGGGAGGAAAGGAGGGTTGCGAGGACTGATTCCTGCTGTTCCTGGAGAACACCTCTTACAGGTGAGTAACTGTTTTCTCCGGCAAAAGCATGAACTCAGTTCTCATATGGGACTCCCTAGCCACAGGCTATCAAAAAAAAACCCCACAACCGTAAATAGCCACTGGAGACGAGAAAAGTTGAACTGTGAGAAGCAGCGACTGAGTCAAGGACACCAGACCCACGAGCGGCCCCAAAGGTCAAGCGAGAAACCAGTTTTTCAGCAGCCTGAACACACTAAAGGGGTGGAGAGCAGGAGCTGCCTTATACCTAAAAAAATGATAGAGTACTGCCTGGCCGAAGGCACTGTCCCGTTGGGACTCCCTCTCCAGGCAGTAGTGAGCTGTGGAGGTATGGACAGAGGACCAAGTGGCAGCCTGACAGATCTCTGCCAAGGGGATGGACTGCAGGTGGGCCAAGGCTACCCTTTCAGCAGCAAAGATGTCAGAGACAGGGACCCCAAGTAAGGGTGCAGGAGGGAGCTGTCCTCCTGCGAGAGCAGGTCCACATCACTCCCAAGAGGAACCAAGGATGCCTGGGATAGGCAGAGGAGCAGCAGAAACCATGGCTGCTGGGCCCACTGAGGGGCCACCAGTATCACTGTAGCTCTGTCAAGCTGGACCTTGAACATAGTCCTGGCAATCAGCGGCGTGCGCAGGAAGACGTAGAAGAGGCCCTCCGTCCACAGGATGAGGAACACATCCACCGCCACCCATGAGGGATGTAGCTGCCTGGAGCAGAAGTGAGCTAGCTGGGCATTGGCTGAACTGGCGAAGAGGTCCACCTGCGGGAGCCCCCAAAGATGGAACAGTTAACTTGTCACCTTGGAGGTCCAGCCGACACTCGTGCAGTTGGAGGACTTGGCTGAGCCTGTCCACCAGGATGTTGCCATGGCCCAAAATGTAGACTACCCACAGGAGAATTCTGCTGCTGCTGGTGAAGGAGCAAAGGCTCACCACCTCTTGGCACAGAAGGAACTACCCTGTCCCCTGCCTGCTTGTTGATGTAAAACATGGTCACCTGGTTGTCGGACTGGATCAGGACTGTTTGATTTTGAAGGTGGTGATGGAAAGTCTGGAGGGTGAGCGTAGCTCCAGGAGTTTGATCTGCTGGAGGCTCTCCTCCTGTGACCAGCTGCCCTGTATGCGGAGATTGTCACAATGGGCTCCCCAGTCCAGTTTGGAGGCATCTGTTGTGAGGATCCTCTGAGGGGTGGGGGCCTGATTGGGTTTTTCAGCCTGCAGATGCTGGAGCTGCCACCACCAGTTGACAGAGTTGGCCAGAGAGCAGCGAGCTCATTCTCCTTGTCCCTCAAGTATATACCCATGTATAGCTGGTAGATCCGGATCTGGCTGATGAACATCAAGCCCTGGAAATATTTCCTGCCCAAAGCATCCATGGCGCAAGCTTCCCTACCTGGGGGGGACTGAAGTGCGTTTTCTGGCTCTTAAGCCTCCGTATGGCCAACTCCACCACCCTGGGGTTATGGGGCAGTTGAGCTTTCTAGAAGCCAGGGCTCCGGCGGACCTGGTACATAGAGTCCAGCTGCCTGCTCACAATGGAACTGAGGGCAAGGTCCTCCTACATTTGAAAGAGCAGTCACTCCAGGATAGGGGTAACCAGTACCGTGAGGGCCTCTTTGGGGGAAGCATCATACTAGAGGATCTCGAGGTCCTCCGCCCGAGGCTCCTCCTCAGACAGCGGTGAAGGCAAGAGCCTTCACCATGTCCCTCACGAACTCCAGGTCCTCGAGTGGGGACTGGCGCCAGGTCTCTGGAGGGGAAGGGTCTGAGAGCACATCACTGTGGAGCCGGGTATCTGGGGATTCATCGTCCTCTGTCTCCCAGTCAGACCCAGAGTCCAAGACTTACGAAGGTTCTCCAGGCCTTGGGCTGGAACTCGAGTGCCGGTGGCCCAGATGTCCTGACGCCCTTGCGCCCTGAGTTGGGTGCACTTTGCGGGGAAGTCCTCGGCCCTAACCGGACCGGGCCCCAGGAGCATCTCAAAGCCATTGGCACTCGAGGATTGGCTCCACCTCTGGGGAAACCCTTGCTGTGCTGGGACCGGTGGTTGGGATGGATGACCTGGAGGAACTGGGCATCAGAGCCTGCTGTTGGGGGCATAAAGGCAGACAAACTGTGCTCCAAGACAGTCATCCTGGCCTCGATGTCTGAAGACTCCGCAACCACCAGTGCAGGTACAGAGGAATTCGGTCCAGATGCTGGCACTGTTGGGGGGGGGGGGTGGGTGTATTCGACAAGGATGGTCTCAGAGAACCAAGGCAGATCCCCTGTCACCGATAGCAGTTCCTCCTGCTGGGACAGCTTTGAAGGGCCACTCCCAGCAATCACCTGCAGTCTCGCGTCGAGGGCTTTGAGGCCAGGTGCCGGGGGACTTCTCCATGGTCCCGGACTAGCCACCAGCAGATGCCACAGACAATGTCAGGCTCTTCAAGGGGGTGTCCCTCCTTGAGGGAGCGCCGGCTCGGTGCTCTGTGTCCTCGAGGCAGCGTGGTCGACGCATGAGGAGGGAGTCTCTGTGGCAGCCCTCGAGGACACTGGTCCTGTAGGCGACTCCGGGTCAGAGTCGATCTCATGAAAAATAAACTCGTGCTGCTTCTTGCAGACTCGGAGGGCCTTGGGGGTCATCTGCTGGCAGAGACCACACAATAAGGCATCATGATTCTGCCCAAGGCACCAAAGGCAACAATCATGCGGGTACATGAGCGACATGTTATGAGCGCAGTGGTCGCATGGCTTGAAACCACTGAACAAGGCTATGGTAGGGAAGACTGTCCCAACGAGGTCAAACTCTCTAGGCTCGGACAGAAAGGGCACAAAAGTCCACGCACTGGAGGAGACCCCAAAGGAGAAAAAGAAAAAAAAAAGAACCCGAAGAAAAAAAAAAGACAAGAAAAATATCAACTTTTTCTGGAGGGAGAAGGTGTGGGGGAAGGGGAGAGAACAGACACACATCACATGGACTCTGTGCAAAAAAGGAGACTGAGGCAAGATGGTACTCTTAGGCAGGAAGGAGACCACATATGCGTAGTACATCTCTGAAAAGCTTTCTTTGAAAGCTGGAGAGAGGTTACCGCGCAGGCTCCGTTGGCGAAGATGTCACTCATATGTGAGGACTGACTTCCTGCTTATTCCCGGAGAAAGCACAGTTACTTACCTGTAACAGGTGATCTCTGGGAACAGCAGTAATAAGTCTTCACATATGGGTACCTCGGTACCGACGACGTCCGCGCGGGAACGCTTCCCAGTGTCCAATCAGAAAGCCTTTGGAAGCATCCCAACACGCCTGTGCGCTGCCTTCCCGCCTGCCTCTCCTCAGTTAAGTTTTATTGCTGAGACAAAGAGAGAGCGAAGCAAGGAAGGAAAAGATAGAGATAGAGAAATGCAACTCCTAGGGGAGGTGGGTGGGTTGTGAAGACTTATTCCTGCTGTTCCCAGAGATCACCTGTTA
The DNA here is from genome assembly GCA_033557465.1 of Ichthyophis bannanicus. NCBI lineage: Eukaryota > Metazoa > Chordata > Amphibia > Gymnophiona > Ichthyophiidae > Ichthyophis > Ichthyophis bannanicus. The sequence goes on from CM066035.1 coordinate 858,196,420, forward strand.
CAGGTAAGTAACTGTGCTTTCTCCAGGAACAAGCAGGAATGAATCTTCACATATGGGGACTCCCCAGCTCATATGCCCGGAGGGAGTCCTAGCATGTTGCAAGTCTAGAACGAGCCATGCTATATCTCAGGACCTCAGGCATCCTGGGGATGGAGGGCAGGAGTTGAATATAGAAAGGAGCTGTAGAACAGCTGGCTAGAACAGGGCTTCAAAAGGGAAGACCCTGTATCGAGGGCATTTAGTAGTAAAATATTGTGATCTGGACCTCCCTTGTTGGCATTGCACAGGTGCACTGAGCTCCATATGGATCTGATAAAAGAGCCTGTGAATATGCTCAAGGGGTACCTCACTGTAAAGTAGAGATAACAAAGTAGACCAAAAACAAGTGGAGGCCAGAACCCTTCAGGGTTAGAAAAAATAGCCCCAGGGGAAAAAACTGAGGTAGTATAAAAAGTAGAGCTTCAGCAGAGACGCAGAAGGTACTATTGAATTAAAGCTTAACCCTTTGAAGGCCTACTTTAAAATTTTAATCCACATTCTGCAGCCGGGTTAATTTTTGCATATTTCAGGAAAATTGTACCCGTCTTATTCAATATGTTCTAACAGTGATTTTCCTTCTGCTATGGTCATGTATTATATACCATTTGATAGGAATATTTAGTCAGAATTTTGGATCCCGAGAGTTTTGGGCTTGGCCTGGAAAGGGTTAAGCTGTTTTGGTTTAAGAGAAAAAATGAGTCTGACCTAATTTGACTGGGGTTGAATCAGTCTATATAGGGAGAAAGGGTATGGAGACCCTTGTATCTGATAAGAAAGTAAGAACAGACTCAGAAGCGCTAAGCTTTAGAGCAACTGAAGCTCCACAATGTCTTTCCTAAATGGGGTCACCTAGGAAAGAGAAGATACAAGGAGAGCTTCAGGAGTACCTAAACCGAAAAGGTTAAGGTAAAGAAAAGGGTTATTAATTACCACAGGAAGTGGTTATAGGTGTAGCCCCCTAAATATGCCGGAACAGCATTGATAGGGGTAGTGCCCATCTGTCAGGATCATATAGGATGTAAGGATATCCGAACCTAACAGATAGATAAGTAGATGGATACAGATCTATCTAAAAATATATCTCATATGCTTATAAATATATATATATATGTATATTAGGGTGGTCCATAAAAATGAATTCCTGAATTCCTTTGCTCCCTGGCCTGATTCTGGTTCCATTTAGGTAGAAAACTGTGTAGAAAGTTTGAGGCCAATCAAATAATATTTAGGGGTGGCTCAACAAGTCTTGAGATTTCCCCCTGGGAGCAGATGACGAAATGTTGCATCATCTTGTATCATCCACTCATTTCCACGCTGATTACATTTGATTGCGTCATATTTGAACTAATCTCATCTCTGAGAGGTGGCAAAGACATTGTACTATTATCTTTGTATCTTTATTCTTTTCAGATGGCGAAAAAAACATGGTTTTTATCTCATTGAAGAAATGTCCACCACAATTCTGGGGGCCAAGCTCCCCAGCAAGGAGCAAGTGTTAAGTGTATTTTTATATCACCATATGACATTAAACAAAGGCGTTAGTTAAAGCGCATCTATTGTAACAAGTGAAGTAGAAGCTTACTGGGAAAAAGGCCAGGCTTCCTGTTCAAAGAAATGACAAAATTCAAGAAAAAGTAAAGAAATTGTTCAATCAGTGGAAACTTTTGAAGAAAAACAAAGGGAGAGGAGGGAAACAAGAGGCAAATGAAAAAGAATTCCAGGTTGCAATGAAAAACCTATTTGATGTGGCGCATGCCAATGCAATGTCTAATTCATATTCAAGACGACAAAGAATTCTTAATAGCGCAACGAGAACCAGGGCGCCGCGGCTCAATGTGCGCGATGGACAAGAAACTGGCCAACACGGAAGAAAGATCGCAACAGCGAGAAGAACTGAAAAGGCGCAGACAAAAACATGTTGCCGAAGCCGAGGCAACTACAAGCCAAGTTCAGCTGGAAGGATCTTCTTCCTCAGCAGAGTCAGGTGAAGACTCGTCGACATCTGCGGATTCAGATAACGGACAGAAGAAAGCAACTCCACAAACGAAGCAGTTTCGACCTAACAATGTCTGGACCCTAGAGCTTACAGCAGCCTTGGATCGGACAGGGACAACGGATCGCAATGCTCTGTTTGTGGTAGCTGAAACCGCCAGAAGTCTGGGACATTATCCTGGGGAGCTCAATATCAGCCGCTCCAGCGTCAAGCGCCATAGAGAAAAGCACCGTCAGCAACAATGGACGGACCTGCACAACGCATTCAAAGCCGAAGGCAAAACATGCATTGTGCATTGGGATAGCAAGTTATTGCCATCTCTCCTCTATTCAACCACATCCGTTGACCACCTTCCAGTTTTGATAACGGCTGTCTCCACTGGAGAAACACAACTTCTTGATATACCAAAACTGACATCAGGAACGGGCGAGAATCAAGCTGCAGCAGTTTATGAACTGTTACAGGAATGGTGTTTGGATGAAAAGGTTGCAGATTTCTGCTTTGATACAACTGCATCGAACACGGGACGTCGATCAGGAGCGTGCATTCTTCTAGAACAGAGACTCCGTCGCACAGTCCTTCATTTGGCATGCCGCCATCACATTTACGAAATAATTCTTGGTGCAGTATTCTCTACATGCTCTGGAGCTTCATCGGGTTCCGATGTCCAACTCTTTCGCCGGTTCCAAAAGAATTGGAGCTCCCTTGACAAGTCCAACTATTAAACTGGAAAAGACTTGGAGGTGCTGCAACCTGACAGGAATTGAATCATGAAGTTTGCGGAATCCAAGTTGGCACAGGGCAATCACCGAGATGATTACCTGGAATTCTTGGAGTTAACAATTGTCTGCCTTGGAGGGAATCTTCCTAGTTTCAATTTCAAGAAACCTGGAGCTTTCCATCATGCCAGATGGATGGCAAAAGTCTTGTACTGTCTCAAGATTTGGATGTTCCGAGGACAACTCAAAGATCTTACCCAACGGGAGGAGTCCTGTGTTCGTGATGTGAGCATTTTCTCCATCCTGATTCATGTGGAAGCCTGGTTTTCTGCCCCTGATGCCGCAGTTGCTCCTCGAACAGATTTGGAGATGCTGAAGAAACTATACTCTTACCACAATGACCGTGTTGGAAGAGCGGCCAGAGACAAACTGCAACAGCATCTGTGGTATGTGTCAGAGGAGCTTGTGGCACTGTCACTGTTCGATGAAGCTGTTTCAGCACCGACAAAGCGGGCCATAGTGTCAGCCATGATCCCGGCAGAATCAGATGAAAGCGATGAGGATGATGATGAAGACGAAGATCCCCCAAAGCGGGTCGAATTGAAAAGTTCCATGATTCCACCACTTGAATCTTTTGCAACTCGCAAGTCAATCCGTTTCCTGAAACACCTAGACATCAACAGTGATTTTCTTAATGCAGACCCAGAAGACTGGGAAGAGAATGCATCATTCAAAGATGGTCTGAAGAAAGTAAAAAATCTTCCAGTGATCAACGATGTGGCTGAGCGAGGGGTCAAACTCATTGAGGAGTTCAACGGCCGACACACCACAAAAGAAGAGCAACTCCAATTCCTTCTGGGTGTTGTCTCGCAACATCGTAAGATGTTCCCCACAAGCATCTGGACCACACTGAGTGCTTGGCAAGCATGATACCCCCGTCTATGAGCGGATAATACCCAGTGGTCTGACAAACCCTGGGGGGATCCAGGGGCCTGATAGATAGGGACCTTGAGCCACCCCTAAATATTATTTGATTGGCTTCAAACTTTGCACACATTGTTTTCTACATAAATGGAACCAGAATCAGGCCAGGGAGCAAAGAAATTCCTACTTTTATTTTTTCCCCTATGGCAGTGGACCACCCTATATATATATATATATATATATATATATATATACACACATATATATATACACACATACAGAAATATTTACACATATAGGGCATATATATATGCATATATCCATAAGAGATATATATATATATGGGCAGAAGACACACAGATATATATATATATATATACACACACCCCCAGAAGTATAGGTCAGCATACGGAGACATGTCTCCAAGTATATGGATGGAGAGATGTTCAAAGATCCCCATCACCCTTATAGGGAGAGAGGGAGATTCTTTTGACAACAAGAAGGTTGACACCTACTTGAGTAGATAAACAGGAAAAAATCCTCTCCTCCTGGTTATGACTGTTGTAGTCAGAGGAAGGTTGTCCTTGACAAAGGGGTGGCTTAATTCTTTGTAGAATTTGAGCTGTTGAATAACCAGGAGGGCCTACCTGAAGATGGCAGAGGATTACATTAGTCTGCAGACCAGAAGTCCAGATATCTCTCTGTGCTTATGATTCCATGTAGTAAGTTTTGTAAATAGTTTACCCCTGTTATCCAAGTTTTTGTGCCCTGTTACCTGTAAACTCATACGTGTTAACTGTACTGAGCATTTTGTTCCATGTAAACCGCGCTGATGATGAATAGTGCGGTATATAAGAGACTGTAAATAAATAAAAAATAAATAAATAAAATCTCCAGAATTGTGGTATGGAGATTGGATAGAGGAGGCTACTAGAGGAAGATACCCTAGTGATCCGCCTATGAGGGCAAGATGGGTATTAGATGTCCTCTAGTTGCCAGAAAAAAATTTATCCCTGATGGGAATAATCCCAGGCAATATGGGCCAAGCCAGGAAGTTGGCCCCTCTTTTAGGCTTACACGAAATGAAAAGCCTGAGGCTTATGCCTTAACAGAGATTTAAGATAAGATGGAAAGGGTAGAATACCTGCCAGGCATGAATATGACTGGGGGAAACCCTTTTAAACCATCTGGGGTTATCTGCTAGGCAAGATATTGATGCTCTCTAGCAAGGGCCCATAGTGCAAAGCTACGCTGTAGAGTTGCAGAGCATGCTGCAGGTTGGTTAGAAGAAAAACTGGCTGTGGACGATACCTGGTGAGGAATGTGGACAACCAGCAGGTAACCAACTATTCTGCCAAGGACAAAGAATAGAAGATAACCTAACCAAACTGTGAAAAAGGGTTTCCCAACGAGGTTGATAACCTGTTTGGGACTTAGTACTGAGGTTAGGAGGATTGCTAGTGGAGAGGAAGCCCTGGTTGTGTAGTGAACAAAACCTGTGGCGTAACCACTAGAAATTTTCGCATCTGCAGCAACTATGAGGGCAGCATAGAGAATTTCTTTCCCCTACTCTGTAGATTAGGAAGTCCTACCATGTCTGTTGGTTTTTCCTTTTTCCCATTGTCTGAGGAGCTGCCCTAAGGTAACAAGGGGGAGACAGCTCCAGAAGGGAGAATCCCCCGGTAGAAGAGGTATGTTTATGTTTATTCATTTGCTTGACCGCCCTTCAGAGGTAAGCAGAGCGGTTTACAATAAAAACTTCAGTACAGCGAGGCACAAGGCCAGAAGATGAAGAGGAAGTTACAAATTAAAAATAGGACAGAGAGAAAAGAGCGGGTAGAGAGCAGCAGACAGAAGGGAGGAGGCTAAGGCTGGGAGGAGGGAAGGTCAAAGGCAAGGGAAAATAGGTGGGTCTTCAGAGCATGTTTGAAGGTTGGGTGATGTGGTTCAAGACGGAGGGCAGTGGGAAGGGAATTCCAGAGGGCGGGACCTACGAAAAAAAGGCTGAGGAACGGGTGGAGTGGAGGTGAGCCTGTGAAGGGGGGGTAGTGCGAGGCAGTTAAGATGGAAGGATCGGGGGATGTGCCTGGGGGTATGAAAGCGGATTAGGTCAGCGAGATATTGCGGGGTAGTGGTATGAAGCGCCTTATGAACAAGTGTAAGAAGTTTAAACTGGATACGAAAGGATATGGGAAGCCAGTGAAGACGAAGCAGGAGGGGAGTAACGTGGTCTCTAGGGGAGGAATGAGACACAAGTCAGGCAGCGGTGTTTTGGATTCTTTGCAAACGTGTCAGCTGTAGTTTGGAAATGCCAGAGAGAACAGAGTTGGAGAAGTCAATACGGGAAATTTTTTTTTTTTTTATTTAGCTGTATTTATATCCCGCTTTTCACCGGGTCAAAGCGGTCAATTGGGAGATACATTTAACACGAGGGGATATGACACACATACGCTAATACGTACAGGGAACATGGGCAATGGAGGGTTAAGTGGCTTGCCCAAGACCACAAGGAGTGCCTATAGGACTAGAAATCCCAGTCCCTCCGGCCTGAGATTGCTGTCCCCAGGTGGGACTTGAACCCCTGGCCCTCCGGCCTGAAGTACCTTGTCCTAACCACTAGGCCACATCCTCCTCCTGACAAGAGATAGCAGCAGGGTGGCAAGAGCAGAGGGAGAGAGGAAGGGGCGAATTGCGCGAATTTGACGAAGATAGAAGAAGGAGGTCTTGGAGACATGTGAAACGTGGGCGGAAAAGGAGAGATCAGGATCAAAGAGCACCCCGAGATACCGAAGGGTGGGAACCAGAGAGATGGGTGTACCAGGGAAAGAAGGTGTCAGAGACGGGGAAGGGTGGCCATGAGGAAACCAGATAGCAGTAGTTTTCGATAGGTTGAGGTGTAGGCAGTTTTGGGTCATAGGGGCTTACCCGTATAAAAAGTCACTCTTACAAAGCAAATGTAGTAAGAGGGAGGTAAGATAGAGTTGCAGGAGACCAACTATGGAGGAAATCTCCGACAGGTGAGATGATACATGCCAGTAAATGGAAACAACTGTCTATTGGTAGTTGTTACCTCTCCCTCTCCTCCAAGAGGAAGAGGAAAATCTGTTAAGTATGGGCATGATCATCATGAAGATTCTTAAGAAAAGATGTCTCATGAAGAGATATCTAAGTAGGTTAGAATAAAATTAGTGCAGATACTTCAAGTGAAAAGAAACAGACTGCCATCCCAACCCCCCAAAGGGCAATGATCTATTTAAAACCCTGCAACTGCTGGGTTTGTTGACCCTGTTGAGGTTGTGGATTGCTCAGACTAGAACGATGTTTCCCCTGTTTAGGGACATCTGAATGATGGGCAGATGATGGGTAAAACCTTCTCCCCTTAGGGGTTGAAAGTTTGGTAGGACATTTCCTACCTACTGGGAAAGAAGGCGGCGCAGAGCAGCCTCTGGAAAAAGGAAAGTCAGTGGAGAACTGAGTAACCTGAAGTAAAGACTCCCTGTTGAAGAGATTCTCTCCAGTACAAGGAGTATTTCCCAGTCTTTCCTGTGCCCATTTGTCCAAGTCTGAGGCCTGAAGCCAGGCTCTACGTCGTGCCCCTATAGCTATAGCAGAAGTCCTGCTAACAGACTCAAAGGAGTCTAGGGGTAGCACGAGTAAGGAACTTAGAGATATTCTGAATATGACTAACCAGTGAGGAATAGTCTGTACATCTGGGCTCCTGAAGAAAAGGAGTCAAAAGATGTAATTGCTTTGTGATCTCCTCAAGAGATAGACCCATATAAAAAATATATGAGAGAATCCTTGCTGAAAGCATGGAGGTCTGGAAGGTTTGACGTCCAAAGGCATCTAGTGTTTTAGACTCACGACCTGGCGGACAAGAAGAGTGCTTTTTAGTACTCTTCACTCGCCTCAATGCTGATTCCACTACAATGGAATGATGAGGAAGTTGAGTCCTTTGAAACCCTGGAGAGGGGGGCACCTGATATAGGAGATCAGTTGCTCTGGAAAGTGGGGGTACCTTTAAAGGAGATTCCCACATTCGTAGGAGGAGATCCTGCAAAGAATGATGCAAAGGAAGCATTATATTTTCTTTTGCTTCGTTAGGAACAGAGAGGTATTCTGTACTCCCTTGTGTAGGATCTTGTCCAGGGACAGGAATGGCAAGTGATTTTGCCATATCCAGGAGGAAAGTCTGGAAAGAAAGATCCCTGGAGGGAATTCCCCCTGGATAGGCTAGATCTGATGAAGAACTAGCATTGGCACCAAGGGATCTATTCCAGTATATAGGAATAGAAGATCCTGAATGGTGCAGAATGGGATCCTTAGATAGTAGTCGCTGGTACTGGAGGACAGAACCAGCAACAGTCGGTAACATATCGTCCATGCTTGGAATCTATTCCAGACTCGGCATCGAGGGAAGCGATCTTGATGAGTGAAGCATGGAAGGTACCGACTGTAAAGGTACTGTGGATGTCGGTACCGATCTTGGTACCGAATCTGATGCCGGAAGAAGAAAACCAGCCGGTGGCAACTCTAACGGTATCAGTGGAACCGAGGGTTGCGGATCCGAGGTATCGGAACCGAGCCTTCGGTACCGACGGGAGTCGGTACCAAGGCGAGTCGGTACCCAGTCCTCCAGACTGGAGATCGATTCTAGACTCGGCATCGAAGGAAGCGAGTCTATCGATGCACGTCTGGAGGGTACCGACGTCGGAACTCGTATCGGTGTCGATACCGATACTGTGAAATCGATTTGAAGCGTATCCAACGGCCCCGTAGGTACCGGAGACGCCAGACGATCCTCGGTGAGGAATATTTCATTCAACACCGGTGCCAATGCCGGGGTATCGGTACCACTCGAAGTGGATGCCACCACCGGACATGGCTCAGGTATGTTCTGTGAGGGGTGAACCTCAGGAACAACCTGAAACCCCACAAAGGCTTTGGAGGCCGAAGACTCCCACCGGAGTTTTGAAACCAGTGGATTCTCGAGGGCAAGGCCGGAGGCATCTCTATGCTGTGCATGAGAACTGCCGCTCGAGGACTGGCTAGTCTTAGACTGTTTTTGGGTTACCTGATCCTGTGTAGAAGAAGATATAGTCAGTGCCCTGAAGTTGGAAGGGGACCGCGTGTTGAGGGAAACTCGATGTTGAAAACTGCTTCTCACAGCACTGGTGCCCGAAGGCTCCGGAGGACAATGGTCAGGACCCAAGCAGGTTAGACACCAATTGTGAGTGTCTAAAAATAAAGTTGTACCGCCACAGTTTGTGCATTTCCTGGGGAAAATGGCTGGCGGTTCCATGAGGAAAAATGGAGAGGCCTAGAAGGCCTGAGAACCGTGAACACTAAGAAGAAATTTTATATTCCTTAAGGAAAAATTTTAAAAGAAAATAAGAAAGAAACACCGGCGGTACCGGTGGCGTCGGGGAAGGCAGCCGCGACCACAAGAAAACTAAAAAATAAAATAATAATTTTCTGCGGTGACAGGAGAACGTCCTGCCGGCTCCGCGGAAAAACGAAAACTGAGGAGAGGCAGTTGGGAAGACAGCGCGCAGGCGTGTTGGGATGCTTCCAAAGGCTTTCTGACTGGACGCTGGGAAGCGTTCCCGCGCGGACTCCGTCGGTACCAACGTACCCATATGTGAAGACTCATTCCTGCTTGTTCCTGGAGATTACATCATCTCAATTTGATCACCATCACACACTGCAAAGGTAATTAAGTTGCTTTCTAAAGGCAAGAAAAAAAAGCAGCACCACTTTATAAAATAGCAACATTTCAGATATGTTTTCCACTACCAACATACTATCTAAATTAAAGCTTGCTTTTATTAGAAATCCCACTGCACTACATCAGCTAGAAAAAAAAAGCACTGGGGGTGGGGTGGGATGCCGAGAGGGTGAGTGTGATATGGTAGTCTGGCATCCATTTGCTGAAACCCCACTACAAGTAATGTGGCCCCTCTTCAACTTTTTCCCTCTAGGCCATACATACTGCCCAGCTAATTTTCAAAGTCCTCTCCACCTTATTACCTGCATGACCCTTCTTCAGTTCCCTCACTCATGTTTCTCCATATGCCCTTTCTCAGTTTCCCCTGATGCCTCCCTCCATGGTGTATACCTGGGAGGGGGAGAGGGGTCTCACCCTCACTCCCAAGCCTCCATGTCTTCTCTTAATATGCTCTCTTCACTTATGAGCCCTTCTCAGGTTCTTTCACCTCATCTTCCCCTTCCATGGCCTCTTCCTATGTGTACTCCCTTATGTCCCATCCTGTGATGCATTTTCAGATGCTTTCCTGCTATACTCCCCTCCCCCCAACTCCCCAAGCCTGGTCCATTCCTGGTACTGCTACTACCTCCTCATGAACCCTTCCCAGGTCCTCTCCACCCCTAGCCTACCCATGCCATCTCTGTTTATTCACAATGCTGTGTGTGTCCGTCTGTCTAGGTTTGGTGTGCTAAAGAGAGAAAGATGCTGTGGGAATAAGTGCAACCAAAAGGGAAGATTGTGAGTATGTCTACAGATGTGCCTTAGTGACAGAGGCAGACTGTGCATGTGAGTGAATGAATGACTATTTAAAAATTTATAAACTACCCCTTCTGGCCTAACATTACCAACAGTAATTTACAAAACAAAATCATCAAATGCAAGCAATAAAAAGCATAGTTACTCACCTGTAACAGGTCTTCTCCAGGGACAGCAGGAATCAGTCCTCACATATGGGTGACGATGGCACCGACGGAGCCCACGCAGAGCAATTACCCAGCTTTCTTTCAAAGAAAGCCTTTGGGATTGCTGCCATGCATGTGTGGTCCTCTTCCTGCCCAAGGGTGCCATCTTGCTCAGTCAGGTCCCTTAGCTCAAGCCTTACCAAGCAGATGGCAAGGGAAAGACAAAAATCTAGCAACTCATCAAGGGAGGCAGGAGGGTAGTAAAGACTGATTCCTGCTGTCCCTGGAGAACACCTGTTACAGGTGAGTAACTATGCTTTCTCCAGGAACAAGCAGGAAGTCAGTCCTCACTTATGGGACTCCCCAGCTACAGGCTACCGAACCTGTAACCAAAAAATGCCTCCACGAGGCCGTGAGCAGAAGCCGATGCCCAAAGGAGCCCGAGTCCTCAGGTCGAAGCCCTCGGTAGCCATAAGAAGGGTTGGAGGGCAGGAGTTGCTTATACCTTGAACAGGTTACAGAGTATAGCCTGGCCAAAGGCGCTGTCCCGACTGGACTCCCTCTCCAGGCAGTAGTGGGCGCAAAGGTATTCGTGGAAGACCAGGTCGCCACCCGGCAGATGTCCATCAGGGGCACGGAGCATAGCAAGGCCACCTTGGCCCGAACCACGTGTGCGGTGACTCGATCTAGCGGGGCACCCGCCTTTGTATGAGCAAAACGATGCAGTCCGCCACCCAAACCGAGAAGGTGCATTTGGTAACTGCCTGTCCCGGCCTATTTGGATCGTAGGTCACAAAGAGTCGGCCAGACTTGCCATGAGCCTGGGTACGCTGCAAGTAGAAGGCGAGAGCCCTTCTGCAGTCGAGGGTGTGGAAAGCCGCCAACACCTGGTCGGCATGGAGCCTCAGGAAGAATGTTGGCAGGATAATCTCCTGGTTAAGATGGAAGTCCGAGACGACTTTAGGCAGGAATTTAGGATGGGTGCGGAGGACCACCCTATTCCGATAGAACCTGGTGTAAGGGGTGTCAGCCATGAGAGCCTGGAGCTCACTGACTCGGCAGGCCGAGGTCAGCACCACCAGGAAGGCCACCTTCCAGGACAGGTGCCGGAGCGAGCACGTCGCCATTGGCTCGAAGGGTGAACGGGTGAGCTGCATGAGCACCACACATTCAGGTCCCATTCCGCCGGGGGAGGACGGATGGGTGGCTTGGAAAGCAGAAGACCCTGCACAAGGCGGGAGACTAACAGAGGCCCCGAGAGGGGCTTCACCTTGATGGGGAGGTGGTTCGCTGAGATGGCGCTCAAGTGTACCCTGACCGAGTTCGACTTCAGCCCTTCCTTCGAGAGATGGAGGAGGTACTGCAGGATCCATCGAAAGGGGCACAAGAACGAGTCGATCTGGAACTCCAAGCACCAGACCGAGAAGCGCCTCTACTTGAAGGCGTAGGCTCGTCTAGTGGAGTCCTTTCTCGAAGCAAGGAGGACTTCCTCGACCTCCTCTGGAAGGTCCAGTGAGGCTAGGGAAACATTCAGCAGCCAGGTCGTGAGGGATAAGGTGCCTAGGTTCGGGTGCTGCACCTGCACCCCCTCCTGTGTTAGCAGACCCGGGGCAGAGCCCAGGGGAATAGGAGACTCTGTCGACAGCCAGAGCAGGAGCTGGAACCAAGGCTGCCGAGGCCATGAGGGGGCTACGAGGATCAACGATGCCCGATCAACGATGCCCAATCCTGCTGAGCCTTGAAAAGGGTCCTCACAATGAGAGGGAAGGGAGGGAATGCATAGAGCAGGCTGGATGACCAGTCCAGAAGGAATGCATCGGGGATCTCCCTGCTTGGGTGCAGTACCGGCCCACAAAAGCGGGGGAGCTGCGCATTCTGGGGACTGGCAATGATGTCTATAGTCGGCGACCCCGAGCGAAGAAACAGCCAGCCCGCTATCCCTGGATCCAGCCGCCATTCGTGGGGGCGAAGAATTCTGCTGAACCTGTCCACCAGGACATTCTCATGACCCGGAAGGGTAGGTTGCCTTGAGGGACATCTGTCAGACAGCGAAGGAGCAGATGAGGACCGCTTCCTGGCACAGGGAGCGTGATCCCGTGCCTCCCTCCTTGTTGATGTAGAACATCGCCACATGGTTGTTGGTCTGCACGAGAACCGACCTCCCCTTGAAGTGGTCCTCGAAGGCCCTCGGGGCCCACCGAATCGCCCGGAGTTCAAGCAAGTTTATCTGTTGTTGAGACTCCTCGGGTGACCACTGCCCCTGCATGCAAAGCAGCCCACAGTGAGCTTCCAACCCCAACAGGGAAGCGTCTGTTGTCATCAGCACCGCATCATGCTGCAGGTCCTGGAAGGGCAATCCCCGTAGGAGGTCGCGGGGGTTTTGCCACCAGCTCAAGGGACGAGCGGAGGTCGGAAAGGACCCTCACAGTATCCCTGAGGTGACCGAGGGATGGGCTCCATGTGCAGGCGGGCATGGGGGACCACATGCATGGTAGAAGTCATGTGGCCCAGGAGGCGTAACATGGTCCGAGCGGTGACCCGGGGAGTGCTTTGGACACGGACCGCCAGAGCTCGGAGGCAGTCAGTGCGATCCGCTGGTAAGGTGGCGGTCACATGCTGAGTATCGAGGCGTGCCCCAATGAACTAGAGTGCCTGCACCGGCTCGAGATGAGATTTTGGGTAGTTGACCAAGAATCCCAAGCCCTCCAACAGAAGGATGGTGAGCGATATCGCTTGCCGGGTTTCCTCAACTGAGGAGCCGATGACAAGCCAGTCATCGAGGTAGGGAAAGACCGGCACACCCTGACGCCTCATACGGGTAGCGACCACGACAAGGCATTTTGTAAAGACTCGAGGGGCGGACACAAGGCCAAAGAGGAGCACCATGTACTGAAAGTGCTCTCCCTGCACCCTGAAGTGCAGATACTGCCTGTGCTGGGGGTGGATTAAGATATGGGCATAAGCGTCCTTTAGATCCAAGGAGCATAGCCAGTCACCCTGCAGGAGGAAGGGAAGCAGAACGCCAAGGGATAACATCTTGAACTTCTCACACACCAAGAACTTGTTCAGCTTGCAGAGATCGAGGATGGGCCGCAGACCCTCCATCTTTTTCAGGACCAAGGAAGTACCAGGAATAGAAGCCCTGACCTCGAAGACACGGAAAGACCTTCTCGACTGCCCGCTGGGCAAGGAGAGAGAGTAATTCCCGCTGCAATAGAAGCTGGTGCGCGGGGAATGGAGGAGGCTCCGCCGGGGAGAAGGGAGGTGGAAGCCTGTCGAAGTGAAGGCGATAGCCGTCCCGGAAGACTTGGAGATCCCAGGTGTTGGAGGCGATGGAAGCCTACGACGGGGTAAAATGAGACAGGCGTCCCCCCCACTGGCTGCTGCACTGCCGGAGGGCGAGGGGCTATGCCGATAGCATCAAATTCCCTGCGTGGGTTGTGGAGGAGCCAGATTTTGGGCTTTTGGCCCTTTCAGCTTGCGATGCCCTTGGCCAGATTTACCCTGCGCCGGGGTAGTCGACATGGGGGTAGCCCCGGTACTGGAGGCCCTTCCGAGAAAAGAAGGGCTTCTTGGCTGGTTGCTTCTTACATGGCAGAGTGGAGGTCTTGCGTGAGAGACAGGTTCTGGTGACGAACTCTGTCTCTATCTCTGCGGCTTTATCCGCAATCTGCTTGCCGAAGAGCTGCTCGCTGAGGCAGGGAACGTCCAGGAGTTTCTCCTGTACCCGCTGCTCCAAATCCGAGGATTGGAGCCATACCTTAGCGGCAGGCCCTGATGCCCACAGCCGCCACCCGAGCCGATGACTCAAATCCATCGTAGGCGGCTCGGGAGAGGTATTTAGAGCAGTCTGCAACAAACTTCAAAAGTGCCAAATCTATTGAGGGGCTCGCCCTCGAGGACCACGGAGAACCCTCTGAGCTCCTTGGCTAAATCGCGCAAGAACATACCCATGTATAGTTGGTATGCTTGAATGCAACAAGAGAGCATGGAGCCTGTTGGGAAGCAATGAACGCAGAAATGCTGCGTTCTAGCGCCAACATGCGGGACTTCCACGCGGGCGTGGGGCCCTGCAATGCCGATCCCAGGGTCACTGGGTTGGGCATCGAGGAGGAGAGGGGGTCCTCACCGGGACGACCCTCAGGAGACCAGGCGCCTTCACCAGAGGCCTCCACTTCTGTGCGGGATACCTTGCGGAGCCGCTCCCTGTCCGACTCTTGGGAATGCCGAAGGGGGCTAAGCGATCGACTTTGAGGCCTTCTTTTCACCTCTCTACCTCAGAAGATCCCTGGTCGGAGTGCTGCCGAGAGCGCGGGGCCAAAGGGGAGGACCCCACTGGGGGATTCCGATGCGGCCTTTTGGAAAATGTCTTCCAACTTCTGCTTACGGCTGAGCAGGGTCTTAGAGGACATTTTCTTGCAGAACGAACAGAGCTCCGGATCATGGTCAGCTCCAAGGCACCGCAGACAACAGTTGTGAGTGTCTGTAAGCGACATGTTCCTAGAGCATCTATCACATTTTTTGAAGCCGGTGGCCATGGGGGCAAAAATGGCCCCTGCGAGGTCAAAGACCCATGCGGCCAGCAGTTAGGGAAAGAGAAAAGGGCATGAAGCCCATAACAAAAAATGAAAAAGGAAAAAAAACTATCACCAACAGCTCTAAGAAGATAGAGCAGGGGAAGGACGGGTAGAGAACCGGTGCAAGCGGAAAACAAAAGGCCTGTACGCCAAAAACGAAAACTTTTTCCGAGGGACGAGGACGTGCGTCCAAAGGGTTCCGTGGAAAAAGGGAACTGAGCAAGATGGCACCCTTGGGGGGGGGGGGGGGGAGGACCACGCATGCGTGGCAGCAATCCCAAATGCGTTCTTTGAAAGCTGGGGAATTGCTCCGCCTAGGGTCAGTCGGTGCCGACTTCACCCATAAGTGAGGACTGACTTCCTGCTTGTTCCTGGAGAAATTAAAGTCCCTTCAATCTGCCAAACATACATACTATTACTAATTTTTTTCTCTCTCTCTTTTTTTTTTTATTTATAAGTTTCAGTCAAATTACAATAACCAAAAAAATACAAGGACAATCCAGAATAAGATACAGCGTAGTTACTCACCTGTAACAGGTGACCTCCGGGAACAGCAGGAATTTAGTCTTCAGATATGGGTATCATCGGTACCGAGGGAGCCCGCGCGGGGAACGCTCCCCAGCGTCCAATAGGAACGCTTTTGGGAGCATCCCACAGCGCCTGCGTGCTGCCTTCTCGCCTTTCCCACTTCAGTTGAGTTTATAGCTGAGACAAAGGAGAGAGGGAGAGAGAGAAAGAGAGAGATAGAGAGACAACTCTTAGGGGAGGTGGGTGGGTTGTGAAGACTAAATTTCCTGCTGTTCCCGGAGATCACCTATTACAGGTGAGTAACTACGCTATCTCCAGGAACAAGCAGGAATGTAGTCTTCACATATGGCAGCTTCCTGGAGCCATCTCCCTAGCTGAAGATGCCAGGGAGATGGCCCCAGGAAGATACAACCCATTGTGAGATGGGTCATGCTTCCTCCCATGGATCTCTGGCATCCCACCAGGGATGGTGGGTAGGAGTTGAATTAAGTCTGAAAGAGATGTTGAACAGCAGCCTGGCCAAACAAGGCATCCCGGTGGGAGTCCTTGTCTAAGCAGTAGTGGGCTGTAAAGGTATGTACCGAAGCCCAGGTGGCTGCTCGACAGATGTCGTCGATAGATACAGAGTGAAGGTCAGCCATAGAGACTGCCATGGCTCTCACATTGTGAGCTGTGACATGGCCTTCAAGAGGAAGACCCTTACTCTCATAGGCAAAGGATATGTATTGTGCAAGCCACTTAGACAGGGTTCTTTTGGAAACTGAAAGTCCCAAATGACTAGAATCAAAAGCAATGAAGAGTTGAGAAGACTTTCTATGTTGCTGTGTTCTTTGTAGATAAAAAGCTAAAGCTCTTTTACAGTCCAAGGTATGAAGGTTTCTTTCTGCATTGGAGGCATGAGGCCTCGGAAAGAATACAGGAAGGTAAACCGCTTGGTTTAAATGGAAAGGGGAAACCACCTTTGGCATAAAGTGTGGATAAGTCCTAAGAACGACCTTATCATGGTGAAATCTTGTATAAGGGGGATCAGCCATTAGAGCTTGCAATTCACTAATGCGGCGTGCGGAGGTGATTGCAATTAGGAAGATGATTTTCCAGAAAAGGAATTTCAGAGATATAGAGGCTAAAGGCTCAAAGGGCGGTTTCATGAACTGCCCGAGAACAAGATTCAAATCCCATGCCACCGGTGGTGGTCTAATGGGAGGTTTTGTTAATAGAAGACCTCTCATAAATCTTGTTATAAGTGGATGAGAGGAAATAGGTTGTCCATTTAGAGGCTTGTAGGAAGCTGCAATAGCACTAAGATGGACTCTTAGTGAATTGGCCTTAAGACCAACATTTGATAAATGAAGGAGGTACTCCAGTACCGCTTCCAGAGGTATCGCAAGGGGGTTAAGTCTCTTTTGAGACCACCATATGGTAAACCGTTTCCATTTAAAGGCATATGATCGTCTTGTGGAAGGTTTCCTAGAAGCCTGTAGGATCTCTTTTACCTGTTGAGAAAGGTTGAGATCTTGAAGGTCTAGGCTTTTAACAATCAGGCCCTGAGATGCAGGGACTGGGGATTCGGGTGCCATAGCATCCCGTTCTCTTGGGAGAGAAGATCTGGAGCACACCCCAACTCCCGAGGTGCAGCTTGAGAGAGATGTAGAAGCAGAGGATACCACATTGCCGAGGCCAATGTGGAGCTATGAGAATCATATGACCTCTGTCTCTCTGAAACTTGAACAGTGTTTTCGGGATGAGGGGAATGGGTGGGAAGGCATAGAGGAAGCCTTGACCCCAGTGAAGGAGGAAGGCGTCCCTTGCCTGACAATCTCGAGCCGGAATTCTGGAATAGAATCGGAGAAGTTTGGCATTCAGTGGATTTGCAAAGAGGTCTATGTCCGGGGTTCCCCAGATCTGAAATATTTGGGCAACCTGGTCTGAGTGGAGAGACCATTCGTGCGGCAGCAGTACTCAGCTGAGTTTGTCTGCCCAAAGGTTTTGAATGCCTGGAAGATAAACCACGAGGAGGTGAATTTGATGCTCTCTGGCGAGGGCCCATAGTCGTAAAGCTTCGTTGTATAACGACAGAGTTGGTTCCGCTCTGCTTGTTCACGTAGAACATGGGCTACTTGATTGTCCGTATGGACCAGGACTGTCTTGTAGCTGAGCTGGGCCTTGGAGTACTTGAAGAAAAAGGAAGATTGCTCTGAGTTCCAGGAGATTTATATGAAGACAAGCCTTCTGTGGAATCCAGGTACCCTGGGTAGAGAGATCGTGCAGGTGGGCCCCCCATCCCAACTGTAATGCATCTGTAGTTAGAGTGGCCTGGAATAGGGGTTGCTGGAAAGGACCCCCCCACAATAAGGTTCTCCAGTGATTGCCACCATTGGAGGGACGAAACAAGACGTTGCGAGTTTGTTATTTTGTCCGACAGGCGACCTGTGGCCTGTGTCCACTGGGCTGCTCGCATGTGGAGGCGAGCATAGGGAACCACATGTACAGTGGATGCCATATGTCCCAGTAGTTGGAGCATTTCTCAAGCAGTCAGGTAAGTCTTCACTGCTGCTTGGGAAGCTAGCTGCACTATGCGCAGACAGCGGGGCTGTGGAAGGAAAGCCCTTGACTGTCTGGTATCTAGACGAGCTCCTATGAATTCTAGGGACTGAATAGGAGTACAATGGGATTTTGGGAGGTTTATGACCAATCACAAATATTGAAGGATTCGCATAGTGTGAGACAGAGCAAAGCTGGCTTCTGGAGCCGTGGGGGTTCGAATGAGCCAGTCGTCTAAGGGAAGACGAATATCCCTGGAGTTCGCAGGAATGCAGCTACTACTGCCATGCATTTCGTGAATACTCTTGATGCCGAAGCCAGACCAAAGGGAAGAACTTTGTATTGGAAATGTTTTCCCTGGAAAAGGAACCACAGGAATTATGGCAGAAGAGTTCCTAGAGAGATCATTTTGAATTTCTCTCAGAACAGATATTTGTTCAATTCTATGAGGTCTAAAATGGGTCTGTGTCCTCCTGTTTTCTTTGGGATAAAAAAAAAATAGGGGAGTAGAACCATGTACCCTGTTGTAGAATGGGTACTTCTTCTATTGCTCCTTGAGCAAGGTGTGTTGTGACCTCCTGACCTAAGACATTGTTGACAGGGGTCTGAGAATTGAACTGTCTTACGCTTGTAGGAGGGGGCATGCTGTGAAAATGAAGCTTGTACCCCTCTCATACAATGGACAGAGTCCAATTTTCTACTGTTATTTGGTGCCATCTTGGCAAAATGACACAACCTGCCAGGGATGGCTAACGGTTCTGGACCGTTCAGGGGCAAGGCGGCTAAGTTCTCTAGGTAGGAGTCAAAGTCCCTGAGGAGGCTGAGCCTGTGGAGCTGGCTGAGCTCTCGGGTCTTTTGGCTTCTTTTGTTGTCTAGTTTGTTGCTATTCTCCCTTTTGGGCTGCCTGAACTGGGCTGTGCCCCTGCTGGGCATAAGAAGGATAAAACATTTTTTTTTTTTCCTGAAAAAGGGTTTTTTTATAGGATTTCTTTTTGGCTGGGTTGGCTGTAGATTTTGACAATCTATCCAGGGTGATATTGTCAGTATCTATTTCATTAGCCTTTTCCTCTCAATTCCCGCCGAAGAGATTTTCTCCTGTGCAAGTGATATTTCCCAATTTATCTTGTACCCAAAATTCCAAGTCGGATGCCTGAAGCTAGGCAATCCGACGTGCACCAATGGCAATAGCAGAGGTTCTGCCAATGCATTCAAAGCAGTCAAAGGATGCACGGTTTGCAAACTTGGAAACATCCTGAGCATGTCTGACAAGAGTAAGAAAGTCTTGTCGTTTATCATCAGGAAGAAGGGGGCTCATAAGCTCCAAGTCTCCTGTGACCTCTTTGAGGAACATTCCCATATATTTTATTTATTTATTTATTTAACATTGTTTATATACCGCACTGTTTAACATCAGCACGGTTTACAAGAAACATAGATGTCCAGTGTGGGGGTCAACACTGGACTTACATTAAAACAAGGAATTTAAACTTGGAGAACATGTAAAAAACTATGTACACAACTCTTCTTGATCGTGTGGGTATGTGTGGGCTCCGTTTAGGTGATGCCTTCAGAGTTGGGAAAGAATTGAATGAAAAGGTAGTGTTTTAGAGCCTTTCTGAATTGGAGAAGGTTGTTTATGGCACGGATATTGGGCGGTAGGTTGTTCCAGCATGAAGGTGCAGCTAAGGCAAAGGCACGGTTTCTAGAGGCCTTGGTGCATTTGGTGATGGTTTTCGGGAGCGTTAAGGAGTTGGTGGAGACAGATCTTCTGAGTATGTTGGGGGGGGTGAGCTGGATAAGTTCAGTGAGGGCGCTGGCCGTGCATTTATTGATGGCCTTGAATGTTATTGTTAGGATTTTGAAGGTGACCCTGTAGCGTATTGGGAGCCAGTGTAGTGTTTTCAGGATAGGGGTGATGTGATGCCTGATCGATATCTGTTGGAGGGCTCGGGCTGCGGTATTCATTGCTAGCTGCAGAGGTTGTAGAGTGCACTTCGGCAGGCCGTGGAGGATGGAGTTCGCATAGTCGAAGTGGGGCATTACTAGGGACTGGAAGACTGTTCGAAAGTCGTCTGGCTCAAGTAGCGGTCTGATATGACGTAGCATCTGGATTTTGTGGTAGATTGCTTTAGAGATGTTTCCTATCTGGGCATTTAAGTTGAGATGTTGGTCAATCAACACTCCAAGGTAACGGATCGTTGTTTTTGTGAGGAGTTCGGCATCACGTACTTTCAATGACGATGGCGGGGTGAATGCTTGGTCTCTGCTGATGAAAAGCACCTTTGTCTTTTTGAGGTTGATTTTGAGCATCTGCGAGTGTAGCCAGTCTGTGACTGCGGTGAAGCATGCTGATAGTTGGGATACGTCAGGGTGATCAGTATGTATTGGGGTGAACATGAGGACATCGTCGGCGTAGATTAGGCAGTTTACACCGAAAGACCTGATGATAGAGCAGATAGGCTGCATGTAGACGTTGAAGAATAGGGCAGAGAGGGCGGAACCTTGAGGGACGCCCTTTGTTAGTGGGAATGGTGTGGAGGTTGAAGTACCGGATCGAACGTGTTAGCATCTGTCGTTTAGGTATGAGGTACACCATGCAAGGGCGGTGCCTTGAATGCCTTTCTCGGCGAGGCGGGATAGCAGTAGGCCATGGTCGACTGAGTCAAAAGCGGCCGCGATGTTGAGAAAGATGAGGGCAAACCCCTGTTTGACGTTATTTAGCCCTGTTATAAGGGTGCTGAATAGAATTGTTAACAAGGTTTCCACGCCATGTTGTTCGCGAAACCCATGCTGGCAGGGATCGAGGGGTGAGTTATCCTCGATGTGTTGGCTCAGTTGACGGTGGACTATTTTCTCTGAGATTTTCGCTAGGAGGGGTATGCTGGAAATAGGTCTGTATGAGTCCATCTTTGTGGGGTCAAGTTTGTTGTTCTTGAGCAACGGTCTGATTGAGGTTTGTTTTAGGCTTCGGGGGAGGACGCCTGTTTGGAATGAGGTCCCAATCAGTTTCGCCAGGAAGGTGGAGTTCAGTACGTAGG
This sequence comes from Ichthyophis bannanicus, assembly GCA_033557465.1. Lineage (NCBI taxonomy): Eukaryota > Metazoa > Chordata > Amphibia > Gymnophiona > Ichthyophiidae > Ichthyophis > Ichthyophis bannanicus. The sequence continues at coordinate 858,217,448 of CM066035.1, forward strand.
GTTTTTATCCAGGATGCCGGACATGGGTCGCCTGGTGCTGTGGTGGTGTTTAAATTCATAATGATGTCTTGTATTTCTCTGTCAGTTGGGGTAGTAAAGGTGGCGATGGTGCTTTGGGTCACTGTCAGTACTTGTGAAGGTGAAGGAGGGGTGGAAAAGGCCGTAAGAATGTCTGGGGCCCCATCGTTAGCGGATAGGGTGGACTGGTTTGCTTTGGTTTGCAGGTAGTCTGCATATTTCTGTGGGTCTGGTTGGTTTAGCTGATCGTTGGAGGGCTCCTTGGTTAAGGATTTGACGATGTTAAACAGCTCGTGCGGCTTATTCAGGGACCGTTGTAGTACCTCAGCGTGGTATTGCCTCATTTTCCTCGAAACTGCTGTTCGATGGGTGCGCAGCTGGGCAGAGTAGGCTTCTTGGCTTTCAATTGATCTGGAGCGACGCCAGCGTTTCTCTAGTTGTCGGAGATGTCGGAGGGAGGTCTTGAGCTCTGGCGAGTACCAGGGTGCGTTCTTCCTCTTGTTATGTGAGGCGTTGATGGTGGGAGAGTCAGTTGAGGCATGAGTTCCATGTGGCAATCAAGTCATCAAGGTTCATGCCATGCATATTATGGAGAGGTTGTGTCCTTTCTAAGATCTCTTCTCTGTTGAACTGGCGATAGCGTTTCGACACTGGTTCTGGTGGTTTGTTTGAGGGTTGAGGGATAGAGGGTGACGAGTGAGTGGGGATCGCGAATCTGATTAGACTGTGGTCTGACCATGGTACTGAGCATAGTGATATGTTGATCTTGGATGTGTGGCTGGAAGTTGAATGTAGTGCGAATATGAGATCAAGTGCGTTTCCCTTGATGTGGGTAGGGGAGTTGATCAGCTGGTTGTAGCCCGCCGCCTCAAGAGCATCTAGAAAAGCTCTGGCTTGAGTGTCTTGGAGAGAGAGGAGGTTGAAGTATCCTAGTATCCAGTTCGAGGTATGTGTCTTAATGGGGTTACAGGCGATGTCGATAATTGAGGAGAGTTCATCCGGAGATGGTGAGGGTGCCCGATATAGTAGGTTGATGGTGTGATATTTGTTCGCTATGGCGATGTGGTCTAGTTGGGGGTTGCTGTTTGACGCAATTGTTTGGAATTGCAGACTGGTCTTGCTTAGTATGAGTACACCTCCACCCCTTCTGTCAGTTCTAGGACAGGAGTGGGTGGTGAAGTTCGGGGGGACAAACTGGTGGAGGATTGCCGCGTCTGCCTCCGACATCCATGTCTCAGTGATGCATAGTATGTCGATGTCAGGGGAGGTTAGTCTGATTGAGAGGGGGTTTATTAGGGCACATTTCAGGTCATGAGGGGGGGGTGCCGTGGTTGTGCTGAGAGGACCTAGCCTGGTGGAGGGCGATATAGATGAGGTGGGAGTGTGTCGTGTGGATGGGTCTGTCCGTGTGGTGGTTGATGTGGTCATGGGACCTTTTCCAGGGGTTATGAAGGATTGGGATGGAACTATGGGTGGAAGTGAGTGATTGGGAGAAATGTGTCAGGGCGAGTAATATGTAGCAGCTGATAAATGTGTGTGGTAGTGTGACTATGGTGGGGGGTGCCATGGTGTCAGGGGATAGTAGAGAGGTCAGGCTGGGACTTTTGGTGGGGGCAGATTGGATCAGTGGGTGGGATGAGTGTGTTCCTAGTGCTGTTATGCAGAGAGGTGAGGCACTAGTAGCTGTTGGAGCTTTTCCTCCGCTTGTAGGAGGGAGCGGTGTCAGTGTGATGTCACGATATTGCAATTTCAACAAGGTATCAGGGGTATCAAGCGTGATGTCACAATATCGCAATTACAAGTTATCAGGGTATCAAGCATGATGTCATAATATTGCAATTACAACAAGGTATCGGGGTATCAAGCGTGATGACACAATATCGCAATTACAACAAGGTATCAGGGGTATCAATTACTAGTATAATTATGCATGTTATGTCTGTGGATCTTTGTCAGCTGTATCGTTTGGGACCCACTATGATAATCCTAGGTTGGCTAATTAAACAACTCAATGAGCATGCGTACCTTACGGCTACTAGAACAGTAGTTGAGAGGTAGTGAGGCAGTAAGGTTACTGGTGGCAGGTTATTGACTACAGTGACTATGCAGCAGACACGTGATGAAGCTACTGGCAACAGGTTACAGACTACAAATAACTTTGAGGTAGGCAAGTAGTAAGTCTACAGGGGACAAGTTCCTGGTTACAGTAGAAGTGAGGTAGAGAGGCAGTAAGCCTACTGGCAGGGGTTAGTGACCGCGGTAGGCTGAGAATTGAACCAGCCGGTTAAAGTGGACTGAAGTCTGTGTCTTTGTTGCTAGCCGGCAAGAATTGTGATATTGCGGTTACTGGCAACAGTAGAGGGTAGTACAAGGTGCTGGCTATAGTCTAAAAGGTCAATTGGGGACAAGTATTGGTTACCGTGACGGTGGATATCGACTGTTGGAGCGGTAGTGATATCAGGAGGGCTCTCGCTGGTGCTGGTAGCGAGCTCGACCCTGGGGGAGCTCAAGCCACTGGTCGGTCGGAATGATGAGAGCGTGGGTGCTTTCAGAGGCGGCCACTGCCTAAGGGCCACGCCAAAGGGCCCTCTGGCGAGGCCCGCAGGGCGCGGGCGCGTCTGCTGGCGCTTCTGTTTTAAAGCTGCCGCACTGCCCCGATTGGGCAGGGGAGCTGCTGGGACGTCCGGCGATGCAGCCCTTGGGAAGCACGAGGTGATCTCCCTCCTGGGGGCTGTGCTGGGCTGAAGAGGAAGGTCCGGAGCTGGCGCTTCTGTTTTAAAGCTGCCGCACTGCCCCGATTGGGCAGGGGAGCTGCTGGGACGTCCGGCGATGCAGCCCTTGGGAAGCAGGATATAGGAGCTGATCCTGGCTGAGAGCATGGAAGCATCGACGCCCAAAGGCATTGAGAGTCCTGCATTCACGGCCTGGAAGATTGGAAGCACGCCTCTTTGCACTCTTTATCCTACACATAGCTGATTCCACTACCATTGAACGGTGTGGTAACTGAGTTTTTTGGAAGCCAGGACAAGGTGGAACTCGATACATTGTATCGAGCCTCCGAGAGTGAGATGTGGTTAAAGGTTGATGGTTGGAGTGGAGGAGTGGCCTAGTGGTTGGGGCAAGGTACTTCAGGCCGGAAGGTCGGGGGTTAAAATCCCACTAGAGGACAGCAACCTTGGGCCGGAAGGACTGGGGTTTCTAGTCCCACAGGTGCTCCTTGTGGTCTTGGGCAAGCCACTTAACCCTCCATAGCACATGTTCCCTGTAAAATAGTTATCTCCAAGTTATAATGCCCTGTTCAATGTAATTTCAGTTTGTTCAATGTAAACCGCACTGATGCAGAATAGCACGGTATATAAGAGAATGTAAATAAATAAATAAAAAGGTGTTTCCCACATCCTCAGCATAAGATCATGTAGGATCTGAAGAATAGGTAGAGTAGATACTTCCTTGGGAGCCTTAGGGTATTGAAGGATTTCCAATTCTTGTGCCCTAGGTTCCTTTTCAGGGGTTACCGTGATTGCAAGGCCACGAGCCACATCACGAATAAAATCCTGAAAAGACATGTCCTCTGGAGGAGACATCCTGCGTTGAGGAGAAGATGGTTCCTCTGGAAGAGGTACTCTGGTATCGGCAGTCATCAGAATCATCGGAATCGGAAGATTCGACGATGTGTCGATGCCGGAGATACTCAAGACTCAGCATGGGGGGTATACCCACCGAGGCCGGTGCCACCGGTACAGGCGCCTGTTGAACTGTCTGTAGCGGTGTCAACGGTACCGAAGCCATGAGAAGAGCTGCCAGACTGCGTTCGATAGCAAGAAACCTCTGATATATCGACGCTGCCAATGCTTGGATGTCGGTATTGGTATAAGCGGCAGGAACCCCAGAGCATGGCACCAGTAGTTATGCCAAGGTGGAGGCCTTGAGAACATCCTGGAGCCCGTTAGTGCTTTGGAAGCAGAAGCCTCCCACCGGGGCTGTTTCGCCGGTGAAGTTTCCTCATGTGCAACGCCAATGGCCTCTCGATGCCTAGAAGGAGATCTACCCTTTGAAGACCAGCTAGACTTATGTTTAGTTACCTGAGATCCATGGGAGGAAGATGAGGCTCTGGAAGATGTCGATGCAACGGACATCGCATCTGAGGCAAAAAGAGTACAGAGTTTTGCAGCTCTATTCTGCAGGCCCCTTTTAGTCATCTTCCTACAGGAGAGGCACTCTGATGGAGAATGGTCAGGGCCTAAACATTTAAGACACCAGTCATGGGTGTTCAGTGACGGATATGGTACCGCCACACTTAGAACATTTTTTTTTAAACCAGTAGCTGGTTTTTCCATTTTTAAGGAAAATGGGCCTAGTGCTCAAAATGGCACCTAGCACCGAGGAAAAAAGGTTTCTGAAGAAAAATACCTCAGAAACTATATATATATATATGTATATATATATATATATATTTTTTTTTTTATTTTTTTTTTTTTTTTTGAGAAAAGAAAGAAAGAAGAACCGGCAGTACTGGTAGGCGTCGAACGAAGGCAGACGCGACCACAAAAAGTAAAGAATAAAGAAGCGTGTTAGGAACCTTCGTTTTTTTAAATTTTCCATCCACCCACCTGCTTTCACCTGAGATTCTATTAAGGAAATATTTGTCTGAGATTTTGCATTTAGATGACTCTGTAGAGGTGGTACAAATGTATTCCTTTTTTCCTAAGGTAGGGGCTTCTGATCAAGCCAAGGAGGCTTCTCCTTTGGTTGATTCAGTAGGCCCTAACCTTACAGAGTTCTTGCAAGATTCACTTGATATCATCCCAAAGAGGTGTACTTTGGTGGTGACTTTCGGGTCAGAATCACTTAAATTGAGAATTATACGTGCTTATTTCAAGTGCAAAGATATGTTATTTTGTGGTTATAAGCTTCAGGTTTTTCCTGATGTGGGCAAGGTTACTCAGGCCCGCCAGAAACAATTTCTTGAGCTTAGAGCTCGAGTGATTGCGCTGGGGGCTTCTTTTTTCTTGAAGTTCCCTTGCCGTTGCTTCGTAACATATGAAAGTCATGATTATGTTTATGTAGATGTGGCTTCGCTTAACCAGTTTCTTGTTGATAAGGAGGGTGTTGGTAGACAGGAGGATATTTAGGTGGGATGGCTTGTATTTGGCTCCCTGATTTGGAGTTTAAGAAATTAGCTCTTATTTTCTTCTATTGTCTTTTTTGTCCCCTTGTGGGATTGTATGCAGTTTTCTCTCCTTGATGTGTATTGTATAGATATGGTATTCGTTCTTGAGTGTATTATTCATTGTGTGGAAAATACTTTTTGTATATTTTCTAGCATTCGAGAAAATTTAAATAAACAATTTAAAAAAAAAAAAGAATAAAGAAGGAATTTTCTGTGGTGACAGGGTATGCGATCTGTCAGCTCTGCGGAAAACGAAGAACTGAAGAGGGACAGTGGGAAAGGCGGGAAGGCAGCAAGCAGGTGCTGTGGGCTGCTCCCAAAAGCGTTCCTACTGGATGATGGGGAGCGTTCCTGCGTGGGCTCCGTCGGTACCGACGATACCCATATGTGAAGACTACATTCCTGCTTGTTCCTGGAGATAAACAGAATACAAAATAAAGAATATTTGAGCATTGATAAAGTCCACATCAAGGGAAACCAACCGATTCTAAAAGAAAACTATAAACAATAAGAAAATAAGGCAAAAAGCCCACAATTTAGGAGGTACATCAATCATCCATCATTACCCTCCCTTAGAGGGCCCTGTCACTCAGATAGAATTTTTTCAAGATAAGTAACATCAACAAAAACAAAAGAAGCACCATCAAAATTGATAATGCATTTACATAGGAAAATGTAAGAAAAAAGTGGAACCCAAAGCTAAGACCTGAGGCTTCAGATGTAAAAATTGCCTCCGACGAAGTTGGGTCCCACAAGATACATCAGGGAAAAATTCACTACCTGTTCACAAAATTTGGCAGACTTAACCTTAAAGAAAGCCCTAAGAAAGCGTAGTTACTCACCTGTAACAGGTGATCTCCGGGAACAGCAGGAATAAGTCTTCACATATGGGTATCGTCGGTACCGACGGAGCCCGCGCGGCAAAAGCTCCCCAGCGTCCAATAGGAACGCTTTTTGGAGTGTGCATCCACGCATGCGCGCTGCCTTCCTGCCTATCTACCTCCCTCTCTTCAGTTGTTTAAAGCTGAGACCGAAGGAGAGAAGTAGATAAAAATAGAGAGAGAGAGAAAGTCTTCACAACCCACCCACCTAGGGGAGGTGGGTGGGTTATGAAGACTTATTCCTGCTGTTCCTGGAGATCACCTGTTACAGGTGAGTAACTACGCTATCTCCAGGAACAAGCAGGAATGAATCTTCACATATGGGGACTCCCAAGCTGAAAGATGTCTAGGGAAGACGCAGCATGTAGCAAATCTATGTAGATGGGCCATGCTTCCCCAAGGGACCTCAGGCATCCAAATGGATGGAGGGCAGGAGTTGAATTATGAGTGGAAAAGGTGTTGTAGAACAGCTTGACCAAACAAGGCATCCCGGCAGGAGTCCTTGTCTAGACAATAATGGGCAGTGAAAGTATGTACTGAGGCCCAAGTTGCTGCTTTGCAGATTTCATCAATAGCCACAGAACGAAGGTTAGCTGTTGAGGCTGCCATGGCTCTAACATTATCAGCTGTGACATGGCCTTCAAGAGGTACTCCTTTACTTTGATATGTATAGGAAATACAATCTGCAATCCATTTAGAGAGGGTTCTTTTAGTGACAGGAAATCCTAAATGGCTAGAGTCAAAAGCCACAAAAAGCTAAGACGACTTTCTGTGAGGCTGGGTTCTTTGGAGATAAAAAGCTAAAGCTCTTTTACAGTCCAAAGTATGAAGTTTCCTTTCCGCAGAGGAGGAATGAGGCCTAGGAAAGAAAACAGGAAGATAAACTGACTGGTTTAGATGAAAAGGTGAAACCACCTTTGGAAGAAAATGAGGGTGGGTCCTAAGAACCACCTTATCATGATGAAACCTTGTATAAGGCGGATCAGCCATTAAAGCCTGAAGTTCACTAATGTGTCTAGCAGAAGTGATGGCAATCAGGAAAACAACTTTCCATGAATGAAACTTTAGATCCGAAGTAGCCAAAGGCTCAAAAGGTGGTTCCATGAGCACACCTAGAACAAGGTTAAGATCCCATGCCACCGGAGGTGGTTTAATGGGAGGTTTTGTTAGAAGAAGTCCTCTCATAAATCTAGAAATAAGTGGATGAGAGGAAATTGGTTGTCCATCTAAGAGCTTATGAGATGCAGCAATAGCACTAAAATGGACTCTAACAGAATTGGTCTGAAGACCAGAAGTCAACAAATGAAGGAGATACTCTAGAAGAGAGTCTACTGGTACCAAAGAGGGATTAAGTCCTCTCTGATTACACGAGGAAGAAAACCTTTTCCACTTAAAAGCGTAAGAACGCATTGTGGAAGGTTTCCTGGAGGCCAGAAGAATGTCCTTCACTTGTTGAGACAGGTCTAGATCTGGAAAGTCTAGGCCTTGAGTAACCAGGCCTTGAGATGTAGGGACTGGGGATTGGGGTGTAGTAGAGATCCGTTGTCCTGGGACAGAAAATCTGGAGCACTCCCTAATTGCAGAGGGGTGACTTGAGAGAGTTGCAAGAGAAGAGAATACCATGTTTGCCTCGGCCAGGAAGGCGCTATGAGTATCATGCGTCCCTTCTCCCTCTGGAGTTTGAATAAGGTTTTGGGAATTAGAGGGATTGGCGAAAATGCATATAGGTAATCCTGACCCCAGTGAAGCAGGAATGCATCCCTGGCTTGACATTCCTGTGCTGGAAGTCTGGAACAAAACCGGGGAAGTTTGGCATTCTGTGGACTTGCAGAGAGGTCTATGTCTGGTGTTCCCCAGACACGAAAAACTCGAGCAAGATGATTAGAGTGGAGTGACCACTCGTGTGGCAGGAGTACTCGACTGAGTCTGTCTACCCAAACGTTTTGAACACCTGGAAGATAGACTGCCCGCAGATGAATCCGATGCTCTCTGGCAAAGGCCCATAGTTGCAGAGCTTCATTGCATAGATGCAGAGCCTGTTCTGCCTTGTTTGTTTAGGTAAAACATGGCTACTTGATTGTCTGTTTGCACCAGAACTGTTTTGTTTAGGAGCTGGGTGCAAAAGACTCGAATAGCATTGGAGATGGCTCTGAGTTCTAGGAGGTTTATATGAAGAAGAGCCTCCTGTGAAGACCAAAGGCCCTGCGTTGATAGACTGTCCAAGTGGGCTCCCCAACCCATCTTGGAGGCATCTGTTGTGAGGATAGCCTGAGGTTGTGGCTGCTGGAAAGGAGCGCCTATTAAAAGGTTTTCCAGAGATTGCCACCAACGGAGAGAGACAGAATCAGGCGTGTGGTAACCCTGATCTTGTCTGAAAGGCCTCCTGAGGCCTGGAACCACTGGGAAGCCAAGGTCCACTGGGCCGCTCGCATATGAAGACGAGCATAAGGTATTACATGGACGGTCGATACCATGTGACCTAGTAGGCGAAGCATCTGTCGAGCAGTGAGGAAGGTCTGCAGCGCTGCTTGAGATGCTAGCTTGATGATTCGCAGACAGTGCGGTTGGGGCAGGAAAGCCCTTGCAAGCTGTGTGTCCAAGCGAGCACCTATAAACTCGAGGGTCTGAGATGGGGCGAGCTGAGGCTTTGGAAGATTTATGACCAACCCCAAATACTGGAGTATTTGTTTTGCTCGTAACAGGGCCTGATGAGCTTCTTGAGATGACTGTGCTCGGATGAGCCAATCGTCCAAGTAAGGGAAGACAAAAATCCCCAGGGTCCTCATGAATGCTGCTATTACTGACATGCATTTTGTGAAGACCCTTGGAGCCGAGGCCAGCCCAAAGGGAAGGACTCTGTACTAGAAATGTCTTCCCTGGACCAGGAACCGAAGGAATTTCCTGTGATCTACATGAATAAGGATATGCATGTAGGCGTCTTTTAAATCTAGAGAACACAGCCAATCTTGCCTGTGAAGGTATGGCAGAAGAGAGCCAAGGGAAAGCATTTTGAACTTCTCTCGAACTAGAAATTTGTTCAGCTCTCTGAGATCCAGGATTGGTCTTAAACCCCCTGTTTTTTTTGGAATGAGAAAATAGGGGGAATAAAACCCTGTACCTTGCTGGCATAAAGGAACCTCTTCTATAGCTCCTTGAGCTAGAAGAGTAGAGACTTCTTGTAGCAAGAGATCTATGCCTAGAGGTTGAGAGTTGAACTGTTTTACCAGTGTGGGTGGTGCTAAACTGAGGAAACGAAGCTTGTATCCCAGACTCACTATGGACAAAATCCAGGCCTCTGATGTGATTTGTTGCCATCTGTTGTCAAAGTGGCAGATACGGCCCGGAATGTTTAGAGGTTCTGGGCCTAACACAGGAAGAGTATGTTCTCTGGACAAAAGTCAAAAACCCTTTTTGGGGAACATATGCCTGTTGGGTGGAAGATGGATAGAACCTTTTCTTCTTAGAGAAAAGAGTTTTCTTAAAGGTCTTTTTCTTAGCTGGATTAGCAGAAATCTTTGACAATCTATTCAAAGTGGCATTATCAGTGTCTAACTGATTAGCCTTAGATTGCCAATCCTTGCCAAAAAAGATTTTCTCCAGTGCAAGGAATATTTCCCAGCTTTTCCTGCACCCATTCCTCCAAGTCAGAAGCTTGGAGCCAGGCAATTCGTCATGCCCCTATAGCTATAGCAGAAGTCCTGCTAATGCATTCAAAACAGTCAAAAGTAGCACGATTCATGAATTTAGAGACATTCTGAGCATGTTTGACTAGTGATAAATGATCTGCTCTTTTATCATATTGAAGGAAGGGGTTCAAAAGCTCTAAGTTTTTTGTAACCTCCTCAAGAAACATTCCCATGTATAAAATATAGGAACTAATCCTTGCTGAAAGCATGGAGGCCTGAAAACATTCACGCCCAAAAGCATCCAGTGTTCTAGATTCACGACTTGGTGGATTAGAAGAGTGTCTCTTTGTACTCTTAATGCGTCTCATGGCAGACTCCACCACCATAGAGTGGTGTGGTAGTTAAGTCTTTTGAAAACCTGAACAAGGTGGCACTCTATACATAGTGTCAAGGCGTTTAGAATGTGGGGTTACTGTTAAAGGAGTTTCCCACATCTTCAACATTAGATCATGCAAGATCTGATGTATAGGGGTCATAGCTGCTTCCTTTGGAGTCAAGGGGTATTGTAGAATTATTAATTCTTCTGCCCTAGGCTCCTTTTCAGGAACTACTGTAATGGCAAGAGCCCTTGCCATATCACGCACAAAATCGTGAAAAGACATGTCCTCAGGAGGAGACATCCTACGTTAAGGAGAAAGAGTTGAATCCTGTAAAAGTTCAGCTCTGGTACCGGTGGAGTCATCTGAGTCATCGGAATCGGAAGACTCAAAGGGAGGAAACACCGGGTTTTCCTTCAAAAATTGTCTTCGGTACTGCTGGAGGTCGGTACCGAAGCGAGTCGGTACTTGATCCCCCATGCTTGAGAGTGATTTCAAACTCGGCTTTGGGGGAAGTAACCCTGCCAAAGCAGGTACCAAGGGTACCGGCAGCGATACAGGTGCCTGTGGAATGGTCTGCAGCGACTTTAGCGGTACCGAAGTAGCCCAAAGATTCACTAGACTACGTTCAATGGCAAGGAGTCTTTTATCCATTACCATTTCCGATGCCAGGGTGTCGGTACCGACAGAAGCAGCCACAACCCCCGAGCATGGAACAGGAATGTCCATCGAGGCCGAAGTCTCGAGAACATCCTGGAGCCCGGATAGTGCTTTGGAGCCCGAAGACTCCCGCCGGGGCTGTTTTGTCGGTGCAGGATCCTCGAGGGCAACGCCTGAGGCATCTTGATACTTTGAGGGAGATCTACCTCTCGAGGACTGGCTTGATTTACACCTATGTTTAGTTACCTGAGATAGCACAGTTACTTACCTGTAACAGGTGATCTCTGGGAACAGCAGGAATAAGTCTTCACATACGGGTACGTCGGTACTGACAGAGTCTGCGTGGGAACGCTTCCCAGCTTCCAATCAAGAGCTTTTGGAAGCATCCCAGCACGCCTGCGTGCTGCCTTCCCGCCTTTCCCAACTGCCTCTCCTCAGTTAAGTTTTAAAGCTGAGACAAAGAGAGAGAGAGAGAGGAAAGGAAAGATAGATAGAGAGACAACATACACTGTCTTGTTATGTTTCATGTAAACCGTCTTGACTTGTAAAAGACGGTATAAAAAAACTGTTAAATAAATAAAATAAATAAAATAAATAAACTCCTGGGGAGGTGGGTGGGTTGTGAAGACTTATTCCTGCTGTTCCCAGAGATCACCTGTTACAGGTAAGTAACTGTGCTATCTCCAGGAACAAAAGCAGGAATGAGTCTTCACATATGGGGACTCCCAAGCTGAGATGCCTGGAGTCCCAGCATGTCATAGGTTGGAACATGCTATCTCCCAGAACACCAGGCATCCTGAGGATGGAGGGTAGGAGTTCAAGAAAGAAAGATGCTGTGGAACAGCTAACCTAGCATAGGACTGCAGAGAAGGAGTCCATGTGTGGATGATGATTGTCATCAATGATATTGCAAAGGATATTGCAATATGGACCTCCCCCTGACAGGATTTCACAGAAGTATGGAGGTTCTTGGATCTACTGGAAAACCCAGTAGAGGAACCGTGAAGAGGACCTCACTGTAAAGTGGAGGTAATAAACCTGTAGGAAAACAGTGGAGGTCAGAATTCTGAAAGGTAACAGGTAACCCCAGTAGGAAAAACTGGGGTAGTACAAAAACGGTGGGCCTTCAGCAGAAGGCTGTATGACAAAAACCTAACTCTATTGGCGGCAGAGTGGCTCACTCTTAGGAGCAAAAAGAGAAAGGCTAACCGATTTGGACAAACAGGCACAATCCTTGTGGGGAGAAAGGGTATGGGAACCCCTTGTATCCCAAAAAGAGAGGACAAATGCCTGAGGCGTTAAAGCCTGTGATTAACTGAAGATCCACAATGTCTCTCCTAACTGGGGTAAGCTAGGAGAGATATTAGGCACGGAGAGCTTCAGAGGTACCTAAACCCTTAGGTTATGGTATAAAAATTGTTGACTACCACAGGAGTGGTTGTGTGCGTAGAATCCCAAACCTGCTGGATAGCATAGGTATGGGTAAAGCCCCTCTGTCAGAAACATACAGCTATATGAGCATAGACAGTCAGATAGATAAGTATGTGGAGACATATCTATCTATAATGAAATATCTCGACAGATACAGATACATATACAGATACATAGATAGATAGATAGATAGATAGACAGACATATAAGAATATATCTATAGTGAGATATGGAAGGGCATAAAATACACACAAAAGATAAATATGAATATGTAGGCCTAAATATGGGTGTCTGCAATTAAACAGACAGATATATGACTACAGCATGGTATTCACATAGGATATGTGGAGAGGAAAGATTCATCTAATAACAAGGAGGTTGAACCTACTTGAGAAGATATATAGAGAATCTATTCCCCCTGGTTATGATCTGCAAGGATGCTAGCTAGTGAAATAACCAGGATAGTTACATGAAAAACTGTTGTTTTACTGCGCCTTGTAAATAGTTCCTGTAATTTAGTTCAGTTAATGTTCCATGTAATCTTACCTGTACATAGTTTAAACACTGTTCTATGTAAAGTATACTGAAGTATACAAAATTGTTAACTGTTCCATGTAAACCGCCCTTGATCTCTGGAAGGGGCAGTATAGAAGAAATTTATAAATAAATAAATAAAAAACAGAGGATAATATCAATCTGTAGCCATCAAGTCCCGAGTTTTCCAAGACTCTAGCATGGTAAGTAGACAGAAGACACAGAGATGAGATACCATGTTGACCTGCTTAAGGGCAAAAAGTATCATGCGTTCTTACCATGAGGACGAGCTGCAAGGAGAAAGAGCATATCCCCGATTGGGAATGTTATGGACCAAAGCAGGGAATTGGCAACTCCTTAAGCCTTTACGTAAGAGAAGGCCTATGTCCTTTATATCAAAAGGAGATAGTAAAAGAAGGGAGAACCTTCTAGTCATGGGAGACATGACTGAAAAGCCTTTTCCAACCATCTAGGAAAGCTGTTGGAGAAAAAAAACCCCATGCTCTCTAGCAAGGGCCCATAGTGGAAAGCTTCTCTGTAGAATTGCAGAGAGCATGATGCAGGAGAATGAGGAGATAGAACTGGCTGCTAGAGAGCCAGTATCTCTGCCAACTATGCTGCCAAACCCAGGAGAATGGAGATGGCAGAAATAGAAGACAATCCAGAAAGCTTGTAGTGAGATAATCTCCAAGATAGATGGAAGCACTGACTTGGAGCCACTACTAAGACTAGACAGAATGTTAGTGGAGGACAAATCTCGTTGTTTGTGGACAAGAACCAGTGGTCGAAACATTAAGGCTCCTGCATAAGCAGCTGCTAGCAAGATAGCAGAAAGAATCTTACTGTTAAAAAACAGAAAGAACAGACAGAACAGGAGTGGAAACTCTGGACACGTCTGATAAGCTGCCCCAAAGTAAGATTGAAACAGAGGTAACTCAGAGAGGAAAACTCCACACTGGAAAGTGAGAAAACTAGAGAGGCTGAAGAAAAAGGCCCTCTGCAATGAATTCCGCTCTTACAGAGGAAAAAGCTTGGTAAGAGGGTGAAGAGAATGGAGCTGAAGAAGACTTACCAAGTAGTAAGTCTATAGAAAGGAAAAATACATGCTGGCACAGGAACTACCATTTAATAGTGGTCAGACCTCTTTCCCTAGCAGGAAAAGAGGATAAACCTGTGACCTATAGGCATGAACATCCTGACAGCTCATAGAAATATAGAAAAAATGGATGTCTTTTGGAAAGAGATCCATGTGTAGGGGTTAGAATGAAGCAGTGGATTGCCTCTACTGAGAAGAAGCAACTGTAGATTCTAACCCCAAGAGTCACAAGCATCTGATGATGATTATCAGAAACCCTGCAGGTGCTGGGTTTGCTAAGCCTGGTGAGAGGTTTGATTCTTCAGACCAGGACGATGTCTCCCCTGTTGGGGAACATCTGTATGATGGGCAAGAGATGTATAAAATCATCTTCTCCTGTGGGAAGAAAGTTTGGTAGGACATTTCCTACCTACTGGGACAGAAGAAGGTGTAGAACAACCCTTAGGAACCGGTAAATCAGTGGACAACTGAGTAACCTGACGTAAAGATTCCTTGTTGAAAAGATTTTCTCCAGAGCAAGGAGTATGCCCTAGCCGTTGTTGTGCCCATTTGTCCAAGTCTGAAGCTTGGAGCCAGGCTCTACTTCGTGCCCCTATAGCTATAGCAGAAGTCCTGCTAACAGACTCAAGAGTCTAGGGTAGCACGAGAAAGAAACCAAGAGATATTCTGGATATGCTTAAGCAGAGAGGAATAGTCTGTACTCCTGGAATCTGGAAGGAAAGGAGTCAAAAGATGTAATTGCTTTGTGACCTCCTCAAGAGAAAGACTCATATAAAAAATATATGAGAGAATTCTTGCAGAAAGCATAGATGTCTGGAAGGTTTGACGTCCAAAGGCATCTAGTGTCTTAGACTCACGACCTGGCGGATAAGAAGAGTGCTTTTTCTTACTCTTTACCCACCTCATTGCTGATTCCACTACTATGGAATGATGAGGGAGTTGAGTCTTTTGAAACCCTGGAGAGGGGGGCACCTGATATAAGAGATCAGTTGCCCTGGGAGGTGGGGGTACCCTTAAAGGTGTTTCCCACATGCCTAGGAGATGATCCTGCAAGGAATGATGCAAAGGAAGCATTATGTTGTCCTTTGCTTTGGTAGAAACAGAGCCTTGTGCAGGATCAGGTCCTGGAATAGGAATGGCAAGGGATCTTGCTATATCCAGGAGAAAAGTCTGAAAAGAGGGATTCCAATCAGGAATCTCCCTTGGACAGGTTAGGATCTAAAGAACTGGCCTGAGCACCCACAGAGTTATCCAAATATATAGGAATAGAAGATCCTGCATAGTGCAGTGTGGAATGCTTATGGGATGGTTGCTGGTACTGGCTGTCAGGAGCAGCAACCGTCCTTACCACATTGTCCATGCCAGGTATCGACTCCAAGCTTGGTATAGAATGGAGCGATCCTGTTGAAAAAAGCATGGCAGGAGTTGGCCACGATGCTACTGTGGATACCGGTACCGATGCCGGTACCGATGTCGGAGTCGAGCCCGACAAAGACATCGGAGTAGTCATCGGTGACAGTTCAATCGGTAACGAGGTAACCGAAAAACTCCGGCCGCTATCCTCGGTACCGAGCCACCGGTATCGATCGGTGTCGGTACCAAAACCTATTGGTACCCAGTCTTCCAGACTAGAAATCAATTCCAAACTCGGCATCGAGGGCAGAGAGCCTGATAAGCGAAGCATGGAAGGCACCGACCGTAAGGGTAATGAGGACATCAGTACCGGTTTCGGTACCGTGTCTGATACCGGTGAATGAACGTCAACCAGTAGCAACTCAATCAGCGTCAGGGGAACCGAGATTTGCGGATCCGAGTTATCTGAACCGAGCCTTCGGTACCGCCGCGAGACGGTACCAAGGCGAGTCGGTACCCAGTCCTCCAGAATGGAGATCGATTCCAGACTCGGCATCGAAGGAAGCAAGGCTGTCGATGCACATCTGGAGGGTACCGACGTCGGTGGTAGTATCGGTGTTGGTACCGATAATGGAAAGTCAATCTGGGGAGTATCCACCGGTCCCGAAGGCAACGAGGACGCCAGATGACCATCCCTGGTGAGGAGTGTTTCATCCAACACCAGTGCCGATGCCGGGGTATCGGTACCGCTCAAAGCAGATGCCACCACCGTACACGGCTTAGGTATGTTCTGTGGGGGGTGAACCCCAGGAACAACCTGAAACCCCTTATACACTTTGGAGACCGAAGACTCCCGCCGGGGTTTTGAAGCCAGTGGGCCGTCGAGGGCAAGGCCGGAGCCGTCTACATGCTGCGCATGAGACCTACCACTCGAGGACTGGCTAGTCTTAACAGACTGTTTGTGGGTTACCTGATCCGGTGTGGAAGAAGAAGGCGACGGTGCCCCGAAGTTGGAGGGCAACCGTGTATCGAGGGAACCTCGAGGCTGAAGACGTCTTCTAACCAAACTGTTGTCAGGACCCAAGCAGGTTAGACACCGACTTCGAGGGTCTAAAAAGAAAATTGTACCGCCACAGTCTGAACATTTATTGGAGAAAATGTCTGGCGGTTCCATGAAGGAAAAAGAAGAGGCCTAAAAGGCCTAAGAGACCGTGGGACACTATGAAGAAAAAATATCCCGTGGAAAAGAAAGATTTTACAAGAAAAGAAAAGAAAACACCGGCGATACCGGTGGCGTCGGGAAGACAGGCGCGACCACAAGAAAACTAAGAAATACGAACAAGAATTTTCTGCGGTGACAGGAGGACGTCCTGCAGGCTCCGCAGAAAAACGAAAACTGAGGAGAGGCAGTTGGGAAGGGCGGGAAGGAAGCACGCAAGCGTGCTGGGATGCTTCCAAAAGCTCTTGATTGGACGCTGGGAAGCATTCCCACGCAGACTCCGTCGGTACCGACGTACCCATATGTGAAGGCTCATTCCTGCTTGTTCCAGGAGATCAGGTGATCTCTGGGAACAGCAGGAATAAGTCTTCACATATGGGTATCGTCGGTACCGATGGAGCCTGCGCGGGAACGCTCCCCAGCGTCCAGTAAGAAAACGTTTGGGAGCATCCCACAGCGCCTGCGCGCTGCCTTCCCGCCTTTCCTAACCGCCTCTCTCCAGTTCGAGTTTTAAAGCTGAGACAAAGAGAGAGAGAGGAAAGGAAAGGAAAGATAGAGAGATACAACTCCTAGGGGAGGTGGGTGGGTTGTGAAGACTTATTCCTGCTCTTCCCAGAGATCACCTGTTACAGGTAAGTAACTGTGCTATCTCCAGGAACAAGCAGGAATGAGTCTTCACATATGGGGACTCCCCAGCTAGAGATGCCAGGGAGATCTCCAAAGTTGTGAGTCCCTGAGAAGGGCTCTACCTCAACCCATGGATCTCGGGCATCCGACAAGGGTAGGTGGGTAGGAGTTGATTAGGAATGGAAAAGGTGTTTGAGAACAGCCTGACCAAACAAGGCATCCCGGCGGGAGTCCTTATCCAAGCAGTAATGAGCTGTAAAGGTATGAACCGAGGCCCAGGTGACTGCTCGACAGATTTGGTCGATGGACACAGAGTTTAGATGAGCCATAGAGGCTGCCATGGCCCTCACATTGTGAGCTGTGACATGGCCCTCCAGAGAAAGGTTCTTACTCTGGTAGGCGAAGGAAATACACTGAGCAATGCAATTGGAGAAAGTCCTCTTAGAGACTGGAAGTCCTAAGTGAGAGGGATCAAAAACAACAAAGAGTTGAGAGGACTTTCTATGTTGCTGTGTCCTTTGTAAGTAGAAAGCAAGTGCCCTCTTACAATCCAGGGTATGAAGATTCCTCTCTGCACTTGATGCATGAGGTCCTGGAAAAAAGACAGGTAAATACACCTCCTGGTTCAGATGAAAAGGTGAGACCACTTTAGGCATAAAGTGTGGATTAGTCCTAAGGACTACCTTGTCATGATGGAACCTTGTATAAGGAGGATTAGCCACCAAGGCTTGCAGCTCACTGATACGGTGAGCCGAGGTGACTGCAATGAGAAAAATAACCTTCCAGGAAAGGAATTTCAAGGAGGTAGTGGCTAAGGGTTCAAAGGGTGGCTTCATAAGTTGGCCAAGAACCAAATTCAAATCCCATGCCACTGGAGGTGGTCTAATGGGAGGTTTAGTTAAAAGAAGGCCTCTCATGAATTTTGCAAAAGAGGATGAGAGGAAATAGGATGTCCATTTAGAGGCTTAAGGTATGCTGCAATAGCACTCAAATGGACTCTTACTGAATTCGTTTTAAGGCCTGCATGGGATAAATGCAGCAAATACTCTAGTAAAGAATTCAGAGGTATTGCAAGAGGGTTAAGACCCTTCTCTGCACACCAAATGGTAAACCTTTTCCATTTAAAAGCATAGGAACGTCTAGTGGAGGGCTTTCTGGAAGCATGAAGGATATCCTTCACTTGCCGAGACAGATGCCAATCTTGAAGGTCTAGGCCTTCAGCAACCAGGCTCTGAGATGAAGAGACTGGGGATTTGGGTGCCATAATGTTACCTCCTCCTGGGACAGGAGGTCTGGAACAGATCCCAAGTCCAGGGAGGGAGCTTGAGAGAGATGAAGAAGTAGACGGTACCACACTTGGCGTGGCCAACATGGAGCTATGAGGATCATAGACCCCTTGTCTCTCTGAAGCTTGAACAGTGTCTTGGAAATTAGGGGAATGGGTGGAAAGGCATAGAGGAATTCTTGCCCCCAGTGGAGGAGGAAGTCATCCCTGGCCTAAACTCCCTGACACGGAATCCTGGAACAGAACCGGGGAAGTTTGGCAATCCACGGACTTGCAAACAGGTCTATGTCTGGGGTTCCCCAAATTCGAAAGATCCTGGCTATCTGGTCCCCATGGAGGGACCATTCGTGTGGAAGCAGAACTCGACTGAGTCTGTCTGTCCAAGAGTTTTGAACCCCTGGAAGATACACTGCCATGGGATGAATCTGATGCTGTCTGGCGAAGGCCCACAATCTCAAAGCTTCGTTGCAAAGCGACAGAGAGCCAGTCCCGCCCTGCTTGTTCACGTAGAACATGGCTACTTGGTTCTCCGTATGGATGAGGACTGTCTTGTAGCTGAGCAGGGTGTGGAAGACTCTGAGAGCTAGAAGAATTGATCTGAGCTCTAAGAGGTTGAAATGTAGAGATGTCTCCTGTGGAGACCAAATGCACTGGGTACAGAGATCTTGTAGATGAGCTCCCCAACCCTTTGGGGAGGCATCTGTTGTGAGGGTTGCTTGGGGTAGCAACTGTTGAAAGGGGGACCCCAGCAATAGAATTTGAGTGGACTTCCACCACTGGAGGGACCAAAAGAGGCGACTGGAGGTAGCTATTTTGTCTGACAGGCAACCTGATGCCTGGGTCCATTGGGTGGACAGAGTCCACTGAGCTGCCCTCATGTGAAGGCAAGCTTAAGGAAAAACATGCATGGTGGATGCCACGTGTCCTAAAAGTTGCAACATCTCTTGAGCAGTTAAATGGGATTTTAACTGAATTTGAGAGGCTAACTGCACCGAGTGTAGGCAACGGGCCTGGGGAAGATAGGCCCTTGCAGTTGTGGTATCTAGCAAGGCCACTATGAACTTCAATGACTGAGTAGGGGTGAGTTGTGATTTTGGGATGTTTATTACAAGTCCCAGATACTGAAGAACACGCCTAGTGCAGGCTAGGGAAGTCTGGGCCTCTGACTGGGATGGTGCTCGGATGAGCCAGTCGTCCAGATATGGGAATACAAATATTCCTAGAGTGCGTAGAAATGCAGCTACTACTGCCATGCATTTTGTGAACACTCTTGGAGCAGAGGCCAGACCGAAAGGAAGCACTCTGTATTGATAGTGCTTTCCCTGATAAAGGAACCGAAGGAACCTTCTGTGTGTTGGATGGATGAGGACATGGGTGTACGCATCCTTGATATCTAGAGAACAAAGCCAATCCTGACTCTGAAAGTATGGAAGGAGAGCACCGAGAGAAATCATCTTGAATTTCTCCTTGCATAGAAACTTGTTCAATTCTTTGAGATCTAATATGGGTCTGTAGCCCCCTGTTTTCTTTGGAATAAAAAATAGGGGGAGTAGAACCCTGAACCCTGTTGAAGAAGGGGTGCTTCTTCTATTGCCCTTGGGCAAGAAGGGTAGCAATCTCCTGACCCAGGAGGTCGAGGAGAGATGTTGGAGAATTGAACTGTCTCACCATAGTCTGAGGAGGAAGGTTTAAGAAATGAAGCTTGTACCCCTCCCTTATGATGAAGAGGGTCCATTGCTCTGCTGTGATTTGTTCCCATCTGGGAGCAAAATGAGCTAACCTTCCTGGAATGGTGAGAGGCTCTGGTTCTTCTAGAGCCAGAAAGGCTAAGTTCTCTAGTTGTAAGTCAAAGGCCCTGAGGAGGCTGAGGCTGTTGGGCCGTAGCAGTCCTTGTAGCCTTAGGCTTGGCGTGTTTAGGTTGTTGCTGTCACTTTGCAGCAAAACGACCTGTAGAAGATGCCTGGAAACCATAACCAGGATATTATTTCCCTTTTTTGGGAAAGAAAGTCTTTTTGAATAACCTTTTTCTAGCAGGAGCAGAGGTAGACTTTGAAAGTCTAACTAAGGCAGAATTTTCAGCATCCGAGTGGCCTTTGCTTGCCAATCCTCACCAAAAAGGTTTTCACCTGTACAAGGAAGATTTCCTAATCCATCCTGGACCCAGGGTTCTAAATCAGAAGCTTGCAACCAAGCAAGTCTGCGTGCACCTATGGCAATAGCCGAGGCTCTGCTGGCACACTCAAAAGAGTCAAAGGCTGCATGGTTGGAGAATTTGGAAACATCCTGGGCATGTTTAAGGCAGGTGAGAAACTCTTCCCTTTTATCTTCTGAGATAAAAGGAGATAAAGTTAGCAGATGATCTGTAACTTCTTTTAGAAACATCCCCATATAGAGATTATAGGAGTTGATTCTGGCAGCAAGCATATTGGCCTGGAAAATTCTCCTGCTAAAAGCATCTAAGGTTCTGCATTCTCTTCCTGGAGGATTAGATGAGTGTGTTTTTGCACTCTCTTTTTCATAGCAGACTCCACCACAATAGAGTGGTGAGGAAGCTGAGTCTTATGAAAGCCAGGACAAGGAGGAACACGGTACATGGTGTCCAACCTGCGAGAATGAGGGGAAGTAGTAAGAGGTATCTCCCATATGCCCAACATGTGATCATAAAGGATCTCATGAATTGGTAAAGTAGCTGCCTCTTTAGGAGCCTTAGGATATTGTAAAATATCTATTTTCTTGGCTCTAGGGTCTGGTTAAGAGGCCACTGAAATAGAGAGGCCCCTGGCCACTTCCCTAATGAAGTCTTGAAAAGACAAGTCTTCTGGAGGAGACATTCTTCTTTTTGGAGAATAGGGCTCCTGAGGAAGGAGTACCGATGCCTCGACAAAAGCCTCTGACTCAGAGTCCTCGGAGGAATCGAAGTATCGCCTGTCTGGATGCTCTTGCAGAGCCCGATACGCGTACTGAGTGGTATCGACATCGGGAGTGATCGGTACCGATGGGCATCACAGGACAGGGTACCGCTGCAGTCGACACCGAAGCCGAAGCAATCAGTACCGGCACCGGAACCGATATTAGTGCCAGTGCCGGAACCGGTACCGCCAACGGAGTTTGTTGCGGTACCGGAGGCGTCGCAGCTTGCATGAATGCCGTGATGGCACGCTGCATGGTCAGAATATTCTGATCCATTGGCGCAACCAATGTCTGGATGTCGGTACCAGTAGAGACCACTGGTACCCCAGAACATGGCAACAGGTGATCGGTCGAGGCCACGCCATCAATATCAACCTGTGACCCCATAGATGAAGCTTTGCAAGCCGGAGCCTCCCGCCGGGGTAATTTTGCCGGTGCAGGATCCTCGAGGGCAAGCCCGGAGGCATCTCGATACTTAGAGGGAGATCTACACTTCGAGGACCGGCTGGACTTATGTTTGGTTACCTGAGATCCATGAGAGGAAGACGAAGCCCTGGAAGATGTCGATGCCACTGAAGCTGCATCAGAGGGAAAAAGGGTACTGAGCTTTGCCGCTCGATTCTGTCGACCTCTTATAGACATCATGGAACAGGACTCACAATTGGTGATGGAGTGGTCAGGACCCAAACATTTTAGACACCAGTCATGGGTGTCGGTGATAGAAAGAGTACCGCTGCACTTCGTGCACTTTTTAAACCCGGAAGCGGGCTTTTCCATAAGGAAAAATCTTCTAGGCCCAAGGACAAAAAGAAAAAATTGCACAGAAGTGGGAAACGGTAGGTTTTTTTTTTTTTAAAGAAGAAAAGACCGGCGGTACCGGTCCGATGTCGAAGAAGGCAGACGCGAGACCAAAGAAATAAAGAAAAATAAAGAACTTCTTCAGCGGTGACAGGAACACGACCTGCTGGCTCCGCGGAAAAGAAGAACTAGAGAGAGGCAGTTAGGAAAGGCGGTAAGGCAGCGCGCAGGCGCTGTGGGATGGTCCCAAAAGCTTTTTTACTGGATGGTGGGGAGCGTTCCCGCGCAGGCTCCGTCAGTACCGACGATACCCATATGGAAAGACTCATTCCTGCTTGTTCCTGGAGATATGTTCCTACTCTGGTAGGCGAAAAAAATACACTGAGCAATCCAGTTGGACAGTGTTCTCTTAGAGACTGGAAGTCCTAAATGAGAAGGATCAAAAGCAACAAAGAGTTGAGAAGACTTTCTATGTTGCTGTGTTTTTTGTAAGTAAAAAGCAAGAGCTCTCTTACAATCCAAGGTATGAAGATTCCTCTCTGCACTTGATGCATGAGGTCCTGGAAAAAAGACAGGTAAATATACCTCTTGGTTCAGATGAAAAGGCGAGACCACTTTGGGCATAAAGTGTGGATTGGTCCTGAGGACTACCTTATCATGATGGAACCTTGTATAAGGTGGATTAGCCACCAAAGCTTGCAATTCACTGATGCGGCATGCTGAGGTGACTGCAATGAGAAAAATAACTTTCCAAGAAAGAAATTTCAAGGAGGTGGTGGCTAAAGGTTCAAAGGGTGGCTTCATAAGCTGGCCAAGAACCAGGTTTAAGTCCCATGCCACTGGAGGTGGTCTAATGGGAGGTTTAGTAAGAAGAAGGCCTCTCATGAATCTTGCTATAAGAGGGTGAGAGGAAATAGGCTGTCCATTGAGAGGCTTGAGGGACGCTGCAATAGCACTCAAATGGACTCTTACCGAATTCGTTTTCAGACCTGCATGGGATAGATGCAGGAGATACTCTAGTAAAGAATTCAAAGGTATTGCAAGAGGGTTAAGACCCTTCCTTGAACACCAAATGGTAAATCTTTTCCATTTGAAAGCATAGGAACCACTAGTAGAAGGCTTTCTAGAGGCATGAACAACATCTCTGACTTGCTGAGAGAGATGAAAATCTTGAAGGTCTAGGCTCTCAGCAACCAAACCCTGAAATGGAGAGACTGGGGGTTTGGGTGCCACAACGTTCCTTCTTCCTGGGATAGGTGGTCTGGTGCAGAGCCCAAGTCCAGAGAAGGAGCTTGAGAGAGATGCAGAAGTAGAGGGTACTACACTTGGCGTGGCCAATGTGGTGCTATGAGGATCATGGTCCCTCGATCTCTCTGAAGCTTGAAAAGAGTTTTGGGAATTAGGGGAATGGGTGGAAAGGCATAAAGGAAGTCTTGACCCCAGTGAAGGAGGAAGGCATCCTTGGCCTGAACTCCCTGACATGGAATTCTGGAACAGAACCGGGGAAGTTTGGCATTCCACAGACTTGCAAAGAGGTGTATGTCTGGGGATCCCCAAATTCGAAAAATCCTGGCTACCTGGTCCATGTGGAGGGACCACTCGTGTGGAAGCAGAACTCGACTGAGTCTGTCCGCCCAAGAGTTTTGAACGCCTGGAAGATATACTGCCAGAAGATGGATGTGATGCTCTCTGGCGAAGGCCCACAGTCGCAAAGCTTCGTTGCAAAGCGACAGAGAGCCAGTCCCGCCCTGCTTGTTTACAGAGAACATGGCTACTTGGTTGTCCGTATGGATGAGGACTGTCCTGTAGCTGAGCAGGGAATGGAACACTCTGAGAGCTAAGAATATTGCTCTGAGTTCCAAGAGATTGATATGCAGAGAAGTCTCCTGTGGAGCCAGATGCCCTGGGTAGATAGATCCTGCAGATGAGCTCCCCAACCCATTGGAGAAGCATCTGTTGTAAGAGTTGCTTGGGGTAGCGACTGCTGAAAAGGGGACCCCAGCAATAGATTTGGAGAGGACTTCCACCACTGGAGAGACCAAAAAAGGCACCTGGAGTTTGCCATTTTGTCTGACAGGGAACCTGATGCCTGAGTCCATTGGGTGGACAAAGTCCATTGAGCTGCCCTCATGTGAAGGCGAGCATATGGAACCACATGCACGGTGGATGCCATGTGGCCTAATAGTTGTAACATCTCTCAAGCAGTTAAATGGGACTTTAACTGTATCTAGGAGGCTAACTGCACCAAGCGTAGGTAACGGGCCTGAGGAAGATAGGCCCTTGCAGTTGTGGTATCCAGCAAGGCCCCTATAAACTCCAGAGACTGAGTAGGGGTGAGATTGGATTTTGGGATGTTTATTACCAGTCCCAAATACTGAAGGACACGCATTGTAAAGGCTAGACAAGTCTGGGCCTCTGACTGGGAGGGAGCTCGAATGAGCCAGTCGTCCAGATATGGGAATACGAATATTCCTAGAGTGCGTAGAAATGCAGCTACTACTGCCATGCATTTCGTGAACACCCTTGGTGCAGAAGCCAGACAGAAAGGAAGCACCCTGTATTGGTAGTGCTTTCCTTGAAAAAGGAACCTTCTGTGTGTTAGATGGATGAGGACATGGGTGTACGCATCCTTGAGATCTAGAGAACAAAGCCAGTCCTGACTCTGAAGGTATGGAAGCTGAGCACCGAGAGAAATCTTGAATTTCTCTTTGAATAGAAACTTGTTCAATTCTCTGAGATCTAATATGGGTCTGTAGCCCCCTGTTTTCTTTGGAATAAGAAAATAAGAGGAGTAGAACCCTGAGCCCTGTTGAAGAAGAGGTACTTCTTCTATTGCCCCTTGGGCAAGAAGAGCAGCAATCTCCTGACCCAGAAGGTTGAGGAGAGATGTTGGAGAATTGAACTGTTTCACCATGGTGTGAGGAGGAAGGCTTAAGAAATGAAGCTTGTACCCTTCCCTTATGATGGAGAGGGTCCATTGCTCTGCTGTGATTTGCTCCTATCTGGGAGCAAAGTAAGCCGACCTTCCTGGAATGGTGAGGGGCTCTGGTTCTTCCAGAGCTAGAAAGGCTAAGTTCTCTAGTTGCAAGTCAAAGGCCCCGAGGAGGCTGAGGCTGCTGGGCCGTGGGAGGCCTGGCAGCCTTTGACTTGGCCTGTTTAGGTGGTTGCTGACGCTTTGCAGCAAAACAACCTGCAGAAGATGCCTTCTGACCATAAGCAGGATAATATCTTCCCTTTTTAGAAAAAGATGTCTTTTTGAACAATCTTTTCTTAACAGGAGCAGAGGTAGACTTTGAAAGTCAATCCAAAGCAGAGTTCTCAGCATCCATCTGAGTGGCCTTTGCTTACCAATCCTTGCCAAAAAGGTTTTCACCTGTACAAGGAAGATTTCCCAATTCATCTTGGACCCAGAGCTCCAAATCAGAGGCTTGTAACCAAGCAATTCTGCGTGCACCTATGGCAATAGCCGAGGCTCTGCTTACACACTCAAAAGAGTCAAAGGCTGCACGGTTGGAAAATTTGGAAACATCCTGGGCATGTTTGAGCCAAGTGAGAAATTCCTGCCTTTTATCTTCTGAAATAAAAGGAGCTAAAGTCTGCAGATTATCTGTGACTTCTTTTAGAAACATCCCCATATAGAGACTATAGGAGTTGATTCTGGCAGCAAACATATTAGCTTGGAAAACCCTTCGGCCAAAAGCATCTAGGGTCCTGCATTCACGTCCTGGAGGATTAGATGAGTGTCTCTTTGCACTCTTTATTTTCCTCATGGCAGACTACCACAATAGAGTGGTGAGGAAGCTGAGTCTTATGAAAGCCAGGACAAGGAGGGACACGGTACATGGTGTCTAACCTACGAGAATGAGGAGAGGTGGTAAGAGGAGTCTCCCACATGCTCAACATGAGATCATAGAGAATCTCATGAATAGGTAAGGTAGCTGCCTCTTTAGGAGCCTTAGGATATTGCAAAATATCTAATTGCTTGGCTCTAGGCTCTGACTCAGGGGCCACTGTAATGGAGAGGCCCCTAGCCACTTCCCTAATGAAGTCTTGAAAAGACAAGTCTTCTGGAGGAGACATTCTTTGTTTTGGAGAAGACGACTCCTGAGGAAGAAGTACCGATGCCTCGATAGAAGCCTCCGACTCATCAGAGTCTTCGGAGGAATTGAAGTATCGCCTGTCTGGATGCTCTTGTAAAGCCCGATATGCGTACCGAGTGGGATCGACATCGGGAGTAAGCGGTACCGGTTCGGTACCGATGGGCATCATAGGACAGGGTACCGTTGCAGTCGACACCGAAGCCGATGTCGATGCAATTGGTACCGGCACCGGGAACGATGCCGGTGCCGGTACCGGCAACAGCACCGGAGATTGTTGCGGTACAGGAGGCGTCGCAGCCTGCATAAACGCCATTAGGGTGCGCTGCATGGACAAAATCTTCTGATCCATCGACGCCACCAGAGTCTGGATGTCGGTACCAGTGGAGGCCACCGGTACCCCAGAAAACGGCAACAGGTGATCGGTCGAGGCCGAGCCATCGATGTCAACCTGTGACCCCATAGACAATGCTTTGGAAGCCGGAACTTCCCGCCGGGGTAATTTTGCCGGTGCGGGATCCTCGAGGACAAGCCCGGAGGCATCTCGATGCTTAGAGGGAGATTCGCCCTTCGAGGACCGGCTAGATTCATATTTGGTTACCTGAGATCCATGGGAGGAAGCAGCAGCTCTGGAAGACCTCGATGCCACCGAGGCTGCATCAGAGGGAAACAGGGTACTGAGCTTGGCTGCTCGGTTCTGCCGACCTCTTTTAGACATCATGGTACAGGACACACAATCCGTGATGGAATGGTCAGGACCCAAACATTTTAGACACCAATCATGGGTGTCGGTGACAGAAATAGTACCGCCACATTTTGTGCACTTTTTGAACCCGGAAGCGGGCTTCTCCATGAGGAGAAAAATATTCAGGCCTAAGGCCCAAACTGAAAATGCACAGTTGAAGTAAAGAATAATTTGTTTGTTTGTTTTTTTTAAAGAAAGAAAAGAAAAGAAAAGATCGGCGGTACCGGTCTGACGTCGAAGAAGGCAGACGCGACAGAAAAATAAAGAAAAAAATAAAGAACTTCTTCTGCGGTGACAGGAACACGACCTGCTGGCTCCACGGAAAAGAAGAACTGGAGAGAGGCGGTTGGGAAAGGCAGGAATGCAGCACGCAGGCGCTGTGGGATGCTCCCAAAAGCTTTCTTACTTGACGCTGGGGAGCGTTCCCGCGCAGGCTCCGTCGGTACCGACGATACCCATATGTGAAGACTCATTCCTGCTTGTTCCTGGAGATTGTCTGTTAGTCGACCCGAGGCTTGTGACCACTGAGAGGAAAGGGTCCACTGGGCTGCTCGCATGTGGAGGCCAGCAAAGGGAACCACATGGACAGTGGATGCCATGTGTCCCAGCAGTTGAAGCATCTCCCGAGCAGTAAGGAATACCTTCATAGATGCTTGAGATGCCAGTTGTATTATACATAGACAGCGTGGCTGGGGCAGGAAAGCCCTTGACTGCCATGTGTCTAGACGAGCCCCTATGAATTCTAGAGATTGAGGGGGGGGGGGTGAAATGAGAGTTTGGGAGGTTTATGACCAGCCCCAAGTATTGAAGAATTCTCACTGCTTGAAAGAGCACGAAGCTGGTCTCTGGAGCTATCCATGCTCGAATGAGCCAATCGTCTAAGTAAGGGAAGACGAATATTCCCAGAGTCCTCATAAATGCTGCTACCACTGCCATGCATTTTGTGAAGACTCTTGGAGCAGAGGCTAGTCCGAAGGGAAGAACTCTGTACTGGAAGTGTCTTCCTTGGACCAGGAATCAAAGGAACTTCCTGTGATCTGAGTGGATGAGAATATGTGTGTACGCATCTCTTAGATCTAGAGAACCTAGCCAGTCCTGACTTTGGAGGTATGGTAAAAGTGTTCCGAGGGAGATCATTTTGAACTTTTCTTGGAACAAATATCTGTTTAATTGTCTGAGGTCTAATATAGGTCTGTGACCCCATCTTCTTTGGAATAAGAAAGTAGAGGGGAGTAAAACCCTGTCCCCTGTTGGGGAATGGGTACTTCTTTGATTGCTCCTTGAGCTAGAAGTGATGTGACCTCCTGCCATGAGAGATAGGTGGCAGGGCACTGAGAATTGAACTGTTTTATTATTGTAGGTGGGGCAAGTTGAGAAAATGAAGTTTGTACCCCAGTTGTACAATGGACAGAGTCCAATTTTCTGATGTTATTTGTTGCCACCTTTTGGCAAAAAAGCATATAGTCTCCCTAGAATGGTCAAGGGCTCTGGACCTTTTAGGGGCAGAATGACTAAGTTCTCTAGATAGAAGTCAAAGACCCTGAGGGGGCTGGGTCTGTTGAGCCAGTTGAGCTTTTTGAGCTTGCGGCTTTCTTTGCTGTCTATTCTATTGTTCCCCCTTCTGGGGAACATGGAGCGGACAGTGAGTTCGATGGGTGTAAGATTGGTAAGGCTTCTTTTTCTTACTGAAAAAGGGTTTTTTGAATATTTTCTTCTTTGCTGGGTTGGCTGTAGACTTTGACAATCTGTTTAAAGTAGTATTGTCAGATTCAAGCTGATCAGCCTTGTCCTGCCAGTCCTTGCCAAAGAGATTTTCTCCTGCGCTAGGAATGTTTTCCAGCTTTTCTTTCACCCACTGTTTTAAGTCTCATGCTTGAAGCCAAGCAATACGACGTGCTCCTATGGATATAGCAGAGGTTCTGCTAATACATTCAAAGCAATCAAAGGTAGCACGGTTCATGAATTTTGAGACATTCTGGGCATGCTTGGCCAGAATAAGGTAGTCTACTCTTTTTTCCTCCTAAACACAAGGACTAAGGAGCTCTAAGTCTTTTGTGACTTCTTCCAGGAACACTCCCATATAAAGAATGTGGGAACTGATCCTGGCTCCTAGCATGGAGGATTGAAAGCATCGACGGCCAAAGGCATCTACAGTCCTGGATTCACGGCATGGAGGATTAGAAGAATGTGTTTTAGCACTCTTGATTCTTCGCATGGCCGATACCACTACCACTGAATGGTGTGGTAACTGAGTTTTTTGAAAACCAGGACAACTTGGCACTCGGTACATAGTGTCAAGGAGTCAGGAATGTGAAGATATTGTTAAAGGAGTTTCCCACATTCTCAACATTAGATCATGTAAGATCTTGTGAATGGGAAGCATAGCTGCTTCCTTGGGAGCCATAGGATATTGTTGAATTCTTAATTCTTCTGCCCTAGGTTCCTTTTCTGGAATAACAGTGCTTGCAAGACCCTTTGCTGCATCATGTATGAAATCCTGGAAGGACATATCCTCTGGACGAGACATTCTGCGTTGAGGAGAAGGAAACAAATCTTCTAATAGATTTGCTCTGGTACCGGTAGAATCGTCAGAGTCATCAGAATCGGAAGACTCAAGCACCGGGTGCCACTGTAACGAATGGTATCGCTTGAAGTTGGTACCGAAATGTCTCGGTTCCTGATCCCCGATATCAGAGATCGGCATGAGGGGAAGCAGTACTGTCAAAGCAGGTACTGTCGGTACCAGTACCGATGTCGGTAATGATCCATGTTGAACCGTCTGTTGCGGTCTTAGCGGTACCGAAGCTGCACTCCTTTTTAACATCTACATCCAACCAATATGCAACATTATGAAAGAGAACAACATCCAATACACAATATACGCAGACGATATAATGGTATACTCCCCGATATCAATCGAAAACCCGGACTTCTCTAAGATAGCAGACTGCCTTACCCAAATGGCGAAGTGGTGCCAAAACAACAATCTAGCTATAAACTACAACAAGACTGAAGCTTTAATCATCACTCGAAACCAAAGCTTCACACACCCACCAAACATAAAGATACAAAGCACCACGATACTGATAAGATCGGAGGTGAGATACCTTGGGGTTACTCTGGACAGTAAACTCAACCTCAAACCACACATAGACAAAACAATCCAAAAAGCATATTACAGGATGCGAATCATCAGGAGACTGAAACCACTCCTCACTCCAGAACACTTCCGTACAGTCTGTCAAGCACTGATAACCCCAATACTGGACTTCTGCAATCCGATATACCTCGGACTACCAAAACAAGCTCTCAAACAAGCTCTCAAACCACTACAGCTGGCACAAAACACTGCAGCTCGAATCATATCCGGAGCCGCAAGGCAGGAGCACATCACACCTACACTAAAGGACTTACACTGGCTCCCAATCATTGCTCGCATCAGATACAAGACTATCATAAACCTATTTAAGATAAAAGAACACACATCAGCCAACAGCCTCCACCTGCTCATACAACCGGAAACCAGCGCACGTCCCAGAAGAAGTCAAACACGCAACCGAGTCAGCACCCCAAATGAGTACAAGCACACACGCAAGGACACAACAGACAGAGCTCTCTCCATGGCTGCTCCAACAATATGGAACAATCTACCGGACGATCTAAGGGCAACTCCAGACCTCAAAGACTTCAGAAAACAACTGAAAACCATGCTGTTCATAGAGCACTATGGTCACATCACATAACCTAAGAGAATGGATAACAGCACTCCAATCCTCCCAAACAACTGAATATATATAAAATATGATTCTAGCACCACTGTAAATAGCCCACCCTGTATATAGCTCAAACAAATCAAGCACCCAACACATCCCTCACACAACTAAGTTTTATCCTCACTGCATGTACAACACACACACTTTACCTGATTGCTTGCTGTGATACCACCTTGATTATTAAGATAAGGCGGTTTAGAAATACTGTTAAATAAATAAATAAATAAGAGGGCTGCTAGACTGTGTTCGATAGCGAGGATAGCGTAGTTACTCACCAGTAACAGGTGATCTCCGGGAATAGCAGGAATTTAGTCTTCACATATGGGTATCGTCGGTACCGACGGAGCCTGCGCGGGAACGCTCCCCAGCATCCAATAGGAACGCTTTTGGGACCATCCCTCAGCACATGCGCGCTGCCTTACCGCCTTTCCAACTGTCCCTCTTCAGTTAAGTTTGTAGCTGAGTGAAAGGATAGAGGGAGAGAGGAAAGAGACAAAGAGATAGAGAGACAACTCCTAGGGGAGGTGGGTTGTGAAGACTAAATTCCTGCTGTTCCCGAAGATCACCTGTTACAGGTGAGTAACTACGCTATCTCCAAGAACAAGCAGAAATGTAGTCTTCACATATGGGGACTCCCTAGCTAAAGATGCCAGGGAGATATCCCAGTAAGGTGCCACCCTAGAAAGGTAGGCATCCTCCTCCCATGGATCTCTGGCATTCCATCAGGGTTGGTGGGCAGGAGTTGAATTAGGTCTGAAAGAGATTCTGAAGAACAGCTAGGCCAAAGGCGGCATCCCGACGAGAGGCTTTATCCAGGCAGTAGTGGGCTGTGAAGGTGTGTACCGAAGCCCAGGTGGCTGCTCGACAAATGTCATTGATAGACACGGAGTGGAGATTAGCCATGCAAGCTGCCATGGCTCTCACGTTATGAGCTGTGACATGGTCTTGAAGAGGAAGACCCTTACTCTCATAAGCAAAGGATATGCATTGGGCAATCCATTTAGCTAAAGTTCTTTTGGAGACTGGAAGTCCCAAATGACTAGAGTCAAAAGCTATAAAAGGTTGCGAGGACTTTCTATGTTGCTGTGTTCTCTGTAGGTAAAAGGCTAAGGCTCTTTTACAATCCAAAGTAAGAGTAGTTACTCACCTGTAACAGGTGTTCTCCAGGAGCAGCAGGAATCAGTCCTCACATATGGGTGACATTGACGTCGATGGAGCCCCCATGCGAAGCATTTCCCCAGCTTTCTTAGAAAGCCTTTGGGAATACACCCACGCATGCGCGGCCCCCTTCCCGCCCAAAGGTGCCCTCTTGCTCAGTCAGATGACATAGCTAAAAGACAGCACAAAAACAAAATGAACTATGTACAACTGCAACTCCCAGGGGAGGAGGGAGGGTTGTGAGGACCGATTCCTGCTGCTCCTGGAGAACACCTGTTAAAGGTGAGTAACTACTCTTTCTCCAGGACCAAGCAGGAAGTCAGTCCTCACATATGGGTGACTCCCTAGCTTTGGGCTACCAGGAACCCAGGCCGAAAAGTAGAGCTCCCTCTGTGAAGCCTCAGCATCAGGGAAAGAATTTTACTGAGAAGAGATCCCAACGGTAGCCCAACAAGAGGGCTGGAGGGCAGAAGTTGCCTAAACCTCAAAGAGATTCCCGGAGTACTGCCTGACCAAAAGCACTGTCCCTACAGGACTCCCTCTCCAGGCAGTAATGGGCTGCAAGTCTGGCTTGAGGACCAAGTTGCAGCCCTACAGATGTCTGCCAACGGTACAGAACGGAGATGAGCTACTGATGCAGCCATTGCCCGGACACGGTGGGCTGTGACTCGACCCTGCAAGGGAAGGTCTGCTGCCCTGTAAGCCCAGGTGATACAGTCCGCCACCCATATGGACAAGGTATGCTTGGAGACAGGCAACCCCAAGTTGTTTGGGTCAAAGGAGACGAAGAGCTGAGTAGCCCTTCTATGACCCTTAGTACGCTCAAGTTAGAAAGACAAGGCCCTTCTACAGTCCAGGGTATGCAGGACTTCCTCAACCTAGCTGGCATGGGGCCTAGGGAAGAATGTTGCATGAACCACCTTCTGATTGAGGTGGAAAGAGACGACTACCTTCGGGAGGAACTTAGGGTCCTAAGGACTACCCTGTCACTATAGAAACGAGTTTATGGCCTGTCACAGACCAGGACTTGAAGTTCACTCACTCGCTTGGCCGAGGTCAGTGCCACTAAGAAAAGAGCCTTCCAAGAAAGGAAGCGAAGAGGACACGTAGCCATCGGCTCAAAGGGAGGGTGAGCAAGCTGCTGCAAGACCACATTCAACTCCCACTCAGGGGCTGGTGGATGGAGAGGAGGCTTTAGCAAGAGCAAGCCTCTGAGGAACCGGGACACCAAGGGGTGAACCGATAAAGAGTGCCCTTCCACCAGTGAGTGGTGGGCTGCCAGAGCAGAAAGGTGTACCCGAACCGAATTGGACTTAAGACCCTGATTAGACAAGTGCAGCAGGTACTGAAGCACCACTGGCACAGGACAGGAGAAAGGGTTCTCCTGGCGTTGGTCACACCACAAGGAGAACCGTTTCCACTTCAGGGCATAGGTTTTTCGGGTGGATTGCTTCCTAGAGGCCAAGACCACCTCTTCAACTTCCTGAGGCAGGCCCCAGGGAGCCAGCACTACCCTTGCAGCCTCCAGGCCATCAAATTGAGAGTTTTGAGATTGGGGTGCAGAAGGGAATCCTGATCCTGAGAGAGGTGGTCAGGTTGCAACCCCAGAGGGAGTGGGGTGTCCACCGCCAGCTGTAACAGAAGCGGGAACCAGGGCTGTCTCGGCTTCTGGGGGCTACCAATATGACCAAGGCCGTGTCTCTTTGAATCTTGAACAAGGTTCGGGCCACCAGGGGCGTGGGAAGAAACGCATACAGGAGGCCCTTGGACCATGATATCAGGAAGGCATCCGCTGCCAATCTTGTGGGATGCGGTTGCCTGGAGCAGAACTGAGGCAGCTGCCGGTTCAGGGGACTGGCAAAGAGGTCTATGGATGGAAGTCCCCATTTCAGGAAAATGTTCTGAACCACCAAAGGGTGCAGTTGCCATTCGTGAGGCTGTAGAACCCTGCTCAATCTGTCTGCCAGGAAATTTTCGTGGCCAGGAAGATCGACACAATATGCTGCTCAGGGCAGTCTAAGTGCAAAAGAGCAGAGGGCCTCTGCCTCCTGACACAGGAGTCTGGACCCCGTGCCCCCTTGTTTGTTCACATAGAACATCGCCACCTGGTTGTCTGTCTGCACCAAGACCGATTGGTGGGCCAGGGTGTGAGAGAAGGCCTTGAGGGCTAAGCGTATCGCCCTGAGTTCCAGGAGATTGATTTGTTGCGTGGCCTTCCATGGAGACCACAGGCCCCGTGTGCACTTGTCCGACAATGTGCACCCCAGCCCTGCAAGGAGGCATCGGTTGTGAGTACCACAGTGGAAACAGGTACCTGAAAAGGAATTCCCTGTAGAAGATTGGGGGGGGGGGGGTGTAGCCACCACTGCAGGGCGTTCAGGAAGTGTTTGGACACCCTTACTTTGTCTCTGAGGCTTCCTGTAGCCTGCCTCCACTGAGCCCTGAGACACCACTGTGCAGGCCTCATATTCAGGCGAGCATTGGGAGTCACATGTACTGTCGAAGCCATGTGGCCCAGGAGCCTTAGACAGAGTCTGGCGGAAACCAGGGGGTTGTTTAGGAACTGGCTGGCCAAGTCCATCAGCCTTTCCGCTCTGTCTGCTGGCAAGTAAGCCTTTGCTTGCAGGGAGTCTAACCGTGCTCCTATGAACTCTAGGTTCTGGGAGGGAAGCAAAGTGGACTTTGGGAAGTTTATGACAAAGCCTAGTTGCTGAAGGAGAGAGACAGTATGGAGGGTGGCATGCCTGGCCTCCTGGAGAGTCTGACCCCTGATGAGCCAGTCGTCCAGGTAGGGGAAGACAAAAATACCCTGGTTTCTCAAGTAGGCCGCCACCACCGCCAGGCACTTTGTAAAGACCCATGGGGCGGAAGTTAGGCCAAAGGGCAGTACCCTGTACTGAAAGTGGTTTCTTCCCACCACGAACCTTAGGTATTTTCTGTGGTCTGGATGAATGAGGATGTGAGTGTACGCATCCTTCAGATCTAAGGAGCATAGCCAATCTCCCTGCTTGAGGTAGGGCAGCAGTGTTCCAAGAGTAAACATCTTGAACTTTTCCTTTTCCAAGAACTTGTTGAGATTTCTCAAGTCCAGAATGGGCCAGAGACCTCCAGTTCTCTTTGGCACAAGAAAGTACCTGGAGTAGAAGCCCTGTCCCAGCAGGTGGGGAGGTACAGGCTCTACCGCCCTGTCTTGAAGAAGACCTTGCAGTTCCTGGAGAAGGAGTTCCTGATGCAGGGTAGGCCTTGGAGGCTCCCCTGGGAAGTAGGAGGGGGATACCTGATTGAAATGGAGCAGACAGCCCTTCTGGACTATGCTCAGTACCCAAGCATCTTTTGTGATGGGCGGCCACTGGTGGGCAAACAAGGCCAACCGACCTCCCGTGCTGAGGTGGGCCAGCAGAGGTGGAGAGGCTATGCAGTGGGAGTCAAAAAACCCCTCCCTTTTGAGTAGGAGCAGGAGCTGGAGGCTTGGGGGCTTTCTGCCTATGGGGCCCATGTCCCTGCCCCTTGGCCTGCTGACCATGCTGGGGAGCTGGGGAGGCCTGATGAGGGAAAGGTTTGTAGGCAGATGCCTTCCTCGGGTAAAAGGTCTTTTTCCCCGAGCCCTTCTTCTTATGAGAAGGGGCAGAAGTTTTCCTGGACAGCCTTGTCCTTGTCAGAGTCTCGGTCTCGAGCTCAGCGGCCTTTTCGGCCATGGGCTTGCCGAAGAGGTTTTCACCCCGGCATGGGACATCGACCAACTTGTCCTGTACCCAAGGCTTGAGGTCCGATGACTGTAGCCATGCCTGGCATCGAGCACCGAAGCCAGCCGCCGCTACGTAGGCCAAAGCCTCGAAGCCATCGTAGGCCGCCCAGGAGATGAATTTGGAGCATTCCCGGATCCCCGAGGACAAGGACTTGAGCCTCTGCATAGGTTCCCCGGAGAGGCCAGCCGAGAACCCGGCTATCTCCTTAGCCAGCTCCCGCAAGTACATGCCCATGTACAGCTGGTAGGACTGGACACGGTAAGCAAGCATCGAGCCCTGAAAGCACTTTCTGCCAATGGCATCTAGGCTTCGGGCCTCCCTGCCGGGGGGCACCGCAAAGTGCATCTTCTGGCTCTTCAGACGATGCATGGTTGGATTCCACAACCATAGAATGATGCGACAGCTGCGCCTTCTAGAACCCAGGGCTCTTTCGGACTCAATACATGGAATCAATCCACTTGCTCAAAACCGGTGCCGAGGCCGGTGCCTCCCACATTCGGAAGAGGAGCCGTTCCAGCATCACAGGAACCGGCACAGTAAAGGCCTCCCGCGGGGGAGAGTCGTACTGTAGGGCATCAAGCTCCTCTGCTCGAGACTCCTCCTCGGGATCCGCAGGAACATTCAAAGCCTTGGCCATGTCCCTGACAAACTCCGAGAACCGGGTGTCCTCCGGTGGGGTTCTACACCGGGGCTCGGACTGCGGGGAGTCCGAAGGGACACACCGAGTCCGAAAGGTATCGCGGAACTCCTCGTCCTCCGTCTCCCACGCAGACTCATCCAAGGAAGAGTCGAGGGGCTCCGGCAACACCCGTCCCGACGCCGGAGCCATCGGCGCCGATGCCCTCGGTCCCGAACGGGAGGTCGAGGGAGACCGTGACCGAGTCCGGACTCGGGCATTCATGGCTTCGAGAACCGGCTCCTTCTCCGGGGTCGACTTAAACGTCGACGTCCCGGTGGTCGGGGCAGATGCACCAGTCAGGCTGGCCATCAGCACCCGCTGCTGATCCATGAAGGCAGACAGTCTGTACTCCAAGGCTGTCAGCCTGAGTCCAAGCTCAGGCGACTCAGCAGCCACTCCCTGGGAGGAGAGTCCTCGAATACAAACAGGACTTACGTGCTCGATGGACTCCGGCTCTAAACCGGATACCTTAGTTGGCTTCTCCAGCTCCAAAGGCCCGGTGCGGTGGTCCGAGGTCCAAGACCTGGTCCTCGAGGAACCAGGGGCATCCTCTGACGCCACCCTCACAGGCTTTCTCTTCCTCTTATGCTCCCGACTGGGGGACCCCTTTCAGAGGAACCCCAACGAAGCTCGGGGTCCGACTCCCGAGACGTCAAGGCCTCTGACGAGGTCCGGACTCGACCGGAGGCAGAGTCAGAAAAAATTCTCTCCTTCTGATGCTGCCAGCTTCTGAGCGCCTTAGTGGATATCTTTCCACACGGGACACAGACCTTAGGATCACAATCCGGCCCGAGGCAACACAGGCAGCAGTCGTGTGTGTCGGTAAGAGACATGAGCTTCTTACAACGATCACACTTTTTAAAGCCACTGGAGGCCATCGGGGAAAAAAGGGCCCCTACGAGGTCAAAAGACCGGCCCTCCAGGGAAAAAGAAAAAGAGCACGAACGCGTGACACGAAGGGCAAAAAACCGAAAAATAGAGATAGAGTCGATACCGGCATACAGAACCCAGACGGGAAGGGGAACCGGTGTCGAACCAGACAAAAAGAGAGCGAAAAACGCAGAAAAAAATCAAACTTTTCCGGGTGACACGGACGCACGTCCGTTGGGCTCCACAGTAAAAGAAAGACTGAGCAAGATGGCACCTTTGGGCGGGAAGGGGACCGTGCATGCGTGGGTGTATTCCCAAAGGCTTTCTAAGAAAGCTGGGGAAATGCTCCGCATGGGGGCTCCATCGACGTCGATGTCAACCATATGTGAGGACTGACTTCCTGCTTGGTCCTGGAGAATGATGGTTTCTTTCTACATTAGAGGCAAGAGGCCTCGGAAAAAATACAGGAAGATAAATTGATTGATTCAAATGAAAAGGCGAAACAACCTTTGGCATAAAGTGTGGATGAGTTCTAAGAACCACCTTATCATGATGAAACCTAGTATAAGGAGGATCAGCCACTAAAGCTTGCAGTTCACTAATGCAACGTGCAGAGGTGATTGCAATTAGGAAGATGACCTTCCAGGTCAAAAGCTTAAGGGCTGTAGTGGCTAAAGGCTCAAAAGGCGGCTTCATGAGCTGCCCGAGAACTAGATTTAGAGCCCATGCCACCGGTGGTGGCTTAATTGGAGGTTTGGTTAACAGAAGACCTCTCATAAATCTGGATTATGAGTGGATGAGAGGAAATTGGTTGTCCATTTAGAGGCTTATAACAAGCTGCAATTGCACTAAAATGGACTCTTACCGAATTGGTCTTTAGAGCACAATTCGATAAGTGAAGGAGATAGTCTAGTATCGATTCTAAAGGTATGACAAGGGGGTTTAATCCCTTCTTGGAGCACCATATAGTAAAACGTTTCCACTTGAAGGCATAAGATCTTCTTGGGCAAAGTTTTCTAGAAGCCTGAAGGATATCCTTTACCTGTTGGGACAGGTTGAAGTCCTGGAGGTCTAAGCCTTCAGCAACCAGGCTGTGAGATGCAGGGACTGGGGACTCGGGGGCCATAGTGTCCCGTCCTCTTGGGAAAGGAGATCTGGAGCATGCCCTAACTCCAGAGGTGCAGCTTGAGAGAGATGTAGAAGCAGGGGATACCACGCTTG
This sequence comes from Ichthyophis bannanicus, assembly GCA_033557465.1. Lineage (NCBI taxonomy): Eukaryota > Metazoa > Chordata > Amphibia > Gymnophiona > Ichthyophiidae > Ichthyophis > Ichthyophis bannanicus. Next base: position 858,255,722 of record CM066035.1, read on the forward strand.
ACGTGGCCATCGTGGCGCTATGAGAATCATGCGACCCATCTCTCTGAAGCTTGAAGAGTGTTTTGGGGATGAGGGGAATGGGTGGGAAGGCATAAAGGAAGTCCTGACCCCAGTGAAGGAGGAAGGCATCCCTTGCCTGACAACTGAGAGCCGGAATCGTGGAACAGAACCGGGGAAGTTTGGCATTCAATGGACTTGCAAAGAGAGAGGTCTATGTCGGGAGTGCCCCACAGATGAAATATCTTTGCCACCTGCTCTAGGTGGAGAGACCACTCGTGAGGCAGCAGTACTCGACTGAGTTTGTCTGCCCAAAGGTTTTGAATACCTGGAAGATATACCACTAGAAGGTGAATTTGATACTCTCTGGTGAGGGCCCACAATCGTAAAGCTTCGTTGCATAACGACAGAGAGCCTGTCCCGCCCTGCTTGTTCACAGAGAACATGGCTACTTGATTGTCCGTCTGGACTAGGACTGTCTTGTAGCTGAGCTAGGCGTGGAATACTCGAAGAGCTAAATAGATTGCTCTTAATTCCAGGTGGTTTATGTGTAGACTAGCCTCCTGTGGAGTCCAGGTGCCCTGGGTAGAGAGATGATTCAGGTGTGCTCCCCAACCCACCTGTGATGCATCTGTTAGGGTGGCCTGAAAAAGAGGTTGATGGAAAGGAGACCCCACTGTGAGATTTTCCAGTGATTGCCACCATTGGAGGGACAAAATTAGTCACTGAGAGTTTACTATTTTGTCTGATAAATGTCCTGTGGCCTGTGTCCACTGTGTGGATAAGGTCCACTGAGCTGCTTGCACGTGGAGGTGAGCATATGGGACTACATGAACTGTGGATGCCATATGTCCCAGCAACTGTAGTAGCTCTCAAGCAGTTAGGGAGGATTTCCCTGCTGCTTGAAAAGCTAGTTGAATTATGCTAAGACACCGGGCCTGTGGAAGGAAAGCCTTTGCCTGTCTGGTATCTAGACAGGCCCCTATGAATTCCAGGCATTGGGAAGGAACAAGTTGGGATTTTGGAAAGTTTATTACCAACCCCAAGTATTGGAGGATTCGCATTCTGCGAGACAGTGCAGTGCTGGCCTCTGCAACTGTAGGGGCTCGAATCAGCCAGTCGTCTAAGGGAAGACAAATATCCCCAGGGTTCGCAGAAATGCAGCTACTACTGCCATGCATTTCTTGGATACCCTTGGAGCTGAAGCCAGACCAAAGGGAAGAACCCTGTACTGGAAATGTTTTCCCTTGAAAAGGAATCGTAAATATTTCCTGTGATTTGGATGGATCAGAATGTGAGTGTATGCATCCTTCAAGTCTAGAGAGCAAAGCCAATCCTGGCTTTGAAGGTATGGCAGAAGATTTCCTAGAGAAATCATTTTGAACTTCTCTCAGAACAGGTATTTGTTCAATTCTCTGAGGTCTAGAATGGGTCTGTGTCCTCCTGTTTTCTTTGGAATAAGAAAATAGGGGGGAGTAGAACCCTGCACCACCTCTTCTATTGCCCCTTGGGCAAGAAGTGTTGAGACCTCGTGATCTAGAAGATTGTCTGTGGAGGTTTGAGAATTGAATTAACTTAGAATTGTAGGAGGGGGCATGCTGTGAAAATGAAGCTTGTACCCTTCTCCTACAATGGACAAAATCCAATCTTCTGCTGTTATCTGATGTCATCTGTTGGCAAAGTGGCATAACCTACAGGGAGGAGTAGCCTAGTGGTTGGGACAAGGTACTTCAGGCCGGAAGGTCGGCGGTTCAAATCCCACTAGAGGACAGCAACCTTGGGCCGGAAGGACTGGGGTTTCTAGTCCCACAGATGCTCCTTGTGGTCTTGGGCAAGCCACTTAACCCTCCATTGCCCATGTTCCCTGTAAGTATTAGTGTATGTGTCTCAAAATCCCCATGTGTTAAATGTATCTCCCACTTGTGTTGTGACCGCTTTGATTGAAGGATAAGGCGGTATATAAATACCATTAAATAAATAAATAAATAAAATAACCTGCCTGGGATATTGGGGGGGTTGGGGACCCCTCAGAGGCAGGAAGGCTAAGCTCTCTAGGAAGGAGTCAAAGCCCTTGAGGGGGCTGAACATGCAGAGCTGGTTGGGCTCTGGGGCCTTTTGGCTTTTTTTGCTGTCTAGATTGTCTCTTTTGGGCAACCTGACCCTGAGTTTGACTCTGCTGGGTATAGGAAGGATAAAATTTCCTCTTTTTGCTGAAAGAGGGTTTTTTTATAAGACTTCTTTTTGGCTGGAGTGGCTGTAGATTTCGACAATCTATCTAGAGTGGTATTGTCAGCATCTAACTCGTTAGCCTTTTCCTGCCAGTTCTTGCCAAACTTGTCCTGTACCCAAGTCTCAAAGTCTGATGCCTGAAGCCAGGCAATCCGTCGTGCCCCAATGGCAATAACAGAGGTTCTGCGGATGCATTCAAAGCAGTCAAAGGCTGCACGATTCACAAACTTGGAGACATCTTGAGCATGCTTAACTAGAGCAAGAAAGTCTTGTCTCTTGTCATCTGGGAGAAATGGGCTCATAAGCTCCAAGTCTCCTGTAACTTCTTTGAGGAACATGTCCATATATAGTATATATGAACTGATCCTAGCTGAAAGCATGGAAGCCTGAAAGGTTCGGCGCCCAAAAGCGTTCAGAATCCTGCATTCACAACCTGGGGGATTGGATGCATGCCTCTTTGCACTTTTCATCCTACGCATGGCTGACTCCACCACCACTGAATGGTGTGGCAGCTGAGTCTCTTGAAATCCAGGACATGGCGGAACTCGATACATAGTATCAAGCCTCCTAGAATGAGGAGATGTAGTCAGAGGTGTCTCCCACATTCTGAGCATCACGTTATGCAGAATTTCATGGATGGGCAGAGTGGCTGCCTCCTTTGGAGCTTTAGGATATTGGAGAAAGCGTAGTTACTCACCTGTAACAGGTGTTCTCCAGGAGCAGCAGGAATCAGTCCTCACATATGGGTGACGTCGGCGCCGACGGAGCCCTCGCGGAGCAATTTTCCCCAGCTTTCAAAGAAAGCCTTTGGGAATTGCAGCGCGCATGCGCGGTCTCCTTCCCGCCCAAGGGTGCCATCTTAGCCAGTCTGATGACATAGCTAAAAGATAGCATAAAAATTTGCAAAAAACTTAAGCAGATGATTGCAACTCCAAGGGGAGGAGGGAGGGTTGTGAGGACTGATTCCTGCTGCTCCTGGAGAACACCTGTTACAGGTGAGTAACTACGCTTTCTCCAGGACCAAGCAGGAAGTCAGTCCTCACATATGGGACTCCCAAGCTTAAGGCTACCGGAGACCCTAAGCACAAAAATGAGCTCCCTCTAGCTCAGCGGTACAGAAGGAAGGAATCTTCACTGAATTATTACCCACCGGTAGCCCCCATCCGGGATGGAGGGTAGGAGTTGCTCAAACCTCGAAGAGATTTCGGAGAACTGCCTGTCCGAAAGCACTGTCCCTGCGGGACTCCCTCTCAAGGCAGTACTGGACCGCAAAAGTCTGGCTCGAAGACCAAGTAGCGGCCCGGCAGATGTCTGCCAACGGAACAGAGCGGAGATAAGCCACTGACGTAGCCTTCGCCCGAACACAGTGAGCCGTGACTCGACTTTCTAACGAAAGTCCGGCTGCCCCATAAGCCCAAGCGATACAGTCAGCAACCCAGATGGACAGAGTACGCTTGGAGACCGGGAGCCCCAATTTATTGGGGTCGAAAGACACAAAAAGCTGAGCAGCTTTACGGTGCTCCCGCGTACGGTCAAGGTAGAAGTTCAATGCCCTTCTACAGTCCAGGGTATGCAGGACCATTTCAGCTCGGCTGGAGTGTGGCCTGGGAAAGAAGGTCGGAAGTACCACCTCCTGATTGATGTGAAAAGGGGAGACCACTTTTGGAAGAAATTTAGGGTGAGTCCGTAGGACTACCCTATTTTTGTAGAACCGAGTGTAAGGGGGATCAGACACGAGGGCCTGCAATTCACTTACGCGTCTAGCGGAAGTGAGGGCTATCAGGAATAAGGTTTTCCAAGAAAGAAAACGGAGAGAACAGGTAGCCATAGGTTCAAGAGGCGGACAGGTGATCCGCTGTAAAACCACATTCAGATCCCAGTCAGGTGCTGGCGGGCGCAGAGGTGGTTTAAGTAGAAGGAGACCTCGGAGAAACCTCGCTACGAGAGGGTCGCTGGAAAGAGGTCTGCCGTCCACCAGCACATGATGTGCTGAAAGAGCACTGAGGTGAACTTTGACGGAGTTGGACTTAAGTCCCAGATTAGAGAGGTAGAGCAAGTACTGCAAGATCACCGACACCGAGCAGGAGAAGGGATCCTGAGACTGCTGGGCACACCAAGCGGAAAAACGACACCATTTAAGGGCGTAGCATTTGCGGGTAGAAGGTCGCCGAGAAGCTAGGACGACCTCTTCCACCTCTGCCGGCAGTAGAAGGAGAGCAAGGACTACCCTTTCAGCAGCCAGGCCATCAGATGTAGAGATCTGAGGTTGGGGTGTAGCAGGGACCCCTGATCCTGTGTTAGGAGATCCGGTTGAAACCCCAGAGGGAACGGATCCGCTACCGCTAATTGCAGCAGGAGTGGAAACCACGGCTGTCTGGGCCAGCGAGGAGCGATCAGGATCATGGAAGCTTTGTCTCGGAGAACCTTGAAAAGAGTTCGAGAGACTAGCGGTATGGGAAGAAAGGCATACAGAAGGCTTTTCGACCATGAGAGTAGAAAAGCATCCGCCGCTACTCGAAGGGGATGCGGCTGACGAGAGCAGAAGCAAGGAAGTTGCCGGTTGAGAGGACTGGCAAAGAGATCCATCGTGGGGAGGCCCCACTTCAGAAAAAGTTTCTGAACTACGAAGGGATCCAGGCGCCACTCGTGTGGCTGGAGGATCCTGCTGAGTTTGTCCACCAGGCAATTTTCTTGGCCTGGGAGATAAACTGCCTTGAGAAGAATGCCGTGGCTGACGGCCCAAGAGCAGAGCTTCTGTGCTTCTCGACAGAGAAGGAAGGAGCCCGTGCCTCCCTGTTTGTTCACGTAGAACATGGCAACTTGATTGTCCGTCTGGACAAGGACGGACTGGTGAGAAGTCAAGTGGGAGAAAGCCTTGAGAGCCAGACGAATTGCTCTGAGCTCCAGGAAGTTGATCTGCTGAGCAGACTCCCACGTGGTCCAGAGACCTTGAGTACATGCCCCTTGGCAATGCGCTCCCCATCCTAGGAGAGAAGCATCGGTCGTCAGCACTTGAGCCGGCTGAGGGGACTGAAAAGGCATTCCGAGCAGCAGGTTCGGCCGATGAAGCCACCACTGTAGAGAAGAGGCCAGCGGGCCGGAAACGCGCACTAAGTCGGCTAGGCCGCCCGTGGCTTGTTGCCACTGCTTGCGAAGGCACCATTGAGCAGGCCGCATATTCAGGCGGGCATTGGGGGTCACGTGGACGGTGGAAGCCATATGGCCGAGTAGTCTCAGGAAGCGCCTGGCTGAGACCAGGGACTGGCTGCGAAAACGGCCGGCTAGGTCCATGAGCCGTTGAGCCCTGTCGAGAGGCAGGAAAGCTCGTGCCTGAAGAGTGTGCAGTCTTGCGCCGATGAACTCGAGATCTTGCGAGGGGAGCAAAGTGGACTTTGCGAAGTTTATGACAAAGCCCAAGTACTGCTGAAGAGTCACAGTGCGGTGTGTGGCATTTGTGACTTCCGGAGAGGACGATGCTCTGATGAGCCAGTCGTCTAGGTACGGAAAGACAGAGGCCGTGAAGCCGGAGATAAGCCGCCACCACCGCGAGACATTTTGTGAAGACTCGCGGTGCGGAGGACAGGCCAAAGGGCAGTACTCTGTACTGGTAATGATTTCCTGCCACCACAAACCTTAGGTATTGGCGGTGGCTTGGGTGGATGAGGATGTGCGTGTAGGCATCCTATAGATCCAAGGAGCATAGCCAATCTCCCTGCTGGAGGTAGGGCAGAAGGATTCCAAGGGTAAGCATCTTGAACTTCTCCCTGACGAGGAACTTGTTGAGGTTGCGCAAGTCCAGGATGGGTCGGAGGCCCCCCGTTCTTTTTGGTATTAGGAAATACCTGGAATAGAAGCCTTGACCTCTCAGGTGGTGGGGCACCGGTTCCACAGCCTGTTCCTGGAGAAGACTTGCTAACTCCTGAAGGAGTAAGTCCCTGTGCAGAGGGAGTCGTGGAGGTTCCCCCGGGAAATAGGAGGGAGGGACCTGGTGGAAGTGGAGAAGATAGCCTTCTCTTACGACCTGAAGTACCCAGGCATCTGAAGTGATGTTGGACCACCTGTGGGCAAAGTGAACCAGCCGGCCTCCTGTGCTGGGAGGAACCAGCGGAGGGGGAGAGGCTATGCTGATGAAGTCAAAAACCCCCACCCTGCTGAGCAGGGGCCGGTGGTGCAGGCTTGGGGGCTTGCTGCCTACGGGACCCGTTACCCCGTCCCTTGGCCTGCTGACCCTGTGGGGAGCTGCGGAGGCCTGATATTGAGGGTAGTGTTTATAGGCAGCCGCCTTTCTCGGGTAAAAGGACTTCTTTCTCGAGCCCTTCTTCTGGGAAGGGGCGGAGGTCTTCCTAGAAAGCCTAGTTCTGGTGAGAGTCTCCGTCTCGATCTGTGCAGCCTTTTCAGCCATGGGCTTGCCAAAGAGGTTCTCACCTCGGCAGGGGACATCGACCAACTTGTCCTGCACCCAGGGTTCAAGGTCAGACGACTGAAGCCAAGCCTGTCGGCGGGCACCGATGCCAGCTGCAGCCACTCGTGCCGATGCTTCAAAGCTATCATAGGCTGCTCGAGACATGAATTTGGAGCATTCTCGAATACCAGTTGTCAAGGCTAGGAACCTCCACAAAGGTTCCTCGGACAGCCCAGTGGAGAATCTGGCTATCTCTTTAGCCAGGTCTCTGAGATACATGCCCATGTAGAGCTGGTAGGTCTGGACCCGACAATTAAGCATAGAGCCCTGGAAACACTTCTTACCGAGGCCATCCAGGTTGCGGGCCTCCCTGCCAGGAGGCACCGAGGAGTGCATCTTCTGGCTCTTAAGCCTATGCATGGCCGATTCCACCACCATGGAATGGTGCGGTAGCTGTGCTTTTTGGAAGCCAGGACTCTTGCGGACTCGATAGATGGAATCGACCCGCTTGCTTAACACCGGCGACGATGCCGGACTCTCCCACATGCGGAAGAGTAGTCGTTCCAGCATGGGAGGAACCGGTACAGTAAAGTGCTCCCTGGCGGGAGAGTCGTACTGAAGGGCATCGAGTTCCTCGGCTCGAGGCTCCTCCTCGGGATCCGCAGGGAAGGCCAAAGCCTTGGCCATATCCCTGACGAAGTCCGAGAACCGGGCATCCTCCGGAGGGGACTGTTTCCGAGGTTCGGACTCAGGTGAGTCCGAGGGGACACACCGAGTCCGAAACAAATCAGGTGACTCTTCCTCTTCAGACTCCCAGGCCGACTCCGAGGAGGAATCGGTGGGGTCGGTTCGGGCGGGAGGTGGCGTCGGCCGCCCCGACGCCGAGGGAGTCGGCGTCGACGACCTCGGTCCCGAACGGGAGGCCGAGGGTGACCTCGACCGAGGACGACTCGAGTTCGCATGGACTCGAGGATCGGCTCGGTCTCCGGGGTCGACTTAGACGTCGACGTCCCGGCGGTCGGGGCAGCGGCGCCAGCGAGGCTAGCGATCAGCGCCTGCTGCTGGTCCATGAAGGCAGATAGTCTGCTCTCCAAGGCCGTCAACCTGAGTCCGACCTCAGGTGACCCAGCAGCCCCCGACTCAGGCCCCGACGGCGTCGGGCCTGACGTCGGACCCCTCGGAGGCGAGTCCAGGAGGACTACAGGACTTACCCGAGCAGGCAACTCCGACTCCAGACGAGGTCGCTTCGGGAGATGTTCCTTCTCCAAAGACCCGGGACGGCTATCGGGGCTATGCGACCTGGCCCTCGCGGAACCAGGAGCGTCCACCGACGCCGCCCTCGCGGGTTTCACCTGCCGGTGATGGTCCCCGGAGGGAGAACCCCTGTCGGAGGAACTCCGGTGACGGTCAGAGCTGGAACCTCTTGACGCCGAGGCCTCCGACGAGGTCCGGGTACGGGTGGGATCAGCGAAGATTCATTCCCGCTGATGCCGCCGACTCCTTAACGCTTTGGAGGACATTTTGCTGCAGGCCCCACAGATCAGTTCCTCGTGATCCGGGCCAAGGCAGCGGAGGCAATTATCATGTGTGTCAGTGAGTGACATATTTGTGTCACACTGAACACACTGCTTGAAACCACTGGCAGCCATCGGGGGAAAAAGGGCCCCTGCAAGGTCAAAGGACCGGGCTGCCAGCGAAAAACCGAAAACGAAACTGACAGAAAATCAGAAAAACCGAAAAATAACAGAAGGACTCGCAACGGCGTCGCGAGTCCGGGCAGGAAAAAGACCGGCGTCGAATCGAAGAAAAAATAGAAATAAATCACTAAAATAAACTTTTTCAGCGGGGACACGACGGGTACGTCTGTAGGGCTCCGCGGAAAAAAGAAGACTGGCTAAGATGGCACCCTTGGGCGGGAAGGAGACCGCGCATGCGCGCGCTGCAATTCCCAAAGGCTTTCTTTGAAAGCTGGGGAAAATTGCTCCACGAGGGCTCCGTCGGCGCCGACGTCACCCATATGTGAGGACTGACTTCCTGCTTGGTCCTGGAGAATTTCTATTTCCTTTGCTCTGGGTTCCTGTTCAGGAGCTACTGTGATTGAAAAGCCCTTGGCCACATCACAAATAAAATCCTGAAAAGACATGTCCTCTGGAGGTGACATTCTGCGTTGGGGAGAAAAGGGATCTTCCGGGAGAAACCTTCTGGTACCAGCGGAATTGTCAGAGTCTTCGGAATCGGAGGATTCAAAGTATTCCTGACCACGATGCTCATGCAAATCATGGTCCTGGTATCAAAGTCGATACAGAGTCGACTCCCACCGGGGCCAGTACAGTCAGTACCGGTATCGGTACTGGCATCGGTATCGATGTCAGTACCGGTGCCCGTTGAACCATAGGTGTCAACGGTACCGCAGCTGTGAGAAGAGCTGCAATGCTGCGTTTGATAGCAAGGAACCTCTGGTCTATCGACACTGCCGATGCCTGCGTGTCGGTACCGGTGAAAAAACGGCCGGAACCTCTGAGCATGGCACCAGAAGTTCTTGCGAGGTCGAGGCCTCGAGAACATCCTGGAGCGCCATTGATGCTTTGTAAGCCGAAGCCTCCCGCCGGAGCTGTTTTGCTGGTGTGGTTCCCTCAAGGGCAATGCCAATGGCCTCTCGATGCTTAGCAGGAGAGCTACCCTCTGAGGACCGGGTTTTTTGTTTAGTTACCTGAGATCCATGGGAGGAAGAGGAGGCTCTTGATGTTGATGCAATGGATCTGGCATCAAAGAAAAGAAAGTACCGAGCTTTGCAGCCTGGTTCTGTCTTCCTCTCTTAGTCATCCGCATACAGGAGGAGACATTCAGATGGAGAATGTTCATGCCCTAAACATTTAAGACACCAATCATGGGTGTCGGTGACGGAAATGGTACAGCCACACTTAGTACATTTTTTTTTTAAACCACTAGTTGGTTTTTCCATGTTTCAGGAATATGAGGCCTAATGCCCAAAATGGAGCCTAGCACCGAAAAAAGAAAAGAAACAAACCAGTGGTACCGGTAAGCGTCGTGCGGAGGCAAATGTGACCACAAGAAAACAATTTAAAAGATGGAATTTTCTGCGGCGACAGGGTATGGGTCCTGTCGGCTCCGCGGAAAACGAAGAACTGAAGAGGGACAGTTGGAAAGGCAGGAAGGCAGCGCGCATGTACTGAGGGAGGCTCCCAAAAGCGTTCCTATTGGATGCTGGGGAGCGTTCCCACGCAGGCTCCATCGGTACCAACGATATCCATATGTGAAGACTACATTCCTGCTTGTTCCTGGAGATTCTGAGATCCATTGCTCCTGCTGATGCCTGGGTGTCGGTACCGGTGGAAGCGGCTACGACCCCAGAACATGGCACCAGTAGTTCCGCAGAGGTGGAGGCCTCTGGAACATCCTGGAGCCCCGTTAGTGCTTTGGAGCCCGAAGACTCCCGCCGGGGCTGTTTTGCCGGTGAAGTATCCTCGAGGGAAACGCCCATGGCATCTCGATACTTCGAAGGAGATTTACTCTTCGAGGACCGGCTAGTCTTAGAAGACTTCAATCTGGTTACCTGAGATCCATGGGAGTAAGATGAAGCCCTGGAAGATGTGGATGCAATTGACATCGTGTCGGCAGCAAAGAGGGTACCGAGTTTTTCAGCTCTATTCTGCAGGCCCCTTTTGGTCATCCTCGTGCAGGAGAGACACTCCGTTGGACAATGTTCATGACCCAAACATTTTAGACACCAATCATGGGTGTTGGTGACGGAAATGGTACCACCACATTTTGAACATTTTTTGAAACCACTAGCCAGTTTCCCAATGCTTGAAGAAAAATGGGCCTAGTGCCCAAAATGGCGCCTAGCACCAGAAGCAGGGAAAGATTCCTGAAGAAATACAAGTTTTGTTTTTAAGGAAAGAAGAGGAGAACCAGCGGTACCGGTAGGCGTCGAATGAAGGCAGATGTGACCACAAAATAAACAAGAAATAAAGGTAGATTTTCTGCGGTGACAAGGTACCATTGTCCTGTCAGCTCCACGGAAAACGAAGAACTGAAGTGAGAGAGGTATAGAGTCGGGAAGGCAGCATGCATGCGCTGTGGGATGCTCCCAAAAGCTTTCCTATTGGGCGCTGGGGAGCGTTCCCGCGCGTGCTCCGTTGGTAACGATACACATAAGTGAAGACTACATTCCTGCTTGTTCCTGGAGATTACAGAATGCGCTTTTGTAGCTAACAGATCTTTTTCCCAGTCAGTCTGCTCCATTTTGAGCACTTGGATGCCTACTCAATGCAACTCTTCCTCTGTTACACCATTTGTAGCGGCTTTCTCCGTGCCTTACAGCCCCTCAACCCATACTCCAAGCATTGTCTTCTCACAGTGGAAGTACAAACTGCAACAGAATACTTCTTCCATTCCCACAGAAGCTCGGGGGAGGTTAGCTTGTGGTTGCCAAGAGATGTCCTTATCAAGGCCTTGTCGTCCCTCTTGGTTGACTTTCTTGGCTGACCACTACAATGTCAGTCCTGTGTATTTCCCATCTCCTTATGCTTCTGCAAAATGCGGACAAACAACCGAGCTCTGATTACAGCTGACATTTGCTGCAATCTACGAGCTGAAATACCCCTCCCCATGCAAAACTACCACCCGAACCCTGTCCTCCATTGATCGACAATGAGACTTCTTCCTCATGCCAGGACTTTGAGCATCAGATGCGACACATACCAGTTAATACACATTAAATTCAAACCTTGTGTGCTGCCAAAATACCATGCACTGATTGACTATCAAATATGATGCCTATTGGCTGAGGAAGAAGAGTATTCTACTGGTTCATTTCGATCCCATTTTAACAGAGTCTGTTTGATCGTACTGGGACAACGGTTCCTCATGACAGCCATACAAAAGTTCACAGATTTCCATGCAGAAATGGCTGCCGAATTAAATTTGCAACAAAAACATAATAAACCAGGATTTTGCCACAGAATTTGGAAAGACTGTCAAAATAAAGCTGAGTATAGCTTGATCATGTAGCCTATGCAAGACTCTGATTATCTGATCATCACTAATTCTGTAGTCTCTCTTAAAACCAAAATAAAGGACTGAAAATATGAGTAAATTTGGATCAGCCCAACAGCAGCGGAGAGGACCTAGGTTCCACTTCCGGGTCAGATCTTCTGCTTTCCAGAACAGCCATGGGGGGGTGGGGGGAATCTGCAGACACAATGTTCAGCGGTCTTAGAAAGAGGAAGTTAATCAGTGTGCAAAGGCCAGACCCAATGGCCAGATTTAGGGCCAATAATTGCTAGTTTCCAGAAGGAGCACCAGTGCATGGCCTCTAGCAATCACAGATGTAGGTGAGTTATGAGAGAATATATCATAAGGGGGGAGGAGGACCTCATGTGACTGCAAATGAAGGGCCATGGTGCCAAATCTCAGCCTTGTTTCCAACTGAGCAAGAAGCCCAAAGGAGGAAGAAGAAACTATTAAATTTACCTTTTGTTTTGGTTCCAGCAAAGGAATACAACCCAAGCCGTACTATTAAACTAATCATTAACTGATTTAAGTTGACTTCATTTGCAGCTGAACTACTAAATATAAGAATCATAACACTTACTATGGAGGTTGAGAGGGGGATGGAGAAGGCGTTGAAACCTCCTTCTTTATATCATCTCCTGTATCAGGTTCATCATCATAGTCAAATCTGTCCAACAGCTTCTAGGACAAACATAAGTCAATTTTAGACACACTCCATTATTTATTTTATTTATATTTAACTTTTTTTATATACCGCCTTTCAGTTTATCAAGGCGGTACATAAAAATTGGTTACAATGAGAAAAATCAAAGTTGCAGATTTCATATATGCATAGTGCGATGAAGTACTGGATGAAAGACAACCTATGAACCAATATCATCATCAAGAATGACAACACAGAAATAAATGTTAAACAAAAAACAAATCCCCAATATACAGGCCAATACCTTTATACGAGACTAGCTTAGTACATTTTTGACAAGCTTTTGGGAGTTAAAACCCACTTCCCTCAGGACTCATTGTTTCAAAATTCACGAGGCCTTTATTAAAAAACACCAATCAAGAAACCTCAAGTTTCATGGGGCTTGAATGTTGCACTTTCTCCATGGACAAGCAGGATGACTCAGCCACAAACTGGTCCCAGAGGGACTACTACAACTGGAAATAGATCTGCATTTGTAAGTATTTAACTTCTTGGGGAAAAGTAAGTATTCTAAATCTTGGGGAAAAAGGGTAATCTTTGGGTTAAAGCAGATAAATTGGTGTGTTTTAGAATTCATTGTTTGTTGAGTCAGTCAGATTTTAATACCACCAGAAAGCTTTTCATTTAAATCAAATCTGAATACAGCTTAGCATAGAAAGCGTAGTTACTCACCTGTAACAGGTGTTCTCCGGGGCAGCAGGAATCAGTCTTCATATATGGGCGACGGTCGGCACCGACAGAGCCCTTGCGGGAGCATCTCCCCAGCTTTCAAAGAAAGTCTTTGGGAGATGCCACCACGCATGCGTGGTCCCCTTCCTGCCCAAGGGTGCCATCTTGCTCAGTCAAATGACATAGCTGAAGATAGCAAAATAAAAGAAGGTAAAGGAGCAACTCCAAGGGGAGGAGGAAGGGGTTTGAGGACTGATTCTTGCTGTCCCCGGAGAAAGAGTAGTTACTCACCTGTAACAGGTGTTCTCCAGGAGCAGCAGGAATCAGTCCTCACATATGGGTGACGTCGGCGCCAACAGAGCCCCCGTGCGGAGCATTTCCCCAGCTTTCAAAGAAAGCCTTTGGGAATGCAGCATGCATGCGCGGTCCCCTTCCCGCCCAAGGGTGTCATCTTGTTCAGTCTGAAGACATAGCTAAAAGACAGCAAAAATAACAAAATAAAGCATATGACTGCAACTCCAAGGTGAGGGGGGAGGGTTGAGAGGACTGATTCCTGCTGCTCCTGGAGAAAAATGTTACAGGCGAGTAACTACTCTTTCTCCAGGACCAAGCAGGAAGTCAGTCCTCACATATGGGACTCCCCAGCTTAAGGCTACCGGAGACCCCAGCTGAAAAAATGAGCTCCCTCTAGAGCCTCAGCATGTGAGAAAAGAATCTTCTCTGATAACGCCCCCGAATGGTAGCCCAACACCAGGGCCGGAGGGTAGGAGTTGCCTAAACCCCAAAGAGATTATGGAGTACCGCCTGTCCGAAAGCACTGTCCCTGAGGGACTCTCTCTCAAGGCAGTAGTAGGCCGCAAAAGTCTGGCTTGAAGACCAAGCAGCAGCCCGGCATCTGTCTGCCAACGGATAAGAGCGGAGATGAGCCACTGATGCAGCCTTCGTCCTGACACGGTGAGCCGTAACTCGACCCTGCAAGGAGAGGCCGGCTGCCCTGTACGCCCAGGCGATACAGTCGGCTACCCATATGGACAAAGTACGCTTGGAGACAGATAACCCCAACTTATTGGGGTCAAAAGAGACGAAGAGCTGAACAGCCCTCCGGTGCTCCCGCGTACGGTCAAGGTAGAAGGACAACGCCCTCCTACAGTCCAGGGTATGCAAGACCATCTCAGCCCGGCTGGCATGCGGCCTGGGAAAGAAAGTTGGAAGAACCACCTCCTGACTGAGGTGGAAGGAGGAGACAACCTTCAGAAGGAACTTAGGGTGAGTCCGTAAGACTACTCTGTTCCTATAGAACCTAGTATATGGAGTATCCGATAATAGGGCCTGAAGTTCACTCACTCGCCTTGCTGAGGTAAGAGCCACCAGAAACAACGCTTTCCAGGACAAAAAAGCGCAAAGGGCAAGTAGCCATAGGCCCAAATGGAGGGCAAGTAAGCCATTGCAAGACCACATTCAGATCCCATTCAGGGGCAGGTGGACGCACTGGAGGCTTAAGCAAAAGCAAGCCTCTGAGGAAGCGAGCCAGCAAAGGGTGGCTGGAGAGAGACTGACCCTCCACCGGTGTGTGGTGCGCTGAAAGGGCACCAAGATGAACTCACAGAATTGGACCTAAGGCCTAGGTTAGACAGGTGAAGCAAATATTGCAGCACCACTGGTACCAGGCATGAGAAAGGATCCTCGTTGTGCTGAGTACACCAGGCAGAGAATCTACGCCACTTAAGGGCATAAGACGTTCGGGTGGACTGCCTCCTAGAGGCCAAAACCACGTCCTCCACTTCCTTAGACAGTAGTAAGGGTGCTAGAAATATCCTTTCAGAAGCCAGGCCATCAGATTGAGGGATTGGAGATTGGGGTGTAAAAGAGACCCCTGCTCTTGAGACAGGAGATCTGGTTGCATCCCCAGAGGAAGAGGAGTGTCCACCGCTAATTGCAACAGAAGTGGAAACCACGGCTGTCGGGGCCATCTGGGGGCCACCAGAATTACGGAGGGCCTGTCACAGAGCACTTTGAACAGTGTATGGGGCACTAGAGGTGTGGGAGGAAAGGCATATAGGAGGCCTGTAGACCACGGAATGAGAAATGTATCCGCTGCTAATCTGAGAGGATGCGGTTGTCTGGAGCAGAACCTGGGCAGTTGATGGTTCAGAGGACTGGCAAAGAGATCTATAGTCGGAAGACCCCATCTCAGGAAGATCTGTTGAACCACTAAAGGATTCAACTGCCATTCGTGTGGCTGCAGGATCCTGCTCAATCTGTCTGCCAGGTGATTCTCTTGACCTGGGAGATAGACCGCTTTGAGAAGAATGCCGTGATTGACTGCCCAGGAGCACAGGCTCTGTGCTTCCTGACATAGAAGGCGGGACCCTGTGCCCCCTTGTTTTGTTCACAAAGAACAAAGTAACTTGGTTGTCCGTCTGAACTAGGACGGACTGGTGAGAGGAGATGAGAGAAAGTTCTCAGAGCCAAGAGGATAGCTCTCAGTTCTAAGAGATTGATCTGCTGTGCGGCCTCCCAAGGAGACCACAGGCCTTGAGTACATGCTCCTTGGCAATGTGCACCCCAACCTTGAAGAGAAGCATTGGTTGTCAGCACTTGAGAGTGTGGAGGTGTCTGAAAAAACACCCCTTGCACTAGATTCGGAAGATGAAGCCACCACTGTAGAGAAGACTCTAGTAGTTTGGACACCCTCACTCTGTCCATGAGGCTTCCTGTGGCTTGGTGCCCATGAGTTCTGAGACCCCCATTGAGCTGGCCTCATGTGTAGACGGGCATTTGGAGTTACATGGACCGTGGAAGCCATGTGGCCTAAGAGCCTCAGGAATGGTCTGGCGGAGACCAGAGAATTGCTGTGGAACTGCCTAGCTAGATCCATCAACATGTGGGCCCTGTCCACGGGTAAAAAGGCCTTTGCCTGAAGGGTGTCCAGTCTTGCTCCTATGAACTCCATGTTCTGTGAGGGGTGCAAAGTGGACTTTGCGAAGTTTATAACAAACCCCAGGTGCTGAAGCAGAGCGACAGTGCGAAGGGTGGCTTGATTGGCATCCTGTGGGGATTGACCCCTGATGAGCCAGTCGTCCAGGTATGGAAAGACAAAGAGGCCTTGAACCCTGAGGTAGGCCGCCACCACCACCAGACACTTGGTGAATACCCTGGGAGCGGAGGTTAGGCCAAAAGGCAGTACTCTGTACTGATAGTGGTTTCCTCCCACTACAAATCTGAGATATTGTCTGGATGAATGAGGATGTGAGTATAAGCATCCTTTAGGTCTAAGGAGCATAGCCAATCTCCCTGCTGGAGGTAGGGCAGCAGGATTCCAAGGGTAAGCATCTTGAACTTTTCCCTCTCCAGGAACTTGTTCAGATTCTGCAAGTTTAGGATGGGCCTGAGGCCGCCTGTTCTTTTTGGTACCAGAAAGTACCTGGAATAGAAGCCTTGACCTCTCAGGTGGTGGGGCACTGGTTGCACTGCCTGTTCCTTTACAAGACTTGCTAACTCCTGCAGGAGGAAGTCCCTGTGCAGAGGAAGTCCCTGTGCAGAGGAAGTCCCTGTGCAGAGGAAGTCTTGGAGGCTCCCCTGGAAAATAGGAGGGGGGTACCTGGTGGAAGTGGAGGAGATAGCCCTACTGGACTATACTTAGTACCCAGGTATCCCTTGTTACGACTGACCACCTGTGGGCGTACAGGGTCAGCCGGCCTCCTGTGCTGATAGGGGCCAGCTGAGGAGGAAAGGAATCAAAACCCCGCTCCCTGCTGTGCAGGAGCCGGAGCTGGTGGCTTGGGGGTTTTCTGCCTACGGGGCCCATGTCCCTGCCCCTTGGACTGCTGACCCTGTTGGGGAGCTACAAAGGCCTGAAAATGAGGGTATGTTTTATAGGCAGATGACTTCCTCGGGTAAAGGGTCTTTTTCCCCAAGCCCTTCTTTTTCTGAGGAGGGGCAGAGGTTTTCCTGGACAACCTTGTCCGGGTAAGAGTCTCGGTCTCGAGTTCTGCAGCCTTTTCAGCCATGGGCTTGCCAAAGAGGTTCTCACCTCGGCAGGGGACATCGACCAACTTGTCCTGCACCCATGGCTCGAGGTCCGATGACTGTAGCCAGGCCTGACGGCATGCACCGATGCTGGCCGCGGCTACTCGGGCCGAAGCCTCGAAGCCATCATAGGCTGCTCGAGAGATAAACTTCGAACACTCTCGAATACTCAATGACAGTGCGTTGAACCTCTGCAAAGGTTCCTCGGGGAGACCAGCAGAGAACCCGGCAATCTCCTTCATTAGTTCTCGAAGGTACATGCCCATGTACAGCTGGTAGGTCTGGACACGGCAAGCAAGCATAGAGCCCTAGAAGCATTTCTTACCGAGGGCATCCAGGTTCCGGGCCTCCCAGCCGGGAGGCATCAGGGAGTGCTTCTTCTGACTCTTCAGATGATGCATGGCCGATTCCACAACCATGGAATGGTGCAGCAATTGTGCCTTTTGGAACCCGGGGCTCTTGCGGACTCGATAGATAGAATCGACCCGCTTGCTCAAGACCGGCGTTGAAGCCAGCGCCTCCCACATACGGAAGAGCAACCGTTCCAGCATCGGAGGAACCGGCACAGTAAAGGCCTCCTTTGGAGGAGAGTCATACTGTAGGGCCTCGAGCTCCTCGGCTCGAGGCTCCTCCTCGGGATCCGCGGGGAATGCCAAGGCCTTGGCCATATCGCACAAGAAGTCCAAGAACCAGGTATCCTCCAGGGGGGACCTTCTCCGAGGCTCGGACTACGGTGAGTCCGATGGGACACACAGAGTCCGAAAGGTGTCAGGTGACTCCTCATCCTCCGTTTCCCAGCCGGACCACTCGGAGGAGGAATCAAGCGGCTCCGGTCAGGCAGGCACTGATGCCATCCGCCCCGACGCCGAGGGTACCGGCGTCGATGACCTCGGTCCCGAACGGGAGGCCGAGGGAGACCTTGGCCGAGGATCGACTCGAGACCGCATGGACTCAAGGATCGACTCGGCCTCCGGGGTCGACTTGGACGTCGATATCCTGATGGTCGGGGCAAATGCACCGGTGAGACCGGCGATCAGTGCCTGCTGCTGTTCCATGAAGGCAGCCAAGCTACTTTCCAAGGCCGTCAACCTGAGTCTGAGCTCAGGAGACTCAGCAGCCCCCGACTCAGGCCCCGACGGCGTCGGGCCTGACGTCGGCTCCCCCAGAGGGGAGTCCATGAGGACTACAGTACTCACGTGACCCGGGGACTCCATCTCCACACGAGGCTTTTTGGCAGGCCTCTCCGACTCCGAAGACCCGGGACGGCGCTCGGGGCTATGCGACTTGGTCCTCGAGGAGCCAAGTGCGTCCACCGACACCGTCCTCGTTGGATTTTTCTTCCTGCGATGCTCCCGCGAGGGAGACCCCCTCAGAGGAGCCTTGGCGCTGCTCGGGGCCAAAGTCCCGAGACGTCGAGGCCTCTGACTAAGTCCGTGCCCGTCCGGACGCAGAGTCAGAGAAGATTCTTTCCTTTTGGTGCTGCCGACTCCTCAACGCCTTCGAGGACATTTTCCCACACGGACCACAGATCGGGTCATGATCGGGTCCGAGGCAGCAGAGGCAGCAGTCATGCGTGTCGGTAAGAGACATAAGTTTCTTACACCGATCACACTTCTTAAACCCGCTGGCAGCCATCGGGGGAAAAAGGGCCCCTGTGAGGTCAAAAGACAGGGCTGCTAGTGAAAAAGAGAAAAATGTCGCGTACGCTAGCCACTAAGGACAAAAACCGAAAAAAGAAATTCAGGCTCGATACCGACCTATCGGGCCCAGGCGGGAAAGGGAAACCGGCGTCGAACCGAAGAAAATGGGTTCACGCAGAACAAAATCAACTTTTTCCTCGGGTGAAAACGAAACACGTCCGTCGGGCTCCGTGGAAAAAAGAAGACTGAGCATGATGGCACCCTTGGGCGGGAAGGGGACCGCGCATGCGTGCTGCATTCACAAAGGCTTTCTTTGAAAGCTGGGGAAAAGCTCCGCACGGGGGCTCCGTCGGCGCCAACGTCACCCATATGTGAGGACTGACTTCCTGCATGGTCCTGGAGAACACCTGTTACAGGTAAATAGCTACGCTTTCTCCGAGAATAAGCAGGAAGTCAGTCCTCACATATGGGACTCCCAAGCTACAGACTACCGGGAAAACCGTAGCAAAAATTGGGCCCCCTCAAGAGAAGCCGCAAGCAGCAGCAATTCAGTCTGAAGTACAGACTACATTAGGACTCCTGTCTTTTTTTTTATTTTTTTTTTTTATTATTTCCAAAATTTATTTCAAAATGAAACAAAAATTACAAAGAAAACATTACATAAACTAATATCCAGTCCACATCAAGGAGCAGCTTCACACATTTGCAGTCAAATTTAAAAGGAAACCTGAGAAAACCAATAAGCTCAATATATGTGTCCGATGAAACCAGCACTCCGGTAGCCTAATCACAGAAGGGTCGGAGGGTAGGAGTTGCCTAGACCCCAAAAAGATTACAGAGCACAGCCTGGCCGAAGGCGATATCCTGTCAGGATTCTCTTTCCAGGCATCAATGGGCTGCGAAGGTATGGACTGAAGACCAGGTGGCGGCCCAGCAGATGTCCGCCATCGGGACAGAGCGTAGATTTGCCACTGAAGCCACCATGGCCCAGACGCGGTGTGCTGTGACATGACTGTGCAGCAGGAGCTTTGCCTGCTCATAAGCGAGGGCAATACAGTCCGCCACCCATGTGGACAGCATGCTTAGTCACTGCTTCCTCTAGCCTACTGGGGTCGTAGGAGATGAAAAGCTGGAAGGCTTTGCGGTGGTCTTGAGTGCATTGGATGTAGGAGGACAAGGCCCTCTTACAGTCCAAGGTGTGGAGGACCGTCTCCACCCGACTGGCATGAGGTCTCGGAAAGAAGGTAGGGAGTACCACCTCCTGGTTGAGATGGAACAAGGACACTACCTTCGGGAGGAATTTGGTGTGCATACGGCGCATCAACCTGTTCTTGTAGAACCTGATGTAGGGTGCTTCAGCCACAAAAGCTTGGAGCTCATAAGAACATAAGATATGCCATACTGGGTCAGACCAAGGGTGGCCAATCTAGGTCATACGTACCTAGCAGTTTCCCCAAAAGACACAGGTTCCGCAATGCTTGTACTGGGTCAAGCATTGATATCCTCGGTCCCTTCTTAATAATGGTTTAGGGACCTTTCCTCCAGGAACTTGTCCAAACCTATTTTAAACCCAGCTACACTAACAGCCTTTACTACATCCTCTGGTAGCAAATTCCAGAGTTTGATTACACATTGAGTGAAAAAATATTTTCTTTTATTAGTCTTAAATGGTTTACCCTGTAGTTTCATTGCATGTCCCCTAGTCTTTCTATATTCTGATAACGTAAACAATCGATCTATGTTTACCCGTTCCACTCCGTTCATTAATTTATAGACTTCTATCATATCCCCCCTCAGCCGTCTCTTTTCCAGGTTAAAGAGCCCTAACCTTTTTAGCCTTTCTTCATAGGAGTATCCTTCCATCCCCTTTACCATTTTGGTGGCTCTTCTCTGAACCTTTTCTAATAACGCTATATCCTTTTTAAGATACGGTGACCAGAATTGCACACAGTATTCAAGGTGCAGTCTCACCATGGAACGATATAGAGGCATTATAATATCTTTTGTTTTATTTTCCATTCCTTTCCTTATGATACCTAGAATTCTATTTGCTCTCTTGGCTGCCGCTGCACACTGGGCCGAGGGTTTTAACATGTTATCCACAATGACGACTAAATCTTTTTGCTGGGTGGTGGTTCCTAATGTAGAACCTTGCATTGTGTAACCATAGTTTGGGTTGTTCTTCCCTAGGTGCATAACTTTGCACTTGTCCACATTAAATTTCATCTGCCATTTTGATGCCCAGTCTTCTATTTTATCAAGATCCTCTTGTAATTTTCCACAATCCTCTTGGGTTTTAACAACTTTAAATAGTTTTGTGTCGTCTGCAAATTTGATAACCTCACTCGTTATTCCACTTTCCAGATCATTTATGAATATGTCAAAAAGCAGCGGACCCAGCACAGATCCCTGGGGTACACCACTATTCACCTTTCTCCATTGGGAAAATTGGCCATTTAGCCCAACCCTCTGCTTTCTATCTTTTAACCAGTTCTTGATCCACAGTAGTACACTGCCTCCTATCCCATGACTCTTTAGTTTTGCCAAGTCTCTGATGAGGGACCTTGTCAAAGGCTTTCTGAAAGTCCAGATACACTATATCAACCGACTCACCTTTGTCCACCTGTTTATTCACATTTTCAAAAAAAAAAAAAAAAGGTACACTAAAAATTTTTTTTTTTAAACTGCCTCTAATGTTTCGATTGATTTTTATGTTTTTTGGTGCGCTGAATCCAAATCTGGTAACCAATTTGCTCCATCACGTACAGATTTTTTGCTACATTGGGTTAGCAGTTTGAGGTGAACGTTTCAGATTGAGTGCGATCGAGATAAAAGTTTCTTGGATGAATTCTTTATACTAATTGTTTAGTAGTTATTCAAATAAGAATAAAGAAAATTGTAACAAGGCAGCACATAAGAATAGAGTAATGTCAACAAAACACACTGTGATGGTAGCAAAATTGTCTGCACTTAAAACAGCCACATACATGTGCACAAACATTGAGCATATAAGAGCGAGGTTAGACACAAAGCAAAGCAAAGAAATGTGCAAAAAATGTTGTACAGGTATGTATGTAAGAATAGAAAACGCAAACCGCACCATTGCAGTACATGAAGACAAACACCCGATGGTATGAAAATAAAATTCTAATAAATGAGATCCGACACTGTGGTAATAACTAGCAAATTTTTATTTCAAAGTTTAGTAAAAACACGATATTTGTCAACACAGTTTAGATTTTAAAGTCATTCTTGGGTCAATCAATCTCCTGGTGGGCCCGTTTCTTCTTCCCCGGAATGCTTCTCTTGGTGCGCTGCTTGGCGTATTTTTCATCTGGGGTTTCCCGCAGCAGCAACCAGCAGAAATCAGCCATCATAGTGGTGTTCCATCTTCCTTGGTACCTTCTCTCTGCGTCCTTGATGTCCTGGTGAAACCTTTCACCTTGTTCTTCACTGTACGCCCCCAAGTTTTCGGGAAAGTAGTTCACATGGGAGTGCAAGAAATGGACTTTCAGGCTCAGGCTCATGTTACAGCCTTGTTCTTTGAAGGCATTGAGCATCCTGGCAACAATATCCTTATAGTTCTCATCCCGCCTGTTCCTCAAGAATTTGAGAACAACATCCTTGAAGGAATCCCAGGCTTCTTTTTCCTTCTCAGACATCGTTTCAGCGAATGCTCCATCTGAAATGAGTTTCCTTATATCAGGGCCAACAAACACTCCTTCCTTTAGCTTTGCTTCAGAAAGTCGGGGGAACTTTGAGCAAAGGTACCGAAAGCACTCACCATCTTTGGAAGGGACTTGATGAATTGCTTAATGAGACCCAACTTAATGTGGAGAGGTGGTAATAGAATTTTATCACGAGGTACCAAGCTCTCATGAAGAACATTTTTCTCACCGGGTCTCAAATACTCCCGAATTGGCCAGTCTTTTTTCCCCCAGTGTAGGTCGCGGGCCCGGCTATCCCACAAGCAAAGGAAGCAGGGATATTTGGTGAAACCTGATTGCTGCCCTAATAGCATGGATAGAATTTTAAAGTCTCCACAAATCATCCACTTATGCTCATCATAACGAATCTTCTGAAGAATCAGGGCCAAATTCTCGTATTTTTCTTGGAGAATAACAGAGTGAGCAATAGGAACTGAAGCGAATGTGTTGCCATTATGAAGAACACCTTTTATGCTGTCTTTTGACGAATCAATGAACAGCCGCCATTCAGCAGGATCATACTTGAGTTTAAACTTTTCCATCACTCCGTATATATCGTTGCAAAATACCAAATCTTCCTCTTTGCTGAAATACTTCAAAAATTGTGTCTCGCGGTTGCGGTACCAATAAAAAGTTGTTCCTGGTGACAATAGATTTTTCTGTTTAAGCCGAGAACCTAGCAGTTGGGCAGCATCTTTTGGGAGTCCTAAATCCCGGACTAAATCATTCAATTCAGCTTGAGAGAAAAGTTCAGGTTTCGGATCTGGTTCAGTTTCAAATTCGGAAGTACTGGACTCATCGGGAAAAGCCATCTGATGAGTCTCATCATGATCAGAACCGTCCACACAAATATGATCCAAAGATTTTGGTGGTTCAGGCACAGGTACTTCGTTGCTATGAGGCATAGGCCTAATTGCTGAGGGAAGGTTGGGGTAACTTATTACGTTCTTATTTTTTAAGTTGTATCCCTTCACAATGCAAGAGCAAAAATAGCAGTCACTGCTGTGGTCTCTTTGTTCACGCCACATCATAGGTATTCCGAAACGAAATGCTTGTTTTTTACCTTTCATCCATAAGCGTAGATCTTCCTCACATGTCTTGCACACTTTGTGAGGAGCCCACGGTTTGTCTTGATCGCCTAACTTCAAACCGAAATAGGCGAAATATACTTTTTTAATAAATGCAGAAATGTTCCTCTGCCGCTTTTTCACGGTATATTCCCCACAAATAAAACAAAAACTGTCCGGAGAGTTGACGCAACCTCTGGCTCTGTGAGCCATCACAAATACACAGCACTGCAAACTACAACTGTAGTGAACCACTTCGGAATAAAGCTGGATTACGACTGAGCAAACAAAAGGTAATAATGAACTTGCAAGAAACTGAAATTTGACAGGAACGTTCATGTCGCAACTACTGTGTTTGAGCGAGCGAACGAGGCGAGGCGAACAGGAAAGAACATGCGCCAGCGCGACTACTGGATTTAGCCCCCCACCTCCCAATTGTCCTGTTAATGTATAAAATGAATACAAAACACTCTAAAATATCATGAGGGAGTGTTTCTAGTTAGTTAAGCATTACAACCTCTATTTTGGGCCAAGAAAATAAACTGCAGTCGGCTAAAAAGAAATTATGTGAACATTCCTTATATGGGTAAGAAATCTAATTTTGCAAGAAAACGTGACGTGATGGAACATTTTGGCTATTTTTCCTGGATTCAGCACCCCAAAATCTATAGGAATCAGTTGCAAAACTGGAGGCAGTTTTTTGGTAGTGTACCTGTGTAATAGATTAGTAAGACAAGATCTTCCTAACCCTGTGAGCGGAAGTGAGCGCAACCACGAAAACCACTTTCCACGAAAGGTAGCGAAGGTGGCAAGTAGCCAAGGGCTCAAATGGTGGACGGGTGAGCTGCCACAACACCACATTAAGGTCCCATTCAGTCGCTGGAGGGCAAACTGGGGGCATAGATAAGAGAAGACTCAGTAGGAAGCGGCCTACCAGACGGTGGGCTGAAAGGGCTTTACCATCCACCAGGTGGTGGTGAGCCACCAGAGTACTGAGGTGCACCCTAACGGAATTAGGCCTGAGCCCGGAGTGAGAAAGGTAGAGAAGATACTGCAACACCATAGCCACCGGTTAGGAGAAAGGGTCAGCCCCTTGCTCAGCACACCAAGCTGAGAATTTACGCCATTTGAAGGCATATACCTTCCTTGTAGAGGCCTTACGTGAGGGCAGCAGAACATTCTCCACCTCAGTGGGAAGGTGGAGATGTGCCAAGGCTACCCTCTCAGCAGCCAAGCTGTGAGCAAAAGAGACCCTAGGGTAAGGTGTATGAGAGAGCCCCCCTCCTGAGACAGAAGCCCTGGGTCAATCCCCAAGGGGATGGGGCTTCCACCACCAACTGCAGAAGCAGCGGGAACCACAGCTGCCTGAGCCAATGGGGGGCTATCAAGATTAGCATTGCCCTGTCGTGGAGGGTCTTGAACAAGGTTCTAGGCAATCAGCGGCATCGGGGGGAAGGCATACATGAGGCCCCCCCAACCATGGAACTAGAAACACGTCCACTGCCACCCTGGAGGGATGAGCCTGCTGAGAGCAAAAACTGGGCAACTGAAGTTGTCTGGGCTGGCAAACAGGTCCATCATGGATTCTCCCCATAGATGGAAAAGCCAGCTGGCTACCGTAGGGTCCAGCTCCCACTCATGTGGTCGGAGAACCCTGCTTAGCCTGTCGGCTAGTAGATTGTCCTGGCAGGTACACCACTTTGAGGAAGATCCCCTGCTGGACTGCGTAAGAGCAGAGGGCCAGCGCCTCCTGATAGAGGGCATGTGCCCCCGTGCCCCCTTGCTTGTTCACATAGAACATGGCCACTTGGTTATCCGTCTGGACCAGGACGGGCCGATGGTGGAGATGATGGCTGAAAACTCTCAGGGCGAGGTGAATGGCACGAAACTCCAGGAGATTGATTTGCTGGGTGCTCTCGTCTGGCGACCAGCTGCCCTGGGTGCAGAGACCCTCGGCAGTGGGCTCCCCAGCCGAGTAGGGGAGGCATCTGTGGTGAGGACAATCAATTGCCCTGGGCCTTGGAAAGGCATGTCAGTTTCCAGGTGCTGAGACAACTGCCACCAGACAAGGCAGCCCGCCAACTGGAGGGTCACCTGAATCTTGCCCCCGAGGCGACCCGTGGCCTGGGACCACTGGTCCCGGAGACACCACTGCACCGTCCTCATGTGGAGACAGGCATCTGGAGTGACGTGGACCGTAGAGGCCATGTGTCCGAGGAGCCGCAGAAGATGGCGGGCAGACACCGAGGGACGGTGCAGTATGTCCCGGACCAGAGATCTGAGGTGGTCTGCCCGGTCGGTGGGCAAGAAAGCCTTTGACTGGCGGGTGTCGAGCTTTGCTCCGATGAATTCCAGGCACTGTGTCAGAAGGTGGTGGGACTTGGGGTAGTTTATGACGAAGCCCAAGTGCTGTAGAGCCTGGATGGTACGCACAGTGGCCTGCTGCACCTCGGACGCTGTGTCCCCTTTTACGAGCCAATTGTCCAGGTAGGGAAGCATGAAGACTCCCTGAAGCCCGAGAAAGGCGGCCACAACTGCCAGGCATTTTATGAATACCCTTGGGGCAAAGGCAAGCCCGAATGTACTGAAAGTGCCTGCCCCCTACTACGAACCACAGGTATTGCCTGTGGTGTGGGTGGATTAGGATGTGAGTGTAAGCATCCTTGAGGTCTAAGGAGCATAGCCAATCTCCCTGCTGGAGGTAGTGCAGCAATGTTCCAAGGGAGAGCATCTTGAACTTCTCCCTCCCCAGGAATGCGTTCAGGTTGTGCAGGTCGAGGATGGGCCTTAGGCCCCCTGTCCTCTTTGGGACGAGGAAGTATCTGGAGTAGAACCCCTTGCCCTGGAGGTGGTGGGGCACCGGTTCCACCTCATTGTCCTAGAGAAGACCTGCCAGTTCCTTCAGAAGGTGGTCCCGGTGGAGGGGAGACGTGGGGGGGGGGGGGCTCTCCCAGAAAATGAGGAGGCATCTGGATCAAGCGGAGGGGGTAACCCTCCCTGACCACCCTCAGTGTCCAAGCATCGGTGGTGATGTTTACCCACCTCGGGGCATAGAGGATCAGTCGTCCTTCTGTAGGCTGGTGACCTCTTTGGGGTAGAATGGCTATGCAGGAGTAGTCAAAAATTCCCCCCTGGCTGGGCCAGAGCCTGTGCCTGGGGCTTTGGAGCCTTCTGCTTACGCGGACCATGCCCTTGTCCCTTGGCCTGCTGCCCTTGTTGGGGAGTCGGGGAGGCCTGAAAATGTGGATAGTGATGGTAAGTAGCCCCCTTCCTCGGGTAAAAAGGCTTTTTACCTGAGGTCTTCCTTCAGGGAGGGGCAGCGGTCTCCTTAGATAGCCTGGTCCTCGTCATGAACTATGTCTCCAACTTGGCAGCCTTGTCGGTCATGGGCTTGCCAAAGAGGTCTTCTCACTGGCAGGGGACATCGACCAACTTGTCCTGGACCCATTGCTCGAGGTCGGACGAATGGAGCCAAGCCTGGCAGCATGCACTGATGTCTGCTGCAGCTACCCGAGCCGCCGAATCAAACCCATCATAGGCCGCTCGAGACAAATTTGGAGCATTCAGAGATGGCCTTGAACAGGCCCCTGAAGCTCTGCAAGGGTTCCTCGGAGAAACCAGCTGAGAAACTAGTGCGTTCCTTCACCAGATCCCTCAGGTACATGCCCATGTACAGCTGGTAGGCCTGGACTCGGCAAATGAGAATCGAGCCGAGGGCGTCCAAGGTGTGGGCATCCCTCCCGGAAGGCACAGAGGAGTGCGTCTTCTAGCTCTTCAGCTGACGGATGGCCGACTCCACCACCATGGAGTTGTGCGGCACTTGCAACTTCTGGAAGCCAGGGCTCTGGCGGACTTGATACATCAAGTCGAGCCGCTTGCTCACCGATGCCAGCATTTCCCACATGCGGAACATGAACCGATCCAGGATGGGAGGAATGGGCACCATGAGCGATTCTCAAGGGGGAGACTCGAACTGGAAGATCTCGAACTCGTCAGCCTGAGGGTCCTCCTCCGACTCTGTCGGGAACGCCAGGGACTTAGAAAATTCTATGTCCTCCAGCAGGGACCTTCTCCGAGGTTCCGAGACTGGGAGTCCGAGGGGACATTGCGGTGTCGAAGGGTATCCGGGGACTCATCCTCCTCTGTCTCCCACTCTGAGTAGTCCGAGGAAGACTCGAGGTTAGACTGCTCCGCGAGCCTCGAAGGGCTTGAGGCCTCACGGTCCGCCCCCAGAGGGAACAACCGTGGCCCCGTCTATAGGAACACCGAGCGCAACCTTGGCCAAGGATTGACTCGAGGCTGCAGGACCTCGAGGATCAGCTCGGCCTCCGGAGACGTCTTTGATGTGGAATGCCCGATGGTTGGGGTGGAGGAACTGCACGGACCAGACAACAGCGCCTGCTGCTGGTCCAAGAAGGCAGACAAGCTGCGGTCCAAGAAGGCAGACAAGCTGCGGTCCCAAGGCCGCCATTCTGGACTCCAGGCAAGAAGGCTCCACAGCCTTCGACGCAGGTACCAAGGGACTCGGGCCTGATGCTGGCTCCCCCAAAGGGGAATCCTCAGCAAGGATAGCCTCCGAGGATCGAGGCCGGTCCACCATCGGATCCTTCCGGGGGACCTTCGTCCGCCGCTCTTTCTCCGAAATCTCGGCCAGGCACCTGGGGCTGCAGGACCGGGCCCGGGATGAACCCTGTCTGTCAGAGCCTCCAAGGACGTCGCCTTCAAGGGTTTCTTCTTCCTCCTGTGTTCCCTCGAGGTGGACCCCCTCTCTGAGGACCCACACGAAGGTGCTCAGATTTGGAGAACTCCTCCCGAGATGTCAGCGCCTCAGACGAGGCCCTGGCCTTCAGAGGTATTGGGGAGTCGGGAAAAAACTTATCGTGCTGCTGCTGGAGGCTCTTCAAGGCATTTGTAGACATCTGTTTGCATAAGCTGCAGGATGCCGGGTCGTGGTCCCGCCCGAGGCAACGGAGACAGCAGTCATGTGTGTCGGTTAAGGACATTTATTTATTTTATTTATTTAGACAGATTTGTATACCACCTTATCCTACAATCAAAGTGGTCACATCACAATTGGAGGGTTACATTTAACATGAGGGTACTTAACATTATACAATGAATTTGTTTATTTATTTAGCCTGTTTTGTATACCACCTTATCCTTCAATCAAAGTTGTTAACACAGATTGTAGGGATACATTTAATAGGAAAGGGGATCAGACATACAAACATACAGACTATCTACATTTAGTTCTCATCTGAGTGTGGTTGTTGGTGGGTCAATTGCAGTGGAGACCAGTACTTGGCAAATTATGTTACTTGGCCGTAGGACTCCGTGAACAGGAGGGTCTTGAGAGACTTGCGGAAGGACATGAGCTTAGCACACCGATCACACTTTTTGAAACCACAGGTAGCCATAGGGGGAAAAAAGAACCCCTGTGAGGTCAAAGACCCTCTAAGCTGCCAGTGGGGGAAAAAGGCGCGAAAACGCAAAAAAGAACAAAACACAAAAAGGAACCGAACTTGACGCCAAGACACCAAGATCGGTAGGCGGGAAGAGTACCAGTGCGATACCAGAGATGCGTTAAGAACTCAAGAAAAAAATCAACTTTTTCCGGGGGAAAGACAGACGTCTGAAAAGCTCCACGGAGCAAGATGGCACCCTTGGGTGGGAAGGGAACCCCGCATGCGTGGTGGCATCTCCCAAAGGCTTTCTTTGAAAGCTGAGATGCTCCAGCGAGGGCTCCGTCGATGCCGACGTCACCCATATGTGAGGACCGACTTCCTGCTTGTTCCCGGAGAAAGAAAAATAGAGTAAATAGTTACTGAAATAACTTTGTTTCTAGAGAGCTTTTTATTTAAATCAAATCAGAGTATATTTTAGCATACAAGTAGAATAAGTATTCTCCGAGTACATGTGGAGTTCCACAAGGTTCAGTACTGTTGCCTCTCTTGTTTAACATCTTCTTGGCTCCGCAAAATCTGGTGTGTCTGCATATTACTATGCGGATAACATCGTACTCCTTCACCGCACCAGTCCCTCTACACCTGATCTCTCTTCGCTTAACTCCTGTCTCTCTCGCATATACACTTGATTGAGCATTAACTTTCTCCATCTGAACCCAGCTAAATCGTCTGCAACATGGATTACCTTTAGGGCTTCCCCTCCTTCCCTAGCTCCTACTCTTGAGTCCTCATTTAGGTATTTTGGGGTTATTCTAGATTCCTCCCTTTCCTTTAAAGAACATATGTCCATCGTTTCCCATCGTTCCTCCTTTCACCTTTGCCAAATTCGCGCTATTCATCCTTTCTATAGTTGCTCTATCTACTCTTATTCTCACGCTCATTATCTCCAGAATTGACTACTGGAATATTGCCTTAGCCGGTTTTCCCCGATGTCAGCTCCACAGATTACAATTACTCCAGAACACAGCTGCCCCTTACACTCACCCACTCCTCTCGTTTTGACCATGTCTCCCCTCTTCTCTTTCACCTCCACTGGTTACCTGTCAGCTACCGAATATAGTATAAGAGTCACATTTTTGTTCATAAGGTTATACATACTGCTACCACCCTGTTATTTGGCCGATCTCCTTCACTTTTGCAACCTACATCATCTGCTACACTCTGTCCATACTCATCGGTTGGCCCTTCCCTCTGTCTCCATGGCACACCTTGAGAGGACTCAAGGGGTTGCCTTCTTATTAGGTACCGCTCCCTGGAACTCTCTCCCTCTTTCCCTTCATTCTGAGTTGTCCTTTCTATGGTTCAAAGCTGCCTTAAAAACACATTTTTTCAGTTGGCATTTAATCTTCAGCCTCATCCTCCCTGACCGGCCAGTTATGTACGAACCCCTCATTTTGTGTGTCTTATTTATGTTTCTTTCCCTGCTTCTGTCCCTCTATCCTTTCCTTCACTGCCCTATCATATTACTGGAATTCCTCTTTTTTTCCTTTCTCTAGCAGTCATAGTATTGCAAACAGTCTTTATGCTCCGGCCCTAGGGGTATATAAAGAAGGTGCAAAAATAAAATAAAACAAACTACTAAACTTCTCTCTAGTGACCTCTACAAAGAGGCCATCCTGTTAGGAAACAAAAGATCTGTGAAGTTGTCTTAGATAGGTGTTAAAGGCAAGTGACAGATCAAAGTGGCAATTTGAAAGGCCCCCCTCTATCAATGATGTTGTCTTCCATATTTCTTGGCAGAGCCTTGTGAGTACGTTAACAGCTGCATCAGATTGCTGCAATACTTCTATGGGAATGCTATCAATGCCTGGTGCTTTGTTCTTTGATAAGGCTTTCAATGCTGCTTCAACTTCTTCTTTCATCACCAATGGTTCCCTATCATAAGGTACAGGCTGAAACGGCTGTTTGTCTACTTGATCTTTATCATATAAAAACTCTGTATATTCCTTCCACCTTTTCTTGATCTTCTCAGCATCATTCAACATAGAACCTTGAGCATCTTGTAACATTCCAATTCGAGGCTGGAACTTTTTCTTTAACTCTCGTAGCTTTAGGAAAGCCGATCTTGTTCTTCCTCTAATAGTTTCTGCTTCTATTTCCTTGCAAGTGTCATTATAGTACTTCTCCTTGTCCTGTCTTGCTGCACGTTGGAAATCTCTGTTGAGTTCTGCGATTGTCTTTCTTTCTCCTCTACGAGGTTGTAGTCTGTTTCTCTTTAAACGGTTAACACTAGGTAAAGTACAACTCACACCGTTCAATGTTTCACATTGCAACTTGAAAGCTTAACTAATTCACACCGGCATTTGGTCTCAGAAAAACTAGCGGCACATAAACCAGGAGCTAATAGCTCTTTGATGGTGACAGTTTTACATCAGCGACCCTCTGCCTTTCATAGTTTTTTTTAATTTACTCTTAAAGAATCTTTTTAATTCTGAAATTATTTTTCATTCCTCAAATGTTTTGTGTTTCTCATGTCATAAATACTTCGTATTTCTCCGAAAAAATCACTCTTGCCTTACATGAGAAACCATTAAAATTTTTAGAAACTTAGCTTCTGTCAAGAGACGAGAAGGGCAATTCCAACGCTCACAGCAAGGCACCCCAAGCGTTTCACATAAAAAGTTTCTTCAGGGAATCGTCCTATTGGAGCTGCTAAATTGATGCTGCCGGCGTGCACCGCAATAATATTCATCAAATTTCTTCTGTTAGAAAACTTTCTGTGAGAACAAAATCTTGATGCGTCAAGCTTTAGCTTCTCTGCGTTTCTGGGCAATTTTCAGAGTTTCTTCCGTCATCCATTTTGGCCGTTTTTGCTTTTTCACCTTTTGTAGAGACTTCTCGCTTTGAAGACATCATGGCCAACTGACTGGAAAAGATCTGTGTTTATACCAATACTAAAGAAAGGTGATCCAACTGACTGTGAAAATTATCGCACAATCGCTCAGATCCCACATGCCAGCAAGATTCTACTGAAGATTATTCAAAAGAGACTACAACCATACCTGGAACAAGAACTACCTGAAGTGCAAGCAGGGTTCAGGAAAGGGCGAGGAACGAGAGACATCATTGCGGATGTGAGATGGATCCTTGAAAAGACTAAAGAATACCAAAAGGATATCTATTTGTGCTTTATCGACTATAGCAAGGCTTTTGACTGTGTAAACCATGAGAAACTCTGGGCCACATTAAGAAGCATGGGTATACCAGAACACCTGATCGTTCTCTTGCGCAATCTGTACATTGATCAAGAAGCAACAGTTCGAACGGAACAAGGAGAAACAGAATGGTTTAAAATAAGCAAAGGTGTAAGACAAGGCTGCATACTTTCCCCCTACCTGTTTAATTTATATGCAGAACAAATCATCAGAGAAGCAGGATTGTATGAAGACAACAGAGGTGTGAAGATTGGTGGAAGACTCATCAACAACCTTCGCTATGCTGATACCACCACATTACTGGCTGAAAGTGAAGATGATCTGAAATATTTACTTCTCACAATCAAAGAACATAGTCTCAAAATGGGCCTACACCTTAATGTAAAGAAGACAAAGATCATGACAACTGGTATAATCAATAGGTTCATCGTTGAAGGAGAAGAAATTGAAATTGTGAACAACTTTAACCTACTTGGATCAACTATCAATAAAGAAGCAACAAGCAGTCAAGAAATCAGACGACGCATTGCTCTTGGCAGAATGGCTATGAAAGACCTAGATAAGATTCTCAAGAGCAGAGATGTCTCTCTCCATACAAAGATTCGACTTGTTCAAGCCATGGTATTTTCAATAACATCATATGGATGTGAAAGCTGGACAGTGAAAAAGATAGACAGGAAGAAAATTGATGCCTTTGAATTATGGTGCTGGCGGCGAATACTATGTATACCATGGACTGCCCGAAGAACAAACCAGTCGGTACTAGAGGAGATCAAACCTAAGCTTTCTTTAGAAGCTCAGATGACAAGACTTCGACTTTCATACTTTGGACACATCATCCGAAGAGAAAGATCATTAGAGAAAGACATTATGCTTGGCAAGATAGAAGGTCACCGCAAAAGAGGAAGGCCAGCAATGAGATGGATCGATACAATAACAGCAGCTACGGGTACCAGTCTGTCAACAATGAGCCGCCTGACTGAAGACCAAACACAATTTAGGATAGCTATCCAGAGGGTCGCCATGAGTCGACTCCGACTCAACGGTACTTAACAACAACAACAACCACCTCTATCAAACCAAGGGCTGTGAGAATCACCCATGAAATTAGTAAGGCTTTACTTTAGAAGTACAGGTCAGGGCACTGTGTAGCAAGCCAGCTTATAACTCTTCTTTCCCTCCCTCCCACCCTGACTCCCACCCACGCCAGGGATATTCTTAGCTTTATAGCTTCTTAAACCTATTAAAGGGGGAGGTGCCCATAATCACTTTCAGGTGCAGTTAGTTATCCTCACCAAGAAAACATTAATTAAGGACCTGAGATTAATTATTCTTGAGGTGCACAAAGTCCATTTAACATATAAGGAATAGTTGTATTAGTAGAAGTATCTCCTGCAAATCTAAGTAACTAAACAACTTTAATATCTGAACAAAACCTTAACACTAAGATAATGACGCAGTCCAGCAGCGAGATTGGTGTTTTCCAGTCTTTTGCACTGAGTGTCACATGTATGACGTTCTCTCAGTTGCACTAGGTCTTACATGTGCACTAGGTGCAAGAAGCTCCTTGCTCTCAAAGAACGAGCCCAATCTCTGGAAACAAGAGTGGCAGACTTGGAGGACATAAGGAAAACAGAGAAGTACTGTATATAGACAAGACCTACAGGGATGTAGTACTGAAGTCCCACCTCCAGTCTGGCAGCCTCCCTGTTGCCATGGAGAAGAGGTCATGTGACAGGAAAGCATCACCCTGGTGTGGCAGAAAGTGATCCTGTAGATAGGATCTGTCGTCCAGGTGATGTAAAACCCTCTCGCACTAAGGTGGTTTCTCCAGGGCCATAAGCCCATGAGGTGAGGGTTAGGATGACCATTATAGTTGGTGATTCGATCATTAGACATGTAGAGAGCTATGTAGCTGGTGGACGTGAGGATCACCTGGTAACATGCCTAGCTGGCGTGAAGGTAGCGGACCTCACACGCCACCTAGACAAGGTGTTAAGATAGTGCTGGGGTGGAGTCTGCTATCTAGGTACATGTTGGTACCAATGACACAGAACAGTGTGGTTGGGAGGTTTTGGAGACCAAATTTAGGCTTTTAGGTAGGAAATTGAAATCCAGAACTTCCAGGGTAGCATTCCTTGAAATGCTTCCCGTTCCACGTGCAGGACCCAAAAGACAGGCAGAGCTATGGAATCTCAATGCGTGGATGAGACAATGGTGCAAAGAGGAGGGTTTGGGATTTGTTAGGAACTGGGCAACATTCTGGGGAAAGGAGAGGCATTTCCGAAGGGATGGGCTCCACCTTAACTGGGATGGAACCAGGCTGCTGGCATTAACCTTTAGAAAAGAGATAGAGCAACTTTTAAACTAGATAATAGGGGAAAGCCAGTCACCCAAGAGTGCATGGTTCGGAACGATGTATCCGTTAAAAATACTAGCAAAAGATTGAAGTTCGGGCATATCGACAGAGAGCTTCCAATAAAGACAAAAATAACCCAAACACTGAGCAGACAGAGCTTAAAGATTCCAAATTACCCCTGCTTACCGATAACCAGATTAATATGAATAAAATACAACCTCTAAAATGCTTGTATGCAAATGCTAAAAAGTCTAAAAAATAAGATGGGAGAGTTAGAGTATATAGCACTAAATGAGAGGTTAGATATAATTGGTATCAGAAACACTGTGGAAGGAGGACAACCAGTGGGACACTGATACCTGGGTACAAATTATACCGCAATGATAGAGTAGATCAAATTGGTGGAGGAGCTGTGCTCTATGTTAGAGAGAGCATTGAGTCACACAGGATTAAAGTGTCGCAGGAAACAAAATACACAGTAGAATACATAGAATGGATTGAAATTCTATGTAAAAAGGGGAAGGTGATGGCAGTGGGGGTGTACTACCGACCACCTGGCCAGAATGAACAAATGGATGATGAAATGCGCAAAGAAATCAGGGAAGATAACAAAATTACAATACAGTAATAATAATGGGTGATTTCAATTACCCCGGTATCGACTGGGTCAGTGTCACGGCAGGACATGTTAGGGAGATAAGTTTCTAAATGAAATAAAGGACTGCTTCTTGAAGCAGCTGGTTCATGAACAGACAAGAGGGGAAGCCATTTTGAACCTACTCCTTAGTGGTACACAAGATCTAGTGCAAAAGATAAGAGTGTTGATTTCATAAATGGAGGAAGGACGGCAAATCCACAGTACTGCCTTTTAACGTTCAAAAGGGAGACTATGATAAAATGAGGAAACAGTTAAGAAAAAACTAAAAGGAGCAGCTGCAAAGGTTGAAGATTTACATTAAGCATGGACATTATTTAAAAATACTATCTGGAAGACCAGACCAGCTATATTCCATGCTTTAAGAAAGGTGAAAGGAAGTCAAAAAAACTGCCAGCATGGTTTAAAAGTGCGGTCAGAGGGGCTACTGTAGCCAAAAAAGCATCTTTCAGGAAATGGAAAAAGGAGCCAAATGACAAAACTAGAAACATAAGTACTAGCAAGTCAGATGCAAGGCATTGATAAAGCAGGCAAAGAGAATTTGAGAAGAAGCTTGCTGTGGAAACCAAAAGGAAAAATTAGATCGTTGATAGGTACTGCTGTGGTACATCCGATTGGTCTGGACTGGACCGGAGGAACGTGGATGAAAGGAAAATTAGACTTTACCTGCTAATTTACTTTCATGGAGTCCCTCTGGTCCATTCCAGACCAATGGGTAGTGTCCGTCCACCAGCAGCTGGAGACTAAAATGCTAATTTTTTCCCCGTGATGTCACGCTATATCCTCTGAGGCTCCCCTCTCCTTCCTCAGTACACTATTGACAAAGCAGCAACAACTTTCTTCCACTTTATCAACTATTGGAACTCGCAAAACTGAACCCTCCACGTACCCTTAGCCACTGAGCTCGGCACCGCACACTATGCCAGAGACAACTGGCTGGTGTCTCGCTTTCTTAGTTCCTCTTCCTTTTTTTTTTTTTTTTTTTTAAATCTCACACAAGATTGTGTGAAAAAAGGGGGCTGGCTACCTCCGAGCTCCGACAGTAAGCTGACAAACCCCTTATGCTTTTGAGAATCACTCCCACCCACCTTATGGGCTCATGAAAATCTAACGATGAACAGACTAGGGACAGAAGGGACTCCATGAAAGTAAATTAGCAGGTAAGGTCTAATTTTCCTTTCATCCACATTCCTCCAGTCCAGACCAATGGGATGTACCACAGCAGTACCTATCAACGGGAGGGACCCACGAGCCCCATCCTCAAGTTATGATCTCCAAAACATGCTTCCTGTGTCACCTGCACATCCAGACGGTAGTGTCCGGCAAAGGTATGCAACGACAATCAAGTCGCCACCCTGAAGATATCACCAGGCTAAACTCGGTCCATGATGCTGCCTGGGACCTTGTGGAATGTGCACGTAGTCCCTCTGCGACTGGCCTCCCTTTAAGTAGACAGGCCGAGTCGATAGCCTCCTTCACCCAGAGAGAGATGGACGCTTTGGAGGCTACTTCACCTTTGTGCGGTCCTCCAACAGCACAAAGTGACATTCTCAATTACAGAAGGACTGGGTGCGCCTCAGGTAGCACTTCAACGCTCTGCGAACATCCAACTTACAGAATCGCCCATCGCCCTCATCCACCATGGGAAACACCAGCGGAGGTCACTATCTGGTTGATGTGAAAAGGTAAGACCATCTTTGGCAAGAACAATGGAACTGTTCACTCTCTCCTTGGCTAGAATTAAAAATTGCTCCCTGCAGGAGGCGGCCTGCAGCTCGGAAATGCATTGTGCAGAACAGATGGCCAACAGGAAAACCATCTTCAAGATAAGGTCTTTGAGAGTTGAATGACCGAGGGGCTCGAACAGAGGCCCCGTCAGTACTGACAGCATGACTAAGATCCCATGGTGGAACGATTGTTCTACCAGGTATCCGAATCTGTTTCACTGCTCGCAAAAAAAAGAGGACATATCTGAATGGCATGTCAATGGGACTCCTTGTATCTTACCCCAGTAACAGGATAAAGCAGCTACCAAAACCTTTAGGGAATTCAACACAAGTCCCTTATCCAGTCCCACCTGCAAAAAGTCCAGAACATCTATCACAGATGCTCCCAACTGCCAAACATGGTGACTCTCACACCAATCCTCAAAAACACACCACACGCAGACATAGGACAAAGAGGTAGATTTCTTCCTTGCTTTCAAAAGGGTGGTGATCACTTCTGGTACAAATCCCCGCTTCAATAACCTTGCCCGCTCAAGGGCCAGGCCATAAGCAGGTCGTCTGACACTGGGAGGCACCATGGCTTCTCCACTACCAACCTGATCAGATCCGCGTACCATGGACGCAGAGGTCAATCCAACGCTACTAATATCATGCGACTGTGGTGTCCTGCAAACCTCTGCAGGAGACGACCGATCATGGCCCACTGAGAAAAGACATATAGGAGTCCTTCCCAGGGCCACGGTTACACTAGGGCATCCAGTCCCTCCAAAATTAGCTCTCCGTCTCTGCTGAAAAAATGACTTGTCTTGGCATTGCTCGCTGATGCCATGAGATCCATCACCGGGTAGCCCCCAGCGCTCTACTATGCCCACAAACGTGAGATCCCCAGCAACCACTCCGCTGAATCCAGCCAATGCCTGCTCAAGTAATCCACTTGTATGTTGTCCTTTCTGGCCACGTGAAATGTTGATAGCGTGACCTGATGCTTTACGGCCCACTGTAGAATTGGCTCCACATCGGTTGCTAGAATGTCACTTCCAGTGCCACCTTGTCTGTTGATGTAGGCCACCATCGAGGTGTTGTCCAAAAAGACTCATACCACCAGGCTCTCCAGAACTGGCATAAAGTGAGTGAACGCCTGCCAGACCGCTCTGAGCTCCAGCCAATTAATGGACCATGTGCTCTCCTCCACTGTCCCTAAGCCACTTGGTAGCAACAATGCACCCCCCACCCGGAGAGGCTGGCATCTGGGGCTACTACCACCCAATCCAGCGGTTCCAGTGACACTCCTATGTTTTACCATTATTGCAAGGCAGCTTTGGTATCCCTCAGGCACTGAAGTAGGCAGGACAGAGGCTGTGACTGAGGTGACCATCGGGAAAGCAACCTTCTGAAGTGGCACCAGGTTGAGAGCCTCTGCCATCAAGCCCAAGACCTGTAGGTAATGCCAGGCTGACAGTCGACATCCATAAGAGCTGACGCAGAATGCTCTGTAACTTCTGTCCTCTGCACCGGAAGAGACACTAGTCCTGTCTCTGTGTTGAAGTCCACACCCAGGTATATCAACTGCTGTGATGGGATTATCTGGCTCTTGGCTGTGTTGATTATCCAGCCGAGCTCTTGCAGGAAAACTATCACCTTCTGAGTCACCTACTGACTCTCGGCTTACAACTTTGCCCAAATGAGCCAGTCATCCAGATTCGGGTGCACCAGTATGCCAGTCGTCCTGAGCGCAGCTGCTGCGACAACCATGATCTTGGTGAGTTCTGGGCACCGTTGCCAACCCAAAAGGCATCGCCTGGAACTGGAAGTGACCCATGAATGTCACGAACCGTAAAAACTTCTGATGCTCTGGACATATGGGGATGTGCAGGTAGGCCTCAGAGATTTAATGTCATAAGGAATTCGCCCATCTGTACCACCACTAGAACGGATCATAGGGTCACCATACAAAAATGGGGCACCCGCAGGGCCCTATTGAACCCCTTGAGATCCAGAATTGGACAAAAGGTACCGTCCTTTTTGGGTACCACAAAATAAATGGAGTAATGACCACTTCCGTACTGGTTTGACAGGACCGGTACAACAGCATCCAGAGTCAGAAGGCGATCCAACGTATCTTTTACCGAATGGGCCTTGCCCGACGCCCTGCATGGTGATAGCATAAACGAGTCAGTCACTGTGTACTGGAACTCGAGAGCATACCCTTCATGTATGATTTCCAGCACCCACTGGTCTGAGGTTATGCGGACCCAGGAGGGAAGGAAACACTGCAGATAGCCTCAGATGCACTCCCTGAACCTCTGGGTCCCCCTGGCTTCATTGGGTCTTCTTGGTGGCATTAGTCACCAAATAGTACCCTTGGCTAGCTCCGTGCCTCCGAAAGGACCGACCCCGGATAAGGGAAACGTCCTCTTTGTGGAGACGCAAATCTTACTGACCAAAAGCAGCAGAAATCCTGAGAGCCTTCTCTAGTCTGAGATGTCTGTCCTCTGCACCCTCTGGGCTTGTCCTCTGGGAGGCTACCCACCTTAGATTCCCCCAGATCCTTAACCAATAGTTTCCCCCAGAAGGGAAACTTACTAAGGCAGGTCTTGGAAGAGACATCAGCCGACCAATTTTGGAGCCACAAAAATCTGCATGCTGCCACCACCAAGGCTATAACTTGTGGATGACGAGCACACTAAGTCATAACAGAGGTCTGACAAGTACGCCGATGCAGATTCCGATTTGGGCAACTCGGGAGGCTCAGTGAACTCCCCTCCAAGATGGTCAGGCAACGCTTGCATCCAACGCATGCAGGCCCTTGTAACAAATAGAGGCCTGAAATAACAGGGCATAGACTTCAAAGGCCTGTTTCAACAGCTCTTTGGAGGTCCAGGTAAGCCAGTTGTTTTGCTGGAGATGAGGAAGGAGGGTTCCCAGTGAGATCATCTTGAATGGTTTTTTTTTGGGGGGGGGGGGGGTTGTTTTTGCTTTACAAGGAACTTGAGGTCTTGGAGATCCAGAAGGGGCCAGAGGCCTAATGAGCTCTTTGGAATGAGGAAGTAGGGGGAATAGAAACCTCTGGTGTTCTTGAGGAGGTACTAGTTCAATGGCTCCCTGGGTTAGGAGAGAGGTTACCTCCTGTTGTAGAAAGGCATCGAGGGAGGCCTTTGAATGAGCTTGGTTTCTGAAGTGAGAAGGGAGCTCCTGAAACTTGAGATGGTATCCATTCTGGATGATGGTAAGAGTCCATCTCTCCGAAATGATATTTTTCCATTGCGTGAAGAATTTTGAGAGTCGTTCTGGAAAGAGTAGTTACTCACCTGTAACAGGTGTTCTCCAGAAGCAGCAGGAATCAGTCCTCACATATGGGTGACGTCGGCACCGACGGAGCCCTCGCAGAGCAATTTCCCCAGCTTTCAAAGAAAGCCTTTGGGAATTGCAGCGCGCATGCGCGGTCCCCTTCCCACCCAAGGGTGCCATCTTGCTCAGTCTGATGACATAGCTAAAAGACAGCAAAAAAATTAGCAAAACGAAATGATAGGACTGCAACTCCAAGGGGAGGAGGGAGGGTTGTGAGGACTGATTCCTGCTGCTCCTGGAGAACACCTGTTACAGGTGAGTAACTACTCTTTCTCCAGGACCAAGCAGGAAGTCAGTCCTCACATATGGGACCTCCCAACCTTAAGGCTACCGGAGACCTCAAGCACAAAAATGACCTCCCTCTAGCTCAGCAGCACAGAAGGAAGGAATCTTCTCTGAAAACACCCCCGACCGGTAGCCCAACACCAGGGCCGGAGGGTAGGAGTTGCCTAAACCTCAAAGAGATTATGGAGGACTGCCTGACCGAAAGCACTGTCCCTGCGGGACTCCCTCTCCAGGCAGTAATGGGCCGCAAAAGTCTGGCTTGAAGACCAAGTAGCGGCCCGGCAGATGTCTGCCAACGGAACAGAGCGGAGATGAGCCACTGACGCAGCCTTCGCCCTGACACGATGAGCCGTGACTCGACCCTCCAACGAGAGGCCGGCTGCCCCATAAGCCCAGGCGATACAGTCAGCTACCCAAATGGACAAAGTACGCTTGGAGACAGGTAGCCCCAATTTATTGGGGTCAAAAGAAACGAAGAGCTGAACAGCCCTCCTATGCTCCCGTGTACGGTCAAGGTAGAAGGACAAGGCCCTCCTACAGTCCAGGGTATGCAGGACCATTTCAGCCCGGCTGGAGTGCGGCCTGGGAAAGAAGGTCGGAAGAACCACCTCCTGGTTGAGATGAAAAGGAGAAACCACCTTTGGAAGAAACTTAGGGTGGGTCCGTAAGACCACTCTATTCCTGTAGAACCTAGTGTAAGGAGGATCAGACACTAGGGCTTGCAGTTCACTAACGCGCCTAGCAGAGGTAAGGGCTACCAAGAACAAGGTTTTCCAAGAAAGAAAACGAAGAGGGAAGGTAGCCATAGGTTCAAAGGGCGGACAGGTAATCCGCTGCAACACCACATTCAGATCCCATTCAGGGGCTGGTGGGCGCAAAGGAGGCTTAAGGAGAAGGCGGCCTCGGAGAAAACGAGCCACCAAAGGGTGGTGGGAAAGAGGCCTGCTATCCACCGGTGCGTGATGTGCAGAGAGAACACTGAGGTGGACCCTGACAGAGTTGGATTTAAGGCCCAGATTGGAGAGGAAAAGCAAGTATTGCAAGACCACTGCTACCAAGCAGGAGAAGGGATTCTCAGACTGCTGAGCACACCAAATGGAGAACCGATGCCACTTAAGAGCGTAGGACGTCCGGGTGGAAGGCCTCCTCGAGGCCAAGACAACCTCTTCCACCTCCCGCGGCAGCTGGAGGGGAGCAAGGACTACCCTTTCAGCAGCCAGGCCATCAGATGAAGGGACCGGAGGTTGGGGTGTAGGAGAGACCCTTGATCCTGTGTCAGGAGATCGGGTTGAAACCCCAGAGGAAGAGTCCACCGCCAGCTGCATTAGAAGCGAGAACCAAGGTTGTCTCGGCCACCGGGGAGTCACTAGGATCAGCGAGGCTTTGTCTCTGAGAACTTTGAAGAGTGTTCGAGACACCAACGGCATGGGAGGAAAGGCATACAAGAGGCCTGTGGACCATGGAATCAGAAAAGCATCCGCCGCTACTCTGAGAGGATGCGGTTGTCGAGAGCAGAATCTGGGAAGTTGCCGGTTCAGAGGACTGGCAAACAGATCCATGGTGGGGAGTCCCCACTTGAGAAAGATCCGCTGAACCACTAATGGATCCAATCTCCACTCGTGTGGTTGGAGGATCCTGCTTAGTATGTCTGCCAGGTAATTTTCCTGACCTAGGAGATAGACCGCTTTGAGGAGTATGCCGTGGTGGACTGCCCAAGAGCACAGCCTTCGTGCCTCCTGACAGAGAAGGAAGGAGCCTGTACCGCCCTGTTTCTTCACGTAGAACATTGCAAGTTGATTGTCCGTCTGGACCAGTACAGACTGGTGAGAAGTGAGGTGGGAGAAGGCTCTCAGAGCTAGGCGGATGGCTCTGAGCTCCAGGAAGTTTATCTGCTGCGCAGATTCCCAAGGAGTCCAGAGGCCTTGAGTACATGTCCCTTGGCAATGCGCTCCCCAACCCAGGAGAGAAGCATCGGTTGTTAGTACCTGAGAAGGCGGAGAAGATTGAAAATCCACTCCCTGTAGCAGGTTTGGCAGATGAAGCCACCACCGCAGAGAAGAGACCAGCAGGTCGGAGACCTGTAATGAGTCCGTCCGGCTCCCCGTGGCCTGATGCCATTGAGTGCGAAGGCACCACTGGGCAGGTCGCATGTTCAGGCGGGCATTGGGGGTCACATGGACTGTGGAAGCCATATGGCCGAGCAGTCTCAGAAATTGCCTGGCAGAGACTAGGGAATTGCTGCGAAAGTGGCTGGCGACATCCATGAGCCTGTGGGCCCTGTCCATAGGCAGGAAGGCCCGCGCCTGAAGTGTGCTTAACCTTGCGCCGATGAATTTGAGATCTTGAGAGGGGAGCAAAGTGGACTCTGCGAAGTTTATG
The DNA here is from genome assembly GCA_033557465.1 of Ichthyophis bannanicus. Taxonomy (NCBI): domain Eukaryota; kingdom Metazoa; phylum Chordata; class Amphibia; order Gymnophiona; family Ichthyophiidae; genus Ichthyophis; species Ichthyophis bannanicus. Next base: position 858,298,575 of record CM066035.1, read on the forward strand.
ACAAAGCCCAAGTGCTGGAGCAGAGACACAGTGTGATGAGTGGCCTGAGAGGCCTCTTGGGAAGACGGGGCCCTGATCAGCCAGTCGTCCAGGTATGGAAACACAAAAAGGCCTTGAAGTCTCAGATAGGCCGCTACCACTGCTAGGCATTTGGTGAACACCCTGGGGGCGGAGGATAGGCCAAAGGGCAGCACTCTGTACTGGTAATGATTTCCTCCCCCAACAAACCTGAGATACTGTCTGTGGTCTGGATGAATAAGGATGTGAGTAAAGGCATCCTTTAGATCTAAGGAGCATAGCCAGTCTCCCTGCTGGAGGTAGGGCAGCAGGATTCCAAGGGTAAGCATCTTGAACTTTTCCCTTGCCAGGAACTTGAGGTTTCGCAAGTCCAGGATGGGTCTGAGGCCTCCTGTTCTTTTTGGTATCAGAAAGTACCTGGAATAAAAGCCGTGACCTCAGGTGGTGGGGCATCGGTTCCACAGCCTGGTCCTGAAGAAGACCTGCTAACTCCTGAAGGAGTAAGTCCCTGTGCAGAGGGAGTCTTGGAGGCTCCCCTGGAAAGTAGGAGGGAGGTACCTGGTGAAAGTGTAGAAGATAGCCCTTCTGAACTATATGAAGTACCCAGGTATCGGATGTGATGGCTGACCACCTGTGGGAAAAGTGGACCAGCCGGCCTCCTGTGCCGAGAGAAACCAGCTGAGGGGAAGAGGCTATGCTGATGGAGTCAAAAGCCCCCACCCTGCTGAGCAGGGGCCGGTGTTGTGGGCTTGGGGGCCTGCTGCCTACGGGACCCATTACCCCGTCCCTTGGCCTGCTGACCCTTTTGGGGAGCTGCTGAGGCCTGATACTGAGGGTAGTATTTATAGGCAGCCGCCTTCCTCGGGTAAAAGGGCTTTTTCCCCGAGCCCTTCTTCTTCTGAGAAGGGGCAGAGGTTTTTCTGGACAGCCTAGTTCTGGTCAGAGTCTCGGTCTCGATTTGTGCAGCCTTTTCAGCCATGGGTTTGCCAGAGGTTTTCACCTCTGCAGGGGACATCGACCAACTTGTCGGACCCATGGCTCAAGGTCGGACCCATGTCGGCGGGCACTGATGCCGGCCCCGGCTACTCAAGCCGATGCTTCGAAGCCATCGTAGGCTGCTCGAGAGATAAACTTCGAGCTCTCTCAAATACCAGTGGACAAGGCTTGGAACCTCTGCAAAGGTTCCTCGGAGAGACCAGCAGAGAACCCGGCAATTTCTTTCGCCAGATCTCGGAGATACATGCCCATATATAGAGCTGGTAGGTCTGGACTCGACAAGCAAGCATAGAGCCCTGGAAACACTTTCTACCGAGGGCATCCAGGCTCCGGGCCTCCCGGCCGGGAGGCACCGAGGAGTGCATCTTCTGACTCTTGAGTCGATGCATGGCCGATTCCACCACCATGGAATGGTGCGGTAGTTGCGCCTTTTGGAACCCGGGGCTCTTGCGGACTCGATAAATGGAATCGACCCGCTTGCTTAACACCGGCGCTGACGCCGGGCTCTCCCACATGCGGAAGAGAAGTCGTTCCAGCATCGGAGGAACCGGTACAGTAAAGGCCTCCTTCAGGGGAGAGTCATACAGGAGGGCGTCGAGCACTTCGGCTCGAGGCTCCTCCTCGGGATCCGCGGGGAACGCCAAGGCCTTGGCCATATCCCGCACGAAGTCCGAGAACCGGGTGCCCTCCGGGGGGGACCGTCTCCGAGGTTCGGACTCGGGCGAGTCCGATGGGACACACCGAGTCCGAAAAGTACCAGGTCACTCTTTCTCCGTTTCCCAGTCGGACTCCTCGGAGGAAGAATCGAGTGGCTCCGGTCGGGCGGGCACCGATGCCCTCCGCCCCGACGCCGAAGATGTCGGTGTCGACGACCTCGGTCCCGAACAGGAGGCCGAGGGAGACCGTGACCGAGGATCGACTCGAGCTTGCATGGATTTGAGGATCGGCTCGGTCTCCGGGGTCGACTTGGACGTCGACGTCCCGGTGGCCGGGGCAGACGCATTGACGAGGCCAGCGATCAATGCCCGCTGCTGGTCCATGAAAGCAGCCAAACTGCTCTCCAAGGCCGTCAACCTGAGTCCAAGCTCAGGAGACCCAGCAGCCCCCGACTCGGGCCCTGACGGTGTCGGGCCTGACGTCAGCTCCTTCGGAGGCGAGTCCACGAGGACTACAGTACTCACGTGTCCAGGCGACTCCATTTCGAAACGAGGATGTTTCGAAGGCCTCTCCGACTCCGAGGACCCGGGACGGCTATCGGGGCTATGCGACCTGGCCCTCGAGGAACCAGGAGCGTCCACCGACGCTGCCCTCGCGGGTTTTTTCTTACGATGATGTTCCCGGGTAGGAGACCCCCGCTCAGAGGAACTCCGACGATGCTCAGGACCGGAGTCCCGGGACGTCGAAGCCTCTGACGAGGTCCAGGCCCAGCCGGACGCGGAGTCAGAGAAGATTCGTTCCCGTTGATGCTGCCGACTCAACGCTTTTGAGGACATCTTGCCACACGGACCACAGATCATCGGGTCATGATCGGGTCCGAGGCAGCGGAGGCAGCAGTCGTGTGGGTCGGTAAGAGACATACGTTTCTTACAGCGATCACACTTCTTAAACCCGCTGGCAGCCGTCGAGGGAAAAAGGGCCCTCACGAGGTCAAAAGACAGGGCTGCCAGTGAAAATGAAAAAATGGCGCGAAGGCTTGTCACGAAGGACAAAAAAACGAAAAATAAAGAAACTGACCCGATACCGGCGTAGCGGGTCCGGGCGGGAAAAAGGATCCGGCGTCGAACCGAGAAAGAATAAAAAATAAGAGAAAATCAGCTTTTTCAGCGGCGATCACAAACAGCGTCTGTAGGGCTCCGCGGAAAAAAGACGACTGAGCAAGATGGCACCCTTGGGCGGGAAGGGGACCGCGCATGCGCACTGCAATTCCCAAAGGCTTTCTTTGAAAGCTGGGGAAATTGCTCCGCGAGGGCTCCGTCGGCGCCGACGTCACCCATATGTGAGGACTGACTTCCTGCTTGGTCCTGGAGAATGAGCAGTGCATCTAAATGGGATGGACTGGCTATGTTCCTGCAGTGGGAATCAAAAAGACGATGTGGCAGCTGCGGTTTTGACAGCCTGGGCTTTTTTGGCCTGTTTGGGCCCCTGCTGTGAAGAATAGGTAGGCTGGGAATATTGGTAAAACCTCCTCTTTTTGGAATAGAAGACTTTCTTTTAGATTAGGCCTTCTTCTTAGAGGGGTCAGATGTTTTCCTCGACAGTTTTTTTTTTAGGGTAGTATCGTCAGTTTCCAGTTCACCGGCCTTCTCACGCCAATTCTTTCCAAACAGATTCTCAACTGTACAGGGGATGTTAGCTAGCTTGTCTTGTACCCACTGTTCTAAGTCAGAGGATTGAAGCCATGCAGTCGCCTTGCTCCGATGGCTATGGAAGAGACTCTACTAGAGGATTCAAACGCATCAAAAGCAGCCCTGTTCATAAACGTTGACATGTTCTGGCTGTGGGACAAGACTGCTTGGAAGGCTGGACATTTTTCTTCTGGAAGGAAAGGTAGAAAGCCTTCCCAGTCCTTATTCAGCTCACTGAGAAACATCCCCATATACAGGATCTAGGAGTTGATTCTGCTAGCTAACATGGAAGCCTGGAAAGTACATCAAGCGAAGGAATTGCGGGTTCTCGATTCCAGACCTGAAGGAAGGGATGCATGGGTTTTCACGCTTTTAATGTGGCGCTTCACCAATTCCACCACCATGGAATGGTGGGGAAGCTGCAGCTTCTGAAAGCCTGGGCATTCAGGGACCCGATACACTGTATCAAGTCAGTGACTTATGGGGGAGATAGTTAAAGGTGTCTCCCACATCCCCAACATTAAGTTATGGAGGATGCGATGAACTGGAAGGATGGTGGCTTCCTTTGGTGCAGTCAGGTACTGCAATATCTCCAGCTTTTCCACCCTGGGTTCCAGCTCCATGGGGATGGAAAGTCCTGCTGCCACGTCATGAATGAATTTATTGAAATGACATGTTCTCCGGGTACTGGACCGTGGAGGTGAGGTCTCTGGCACAAAATCCCTGAAGTCCTCTGAGTCTAGTGATCTATGATCCGAGTGAGGAATCGGTATTGGACTCCGAAGAACAGCGGTGGTGCCGGTGTCGAGTATCGTGCCGGTGTCGGTTGATGTCCTCCGGTTCCATCCGATGCCCTGGAAAACGAAGGATCCATGCTCGGTGGCAACGAAGATGGTATCGGCATTGGGAGTGCCATCAGCATTGGAACCGGTATCGAGGGCATCAAGGACATCGGAACAGTCGGTGCCTGCTGGGATGAAACTGGTGGAGGCATCGAGGTCGAAGTCAGTGGCAGGATCTCTGGGGCCGAGGGCGTTACTGGCACCGAGGCTGCCAGCAGAGCTGCTAAGGTCCTGAGGGAAAAGGCCCATTTTTGTTAAAAAAAAAAAAAAAATTATATTTCTTTTTTAATATTCCCTTGAAGAGAGAAAGGAAAAGAAAATAAAGGGTAGAAAAAAGAAATCAGAATCGAGTGATACGCAGTGAAGGCAGGGGTTTCTAAAGCGGTGGCAGGAGTTAATCTGTTGGCTCCGCGGAAAAAGAACTGAGGAGAGTCAGTTAAAAGAGCGGGAAAGCACCAGCACATACGCAGTGGACTGCTCCCAAACGCTTTCCTATTGGTAGCTGGGGAGCTTCCCGTGAGGGCTCCGTCGGTACCCAATGTCACCCATATGTGAGGACTACATTTCTGCTTGTTCCTGGAGGTGGACTGGTATCGGTGACTCTATTGGAAGTGGCCCTTTTCCCGAGGGTTATTTGCGGGGAAAGGAAGATGCCTTCATTGAGAGACTGGCAGGTAACCACCTTGGCTTCTATCTCAGCCATCTTGTTGGCCATGGGTTTGCCAAACAAGTTCTTACTGGTGCAGGGGATGTCTAGCAGCTTGTCCTGGACCCACTGCTCAAGGTCCGAGGACTGTAGCCAGGCCTGGCGTCTGACCCCAATGCCGGCCGCTGCTACTTGAGCCGCTGACTCAAATCCTTAGTAGGCCACACAGGAGAGCAACTTTGAACCCGGAGGTTAGAGCTTGGTACTGATTGAGAGGCTCCCCGGCCAGCCCCACTGAGAACCCGGACAACTCTTGGGTCAGGGTCTTCAAATACATGCCTATGAATAGCTTATAGGCCTGGATTTGACACCCCAGCATCGAGCCCTGGTAACACTTAAACCCAAGGGCATCGAGGGCTCTAGCATCCCTACCAGTAGGGACAGAAGAGTCAAGTCTTCTGGCTTGAGTTTTTGCATGGTTGACTCGACAACCATGGAGTTATGAGGGAGTTGGGGCTTGTGGAACCCTGGCCCTTTCCTGATGAGGTATATGGCGTTGAGGCATCAGCTGACCACCAGCACCGATGCCGGGGTCTCCCACATTCATAAGGAGTAGCCACTCAAGGATTGGCTGTCCAGCACCATGAGTTTCCTTGGGTGGAGACTCGAACTGAAGGATCTCCAATTCCTCAGTGCGTGGGTCCTTCTCTGACTTGGGTTTGCACTGAGAGGGCTCTGGCCATATCCCTGACAAAGTCGTGGAAGGTCATGACCTACGGAGGAGAATGGCGCCGGGTGAGATGGGTCCGAGGGGTGTCTGTCATCTGGTTTCTGGGGAGGCCTCATCATCGGTCTCCCACTCAGAGTCTAGGGGTGATGGCGACTCCGAGGCCTTGCAATTCCTTGGCTCGAGGACCGTGCTGAAGGATCGGGGGACCTTCCATGGATCTAGGGTCCGAGTCTCGGAAACTGGCTTGGGAGAACCAGATGCCAGAGGAACAGGACTGGGATCTCAACTGGGGCCGAGGACTTACCCGAGGCCGGTGGCACTCAGAGCTCAACTCGATGACCAGGGTCTCACCTGCAATCAGGGATCTGGTCATCAGGGCAGATGATGCAGACGAGCCTGTCATCATTGCCTGCTGTAGGGCCAGGATAGCAGTGATGTTCTGTTTCATGGCTGTCATTCTGGATTACAAGCCAGAAGGCTCCGCAGTTTTTGGCACAGTCACTGAGCATCTCTGGCCTGGCGCCAGCACTCTTCCAAGTGCATCTTCCACGAGGACTATGGTCCCGACAACCCTCACACAGTCTCTGCCAGCCGAGGCATCCTTCTTGAGGACCTTGGTGGACGTTTCTCAGATTTGCCAGAGTCCCTCCGGGTGGTCTTACTGGGTTTCTCCAGTAGAACCTAGACGGGCTTCAAGGATTTTTCCTTTTTCCACTTGGGGTCCAAGGTCTTTCTGGAGGAGCCGCGACAGCGGGACTCCGAGGACGTTCGGCCCTCTCAAGAAGTGCTGGGCTTGGAGCTCGGCATCAGGGAGGCAGGTGCCGAGTGAGACCAGGGGAACAATTGATCCTGTAACTCTGACTTCTTTTTATTGATTTTAGGCTTCATGGCCTGGCACAGGTCGCAGGAGGTGCTATCATGGTTTGATTCCAGGTAGCGTAGGCAGCAGTCATGGGTGTCAGTGATGGAGATAGTTACTCACCTGTAACAGGTGTTCTCCAGGAGCAGCAGGAATCAGTCCTCACATATGGGTGACGTTGGCGCCGACGAAGCCCTCGTGCGGAGCATTTCCCCAGCTTTCAAAGAAAGCCTTTGGGAATGCAGCGTGCATGCGCAGTCCCCTTCCTGCCCAAGGGTGCCATCTTGCTCAGTCTGATGACATAGCTAAAAGACAGCAAAAAAAAAAATGAAATATATGACTGCAACTCCAAGAGGAGGAGGGAGGGTCGTGAGGACTGATTCCTGCTGCACCTGGAGAACACCTGTTACAGGTGAGTAACTACTTTTTCTCCAGGACCAAGCAGGAAGTCAGTCCTCACATATGGTACTCCCCAGCTCTAGGCTACCGAGAACCCAAAGCTCAAAAAGAAGCTTCCTCTGGAGCCTCAGCATGCGTGATAAGAATCTTCTCTGAGAACGCCCCCGAACGGTAACCCAACACAAGGGCCGGAGGGTAGGTGTTGCCTAAACCTCAAAGAAATTACGGAGTACCACTTGTCCAAAACCACTGTCCCTGCGGGACTCTCTCGAGGCAGTAATGGGCCACAAAAGTCTGGTTTGAAGACCAAGTAGCGGCCCGGCAGATGTCTGCCAACGGAACAGAGCAGAGATGAGCCACTGACGCAGCCTTCGCCCTGACACAGTGGGCCGTGACTCGACCCTGCAAGGAGAGGCCGGCTGCCCTGTAAGCCCAGGCGATACAGTCTACCACACAAATGGACAGGGTACGCTTGGAGACAGGTAACCCCAACTTATTAGGGTCAAACGATACGAAGAGCTGAACAGCCCTTCGATGCCCCTGCGTACGGTCAATGTAGAAAGACAACGCCCTCCTACAGTCCAGGGTATGCAAGACCACTTCAGCCCGGCTGGCATGCGGCCTGGGAAAGAATGTCGGAAGAACCACCTCCTGATTGAGGTGGAAGGAGACGACAACCTTTGGAAGGAACTTAGGATGAGTCCGTAAGACCACCCTGTTCCAATAGAACCGTGTGTACGGTCTATCAGAAACCAGAGCCTGTAGTTCATTCACACGCCTGGCCGAGGTAAGAGCAACCAAGAACAACGCCTTCCAGGAAAGGAAGCGTAAATGACAGGTAGCCATTGGTTCAAACGGTGGACGAGTAAGTTGTTGCAAGTCCACATTCAAATCCCACTCAGGGGCTGGTGGACGAATCGGAAGCTTGAGCAAAAGCAGACCTCTGAGGAAGCGGGATACCAAGGGGTGGAAAGAAAAAGACTGGCCCTCCACCAGCAAGTGGTGCGCTGACAGAGCACTGAGGTGGACCCAAACAGAGTTGGATTTAAGGCCTAGGTCCGACAGGTGAAGCAGATACTGCAGCACCACTGGTACCAGGCAGGAAAACGGATCCTTTTGGCGCTGAGCACACCAGGCCTACAACCTACGCCACTTGAGGGCATAAGATTTCCGGGTGGATTGTCTCCTAGAGGCCAAAACCACTTCCTCCACTTCCCTAGGTAGAAGTAAGGGGGCTAGAACTACCCTTACAGAAACCACGCCATCAAATGGAGAGACTGGAGGTTGGGTTGCAGGAGAGATCCCTGATCCTGAGACAGGAGATCGGTTTGCACCCCCAGAGGGAGTGGAGTGTCCACCACCAATTGCAGGAGGAGTGGAAACCACGGTTGCCTCGGCCATCCGGGGGCTAGCAGGATCAGCGAGGCCCTGTCCCGAAGCACCTTGAATAGGGTTCGGGCCACTAGCGGTGTTGGAGGAAACGCATACAGCAGGCCCGTAGACCAAGAGATTAGGAAGGCATCTGCTGCTATTCGCAGAGGATGCGGTTGTCTGGAACAGAACCTGGGCAGCTGATGGTTCAGTGGACTGGCAAAGAGATCCCATTTCAGGAAGATCTGCTGGACCACTAGGGGATTCAACTGCCATTCGTGAGGCTGTAGAATCCTGCTCAACCTGTCTGCCAGGTAATTTTCTTGGCCAGGTAGATAAACTGCCTTGAGAAACATGCCGTGCTTGACTGCAAAGGCGCACAGGGCCTGTGCTTCCTGACACAGAAGCCTGGATCCTGTGCCTCCTTGCTTGTTCACAAAGAAGATTGCTACTTGGTTGTCCATCTGAAACAAGACAGACTGGTGAGAGAGGACAGGAGAGAAAGTTTGTAGAGCTAATCGAATAGCTCGCAACTCCAACAGATTGATCTGCTGTGTGGCCTCCCATAAGAACATAAGATATGCCATACTGGGTCAAACCAAGGTCCATCAAGCCCAGTATTCTGTTTCCAACAGTTGCCAATCTAGGTCATATGTACCTAGCAGTTTCCCCAAGGGACACAGGTTCCACAATGCTTGTATTGGTTCAAGCATTGATATCCTGGGTCCCTTCTTAATAATGGTTTATGGACATTTCCTCCAGGAACTTGTCCAAACCTTTTTTAAACCCAGCTACACTAACAGCCTTTACCACATCCTCCGGTAACAAATTCCAGAGTTTGATTACACGTTGAGTGAAAAAATATTTTCTTTTATTAGTCTTAAATAGTTTACCCTGTAGCTTCATTGCATGTCCCCTAGTCTTTCTATATTCTGATAAGGTAAACAATCAATCTACGTTTACCCGTTCCACCCCGTTCATTAATTTATAGACTTCTATCATATCTCCCCCTCAGCCGTCTCTTTTCCAGGTTAAAGAGCCCTAACCTTTTTAGCCTTTCTTCATAGGAGTATCCTTCCATCCCCTTTACCATTTTGGTGGCTCTTCTCTGAACCTTTTCTAAAATCGCTATATCCTTTTTAAGATACGGCGAGCAGAATTGCACACAATATTCAAGGTGCGGTCTCACCATGGAACGATATAGAGGCATTATAATATCTTCTGTTTTATTTTCCATTCCTTTCCTTATTATACCTAGCATTCTATTTGCTCTCTTGGCCGCCACTGCACACTGGGCCGAGGGTTTTAACATGGTATCCACAATGACGCCTAAATCTTTTTCCTGGGCGGTAGTCCCTAATGTAGAACCTTGCATCGTGTAACCATAGTTTAGGTTATTCTTCCCTAGGTGCATAACCTTGCACTTGTCCACATTAAATTTCATCTGCCATTTTGATGCCCAGTCTTCCAATTTATCAAGATCCTCTTGCAATTTTCCACAATCCTCTTCGGTTTTAACAACTTTAAATAGTTTTGTGTCATCTGCAAATTTGATAACCTCACTTGTTATCCCACTTTCCAGGTCATTTATGAATATGTCAAAAAGCAGCGGACCCAGCACAGATCCCTGGGGTACACCACTATTCACCTTTCTCCATTGGGAAAATTGGCCATTTAGCCCTACCCTCTGCTTTCTATCTTTTAACCAGTTCCTGATCCACAATAGTACACTGCCTCCTATCCCATGACTCTTTAGTTTTGCCAAAAGTCTCTCATGAGGGACCTTGTCAAAGGCCTTCTGAAAGTCCAGATACACAATATCAACCGACTCACCTTTGTCCACCTGATTATTCACTCCTTCAAAAAAAACATAACAGATTAGTAAGACAAGATCTTCCTTGTCTAAAGCCATGTTGGCTGTCTCCCATTAGGTCATGACTATCTACATGCTGAGTAATTTTATTCTTTATGATGGTTTCAACCATTTTTCCCGGTACTGACGTCAGGCTCACCGGTCTGTAGTTTCCCGGATCACCCCTGGAACCCTTTTTAAAAATTGGTGTTACATTGGCGATCCTCCAATCTTCAGGTATTAGAGATGATTTTAATGATAGTTCACAGATTACTAATAGCAGGTCTGCAATCTCATATTTCCGTTCTTTCAACACCCTTGGATGTATACCATCCGGCCCAGGTGATTTGCTACTCTTCAGTTTATCTAATAGTTGTAATACATCTTCCCGATGTATCGACATTTCCTTCAATTCTTCCGCACCTTTAAATACCACTTCAGTCATGGGTAACATCCCTACATCTTCCTCAGTAAAGACCAAAGCAAAGAATTCATTCAGTCTCTCCGCTATCGCCTTGTCGCCTCTTAGTGCTCCTTTAACCCCTTTATCATCTAATGGACCAACTGACTCTCTCACTGGTTTTTTGCTACGAATGTACTTGAAAAGGTCTTTACTTCGCGTTTTTGCTTCCGCAGCAAGCTTCTTCTCAAATTCTCCCTTTGCCTGCCTTATCAATGCCTTGCATTTGACTTGCCAGTGCTTGTGCTGTTTCCAGGTTTCGTCGTTTGGCTCTTTTTTCCAATTCCAGAAAGATGCTTTTTTGGCAACAGCCTCTCTGACCTCACCCCTTTAAACCATGCTGGCAGTTTTTTGGACTTCCTTCCACTTTTCTTAAAGTGTGGAATACAGCTGGTCTGGGCTTCAAAGATAGTATTTTTCAACAGCCGCCAAGCCTGATGTACATCTTTAACCTTTGCAACTGCTCCTTTTAGTTTTTTCATAATTGTTTTCCTCATTTTATCATACTCTCCCTTTCGAAAGTTAAAAGGTAGTACTGTGGATTTCCTTACTATCCCTCCTCCACTAATTAAATCAAAGGTAATTATGCTATGATCACTATTGCCAAGTGGCCCCAACAACCTTATCTCTTGCACTAGATCTGGTGTTCCACTAAGGACTAGGTCTAATATGGCTTCCCCTCTGGTCGGTTCATGAAGCAGCTGCTCCAAGAAGCAGTCATTTATTTCATCTAGGAACTTTATCTCCCTAGCATGTCCTGACGTGACACTGACCCAGTCGATACCGGGGTAGTTGAAATCACCCATTATTATTACTGCGCTGTAACTTGTGTTAGCTTCCTTGATTTCTTTGAACATTTCATCATCCATTTGGTCATTCTAGCCAGGCGGTCGATAGTACACCCCCCCCACTGCCATCGCCTTCCCCCTTTTACATGGAATTTCAATCCATATAGATTCTACAGCAGATTTTGTTTCCTGCAAAACTTTAATCCTTTCTGACTCAATATCCTCTCTAACATAGAGAGCAACCCCTCCACCAATTTGATCAGCTCTATCATTATGATATAGTTTGTACCCAGGTATCAGTGTCCCACTGGTTGTCCTCCTTCCACCATGTCTCTGATATTCCAATCATATCTAACCTTTCATTTAGTGCTATATATGCTAACTCTCCCATCTTATTTTTTAGACTTCTAGCATTTGCATACAAGCATTTTAGAGAATGTATTTTATTCATGTTAATTTGGCTATTGTTAGACATGGGTAATTTGGGATCTTTAAGCTCTGTCTGCTCCATACTTGAGGGCATTTGGGCTACTTTACTCTTTTGTGGAACCTCTCTGCTTTTGGTAGTATCCTTCAAAGATACATTCTTCCGAACCATCCGCTCTTGGGCGACTGTCGGCTTTCCCCTGATATCTAGTTTAAAAGCTGCTCCATCTCCTTTTTAAATGTTAATGCCAGCAGCCTGGTTCCATCCCGGTTAAGGTGAAGCCCATCCCTTCGGAAGAGCCCCTCCTTTCCCCAGAATGTGCCCCAGTTCTTAACAAATCCAAAACCCTCATCTCTGCACCATTGTCTCATCCACGCATTGAGACTCCGGAGCTCTGCCTGCCTTTTGGGTCCTGCGTGTGGAACAGGAAGCATTTCGGAGAACGCTACCCTGGAAGTTCTGGATTTCAACTTCCCACCTAAAAGCCTAAATTTAGCCTCCAGAACCTCCCTACCACATTTTCCTACGTCACTGGTACCGACATGTACCAAGACAGCAGACTCCTCCCCAGCACTATCTAAGACCTTATCTAGGTGGCGCGTGAGGTCCGCTACCTTCGCACCAGGCAGGGGACCAGAGGTCCTGAGTGCATGCCCCCTGGCAATGTGCACCCCAACCCTGAAAAGAAGCATCGGTCTAAGCACCTGTGTATGTGGTGGTGCCTGGAAAGGCACGCCTTTGATCAGGTTCGTGAGATGCAGCCACCACGGAAGGGAGGCCACTAGTAGTTTGGACACTCTTACTCTGTCTCTTAAGTCCCCTGTGGCCTGTATCCACTGAGGCACCATTGAGCAGGCCGCATCTGCAGACGAGCATTTGGAGTTTGTGATCTACCCGCACCCTAATGGCCACCCTAGGCGGTCGCCTAATATAGGGCGCGTCACCTCTTTATTTTGTAGTTGTGGGTTCTCATGTAAAATGAAAGTCCGAGAGGCTTTAAGGCTAACACAGGAAATTTATTGATTTTCACTGCTTCTCCAAAATAGAGCTTGTATAAAGCTCAACGCAAAACAAGAAAGTAAAAAGGATTTCTTCTCCTGATACAATTAACTTCAGTTACTTCCAGACTTCATGAACAAAGGCTTCATTACTTCTCCTAGCCTTTTTAACACAAGTGCTAGTTTGCTTTGCTAAAACTTCCTCACATACAAGCACTTTCTGGCTTTATTCCAGGAACATTTCTAAAAGGAAACAAGGCTTTTAAAACACAGTCCAGCCTGTTTACACCTTTTAACTAGCAAAGGCAGCTGTTTGAGCTTTCTCCTTTCCAGGGCTCAAACACTTGTCTTATAATATAGAGCGCATTCCATTGGGCATTCACATTCGCTGTCAGAAGGATAACTTCCTATCTCCATATCTTCAGTGTCTGGCTCTTGTACATCAAGATTAAAACTCCTCCTGGTAATACCCGGCTCTGCACTTTCTAAAAGTTTAAGAATTTCCTTCCACCTAGAGGTTTTTCTGTCTCTAGTCTGCTTAGCACATACTGGCAATTCTTCCTCTCTCCATGAGTGGCTTAATGCTTTCAGCTTGTTTAACTGTCTGTTAGACAGAGGGTTACTCACGGTTCTCCTGTTATCAGATGGGCTTTTACCAAGCCTTTGGCTTATAGTAAAACTGTCCTCATTCAAAGCTCTCTCCAAAGGAAATCTCCTGCCTCCAGGTTCCAAAGCAAACCTCCCTGCTTTGTGGCTTGTTCCTTTGAGTATTCTAGCAGTTTCCTCTAAGGCTGGGCTGTCCTGGGAAATACCTCTTACTTCAGATACCCGAGGGCTTTTTCCTCCCTCCAGCACATTAGGATTCCTGCTCCGTTCTGAGTCTCCAGTAGCTCCTCCCCTGGGAACTCCCTTCTTCCTGTAATGCTGCTTCTCAACCTCAGCATTAGCATAGGCATCAGAGTATGCCTCAGGAAGCAGGCTGAGCTTCAGACTTCCTTCACCACTGTCTGAACTCTCTGACTCAGCTCTCTCCACTCTGTGTCTGTGTTCCAGGCCCTCTGTTCCGTGATAGTGGTTCTCTGCCCTGAGAATCCTGTGACTCTTGTGCTCCCTGTGTTCCATCTGCTCTCTGTTACTGCTCCTTTCCTTTTGTAATCCCCTGGGAACTCCCTTTGCATGTGTCTGAGCAGTGATCATGTGCTGCTTCCCCAGCTGGTCTTCATTACCCCTACAGCTTGTTCCTAAGCTGGGGCGTGGCCTGCAGCTATTCACTAGGTGAGTTTTTTCCTGTTCCAAAACATTTTGTGTTTCACATCCCCGCCTGCTGCTTCTCTCCCTTAAGGTAAAAGTGTGCTCTTTTCCCTTTCCTAAGGGCTTGGGGACATTTTGGCCATCACAAGTTACATGGACCGTGGATGCCATGTGGCCCAAAAGCCTCAGGAAATGTCTGGCAGAGACCAGAGATCCACTGCGGAACTGCCGGGCCAGAGCCATCAGTCTGTGAGCCCTGTTCTCGGGCAAATAAGCCATTGCTTGTAGGGTATCCAACCGTGTCCCTATGAACTCCACGTCTTGTGAGGGGAGCAAAGTGGACTTTGCGAAGTTTATGACGAAGCCCAGGTGCTGGAGAAGAGACAGTGTGAAGAGTGGCCTGTCTGGCCTCCTGTGGAGAATGACCCCTGATGAGCCAGTCGTCCAGGTATGGAAAGACAAAGATGCCCTGGTTTCTGAGATAGGCCGCCAACACCGCCAGGCATCTGGTGAAAACCCTGGGCGTGGAGGTTAAGCCAAATGGAAGTACCCTGTACTGAAAATGCTTTCCTCCCACTACAAATCTGAGATATTGTCTGTGGTCTGGATGAATGAGGATGTGAGTATAAGCATCCTTTAGGTCTAAGGAGCATAGCCAATCTCCCTGCTGGAGGTAGGGCAGCAGTATTCCAAGGGTAAGCATCTTGAACTTTTCCCTCTCCAGGAACTTGTTCAGATTTCGCAAGTCTAGAATGGGCCTGAGGCCTCCTGTCCTTTTTGGTACTAGAAAGTACCTGGAATAGAAGCCTCGTCCTATCAGGTGGTAAGGCACCAGTTCCACCACTTGCTCCTGTAGAAGACTTGCCAACTCCTGAAGGAGGAGGTTCCTGTGCAGAGGGAGTCTTGGAGGCTCCCCTGGAAAATAGGAGGGAGGTAACTGGTTTAAGTGGAGCAAGTAGCCCTTTTGGACTATGCTCAATACCCAGGTATCCCCTGTTATAGCTGACCATCTGTGGGCGTACAGTGTCAGCCGGCCTCCTCTGCTGAGTGGAGCCAGCTGTGGGGGAGGCTATCCAGTGGGAGTCAAAACCCCGCTCCCTGCTGTGCAGGAGCCGGAGCTGGCGACTTGGGTTGTTTCTGCCTACGGGGCCCATGTCCCTGCCCCTTGGCCTGCTGACCCTGTTGGGGAGCTGTAGAGGCCTGGAATTGAGGGTAGGATTTGTAGGCAGAGGCCTTCCTCGGGTAAAAACGCTTTTTCCGTGAGCCCTTCTTCTGAGAAGGGGCAAAAGCCTTCCTGGACAGCCTTGTCCTGGTGAGAGTCTGTCTTGATTTCTGCAGCCTTTTCAGTCATGGGTTTGTCAAAGAGGTTCTCACCCCGGCAAGGGACATCGACCAACTTGTCCTGGACCCATGGCTCGAGGTCCAATGACTGTAGCCAGGCCTGATGGCGTGCACCGATGCCGGCCGCTGCTATTCGGGCCGAAGCCTCGAAGCCATCATAGGCTGCTCGAGATATAAACTTCGAGCACTCTCGAATCCCCGAAGACAAAGTCTTGAACCTCTGCAAAGGCTCCTTGGAGAGGCCAGCAGAGAACCCGGCAATCTCCTTTGCCAGGTCTCGGAGGTAAGTAATATCAGTGTTTAAACTGATTAGCTTGGAATAAAGCATCCTTGTTAAAGAGATTTTCACCAGTACAAGGAGTATTTCCCAGCCTTTCTTGTACCCATTTGTCCAAGTCTGAAGCTTGGAGCCAGGCCATGCGTCGTGCCCCTATGGCTATAGCAGAAGTTCTGCTAATAGACTCAAAACAGTCCAGGGAAGCACGATTAAGGAACTTAGAGACATTTTCAGCATGACTGACTAATAAGAAATAGTCTGCTCTTTTATGTTCTTGAAGAAAAGGGTTCAAAAGCTTTAAGTTCTTTGTGACCTCTTCAAGAGATCTGTCCCTTGTAATGTCTCGCGTCGATTTTTGTAATTCAATCTTCCTAGGTCAACCTCAATCCCAACTTCATAGGCTACAGTGAATCCAAAACACGGCTGCATGGATCAGCTCCCCGTGACCATATTACACCACTCTTGATTCATCTTCACCGGCTGCCCGTCCACTTTCGCACTCGTTTCAAGTTCCTCATTCTAGTCCATCAAGTCCTCTATACACACACACCGCAATATCTGGCAGATCTTATTCAATTTCATACCCCTAGTCGCTCCCTCCAGTCCTTACACCTCAATCATCTTCACCTCCCTTCCCCCTCCCGCCTCCAGTCCACCCGTACCTCTGCTTTCTTTTTCATTGGACCTGCACTTTGGAATTCTCTGCCCACCTCACTCAGACTCGAACAGCATCATAGTACTTTCAAAGCTCACCTGAAGACCCATCTTTTCTCTGAAGCCTTTGACCTTCCCTCTCCTTTTATGTGATATCACCCTTACCATTTCCCCTTCTTGTCTTGGCTTTCTCTGCTCTCATATATGCATGTCTGTCCTTTAACCGTCCTGTCAACATTGTAATTTCTTTTCTTTTCTTTTTTTTTCTGGCCAGTGGCCTTTTTCTTATAATTTGAATATTGTTAACCACTCTGTTGTAACTACGAATGGCTGTATATCAAATAAATAAACATTAAACATCCATGGTTAGAATCCTCTGAGAGATAAGGGCCTGGAAGGGCATTCCGGCCTGGAGGTGCCAGAGCTGCCACCACCAGTCGAGGGAGTTGCCAGAGAGTGGGTTAAGACCACTCTGTCCCTTAGGCATCCCACTGCCTGCAACCACTGGGAGCTGAGAGCCCACTGGGTCAGTTGCATGTGCAAGCGGGCGTCCAGGGTGACGTGCACAGAGGACACCATGTGGCCCAGAAGGCAAAGCATGAGGCAGGCAGAGGGCTGACCCTGGATGTACCCTACGCGCCTGGAGGTGCTCGGCCCTGTCAAGAGCAAGGAAGGCCTTGGCCTGGACAGTGTCCAGAGATGAGACCTTGGGTAGTTTATGATAAACTCCAGATGTTCCAGAATGAGGATGGTGTGGACAGTCACCTGGAGGGCTTCTATGGTGGTGCCGCCCTTTATGAGCTAGTCATCGAAGTACGGGAAGACAAACACCCCTGGAGACTTGGAAAGGCAGCAACCACTGCCAAACACTTGGTGAAGACCCTCAGGATGTAGGTCAGACCAAAGGCAAGAACCCTATATTGATAGTGGCAGCCTCCCACCATGAAGCAGAGGTACTGACTGTGAAGGGGGTGGATGTGTGTGTAAGCATCCTTTACATCCAAGGCGCATAGCCAGTCTCCCTGCCGGAGGTATGGCAGCAATGTTCCAAGGGCGAGCATCTTAAATGTCTCCCTCACCAGGAACCTCTTGAGATCTTGCAGGTCTAGGATAGGCCAAAACCCCCGGTCCTTTTGGGCACCAGGAAGTAGCAGGAGCAGACCCTTTTGCCTCTGAGTTTGAGGGGGACGGGTTCCACCACCCTAAGAGGTTTGTGAGTTCCTGCTGAAGCAGGTCCCGGTGAACGGGATGCATCGGGAACTCTCCTAAAAAGAACAATGGGGGCATCTGCTTGAGGTGGAGGAGATAACCCTCCTTCACCACCTGCAAAGCCCACCCATCTGTAGTAATGGCAGGTCAGCAGACGGCAAAAAACACTAGACGCCTCCCTGTGTTTTGCGGGGCTGGTCCTTCTAGGGGAAGAGGCTATGCCCCAGGAGTCAAACCCCTCCCAGGTTGCGTCGGAGGTGCGGGCTTAGGCTTATGAGGGACATAGCCTTGTCCCTTGACCCGCTGGCCATGTTGAGGAGCTGGGAAGGCAGAGTGCTGAGGGTAGTTTCCATAAGCCTTCCTCTTTTTCGGGTAGGTGGTCTTCTTGGACAGCTTGGTCCCGAAACAGACTCCAGCTCAGAGGCCTTTTCTGTCATGGGTTTGCAAAGAGGTTCTCTCCCCGGCAAGAGACATCGGCCAACTTGTCCTATACCAGTCGGAAGACTGTAGCCAGGCACAGAGGCAGTCACTAATGCCCATCGCTGCTACTCTAGCCACTGACTTGCAGGCATCATAGGCTGCTGGAGTCAAACTTGGAGCACTCCCTGACCATGAAGGCCAAGATCTGGAACCACTGAAGAGGTTCCTCAGAGGGGTCAGCTGAAAACCCCGTGAGTTCCTTCACTGTGTCTCGCAAATACATGCCCATGTACAGCTGGTAGGCCTGGATCCGGCTGATGAGCATTGAGCCCTGGAAGCATTTCCTGCCCAGTGTGTGTCCATGGGGTGGGCCTCCCTACCAGGAGGCACCGAGGAGTGCGTTTTCTGGCTCTTAAGCCTCTGCATGGCCAATTCCACCACCATGGAGTTATGGGGCAGTTGAGCTTTTTGGAAGCCAGGGTTCTGGCAGCCTGATACATCGAGTCCAGCCACCTGCTCACCATGGGAACCAAGGCCAGGGTCTCCTATATTTGGAAGAGCAACCACCCCAGGACAGGAGGGACAAGCACCGTGAGGGCCTCTTTGGGGGAGAACCTCATATTGGAGGATTTCTAGGTCCTCTGCCTGAGGCTTCTCCTCAGTCTCGGTGGTAAGACAAAAGCCTTCACCACGTCCCTCACAAAGTCCAGAAAGGCCAGTTCCTTGAGTGGGGACCGGCACAGGTCTCCTGAGGGGAAAGGTTTGAGGGCACATCCCTATGGAGTCGGGTGTTTGGGATCTCGCCATTCTCGGACTCTGAGTTGGAATCAGAGTCCAAGGAGACTTTGAAGGTTCCCCAGGCTGGAGCCCCAGCCCTGATGGCCCAGAGGTCCCAGTGCCTCTACGCCCCAAGTCGGGTACACTTTGTGGAGAAGTCTTCAGCCCCGACCGGGCCCAAGGAGGGCATCAAGGCCGGTGGTGCTCAAGGACTGGCTCCATCTATGGGGAGGCCCTTGCAGTGGAGGGGACAGTGCTCGGGATGACCCGGAAGAACCAGACAGAGCCCACTGCTGGGCCATAAAGGCAGACAGACTACGTTCTAAGGCTTCCATCCTGGCCTCAGTACCCAATGGTTCCACAGCCACCGGTGCGGGTACCAATGACATCGGCCCCAACCGAAACCAATCCCCAGACGCCGATGGCACTTTCTCCTGCTGGGGTACCTTTGACGGCTGCTCCCAGCCATCACCCTCGGCCTCATGTTGAGGGCTCTGAGGCCAGATGCCCAGGGACTTCCCCACAGACCAAGACTCATTGCCCGAGAAAGTCACAGATGTCAGGCTCTTCGAGGGGTGTCCCTACTTGAGGGAGCCCCGACTCGGTGCTCCGTGTCCTCAAGGCTCCAAGGCAGCACAGCCTTTGAGGGCCCTGACCCCGCAGACTACTCTGGGCTCGAGTTGGTCTTATGAAAAATCAACACGTGCCACTTCTTGCAGCCTCTGAGGGCGTTATGGGTCATCTGCTGGCAGAGATCACACACCAAGGCATCATGATCCAGCCTGAGGCACTGAAGGCAATATTCATGTGGATCTGTGGACAACATATTATGAGCGCAGCAGCAGTCACACAGCTTGAAGCCACTGACCCAAGCCATGGTGGGGAAGACAGTCCCCGCGAGGTCAAACTCTTGATGTCAAACTCTCTAGGCCTGGCCAGAAAGGATAAGAAAACCCACGCACTGGGAAAAAAGACCCCTGAACAGGAAAGAGAAAAGGAACCCAAAAAAAATGTGATGCCAGAGGCAAGCGGAATCGGGAGGGAACCAGTACGTGACTGGAGAAAATTAAGACAAAAGATAGCAAGACAATCAACTTTTTCCAGGGGAGACAGACACGTCCAATGGGCTCCATGGAAAAAAGGAGACTGAGGCAAGATAGCACCCACCCTTAGGTGGGAAAGGGACTACACATGTGGTACATCTCCCAAAGGCTTTCGTTGAAAGCTGGGGAGAGGTTACCGTGCGGGATCAGTCAGCGCAGATATCACCCATATGTGAGGGCTGACTTCCTGCTTGTTCCCAGAGAACAAGCAATAATATCTCCAGGTCTATTGTGTCAAGGTGGCCCAGGTAATCTGTGTGCTCTTTCCAGCTTAATTATATCATTGCTTGGTTTTCTGCTCAATGTCAAAACAGCTTTGCTCAGTTTCTCAACGATACTCATGCAAGTCAGTATATACAGCTGATTCCAGAACTCCTCTCCATCTTATATTTTGCCTTCTGTGTCTATTTTCTAGATCTTTTTGGCTAAGCCTTTCTGTTCATGTTCCTAAGTTCCAATATGCTTTTTAAGGGTTCTAACCTCAGACTGATCCTCAGCATGCGCCTCAAGTTCTTCCACACACTTACCGAATGGCCCATGGCTGTGTGCAGCTTAGCTACCATCTCTTTAAGGCCCACTTTCAACGCTATGATCTTCTGCTTGATCTCACGTACCCAAGTTTGTTTTTTTTTTATATTTAAATCTTTATTGATTTTCCATTACAATCCAGAATAAACTGAATGTAGGAAGAATACAGATATAAAACAATTGAAAACACTATCAAAGAAATCCAAATCAACCTGGAATAGACCACAATATATAACCTCAATAAGGTCCCAAGAAAAAAGAAAAAATTTTAAAGACAAATCATTAAAGAAGCCCTCAGAAATGGGGGCTTCAATTACTGGAGCTGAGCTATTAAATGTGGCAGCCGGTGCGGGATTCAAACCTCCATCCCTTCTTTACCCTGAAGAAAAGAACTCAATTGGGCGAGCTCCTTGGGGCGACGACCGGAGCGACTGGCACCGTCAGCTGTCGTGCTTCCTCTCCTCCTGGTATTTCATTTGCCTGTTCTCTACTATCTTGCTTCTGCTTTCTTGCTGGTTCGCCCCTTTCACCATCATCTCTCAATCTGTTCTTGCCACTAACAGCCATACTGCTGTGGGCATGGCTGCTATTCCCGTTGTTTGGGGCCACCGGCTTCCGCCGTTTGCTCCCTCTCTTCCTGGTTCCCTGGCACGTAACCCTCTCAACCTTCTTCCCTGCAGTTCCTGCATAACTCCTGCGGTTCCGTCTTCCCACCCACCCATCTCCCCCTCTGCCCTCTCTTTCATTACGTTCTCATTTGCTCTCCTGAATTGCCGCTCTCTCCGTTCAAAGACCCATCTTGTTCATGACCTCCTCACCCAGCATTCCCTTGACGCCCTCTTCCTCACGGAGACATGGCTCCGGGAGGGAGAGGATGCCCTACTCCACCAGTGTCTTCATCCCGGCTACTCTGCGTTTCACACCCCCCGCCTCAGTCGTTCCGGGGGTGGGGTGGCGCTAATCTTTAGATCTACCCTCTCTTTTTCGCAAGTCTCGCCCCCTCCCGTCTATCCCGAATCCCTCCTGGTCCGCTCTGACTCTCCCTCCCCAATTCTTTTTCTCTTGCTTTATGTACCTCCCTCCCTGCGCCCAGATCTTTGGGATTCTCTCCAACTTACTTTGTCTGACTCTGTTCTTCTGTCCTCCCACCTGGTCGTCTTAGGCGATTTCAATGTCCACTTGACCCCCCCCCCCTCCGCTCTCGTGATAAGACTCTTATCTCCCTGTTCTCCGATTTGTCCCTTACCCAGCACGTTGCTTGCCCCACACATGCTTCTGGCCGGACACTAGATCTTGTTCTTACCCTTGATCTCTCCCCACACTTCCCATCCAATTTTTCTACCATTTCCGTTCCCTGGTCAGACCACCTTTGCCTTCTTTTCTCCTTCCCTTTCCCTTCCCCCAGTTCATTCGGCCCTCCACCCGGCCCCCCTGTTGTTTTGTCTAGACGGCGTCTCACCTCCCACACTCTACGCTCTTTTCCCCCTGCCGACTCACTTTTTTCCCCGGACTTCTTCACTCTTCCTGTTGATGAACAGGTTCTCACCTGGTCCTCCGCTCTCTCTACCACCCTAGATATTCTTGCCCCCCCTCTTCCTGTTTCTATCCGTCCCTCCTCTCGCCACCCTTGGTATCACTCTGGCCTCTTTCTCCACCGTTCCCATCTTCGTCGGGCAGAACGTCTATGGAGGAAGCGGCGCTCCTCCACCTCCTACTCCACCTTTCGTCAGGCTCACCTTTCCTATCGTTCTCAGATATCCTTGGCTAAACAGTCTTATTACTCTCGGCTTATTTCTACCTCTTCCTGCTCTTCTAGACGTCTCTATCTTGTCCTCAAATCCCTCTCCTCAACCTCTACTCTCCCCCCGCGCTCCCCTTTGTCAGCCCCCAGTCCATCCACGCTTGCCGCCTTCTTTACTAACAAGGTCCTTTCCCTCCGTTCCTCTTTCCCCGCCTGCCCCCCCCTCTTTCTCCTCCTCCTATCTCTCTTTCTGCTCCTCCCCTTATTGCCTCCCCGCCCCCATCGTTCGTTTTTTCCCCACACCTGGCGCTCCTTTTCGCCTATCTCCGCCCCTGAAATCATTAAAACTATCTCAGCTGCTCACCGGACCACCTGCCCTCTTGATCCTTTGCCTTCCTCTTGGCTACTCACCCCCGATCTTGCTCTCATGCCCTACATTCTTTCCATCTGCAACACCAGCCTTTCCTCCGGTTTCTTCCCCTCCAGCTGGAAACATGCTATTGTTCGTCCGCTCCTGAAGAAGCCTACCCTTGACCCTGCTGTCCCTGCAAACTGGCGTCCCGTCACTAATCTCCCCTTTCTCTCAAAAGTCCTCGAGAAACTGGTATTTTCGCAACTTTCTATTCACCTTGACTCCACTTTCGCTCTTCATCCCCGTCAGTCTGGATTTCGTGCAGGCCATAGCACCGAAACTATTCTTACAGCACTTCTTTCAGAGCTTCACTGTGCTCACGACCGTGGTGATTTCTCCCTGGTGGTGTCTCTGGATCTCTCATCTGCTTTCGATATGGTCGATCACCGCACTCTCCTGTCACGTCTGTCTGACTTTGGGATTGGTGGGACCGTTCTGCAATGGTTTCGTTCCTTTCTGTCCTCACGCACCTTCTCTGTGCACTCTCAGCACTCCACTTCCACTCCCTCCCCTTCAGTTTGCGGTGTTCCCCAGGGATCTATTCTCGCCCCCTTACTTTTCAATGCCTTCCTCGCCCCACTTGCCCTGCTCATTCAACAATCTGGTATATCCTTTTATATTTACGCCGATGATATCTTGCTGATTCACCATACCTCCTCCTCCACTCCTGACCTGACACCACTTAACCATTGTCTGTCCTCTATCACTTCATGGTTTGGGTCTAACTTTCTGCATGCTAATCCCGCTAAGTCTTCCGCAATCTGGTTTTCCTTTGGTCTTCCCACTCCATGTTTGTCACCTGTAATGTCTTCCCTTCCAATTCCCGTGGTTCCTACTCTTCGTTATCTGGGTGTCACCCTGGACTCATCTCTCTCCTTCCACCATCATATTTCTTCTGTTATCCGTACCTCTTTCTTTCATTTACGTAAGATTCGTGCCGTTCAATCATCACTCCCCCCTGCCTCTGTTACCACCCTTGTCTTCTCTTTAATCATGACCCGGTTAGATTACTGTAACGTCATCTATGCAGGTCTACCTTCCCTACAGCTTCGCCGTCTTCAATTAATACAGAATGCTGCCGCTCGTCTCATTACCGGTTCCCCAGCCCGCTCTCATGTGTCACCCTCTCTCCTTGCCTTGCACTGGCTTCCGGTTAGGTTTCGCTTTATCTACAAGGTTCTTATCCTCACGCACAAAGCCCTCCACTCCAGCACTCCCCAATACCTGTCCGATGTCATTCACCTCCAACCCTCTCCTCGCCTTCTCCGATCTTCCTTCGGCAACTGTCTTTTCCTTCCTTCACCTGCCCAGGCCCGTTTAGAGCACACCCGACACTCAGCTTTCTTTTTCCTAGGTCCAGCCTTATGGAACTCACTCCCTTCCTGCCTTCGTCTGGAACTTTCCTATCCCCGCTTTAAAACGCTCCTTAAAACACATCTATTCTGTCAAGCCTTTGATCTCCCTTTCTCTGACAATGGTGCTTCGTCCTCTGGTCGCCCCCCCCAACCTCCATAAACCTCCCTTCCCTGTCTGTTCCACTTCCATTTCCCTTTTCCTCTTTCCGCCCCCTGCCCTTCGCCTTCCCTGCCCTTCTGGGCTCTTTTCCCCCTTCCGACTTTCTTTCTACCCTGTCCTGTCCTATTGAATTTGGCGTTCCTTTTCTAGCTTTATTTTCAGTAGCCCGTTTGTTGTACTGTACACCGCCCTGATGCTTTGGCCTGGGCGGTTCATCAAATAATGCAAATAAAGATAAAGATAAAGATAAAGAATTGCTGGGGTTCAAAAAAAATAAATTGCTTTGAATTATATACTATTAAACATTTACATGGATATTTCTTTTTTTTTAAAATTATTTATTTATGAAATTTTCAAAATAAATCAAGAAAGGTTACAACAACCATTCTTGAAGCAACAGAAAGGCATACAGAAATAATCCACATAAACCAGAATACAATCAAAGAAAATATCATTACATAAGAACAAAATGCCTATTCTCTCTAGCCCACAATAAGGGGGAATTTCATTGAAAATTAAACACAATACAAGAAGAAATATGCATGCAGTCATAACACGGAACCAAAATCTATGAGCCCAAGGGGGTCTCCTGACGCTTGGCGTTTAATGAAAGCCAGCAACTGGGAGGGCTCAAAGAAAATATAAGAAAAAGTTTGGTATTTCACCAAACACTTACATGGATGCTTGAGAAAAAAAAGCCCTCCCAGTTGCAAAACCCCTGGCCGAAGCAACAACTCCCTACGTCGCTTCTGTGTTTCTCTTGATAAATCAGGGTATATACGCACTGAAAGCCCACGAAACAAAAGTTTCTGCTTCTGAAAAAACAATTTCAATAACCATTCTTTATCAGACAAGGCAAAAGTAATCAACAGTGTAGATGATACTTGTGACTCTAAACCAGAATTTTCTATTATATCTGAAAAATTTAATACATCCCCCTGTCTGATTCCCTCCCATCTCATTACGAGCCGAAGCCCGCCTAGCAGTAGGTAAGTAATAAATTTTCACCAAAGGGGGAACCAACTCAGGGGAAACCCCTAATGTCTCCACGAGGTATTGTACAAACATATTTCTAGGGGAAATCAAAGGTACTTTAGGAAAATTAATAATTCTCAAATTGTTAGCTTGAGTTAGATTATCCAAATGTTCAATCTTCGTCTGTAAAGACAAAACACTTTTCCTATGTCCATCTGAATATTCCTCCAAACTTGCAACCTTGTTAGAAACAGCAAAATGTTCCGTTTGAAGCGTGGAGACCTTTCCTTCCACCTCAGTCAACAAAGCTGCAGATGTATTTACCTTATTAGCCAGCAAAGAAACTTGTGGAAGTAAAACCTCACCAAGAGAAACAATCGCATTCCAAATAGCTTCCAGCATGAAATTCTGCGGTTTTTGCAAAGAGAAAACCTCCCCTGATTGAGCAAGGGGTACAATAGGCTCCATACATGCCAAGGGACTATCACCACCCAAAGAGAGAGACAACTTCTCCATCCGTGCCTCTCCCGGCGCCAACGTGGGTCTTAGTGAGCGCAGTTCTCCAGATGGCTCACTCTCTGATTCAGCAGACACAGCCCAACCTGTCCCTCGCGAGCATTTACCCCCCACCTCAGAGGGAGGAGACGATAGTTCCAGGAAGCCGGATGGCAAGGGCTGGCTGCGAATCAATGGAGGCGCTGGGCTCAATATGGGGGAGACAGATTTAATTCACGCAGACACCGGGCACTCCGACTCCGGCGAAACTGCTAGCCAAACAGCTCCTCCCGTTTCCTCCGAGACTCGAGCGGTGCGCACAAGAAAAGTATCCAAAGGACCCGTTACAGAAGTCAAATTCGGCGTAGAGGTATCAGCAGGCTGTGAGGGCAACAGCCCTGACTTCCCCTTACGTTTCCTCCCCATACAGAAGCGCACACACGCGGAGCAGACTGCTGCCGTGGCCATCTTAGAAACACCCCCTTTTCAGGGTTACATGGATATTTCAACTTAAACTGCACCCCCAAAGCGAGAGATCGCTGGCGCAATGCCAAAATCTCTCTCCTCCTCTTTTGGGTATCCCTAGCTAAATCAGGAAATATAGCACAGTTACTTACCTGTAACAGGTGATCTCTGGGTACAGCAGGAATAAGTCTTCACATATGGGTACGTCGGTACCGACGGAGCCTGCGCGGGAACGCTCCCCAGTGTCCAATCAGAAAGCTTTTGGGAGCATCCCTCAGCACCTGTGTGCTGCCTTCCCGCCTTTCCAACTGTCTCTCCTCAGTTGAGTTTTATAGCTGAGACAAAAAGAGAGAAAGAAGAAAGGAAGAGAGATAGAGAGAGATACAACTCCCAGGGGAGGTGGGTGGGTTGTGAAGACTTATTCCTGCTGTTCCCAGAGATCACCTGTTACAGGTAAGTAACTGTGCTATCTCCAGGAACAAGCAGGAATGAGTCTTCACATATGGGGACTCCCAAGCTAAGATGCCTGGAGCCCTAGCATGTTGGTGAGTGAAACATGCTCCACCTCATATGCCCAGGCATCCTGAGGATGGAGGGTAGGAGTTGAAGAAGAGAGGAGCTGTAGGAGACAGCTGACCTAAGATAGGACTACAGACAAGGAGTCCCTGTATATATGATAAGCATCATGAAATATATTGAAATGAACAATCACCATATGGACCTCACCTACTGGACTGCAGGAAGTAGAGGCTGATGGAATCTACTGGGGATCCAGTAGAGGAATCTTCAAGATGATCTCACTGAAGTGAGTTGAAGGTCAAAATCTGGAACTGACAGGTGACCCCAGGATTCAACTGGGGAAGAACAAAAACGGTAGATCTTTAGTAGAAAGCTTTATGGAAAAGCTGAAAACTCTTTTGGCTACAGAGTTAATTATAGTTAGGAGCAAAAGAGGAAGACTGACCGAGTTGGACAAAATTGGCTTAGTCCTTGAGGGAAGAAGGGGTATGGAGAAAACCCCGTAATCCCAAGGAAGGACAGATGTCTAAGGAGTTGGAAACCTCAGATCTACTGAAGATCCCCCATGTCTCTCCTAACTGACGAGAGGTAGGAAGATAAAGGAATAGGGAGCTTCAGGGATACCTGAACCTAAGGTTATGGTAAAAGCTGTCAGTACCACAGCAGTGGTTGTGTGCATAAAAGCCGAAACATACTGTGAAATAGTATGAACATGTGAAAACCCACTGTCTGGAACAGATAGGAAGGAAAAAACCCCTTTATGAGCACAGACAGTTAGAGAGATAAGTATGTGAATACATATCTTACCTAAAAGAAGTAGCTCGACAAATACACACATATACACATATATATATACACATATATAGATATAGATATAGATAGATATATAGAGATATAGATAGATATATAGAGATATAGATAGATATAGATATAGATATAGGGGCATATATATATAGATAGATAGATATGTTTATGGCGAGATCCAGGGGGTATAGCATATGCACACATGGCTGACAGACATATGCATCTAAGAAAGCATATAGACATATGTACATATATGAATATATATATATATATAGGTCTAAAGAGAAATGTCTGCAATTAAGCAGAAAGAGATATGTCTACAGGAATCTTCACATGGAAGATGTGAAGAGGAATTTATTTTATTTATTTTTATTTACATTCTCTTATATACCGCGCTATTCTGCATCAGTGCGGTTTACATTGAACAAACTGAAATTACATTGAACAGGGCATTATAACTTGGAGATAACTATTTTACAGGGAACATGGGCTATGGAGGGTTAAGTGGCTTGCCCAAGACCACAAGGAGCACCTGTGGGACTAGAAACCCCAGTCCTTCCGGCCCAAGGTTGCTGTCCTCTAGTGGGATTTGAACCCCCGACCTTCCGGCCTGAAGTACCTTGCCCCAACCACTAGGCCATCTCATAACAAGAAGGTGGAACCTACTTGAGAAGATATAGAGAATCTATTCCCTCTGGTTAAGATGGAGTAGAATGCTACCCAGTAAAATAACCAGGATGGTTGCAAGAAAACAGAGGATAATATTAGTCTGTAAACAGCAAGTCCTGAGTCCAGTAGAACTCTAAAATGGTGAAGGGACAGAATACGCATAGGAAGAGACACCAGGTAGACCCACTTGAGGGACAAAGGGTGGGGTATCATGCGTTATTTAGTTAAATATGTGCTGTCCATGAAGGATTAGGATACCATGAGGACAAGCTGCAAGGAAAAAGAGCATATTTCCTGTAGGAATTTGGTAACTCTTTAGACTGTCACGTAAGAAAGGCTTATGACCTTTATTAAAAGGAAATAGAAGGGTGTAAAGAACCCTCACAGTCATGGGAGGTGACTGAGGAAGCCTTTTCCAACCATATAGGATAGTCATTAGAGAAAAAACCCTCATGCTCTCTAGCAAGGGCCCATAGTGAAAAGCTTCTCTGTAGGATTGCAGAGAGCATTATGCAGGAGAGTTGGGAAATAAAACTGGCTGTTGGAGACAACCAGCTGCCAGCTCAACTATGCTGCCAACTCCAAGGATTTGGAGATGGCAGAAAAGAAGTTATAAGGATTATCCAAGATAGATGAGCACTATCTTGGAAGCACTACTAAGGCTAGACAAAAAGTAGTGGAAGACAATACTGGAACTTATAGAAAAGTACCAGCAGTCCAATTACTGAAGCTCCTGCACGGGCAGCTGCTGAATGGCACAGCAGAAGGTAAAGAAAAAATAGGAGCTGAGGGGAGACTTGCCATATGGTAAGTCTGTAGAAGGAAAAATTCATGGTGGTACAGAAAAACTATCATGAGATAGTTGGCAAACCTCTCTTCATTGTAAGAAGAGGAGGAAAACCCTGTGACCCATAGACATAGGTATGCTGAGCTGTCAGGATATTCAAGAGCAAGTGGATGTCCTGGAAACAGGAATCCAAGTGTAGAGGTTTAAATGAAAAAACAGTGAAAAAACTTTTAATGAGAAGAAGTGAACTGTAGGCTATAACATATTAATGGGAACCCCATTGAGGGTTAATTTTCCTGGCTTGAGTTTGGATTCTTCAGACCAGGGCGAGGTTTCCCTTGTTTGGGAACATCGGCATGATGGGCAGGAGAAGAATAAAACCTTCTTCTTTTAGGAAAAGGAGGTTTGGTAGGGCATTTCTTACCTGCTGGGGAAGGAGAAGGTTTAGGATGGCCCTCAGAAACAGGGAAGTCAGTGGAGCAATGAGCAACCTGACGCAAAGACTCCTTATTGAAGAGGTTTTCTCCAGTACAAGGAGTGTTACCCAGTCTTTGTTGTGCCCATCTGCTCAAGTCTGAAGCTTGGAGCCAGGCTCTACATCGTGCTCCTATGGCTATAGCAGAGGTTCTGCTAACAAGACTCAAAGGAGTCTAAGGAAGCACGAGAAAGAAACCTAGAGATATTCTGGCTATGACTAAGAAGCAAGGAATAGTCTGCAGCCTTGGGCTCTGAAAGAAAAGGAGTCAAAAGAGATAATTTCTCTGTGACCTCCTGAAGGGATAGACTCATAAAAAATATATGAGAGAATCCTTGTTGCCAGCATAGATGTTTGGAAGGTTTGACATCCAAAGGCATCCAGTGTTCTAGATGCACGACCTGGCAGGAAAGAAGAATGCTTCTTGCTTTTTACCTTCCTCATTGCTGATTCCACTACAATGGAATGATGGGGAAGTTGAGTCTTTTGAAACCCTGGAGAGGGGGGCACCTGATACAGAAGAGCAGTTGCTGTAGAAGGTGAGGAAGCCCTTAAAGGTGTTTCCCATATTTTCAGAAGAAGATCCTGTAAAGAATGATGTAAAGGAAGCATTATATTTTCCTTTTCCCCAGAAAAGCCTTGTGTAGAATCATAGCCAGGGATAGGAATAGCCAGGGATGTTGCCATGTCAAGGAGAAATTTCTGAAAAGAAGGATCTCCAATGGGAACAATCCCTGGACAGGCTAAACTCGAAGAACTAGCCTGGGCACCAGAGGATGTACTTGTCCGGTGCAAAGCAGAATCTCTAATGAATGGATACTGGGACTGGCGGGTATGACCTGAGACAGTCAGTACTGTATCATCCATGCTAGGTATCGAATCCAAACTAGGTATAGAAAGGAGCGATCCTGGTGAAAAAAGCATGGATGGAGCTGGTCCCAATGTTACTGCAGGTACCAGCATCGACACCGATACCGGTAGTTGAGCCGGAATCGAAGGCGATACCGACATCGAAACAGTCATCGGAGGCTGCTCAAACGGTACCGAGGTAACTTGAAAGTCTCGGTGAATATCCTCGGTACCGCGCATCCAGAATCGGTGCGTGTCGGTTCCGAGACGCGTCGGTACCCAGTCTTCCAGACTAGATATCGATTCTAGACTCGGCATCGAAGGAAGCGAATCTATCGATGCATGTCTAGATGGTACCGACGTCAGGGGTCGTATCAACGGAGCTGCCGATACTGGAAAGTCAATCTGGGTATCGATCGGTCCCGAAGGCACCGAGTACACCAGATGACGATCCCTGGTGAGGAGTGGATCGCTCAACACCAGTGCCGATGCCGGGGTATCGGTACCGCTCGAAGCGGATGCCACCCCCAAGCATGGCTCAGGTATGTTCTGTGAGGGGTGAGCCCCCGGAACAACCTGAAACCCCTGAAAGGCTTTGGAGACCGAAGACTCCCGCCGGGGTTTTGAAGCCAATGAGGTCTTGAGGGCAAGGCCGGAGCCGTCATCATGCTTGGCATGAGACCTACCACCCAAGGATTGGCTAGTCTTAACAGACTGTTTGTGGGTTACCTGATCCTGTAGAGAAGAAATGGTCGGTGCCCTTACACTGGAAGGGAAAACTGTATCGAGGGAAACTCGAAATGGAGAATTTCTTCTCATAAAATTGTAGCCTGATGGCTCTGGAGGAAAGGGGTCAGGACCCAAACAGGTTAGACACCAGTTATTGGAGTATATAAAGAAAACTGTATTTCCACAGTTAAGGCACTTCTTAGGAGAAGGCGGCTCCATAATGGAGAGGCCTTACAGGCCCAAAAATTCAAGACAGAAACAGAAGGAAAAAAACTCCCTGAGTTTTAGGAAAAAGAAAAGAAAAAACCACCAGCGGTACCGGTGGAGTCGGGGAAACAGCCACAACCACAAGAAAACAAAAAGTAAAAGATTTAAAGAAAAAATTTTCTGCGGTGACAGGAAGACGCCCTGCCGACTCCGCGGAAAAACGAAAACTGAGGAGAGACAGTTGGAAAGGCGGGAAGGCAGCACGCAGGCGCTGAGGGATGCTCCCAAAAGCTTTCTGATTGGACGCTGGGGAGCGTTCTCGCACAGGCTCCGTCGGTACCGACGTACCCATATGTGAAGACTCATTCCTGCTTGTTCCTGGAGATCAATATTTCTGAACCCATAAATTGGGAAACAGACATTTTTAAGAAATACAATCTCAGGACAGAGTTCTGGTCCGACTCAAAGGCAAAGGACACCAATAAGGTGGCCCGACTGGTCACCACCTCCAAGGAAATTTCCAAAAATGCCGTTAACTCCAGTTGGGTTGGCTCCACAGGGGACTTTCCACCGCTCACTTCTTGAGAGGAAATAGATACAAACTGAACCCGAACAATAGGAGGCAAATTTTCAGCAGGTATGAGAAGAACCTCTGTGAGGTACTTACGAACCAATCCCATGGAGTCCAGCAAAGGAGATCTAGGAAAATTTAGAAAACGCAAATTGTTCCTCCTTGCTTGATTGTCCAAAAACTCCAAACGTCTGGCAAGAATCATCTGGTCCTTAGCCTGGGTGGCACCCAGGGCCTGAAGCTCTTCCACCTGGGTTTCAAGCTGTGAAACTCTAACGGCTTCTGAAGGGAGGAGATAGCGTCCCACAAGCTCTCCAATGTCACCTTTGCCGGTTTTTCCAAATTATGCAACTCAGTTATTGCCAAAGTCGAAGGGGAGACCAGATTCACAGTCTCTACCCCTCCGCTTGCTCCTACCTCCTCCAACTTCCCTCCTCCAGAAGGTAAGGCTACGGGACCACTCGCACTTCGGTTCGGGGCAGCATCCCCCCCCCCCCCCCCCGATGCGGATGCACTCCCACATACCGGAGACACACCAGCAAGCAAACCTTCCCCGATATCCCTTCCGGGTTGCGGCGGCAATTCCTGCTTGGGGCTTAACTCTACCCCATCGCTTAGATTAGTCAAAAACCTTGATTGATCCACTGAAGCTACAAACGCTGCCATCGGGGGGGGGAAAAAACGGAATCACCGATTGAGACGAACCAACAGTTGGTGTAGAGGTTTCAGGGGGTTTCACAGCTCATTGCTTCCTCTTTTTCCCCATTAGAACAACTCAGCGGTGCCGGCTTCTAGACCTCCGACTCGGCGTGCAGCTCCTCCGCCATCTTGGAACCCCAGCTCACGTAGCCACGTTTTAATCTTATCAGATTCATTTTGGTTCTCTGCTGCTGTACTGTTTACTAGGGCTTCGCAGCTATTTCCACTTTTCAACCAGCTGAATTCGTCCATTGTGATTGCTATCTTTTCCCCTTCCTGCTGCAGGAGCCCTGAGCCAGAGAATACAAACTCACGAAGGTCAACTTCTTTCTTCTTGGCCCCCGTTTGTCAAAAGTTCCACAATTTCTCTGCAATTAGTGCACTACTTCACAAGTCACAGAGACGCTTCAAAAGGATCTGCAGAGTAAAATCTATAGGTTTGGACTCCAGAGCTCCGTCACTGTGCTGCCATCGCACTCTCATCACCGGAGGTTCACCATAGATGATTTTAATGACAATTTACAAATTACAAATAGCAGATCTGAAATATACATATTTTTTTATTCTTTCAGCACTTTGGGGTGTATACCATCTGTCAAGGTGATTTTCTACTCTTTAGTTTGTCAATTTGCCCTACTACATATTCCCGGTTCACTGCAATTAGTTTCAGTTCTTCTGGTTAGTCACTGAAATAACATTTCATGCATAGGTAGCTCCCTTACACCTTCCTCAGTAAAGATCAAAGCAAAGAATTCATTTAATCTGTCATCTATAGTCTTGTCTTCCCTGTGCACCGCTTTCAACCTTTGATCATCCATAGCCTTCTCAATTCAAATGCATCTAAAAGTTTATTATGAGTTGTTGCTTCTATGACAAGCTTCTTATCAAATTCTCTTTTTGCCTGCCTTCAATGCTTGGCATCTAACTTGCCAGTGCTTATGCAATTTCCTATTATTTTCATTCAGATCCTTTTTATATCTTTTGAAAGAATTTTTATTGGCATTTAGCCTTCCTTCAACCTTTTTTAATATGTAGGCTATCTGGTATGGGCTTGCAAGATGATATTTTTAAACCAAGTTCGTGCCTAATGCAACTGCTCCTTATAGTGTTTTTAAGCCATTTTCCTCATGTTATCATACTCTCTCTTTTGAGAATCAAAAGTTATTGAAGTTGGTTTCCTTAGTGCCTCCCTCCCATCATCAAATTGGATTTTATCAAGTTATGATCACTATTGCCAAATGGCCCAACACCATTACTTCTCACATTAAATCCCATGTTGCACACCTGTTCTATGAAGCCATAATTTATTTCATCTTGAAATTTTAGCTTCCTGACATGTCTTGATGTGATATTTACTCAGTTAATAATAGAGTAATTGAAACCATCCATTATTTTGTTGCCAAAGTTGTTAGCTTACCTAATTTCTGTTAGCATTTCATCTTCGTCTGTCCATTCTGGCCATTCAGATAAGTAGCATAATCCCCATTCTTGGATGGAATTTCTATCCATGAAGATTCTAGAGTGCATTTTATTTTCTGCAGTATTTTTATCCTGTTTGACTCAATGCCCTCTTTAACATGTAATACCACACCTCCACCAATTTGATCCATCCTATCATTTTGATATAATAATTTGTATTCTGGTATCAGTATCCCATTGGTTATCCCCTTTCCATCAGGTTGCAGATGCCAATTAATTTCACTTAGTTCAATGTTAACTATCTTACTTTTCAGACTTCCACCATAAGTATACAGACCTTTCAAAGTATGTTTTTGTTTTGTATATACCCTTAGCTGCTAAGCAGGTCATAACCTGCGATTTTCAACTTTGTTTACTCTTTACTTAAAGCACCTGGGCCTTTTATTGTAACCTCCCTACCGGAATAACCTAATTTCCCTGTTTTGTTAGTATCCTTCAAAGATACATAATTTGAACCATGCTTTTCTCAGTCACTGGTGGCCTTCCCCAAGGTTCTAGTTGAAAAACTATGCTATTTCCTTTATAAAGGTTAGTGCCAGTGGCGCCCATCCTTTTGGAAAGGCTCCTCCTTCCCAAAATGTTGCCCAGTTCCTGACAAACTTAAAGCCTTCTTCACCACACCATCATCTCATCCATGTATTAAGATTTTGGAATGCTGACCGTCTTCGGGGACCACACTCTTCTGTAGGCCAATAAACTATTACTGACCAGATAATTTGTTAAAAATTTGACCCGTTAGCTTGCTTTGTATGTTGAATAAAAGCCCAACTGTCATTTTTGAGTCCTTTAATTTCCAAATGAGTTAGCTAATAATGTGTACATATTACTACTACTTGCAGTGAAACACAAAAAGATCAGGAACTTCTCAACTTAGACCGTCTCTAAAGCCCATGCCTTCTATTCGGCTTTTCTATTCAACCACACTCATAAGCCGCAAATTGCTTTGCATTGGGCACATCCTAGACTATTAGGCCACATGTAGATTTCACTGTTCATTGGAATTTGCTATGAAATTGGCTCTCAGCCATTACTGAATATATCTAAAGGCCAGGAGTAACAGGTGCCTACCTTATCAAAAGTCATCTTTTGCTCTGGTGGCTGTGAAGTAGTAGTCTTCAATTGAGCAGTGATAGCCTGAACCTGAGCTAGCACATCATCATCCAGTACTGGGGACTGAGGCTTGGGTGGCTGCTGAAAAGTTTGAAGAATCTGCTGGAGCTGAGAAACAGAAAAGATCAACAAGCCCCCATTCATAATTGTTTCCAGAAAGCTCCTCATCCAGTAAATAACAACAGAAAGCTAAAAATAGATACTGCAAATTGCTTACGGCAAAGCAACTAGTTTGTACTTCCTCCTGGCTCATGAAAATTGCATCTAACATATTACTACTTCAGTAGGGAGCTTCAGTCAGTTTGCATGGTTAGATGCAAATACTACTAGAGGCCTCTTGCTTTTCTTCAATTCATTAGTTCAACCTTCATTGTTTACCACTCCAGAGCAGAATTAAATATAAGATACCCGTAATCATTTTCAAACTACTAAGCAACATATAACCTTCATATTTATCCAATCTCATTAAATAAAAAGAAAATGATAGGCTTAAAAGTGGACATACCCAAAATACACTATGTCTCCCCTCGGAGTAAACTAAAACGAATCGAAACACAAGTAATGAAGCCTTCTCACTTTGTGCTCCCATATTATGGAACGCCCTTCCAGAAAAGTTAAGATCTTCCACTGATTTGATTATATTCAGAAAAAACCTCAAGACACATTTATTCATTGAACATTTTGGTGACCTAAATGTAACTGAAAAGCCATACCCAACTTAGCCTTCAATCATTTCTGCATCTGAGCATTTACGACATTGTAATAAATTTACACACTAAGACAACTGAGGAACTTACTTTAACATTTTGGTGTAAATAAGTTCATGTTCTGACCTGAAGTAATCATCTGTATTTGTTACTGATTAATCCTGGTTCACCATGTTATTCTGTAATAGTTTCTAATGTTATAATGTAATGGTTTTTGATAATGTGAAAGGTGGAATAGAAAACAACTAAAATAAATAAGTTAGTTAAATCAGCTCCAATTTCTACGGCAGTATTAGAGAATGGAAGAACAAGTTAAGGGAACAAGACAAAGTGGCGCAGCAACAGAATCAGAAATGCACTATTTGTGACATTATTACTCTTTATCAATAGATGCATCAGGATTTCAAGAGGATGATTTGAAAGAAAAACTGTACTTATGGCAAGTCGGTTATTTGCTGAAAAAGCATAGTTACCCACCTGTAACAGGTGTTCTCCAACGGAGCCCGCGTGGAGCAATTCCCCAGCATTCAAAGAAAGCCTCTGGGATTGCTGCCACGAATGTGTGGTCCTCTTCCCTCCCAAGGATGCCATCTTGCTCAGTCAGGTCCCTTAGCTCAAGTACTACCAAGCAGATGGCAAGGGAAGGATAAAAATCCAGCAACTCATCAGGGGAGGTGGGAGGGTAGTGATGACCGATTCCTGCTGTCCCTGGAGAACACCTGTTACAGGCGAGTAACTACGCTTTCTCCAGGAACAGGAAGGAAGTCAGTCCTCACTTATGGGACTCACTAGCTATAGGCTACTGAACCTGTAACAAAAAAAAACACGTGAGCAGAAACCGATGCCCGAAGGAGTCCGAGTCCTTGGGTCCTCAGGGCGAAGCCCTTGGTAGCCGTGAAGAAGGGTTGGAGGGCAGGAGTTGCTTATACCCCGAACAGATTACGGAGAACAGCCTGGCCAAAGGCGCTGTCCTGACGGGACTCCCTCTCCAGACAGTAGTGTGCAGCGAAGGTGTTTGCTGAAGACCAGGTCACCGCCCAGCAGATGTCCATCAGGGGCATAGAGCGCAGCGAGGCCACAGAGGCCGCTTTGACCCGAACCCCGTGCGCGGTGACTCGACGATCTAGCGGGCCACCTGCCTTCGTGTCAGCAAAGGCGATGCAGTCCGCCACCCAAATGGAGAAGGTGTGCTTAGTGACTGCCTGCCCCAGTCGATTGGGATCATCGGTCACAAAGTCGGCCAGACTTGCGATGAGCCTGGGTGCGCTGCAGATAGGAGGCAAGAGCCCTTTTGCAGTCGAGTGTGTGGAGAGCTGCCGACGCCTGGTCGGCATGAGGTCTCGGGAAGAAAGTCAGTAGGACCATCTCCTGGTTGAGATGGAAATCAGACAATTTTAGGCAAGAATTTTGGATGGGTACGGAGGACCACCCTATTCCTATAGAACCTGGTGTAAGGAGCATCAGCCATGAGAGCCTGGAGCTCACTAACCCGGCAGGCCGAGGTCAGCGCCACCAGGAAGGCCACCTTCCAGGATAGATGATGAAGCTAGCACGCCGCCATTGGCTCGAAGGGTGGACGTGTAAGCTGCATGAGCACCGCGTTCAGGTCCCACTCCGCTGGGGGAGGTTGGATGGGCGGCTTGAATAGCAAGAGACCCGGCATAAAGCGGGAGACCAAAGGCTACCCCGAGATGGGCTTTCCCTCGATGGGGAGGTGATTCGCCAAAATGGCGCTCAAATACACCCTGATAGAGTTTGACTTCAGACCTTCCCTCGAGAGATGTAGGAGATACTGAAGGAACCATCGAGTGGAACATGAGAATGGGTTGCTCTGGAGCACCAGATCGAGAAGCGCTGCCACTTGAAGGCATAGGCTTGTCTAGTCGAGGACTTCCTCATCACAAGGAAGACCTCCTCAACGAGATCCAGCAGAGCTAGGGAGACCCGTTCAGCCGCCAGGCCGTGAGGGATAAGGCGGCTAGGTTCGGGTGCTGCACCTGTCCCTCCTCCTGATGTTAGCAGGCCAGGGCAGAGCCCAGGGGGACAAGAGGCTCCATCGACAACCAGAGCAGAAGCAAGAACCAGGGCTGCCAAGGCCACGAAGGTGCTACGAGAATTATCAATGCCTGGTCCCGCTGAGCCTTGAGGAGGGTCCTCGCAATAAAAGGAATGGGAAGGAATGCATAGAGCAGGCCAGAAGACCAGCTCAGAAGGAACGCATCTGGGCTCTTCCTGCTTGGGTGCAGCACTGGCCCACAGAAGCAGGAGAGCTGTGCATTCTGAGGACTGGCGAATAGGTCTGTCACCGGAGTCCCCCACCGAAGAAACAGCCAGTCGGCCACCCCTGGATCCAACCGCCATTCGTGAGGGCAGAGGATCCTGCTGAGCCTGTCCACTAGGACATTCTCCTGGCCCAGGAGGTAGACCACCCTGAGGTACATCCCCCAGTGGATGGCAAAAGGAGCAGAGGGGACCGCTTCCTGGCAGAGGCCGCATGATCTGGTATCCCCCTCGCTGTTGATGTAGAACATCGCCACGCAGTTGTCAGTCTGCTCGAGCACCAACCGCCCCTTGAGGTGTTCCTCGAAGGTCCTCTTGGCCCACCGAATCACCCAGAGCTCGAGCAAGTTTATCTGCTGCTGAGACTCCTCGGGCAACCACTGCCCCTGAATGCACAACGCAGTGCAGTGGGCTTCCCACCCCAAACAGGGAAGCATCTGTTAGCACCATGTCGTGCTGTGGGGTCTGGAAGGGCAACCCCCGGTGGAAGTTGCGGGGGTTTTGCCACCAGCCCAGGGACAGGCGAAGGTCACGGGAGACCCTTACGGGGTCCCTGAGGTGACTAACAGACGGGCTACGCTGAGGCACCACTGAGCTGTCCACATGTGCAGGCGGGTGTGGGGAACCACCTGGACGGTAGAGGCCATGTGGCCCAGGAAGCACAGCATAGTCAGAGCTGTGACTTGGGGGGTGCTCTCGATCCGAGCTGCCAGGGCTCGGAGGCGGTCGGCACGATCTGCTGGCATGAATGCAGTCACCCGCTGAGTATCGAGGTGCTCCACGATGAACTCTAAAGCCTGCACCGGTTCGAGGTGGGACTTGGGTTAGTTGACCAAGAACCCCAGGCCTTCGAGTAGAAGGATTGTGTGCGATGCCACAAGAGTTTCCTCGACAGAGGATCCTGTGATGAGTCAGTCGTCAAGGTAAGGGAAGACCGGTTTGCCCTGATCCCTAAAACAGATGGCAACTGGAGACACGTGATGTGGTGAGCTCGAGAGGACGTGTGTAGCTTGAGCTCCGGGCCCCCTCTCCTCTAACCGTTGTGTACTGAATTGGAGCCAACTGTTGCCTCGAAGTTCCGACAAGCTGCGGGAATTCCACTCTGTGCCACCACAACGAGATGGCGTCCGCTGTAAAGTCTGGGAGACGGGAGAAAGAACGAGCTGCAGGGCCGTCGAAAATGGCGCACTCCCCCCCGAAGCAGTGTGCTGTAGCTTCCCCAACTATGACTGAAGAAATATCGACAGCAGTTACCAGCGCATTATCGCTGCAATTTGATGCCCTACATACCAAAATGGATACCATCCAGAACTCGCTAAGTGCGCTGGGGTCTCGCGTGCAAGAAGCCGAAGCTCGCATTTCCCAGGCCATGGATGAGCTGGAGAATTTAAGAAAGGAGCTTCGAGCAGCGCAGAAGGTCTCCCAAGACCATGAACTAAAATTAGATGACTTGGAAAATAGGTCTAGGTGTAATAACTTACGCTTTTTGGGCATCGCTGACTCAGTCTTGGACAAAGACCTTAGAAAATTCGTGGAGGCTCTGGCTGCTTCCCTACGGGAGGAAGAGGGTGCAAGTAGCCCAGTTATAGTGGAAAGAGCCCATCAGATAGGGCCTAAACAATCAGCTAGCGACTGCCGACCCAGAGTAGTGTTGGCAAAGTTTCTGTGCTACACACAGAAGGAAGAGGTACTTAAAGCAGCACAGCAGAAAGGAATTGTTGAGCAGGACAATATGCGAATCAGAGTTACACAAGATTACTCCGCTGCTCTGAGTCATCGCCATAAAGGCTATGCCCTGCTTTGCCAAAAACTGATTGGGGCGAATATTCCCTTTAGCGTGCAGTATCCGGCCCGGCTCTCTGTGTGGCACCAGGGAACTCACCGGGTCTTTGAATCGGCAGTGGAGGCGACCCCTTATGTGGAGCAACTCACGGCGCAAGAGGCGCTGAGCTCGGGCGAGCGATTCGTTTGAGTGGCTGGATACAGATACCTTGCTTTGAAGGTCGTGGAGTGGGGAAGCTAACTTGACTGCTTTTTGCGGCGCTTCTACCTACTTGGAGAGTTCATTTGGAGATGCGGAGGCCCTGCCGAAGCGGGGTATAAGAGCTCCAGCCCTACACTAGGGCTTTGTGGCTATACCGTGACTGCAGCCGTATAACGTGGTTGTACTACACGGGAGACTTTGTTTAGTATACTTTGCGCGTAAGGCACGCTCCATTGTTTGTTTGTTTTTTTGTGGCTGGGAACTCGGATTTTTTTTCGGGGATATGGGCGGGGTGTGTCTCCCTTGGAGAGGCCAGAGGATATTGTTCTTTAGCGGTCTCGCTAAGAGTTATGTAGCGGCAGTTTTGTTTGGTCGGAGTGCCGCTACAGTTTTTGTTTTTTTTGGCCCATAGTATTGTACATGGAGTGCTGCTTTGCCCGATGTTTGCCTGCTGGTTGAGTACTCTCATTATTGATGCACAGT
The DNA here is from genome assembly GCA_033557465.1 of Ichthyophis bannanicus. Classification (NCBI taxonomy): domain Eukaryota; kingdom Metazoa; phylum Chordata; class Amphibia; order Gymnophiona; family Ichthyophiidae; genus Ichthyophis; species Ichthyophis bannanicus. Next base: position 858,338,821 of record CM066035.1, read on the forward strand.
TGGGTGCTGTTTGTATGCCCCTGCATTGTTTTCTGGATGCTTATTTTGGAAGTAAGATGGGGGCGGGGGGGAGGGTCCCGCTATGCTGGGGCTTTCTCTGGGGTAATCCTTTGTATTATTTTGGCGGCTCCCGGACTATCCTACAGAGTCGATGGGCTCGGGGTGGCCTATGGTAGCGGCCCAATACCGGATGCTTCTTGGCCGGAATCAGGGACAGATACAGAGTATGGGGGGAGGGGGGTCCTACTCACATCCCTAGTGTCTCTCGTGGGTGAGAGGTGGAGATTACACGGGGGGGTGGAATAGAGGGAGAGTTAGGGGTTGGGCGGGGGGGTGGGGGTTGGGGGAGGGGGAGGGGGAGGGGGAGGGGGAAGCCGGGCACTACAGGAGCACCCTTATGTTCAGGGGGGGACCTCAGGCTGGGGAGGTTCGTCCTCATTTTTCTTGCTGGTTTGCTACGTACTTTTTGTTCATTTACTATCCAACCTGAAGGTTATCTCCTGGAATGTATGCAGGGTAGGTAACCCTATTAAAAGATCTAAAGTGTTGCAAGCCTTAGCCTGGTTGAAATGTGATATAGCTATGCTACAGGAAACCCACCAGACAGCCGAAGAGCACGCTAAATTGCAAAGAGTGTGGGTGGGACAGGGTTGGGGTGTCCCGGCTAAGGGAAAAAAGGGTGGAGTGGTTATATTGATCAGTAAGCGGATTCATTTTGAGCTGGAAAAAGAGTATTCTGACCCAGAAGGCAGATATATTTTGCTGTATGGTTGCCTAGAAGGCAGGCCTACTGTGCTGGGTAACCTCTATAGCCCCAATGTGTTGGATCGGGCCCTCTATGCTAGACTGGCTTCTAAGGTGGAGCAATTGCCTGATGTTCCCTTGATATTAGCTGGTGATCTGAACGGGGTGTTAGATATAGAGATGGATACGTCTGGTACTGGGGGGGAGCAGGGGCGTGTTCCGACCACTACAGCGCTCCGGGGGTTGTGTAGGCGTTTGGGTGTCGTAGATCCCTAGCGCTTATTACACCCTTTGGAGAAAGATTTTACCCATCAGTTGCGAGCTCATGGTTGAAGCACTATATTGGACTATGTTTTGGTCTCGGAGAGGCTTTTTGCGCAGGTTGGTGATGCACAGATTGGCCCCACCGAGGTGTCTGATCATGCTCCGGCTTGGGTGGAATTTGTATGGGGGGACTCGACGGCGCCGACTAGAATCTGGCGGCTTCCCCTGGCTGTTGACTTCCGAGCACGTTTACGGCATTGCTGGCAGGAATTTATGGCTCATCACGAGCAGCATAGGGATGACCCGGAGCTGCTTTGGGAAACTGCCAAGGTTGTGTTGCGGGGTGACATTATTGAGTATGTTGCTCGGAAGCGTAAGCTTTTGGCGAGGCAGATTGTTCAGTTGGAGAAGCAGGTGGTACGAGCTCGCCGGCGGTGTGCGGGGGGATCCTAGTGTGGTTAATAAGAGGAGGCTTTGGGAGCTGCAAACGTCTCTTAATGAACTACTTCATCAACAGGCGAAGAAATCCTATATGTATTATCGGCATAGCTTGTACCGTTTTGGCGATAAACCTGGGCGACTTTTGGCTCATTGCTTACAAGGCAGTCGGGGTGCTCTGCTGGTGGCGGCCCTCTGGGATGAACACGGATCCTTGCATAAGGATAGCCGGGATATAGCCGGTTTGTTTCGTTCCTTTTTTCAACAGCTTTATGTGCGGAGGGCGGGGTCTTTGTCCGATATGCAGATCTGCGAGACCTTCAACTGCCAAAGGTGATGGCAGATCAGCGGGCTTACCTTAATGCCCCGGTGATGGAGGAAGAAGTATATAGCGTTATTCGACGTGCAAGTTGTTGTAAAGCGCCTGGGCCTGATGGGTTAGGGGCAGAGTTCTACAAATTGTTAGGGGAGTTGGTGCCCCCAGTCTTAATGGATATGTATCGCCGAAGAGTGCAGCAGGGGAAGTTTACCTGGGGAACTAATCATGCTTATATTACTTTAATACCTAAAGCAGGGAAGGATCTTACTCAGGCGGCTTCTTATAGACCTATTTCTTTGTTGAATTTTGATCTGAAGATTCTGGCTAAGGTTTTGGCAGATCGGTTGGCCTCTGTCTTAGGGGACTTGGTGCATGAGTCACAGGTCGGTTTCGTGAAGGGACGTTATGCTGTGCGGAACTTGCGGAGGATTTTGGCGTCATTAGAATGGGTCCGTGAACGAGACTTGCAATCCTTATTGATCAGCTTTGATGCCGAAAAGGCCTTTGATCAGGTACATTGGGATTATTTGAAATGTCTCCTGCCATATTATGGACTGGGGGATCCGTTTTGTAAGATGGTGGAGTTGCTTTATGCTGACCCCACAGCTGGCGTCCTCTGTAATGGGGTGCTGTCGGATCCCTTTAGTTTGGAGCGGGGTACGCGGCAGGGGTGCCCGCTTTCACCATTGCTTTTTGTATTAACTTTGGACCCGCTGATTCATAGGGTGGAGGAGTCCCCGGTTATTAGTGGCGTACGAATTGGGTCGCATGGGTTTAAAGTGGCAGCCTTTGCTGATGACATGTTGGTTCATCTTACGTTTCCCCAAAGATCCTTGCCTCACCTGCTGGCTGAGTTCTCTGCCTACGGTAAATTTGCAGGGTTACGTATAAATATGGACAAATCGGAGGCCTTGGATGTTGGGGATACGCTGCGAGGAAACTGGCCGAGAAGTTTTCCACTTCACTGGGCTGATGAGTCCTTTGTTTATTTGGGTATCTTGTTGACTAGAACGCCTACGTTGCTTTCTAAAACAAATTTTGACCGTGTTTTTTCCAAGCTTCAAGTGCAGTTACGGGCCTGGGCGCCCCTTCCATTGTCCCTTTTGGGTAGAGTGGCTGCTTTGGGAATGGTGATTTTCCCCACGTGTCCTTTATTGGATGCAGACCCTCCCTGGGTGGTTATTGCGACGTGATTTGCTGCGCATTGAGAGAGAGATCCGAGGGTTTCTCTGGAAAGGGGCTAGAGCACGCATACCATTGTTTTGGCTGCGAGGGGGGTGGAGGTTGGGCGGAGTTGGGGTTCCTGATTTATGGAAGTACGCACTGGCCTGTCAAGCACGGCACCTTAGTGATTGGTTGGGGGATACAGCACAGTTACTTACCTGTAACAGGTGATCTCTGGGAACAGCAGGAATTAGTCCTCACATATGGGTACGTCGGAACCGACGGAGCCTGCGCGGGAAAGCTCCCCAGCTTCCCAGAAAGGAAGCTTTTGGGGCCTCCCACTGCACATGCGCGCTGCCTTCCCGCCTTCCTGACCAGCTCTCCTCAGTTCTAGTTTATAGCTGAGACAATAGAGAGAGGAAAGGAAGATAGATAGAAGATACAACTCCTAGGGGAGGTGGGTGGGTTGTGAGGACTAATTCCTGCTGTTCCCAGAGATCACCTGTTACAGGTAAGTAACTGTGCTATCTCCAGGAACAAGCAGGAATAAGTCCTCACATATGGGGACTCCCTAGCTAAGATGCCTGGGAGATCCCCTTCCAAGGGTTCGCCATCTTCGTATGGATCTCAGGCATCCATTCTGGGAGGGTGGGCAGGAGTTGTTCAAGTATGGAACAGGTGTTTGAGGACAGCCTGACCAAACAAGGCATCCCGGCGGGAGTCCTTGTCCAAACAGTAATGGGCTGTGAAGGTATGAACCGAAGCCCAGGTGGCGGCTCGACAGATCTGATCTATGGATACAGAGTGAAGATGAGCCATAGAAGTGGCCATGGCTCTCACATTGTGAGCTGTGACATGGCCTTCCAGAGAAATGTTTTTACTCTGGAAAGCAAAGGAAATACACTGAGCAATCCAATTGGAAAGTGTACGTTTGGAGACTGGAAGTCCCAAATGAGAAGGATCAAAAGCCACAAAAAGTTGGGAAGACTTTCGATGTGGCTGAGTCCTGTTGAGGTAAAAGGCAAGAGCTCTTTTACAATCTAGAGTATGAAGGTTCCTCTCTGCACTGGATGCATGAGGAGCCGGGAAAAGACAGGTAGATATACCTCTTGATTAAGATGAAAAGGCGAGACCACTTTGGGCATAAAGTGGGGATTCGTCCTAAGGACCACCTTATCATGATGAAACCTGGTATAAGGTGGATGAGCCACTAAGGCCTGTAGTTCACTGATGCGGCGAGCTGAAGTGACTGCAATAAGGAAAAGGACCTTCCAGGAAAGAAATTTCAAGGAGGTAGAAACCAACGGTTCAAAAGGTGGCTTGATAAGCTGACCTAGAATGAGGTTCAAATCCCATGCTACCGGAGGAGGCCGGATGGGAGGTTTAGTTAGAGTCAGGCCTCTCATGAACCTTGCAATAAGAGGATGAGAGGAGACAGGTTGTCCATTTATAGGTTTTAAAGATGCTGCAATAGCACTCAAATGGACTCATACTGAATTCGTCTTAAGGCCTGCATTAGAAAGATGCAGGAGATAGTCTAATAGAGAATTCAAAGGAAGTGCTAGAGGGTCAAGACCCTGTTGAGCACACCAAATGGAAAAGCGTTAACATTTGAAAGCATAGGAATGCCTCGTGGAGAGTTTCCTAGAGGCATGAAGGATATCTTTCACTGGTTGAGAAAGATTGAAGTCATGAAGGCTTAGGCCTTCAGTAACCAAGCTCTGAGGTGTAGGGACTTGGGGTTTGGGTGCCACAAAGTCCCCTCCTCCTGAGACAGAAGGTCTGGCGCCGCTCCCAGGTCCAGGGAGGGTCCCTGGGAGAGATGCAGAGGTAGAGGGAACCACACTTGGCGTGGCCAGCGTGGAGCTATGAGGATCATCGATCCGTGATCCCTCTGGAGTTTGAACAGAGTCTTGGGAATCAAAGGAATGGGTGGAAAGGCATATAGGAATTCCTGACCCCAATGTAGGAGAAAGGCGTCGTTGGCCTGAGCTCTCTGACACGGAGTCCTGGAACAGAACCGGGGAAGTTTGGCATTCCACGGACTTGCAAAGAGGTCTATGTCCGGGGTTCCCCATTCCTGAAAGATTCTGCGTATCTGGTCCATATGCAAGGACCATTCGTGTGGAAGCAGAACTCGACTGAGTCTGTCTGCCCGAGAGTTTTGAACCCCTGGAAGATACACTGCCAGAAGATGAATTTGATGCTCTCTGGCGAAGGCCCATAATCTGAGAGCTTCGTTGCAAAGCAACAGAGAGCCTGTCCCTCCTTGTTTGTTTATGTAGAACATGGCCACCTGATTGTCTGTATGGACTAGGACGGTCAGGTTGACTAGGAGGGTATGGAGGACTTTGAGGGCAAAGAAGATTGCTCGCAGTTCCAGGAGGTTGATGTGAAGGGTGGTCTCTTGTGGAGACCAAGCACCCTGAGTGGAGAGGTGTTGAAGATGGGCTCCCCACCCTGTTTGGGAGGCATCTGTTGTGAGGGTTGCTTGGGGCAACAAAGGTTGGAAGGGGGCCAGCAACAACAGATTCTTGGTGGACATCCACCATTGGAGGGACCAAAACAGACGCTTTGAGGTGAGGATTTGGTCGGAGAGCGCTCCTGATGCCTGAGTCCACTGGGTGGCCAAGGTCCATTGAGCTGCTCTCATATGAAGACGAGCGTAGGGCACCACGTGTACCGTGGAGGCCCTGTGGCCCAGAAGTCGCAGCATTTCTCTGGCTGTCAAGTGACTGCTGGACTGAGCTTGGGAGGCCAAGCACACCAGACGTTGGCCCCGGACTTGAGGTAGGTAGGCCCTTGCAGTGGTGGTGTCCAACTGGGCCCCTATGAATTCCAGAGACTGAGTAGGGATAAGTTGAGACTTGGGAATGTTTACCACCAGTCCCAGATACTGCAGAATGTGCCTTGTGCGGTCCAGGGAAATCTGGGCCTCTGACTGAGATGGAGCTCGAATGAGCCAGTCGTCCAGATATGGGAATACAAAAATTCCCAAACCTCTTAGAAATGCGGCAACAACTGCCATGCATTTGGTGAACACTCTTGGAGCAGAGGCTAGACCGAAGGGAAGTACTCTGTACTGGAAATGTTTTCCCTGAAACAGAAATCTTAAATATTTTCTGTGGGATGGGTGGATAAGGATATGTGTGTACGCATCCTTGAGATCTAGAGAACAAAGCCAATCCTGACTCTGAAGGTATGGAAGGAGAAGGCCTAGAGAAAGCATTTTGAATTTCTCCTTGTACAGAAATTTGTTCAATTCTCTCAGATCTAGGATAGGTCTGAATCCCCCTGTCTTCTTTGGTATGAGAAAATAAGGGGAGTAGAATCCTGTCCCTTGTTGAAGAAGAGGAACCTCTTCTATTGCCCCTTGGGCAAGGAGAGAAGAGATTTCCTGACCCAACAGGCCCAGGAGAGATGGGGGAGAATTGAAGTGCTTCACCATGGTATATGGAGGAAGGTTGGAAAAATGAAGTTTGTAGCCCTCTCTGATGATAGAGAGGGTCCATTGCTCTGATGTAATTTGCCCCCATCTGGGAGCAAAGTGAGCTAACCTTCCGGGAATGGTGAGGGGCTCTGGTTGTTCTAGAGCCAGAAAGGTTAAGTTCTCTAGGGGCAAGTCAAAACCCCTGAGGGGGTTGAGCCTGCTGAGGAGTGGCAGACACTGCAGGCTTTGACCTTGCCTGTTTAGGCTGCTGACGTTTAGCAGCAAAGCGAGGCTGAGAAGATTGTTGGCCAGTATTTGTGGAAAATCTGGCCTTCTTGTAGTAAGGCCTCTTGAAAGACTTTTTCTTGGCAGGAGTAGAGGTAGACTTAGAAAGTCTATCTAAGGTAGCATTTTCTGCGTCCATTTGAGTGGCTTTAATTTGCCAGTCTTTACCAAATAAGTTCTCACCTGTACAGGGCAGATTCTGTAAGCCATCCAGGACCCAGGGTTCTAGGTCAGAGGCCTGGAGCCAAGCAAGTCGTCGGGCTGCAATGGCAATGCCCGAAGCTCTACCGGCACCTTCAAAGGAATCAAAGGCTGCTCTGTTGGAGAATTTAGAAACATCTAGAAGCTGTTTCACTATAGAAATGAACTCCTCCTTTTTATCCTCAGGGATAAAGGGGGCAAAATGCCGTACCTTTAGGGCAAGTTCCCTGAGAAACATGCCCATATACAGACTGTATGAATTAATCCTGGCTATAAGCATACTAGCCTGGAAGATTTTCCTACCAAAAGAGTCTAGGGTCTTACATTCTCGCCCTGGAGGGGTAGAAGAGTGCCTTTTGGTACTCTTAATCTTTTTCAGCGCAGACTTCACCACAATGGAATGGTGAGGCAGCTGAGTCTTTTGAAAACCAGGAGAAGGAGGGACCCGGTACATGGTGTCCAACCTACGAGAATAAGGAGACAACGTTAGAGGAGCCTCCCATAAGTCCATCAAGTGTTCTTGAAGGATTTCATGGATAGGCAGGGTGACTGCCTCTTTAGGAACCTTAGGGTATCCTAAAATATCCAGTTTCTTTGATCTAGGTTCTTTTTCAGAGGATGTGGTAATAGAAAGTCCTTTAGCTAGTTCTATAATGAAGTCTTGAAAGGACAAATCCTCTGGTGGAGACATTCTCCTCTTTGGGGAAGAAGGGTCTTCAGGAAGAACTAGAGACAGCTCATCAGAGTCCTCAGAGGAGTCAAAATCCTCAGAAGAATCAGAGTATCCTCTATTTGCTTCCAACGCACGATACGCATACCGTTCGGTATCGACATCGGGCATACCGGGTATGGGATCGGTACCGGGTATGGGATCGGTACCGGGTGAAAACCCGGATCCGGCATGCGGAACCGATCTGCGTTTGGAAGACGATGGTCTCGGTTCCGATATGGGAAACGATACCGGAACCAGACCCGGAACCGCTGGCGTTGCAGCTTTAATGAAAGCCAGCATGGCCTGCTGCATGGTCTGAACAGTATTGCTCATAGACGCCACTGCTGCCTGGATGTCGGTACCGGTATGGGCCGGTACCCCAGAGCAATCTAACAGGTGATCGGTCGAGGCCGTGCCATCGATGTCAACCTGTAACCCCATAGATGGAGCTTTGGAAGCCAGAGCTTCCCGCCGGGGTTGTTTGGCTGGGGCAGGATCCTCAGATTCAAAAGTGAGAGCCTCTCGATGCTTTGAAGGAGATTTGCTCTTTGAGGACCTGCCCGAAGAAGGTTTGGTTACCTGAGATCCATCCGGAGAGGAAGCCAAACATTTAAGACACCAGTCATGGGTGTCTGTGACAGAAATAACAGCACTACACTTGGTACACTTCTTGAAACCAGGGGCTGGTTTCTCCATGAGGAGAATTTGTGTAGGCCTGAGGCCTAACCGAAGTCACCAAGTTGTGCTAAATAAAAGTTTTGGGGTTTTTTTGAAAGAAAAGAAAAGAGACCGGCGGTACCGGTTTCGGTATGGGGAAGGCAGGTACGCGGTTTAAAGAAACAAACTAAAATAAGAATTTCTTCAGCGGTGACAGGAACACAACCTGCTGGCTCCGCGGAAAAAGAGAAACTGAGGAGAGCTGGTCAGGAAGGCGGGAAGGCAGCGCGCATGTGCAGTGGGAGGCCCCAAAAGCTTCCTTTCTGGGAAGCTGGGGAGCTTTCCCGCGCAGGCTCCGTCGGTTCTGACGTACCCATATGTGAGGACTTATTCCTGCTTGTTCCTGGAGATCGCTGTTTACACCCCCCGGGAGTTGGAGGGGGCCTTTGTAGCGCCGCACGCCTTGGAAGCGGTTTTGCACTTGCAGCGGGCTGTCTTGCCTGCTCGTATGACTAGTAGTGTTTTGGTACAGGCGACGCGGCGTACCTGGCAACAGCTCAATAAGTATTGGGGTAGTGATCCTGGGATTTTGAGCTGGTTGCCTTTGCAGGGGAATGTCTGTTTTACTCCAGGCTCCGATTCGCTCTCCTTTCGGCAGTGGGAGCGGTTAGGTATCCGGTGCCTTGGGAATGTGGTAGCTCAGGACGGGAGGTGTAAGACTTTGGGTGTGCTCTGTGGGGAGTATGGTTTAAATCCGGGGGTGTCAGGGTTTGCACATGCACAAATATCTCATTACGTAGGTTCACTGTCCCAAAGAGAACTCCTAAGTGGAGCATTCAGCGAGGATTCTCGAGTTTTTCGCCTTGGGGGCGGAGTCTCTGCCGACCATAGCCGAGTTGAAGAAGAGGTTGGACAGGCTTGATGAGCTTCCGGGCTTTTCGGCGCTGGAAAGTTTATGGGTGAGGGAATTGGGCCGGGAGATAGCCCCGGGCTCTGTCCGCGCTGCTCTGAGTCGGATTGTGCACTTAGTGGAGGGGGCTCGCTGGCGTGAAGTGCAATTTAAATGTATCCTCCGAGCGCATTTTTCCCTGCGACGGGCGCTGCGGAGTCGTCTCACAGTATATGGTGGGTGTCCCAAATGTTCTTGTTCCTTGGCGGATCTGGGTCATATGTGGTGGAGTTGCCCCACTATTCGTCGCTATTGGCTGCGCATTGGGGAGTACCTTGGTGGTCTCTTGCGGCAGCGGATCTGCTAGACGGGGCTGCTGGTAGTTTTGGATCAGCTGGGACCGCTTCACCCTAAGGGGAGATGGGAGAGTATCTTGGTACGGAAGGCCTGTCTGGTGGGTAAGGGTCCTATTCTTAGTCGATGGAGGGAGTCTGTGGCCCCCTACGTTTTGTGAGTGACTTAATAGCCTCAATCAGCTCATGCTCATGGAACGGAGAAGTGCACAGGGGTGTCCCCGGCGATGGGCCACCTTTTTGCTGATCTGGATGCCTTACATCCAGAGTTTGGGACCTAAAACCCACAGTGAGGTGCTTAAGGTTGGATAGTGAGGGGGCTCCGCTGAGTGTTGCTCCTGGGTTTTTAGCATTGTATGATTTGGTATGGGGGGGAGGGGGGACTCTGGGTTTTCTCTGTTATCTATTGCCTTGTATTTTGTTACTTGTTGTGATATCCCAGGGGGACGGACAAGACACAACCTCACCCGGGAGGTGTTAATTTGTAAGACCAAAATCATCTGTGTGGAAGTATGGTTTTGCTGTATTGTGTGTTTTCAATAAACAGAACATTCAAAAAAAAAAAAAACAGATGGCAACTGCATAGAGGCATTTTGTGAAGACCCACGGGGCGGACGCAAGGCCAAAGGGGAGCACCCTGTACTGGAAATACTCTCCCCGCACCCCGAAGCGCAGGAACTGCCTGTGCTGGGGATCAAAATGTGGGCGTAAGCGTCTTTTAGATCCAAGGAGCATAGCCAGTCGCCCTGCCAGAGGAAAGGCAGCATCTTGAACTTCTCCAGCACCAAGAACTTGTTTAGCCTTCGGAGATAGAAGATGGGCTGCAGACACCCCCCCCCCCCGTCTTCTTCGGGATGAGGAAGTACCGGGAATAGAAGCCCTGACCTCGGAGGTGCGGAGGGACCTTCTCGTCTGCTCGTTTCGCAAAGAGGGAGACTACTTCCCGCTGCAGGAAAACCTGGTGCACGGGGAGTCGAGGAGGCTCCACCAAGGAGAAGGGAGGGGGAAGCCTGTCCAAGCGGAGGCGATAGCCATGTCGGATGACGCAGAGGACTACTACTATTGAGCATTTATATAGCGCTACCAGTCATATGCAGCGCTGTAGACATGTAAGAGACAGTCCCTGCTCGTCAGAGCTTACAATCTAGTCAAGACAAAAGACAGAGCTAACAATCTAGTCAGGGCAAAACACAAAATAGCACAGTTACTTACCTGTAACAGGTGATCTCTGGGAACAGCAGGAATAAGTCTTCACATATGGGTACGTCGGTACCAACGGAGCCTGCGCGGGAACGCTCCCAGCTTCCCAAAAAGGAAAGCTTTTGGGAGCATCCCACTGCCTGCGCGCTGTCTTCCCGCCTTTCCTAACCAGCTCTCCTCAGTTCAAGTTTAAAGCTGAGACAATAGAGAGAGAGGAAAGGAAAGATAGAAAAAGAGATACAACTCCTAGGGGAGGTGGGTGGGTTGTGAAGACTTATTCCTGCTGTTCCCAGAGATCACCTGTTACAGGTAAGTAACTGTGCTATCTCCAGGAACAAGCAGGAATGAGTCTTCACATATGGGGACTCCCTAGCTAAGATGCCTGGGAGATCCCCAAGGATATGAGACCCTGGAGAGGGGTCTGCTTCCTCCTATGGATCTCAGGCATCCATCCAGGGAAGGAGGGTAGGAGTTGTTTAAGAATGGAACAGGTGTTTGAGGACAGCCTGACCAAACAAGGCATCCCGGCGGGAATCCTTGTCCAAGCAGTAATGGGCTGTGAAGGTATGAACCGAGGCCCAGGTGGCTGCTCGACAGATCTGGTCGATGGACACAGAATTTAGATGAGCCATAGAGGTGGCCATGGCCCTCACATTATGAGCTGTGACATGGCTCTCCAGAGAAAGGTTCTTACTCTGGTAGGCGAAAGAAATACACTGAGCAATCCAATTGGACAGTGTTCTCTTGGAGACTGGAAGTCCCAAATAAGAAGGATCAAAAGCAACAAAAAGCTGGGAAGACTTTCTATGTTGCTGTGTCCTGTGTAAGTAAAAAGCAAGAGCTCTTTTACAATCCAGAGTATGAAGATTCCTCTCTGCATTGGATGCATGAGGAGCTGGAAAAAAGACAGGTCAATATACCTCTTGATTAAGATGAAAAGGTGAGACCACTTTAGGCATAAAGTGTGGATTTGTCCTAAGGACTACCTTATCATGATGGAACCTTGTATAAGGTGGATTAGCCACTAATGCCTGCAGTTCACTGATGTGGCGAGCTGAAGTGACTGCAATGAGGAAAATAACCTTCCAGGAAAGAAACTTCAAGGAGGTAGTGGCTAAGGGTTCAAAAGGTGGCTTCATAAGCTGACCAAGAACCAAATTTAAGTCCCATGCCACTGGAGGAGGCCTAATGGGAGGTTTAGTTAAAGTTAGGCCTCTCATGAACCTTGCAATGAGAGGATGAGAGGGAATAGGTTGTCCATTGATGGGCTTAAGGGATGCTGCAATAGCACTCAAATAGACTCTTACTGAATTCGTTTTAAGGCCTGCATTGGAAAGATGCAGGAGATAGTCTAATAGAGAATTCAAAGGTAGTGCTAGAGGGTTAAGACCCTTCTCAGCACACCAAATGGAAAGCCTTTTCCATTTAAAAGCATAAGAATGCCTGGTGGAAGGTTTTCTGGAAGCATGGAGGATATCCTTCACTTGATGAGAAAGATTCCAGTCTTGAAGGTCTAGGCCTTCAGTAACCAAGCTCTGAGGTGTAGGGACTTGGGGTTTGGGTGCCACAAAGTCCCTTCCTCCTGGGACAGAAGGTCTGGAGCAGCTCCCAAGTCCAGAGAGGGGCTTGGGAGAGATGTAGAAGTAGAGGGTACCACACTTGGCGTGGCCAGCGTGGAGCTATGAGGATCATAGATCCTTGATCCCTCTGGAGTTTGAACAGAGTCTTGGGAATCAAGGGAATGGGTGGAAATGCATACAGGAAGCCATGACCCCAATGGAGGAGGAAGGCATCCTTGGCCTGAACTCCGACACGGAATTCTGGAACAGAACCGGGGAAGTTTGGCATTCCACAGACTTGCAAAGAGGTCTATGTCCGGGGTTCCCCATTCTTGGAAGATTCTGAGTACCTGATCCACGTGCAGGGACAATTCGTGTGGAAGCAGAACTCGACTGAGTCTGTCTGCCCAAGAGTTTTGGACTCCTGGGAGGTATACTGCCAGGAGATGGATTTAATGCTCTCTGGCGAAGGCCCACAATCTTAAAGCTTCGTTGCAAAGCGACAGAGAGCCAGTTCCTCCTTGCTTGTTTATGTAAAACATGGCTACTTGATTGTCCGTATGAATGAGGACTGTCTTGCAGCTGAGAAGGGTATGAAAGACCTTGAGAGCTAGGAAAACTGCTCGAAGCTCCAAGTGGTTGATATGAAGGGAGGTCTCCTGTGGGGACCAAGTACCTTGAGTGGAGAGGTCCTGTAGATGGGCTCCCCAACCTGTTTGGGAGGCATCTGTTGTGAGAGTCGCTTGGGGCAACAACTGTTGGAAGGGGGACCCCAGCAACAAATTTTGAGTGGACATCCACCATTGGAGAGACCAAAAGAGACGTTTGGTGGTTGCTATTTGGTCTGAGAGAGCTCCTGAAGCTTGAGTCCACTGGGTGGACAAAGTCCAATGAGCTGCTCTCATGTGTAGGCGAGCATAGGGAACCACATGCACTGTGGAAGCCATGTGGCCTAGCAGTTGTAGCATCTCCCGAGCAGTTAAGTGGCTTTTTGACTGAATCTGGGAGGCTAACTGCACTAGACGATGGCAACGGGCCTGAGGAAGGTAAGCCCTTGCAGTAGTGGTATCCAACCAGGCCCCTATGAATTCTAGGGACTGAGTAGGGGTGAGCTGAGACTTTGGGAGGTTTATCACAAGTCCCAGATACTGCAGAAAGCGCCTTGTGCAGTCCAAGGAATTCTGGGCCTCTGACTGAGATGGAGTTCGAATGAGCCAGTCGTCCAGGTATGGGAAGACAAATAGTCCCAGAGTTCGAAGAAATGCAGCAACTATTGCCATGCATTTGGTGAACACTCTTGGGGCAGAGGCCAGACCGAAAGGAAGTACTCTGTATTGGTAATGTTTTCCTTGGAAAAGAAACCGTAGGAATCTTCTGTGAGAGGGATGGATGAGGACATGGGTGTACGCATCCTTGAGATCTAGAGAACAAAGCCAATCCTGACTTTGAAGGTATGGAAGGAGAGTGCCCAGAGAAAGCATCTTGAACTTCTCCTTGCACAGAAATTTGTTCAATTCTCTGAGATCTAAGATGGGTCTGAATCCCCCCTGTCTTCTTTGGAATGAGAAAATAGGGGGAGTAGAACCCTGACCCTTGATGAAGAGGAGGAACTTCTTCTATTGCCCCTTGGGCAAGAAGGGTAGTTACCTCTTGACCTAGAAGGTCGAGAAGAGATGTGGGAGAATTGATGTGTCTCACCATGGTGTGGGGAGGAAGGTCTGAGAAATGAAGCTTGTAGCCCTCTCTTATGATGGAGAGGGTCCACTGCTCTGATGTTATTTGCTCCCATCTGGGAGCAAAATGAGCTAACCTTCCTGGAATGGTGAGAGGCTCTGGCTGCTTTAGAGCCAGAAAGGCTAAGTTCTCTAGCATCAAGTCAAAAACCCTGAGGAGGTTGGGTCTGCTCAGTTGCAGCAGCCCCTGTAGGCTTAGGCCTGGCCGGTTTAGGTTGCTGACGCTTAGTGGCAAAGCGACCTGTAGAAGATTGTTGGCCAGAAGTAGAAGGAAATCTGCCCTTTTTAAAGAAAGACTTTTTAAAAGTCTTTTTCTTGGCAGGAATGGAGGTCGACTTTGAAAGTCTATCCAGAGCAGAGTTTTCTGCATCCATTTGAGTGGCTTTTATTTGCCATTCTTTGCCAAATAGGTTTTCACCTGTACAGGGAAGATTTCCTAAGCCATCTTGAACCCAGGGCTCTAAATCAGAAGCCTGGAGCCAAGCAATTCTGCGAGCAGCTATGGCAATGCCTGAGGCTCTGCTGGCACCTTCAAAGGAGTCAAAGGCTGCCCTGTTGGAAAACTTTGAAATGTCTTGGGTATGCTTAAGCCAAATGAGGAATTCCTCCCTTTTATCCTCTGGATGAAAAGGGAGGAAAGTGTGCAGTTTTTGTGCAACTTCCTTTAGAAACATACCCATATAAAGGCTATATGAGTTGATTCTGGCAATAAGCATACTGGCTTGGAAGATTTTCCTACCAAAGGCATCCATAGTCCTGCATTCTCTTCCTGGAGGAGCAGAAGAGTGTCTCTTTGTACTCTTTATCCTCTTCATAGCTGACTGCACCACAATGGAATGGTGAGGAAGCTGAGTTTTCTGAAATCCAGGACAAGGAGGGACACGATACATAGTGTCCAATCTACGAGAATGAGGAGAGAGAGTGAGAGGAGTCTCCCATAGATCAATCATGCGTTCATAAAGAATCTCATGAATTGGTAAGGTGACTGCCTCTTTAGGAGCTCTAGAGTAGCCTAAAATATCCGATTTTTTAGCTCTAGGCTCTGATTCAGAAGTTACTGAAATAGAAAGTCCTTTAGCTACTTCTCTAATGAAGTCTTGAAAGGACAAATCCTCTGGAGGAGACATTCTTCTTTTTGGAGAAGAAGGCTCTTCAGGAAGGGCTATGGATACTTCAGGAGACTCGTCTGATGTATCAGAATCATCAGAGGAATCGAAGTATCGCCTGTCAGGGTGCTCTTCCAATGCTCGATACGCGTATCGAGCAGTATCGACATCAGGCATCCCCGGTACCGGATTGGTACCGGTAAGCAGCCCTGGACAAGGAACCGCTGCAGCCGGTATCCTGGTCGATGTCGATGCCGTTGGTACCGGTATCGATGCTGATGCCGTTGGTACCGGTATCGATGCTGATGCCGTTGGTACCGGTATCGATGCTGATGCCGTTGGTACCGGTATCGATGCTGATGCCGTTGGTACCAGTATCGATGCTGATGCCGGTACCGGAGCCGATACCGAGAACGGAGTTTGTTTCGGTACCAGCGGCGTCGCAGCTTGAATGAAGGCCGTAATAGCCTGCTGCATGGACAGAACATTGTGATCCATCGACGCCATGAATGCCTGGAAGTCGGTACCGGGAGATTGTGCCGGTACCCCAGAGCAATCTAACAGGTGATCGGTCGAGGCCGTGCCATCAATGTCAACCTGTAACCCCATAGGAGGAGCTTTGGAAGCCGGAGCTTCCCGCCAGGGTTGTTTTGCTGGCGCAGGATCCTCGAGGGCAAGCCCGGAGGCATCTCGATGCTTAGAGGGAGATCTACCCTTCGAGGACCTGCTAGGTTTATGTTTGGTTAC
The DNA here is from genome assembly GCA_033557465.1 of Ichthyophis bannanicus. NCBI lineage: Eukaryota > Metazoa > Chordata > Amphibia > Gymnophiona > Ichthyophiidae > Ichthyophis > Ichthyophis bannanicus. The sequence goes on from CM066035.1 coordinate 858,354,622, forward strand.
CTGAGATCTATCAGGAGAAGAAGAAGACCTGGAAGATGTCGATGCTACCGACGGTGCATCAGCGGGAAACAGCACATGGAGCTTGGCTGCTCGGTTCTGTAACCCCCGTTTAGACATTAGAGAGCAGGACGGACAATCCGGAATGGAGTGTTCAGGACCCAAACATTTAAGACACCATTCATGGGTATCTGTAACAGAAATAGTACCGCTACACTTAGTACATTTTTTAAACCCGGAGGCTGGTTTTTCCATGAGGGAAATTTTCTTGTAGGCCCTGAGGCCTAAGAAGAGAATATACTAAGTGAAGAGAAAAAATATATATATTTTTTTTTTTTTTTTTTAAAGAAAGAGAAAAAGACCGGCGGTACCGGTCCGGGGTCGGGGAAGGCAGACACGCGACCAAAGAAATAAAATAAAGAACTTCTTCAGCGGTGACAGGGCTCAACCTGCTGGCTCCGCGGCAAAGAAGAACTGAGGAGAGCTGGTTAGGAAAGGCGGGAAGGCAGCGCGCAGGCGCTGTGGGATGCTCCCAAAAGCTTTCCTTTTTGGGAAGCTGGGGAGCGTTCCCGCGCAGGCTCCGTCGGTACCGACGTACCCATATGTGAAGACTCATTCCTGCTTGTTCCTGGAGATACAGCATTTACAATCTAGTCAAGATATAACATAGAAGTCAAGATCTGAATGCAACAGTGAAGAGGTGGGTTTTCAACCTGGATTTGAAGAGGGCTAGGGAGGGTGCCTGCCGTACAGACACAGGTAGCTTGTTCCAGGTGTAAGGTGCAGCAAGGTGAAAGGAGCGAAGTCTGGAGTTAGCAGTACGAGTGGAGGGCATAGATAGAAGTAGTTTGTTAGAAGAGCGAAGTTCCCAAGAGGGGTTGTAAGGAGAGATAAGAGATGAAAGGTACTGAGGAGCCGCAGAGTGAATGCATTTATAGGTCAGGAGGAGAAGTTTGAACTGGATGCGGAAACGGATAGGAAGCTAGTGAAGTGACTTGAGAAGAGGAGTAATGTGGGTATGGCGAGGCTGGTGGAAAATTAGTCGTGCAGCAGAATATTGAATAGATTGAAGGGGAAAGAGATGGTTCACAGGGAGACCAGCAAGGAGTAGGTTGCAGTAGTCAAGACGAGAGGTGATTAAGGAGTGTACAAGCGTTTTAGTAGTGTGTTCAGAAAGGAAGGGGCGGATTTTACTAATGTTGTAGAGAAAGAAAAGGGCAGGTCTTATCTACGAGCTGGATATGTGTGGAGAAAGAGAGAGAGGAGTCAAAGATAACACCCAGATTGCAGGCCGAGGGAACAGGAAGGATTACAGAGCTATCCACAGAGACAGAGAGGAGGAATAGGAGGGGAGGTATTGAGGGGAAAGATTAGGAGTTCAGTCTTGGCCATGTTCAATTTCAAGCGGTGGTGAGACATCCAGGCAGCAATGTCAGAAAGGCAGGCAGAGATCTAGGTCTGGATTGCCAGAGAGATTTCAAACGTAGAGAGGTAGATTTGGGAGTCAACCGCATAGAGATGGTACTGAAAGCCATGGGAAGAGATAAACGCACCAAGGGATTGGGTATAGAGAGAGAAAAGGAGCGGACCCAGGACGGATCCCTGGGGTACACCAACTGGGAGCGGGGTAGGAGAGGAGGAGCAGCCACCACAGCACACACTGAAAGAGCGATGGGAGAGGTAGGAGGAGAACCAGGATAGTACAGAGCCCCTAAAACCAAGCGAGGACAGGGTATCGAGGAGAAGGTTGTGGTCAACAGTGTCAAATGCAGCAGAGAGGTCAAGAAGGGTGAGGGCAGAGAAGAGGCCCTTGGATTTTGCCAGGAACAAGTCACTGGAGACTTTGGTAAGAGCCATTTCAGTAGAGTGTAAGGGATGGAAGACGGACTGTAAAGGATCCAGGAGGGCATGAGAGGAGAGGAAGTTGAGGCAGCGGTGGTGGACTGCACGTTCAAGTAGTTTAGATATGAAGGGAAGGAGAGAGATGGGTAGATAGTTAGGACAGGTGGGATCAAGTGAGGGTTTTTTGAGGAGGGGTGTGACCACAGCTTGCTTGAAGTCAGCAGGGAAGGTTGCAGTGGAGAGCGATAGGTTGAGAATATGAGAGATGGAAGGGACAATGGTGGGCTTAGGAGATGGGTGGGGATAGGATCAGAGGAACAGATGGTGGGTTTGGAGAAAGAAAGAAGGAGTGTGGTTTCCTCTTCAGAGATCACAAGGAAGGAAGAGAGGGTAGCAGAGGTAGTAGGGATGTGGGGGAGAATTGGGAATGAAGAGGGGGAGGAGGGGAAGTAGTTGAAGAAGTGGGGAATTGGAGGGTGATCTTGTGGATTTTGTCATGGAAGTAATCGGCTAGGGTTTGGGTGGGAAGAGAAGGAGGGACCGGGGCGGAGGCACCTTGAGAAGAGAACTATTAAAGAGACGGCGAGGATCGGAGTAAAGAGAGTTTGTCAGATGGACGTAGTAGTCTTGTTTGGCAAGAGCTATGGCTGACTGGAAAGAGCCATGCATGAATTGGAAGTGTAGAGTCTTCCAGGGAGTGGGATTTGAGCCAAGCACATTCAGCAGAACAGGCACAGGAGCACAGATAGCGGGTAGTGGATGAAAGCCAGGGCTGGGGTGCAGAACATCTCACAGGACGTGGGGTGGGTGGGGCGAGAGCATCCAGAGCAGAGGAGAGTGCAGCATTATAGGAGGTTACTGCCTCGTCGACGGACTTGGAAGACATTACGGAAGAAAGAGATGGGGAAATGGTGGAGGAGAGAGTCAAGGGATCAATAGTATGAAGGTTTCTAAATAGGTTGGAGGAGACAGGACAAGGTTGAGGCAGCGGGAGATGAAGATTAAAGCTTAAAAGATGATGGTCAGATAAGGGAAGAACTGAGCTACGGAAGTTCGAGAGAGAGGAATTAGAGAAAAGTATCAGGTCAAGGCAGTGGCTGTGCTGGTGGGTGGGGGCAGTGGAACAAAGTTGGAGGTCAAACGAGGAGGTAAGGGTGAGGAGATGGGGATCAGGGATGTTATCGACGTGGATGTTAAAATCCCCAAGAATAAGAGGGGGGGGGAGGAATCCAGAAAGATGGAAAGCCAGGAGTCTAAGTCAGTAAGGAAGGTAGAAGCAGATTTGTCAGGAGAGCGATAAACAGCTACTCAGAGAGGAAGTGGTGTGAAGAGGCGAATGGAGTGGACTTCAAAAGAGAGAAAGGAGTGAGACTGAGGCAGCAGGAGTGGTTGGAATTGGCAAGAGGGAGAAAGTAGATGCCCAACACCACCACCGCGGCCAGTGGAACGAGGCGTATGGGAGAACTGATAGCCCCCGTGGCAGAAAGCAGAAATAGATGCGTATCATCTGGGAGGAGCCAGGTCTCAGGGCAAGAAGATGTAGAGCATTAGAGATAAAGAGATCATGAGTAAAAGCAAGTTTATTAGAGATAGTGTGCGCGTTCCACAAGGCACATGAGAAGGGGAGAGTGGAAGGGGAAAGAAGAGGGATATGGATGAGATTAGACAAGTTACGTGAGGATCTCTTCTCAGAGTGAGATAGAAATCGAGGGGGGCCAGGGTTGGGGATGATATTACCGGATGAGAGGAGGAGGAGGGGTAGAGAGGAGACAGTACGGCGGTAGCGAGGGTAGGGTTGCCTTAAGGAGAGAGGGGATGGTTGAATGAGAGGGAGAGCGTGCTGAAGCTCAAAAGCTGATGATAGGTTAGAAGACAGAATGGAGGGAGAAGTGAGGAAGGTAAAGGGGGAATGGGGGGGGAGGAATGAGGGTGCTGGTAGGAGGGGAAACAGTTGTGGAGTATGAAGAAAAGAAGGACAATGTGATGTGGGGGCCATAGAAGAGGAATAGTGGGGCTATGCAGTGTTTGTTATCTTACAAGCAATGAGGTGGCAATGGATTCTACACACTATGCAGTATATGTTATCTTACAAGCAATGAGGTGGCAATGGATTCTACACACTATGCAGTATATGTTAAGTTACAATCAATGAGGTAGCAGTGGAGTCTATAGGCTGTGCAGCAAAGTTAATTGCAGGCAGTGAGGTAGCAATAATGAGGTAGCAATGGAGTCTATAGACTGAGTAGCAGTGGGGTACCAATGTTATAAGCAATAAGGTAGCAGTAGAGTCTATAGGCTGTGCAGCAAAGATAATTGCAGGCAGTGAGGTAGCAGTAGAGAGGTAGCAATGGAGTCTATAGGCTGTGAGTAGCAGTGGAGTGGGCTGGTGGGTGCTTACTTCGTGTGGTTTTCACAGCTTCCGGGTGATCTGCTGGTGCTGCGCTGGTCTGATCGCGCCAAGGGCACCTTTGATCCCCACCTAAGGTCCACGCCAAAGGGCCCTCTGACGAGGCCCTCCAGCACGGGCGCACCAAGGGCGCTTTGCTGCTTTGAAGCTGCTGCTGTTGTGGCCTGATTGGCCTCGGCAGGTGGACGGGGAGGAGCTCTCTCTCCTGCTCCACTCCCCGACGGTGATCAGGTGCCGGTGCTGAGCTGTGGGCTGCTTCTTTTCGCACCAAGGGTGCTTTGCTGCTTTGAAGCTGGTGCTGTAGTGGCATGATAGGCTTCGGTGGGTGGACGGGTAGGAGCTCTCTCTCCTGCTCCACTCCCCGATGTAGACTGGGTGCCGGTGATGGAAGCCCACAGAGGGGCGAAAGAGGACAGGTGGCCCCCCCACTGGCTGCTGAGTCGCCAGAGGGTGCGAGGCTATGCAACTGGCATCAAAACCCCTGTGAGAATTGTGGTGGAGCTGGGATTTGGGCTTTAGGCCCTTTCGGCTTGCGGTGACCCTGGTCGGACTTTCCCTGCGCCGGAGTGGTCGGCATGGGGGTGGTTAGGTATGGCGGGTAGCCACGGAACGGTAGGCCCTTCCTCGGGAAGAAAGGCTTTTTGGCCTGCTGCTTTTTCCGGGGAAGGATGGAGGTCTTGCGCGAGAGATGGGTTCTGGTGACAAACTCAGTCTATCTCCACGGTCTTATCTTCCATTGGCTTGCCAAAGAGCTGTTCGCTGAGGCAGGGGACATCCAGGAGCTTCTCCTGCACCCACTACTCCAAATCTGACGATTAGAGCCATGCCTGGGGGCGGGCCCTGATGCTTGTGGCCACCACCTGAGCGGAGGACTCGAAACCAGCGTAGGCGGCACAGGAGAGGTACTTTGAGCAGTCCGCGATGGACTTCAATAGGGTACTGAACCTATTGAGAGGTTCGCCCTCGAGGCCCGCGGAGAAGCCTCCAAGCTCCTTGGCCAAGTCGCGCAAGAATATGCCCATGTATAGTTGGTACACTTGAATGAGAAGACAGCATGGATCCTTGGTAAGACTTGCGGCCTAGGGCGTCAAAGGCTCTTGACTCCCGGCCTGGGGGGACCGACGAGTGCGATTTCAGGCTCTTCTGTTTTCACATGGCTGATTCCATCACCATGGAAGTGGGGAAATTGGGTCTTTCTGAACCCAGGGCCACATTGTACCTTTTACATAGTGTCAAGGCGCTTACTCACGATAGGGACCGAGGCGGATGCCTCCCACATGCGGAGCAGGAGCCAGGACAGGATGGGAGGAACCGGAACAGTGAGAGACTCCCTAGGCGGGGACTCGTACTGAAGGATGTCAAGCTCTTCAGCTCGAGAGTCCTCCTCAGCCTGGGTGGCCAGGTTAAGAGCCTGTGCCATATCCTGAACAAACACCATGAAGGATGTGTCCTCGGGTGGCGAGCGTCGTTGAAACGCGGGCAGGGAGGGGTCCAATGGAAGGTCCCAGTGGGTACAGGTCTCCGGGGAGGTGTCCCCATCGGACTCCCAGTCTGAGAACTCGGACAAGGAATCCAAACCAGGCAGGTCGCCCTGTCCAGCGGATGAGGCCTGCTTGGAGCCGGAGGCCCTGGAAGATCTCGCCCCCGATGAAGGGGAGGACGAGCGAGACCGACATTGAGGACCCTCACGAGTCCCACGGCTCTTGGGGGTTTACTGGCCGGATTTTGGAGTCCCATGCAAGGGACCCACAGTCTCTGGGTACGAGTCAGCAAAGCTGGCTGTGAGCGCCTGCTGGGAAGCGATGAACGCAGAAATGCTGCATTCCAGCACCAGCATGCGAGATTCCCATGTGGGCATGGGGCCCTGTGACGCCGGGTCGGGCGTCAAGGAGGAGAGGGGGTCCTCACTGGGATGGCCCTCAGGAGACCGGGCGCCTTCACCGGAGGCCTCTGTATCTTTGCGGGATACCTTGCAGGGCCGCTCCTTGTCCGACTCTCGGGAATGCCGAAGGGGGCTGGGTGACCGAGTGCGGGAGCGCTCGCACTTGTCGGGAGCCCCCAACAGCAACTTCGAGGCCATCTTCTTCTTGCGCCGCTCCACTTCAGGAGACCCCTGGTTGGAGTGCCGCCAAGCATACGGGGCCAAGGTGGGGGATCCCACCGGAGGAGAGATGACTGAGGGCGCCACTGGGGACTCCAAGGCAGCCTTACTGGAAATGTCTTCGGACTTCTGCTTACGACTGAGCAGGGCTTTAGAGGACATTTTCTTACAGAGCGAACAGAGCTCTGGATCATGATCGGCCCCGAGACACCGCAGACAACAGTCATGGGTGTCTGTAAGCGATATGCTCAGAGCATCTAGCGTACTTTTTGAATTCGGTGGCCATAGGGGCAAAAATGGCCCCCGCGAGGTCGAAGACCCACGCGGCCAGTGGTTAGGGCACAAAAGGGCGCGAAGCCCATCCCCTAATAGCTCTAAAAAGGCAGAGCAGGGAAGGACGGGTAGAGGACCAGTGCAACCGGAAAACAGAAGGCCAGTAGGCCAAAAACGAAATACTTTTTCCAAGGGACGAGGAAGTGCGTCCGAAGGGCTCTGCAGAAAAAGGGAGACCGAGCAAGATGGCACCCTTGGGCAGGAAGAGGACCACGCATGTGTGGCAGTAATCCCAAAGGCTTTCTTTGAAAGCTGGGGAATTGCTCCGCGTGGGCTCTGTCTGTGCCGACATCACCCATAAATGAGGACTGACTTCCTGCTTGTTCCTGGAGAATTAATGGTAATTCAAAATGCAAAATCTAGAATTATGAATAAGAATACACAGAGCACTCAATGGCTGATAGGCTACCAGAAATGGCTTGGCTGTTGTACTCTAAAGCAGGGCCCTGTACTGGGCAGAAAAAGTCTGAGGACTGATCAATACTGCATCAGTGCCTAGAAAATGACAGGGGGTGGGGGATACTGGATTACAGCAGTGTTCTTCATTGTAAGACCCATGGCCAGTGGTCGCTCCCACTGACCTAACGTGCAGCCCCTGACCTATCCCTCAATACATTCTCCTCCCCCACCCCCACACACACTTTCGCTGGAGGCTTGCTGCTGGCATTTCCACCAAAATAATTGTTCTGCTTCTTTACCTGCATCATGAAGCTCTCAGAGTACAAGTCACATTCTGCCAAAACTCCTGCACTACTCAGACAGAGAACAGTGAGGGGAGCTTGGGCACATTACGGCTCAAGTGGTGCATGAAGTAAACAGAACAGCTATTGCACAAGTGGCACTACCAATAATCCTCCAGAGAAGATATGGTGGAGAGTGAAAAACTGGGTGGACAGACAGACTGAAGGGGTGAGGTGGAAACAGGATGGTATTGGCTGCTTGATGGGAACAGCAGATGGGACTTGAGACTGGTTAGAGTGGGGTTGGATGAAGAAGGAAATTTAGCACATAAGAACAAATTTTACATTCTTCAAATCCTGTTAGACCAGTCCACATACATGGGTTATATCGCCCAACTAGCAGATGGAGACAGCGAATGACGAGCTTCAGTCATTCCATCACTAGTATAAGAAGTGGTGCAGCCCTGGACCCTGCCAATGATGCTTCCCAAACCGATGCAGGCAATTTAGATGAATACAGATTTAGATTAAAATTCCTGGAACTGTAAATACAATTCTCTGTTCTAAGGACACAATGGATCCTAAATGAGAACCCTGAGAAACAGAGAGGGGAAACTCACAATCACCCTAGTCTAACATTCCGCGATGAATCCTACTAGATCAGTCTAAGACCTAAGGAAAGGAAATTACCAAGTAAGAACAAATTACACTTTCCTTATCCTGCTAGACCAGTCCAGGATGAGTAGAACATACCCAAGCTTTAGAACCATGGGTAGAAGACAACATCCCTTTGAGGGTTGCCATCCCAAAGGCACTGTTCTTCTCAAAACGTCTACATGCAAACTCTAGTGCTTCACAAAGGAATGTAAGGATGACCATGATGTCGGCCTTGCAATACCCCTTGGAGTTAGTGCTCAGGATGCCGCCTGAGCCTTGGTAGAGTAAGACCCATTAATACCTGCTTAATTACTTAAGTATGCCGAAGCAATAGCCTCTTGAAACCAGTGAAACAGGGGAGAAGTGATGGCATCGTGCTGAATAGGTTGCCTTTGGCCCTAGTCTGTCTGTAGGCTCCAAATGTGGGTCAAGGGGCTTTTATAGATATACTAAAGAACAACTTGGGGGGGGGGGTTGCTGGGCGTAAATTAGTGGTAGGGAGTGACTTCAATTTAATTATGAACCCTAGTTTAGATTCTATGAGAAAAGAGGAGAAGGGATAGAGGATCAAATTGAAGGTAATGGTGAGTATGTGTAACCTGGAAGATGGAGGCATGGGCAGAAGATGGACTACATGTACTATTCTCCTCCTTATGGATCATACAACAGAACCAATATGTTCCTGGTGGACATGGAATCACTAACAGGGGCAATAGATGTGGAGATTTCCACGATAATATGGACAGACTATGCCCCTATTGTGTTAAGAGCTAGATTTGGGAATTGTGCAGGGACTCCAATTCTGGAGGCTGAATGAAGCTCTATTAGATGATCCAGGGAATGTATCTAGGGTAAGGAAAGGATTGAGAGAGCATTTTAATTTCAATCAAGGGGGAAAGGTGACCTGAGGAGGGTTGAGGGGTTGGATGGGATGGAAGTGGTGGTACGAGACCAGTTCATTTCCTTAGCTGTTCAGGGCAAAAGGAAAAGAGGGGAGGGAGACAGAGCTGCAGGGGAAAATTCAGGAGTGGGGGGAGGAGCAGAGGCCAACATGTAAGGAGGGAAATAAGGGAAGAGTTGAAAGCTTGAGCTCTTGGAGTTTGGAATGAGAAGGTTTGCTCTTCAGTTGGAAAGATTAAAGCAAAAATGGCTTGAATACGATAAGGCAACTCAACGGGTGATGGTCCAGAAACTCAAGGGACAGATTAAATAGCATCAAACAGCCCAGTTGCGTAATGAGATGGTGGTGAATTTTAAGGGATTCCAGTAAGAATTCTTACAATTTTTTTTATAGTCTGCTTTATGCACAGGAAGTTGTGGGCAAGGCGAGGGAGATTGAAGAATTTTTCCAGGGATGCCCGCAACAGTTGATACCTGAGGCTTCAGGGGTGTTGCACAGACCTATAATTACAGAGGAGGGACTCTGGGCAATTGGATCTCTGCAGGAGGGAAAGGCATCTGGTTTAGATGGCCTCACGGCCAAGTTCTATAAAAGAAATTAAGGAAATGCTAGTGAGACTCCTAAAGCACAGTTACTTACCTGTAACAGGTGATCTCTGGGAACAGCAGGAATAAGTCTTCACATATGGGTACGTCGGTACCGACGGAGTCTGCGCGGGAACACTTCCCAGCGTCCAATCAGAAAGCTTTTGGAAGCATCCCAACACGCCTGCGTGCTGCCTTCCCGCCTTCCCAACTGCCTCTCCTCAGTTAAGTTTTAAAGCTGAGACAAAGAGAGAGAGAGAACAAGGAGGGAAAGAGAGATAGAGAAATGCAACTCCTAGGGGAGGTGGGTGGGTTGTGAAAGCGTAGTTACTCACCTGTAACAGGTGTTCTCCAGGAGCAGCAGGAATCAGTCCTCACTTATGGGTGACGTCGGCGCCGACGGAGCCCTCGCGGAGCAATTTTCCCCAGCTTTCAAAGAAAGCCTTTGGGAATTGCAGCGCGCATGCGCGGTAGTCTTCCCGCCCGAAGGTGCCATCTTAGCCAGTCAGATGACATAGCTAAAAAGACAGCATAAAAATTTGCAAAAAGAACATAAGCAGACGATTGCAACTCCAAGGGGAGGAGGGAGGGTAGTGAGGACTGATTCCTGCTGCTCCTGGAGAACACCTGTTACAGGTGAGTAACTACGCTTTCTCCAGGACCAAGCAGGAAGTCAGTCCTCACTTATGGGACTCCCAAGCTCAAGGCTACCGGAGACCCTAAGCACAAAAATGAGCTCCCTCTAGCTCAGCAGCACAGAAGGATAGAATCTTCGCTGAATTATCACCCACCGGTAGCCCACATCCGGGATGGAGGGTAGGAGTTGCTCAGACCTCAAAGAGATTACGGAGGACTGCCTGTCCGAAAGCACTGTCCCTACGGGACTCCCTCTCGAGACAGTAATGGACCGCAAAAGTCTGGCTCGAAGACCAAGTAGCGGCCCGGCAGATGTCTGCCAGCGGAACAGAGCGGAGGTAAGCCACTGACGTGGCCTTTGCCCGAACGCAATGAGCCGTGACTCGACTTTCTAAGGCGAGTCCGGCTGCCCCATAAGCCCAAGAGATACAGTCCGCAACCCAGATGGACAGAGTACGCTTGGAGACCGGGAGCCCCAATTTATTGGGGTCAAAGGACACAAAAAGCTGCGCAGCTTTACGGTGCTCCCGCGTACGGTCAAGGTAGAAGTTCAACGCCCTTCTACAGTCCAGGGTATGGAGGACCGTCTCAGCTCGGCTGGAGTGTGGTCTGGGAAAGAAGGTTGGAAGTACCACCTCCTGATTCAAGTGAAAAGGGGAGACCACTTTAGGCAGAAACTTTGGGTGAGTCCGTAGGACTACCCTATTCTTGTAGAACCGAGTGTAGGGGGGATCAGACACGAGGGCCTGTAATTCACTTACGCGCCTAGCGGAAGTGAGGGCTATCAAGAACAGCGTTTTCCAAGACAGAAAACGGAGAGAGCAGGTAGCCATAGGTTCAAAAGGCGGACAGGTGATCCGCTGCAAAACCACATTCAGGTCCCAGTCAGGCGCTGGCGGGCGCAGAGGTGGTTTAAGTAGTAGGAGACCTCGGAGAAACCTCGCTACGAGAGGGTCGTTGGAGAGAGGTCTGCCGTCCACCGGCACATGATGTGCGGAAAGAGCACTGAGGTGAACTTTGACGGAGTTGGACTTAAGTCCCAGATTAGAGAGGTGTAGCAAGTACTGTAAGATCACCGACACCGGGCAGGAGAAGGGATCCTGAGACTGTTGGGTACACCAGACTGCAAAGCGACGCCATTTAAGGGCGTAGCATTTGCGGGTAGAAGGCCGCCGCGAAGCCAAGACGACCTCCTCCACCTCTGCCGGCAAGAGGAGAGGAGCAAGGACTACCCTCTCAGCAGCCAGGCCATGAGGTTGAGAGACCTGAGGTTGGGGTGCAGTAGGGACCCCTGATCCTGGGTGAGGAGATCCGGTTGCACCCCCAGAGGGATTGGATCCTCCACCGCCAGTTGCAGCAAGAGCGGAAACCACGGCTGCCTGGGCCAGCGAGGGGCCACCAGGATCACGAAAGCTTTGTCTCGGAGAACCTTGAAAAGGGTCCGAGAGACTAACGGGATGGGAGGGAAAGCGTACAGAAGGCTCCCCGACCATGAGATCAGAAAGGCGTCCGCCGCCACCCGAAGGGGGTGAGGCTGACGAGAGCAGAAGCGAGGAAGCTGCCGGTTGTGAGGACTGGCAAAGAGATCCACTGTGGGGAGGCCCCACCTGAGGAAGAGCTTCTGAACGATCAAGGGGTCCAGACGCCACTCGTGCGGCTGGAGGACCCTGCTGAGTTTGTCCGCCAGGCAATTTTCTTGGCCCGGGAGATAAACTGCCTTGAGGAGAATGCCGTGACTGACGGCCCAAGAGCAGAGCTTCTGTGCCTCCCGGCAGAGGAGGAAGGAGCCCGTGCCCCCCTGCTTGTTCACGTAGAACATGGCAACTTGATTGTCCGTCTGGACAAGGACGGACTGTTGGGAGGTCAGGTGGGAGAAGGCCTTGAGAGCTAGGCGGATCGCCCTGAGCTCCAGGAAGTTGATCTGCTGAGCAGACTCCCACTTGGTCCAGAGGCCCTGAGTACGTGCCTCTTGGCAATGGGCTCCCCAGCCCAGGAGGGATGCATCGGTGGTCAGCACCCGGGTCGGCTGAGGTGACTGGAAAGGCATTCCCAATACCAGGTTCGGCTGCCGGAGCCACCACCGGATAGACGAGACCAGCGGCTCGGAGACGCGCACCAGGTCTGCTAGGCCGCCCGTGGCCTGTCGCCACTGCTGGCGGAGACACCACTGAGCAGGCCGCATATTCAGGCGGGCATTGGGGGTCACATGGACGGTGGAAGCCATATGGCCGAGCAGTCTCAGGAAGCGCCTGGCGGAGACCAGGGGCTGGCTGCGAAAGCGGTCGGCTAGGTCCATGAGCCGCTGAGCCCTGTCGAGCGGTAGGTACGCTCGCGCCTGAGGGGTGTGCAGCCTTGCGCCGATGAACTCGAGATCCTGTGAGGGGAGCAAAGTGGACTTTGCGAAGTTGATGACAAAGCCCAAGTGCTGCAGCAGAGTCACCGTGCGGCACGTGGCGGTGGTGACCTCCTGAGCGGATGCTGCTCTGATGAGCCAGTCGTCGAGGTACGGAAAAACATAGAGGCCGTGAAGCCGGAGATGGGCCGCCACGACCGCGAGACATTTTGTGAAGACTCGCGGTGCGGAGGACAGGCCGAAGGGCAGTACTCTGTACTGGTAATGATTTCCTGCCACCACAAACCTTAGGTATTGTCGGTGGCTTGGGTGGATGAGGATGTGCGTGTAAGCATCCTTTAGATCCAAGGAGCATAGCCAATCTCCCTGCTGGAGGTAGGGCAGAAGGATTCCAAGGGTAAGCATTTTGAACTTCTCCCGCACAAGGAACTTGTTGAGGTTGCGCAAGTCCAGGATGGGTCGGAGGCCTCCTGTTCTCTTTGGTATCAGAAAATACCTTGAATAGAAGCCCTGACCTCTCAGGTGGTGTGGCACCGGTTCCACCGCCTGATCCTGCAGAAGACCTGCTAACTCCTGAAGGAGCAACTCCCTGTGCAGAGGGGGGCGCGGAGGCTCTCCCGGAAAATAGGAGGGAGGGACCTGATGGAAGTGGAGAAGGTAGCCCTCTCGCACGACCTGAAGCACCCAGGCATCTGCGGTGATGCTGGACCACCTGTCGGCGAAGTGAACCAGCCGGCCTCCGGTGCTGGGGGGGACCAGCGGGGGGGGAGAGGCTATGCTGAGCGAGTCAAAAACCCCCACCCTGCTGAGCAGGGGCTGGTGGCGCAGGCTTGGGGGCTTGCTGCCTACGGGACCCGTTACCCCGTCCCTTGGCCTGCTGGCCCTGTTGGGGAGCTGCAGGGGCCTGATAATGGGGGTATTGTTTGTAGGCAGCCGCCTTCCTCGGGTAAAAGGTCTTTTTTCCCGAGCCCTTCTTTTTCTGGGAAGGGGCGGAGGTCTTCCTAGAAAGCCTGGTCCTGGTGAGAGTCTCAGTCTCAATTTGTGCAGCCTTTTCCGCCATGGGCTTGCCAAAGAGGTTTTCGCCTCGGCAGGGGACATCGACCAACTTGTCCTGTACCCAGGGCTCAAGGTCGGACGACTGAAGCCAAGCCTGTCGGCGGGCACCGATGCCGGCTGCGGCTACTCGAGCCGAGGCTTCAAAGCCATCATAGGCTGCTCGGGACATGAACTTTGAGCATTCCCGAATACCTGTGGACAAGGCTAGGAACCTCCGCAAGGGTTCCTCGGACAAACCAGCGGAGAAGCCGGCTAGCTCTTTAGCCAGATCCCTGAGATACATGCCCATGTAGAGCTGGTAAGTCTGGACACGACAGGCGAGCATAGAGCCCTGGAAGCACTTTTTGCCAAGGCCATCCAGGTTACGGGCCTCCCTTCCAGGAGGCACCGAGGAGTGCATCTTCTGGCTCTTAAGACGATGCATGGCCGATTCCACTACCATGGAATGGTGTGGCAACTGCGCCTTTTGAAAGCCAGGGCTCTTGCGGACTCGATAGATAGAATCGACCCGCTTGCTCAGGACCGGCGAGGAGGCCGGACTCTCCCACATGCGGAAGAGTAGTCGTTCCAGCATAGGAGGAACCGGCACAGTAAAGTGCTCCCTCGCGGGAGAGTCATACTGGAGGGCGTCGAGCTCTTCGGCTCGAGGCTCCTCCTCGGGGTCCGCAGGGAAGGCCAAAGCCTTGGCCATATCCCTAACGAAATCCGAGAACCGGGCATCCTCCGGGGGGGACTGCTTCCGAGGCTCGGACTCCGGAGAGTCCGAGGGGACACACCGAGTCCGGAAAGAATCAGGTGACTCTTCCTCCTCAGACTCCCAGACCGACTCCGACGAGGACTCGGTGGGGTCGGCTCGGGCAGGGTGCGGCGCCAGCCGCCCCGACGCCGAGGGAGTCGGCGTCGGCGACCTCGGTCCCGAACGGGAGGCCGAGGGCGACCTCGACCGAGGATCGACTCGAGTTCTCATCGACTCGAGGATCGGCTCGGTCTCCGGGGTCGACTTGGACGTCGACGTCCCGGCGGTCGGGGCAGCGACGCCAGCGAAGCCAGCGAGCAGTGCCCGCTGCTGGTCCATGAAGGCAGACAATCTGCTCTCCAAGGCCGTCAACCTGAGTCCGAGCTCAGGCGACCCAGCAGCCCCCGACTCGGGCCCCGACGGCGTCGGGCCCGACGTCGGCTGACGCGGAGGCGAGTCCAGAAGGACAACAGGACTTACCCGGGCAGGCATCTCCGACTCCAGGCGAGGTCGCTTCGGGAGGTGTTCCTTCTCCAAGGACCCGGGGCGGCTGTCGGGGCTATGCGACCTGGCCCTCGCGGAGCCAGGAGCGTCCACCGACGCCGCCCTCGCGGGTTTTTCCTTCCGTCGATGGTCCCCGGAGGGAGAACCCCGGTCGGAGGAGCTCCGTCGACGGTCCGAACTGGAGCCTTTCGACAGTGAGGCCTCCGACGAGGTCCGGGTACGGCTGGGGTCAGCGAAGATTCTTTCGCGCTGATGCCGCCGACTTCTCAACGCCTTCGAGGACAGTTTGCTGCAGGGCCCACAGATCAGTTCCTCGTGATCTGGGCCCAGGCAGCGGAGGCAAAGGTCGTGTGAGTCGGTGAGTGACATATTTCGGTCACACCGACCACACCGCTTAAAGCCACTGGCAGCCATCGGGGGAAAAAGGGCCCCTGCGAGGTCAAAGGACCGGGCTGCCAGGGAAAAAACGAAAACGAAAGCTGACTAAGTCAGAAAAACCGAAAAACCGTTAGAGGACTCGAGACCGGCGTCGCGAGTCCGGCGGGAAAACGACCGGCGTCGAACCGAAAGAAAAAAGGATAAATACAGAGGAAAATCAACTTTTTCGCGGGGACAAGACGGGGACGTCTGTAGGGCTCCGCGGAAAAAAGAAGACTGGCTAAGATGGCACCTTCGGGCGGGAAGACTACCGCGCATGCGCGCTGCAATTCCCAAAGGCTTTCTTTGAAAGCTGGGGAAAATTGCTCCGCGAGGGCTCCGTCGGCGCCGACGTCACCCATAAGTGAGGACTGACTTCCTGCTTGGTCCTGGAGAAGACTTATTCCTGCTGTTCCCAGAGATCACCTGTTACAGGTAAGTAACTCTGCTATCTCCAGGAACAAGCAGGAATGAGTCTTCACATATGGGGACTCCCAAGCTCAGATGCCCGGAGGGAGTCCTAGCATGTTGCAAGTCTAGAACGAATACACAAGGAGGAGCAAACCTCCTGCAGATAGTCTAGGCAAACACAAGAGGCAGGAGATGTTGGATGAGCTGAAGGGTCTTTATTGTTGACGGAGAAACCCCAACGCGTTTCGGCAATGCCTTCCCTCAGGGGGACTAACACTTTAACTAACAACAGAAATATAATAAATAAGGTTAAGAAATCAATTAATAAATAATTAAAAACAATTAAAAACAATTACATACAGTTAAAAAGCACCGGCAAGAAATAAACACATGATTATAAAATAGATAAAGAAAACATACGCAGGGCTGAGAGACCAACACAATGTACAAAACAGCATAGAGCAACAATATTAGAACTAACTCATTAGTTGTAAAAATACAACAATATAAATAAGTAATGAATCATAAATATACCATAAAATAAGTAAAAATAAATATAAATAAATATAAGTATCAATATAAATGTGAATATAAATATAACATGAACCATACAGAGAAAGAACAACAGGTAATAACAATGTATAAAAGTATAGAATGATATGTGTGTGAATATATGAGAAGACAGGACAATAGTATTCCTGTTGCTAATTTGATCAACATACTAACACATTCAAAAAAGATTATGAACAACATGGAAAACGTGTAATAAATACTTATAACGTTTCTTCACAAAAAATTGTATTAAAATCCGAATCTAAAATTCTCTTAATGGAGAAGTCCCACCTTTTCCCCCGTTATTACTAGACCATTTCCCCCATTATTACTAGACCATCCAACCAATCTCGATTACTACCCAAACTAAGAATAATCCTGTCGTGTATATACGTGTAAATACTCATGTAAATAGTTACAGTAATTGATCCCCTTGTTTTATCCAAGTTCTCTGACCTGTTCTATGTAAAACCAAACAGTTTGTTGTTCTGGTCTGTTATACTGTGAACCGCGCTGATGCTGAATAGAGCGGTATATAAGAGCCTGTAATAAATAAATAAATAAATAAAAATAAATAAAAATAAATAAGTATAAATATTCTTGCATGTAAAAATGTTTAAAATAGATTGTTTTTTTAAAAAAAGGGAATACTTAAATTTTAGCAACATCAAGTGCATACCAGTACGTTGAAACGAGACACGTTAAAAACTGATGTATAACCATTAATTGTTATTACGAAGAAAGCATTGTGAAAGCCTAATGGTTCGCCCTCCACGTTACTCTACACTTCGACACAAGTATACCTCAGTATTCCTTAAGTTTAACAACATCCCCCTTATTTATTTGATCCCTTGCTTTTTATGGATTTTTGACGCCATCATTTAATCACGTAATATGTGATCAATTCAGCATTGCCTTGTTGTAATACTTCACGTTGTGAGTCCTATATAGAAGTGTTGAGTTTCTTGCATTAACTACACTCATGTCCGTGGTTGTTCTAAGTACATGTCATTACAAATACTTTACCTTATTAACCTTCCCCTGGCTGTCACATTTTTGTCTTTTTCCCGGCATATACTGCACAATCGATGCACACGGGTCTGATTTGTCTGTTATCTGTTTCTAAAACCCCCATTAGGCTTTCACAATGCTTTCTTCGTAATAACAATTAATGGTTATACATCAGTTTTTAACGTGTCTCGTTTCAACGTACTGGTATGCACTTGATGTTGCTAAAATTTAGCGTTGTCAGACCTATAGTATGTGGGATAGTTCCATTGTCCCTTTTAATGTTCTCTCATGTTTTTTTCTCCTCAATTAGGTATCCTCCTTTTACAATTAAATTACATCCAATTCATTTGATACAGGCATATCCCACCTGCACTGTTGTTCTCCTTTCTAACATTTTTTTGGCCCCTGGTATACCATATAAGTTAACCAAAAACTCTTAAAAAAGTATTCCCTTTTTTTAAAAAAACAATCAATTTTAAACATTTTTACATGCAAGAATATTTATACTTCTCCATTAAGAGAATTTTAGACTCGGATTTTAATACAATCTTTTGTGAAGAAACGTTATAAGTATTTATTACACGTTTTCCATGTTGTTCATAATCTTTTTTAGAATGTGTTAGTATGTTGATCAAATTAGCAACAGGAATACTATTGTCCTGTCTTCTCATATATTCAACACACATATCATTCTATACTTTTATACATTGTTATTACCTGTTGTTCTTTCTCTGTATGGTTCATGTTATATTTATATTCACATTTATATTGATACTTATATTTATATTTATTTTTACTTATTTTATGGTATATTTATGATTCATTACTTATTTATATTGTTGTATTTTACAACTAATGAGTTAGTTCTAATATTGTTGCTCTATGCTGTTTTGTACATTGTGTTGGTCTCTCAGCCCTGCGTATGTTTTCTTTATCTATTTTATAATCATGTGTTTATTTCTTGCCGGTGCTTTTTAACTGTATGTAATTGTTTTTAATTATTTATTAATTGATTTCTTAACCTTATTTATTATATTTCTGTTGTTAATTAAAGTGTTAGTCCCCCTGAGGAAGGCATTGCCGAAACGCGTTGGGGTTTCTCCGTCAACAATAAAGACCCTTCAGCTCATCCAACATCTCCTGCCTCTTGTGTTTGCAAGTCTAGAACGAGCCATGCTATTCCTCAGGACCTCAGGCATCCTGGGGATGGAGGGTAGGAGTTGAATACAGAAAAGGAGCTGTGGAACAGCTGGCTAGAACAGGGCTTCAAAAGGGGAAGACCCTGTATAGAGGGCATTTAGTAGTAAAATATTGTAATCTGGGCCTCCCTTGTTGGCATTGCACAAGTGCACTGAGCTACATATGGATCTGATAGAAGAGCCAGTGAATGTGCTCAAGGGGTACCTCACTGAGAAGTAGAGGTAATAAAGTAGAACAAAAACAAGTGGAGGTCAGAACCCTTCAGGGTGAGAAATAGCCCCAGGGGAAAACTGGGGTAGTATAAGAGGTAGAACTTCAGCGGAGACACAGAAGGTACTATATTAAAGAAAGCTTAAGCTGTTTTGGTCCAAAAATAGTACAAATCTAGGACCAAGAGAAAAAAATGAGTCTGACGCAACTGGACTGGGGTTGGAATCATCCATGTAGGGGAGAAAGGGTATGGAGACCCTTGTATCTGATAAGAAAGTAAGGACATACTCAGGAGCGCTAAGCTTTAGAGCAACTGAAGCTCCGCAATGTCTTTCCTAAATGGGGTCAATTAGGAAAGAAAAAGGTACATGGAGAGCTTCAGGAGTACCTAACCTGAAAAGGTTATGGTAAGGAAAAATTTTGTTAATTACCACAGGAAGTGGTGATAGGTGTAGCCCCCTAAGTATGCTGGCACAGCATTGATAAGGGTAGTGTCCATCTGTCAGGATCATATAGGAATGTAAGAATATCTGAACCTAACAGATAGACAGATAAGTAGATGGATACAGATCTATCTAAAAATATATCTCATATCTATAAATATATATGTATATGTATATATATTTAAATATATACACATATAGGGTATATATGCATATATCTATAAAGAGAAATGTATGGGCAGAAGACACACAGATATATATAGATACAGATATATACTTATCTATATCTATCTATATATACCTATATGAATAGGCAGGCATATAGACACATGTCTCCAGGTATATGGATGGAGAGATGTCCAAAGAACCCCATCCCCCCTAGGGATATAGGGAGACAGGAAGATTCATATGACAGCAAGAAGGTTGATACCTGCTTGAATAGATAAATAGAGAATCCTGTTTTTCCTGGTTATGACTGGCAGAGTCAGAGGAAAGGTCTCCCTGACAAGAAGGCGGCTGAATTCTTTGCAGAATTCGAGCTCTTGAATAACAAGGATGGCCTACGTGAAAGTTGCAGAGGATAACTTCAGTCTGCAGACAGGAAGTCCAGATATCTCCAGAATTGCAGTATGGAGAATGGATAGAGGACGCCTCTGGAGGAAGATACCCTAGTGATCCGCCTATGAGGGCAAGATGGGTATTAGGCGTTCTCTAGCTGCTATTGAAGAAATTTATCTCTGACGAGAAGACCCAAGGAGATATGGGCCAAGCCAGGGAATTGGCCCTCCTTTAGGCTTTCACGTAAGGAAAGGCCTGAGGCTTATGCCTCAAAAGAGATTTAAGATAAGATGGAAAGGGTAGGGAATACCTGCCAGATATGACTGGGGGAACCCCCCCCCCCCCTAACCATCTGGGGTTATCTGCTAGGCAAGATACTAATGCTCTCTAGCAAGGGCCCATAGTGCAAAGCTACTCTGTAGAGATGCAGAGAGCATGCTGCAGGTTGGTTAGAAGAAAAAACTGGCAGTGGAAGCCAGCCGGTGACCAGCTATTCTGCCAAGGACAAGGGGGCGAAGAATAGAAGTTAACCAACCAGACTGTGATAATAGGGTTTCCCAAACAAGGTTGATAACCTGTTTGGGACTTAACACTGAGGCTAGGATTGCTAGTGGAGGGGAAGCCCTGGTTGTGTAGTGAACAAAACCAGTGGCTTAACCACTAGGAATTGCTTATCTGCAGCAACTACCAGGGCAGCATAGAAAATTTCTTTTCCCTCTTCCTTTTTTAGATTGGGAAAAAGAAACAGACATGGTAGGACTTCCTATTGTCTGATGAGCTGCCCTAAGGTAACAAGGGGGAAAAGAACTCCAGAAGGGAGAATCCCCGTTAGGACACGTAGAGGACTATAGGGGCTTACCGGTGTAAAAGAGCCACTCTTACAAACCAATGTTGTAGTAAGAGGGAGGTAAGACAGAGTTGCAAGAGACCGACTATGGAGGAAGTCTCTGACAGGTGAGATGATACATGTCAGTACAGGGAAACAACTGTCCATTGATAGTTGTTACCTCTCTTTCCTCCAAGAGGAAGAGGAAAAACTGTTAAGTATGGGCATGATCATCATAAAGACTCTTAGAGAAAAGATGTCTCATGAAGAGATATCTAGGTAGATTAGGATAAATTTAGTGCAGATACTTCCAGTGAAAAGAAGCAGATTGCCACCCTAACCATCAACCCAGAGGGACAATGATCTATTTGAAACCCTGCGATTGCTGAGTTTGTTGACCCTGTTGAGTTTGTGGATTCTTCAGACCAGGGCGATGTTTCCCCTGTTTGGGAACATCTGTATGATGGGCAGATGATGGGTAAAACCTTCTCCCCTTAGGGGAAGAGAGTTTGGTAGGACATTTCCTACCTACTGGGAAAGAAGAAGGCGTAGAACAGCCTCTGGAAACAGGAAAGTCAGTGGATAACTGAGTAACCTGGAGTAAAGACTCCTTGTTGAAGAGATTTTCTCCAGTGCAAGGAGTATTTCCCAGTCTTTCTTGTGCCCATTTGTCCAAGTCTGAAACTTGGAGCCAGGCTCTACGGCGTGCCCCTATAGCTATAGCAGAAGTCCTGCTAACAGACTCAAAGGAGTCTAGGGAAGCACGAGTAAGAAACCTAGAAATATTTTGAGTATGACTAACCAGTGAGGAATAGTCTGCACTCCTGGGCTCTTGAAGAAAAGGAGTCAAAAGATGTAATTTCTTTGTGACCTCCTCAAGAGATAGACCCATATAAAAAAATATATGAGAGAATTCTTGCTGAAAGCATGGATGTCTGGAAGGTTTGACGTCCAAAGGCATCTAATGTCTTAAGACTCACGACCTGGCGGACAAGAAGAGTGCTTTTTATTACTCTTCACTCGCCTCATTGCTGAGTCTACCACAATGGAATGAGGAAGTTGAGTCTTTTGAAACCCTGGAGAGGGGGGCACCTGATATAGAAGATCAGTTGCTCTGGAAGGTGGGGTACCTTTAAAGGAGCTTCCCACATTCGTAGAAGGAGATCCTGCAAAAATGATGCAAAGGAAGCATTATGTTCTCCTTTGCTTTGCTAGGAACAGAGAGGAATTCTGTATTCCCTTGTGTAGGATCCTGTCCAGGAATAGAAATGGCAAGTGATTTTGCCATATCCAGGAGGAAAGTCTGAAAAGAAGGATCCCCAGAGGGAACGTCCCTTGGATAGGCTAAATCTGATAAAGAACTAGCGTTGGCACCGAGGAATCTATCCCAAGTATATAGGAATAGAAGATCCTGAATGGTGCAGTATGGCCTTAGAGGGTGGTCGCTGGTACTGCAGGTCAGGACCAGCAACAGTCGGTAACACATCGTCCATGCTAGGGATCAATTCCAAACTCGGCATCGAGGGAAACGAGCCTGACGAGAGAAGCATGGAAGGCACCGACAGCAATGGTAATGTGGATATCGGTACCGACTTCGGTACCGTATCTGATACCGGTGGATGAACGCCAGCCGGTGGCAACTCTAACGGTATCGGAGGAACCGAGAGTTGCGGATCTGAATTATCGGAACCGAGCCTTCGGTACCGACGGGAGTCGGTACCAAGGCGAGTCAGAACCCAGTCCTCTAGACTGGAGATCGATTCCAGACTCGGCATCGAAGGAAGCGAGTCTATCGATGCACGTCTGGAGGGTACCGACGTCGGTACTAGCATCTGTGCCGGTACCGATACTGGAAGGTCAGTCTGGAGCGTATCCACCGGCCCCGCAGGTACTGAGGACGCCAGACAACGATCCTTGGTGAGGAATGTTTCATCCAACACCAGTGCCGATGCCGGGGTATCGGTACCGCACGAAGCAGATGCCACCATCGGGCATGGCTCAGGTATGTTCTGTGAGGGGTGAACCTCAGGAACAACCTGAAACCCCACACAGACTTTGGAGGCCGAAGACTCCCACCGGGGTTTTGAAGCCAGTGGGCTCTTGAGGACAAGGCCATAGGCATCTCTATGCTGTGCATGAGAACTGCCGCTCGAGGACTGGCTAGTCTTAACAGACTGTTTTTGGGTTACCTGATCCTGTGTAGAAGATATGGTCGGTGCCCAGAAACTGGATGGGGACCACGTGTCGAGGGGAACTCTATGTTGAAAACTTCTTCTCACAATACTATTGCCCGAGGGCTCCGGAGGAAAATGGTCAGGACCCAAGCAGGTTAGACACCAATTGTGAGTGTCTAAAAATAAAGTTGTACCGCCACAGTTTGTACATTTCTTGGGGAAAGTGGCTGGCGGTTCCATGAAGGAAGATGGAGAGGCCTAGAGGGCCTGAGAAACCGTGAGACACTAAGGAAGAAAAAATATTCCCTAAAAGGAAAAAATTTTACAAGAAAAGAAAAAAGAAACACCGTCGGTACCGGTGGCGTCGGGGAAAGGCAGCCGCGACCACAAGAAAACTAAAAAATAAAAGAAGAATTTTCTGCGGTGACAGGACGTCCTCCTGCCGGCTCCGTAGAAAAACGAAAAGTGAGGAGAGGCAGTTGGGAAGGCGGGAAGGCAGCACGCAGGCGTGTTGGGATGCTTCCAAAAGCTTTCTGATTGGACGCTGGGAAGCGTTCCTGCGCAGACTCCGTCGGTACCAACGTACCCATATGTGAAGACTCATTCCTGCTTGTTCCTGGAGATCGGCAGTTTAACATTGTTTTTTGGATGGGGAGGGTCAACCAAGGTCTATGGCAGAGGCAGGAGTGACACTGATCCTGAAACCAGAGGAAGGACCCAAATGTTTGTGTGTCATATTGCCCTATCTCCTTAATAAAAGTTGATGCCAAATTTTTCGCAAAGGTGCTATGAATAGGCTACAGGGAATCATAGTGAGTCTAATATATGAAGATCAAATAGGGTTTATCCTGAGGGGGGCAGGCGGGCTAGCGAAAACATTAGGAAGATTAAGAATCTTATGTGGAGGGCTGAGAAGGAGAAGGCCATGTAGCTTGCAGAAGATGCCAAGAAAGCTTTTGACTGGATGGAGTGGGGATTTTATGTCCGAAGTACTGAAGAGGATGGGGTTAGGTAAGAATTTTAGGAAATCAGTGAAGGTATTGCATGAGGGAGCCCAGGCTATGCTGAGGGTGAATGAGAAGTACGGAGAAGCGATGGAACTCCACAGAACAACAAAGCAGGGGTGTCCCTCATCGTCTCCTGTTCTTTGCTTGGTTATAGAGTACTTTATTTATTTCAGTGGTTTTTATACCGTCTTATCAGTGAATCAAAGTGGTTTACAAAGAACTAATCAATGTACATGAAATGGAGAAAACGCAACAGAGCTGGTTATGAGTACAAACAAGTCAAAAACATTTGAAGTATATACAAGGATTAACTGAAGGCTAAATGTTTGACAAAAGAATGAAGCAATTTTACTGTTATGTATGCCATAGGCGTTTAGAGTCATGATAGCTGGTGGTTATGTAGGGTAGATGTTATTTTCAGCTACCTTGTCTCCATAATGTTATGAGAATAAGTATGTTTTTAGTTGTTTTCTAAATGTGATGTTGTTTATGGTCCTTAATTTGTCTGGGAGTGAATTCCAGACAACTGGTGAGAAGAATGTGAAGGATCTGTTGCTTGTTGCACGATTGGTTCTCCTGTATTCAGGTGGAATGGCAAGAGTGTTTTGTGCGCTAGCATTAGGGCGAGAGAGGATATTAGGGACATTTGGGTGAGAGGGAGAGACAGTAAAGCATGGTTACTCACCTGTAACAGGTGATCTCTGGAAAAAGCAGGAATTTAGTCCACATATGGGTGACATCGATACCGATGGAACCTGCATGGGAATGCTCACCAGCATCAAATAGGAAAGCTTTTGGGAGCATCCCACTGCAACTGCGCAGCTGCCTTCCCGCCTTTCCAGCCCTCCCCCCTCAGTTGAGTTTGTAGCTGAGATAAAAGGAGAGAAAGAAAAGAAGACCTACAACTCCTAGGGGAGGAGGGTGGGTTGTGAAGACTAAATTCCTGCTATTATCGAAGATCACCTATTACAGGTGAGTAACTACGTTATCTCCAGGAACAATCAGGAATGTAGTCTTCACATATGGGACTCCCTAGCTAGAAGATGCCAGAGAGATGACCTTAGAGACGGGCTGTGGATCTCACAGATGCCTAAAGAGGTCATGTATCCTCCATGGATGTCTGGTATCGAAACACGGGACGGAGTGTAGGAGTTGCTCTAAGTCTGAAAGAGATGCTGGAGAACAGCTTGGCCAAACAAGGCATCCCAGCGGGAGTCTTTGTCCAGGCAATAGTGAGCAGCAGAAGTGTGGACCGAAGACCAAGTTGCTGCTTTGCAGATCTCGTCAATAGCTACAGATCAGATTTGCCATCGAGGTAGCCATGGCGCGAACATTATGGGCAGTGATGTGACCCTCGAGAGAGAGTCCTGCCTTCTCATAAGCAAAGGTGATGCAGTCAGCTATCCACTTGAAGAGTTTTTGTTTGGATACTGGCAAGACAAGGTGACTCGAGTCAAAGGAAATGAAAAGCAGGGAAGCTTTTCGGTGCTCTTGAGTTCTCTGGAAATAAAAAGCTAAGGCACGTTTGCAATCCAGAGTGCGGAGGGTTGCTTCTGCCCTAGACAAATGTGGTCTAGGGAAAAAGACAGGAAGGTAGACTGACTGGTTCAAATGGAAGGGCGAGACCACCTTATGAGTCCTTATGTGTGCCTTCGAGTCAGTCCTGACTCCTGGCGACCCAGAAGCTCCTGGGTTTTCTTGGCAGTGTCACCGGAAGTAGATTGCCAGGCCTTTCTTCAGAGGCAATGGAGGGTGAAGTGACTTGCCCAAGGCCACAAGAAGTGCTAGTGGGAATCGAACCCTGGTTGCTTGGTTACCAAGCCAGTGTTCTAACCACTAGGCTACTCCTCCACTCCGACAATGAGTCCTAAGGACTACCTTATGGTGGAACTGTAAGGAGGGTCAGCCACCAAGGCCTGGAGCTCACTAATGTGCCTTGCTGAAGTGAGGGCAATAAGGAAGATGACCTTCCATGTGAGAAACCTAAGTGAAGTATTGGCTAGATGTTCAAAGGGTGGCTTGAGAAGTTGACCTAGAACAACATTAAGGTCCCATGGAGGCAGCTTAATGGGAGGTTCGGTTAATAGAAGACTCCTCATAAAGCGTCCTAAGTGCGGCTGAGAAAAGATGGGCTAGCCATCTAAGGGCATGTGAGAGGCTGCAATTACACTTAAGTGCACTCTTACCGAATTGGTTTTAAGTCCAGAAGAAAATACGTTGAGAAGATACTCAAGAAGTGCCTAAACCGGAGCTGAGAAGGGATTGAGATTCTTCTGAGAACACCAGAAAGAAAACCTACGCCACTTGAAAGCATAGGACCATCTGGTGAATGGCTTCCTAGAAGATAAAAGGATGTTCTTAACCTCCTGGGGAAGGTTTATGTCCTGGAAGGCTACGCCTTCAGCAGCCATGCTGTGAGATGGCAAGACTGCGGATTGGGATAGAGCAGCATCCCCTCTTCCTGAGAGAGATCTGGAGCAGATCCCAGATCTATGGGGTGAGCCTGAGACAGACGTAGGAGGAGAGGGTACCATGGTTGACGTGGCCAGTGTGGGGCTATGAGTATCATGGAGCCCTTGTCTCTCTGGAGTTTGAAAAGAGTCTAGGGAATTAGGGGAATGGGAGGGAAGGCATATAGGAAGCCCTGACCCCAGTGGAGGTGAAAAGCATCCACTTGCTGGCTGTCCGGAGCAGAAATCCTGGTGCAGAAGCGAGGAAGCTTGGCATTCTGAGGACTTGCGAAGAGGTCTATCTCTGGAGTCCCACAAATTTGAAAAAATGTGAGATTTTGTTACATGAAGAGACTACTCATGGGGAAGGAGGATTCGACACAGTCTGTCCGCTAAGACATTGTGTTTGCCCGGAAGATACACCGCATGGAGGTGAATACAATGATGTATGGCAAAGGACAAGAGATGTAGAGCCTCGCTGCAGAGGGTCCAAGAGCCTGTTCCACCCTGCTTGTTCACGAAGAACATGGCTACTTGATTGTGTCTGGACTAGGACTCTGCAGCAACGGAGATGGTCCTGGAAGACTCAGAGCATCGAGAATGGCTCTGAGTTCCAACAGATTTATGTGGAGCTGTGACACCTGCTGAGACCAGAGTCCTTGAGTGGAGAGAATCTAGATGAGTTCCCCAGCCCAATCTAGATGCATCCGTCATCAGGGTACATTGATGTGCTGGCATCTGAAAAAGTGACCCTACAAGGAGGTTTTCTTGAGACTGCCACCACTGGAGAGACCATTATCTTGTCCCCCAGGCAACCTGATGCCTGAGACCACTGGGATACCAGTGTCCATTAGGCTGTGTGCATCTGTAAGCAGGCATATGGAACATGATGCACCTCTGATGCCATGTGACCCAAAAACTGTAGCATTTCTCGAGCAGTAAAAGTTATTGAGGCATGCTTGAGATGCTGATTGAGTCGAGCGCAGCAGAGCTGGGGCAAAAATGCCCTTGATTGATGAGTGTTTAGGAGAGTCCCTATGAACTCTAGAGATTGAGAGGGGACTTACAAATCCCCAAGTGTTGTAACACCTGCATGGTGCTTGAGGAATAGGCTGACTTCTGAAGAGGTGCTTGCCCGTATGAGCCAGTCGTCTAAGTAAGGTAGGACAAATATCCCTAGAGTCCTTAGAAATGTGGCTACTACCGCCATGCATCTTCTGAAGACTCTTGGGGCAGAGGCGAGGCCGAAAGGCAGGAATCTGTATTGATAATGTCTCCCTTGGAACATGAAGCGCAGGAACTTTGTGCTCTGGATGAATAAGAATATGAGTGTTCGCTTCCTTTAGATCTAGAGAATAGAGCCAATCCTGACTGGAGATAAGGGAGAAGGGTCCCTAGGGAGATCATTTTGAACCTCTCCCGTAGGAGGTGCTTGTTTAGTTCTGAGGTCCACAATGGGCTTGTATCCTCCTGTTTTCTTTGGAATGATGAAGTATGGAGAATAAAAGCCCATTCCCTGTTGGGATGGTGGAATCCTTCTACTGCACCCTGCAAGAGAAGGGAGGTGACCTCTTGCAACAACAGAGCAGTGGGTTCAGAGCAGAACGTTCTTGGAGAAGTTTAGGGGTGTAGATTTTGTAGATGAAGTTTGTATCCCTTCCGTACTATGGACAATGTCCACTCCTCTGAGGTGATGAGATGCCACCTGTGGGCAAAGTAACAGAGTTTGCCGGGAATGTGGATAGAATCGGGACTCTCCAGAGGCAGGACAGCTATGTTCTCTAGAAAGGAGTCAAAAACCCTGAGTAGTCTGGGTCTGCTAAGGTGGCTATGACTTAGAGGAGTCTAAGCCTTCTTTTGCTGCTGTGGAGATTGTTGCCCCTTCTGAGGAGCATGATGCTGACACTGAACAGCAGGGGTATAGCGTAGTTACTCACCTGTAACAGATGTTCTCCAGGAGCAGCAGGAATCAGTCCTCACATATGGGTGACGTCGGCGCCGATGGAGCCCTCATGCGGAGCATTTTCCCAGCTTTCAAAGAAAGCCTTTGGGAATGCAGCGCACATGCGCGGTCCCCTTCCCGCCCAAGGGTGCCACCTTGCTCAGTCTGATGACATAGCTAAAAGACAGCAAAAAATCAAAATGAAGGATAGGACTGCAACTCCAGGGGAGGAGGGAGGGTCGTGAGGACTGATTCCTGCTGCTCCTGGAGAACACCTGTTACAGGTGAGTAACTACGCTTTCTCCAAGACCAAGCAGGAAGTCAGTCCTCACATATGTGACTCCCCAGTTCTAGGCTACTGTGAACCCAGAGCTGAAAAACTGGCTCCCTCTCAAAAGCCTCAGCATCCGTGATAAGAATTTTCTCTGAGAACGCACCCCGTATGGTAGCCCAATACAAGGGCCGGAGGGTAGGAGTTGCCTAAACCTCAAAGAGATTATGGAGTACCACCTGGCTGAAAACACTGTCCTGCCGGGACTCTCTCTCCACGCAGTAATGGGCTGCAAAAGTCTGGCTTGAAGATCAAGTTGCGGCCTGGCAGATGTCTGCCAACAGAACAGAGCGGAGATGAGCTACCGATATGGCCTTCACCCTGACACGGTGGGCCATGACCCGACCCTGCAAGGGGAGGTCGGCTGCCCTGTACGCCCAGGAGATGCAATCTGCTACCCAAGTGGACAACGTACGCTTGGAGACAGGTAAACCCATCCTATTAGGGTCAAACGAGACGAAGAGCTGAGTAGCCCTTCGATGCTCCCGCGTACGTTCTATGTAAAAGGACAACGCCCTCTTACAGTCCAGAGTATGCAAGACTGTTTCAGCCCGGCTGGCATGCAGCCTGGGAAAAAAGGTCGGAAGAACCACCTTCCTATAGAACCCCGTGTATGGTCTATCAGAAACCAGAGCTTCTAGTTCACTCAAACGTCTGGCCGAGGTAAGAGCCACCAGGAAGAGCACTTTCCACGAGAGGAAGCGCAAATGGCAAGTAGCCATCGGCTCAAATGGTGGGCGAGTCAGTTGCTGCAAGACCACGTTCAAATCCCACTTGGTCGCCGGTGGACGAACCGGAGGCTTGAGCAGGAGACGACCTCTGAGAAATCTGGACACCGAGGGGTGAACCGACAGAGACTGTCCCTCCACCGGTGAGTGGTGCGCTCACAGAGCACTGAGGTGGACCCAGAGTTAGACTTAGAGCCTAGGTCTGACAGGTGACGTAGAAACTGCAGTACTACTGGCACAAGGCAAGAGAAAGGCTCTTCATTGCGCTGAGCACACCATACCGTAAACATACGCCACTTGAGGGCATAGGACTTTCTGGTGGACTGCCTCCTAGAGGCCAAGACCACCTCCTCAACCTCCATAGGTAGAAGTAAGGGAGCAAGCACTATCCTTTCAGCAGCCAAGCCATCAGATTGAGAGACCTAAGATTGGGGTGCAGAAGGGAACCCTGCTCTTGAGACAGGAGATCGTATTGCAGCCCCAGAGGGAACAGGGCTTCCACCGCCAACTGTAGGAGAAGTGGAAACCACGGTTGCCTCGGCCATCTGGGGGCTACCAGAATCACCAAGGCCTTGTCCTGGAGGATCTTGAACAGAGTTCGGGCCACCGGGGACGTGGGAGGAAATGCATACAGGAGGCCTGTAGACCAAGTGATTAGAAAAGCATCTGCTGCCATCCTCAGAGGATGCGGCTGTCTGGAGCAAAACCTGGGCAGCTGACGGTTTAGTGGACTTGCAAAGAGATCGATGGATGTAAGTCCCCAGCGGAGGAAGATCTGCTGGACCACCAATGAATTCAACTGCCATTCGTGGGGCTGGAGAATCCTGCTTAGCTTGTCTGCTAGGACGTTTTCCTGACCAGGTAGATAAACTGCTTTGAGAAACATGCCTTGTTCGACCGCAAAGGAGCAAAGGTCCAGTGCCTCCTGACATAGGAGCCTGGAGCCTGTGCCTCCTTGTTTGTTCACATAGAACATTGCTACCTGACTGTCCGTCTGAACTAGGACAGACTGTTGAGAGAGAGCATGGCAGAAGGTTTGCAGAGCTCAGCGGATTGCTCGCAGCTCTAAAAAGGTTGATCTGCTGTGTGGCCTCCCGAGGGGGGGGGGGAGGCATCTGTCAGCACCCTGGTGTGCGCTGTAGCCTGAAAAGGTACACCCCTGAGGAGGTTTGGTAGATGTAGCCACCACTGTAAGGAATTCAGAAGTCGTCTGGACACCTTTACTCTGTCTCAGAGGTCGCCGGTGGCTTGTGTCCACTGATCTCTGAGGCACCATTGAGCAGCCCGCATGTGCAGACGGGCATTCGGGGTCACATGTACCGTAGATGCCATGTGGCCCAGGAGCCGCAGGTAGTGCCTGGCGGAAACACGAGAATTGCTTTGGAACTGGTTGGCCAAGTCCATAAGTCTGTGGGCCCTGTCCTCGAGCAAGTAAGTTCTTGCCTGAAGAGTGTCCAACCTGACCCGTATAAACTCTAAGTTCTGAGAGGGGAACAAAGTGGACTTTGCGTAGTTTATGACAAAGCCAAGATGCTGAAGAAGAGAAACAGTGCGGAGAGTGGCCTGTCGGGCCTCCTGGAGTGACTGGCCCCTGATTAGCCAGTCGTCCAGGTATGGGAAGACAAAAATCCCCCGATTTCTGAGAAAAGCCGCCACCACCGCCAGGCATTTGGTGAAAACCCTCTCCTCTCTGGTTCACCCATTCCCTTAGTCTCCTCCTTTCGCTATCTAGGGGTCCTCTTCGACCCCGGTCTGACTTTTCGTGATCACATCACACACATCTCAAAGACTTCATTCTACTTTCTACGTCAGATTCGCGCCATCAGGCCTTTTCTTTCTACACAGGCTCTCTCTACCCTCCTTCTGTCCCTGGTCATATCTCGCATCGACTTTTGTAACTCCATACTAGCAGGTCTCCCCGCCACACAACTGCATCGCCTCCAACGCATTCAAAATGACTGTAGCCAGGTCTGACGGCGTGCACCGATGCCGGCCACGGCTACCCAGGCCGAAGCTGCGAAGCCATCATAAGCTGCTTGAGAGATAAACTTCAAGCACTCTCAGATCCCTGTAGACAAGGCTTTGAATCTTTGCAAGGGATCCTCAGAGAGGCCAGCCGAGAACCTGGCAATCTCCTTTGCCAGGTCCCGTAGGTACATGCCCATGTACAGCTGGTAAGTCTGGACACGGCAAGATAGCATAGAGCCCTGGAAGCATTTTCTACCGAGGGCATCCAGGTTCTGGGCCTCCCGGCCGGGAGGCACCAAGAAGTGCAGCTTTTGACTTTTCAGCCTGTGCATGGCCGATTCCACAATCATGGAGTGGTGCGGTAGTAGCTGCGCCTTCTGGAACCCAGGGCTCTTACGGACTCGATAAATGGAATCAACCCGCTTGCTAAGAACCGGCGCAGAAGCTGGTGCCTCCCACACATGGAAGAGCAGCCGTTCCAGCATTGGAGGAACCGGAACAGTAAAGGCTTCCTTTGGAGGAAAGTCATACTGGAGGGCATCGAGCTCGTCGGCTCGAGGCTCCTCCTCAGCCTCTGCCGGGAATGCCAAAGCCTTGGCCATGTCCCTGACGAAGTCCGAGAACTGGGTATCCTCCAGGGGGGACCTTCTCCAAGGCTCGGACTCCGGGGAGTCCGACAGGACGCACTGGGTCCGGAAGGTGTCAGGAGACTCCTCGTCCTCCGTCTCCCACGCCAACTCCTCCGGCCATGTGGGTCTCGATGCCACCCGCTCCAATGCCAAGGGCACCGGCGTCGACGACCTCGGCCCCGCACGGGAGGTCGAGGGAGACCTTGGCAAAGGATCGACTCGAGACTTGGACACGAGGATCGGCTCGGCCTCCGGGGTCGACTTAGACGTCGAGGTCCCAGTGGTCGGGGCAGATGCACCGGTCAGACCAGCAATCAGTACCCGCTGCTGCTCCATGAAGCCAGCCAGGCTGCTTTCCAGGGCCGTCAACCTGAGACAGAGCTCAGGAGACTCTGCAGCCCCCGACTCAGGCCCTGATGGCGTCGGGCCTGATGTCAGTTCTCCCGGAGGAGAGTCCACGAGGACAACAGATGTTACCTGACTCGGGGACTCTGGCTCCAGGCGAGGCAGTTTGGTCGGCCGCTCCGAATCCGAGATCCCGGGACAGCGGTCAGGGCTGCATGACCTGGCCCTCAAGGATCCAAGTACCTCCACTGACGCCGCTCTCACGAACTTCTTCTTCCTTTTGTGCTCCCGGTCAGGAGACCCCTTTTCAGAGGACCCACGACGGCGCTCGGGGTCAGACTTCAGAGATGTTGAGGCCTCTGACGAAGTCTGGACCTGGCCGGACGCGGACTCCGAAAAAATTAATTTACGTTGATGCTGACTGCTCCGAAGCGCCTTCGATGACATCTTGCCGCACGGGCCACAGACCAGTAGGTCATGGTCTGGCCCGAGGCATTGGAGGCAGCAGTCGTGTGTGTAGGTGAGAGACATAAGTTTTACACTGATCACATTTCTTAAACCCACTGGCAGCCATCGTGGGGAAAAAGGGCCCCTGCAAGGTCAAAAGACAGGGCTGCCAGTGAAAATAACAGAAAAAGCGCGAATGCTAGTCACAAAGGACAAAAACCGAAAAAGAAGTTCTGGGCTTGATACCGGTGTACTGAGCCGAAGCGGGATGGGGAATCGGCATCGAACCGGATAAAGGGACGCGAAAAATCGCAGAAAAATCAACTTTTTACTGGGTGACACGAACTACATCCGTTCGGCTCCGTGGAAAAGGAAAGACTGAGCAAGATGGCACTCTTGGGCAGGAAGGGGACCGCGCATGTGCGCTGCATTTCCAAAGGCTTTCTTTGAAAGCTGGGGAAATGCTCCACACGAGGGCTCAGTCGGCACCGACGTCACCCATATGTGAGGACTGACTTCCTGCTTGGTCCTGGAGAAAAGAAGGATATTACTACTACTTCTTATTGAAAAAAAAGCTCTTTACTGATTTTTTTTTCTTAGCTGGTTTGGCAGTAGATCTAGATAGCCTATTGAGGGAAGTATTCTCAGATTCCAACTGAGAGGCCTTGTCCTGCCAATCCTTGCCAAAAAGGTTTTCACTGGTGCAAGGGATATTACCCAGCTTATCTTGAACCCACTGTTCAAGATCCGATGCTTGAAGCCAAGCAATCCTGCGTGCACCGATGCAGATGGATGAAGTCCTGCTGATGCACTCAAAGCAATCAAAAGTTGCTCTGTTAAACTTTGAAACATTCTGAGCATGCTTTACAAGGCTGAGATAATCTGCCCTCTTGTCATTGGGGAGAAGAGGAGCCATTAACTCCAAATTCTTAGCCACCTCTCTAAGGAACATACCCATATAGAGTATGTAGGAACTAATCCTGGCCGATAGCATGGAGGCCTGAAAACAACATCGACCAAAGGCATCAAGGGTTCTCTATTCCCTATCCGGAGGGTTTGAGGAATGTGTCTTGGCACTCTTGATCCGATGCATTGATGATTCCACTACCATAGAATGGTGCGGCAATTGTGTCTTTTGGAAACCGGGACACTCTGGTACCCGGTACATGGTATCGAGCCGTCGGGTATGGGGAGAAACGGTTAGAGGTGACTCCCACATACAAAACATGAGGTCGTGAAGTATCCGATGGATAGGGAGCATAGCCGCCTCCTTCGGAGCTGTGGGGTATTGAAGAATTTCCAATTCTTCGGCTCTAGGCTCTTTTTTCTCAGATGTCACTGTTCTGAACAGACCCCAAGCAACATCATGAATAAAGTCTTGAAAAGACATGTCCACTGGTGGGGACATGCAATGTTGTGGGGACAGAGATGGGTCCTATGGGATATTTCGCATGTCTTGGGTATCAGCCAGTTCATCATCTGATGAATCGGAATCCGAAGACTCGAAGTATCGACAGGCAGGGTGTTCCCACTCTGTACAAACACTGTACCGTTCAAAACCGGTACTTGAAACCTGTGTGGTCGGAACCTCGGTAACAGAAATGGATTCAAGGGCCGGCATGGGTGGTAGCATGGAAAGCGGCAAAAAATGTCAATGCAGGTTGTATCAGTACCAAAGCTGGTACAGACTCCTGCGGAACAGACCGTAAGGGTTTTACTGGTACTGAGGCCACCAGTAAGGCCGCTAAGCTCCGCT
This sequence comes from Ichthyophis bannanicus, assembly GCA_033557465.1. Lineage (NCBI taxonomy): Eukaryota > Metazoa > Chordata > Amphibia > Gymnophiona > Ichthyophiidae > Ichthyophis > Ichthyophis bannanicus. The sequence continues at coordinate 858,388,814 of CM066035.1, forward strand.
CGATGGCAAGGATACGTTGATCCATGGAGCTTGCCAATGCCTGTGTATCGGTACCCGTATTGCAGACCACGATCCCTGAGCATGGCACCAGGAGCTCTCCGGGAGGTGGAAGCCTTGGGAGCATCCTGGGACCCCACTAAGGCTTTGGAGGGAAGATTCTCCCACCGGGGTTGTTTGGTCGGTGTGCCCCCCTCAAGGGCAACGCCCAAGGCATCTTGGATATTGCCTCCTGTGACATCTTGCTGTGAGTTCTAGCTGTTTATTAATTATTTATTGTTTGTCTTAGTGGTGTGCTAGTTCAGCCTTCTCAGTTATAAACTTACCTTGCCTCTCTCAACTAACTGGGCTTTGTGTGGTACCCCTCTCCCCCCTGCTGAGGGTTCAGGACAGGGTACCTTGTAACTGCCCTCTTTAATAGGACTTATCTCCCTCCCTCCCTCCCCGGCACCCACCCACCCCTGGGGTAATTGTAGTTTTATAGGTACTTGCACATCTTAGAGGAAAGGGGCTGCTCTCAGGTGCAGCTCGTTATCCAAATCAGTCATACACAGAGGACCTGAGATTAATTACTTAAGCTTCAGGTACACAAGGTGTATTAGGGGTATTAGATACACTTTTATTGGTATAAGCATCTACACCAATCCTTATTATATACAGAATTTAAAAGACCTAAACACAAGCTTTAAACTAAGATGCAGACAGAAGTCCAGCAACGAGATGGGGGTTCTCCAGTCTTTTGCATTGAGTGTCACATGTATGATTTTCTCCCAGTTGGTGAGAGGTCTTACGTATGCACTAAGTGCAAAGAACTCTTTGCTCTCAGGGAACAAGTCCATTCTCTAGAGGCTAGAGTAGCAGACCTGGAAGACATAAGAAAGACAGAGAAGTACATGGACGAGACCTACAGGGATCCCACCTCCAGTCTGGCAGCATCCCTGTTGCAATGGAGGAGAGAGGTCACGTGACAGGAGAGCATCACCCTGGTGTGGCAGGAAGTGATCCTGTAACTAGGACCTGTCCTCCAGGTGATGTAAAACCCTCTCGCACCGAGGACGTTTCTCCAGGGCCATGTCCCCATGAGGGGAGGGTCAGGACAGCTGTTATAGTTGGTGATTCAATCATTAGGAATGTAGATAGCTGGGTGGCTGGTGGACGTGAGGATCGCCTGGTAACATGCCTGCCTGGTGCGAAGGTAGCGGACCTCACGCACCACCTAGATAGGATCATAGATAGTGCTGGGGAGGAGTCTGCTGTCTTGGTACATGTTGGTACCAATGACATAGGAAAATGTGGTAGGGAAGTTCTGGAGGCTAAATTTAAGCTTTTAGATAGGAAGTTGAAATCCAGAACTTCCAGGATAGCGTTCTCCGAAATGCTTCCTGTTCCACGTGCAGGACCCAAAAGACAGGCAGAGCTCCGGAGTCTCAATGCGTGGATGAGACAATGGTGCAAGGATGAGGGTTTTGGATTTGTTAGGAACTGGGGAACATTCTGGGGAAAGGTGGGGGGCTCTTCCGAAGGGATGGGCTTCACCTTAATCAGGATGGGACCAGACTGCTGGCATTAACCTTTAAAAAAGAGATAGAGAAGCTTTTAAACTAGAAAATAGGGGAAAGCCGACAGTCACCCAGGAGTGCATGGTTCGGACGAAGGTATCCTTGAAGGCTACTACCAAAAGCAGTGAGGTTCCAAAAGGGAGTATAGTAGCCCAAATGCCCTTGAGTAAGGAGCAGACAGAGCATAAAGATTCCAAATTACCCCTGCCTACCAATAGCCAGATTAATATGAATAAAATACAGTCTCTAAAATGCTTGTATGCCAATGCTAGAAGTCTAAACAATAAGATGGGAGAGTTAGAATATATAGCACTAAATGAGAGGTTAGATATGATTGCACTCTCAGAGACATGGTGGAAGGAGGATAACCAGTGGGACACTGTGATACCTGGATACACACTATATCGTAATGATAGAGCTGATCAAATTGGTGGAGGGGTTGCGCTCTATGTTAGAGAGGGCATTGAGTCAGAAAGGATTAAAGTTTTGCAGGGAACAAAATTTGCTGTAGAATCTCTATGGATTGAAATTCCATTTATGAAGGGGAAGGTGATGGCAGTGGGAGTATACTATCGACCGCCTGGCCAGAATGAACAAATGGATGATGAAATGCTCAAAGAAATCAAGGAAGCTAACAAAAGTCACAACAGAGTAGTAATAATGGGTGATTTCAATTACCCCGGTATCGACTGGGTCAGTGTCACAGCAGGACAAGCTAAAGAGATAAAGTTTCTAAATGGAATAAATGACTGCTTCTTGGAGCAGCTGGTTCATGAACCGACCAGAGGGGAAGCCATACTGGACCTAGTCCTTAGTGGAACGCCAGATCTGGTGCAAGAAATAAGGGTGTTGGGACCACTTGGCAATAGTGATCATAGTATGATCATGTTTGATTTAATTAGTGGAGGATAGATAGTAAAGGCATCCACAGTACTACCTTTTAACTTTCAAAAGGGAGACCATGATAGAATGAGGAATATAGTTAGGAAAAAACTAAAAGGAGTGGTTCCATGCAACCGTAATGAAGCACAGATTTGAAGAAAGGGGTTACCCACAACAACAGATTGAAAAAGCATATTATAGAGCGCGGAGCTCCTCCAGGACAGAGTTGCTTAAGACTCGTGAGAAGGTGTCAGATACAGGGTTGGTCTGCTCCTTGTTATACTCCTATCACTCTAAAACTATCACTAAATGTCTAAGGAAATATTGGCATTTAATACAGGCCATTCCGGGATTTCAGGATCTCACTTTAACAGTGGCACATAAGCGTAATATTAATCTTCGGAATTTACTTGTACCATCTGCCTTCACGGAACGAAGATTCCTTTCTAAATACAAAGGACACTTTCAATGCGGCCATTGCTCTGTGTGCATACATGCAATCACTATTAAAAATTATTTTTTACATTCAGGCAATAATCGTAAATTTTATTTGGACGATTTTTCCAATTGTGCCACTAGTCACTTGATATATGTAATCTCTTGCCCGTGTAACAAATTATATGTTGGGAAAACTTTAAGACCTGTACGGAATCGAATAATTGAGCATAGAAGTTCTATTAAAAGAGCAGCGATAGAGAAACCACTAGTCCAGCATTGGCAATTAGCAGGACACAAAATATCTGATTTGAAATTCTTTGTAATTAAAAAAGTTAAACTTAATTGGCGTGGAGGAAACATCGATGCCACCATGCTGCGTTTAGAACAACGGTACATTTACTCCCTAAATAGTTTACACCCAGAAGGTTTAAATATGGAAAAAGACCTTTGTTTTTCTCTAATAGGTTTTTTAACTTTAAGGATTGTCAGTTTGGGTGGTCCCTGCCCTGTGGGCCTAGGCAACATAGAACCATTTTATTTTTTAGTTCTATTATACTATTTATTTTTTTAGCTTTTTGGTTGGTGGTGGTTCATATAGAGATGGTAGGATTGTCTTGTACCTAAGGTCTAATGAACTGTCTCATTGACAGCTGGTTGCTCAGCACGTCTGCACATATTATACGATAGGCCCACGTCATCCAACGGGAGTACTTAATTTCTTCCCTGCGCATGAGCCGGCGTTTTTTGAAAGCTTATTTGCACAGAAATTCTGCCGAAAGTTGGTCGGCATTATCAATCTTACATTCACTGTGAGTAATCTCCCGGGGGAGCCTTGTATATGTTTATAATTTTTCGGGTTTGGCGGCTTGCTTCGCCGAGTCCACGTAGTGCAATTCAGTTTTTTAAAAAATTTATGATATGTTATTTTACCGCGGTTTTTATTATTCGTTCCTTATTCTGCAAGTTTCTACAACATAGCTAGTTGAGTTTAAAAGCACACCGAATTGTGGCTGGTGCAATTCATAATTATCCCCCCTATTTTTATCTTGGGTCTTTTTAGTTTTTGTTTTTTTAATTTGTTATTCTAATGTCTGACAGTATGTTTTTCAATGCAGTTGCATAAGTTACATGACAGGCTGATGTCACTTTAAGAGATCAGTTATTTCTTTTATGTGCATGAGTGGGCGTATTTGTAGAAAGTAGTAAGCACAGGAGCTTGATCGGCAAGATTGTTGTTATATCCACTGTGAATAACCTAATAGGTTGTTATAACTTTGTACAGATCTGTGCTTTTGGCGTTTATTTATCTATCAAGTCCACGGTTGTGTGACTCTGGGTTTAAAGATTCATGGAAGGGTTCTTAACGTTTTTTAATGTCAGTGCCTTATTTTTAAATCCTGATAGCACAGCCAGTAGGGTTTAATATGCCTTCAGTATGCTGACTTTAGATAGGAGTTTTTCACAATCGTTGTTTTAATATCATCACGTGTATGTAGTTTTTTTTTATTTGTGAAGCTCACCGAGAGCTGATAGCTCAGCGTGTCTGCACTAACCATACGATAGGCTCATGTCATCCAACGGAAGTACTTAATATCTTCTTTGCGCATGAGCCGGCGTTTTTTGAAAGCTGGTTTGCACAGAAACTCTGCCGATAGTCGGTCGGCATTATTAATCTTACATTTACTGTGAGTAACCTCCCGGGGCAGCCTTGGATATGTTTATAATTTTTCAGATTTGGCGGCGCGAATCGCCGCGTCCACGTTGGGCAATTCCTTTTTTTCAAAATTTATGAAATGACTTACCTGCTGTTTTCATCATTCGCGCCTTATCTTGTAAGGTTTCACAACATAGTTAGTTGAGTTTAAAAAGCACACCGAATTATGTTTGGTGCAATTCACAATTGCCCTTCCTACTTTTAGTTATTTATCTTGTTTCAGGTTTTGTGTTTTTTAATGTATTATGTTAATGTCTGATTGACAGCAGGTTTTTTTAAAGCAGTTGCATAAGTTACATGACAGGCTGCATCTCTTATGCGCACGAGTGGGCGTTTTTTAGAAAATGGTATGCATAGGAGCTTTGCCGGTAGGTGATCGGCTAGTTTGTTTTTTACATCTACTGTGAATAACCCCATAGGTTGTTATAATTTTGTACAGATCTGTACTTTTGGCGTCCCTATTTATCAAGTCCACGGTTGTGTGACTCTGGGTCTAAAGATTTATGGAAGGGTTCTTAACGGTTTTTAATGTCCGTGCCTTAATTTTAAATCCTTATTTTTAAATTCTGATAGCACAGCCAGTAGGGTTTAATATGCCTTCGGCATGCTGATTTTAGATGGGAGATTTTCACAATTGTTTTTCATTATCCCCATGTGTATGTTTTTTTGATTTGTAAAGCCCATCAGGCTAATGGATGGGCTGTTTTTAATAGTATACAATTTGGTTTTTAATTTTATTACACCATTGCAATTTAGAAGAGTTGCAGGTCAAATCTGGACAGACCCCGTTCATTTCTGGACGTTCCAGCTGTTTTAAATGATTATAAGACCCCTGGTTTTACAATATTAAAAATTTTTTACATGCTATTTATATATTTTTTATTTTTTAGCCTCTGTTAATTTTATAACAGTTTGAGTCGGTGCACTTTCAATGTGCAACACACATCCTTCCTAGGACCCATGTTTTATGCTTTTTATTTATTTTTCTTAGCATGTTCACAGATTTAATTTATTCCCCATAGGTATAGTGTTCTTCAGTTGTTTCCCACATCCCTGGATGTGTATGTGAGCCTCCTTGGACAGGTATTTTCATGTTTTTGGTCCGTAAGTAAGATTCAAAGTTTGCATAAGATGTAGAGCAGTTTTGTTTTTCGTCCTCATCTCTCTGCTTATCATTTGCTTATATATGTCTTTCTCACCCCTTTAGGAGTTTTTATGGGTACTATTAAAAAAGCAACACGTTTAAGAGTAGCATATAACCACAGGTATGGTTGTTTAAGTTTGCCTAAATGCCACATTCTTTAAGAGCTCACATATTAAAATAGTTTATAAGTGTTTATGAATGTCAATTATTTATTTATTTTTATAATGTATGTGTTTGAGACATTAATTTATGTATTCTCATATGGCGAGACATCTGTTTTATTTATGAATAATTTATTTACATAATTTCGAATTCATGGAATGATGTTTGAGTCACTAATTCAGGTATTTGCATGTGGTGTGTGATTTATTTGTTTTTAGCTTATCAATTGATTTATATATGTTTAGATTTACGATTTTTATTGTTTTTAAGTGTGATTTATTTATTTATTGTTTTAAATATACAAAAATTTAAAAGTTTTTTTACACAAGTTTTTTTACACAATAATTTGACCACCTCAATGTTTTTTGTCTGTTAGGTTTTTTGGTAGTCTCGTTTATGGATTGTTTCTCTGCTCCGTTTTTATTAGCAGTGCTTTATTTCATTTTATTGACTATAATTTTATTAACTTATCTTATAATGTTTTGTCTTGGGGTTTGTTTCCTTACCCTTTATAATATATATTTTTTATACTAATGTTTTATTTATATTTGTTTTTAGCCATTAAAAGCCCCTGAAGAAGATTCCCGAAACACGGCCAGTGTCGGGCCAGTGGCTAGAGTGGGTTTTCAATAAAGTGTTTTATACGTCCTTTTGTTGCTATCCACGTTTGTACTGGGTTGTTTGTTGCACGTCGAATTGTGCCTGTTTGTTGGACTAAATTGGAAGACTGGGCATCCAAATGGCAGATGAAATTTAATGTGGACAAGTGCAAAGTTATGCACCTAGGAAAGAACAACCCACACTATAGTTACACGATGCAAGGCTCCACATTAGAAACCACCACCCAGGAAGAAGATTTAGGAGTCATTGTGGATAACATGTTAAAACCCTCCGCCCAGTGTGCAGCGGCGGCCAAGAAAGCAAATAGAATGCTAGGTATCATAAGGAAAGGGATGGAGAACAAAACAAAGGATATTATAATGCCTCTGTATCGCTCCATGGTACGACCGCACCTTGAATATTGTGTGCAATTCTGGTCACCGTATCTTAAAAAGAACATAGCGTTATTAGAAAAAGTACAGAGAAGAGCCACCAAATTGGTGAAGGGGATGGAAGGCTACTCCTATGAAGAGAGGCTAAGAAGGTTAGGGCTCTTTAGCCTGGAGAAGAGACGGCTGAGGGGAGATATGATAGAAGTCTATAAATTAATGAACTGAGTGGAACGGGTAAACGTAGATCGACTGTTTATGTTATCAGAATATAGGAAGCCTAGGGGACATGTAATGAAGCTACAGGGTAAACTAAGACAAATAAGAGAAAATATTTTTTCACTCAACGTGTAATCAAACTCTGGAATCTGTTACCGGAGGATGTAGTAAGGGCTGTTAGTATAGCTGGGTTTAAAAAAGGTTTGGACAAGTTCCTGGAGGAAAGGTCCATAAAATGGAAATTACACTAACCTGGTAATTGTAGTTCCTGGAGGGTCCAGGTTAGTCCTCCAACATCGGGTAGTGCCCCTCCTCCTGCAGCCTGGAGACTGGACCAATCAAGTCTTCTATAGTATATATGCAGACGGAGCTCCCAGAAGCCCCCAGTGTACTAGTAACAAAGCATACTTAACGAAGCAACACATTAGATTAATATACAAAATGACATAATGAAAATGACATAATTAAAGAACAATTTGTTTCCCCCCCACAAAAATATCCAACTTTCTCCCCAAACGAGGAAGTCAGAACACTGTATTGCACTGGAACCAACGCCCCAGAAATCAAAATACAGCTCCGTATCAGAAATCTCAGGAGCTGACTGAACACCTGAGAAAGGAAGAGCCATAGCCAAAAACGCGGCTGCAAAAAAGGTTCGAACGGCAAGAGGAACCGTCTTATGATCCACCGTTCGGAAAGCGCGCCGCATTTTTATAACAGATAGTCGGGAGGGAAGGAGGACTAAACTGGACCCTCCAGGAACTACAATTACCAGGTTAGTGTAATTTCCATTTCCTGTTCGGTAATCCAGTTTAGTCCTCCAACATCGGAATGTAACAGAGCAGTTAAGACCGGGCGGGACCTTGCCATCCGGCGCGCAGAACCGCCGAACAAAAGAGGAATCCCGAGCCGCTGACACATCTAAACGATAGTGTGTACTGAAAGCATGCAGAGACGACCAGGTGGCCGCCTTACAGATATCTGCTGGCGGAACTAGGCTATACTCCGCCCAAGCGGTCGCCTGAGCCCTAGTGGAATGATCCAGTAGCCCCTCCGGAACAGACCGCTGCTGCAACAGATACGCAGACGCGAACGCTTCCTTGAGCCATCTTGCAACGGAGGCCTTAGCCGCCGCTTCCCCTTTACGTGCACCACCGAAGAGCACGAATAACCGGTCAGTCTTCCGAAAAGATTCGGTAGCCTTCAAATAACGACGAAGTGCACGACCCACATCGAGACGGTGAAGACTTTTGTCCGCCGACCCGACAGAGTGGGAAGAAAGAACTGGAAGAAACACTGCCTGATGCACATGAATAGGGGAAACCACCTTCGGCAAAAAGGAAGGGATCGGGGAAAAAGACAAAAAAGGTTCTCGGCAGGACAACGCATGTAGATCTGAAATACGCCGTGCCGAACAGATGGCTACAAGAAAAACCGTCTTCAGCGTAAAATCTTTCAGAAACGCCCTACTCAGGGGTTCAAAAGGTTCACGAACCAGGGCCCGCATCACTAGATTCAAGTCCCCCGGAGGAACGAAAATCCTGCGGGAGGGCCGCAAATGAAAAACAGTCGTAAGAAAACGACGTACGTCCGGATAAGAACCGTGGAGACGGCCTAAAACTTTGCCTCGATAACAAGAGATAGCCGCCAACCGGACTTTCAGGGAACTAGCCGCAAGGCCCTTATCAAAAGCAACCTGAAGAAACTTAAAACGACGGAAACGGAAACCGTCGCCGCCCAGACTCCACGCCGGGAGCACCAGTCTTCAAAGATCCCCCAAATCCGAACGTAAGTAAGAGAAGTGGACTTTTCCCCGCCCGCAGTAGGGTAGAAATCACCGCGGGGGGAGTAACCCTTCTTTTTCAGCCGAGCCCTCTCCATGGCCAAACCGTAAGCGAGAATCGACCCACTTGGGGCATCCGCAAGGGTCCCTGAAAAAGAAGATTCGGCAGCGTGGATAGGAGCCAAGGAATGCCGTCGCTCAGCCGGACCAGATCGGCATACCAGGGCCACCCAGGCCAGTCCGGGGCCACCAGTAACACTCGACCCCGATGGCCCTCGATGCACTGAACGACTCGGCCAATCAGAACCCACGGAGGAAAGACATAAAGAAGGCCGGACGTTGGCCACGGCTGAATGAGAGCGTCGAGACCCTCGGACATGCGCTCCCTTTGCCTGCTGAAGAAGCGTCCTGTCTCGGCCGATTGAAATGTCGCCATGAGATCCATGAAGGGCGGCGCCCCCCCCCCCCCCCCCGACGAACTATTTGTGCGTAAACTTGCGGGTTTAGCTCCCACTCTCCGGGGTCCACCCGCACTCTGCAGAGAAAATCGGCCTGAACATTGTCTGCGCCTGCAATAGGCGCTGCCGAGATGGCCGGAAGACGAGACTGCACCCAATTGACCAAGGCCATCGCTTCTGATTCCAGGGCCATGCTGCCGGTGCCCCCTTGGCGATTGATGTAAGCTACGGTGGTCGCAAAGTCCGAGAGGACTCGCACCGGCCGGTCGAGAACTAGGGCTTTGAGGCCAAGAGGGCTAGCCGCACCGCCCGCAATCCGAGGCGGTTGATCGACCAAGAAGTCTCCAGGGGAGACCATTCCCCTTGAGCGAAGCGGGTCTCGCAGTGAGCCCCCCAGCCGGTTAAGCTGGCATCCGTTGTGAACGGAACCCAAAGTGGAGGCTCCAGGGAATCCCCCGCGCCAGGTTCTCGGAGGAGAGCCACCACCGGAGTGATCGGCGAACCGCCCTTGGGCAAGTCAATCTCCTGTTCAACGAGTCGAATTGGTTGGACCAACGGCGCAGCAGAGCACTCTGCAGCGGGCGCATGTGGAAGCGCGCCCAGGGCACCACCTCCAAGGTTGCTGCCAGCGTACCGAGGAGCTGCAGCTATCACCATGCAGACGGAGCGGGCATCCCCCTGAAGAGTCGGACAAGAGACCGAATGCGGCGCTCCGGCAGGCACACCAAGCCCCGTGCTGTGTCGAGGCTCACTCCCAGATACTCGAGATCCTGAGTCGGGCACAGACAACTCTTGCATTCTTTCACCACCCAGCCGAGGGACCACAGCAGAGCCACCACCCTGCTCGTGACGTGCACACACTCCCGACTGGACTTTGCCCGAATCCACCAGTCGTCGAGATACGGATGGACCAGGATGCCCACTTTGCACAAGGCCGCCGCGACCACTACCATCACGTTTGTGAAGGTGCGGGGGGCCATGGCGAGACCAAACGGCATGGCCGGAAATTGGAAGTGGCCCCACGGAAGAGCGAAGTGGAGAAACCGTTGATGAGACGGCCGGATGAGAATGTGTAATGTGGTCTGCAGCAGCTGTGGAAGATCCTGCAGCAGGGGCTCTGAGGAGGGGGGAGATAAGGTGCTGAGGGACCCAGCTAGCAACGCAGTGGGTATGGGGAAAGCCTCCGGGATGCAGCGTGCAGGTGTAACACAAGCAAGCTATTAATGTACCCTTTGGCTGATTACATTTCACATATAATACAGCCAGAGAAAAAAGCATTGTAGAGACTTAAACCACCTTTCCTCTTCTTGTGTGGGGTTTCATTTATTTATTTATTTATTTATTTTTTTATTTTTTTTGCATTTAAAACAAAAAGCAAGGAAGGCTCAGGGAAACCAAAATCCTTTTCTTAAACAGTCTTGGAAACTCCACGTGCCTCCACAGCATGATTAAGTGTGTGGAAACTGCTGTTGAGAGAAAAACAAAACATCCGCTGGCACCGAAAAACTGTCAGGTATTCGCAGAACTGAGAAGGGAACTGTCAGTCATTCACTGTGCTGGCATAGAGAAACTTTCAAGGTCAGGGTAAGGCAATTACAGTGACTGAAAGTAGGGAAATTAGAGTGGGATCCCTCCGCAGCCATTCAGACCTCCATGGTAGGGGCTGAAAGGTGTTTCTGGGGAGGGATGTAGAAGCTCAATCCAGCCATAGGAAAATTACAGTGAGCATGCTTAATTAGGCCGAGCCCAAAACAGTCAGGATCCAAAACACTGACTTAAAACCTCAACCAAATGGTATATTGAATAACACAGGTACAATAATCAGTAGGACGTACAAAGTAACCCGGCTGCAGTTTGTGGACTAAAAAGTCAAAGTAGGCACTTCCAAACTCAGGGGCAGCCGGTCCGGATACAGCTGAAAGCATCCCCGAGCAGCTGAGGCAAGGAAGAAAAAACAAAAACAGAGTACTCACAGGTTTCTTACCGAAAATGATACCTGAACTTCCTGGAGGTATCCAAACTCTCGTGGTAAAGACTCAGTGCAGCGTAAAGCCAATGGAGAGCTCCCCCGAAGCCAAGCTCCGGAGTTCCCAAGTTCCTCAGGGGAAGCAAGATGCTGGGGGAAGAGCAGAGCTGATGCCTGAGGTCCCTGTGTTTCTTCTGACAGCCTATGCAGCGTAAACCTGAATAAGGCACAGGGAGAACTAAAAAGAAATAACTGCGTCCCGCAGGAACAGGCATTTAACAATATTCCCCATAATAGGTAATGCCTCAGCCAGCCTTCTTTGTTGGGCACAGTGGGGAATGGAAGCCATGAGCCCTGCACCCTTCATCAGTGACTCAGCATTGTACTGTGGCTCTGAATTGCATACTGTTCTCTATCCATGCCTTCTGTACTTTTTATCCATTATGTTCATACATAGGCAGAGAAAAAAGTAACCTCTGCACAACTGACATCTAGCAAGTGTTGTGGAAAGAAGAAAAAAACTGAAACAACAATATAGCTTTTAGAAGCCAGCAGAGAAGTAATCTGGCTTCCCGCCAAAAACCGAGGCTCATTAGCTATTCAAAATGGCCACCAGCAAAAATAAAACACCAAAAGAGTGAATTAAAACCCCCAAAAGCTAAGGAATTAACTTAAAAAGTCAAAGAAGAAGGTGGGAGGGTTGCAGGCATGAGAGAAATGCCTAAAATCGCTGAAAAATCAAGAAAAATCAATCGAGTTACCACAGAGCTGCAAACAGCAGTGGGAGAAGACATTCCAGGTCTGAGGAAACTGCAGCACAGCTCTTGCAGATGCCAGAGTCAGTCATTGTACCTCTGCGGGACCCACAAATCACACATTGAGGTTTGGCAGCCATGCTAAGGCAACCTGCTTCCAGGGGGAAAGAAGGAAACAGGAACAGGGAAGCCCACAGCAAAGGGACTAACCGTATTCAAATCAGTACAGCTTTAAATTTAAAATTTTTTTTTTTTTTTTTGTTTACAGAAAACAAAATACTCCCCAGAATCCTAGGGGTGCCCTGAGCAAAATCGCCAGCAAAAGAAACCCCAAAAATGCCAGGGGAACCCGTGCACAAGTGTTAAAAAGTGCCCTTAAAAAGCACACTTTAGAAATCCAAAATGGCCGCCGCACTTTTCCACCCCCAATAAAAAAGGGCGCGAAAATACAAAGGTAACCAAATAATATGGAAAAGAAAGAAAACGACCCTCTAATACAGGGCAAGCGAAAAAAATCAGGAAAAAGTGCAATTTGGAAGCCAGGGGAGCAGACAGAGCCTCTGACAATGCCAAAAACAACAGAGCTGAAAAGATAAAGCAAGGAAAATTCCTACCAGCTCAGGGAACAGCAAGGAACTCAGCCAACTTCTCCAAGTGACAGGCAATGCTGTAGCAGGTATGGCTCTTCCCCGAACAGTCTTGGGGAGAGCTCAACCCAGGTTTCAGATATTGCCAGGCAGGAAGGCAGGAGCCCAATGCAGGTCTGGCTTCCCCCAGGATGTCCCCTGTGGCAATGCTCCTTTTTTTTTTTTTTAAAGATACAGCTACCTAGGCAAAGAAATGGTAAATAAAGGACCCAAAATAAAACCCCAAAAGAACTAACTAACTAGTGTTGCTCCTTCAAGTGTCACTTAGTGTGCCCAGAAAGGGCACAGAAGTCTGCAAGCTGCAAGGAGACTGGACACACTGGGGGCTTCTGGGAGCTCCGTCTGCATATATACTACAGAAGACTTGATTGGTCCAGTCTCCAGGCTGCAGGAGGAGGGGCACTACCCGATGTTGGAGGACTAAACTGGATTACCGAACAGGAACCACTATTAAAAAGGGACCCAGGATATCAATGCTTGACCCAGTACAAGCATTGTGGAACCTGTGTCTTTTGGGGATATTGCTAGGTACGTATAACCTAGATTGGCCACTGTTGGAAACAGGATACTGGGCTTGATGGACCTCGGTCTGACCCAGTATGGCATGTCTTATGTTCTTATGATGCTTAGGAGATATAACCTTAGGAGGGGGAGGCCACCCTTCAATAAGACTTAGGTTTCGATACCTGAGATCCTTGAGAGGAAGATGAAGCTCTCGATGATGTCAATGCTAAAGATACGGCGTCAGAGCAAAGAGGGTGCCCAGCGTTGCAGTTCGATTCTGTAGGCCTCTCTTTGTCATCTTCCTACAGAGAGGACATTCTGAGAGCTGATGATCTGGTCCTAAGCATTTTAGACACCAGTCATGGGTGTCTGTGGCCGAGATGGTACCGCCAAACTTAGAACACTTCTTGGAGTGGAGGAGTGGCCTAGTGGGTGGGGCAAGGTACTTCAGGCCGGAAGGTCGGGGGTTAAAATCCCACTAGAGGACAGCAACCTTGGGCCGGAAGGACTGGGGTTTCTAGTCCCACAGGTGCTCCTTGTGGTCTTGGGCAAGCCGCTTAACCCTCAATAGCCCATGTTCCCTGTAAGCACAGTTACTTACCTGTAACAGGTGATCTCTGGGAACAGCAGGAATAAGTCTTCACATATGGGAATCGTCGCTACCGACAGAGCCTGCGCGGGAACGCTCTCCAGCGTCCAGTAAGAAAGCTTTTGGGAGCATCCCACAGCGCCTGCACGCTGCCTTCCCGCCTTTCCCAACCGCCTCTCATCAGTTCGAGTTTTAAAGCTGAGACAAAGAGAGAGAGAGGAAAGGAAAGATACATAGATTAATACAACTCCTAGGGGAGGTGGGTGGGTTGTGAAGACTTATTCCTGCTGTTCCCAGAGATCACCTGTTACAGGTAAGTAATTGTGCTATCTCCAGGAACAAGCAGGAATGAGTCTTCACATATGGGGACTCCCCAGCTGGAGATGCCAGGGAGAGCCCCAAGGTTGTGAGTCCCTGAGAAGGGCTCTACCTTCCCCCATGGATCTCGGGCATCCAACCAGGGATGGGGGGTAGGAGTTGATTAGGTATGGAACAGGTGTTTGAGAACAGCCTGACCAAACAAGGCATCCCGGCGGGAGTCCTTGTCCAAGCAGTAATGGGCTGTGAAGGTATTTATTTATTTACAGTTCTTATATACCGCGCTCTTTGGTACCAGCGCGGTTTACAGTTAACAAATTTTGCATTGGGACAATCCTTTGCTTACATTATAACAGGGTTGGTAACTTGGAGATAACAGGGGAAACTATATACAAATTATATACAAACAGAGTATTATCAGTGTCTGAATTTGAACCAAGGCCCAGGTGGCCGCTCGACAGATTTGGTCGATGGACACAGAGTTTAGATGAGCCATAGAGGCTGCCATGGCTCTCACATTGTGAGCTGTGACATGGCCCTCCAGAGAAAGGTTCTTACTCTGGTAGGCGAAAGAAATACACTGAGCAATCCAATTTGACAGTGTTCTCTTAGAGACTGGAAGTCCTAAATGAGAGGGATCAAAAGCAACAAAGAGTTGAGAGGACTTTCTATGTTGCTGTGTCCTTTGTAAGTAAAAAGCGAGCGCTCTCTTACAATCCAGGGTAAGGAGATTCCTCTCTGCACTTGATGCATGAGGTCCTGGAAAAAAGACAGGTAAATACACCTCCTGGTTAAGACCCTTCTTTGCACACCAAATGGTAAAACTTTTCCATTTGAAAGCATAGGAACGTCTAGTGGAAGGCTTTCTGGAAGCATGAAGGATATCCTTCACCTGCTGAGAAAGATGCAAATCTTGAAGGTCTAGGCCTTCAGCAACCAGGCCCTGAGATGGAGAGACTGGGGATTTGGATGCCATAACGTTCCCTCTTCCTGGGACAGGAGGTCTGGAGCAGATCCCAAGTCCAGGGAAGGAGTTTGAGAGAGATGCAGAAGTAGAGGGTACCACACTTGGCGTGGCCAACGTGGTGCTATGAGGATCATTGACCCTCGATCTCTCTGAAGCTTGAAGAGAGTTTTGGGGATTAGGGGAATGGGTGGAAAAGCGTAAAGGAAGCCTTGACCCCAGTGAAGGAGGAAGGCATCCTTGGCCTGAACTCCCTGACATGGAATTCTGGAACAGAACCGGGGAAGTTTGGCGATCCACGGACTTGCAAAGAGGTCTATGTCCGGGTTTCCCCAAATCTGAAAGATTCTGGCTATCTGGTCCATATGGAGGGACCACTCGTGTGGAAGCAGAACTCGACTGAGTTTGTCTGCCCAAGAGTTTTGAACACCTGGAAGATATATTGCCAGAAGATGAATTTGATGCTCTCTGGCAAAGGCCCACAATCTCAAAGCTTCGTTGCAAAGCGACAGAGAGCCAGTCCCGCCCTGCTTGTTCACGTAGAACATGGCTACTTGGTTGTCCGTGTGGATGAGGATTATCTTGCAGCTGAGCAGGGTGTGGAAGACAGAGCTAGAAAAATTGCTCTGAGCTCCAAGAGGTTGATATGTAGAGAAGTCTCCTGTGGAGACCAGATGCCCTGGGTGGAGAGATCTTGTAGATGAGCTCCCCAACCCCTTGGAGAGGCATCTGTTGTAAGGGTTGCTTGGGGTAACAACTGTTGAAAAGGGGACCCCAGCAACAGGTTTTGAGTGGACTTCCACCACTGGAGAGACCAAAAAAGGCGACTGGAGGTTGCTATTTTGTCTGATAGGCATCCTGATGCCTGGGTCCATTGGGTGGATAAAGTCCATTGAGCTGCCCTCATGTGAAGGCGAGCGTAAGGAACCACATGCACGGTGGATGCCATGTGGCCTAACAGTTGTAACATCTCGAGCAGTTAAATGGGACTTTAACTGAATCTGGGAGGCTAACTGCACCAAGCGTAGGCAACGGGCCTGGGGAAGATAGGCTCTTGCAGTTGTGGTATCCAGCAAGGCCCCTATGAACTCTAGTGACTGAGTAGGGGTGAGATGGGATTTTGGGATGTTTATTACAAGTCCCAGATATTGAAGAACACGCCTTGTGCAGGCTAGGGAAGTCTGGGCCTCTGACTGGGATGGAGCTCGGATGAGCCAGTCGTCCAGATATGGGAATACGAATATTCCTAGAGTGCGTAGAAATGCAGCTACTACTGCCATGCATTTTGTGAACACTCTTGGTGCAGAGGCCAGACCGAAAGGAAGCACTCTGTATTGGTAGTGCTTTCCTTGATAAAGGAACCGAAGGAACCTTCTGTGTGTTGGATGGATGAGGACATGGGTGTACGCATCCTTGAGATCTAGAGAACAAAGCCAATCCTGACTCTGAAGGTATGGAAGGAGAGCACCGAGAGAAATCATCTTGAATTTCTCTTTGCATAGAAACTTGTTCAATTCTCTGAGATCTAAAATGGGTCTGTAGACCCCTGTTTTCTTTGGGATAAGAAAATAGGGGGAGTAGAACCCTGAGCCCTGTTGAAGAAGGGGTACTTCTTCTATTGCTTTTTGGGCAAGAAGGGTAGCAATCTCCTGACCCAGAAGGTCGAGGATAGATGTTGGAAAATTGAACTGTCTCACCATGGTGTGAGGAGGAAGGTTTAAGAAATGAAGCTTGTACGCCTCCCTTATGATGGAGAGGGTCCATTGCTCTGCTGTGATTTGTTCCCATCTGGGAGCAAAGTGAGCTAACCTTCCTGGATTAGTGAGAGGCTCTGGTTCTTCTAGAGCCAGAAAGTCTAAGTTGTCTAGTTGTAAGTCAAAGGCCCTGAGGAGGCTGAGGCTGTTGGGCCGTAGCAGTCCTTGCAGCCTTAGGCTTGGCCTGTTTAGGTTGTTGCTGACGCTTTGCAGCAAAACGACCTGCAGAAGATGTCTGCTGACCATAAACAAGATAGTATCTCCCTTTTTTGGGATAAAGCGTAGTTACTCACCTGTAACAGGTGTTCTCCAGGAGCAGCAGGAATCAGTCCTCACTTATGGGTGACGTCGGCGCCGACGGAGCCCTCGCGGAGCAATTTTCCCCAGCTTTCAAAGAAAGCCTTTGGGAATTGCAGCGCGCATGCGCGGTCCTCTTCCCGCCCAAGGGTGCCATCTTAGCCAGTCAGATGACATAGCTAAAAAAGACAGCATAAAAATTTGCAAAAAAGTAAAGCAGACGATTGCAACTCCAAGGGGAGGAGGGAGGGTTGTGAGGACTGATTCCTGCTGCTCCTGGAGAACACCTGTTACAGGTGAGTAACTACGCTTTCTCCAGGACCAAGCAGGAAGTCAGTCCTCACTTATGGGACTCCCAAGCTCAAGGCTACCGGAGACCCTAAGCACAAAAATGAGCTCCCTCTAGCTCAGCAGCACAGAAGGAAGGATCTTCGCTGAATAATTACCCACCGGTAGCCCACATCCGGGATGGAGGGTAGGAGTTGCTCAGACCTCAAAGAGATTACGGAGGACTGCCTGTCCGAAAGCACTGTCCCTGCGGGACTCCCTCTCGAGACAGTAATGGACCGCAAAAGTCTGGCTCGAAGACCAAGTAGTGGCCCGGCAGATGTCTGCCAGCGGAACAGAGCGGAGGTAAGCCACTGACGTGGCCTTTGCCCGAACGCAGTGAGCCGTGACTCGACCTTCCAAGGAGAGTCCGGCTGCCCCATAAGCCCAAGTGATACAGTCCGCAACCCAGATGGACAGAGTACGCTTGGAGACCGGGAGCCCCAATTTATTGGGGTCGAAAGATACAAAAAGCTGAGCAGCTTTACGGTGCTCCCGCGTACGGTCAAGGTAGAAGTTCAGAGCCCTTCTACAGTCCAGGGTATGGAGGACCGTTTCAGCTCGGCTGGAGTGTGGTCTGGGAAAGAAGGTTGGAAGTACCACCTCCTGATTGATATGAAAAGGGGAGACCACTTTGGAAGAAATTTTGGGTGAGTCCGTAGGACTACCCTATTTTTGTAGAACCGAGTGTAAGGGGGATCAGACACGAGGGCCTGCAATTCACTTACGCGTCTAGCGGAAGTGAGGGCTATCAAGAATAGTGTTTTCCAAGAAAGAAAACGGAGAGGACAGGTAGCCATAGGTTCAAAAGGCGGACAGGTGATCCGCTGCAAAACCACATTCAGGTCCCAGTCAGGCGCTGGCGGGCGCAGAGGTGGTTTAAGTAGAAGACGACCTCGGAGAAACCTCGCTACAAGAGGGTCGCTGGAAAGAGGTCTGCCGTCCACCGGCACATGATGTGCTGAAAGAGCACTGAGGTGAACTTTGACGGAGTTGGACTTAAGTCCTAGATTAGAGAGGTAGAGCAAGTACTGCAGGATCACCGACACCGGGCAGGAGAAGGGATCCTGAGACTGTTGGCCACACCAAACGGAAAAGCGACGCCATTTAAGGGCGTAGCATTTGCGGGTAGAAGGTCGCCGAGAAGCTAGGACGACCTCCTCCACTTCTGCCGGCAGGAGAAGGGGAGCGAGGACTACCCTCTCAGCAGCCAGGCCATCAGGTTGAGAGACCTGAGGTTGGGGTGTAGCAGAGACCCCTGATCCTGAGTGAGGAGATCTGGTTGTAACCCCAGAGGGAATGGATCCTCCACCGCTAATTGCAGCAGGAGCGGAAACCACGGCTGTCTGGGCCAGCGAGGGGCCACCAGGATCATGAGGGCTTTGTCTCGGAGAACCTTGAAAAGAGTCCGGGAGACTAGCGGGATGGGAGGGAAAGCGTACAGAAGGCTCTCCGACCAGGAGAGTAGAAAAGCGTCCGCCGCAACCCGAAGGGGGTGTGGCTGACGAGAGCAGAAGCGAGGAAGTTGCCGGTTGTGAGGACTGGCAAAGAGATCCATCGTGGGGAGGCCCCACTTTAGAAAGAGCTTCTGAACTACCAAGGGATCCAGACGCCACTCGTGCGGCTGAAGGATCCTGCTGAGTTTGTCCGCCAGGTAATTCTCTTGGCCTGGGAGATAAACTGCCTTGAGGAGAATGCCATGACTGACGGCCCAAGAGCAGAGCTTCTGTGCCTCCCGGCAGAGGAGGAAGGAGCCCGTGCCCCCCTGCTTGTTCACGTAGAACATGGCAACTTGATTGTCCGTCTGGACAAGGACGGACTGGTGAGAAGTCAGGTGGGAGAAGGCCTTGAGAGCCAGGCGGATCGCCCTGAGCTCCAGGAAGTTGATCTGCTGAGCAGACTCCCATGTGGACCAGAGGCCCTGAGTACGTGCCCCTTGGCAATGTGCTCCCCAGCCCAGGAGGGATGCATCTGTCGTCAGCACCTGGGCCGGCTGAGGTGACTGAAACGGCATGCCGAGTACCAGGTTCGGCCGATGAAGCCACCACCGGAGAGACGAGATCAGCGGCTCGGAGACGCGCACTAGGTCTGCTAGGCCGCCTGTGGCTTGTCGCCACTGCTGGCGGAGACACCATTGAGCAGGCCGCATATGCAGGCGGGCATTGGGGGTCACATGGACGGTGGAAGCCATATGGCCGAGTAGTCTCAGGAAGCGCCTGGCGGAGACCAGGGGCTGGCTGCGAAAACGGTCGGCTAGGTCCATGAGCCGTAGAGCCCTGTCGAGCGGTAGGTATGCTCGTGCCGGAGGAGTGTGCAGCCTTGCGCCGATGAACTCGAGATCCTGTGAGGGGAGCAAAGTGGACTTTGCGAAGTTTATAACAAAGCCCAAGTGCTGCAGAAGAGTCACCGTGCGGCGCGTGGCGTTGGTGACCTCCAGAGCGGACGCTGCTCTGATGAGCCAGTCGTCGAGGTACGGAAAGACATAGAGGCCGTGAAGCCGGAGATGGGCCGCCACCACCGCGAGACATTTTGTGAAGACTCGCGGTGCGGAGGACAGGCCAAAGGGCAGTACTCTGTACTGGTAATGATTTCCTGCCACCACAAACCTTAGGTATTGTCGGTGGCTTGGGTGGATGAGGATGTGCGTGTAGGCATCCTTTAGATCCAAGGAGCATAGCCAATCTCCCTGCTGGAGGTAGGGCAGAAGGATTCCAAGGGTAAGCATCTTGAACTTCTCTTGCACGAGGAACTTGTTGAGGTTGCGCAGGTCCAGGATGGGTCTGAGGCCTCCTGTTCTCTTTGGTATCAGAAAATACCTGGAGTAAAAGCCTTGACCTTTCAGGTGGTGGGGCACCGGTTCCACCGCCTGTTCCTGTAGAAGACCTGCTAACTCCTGAAGGAGTAATTCCCTGTGCAGAGGGGGTCGTGGAGGTTCCCCCGGAAAAAAGGAGGGAGGGACCTGGTGGAAGTGGAGAAGATAGCCTTCTCGCACGACTTGAAGCACACCCAGGCATCTGAGGTGATGCTGGACCACCTGTGGGCGAAGTGAACCAGCCGGCCTCCGGTGCTGGGAGGAACCAGCAGGGGGGGAGAGGCTATGCTTAGTGAGTCAAAAACCCCCACCCTGCTGAGCAGGGGCTGGTGGTGCAGGCTTGGGGGCTTGCTGCCTACGGGACCCGTTACCCCGTCCCTTGGCCTGCTGGCCCTGTTGGGGAGCTGCAGGGGCCTGATAATGGGGGTATTGTTTGTAGGCAGCCGCCTTCCTCGGGTAAAAGGACTTCTTTCCCGAGCCCTTCTTTTTCTGGGAAGGGGCGGAGGTCTTCCTAGAAAGCCTAGTCCTGGTGAGAGTCTCCGTCTCAATTTGTGCAGCCTTTTCAGCCATGGGCTTGCCAAAGAGGTTTTCGCCTCGGCAGGGGACATCGACCAACTTGTCCTGCACCCAGGGCTCGAGGTCAGATGACTGAAGCCAAGCCTGTCGGCAGGCACCGATGCCGGCTGCGGCCACTCGAGCCGATGCTTCAAAGCCATCGTAGGCTGCTCGGGATATGAATTTTGAGCATTCCCGAATACCAGTGGACAAGGCCAGGAACCTCCGCAAGGGTTCCTCGGACAAACCAGCGGAGAAGCCGGCTAGCTCTTTAGCCAGGTCTCGGAGATACATGCCCATGTATAGCTGGTAGGTCTGGACACGACACGCAAGCATAGAGCCCTGGAAACACTTCTTGCCAAGGCCATCCAGGTTACGGGCCTCCCTGCCAGGAGGCACCGAGGAGTGCATCTTCTGGCTCTTAAGACGATGCATGGCCGATTCCACTACCATGGAATGGTGTGGCAGCTGTGCTTTTTGGAAGCCAGGGCTCTTGCGGACTCGATAGATAGAATCGACCCGCTTGCTCAGGACCGGCGAGGTGGCCGGACTCTCCCACATGCGGAAGAGTAGTCGTTCCAGCATGGGAGGAACCGGTACAGTAAAGTGTTCCCTTGCGGGAGAGTCATACTGGAGGGCGTCGAGCTCTTCGGCTCGAGGCTCCTCCTCGGGGTCCGCAGGGAAGGCCAAAGCCTTGGCCATATCCCTGACGAAGTCCGAGAACCGGGCATCCTCCGGGGGGGACTGCTTCCGAGGCTCGGACTCCGGTGAGTCCGAGGGGACACACCGAGTCCGGAAAGAATCAGGCGACTCTTCCTCTTCAGACTCCCAGACCGACTCCGACGAGGACTCGGTGGGGTCGGCCCAGGCAGGGCGCGGCGCCTGCCGCCCCGACGCCGAGGGAGTCGGCGTTGGCGACCTCGGTCCCGAACGGGAGGCCGAGGGTGACCTCGACCGAGGATCGGCTCGGTCTCGGGGGTCGACTTGGACGTCGACGTCCCGGCGGTCGGGGCAGCGGCGCCAGCGAAGCCAGCGAGCAGTGCCCGCTGCTGGTCCATGAAGGCAGACAATCTGCTCTCCAAGGCCGTCAACCTGAGTCCGAGCTCAGGTGACCCAGCAGCCCCCGACTCGGGCCCCGACGGCGTCGGGCCCGACGTCGGCTGTCTCGGAGGCGAGTCCAGGAGGACCACAGGACTTACCCGAGCAGGCAGCTCCGACTCCAGGCGAGGTCGCTTCGTGAGATGCTCCTTCTCCAAGGACCCGGGACGGCTATCGGGGCTATGCGACCTGGCCCTCGCGGAGCCAGGAGCGTCCACCGACGCCGCCCTCGCGGGTTTCACCTTACGACGATGGTCCCCGGAGGGAGAACCCCTGTCGGAGGAACTCCGGCGACGGTCCGAGCTGGAACCTTTGGACGCGGAGGCCTCCGACGAGGTCCGGGTACGGCTGGGGTCAGCGAAGATCCTATCCCGCTGATGCCGCCGACTTCTCAACGCTTTGGAGGACATTTTGCCACAGGGCCCACAGATCAGTTCTTCATGATCCGGGCCCAGGCAGCGGAGGCAAAAGTCGTGTGTGTCAGTTAGTGACTTATTTCGGTCACACTGACCACACCGCTTGAAACCACTGGCAGCCATCGGGGGAAAAAGGGCCCCGGCGAGGTCAAAGGACCGGGCTGCCAGGGAAAAAACCGAAACGAAAAACTGACTAAGTCAGAAAAACCGAAAAATAAGAAGAGGACTCGAGACCGGCGTTGCGAGTCCGGCGGGAAAAAGACCGGCGTCGAACCGAATGGAAAAAAAGAGAAATTCTGAAGAAAAATCAACTTTTTCGCGGAGACACGACGGGTACGTCTGTAGGGCTCCGCGGAAAAAAGAAGACTGGCTAAGATGGCACCCTTGGGCGGGAAGAGGACCGCGCATGCGCGCTGCAATTCCCAAAGGCTTTCTTTGAAAGCTGGGGAAAATTGCTCCGCGAGGGCTCCGTCGGCGCCGACGTCACCCATAAGTGAGGACTGACTTCCTGCTTGGTCCTGGAGAAAAAGCCTTTTTGAACAACCTTTTTTTAACAGGAGCAGAAGTAGACTTTGAAAGTCTATCTAAAGCAGAATTTTCAGCATCCATCTGAGTGGCCTTTGCTTGCCAATCCTTTCCAAAAAGGTTTTCACCTGTACAAGGAAGATTTCCTAATCCATCTTGGACCCAGGGTTCCAAATCAGAAGCTTGTAACCAAGCAACTCTGCGTGCAGCTATGGCAATAGCCGAGGCTCTGCTGGCACACTCAAAAGAGTCAAAGGCTGCACGTTTGGAAAATTTGGAAACATCCTGGGCATGTTTAAGCCAGGTGAGAAACTCCTCCATTTTATCTTCTGAAATAAAAGGGGCTAAAGTCTGCAGATGATCTGTAACTCCTTTTAGAAACATCCCCATATAGAGACTATAGGAGTTGATTCTGGCAGTAAGCATGTTGGCCTGGAAAATCTTCCGGCCAAAAGCATCTAAGGTTCTGTATTCTCTTTCTGGAGGATTAGATGAGTGCCTTTTTGCACTCTAACTTCTTTATGGCAGACTCCACCACAATAGAGTGGTGAGGAAGTTGAGTCTTATGAAAGCCAGGACAGGGAGGAACACGGTACATGGTGTCCAACCTACGAGAATTAGGGGAGGTGGTGAGAGGAGTCTCCCATATGCCCAACATGTGATCATAAAGGATCTCATGAATTGGTAAAGTAGCTGCCTCCTTAGGAGCCTTAGGATATTGTAAAATATCCAATTGTTTGGCTCTAGGCTCTGACTCAGGGGCCACAGAGATGGAGAGGCCCCTGGCCACTTCCCTAATGAAGTCTTGGAAAGACAAGTCTTCTGGAGGAGACATTCTCCTTTTTGGAGAAGGCGGCTCCTGAAGGAGTACCGATGCTTCGACAGAAGCCTCTGATTCATCAGAGTCCTCGGAGGAATCGAAGTATCGCCTCTCTGGATGCTCCTTCAGAGCCCGATACGCGTACCGAGTGGTATCAACATCGGGAGTGATCGGTACCGGTTCGGTACCGATGGGCATCCTAGGACAGGGTACCGCTGCAGTCGACACCGAAGCTGATGTTGATGTTGATGCAATCGGTCCCGGTCCCGGTACCGATATCGGTGCCGGAACCGGTACCGACAACAGAGTTTGTTGCGGTACCGGAGGCGTCGCAGCCTGTATGAATGCCGTAATGGCACGCTGCATGGTCAGAATATTCTGATCCATCGACACCACCAATGTCTAGATGTCGATACCAGTGGAAACCACCGGTACCCCAGAACATGGCAACAGGTGATCGGTCGAGGCCACGCCATCGATGTCAACCTGTGATCCCATAGATGAAGCTTTGGAAGCCGAGGCTTCCCGCTGGGGTAATTTTGCTGGTGTAGAATCCTCGAGGGCAAGCCCAGAGGCATCTCGATGCTTAGAGGGAGATCTACCCTTCGAGGACCGCTGGACTTGTTTGGTTACCTGAGATCCATGAGAGTAAGCAGCAGCCCTGGAAGATGTCGATGCCACCGAAGCTGCATCAGAGGGAAACAGGGTACTGAGCTTAGCCGCTCGGTTTTGTCGACCTCTTTTAGACATCATGGAACAGGACGCACAATCCGTGATGGAATGGTCAGGACCCAAACATTTTAAACACCAATAGTACCGCTGCACTTCGTGCACTTTTTAAACCCGTAGGCGGGCTTTTCCATGAGGAAAAATATTTCCTAGGCCTAAGGCCGAAGAAAAAAATTGCACAGAAGTGGGAAACGGTAGGGGTTTTTTTTTTTTTTTTTTTTAGAAGAAAAGACCGGCGGTACCGGTCCGACGTCGAAGAACGCAGACGCGAGACCAAAGAACTAGAAAAAAATAAAGAAATTCTTCAGCGGTGACAGGAACACAACCTGCTGGCTCCGCGGAAAAGAAGAACTGGAGAGAAGCGGTTGGGGAAGGCAACGCGCAGGCGCTGTGGGATGCTCCCAAAAGCTTTCTTACTGGACGCTGGGGTGAGTTCCCGCGCAGGCTCCGTCGGTACCGACGATACCCATATGTGAAGGCTTGTTCCTGGAGATAAATAGTTATCTCCAAGTTATAATGCCCTGTTCAATGTAATTTCAGTTTGTTCAATGTAAACCGCACTGATGCAGAATAGCGCGGTATATAAGAGAATGTAAATAAATAAATTAAATAAATAAAACCACTGGATAGTTTTTCCATTGTGTCTGACAAAATGGATGGCCTAGGTCTAAGATGGCATTGATGCACCTGACGGAAAGAAGAAATTCTTTTCTTCAGTGTTTTGTTTTGTTTTTTAAGAGAAAGACAGAGTACCAACATTGATGGGAAGGCAGACGCAAACCACAAAAATATGAAAAAACTGGAATTTTCTGCGGTGACAGGAATTGCTCCCTGTCAGCTCTGCAGAAAACAAAGAACTGAGGAGGGAGAGTTGGAAAGGCGGAGAGGCAGCTACGCAGGCACAGTGGGATGCTCGCAAAAGCTTTCCTACACGAGCTCCAGCGGTACCAATTGAAGAAAACCGCGTGATCTGGCCACAATACCACAGCTCTTTCGGTCTCTGGTCCCTCAAGCAGTGAGAAATCAGCAGAAAATAACACAGAACACAATCACCACAAAGTGCTACTTTCTTTCAGCTCAGAGGGAAAACAGACAGTCTATGGATGCAGCACAGTTCTACGTCTGTTGGGTTCAAATTCAATGGCGTCATTGTGGATACCATGTTAAAACCCTCGGCCCAGTGTGCAGCGGCGGCCAAGAGAGCAAATAGAATGCTAGGTATGATAAGGAAAGGAATGGAAAATAAAACAAAAGATATTATAATGCCTCTATATCGTTCCATGGTGAGACCGCACCTTGAATATTGTGTGCAATTCTGGTCGCCGTATCTTAAAAAGGATATAGCGATTTTAGAAAAGGTTCAGAGAAGAGCCACCAAAATGGTAAAGGGGATGGAAGGATACTCCTATGAAGAAAGGCTAAAAAGGTTGGGGCTCTTTAACCTGGAAAAAAGACGGCTGAGGGGAGATATGATAGAAGTCTATAAATTAATGAACGGAGTGGAACGGGTAAACGTACATCGATTGTTTACCTTATCAGAATATAGAAAGACTAGGGGACATGCAATGAAGCTACAGGGTAAACTATTTAAGACTAATAAAAGAAAATATTTTTTCACTCAACGTGTAATCAAACTCTGGAATTTGTTACCGGAGGATGTAGTAAAGGCTGTTAGTGTAGCTGGGTTTAAAAAAGGTTTGGACAAGTTCCTGGAGGAAAGGTCCATAAACCATTATTAAGAAGGGACCCAGGATATCAATGCTTGAACCAATACAAGCATTGTGGAACCTGTGTCCCTTGGGGAAACTGCTAGGTACGTATGACCTAGATTGGCCACTGTTGGAAACAGAATACTGGGCTTGATGGACCTTGGTCTGACCCAGTATGGCATATCTTATGTTCTTATGTTCCTCCTGAAAAGCTCTTTTTATTATAGAAAAAAGGGAAGTAACAGTCATTAATCATAACACAAGATGTCGCTAGAGTTCTTTCTAAAGAGTAAGAGATGATTACATTGTATTTTATTTATTTATTTATTTATTTAAATCGCTTATATACCGCGCTTTTCGACATCAGCGCGGTTCACAAAGAACAAGAGGTATTGTACGGTGTGGGTTAACACCGTATTACATATAACAGGTAGCTCAACTTGGATAACAGTAATAACTATTTACATATGTAAGAGCAGTATCAGATGAAATTTACTTATGACAGAATTATAATTGCAAAGTTGCAAAAATTACGCTGTGTCAGCAGGGATCTATAGTTGACTGTACAGTGAACTATGGTTGCGCAGTTCATAGCCTATGTTTAGTCTTTATGCTTGAGTTAACAATGTTCCCAAACTATTTTAAAAGACAGTTACACAGAACTCATGATCATGATATCCTTTTCTATTTAAGAGGAAGTAGGTAAAAGGACAAAATTCTGAGCACATTTTAGAGTTCTGCATCAAGAAATTCATCTATCTTAAATTATATATTGGGGATTCTGGTATCCCTTTTAACTGTCCATTTCTACACCAATGGCACCCATATGTGAAGACTACTTTCCTGCTTGTTCCTGGAAATAATAGTGT
Organism: Ichthyophis bannanicus; assembly: GCA_033557465.1. Classification (NCBI taxonomy): domain Eukaryota; kingdom Metazoa; phylum Chordata; class Amphibia; order Gymnophiona; family Ichthyophiidae; genus Ichthyophis; species Ichthyophis bannanicus. The sequence continues at coordinate 858,415,813 of CM066035.1, forward strand.
TTGCTAATGACATGATTTTTACACATCAGAGACCCATTGCTGATAGTACCAGCACTGTTGGAGGAGTTGAGGAAGTATAGTGTAAAATGAACTTGGGGAAGTCAGACACTTTAAACCAAAACACTGAGGGACGAGCTGATAGATAAAAGGAAAAGCCTGCTTCAGCTTAAGTTGGCAAAGATATGTGGGGTGCAGCTTATCTAGGAGAGGGATCAATTAGCAGCATTTAATTATGATCCGGTGATTAGGGAGATCAGTAGGGATTTAAGCAGGTGAATGCGACCGCACACTTCCTGGTTAGTGCAAGTTGCCCTGATAAAAATTAATGCATTTGCCCTGATAAAAATGAATGCATTAACCAGGCTGCTGTTCACTTTCATATCCTTACCGTTTGAGTTGCTGCTGAGGGTGCTAAAAATGCCACAGTCGCGTATCTTCAACTATCTGGGGAAAAAAATGCCCCCGAGGGTGGCAAGAGGTATAATGATGCAAGCGAAGGAGATATTGGTTTTGAGGGGGGGCGCTGGGGATTCCTATCCTCAGAGCCTATTTTGAGGCAGCTCAACCGAGGGCAGTAGTTGACTAGGGAGGAGGGGGGTTGCAAGCACTGGGTAAGGATAGAGGGAGCAGTTTTAGGAGAGAGTCATCTGAAAGGGTTAGTGTAGGCAGGGGAGAGGGGGGTCCAGCAAAAAGGGGGTTGGACCTTACTTGGCCCTTACCTGACAGTGTGGCGAAGGACGAGGAAAAGGTTATTAAAAGGGAAGAGGGTGTTGCAATATCAATGAATTAGATGTAATAATGATTTTGTGCTGGGTGGGAATGGCAAGGAAGGGGTTTGAGGGCAGTTGGAGAGGTGCTGCGGAGCCCATGCCATTTGAGGAATGAAGGATAAATATGGATTGGAGGACAGTGACTACTTTCCATATATGCAGTTAATGCACTATGTGAGGCAGAGGATGGCACAAGCTCACCTCTGAGACTGTTTTTGGATCCTGATCCCTTGAAGTCTCCTGTTTACCTCCTATGTATTTCCTTATCAGTTCCCTAGATATATCCTAGTCCCCAGTTGGTGTTTTGTCTTGACTATATTGTAAGCTCTTATGAGCAGGGACTGCCTCTTACATGTTTCTGTACAGTGCTGGGAACGCCTTGTAGCTCTATACAAATAAAGCACAGTTACTTGCCTTTAACAGGTGATCTCTGGGAACAGCAGGAATAAGTCTTCACATATGGGTACGTCGGTACCGACGGAGTCTGCGCGGGAACGCTTCCCAGCGTCCAATCAAGAGCTTTTGGAAGCATCCCAGCATGCCTGCATGCTGCCTTCCCGCCTTTCCCAACTGCCTCTCCTCAGTTAAGTTTTAAAGCTGAGAGAGAGAGAGAGAGAGAGAGAGAGAGAGAGAGAGAGAGAGAGAGAGAGAGGAAAGGAAAGAGATACAACTCCTGGGGAGGTGGGAGGGTTGTGAAGACTTATTCCTGCTGTTCCCAGAGATCACCTGTTACAGGTAAGTAACTGTGCTATCTCCAGGAACAAGCAGGAATGAGTCTTCACATATGGGGACTCCCAAGCTGAGATGCCTGGAGTCCCAGCATGTCATAGGCTGGAACATGCTATCTCCCAGAACACCAGGCATCCTGAGGATGGAGGGTAGGAGTTCAAGAAAGAAAGATGCTGTGGAACAGCTAACCTAGCATAGGACTGCAGAGATGGAGTCCATGTGTGGATGATGGTCATCAATAATATTGCAAAGGATATTGCAATATGGACCTCCCCTGACAGGATTTCAGAGAAGTATGGAGGTTCATGGATCTACTGGGAAACCTAGTAGAGGAACCTTGAAGAGGACCTCACTGTAAGTGGAGGTAATAATCCTGTAGGAAAACCAGTGGAGGTCAGACTCTTGAAAGGTAACAGGTAACCCCAGTAGGGAAACTGGGGTAGTCCAAAAAAACGGTGGGCCTTCGGCGGAAGGCTTTAGGAGAAAAACCTTAGCTCTTTTGGAGGCAGAGTGAGTCACTCTTAGGAGCAAAAAGAGAAGGCTAACCAATTTGGACAAACAGGCACAGTCCTTGTGGGGAGAAAGGGTGTGGGAACTCCTTGTATCCCAAAAAGAGAGGACAAATGCCTGAGGCGTTAAAGCCTGTAAAGAACTGAAGATCCATAATGTCTCTCCTAACTGGGGTAAGCTAGGAGAGATATTGGGCACGGAGAGCCTCAGAGGTACCTAAACCATTAGGTTATGGTATAAAAATTGTTGACTACCACAGGAGTGGCTGTGTGTGTAGAACCCCAAACCTGCTAGATAGCATAGGTATGGGTAAAGCCCCTCTGTCAGAATCATATAGCTATATGAGGATAGACAGTGAGATAGATATGTATCCACATATTTATCTATCTATAATAAAATATCTCAACAGATACAGATAGACAGATAGACAGACAGACATATAAGAATATATCTATAGTGAAATATGGTAGGGCATAAATACACACAAAAAATAAATATAAATAGGCCTACATATGGGTGTCTGCAATTAAACAGACAGAGATATGCCTACAGCACAGTGATCACATAGGATATGTGGAGAGGAAAGATTCATCTAACAAGGAGGTGGAACCTACTTGAGAAGACATATAGAGAATCTATTCCTCCTGGTCATGATCTGCAAGAAGGCTAGTTAGTGAAAAATAACCAGGACTGTTACGTGAAAAACAAAGGATAATGTCAAAGTGTAGCCAGCAAGTACCGAGTCTTCCAGGACTCTAGCATGGTAAGTAGACAGAAGACACCTAGAGATGAGATACCATGTTGACCTGCTTAAGGGCAAAGGTATCATGCGTTCTTACCATGACGAGGAGCATATCCCCGATTGGGAATACTATGGACCAAGGCAGGGAACTGGCAACTCCTTGAGCTTTCACGTAAGAGAAGGCCTATGTCCTTTATATCAAAAAAGGAGATAGTAAAAGAAGGGAGAACCTTCTAGTCATGGGAGACATGACTGAAAAGCCTTTTCTAACCAGCTAGGATAGCTGTTGGAGAAAAAAAAACCCATGCTCTCTAGCAAGGGCCCATAGTGGAAAGCTTCTCTGTAGATTGCAGAGAGCATGATGCAGGAGAATGAGGAGATAGAACTGGCTGTTAGAGAGACAGTATCTCTGCCAACTATGCTGCCAAACTCAGGAAAAAGAAGTTGGCAGAATAGAAGACAATCTAGAAAGCTTGTAGTGAGATGATCTCCAAGAGAGATGAAGCACTGACTTGGAGCCACTACTAAGACTAGACAGAATGTTAGTGGAGGACAATCTGGTTGTTTGTGGACAAGAACCAGTGGTCCAACATTAAAGCTCCTGCATAGGCAGCTGTTAGCAAGACAGCAGAAAGAATCTTACTGTTCAAAAACAAAGAACAGACAGAAGTAGAAACTCTGGACATGTCTGATGAGCTGCCCCAAAGCAAGATTGAGCAGAGGAGGTAAACTCCGCACTAGAAAGTGAGAAAAGTAGAGAGGCTGAAGAAAAAGCCTCCCAGCAAGTAATTCCCTCTTACAGGGGAAAAACTTGGTAAGAGGGTGAAGAGAATGGAGCTGAAGAAGACTTACGAAGTAGGAAGTCTATAGAAAGGAAAAATACATGCTGGCACAGGAACTATCATTTGATAGTGAATAGACCTCTTTCCCTGGCAGGAAAAAGAGGAGAAACCTGTGACTTATAGGCATGAACATCCTGACAGCTCAAAGAAATATAGAAAAAATGGATATCTTTTGGAAAAAGATCCATGTGTAGGGGTTAGAATAAAACGGTGGATTGCCTCTATTGAGAAGAAGCAACTGTAGATTCTAACCCCAAGAGTCACAAGCATCTGATGATGAATGATCAGAAACCCTGCAGGTGCTGGGTTTGCTGAGCCTGGTGAGAGGTTGGATTCTTCAGACCAGGACGATGCTTCCCCTGTTGGGGAACATCTGTATGATGGGCAAATGATGAATAAAACCACCTTCTCCTGTGGGAAGAAAGTTTGGTAGGACATTTCCTACCTACTGGGACAGAGGAAGAGGTAAAACAACCCTTAGGAACAGGTAAATCAGTGGACAACTGAGTAACCTGACGTAAAGACTCCTTGTTGAAAAGATTTTCTCCAGAGCAAGGAGTATGTCCCAGCCTTTGCTGTGCCCATTTGTCCAAGTCTGAAGCTTGGAGCCAGGCTCTACGTCGTGCCCCTATAGCTATAGCAGAAGTCCTGCTAACAGACTCAAAAGAGTCTAGGGAAGCACGAGAAAGAAACCAAGAGATATTCTGGATATGCTTAAGCAGTGAGGAATAGTCTGTACTCCTGGAATCTGAAAGGAAACAAAAGATGCAATTGCTTTGTGACCTCCTCAAGAGAAAGACTCATATAAAAAATATATGAGAGAATTCTTGCAGAAAGCATAGATGTCTTGAAGGTTTGACGTCCAAAGTCATCTAGTGTTTTAGACTCACGACCTGGCGGATAGGAAGAGTGCTTTTTCTTACTCTTTACCCGCCTCATTGCTGATTCGACTACTATGGAATGATGAGGAAGTTGAGTCTTTTGAAACCCTGGAGAGGGGGGCACCTGATATAACAGATCAGTTGCCCTGGGAGGTGGGGGTACCCTGAAAGGTGTTTCCCACATTCCTAGGAGGTCCTGCAAGGAATGATGCAAAGGAAGCATTATGTTCCCCTTTGCTTTGGTAGAAAGAGAGCCTTGTGCAGGATCATGTCCTGGGATAGGAATGGCAAGGGATCTTGCTATATCCAGGAGGAAACTCTGAAAAGAGGGATCCCCAACAGGAATCTCTTTTGGACTGGTTAGATTTAAAGAACTAGCCTGAGCACCCACAGAGGTATCCAAATATATAGGAATAGAAGATCCTGCACAGTGCAGTGTGGAATGCTTAAGGGATGGTTGCTGGTACTGGGTATCAGGAGCAGCAAACGTCCTTACCACATTGTCCATGCCAGGTATCGACTCCAAGCTTTGTATACAATGGAGCGATCCTGTTGAAAAAAGCATGGCAGGAGTTGGCCACGATGCTACTGTGGATACCGGTACCGATATCGGAGTCGAGCCCGACAAAGACATCGGAGTAGTCATCGGTGACAGTTCAATCGGTACCGAGGTGACCGAAACCCTCCGGCCAGTATCCTCGGTACCGAAGCACTGGTATCGATCGATGTCGGTACCAAAACCTATTGGTACCGAGTCTTCTAGACTAGAGGTCGATTCCAAACTCGGCATTGAGGGCAGACAGCCTGATAAGCGAAGCATGGAAGGCACCGACCGTAAAGGTAATGAGGTCGTCGGTACCGATTTCGGTACAGTGTCCGACACCGATGAAGGAAGGTCAACCAGTGGCAACTCAACCGGCCTCGAAGGAACCAAGAGTTGTGGATCCGAATCATCGGAACCGAGCCTTCCGTACCGCCGAGAGCCGGTACCAAGTTGAGTCGGTACCCAGTCCTCCAGACTGGAGATCGATTCCAGACTCGGCATCGAAGGAAGCGAGTCTATCGATGCACGTCTGGAGGGTACCGACGGCGGTGGTAGTATCGGTGCTGGTACCGATTATGGAAAGTCAGTCTGGAGTGTATCCACCGGTCCCGAAGGCACTGAGGATGCCAGATGACGATCCCCGGTGAGGAGTGTTTCATCCAACACCAGTGCCGATGCCGGGGTATCGGTACCGCTCAAAGCGGATGCCACCACCGGACACGGCTGAGGTATGTTGTGAGGGTGAACCTCAAGAACAACCTGAAACCCCTTATCTGCTTTGGAGACCGAAGACTCCTGCCAGGGTTTTGAAGCCAGTGGACCCTCGAGGGCAAGGCCGGAGCCGTCTTCATGCTGTGCATGAGACCTACCACTCGAGGACTGGCTAGTCTTAACAGACTGTTTGTGGGTTACCTGATCCTGTGTGGAAGAAGAGGACGGTGCCCCGAAGTTAGAGGGCAACCGTGTATCGAGGGAACCTCGATGTTGAAGACCTCTTCTCACCAAACTGTTGTCAGGACCCAAGCAGGTTAGACACCGACTTTGAGGGTCTAAAAATAAAGTTGTACCGCCACAGTGTGAACATTTCTTGGAGAAAGTGCCTGGCGGTTCCATGAAGGAAAAAGAAGAGGCCTAGAAGGCCTAAGAGACCGTGGGACACTATGAAGAAAAAATATCCCATGGAAAGGAAAAATTTTCAAGAAAAGAAAAGAAAAACACCGGCGGTACCGGTGGCGTCGGGAAGACAGCCGCGATCACAAGAAAACTAAAAAATAAAAACAAGAATTTTCTGCGGTGACAGGAGGACGTCCTGCCGGCTCCGCGGAAAAACAAAAAATGAGGAGAGGCAGTTGGGAAAGGCGGGAAGGCAGCACGCAGGCGTGCTGGGATGCTTCCAAAAGCTCTTGATTGGACGCTGGGAAGCGTTCCCGCGCAGACTCCGCCGGTACCGACATACCCATATGTGAAGACTCATTCCTGCTTGTTCCTGGAGATTAGTAGATAAAGGAGGCCTTGAAGGAAGGAGGCTACTCCTTTTGAGGCCTTGTATTTGAAACACTAGAGGATTTTAGGGGATAATTGTCCAGACTATATAAGATGTGGGGGAGGGGAGAGGGGGGGAGTATGTCCCCAGAGCTTTAGCTTTCAGGAAAAATGGGAGAGGAATTTGTGAGGTGACTGGGATGAAGGTTGATGGGACTGGGATGAAGGTTGATGGGACAGGGCTTTTGCAGCAACTGCTAAACTGTCACTGGTTCTTATTGAAAATGGGTATAAAGTACTGTACTGTACTTACCGCACAGAGAATAGGCTGATAAGAATGAAAGGAGGAGAAGATGGGAAGTGCTGAAGGGGGTGCGGCAATGGGGGGATTTTTCCATATGTGGTAGCAATGCCCTAGTATATGGGTTTACTGGGAAGATGTACATAAGTGGGATGGAGAGATGATTGGCCAGGACTTGAGTTTAGAGCCTGTGTTTTTCCTGCTGAACACTCCGGAGCAAAATGCTGAAGCAAGTGTATAGCTTGTCGCAGATGTGTATAGCTGCTATAAACATGGAGGTGGCCTATCACTGGTGGGGATGTGGATACAGAGTAGGCTGCAAGTGATTATGCGATTGGAGCATATCTATCAAATGAGTGAGATTACAGCATATCGTCATCAGCAAGTTCAAATGTTTAAGAGTATTTGGGAGCCTTCTACTATTTGGAGGACAGCACGAAGGGGTGATGTTACCAGAGGGCAATGTAAGAGGAAGGTGATGGGTTGGTTTATAAAAAGGGAGGGAGAAGGATGGGGCAGATGGGATTTGGTATGTTTAATAGGTGATTCCGATTGTTGGGATAAAGCATTACACCATTGTGATGGGGGGGAAGAATTGTTGTGAAATCAAAAATGTGCTATGGTTAATAAAAGAAACCAGTGAAACAAGAGGGTGTGAAAGCTGCTTCTCCTTTCCGTGACTCACTAAAGAGGGAAATGATGAGGGCCCCAGCTGCTATCTGAACCTTAAGGTAATTGAGGGCCCAGCTACTATCAAATCCTGGCTACAAGGCGGCCAAGATGGTGGGAACAATGCCCACCATGGCAAGAAATTGCTCATTGCACACCATGACTCAAAATTCACCAGACCTGAAGATAAGTCAAGGAAGTAGAAGCTCCATGAACCTTTAAGAGGTGGTAATTAAGGACACTAAATATCTGTCATGAGCTATCTAATGCCTAACAAAGACCAGGCCATAAGTCAGAAAGAATCTGATTCCTCCAACAGGAAGGGCTCTGACAAAGCAGACTTCAACTCTGAGGTAACAGCAGGTGAGAATGTACCAGAATCCTGCAAAAGTCATCAAGGGTAATCTGGAGTCCCCCAAAATGATCAGACCTGGATGAGGCTGAATCCTGCAAAGCACCTGACTCAGAGGTCAGGGTGGAAACATGTACAATGGACTCTCCAAGAAGTCATGGTTGGAGCAAGGAGATGATTTCTTCTGTTTGACTAAATATTCTTCAACTGAAGAAGCAATTTATCTTTGCATTCTGACAAGCTGCCATCAGGTCGTCAGGTCATCCCAGCGCTCCATCAGGTAGAATGCTGGAGGACTGAGTTCTCATTCACCAGGGTTGAGAATATTCAGACCTGTGCAGGTGGGCTTCTTCATTTTCAGTGCCAGCTATGTGGGCTGCTGAGAAAGCTATTGTAGTATGGCCCACTTATAAGTGACGCTATCTCCAGTTTGGCTTCAAGTAGACTCCTGCTTGTTTACAGAGGCCACTGCTGTGGCATTAGCACATAACATGCGAACTGCCCTTTTTTCTAGGAGAGATTGAAACCTAAGTAAAGCTATGGAAATCACTCTGGCTCCCAACCTGTTGATGGAACAAGCCATTTCAGTACTTGACCAAACATCCCTTTGCCACTTGAACCAATGAATGCTCAAACCCAGAAGCGAAGTTTCAGTTTTCACATCACCCAGCGGGAAACATCCAGATTCTTCCCCTTTAGGGAATGAATCGGGTTCCGCTATAAGGTCAGCTGCCTTGACTGCCCTCTGAAGTACAAGACAGCTGCCAAATGGGAAGAACATGGTAGGTGTGAATGGGAGTTCTTGTCCAGATGCATGGGTTATGCTCGTCTTCCAGCACATGGAGACTGAGAACCACTGGTTTGATGTCGCCCTATAAGGCCCTGTATAAAGGCTCCTCAGATCAGTATTTCTATAACAAAATAGACTACACAAAACACAGCTTATGAAATAATCACAATGCAAAATCAGAATTACAAACAAAACAGTAAAACATTCCAAGAAAATAAAGTACTCCATTGTGGACCCAAAAATAAAAGAAAGAAAGAAAAACACTCCCTCGCAACCCCAGAAACAACCAAGGGCAACAGAGCACAGCAGAGTCTTGGTCTTTGTGAGCCTACAAGGACGACGAGTAAAATTTCCGCACTTCCCCGGGCTCGACCACAACAGACATAAGAGATAAATAGGGCAGGTCCTGGACTGGATAGGACAGACTCAAGGAAAGAAAATCAACAGGTAAGGCCATTTCACCTTTCTGATCATCCCTCCCAATCCAGTCCAGTATCTAAAGGGGGGAGGGAGGTGGGTTTCCAGACAAGAGAGCCTGGCCTGCGAGACTCACACCCCAAAGCTAGCATCGCTTTTTCCCGGCACATCCAACAGATAATGCAAAGCAAAGCGTAGTTATTCACCTGTAGCAGGTGTTTTCTGTGAATAGCAGCAATAAGTCCTCACGTATGGGTGACGTCAACGACTGAGCCACGCATGGAACGCTCCTCAACTTCCAAAGGAAGCTTTTGGGAGGTATGCCACACATATGCACCTGCCCTCCTGCCCGCCACAGTGCCAAAATCTCCAGTATGATCACATAATAAGAATCAAAAGGCAACTCCCTAGGGAGGTGGAAGGACTTATTCCTATTATTCACGGAGAAAGCATAGTTACTCACCTGTAACAGGTGATCTCCGGGAACAGCAGGAATTTAGTCTTCACATATGGGTATCGTCGGTACCGACGGAGCCTGCGCGGGAACGCTCCCCAGCGTCCAATTAGAAAGCTTTTGGGAGCATCCCACAGCGCCTGCGTACTGCCTTCCTGCCTTTCCGAACTGCCTCTCTCCAGTTCTTCGTTTTCCGCGGAGCCAGCAGGTCGTGTTCCTGTCACCGCAGAAAAAACCTCCTCTGGGTTTAAAAAGTACACCAAGTGTGGCGGTACTATCTCCGTCACCGACACCCATGAGTGGTGTCTGAAATGTTTAGGTCCTGACCATTCCATCTCGGAATGTATGGCCTGTGCCATGATGTCCAAGAGAGGTTGACAGAACCGAGCCGCCAAGCTCAGTACCCTGTTTCCCTCTGATGCAGCTTCGGTGGCATCGACGTCTTCCAGGGCTTCGTCTTCCTCCCGTGGATCTCAGGTAACTAAACATAAGTCTAGCCAGTCCTCAAAGGGTAGATCTCCTTCTAAGCATCGAGATGCCTCTGGCGTTGCCCTTGAGGATTCCGCACCGGCAAAATTGCCCCGGCGGGAGGCTTCGGCTTCCAAAGCATTATCGGGGCTCCAAGATGTTCGAGGCCTCAACCTCAGCAGAACTACTGGTGCCATGCTCTGTGGTACCGGCGGTCTTCTCCGGTACCGACATCCTGGAGAATTAGAGGCATGTCTCTTTGCACTCTTGATCCTTCTCATAGCTGATTCCACTACAATAGAGTGGTGAGGAAGCTGAGTTTTCTGGAAGCCAGGACAAGGAGGGACTCGATACATGGTATCCAGTCTAAGAGAGTGAGGAGAGGTGGTAAGAGGTGTCTCCCACATTCTCAACATGAGATCATGTAAAATCTCATAGATAGGCAAGGTAGCTGCCTCCTTAGGAGCTTTTGGATATTGTAAAATATCCAACTCCTTCGCTCTGGGCTCTGTCTCAGGAGTCACAGTGATGGACAACCCATGAGCCACCTCCCTGATGAAATCTTGAAAGGAGATATCTTCTGGAGGAAACATCCTACATTTAGGAGAGGAAGGCTCCTCCGGGAGAAGTATCCCGGTACCGGCAGAGCTATCAGAATCCCAGGAGTCCTCCGAGGATTCGAAGTACCGTCTGTCCGGATGCTCTTGAAGAGCCCGATACCCGTACCGACCAAAGTCGGCACTGGGGGTAATCGGTACCGGTGTATCGGCACCAGAAGGCATCACATGACTGGGTGCCGGCAAAGTCGATACTGATGTTGATGTCATCGGTACCGGCATCGATGCCGGTTGAATCGTCTGACGCGGTTCCGAGGGCGTTGATGCCACAAGGCGAGCCGCCAGACTGCTTTCAATAGCCAGGAACCTCTGGTCTATCGACGCTGCCGATGCCTGGGTGTCAGTACCGGAAAGAGCCGGTACCCCAGAGCATGGCACCAGTGGTTCTGCCGAGGTTGAGGCCTCGAGAACATCCTGGATCCCCGATATTGCTTTGGAAGCCGAAGCCTCCCGCCAGGGCAACTTTGCCGGTATGGAACCCTCAAGGGCAACGCCAGAGGCATCTCGATTCTTGGAAGGAGATCTACCCTTTGAGGACCGGCTGGACTTATGCTTAGTTACCTGAGATCCATGGGAGGAAGACAAAGCCCTGGAAGACGTCAATGCCACCAAAGCTGCATCTGAGGGAAAAAGGGCACTGAGCTTGGCAGCTCGGTTCTGTCGACCCCTTTTGGACATCATGGCACAAGCCATGCACTCGGAGATGGAGTGGTCAGGACCTAAACATTTAAGACATCACTCGTGGGTGTCGGTGACGGAGATGGTTCCGCCACACTTGGTGCATTTTTTAAAACCTGAGGCGGGTTTCTCCATGGTGGAAGAAATTTTGGGCCTAAGGCCCAAAATGGCGTGTGCACCTGGAAAGAAGTTTGGAAAAAAAGAAAACTATTTGTGTGTGTGTGTGTGTATATATATATGTATATATATATATATATTTTTTTTTTTTTAAAGAAAGAACCACCGGCGGTACCGGTGTAGCGTCGAGGAAAGCAGACGCGACCACAAAAAAGAATAAGGAAAAATAATTTTCTGCGGTGACAGGAACATGACCTGCTGGCTCCGCGGAAAACGAAGAACTGGAGAGAGGCAGTTGGAAAAGGTGGGCAGGCAGCACGCAGGCGCTGTGGGATGCTCCCAAAAGCTTCCTAATTGGACGCTGGGGAGCGTTCCTGCGCAGGCTCCGTCGGTACCGACGATACCCATATGTGAGGACTACATTCCTGCTTGTTCCTGGAGATCATTCTTACCTGCTGACGACTCCTCTATCAGTTATGTCATGGGAAAAGCATCAGTTTTGCGTGAGGAGAGCCTGAAAGAGGAGGATGCACCACTTATGTCTATCACTTGTCTATTGTGGGGGTGGGGGGGAGGGTTCCCCCCAGATTTAGGGAAGTCAGTTGGCAAAGTAGAAGGTGTATGTTTACCAAAGTAATAAAGTGGTTAAAAGCAGATAAACTATAAAAGTACTAACAGTAATTAAAATTAGAGGGTGCAAAATAGTTAATAGTACAGATTACCACAACGTTTTGGTATTAGCTGATGCTCTGCAGAGAGGCCTTCTGCTTTGTGCTCTGTATAGCCCTTTTCTTCCCTGACAGAGCAGCTCATGAGGGAACGGTTGAGGCTGGGGCAGAGAGAAGAGACTACTCATCTCTCTGTTTCAGTGATCTTCACTATTTTTTCAAGCAAGGGGAATTTTTCAAAAGTAATTTTGGTGTGAGAACTAAGATTGTCATCTGTTGAAGTGGCCAACAAGCTGGACAAGTGGAGAGTACCCCCCCCCCCCACCCCACCTCTAATGAAACAGGTGGCCTGGGAGGTTCCCCTTCCAGTTATGTAGTCAGCCTGGCTGCTCAGGAATACTGAATGACTCGTAACCAAAACAGACGACTTTCCCATAAGGCATAGTTACTCACCTGTAACAGGTGATCTCCGGAAACAGGAATTTAGTCTTCACATATGGGTATCGTCGGTACAGACAGAGCCTGTGTGGGAACGCTCCCCAGCATCCAATAGGAAAGCTTTTGGGAGCATCCCACAGCGCCTGCATGCTGCCTTCCCGCCTTTCCCAATTCTCCCTCTCCAGTTGAGTTTATAGCTGAGACAAAGGAGAGAGGGAAAGAGAGAAAGAGAGAGAGATGGAGAGATACAACTCCTAGGGGAGGTGGGCAGATTGTGAAGACTAAATTCCTGCTGTTCCCGGAGATCACCTGTTACAGGTGAGTAACTATGCTATCTCCAGGAACAAGCAGGAATGTAGTTTTCACATATGGGGACTCCCTAGCTGCAGATGCTGGGGAGATGGCCCCAGAAAGTTGAGTGCCCTTGTGAAAGGGCTCCACTTCCCCCCATGGATCTCTGGCATCCTACCAGGGATGGTGGGTAGGAGTTGATTAAGTCTGGAACAGGTGTTGAAGAACAGCCTGACCAAACAAGGCATCCCGGCGGGAGTCCTTGTCAAATCAGTAATGGGCTGTGAAGGTATGAACTGAAGCCCAAGTAGCTGCTCGACAGATGTCGTCGATAGACAGAGTGAAGATGAGCCACTGAGGCTGCCATGGCTCTCACATTGTGAGCTGTGACATTGCCTTCAAGAGGAAGGTTTTTACTCTCATAGGCAAAAGATATACACTGTGCAATCCAGTTGGACAGTGTCCTTTTAGAGACTGGAAGTCCCAAATGACTGCAAAGAGGTCTATGTCCGGGGTTCCCCAAATTTGAAAAATGTTGGCCACCTGGTCTGCATGGAGAGACCATTCTTGTGAAAGCAGAACTCGACTGAGTCTGTCTGCCCAAGAGTTTGGAATGCCTGGAAGATACACCGCAAGGAGATGAATCTGATGCTCTCTGGCGAGGGCCCATAGTCGCAAAGCTTCGTTGCAGAGCAACAGAGCCTGTTCCGCCCTGCTTGTTCACACAGAACATGGCTACTTGATTGTCTGTTTGAACTAGAACTGTCTTGTAACTGAGCTGGGTGTGAAATACTTGAAGAGCAAGGAAGATTGCTCTGAGCTCCAGGAGACTGATATGGAGATGGGCCTCCTGTGGAGTCCAGGTACCCTGGGTAGAGAGGCCTTGCAGGTGGGCTCCCCAACCTACTTGTGAAGCATCTGTTGTCAGAGTGGCTTGGGGTGGGGGTTGTTGAAAAGGAGACCTCACCGAAAGGTTTTTGGATGACTGCCACCATTGGAGGGACAAGATCTGAGTTTGCTATTTTGTCTGACAGGCAACCTGACGCCTGAGTCCACTGAGTGCATAAGGTCCACTGGGTTGCCCTTATATGGAGGTGAGCATAAGGAACCACATGCATAGTGGATGCCATGTGGCCTAGCAACTGTAACATTTCCCGAGCAGCGAGGTGAGGTTTTAGCACTGCTTGGGAAGCTAACTGCACAATGCGAAGGCAGTGGGGCTGTGGAAAGTAGGCCCTTGTCTGTCTGGTATCCAGAAGAGCTCCTATAAACTCTAGGGATTGAGTGGGAGCAAGGTTGGACTTTGGGAAGTTTATGACAAGTCCCAAATACTGAAGGATATGCATTGTGCGAGACAGAGCAACCCTGGCCTCTGGCTCTGAAGGGGCTCGAATGAGCCAGTTGTCTAAGTAAGGGAAGACGAATATTCCCAGGGTGCTGAGAAATGCTGCTACCACAGCCATGCATTTTGTGAACACCCTCAGTGCAGAGGCCAGGCCAAAAGGAAGAACCCTGTATTGGTAGTGCTTCCCTTCAAACAGGAATCAAAGGAACGTTCAGTGAGTTGGATGGATGAGAACATGAGTGTACGCATCCTTGAGATCTAAAGAACAAAGTCAATCCTGACTCTGAAGGTATGGCAGCAGAGTTCCTAGAGAAATCATTTTGAACTTCTCTCTGAACAGGAATTTGTTCAAGTCTTCGAGGTCTAGAATGGGTCTGTGTCCTCCTGTTTTCTTTGGAATAAGGGGGAGTAAAACCCTGTACCCCGTTGGGGAATGGGTACCTCTTATTGCCCCTTGAGCAAGGAGCATAGTGACTTCTTGACCTAACCGGTCATTGAGAGAGGTCTGAGAATTGAACTGTCTTACTATTGTAGGAGGGGGCATGCTGAGGAAATGAAGCTTGTACCCCTCTCTTACAATAGACAGAGTCCAATTTTCTGCTGTTATCTGACCCCATCTGGGGGCAAAATGACAACCTTCCTGGGATGGTGGAGGGTTCTGAGCCGTTCAGGGCCAGGAATGCAAAGTTCTCTAGACAGGAGTCAAAGCCCCTCTGGAGGCTGAGTCTGCTGAAGCGGTTGAGGCTTAGCTGCTTTTGGATTCCTTTGTTGCCTAGGTTGTTGCTGCTGTCCCTTTTGGGCAGACTGACCTAAACAGTGTCCCTGCTGGGTATAGGAGGGATAAAACCTTTTCTTCTTGCTGAAGAATGGTTTCTTAGAGGATCTTTTCCCTCGCAGGATCAGCTGTAGATTTAGACAATCTATCCAAAGTGATATTGTCAGCATCTATCATTAGCTTTTTCCTGCCAATTCTTGCCAAAGAGATTCTCTCCTGTGCAAGTTTGTCCTGTACCCAGATTTCCTGTACCCAGTTTGTCCTGTACCCAGATTTCCAAGTTAGATGCCTGGAGCCAGGCAATCCTACGTGCACTTATCGCAATAGCAGAGGTTCTGCTTATGCATTCAAAGCAGTCACAGGCTGCACGATTCAAAAACTTGGAAACATCCTGAGCATGTTTAACAAGAGCAAGATAATCTTGCCTTTTTTCATCAGGAAGGAGAGGGCTCATAAGCTCTAAGTCTCCTGTGACCTCCTTAAGGAACATTCCCATAAACATATAGGAACTGATCCTAGCAGAAAGCATGGAAGCCTGGAAGGATCGACATCCAAAGGCGTCTAGAATCCTACACTCATGTACTGGAGGATTAGATGCATGCCTTTTTGCACTCTTTTTCTGTCTCATGGCTGATTCCACCACCATGGAATGGTGTGGTAATTGAGTCTTCTGAAACTCTGGACAAGGAGGAACTCGATACATGGTGTCGAGTTTGAGAGTGAGGAGATGTGGTCAGAGGTGTTTCCCACATGCTTAACATAAGATCATGCAAGATCTCATGAATAGGTAAGGTAGCTGCCTCCTTGGGAGCTTTAGGGTATTGTAGGATTTCTAATTCCTTTGCCCTAGGCTCTTTTTTCAGGAGCCACTGTGATGGAAAGATCTCGGGCCACATCTTGGATATAATCCTGAAAGGACATATCCTCTGGTGGAGACATCCTATGCTGAGAAGAGGAATCCTCAGGAAGAAGCACTCTGGTATCGGTAGCGCTTTCAGAGTCTTCAGACTCATCTGAGGATTCAAAGTATCTCCGATCTGGGTGATCGTGCAAGGCACGGTACCGGTACTGATCGAAGTTATCATCAGAGTGGTCTGGTACCGACTTGTCGATGCCGGATAGACACGCATGACTCGGTCCCGGTAGAATACCTGCCGATGTCGATGCAGTCGGTGCTGGTACCGGTTGAATTCTCTGAAGCGGTTTCAGGGGCATTGAGGCCGTGAGAAGAGCCGCCAGACTGCGTTCAATAGCCACGAATCTCTGGTCTATCGATGCTGCCGATGCTTGGGTATCGATGCCGGAAGAAGTGGCCGGAACCCCAGAGCATGGCACCAGTAGTTCTGCCGAGGTTGAAGCCTCAAGAACATCCTGGATCCCCGTTTGTGCTTTGGAAGCCGAAGCCTCCCGCCGGGGCAATTTTGCCAGTGAAAGTCCCTCAAGGGCAACGCCAGAGGCATCTCGATGTTTAGAAGGAGATCTACCCTTTGAGGACCGGCTAGATTTATGTTTAGGTACCTGAGATCCATGGGAGGAAGATGAAGCCCTGGAAGACGTTGATGCCACGGAGGCTACATCGGAGGGAAAAAGGGTGCTAAGTTTAGTAGCTCGGTTTTGCCGGCCCCTTTTCGACATCATCCCGCAGGCAACACACTCTGAAATAGAGTGGTCAGGACCTAAACATTTGAGGCACCACTCATGGGTGTCGGTGACGGAGATGGTACCACCACACTTAGAACACTTTTTAGAACGCGAAGCGGGTTTCTCCATTTTGAGGGAAAAAATTGGGCCTAGTGCCCAAAATGGCACATGGCACCTGAGAAGAAAATTACTGGAGAAACTCCAGAAACAAAGGTTTTTTTTTGTTTGTTTGTTTTTTAAAAAGAACCACCGGTGGTACTAGTATAGCGTCGAGGGAAGGCAGACACGACCACAAAAAAGGCGGCGGCAAATTTTCTGCGGTGACAGGATGTGCGACCTATCGGCTCTGTGGAAAACGAAGAACTTTAGAGGGACAGTTGGGAAAGGCGGGAAGGTAGTGCACAGGCACTGTGGGATGCTCCAAAAAAGCTTTCCTATTGGACGCTGGGGAGTGTTCCCGCGCAGGCTCCGTCAGTACCAACGATACCCATATGTGAAGACTACATTCCTGCTTGTTCCTGGAGATTATCTCTTTCCCTAAATCCATCTCTTTGCACACCCTCCCATCCCCAAAGTATATTTTCTATCCCTGTCTCCCAGGCCCTTTCCCCAACACACGCACTCTTCAAAATACACACTTCTTATCATCCTGATGGACCAGCCCAGACGAGTGGGTTATGTCACTTAAAAAGGAGAAAACAAGAAGCTTCACTGATGTCATCACCAGTATAAGCAGTGGTGCAGTCCTGGACCTTGCTAGTATTCTCCCCTTCCTAGCAGATAACAATGTGGTCTAGTGCAGCAGGATTTTGGCCTACCTTTCTGGGTTTTAAAAAAAAAACCACACACACATCTTGCATTGTTAATATACACTTGTATGTTTAGTATACATGCCTGCATTTAAAACTTTCAGCGTCCTGTTTAGGATCCTGGGACCAGTTTTGTCCACAGCCGATCACACAGAGCTGTGCGTTTGTGCTTTTTTTTCCATTTGCAGTCTGTCCATCACTCCCAGGGGTCATGGCTTCCCCACACTTTATTTTTTTACATAATTGCCAGCCGCATGCTTGAAATAGTGACGATCACTGAAACAGAGGGTTGAGAAGTCTTCTGTCTGCCCCATTCTCAACCATTCCCTCATGATCTTCTCTGTCTGGGAAGGAATGGGGCTAAACAGAGCATGATGCAGAGGGCCTCTCTCTGCAGGGCATCAGCTAATACCAGAACTTGTTAACTATCTGTACTATTAACTATTTTGCACCATTTAATTTTAATTACTGTTAGCACTTTTATATTTTTTCTACTTTTAACCACTTTATTACTTTGGTAAATATACACCTACTATACCAACAGACTTCTCTGAATCTGGGGAAAGAAACCACAATTAACAAGTGACAGACATAAGCGGTGCCTCTTCCTCTTTCAGGCTCTCCTCACCCAAAACTGATGCTTTTCCTATGTCATAACTGGCAGAGGAGTCATCAGCAGGTAAGAATGCTACTCATGCAGGCAGAAGTGTGAATCCCACTGTGACTACGCTTTGCAGTGGGATGCAGGGCAATAGGCAGCTGTCCTGATTTCGTTTCTCACTCTCCGCACCATGGACAGACTTGCATTTGAGTACAAGCACCTTTCTTTTTAGAAAAAAAATGACTAAGCAATATAACATTAAATATGAAATACTAAAAAGTGTTGTCTTTTTACCTGTTGTCCCTGTGTGCTCTGAAACAGCTGGGCTACAGCTGCGAAGGCATCAGAAGTGGGTAGCTGTGATGCAGTAGGTATTGAATTGTCATCGATTTCAGGTGGTTCAACTTGAACATTTGATGGTGGCGGTGGTGATCCTAAAAGGGAATGATTACAGTGAACTGCAATTTTTTTTACCATTCATTCATTTTAGCAAATTAAGCATTTGTTACCAATTTGTTTGGACTGAAAAGGAAAGTATACTTGGCTTTCTTAACAGCTCAGATCGTATGAAGAGACAGAACTAAGGACATGGTTCTATGCAAGGTCACATAGTGCTAAAGACTGAAACTAGGCCTAACATATCAAAGATTAACAGTTTGATCTCATTTTAACAGGAAAGTCACTTGAAGGAAGGTAAAGCAGCTACTTCTGCCCAAATACAATCCAAGAATAGTATTATCTAACAAATTACACAGAACATGTATTTTTCAAAGACAGCAGCTACATTTATATTTTACAATGCAAATGCAATGTATGCCTTCGAGTTAGTCCTGACTCCTGGCGACCCAGAAGCTCCTGGGTTTTCTTGGCAGTGTCACCGGAAGTAGATTGCCAGGCCTTTCTTCCGAGGCAATGGAGGGTTAAGTGACTTGCCCAAGGCCACAAGGAGTGCTAGTGGGAATCGAACCCTGGTTGCTTGGTTACCAAGCCAGCGTTCTAACCACTAGGCTACTCCTCCACTCCATATTTTACAATAAATGTGATATATTCAAAAAAGGTACATACCTTCATTAGATATTACACTGGGTTCAGCAACAGGCATCTGGAGATCTAAGTGGGAAGTCTCACAAACTGCAAAGCATAAAATAAAAATCTTAGGCTTTTTAGGTCAATCAAGTATTTTAACAGTAGTTCATGTTTTGACAGCAAATCTAATATTTGAGCAATGACAGAATAGGTGGCTGGACAACTTATTTCCAGCAGCCTCAAAATCCCTCCAGAGACTACAGCTGAAATCACAAGCTTAAAGTTAAAAGAAGAGACCAAAAGAAATTTGTTCTTACCTGCTAATTTCCTTTTTTTTTAAATCCTGTTATACCAATAAACATATACCATACTGCCAGAAGAACATGCTTCTTTCCACTTATTAGTAGGGCCCATTGTAGGAGTTTGAGGGAAGATGGAACCAGCGTCATTCTTCAGTCAACTATTGTTCAGATGGGGTGTGTTATTCTATGTAAGCTTCCACTAATGCATTTTTGTTTGTTATTTCTATTTTGTTTTAGTCATTTCGTTATTTCTGAATTTAGTTCCTAATTATGTTTTTTTCTTCAGGGCTTATTAGAAGTTAGATGACAACAATGAATCGGGTATGGCTGGCACTAGTTAAGGTAGTAATGCATATAGAACATAAGATATGCCATACTGGGTCAGACCAAGGTCCATCAAGCCCAGTAACCTGTTTCCAACAGTGGCCAATCTAGGTCATACGTACCTAGCAGTTTCACCAAAAGACACAGATTCCACAAGCATTGATATCCTGGGTCCCTTCTTAATAATGGTTTATGGACCTTTCCTCCAGAAACTTGTCCAACCCTTTTTTAAACCCAGCTACACTAACAGCCTTTACTACATCCTCCGGTAACAAATTCCAGAGTTTGATTACACGTTGAGTGAAAAAATATTTTCTTTTATTAGTCTTAAATAGTTTACCCTGTAGTTTCATTGCATGTCCCCTAGTCTTTCTATATTCTGATAACGTAAACAATCGATCTACGTTTACCCGTTCCACTCCGTTCATTAATTTATAGACTTCTATCATATCTCCCCTCAGCCGTCTCTTTTCCAGGTTAAAGAGCCCTAACCTTTTTAGACTTTCTTCATAGGGGTATCCTTCCATCCCCTTTACCATTTTAGTGGCTCTACTCTGAACCTTTTCTAATAACACCATATCCTTTTTAAGATACGGCTACCAAAATTGCACACAATATTTAAGGTGCAGTCTCACCATGTTTTATTTTCCATTCCTTTCCTTATGATACCTAGCATTTTATTTGCTCTCTTGGCCACCGCTGCACACTGGGCCGAGGGGTTTGGAGTGGAGGAGTGGCCTAGTGGTTGGGGCAAGGTACTTCAGGCCGGAAGGTCGGGGGTTCAAATCCCACTAGAGGACAGCAACCTTGGGCTGGGTTTCTAGTCCCACAGGTGCTCCTTGTGGTCTTGGGCAAGCCACTTAACCCTCCATAGCCCATGTTCCCTATAAAATAGTTATCTCCAAGTTATAATGCCCTGTTCAATGTAATTTCAGTTTGTTCAATGTAAACCGCACTGATGCAGAATAGCGCAGTATATAAGAGAATGTAAATAAATAATAAATAATAAACATGTTATCCACAATGACGCCTACATCTTTTTCCTGGGTGGTGGTTCCTAATGTGGAACCTTGCATGGTGTAACCATAGTTTTGGTTGTTCTTCCCTAGGTGCATTACTTTGCACTTGTCCACATCAAATTTCATCTGCCATTTTGATGCCCAGTCTTCCAAATTTATCAAGATCCTCTTGCAATTTTCCAAAATTCTCTTGGGTTTTAATAACTTTAAATAGTTTTGTGTCATCTGCAAATCTGATAACCTCACTCGTTATTCCCTTTTCCAGGTCATTTATGAATATGTCAAAAAGCAGCAGACTCAGCACAGATATTCCTGGGGTACACCAGGATTCAATATATTACCATCAGTGTTTGTTCTAAACCAGTTATGTGGCAGTATAATGAAGAATATATGTCCGTTGGATTCATTTCATCTGGAGAAGCAGTGCCACACCCTAAGTGCGTTGCTTGTGGTGAGAAACTGGCAAACCCCAGTTATGGTTCCAAGTAAGCTAAACAGACACCTTCAAACAAAGCACTCATTTATGCAAGAAACAAATTGCTCATTTTAAAAGGGTTACAGTTGACCAGACACATCAGGCTAAACAATTTACCAAAATCACTACTATTTCTGACAAAGCTCAAGAAGCAAGCTAAGCCATTGCCGAAAGTGTGGAAAAAGAGATGAAATCACATACAATTGCTGAGCAAGAACAGATCGCGGCTTCAAGCACTGGAGGACTTTATGGTATGCCTGGCAACCATCCGCCCTTGGACAAGGGACATCATGAAACATCAAGCACCGATTTCCCACATTTATTTTTGAAAAAATAACAATGATTCAAATATTAATTATTGAACTTTAAATAGAATCTTAACACTCATTTGTAAATAACATAAATCATTAAAAAACTGAAGGTGTGCCTTGACAATTTTAGTGCCTTGTCAGTGTGCCATGAGATGAAAAAGATTGAAAATCACTGCTCTAAGTAGTAAATAGAAAAACAGAACTGCTGGAAGTGAGCAACATTTTAGGGACACTTAACAGCAGTCTCAAGGACTCCTCTTCCCTCTCTGGCCTCTCTAGAGTAAAGTAAAAACCCTGAAAATTGCTGAAATTCCACAGCTGCCATGATCTTCCTAGGAGGGCTCAGAATTGGTATAGCAGGATTCAAGGAAAGGAAATTGAGGTGTAAAAACACAAATTGCTCCATCCTTTTCATCATAATAGGCCAGCCCAGATGTGTGGGACGTACACAAGTCTATCTAACCTGCGCGGGAGGAAGATAAGACTGCCCTAAGGGCACCAGCCCCAAAGATAGAATCTTCCTTAGCCCATATATCCAGTTTGTAACATTTGGATAAATTAATGCAAAGATGGCCATGCAGCTACCCCACATATGTCCTCTGGCACTACTACATTAGTTTCAGCCTAAGAGAAAGCCTGAGCTCTTATTGAATGTGACCCCAAGCCCTCTTGTACCTGAGGACCCTTCAGCATGCATGCCAAAGCCACCGTCTCCTAAATCCATCTATATAGGGAAAACTTAGATGCTGCCTCGCCCCCGCAAGGGCCACTAAAGACAAATTGCCTAACTTCTGAAAGGAATTAGTCACTATCAAATACCTCAGAAGAATCCAATGGACATCCAATGGATGCAGGGTTCTCATTTCCTGCACTACAGTTCAGTTTGGAGAATGACAGGAAATATGATTTAGTTCCAATGATAGGGTAAAACCACCATAGGCAAACAGGAGGAAACTCAACTACAGTGATACTCCTAATGGGGAGGGGGGGAGAACCCCAATACGGATTCTGACAAGATAGGGCCTGAGGTTCAGAAATACATTAAGTCAAGTACACTGCATCCAGAAAAACTGAACTTGTACGATAGATCAGAGATTCAAAATGGGCAAGCCAGGGGGAAAAATCACACAACTGGAGGATTTCCAATGCTTCGCCTCTGAGCTGCTCCTCCATTTCCAACTTAAATGGGATGAACCTCACCAACCACCCCTTTGGAGATGATCATCTTCTCTCATGAGGAAGTGATAGATCTGAGCAAATCTGGAGAGCTCTCTTCCAATAAGTATTCTGAACCATATTTTAGACTCATAGAAACAGAGAAAATGATGGCAAAAAAGACCACATGACCTATCTAGTCTGCTCTTCTACATCCATTACAATAGTCCCCTTTTATCCTTTAGGGATCTTCTGTGCTTGTCCCATGCTTTTTTTGAATTCAGATACCATCCTCATCTCCACCACCACTGGCAGAATATTCCACGCATCTATCACTGTTTCCAAAAAGAAATATTTCTGCATATACAATACTCCTAAATTTATCCCCTTTCACCCTCATCTTATGTCCCCTTGTAGTAGAGCTTGCTTTCAATCGAAAGAGGCTCTCCTCTTCAGCATTTATGCCAGAGGTATTTAAATGTGTCTATCATATCTCCTCTATCTCCCCTTTCCTCTAAAGTATACAAATTACGATCTTTAAGTCTGTCCTCATATGCTTTATAACAAAGACCTCTAATCATTTTAGTAGCCACCCTATGCACCAACTCCATCTTGCTTATGTCCTTTTGAAGGTGTGGTCTCCAGAACTGCATACAATACCCCAGAGACTTGTACAGAGGCACTATCTCCTTTTTTCTGCTGGCCATTCCTCTCCCTATGCACCCAAGCATCCTTCTGGCTTTTGCTGTAGCCTTTTCTACCTGTTTAGCCACTTTAAGGTCATCAGAAACAATCACATCCAGGTCCCGCTTTTCTTTCGTAGACAGAAGTACTTCGCCCTCTACACTGTACTGCTCCCTTGGATTTTTGCAGCCAAGATGAATGACCCTACATTTTTTAGCATTAAATCTCAGCTGCCAAATTCTAAACCATTCTTCAAGTTTAGCTAGATCCCTCCTCTTGTTATCTACTCCTTCCTGGGTATTTACTCTATTGCAGATTTAGTATCATCTGAAAAGAGGCAAACCTTACCTGACAGCCCTTCCGCAATATCACCAAAGATGTTAAAAAGAATCGGACCAAGGACAGATCTCTGCTGCACACCACTAGTAACCTCCTTCTCCTCAGAGTAAGCGCCATTTACCTGTACCCTTTGGGTTAGAAATAGATTTAGTGGGAGGCAACAGTCAGTCATTTTAGGGTGCTCAGTTTGTTCATAAGTCGCCTGTGTGGAACAGTGTCAAAGGCATTACTGAAAGATTAGGAGTGGGTACTTAATCACATCTAGGGCTCTCCCTCTGTCCAACTCCCTGGTAAACCAGTCAAAGAAATCAATCAGATTTCTCTGACAAGACCTGCCCCTGGTAAACCCATGCTGCCTCAGATCCTGCAACCCATTGAACTCCAGAAACCTCACTATTCTCTGTTTTAGTAGCATTTCCAATGATTTACTCACCACAGAGGCTAGACTAACCGGCCTGTAGTTGTCAACCTGCTTTTGTGTTTTGGAACCACATGTCCCTTCCCTCCAGTCTTCTAGGACCACTCCCAACTCTAAAGTTTGTTCAATGTAAACCGCACTGATGCAGAATAGCGCGGTATATAAGAGAATAAATAAAATAAAATAATAAAATAAATAAAATAAAGCAGCATACAGTGCAGCCGCTAGAATGTCCCCAAGTTCATTCAATATTCTGGGATGTATCCCATCCAGTCCCACTGCCTTGTCTACTTTTAGTTTAGCTAGTTTCTCATGAGCACAGCCTTCTGAAAATCGTTCAAGATCTCTGTCACTTGACTTCCTGCTTGGTCCTGGAGAACATAAATATTTGTTGAGCAATTCCGCTTTATCCTCAGAAAGACCTTCAAAGTCTCTGCCTGGGCCGATACCCACTCCTCTCAGAATACAGGTTTGTGACCAAAGCATCAGTGCACAAAGACTTTCAATGCCTCAGAGTATGATCACCCACCAATGCATTTTAAATGGACACCAGCTGGGCAATCACCAGGGTCAAGGCCCTCTGATGCTCCAATGTCTATGACTCTCCACAGGCAGCCGGCTCAATGTCTCAATGCACCAATCTCTATGCCATCAAAGCTGCAATCTCATGCAAAGCAAAAGCCACCTCCATCTGGTCCTAGAGTCTCTACAAAAGGCACCCCCTCAAGGGCTGTCAAAGATTTTTTTTTAACAGTTTTTATATACTGCTTTATCATTTCAATCAAAGCGGTTTAGATTGTAACTTAAACTTGGTAATGTACATTAAACAGGGACATTGATAACATGGATTTTTTTGAGCAATGGAGGGTTGTGACTTGCCCAGGGCCACGAGTGCTAGTGGGAATTGAACCCTGGTCTCTTGGTTCCCAAGCCAGTGCGCTAACCATTAGGCTACTCCTCCACTCCAGATGAGGGGCCTCAGCAGATTCTAGTTAAAGATGACTGTTTAAACACTCATTTTTAATTGTTCCATGTAAACCGTTTTGCCTGGTAGAAAAATGGTGTATTAAAAAACAGTTAAATAAATAAATAAAATTCAGCCAATGCCTGCAGAGTCTGGCAGGAATATTGGCAGGCTGGTCCTGGCCCATTGGAGGCTGTGCCAGCCCCTCCAGGTATCTAGGAGAATGTGTATTCCTCGCATTGGGGCCACTTCAAAGATACTGGTAACAGACACCTAGATGCTTGACATTACACTCTGTTCCGATAAACTGCAATGCCAATGCGCTTGAACCTCTCTCCAGTGCAGAGTGGTCTAAGTTCTCTATGTCAATGAATCCTTTTGCATAGTATCTTATGATCTCTCTGTCATCTGCTAACTGGGCTCTGACAGTCTGATAAAGATCACAGATAACCCTAAATGAGAAGACATTCTAATATTTTTAGATACAGCTGCTGCCTTTGATTCGATTAGTCATGTAATCCTTATCGAAAGGCTAAAGGAAATTGAATTATATGGTACTACATTAAAATGGTTCCAATCATACCTCTCTGACCGGTCCCAGCTAGTTAAAATTTTATTATTTATTTATTTAAAGGGTATTTATATCCCGCTTTATCCTTCAATCAAGGTGGTGTACACAGCAAACAATCAATTTATATTGGCATTTGTGTTCTCATGTATTCTTATACTGTACAGTGGATGTGTATGAGTGTATGTCAGATTGACTGGAGTGTACTATTTACAGCATGAGCTTTATGGAGTGTACTATTTACAGCATGAGCTTTATACAGTATTATGTACAATGAGCATGCGGGGTATGTCATCTACAGTGGTATGTACAATGAGCATGAGCAGGTGGAGGAGTATCCTAGTGGTTAGAACACTGGCTTAGTAACCAAGCAACCAGGGTTCGATTCCCACTAGCACTCCTTGTGGCCTTGGGCAAGTCACTTAACCCTCCATTGCCTCAGAAGAAAGGCCTGGCAATCTACTTCCAGTGACATGCCAAGAAAACCCAGGAGCTTCTGGGTCGCCAGGAGTCAGGACTGACTCGAAGGCACACGTTGCATTTTTTTTTTTACAATGAGCATGCGGGGTAAGTCATTAGTTCAGTGTTGATGATCCCCTTATGTGCTCGGGCCGCAGTGCTCCAAGAAGAGCAAAGTCTTTAGCTGCTTTAGAAAGTCCTTAGTGTCATCTGTTGATCGAAGTTCATCAGGGAGTGTGTTCCATATTATAGGAGCCGCCATTGATAGTGCTCTTCGTGCGGTAGTCCTGCGCGCCTTTGTGTAGTCTTTTGGAGTGTTGATTGTGTCCGACATGGCTCTCCTCCTAGGTCTTGTGCTGATGTCGGGTTGTATGAGAGGTTGAAGGCTGAGTGCCAAGTTCCTGTGTTTGAATCTGAATATGTTTAGGATTGTCTTGTATCTGATGCGGGAGCTGACTGGGAGCCAGTGGAGGTCTTTTAGTATGGGGGTGATGTGGTCTTGTTTTGATGATCCGGATATTATTCGTGCCACCATGTTTTGGGCCATTTGTAGTGGTCTGAGTGACTGTTTAGACATGCCAATATAGATTGGGTTGCAGAAGTCAAGGATGGGAGTTATTAGGGCTTGACAGACTGTGCAGAAATGATCTTGCGTGAGGGGCTTGAGGAGTCTGATTATTCTCATCTTGAAGTATGCATTTTTGGTGGTCCTGCTGATGTGTGACTGTAGGTTTAGCTCCCTGTCAAGCATCACTCAAGTCCAGTCCCGGACCTCTGGGGATGTAACAGATCAGTACCAAAAAAGTCAACGGGAGGGACCTGCCAAACCCGCCTGAAGCACTGCTGAACCAAAACCAGCATCTCTCTCAGCCTGAACATCCAGACAGTAATGCTTGACAAACTAATTTATAGACGACCAGGTTGCCGCCTTACAAATTTCCACAACTGGTACTAAACTATGCTCTGCCCAAGACGCCGCTTGCACCCTAGTCGAGTGAGCTTTAATACCTTCTGGAACTGACTTGCCTTTTAATAGCTATGCCGACGCTATCGCCTCGTTGAGCCACCTCGCTATGGAAGCTTTCAATGCCATGTCTCCCTTTTCAAGATCCTCCAAATAGAACAGTCTATCCGATTTCTGGAAACTCACCGTCCTACTTAAATACTTCTTTAATGCCCGACGAACATCTAATAGACGTAAATCCCCTGCCAAAGCTTCACCCGTATCACCCCTGAAAACCGGCAAGGAAACTACTTGATTCACATGAAAAGCCGAAACTACTTTGGGTAAAAAAGTCGGCAGTGGTCGCAAGACCACCTTAGAGTCATAAAACGACAGAAAAGGCTTCCTACAAGACAAAGCCTGCAACTTGGAGATTTTTCGTGCCGAACAGATAGCTACCAAGAACACCACTTTGAGAGTGAGATCCTTCATAGTCGCGTGAGACAATGGCTGAAAGGGCTCTCGCAACAATGCCCCCAACACTATCTGAAGATCCCATGTTGGAACTTACCTGTCTACACGGTGGCCTCAAGAGAACCACTGCTCTCAAGAAACGCTTTATATCCGAATGGCTTCCCAGCGTCTCTCCTTTAACGTTTCCCCTGTAACAGGACAACGCCGCTAACTGTACCCATAGGGACGCAGCCGCCAGACCTTTCTGAAAGCCATCCTGCAAGAACGCCAAAACCTGCGGCAGACACTTGTAATGCCACCACGTCCCTGTCCACACACCAAGCCTCGAATACACGCCATATCCGGACATACGCCAAAGTGGATCTCCGCCGCGCCGTCGCAATGACTGCCGCGGTATAACCCTTTGCTTTCAGTCTTGCACTCTCAAGAGCCAAGCAGTAAGAGAACCGATCCACCTGCAGCATGAGCAATGGCCCCTGAGCTAACAGGTCTCTTCGACAGGGCAGGCACCATGGCTCCGCTACTACAGTCATCAGATCTGCATACCAAGGCCTTCTTGGCCAGTCCGGCACGACCAACAGCACCAGACCTCTGTGACCTTCTATGCATTGCAACATCTGACCTATCAACACCCAAGGTGGAAACACGTATAGGAGTTGGTGTTCGGGCCAAGGCTGTATCAGAGCATCCAGACCTTCCGACATTCTCTCTCGTCTTCTGCTGAAGAAACTTTTGACCTTTGCAGACTGGAACGTGGCCATGAGATCCATTACTGGCGTGCCCCAATGCTGCACCAGTATCTCAAACACTTCCTGATGAAGGTTACACTCTCCTGGATCCACTCTTATGCGACTCAAAAAAAAAAAAAAAAAAAAAAAAAAAAAATCGGCCTCCACATTGTCCACTCCTGCTACATGCGCAGCTGACAGAGCTACTAGATGCGCCTCAGCCCACTCGAGCAGCCCCTCGGCTTTCTCCTCCAGCGCAGCACTGCTGGTACCTCCCTGACGATTGATGTAAGCAACTGCTGTCGCATTGTCGGAAAACACCCGAATGGCCTTTCCACGGAGTTGATTGACCAACTTCGTTCCAGCGCAGTTCACAGACCCTGAGCGAACCGATGTTGACAGTGAGTTCCCCAGCCTAAGAGACTTGCATCTGTCGTCAGTGGAATCCACGCAGGAGCTTCCAAGGGCATTCCTTTTTCTAGGCATTCCAGACGCAGCCACCACCGCAGTGTCTGACGCCTCTCTGGTGGACAGGGCAGCTTCTGTGATAACCGATCCTTCTGGTGTGACCACCGTCTGAGCAAGGCTCGTAACGGCCTCATATGCGCTCGTGCCCACGGAACCAGCTCGAGAGTCGCGGCCATGGTCCCGAGCAACTGAAGATAATGCCACGCCATCGGATTCGGTCTGTTGAGAAATTCTCTGACTAAATTCCTCAACGCTTGTGCTCGATGCTGAGGCAGAAAGATTCGTCCCGCTCTCGCATCAAAGTTTGCTCCCAGATATTCCAGGCCCTGTGACGGAACCAACCGGCTCTTTTCCTGATTGACTACCCAACCAAGACTTTGCAGAAACGCTACCACTTTGGCCGTAGCCATCTCGCTCTCTGCTCTGGACTTTGATCTGATTAACCAATTGTCCAGATAAGGATGCACCAGCACCCCTTCCTTCCACAACAACGCCACTACGACCACCATCACACCTTGGTGAATGTTCGAGGCGCTGTTGCCGGACCAAATGGTAAGGCCCGAAACTGGAAATGTCCCATCGGAACCGCAAACCTGAGGTATTTCTGATGTTCTTGACGGATTGGAATGTGCAGGTATGCCTCAGAGGTCCAGGGATGTGAGAAACTCGCCTGCTCGTACCGCCACTATGACCGACCTTAGAGTCTCCATACACAAGTGAGATACTCGAAGACAGCAATTTACTCTTGAGATCCAAAATTGGTCGATAGGCCCCATCATTCTTTGGAACAAGTATATGAGTACGACCATAGCCGCACTGGTCCGCTGGTACCGGTATTATGGCTTCGAGAGCCAGCAGCCTCTGCACCGTCTGTCGTACCGCAGCGCACTTGAGTCGTGCCCTGCACGGCAACTGCACGAAAGAATGTGTCACCGATCGGAGAAACTCCAAGGCATAAACTTCCCGAACGACCTACAACACCCACTGATCTGATGTAATCTGGACCCAGGCAGGATAAAAATCCTGTAGTCGACCTCCTACAGGCACCAGTCCCACCTGGATCCCCCTGACTTCATCATGACTTTCGGAGATTCGAGGAGGAAGAGGCTGCAAATCCTCTACTTGCTCCTCAAAACCCTCGAAAACCTTGGGACCTATAGGGAAAACAACCTCTCTGGCCTTGACTGAACCTCAGGGAATGAAAACAACAAAACTCCCTCTGTTGCCCATTAGGCAGCGGAGTTGGCCGTCCCTGCTTCTGCTTGCCCTCCGGCAGCCTACCGCCTTTTGACTCCCCCAAGTCCTTGACCAGCTTATCCAAGTCCTCCCTAAAGAGTAACTTGCCTCTAAAGGGGAGCTTACTCAGCCTGGCTTTTGACCATCCGTCTGCAGCTCAATTGCACAGCCAAAGATAACACCGAGCCGCAATCAACGAGGCCATGCTTTTCGCCAAACCTCGCATGAGATCATAGTGGATATCAGCCAAATAAGATGATCCAGTCTCCAATCTGGACACTTCCCCGGTCGCTCCTTCAACCGGTTCCCCTTGAATCCTCTGCGACCACCGAAGACAGGCTCTCGCCATCTATGCTCCACAAACAGAAGCTTGTAAGGACAGCGCATTCACTTCGAACACCTGTTTCAATAAGACCTCGAGCTTCCTGTCCTGAGCATCCCTGAGGGCCGCACTCCCCTCCACAGAAATGGTAGTCTTCTTAGTAACCGCCGAGAAAGCTGCATCGACTCGCAGAACTTTAAATAAATCTTGATCCTGGTCCACTAGCGGATAAAGGCGGGACATAACTCTTGCTCCTTTAAGGGCCGCCTCGGGCATGTCCCACTCTTCCTGAATCATCTCTCGCACCACCATGTGGACTGGAAAGGCTCTTTTAGTCTTCCAAAAGGCCTGTAATAACGGGTCTTCCAGGGTCAAATCCTCCGCCGGCTCCATCGCCGGCATATTCAGAGCCTTGAGGGTTTCCGATATGAGCGCTGGCAACTCGTCCCTACGAAATACGCGCACCACTCTAGCCTGATCCTCTAGTTCTGTTATTTCTCCTTCCTTCAAACCATCATCCAACTCCAAATCAGGCTCTCCTCCTTCGGAGTGAATACCCTCCGAAGCTATGAAAGCTCCGACTGATCCTTATCACCTCTGAGCTTCTTTGTAAGAATTCCTGACTCAGCAGAGCCCAAAGGCATGTCAAGCCTCTTTTCTCCCGGGACCACCACAGCGGGAGTAGCCGCAGGCGTTCCCTGGGGGCCTCCGAACGTCTGCTGAATCAGCGCAACAAATTCAGGAGAAAAAATTGCTGCCAGGCCCCCTGGCAACGATGGCTGGGAGATCGGGAGATACGAAGAGGAAGAGGTCCCTGCTACCGGCTCCAGGGGTGGCATCTCAGAAGAAAGCTGTTCCGCCAGCATCCCAGGAACACTGCTGTGGCCTTCACCAGCTGACTCCAATACCTTCTCCATTGAAGCTGCCTCCTGAATGCAACCCTTACACATACCGGTGTCCAAATCTGCCCCCCTTCTAGTACCACCAACTAAACAGTGCGGTCTATAAGGCATCCCGGCCAAACACGTGCTCTATACAGCCAAGCAGGTTCCTGCCTGACCCAGTATCAGGCACCCTAAATATTTGCGACTGAAATTAGTCCAAGTTTTCAACTGCTTAAATTCTGTTGGTTTTTTTTTGGGGGGGGGGGGTTTGTTTTTTTGTTGTTGTTTTTTTTTTAACTGACACGGACCCTTCAGTTTACCTGCCCCAATCCATTCCTGAGGAACAAAAAAGTTAAAACGAAGCTTCTCGGCCCGCACAAGAGCTCCTGAAGATCGCCTCAACAGAATGGCGTTTCCCGCGCTCTAGCCACACGGCGCGGCCGACTCCAGCACTGCTGACTCCACCGCGGCCCCCCTCCAATCCTAGCACTCGCAATCATTAAAACCAGACCCTTTCTTACCTCTGTCTTTGTTTTAAACTGTTCTCTGATCCCCTGCCGTGCGATCGCATCCGCGCCGGCAGAGAAACCACGCAGCCGAAACCGCTGGTGATCCGGCTGCTCTCCTCCTGCGGCCTCCAACGCTAGCAGAAAAAACCTTCTGCGTGCGTTGGTGCCGATGCTACCGGTGTCTCTGAACTGCTCACGGGCTCAGTAACTGGCTCTGCAATCCTGCCTTTGCCTGCTTACTAGGCAACACAGGTCCAACCCCAGAGTAAGGGGGGGGGGGGAGTACTTCAGCCAAAATTTTAAAGGAACAGTAACCAAGTTTTATAAACGACTAAAAACTAATAAAAACAAAATCTTAAGAAATCCAATCAAATCCCTATTCTAACTCTCCTTAATTGCTCCTCAAGTGAGCCCCAAACCTCCAGGCTTACAATCCTCCAACTGCTTGGAGACTGAGATAACTGGAGTGTTGAGGCGGATCCTGTGGTTATATATGGCAGTGACATCACAAGAGTGACGATTCTCAGTCTCCAAGCTGCTGGAGGAGGATCGCAATCCAGAGGTCCGGGACTGGACTTGAGGGACGATAAGGAAGGTACTGTTTCCTACCTAAGTGGCTCTATTCCCTGCAAACATTACCGACATTGATCAAAAGTCGGGACTTGCATGTATTGGGACAACAGCTAAACAATCTGTTGTGGAAGGGCCAGCATCCTAGGGTTAAGTTGAAGGTACTGCAGCACCCGTGGGGTCAGGGGAAATGGGGGTCCCAGATCTGGCCCGATATAATATGGCTTGTCTATTATGACATGTTCAAGATTGGTTATGGGACAAATCAAACCACAAACGTTTGACTGTAGAACAGAACCTGGCTGCTCTGCTCCATTTACACTCCATTTTACATGCAGCCCCAGTGGAACATTCTCTTCATCCCAGTATGGCAGGCTGGCAATACTTCACAAAATTGTTAGAGCAGACACACGCTTCTTCACCATACCTACCAATTCAGGGCAACGGAGACATCCGGCTTGGAATAGACCAAGCTAGATACGGGACAAGATGCGCATAGTCAATATAGAACTCCTCCTGTCAGATGAGGGGAAGATACTTACATTTGTGAAAATGCAGGATTAACAACTACGGGGGGCTGACATATTCCCATATTTACAAGTATGCAGCTATCTTCGCACATTGCCAACTGAAGCTTTACAGAGTAACTTTTACTCTAAGATAGAAGAGTTGCTCTTAGGAGGAGACCAAAGAGTAAAGGTCTCACACCTTCATAGAGCTATTATGGAAATACTTCCAAGAGTGATGGAAACAAAGCTGACAGCACAGTAGAATCAGGATTTGAAGATAACAATTGACGAACAGGAATGGAGGGCTGCTATGGAGTTGGTGTTGGCCTTCACTACCCAGGTAGAACAGAGATATGCAATATAAATTGATACACCGTTCATATTTCACTCCTCAGAGTGAGTGACAGGCTGGAGTGTTAGGCTCAGATGCTTGTCCTAGATTTGCTGCGGCAGCGACTCCCAACCATATGTTTTGGCACTGTCTAGTGGTAGAGACATTTTGAACCTGGGTGCTGCAGGTCACGTGGGACTTGTTCCCTGAAGTGACAACTGCCAGCTGAGTCCATTGTCTTAGATATTTGGTCCAAGCCAGATAGTAAACTTCGTACTTGGATACGATTGGCATTATTACTTGCCTGGAAAGCCACACTGCAAACTTGGCTGGCCCCTGGAGGCCCAGTCTACTGGCAGTGGCGGGATGGTTTGCATGGCATTCTCCTAATGGAATGAGAAAGGGCACAGGGAAGTACCCCGAAAAAAGATCACTTCTTAGAGCTATGGGGCTTGTACCTAGAGGCCTTGACTCCTGAGATCTGAAGTAGAGTGCTTAATCACTCTGGATGATGGAATAAGACATGTAAAACAGATATTAGGAATCTGCACAACACCAAGGGATGGGAGGGGGAGGGGAAATTTGGAATATCAACTGTCTCAGTAATGCAAAGCGATAACGCATGCCAGAATAATGAAGTATGCATAAATATAAACATTGGTGGGAAAAATAGGAGGGGGTAAGGAATGTAAGTAATAGTGAAGTTCTTGGTGGGAAGAAACCTTTTGTGTACAAGGCAGAATAGGGGGGGGGAGACACAGGATGATTTTCCCCTAGTTTAATTTGATTAATATGGCATTAACTCCAGACTCAGGTTGGGTCTCTGGTTCCCTCGCCCTTTTCCTGCTTCCCTACTCACTAAAGATAGGCCATTTCAGGCTATGGAGCACTGAGGGGGGAGGTACATGAGAGGAATAGTGGGAGAGTGGTGGGAAAAGGGGATATGGGAGGGAGGAAGGAGGAGGAAGGGCTGGGGGGGAAGTAAATAAAATAATAAAGTAAGAATTGCTAACTTTTGATGTTAAGGCATCTATTGTTGCTCATCTGTGTTAATGTCATGCTGTTAAGACTTATGCCTTTGTTATATTGCAAATTTAATTAAAAAACTATTTATCCTAATAGCAGCAGGTCTAATCTATAACAAACTAAGGCTTATAAAAAACACTTGAGGCCCCTACTACCACAACATGACTTTAGATCTGTGCTCCAAGCTATGGTAGTCCCCCATATTGACTTCTGTAATAGCACCCTCCAAGTGCTCCTGAGGCAAGCTCTGAACCACCTTAGGATAACTCAGCATGTTGTGGCTAGGATGGCAGTCAAGGCTAAACACATCAGAACATATTACACCCATTTTATACAACCTGCCTTCGATCCCAGTCCATAGCAGAATACAAAATAATGACCACCACATTCAACTGGTAAGACTTGTCACTATCATACCTAACCTCATAAAGAGCCCCCATAATGACAGAATTAGAAGGGAATGTAGTCGAAACATGCTTCTTGTACCATCCTCATACCAAAAGTTCCTTAGGGCAACGACCAATAGAGTCTTTAGCTTTACTGCACCAATGATATGGAACTCCCTCCCTGATAAGCTTAGAGCCACCTCGGACTTAATTACATTCAGAAAACTGATTAAGGTACACCTATTCATAGAGTATTTCGGCACAGATGAACAAGCCCAAGACCTCCTCCCCACATAAAACTCAATCAGCACAAACATGATTCTACTCCCTTCCCCTCTCCCTCATCACTCCCCCCTCCTATCTCTGATGTCAGCCACGTTAATGTACCTAAACTAAAACCAGCTGTTATATGCTAACAAATGTACCGCTGATGTGGGTTTCCTCATCCCTGTAAATAAATTCTCCTATACATATTGCATACACTTGTAAATAAGTTATATTGTTACATGGCACAGTTCAGCTGCAGATGTTTCCAAATATCCTCTTTATGATGAAACCTGGTGGAAATCTATTAATATGTAAAATTATTTAATAGTTATTTGTAAACCGCTCTGATTTTACTAAAAGGTGCAATATAAAACTCAAATACAGTCAAATATTCAACGTCACTAAGCGTGTAGCTGCCATTGACTATTCCCGTCTAAGACATTTATATGGTTTACAGGGTGGTAAAACATGTAAATGCCTTTCGAATATCGTGGCCCATAATTTCTAGGTCACAGTCTCTGAAGTAATCTGTTATAAGAGGGATCTTATTCCTAACTGAACGAGTATTAACATACATTTTAGGTTTTGAGGGTTGAGTGATGGGCGATCTTGGTATCCTTGTTTAGTTTGAGCTTGTGTGTCAATTTGTTTTAGGAGGCAATAGGGCCTATGTCTCATTCTTAGAGGATGGTCTCTTATTATATGGTTCCTATAATTGTCTATAATTGGTATGTAGTCTGAGCTTGGTGTTAAGGCTTCAGATGTTATGATTGCTAGTAGCAATGCAATTATGGTAATCAGAATGAACATGTTCTGCATAGTGTGAACCTTGTAGAGTTGACTCTAGTGGAAGTTATCAACTTAATCTGCAAGCTGTACCTGGGGCTAAATGCAGTAATTTGTACCTTTTCTATATATGGTGTGGAGAATGTGTCTGGAAATTAGTAGAGACGTATTTGAGCTCTCAGAGTAACTGCTGCAGTTATGGTTGCATGCAGGTAGAATACTACCTTATCTCTTGAAATGAATGGTAAAGATTATGCAAACTTTCATTAATCTAGTATTGGTCCGAAGGCTGCAGTTTCTTACTAGGTGAGGGGAGGCTCCTCTTGGTCCAGCTGGTATGACTTCCAAGAAGGGGAAATTAATCTTGTGCTTCATTGGAAGCGTTAGTCGGTAAGGTTGACTGATGAAGCAGTTTTCCCGTAGTTAGTGCTTATACTTCTGCTTGCTCTGCCTTGTTGCCCTGATTGTCCTCTATGCTGCTACTACTACTGAGCATTTGTATAGCGCTACAAGACATACGGAGCACTGCACAGAGATGTAAGAGACAGTCCCTGCTCATCAGAGCTTACAATCTAGTCAAGACAGACAACACAGTAGGTGTAGACAGGAATACATCTAGAGGGGATGGTAAGGAAACACAAAGGAGATCAGGTGAGTCAAGATCCGAAAGTGGCAGCAAAGAGGTGAGTTTTCAACCTGGATTTGAAAAGGACCAGAGAAGGCATCTAATGTACAGACTCAGGCATAAGGAGCAGCAAGGTGAAAGGAGCAAAGTCTGGAGTTAGCAATACAAGAGAAGGGCAAAGAAAGAAGCCATATGCCAGAAGAGTGAAGTTTCCAGAGAGGGGTGTAGGGAGGTATAAGAGGAAAAAGGTAGTGAGGAGCTGCAGAGAGAATGCACTTATAGGTTAGCAGAAGTTTGAACTGGATAAGGAAACAGATAGGGGAGCCAATGAAGTAACTTGAGAAGAGGGATAATATGAGCATGACGTGGCCCTTAGGTGCAGGCACGCCTGTAGAGCTGTCTTTTTGAGCGAGAGGCTTGAGAGTCATGTTCTGGTGGCGTTGTTGTAGACAGGATAATCTGCGGCGTCTGTAGAGAGCCTTCCCTGTGCCGCAACGTACTCCTTGTTAGGCCCTCTGATGGCTCCCCCAAGGTTCAGGGCTCTGTCCAGATATCAGCAGGTGACAGGGGCCAGATCAGGCAGTGGACTGCTCCTCACATGCATGGGAGGGAGGAGTGGCTCAGTGGTTGGGACAGGTTACCTCAGGCCGGAAGGCGGGGGTTCAATTCCCACATGGGGGACAAGCAACTTCAGGCCGGAGGGACTGAGGTCTCTAGTCCCATGGCCACTACTTGTGGCCTTGGGCAAGCCACTTAACCTTCCAATGCCTCAGGTACACAGATTGTGAGCCCTTCAGGGACAAGGGAATAAAAAGTACCTGTTAGTATACATGTAAACCACACTGATTCTAAATAGCGCGATATAAAAAATAAATAAATAAATAAATAAAATGTGGTCTGGCGATCGGGGTGTTGGATGCTGGGTAGCGAAGATGCCTCGTCCTGAGGTGGAGCTTACCGGCATCTGACTGTTTTTGCTGTTCCTGCTTTGCTTTTGCCTCAGATGGCTCCCCCGAGGATCAGGGCTCTGTTCGGGTATCGGCAGGAGGTGGCAGGGACCAGATTGAGCAGGGGACTGTTCCTCACACGCACAGAGTCTACAGCCTCCACTGCAGTTGATGGGGGTAATGTGGTATGATTTATCACTGTCTGTTTTTTTATTGCAATACACTTGCATTATTTCAGCCTTTACCATAACCTTTTTATTGGGAAACACTAACTTCACCTTTTTGCAAGTATCTCTTGAAAATACTCAGACATGCACGGGTCAGAATAAGAACTGTCAGATCTTCCTCCAGATCTAGTTTTAAAGTCCTTTCTCTCCTCACTAGCAGCCCATCCTTTCGCAGTAGACTCACCTTTTCTAAGAATGCAACCCAATTCCCTAGCAAATCTAAAGCCCTCTTCCCTGCACCATTAACTCATCTATACACCAAAACTAAAGTTCTGCCTGCTCCTAGATAAATAAAATAAAAAATATTTAGGCAACTGCATTTATATACTGCTTTTCATTGGGTCAAAGCAGTTTAAATATGGAACAGAAGCAAGTTATGGATTTAAAATTTCTACCTAAAAGCCTTGATTTGGTTTCCAGAACCTCCCTCCTGTACCTACCTATACTCCTGGTACCAGCATATACCTGGACAGCTGGCTCCTTCCCAGCATGAGCTAAATTTTTATCTAGGTGACAAGTGAGGTTGGTCACCTCCACACGAGGCAGGAAACGGTAGTCATAAAAAGAGCGGGGAGATAGAACAGAGACATGTAAGTACATCCAATGAATAAACGTGCAGAAATCTGGTCTCTCAATGGAAAGGAAGCTCTGAAACAAGAGGTCACTGGCTGAATATGAAAAGGTAGAGACTCACGAGTAATATAAGAAAAGGTGACATTTTACCTACCAGTTAATGTCCTTTCCTTGAGTCCTGCCAGACCAGTCCAGACAAGTGGGCTGTGTTCCCCTACCAGAAGATTTATGGAAACAAACCACCAATGGAAAGCCCAAGTTTCAATAATGTCACTCCCATGCCTCATTCGCCTGTCACCAATATTCATCCCATAGCATATGGGAGAAACATGGCCAGCCTCACATAACCTCAACCATGGGCAACAATGAGTAAATCAACAGTAAAGAAATATATACAAGAAAGCATAAACAGAAAGTTGTCAGAAAATGATGAACCTGCAGAGCCAAGTGTAATAAAAAAATCAGTAGACCCAAGGGTACCGTAGCAAAAGAACAGAGCAAATACAGTTGTAGGAGCAAGCCCTAGACTGGTCTAGCAAGACTCAAGGAAAGGACATTAACTGGTAAGTAAAACATCACCTTCCAAATCGCCCTCCTGGACCAGTCCAGACAAGTGGGATGTACCAAATCTAGAACTCCACTGGGTAGTAAGAAGGGTTTTCTAGGGGTGACCCGGGAAACTACAGACCAATGAGTCTGACGTCAATACAGGGCAAAATTATTGAACATGGAGACAGTCATGGTTTTATGGAAGAAAGCCAACATGGATCTAGCCAAGGAAAGTCTGGTCTTACTAATCCATTATATTTTTTTTGAAGGTGTGAATAAACAGGTAGACAAAGGTGAGCCAGTCTATATAATGTATCTGGATTTTCAGAAAGCCTTTGACTCTTGGCAAAATTAAAAAGTCATGGGATTTGAAGCAGTGTAGTACTGTGGGGGGATCAGGAACTGGCTAAAAGAGAAAGCAGAGAGTTGAGCTAAATGGCCAATTTTCTGAATGAAGAAAGATGTACCCCAGGGATCTGTGATGGGCCCGCTGCTTTTTAACATATTCATAAATGACCTGGAAATAGGAATAACAAGCGAGGTAATCAAATTTGTAGACGAGATAAAATTATTCAAAGCTGTTAAAAACACAAGAGGATTGTGAAAAAATGCAAGAGGACCTTAATAAACTGGAAGCCTGGATGTTCAAATGGCAGATGAAATTTAATGAGAACAAGTGCAAAGTTATGCATCTAGGAAAGAACAAGCCAAACTTTGGTTACAAGATGCAAGGTTCCACATTGGGAACCACCACCCAGGAAAAAGATTTAGGCGTCATCGTGGATATGTTGAAACCCTCCGCCCAGTGTGCAGCAGCGGCCAAGAAAGCAAATAGAATTCTAGGTATCATAAGGAAAGAAATAGAGACATTATAATATTCTTTGTTTTATTCTCTATCAGTCAATGGTGCAACCACATATTGAATACTGTGTGCAATTCTGGTCGCCATATCTTAAAAAGGATATAGCAGTAATAGAAAAGGTACAGAAAAGAACAACAAAAATAGTAAAAGGGGATGGAAGGATACCCCTATGAGGGAAAGCTTAAAAGGTTAGGGCTCTTCAACTTGGAAAAGAAATGGCTAAGATATGATGTTGTTGTTGTTAAGTGCCGTCGAGTCGGAGTCGACTCATGGCGACCCTCTGGATAGCTATCCTAAATTGTGTTCGGTCTTCAGTCAGGCGGCTCATTATTGATAGACTGGTACCCGTAGCTGCTGTTATTGTATCGATCCATCTCATTGCTGGCCTTCCTCTTTTGCGTTGACCTTCTATCTTGCCAAGCATAATGTCTTTCTCTAATGATCTCTCTCTTCGCATGATGTGTCCAAAGTATGAAAGTCGAAGTCTTGTCATCTGAGCTTCTAAAGAAAGCTTAGGTTTGATCTCCTCTAGTACCGACTGGTTTGTTCTTCGGGCAGTCCATGGTATACACAGTATTCGCCGCCAGCACCATAATTCAAAGGCATCAATTTTCTTTCTGTCTATCTTTTTCACTGTCCAGCTTTCACATCCATATGATGTTATTGAAAATACCATGGCTTGAACAAGTCGAATCTTTGTATGGAGAGAGACATCTCTGCTCTTGAGAATCTTATCTAGGTCTTTCATAGCCATTCTGCCAAGAGCAATGCGTCGTCTGATTTCTTGACTGCTTGTTGCTTCTTTATTGATAGTTGATCCAAGTAGGCTAAAGTTGTTCACAATTTCAATTTCTTCTCCAACGATGAACCTGTTGATTATGCCAGTTGTCATGATCTTTGTCTTCTTTACATTAAGGTGCAGGCCCATTTTGAGACTATGTTCTTTGATTGTGAGAAGCAAATGTTTCAGATCATCTTCGCTTTCAGCCAGTAATGTGGTATCATCAGCATAGCGAAGGTTGTTGATGAGTCTTCCACCAATCTTCACACCTCTGTTGTCTTCATACAATCCTGCTTCTCTGATGATTTGTTCTGCATATAAATTAAACAGGTAGGGGGAAAGTATGCAGCCTTGTCTTACACCTTTGCTTATTTTAAACCATTCTGTTTCTCCTTGTTCCGTTCGAACTGTTGCTTCTTGATCAATGTACAGATTGCGCAAGAGAACGATCAGGTGTTCTGGTATACCCATGCTTCTTAATGTGGCCCAGTTTCTCATGGTTTACACAGTCAAAAGCCTTGCTATAGTCGATAAAGCACAAATAGATATCCTTTTGGTATTCTTTAGTCTTTTCAAGGATCCATCTCATATCCGCAATGTCGCCTCTCGTTCCTCGCCCTTTCCTGAACCCTGCTTGCACTTCTGGTAGTTCTTGTTCCAGGTATGGTTGTAGTCTCTTTTGAATAATCTTCAGTAGAATCTTGCTGGCATGTGGGATCAGAGCAATTGTGCGATAATTTCCACAGTCAGTTGGATCACCTTTCTTTAGTATTGGTATAAACACAGATCTTTTCCAGTCAGTTGGCCATGATGTTGTCTTCCATATTTCTTGGCAGAGCCTTGTGAGTACGGTAACAGCTGCATCAGATTGCTGCAATACTTCTATGGGAATGCTATCAATGCCTGGTGCTT
Source organism: Ichthyophis bannanicus (assembly GCA_033557465.1). NCBI lineage: Eukaryota > Metazoa > Chordata > Amphibia > Gymnophiona > Ichthyophiidae > Ichthyophis > Ichthyophis bannanicus. The sequence goes on from CM066035.1 coordinate 858,456,703, forward strand.
TTTTCTTTGATAAGGCTTTCAATGCAGCTTCAACTTCTTCTTTCATCACCAATGGTTCCCGATCATAAGGTACAGGTTGAAACGGCTGTTGGTCCACTTGATCTTTATCATATAAAAACTCTGTATATTCCTTCCACCTTTTCTTGATCTTCTCAGCATCATTCAACATAGAACCTTGAGCATCTTGTAACATTCCAATTCGAGGCTGGAACTTTTTCTTTAACTCTCGTAGCTTTAGGAAAGCCGATCTTGTTCTTCCTCTAATAGTTTCTGCTTCTATTTCCTTGCAAGTGTCATTGTAGTACTTTTCCTTGTCCTGTCTTGCTGCACGTTGGAAATCTCTGTTGAGTTCTGCGATTGTCTTTCTTTCTCCTCTGGCTTTAGCTTCTCGGCGTTTCTGGGCAATTTATATGATAGAGATCTATAAATTAATGAATTGAATGGAACGGGTAAACGTAGATCGGCTGTTTATGTCATCAAAAAGTAGAAAGACTAGGGGACAAACAATGATGCTACAATGTAATCCATTTAATACTAATAAGAGAAAATATTTTTTTCACTCAACTTGTAATCAAACTCTGGAATCCGTTGCCAGAGGATGTAGTAAAACTGTTAGTGTAGCTGGGTTTAGAAAAGGTTTGGACAAGTTCCAGGTAAACCATTATTAAAGAGGACCTAGGACAGCCACCGCTTACCCCAGAACATGCACTGTGGAACCTGTATGCCTTTTTGGGAACCTGCCAGGTACTTGTGACCTCGATTGGCCACTGTTGGAAATAGGTTACTGGGCTTGATGGACCTTGGTCTGACCCAGTATGGCATTTATGTTCTTATGTAAGACACAGCAGCTCGCAAATCCCTTGAGCCAAAGGCAAAGTATGCCCATGCGTGGACATCCAAGCAGTATGTCTTGAGTTCCCCAGGTCTGGAATATGTAGGACATTGTGTCCGGATGGAGACCATTCGTGGGGAAGAAGGATGCGACCTAGTCTGTCTGCCAAGACATTGAACTCCCCTGGGACGTGCACTGCTTGGAGGTGTATTTGATGAGCTATGTCAAAGGACTACAGGTGTAGCACCTCCTTGCAGAGGGCCCAAGAGCCTGTTCCTCCCTGCTTGTTCACATAGAACATGGCAACCTGACTGTCCGCTCTGACTAGGACTCGTGCTCTGAGGTGGTGTTGAAACATCCGGAGGGCATTCGAGATAGCACAAAGTTCCAGGAGATTGATCTGGAGTTGCGATTCTTGCGTTGTCAAGAGGCCCTGTGTAGTCAGGTTGTCCAGATGGGCTCCCCAACCCAGTTTGGAGGCATCTGTCAGGGTGCACTGAAATGGAAGCATCTAAAAAGGTGACCCTACGATTAGATTTTCTGGACAATACCACCACAGAAGGGATGTGGTTAGACAGGAAGTGATTTGGATCCTGTCCCGGAGATGGCCTGAGGCCTGCTTCCACTGGGAGGCAAGAATCCACTGGGCTGTCCACATATGTAGTCGGGCATATGGAACATGTACTGTAGAGGCCATGTGCCCCAGGAGTTGCAGCATCTCGGTCGGTTAGATGGCCTCATAGGAGCATCTGGGATACTAATTCATCTAGATAGGCACAAAGGAGCTGGGGCAAAAACGCCCTGGACTAGTCTGGTGTCTAGTAGGGCTCCGATGAACTCTAGCTTTTGAGTTGGCATGAGCTGGGATTTTGGGAAGCTTATCAAAAATCCCAAGTGTTGTAGTACTGTGATGGTACAATGCAAGGAAAGCAGTACCTCTTGGGAGGTGTCTTCTTTTATTAGCCAGTCATCAAAGTAAGGGAAGACAAATATCCCCAGAGATCTTAGATGAGTGGCTACGACCACCATGCACTTTGTGAAGACTCTTGGGGCAGAGGCAAGTCCAAAGAAAAGGACTCTGTATTGATAATGTTTTTCTTGAAAGATTAAGCGCAGATATTTCCCCAGTCCTGGATGGACAAGGGTTATCAGCAATAGACCAAGAAGGACCAATAATGACATGATCGGCACACCTGCAGGATACCACAAGACTAAACAAACTACTTCAAGAAGAGCTCCTTCACTACTGGCGTCCACACTTTGGAACTCCCTCCCAACGAGCCTAAGGGCATTAAATGACATTATAGACTTCTGCAAGGCCCTTAAAACCCTGCTCTTTACAGAAACCTATGTGCAGACAGACAACAGTCTCCACCCGAACGGTAATGCAACTACCTTCGCCAACTCGATACCCACTCATCCCAACTAGACATACGAGTTCATTGTATAATGTTGTTAAGTACCCTCATGTTAAATGTAACCCTCCAATTGTGATGTGACCACTTTGATTGTAGGATAAGGTGGTATAGAAATCTGTCTAAATAAAAATAAATAAATGTGTGCGCATGCTTCTTTTAGATCTAGAGAACAGAGCAAGTCCTGACTCTGGAGATAGGGAAGAATCCAGAGAGATCATCTTGAACTTTTCGTGGACTAGAAACTTGTTTAGATTTCTGAGGTTCGGAATGGGCCGGTACCCTTTGGTTTTCTTTAGAATGAGAAAGTACAGAGAGCAGAAGCCCATTCCCTGTTGGGACATCGTCTATGGCGCCCCGAGACAGGACACCTCATCCTGTAGGAGAGCAGTGAGTGGGGGTTGCGTTTGATATTCCCCCATGAAAGTGGTGGGGAGCAGAGTTTGTAGATGAAGTCTGTACCCTTCCTGGACTATGGTGAGTATTCACTACTCTGAGGTGATGAGGTGACATCTAGGTGTGTAGTGACACAGTCTGCCTGCCATGTGGAGGGGGTGTGGATCCTCTAGAAGCAGGGTGGCAATGTTCGCTAGGAAAGAGTAAAAAACTAGGCACAGATTGTGGCTGTGGAGCTGGTTGAGATTTAGCCACCTGAGGGTTCTTTTGTTGCTTAGGAGGCTGCTGCCTCTTCTGTGGGGCCTGACCCTGGTACTGAGAAACAAGACAATAAGAAGAGAAGAAGTTTTTCTTCTTATTGTAGAAAGAATTCCTAGCAGGGTCAGCTGTTACTCTGGACAATTTCTTTAGAGTAGTATTTTCTGACTTTGAGAGTCCTTATCTTGCCAGTCTTTGCCAAAGAGATTTTCCCATGTGCAAGGTATGTTGTCCAGCTTATATTGTACCCACTGTTCAAAGTCCGAGGCCTGAAGCCATGCAATTCGACGTGCATCAATGCATATTGCTGAGGCCCTACTTGTGCATTCAAAAGCATCAAAAGTAGCCCTATTGACAACTTTGAGACATTTTGGCTATGCTTAACTAGGGCAAGATTATCTGCCCTTTTGTAATCTGGGAGGAGATGGGCAAAAGCCTTAAGATCCCTGGAAACCTCTTTCAGGAACATTTCCATGTAGAGGATATTTATTTATTTATTTAACAATTATTTCTATACCGCTCTTTCACAAGTATCAAGTGCGGTTTACAATGAACAGTATTTTATATGGTATGGATAGTATCATACCAAGTCATTTTACATAGAACAGATGAACTAGGTACAGATAACAGTATAAAGTTTAAACAGTAAATTATTAAACTATTATAACATATATACATAGTAAATATATACAAATTGTATCATATGTCACGTGTGGTTGTATACTTTATATAAGCTTCAGACACGTGGATATATGTTGTTTGAATTGTAGTAGTTAACCTGCGTCTCTTTGTGTCGTCTGGCCAGTCTAGGAGTTATAGGAGTTAATCCTAGCCGAGAGCATGGATGCTTGGAAGCATCGATGCCCAAAGGCGTTGAGAGTTCTTGATTATCTCCCTGGAGGATTAGAGGAGTGAGTCTTTGAGCTTTTTTTTTTTTTTTTTTTTTAATTTATACCTTTCCAATTAGAATCAAGCATAATACTTGTACAGAAAAGATATACACCAACATACACCAAAAGAAATAAGGAAAAGCACAGTTACTTACCTGTAACAGGTGATCTCTGGGAACAGCAGGAAGCACATATGGGTACGTCGGTACCGACGGAGCCTGCACGGGAATGCTGCCCAGCTTCCAATCAGAAAGCTTTTGGCAGCATCCCTCGCGCCTGCGCGCTGACTTCCCGCCTTCTCCAGAGCCTCTCTTCAGTTGAGTTTCAAAGCTGAGACAAAGGCGAGGAGAGAAAGGAAGAAGATAAAGAGATGCAACTCCCAGGGGAGGTGGGAGGGTTGTGAAGACTAATTCCTGCTGTTCCCAGAGATCACCTGTTACAGGTAAGTAACTGTGCTATCTCCAGGAACAAGCAGGAATGAGTCTTCACATATGGGGACTCCCTAGCTAGGGATGCCAGGGGGAGATCCCATAAAAATGCAGAGGCCTCGGCCAGGGATGCATTTTGTCTCCAGGAATTCCCGGCATCCTTCGTGGGATGGAGGGCAGGAGTTGACAATAAAGAAGCTGTGAGGAAAGAAACAGCATAGCCAAGGACTATAGGGGAGAAGTCCTTGGTATATATGATAACTAACATTAAGCACATTTAATGTACACTTAAAATATGCAACTTACCTACTGAATCGTAGGAAGTCGAGAGCATGATGGAGTCTACTGGATAAGCAGTGGCGGAATCTTCAAAGTGACCTCACAGCAGTGAGGATGAAGGTCCAGACCTGGAGGTAGCAGACGATCCAGGTGTCAACTGGGTAGGATTAGACGTCAGGTCTTCAATGGAAAGCTTTATGGGAAAAAGCTGAAAACTCCTTTAGGCATAAAGTCATTAACAATGAAGGCTAAAGGAAGAAGACTGACGGAGGTAGAGAACTAGCCCAGTCCTGGCAGGAAGAAGGGGAGTGGAAAAAAACCCCTATTCCCAAGGAGAACAGTTGTCTACTCAAGATAAAGATGTACACTATTTTTCCTAGCTGGCGAGAGATAGGAAAAAATATTGAAGCTTGATGCTTCAAGGACTTAAAGAAAAAATGGAAGATGTTAGCACCACAGTAGTTATTGGTGCCTAACAGTTCCTGCATCATAATATGGTATGCAAGTAGGGCGATAGACTGTCTAAACCCTCTAGAAGGTAAAAACATTTAGTATAGACAGTAAGGGTTATAGTGTGTAAGACATATCAACCCTTGAGAAGCCCTCCAACAGACATATACATATATATATATATATATTATGTGTATATTAGGATATGGGTGGAGAAATGTATCAAAATATATATACATTGGTGGGGCATGGAAATGCACCACCAGGGTAATGAGATAGGTATGTAGACATATATGGAGATGCTACATACAAGATAGAGATTGAAGATACATATCTACCACCCAGCCCCATAGTTGTATACGGGGAATATAAAAGAAAAGATTCTCTGCTCCACAAGAGGGTGAACCCACTTGGGATATGTGTAAAGAATCTATTTCCGTGGATTGAGGGAATCCAGTAAGATAATATGATGTTTGCGTGAGAACAGATGATGATATCAGTCTGTAAAGAACAAGGCGGGAGTTGCAAAGAACACTGACCTGGCAGATGTTCAGCAACGCAAGAAGATATCAGAGGGACCTGCTGGAGGGACCCAGAGGGAGCATGCGTAAACATCAGCCTTGGATCTTCATGCAGAAGAACTTATATATCATACCAACAGCCCAGACCAGAGGGTTTGGAGAACCCTCATAGGCATGGGAAGGAATTAAGCTTTTCCCTACTGATAGCTTCAGAGATAAGGTCAATGCTCTAAAATAAGGCCCTCATAGTAGAAAGCTTCTCTGAGAGTGCAGAGAGCATTGTGCAGGAGAAAGAGGAGATAAACTGACTGAAGTCAGTGGTATTGCCATATCCAAAGAGAGGAGATGGAGGAAGATTGTGAAAAAGCCAAAAAGTAGGAGGATCCAAGATAGCTGAGGAGCAGCCTGGAATCACTACTGAGGCTAGATAAACCTTGGAACAAGGGACTGGAACTAAAAGTACCAGTAACACAATCATTGTAACTCCTGCAGGCACAGCTGGTGATAGAAACCAGCAGAGAGATTGTACTGTGCCCATTTAAGAATAAGAGACAAGGGAGGAGAGGAGGCATCTCCTGTCTCTTTCTGAGGAATAAGCGTGCTAAGAAGCTTCTCAGTATGGTACCTCTCAACCAGGAAGAAGTCCTGTAGAGAGGGTAGGCAAGTAAGTGGAGGGTGACGTACCCTCAGGGTAAGTGCAACTTGAAGGAAAAAAATGTTCAAAGTGGGACAGAACTATCAGGGGATAGTAGTAACTGCTCCTCTAGAGAGTAAAGGAGGAGAAGTGCGTAGTCCCTGAACAAGAATGTTCCGACATCTTAGTACACTGAGAAAGAAAAGCACAGTGAAGCAACTTCTAATAGGTAGAAGTGAACTGCAGACTATAATTCTCAGCCCCTATGGTTGTTGGGAATGCTGAGAGTGGCCAGAGCTGGAGGACTTCAGACTAGGCTGGGGTGTCCCTTGCTTAGGTACCTCTGAATGATGGGCAGGAGAGGAATGAAACTTTCTTTTCTTAGGGAAAGAAGGTTTGGTAGGACATTTCCTACCCCTCGAAGAATGGGATGGCTTAGAATGGTCTGTAGTGGAAGGAGAGTCAGTGGAGCATTGAGCAACCTGACGTAAAGCCTCCTTACCAAAAAGACCATCTCCTGTACAAGGAGAATGAGCCAGTATAGTTTGTGCCCGTCTATTCAAGTCTGAAGCTTCGAGCCAGGCTCTGCGACATGCTGCAATGGCAATAGCAGAGGATCTGCTAATAGACTCAAAAGAGTCTATAGAAGCACGAGACAGAAACCAGGATATATTCCGGCTATGGTTGATGAGCAAGGAATAATCAGTAGCCTTCGGCTCTGGCAAAAAAGGGGTCAAGAGAGACAATTTCTCTGTGACCTCCTGGAGTGTTAGACTCATGTGGAAAATATATGAAAGAATTCTGGAGGCCAGCATAGATGTTTGGAAGGCTTGACGACCAAAAGCATCGAGTGTTCTTGAAGAACGACCTGGCGGATAAGAAGAATGCATCTTCTTGCTCTTAGCCTTCCTCAGTGCTGATTGTACTACCAGGGAACGATGAGGAAGTTTGCGGCTTCTGAAATCCTGGAGAGGGAGGCACTCGGTACCGAACCTCAGTAGCTGTGGAAGCTAGAGGAAGCGGTAAGGGTGATTTCCAAACCCTCAGAAGGAGATCCTGCAGAGCAGGATGTAAAGGAAGCATGATATTTTCCATTTGTGCCGGTGGGCTATGTAAAAAGAAAAGTTTCTGCGGTGACAGGAAGGACGTCCTGCCGGCTCCGCGGAAAAACAAAAACTGAAGAGAGGCTCTGGAGAAGGCGGGAAGTCAGCGCGCAGGCGCGAGGGATGCTGCCAAAAGCTTTCTGATTGGAAGCTGGGCAACATTCCCGTGCAGGCTCCGTCGGTACCGACGTACCCATATGTGAAGACTCATTCCTGCTTGTTCCTGGAGATCATCAATTCCCTAGTAATACATCTGTAGTCCACTATAAATGGGGGTGAAAGCATAAAAAAAAAAAGACCCCTGGTGTGGAGGACCCCCTAATGTCTTATCAAGTTAGGCAATACAAAAAGGAAAAAGCCAAGAAAGCGACAGAGTTCGAGGAGATCTTATTAACTTAAGAACGCTATCCTACCAATACGGGGGAGGACGTTACCAAATGAGTACCGATATAAGTGGATAAATCTCCAGGCTGAAAAAATACATATTTAAGGGAATTATGCACAACAATACATTTACAGGGGAATCTTAACAAAAATGTGCCCCCCAACCGTAGAACCCCAGGTTTTAACAATAAGGCGGCTTTTCGCCTTCTTTGGGTATCTCTCTTGATATCTGGGAAGATAGAAATCCTTTTCCCCATAAACAAATTACTCCGCTTCTTAAAATACACTTTCAAAAGCCAGTCTCTATCAGATGAAAGCGCTAATGTCACCAATAAAGTGGAGACCTTCCTTTCTTCATCTGGAGGAGACCGAAGTAGGGCTGAGACATCAAGCGAGTCCATTTGTAACTCCCCAACTGCACACTTCCCCTCCTTCTTCCCAAGAGGTAAATAATATGCCTTCGCAACAGGAGGTAGCAATTCAGGAGCAATCATCAAAGACTCTTGCATATATTTCTTTAAAAGTTCCACAGGGGGAGACCAGAGAGGACAGCCTTCCAGTCCGGAAGTGACCGGTTCCTGCTCCGGTGGCCCCGACGTCAGCGGGGGCCTCTTCATAGGCGGAGCAGTGAGTGTGGAGCCCTCGGGAGACCAGAGAGGACAGCCTTCCAGTCCGGAAGTGACCGGTTCCTGCTCCGGCGGCCCCGACGTCAGTGGGGGCCTCTTCATAAGCTCCGCAAGGTTAGGCACAGCCAGAGGCGCTAGTTGGGGGCTGCGATCTAAGGGGCTAGATACAAGGGTGTGTCTGGCCCCTTGGGACCCCCTTGGAGCACCGCAGGAGATCGCAGTACGTGGCATCCGCTAAATGGGGAAGAGAAAAAAGAAAATAATACCAGCGGAGTCTACAGAACCAACGGTAGGCCCTATGGATAAGCATGTTAAGCCCTTGGTGGGAGCTGATGCCTCGTTAGACCCTGACTTTTTAGTTCTGGCTCGTCCGCTGTGTCTTTGAGCTCTCCGGACCGTTCTCCTCCCTCCCCACCGAAGTACATCTCACCGCCTCTAACCGGTTCTGTGGGGCAGTTTCAACAGAGTACTCCAGCCGATACTGGTGGGAAATTGGAAAGTGTTATGTGGACATCTCCTCCTGGTGTGGCTATTGAGCCATCTGAACAGGTGACTCTGGGCGACATTTGGAAAGTAGTGACTCGAATTGAACACTCCTTAGTTCCCACAGTTAAGCAGCTTTGTAGTTTTTCCTTACAGGTTACTACAAAGTTGTGTGAGTTAGAAGGGCGGTTGGGGGATATGACCACTCAATTATCCAGCTGTGAAAATCAATGTTCTACCTTTAAGGCTGTTAGTTCATCTAGTATTAATGATAGCCTAATTATCCATCATAGGCTGGAAATGTATGATAATATGTTTCGGGCTAAGAATATTCGACTGTTAAATTTTCCTTGTTGTCGTCTTTTATCTGCTGAGATATTGCTTCGTAAGTATTTTAGGGAAGTTTTGGGCTTGGCTTCGGCCGATTCCATGGCTATCTCTAAAATATATTACTTGACTGGTCAAGGGCTGTCTGTGGGTCCTCCAGGGGATTTTGATGTAGTTCAGGCCCGCGATGGACTTGACCTTACTCAGTTCTTGGAGGACTCACAGGATAACATTTCTTCTCGTGCTACTTTGATTGTAGGTTTTGTCTCTGATCAGGATAAGATGTTAGTTTTTCGTAGTTACTTTAAAAATAAGTCTGCTCTCTTTTGTGGTGCTGGGGTGCAAATTTTCCCTGATGTTTGTCGGGCCACACAAACTAGGCGGAAGGCTTTTTTAGCCCTAAAACCTAGGGTGTTGGCCCTGCCTGCTACTTTTTTTCTTAGATATCCGTGCAAGTGCTTGGTTACCTATCAGGGTTCTAAATTTGTTTTTTTAGACCCAGTTCAGCTGGGTAGTTTTTTTGAATGGTAAAGAGGGCTAAGGTAATTGATTGGTCTAGGGTAAGGAACTTGTTAATTGCTGTCTCGTATTTAGAGCTATGCTCTTGCTATTTCTTTTAGATTCATTACTTTAATACTGTCTCCTCCTTGTTGTGGGCTAGGTATAGAGTGTTTGCTGGATAATTTAGTTATGGTATCTTGTTCTTTTGTAATAACCTTGGTGTTGGGTGATTCTGTAAATGCTCTTGCTTTTCTTTGTACTTGCTTTTTGTAAGTTGTTGAAAATATTATAAATAAATTTAAAAAAAAAAAAAGTTCCACAGGTACCATCGCGGGAATTACAGGAAAATTAAGTAAACGTAAATTTGACGCCCTGGTAGCATTTTCCAAGGTCTCTATCTTCGCTTTCAGGAGCAAATTATCTTTCATCAGCATATCAGACATACCTGAAACCTGAGAAAGTCTCTGGTCCACAGAACCAACCTGATTCTTCATATCCAAAAATTCTGTAGACAAATTATTAACAGTAGTCTCCATGGTGGATAAGTTAGAAAAAGATAGAGCCAGCTGTTGATTCATTACTTGGGAGAGCTGACTAATAGCTTCCCAGATACTATCCAGAGTCACCTTAGCAGGTCGAATGAGAGTAATCACAGGGGAACTCACAGGCAAAGGAGCAACAGGAACATTCATCAATTTATCGGACTCAGCCTCCACACCAACGGTACTTTTGCCCTCAGTTTGCTGTATACCGCCGGAGAGTATTAACCAGCTCTTGGTATCGCCCTTCAGGCCCTCAGCTGCTTCCTCCGGTGGGTCCCAAGCAGGCGGCACAGGAGACGCAATCACCGGTGTCTCCACAGCACCTCGCTCCGGGGCGCTGAGAGCCGCGATAACACAGGAAGGGAGCGAACCTCCGGGGAAAGCGATACTTCCAGGGAAGGTACAGCCGAATCCTCCACCGCCGGCGCCACCAAATCCCTCCGAATTTCCCCTCTCTGCCCCTCAGTGAGACAAGCATAACGATCCATAGGTCCAAGAACAGCAATTTCGGGCTCCTTGGGACGAGCCCGAGTTTTGCCCTTCCGTTTAGGCATCGCTCACACACTGTCGCCATCTTGAAAAAAAACAGCCACACACACACCCCTCCCCCCCCCCCCCCCCCCCCCCCCCCCGTCTTTGAGCTTTTGATTCAGCGCATCACTGATTCAACCACCATGGAGTAGTGGGGAAGCAGTGGCTTTGGAGGATGGGACATGATACCCGATACATGGTATCGAGCCATCGACTGAGGTGAGACTGTGAAAGGCATCTCCCACATCAGGAGCATAAGGTCATCAAGGATGCGATACACCAGTAAGATGACTGCCTCTTTGGGTGCTGTTGGGTATTGGATGATCTCTAATTCCTCTGCCCTTGGCTCCTTCTCAGATGTTACCGTGATAGAGACACCCTTGGCTAGGTTTTGAATGAATTCCTGAAAGGACATGTCTTCCAGATGAGAGCTCGCCGTTGAGGTGGGGGGGGGGGGAAGGGTTCAAAGGTAGGTCCCCAGGGCCCCCACATCCAAAACTGGGGAATCTGAATCAGAGGACTCAAAGTACCGACGGGAATGCTGTTCGACAGAAGCTAGATGCCGGTACAGATTCTCTGAAGTATCAGCCTCGGTGAGCGGCTTGGGTTTGGCACAGTTATCAGTAAGAGTTCAAAGGGAGGGCATGGATGAGAGTGATGTCGATGTCATCTGCAGCAGCTCTGATGCCGTGTTCAGAACCAGTGTCGATGTCGGTACTGGAACCGGTATCAAAGAAGGGGTGCCCGTAGCCAAGGGTTTTATTGGTACCGAAGCTGCAAGGAGGGCTGCCAAGCTCCGCTCAATGGCCAGTATGCACTAGTCTATCGAGGTTGCCGATGCTTGGCTGTCAGTGACAGGTATTTGCGCTACCGACCCAGAGCTTGGCACCAGTAGCTCGCTGGAAGTTGAGGCCTCAGGAGCATTCTGGGGCCCCTTGATGGCTTTTGTTTAGCAGGTCGATCCGCCTCTGGGGCAACACCTGAGGGGGTCTCAATGCTTTGAACGAGATCTTCCCCTGGAAGTACTGTCAGACTTCGATGCGGCCTTGTGTTTGGACTTCGAAGATACCCGAGATCCCTGGGAGGATGAGGACCTCAACGAAGTGGACCCCATTGATACTGCGTCTGAAGCAAAGAGTGCTACAAATTTAGAAGCCCGGTTTTGTAGGCCTCTCCATGTCATTTTCTGACAAAGGGAACACTCTTTAGTCTGGGCCAAAGCATTTTAAACATCAGTCATGTGTGTCAGTTGCCAAAATGGTGGTGGCACAATTAGAACATTTTTTGAAACCACTAATTGGTTCCTCCATACCTTTGAGGATGTGAAGGGTATGGTAGGCTAAAGGCCTAAAAAGGGTGTCAACACCTATGAGTGTTTTTTGTTTTTTTTAAAGACGATAAAGAAAGAAGTAAAAGAAAAGAATAAAGGGAACCAGCGATGTCTGACTGTGCCGGTGTCGACAGGAAGGCAGAGGTGCTATCCACAAAAATAAAGTTTTTCTGCGGTGACAGAATTTGCTTCCCATTGGCTCTGCGGAAAACAAAGAACTGAATAGGAGTCGGGAAGGCAGTCTTACAGGCGCAGTGGAGTGCTCCCAAAAGCTTTCCAATTGGACGCTGGGGAGTGTTCCCATGTGGGCTCCCGTCAGTACCCATGTCACCCATACGTGAAGACTACATTCCTGCTTCTTCCTGGAGATAAAAGGGGCCCGGCCACCCAGCAGAGGTCAGAAGCCTTCGGCTGAAAAAAAGGCACAAATGCTGGTTGAGGAATACCTTGAAGAAAAATGCAAAAACGAAGAAAAAAACTCGAGGAACGACACAGAGGCAAGCTAGCTCGGGGGTGGGAAAGGAACCACTACGCATACCGGACAAAAAGGGGGAACTGAACAGATGTCCAGAGGGCTCTGCGGGGAAAAAAGGAGAATGAGGCAAAATGGCACCCTTGGGCGGGAAGGGGACCATGCATGTGTAGTGCATCTCACAAAAGCTTTCTTTGAAAGCTGGGGAGATGCTTCCGCTGGGGAGGAGTCTGCTGTCTTGGTACATGTCGGTACCAATGACATAGGAAAATGTGGTAGGGAGGTTCTGGAGGCAAAATTTAGGCTTTTAGGTAGGAAGTTGAAATCCAGAACTTCCAGGGTAGCATTCTCCGAAATGCTTCCTGTTCCGCGCGCAGGACCCAAAAGGCAGGCAGAGCTCCGGAGTCTCAATGCGTGAATGAGACAATGGTGCAGAGATGAGGGTTTTGCATTTGTTAGGAACTGGGGAACATTCTGGGGAAAGGAGGGGCTCTTCCGAAGGGATGGGCTTCACCTTAACCGGGATGGAACAAGGCTGCTGGCATTAACCTTTAAAAAGGAGATAGAGCAGCTTTTAAACTAGATATTAGGGGAAAGCCGACAGTCGCCCAAGAGCAGATGGTTCGGAAGAATGTATCCTCGAAGGATACTACCAAAAGCAGAGAGGTTCCACAAAAGAGTAAAGTAGCCCAAATGCCCTCAAGTATGGAGCAGACAGAGCTTAAAGATCCCAATTTACCCATGTCTAACAATAGCCAAATTAACATGAACAAAATACATTCTCTAAAATGCTTGTATGCAAATGCTAGAAGTCTAAACAATAAGATGGGAGAGTTAGAATATATAGCACTAAATGAAATGTTAGATATGATTGGAATATCAGAGACATGGTGGAAGGAGGACAACCAGTGGGACACTGTGATACCTGGGTACAAACTATATCGCAATGATAGAGCTGATCAAATTGGTGGAGGGGTTGCGCTCTATGTTAGAGAGAGCATTGACTCAGAAAGGATTAAAGTTTTGCAGGAAACAAAATCTGCTGTAGAATCTGTATGGATTGAAATTCCATATAAAAGGGGGAAGGCAATGGCAGTGGGGGTGTACTATCGAGCGCCTGGTCAGAATGACCAAATGGATGATGAAATGCTCAAAGAAATCAAGGAAGCTAACAAACGTTACAGTGCAGTAATAATAATGGGTGATTTCAATTACCCTGGTATCGACTGGGTCAGTGTCACGTCAGGACATGCTAGGGAGATAAAGTTCCAGGATGAAATAAATGACTGCTTCTTGGAGCAGCTCGTTCATGAACCGACCAGAGGGGAAGCCATATTAGACCTAGTCCTTAGTGGAACACCAGATCTAGTGCAAGAGATAAGGGTGTTGGGGCCACTTGGCAATAGTGATCATAGCATGATCGCCTTTGATTTAATTAGTGGAGGAGGGATAGTAAGGAAATCCACAGTACTACCTTTTAACTTTCGAAAAGGAGACTATGATAAAATGAGGAAAACAGTTAAGAAAAAACTAAAAGGAGCAGTTGCAAAGGTCAAAGACGTACATCAAGCTTGGGTGTTGTTGAAAAATACTATCTTGGAAGCCCAGACCAGCTGTATTCCACGCTTTAAGAAAAGTGGAAGGAAGTCCAAAAAACTGCCAGCATGGTTTAAAGGTGAGGTCAGAGAGGCTGTCGTTGCCAAAAAAGCAACTTTCAGGAAATGGAAAAAAGAGCCAAACGACGAAACCTGGAAACAGCACAAGCACTGGCAAGTCAAATGCAAGGCATTGATAAAGCAGGCAAAGAGAGAATTTGAGAAGAAGCTTGCTGCAGAAGCAAAAACGCGAAATAAAGACCTTTTCAAGTACATTCGTAGCAAAAAACCTGTGAGAGAGTCAGTTGGTCCATTAGATGATAAAGGGGTTAAAGGAGCACTAAGAGGCGACAAGGCGATAGCGGAGAGACTGAATGAATTCTTTGCTTCGGTCTTTACTGAGGAAGATGTAGGGATGTTACCCATGACGGAAGTGGTATTTAAAGGTGTGGAAGATTTGAAGGAAATATCGATACATCGGGAAGATGTCTTACAACTATTAGATAAACTGAAGAGTAGCAAATCACCTGGGCCGGATGGTATACATCCAAGGGTGTTGAAAGAACTGAAATATGAGATTGCAGACCTGCTATCAGTAATCTGTGAACTATCATTAAAATCATCTCTAATACCTGAAGATTGGAGGATCGCCAATGTAACACCAATTTTTAAAAAGGGTTCCAGGGGTGATCCGGGAAACTACAGACCAGTGAGCCTGACGTCAGTACCGGGAAAAATGGTAGAAACCATCATAAAGAATAAAATTACTCAGCATGTAGATAGTCACAACCTAATGGGAGACAGCCAACATGGCTTTAGACAAGGAAGATCTTGCCTTACTAATCTGTTATGTTTTTTTGAAGGAGTGAATAAACAGGTGGACAAAGGTGAGTCGGTTGATATTGTGTATCTGGACTTTCAGAAAGCCTTTGAGAAGGTTCCTCATCAGAGACTTTTGGCAAAACTAAAGAGTCATGGGATAGGAGGCAGTGTTCTATTGTGGATCAGGAACTGGTTAAAAGATAGAAAGCAGAGGGTAGGGCTAAATGGCCAATTTTCCCAATGGAAAAAGGTGAATAGTGGTGTACCCCAGGGATCTGTGCTGGGTCCGCTGCTTTTTGACATATTCATAAATGACCTGGAAAGTGGAATAACGAGTGAGGTTATCAAATTTGCAGATGACACAAAACTATTTAAAGTTGTTAAAACCGAAGAGGATTGTGAAAAATTGCAAGAGGATCTTGATAAATTGGAAGACTGGGCATCAAAATGGCAGATGAAATTTAATGTGGACAAGTGCAAGGTTATGCACCTAGGGAAGAACAACCCAAACTATGGTTACACGATGCAAGGTTCCACATTAGGAACCACCACCCAGGAAAAAGATTTAGGCGTCATTGTGGATACCATGTTAAAAACCTCGGCCCAGTGTGCAGCGGCGGCCAAGAGAGCAAATAGAATGCTAGGTATGATAAGGAAAGGAATGGAAAATAAAACAAAAGATATTATAATGCCTCTATATCGTTCCATGGTGAGACCGCACCTTGAATATTGTGTGCAATTCTGGTCGCCGTATCTTAAAAAGGATATAGCTATTTTAGAAAAGGTTCAGAGAAGAGCCACCAAAATGGTAAAGGGGATGGAAGGATACTCCTATGAAGAAAGGCTAAAAAGGTTAGGGCTCTTTAAACTGGAAAAGAGACGGCTGAGGGGAGATATGATAGAAGTCTATAAATTAATGAATGGAATGGAACGGGTAAACGTAGATCGATTGTTTACGTTATCAGAATATAGAAAGACTAGGGGACATGCAATGAAGCTACAGGGTAAACTATTTAAGACCAACAAAAGAAAATATTTTTTCACTCAACGTGTAATCAAACTCTGGAATTTGTTACCGGAGAATGTAGTAAAGGCTGTTAGTGTAGCTGGGTTTAAAAAAGGTTTGGACAAGTTCCTGGAGGAAAGGTCCATAAACCATTATTAAGAAGTGACCGAAGATATCAATGCTTGACCCAGTACAAGCATTGTGGAACTTGTGTCTCTTGGGGAAACTGCTAGGTACATATGACCTAGTTTGGCCACTGTTGGAAACAGAATACTGGGCTTGATGGACCTTGGTCTGACCCAGTATGGCATATCTTATGTTCTTATGGCTTCCAACGGCGCCGACGTAACCCATATGTGATGACTGACTTCCTGCTTGTTCCCGGAGAAGATAAAGCGTAGTTACTCACCTGTAACAGGTGTTCTCTGGGGACAGCAGGAATCAGTCCTCACATATGGGTGACGTTGATGCCAACGGAGCCCGCACAGAGCAAATCCCCAGCTTTCAAAGAAAGCCTTTGGGAATTGCTACCACACATGCGTGGTCCACTTCCTGCCCAAGGGTGCCATCTTGCTCAGTCAAATGACATAGCTAAAAAGATGGCAAAACAAATGAAAAATAATTGGACTACAACTCCAAGGGGAGGAGGAAGGATTGTGAGGACTGATTCTTGCTGTTCACGGAGAACACCGTTACAGGTGAGTAACTACACTGTATCTTCTCCGGGAACAAGCAGGAAGTCAGTCCTCACATATGGGACTCCCCAGCTACAGGCTACCCTGAACCTATAGCTAGCAGCCGCAAGCAGCCGCAATGAACACCGTAACCAGTGAAGTAGCACTCCGGTAACCTGAACAGAGAAGGGTCGGAGGGTAGGAGTTGCCTAAACCCCAAAAAGGTTACGGGACTCCCTATCCAGGCAGTAATGAGCTGCGAAGGTATCAACCGAAGACCAGGTGACGGCCCGGCAGATGTCTGACAGAGGAACAGAGCGCAGGTGAGCCACTGATGCCGCCATGGTCCTGGACCCTATGAGCCATAACACAGCCCTCCAATGGAAGCTTCGCTTCCTTATAAGCCCAGGCAATACAGTCCGCCACCCATGTGAACAGTGTACGCTTGGCCACCACCACCCCCAGCTTACTGGGGTCATAGGAAACAAAAAGCCGAGAGGTTTTCCGTGACCCCAAGTACGCTGAATGTAGAAGGACAGAGCCCTCTTACAGTCCAGGGTATGGAGTACCACCTCTGCCCTCCTGGCATGCGGCCTGGGGAAGAAGGTAGGAAGAACCACCTCCTGACTGAGGTGGAACGAGGAGACCACTTTCGGAAGAAACTTGGGATGCGTGCAAAGCACCACCCTATTCTTGTAGAACCTGGTATAAGGCCTCTCCGCCATGAGGCAGAAGTCAACGCAACCAAGAAAACCACCATCCAGGAGAGATAACTGAGGTGACACATGGCCAACAGTTCGAAGGGTGGCCGGGTGAGATGCCCCAACACCACAATGAGATCCCATTTGGTCAGAGGGCGGACCGGTGGCTTCAACGGGAGTACGCCCTTTAAAAAATGGGACACTACTGGGTGAACTGAGAGGGGCTTCCCGTCCACAGGGTAGTGATTCGCCGCTAGGGCACTGAGATGCACTCTGACGGAGTTGGATTTGAGCCCCACCTGGGAGAGGTGGAGAAGGTATTGTAACACCACACTACAAGGCAAGAGAAGGGGTCTACCCCTTGCTCAGCGCACCAAAGCTCAAATCTGCGCCACTTAAAAGGTGTACACCCTTCTGGTAGACATTCTGCACGAAGCCAGTAAGACCTCCCCTACGTCCTTTGGATGGAGGAGCAGGGTGAGTCACCCTCTCAGCAGCCATGCCATCAGCGAAAGGGAGCTGAGGTTGGGATGCAAAAAAGAACCCCCCTCCTGGGAAAGGAGCCGCAGATACGATCCCAAAGGAATGGGGATCTCCACCGCTAGCTGCAGGAGAAGCGGGAACCCAGGTTGCCTGGGCCACCATGGGGCTATCAGGATGACTGAGGCTCTGTCTTGAAGGATTTTGAACAGAGTCTTGGCGATCAGAGGCATTGGGGGAAAAGCATACAGAAGACCCACTGACCATGAGAGTAGAAAAGCGTCGGCTGCCACCCTGGCTGGGTGTGGCTGCCTTGAGCAGAAACAGGGCAACTGGTGACTGTCCGGGCTTGCAAACAGGTCCATCACTGGTTCCCCCCAGGTCTGGAAAAGCCTGCAGGCTACTACCCGGTCTAGCTGCCACTCGTGCAGCTGGAGCATCCTGCTGAGCCTGTCGGCCAGCCAGTTGTCCTGGCCCGGCAGGTATACTGCCCTGAAGAGAATCCCCTGCCGGACTGCATAAGAGCACAGATCAGGGCTTCCTGGCAAAGGGTTCGGGACCCTGTGCCCCCCCGTTTGTTCACACAGAACATGGCAACTTGGCTGTCCGTTTGCACTAGAACAGACTTGTGGCCCAGGTACTGCCTGAAAGTCTTCAGGGTGAGACAGATTGCACGCAACTCCAACAGGTTGATCTGTTAGGCACTCTCATCCTGGGACCAAACCCCCTGTGTGCGGTACCCCTGGCAATGGGCTCCCCAGCCTAGCAGGGAGGCATCTGTGGTGAGGACGCTTGAGTGGTGAAGGACCTGGAAGGGCATCCCCGCCCCAGGTGATGGGGCGAGAGCCACCAGGTCAGGGACTGTACCAGGCGCCCAGTCACTCAGACCCTGTTCTGGAGATGTCCCGCGGCCTGGGACCACTGCGCAGTTCGCATGTGGAGGTGGGCATCTGGAGTGACATGGACCGCAGAGGCCATGTGCCCGAGGAGGCGCAGCAGATGCCTTGCTAGCACTGAGGAACAGTGCTTTATGTCCTTGGCTAGGGCCATGAATCTGCTTGTCCTCTCTACAGGCAGGAAGGCCTTTGACTGAAGGGTGTTGATCCTTGCCCCAATGAATTCCAGCTCTTGTGCCGGGCAAAGGTTGGACTTGGGGTAGTTAATAACAAACCCCAAGTGTTGCAGGATCTGAGTGGTGCGAGTTGTAGCCTGCTGCACCTCAGGGGCTGAAGTGCCCCTGATAAGCCAGTCGGAGATAAGGGAAGACAAAGATCCCTTGAAGCCTGAGAAAAGTGGCGTCCACTGCAAGGCACTTTGTGAATACCCTGGGGGCCGAGGCAAGGCCAAGGGGAGCACTCTGTATTGGTAATGATTGCCCCCTACCAAAAGCGTAGGTATTACCTGTGGCTTAGGTGGATTAGGATGTGAGTGTAAGCATCCTTTAAGGAGCATAGAAAATCTCCCTGGCGGAGGTAAGGCAGCAATATTCCAAGGGAGAGCATCTTGAACTTCTCCCTCACCAGGAATTTGAGGTTCCGCAGGTCAAGGATGGGCCTTAGACCCCCTGTTCTCTTTGGCACGAGGAAGTACCTGGAGTAGAACTCCTTGCCCTTGAGGTGGTGGGGCACCGGTTCCACTGCCTGATCCTCGAGAAGACCTGCCAACTCCTTCAGAAGGTGGTCCCGGTGAAGGGGAGACCTGATAGGCTCTCCTGGAAAGTAGCGCGGGGGCACTTGGGCTAGATGGAGGAGGTATCCTTCCCTGACCACTTATAATGCCCATGAATCGGTGGTGATAGCTTCCCACCTGTAGGCATACAAGGCGAGCTGACCACCTGTGGGCTGCCCAGCTCCGGCTGGAAGAGGGGCCATGCTGCAGGAGTCAAAAACCCCACCATGCTGGGCCGGGGAGGGCTGCAGCTGGAGCCTGGGGTTTGGGGGGCCTTCTGCTTACGAGGGCCATGCCCCTGTCCCTTGGCCTGCTGCCCGTGTGGGGGAGCTGGGGAGGCCTGGTAAGGGGGGTAGTTTCAGTAAGTAGTGGACCTCCTCGGGTAAAAGGGCTTTTTACCCGAGCCCTTCTTACAAGAAGAGGAAGAGGTCTTCTTAGAGAGCCGTGTCCTCGTCATGAACTTGGTCTCCAGCTCTGCGGCCTTGACGGTCATGGGCTTTCCGAAGTAGTTCTCCTCTTGGCATGGGATATCGACCAACTTGTCCTGAACCCATTGCTCGAGGTCAGACTGCAGCCAAAGTTGGCAGCGTGGACCGATGCCTGCCGCGGCTACCTGTGCCGCCGACTCAAACCCATCATAGGCCGCCCGAGACATGAACTTGGAGCATTCACAGACAGCTTTGGACAGGCCCTTGAAGCACTGCAAAGGTTTCTTGGAGACACCAGCCAAGAATCCAGTGATTTCCTTCGCCAGGTCTCTCAGGTACATGCCCATTTACAGCTGGTACACTTGAATCTGACAATTCAGCATTGCGCCCTAGAAACACTTCCTGCCGAGGGCATCCAAGGTGCAGGCCTCCCTACCAGGGGGCACCGAGGAATGAGTCTGACTCTTCAGTCGACACATAGCCAACTCCACAACCATGGAGTTGCGCAGCAGTTGTGATTTTTGGAACCCAGGGCTCCGGCGGACTCGATACATCGAGTCAGGCCGCTTGCTGATTACCGGCATCGTCGCCGGCATCTCCCACATGCGGAGCATAAGTTGTTGCAGGATAGAAGGAATTGGCACCGTGAGAGCTTTTCGAGGGGGAGCTTCATACTGGAGGATCTCAAGCTCGTCGGCTTGAGGATCCTCCTCGGATTCAGTCGGGAAAGCCAAAGGCTTGGACATATCCCGCACGAAGTCCAGAAAGTCCATATCCTCCGGTGGGGACCTTCTCCGAGGTTCAGATACCGGGGAATCAGAGGGAACATCCCGACGACACCGAGCGTCCGGGGACTCCTCGTCCTCGGTCTCCCAAGCTGAGGCTTCCAAGAAGGACTCGTGGAGCTCCACAGGCATCGAGGGTCCCGGCGCCATCTGCCCCGATGCCTGCAGTCTCGGTGGTGACGACTTCGGTCTCGATGAGCAGGAGACAGAGTGCGACCTCGGCCGAGGATCGACTCGAGCCCAGAAGGTCTTGAGGATCGGCGTGGTCTCCATGGTCAACTTTGACGTTAAGACCCCGGTGGTCGGTGCGGAAGAACCGGACGTGCCAGACATCAGTGCCCGCTGCTGTTCCATGAAGGCAGTGAAACTGCGCTGCAAGGCCGCCATCCTGGACACCAGTCCCAGAGGCTCCACAGCCTCCGGCTGAGGTGCCGACACGCTCGGGCCCGCAGCCAGTTCCCCCAGAGGGGAGTCCTCGACTAGGACAGTATGTACTTGCCTAGGCTGATCCGCAATCCATGTCCCTGTGAGGAACCTTGGCCGGGCGCTCCTTCACAGACGCCACAGGCAGGCACTCAGGGCTCCACGACCAGCCCAGGGAGGTGCCAAGCCGCTCGGAACCGTCCAGAGATGCCACCTTCGAGGGGTTTTTTCCTTCTGTTCCCTTGAGGAAGACCTCCTCTCTGAGAAACCCCGACGACACTCGGGTTCAGAGTGCTCCTTCCGAGTCGTGGAGGCCTCAGACAAGGTCCTGGCTCTCGGAGGCATGGGGGAGTCAGGAAAAATCTTATCATACTACTGTAAGTGGCTCCGCAAAGCCTTCAAGGATATCTTTTTACACAGACCGCCAAGTCGTGGTCCGGTCCGAGGCACCGGAGGCAGCAGTCATGTGTATCGGTGAGACATAATTTTCCCGCACCAATCACACTTTTTGAACCCGCTGGTAGCCATGGGGGAAAAAGGACTCCAGCAAGGTCTAAGATCCTTCAGGCTGCCAGCAAGGGAAAAATTGGTGCAAAAACGCCCAAAGAAAGAAAAATCAAAACTAGAGGAACCAACCAGACATCGAGATACTGAGGCCGAAGGCGGGAAGGGTACCGGTATCAAACTGGTGGAAGTCAAGAGACGAAAAAAAAATAATCAACTTTTCCTGGGACACTACAGACATCTGATTGGCTCTGCAGAAAAAAGGAGACTGAGCAAGATGGCACCCTTGGGCGGGAAGTGGACCATGCATGCATGGTAGCAATTCTCAAAGGCTTTCTTTGAAAGCTGGGGATTTGCTCCATGTGGGCTCCGTCGGTGTCGATGTCACCCATATGTGAGGACTGACTTCCTGCTTGTTCCCGAAGATAATTGTAGCAAAAAAAGAACCCAATCGGATTAAACAAAGAAAAATCCGAAATAACTGAATAATTCCCACCCTGCAAAGAAATTATTTTTTGTCGGAGCTTAGTCAGCCCAGTACCAGGGACACCACCCTCAGCACCACCGTGACCACTCCATTTTAATCAAGACAAATACTTTTAAAGAACAAAATGTCCAAACTTAGCTGTTGCAGCGCCAAAATGCCGAGACTGTAGTTGACGACGTGGCTCCACGTTTCGGGTCTGCTACCATTCAGCACAACAACCCTGCCTCAGGTCCAGAGAAACAGCAAATGGCCAACATAGCAGCTTGTAGCATCAGGAACATGTAACGTACTTTTAAGTTCACCGCGTCTGACGTCAGAAGAGCATACAGCCAATCACAATTGAAATAACCCGAGCATCACAGGGGACACCCAC
Organism: Ichthyophis bannanicus; assembly: GCA_033557465.1. Taxonomy (NCBI): domain Eukaryota; kingdom Metazoa; phylum Chordata; class Amphibia; order Gymnophiona; family Ichthyophiidae; genus Ichthyophis; species Ichthyophis bannanicus. The sequence continues at coordinate 858,479,051 of CM066035.1, forward strand.
TGCACAGGGAATCCCCCAGAAAAACTACGGGCAGCTAGCAGAATCAGAGTATAGTGTGCCAGTCCAATTGAAGGTTAAGGCCATTCGGCTCCACTGAATTAAGAAGATAAATCCAACGTTGCTCTCGAAGTTGAAGTTTTTGTAAACGATCACCCCCACGGGGGTCTATCGGAATAAAGTCCAGCACCCTCCAACAAAGTGAAGAAAAAGTATGAGCCATGCGTAAATGATGTTCAACCATCGGCGCTGACAACGATTTTGTCCGAAGACGGGAGGTATGCTCAGAGAGGCGGGTTTTAACAGCACGAGTAGTTCGACCCACATAGTAAAAGGAGCAGGGGCAAACTATCAAGTAAACCACATACTCTGTAGAACAGTCAGTGTGCCACCTAGTGGTGTAAATCCGAGACGTATGAACATCTTCCCAGGCGGACCCCTCAAGAGTCTGGGCACAATAAATGCAAGATCCACAGGCAGAGTGGCCAGCATCTGTATGACTGCGAGGAGGTCGATCAATCGATGCTACAGTAGACATCAATTTATCCCATAGATTAGCTGTACGTGAATAAGCTATCTGCAAAGTGGAGTCTTTAAAACAATTAAGTACCCCCACCACAGGCCAAAAACGATGTAACAGGCCAGTGACTTGGGTAATGTTTCGAGTGTATGGCAGAACTCCAGTCACAACTGAATCGGTAGATTTTGAAGGCGAGGGAGTCAAAAGCCAATCACGATGTAGATGCCGAGCCCTTTTATAGGCTTTTGAAATAACCTGTTGAGGATAGCCCCTCTGAAGCAGACGGAGTTCAAGCTCCCTGGCATGCTGTTTAAAATCCCGCACAGAACAGTTGCGGTGCAATCTTAAAAATTGTCCAAAAGGGAGACCCCGTTTTAGAGCGGGAGGGTGAAAACTCCGATATTGGAGCAATGTATTGCGCTGTACCTCCTTACGATAAAGTGTAGTCTGAAAGCCATCAGGGGTCAACAAAACTTGCACATCCAAAAACTGCATAACTGTCGGAGAAATCTGTGCTGTAAACTGAATCCTAGGTACGTGGGTGTTAAGACGAGCTACAAAACAATCCAAATCCACACGCGTGCCTGCCCAGATGAAAAAAATGTCATCAAGGAAGCGCTTCCAAAAAGGCACAAAGTGGAATAGAGGATCTGTATACACGTACTGTCGCTCAAAAACCCCCATAGATGGAGCCACCGTGGCCCCCATAGCTATACCATGGATTTGCTGATAAAAAGTGCCCTGATGCAGAAAAAAACTGTTGTTCAACACCAATTGCAAAAGGTCCAGCACAAAACTCCGCGGGATTCGATCAGGAAGGGGCAATGGATAATCCTGTAAACAGTTAAGCATCTCATGTTGATCAATGTTTGTATAAAGGGCCTGGACATCCAAAGACACCAAAAAGTGATAAGTTTCCACAGCCCGACATGACTGTAAATGGTTCAAAAAATCCCCAGTGTCACGAAGATAAGAGGACACATGCCTAGCTGCTGGTTGCAGAAAAAAAGTCACAAAACTGGGATAGGGGCTCCAATATAGAATCCCGGCAAGAGACTATGGGTCGACCAGGCAGATCCACCAGTGATTTATGCACTTTCGGAACCAGATAGAATACTGGAATCTTAGGATGTTGTTTAACCAAAAAGGCCATTTCATGCCTAGTAATCCAATTCCGAAAGAACTCAGCTGAGACCATGGTAGAAATGCGGTCCTGTAAAACTCTGGTGGGATCTGTTGAGAGAACATCATAATTAGAACGGTCCAACAAATGGGTGTCCACCTGGCGCTGATACTGATCCGGGGAGAGCAAAACCGTGCCCCCCCCCCCCCCTTGTCAGCACGGCGCACCACCACATTGGAATCCTGAATCCCCTTGATCGCCTGACCAAATCCCGTGAAAAATTAGAATAGCCGAAATATTTTTGCCGCTCAATCAAACCAAGGTGTTGAAAAATCAAGGTTTGATACGTGGAAATCACACTGTCCGGGGTCCCTGGGGGGAGCCAGCGGGAAGGATTCCTGACAACCGAAGAGTCAGCGTTGTCAGAGTTGTTAGAGAATTACCCGCAGCTTCCGAAAAAATGTGTGAAGGGCCAGTCGAGTGGAAAAACCATCGTATTTAGAAGTGGGGACAAAAGAAAGCCCCAATTCCAAAACCGCTTTTTGCGCGGCCGAGAGCAGAATCCCTGAAAGATTTAAAACGGACGATTCTTGGTCCGAGACCGTGTTTCCGGCCCCTGCCAAAAATCCTGCTGATAATTCCTCCGATATCGCCTACCCCTGTAAGCGTTTACCTGGCCCCTCTCAGGGTTTACCTGGCCCCTTTTACTATGTGGGTCGAACTACTCGTGCTGTTAAAACCCGCCTCTCTGAGCATGCCTCCCGTCTTCGGACAAAATCGTTGTCAGCGCCGATGGTTGAACATCATTTACGCATGGCTCATACTTTTTCTTCACTTCGTTGGAGGGTGCTGGACTTTATTCCGATAGACCCCCGTGGGGGTGATCGTTTACAAAAACTTCAACTTCGAGAGCAACGTTGGATTTATCTTCTTAATTCAGTGGAGCCGAATGGCCTTAACCTTCAATTGGACTGGCACACTATACTCTGATTCTGCTAGCTGCCCGTAGTTTTTCTGGGGGATTCCCTGTGCAGTGGGTGTCCCCTGTGATGCTCGGGTTATTTCAATTGTGATTGGCTGTATGCTCTTCTGACGTCAGTCGCGGTGAACTTAAAAGTACGTTACATGTTCCTGATGCTACAAGCTGCTATGTTGGCCATTTGCTGTTTCTCTGGACCTGAGGCAGGGTTGTTGTGCTGAATGGTGGCAGACCCGAAACGTGGAGCCACGTCGTCAACTACAGTCTCGACATTTTGGCGCTGCAACAGCTAAGTTTGGACTTTTTGTTCTTCAAAAGTATTTGTCTTGATTAAAATGGAGTGGTCACGGTGGTGCTGAGGGTGTCGTCCCTGGCACTGGGCTGACTAAGCTCCGACAAAAAATAATTTCTTTGCAGGGTGGGAATTATTCAGTTATTTCGGATTTTTCTTTGTTTGGGTTATTTGTTCCCGAAGATAAAGCATAGTTACTCCCGGAGAAAGCGTAGTTACTCCCGCAGAAAGCATCATTTTCTTGTTCCCTAAATTTTGATTCTTTGTCCACCAGGACAAGGTGGGAAACCTGGCCATTTAAAAAAATTATAGATACACAACAAGAGTATGGACTTGAGGCAGTTCCAGTGATTCTCACCATGAAAGATACCCTGACTGTGCTGTTAAGAGCAAAACGCAATAGGTAGGTAAAAATAAATAAAGTGGCAAAGTGCAGCAGTAAATGCAAAAATAGAAATTACACTTACCTGGTAATTGTTGTTCCTGGAGAAACTCCAGTTTAGTCCTCCACCTCTGGGTTGTGCACCTCCTCCTGCAGCTTGGAGACTGGGCATGTCAAAATCGTGACATCACTGGGTGTAGCCTGCTGGTAACTCCCATCAGCCCCAGTGAACTATTGACAAAGCAGACTAAAAGGAGCAACAAATAAGTAATTTTAATTGAAATTCAACTGCATCAATAAATATGCGTGAAAACTGTCAACTCTTCAACTAGAAGAACAATGTCCTGCTATACCTTATAAAGGAATTTTCGTTGCTACGATCTTGTAGCCTCTTATTCTTTACTTTCCCTGTACCACCCACTAAAACAAAGAAGAGAGCAGGGAAAGAAAACAGTACCAATATCCATAATCACTGCGATCAAGAGACTGAACGAATCTTACGCCTTTCTTCGAAACTGATTCTCCTCCGCATCTAAAAAGAAACCCTGAACCGAATACTCCCCGGACGGGAATGAGGACTAAACTGGAGTTTCTCCAGGAACAACAATTACCAGGTAAGTGTAATTTTTATTTCATTATCGTAACTCCAGTTTAGTCCTCCACCTCTGGGATGTATCAGAGCAGTAATCATTGGGAAGGACCCTTCAATCCTGATCACAACACCGCCGACCTGAAGCAGGCATCGCCAGCTGCTAGAACGTCGAGGCAATAGTATCTACAGAAAGTATGCAGCGACGACCAAGTGGCCGCTCTGCCAATCTCTACTGGCGGAACCAAACAATGTTCTGCCCAAGACGCCACTTGCTCTCTAGTAGAGTGAGCTTGTAACCCCTCAGGCACTTGACAACCTTGCAAGATATATGCCAACGCAATAGCTTCCCGAACCCACCTGGAAATAGATGCTTTGGCCGCCACTTCCCCTTTACGAGGTCCTCCGAACAGGACGAAAAGTCGTTTGGACTTGCGAAAGGGTTCTGATACCTTTAAGTATTGCCGCAACGCTCTCTATGTCCAAGCGTTTCAACCTAGGGTCCAAACTGCTGTCCTCTGCCGCGCCTAATACTGGTAGCGAAACAGACTGGTTCAAATGAAATGGTGAAACTTCCAGAGAGAAAGTAGTGCTACGACCTGTACCATCGTTTCTGCCCAAGGTAAACACCAAAAACGGCTCTCGACAGGACAACGCTTGAAGTTCCGACACCCGTCTTGCCGAGCAAATAGCCACCAAAAACACTGTTTTCAAAGTCAAATCCTTCACCAAAGCCTGGCGTAAGAGCTCAAAGGGTTGCTTAGTCAATGCGCCGAACACCAGATTGAGGTCCCACGGCGGTACCAAATTTCTTTGCACGGGTCGGAGTCTAGACACCACCCTAAGAAAAAGAAGAACATCGCCGTGCGCTCCCAGGGCCACCCCTTGCACTTTACCTCTATAACAAGCCAAGGACGCTAACTGCACTCGTAAAGAACTAGCCTCGAGTACCTTCTCAAATCCGTCTTGTAGGAAGCTTAACACTACAGGAACGGAGGCTGTCGCTGTGCGAACCTGATGCTGAGAACACCAGTCTTCAAAAATACGCCAGACGCGAACATAAGCTAAGGAAGTGGCCCTTTTTCTGGCTCGAAGCAAGGTAGCGATGACTGCTCCTGAGTAGCCTTTCCTCCTTAACCTCGCCCTTTCAATGACCAGACCGTAAGCGAGAATCGATCCACCTGAGGCATTCACAGTGGATCCTGACACAACAGGTCTTCCGTTGCCGGTAATCTCCACGGCTCTCCTTCTAGCAGTCGAACTAGGTCTGCATACCACGGGCATCTCAGCCAAACCGGAGCCACCAATAGGACCTTCCCTCGATGGGCCTCGATGCGTTGAACTACTCGTCCTGTGAGTACCCCCGGAGGAAAAACAGAGAAGACCCATCGACGGCCAATTGTGGATGAGAGCATCAATCCCTTCCAACATATGCTCTCGGCGCCTGCTGAATAAACGATTCGCCTTTGCTGACTGAAAAGTCGCCATGAGATCCATAATCGGGCGACCTCCATCTGTAGACTATTTGTGCAAACATTTGCAGATGGAGCTCCCATTCTCTGGCATCCACTTTGACCCTGCTGAGATAGTCCGCTGTCACATTGTCCTTCCCTGCAATGTGCGCCGTCGATACTGCCTGTAGCCGAGGCTCCACCCACTCGAACAATGCTTCCGCTTCTTCTTCCATATCCGTCTTAAATTATTTCCAGTACCCACTGATCGGCCGTTATCTGTGTCCAGGCAGGAAGAAACTCCGAAGGCGCCCTCCTATCAGTTCGCTTCCTACCCGGACCCGCCTCGCTTCATTGTTGTTCGACGTGCCGCTGCTGAAACAGCTGCAAAACTTCTACTTGCTCCACGAAAGCCCCGAAACCCCTAAGCTCTTGAAGCAAACCTTCCTCTCTGAAATCCTCCTAAACGAGAAGCCCAAAATCTCCTGAAATCCCTAAACTGGCCCCGGGGACCATGCATGGGCTTCCCCTGTCTTCTGGCAGCCTACCACCCTTGGACTCTCCCAAATCCTTAACCAGTTTATCCAGATCTTCTCCAAACAGTAGCTTGCCTTTATAAAAGGAAGCTTACTGAGGTGGGACTTAAGACGACCCATACGGCTGCCCAGTTCCTCAACCACAGGGATCGCCTGGCGGCTACCAAAGAGGCCATACTGTTAGCTAACACTCTAATCAAGTCATAGTGAACATCTGCTAAATACGCAGATCCAGATTCCATTTGAGACATCTGCATCAAACTGTCCTGCTCCAGGAGAGAATCCTGTCTTAAATGCTGGGACCACCAAAGATACGCTCTTGCCACCCAGGCCCCACAGATGGAAGCTTGTAAGGCTAACGCATTAGCCTCAAAGGCTTTTTTCAACAAACCATCCACCTTTCTGTCCTGTGCATCTTTCAGAGCCGAGCTACCCTCTACTGGAATGGTTCTCTTTTTTGTAACCGCCGACACCGCTGCATCTATCCGTGGGGACTGGAACCTTCCCCTGTCTATATCCGCCAAAGGGTAGAGTCTGTTCATAGTTCTGACTCCCTTAACCCTGCTTCCGGTTGATCCCATTCGTCCTGTATCATCCGGTCCACTACCCGATGAACTGGAAATATCTCCTGGGACTGCCTCACCGTCTGGATAAGAGGGTCTTCGACCTGCTCCTCCTCCGCTGGCTGTGCCGTAGCAAGATTGAGGGTCTGAAGTGATTCCATAATAAGGGCCACATGTTTGGCCTTACGGAAGACTAATAATTTTTGCCTGGTCCTCAGGCTCCAGGATTTCACCTTCCTCCAGCTCGTCCGGTCCCGACTCTGGCTCACACTCTGCCTCCTCCAGATCTGGTCATTCTAGCTCTGAGGAGGAATGGCCAGATGTCCGAGCTCTCTTCGCAGGTCTCAAGCAAAGGGGATCTACCTCTTCCCCCTTGACTTGCTGTTTCGCAGTTATAAGTGGCAAGGAACCAGGAACCTTCCCCTGCTGCCTCAAAAAGGCAGCTTCGTACATAATTAAAACAAAATCAGGGCAAAAATCTCCAAGCGGTGACTCCGTAACCGAACCTGCTTGCGCCGAGATCTGGCCAGAAGGAACATCCATGCCGGGTACTGACAGGGCCTCCATCAAAAATTCTCCTTCACCTGCTGCCGAGACCCCACGGGACTCCGGCATCCCCTTATCTTCCATTTGCTGCTCTACACTGGTAGACACAGTAGCGCAGCCCCGACAGATATCCGCGTCAGAAACAGTGCCCCTGCGAGTACCGCAGACCACACACTGCGGGCGAGGGGACATCAGAACTGACCTTCCCTGCAGCTCCTCGCTCTCACACGCCCCACGAAACAAAATAAATACTGTTCCTCTTTTTTTTTTTTTTTCACCCAAATAAAGGCCTAGCAAAGAAACTACTAAACAATCTATTAACTCCTAATGCTAACAAAACTCATCCGAAACTAATAAAAAAAACCTCAGCAACGCGATCCCGTTCCGCGCCGCGGCCTCGGGACCAGGCACAGCCGTTTAGGCCTGCCACGAGGCTATCCGTGCGCGGGAACCAAAGAAAAAATGGCCGCGATGTGTTCCGAGCCCGTTTTGGCACCAAAATACGCACAGCCTCACAGACCGGCACAGCGAACGCTGTGACCTCCCTCATCAGCGCACTGTCAAATAAACACCAGCTCTTACCTAAGAGGCAGCCCTGCAAGCCACAACGCCACTCAGCACTGCTGTGAGCGACGTCCACGGCAAGGGCTGAACTGCTGGCTGGGAGTGAAACACTGCTCTTCCGGCTCTTCGAAGACCTGCAGACGTCTGACCACCAAGCACTCCAACCTCATGTACAATTGAGGAAATTAGACAGAGCTTCCCCCCCATACAATCTAGAGGGGAAGATCTATGCCTCTCTCTGATCCAAAAGACAGTAAAGGATAAGGGATAGCAGAGACTGCAGCCGGCTTTTTTTTTTTTTTTTTTAAAGATGTACACTCCTAGCAAATCAAAAGAATTAAACTGAACACTTAAAACAAAAGTTTAACCAAGCTACAGCTAGATCCTAACTACAAGCTCCTTGTGTGTTCCTCTAGTGAGCCCAGCAACTAGGCTCACTACGTCCTCCTGCTGCATGGAGACTGGACACACTGGGGCTGATGGGAGTTACCAGCAGGCTACATCCAGTGATGTCACAATTTTGACATGCCCAGTTTCCAAGCTGCAGGAGGAGGTGCAAAACCCAGAGGTGGAGGACTAAACTGGAGTTACGATAAGGAAATGTAATTTAAAAACAATATTCAAATAAGGATTCTCACAAGGAGGAAATCCACCCACTGAATTCTTACCTTCACTGTTTGAGTTCTCCGGTATAGGGACAGTGACACTAGCTCCTGCTGCCATGTCCAGAAGAGGCTGAATGATCTCTATTTTGAATACTCCATTTTTCTGCCAAAGGTTCAGCACACGAACTATTTTACTCTGTTCAATAGAAGGGAAAAGTGTATGGTCATTTAATTCCACATTTAATCTTTTACTTTCAAGAAGCCAAAGAGAATTCTACTCCTTCCCCCCCCCCCCAACAGACAAGGTCATAATTAATAGATTCAATCTTTTCTCCTGAAAACACAAGTTTTCACACAAACACCACCACATTTGAGAATACGTCAACATCTCCTTCAGCCCCAGCTGTTTTCTGCCTAACAAATGAAGACAAAGATCATCATCACTGTTCTAAATGTCACAAAATCAGTCAAAGTATCAAAATCCATCACTCCAAGGGCACAGCCCTCTATGAATGAGGAACTGAAAAGTTCATTGTAGCCCATTTGTGTTGCTGCTTTAAACTGGCTTTTCACTGCAACTCTCACATTTGTTTCCTAACTCATAAACAAGCTATTTACCTATACATGCAAGTAACACATTACCTCATGTTACTATTTCTTTTTATCCAGTTGTTTCCACCAATTTTTTAAGTTTCCAGCAGAATCTAAACAAAGATCAGGATCTGGTACTATAAGAAGTAATTAGACCTTACCTGCTAAAGCACAGTTACTTACCTGTAACAGGTGATCTCTGGGAACAGCAGGAATTAGTCTTCACATATGGGTACGTCGGTACCGACGGAGCCTGCACGGGAATGCTGCCCAGCTTCCAATCAGAAAGCTTTTGGCAGCATCCCTCGCGCCTGCGCAGTGACTTCCCGCCTTCTCCACAGCCTCTCTTCAGTTGAGTTTCAGAGCTGAGACAAAGGCGAGGAGAGAAAAGGAAGAAGATAAAGATGCAACTCCTAGGGGAGGTGGGAGGGTTGTGAAGACTAATTCCTGCTGTTCGCAGAGATCACCTGTTACAGGTAAGTAACTGTGCTATCTCCAGGAACAAGCAGGAATGAGTCTTCACTTATGGGGACTCCCGAGCTGGAGATGCCAGGGGGAGATTCCATAAAAATGCAAGTGCCTGGATCAGGGGTGCATTTTGTCTCCAGGAATCCCCGGCATCTAATGTGGGATGGAGGGCAGGAGTTGACAATAAAGGAACTGTGAGGAAAGAAACAGCATAGCCAAAGACTAGAGGGTTTTACAAACTAAAGGAGTCCTTGGTAGATATGATGAGTAGCATTAAAAGACATTTAATGTACACTTAAAATATGCAGCTTACCTACTGTAGTGTAGGAAGTAGAAAGCATGATGGAGTCTACTGGATAAGCAGTGGCGGAATCTTCAAGGTGACCTCTCAGTAGTGAGGATGAAGGTCCAGCCCTGGAGGTAGTAGATGATCCAGGTGTCAACTGGGTAGGACGTGATGTCAGGTCTTCAATGGAAAGCTTTATGGGAAAAGCTGAAAACTCCTTTAGGCATAAGGTCATTAACATTGAGGACTAAAGGAAGAAGACTGACGGAGTTGGACAACTAGCCCAGTGCTGGCGGGAAGAGGGGGACTGGAAAAAACCCCTATTCCCACTGAAAACAGTTGTGTACTCAAGATAAAGAGGTACATTGTTTTTCCTAGCTAGCGAGAGATAGGAAAAAATATTGAAGCTTGATGCTTCATGGACTTAAAGAAAAAATGGAAGATGTTAGCACCAAAGTGGTCCTTGGTGCCTAACAGTTTCTGCATCGTAATATGGCATGGGACGTAGGGCGACAGACTGTCTAAATCCTCTAGGAGGTAAAACATGTAGTATAGACAGTAAGGGTGATAGTGTGTAAGACAGACCAACCCTTAAGAGGCCCCCCATGAAACACATATATATATAGGGATATATACATGTGGCTGGAAGATATATATATACATATGTACAGATTTATATTAGCATATAGGTGGTGATATATATATATATATATATATGATATACCTGAACATATGTAAATTTGTGGGGCATGGTCTAGCACCACCAGGGTAATGATATAGGTATGTAGACATATATGGAGATGCTACATACCAGACAATAGGTTGAAGATACATGTCTACCACCCATCCCCATAATTGTACATGGGGAATATAAAAGAAAAAGATTCTGTGCTCTACAAGAGAGTGAACCCACTTGAGATTTGTAGAGAGAATCTATTTTCAAGGATTGAGGGATGCAGAAAAGCAATCTAACCAGATAACCGTTATGTTCGCGTGAGAACAGATGAATATATAAATCTGTGAAGAACAAGGCGGGAGTTCCACAGAACACTGACATGGTAGATGTGGAGAAACGCAGGGAAGATACCAGAGGGACCTATGGAAGGACCCAGAGGTAGCATGTGTAAACAGAAGCCTTGGAGTCTCACGCAAAAGAACTGATATCTCATGTTAACACCCCAGGCTAGAGGGGGTGTGGAGAACCTTCATAAGTATAGGAAGGGTTGAGAAGGTTTTTTTGTTGTTTTTTTTTCCCCACTAATAGAGAAACTTCAGAGACAAGGTCAATGCTCTATAGCAAGGCCCTCATAGTAGAAAGCTTCTCTGAAGACTACAGAGAGCATTGTGCAGGAGAGCTATGAGATAAACTGACTGAAGTCAGCTGTGTTGCCATATCCTAGGAGAGGAGATGGTAGAATAATGTGAGAAAGCCTAAACGAGTAGGAGGATCCAAAAAGATTGGAATCACTACTGAGGCTAGACAAAATTTTGAATGAGGGACTGGAACTTGGAAAAAGTCCCAGTAATACAATTACTGTAACTCCTGCAGGCAGAACTGCTGACGGAAACAGCAGAGATATTGTCCAGTGCTGAATAAAGAAAAACAGAGAAGAAAAGAGAGGAGATATCTTTTCTCCCTGTCTGGGGAACGAGCTTGCCAGAGAAGCTGTTCAGTATGGTACCCCTCAAGTAATTAGAGGGTGACGTACCCACAGGGTAAGTCAACTGAAGGAAAAAATGTTCAGTTGGGATAAAAACTATCAGGGGATAGTTGCAACTGCTCTTCTAGGGAATAAGAAGAGGAGAAGTGTGTAGACCCTGAACAAAATTTGTTTCCCTCCGACAGGTTATTACACTGAAAAGAAAAGCACAGTGAAGAAACTTCTAATATGTAGAAGTGATGTAAGTTACAATTCCCGGCCCCTATGGTTGCTGGGAATGCTGAGACTGGCCAGAAGTGGAGGACTTCAGACTAGGCTGAGGTGTCCCTTGTTTAGGTACAGCCGAATGATGGGCAGGAAATGAATGAAACTTTCTTTTCTTAGGGAAAGAAGGTTTGGTAGGACATTTCCTACTCTTTGAAGAAGGAGGTGGCTTAGAATGGTTTCTAGTGGAAGAAGAGTCAGTGGAGCATTGAGCAACCTGACGTAAAGCCTCCTTATTGAAGAGACCTTCTCCTGTACAAGGAGAATGAGCTAGTATAGTTTGTGCCCGTTTGCTCAAGTCTGAAGCCTCAAGCCAGGCTCTGTGACATGCTGCAATGGCAATAGCAGAGGATCTGCTAACGGACTCAAAAGAGTCTATAGAAGCACGAGACAGGAACCAGGATATATTCCGGCTGTGATTGATGAGCAAGGAATAATCAGTAGCCTAGGGCTCTGGTAAAAAAAAGGGGTCAAAAGAGAATTTCTCTGTGACTTCCTGGAGTGTTAGACTCATGTGAAAAATATATGAGAGAACTCTGGAGGCCAGCATAGAGTTTTGGAAGGCCTGACGGCCAAAAGCATCGAGTGTTCTTGAAGAACGACCCGGCGGATAAGAAGAATGCTTCTTCTTGCTCTTAACTTTCCTCAGTGCCGATTCCACTACAAGGGAACGATGAGAAAGTTGAGGCTTTTGGAACCCTGGAGAGGTTACACTTGGTACCGAACCTCAATGTCTGTAGTAACTGGAGGAAGTCGTAAGGGCGATTTCCAAACCCTGAGAAGGAGATCCTGCAGAGCAGGATGTAAAGGAAACTTTATATTTTGCATTTGTGCCGGTGAGCCATGGGTAGGATCACAACCAGGGATAGAAATATTAAGAAAGGTTGCCATATCCAGGAGAAAAGCCTGAAAAGACTGATCTCCTATGGGAACCATCCCTGGTAAGGCTAAAGGAAAAACCTGAGCACCAGAGGACTTACAGTGTACTGCACCAATGCCAGGTATCTGTTCCAAACTAGGCATCGGTGCAAGAACAAGCGTCGACATCAATACTGATACAGGATTAGCAGGTGAAGCCGACATCGGGAACTGCTGCAGTGGTACGGAGATCATGAATGAGTTATGGCTAGGATCTTTGGAACTGCCCATCTGGAAACGACAGGAGGCGGTTCCAGGATGCGTCGATACGCAGCCCTCGAGACTAGATATCGGCTCAAGACTCGGCATTGGAGGAAGCGAGGCTATCGATGCATGTCGCGAGGGTTCCGACGCCGGTGGCAGTATCGGCGATGCCGATACCAAGGCAGCCTGGGTTACATCGATTGATACCGACGGTACCGAGGATACCCAATGAGCACCTCTTGCAAAGGCGGTACATCTCGATGCCAGGGTATCGGAACCGATCGATGCCGGTACCGTCCCGGAGCATGGCTGAGATTGAGGGAAGTCAATGCGGTGCGTATCGATCGGTCCCGAAGGTACCGAGGATGCCCGATGATGATCCCTGGTGAAGAGTAGATTACTCGACACCGTTGCCGATGCCGGAGGCTCGGTACCACTCGAAGCGGATACCACCCCCGCGCATGGCTCAGGCATGTTCTGTGAGGGGTGAGCCCCAGGAACATCCTGAAACCCCTTTAATGCTTTGGAGCCCGAAGACTCCCGCAGGGGTAAAGCCAATGGATTCTTGAGGGTAAGGCCGGAGCCGTCACCATGCTGGGCATGGGATATACCACTCAAGCATTGACTAGTCTTAACAGACTGTTTTTGGGTTACCTGATCCTGTGAAGTAGAGAAACCGGGTACCCTCACTGCCGAGGAAAAAACGGTATCGAGGGAAACTCTAAATACTGAAGGTTTCTTCACAAAATTATCTCCTGACAAGTCAGGGGGAAAAGGGTCAGGACCCACACAGTTGAGACACCAACTATTGGTGTCTAAAAAGAAACAGGTGTTTCCACATCGAATGCACTTCTTAGGAAAAGAAGGCTCCATGATGAAAAGGCCTAGTAGGCCTAAGTAGTTAAGGCAAAAAAACTGAGGAAAAAGTTTCTCAGAATTTAGTTAAAAATCCACCGGCGATACTGGTGGCAGCGGGAAATACAGCCGCGACCACAAGAAAACAAAAAACTAAAGTAATTAAAAAGAAACGTTTTTGCGGTGACAGGAGGACGTCCTGCCGGCTCCGCAAAAAAACGAAAACTGAAGAGAGGCTGTGGAGAAGGCGGGAAGTCACTGCGCAGGCGCGAGGGATGCTGCCAAAAGCTTTCTGATTGGAAGCTGGGCAGCATTCCCGTGCAGGCTCCATCCGTACCGACGTACCCATATGTGAAGACTCATTCCTGCTTGTTCCTGGAGATTTAGTGTTCCTGAAGAATCTCCAGTCCAGTCCCTGAATGCTGGGTAGTGCTCCTCTTCCTGCAGCTTGGAGACTGAGTCTGTCAATCTCTTGATGACATCAGGATATATATAGCACTGGCACCACCCACCAGCCTCAGTATCCTGTTGACAAAGCAAACTTAACGGAGAGACAACTAGTTAAACTACAACTAAAACTGTACTACAGCCCCTCCCGCTCCCTAAATGGAGCCGAACTCACCGCCCCCCCAAGGAGGAGACTTACCTGGCAAAGGCCCATATGACATGCCAAAACAGGCTACACAGCTCTAATTATAGCAGGGCTCCGCTTCAGTCCAATCCGCCCTGCCACAGGAACCCTTCCAGCAATACTGGCGATCCTAAACTCAGGAACTACTTCGAACCGGCACTGACTACCCTAGGCGGGATCAAGGACTGGACAGGAGATTCTTCAGGAACACTAATTAGCAGGCAAGGTCTAATTACTTCTTCCTAATCGCCTCTCCAGTCCAGTCCCTGAATGCTGGGATGTAACAGAGCAGTTCAAGCTTGGGAAGGGCCTGCCAAACAAGATCGAAGCACCGCTCTGCCAAACCCGGCATCTGCCATCTGCACATCTAAACGGTAGTGCTTAGCAAAAGAATGCAGAGATGACCAAGTAGCCACCCTGCAAATATCCAACAGAGAAACCAAACTAAACTCCGCCCATGACGTAGCCTGCACCCAAGTGGAATGAGCTCGCAATCCCACCGGAACCTGCCTGCCTTTAAGAATATAAGCTGAGGCAATAGCTTGTCTGATCCATCTGGAAATAGTGGCCTTGGCCGCTGCTTCTCCCCCCGAACCCCACAAATAGATGCTCCGATTTGCGAAAAGACTTAGTACACTTCAAATACCGTCTCAAAACTCTTCGAACGTCCAGACAGCGCAGCCGCGCGTCTCCTCCTTTCTGCCCTTCTCCACGGAAGGAAGGAAGCGACAACGACTGATTGACATGAAAGGGGAAACCACCTTGGGCAAAAAACATAAGAACATAAGATATGCCATACTGGGTCAGACCAAGGTCCATCAAGCCCAGTATTCTGTTTCCAACAGTGGCCAATCTAGTTCATACGTACCTAGACGTTTCCCCAAAAGAGACAGGTTCCACAATGCTTGTACTGGGTCAAGCATCGATATCCTGGGTCCCTTCTTAATAATGGTTTATGGACCTTTCCTCCAAGAACTTGTCCAATCCTTTTTTAAACCCAGCTACACTAACAGCCTTTACTACATCCTCCGGTAAACTCCAGAATTTGATTACACGTTGAGTGAAAAAATATTTTCTTTTTATTAGTCTTAAATAGTTTACCCTGTAGCTTCATTGCATGTCCCCTAGTCTTTCTATATTCTGATAACGTACACAATCGATCTACGTTTACCCGTTCCATTCCGTTCATTAATTTATAGACTTCTATCATATCTCCCCTCAGCCGTCTCTTTTCCAGGTTAAAGAGCCCTAACCTTTTTTGCCTTTCTTCATAGGAGTATCCTTCAATCCCCTTTACCATTTTGGTGGCTCTTCTCTGAACCTTTTCTAAAATCGCTATATCCTTTTTAAGATACGGCGACCAGAATTGCACACAATACTCAAGGTGCGGTCTCACCATGGAATGATATAGAGGCATTATAATATCTTTTGTTTTATTTTCCATTCCTTTCCTTATGATACCTAGCATTCTATTTGCTTTCTTGGCCGCCGCTGCACACTGGGCCGAAGGTTTTAACATGGTATCCATAATGACGCCTAAATCTTTTTCCTGGGTGGTGGTTCCTAATGTGGAACCTTGCATCGTGTAACCATAGTTTGGGTTGTTCTTCCCTAGGTGCATAACTCTGCATTTGTCCACATTAAATTTCATCTGCCATTTTGATGCCCAGTCTTCCAATTTATCAAGATCCTCTTGCAATTTTCCACAATCCTCTTGGGTTTTAACAACTTTAGTTTTGTGTCATCTGCAAATTTGATAACCTCACTCGTTATTCCACTTTCCAGGTCATTTATGAATATGTCAAAAAGCAGCGGACCCAGCACAGATCCCTGGGGTACACCACTATTCACCTTTCTCCATTTGGAAAATTGGCCATTTAGCCCTACCCTCTGCTTTCTATCTTTTAACCAGTTCCTGATCCATGATAGTACACTGCCTCCTATCCCATGACTCTTTAGTTTTGCCAATAGTCTCTGATGAGGGACCTTGTCAAAGGCTTTCTGAAAGTCCAGATACACTATATCAACCGACTCAACTTTGTCCACCTGTTTATTTACACCTTCAAAAAAACATAACAGATTAGTAAGACAAGATCTTCCTTTTCTAAAGCCATGTTGGCTGGCTGTCTCCCATTAGGCCATGACTATCTACATGCTGAATAACTTTTTTCTTTATGATGGTTTCTACCATTTTTCCCGGTACTGACGTCAGGCTCACCGGTCTGTAGTTTCCCGGATCACCCCTGGAACCCCTTTTTAAAAATTGGTGTTACATTGGCGATCCTCCAATCTTCAGGTATTACAGATGATTTTAATGATAGTTCACAGATTACTAATAGCAGGTCTGCAATCTCATACTTCACTTCTTTCAACACCCTTGGATGTATACCATCTGGCCCAGGTGATCTGCTACTCTTCAGTTTATCTAATAGTTGTAATACATCTTCCCGGATGTATCGATATTTACTTCAATTCTTCCGCACCTTTAAATACCACTTCAGTCATGGGTAACATCCCTACATCTTCCTCAGTAAAGACCGAAGCAAAGAATTCATTCAGTCTCTCCGCTATCACCTTGTCGCCTCTTAGTACCCCTTTAATCCCTCTATCATCTAATGGTCCAACTGACTCTCACAGATTTTTTGCTGCGAATGTACTTGAAAAAGTCTTTATTCCGCTTTTTTTGCTTCCGCAGCAAGCTTCTTCTCAAATTCTCCCTTTGCCTGCCTTATCAATGCCTTGCATTTGACTTGCCAGTGCTTGTGCTGTTTCCAGGTTTCGTCGTTTGGCTCTTTTTTCCATTTCCTGAAAGATGCTTTTTTGGCAACAGCCGCCTCTCTGACCTCACCTTTAAACCATGCTGGCAGTTTTTTGGACTTCCTTCCACTTTTCTTAAAGCGTGGAATACAGCTGGTCTGGGCTTCCAAGATAGTATTTTTCAACAACACCCAAGCTTGATGTAAGTCTTTAACCTTTGCAACTGCTCCTTTTAGTTTTTTCTTAACTATTTTTCTCATTTTATCAGTGTCTCCCTTTCGAAAGTTAAAAGGTAGTACTGTGGATTTCCTTACTATCACTCCTCCACTAATTAAATCAAAGGCGATCATGCTATGATCACTATTGCCAAGTGGCCCCAACAACCTTATCTCTTGCAATAGATCTGGTGTTCCACTATGGACTAGGTCTAATATGGCTTCCCCTCTGGTCAGTTCATGAACCAGCTGCTCCAAGAAGCAGTCATTTATTTCATCTAGGAACTTTATCTCCCTAGCATGTCCTGCCATGACACTGACCCAGTCGATACCGGGGTAATTGAAATCACCCATTATTACTACTGCCCTGTAACGTTTGTTAGCTTCCTTGATTTCTTTGAGCATTTCATCATCCATTTGTTCGTTCTGGCCAGGCGGTCGATAGTACACCCCCACTGCCATCGCCTTCCCCTTTTTACATGGAATTTCAATCCATAGAGATTCTACAGCAAATTTTGTTTCCTGCAAAACTTTAATCCTTTGTGACTCAATGCCCTCTCTAACAGAGCGCAACCCCTCCACCAATATGATCAGCTCTATCATTACGATATAGTTTGTACCCAGGTATCACAGTGTCCCACTGGTTGTCCTCCTTCCACCATGTCTCTGATATTCCAATCATATCTAACCTTTCATTTAGTGCTATATATTCTAACTCTCCCATCTTATTTTTTAAACTTCTAGCATTTGCATACAAGCATTTGAGAGACACTATTTTATTCATATTAATTTGGCTATTGGTAGACATGGGTAATTTGGGATCTTTAACTTTGTCTGCTCCATACTCGAGGGCATTTGGGCTACTTTACTCTTTTTTGGAACCTCTCTGCTTTTGGTAGTATCCTTCAAGGATACATTCTTCCGAACCATCCGCTCTTGGGCGACTGTCGGCTTTCCCCTTTTATCTAGTTTAAAAGCTGCTCTATCTCCTTTTTAAAGGTTAATGCCAGCAGCCTGGTTCCATCCTGGTTAAGGTGAAGCCCATCCCTTCGGAAGAGCCCCTTCCTTTCCCCAGAATGTTCCCCAGTTCCTAACAAATCCAAACCCCTCATCTCTGCACCACTGTCTCATCCATGCATTGAGACTCCGGAGCTCTGCCTGCCTTTTGGGTCCTGCAAGTGGAACGGGAAGCATTTCAGAGAACGCTACCCTGGAAGTTCTGGATGTCAACTTCCTACCTAAAAGCCTAAATTTAGCCTCCAGAACACCTCCCTACCACATTTTCCTATGTCACTGGTACCGACATGTACCAAGACAGCAGACTCCTCCCCAGTACTATCTAAGACCTTATCTAGGTGGCGCGTGAGGTCCGCTACCTTCGCACCAGGCAGGCATGTTACCAGGTGATCCTCACGTCCACCAGCCACCCAGCTATCTACATGCCTAATGATCGAATCGCCAACTATAATGGCTGTCCTAACCTTTCCCTCATGGGCACATGGCCCTGGAGAAACCTCCTCGGTTCGAGAGGGCTTTACATCACCTGGAGGACAGGTCCTAGTTACAGGATCACTTCCTGCCACACCAGGGTGATGCTCTCCTGTCACGTGACCTCTCCCCTCCATGGCAACAGGGATGCTGCCAGACTGGAGGTGGGACTTCAGGACTATATCCCTGTAGGTCTCGTCTATGTACCTCTCTGTCTTTCTTATGTTTTCCAAGTCTGCTACTCTAGCCTCTAGAGTACGGACTCGTTCCCCGAGAGCAAAGAGCTCCCAGCACCTAGTGCACACGTAAGACCTCTCACCAACTGGGAGAAAATCATACATGTGACACTCAATGCAAAAGACTGGAAAGCCCCCATCTCACTGCTGGACTGCTGTCTGCATCTTAGTTTTAAGTTTGTGTTTAGATCTTTAAGTTCTTTACTTACTAAGGGTTGCTATGGATATTTATACTAATAATACTGTACCTAATACATTTAATATACCTTGTTCACCTGAAGCTTAATTAATCTCAGGTCGTTAGTGTATGACTGATCTGGGTAACGAGCTTCACCTAAAAGCACCTCCTGTCTTTTAAGATGTGTAAGTACCTATAAAGCTACGATTATCCCAGGGGTGGGTGGGTGTTGGGGAGGGAGGGAAATAACACATAAAAAGAGGGCTGCTACACAGTACCCTGTCTTGTGCTGAAGTAAGCTATATTCTGATTTGATTTAAATTATAGCTCTTTGCTGCTGCTAGGCTCTAACTTATTATGAAATTTTAGCTATAAGCTCTCTGCTGGGTTCTAAATTTAACCAGAAAGCTCTCTTCTGTTTTTTTAAATTTAAACAAACTGCTGCTACTAGGCCCTGACTGATTTAACAAAAAATAGTGGGTTCACAGATTAATTAGCGTTAATACAAAGAATTCCTTTCAGAAAATTCCCAGATGTATATACTCACAATTGCAGATCTCTCTCCAGAAGAAGGAACCATCCTCAACACCACCTTTTCCTTAAAGAAAACGAGAAAGGGTGGATGAGAAGACAGCACCTGCAACTCTGAAACCCTTCTGGCTGAGCAAATAGCCAACAAAAATACAGCCTTGAGAGTCAAATCCTTCAAGGAAACCTGCTCAAACGGCTCGAACGGTGCCCCGACCAGAGAATCCAACACCAAATTAAGAACCCAAGGAGGCACCACCACACTCAGCCGTGGCCTCATACGCCGCACTGCCTTAAGAAATCTCACCACATCGGGGGTGTTGACCTAACACTGAGCCCTTAACCTTGCCCCTATAACAAGCGATAGCCACCAGTTGCACTCGCAAAGAACTGGGGGCTAGACCCTTTTCAAGGCCATCTTGCAAAAAATCCAACACTTCCGAGACTGCTAAGGGCCTCTTACCTCGCTCTTCACACCAGCTCTCAAAAATTCACCAAACTCTCACATATGCCAAACAGGTAGACCGTTTGTGGACCTTCAGCAACATTGATATCACTGCTCCTGAATACCCCCTTTTACGCAGCCTTGCCCTCTCAATAGCCAGGCCGTAAGCGAGAATCGATCCACCTGCGGCATCATCACCAGTCCTTGCCTGAGGAGGTCCTCCCTTACTGGGAGCCACCAACAACCGAACCAGATCGGCATACCATGGTCACCTCGGCCCGTCTGGAGCTACCAGGAGGACTAACCCCTGATGCACTTCTATCCTCTGAAGAACCCTGCCTATGAGTGCCCAAGGAGGAAACATACAGCAACTCTTCCATGGGCCACCTTTGAACTAGGGCATCCAGAACCCTCCGACATTCGCTCTTTCCTTCTGCTAAAGAATCTGCTTGTTTTGGCCAACTCCCAGCGCGCCATCAGGTCCACCACCGGCGGGCCCCACCGGCGCACGATCTGCTCGTAGACTTCCTGGCTGAGCTCCCACTCGCCGTGATCTATCTTCTGCCTGCTGAGGTAGTCGGCTGTGACGTTCTCCACTCCGGCGACATGCTATGCTGATATGGCTACTAGATGATCCTCGGCCCACTTCAAGAGGCCTTCCGCCTCCTCCTCCAAGAGACGGCTGCTCGTGTCGCCCTGCCGATTGATATAGGCCACCACCATCACGTTGTCTGAGAACTCTGACTGCTCTCCCAAGAACCAAATACTAGAATGCTCCGAGTGCCATCATCATCGCCCGTAACTCCAACTTGTTGATGGGCCATTGCGACTCCAGGACACTCCAGACCCCTTGGGCAAAGCGTCCCTCGCAGTGCGCCCCCCAGCCCAACAGGCTCGCATCCGTCATCACCTGTATCCACTGAGGAGTCTCGAGGGGCATTCCTCTCTCCAGGACCCCCAGAGAGAGCCACCATCGTAGCGATTCCTTGGCTGCTGCTGTACAGGGTAGAGTCTTTGACAGCGGGTGTCTCTGATGGGACCAGCGCTGCAGCAGGGACCTCTGAAGCGGCCACATATGGGCCCTGGCCCAGGGAACTAGGTCCAACGTCGCCGAAGATAATGCCACGCTGAGGGGTCCTTGCGCTCTGCAAACTCTCGCACCAGAGAACGAAGGTACTCTGCTCTCTGCGCCGGCAAAAACACCTTACCCGAAATCGTGTTGAACCTTGCCCCTAAATACTCTTATCTCCTGAGTGGGCACCAACCTGCTCTTTGACTGGTTGATCACCCATCCCAAACCCTGAAGGAGATCTACTACCCTGGCTGTTGCCTTCAAACTTTCCTCTTTGGACTTGGCCCTGATCAGCCAATCGTCCAGGTAAGGATAGACCAGAACACCTTCTTTCCGCAGGGCCGCTGCTACTACCACCAACACTTTGGTGAAAGTACGAGGAGCTGTCGCCAAGCGGCAACGGCAACACCTGAAACTGAAAATGACCTTGCGGAACCATGAAACGCAGAAATTGCTGATGAACGTCTCTGATGGGGATATGTAAATACGCATTGGTTAGATCGTGTGAAGTGAGAAATTCCCCTTGTCTCACCGCCACTATCACCGACTTCAGAGTTTCCATCCGAAAGTGCGGCACCCTGAGACACCGATTGACGCGCTTCAGGTCTAGAATTGGCCTCCAGGATCCTTCCTTCTTTGGGACCACAAAGTAAATCGAGTACCGACCGCAGCTGCGTTGGTCTCCTGGCACTGGGACAACTGCTCCCAATGCCACCAGTCTTGCAAGAGAGTTTCTTCCACCGCCGCCCGCTTTGCTACTGTCCTGCAAGGAGACTGAACGAACGAGGGGTGGACTGGCCTCGCAAACTCTAGGGCGTAACCAAACTGCACGACTTCCGACACCCACCGGTCGGATGTGACCCGGGCCCAGGCGGGAAGAAACTGCCGCAACCGTCGTCCTAACGGCAGCACCCCTTCCCGAGCCTCCGTTGTCTCACTGTGGCTTTCTCTGGACAGAGGAGGCCGAAGAGGCCCCAAAACCTCTTCCTGCCCCTCGAAACCCCCGGAAACCCTGATTTCTTGTGGAGAATCGTCCCCTTTGAAATGGGTTTTGACGGGCCGGCCTAGACCTCCGGCCCTCCCTCAGCTGAGAACGGCCTGAAGGCGCAAAACGACCCTGCTTTGGCTTATCTTCTAGAAGCCTACCCCCTTTAGACTCCCCTAGGTCCTTTACCAGTTTGTCCAAGTCCTCTCCAAAAAGCAGCTTCCCCTTAAACGAAAGCCTGCTAAGACGAGCTTTGGAGGAAGAATCTGCCGCCCAATTATGGAGCCAAAGGTACCGGCGAGACGCCACCACCAAAGCTATATTCTTTGACAAACTCCTGAGGTCATACTGGCTATCCGCCAGATATGCTGCTCCGGACTCCATTCGTGCCGCCTCCACCTGCAGCCCTGCCTGCGATTCCCCAGCCAATTGCAGCTGTTGGGACCACCGCAAACAAGCTCGGGCCACCCAGGCCCCGCATACTGAGGCCTGGAGGGCCATGGCACTGATGTCGAAGGCCTGCTTCAGCAAAGTGTCTACCTTTCTGTCCTGGACATCCTTTAGCACTGCACTGCCCTCTACTGGGATGGTAGTCTTCTTGGTCACGGCTGCAACTGCCGCATCCACTCTGGGTGACTTCAACAAGTCCTTTTCCGCTTCCGGCAAGGGGTACAAACGCGACATGGATCGCACCCCCCTTAAACCGGCCTCCGGCAGATCCCACTCCTCTTGAATCATATGCCGGACTACCTTATGGACCGGGAAAACATTTTGAGACTTCCGGACCGCTTGAATCAATGGATCCTCCAAAGTCTCCTCGTCAGCTTGAACTCCCGCGGTCATGTTAAGTACCTTCAATGATTCATCAATCAATGCAGGTAACTCCTCCCGGTGAAAGACCCTCACAATTCTTGCCTGTCCTTCTGGAATCTCTCCTTCCTCGAGCTCTTCTTCTTCCCCCAATTCTCTATCCGACTCCAATAACTCCAAATCGGGGGTTCTTCCTCAATTCTGGCCCGCTTGGAAGGGAGACCTGTCTCCGAGAGAGGTTTATCAACCACCTGCGTTTGCGAGAGCCACCCAGACCTTCCTGTTGACGCATGCAGAAAGCTTTGTGCAACAAAAGCACAAACTCTGGAGAAAAACCACCGAGACCTCCCTCCACAGAGGAAGTGCTAGGAAGCGGCTGTGAGGACCCCTGCTGCCCCAGAGGCAATGGCGGTAGAGACCCTTCTCCCAGTGTCTCCTCCAACGTTTCCCCTGCCTCCATAGCCGCAGAAGCTGCTGGGACCTGAAAATCCTGCTCCACAGAGATCGTCTCTAGTGCGCAGCCCCTGCACACTCTGGACTCTGACACCGTCCCCCCCTGCGTGCCCCACAGACTAGGCACCGCGGGCGAGCAGGCATACTCCTTCAATATTCTCCTCTTTCCTTTCTTTCTCCTTGTTCTTTCTTTTTTTCCAATACAAGTACATCTACATATATCTATATCTATATCTACATATATATCTATATATAGAGATATATAGATATATACACACATATATCTATACCTCAAGTAACTAAACTGTCCAACTCTGTTCCCCCTCCTCTTGCCCTGCCGCAATGGCAGCAGAGGAAAAACAATGCCGTTTCTTATTTCTAAATCTCTACCCCCCCCCCCCCCCTTGCAACCCAGCCCAGCGCACTGACAAAAAGCGCGCGCGAAGACCTCTGCAGGAAACAGCTGCCAATCACCCGCTGTTCTGTTCCCGTCACAGCACGAGGCCGCCGCACCACGCTGCTTAAATTGGCCTTCCTGCCTGCTTCCCCCCGGCAGATCTCTTCTACGCGCTTTGCCTTCCGGCGCGAGAAGAGAGTGCTGTAGCGCCCTCCCGCCTCGGGGCTTCAGCAACGAGGCGGGGAACAGAAACGGAGGCCCTTCTTCAGCGAGGAACTACAGGCAGACTAACCACCAACCGTCGGCTACTGCTCCCAGTCAACTCGCTTCTACGTTTCTCCTCTTCCTGCTTCTTTCTCTTTCTTTTGCCAAACAGGACAAGTTGCCGCAAGCCTCCTCCACGAGGGGGGGGAGGAAGGAGGGAGAACCCAGAAAAGGACCTAACTACTCTACAGGAATAAAACAAACCAAAAGAAAGGCTCAAATAAAACAAAAAAAAAGCCTTCTTAACCTAAGGTCTCTCCAGCAGACTAATTCAGCTAGCCTGCTGCTCTCTCAGGCTGCGCTTGGAGACTGAGTACTGGGGCTGGTGGGTGGTGCCAGTGCTATATATATCCTGTCATCATCAAAAGATTGACAGACTCAGTCTCCAAGCTGCAGGAAGAGGAGCACAACCCAGCATTCAGGGACTGGACTGGAGAGGCGATTAGGAAGCCTTAATTTGCAATTGGCTGGAAAATTTTTCCTGTTCTATATTTTCTCCCAACTTACTTTAGTTCAGTCATAGCAGCAATAAGTCCTCCGATAGGAGCTATACATCACAGCTCTTTCAGAGCTCGACGACCATGGGATCCATATTGACAACGAAGTATTATTACTGCATAATGGCCAACATCCCATCCCTGGGGCAGTAAACAGCATCTCTGCAGCATACCCGGTCAACTTGGGAAGTCAAAGACCTCAGTCAATCAGCCTCAAGTCTATCTGCTAGGCAGAAACTGTCACTAAAATACTAGGCCAGTTCATCAACTCATGGTGCTAAACATTACTTTTACCTTGTCTTCAGAAGGACAAAGATATAAACACTGGAATGTAGCAGTAATGTTTTTTGTGAATCTTGGCCCAAAAACATCCTTCTCTATCCCAAACTGATGACGAGACTGACGAACAATAGAGTCAATAACATACAATCCTGCGACTTTGAATTCTGGCTTGCACTGTAAAAGAAAAAAAAAGAAACCTTAATAGCTGTTTCACTTAGTAGCATGAAGACTCAATGTAATTTCTAACCGCAGGCAAGAATCTCAGAGGACTGGACCAATAATAAAAATCAAAGGGTTCATCATATAGGGAGAGAAGTCATGCAACACTTGTGAATTATTACTGTAAGTACTATATAGCCATAATCTCTTAGCAATAAGAGCTGTTTGCACACATCATTGCTTTGTTGTTCCAGAACCAAAGGTATACACACATCTTGTAAAACAATATTTAAAAAATCTATTTTACACGATGGTGCCCAGTTTCAAAAATCCTTGTTTTAGCTTTATTTAAATAATGCTAAGAGAAAAACTAATACTTTGAAAGTTTAAAAAAAAAAACCTGGACTGGCAGTTTGACCGGCTTCACTCAAGTGTATGCACTTCCATTTGGTTCAGCAAGGCAAAACACCAAGCTGTTTTGAATCTACCTTCAGAAAAATTGAAGGTGGGGGAGAGAACAGAAACAAATTTAGCATTGACAAGGATGCTACATTTTGAGTTAGGTCAGTGCTTTTGTTTGCCACAACACTTATTTTTAGATGGAACATTCCTTCTTGCTGGCTCACAAAATCAGTGCATCTCTATCTTAGGGGGATGATATAGCTAGACTGTGCCAAAAAACTTCATTAAAAAAAAAAGTGTAACACTTTTTACACTTTCATATTATTTCCTTTATTTTACTTCAGGTATGATAAAATGAGATTCACAACAGCTAAAAATGTGTGCTAAATCCAAAGTCAGGAAAAACAGTGTGCTAAAAGTTAAAGTTAACTTTACTGAAGTTAAAATGAATGCTTCTAAGCATAGTGGCAGCACTCTGGTCCAGTCCCAAATGGTTCAAGATCCTTGAGGCAGGAAGCACTGGGACCATAGAGCCTCACAAACCTTCACATTAAACACCTTCACCCACTAAGTCCCCAGCATCATTCTAAAATGCTACCATCCACCAATTAGCGTAGTTACTCACCTGTAACAGGTGTTCTCCAGGAGCAGCAGGAATCAGTCCTCACTTATGGGTGATGTCGGCGCCGACGGAGCCCTCGCGGAGCAATTTTCCCCAGCTTTCAAAGAAAGCCTTTGGGAATTGCAGCGCGCATGCGCGGTCGTCTTCCCGCCCGAAGGTGCCATCTTAGCCAGTCAGATGACATAGCTAAAAAAGACAGCATAAAAATTTGCAAAAGAACATAAGCAGACGATTGCAACTCCAAGGGGAGGAGGGAGGGTAGTGAGGACTGATTCCTGCTGCTCCTGGAGAACACCTGTTACAGGTGAGTAACTACGCTTTCTCCAGGACCAAGCAGGAAGTCAGTCCTCACTTATGGGACTCCCAAGCTCAAGGCTACCGGAGACCCTAAGCACAAAAAAGAGCTCCCTCTAGCTCAGCAGCACAGAAGGATAGAATCTTCGCTGAATTATCACCCACCGGTAGCCCACATCCGGGATGGAGGGTAGGAGTTGCTCAGACCTCAAAGAGATTACGGAGGACTGCCTGTCCGAAAGCACTGTCCCTACGGGACTCCCTCTCGAGACAGTAATGGACCGCAAAAGTCTGGCTCGAAGACCAAGTAGCGGCCCGGCAGATGTCTGCCAGCGGAACAGAGCGGAGGTAAGCCACTGACGTAGCCTTTGCCCGAACGCAATGAGCCGTGACTCGACCTTCCAAGGAGAGTCCGGCTGCCCCATAAGCCCAAGAGATACAGTCCACAACCCAGATGGACAGAGTACGCTTGGAGACCGGGAGCCCCAATTTATTGGGGTCAAAAGACACAAAAAGCTGAGCAGCTTTACGGTGCTCCCGCGTACGGTCAAAGTAGAAGTTCAATGCCCTTCTACAGTCCAGGGTATGGAGGACTGTTTCAGCTCGGCTGGAGTGCGGTCTGGGAAAGAAGGTTGGAAGTACCACCTCCTGATTGATGTGAAAAGGGGAGACCACTTTAGGCAGAAATTTTGGGTGAGTCCGTAGGACTACCCTATTCTTGTAGAACCTAGTGTACGGGGGATCAGACACGAGGGCCTGCAATTCACTTACGCGTCTAGCGGAAGTGAGGGCTATCAAGAACAGTGTTTTCCAAGACAGAAAACGGAGAGAACAGGTAGCCATAGGTTCAAAAGGCGGACAGGTGATCCGCTGCAAAACCACATTCAGGTCCCAGTCAGGCGCTGGCGGGCGCAGAGGTGGTTTAAGTAGAAGGAGACCTCGGAGAAACCTCGTTACGAGAGGGTCGTTGGAGAGAGGTCTGCCGTCCACCGGCACATGATGTGCTGAAAGAGCACTGAGGTGAACTTTGACGGAGTTGGACTTAAGTCCCAGATTAGAGAGGTGCAGCAAGTACTGCAAGATCACCGACACCGGGCAGGAGAAGGGATCCTGAGACTGTTGGGTACACCAGACTGCAAAGCGACGCCATTTAAGGGCGTAGCATTTGCGGGTAGAAGGCCGTCGCGAAGCCAAGACGACCTCCTCCACCTCCGCCGGCAGGAGAAGGGGAGCAAGGACTACCCTCTCAGCAGCCAGGCCATGAGGTTGAGAGACCTGAGGTTGGGGTGCAGTAGGGACCCCTGATCCTGAGTGAGGAGATCCGGTTGTACCCCCAGAGGGATTGGATCCTCCACCGCCAGTTGCAGCAGGAGCGGAAACCACGGCTGCCTGGGCCAGCGAGGGGCCACCAGGATCATGAAGGCTTTGTCTCGGAGAACCTTGAAAAGAGTCCGAGAGACTAGCGGAATGGGAGGGAAAGCGTACAGAAGGCTCCCCGACCATGAGATCAGAAAGGCGTCCGCCGCAACCCGAAGGGGGTGTGGCTGACGAGAGCAGAAGCGAGGAAGCTGCCGGTTGTGAGGACTGGCAAAGAGATCCACCGTGGGGAGGCCCCACCTGAGGAAGAGCTTCTGAACTACCAAAGGATCCAGACGCCACTCGTGCGGCTGGAGGACCCTGCTGAGTTTGTCCGCAAGGCAATTTTCTTGGCCCGGGAGATAAACTGCCTTGAGGAGAATGCCGTGACTGACGGCCCAAGAGCAGAGCTTCTGTGCCTCCCGGCAGAGGAGGAAGGAGCCCGTGCCCCCCTGCTTGTTCACGTAGAACATGGCAACTTGATTGTCCGTCTGGACAAGGACGAACTGTTGGGAAGTCAGGTGGGAGAAGGCCTTGAGAGCTAGGCGGATCGCCCTGAGCTCCAGGAAGTTGATCTGCTGAGCAGACTCCCACGCGGTCCAGAGGCCCTGAGTACGTGCCTCCTGGCAATGTGCTCCCCAGCCCAGGAGGGATGCATCCGTGGTCAGCACCCGGGTCGGCTGAGGTGACTGGAAAGGCATTCCGAATATAAGGTTCGGCTGCCGGAGCCACCACCGGAGAGACGAGAGCAGCGGCTCGGAGATGCGCACTAGGTCTGCTAGGCCGCCCGTGGCTTGACGCCACTGCTGGCGGAGACACCATTGAGCAGACCGCATATTCAGGCGGGCATTGGGGGTCACATGGACGGTGGAAGCCATATGGCCGAGCAGTCTCAGGAAGCGCCTGGCGGAGACCAGGGGCTGGCTGCGAAAGCGGTCGGCTAGGTCCATGAGCCGCTGAGCCCTGTCGAGCGGCAGATATGCTCGCGCCTGAGGAGTGTGCAGCCTTGCACCGATGAACTCGAGATCCTGTGAGGGGAGCAAAGTGGACTTTGCGAAGTTTATAACAAAGCCCAAGTGCTGCAGCAGAGTCACCGTGCGGCCGGTGGCGTTGGTGACCTCCTGAGCGGACGCTGCTCTGATGAGCCAGTCGTCGAGGTACGGAAAGACAGAGGCCGTGAATCCGGAGATGGGCCGCCACGACCGCGAGACATTTTGTGAAGACTCGCGGTGCGGAGGACAGGCCAAAGGGCAGTACTCTGTACTGGTAATGATTTCCTGCCACCACAAACCTTAGGTATTGGCGGTGGCTTGGGTGGATGAGGATGTGCGTGTAGGCATCCTTTAGATCCAAGGAGCATAGCCAATCTCCCCGCTGGAGGTAGGGCAGAAGGATTCCAAGGGTAAGCATTTTGAACTTCTCCCGCACAAGGAACTTGTTGAGGTTGCGCAAGTCCAGGATGGGTCTGAGGCCCCCTGTTCTCTTTGGTATCAGAAAATACCTTGAGTAAAAGCCTTGACCTCTCAGGTGGTGTGGCACCGGTTCCACCGCCTGTTCCTGCAGAAGACCTGCTAACTCCTGAAGGAGCAACTCCCTGTGCAGAGGGGGTCGCGGAGGTTCTCCCGGAAAATAGGAGGGAGGGACCTGATGGAAGTGGAGAAGATAGCCTTCTCGCACGACCTGAAGCACCCAGGCATCTGCGGTGATGCTGGACCACCTGTGGGCGAAGTGAACCAGCCGGCCTCCGGTGCTGGGAGGAACCAGCGGGGGGGGAGAGGCTATGCTGTGTGAGTCAAAAACCCCCACCCTGCTGAGCAGGGGCTGGTGGTGCAGGCTTGGGGGCTTGCTGCCTACGGGACCCGTTACCCCGTCCCTTGGCCTGCTGGCCCTGTTGGGGAGCTGCAGGGGCCTGATAATGGGGGTATTGTTTGTAGGCAGCCGCCTTCCTCGGGTAAAAGGACTTTTTCCCCGAGCCCTTCTTTTTCTGGGAAGGGGCGGAGGTCTTCCTAGAAAGCCTAGTCCTGGTGAGAGTCTCAGTCTCAATTTGCGCAGCCTTTTCCGCCATGGGCTTGCCAAAGAGGTTTTCGCCTCGGCAGGGGACATCGACCAACTTGTCCTGCACCCAAGGTTCAAGGTCTGACGACTGAAGCCAAGCCTGTCGGCGGGCACCGATGCCGGCTGCGGCCACTCGAGCCGATGCTTCAAAGCCATCATAGGCTGCGCGGGACATGAACTTTGAGCATTCCCGAATGCCAGTGGACAAGGCTAGGAACCTCCGCAAGGGTTCCTCGGACAGACCAGCGGAGAATCCGGCTAGCTCTTTAGCCAGATCCCGGAGATACATGCCCATGTATAGCTGGTAAGTCTGGACACGACCTGCGAGCATAGAGCCCTGGAAGCACTTCTTGCCAAGGCCATCCAGGTTACGGGCCTCCCTTCCAGGAGGCACCGAGGAGTGCATCTTCTGGCTCTTAAGACGATGCATGGCCGATTCCACTACCATGGAATGGTGTGGCAGCTGTGCCTTTTGAAAGCCAGGGCTCTTGCGGACTCGATAGAATCGACCCGCTTGCTCAGGACCGGCGAGGAGGCCGGACTCTCCCACATGCGGAAGAGTAGTCGCTCCAGCATAGGAGGAACCGGCACAGTAAAGTGTTCCCTCGCGGGAGAGTCATACTGGAGGGCGTCGAGCTCTTCGGCTCGAGGCTCCTCCTCGGGATCCGCAGGGAAGGCCAAAGCCTTGGCCATATCCTTAACGAAGTCCGAGAACCGGGCATCCTCCGGGGGGGGACTGCTTCCGAGGCTCGGACTCCGGTGAGTCCGATGGGACACACCGAGTCCGGAAAGAATCAGGTGACTCTTCCTCCTCAGACTCCCAGACCGACTCCGACGAGGACTCGGTGGGGTCGGCCCGGACAGGGTGCGGCGCCAGCCGCCCCGACGCCGAGGGAGTCGGCGTCGGCGACCTCGGTCCCGAACGGGAGGCCGAGGGCGACCTCGACCGAGGATCGACTCGAGTTCTCATCGACTCGAGGATCGGCTCGGTCTCCGGGGTCGACTTGGACGTCGACGTCCCAGCGGTCGGGGCAGCGGCGCTAGCGAAGCCAGCGAGCAGTGCCCTCTGCTGGTCCATGAAGGCAGACAGTCTGCTCTCCAAGGCCGTCAACCTGAGTCCGAGCTCAGGTGACCCAGCAGCCCCCGACTCGGGCCCCGACGGCGTCGGGCCCGACGTCGGCTGTCGCGGAGGCGAGTCCAGAAGGACCACAGGACTTACCCGGGCAGGCATCTCCGACTCCAGGCGAGGTCGCTTCGGGACGTGTTCCTTCTCCAAGGACCCGGGGCGGCTGTCGGGGCTATGCGACCTGGCCCTCGCGGAACCAGGAGCGTCCACCGACGCCGCCCTCGCGGGTTTCACCTTCCGGCCATGGTCCCCGGAGGGAGAACCCCGGTCGGAGGAGCTCCGGCGACGGTCCGAGCTGGAGCCTTTTGACGCGGAGGCCTCCGACGAGGTCCGGGTACGGCTGGGGTCAGCGAAGATTCTCTCACGCTGATGCCGCCGACTTCTCAACGCCTTTGAGGACAATTTGCTGCAGGGCCCACAGATCAGTTCCTCATGATCAGGGCCCAGGCAGCGGAGGCAAAAGTCGTGTGTGTCGGTTAGTGACATATTTCGGTCACACCGACCACACCGCTTAAACCCACTGGCAGCCATCGGGGG
The DNA here is from genome assembly GCA_033557465.1 of Ichthyophis bannanicus. Lineage (NCBI taxonomy): Eukaryota > Metazoa > Chordata > Amphibia > Gymnophiona > Ichthyophiidae > Ichthyophis > Ichthyophis bannanicus. The sequence continues at coordinate 858,510,234 of CM066035.1, forward strand.
AAAAAGGGCCCCTGCGAGGTCGAAGGACCGGGCTGCAAGGGAAAACGAAAACGAAAGCTGACTAAGTCAGAAAAACCGAAAAAAGTAAGAGGACTCGTGACCGGCGTCGCGAGTCCGGGCGGGAAAAAGATCGGCGTCGAACCGAAGGAAAAAAGGATAAAATAAAGAAGAAAATCAACTTTTTCGCGGGGACAAGACGGGGACGTCTGTAGGGCTCCGCGGAAAAAAGAAGACTGGCTAAGATGGCACCTTCGGGCGGGAAGACGACCGCGCATGCGCGCTGCAATTCCCAAAGGCTTTCTTTGAAAGCTGGGGAAAATTGCTCCGCGAGGGCTCCGTCGGCGCCGACGTCACCCATAAGTGAGGACTGACTTCCTGCTTGGTCCTGGAGAAAATACAGCTATGGCAGGAAAGTAAACCGCACTGATGAAGAATAGTGAGGTATATAAGAGAATGTAAATAAATAAAGTTTGAAGGAAAGGGGAAGGATAATGAAGGCTGTGGAGTCCTGGACCTGGGTTGTCTATATTTAGGAATGCTTGAATCAGAACTCTGGGACCCCATGGGTTCGTAGATCCCCAAATTAAGAATTCTGTCTTCAGGAGTCTCCAGCTTGGGGATCTCATATCTTTGGTGGCTTTATTTTTCACTTTCAGTTGACTTTCTATTGAAGTCAGTTGGAAGATAAAACGACTTCACTTTAGGGGTTGAGGTAAAAGTTTCATAGATAATCTGGAAGTTTAAAAAAATTATAATTTTTAACCTACTTTCTTGCATTGGAAATAATTCCATAAGCAGATTGGCAACAAGCATTTGCATGAAAAGTGTGCTAAAAATTAACTGTCCTTTACATCTCATTTATCTCACAATTGTTTTGTACTAAAGCCTTTACTACATTAAAACAGTTTATTCAATTTGAAATACTGCACTTTGTACACATTCCAAGCAGTTTACAAAAATTTAAAATTCAAAAGTCAAAGAAAGGCAAGAGGAAAGGAACTCCATGATATGATAGGAAAGGAAGGGAGGAGGTAGTAGTCAAATTAGCAAAAAAGTAGATGCAACTTGATCATTCACAGGTCCCAGCCTGACCCCACATGCCTGTACAAAAAATATGTTTTTAAATAAGCTTTGAATTATTTTTTTATAAGTGGGCTGGCTCAAGACAAATATGGGAAGGCAGACTTATCCATAGTGAGAGGGCAACAAAGGCGGCGGCGGCCAAATTTCTAGTGGTCTTGTCTTTTGCTTTCGAAGAGGGAGGATTATACAATCTGTTGACATGCAAAAAGCATAGACTATTTTGGGGGGACGGGGGGAAGGGGACAAAGTGATGAAGGGGATAGGTATTCAAGGGCTTTAGTTTGCAGGGCCTTGTGAGATAGGATAAAAGTTTTATGGCTGATCCAAAAAAAAACTGGGAGCCAGTGATGCTGGATCATCAAGGGAGAAACTTGGTTGAATTTCTTTGCAGAAGACTGTGTACTGTCATATTTTGAAATGATTACAACCTTTTTTTTCTGTTTTTTTTTTTACTTAAATTTTTTATTTGGCACTTACACAATAAACAAAACAAAATACAATCTTTACATCACTTTGTCTCCACAGGCCTAATATAGCACAGTTACTTACCTGTAACAGGTGATCTCTGGGAACAGCAGGAATAAGTCTTCACATATGGGTACGTCAGTACCAACGGAGTCTGCGCGTGAACGCTCCCCAGCGTCCAATCAGAACGCTTTTGGAAGCATCCCAACATGCCTGCGTGCTGCCTTCCTGCCTTTCCCAACTGCCTCTCCTCAGTTAAGTTTTAAAGCTGAGGCAAAGAGAGAGAGCAAGAAAGGGAAAGATAGAGATAGAGAAAAGCAACTCCTAGGGAAGGTGGGTGGGTTGTGAAAACTTATTCCTGCTGTTCCCAGAGATCACCTGTTACAGATAAGTAAATGGAAATTACACATACCTGGTAATTGTAGTTCCTGGAGGGTCCAGTTTAGTCCTCCACATCCGGGTAGTGCACCTCCTCCTGCATCCTGGAGACTGGACCAATCAAAATCTTCCTATGTATGATGTATGCTGTCTGAGCTCCCATCAGCCCCCAGTGAACTAGTAACAAAGCAGACTTAAAGAAGCAACACATGAGACTATCAGAAATATATATATATAGAATAAAACTCATACCCCATATGAATTTATCGACCCCCTCCCCAAACGAGGAAGCCAGAACTCTGCTCATCGCCTCTACCTCCATCCCGGAAGAAAGCGAGAGCCCTAATCCCAGCCGCCGAAACTAGGAGCTGGAAGGAAAAAAAGGCAAGCAGACAGGAATCCGCGGCCGGAAAGACTAAGAGAAGGCGGCTGACCGAATTCCGTCCCGTTCGCAGAAGCGCGCCGCAACAGACAACCTGACACATGGGGGGGAAGGAGGACTAAACTGGACCCTCCAGGAACTACAATTACCAGGTATGTGCAATTTCCATTTCCTGAGCGGTCCTCCAGTTTAGACCTCCACATCCGGGATGTAACAGAGCAGTCAACACCGGGCGGGACCTTACCATCCAGGGCGCAGCACTGCCGAACCAAAACAAGAATCCCGAGCGGCGAGCACGTCCAACCGGTAGTGCTTACTGAAGGCATGCAGCGACGACCAAGTAGCCGCCTTACAAATTTCCACCGGCGGGACCAGACTGTGCTCCACCCAGGAAGTCGCTTGAGCTCTGGTAGAGTGGGCCCGCAGACCCACCGGAACTGGCTGACGCTGTAAAATGTAAGCCAATGCAATAGCCTCTTTGATCCACCGAGCAATGGATGCCTTAGCCGCCGCCTCCCCTTTTCGCGCCCCGCCAAAAAGCACGAACAACCGGTCGGTCTTATGGAAAGACCCTGACACTTAAGTAACGCCGAAGGACCCTTCGTACATCCAGGCAATGTAAGCCTTCGTCCGCAGCGCTCTCCGGTTCTGCATGCAGGACCGGAAGGAAAACCGCCCGATTTAAATGAAAAGGCGACACCACCTTAGGCAAAAAGGAGGGAACCGGTGGAAGCACCACGCGATCCCTAGAGATAGATAAGAACGGTTCTCTGCACGAGAGCGCCTGCAACTCGGAAATGCGCCGCGCCGAGCAGATGGCCACTAGAAAAACCGTCTTGAGGGTCAGATCCTTAAGAGACGCCTGCCGGAGGGGCTAAAAAGGTTTGCCTACCAAAGCCCTCAACACCAGGTTCAAGTCCCACGAAGGCACTGACACCCTATGCGAAGGCCGCAAACGGAATACCGCCTTGATAAAACGCTGTACGTCCGGATGAGACCCTAGGTTAAGTCCCAGTACTTTGCCCCTGTAGCAGGCGAGAGCCGCCAACTGAACCTTCAGAGAGCTGGCTGCCAGACCCTTATCAAATCCGTCCTGCAAAAAGCCGAGAACTACGGCCACCGAAGCCGTCGCCGCCCGAACTCCACGCTGTGAACACGTCTTCAAATATTCTTCACACCCGCACATAAGCGAGGGAGGTGGAGGTCTTCCGCGCTCGAAGAAGAGTGGCAATAACCGCAGGGGAGTAACCGCTCTTCCTCAGCCGAGCCCTTTCAATGGCCAAACCGTAAGCGAGAATCGAGCCACCTGGGGCATCCGAAGCGGACCCTGAAGCAGCAGATCCGGCAACGGAGGCAGAGTCCACGGAACACCGTCGCGCAACCGCACCAGGTCTGCATACCACGGTCTCCTGGGCCAATCCAGAGCAACTAGTAGCACTCGCCCTCGGTGCGCCTCGATGCGCTGAATGACCCGACCGATTAGCGCCCAAGGGGGAAAGACAAAGGAGACTGTACTCCGGCCACGGCTGAATGTGGGCGTCGATCCCCTCGGACATGCGCTCTCGCCGCCTGCTGAAGAAGCGCCCCGTCTTCGCCGATTGAAACGTTGCCATGAGGTCCATGAGGGGAGGCCCCCACCGGCGAACAATTTGCACGTAAATCTGCGGGTTTAGCTCCCATTCCCCGGGGTCCACCTGCACCCTGCTGAGATAATCCGCCGTCACATTGTCTTTTCCCGCGATATGCGCCGCCGAAATCGCCGGCAGACGGGACTGAACCCAATTGAACAAAGCCGCCACTTCGCATTCCATGGCCACACTTCCAGTGCCTCCCTGGCGGTTGATGTAGGCCACTGTCTCCGAGTTTTCCGAGAGAACTCGCACCGGCCGCCCCCTCACCAACGCCTCGAGGGCAATTAGGGCGAGCCTCACCGCTCGCAGCTCGAGACGGTTGATCGACCAAGAGGCCTCCAGGAAAGACCACGCCCCCTGAGCAAAGCGGCCCTCGCAGTGAGCTCCCCAGCCCGAGAGGCTGGCATCCGTAAGGAACGGAATCCAAAGGGGCGGTTCCAAGGGAAGCCCCATCCTCAGGTTTTCCGCGCACAGCCACCAGCGGAGCGACCGACGAACTAGCTTCGGGCAGGGCAACAGCATGTTCAACGAATCGGACTGGTTCGACCAACGACGTAACAGGACGCTCTGGAGCGATCGCATATGGAACCGCACCCAAGGAACTACCTCCAGGGTCGCCGCCATAGTGCCGAGAAGCCAAAGGTACCACCAGGCGGACGGAGCGAACATCCCTAAGAAAGTGCACACTAGACCCCGCAAGGCTTGGACACGGCGCTCCGGCAAGCACACCAACCCTCTCGCCGTGTCGAACTGAACTCCGAGGTATTCGAGGGATTGAGTCGGCGTCAAGTGACTCTTTTTCTCGTTGACCACCCAGCCGAGGGACTGCAGCAATGACACCACTCTGCCCATGACCTGCAAACTCTCGTCGTTGGACTTTGCCCGAATCAACCAATCGTCGAGGTAAGGGTGGACCAAGATGCCTTCCTTTCGCAAGGCCGCCGCGACCACTACCATTACCTTTGTGAAGCTGCGCGGGGCTGTGGCCAGATCAAACGGCATGGCCCGAAACTGAAAGTGACCCCACGGGAAAGCAAACCGCAGGAACTGTTGATGAGCCGCCCGAATGGGGGATGTGCAAATAGGCCTCCGAAAGGTCGAGGGACGTGAGAAACTCCCCCTGACGCACCGCCACGATGACCGATCTTAAGGTTTCCATCCGGAAATGAGGGACCCGGAGAAAACGATTCATGCCCTTGAGATCTAGGATTGGTCGGAGCGACCCGTCCCTCCTTTGGCACCACAAAATAGATGGAGTAGTGACCGACGCCGCGCTTGGAAGGAGGAACGGGGATGACTGCTCCTAAGGCTAAGAGTCGGAGCAGAGTCAACCGAATCGCCCGTGCCTTCTGCTCACCTCTGCTGGGAGAAAGGACAAAGGAATCTGGGAGCGGGCAAGCAAACTCCAGCGCATAACCTTCTCTGATGATCTCCAGCACCCACTGATCTGAAGTGATTTGGGCCCAGGAAGGAAGAAAGTCACGCAAGCGACCCCCGATGACTAGATTTCCCTCCGAAACCCGCCTCGCTTCATTGTGGCTTTCGACTAAAGGAAGAGGGCGAGGAAGAAGAAGCTCCCGAGAAGCCTCTTCCCGTTCCTCGAAAACCTCGAAATCTGTGGGATCGAGATCCAAAGCGGCCATGTTGGGAACTCCAAAGGCGGGAAGAGCGAAATCTGCGAAAGTCCCGAAATTGACCTCGCGCAGGCAGCAAGTTCCTACTCAGTTTAGGCTTATCCTCTGGCAGTCTACCGCCCTTCGACTCCCCGAGGTCCTTAACCAACTTATCTAGAGCGTCTCCAAACAATTTGCCCTTGAAAGGAAGCTTACTGAGACGAGATTTAGAAGATCCGTCGGCAGCCCAGTTCCGCAACCAGATAGATCTGCGCGCCGCCACTAAGGAAGCCATACTATTAGCCAGAGTCCTGATCAAGTCATAATGCACATCTGCCAGATAAGCCGACCCAGACTCCAGCCGGGTCACTTCTAACAACCCCTGCTGATCCAAACCAGAAGCGGTCCGCAGGTGCTGAGCCCAACGCAAACAGGCCCTAGCTACCCAAGCACCACAGATAAAGGCCTGCAGCGATAAGGCATTAGTGTCAAAGGCCTGTTTCAACAAACTGTCTACCTTCTTGTCTTGCGCATCCTTTAAGGCAGCACTGCCTTCAACAGGAATGGTGGTTTTCTTAGTTACTGCCAAAACCGCTGCATCTACTCGAGGCGACTTAAACTTGTCCTTGTCTTTGTCAGCTAAGGGATACAGACGGTTCATAGTCCTAATCCCTTTCAGACCAGAATCGGGTTGATCCCACTCAGTTTGAATCATTTGTTCCACCACTCGGTGCACTGGAAACACCACTTGAGACTCGCGCACGGCCTGGATGAGAGTATCTTCCAAACCGTCCTCCTCAATAGGACGAGGCACCGCTAGATTGAGTGTCTGAAGAGATTCTGTGATCAAAGGCACCAGCTCTTCCCTACGAAATACCCAAATAATCCGGGCCTGTTCCTCCGGCTCGGGAATCTCCCCGTCTTCCAACTCCTCAGCACCAGCATCAGGATCTACCTCCGCATCCAGATCCTGCCAGCTCAGTTCGTCCTGCTCCAGGTCCAAGGACCGAAAGCGTTTGGCGGCAGGCGGGGAAATTCGCCGGGGCTCCTCAGCTTTTAAGGAGGGGAGGGACACCGGCCAGGACTCGGGCAACTTGCTGGAGCGGCTTAAGCGAAAGGCCTGGTGCATAAGGAGAACGGAATCCGGGGGAAAATCCGCGGAGGGGGACACGGCGGCTTCAATTGGTAACGTGCCAGCCTGCCCTATAGGAGGGGCCGTAGAGCAAGAAGGGAGAGGTCCAGGCGAGGGCCCCCCCCACTCCGCCATAACAGGAGGGCCGTCAGAATCCAGCAGCTCCTTGTGATGCTCCAAGTCTGAAAAAACCGAGGCACAGCCCCTGCAAAGTCCAGGCTCACCCACCGCCCCCCTGCGCGACCTGCAGATCACGCACTGCGGTTTTGTAGCCATGCAAGCACAGGAGGCGCTCCCGAAAATAGAGCCTGCCGAAATCCCAAAGCAAAAATAAAAATAGATGCGTTCTTTTTTTTGTTTTGGTTTTGGTTTTAAAGCATCAATTCAGAATGCTGAGAGGTCCGCAGGCAAAATCGCCACACGAAAAGCACTAAAAGACCCCAGGGGAACGCGTGCACAGCTGTTCTAGTTGGCAAAAGGAAACAAAAACGGGGTTGAAAATGGCCGCCGGCACCTTTTCGCCGGCAAAAAGAAAATGGCGCGAAATTCAAAGGAAAGTAAACAAATGAAGAAAAATAAATGAAATTAAAGGAAATTAAATTAACACGTGATCCCCGCCGAAAGGGAACTCACCGCACAGGCGAGGCACCGCCGGAAGCCGGCTCACCGCTCGAATCTAGAGCGGGAGCACGCTACAGCTCTGGACTTACCAGGAGAGACACTATCACTGCGAGACTCAGAAAGGCAACCAGGAGCGAAATAAAGACGTCCCAGACCAAAGGATATGGTCGGGAAAGGCAGATCTCTTCCCCGTGCAGTCTAGGGGAGAGATCAAACCTGCCTGACTGTCAGAGCTCCTCCACAGAGAAGGCAGAAGACCAATGCAGATCTGGCTTCTCGTCACCAGCGTGCCCCAGTTTTTTTTGTTTTGTTTTTTAAGAAACAGCTACCTATTTAAAGAAATGAAGGATATGGGATAAAGAAAATCCCCCAAACAAAAAACTCTCTAGTGTTGCTCCCCAACTGTCCCTAAGTGAGCCTAAACCAGACACACACATCCTCCAGCTGCAAGGAGACTGGACACACTGGGGGCTGATGGGAGCTCCGACAGCATACATCATACATAGGAAGATTTTGATTGGTCCAGTTCTCCAGGCTGCAGGAGGAGGTGCACTACCCGGATGTGGAGGACTAAACTGGAGGACCGCTCAGGAACTGTGCTATCTCCAGGAACAAGCAGGAATGAGTCTTCACATATTGGGACTCCCCAAGCTAAGATGCCCAGAGGGAGTCCTAGCATGTAGCGAATCTAGAAAGAGCTATGCTACTCCTCAGGACCTCAGGCATCCTGGGGATGGAGGGTAGGAGTTGAATTATAGAAAAGGTGCTGTGGAACAGCTGGATTAGAACAGGACTTCTATGGAGGAAGATCCTGTATAGATGACATTTAGTAGTAAAAATATTGAGTGCAATATTCTAATATGGACCTCCCTTGGTGGTATTGTAAAAGGTCTATGAGGTTCTTATGGATCTGTTAGAAGAGCCAGTAGAAGAACCTCAAGGAGTGCCTCACTGTGAAGTAGAGGTAACAAACTGTAGGAAAAACAAGTGGAGGTCAGAACCCATCAGGGTGAGAAAGCACAGTTACTTACCTGTAACAGGTGATCTCTGGGAACAGCAGGAATTAGTCCTCACATATGGGTACGTCGGTACCGATGGAGCCCGAGCGGGAAAGCTCCCCAGCTTCCCAGATAAAAGCTTTTGGGACCTCCCGCTGTGCATGCGCGCTGCCTTCCCGCCTTCCTGACCAACTCTCCTCAGTTCGAGTTTATAACTGAGACAATAGAGAGAGGAAGGAAGAGAGAGAGAGATACAACTCCATGGGGAGGTGGGTGGGTTGTGAGGACTAATTCCTGCTGTTCCCAGAGATCACCTGTTACAGGTAAGTAACTGTGCTATCTCCAGGAACAAGCAGGAATAAGTCCTCACATATGGGGACGCCCTAGCTAAGATGCCGGGGAGATCCCCTGAAGGGTATGAGACCCTGAAAGGTTCCTCATCTTCCTATGGATCTCAGGCATCCATTCAGGGAAGGTGGGCTGGAGTTGTTCAAGAATGGAACAGGTGTCTGAGGACAGCCTGACCAAACAAGGCATCCCGGCGGGAGTCCTTGTCCAAACAGTAATGGGCTGTAAAGGTATGAACCGAGGCTCAGGTGGCTGCTCGACAGATCTGGTCAATGGATACAGAGTTTAGATGAGCCATAGAGGTGGCCATGGCCCTCACATTGTGAGCGGTGACATGGCCCTCCAGAGAAAGGTTCTTAGTCTGGTAAGCAAAAGAGATACACTGAGCAATCCAATTGGAGAGTGTTCTTTTGGAGACTGGAAGTCCTAAATGAGAAGGATCAAAAGCAACAAAAAGCAGAGAAGACTTTCGATGTTGCTGTGTCCTGTGGAGGTAAAAGGCAAGAGCTCTTTTACAGACTAGAGTATGAAGGTTCCTCTCTGCACTGGATGCATGAGGAGCTGGAAAAAAGACAGGTAAATATACCTCTTGATTAAGATGAAAAGGGGAGACCACTTTAGGCATAAAGTGGGGATTGGTCCTAAGGACCACCTTATCATGATGGAACCTTGTATAAGGTGGATTAGCCACTAGGGCTTGCAGTTCACTGATACGGCGAGCTGAGGTGACTGCAATAAGAAAAATAACCTTCCAGGAAAGAAATTTCAAGGAGGTAGTGGCTAAGGGTTCAAAGGGTGGCTTCATAAGCTGACCAAGAACCAAATTTAAGTCCCATGCCACCGGAGGAGGTCGAATGGGAGGTTTAGTTAAGGTTAGGCCTCTCATGAATCTTGCAATAAGAGGATGAGAGGAAACAGGTTGTCCATTGATGGGCTTAAGTGATGCCGCAATAGCACTCAAATGGACTCTTACTGAATTTGTTTTGAGTCCTGCATTGGAGAGATGCAGGAGATATTCCAAAAGAGAATTCAACGGGAGTGCTAGAGGGTTAAGACCCTTGTGAGCACACCAAATGGAAAATCTTTTCCATTTAAAAGCGTAAGAACGCCTAGTGGAAGGTCTCCTAGAGGCGTGTAGGATATCCTTCACTTGCTGTGAAAGATTGAAGTCTTGAAGGTCTAGGCCTTCAGTAACCAAGCTCTGAGGTGAAGGGACTTGGGGTTTGGGTGCCACAAAGTCCCCTCCTCCTGAGACAGAAGGTCTGGAGCCGCTCCCAAGTCCAGGGAGGGGGCTTGGGAGAGATGCAGAAGTAGAGGGTACCACACTTGGCGTGGCCAGCGTGAAACTATGAGAATCATGGACCCTTGATCTCTTTGAAGTTTGAACAGAGTTTTGGGAATCAAAGGAATGGGTGGAAAGGCATTTTATTTATTTATTTATTTATTTAACATTTTTATATACCGCACTATTTATTATCAGCGCGGTTTACATAGAACTACAAAACATCAGATAAGATAAGATACATATATCTGTTTTTACATGGAACAGGAAGAAAAACTTGGAAAACAGGGGTAATTGTAACAAAGGATAATAGAACTTGAACTATATACATATGATAGTAATATTACTTGAAAAAGTATCATGTTAGATAGGGATGGGATTGGAGCTGTTTAGATGAACTTGTGTTATTGTGTTCTCTGGAAAGTATATGATGAAAAGGTGATGCTTCAAGGCCTTTTTGAACTGGGGGATATCAGAGATGGCCCTAATGTGTGGTGGGAGGGTGTTCCACAGTTTTGGAGCACATAAGCTGAATGATCGGTTCACAGTTGCAGAGATGTATTTTAAGGATTCTTTTGGAACTTTAAGCATGTTTAGTTCCGAGGTTCTTCTAAGCCTGTTGGAGGGGATAGGTTGGATCAACTCTGATAGAGAGGAGGGAGCAGGTCCTTTGTGAGCTTTGAAGACTAGTAGCAGGGTCTTGAAGGTGATTCTCGCTTGGATAGGGAGCCAGTGTAATTGTTTCAGGAGAGGTGTTACATGTTCTCTTTTTGGTGCCCCGAAAAGCACTCTTGCAGCACTGTTTAATGCGAGTTGAAGCGGGTTGAGGGTTGATTGGGGGAGCCCCTGTAGTATACAATTTGCGAAGTCAAAATGTGGGATAATTAAAGCCTGGTAGACAGTACGGAAATCATCTGGATCAATTAGTTGGCGAAGGTTTCTAAGGGAGCGAATCTTGAAATAAATTGCCTTTACAGTGTTGGCTATGTGGGTCTTCATGTCTAGATTCTGATCCAGGGTAACACCAAGATAACGGATGTGGGGTTTTACTTGCAACTTAGCATCTTGGACTTCAAGGAATGAAGGTGGTGTGAACTTGGGGTTTCTTGAAATGAAAAGTACCTCTGTTTTCTTGTTCTGGATTCTGAGATTTTGAGTCAGTAGCCAGTCTGAGATGGCGTTAAAACAGTTGGTTATGGTGGTGAGATTCATCTTATCAATGCAAAATGGCATATATAATAGGACATCATCAGCATAGATCATATAATTGACTTTGAAGGACCTGATAATGTTGCATAAGGGTTGCATGTAGATGTTGAATAATAATGATGACAAAGAGGAACCTTGTGGGACTCCTTGAACTTGGTGAAATGGCTCTGATGTTTCACCATTTGAGCGAACTTGCTGCCATCTTTCTGAGAGGTAAGAGTTGCACCATTCAAGAGCATTTCCACAGAGGCCTTTCTCTCTTAGGCGGACAATAAGAATGTCGTGACAGACCGAGTCAAAAGCAGCCGCAATATCTAAAAAGATGAGAACAAAGCCCTGTTTGATGTTGTCGATGCCAGAGTTTAAGCTGTTGAGAAGTGAGGTGAGGAGCGTTTCGACCCCGTAAGATTCCCGGAATCCATGTTGACAGGTATCAAGAGGCGCTTCAGTGTCGATATGGTCTTGCAATTGTCTGTAGACTATCTTTTCGATTATTTTCGCAAGGGTGGGTATGCTGGAGATGGGTCGGTAAGAGTCTGTTTTTTGCGGATCTAATTTGAGGTTTTTTAGTAGAGGTCGGATGGAAGTCTGTTTGAGGGCAGAAGGGAATGAGCCAGTGTCAAATGATAGGCTTATGATTTTGGATATTGTTGGAGCAAGTTCTTTGCGGAGGTCCTTTATCCAAAAAGCTGGACACGGATCGGTGTGTGCTGTGGATAAGTTGAGAGATGAGATAATATCTTCAATTAGCTTCAAAGAAGGGGTGGAGAAAGAAGCTAAAGGGGCTGGGAGTGCATGATCATTCAGGATAGTGGGTATTGTAATTTTATTTGTGCAGCATAACTTAGATTGTATGTAAAGGGCATAAGCTTGTGGGTTGATTTCACACTGGTGCTCCTGTGAGGGTTCTTTGGCTAATTTCTTGACAAGGGTAAATAGGTCGTGAGGTTTGTTTATAGCACGTTTAAGGATGTCTGTATGATATAGTCTCATTTTTTCAGAAATAGCTTTGCGGTGGGTTTCAAGATGTTGCATATATGCAGACTGATTAGTATCGTTGCGTGATCTCCTCCATTTCTTCTCAAGTTTTCGCAAATGTTTTAGGGATTCTTTCAGATCAGATGTAAACCAAGGTGCCGTAGCTTTTCTTCTTAATGACTTATTTCTGGTGGGACGAGATGAGATGCGGTTAAGTCTGTTGTTCCAAGAAGTGATAATCTCTTCCAGGTTTAGGGTAGAATCATTAAAGAGAGCATCGGTTTCCTCGAGGATTTGTTCCCTGTTAAAAGGTTGGAAGCTTCTGGATGTGGTATTTGCATATTTGTTTATGTTCTTGTCATCGGAATATTGCTTCTTTTGAATGGGAATCTGGAACATAATGAGGTTATGATCTGACCATGGAACCTCTGTAATTGCTAGAATAATATTCTGAAGTTGGTTGAGAGCGGATAGAGGGGCAAATATGAGATCAAGGATGTTGCCTTTTATATGTGTGGATTGTTGTATGACTTGCTTGTAGCCTAGTGTTTATAGGGCATCTATGAAGGCGTCAGATTGGTTGTCTTGTAGAGATGGTAGGTTAATGTCTCCTAAGATCCAATTGGGTCTGTTTGGATTCTGTGAATTGGAGGCAAGATTTATAATGGTTGAGAGATCATCTGGGGAAGGTGATGGCGCTCTGTAGACTAAGTTTATAGAGTAGAGGTTGTTAGAGATAGAGACTGTTTCTAGTTGATTGTTGCTAAAAGAGTCGACCATTTTAAGTTGGAGTCCGTTCTTAGCGATGATAAGAACTCCTCCACCTCTTTTGCCTTGTCTGCAGCTGGTGAAAACCTCATAGTTATTGGGGAGGAGCTGGTTGAGAATTATATTGTCTTCTGGAGAAAGCCATGTTTCGGTAACCATAAGTATGTCAAGGTTATTGGATGTTATTATATCTGTGACAGCTGGCCATTTCTTACGAAGGGAGCGAGCATTAATGAGGGCACATTTGAGGGGGCATGGTTGATTGTAGTTTTCTGAGTTTGACTTTGTAGTGTGTTGAAGAGGTATGTATAATAAATAATGGTGATGAGAACGTTGGTCCCAGTTTACATTGTGGTAATTGGTGCGTGACCATTTTTGCCAGTTGTTATGTAAGATAGGTATGGAATTGCCTGAGGAAATTAGAGCCAGTATCTCTGGTATCAGACCTATGAGGAGGAGGTATAGGCCTAGAGTAATTTTGCAGTGGAGGGCCATTGTGAGGCTGAGCTGAATGTCGTTTAAGAGGAGGAAATAAAGGATAGGGTTTGTAATTTATGTGGTGAAGTGTTTAGTCTTTGACTAGGGGAAAAAAGTTCACTGGGAATTAGTTAGATACAAGAAAATTGTTACAAAGCTTACCAAGAGATAGTTGCGATTTGATTAGGCAATGATCTTTACTGGAATTTAAAGAGGGAGAGAAAATTGCTTATCAGATGAGCAAGTACTGAGAAGAGTGTCTACAGGTTGATACAGTGTAACAATGTATGAAATGTACTAGTTATACTTGAGACAAACTGTTACTTGAGAGGATGCTAGTAACAATAAGCGGTAAGGTATTAGCAGACACAGTGGTGAGATAGCAACATTGTAATATTGGAAACATTGTGCACAAAGATGTGAAACATAGATATGGCCTTAGCCGTAAGAAACAGCAAAACCTCCAGGTAAATTTACTATGTAGAGGATATGATGGTTTAAATATTAAAACATTTCATGACTTACATTTCAAGTTTCTTAACAGTTGATAGTATACATTACAGGTTATTTAGTAGAGAGCAGTTCATGGAAGTGGCGGTTACTTTTCATTAGGTCTCATTTTTCATCGCGGATTGTGCTCAGCTCCAACCGGGGGGATTGTAATGAAGGTTGTAATCAAGGAGAAGGGCTGTCTCGGTTAGCGACAGTTCTTTATGGGAGTCTTTGTGTCTTCCCGCGAAGTTGCTTCAAGCTCTGTGCTCAGGCCCAACCAGTGCCCCGCCTAAGGGCCACGCCAAAGGGCCCTCTGGCGCGGGCCCGACCAGGCGCGGGCCCGCCTGGCGGCGGCTCTGTTTAAAGCCGGGCCTGCTGCTCCTCCCCTCCCACAGCCCCGAATGGGCCGGAGTTGCTGCTCGGGAGGGCAGACCGGCCGGTGGAGACTCTCAGCCCCGATCAGGGGGAAGCTGCTGTAAATTTAAATTTCCCGCCGGCGGCGGCTCTGTTTAAAGCCGGGCCTGCTGCTCCTCCCCTCCCACAGCCCCGAATGGGCTGGAGTTGCTGCTCGGGAGGGCAGACCGGCCGGTGGAGACTCTCAGCCCCGATCAGGGGGAAGCTGCTGTAAATTTAAATTTCCCGCCGGCGGCGGCTCTGTTTAAAGCCGGGCCTGCTGCTCCTCCCCTCCCACAGCCCCGAATGGGCCGGAGTTGCTGCTCGGGAGGGCAGACCGGCCGGTGGAGACTCTCAGCCCCGATCAGGGGGAAGCTGCTGTAAATTTAAATTTCCCGCCGGCGGCGGCTCTGTTTAAAGCCGGGCCTGCTGCTCCTCCCCTCCCACAGCCCCGAATGGGCCGGAGTATACAGGAAGCATACAGGAAGGCCTGACCCCAATGAAGGAGGAAGGCATCCTTGGCCTGAACTCCCTAACACGGAATTCTGGAACAGAACCGGGGAAGTTTGGCATTCCACGTACTTGCAAAGAGGTCTATGTCCGGGGTTCCCCATTTCTGGAAGATTCTGAGAACCTTATCCATGTGCAGGGACCATTCGTGTGGAAGCAGAACTCGACTGAGTCTGTCTGCCCAAGAGTTTTGGATTCCTGGAAGATATACTGCCAGGAGATGGATTTGATGCTCTCTGGCGAAGGCCCATAATCTTAGAGCTTCGTTGCAAAGCGACAGAGAGCCAGTCCCTCCTTGTTTGTTTATGTAAAACATGGCTACTTGATTGTCCGTGTGAATAAGGACTGTCATGTTGCTGAGGAGGGTATGAAAAACTTTGAGAGTCAGAAAGATTGCTCGAAGTTCCAAGTGGTTGATATGAAGGGTGGTCTCCTGTGGAGACCAAGTACCCTGAGTGGAGAGATCTTGAAGATGAGATCCCCAACCTGTTTGGGAGGCATCTGTTGTAAGGGTTGCTTGGGGCAGCAATGGTTGAAAGGGGGCCCCCAACAACAGATTTTGAGTGGATATCCACCATTGGAGAGACCAAAAGAGACGTTTGGAGTTTGCTATTTGGTCTGAGAGAGCTCCTGATGCTTGAGTCCACTGGGTGGATAAAGTCCATTGAGCTGCTCTCATATGTAGGCGAGCATAAGGCACCGCATGCACTGTGGAGGCCATGTGGCCTAATAGTTGTAGCATCTCTCTGGCAGTCAAGTGGCTTCTGGACTGAGTCTGAGAGGCTAAGTGCACTAGACGTTGGCAACGGGCCTGAGGCAGATAGGCCCTTGCAGTGGTGGTATCCAACCAGGCCCCTATGAATTCCAGGGATTGAGTAGGGGTGAGTTGGGACTTTGGCAGATTGATCACAAGTCCCAGATATTGTAGAATGCGCCTGGTGCGATCCAGGGAAGTCTGAGCCTCGGACTGAGATGGAGCTCGGATGAGCCAGTCGTCCAGGTATGGGAAGACAAAAATTCCCAGGGCGCGTAGAAATGCAGCTACTATTGCCATGCATTTGGTAAATACCCTTGGAGCAGAGGCTAGACCGAAGGGAAGTACTCTGTATTGGAAATGTTTTCCCTGGAACAGAAACCGTAGGAATTTTCTGTGGGATGGATGGATGAGTATATGTGTGTACGCATCCTTGAGATCTAGAGAACAAAGCCAGTCCTGACTCTGTAGGTATGGAAGGAGAGTACCTAGAGAAAGCATCTTGAATTTCTCCTTGCATAGAAATTTGTTCAATTCTCTGAGATCCAGAATAGGTCTGTACCCCCCTGTTTTCTTGGGAATGAGAAAATAAGGGGAGTAAAAACCTGACCCCTGTTGAAGAAGAGGAACCTCTTCTATTGCCTTTTGGGCGAGAAGAATGGACACCTCCTAACCCAACAGGTCTAGGAGAGATGGGGGAGAATTGAAACATCTCACACCTTGGTATGGGGAGGATGGTTGGAGAAATGTAGTTTGTAACCCTCTCTGATGATAGAGAGGGTCCATTCTTCTGAGGTGATTTGCTCCCATCTGGGAGCAAAATGAGTTAACCTTCCTGGAATGGTGAGAGGTTCTGGATGTTTTAGAGTCAGAAAGGTTAAGTTCTCTAATTTTAAGTCAAAAACCCTGAGGGGGTTGGGACTGCTGGGCTGTAGCAGCCCCTGCAGGTTTTGCCCTGGCCTGTTTAGGCTGCTGACGCTTAGGAGTAAAGCGAGCTGCAGAAGATTGTTGGCCAGTATTTGTGGCAAATCTGGCCTTCTTGTAGAAAGGCTTCTTGAAAGATTTTTTCTTGACAGGGGTAGAGGTAGACTTAGAAAGTCTATCTAAAGCAGCATTTTCTGCATCCATTTGAGTGGCTTTGATTTGCCACTCCTTACCAAACAGATTCTCACCTGTACAGGGCAAATTTCCCAACCCATCCTGGACCCAGGGTTCTAGGTCAGAAGCCTGGAGCCAAGCAATTCTGCGAGCCGCTATGGCAATACCTGAGGCTCTGCTAGCACCCTCAAAGGAGTCAAAGGCTGCTCTGTTGGAGAACTTTGAAATATCTTGGGTATGCTTCAGCAAAAGAAGGAACTCCTCCTTTCTATCCTCTGGGATAAAGGGGAGAAAATGGCGTATTTTTAATGCAATTTCCTTCAGAAACATGCCCATATAGAGGCTGTATGAATTGCTTTTGCCAATAAGCATACTTGCTTGGAAGATTTTTCTACCAAAAGCATCCAGAGTCCTACATTCTCTTCCTGGAGGAGTAGAAGAGTGTCTTTTTGTAGTCTTGATCCTTTTCATTGCTGACTGCACCACGATGGAGTGGTGAGGGAGCTGAGTTTTTTGAAACCCAGGAGAAGGGGGGACACGATACATGGTGTCCAGACGACGAGAATGTGGAGATAGGGTGAGAGGAGTCTCCCATAAGTCCATCATGTGTTCTTGAAGAATTTCATGGATGGGCAAGGTGACTGCCTCTTTGGGAACCTTAGAGTATCCTAAAATGTCTAACTTTTTTGCTCTAGGTTCTTTTTCAGAGGATACTGAAATAGAAAGACCTTTAGCTACTTCAATGATGAAGTCTTGAAAGGATAAATCCTCTGGAGGAGACATTCTCCTTTTTGGAGAAGAGGGCTCCTCAGGTAGAGTAAGGGATACTTCAGCAGAGTCATCTGATGAATCAGAATCATCAGAAGACTCGAAGTATCGTCTGTTTGCTTCCAGGGATCGATAAGCGTATTGACCGGTATCGACATCGGGGGTACCCAGAACCGGATCGGTATCGGGAAACACCCCGGAACCGGGAACCGGAATCGGTATCCTGGTCGATGTGGATGCCCTGGGTACCGGTATCGGTTGTGGTACCGGAACCGGAGTCGGTACCGCAGGGTGCGGTACCGAGGGCGTTGCAGCCTTAATAAAAGCCAAAATGGCCTGCTGCATGGATTGAACTGTGTGATCCATAGACGCCACGACTGTCTGGATGTCGGTACCGGATGATTGAGCCGGTACCCCAGAGCAGTCTAACAGGTGATCGGTCGAGGCCGTGCCATCGATGTCAACCTGTAACCCCATAGGAGGAGCTTTGGAAGCCGGAGCTTCCCGCCGGGGTTGTTTGGCTGGGGCAGGGTCCTCAGGGTCAAGCCCAGGGGTATCTCGATACTTAGAGGGAGATTTGCCCTTTGAGGACCTGCCAGAGGAATGTTTGGTTACCTGAGATCCATCAGGACAGGAAGACCTGGAAGATGTTGATGCTGGAGTATCTGAAGAAAACAGCATGTGAAACTTGGCTGCCCGGTTCTGTAAGCCACGTTTGGACATCAAAGAACAGGATGGGCAATCCAGAATGGAATGGTCAGGCCCCAAACATTTAAGACACCATTCATGAGTGTCTGTGACTGAAATAGTACCGCTACACTTGGTGCATTTTTTAAAACCAGAGGCTGGTTTCTCCATGAGGAGGGAGAATTTGTGAAGGCCTAGAGGCCTCACAGAACAAACACCAAGTGGGGAAAAAATAAGATTTTTTTTTTTTTTTTAAAGGAAAAAAGACCGGCGGTACCGGTCTGGAATCGGGGAAGGCAGGCACGCGGCCAAAGAAATAAATTAAAATAACTTCTTCAGCGGTGACAGGAACACGACCTGCTGGCTCCGCGGAAAAAGAAGAACGAGGAGAGTTGGTCAAGAAGGCGGGAAGGCAGCACGCATGCGCAGTGGGAGGCCCCAAAAGCTTTCCTTCTGGGAAGCTGGGGAGCTTTCCCGCGCGGGCTCCGTCGGTACCGACGTACCCATATGTGAGGACTTATTCCTGCTTGTTCCTGGAGATAACAACTGATATCCGAACCACTAATTACACTATATACAAACTCCCTCAAGGAGGTTTGGTAACTGTCTGCAGACCGAGGACCAAGTCCTCCATCTGCCCTAGGAACCCCAGAACTAAATCTGTAGGACCTGAGACCAACCACCCTGAACTAGTCGGAGAACAAATCCAAAACTGAAAACTTTGCTGACACACTGCACTGTGCTTGCCAAAACGAAAGAAACCCAGGTCGGGTTCTGGACTGGACTGGAGGGCCTAGACTAACGCAAGTTAGCAGGCAAGGCCTAATTTCACCTTCTATAGCATCCCACCAGTCCAGTCCAGACTCCTGGGATGTACCAGAGCAGTGATCAGACCCAGGTGGGACCAGCAAGCCCGGCCTGCAACACCTGAGTAACAAATGCCTCCTAACACGCCTGAACATCCAAGCGATAGTGCCGCACAAACATATGCAGCAACGCCCAAGTTACCACTTTACAAATATCCGCTGGACGCACCAGACCACACTCTGCCCATGAGACAGCCTGTGCCCTGGTCGAGTAAGCCCGCAATCCTGCTGGAATAGGATTGCGTCGCAGTATTTAAGCAGAGACTATTGCCTCCTTCACCCATCTAGCGTTCGATGCTTTCGAGACCGCTTCCCTTTTGTGGGCACCCACGCAAAGGACAAAGATGTGCCATCTTTTGAAATGGCGCAGTCAGTTTCAGTAAGAGTGGAGCACCCTCTGCACATCCAAACGATGAAGTTGCCAGTCTTCAGATTAGGAAAACACAGGCAACACCAGTCTGCAAGATCAATGGAAGGCACTGGGTTGAGCCCCTCCTCTGCTCCCCACAGAAGACCAAGCCGACACTCTCCTGAGCCATGGCAGGACTTTTAAAAGTGCTGGCTCACAGCCCAGCCCTCCATACCATCGGCAGCAAAATCAACAGGAGGCGCTGGGTCGAGCGGAGAGGTGAAACCCTCCTCTGCTCCCTGCAGAAGACCAATCCAATACCCTCCTGAGCCACGGCGGGAACTTTTATTCTGCACCTCCAGAGCGCACTCGCACTTAAGGACCACGTCAAAGTGCCCTTTAACGTGGTCCTTAGGCAGGGACAGAGGACACTAAGAAACCATACAGAAACAGCTTAGCTAGTTCCAACTGCTCACGGAACTGACGGGAACACCTTCACCACACCTCAGCCAAACTGAAATCCACGGCACAAGCACCATGTACTCTCTCCTCTACTTCCACCTTGCCCTTCTCTCACCCCTATCATAAACCTCCTTCCTTCACCTCGATCCAAAAACCCTTTCGTTCCTCCCCCCACCACAACTTCCACCCTCTCCCTCCTCCTATCTGCAACACTAAGCACCTCATCACAGTCCCAACAAACAGGACCTCACTCCCCCACACAAACCTCGAAACCCAGGATCCAACTGCACACTCATTAACACTTGCTCCGCAAAGAACAAAACCTTTGCTATAAGAGACCTCCTCTTCATTCACCACCTGGACATCCCATGCATCACTGAATCCTAGCTAACCAAAACGGACACAATCCTCCTAAATCAAACAACCCCACCCCCCAACTTCAGCTTCTTTCATTCCCCACGTACCCACAGAAAAGGGGGGGTGGCATCCTCATCCTCACTAAAATAACCTTGAACTTCAAAAAACTAACTGCATAAAGCACCTCAACTTTGGACTCTCACAATTTCGAACACACAACTCACCATCTGCCTAGCCTACCGCTCTCCATCCGCACCAATGATCTCTCCAACTAACTTCTCCCGCACCAATGATCTCTCCAACCTACTCCACATCACTCTCAAAAGCAAGATACACAAGGACCTCATTCTACTAGAAGACCTTAACCTCCAATCAGCCCCAATGAAACAGCTTTCCCTGAAGCCATAACAGCAATGGACCTGTCACAAATCGTGACCTCTCCCACTCATAACAAAGGCAACAAACCCGACCTTATCTTCTCAAGCAACCTTACCCATGTCGACCAGATCCTCCCAGTACCCTAGTCTAACCACAACCTAATAATATTCCATCTCCCCAACAATGCTTCCCAAAAACAAACCTCAACCCCCAATTTATTTATTTATTTATTTATTTATTTATTTATTTAACAGTTGCTTATATACCGCTACCTTCCACAGATCAGGTACAAGAGACGCTTCCACAGATCAGTACAAGAGACGCTTCAAGCAATTCAACAAAGAATCCTTCCTCGCCCACATCCTCCCAATTCTCAACAAAGCAGTTCTAAACCTGAACACAACTATGATCACCTGGAATCAAACCATCAACGAATCAGCCTCAAGCTCGTCTCCACAACAATCCTCTGTTCACTAGCGGACCCGATTGTACACCCCAGATCTCTGAAAATTCAAATCACAGCTACACAGACAACAAAAATGGAGGAAATCTTGCCAACCCACAGACCAATCCTGCTACATAACCCTCCTGAGGGAATACACCACCACAAACTGCCAAGAAAAGCTAGCACACTAAACTAATCCAAAGATCACTCAACTGCCCAAGAAGAGCTATTCTCCCTAGTAAAAGAACTCACAAAATCACTCTGTGACAACACACATCCATC
Organism: Ichthyophis bannanicus; assembly: GCA_033557465.1. Taxonomy (NCBI): domain Eukaryota; kingdom Metazoa; phylum Chordata; class Amphibia; order Gymnophiona; family Ichthyophiidae; genus Ichthyophis; species Ichthyophis bannanicus. Next base: position 858,531,440 of record CM066035.1, read on the forward strand.
AGCTCCATCACCCCACAACTAGCTACTACTCCGCTCACCATCCTCAACCCAATCAAGCTCACCAACACAACCTACTCTCAAGGTGCATTCATAGACCACCTTTGAACACATTTCTACTGAAAATAAAGAAAGCACCATCCCATCTCTCAACACTACAACATCTCCCTTGGACCCCTGCCCGGTCAGCTGGATCAAAGCCATGAAATCTGAACTTTCCCTATTCCTTGCAAAATTCACTCAAAGCTACCTACTGCATGGTGATGTACAACATTTCTAAAAACCTCTTCAATCAGACCTAAAAAAAAAAAAACACACACACACAGACCTAGATCCCCTCTGACCCCTCCTCCTACAAACCCATAGCAAACTTACCATTTATAGCCAAAGTAATCAAGACGACCATCCAAAACCAACAGTAAGAATACCTCGACAACCATGCCCTGCTTGACCCACAAACACCATGGATTCCACCCACACCATGGAGTGGAACCCCTCCTAACTTCCCTCATGAACAACCTCATAAAAGGAATCCAGACCAAGGCTTCATACTCATATTCTTTGATATCTTAGCAGCCTTCGACACCATCAACCATAACATCCTGCTTAAACATCTCCAATCAATAGGAATATAAGATACCATATTAAGATGGTTCCAAGTCTACCTACACAATAAGCTCCAACAGATTGCTGTCATCAACCTCATTCACCCAGACCCGAGATGTCCCCCCAAGGATCTTTCCTCTCAGCACTTCTCTTCAACATCCACATGTAACCACTCTGTACAGTCATCCAATCACACAAAATCAATCACATCTACGCAGACATCATGCTATATGCCCCTCTTAACCTCAACAAACCATCATACAAAGAGATACAACAATGCTTCACTGACATCTTGCAATGGTTGACCTCAAACCACCTATTCATAAACCTAAGAAAACTGAATCCTTAAATGTCACAAAGAATGAATCATTCACCCCTCCCTCATCCATCACACTCAACCACTCAGAAGTCCAAATCAAACAAAGTAAAATACCTGGGGCATCACCCTCAACCACCACCTCCCCAAGACACAAACACAGCAAGAGCAATTTACTAAAAAACCCAAACCCTATAGCACCTCTGCTCTCTCCTTAGTCCACCAGACTTCCGCTCAGCCCTACAAGCTCTCAACATGCCTCACACTGACTACTGCAACTCAATATACCATGGACTACCAAAATCAACGCTCATTCCTCTGCAAGCCACCCTCCACATGACAGCTTGGATAATCTAAGGCGCTTCCAGATATGAGCAGATCACCCCCATCCTCAAAAGTCTTCACTGGCTCCCACTACAAAGCAGAATCCAGTACAAAATCCTTCTGATACACAAAACCATCAACCACCAATCATCCCCCTACCTCCAAACTCTCATTGCCCCACCACAGACAAACAGAGCACGAAGATCCTCCACAAGGGACACGCTAGCAACCCCCCAGTCAACAACAAAAAGCACCCAACAAGCATATGCCAGATCCTTCAAGCTACATGTTCCCGCATCCTGGAACTCCATCTCCAACCACATAAGACACTCCAAGGACATCAGCACCTTCCGCAAACCCCTTAAAACCCACCTGTTCACCCTCCACTTCGGTCCCACCCCCAACTAACCCCCCTTCAAAATAAAAAACCCACACTTCTCCTTCATGAAGAGCACTCTGTATATAGTTGAAGTTAATATAGTTATATTGCCTGCCAAACTTGTTCTTTAACCCTTATTGTACAGTTATCATTCCATGTAAATGTTATTTAGCATATTCAAAGTTTTATGTACACTGCTTTGACCTTCGTGAAAAGCGGTACAAAAATTCATCCAAATAAGGTGGAACGCAGTCACCACCTTAGGCAAAAAGGATGGCACCATCTGTAATACCATTCTCTCCTTGCTTAGGATGAGATAGGGCTCTTTACACGAGAATGCCCGACGCTCAGAAATTCGTTGAGTGGAGCAAATGGCTCAGAGGAAGACTGCCTTCAGGGTCACGTCCTTAAGAGACACTGCTACCAAGGACTCAAACTCCCTTGACAAGGCTGACAGCACCAAATTCAGATTCCAGGCAGGCACCACCGGCCTCAGAGGTGGCCGCAATTGCTTCACCGCCCTGAGCAGCCATACCACATCTGGGTGGACCGCCAGAGACACCCCTGGATATGCTCACGATAGCATGCAAGGGCAGTCACCTGAACTTGCAGAGTTAAGGGCTAATCCCTTGTCCATGCCAGCCTGCAGAAAGGCCAGAATCCATCCGTAATCACCACCTTCAACAGTCATAGCTTGCGCTCTTCACACCAAGCCTCAAAAACACACCAAAAACTTACATGCTAGTGAGGTAGAGCACCATCGCGCCTTCAGCAATGTAGCTATGACCTTTTCTAAGTAATCTCTCCTCCTTAGCAGCGCCCTTTCATGAGCCAAGCTGTAAGCAGGAACTGATCCACCTGTGGAATCCATACGGGCCTCACTCAACAGATTTGAACTTACCAGCAAATGCCACAGCTTGTCCACTGCTAGCCGAACCAGGTCGGCGTACCATGGTCTCTGAGGCCAATCTGAGTACGCTGGATGTAGAAAGACAGGGCCCTCTTACAGTCCAAGATGTGAAGGACCGTCTTTGCCCTACTGGAGTGAAGCCTTGGAAAGAAAGGAGGCAGCACCACCTCCTAGTTGAGGTGGAAGTGAGATACCACCTATGGGAGGAATTTGGGTGCATGCAAAGCACAGTCCTGTTCTTGTAGAACCTGGTATACCAGCACCACTAGCCCTCGGTGGGTTTTGATGCGCTGGATCAACCGACCTATCGGAGACCAAGGCGGACATGCATAGAGGAGACCCTCTGGTGACCAACGCTATACCAACGCAACTACAAACATAGTAACATAGTAAATGACGGCAGATAAAGACCAGTATGGTCCATCTAGTCTGCCCAGTAAGATGGCCGGAGTAAGATGGCAGGACTAGGTGCCACTCTGTGCAGGCCACCCCTCCCCATGTCTTTGTTTAGGGGTGAACCTACCGCTCCATGCAGGACACCCCTATTTGTTGAGAAGTTAGATGGTTCAGTTTATTTTGATTTTATTCTGTTGCTATAAATGGATCCATTGCTAGAGAGCGTTCCCACGCAGGCTCCGTTGGTACCGACGTACCCATATGTGAAGACTCATTCCTGCTTGTTCCTGGAGACATATCAATACCACCACTTCCCCCTTAGATACCTGCCCATTTGCTTGAATCAAAGCAACAAAAACAGAAATTGCCCCCCGTCTTACTGAACATAGTCAACCAGTCCCTGCAGCAAGGCATAATGCCACACTCACTCAAGCTATCCACAATCCACCCCATACTAAAGAACAAAAATCGTAACAAGGATGAATCTTCCTCCTACAGGCTAATAGCCAGCATACCATTTGTAGCCAAAGTTATTGAAAAAGCAGCCCAGCAACAGTTCCAAGATTTCATAGATTCCTCAGCTCCGCTAGATGAACACCAGTATAGATTCAGTCCCTTCCATGAGGTTGAAACGCTATTAGCATTATTTGACACACTCATCCGGGGAATGGATAACGCTAAACAAGCATTTATTCTCATATTCCTAGACATCACATCTGCCTTCGACAATGTGCACCACAACACCCTCATTTCAAGACTTAACTACATAGGCATAAAAGGACAAACCCTCAAATGATTCAAATCATACATTACAACAGATTCTAATATGTAAAAATTGAACACGAATCCTCAACAACTTTCTCCCCGCAACAAGGAATCCCACAAGGTTTGGCCCTTTCCACCCTACTTTTCAAACATATATACAGTCAATGTGCTCAATATTAAAAAAAAAAAAAAAAAAAAAAACACACACACAATTTAAACTACCACATATATGCAGACGATATTATGGTCTACTCCCCCTTGGACATACAGAACCCCTCCTGTAACACATTAACATCCTGCCTAGACGAAGCAGAAATCTGGCTCCAATCAATTAACATGAGCATAAACTACAAGAAAATTGAAGCCTTGATCACATCTAGGAACCCAAACGTCACCCCACCACAAGCAATCTACATAACACAGCCATCCCAGTAAAACACACGGTGAAATTCCTAGGTGTCATCCTAGACAAAACACTCAGCATGGTATCCCACTTAAAACAAATATCCAGAACTATTTTCTTTAAACTAAGGATCAGCCAACACCTTAGACCACTCACTGATCATATGGACTTCGGAACAGTAGTCTAAGCCCTCATCATACCTCAATTCAATTATTACAACAGTATATTACACGGAATCCCCAAAAAGAAGTTGACTATTCTACAGATGGCCTAAAATATCACAGCCAGAATCATATTCAAAGTAAGACTGTCAAACCACATCACACCCATTCTATACAAACAGGGAATGGGGGGATAAGACATTTTTCAGATACATTAGTGAGAAGAGGAAGGGCAAAAGTGATATTTTCAGACTCAAGGGTGCAGGGGAGGAATATGTAGAAGCTGATAAGGATAAAGCGGAATTGCTTAACAAATATTTTTGTTCTGTGTTCACAGAGGAAGAACCAGGAGCAGGACCTCAGAAAACACCCACAAATAAGAACAGAAGCGAGGGACATCTTGAACAATTTTCAGAAGACTGTGTTCGTGAGAAACTAGCTCAACTTAAAGTAGACAAAGCGATGGGACCGGATGGGATACACCCTAGAATACTGAGGGAACTTGGGGACGTTCTAGCAACTCAACTGACTGACCTTTTCAATGCCTCGGAGTCGGGAGTGGTGCCAAAGGACTGGAGAGAGGCTTATGTGGTGCCTTTACACAAAAGCAGAAGTAAGGATGTGGTTGAAAACTACAGGCCGGTTAGTTTAACTTCGGTGGTGAGTAAATTATTGGAAATGCTGCTGAAAGCAAAAATAGTGAGGTTTCTGGAGTCCAGTGGATTACAGGATCCGAGGCAGCATGGATTCACCAGAGGCAGGTCTTGTCAGAAAAACCTGATTGATTTCTTTGATTGGGTGACCAGGGAGTTGGACTGAGGGAGAGCTCTAGATGTGGTGTATTTGGATTTCAGTAAAGCCTTTGACACTGTTCCTCACAGGCGACTTATAAACAAACTGAGCACCCTAGGGATGGACCCTAAAGTTACTGCTTGGGTTAGAAATTGGTTGGGTGGGAGGCGACAAAGAGTACAAGTAAATGGAGCTCACTCCGAGGAGAAGGATGTTACCAGTGGTGTGCCCCAAGGAGCTCTCCCTGGTCCGATTCTTTTTAACATCTTTGTTAGTGATATAGCGGAAGGGCTGTCAGGTAAGGTTTGCCTCTTTGCGGATGATACCAAAATCTGCAATAGAGTAGACACCCAGGAAGGTGTAGATAACATGAGGAGGGATCTAGCTAAGCTTGAAGAATGGTCTAGAATTTGGCAGCTGGGATTTAATGTTAAAAAATGTAAGGTCATGCATTTGGGCTGCAGCAATCCAAGGGAGCAATATAGTATAGCGGGTGAAGTACTTTTGTCCACTAAAAAGAGCGGGACCTAGGCGTGGTTGTGTCTGATGATCTTAAAGTAGCTAAACAGGTACAAAAGGCGATGGCAAAAGTAGAAGGATGCTTGTGTGCATACGGAGAGGAATGGCTAGCAGAAAAAAGGAGGTGATAATGCCTCTCTATAAGTCTTTGGTGCGACCTCATTTGGAGTATAGTGTGCAATTCTGGAGACCGCACCTTCAAAAGGATGTGAACAGGATGGAGTCGGTGCAGAAGGTGGCTACTAAAATGATAAGTGGTCTTCATTATAAAGCATATGGGGACAGACTTAAGGATCTTAATATGTACACCTTAGAGGAAAGGCGGGATAGAGGTGATATGATTGAGATGTTTAAATACCTTCGTGGCATGAATGTTCAGGGAGAGCGCCTCTTTCAATTGAAAGCAAGTTCTGCTACGAGGGGACATGGGATGAGGGTGAAGGGAGATAGATTTAGGAGTGATATGCGGAAATATTTCTTTACGGAAAGAGTAGTGGATCCATGGAATAGTTTCCCAGTGGAGGTAGTAGAGATGAGGACAGTAACTGAATTCAAAAAAGCATGGGACAAAGAGGATCTCTAAAGGTAAAAAGGGGACTGTTGTAATTGTTGATATGGAAGGACAGACTAGATAGGCCATGTGGTCTTTTTCTGTCATCATATTTCTATGTCTCTATGTTTCTATGTGTGCCGCCACTAATGCCTGGAGACTAATCTCTGCCCCTCCGAACATCCTTTCGGCCTCTCTTCCAGGTCTGCACTGTCCATGCCTCCTTGCCGGTTGCATTGGTGCAGTGGTTGCATTGTTCAAGATGACTCCGACTACCTTCCCCTGCAATCATGGCTCAAAGCCTTCTAGCGCCAAGGTTACCGCTCGCATCTCGAGCCAGTTGATCGACCACAGGGCCTCCTACAGACTCCGCTGTCCCTGAACAAAGCGTCCTTCGAAATGGGCTCCCCAACCTGACAGACTGGCATGAGTCATCAGCGGAACACACACCAGTGACTCGAGTGGCATGCCACCTTCCAGGCTCCCCAGAAGCAGCCACAACCTGAGGGCTCTCCTGGTGCACCGCAGCAGGGGAGTATTTGGGACAGGAGTTGACTCTGATGGGAGCACAGACGGAGCAAAGCTCTTTGCAGCTGTTGCATTTGTGCCCTTGCCCATGGGACTAGCTCGAGAATGGCCACCATGGTCCCTAGAATCGGCAGATAATGTCACACCGACAGTCTCGCCATCTTCAGGACTGCCATATCAACTGTCGCAGCTCCTGTGCCCGGCGATCCAGCAGGAAAACCCTGACCACACAGGTAATGAAGCATGCTCCCAAATACTCTAGCTCCTTGGCCAGGTTGACCCCCCGAGACTTTGAAGGGACTCCACCACCTGTGCTGTTGCTCTTTCACTGTCATCCCTGGACTTCACCCGTATCAGCCAATCATCTAGGTACAAGTGGACAAAAACCCCTTCCTTGCGGAGAGCTGCCGCCACCACCACCATGACCTTGATGAAGGTATGGGGAGAGGTCACCAGACCAAAGGGCAACGCTTGAAACTGGAAATGGCCCCTTGGTACCACAAAGTGGAGAAACTGCTGATGTTCTGAATGGATGGGAATATGCAGATACGCCTCCGTGAGATTGAGACGCGTCAAGAACACTCCGCTTCCTACTGCCACTATTACTGATCCCAGCGTTTCCATGTGGAAATGCAGTACCCGGAGACAGCGGTTCATGCCCTTGAGGTCGAGAATCAGGCGAAAGGAACCTTCCTTTTTGGGAACCATGAAATATATGGAGTATCGACTGCAGCCGTACTGGTCTCGCGGAACCGGTGCCATGGCTCTTAGCTGCAGGAGATAAGTCAAGGTCTCTTCTACTGCTGCCGACACCGCTGTATCCATTTTGGGCGATCAAAGGAGCTCTTATTCTTGCTCCGGCAGCAGTTACAGGCGCGTCATGGTTTGCATCCTTTTATGACTGGCAGAACCCAATCATCCTGCATCTGTCATACTACTCCCTGTACTGGGAAGACACACCGATTTCCGCACCGCCTGGAGCAGTGGATCCTTCAGTGCCTCTTCCTCTGCCAGTCGGTTAGAGGGAATATTCAGGGCCTTCAGGGACTCCAAGATGAGCGCTGGCAGCTCCTCTCAGTGGAACACACAAACAAATCTGGGTCTGATCCTCCTGTTCTGGGATCTCTCCTTCTTCCAACTCCTCTTGCAGATCTAGCTCCGTGTTGAGGTCTTCCCTATCCAACTCTCTGACAATGGTGATTGCTGAAACTCCTCAGCTACTAGACCGCTTAGACGTCACAGCCCCTGACTTGTGCTCTTTTATGTCCGACTCCCTCTGAGCCCCACGTTTCAAGGCTGAGGAGCCACTTGCCAAGACCTGCTGCTGTAGGCAAAACACCTTATACAAAAGTAAGACACTCCGGTGAGAACTCCCCCAGAAAAGCAGAGTTACTTACCTGTAACAGGTGATCTCTGGGAACAGCAGGAATAAGTCTTCACATATGGGTACGTCGGTACCGATGGAGCCTGCGCGGGAACGCTCCCCAGCGTCCAATCAGAAAGCTTTTGGGAGCATCCCTCAGCGCCTGCGTGCTGCCTTCCCGCCTTTCCAACTGTCTCTCCTCAGTTGAGTTTCATAGCTGAGACAAAGAGAGAGAAAGAGGAAAGGAAGATAGATAGATATAAAAATACAACTCCAAGGGGAGGTGGGCGGGTTGTGAAGACTTATTCCTGCTGTTCCCAGAGATCACCTGTTTCCAAATGATGAAAACTGGAAACAGCTCAAGCACTGGCAAGTTAAATGCAAAGTATTGATAAGGCAGGCAAAGCGGGAATTTGAGAAGAAACTTGCTACGGAAGCAAAAACACGAAATAAAGACTTTTTCAAGTACATTCGTAGCAAAAGGCCTGTGAGAGAGTCAATTGGACCATTAGATGATAGAGGGGTAAAAGGGGCAGTAAGAGGAAACAAGGCTATAGCAGAGAGACTGAATGAATTCTTTGCTTCGGTCTTTACTGAGGAAGATGTAGGGATGTTACCCAAGACTGAAGTGGTATTTAAAGGTGAAACTGCAGAGGAAATGAGAGAAATATCGCTACACCGGGAAGATATATTACAACTATTTGATAAACTGAATAGTAGCAAATCACCTGGACTGGATGGTATACATCCCAGAGTGCTGAAAGAACTGAAATATGAGATTGCAGACCTGCTATTGGTAATCTGTGAACTTTCATTAAAATCATCTGTAATACCTGAAGATTGGAGGGTCGCCAACGTAACACCAATTTTTAAAAAGGGTTCCAGGGGTGACCCGGGAAATTACAGACCCGTGAGCCTGACGTCAGTACCAAGGAAAATGGTAGAAACCATCATAAAGAATAAAATTACTCAGCATGTAGATAGTCACAACCTAATGGGAGACAGCCAACATGGCTTTAGACAAGGAAGATCTTGTCTTACTAATCTGTTATGTTTTTTTGAAGGAGTGAATAAACAGGTGGACAAAGGTGAGTCGGTTGATACTGTGTATCTGGACTTTCAGAAAGCCTTTGACAAGGTCCCTCATCAGAGACTTTTGGCAAAACTAAAGAGTCATGGGATAGGAGGCAGTGTACTATTGTGGATCAGGAACTGGTTAAAAGATAGAAAGCAGAGGGTAGGGCTAAATGGCCAATTTTACCAATGGAGAAAGGTGAATAGTGGTGTACCCCAGGGATCTCTGCTGGGTCCGCTGCTTTTTGACATTCATAAATGACCTGGAAAGTGGAATAACGAGTGAGGTTATCAAATTTGCAGATGACACAAAACTATTTAAAGTTGTTAAAACCCAAGAGTATTGTGAAAAATTGCAAGAGGATCTTGATAAATTGGAAGACTGGGCATCAAAATGGCAGATGAAATTTAATGTGGACAAGTGCAAGGTTATGCACCTAGGGAAGAACCACCCAAACTATGGTTACACGATGCAAGGTTCCACATTAGGAACCACCACCCAGGAAAAAGATTTAGGCGTCATTGTGGATACCATGTTAAAACCTTCGGCCCAGTGTGCAGCGGCGGCCAAGAGAGCAAATAGAATGCTAGGTATGATAAGGAAAGGAATGGAAAATAAAACAAAAGATATTATAATGCTTCTATATCGTTCCATGGTGAGACCGCACCTTGAATATTGTGTGCAATTCTGGTCGTCGTATCTTAAAAAGGATATAGCGATTTTAGAAAAGGTTCAGAGAAGAGCCACCAAAATGGTAAAGAGGATGGAAGGATACTCCTATGAAGAAAGGCTAAAAAGGTTAGGGCTCTTTAACCTGGAAAAGAGACGGCTGAGGGGAGATATGATAGAAGTCTATAAATTAATGAACGGAGTGGAACAGGTAAACGTAGATCGATTGTTTATGTTATCAGAATATAGAAAGACTAGGGGACATGCAATGAAGCTACAGGGTAAACTATTTAAGACTAATAAAAGAAAATATTTTTTCACTCAACGTGCAATCAAACTCTGGAATTTGTTACCGGAGGATGTAGTAAAGGCTGTTAGTGTAGCTGGGTTTAAAAAAGGTTTGGACAAGTTCCTGGAGGAAAGGTCCATAAACCATTATTAAGAAGTGACCGAAGATATCAATGCTTGACCCAGTACAAGCATTGTGGAACTTGTGTCTCTTGGGGATACTGCTAGGTACATATGACCTAGATTGGCCACTGTTGGAAACAGAATACTGGGCTTGATGGACCCTGGTCTGACCCAGTATGGCATATCGTATGTTCTTATGTTCTTAATTTTTCGAGTTACTCTGCGAACAACTGCTTACTTCTGAAAAGCAGCTTACTCAGATGGGCCTTCCAGGAAACATCTGCCAACCAGTTGCAGAGCCAGAGATAGCGGCGGGCCACCACCACCGAGGTCATCCTGTTGGAAAGCCCCCTAAACAAGATCATAGAAGGCATCAGCTAAGTAAGCCACCCTGGACTCCAGCCTCGCTGCAGCCCCCTGTTCTGGGGATTCTCCTGCCATCTCAGGGATGCCCTGCACCCAGTGCAAGCATGCCTGTGCTACCAACGCCCCACAAACTGAGGCCTGTAAGGACAGGACACTTACATCAAATGTTTGCTTCAACAGGGTATCTTTCTATCCTGACCATCCTTGAGGGCCATACTGCCCTCCACGGGAATCATAGTCTTTTTGGTTACTGCTGACACTGCGGCGTCGACCTTCGGCAAACAGAACATCTTTTTCCTGTTCTGACAACGGGTATAATCGGGTCATTATGCGAGATCCCCTGAGTACAGCCTGAGGAATGCCCCATTCATCCAGGATCATCTGTTTAATTACTCTATATAAGGGTAACACCCTCTGGAGTTTGCACACGGCCTGAAGTATCAGGTCCACCAGAGACTCTTCCTCAGTCGCACCCCCAGTTGACATATTAAGCGTCTTAAGGGACTCTGCAACGAGTCCCGCCAACACCTCCCTACAGAAGACTGACCATTCGGGGTTCATCCTCCTGCAGGATCTCCCCTTCTTCTAGCTCCTCGGCATCCAATCCTTCCTCTGCTTCCACATCCAAGGGAAAAGATCATGTCTCCTCAGCTGCCTCGCCTTCGAGCCGCCTCTTCAATGGGGGCTGCCCTACCACAGTCTCATCTCCCTGCGGATTATCTGCAACCACACTCTTCCTGCCATTGCCTACCTGGCTCGCTTCCTGCTGTTTCAAGCAAAAAGCCTGTGGAGTAGCAACACAAACTCAGGGTGAAAAAATCCCCCAGGATGCCCTCCCACAGCCTCTGGGAGAAAGAGGGCCCAGAAGAGGTCAGGTCTTGTTGATAAGGTTGCAGTAATGGTGGAGAGGGCCCAACCCCTCCCCACTGCTGGGTTGGTACCCCCCCAAGGACAGCAGGGAGCCCAGAGTCCTCGGGACGATCTCATCAGGGGGCCCCACTTCTTCCTGCATATTCCACTCAGCTGTGCGTGCCTCTACGGCACACCCATGACTAAACCCTTCCATAGTAAGTGTACTCCAACGCACCCCACAGGCTACACACTGGGGCCTTGCCAGCATAGCCCCCCTGGCTCAACAGGGAAGCCTGACACTTATTAGCTCTACTACTGCTCTCTCCCCTGACATCTATGAGTTCTGCCCTATTGCTCTCTCCCCCACTACTACCTTTTTGTTTTTGTGTTGCCGCACACTAAGCCGATGCCCCCCATACAGAGACTTGACAAAGAACAAGCAATTCTACTGAAAGAAAAAATGGAGTCAAAAAACTAAACAAAGTTAAACAGTGAAAACGCTGCAAGTTCCCCACCTGATCGAGAAAATGGCAGTCTGCCTGCCACGCTGCACCCGGGGCCTTGCCACACGGTTTGCAGGTCACGCCTTACTTCCAACTCTCAAATGGTACCTGACACTGACCTAAGCACATCCCACCGGCTCATGCCCTCAGGCTGCACACCCCTGCAGTGTCTGAATAAGTAACGCTTTTGTTGTCCCCTCTGTGCTCAGCCAATCCGCGGCTTCGGCACCAAGGTGGGAGATCAAAGGGAGTTGCCTGTCCTATGTCCTTAAGAACATAAGAACATAAGAAATGCCATACTGGGTCAGACCGAGGTCCATCAAGCCCAGTATCCTGTTTCCAACAGTGGCCAATCTAGGTCATACGTACCTAGCAGTTTCCCCAAAAGACACAGGTTCTGCAGTGCTTGTACTAGGTCAAGCATTGATATCCTGGGTCCCTTTTTAATAGTGGTTTATGGACCTTTCCTCCAGGAACTTGTCCAAACCTTTTTTAAACCCAGCTATACTAACAGCCCTTACTACATCCTCCGGTAACAGATTCCAGAGTTTGATTACACGTTGAGTGAAGAAATATTTTCTCTTATTTGTCTTAAATAGTTTACCCTGTAGCTTCATTACATGTCCCCTAGTCCTTCTATATTCTGATAGCGTAAACAATTGATCCACGTTTATCCGTTCCACTCCATTCATTAATTTATAGACCTCTATCATATCTCCCCTCAGCCGTCTCTTTTCCAGGTTAAAGAGCCCTAACCTTTTTAGCCTCTCTTCATAGGAGTAGCCTTCCATCCCCTTCACCAATTTGGTGGCTCTTCTCTGTACTTTTTCTAATAACTCTATGTCCTTTTAAAGATACGGTGACCAGAATTGCACACAATATTCAAGGTGCAGTCGTACCATGGAGCGATACAGAGGCATTATAATATCCTTTGTTTTATTCTCCATCCCTTTCCTTATGATACCTAGCATTCTATTTGCTTTCTTGGCCGCCGCTGCACACTGGGCGGAGGGTTTTAACATGTTATCCACGATGACTCCTAAATCTTTTTCCTGGGTGGTGGTTTCTAATGTGGAGCCTTGCATCGTGTAACTATAGTGTGGGTTGTTCTTTCCTAGGTGCATAACTTTGCACTTGTCCACATTAAATTTCATCTGCCATTTGGATGCCCAGTCTTCCAAATTATCCAGATCCTCCTGCAGTTTTCCACAATCCTCTTGGGTTTTAACAACTTTAAACAGTTTTGTGTCATCTGCAAATTTGATAACCTCACTAGTTATTCCTTTTTCCAGGTCATTTATGAATATGTCAAAAAATAGGGGACCCAGTACAGATCCCTGGGGTACTCCACTATTCACCTTTTTCCATTGGGAATATTGGCCATTTAGCCCTACCCTCTGCTTTCTATCTTTTAACCAGTTCCCGATCCACAATAGTACACTGCCTCCTATCCCATGACTTTTTAGCTTTGCCAAAAGTCTCTGATGGGGGACCTTGTCAAAAGCTTTCTGAAAGTCCAGATACACTATATCAACTGACTCACCTTTGTCTACCTGTTTATGCACACCTTCAAAAAAACAGATCAGATTAGTAAGACAAGATCTTCCTTGTCTAAAGCCATGTTGGCTGTCTCCCATTAGGCCATGGCTATCTACATGCTGTGTAATTTTGTTCTTTAAGCTAAGCTGTCCCCCTCCTTCTGCAGAAGCTATTCACCCGCTGAAACGGGTTTGGGAGCTGGGTTCACCCCCTCCAGCTGCTTGGAGACATGTTCAGTCTCCAAGATGCTGGTGGGAGTTGACTGCCCTGAGGTGCGGGACTGGACTGGAGAAACGATAAGGAACCCTTCTTTCTTCTGTTGGAGGCTGCTATGGGAGACCGGGGGAGAGGGAGTGGAAACACTTGAAGGCTGTGTCTTGATCTGGAACAATCCTGGGCTCTGTGTCAGGAAAGCATAGTTACTCACCTGTAACAGGTGATCTCCGGGAACAGCAGGAATTTAGTCTTCACATATGGGTACCGACGGAGCCTGCGCAGGAACGCTCCCCAGCATCCAATAGGAAAGCTTTTGGGAGCATCCCACAGCACCTGCGTGCTGCCTTCCCGCCTTTCCTAACTGTCCCTCTCCAGCTGAGTTTATAGCTGAGACAAAAGAGAGAGGAAAAGAGAGAAAGAGAGAGAGATAGAGAGATAGAACTCCTAGAGAAGGTGGGTGGGTTGTGAAGACTAAATTCCTGCTGTTCCCGGAGATCACCTGTTACAGGTGAGTAACTATGCTATCTCCAGGAACAAGCAGGAATGTAGTCTTCACATATGGGGACTCCCTAGCTTCAGATGCCAGGGAGATGGCCCCAGAAAGCTGTGTGCCCTTGTGAAAGGGCTCCACTTCCCTCCATGGATCTCTGGCATCCTACCAGGGGTATTGGGTAGGAGTTGATTAAGTATGGAACAGGTGCTGAAGAACAGCCTGACCAAACAAGGCATCCCAGCAGGAGTCCTTGTCTAAGCAGTAATGGGCTGTGAAGGAATGAACCTAAGCCCAAGTAGCTGCTCGACAGATGTCATCGATAGACACAGAGTGAAGATGAGCCATTGAGGCTGCCATGGCTCTCACATTCTGAGCTGTGACATGGCCTTCAAGAGGAAGGTTCTTACTCTCATACGCAAAAGATATACACTGTGCAATCCAGTTGGACAGTGTCCTTTTGGAGACTGGAAGTCCCAGATGACTAGGATCAAAAGCAACAAAGAGTTGAGAGGATTTTCTATGTTGCTGTGTCCTTTGCAAGTAAAGCGTAGTTACTCACCTGTAACAGGTGATCTCCAGGAACAGCAGGAATTTAGTCTTCACATATGGGTATCATCGGTACCACCGGAACCTGCACGGGAATGCTCCCCAGTGTCCAATAGGAACGCTTTTGGGAGCATCCCTCAGCACATGCGTGCTGCCTTCCACCTTTCCAACTGTCCCCCTACAGTTAAGTTTGTGGCTGAGTGAAAGGATAGAGGGAGAGATGAAAGAGAGATAGAGAGACAACTCCTAGGGGAGGTGGGTGGGTTGTGAAGACTAAATTCCTGCTGTTCCCAGAGATCACCCGTTACAGGTGAGTAACTATGCTATCTCCAGGAACAAGCAGGAATGTAGTCTTCATATATGGGGACTCCCTAGCTGAAGATGCCAGGGAGATAGCCCCAGGAAGGTACCACCCTAGAAAGGTGGGAATCCTTCCTCCCATGGATCTCTGGCATTCCACCAGGGTTGGTGGGTAGGAGATGAATTAGGTCTGAAAGATTTTGAAGAACAGCTTGGCCAAAGAAGGCATCCCGACGGGAGGCTTTATCCAGGCAGTACTTGGCTGTGAAGGTGTGTACCGAAGCCCAGGTGGCTGCTTGACAAATGTCATCGATAGACACAAGAGTGGAGATTAGCCATGGAAGTTGCCATGGCTCTCACATTATGAGCTGTGACATGGCCCTGAAGAGGAAGACTCTTACTCTCATAAGCAAAGGATATGCATTGGGCAATCCATTTAGATAAAGTTCTTTTGGAGACAGGAAGTCCCAAATGACTAGGGTCAAAAGCTATAAAAAGTTGCGAGGACTTTTCTATGTTGCTGTGTTCTCTGTAGGTAAAAGGCAAAGGCTCTTTTACAATCTAAAGTATGAAGGTGAGGATCAGCCACTAAAGCTTGCAGTTCACTAATGCAAAATGCAGAAGTGATAGCAATTAGGAAGATGATCTTCCAGGTCAAAAACTTAAGGGCCGTAGTAGCTAAAGGCTCAAAGGGCGGCTTCATGAGTTGCCTGAGAACTCGATTTTGATCCCATGCCACCGGTGGTGGCTTAATGGGAGGTTTGGTTAAAAGAAGACCTCTCATAAATCTGGATATGAGTGGATGAGAGGAAATTGGTTGTCCATTCAGAGGCTTATAAGAAGCTGCAATTACACTAAGATGGACTCTTACTGAATTGGTCTTTAAACCAGAAAAGGAGATACTCTAGTATTGATTCTAACGGTATGACAAGGGGGTTTAATCCCTTCTTGGAGCACCATATAGTAAAACGTTTCCACTTGAAGATGTAAGATCTTCTTGTGGAAAGTTTCCTAGAAGCCTGAAGGATATCCTTTACCTGTTGGGACAGGATGAAATCCTGGAGGTCTAAGCCTTCAGCAACCAGGCCGTGAGATGCAGGGACTGGGGATTCGGGTGCCATAGCGTCCCGTCCTCTTGGGAAAGGAGATCTGGAGCAAGTCCTAACTCCAGAGGTGCAGCTTGAGAGAGATGTAGAAGCAGAGGATACCACGCTTGGCGTGGCCATGGTGGCGCTATGAGAATCATGCGACCCCTGTCTCTCTGAAGCTTGAAGAGTGTTTTGGGGATGAGGGGAATGGGTGGGAAGGCATAAAGGAAGTCCTGACACCAGTGAAGGAGGAAGGCATCTCTTGCCTGACAGTTGTGAGCCTGAATCCAGGAACAGAACCGGGGAAATTTAGCATTCAGTGGACTTGCAAAGAGGTCTATGTCTGGAGTGCCCCAAAGATGAAATATCTTTGCCACCTGGTCTAAGTGGAAGGACCACTCGTGAGGCAGCAGTACTCAACTGAGTTTGTCTGCCCAAAGGTTTTGAACGCCTGGAAGATATTCCACTAGAAGGTGAATCTGATACTCTCTGGAGAGGGCCCACAGTCGTAAAGCTTCGTTGCATAAACGACAGAGAGCCTGTCCCGCCCTGCTTATTCACATAGAATATGGCTACTTGATTGTCCATCTGGACTAGGACTGTCTTGTAGCTGAGCTGGGCGTGGAATACTCGAAGAGCTAAATAGATTGCTCTTAATTCCAGGAGGCTTATGTGTAGAGCAGCCTCCTGTGAAATCCAGGTTCCCTGGGTATTTATTTATTATTTATTATTTATTTATTTATTACAGTTGCTTATATACCGCACTATTCGGCATCAGCGCGGTTCACAGTATAACAAAGTGACCAAAACAAACATTCTGTTTGGTTTTACATTGAACAGGGGTATAAACTTGGATAACAGGGGTTGAACTATATACATGAACTATATACATGAAATAGGCTATATACATGACGTAAAAATCCTATAGCAGGGTTGAATTGAACAATAGATAATGAGTCCGTTTCGAATACTTGAGACATTGTGAGAATGGGCTGTAACAAGGCAGTGTTTCTTGGTTGGTGCTATCTAGAGTCATCGCTGGCTGGGTAGTATTGGAGGAAGAGGTGATATTTGATTGCCTTCCTGAATTGGGTCAGGTCTGCAATGGCTCAAATGTTTGGTGGGAGTGTATTCCAATATTTGGGGACGTAAAGACTGAAGGCCCTATTCGCTGTCGTGTTATTGCATTTAGTCAAGGTCTTCGGAGTTGTTAATAGATTTAGGGTTGTTGACCTCCTGGCTCTGTTGGGGGGCACTGTATGAATGAGTTCAGTAAGTGCTGTGGAGGATAGGCGCTTGATGGCCTTGAATGAGAGGATTAATGTTTTGAAGTTAATCCTTCCATGTATAGGTAGCCAATGAAGCTGTTTTAAAATCAGAGTCACATGGTCACTTCTGGAGGCTCCGTGGAGAATCCTTGCGGCAGCATTCATGGCCAGTTGTAGCGGGTTTAGTGTGGATTGCGGGAGACCTTGTAAGATGGAATTGGCAAAGTCAAAGTGCGGTAGGATCAGTGCTTGGTATATGGTCCGGAAATCATCTGGTTCCAGTAGGGAGCGCAGATGCCTGAGTGAACGGATTTTAAAATAGACCGCTTTGACAATGTTGCCTATATGGCATTTCATGTCCAGATGTTTGTCTAAGGTGACTCCCAGGTATTTTATTGTTTCTTTGGCTTGTAATTCCGCTTCCTTGACCTTTATGTGTGTCGGTGGGGTAAAGTCTGGATCTCTAGCGATGAACAGTACCTCCGTTTTCTTGTGCTGGATGCGGAGGTTTTGTGCTTGTAGCCAGTCCGATATGGTATTGAAACATTCAATAATAGGTGTAAGGTCCATTTGAACGGTTGAAAAAGGCATATATAGGAGGATGTCGTCCGCATATATCAGACAGCTCACGTTAAATGATCTAATGATGTTGCAAATGGGCTGCATGTATATGTTGAATAGTAGGGATGACAATGAGGATCCTTGCGGCACACCTTGTGTTTGATGGAATTGTTTGGACTCTTCTGCTCCGGATTTCACATATTGACATCGTCCATTTAGATATGAGCTGCACCAATCGAGTGCGGTATTGCAAATTCCCTTTTCTTTCAGTCGCCCGAGGAGAATCTCATGATGAACCGAGTCAAAGGCTGCAGCGATGTCTAAAAAGATTAACACAAAGCCTTGTCGGATGTTGTCAATGCCTGTGAATATGTTATTGAATAAGAAGGTGAGAAGTGTCTACTCCATGGTACTCTCTAAACCCGTGTTGGCAATAATCTAAGGGAGCTGTGGAGTCTATATGATCCTGGATTTGCCTTTGGACCTCTTTCTCCAGTATCTTTGCTAGTATGGGAATACTAGCTATTGGTCTGTACGAATCGGCTTGTTGTGGATCAAGTTTAGGGTTCTTCAATAATGGCCTGATAGGGTAGGGAGATGATTCAGGTGTGCTCCCCAACCCACCTGTGATGCATCTGTTAAGGTGGCCTGAAAAAGGGGTTGATGAAAAGGAGACCCAATTGCTAGATTTTCTAGTGATTGCCACCATTGGAGGAACAAAATTAGTCGCGGAGAGTTTATTATTTTGTCTGATAAATGACCTGTGGCCTGTGTCCACTGTGTGGCTAGAATCCACTGAGCTGCTCGCATGTGGAGATGAGCATATGGGACTGCATGAACTGTGGATGCCATATCTCCCAGCAACTGTAGTAGCTACCGGGCAGTTAGGGAGAATTTCCCTGCTGCTTGAGAAGCTAGTTGCATTATGCGAAGACACCGGGCCTGTGGAAGGAAAGCCTTTGCCTGTCTGGTATCTAGAAAGGCCCCTATGAATTCCAGGCATTGGGAAGGAACAAGTTGGGATTTTGGGAAGTTTATTACTAACCCCAAGTATTGGAGGATTCGCATTGTGCGAGACAGTGCAGTGCTGGCCTCTGCAACTGTAGGGGCTCAAATGAGCCAGTCGTCTAAGTAAGGGAAGACGAATATCCCCAGGGTTCGCAGAAATGCAGCTACTACTGCCATGCATTTCGTGAATACCGTTGGTGCTGAAGCCAGACCAAAGGGAAGAACCCTGTACTGGAAATGTTTTCCCCTGAAAAGGAATCGTAAGAATTTCCTGTGATCTGCATGGATCAGAATGTGAGTGTATGCATCCTTTAAGTCGAGAGAGCAAAGCCAATCCTGGCTTTGAAGGTATGGCAGAAGAGTTTCTAGAGAAATCATTTTGAACTTCTCTCAAAACAGGTATTTGTTCAATTCTCTGAGGTCTAAAATGGGTCTGTGTCCTCCTGTTTTCTTTGGAATAAGAAAATAGGGAAAGCAGAACCCTGCACCCCGTTGAAGAATGGGTACCTCCTCTATTGCCCCTTGGGCAAGAAGTGTTGAGACCTCGTGATCTAGCCAATCGTCTGCGGAGGTTTGAGAATTGAATTGCTTTAGAATTGTAGGAGGGGGCATGCTGTGAAAATGAAGCTTGTACCCTTCTCCTACAATGGACAAAGTCCAATCTTCTGCTGTTATCTGATGCCATCTTTTGGCAAAGTGGCATAACCTGCCTGGAATATTGGGGGGGTTGGGGACCCCTCAGAGGCAGGAAAGCTAAGCTCTCTAGGAAGGAGTCAAAGCCCTTGAGGGGGCTGAACCTGCAGAGCTGGTTGGGCTCTCGGGCCTTTTGGCTTCTTTTGCTGTCTAGTTTGTTCCTTTCAGGCAACCTGACCCTGAGTTTGACTCTGCTGAGTATAGGAAGGATAAAATTTCCTCTTTTTGCTGAAAGAGGGTTTTTTATAAGGTTTCTTTTTGGCTGGAGTGGCTGTAGATTGACAATCTATCTGGAGTAGTATTGTCAGCATCTAACTCGATAGCCTTTTCCTGCCAGTTCTTGACAAAGAGATTCTCTCCCGTGCAAGGAATGTTGCCTAACTTGTCCTGTTACCCAAGTCTCCAAGTCTGATGCCTGAAGCCAGGCAATCCGTCGTGCGCCAATGGCAATAGCAAAAATTCTGCTGATGCATTCAAAGCAGTCAAAGGCTGCACAATTCACAAACTTGGAGGCATCTTGAGCATGCTTAACTAAAGGAAGAAAGTCTTGTCTCTTGTCATCTGGGAGAAATGGGCTCATAAGCTCCAAGTCTCCTGTAACTTCCTTGAGGAACATTCCCATATATAGTATATATGAACTGATCCTAGCTGAAAGCATGGAAGCCTGAAAAGTTCAGCGCCCAAAAGCGTCCAGAGTCCTGCATTCACGACCAGGAGGATTGGATGCATGCCTTTTTGCACTTTTCATCCTACGCATGGCTGACTCCACCACCATTGAATGGTGTGGCAGCTTAGTCTTTTCAAATCCAGGACATGGTTGGAACTCGATACATAGTATCAAGTCTCCTAGAGTGAGGAGATGTAGTCAGAGGTGTCTCCCACATTCTGAGCATCAAGTTATGCAGAATTTCATGGATGGGCAGAGTGGCTGCCTCCTTTGGAGCTTTAGGATATTGGAGAATTTCCAATTCCTTTGCTCTGGGTTCCTCTTCAGGAGCCACCGTGATTGAAAGGCCCTTGGCCATATCATGAATAAAATCATGAAAAGACATTGCTCCTGGAGGAGAAATTCTGCGTTGGGGAGAAGAGGGATCTTCTGGGAGAAACCCTCTAGTACCAGCAGAATTGTCAGAGTATTTGGATTCGGAGGATTCGAAGTATTCCTGACCACGATGCTCATGCAAAGCACGGTCCCGGTATCGATCGAAGTCGGTACCGAATAGATCCAGTACCAATCTGTCGATTCCAGCCAAAGATGGCGTGGGAAGAATTCCCACCGGTATCGTCGATACCGGTACCGGTGTAGGTACCGGTATCAGTGTCGATACCAGTGCCTGTTGGACCGACAGTACCGCAGCTGAGAGAAGAGCTGCGATGCTGCGTTCGATAGCGAGGAACCTCTGGTCATCAACGCTGCCGATGCCTGGGTGTCGGTACCAGTGAAAACGGCCGGGACCCCTGAGCATGGCACAGGTAGTTCTTGCGAGGTTGAGGCCTCAAGAACATCCTGGAGCCCCGTTGATGCTTTGGAAGCCAAAGCCTCCTGCCGGGGCTGCTTTGTCCGTGTGGTTCCCTCAAGGGCAATGCAAATGGCCTCTCTATGGTTAGCAGTAGAGCTACCCTTTGAGGACCGGCTTTTATGTTGAGTTACCTGAGATCCATGGGAGGAAGAGGAGGCCCTTGAAGATGTCGATGCAATGGATCTGGCATCCGAAGAAAAGAGGGTACCGAGCTTTGCAGCCCGGTCCTGTCTTCCTCTTTTACTCATCCCCATACAGGAGAGACATTCAGATGGAGAATGTTCAGGCCCTAAACATTTCAAACACCAATCATGGCTGTCAGTGACGGAAATGGTACCGCCACACTTAGTACATTTTTTAAAACCACTAGTTGGTTTTTTCATGTTTGAGTAATATGGGGCCTAGGGCCCAAAATGGCGCCTAGCACTAAAATAGAAAAGTTTCTGAAGAGAAACAGTTGAAAGTATAAGTTTTTTTTTGGGGGGGGGGGGGGGTTTGGAAAAGAAAAGAACACGGTGGTACCAGTAAGCGTCGTGCGATAGGCAAACGCGACCACAAGAAAACAATTTTAAATACGGAATTTTCTGCGGTGACAGGGTATGGATCCTGTCGGCTCCGCGGAAAACGAAGAACTGAAGAGGGACAGTTGGAAAGGCAGGAAGGCAACGCACGCATGTGCTGAGGGATGCTCCCAAAAGCGTTCCTATTGGACGCTGGGGAACGTCCCTGCGCAGGCTCCGTCGGTACCGACGATACCCATATGTGAAGACTACATTCCTGCTTGTTCCTGGAGATAAGACCAAAGCTTTTACAGTCCAAAATATGACGGTTCCTTTCTGCATTTGAGGCGTGAGGCCTTGGAAAGAATACAGGAAGGTAAACTGCTTGGTTCAAATGAAAAGGCGAAACCACCTTTGGCATAAAGTGTGGATGAGTCCTAAGGACTACCTTATCATGGTGGAACCTTGTATAAGGAGGATCAGCCACCAAGGCTTGCAATTCACTGATGCGACCTGCTGATGTGATTGCAATGAGAAAGATAACATTCCAGGAAAGGAATTTCAAAGAGGTTGTGGCTAATGGTTCAAAGGGCGGTTTCATGAGCTGCCCAAGAACCATATTTAAGTGCCATGCCACCAGTGGTGGCTTAATGGGAGGCTTAGTTAAAAGAAGGCCTCTCAAATCTCGCAATGAGAGGATGAGAAGAAATAGGCTGTCCATTTAGAGGCTTGAAAGAAGCTGCAATAGCACTCAAATGAACTCACTGAATTGTTCTTAAGCCCTGCATTTGATAAATGAAGGAGGTACTCCAGTAATGACTCCAGAGGTATTGCAAGAGGGTTAAGACCCTTCTGCGAGCACCATATGGCAAACCTTTTCCACTTAAATGCATAAGAGCATCTTGTGGAAGGCTTCCTGGAAGCATAAAGGATATCATTTACCTGCTGGGAAAGGTTATTTATTTATTTATTTTATTTATTAACAATTCTTATATACCGCACTATTAGACATCAGCGCGGTTTACATTGAACAGAAAACATCCGACAATTTACATATGTCTGGTCATTACATTTAACACGAAGTATAACTTGGCGAAATAGGGGAAACTAAATACAATGGTGGGTTATCTGATAAGGGATATCATGGTTAACTATATACAAAGGTGGTACAATAGTACATGGAACTGTTTGTTATTTAAGACTGTTTGTTATTTAATAACTGTTTGTTATTTAAGACTGTTTGTTAGGTTAAGACCGTGAAGTTCTAGGCTTGCAGCAACCAGGCCCTGAGATGCAGAGACTGGGGATTGGGATGCCACAGCATCCCGTCCTCTTGAGAAAGGAGATCTGGGGCAGATCCTAACTCCCGAGGTGGAGCTTGAGAGAGATGTAGGAGCAGAGGGTACCACATTTGCCTTGGCCAACGTGGAGCTATGAGAATCATATGACCTCTGTCTCTCTGAAGCTTGAACAAGGTTTTGGGAATTAGGGGAATGGGTGGAAAGGCATACAGAAAGCACAGTTACTTACCTGTAACAGGTGATCTCTGGGAACAGCAGGGATTAGTCTTCACATATGGATACGTCGGTACCGACAGAGCCTGCACAGGAATGCTCCCCAGCATCCAATCAGAACGCTTTTGGGATCATCCCTCACGCCTGCGCGCTGACTTCCCGCCTTTCCCACTGCCTCTCCTCAGTTGAGTTTCATAGCTGAGACAGAAGGAGAGAAAGAGGAAAGGAGATAGATAGATACAACTCCTAGGGGAGGTGGGTGGGTTGTGAAGACTAATTCCTGCTGTTCCCAGAGATCACCTGTTACAGGTAAGTAACTGTGCTATCTCCAGGAACAAGCAGGAATGAGTCTTCACATATGGGGACTCCCTAGCGGTGGGTGCCAGGGGAGATCCATTAAAATGCGTATCCCTGAAACAGGACGGCATTTCCCAAACCTGGATCCCCGGCATCCCCTGAGGGATGGGGGGTAGGAGTTGAATAGAGAAGAGCTGTAGAGGAACAGCGAATCTAAAGATTACAGAGAAAAAGAGTCTTTAGAATGTATGTCAAGTATCATTAAAATATTTAATGAACTAGTACAATATAGAGCTTACCTACTGGATTGTAGGAAGTAGAACTGTGATGGAGTGTACTGTAGATGCAGTAGCGGAATCCTCAAGGGAACTTCACAGCAGTGAGGATGAAGTTCCAAACCTGGAATGGGCAGGTGACCCAGGTGTCAACTGGGGTAGAAGAAAAACGGCAGGTCTTCAATGGAAAGCTTTATGGGAAAAAGCTGAAAACTCTTTTAGGTACAGAGTTATTAACACTGAGGACTAAAAGAAGAAGACTGACCGATCTGGAGAATTAGCCCAGTCCTGAAGGGAAGAGGGGGTATGGAAAAAAGCCCCTATTCCCATGGAGAATAGAAGTGTACTCAGAAATATTGAAGATGTACACCGTCTTTCCTAGCTGGTAAGAGATAGGAAGACATTGAAGTTTGATACTTCATAGACAGGGAGATTTATAACAAAAATAGAAGCTGTTGACATCACAGCAGTAATTGTGTGTATAACCGCTCCCACTTACTGAGCCGTATGAGAATAGGCAAGTTGACTGTCTGGACCTCTTAAGAAGGTAAAAGCTTTATAGCACAGACAGTTAGGGAGATAGTAGGTAATACATAGCGTCCTATGGACATCTCCCAATGGGTGTGTGTGTATATATATATATATATATATATATATACATACATACATATCTATATATATGTGCATATATGTCTAGATATGTGAGATATATATAGATATAGATATATATAGATGGGCATGACTTATGCCCACACAGAAATATGTATGTATAGGACATATACATACATGAATATATGTCTGAGGATACATGCCTGCAACTGAGTCCCACAAAACATTCACATGGGGAATGTGATGGGAAGAGATTCATCTAATAATGAGGGGGTGAAAACCACCTGAAGATATAGAGAATCTATTTCTACGGTGCAGGAATGTAGTTCAGTGGAATAACCAGTATGGTTGCGTGAAAAAACAGAGGATAATAGCAGTCTGGCAAGAGCACGTCAGGAGTACCTTAGGACTCTGACATGTCCAAAGGACAAAAAAAAACCGCATAGACAGACACCAGGATGCCCCAGCCAAGGGATACAGGGGTATCATGTACACTAAAAGAGTATGTGTAGTCCAAGTGGAGCAGAAAAGCATAATGCCAAGCTGTAAGGAAAAAAGGGGTAGATTCCTGCAAGATTGGGAACTCCTTGGACATTCACGCAGAAAAAGCTTGTCTTCTGTATCACAACAGGAGACAAGAGGGTATAAAGAACCCATATAGTCATGGAATGATTATATAAGCTTTTTCTACTATATGGAAAAAACCCTTAGAGACAAAGTTCAATGCTCTGTAGCAAGGGCCCATAGTAGAAAGCTTCTCTGAAGACTGCAGAGAGCATTGTGCAGGAGAATTATAAGATAATACTGACAGAAGTCAGGTGTGTTGCCACATCCTAGGAAAGGATATGGCTAGAAGAAGATAACCTGCAGTGAGTAGTATTATGCAAGATAGTTGAAAGTAGCTTGCAATGAGTATTAAAGTAATCATTGGAACTCCTGCATACACAGCAGCTGAACAAAACAGCAGAGGGGATTCTCCTGTATAAAAACAGAGAGAAAACAGGCAAAGGGAGCGGAGATATTCACGTCCCTGTCTGATGAATTGTTCAGAGCATGCATTGAAGGATAACAAAAAGTCTACACTGGAAGAAAGAGAAGTGTTTCAGTATGGTACCAACCCAAGCAAGGGAAACCCTGGAAGAGAGGGGGTTGGAAAGTGACTTACCATATGGCAAGTCAGCTGAAGGAAAAGATGTCCATGTGGGGACAGAAACTATCATGGGATAGTTGTAATCTCCCTTCGTAGTAGTAAGAAGGGGAGAATTCTGTAACCCATGGACAAAGTATCCTAACAGCTTAACATACTGAAAAGGAAAAAAACAGTGTAGGGTTTGAGAATAAACTTCTGCTAAGAAGAAGTTAACTGTAGATTGCACCATACAGGAACCTATGGTTGCTGGTTATGATTAGACTGGCTAGAGTCTGGAGACTTCAGACTAGGATGAGATGTCCCTTGCTTGGGTACATCTGGAGGATGGGCAGGAGAAGGGTGAAACCTTCTTTTCTTAGGGAAAGGAGGTTTGGCAGGACATTTCCTACGTCCTGGGTTAAAAGAAGGCTTAGGATGGTTTCCAGAACCAGGGAAGTCAGTGGAGCAATGAGCAACCTGACGTAATGCCTCTTTATTGAAGAGATTTTCTCCAGTACAGGGAGAATTACCCAGTGTATGTTGTGCCCATCTGCTCAAGTCTGAAGCTTGCAGCCAGGCTGTACAACGTGCTCCAATGGCAATAGCAGAGGATCTGCTAACAGACTCAAAAGAGTCTAGAGAAGCACGAGAAAGAAACCAAGAGATATTCCTGCTATGATTAAGAAGCAAGGAATAGTCAGTGGACTTAGGTTCTGACAAAAAAGGGGACAAGAGATAATTTCTCTGTGACCTCCTGAAGTGTCAGACTCATAAAAAATATATGAAATAATTCTTGAAGCCAGCATAGAAGTTTGGAAGGTTTGACGTCCAAAGGCATCAAGTGCTTTAGATGCACGACCTGGCGGATAAGAAGAATACTACTTCTTGCTTCTTACCTTCCTCATTGCTGATTCCACTACAATGGAATGATGTGGAAGTTGTTTTTTTTGAAACCCCGGAGAGGGAGGCACCTGATACAGAACATTAATGGCTGTAGAAGGCGAAGGAACCTTTAAAGGTGATTCCCACATCCTCAGAAGAAGATCCTGCAAAGAATGATGTAAAGGAAGCATTATATTTTCCTTTTCTGCAGGATCTTGGCCAAGAGTAGAGCCAGGAATAGGAATGGCAAGAAAGGTTGGCATGTCAAGGAGAAATTTCTGAAAAGAAGGATCTCCAATAGGAACTATTCCTGGGTAGGCTGAGGTTGAAGGAGCAGCTTGAGCACCAGAAGACAAACTGGACTGGTGCAGAAAAAGAATCCTGCTAGACGGACAGTGATACTGACAGTTTTGATTTGAGGCAGTTAGTAGTGCATCGTCAGTGCCCGGTATCGATTCCAAGCTAGGCATAGAAAGGATCGATGGCACCGATGGATCTGCAGGAATCGACATTGATACTGATACCGGTATCGGAGACGATAATGTCATCAAAGCAGTAATCGGGGGCTGTTGAAGCGGTACTGAGGTAGCCAGAGAGCCTTGGTGAATATCCTCGGTACTGCGTAGTCGGAAACGATATGGATCGGTTCTGAAACGCGTCGGTACGAAGACATCTAGACTGGATATCGATTCTAGACTCGGCATCGTAGGAAACGAGTCTATCGATGCATGTCTAGAAGGTACCAACGTTGGTGGTGGTATCGGCGATGCCGATACAGGAGAGTCAATCGGAGTCATATCGATCGGTTCCGAAGGTACCGAGGACGTCCGAAGACGATGCCTGGTGAAGAGAGGAACACTCGACACCGGCGCCGATGTCGGGGTATCGGTACCGCTCGAAGGCGGTACCAACCCCGAGCATGGCGAAGATACAGGAAAGTCAATCTGAGTCGTATTGATCGGCCCCGAAGGTACCGAGGATACCAGATGACGATCCCAGGTGAAGAGTGAAACACTCGACACCGATGCCGATGCCGGGGTATCGGTACCGCTCGAAGCCGGTACCAACCCCGAGCATGGCGGAGATACAGGAAATCCAACAATAAAGAACCTGCTCACAATATTAAATATATAAACTACACAAATTTAACTTATATCCCAATATCATTTCCAGGCAATAATGACCTCAGATGTCACAACTCCACATCTAGTGATAAATCACCATAGGGTGTTGATAGACGCTCACATCACCGGTCATAGCCAGATACAGGAAAGCCAATCTGGGTCGTATCGATCGGCCCCGAAGGTACCGAGGACACCAGATGACGATCCCTGGTGAAGAGTGGAACACTCGACACCGGTGCCGGGTTATTGGTACCGCTTGAAGCGGATACCACCCCCGAGCACGGCTCAGGTATGTTCTGTGAGGGGTGAGCCCTGTGAGGGGTGAACCCCGTAAATGCTTTGGAGCCCGAAAACTCCCGCTGGGGTTTTATTGCCAATGGGGTCTTGAGGGCAAGGCCGGAGCCGTCATCATGCTGGGCATGAGACTTACCCTTCAAAAACTGGCTAGTCTTAACAGACTGTTTGTGGGTTACCTGATCCTGGAGAGAAGAATAAACTGGTGTCCTCACCACAGGAGGAAAAACGGCATCGAGGGAAACTCGAAAAAGGGAAGGTCTTCTTCCAATAATACAGCCTGATGGATCAAGGAAAAAAGGGTCAGGACCCAAACAGGTTAGACACCAAATATTGGAGTCTAAAAAGAAAACGTTGTTTCCACAGTGAAGGCACTTCTTAGGGGAAGAAGGCTCCATGTTGGAGAGGCCTGGTAGGCCCAAAAAAGTTAAGACAAAAACTGAGGAGAAAAAATATCTCTAAGTTTAGAAAAGAAAAGAATATAGCACCGGCGGTACCGGTATCGGCGGGAAAGACAGACACGACCACAAGAAAACAAGAAATAAGAATTTTAAAGAAAAAAGTTTCTGCGGTGACAGGACGTCCTGTCGGCTCCGCGGAAAAACGAAAACTGAGGAGAGGCAGTGGGAAAGGCGGGAAGTCAGCGCGCAGGCGCGAGGGATGCTTCCAAAAGCTTTCTGATTGGATGCTGGGGAGCATTCCCGTGCAGGCTCCGTCGGTACCGACGTACCCATATGTGAAGACTCATTCCTGCTTGTTCCTGGAGATAGCCCTGACCCCAATGGAGGAGGAAAGCATCCCTGGCCTGACAACCCTGAGCCGGAATTCTGGAACAGAACTGGGGAAGTTTGGCATGCAGCGGACTTGCAAAGAGGTCTATGTCCGGGGTTCCCCAAATTTGAAAAATTTT
Source organism: Ichthyophis bannanicus (assembly GCA_033557465.1). Taxonomy (NCBI): domain Eukaryota; kingdom Metazoa; phylum Chordata; class Amphibia; order Gymnophiona; family Ichthyophiidae; genus Ichthyophis; species Ichthyophis bannanicus. The sequence continues at coordinate 858,560,091 of CM066035.1, forward strand.
GGCCACCTGGTCTGCATGGAGAGACCATTCGTGTGGAAGCAGAACTCGACTGAGTCTGTCTGCCCAAGAGTTTTGAATGCCTGGAAGATACACCGCAAGGAGATCAATCTGATGCTCTCTGGCGAGGGCCCATGGTCGCAAAGCTTCGTTGCAGTGACAGCGAGCCTGTTCCGCCCTGCTTGTTCACATAGAACATGGCTACTTGATTGTCCATTTGAACTAGGACTGTCTTGTAGCTGAGCTGGGTGTGAAATACTCGAAGAGCAAGGAAGATTACTCTGAGCTCCAGGAGACTGATATGAAGATAGGCCTCCTGTGGAGTCCAGGTACCCTGGGTAGAGAGGCCTTGCAAGTGGGCTCCCCATCCCACCTGTGAAGCATCTGTTAGAGTGGCTTGGGGTGGGGGTTGCTGAAAAGGAGACCCCACCAAAATATTTTTGGGTGACTGCCACCATTGTAGGGACAAAATAAGGCGAACTGAGTTTGCTGTTTTGTCTGATAGGCAACCTGAGGCCTGAGTCCTCTGTGTGGATAAGGTCCACTGGGCTGCCCTCATATGGAGGCGAGCATAAGGAACCACATGCACGGTGGATGCCATGTAGCCTAGCAACTGTAACATTTCCCGAGCAGTGAGGTGAGATTTTAGCACTGTTTGGGAAGCTAACTGCACAATGCAAAGGCAGCGGGGCTGTGGAAGGTAGGCCCTTATCTGCCTGGTATCCAGCAGAGCTCCTATAAACTCTAGGGACTGAGTGGGAGCAAGGCTGGATTTTGGGAAGTTTATGACAAGTCCCAAATACTGAAGGATGCGCATTGTGCGAGAGAGGGCAACCCTGGCCTCTGGCTCTGAAGGGGCTCGAATGAGCCAATCGTCTAAGTAAGGGAAGATGAATATTCCCAGGGTGCGGAGAAATGCTGCCACCACAGCCATGCATTTTGTGAACACCCTTGGTGCAAAGGACAGGCCAAAGGGAAGAACCCTGTATTGCTAGTGCTTCCCTTGAAACAGAAAGAGAAGGAACCTTCAGTGAGTTGGGTGGATGAGAACATGAGTGTACGCATCCCTGAGATCTAGAGAACAAAGCAAATCCTGACTCTGAAGGTATGGCAGCACAGTTCCTTGAGAAATCATTTTGAACTTCTCTTTGAACAGAAATTTGTTCAATTCTCTGAGGTCTAAAATGGGTCTGTGTCCTCCTGTTTTCTTTGGAATAAGGAAATAGGGGGGAGTAAAACCCTGTACCCCGTTGGGGAATGGGTACCTCTTCTATTGACCCTTGAGCAAGGAGCACAGTGACCTCTTGACCTAACTGGTCGTTGAGAGAGGTCTGAGAATTGTACTGTTTTACCATTGTAGGAGGGGGCATGCTGAGGAAATGAAATGAAGCTTGTACCCCTCTCTTACAATAGTCCAATTTTCTGCTGTTATCTGACCCAATCTGGGGGCAAAATGACATAACCTTCCTGGGATGGCGGAGGGTTCTGGGCCGTTCAGGGCCAGGAAGGCAAAGTTCTCTAGATAGGAGTCAAAGCCCCTGTGGAAGCTGAGTCTGCTGAGCCGGTTGAGGCTTAGCTGCTTTTGTCTGTCTTTGCCTAGGTTGTTGCTGCTGTCCCTTTTGGGCAGACTGACCAAAACGATGCCCCTGCTGGGTATAGGAGGGATAAAATGTCTCCTTCTTACTGAAGAATGGTTTCTTATAGGATTTTTTCCTTGCAGGATCAGCTGTAGATTTAAATAATCTATCCAAAGTGATATTGTCAGCATCTCTCTCATTAGCTTTTTCCTGCCAATTCTTGCCAAAGAGATTCTCTCCCCTGTGCAAGGAATATTCCCTAGTTTATCCTGTACCCAAATTTCCAAGTCAGATGCCTGGAGCCAGGCAATCCTACGTGCACCTATGGCAATGGCAGAGGTTCTGCTTATGCACTCAAAGCAGTCAAAAGCTGCACGATTCACAAACTTGGAAACACCCTAGGCACGTTTGACAAGGGCGAGGTAATCTTGCCTCTTATCAGGAAGGAGAGGGCTCATAAGCTCTAAATCTCAAGTGACCTCCTTAAGGAACATCCCCATATATAAGATATAGGAACTGATCCTAGCAGAAAGCATGGAAGCCTGGAAGGTTCGACATCCAAAGGTGTCAAGAGTCCTACATTCACATCCTGGAGGATTAGATGCATGCCTTTTTGCACTCTTTATCCTTCTCATGGCAGATTCCAACACCATGGAATGGTGTGGTAATTGAGTCTTCTGAAACCCAGGACAAGGAGGAACTCGATACATGGTGTCGAGTCTTCGAGCATGAGGAGATGTGGTTAGAGGTGTTTCCCACATCCTTAACATGAGGTCATGCAAGATCTCATGAACAGTTAAGGTAGCTGCCTCCTTGGGATCTTTAGGGTATTGCAGGATTTTTAATTCCTTTGCCCTAGGCTCTTTTTCAGGAGCCAATGTGATGGAAAGACCCCGGGCCACATCTCGGATAAAATCCTGAAAGGACATATTGTCTGGTGGAGACATCTTACGCTGAGGAGAGGAGGAATCCTCAGGAAGAAGTACTCTGGTATCGGCAGAGCTTTCAGAGTCTTCAGACTCATCCAAGGATTTGAAGTATCTCCGATCCAGGTGATCGTGCAAAGCACGGTACCGATCGAAGTCTGCATCGGAGTGGTCCGGTACCGACTTGTCGATGCCAGATAGACATGCATGACTTGGTCCCGGTAGAATACCTGCCGATGTCAATGCAGTCGTTGCCGGCACCGGAGTCAGTGCCGGTACCGGTTGAATTGTCTGAAGCAGTTTCAGAGGCATTGAGGCCGTGAGAAGAGCTGCCAAACTGCACTCAATAGCCAAGAATCTCTGGTCTATCGACACTGCCGATGCTTGGGTATCGGTACCAGATGAAGCGGCCGGTAGCCCAGAGCATGGCAACAGTAGTTCTGCCGAGGTTGAAGCCTCAAGAACATCCTGGAGCCCTGTTAGTGCTTTGGAAGCCGAAGCCTCCCGCCAGGGCAGTTTTGCTGATGAAAGTCCCTCAAGGGCAACACCAGAGGCGTCTCGATGTCTAGAAGGAGATCTACCCTTTGAGGACCAGCTAGATTTATGTTTAGTTACCTGAGATCCATGGGAGGAAGACAAAGCCCTGGAAGACGTCGATGCCACGAAGCTGCATCGGAGTGAAAAAGGGCGCTAAGTTTAGCAGCTCAGTTTTGCCGGCTCCTTTTCGACATCATCTCACAGGCAACACACTCAGAAATAGAGTGGTCAGGACGTAAACATTTGAGGCACCACTCATGGGTGTCGGTGACGGAGATGATACCGCCACACTTAGAACACTTTTTAAAACTCGGAGCGGGTTTTTCCATTCTGAAGAAAAGTTGGGCCTAGTGCCCAAAATGGCGCATGGCACCTGAGGAGAAAATTTAAAGACTCCAGAAAAAAGTTTGTTTTTTTTTTTAAAGAAGAAAAGAAAGAAGAACCGGTGGTACCGGTGTAGCATCGAGGGAAGGCAGACACGACCACAAAAAAAGACAACTAGAAGGGATTTTTTTCTGCGGTGACAGGAAAACGACAGATTTTTTTCTGTCAGCTCCGTGGAAAACGAAGAACTGGAGAGGGACGGTTGGGGAAGGCGGGAAGGCAGCATGCAGGCGCTGTGGGATGCTCCCAAAAGCTTTCTTATTGGACACTGGGGAGCGTTCCCGCGCAGGCGCCGTCGGTACCGACGATACCCATATATGAAGACTACATTCCTGCTTGTTCCTGGAGATTAGTGAAGAGGAGGTATCACACTTCTCCATCCCTTCATGCAGGAAACTCCAGCAGGGTACTGTCAGATACACTCTGAAGACATCCGCTGTCTAGCTCAAATGGGGACACAGTGCCCCTTAGGACGGCTGCCCAGGAGCTAACACGATTCCAAAACAGAACTATATCTGTCCAACATCCACCACCTGCTGGAAACAGAAATACTGAAGTATGCCCCTAGCTGCACCAGCTCAAATAGCAGTGATGTCATCACTGGAGGTTTCTAGTTTAATTCTGTCTCCACATCTGCTGGCAGGGGGATATAACCCACTTGTATGGGCCGGTCTAGCAGAATGATCTGGAAGATACAGTTAAGGAGAGAGTAATTCAGAATAAATGCTTGTGGCATCGCAACCCAACGGAGGCTGGTTCCAACTGAACTGGAAGCCCTAAAAAGAGGGATGAAATGCTACAAAAAAAAAAAAAAAAAAACCCACACACAACTTACCACCTTACAAAAACTAAAAAAAAAAAAACTGTGTATTCAATATTCTGCTAGTCACAACTAGTTCCTCCGTGGAAAACGTTTTACACATCAATTCTTATTCCAAACAGAGCTCAGTTAACAAGAGTATAAAAGTTTAGATGTTAAATTAATATAGTACCTTCTTGATAAACTTCTCCACAATTTGGACAACATGCTTGTAAAGCTGCAAGAAAAACACATTTTGAATTTAATATGAATGCTGATTAACAAAAATATCAAATTAGATAACTTGCACATATTTTAATTGAATGCATAGGGCAGAGCTGGAAAAAGCAGAGACACCAGCACGCTTGTGTATCTAAACCTATATATCTGGTTTCTAAAATTCAGAAAAGGTAAAAACAAAAAAAAGCAGCAAGAAAAATATACATGAACTCAAACAAAACCAGAAAATTGCTAAGCAAGTCATCTCTCTACTTTTTTCAATTCTATGCTAAACCTGTAAGCTTTTAATGGGAAAACACATACATACATGGTTGCTGTAAAGTCATTAGGGCGTCAATGTATACATAAATTGCATGCATTTGCTTTGCAGAAGAAAAAGTGGTAAAGGCAAAAAAGAGTAACGCAAAATACACAGGCAAAACAGTAACAAAAGAAGCAAAAAAAAAATAAAAAAATGGGAAGTGGAGGATGGGTAGCAGAATTACTTTCCTTGGCTCCTAAAAATGTGACTACTACATATGTTCTGTAAAAATATTTCCAGACCACCACAGAAAGCACAGTTACTTACCTGTAACAGGTGATCTCTGGGAACAGCAGGAATAAGTCTTCACATATGGGTAGGTCGGTACCGACGAAGCCTGCGCGGGAGCGCTCCCCAGCTTCCCAAAAAGGAAAGCTTTTGGGAGCATCCCACAGCGCCTGCGCGCTGCCTTCCCGCCTTTCCTAACCAACTCTCCTCAGTTTGAGTTTAAAGCTGAGACAATAGAGAGAGAGGAAAGATAGAAAAGAGATACAACTCCTAGGGGAGGTGGGTGGGTTGTGAAGACTTATTCCTGCTGTTCCCAGAGATCACCTGTTACAGGTAAGTAACTGTGCTATCTCCAGGAACAAGCAGGAATGAGTCTTCACATATGGGGACTCCCTAGCTGAGATGCCTGGGAGATCCCCAAGGATATGAGACCCTGAAAGGGGTCTGCGTCCTCCTATGGATCTCAGGCATCCATCAAGGGAAGGAGGGCAGGAGTTGTTTAAGAATGGAACAGGTGTCTGAGGACAGCCTGACCAAACAAGGCATCCCGGCAGGAATCCTTGTCCAAGCAGTAATGGGCTCTGAAGGTATGAACCGAGGCCCAGTTGGCTGCTCGACAGATCTGGTCGATGGACACAGAATTTAGATGAGCCATAGAGGTGGCCATGGCCCTCACATTATGAGCTGTGACATGGATCTCCAGAGAAAAGTTCTTACTCTGGTAGGCGAAAGAAAAACACTGAGCAATCCAAATGGACAGTGTTCTCTTAGAGACTGGAAGTCCCAAGTGAGAAGAATCAAAAGCAACAAAAAGCTGGGAAGACTTTCTATGTTGCTGTGTCCTATGTAAGTAAAAAGCAAGAGCTCTTTTACAATCCAGAGTATGAAGATTCCTCTCTGCACTGGATGCATGAGGAGCTGGAAAAGAGACAGGTAGATATAACTCCTGATTAAGATGAAAAGGTGAGACCACTTTAGGCATAAAGTGTGGATTTGTCCTAAGGACTACCTTGTCATGATGGAACCTTGTATAAGGCGGATTAGCCACTAAGGCCTGCAGTTCACTGATGCGGCGAGCAGAAGTGACTGCAATGAGGAAAATAACCTTCCAGGAAAGAAATTTCAAGGAGGTAGTGGCTAAGGGTTCAAAAGGTGGCTTCATTAGCTGACCAAGAACCAAATTTAAGTCCCATGCCACCGGAGGAGGCCTAATGGGAGGTTTAGTTAAAGTTAGGCCTCTCATGAATCTTGAAATAAGAGGATGAGAGGAGATAGGTTGTCCATTGATGGGCTTAAGGGATACTGCAATAGCACTCAAATGGACTCTTACTGAATTTGTTTTAAGTCCTGCATTGGAGAGATGCAGGAGATAGTCTAACAAAGAAGTTAAAGGTAGTGCTAGAGGGTTAAGACCCTTTTCAGCACACCAAATGGAAAATCTTTTCCACTTAAAAGGATAGGAACGCCTGGTGGAAGGTTTCCTGGAAGCATGGAGGATATCCTTCACCTGCTGAGAAAGATTCAAGTCTTGAAGGTCTAGGCCTTCAGTAACCAAGCTCTGAGGTGAAGGGACTTGGGGTTTGGGTGCCACAAAGTCCCTTCCTCCTGAGACAGGTCTGGAGCAGCTCCCAAGTCCAGGGAGGGGGCTTGGGAGAGATGCAGAAGTAGAGGGTACCACACTTGGCGTGGCCAGCGTGGAGCTATGAGGATCATAGATCCTTGATCCCTCTGGAGTTTGAACAGAGTCTTGGGAATCAAGGGAATGGGTGGAAAGGCATACAGGAAGCTCGACCCCAATGAAGGAGGAAGGCATCCTTGGCCTGAACCCCCTGACACGGAATTCTGGAACAGAACCGGGGAAGTTTGGCATTCCACGGACTTGCAAAGAGGTCTATGTCCGGGGTTCCCCATTCTTGAAAGATTCTGAGTACCTGATCCATGTGCAGGGACCATTCGTGTGGAAGCAGAACTCGACTGAGTCTGTCTGCCCAAGAGTTTTGGATTCCTGGGAGATATACTGCCAGGAGATGGATTTGATGCTCTCTGGCGAAGGCCCATAATCTTAGAGCTTCGTTGCAAAGCAACAGAGAGCCAGTTCCTCCTTGCTTGTTTATGTAAAACATGGCTACCTGATTGTCCGTATGAATAAGGACTGTCTTGTAGCTGAGGAGGGTATGAAAGACCTTCAGAGCTAGAAACACTGCTCGAAGTTCCAAGTGGTTGATATGAAGAGAGGTCTCCTATGGGGACCAAGTGCCTTGGGTGGAGAGGTCTTGTAGATGAGCTCCCCAACCTGTTTGGGAGGCATCTGTTGTGAGGGTTGCTTGGGGCAACAACTGTTGGAAGGGGGACCCCAGCAACAGATTTTGAGTGGACATCCACCATTGGAGAGACCAAAAGAGACGTTTGGAGGTTGCTATTTGGTCAGAGAGCTCCTGAAGCTTGAGTCCACTGGGTGGACAAAGTCCATTGAGCTGCTCTCATGTGTAGGCGAGCATAGGGTACATGTACTGTGGAAGCCATGTGGCCTAGCAGTTGTAGCATCTACCTGGCAGTTAAGTGGCTCTTTGACTGAATCTGGGAGGCTAGCTGCACTAGACGTTGGCAACGGGCCTGAGGAAGGTAGGCCCTTGCAGTGGTGGTATCCAACAAGGCCCCTATGAATTCCAGGGACTGAGTAGGGATGAGCTGGGACTTTGGGAGGTTTACTACCAGTCCCAGACACTGCAGAATGCGCCTTGTGCGGTCCAGGGAAATCTGGGCCTCTGACTGGGATGGAGCTCGGATGAGCCAGTCGTCCAGGTATGGGAAGACAAATATTCCCAGAGTGCGTAGAAATGCAGCAACTATTGCCATGCATTTGGTGAACACTCTCGGAGCAGAGGCCAGATCAAAAGGAAGGACTCTGTATTGGTAATGTTTTCCCTGGAAAAGAAAAAACGTAGGAATTTTCTGTGAGATGGATGGATGAGAACATGTGTGTACGCATCCTTGAGATCTAGAGAACAAAGCCAATCCTGATTTTGAAGGTATGGAAGGAGAGTGCCCAGAGAAAGTATCTTGAACTTCTCCTTGCATAGAAATTTGTTCAATTCTCTGAGATCTAGAATGGGTCTGTATCCCCCTGTCTTCTTTGGAATGAGAAAATAGGGGGGAGTAGAACCCTGACCCTTGTTGAAGAAGAGGAACTTCTTCTATTGCCCCTTGGGCAAGAAGGGTAGTTATCTCCTGACCTAAAAGGTCGAGAAGAGATGTGGGAGAATTGAAGTGTCTCACCATGGTGTGGGGAGGAAGGTCTGAGAAATGAAGTTTGTAGCCCTCTCTTATGATGGAGGGGGTCCACTGCTCTGATGTGATTTGCTCCCATCTGGGAGCAAAATGAGCTAACCTTCCTGGAATGGTGAGAGGTTCTGGCTGTGTTAAAGTCCGAAAGGCTAAGTTCTCTAGCATCAAGTCAAAAACCCTGAGGGGGTTGGGACTGCTGGGTTACAGCAGCCCCTGTAGACTTAGGCCTGGCCTGCTTAGGTTGCTGACGTTTAGCGGTAAAGCGACCTGTAGAAGATTGTTGGCCAGAAGTGGAAGGAAACCTGCCCTTTTTGAAAAAAGACTTTTTAAAAGTCTTTTTCTTGGCAGGAATGGAGGTAGACCTTGAAAGTCTATCCAGAGCAGAATTCTCTGCATCCATTTGAGTGAGCCACTCTTTGCCAAACAGATTTTCACCTGTACAGGGCAGATTTCCTAAGCCATCTTGAACCCAGGGTTCTAAATCAGAAGCCTGGAGCCAAGCAATTCTGCGAGCAGCTATAGCAATGCCTGAGGCTCTACTGGCACCTTCAAAGGAGTCAAAGGCTGCCCTGTTTGAAAACTTGAAGATGTCCTGAGTATGCTTAAGCCACATGCGGAATTCTTCCCTTTTATCTTCTGGAATAAAAGGGAGGAAAGTGTGCAGCTTTTCTGCCACTTCTTTCAGAAACATACCCATATAGCACAGTTACTTACCTGTAACAGGTGATCTCTGGGAACAGCAGGAATTAGTCATCACATATGGGTACGTCGGTACCGACGGAGCCTGCGCGGGAAAGCTCCCCAGCTTTTCAGATGAAAAGCTTTTGGGGCCTCCCACTGCACATGCGCGCTGCCTTCCCGCCTTCCTGACCAGCTCTCCTCAGTTCGAGTTTATAGCTGAGACGAAGAGAGAGAGAGGAAAGGAAGATAGAATAGATAGAGATACAACTCCTAGGGGAGGTGGGTGGGTTGTGATGACTAATTCCAGCTGTTCCCAGAGATCACCTGTTACAGGTATGTAACTGTGCTATCTCCAGGAACAAGCAGGAATAAGTCCTCACATATGGGGACTCCCTAGCTGAGATGCCTGGGAGATCCCCCTCCAAGGGTAAACCATCTTCGTATGGATCTCAGGCATCCATCCAGGGAAGGTGGGCAGGAGTTGTTTAAGTATGGAACAGGTGTTTGAGGACAGCCTGACCAAACAAGGCATCCCGGCGGGAGTCCTTGTCCAAGCAGTAATGGGCTGTGAAGGTATGAACCGAGGCCCAAGTGGCTGCTCGACAGATCTGATCTATGGACACAGAGTGAAGATGAGCCATAGAAGTAGCCATGGCTCTCACATTGTGAGCTGTGACATGGCCTTCCAGAGAAATGTTCTTACTCTGGTAAGCAAAAGAAATACACTGAGCAATCCAATTGGAAAGTGTACGTTTGGTGACTGGAAGTCCCAAATGAGAAGGATCAAAAGCCACGAAAGGTTGGGAAGACTTTCGATGTGGCTGAGTCCTGTTGAGGTAAAAGGCGAGAGCTCTTTTACAGTCAAGCGTATGAAGGTTCCTCTCTGCACTGGATGCATGAGGAGCCGGGAAAAGAACAGGTAGATATACCTCTTGATTAAGATGAAAAGGCGAGACCACTTTAGGCATAAAGTGGGGATTCGTCCTAAGGACCACCTTATCATGATGAAATCTGGTATAAGGTGGATTAGCCACCAAAGCCTGCAGTTCACTGATGCGGTGAGCCGAAGTGACTGCAATAAGGAAAAGAACCTTCCAGGAAAGAAATTTCAGGGAGGTAGATACCAACGGTTCAAAAGGTGGCTTCATAAGCTGACCCAGAACTAGATTCAAGTCCCATGCTACCGGAGGAGGTCGGATGGGAGGCTTAGTGAGGGTCAGGCCTCTCATGAATCTTGCAATAAGAGGATGAGAGGAGACAGGTTGTCCATTTATAGGTTTTAAGGATGCTGCAATAGCACTTAAATGGACTCGTACGGAATTCGTCTTGAGGCCTGCATTGGAGAGATGCAGGAGATAGTCTAGTAGAGAATTCAAAGGAAGTGCTAGAGGGTCAAGACCCTGTTTTGCACACCAAATGGAAAAACGTTTCCATTTGAAAGCATAGGAACGCCTAGTAGAGGGTTTCCTAGAGGCATGAAGGATATCTTTCACTGGTTGGGAAAGATTAAACTCATGAAGGCTTAAGCCTTCAGTAACCAAGCTCGGAGATGTAGGGACTTGGGGTTTGGATGCCACAAAGTCCCCTGCTCCTGAGACAGAAGGTCTGGTGCAGCTCCCAGGTCCAGGGAGGAGCCCTGGGAGAGCTGTAGAAGGAGAGGGAACCACACTTGGCGTGGCCAGCATGGAGCAATGAGGATCATGGATCCGTGATCCCTCTGAAGCTTGAACAGAGTTTTGGGAATCAAAGGAATGGGTGGAAAAGCGTACAGGAATTCCTGACCCCAATGTAGGAGAAAGGCATCGTTGGCCTGAGCTCCCTGACACAGAGTCCTGGAACAGAAACGGGGAAGTTTGGCATTCCACGGACTTGCAAAGAGGTCTATGTCCGGGGTCCCCCATTCCTGAAAGATTCTGCGTATCAGGTCCATATGGAGGGACCATTCGTGTGGGAGCAGAACTCGGCTGAGTCTGTCTGCCCGAGAGTTTTGAACTCCTGGAAGATATACTGCCAGAAGATGAATTTGATGCTCTCTGGCGAAGGCCCATAATCTGAGAGCTTCGGTGCAAAGCGACAGAGAGCCCGTCCCTCCTTGCTTGTTGACATAGAACATGGCTACCTGATTGTCTGTCTGGACTAGGACAGTCAGGTTGACAAGGAGGGTGTGGAAGACTGTGAGGGCAAGGAAGATTGCTCGCAATTCCAGAAGGTTGATGTGAAGGGTGGTCTCCTGAGGAGACCAGGTGCCCTGAGTGGAGAGGAGTTGGAGATGAGCTCCCCACCCTGTTTGGGAGGCATCTGTTGTGAGGGTTGCTTGGGGCAACGAAGGTTGGAAGGGGATCCCCAACAACAGATTTTTGGAGGATGTCCACCACTGGAGAGACCAAAACAGTCGTTTTGAGGTGAGTATTTGGTCTGAGAGCAGTCCTGATGCTTGAGACTACTGGGTGGCCAAGGTCCATTGAGCTGCTCTCATATGAAGACGAGCATAGGGCACCACGTGTACCGTGGAGGCCATATGGCCCAGAAGTTGCAGCATTTCTCTGGCTGACAAGTGGCTTCTGGACTGAGCCTGGGAGGCCAAGCTTATTAGTCTGTGGCCTCGGACCAGAGGGAGATAGGCCCTTGCAGTGGTGGAATCCAATTGGGCCCCTATGAATTCCAGAGACTGAGTAGGGATGAGTTGGGATTTGGGAATGTTTACCACAAGTCCCAGATATTGAAGAATACGCCTTGTGCGGTCCAGAGAAATCTGGGCTTCTGACTGAGATGGAGCTCGGATGAGCCAGTCGTCCAGATATGGGAAGACAAAGATTCCCATGCCTCTGAGAAATGCGGCTACGACTGCCATGCATTTTGTGAAGACTCTTGGAGCAGAGGCCAGACCGAAGGGTAGTACTCTGTACTGTAAATGTTTTCCCTGGAACAGAAATCTTAGATATTTTCTGTGGGATGGATGGATGAGTATATGAGTGTACGCATCCTTGAGATCTAGAGAACAAAGCCAATCCTGACTCTGAAGGTATGGAAGGAGAAGGCCCAGAGAGAGCATTTTGAATTTCTCCTTGAATAGAAACCTGTTCAATTCTCTCAGATCTAGGATAGGTCTGAATCCCCCTGTCTTCTTTGTTATGAGAAAGTAAGGGGAGTAAAAACCTAACCCCTGTTGAGGAGGAGGAACCTCCTCTATTGCCCCTTGGGCGAGGAGAGAAGATACTTCCTGACCCAACAGGGTCAGAAGAGATGGGGGAGAACTGAATTGCCTCACCATGGTATGGGGAGGAAGGCTGGAGAAATGAAGTTTGTAGCCCTCCCGGATAATAGAGAGGGTCCATTGCTCTGATGTGACTTGTTCCCATCTGGGAGCAAAAAGAGCTAGCCTTCCAGGAATGGTGAGGGGCTCTGGTTGTTCTAGAGCCAGAAAGGGCAAGTTCTCTAGAGGCAAGTCAAAACCCCTGAGGGGGTTGAGCCTGCTGGGGTGTGGCAGACACTGCAGGCTTTGACTTTACCTGCTTAGATTGTTGACGCTTAGCCGCAAAGCGAGGCTGAGCAGATTGCTGGCCAGTATTTGTTGAAAATCTGGCCTTCTTATAGTAAGGTCTTTTAAAAGACTTCTTTTTGGCAGGGGTAGAAGTAGACTTGGAAAGTCTATCTAGAGTGGCATTTTCTGCATCCATTTGAGCAGCTTTGATTTGCCAGTCTTCCCCAAATAAGTTCTCACCGGTACAGGGCAGGTTCCTGAGGCCTTCTACAACCCAGGGTTCTAGGTTAGAAGCCTGGAGCCAAGCGAGACGTCGGGCTGCAATAACAATTCCCGAAGCTCTGCCTGCAACCTCAAAGGAATCAAAGGCTGCCCTGTTGGAGAACTTGGAGACCTCTGAAAGTTGTGTCACCATAGAAAAGAAGTCCGCCCTTTGATCATCAGGGATAAAGGGAGCAAAATTCTGTATCTTTAGGGCAAGTTTTCCAAGAAACATGCCCATATAAAGACTATAAGAATTGATCCTGGCTATAAGCATACTAGCCTGGAACATCTTTCTTCCAAAAGAGTCCAGGGTTTTACATTCTCGCCCTGGAGGGGTAGAAGAATGTCTTTTGGGACTCTTTATTTTCTTCATGGCAGACTTCACCACAATAGAGTGGTGAGGCAGCTGAGTTTTATGGAACCCAGGAGAAGGAGGGACCCGATACATGGTGTCCAACCTACGGGAATGGGGAGACAGTGTTAACGGAGTCTCCCACAAATCCATCAAGTGTTCTTGAAGGATTTCATGGATAGGCAGAGTGACTGCCTCTTTAGGAGCTTTAGAGTATCCTAAAATATCCAATTTTTTTGATCTGGGTTCTTTCTCAGAAGATGTAGCAATAGATGAAGCTTTAGCTACATCAACAATGAAATCCTGAAAGGATAAATCCTCTGGAGGAGACATCCTCCTCTTTGGAGAAGAGGGCTCCTCAGGAAGAGTAAGCTCAGCAGAGTCATCAGAGGAATTGAATTCATCAGAAGAATCTGAGTATTCCCTCTGTGCTTCCAATGTACGATACGCATACCGATCGGTATCGATATCGGGCGTATCGGGCATGGGATCGGTACCGGGCGAAAGCCTGAATCCGGCATGCGGAACCGATCGACGCTTGGAAGTCGATGGTCTCGGTTCCGGTGTGGATACCGGAACCGGGGTCAATACCGATGGAATCGGTACCGAGGGCGTCGCAGCCTTAATGAATGCCAGAACGGCCTGCTGCATGGTCTGGACAGTATTGCCCATAGACGCCACTACTGCCTGGATGTCGGTACCGGTATGGGCCGGTACCCCAGAGCAGTCCAACAGGTGATCGGTCGAGGCCGTGCCATCGATGTCAACCTGTGACCCCATGATTGTTTTGGAGGCCGGAGCCTCCCGCCGGGGTTTTTTGGCCTGGGCAGAATCCTCGAACTCAGATTGAGAGCCTCTCGATCTTTAGAAAGAGATTTGCTTTTAGAGGATTTGCCCACAGGAGTTTTGGTTACCTGAGATCCATCCGGAGAGGAAGACCTGGATGACTGTGATGCTTCGGAAGGAAACAGCACATGGAGCTTGTTGGCCCGGTTCTGCAAACCACGTTTAGACATCTGGGTGCAGGATGGGCAGTCCGGTATGGAGTGTTCAGGTCCCAAACATTTGAGACACCATTCATGGGTGTCTGTTACAGAAATGACAGCACTGCATTTGGTACATTTTTTAAAACCAGGGACTGGCTTCTCCATGAGGAGAATTTGTGTAGGCCTTAAGGCCTAACAACAGGTACCAAGCTGTGCTGAAGAAAAAATAAAGTTTTTTGGTTTTTTTTTATAAAGAAAGAAAGAGAGACCGGCGGTACCGGTTTCGGTATGGGGAAGGCAGGTACGCGGTCTAAAGAAAACAACAAATTTTACAAGTTCTTCAGCGGTGACAGGAACACGACCTGCTGGCTCCGCGGAAAAAGAGAAACTGAGGAGAGCTGGTCAGGAAGGCGGGAAGGCAGCGCGCATGTGCAGTGGGAGGCCCCAAAAGCTTTTCATCTGAAAAGCTGGGGCGCTTTCCCGCGCAGGCTCCGTCGGTACCGACGTACCCATATGTGAGGACTTATTCCTGCTTGTTCCTGGAGATAAAGGCTATATGAGTTGATTCTGGCAATAAGCATACTGGCCTGGAAGATTTTCCTACCAAAAGCATCCAAGGTCCTGCATTCTCTTCCTGGAGGAGCAGAAGAGTGTCTCTTTGTACTCTTTATCCTCTTCATAGCTGATTGCACCACAATGGAATGGTGAGGAAGCTGAGTTTTCTGGAACCCAGGACAAGGAGGGACACGATACATAGTGTCCAACCTGCGAGAATGAGGAGAGAGAGTGAGAGGAGTCTCCCATAAATCAATCATGTGTTCATGAAGAATCTCATGAATTGGTAAGGTGACTGCCTCTTTAGGAGCTCTAGAGGATCCTAAAATATCTAATTTTTTTGCTCTAGGCTCTGACTCAGAGGTTACTGAAACAGAGAGTCCTTTAGCTACTTCTCTTATGAAGTCTTGAAAGGACAAGTCCTCTGGAGGAGACATTCTTCTTTTTGGCGAAGGCGGCTCCTCAGGAAGAGCTATGGATACTTCAGGAGACTCATCTGATGTATCAGAATCATCAGAGGAATCGAAGTATCGCCTGTCAGGGTGCTCTTCTAACGCTCGATATGCGTATCGAGCGGTATCAACATCGAGCATCCCCGGTACTGGATCGGTACCGAGAAGTAGCCCTGGACAAGGAACCGCAGCAGTCGGTATCCTGGTCGATGTCGATGCAGTCGGTACCGGCATCGGCGCTGGTGCCGGTACCGGAGCCAATACCGACAACGGAGCTCGTTGCGGTACCGCCGGCGTCGCAGCTTGAATGAAGGCTGAAATAGCCTGCTGCATGGACAGAACATTCTGATTCATCGACACCATGAATGCCTGGAGATCGGTACCAGTAGATTGTGCCGGTACCCCAGAGCATTCTAACAGGTGATCGGTCGAGGCCGTGCCATCAATATCAACCTGTAACCCCATAGGAGCAGCTATGGAAGCCGGAGCTTCCCGCCGGTGCAGGATCCTCGAGGGCAAGCCCGGAGGCATCTCGATGCTTAGAGGGAGATCTACCCTTCGAGGACCTGCTAGGTTTATGTTTGGTTACCTGAGATCCTTCAGGAGAAGAAGACCTGGAAGATGTCGATGCTACTGCCGGTGCCTCAGTGGGAAACAGCACATGGAGCTTGGCTGCTCGGTTCTGTAACCCCCGTTTAGACATTAGGGAGCAGGATGGACAATCCGGAATGGAGTGTTCAGGACCCAAACATTTAAGACACCATTCATGGGTATCTGTAACAGAAATAGTACCGCTACACTTAGTGCATTTTTTGAACCCGGAGGTTGGTTTTTCCATGAGGGAAATTTTCTTGTGGGCCCTGAGGCCTTAAGAAGAAAAATACACCAAGTGAGGAAAAAATATCAATTTTTTTTATTTTTTTTTTTTTAAAGAAAGAAAGAAAAGACCGGCGGTACCGGTCCAGGGTCGGGGAAGGCAGACACGCGACCAAAGAAATAAAATAAAATAAAGAACTTCTTCAGCGGTGACAAGGCTCGACCTGCTGGCTCCGCGGCAAAGAAGAACTGAGGAGAGTTGGTTAGGAAAGGCAGGAAGGCAGCGCGCAGGCGCTGTGGGATGCTCCCAAAAGCTTTCCTTTTTGGGAAGCTGGGGAGCGTTCCCGCGCAGGCTCCATCGGTACCGACGTACCCATATGTGAAGACTCATTCCTGCTTGTTCCTGGAGATTAAAAGTACTGTCTTCCAATATTACCACATGTCTACTACATCAAGAATAAGACTCATTTATGCATAAATTGTTTCATTTTTGAACAGTGCCATCAAGGAAAATGACTGAGTTTTCCATAATTTTATTGCTTAATGAACTTTTAACGTTCTTCTGCCATTTTCAGATTTCCACAACATGGATATGAGAGTTATGTTGCTGCCTGAAATTTATCACACGCCGTTACAATGGAACAGTGCAAAAATGAAAAGCTCCTTCACAGACACTACAACTGAAGTACTGAAGTGTCCTTTCACGCCTATAGTTAGAAGCAGAGAATTTCAATGTTAAAGTACAGATTTCTTTGCTTATACAAATACGATGAGTAATTAAAATCACAATTTACTGAAAATCTGTTTTAGATTTTTAATTTTATATATTTTATAAATGCATATGTAATCTAGATCTTTAAAAGTTTTACATGAAAAAAAACACGATCATGCTATGATCACTATTGCCAAGAGGCCCCAACACCCTTATCTCTTGCACTAGATCTGGTGTTCCACTAAGGACTAGGTCTAATATGGCTTCCCCTCTGGTTGGTTCATGAACCAGCTGCTCAAAGAAGAAGAAATTAGACCTTACCTGCTAATTGTCTTTCCTTGAGTTCTCTCTGGGCCAGTCCAGGACATTTGGGTGGTCAATCCGCTCCAGCAGCTGAGGACTGAATACTGAAAGTTTTCCTGACGGCTTACCCAGCTCCCCCTGGTGTCAGATAATCAGTCATACCGTAGCAAAGCAGAGAAATTCACACTAAGACTGTAAACAAAGAAAATAACCAACCGGAAACTACTGGACAACTGCGCCCAGGGAATAAAACAGCCGTTCCTGAAAAAAAGGAAAAAAACATCTTATGCTAAAGCAACCGAAAGCAGAGATATCCCCTTCTACTGATAAAATCACTTATGACGTGTGTCATTTTTGTTCCTTTTTTTTTTTTGTATTTCAAGAATCTGTGTGATCTAATAAAGGGATCCCCAGAATCCACTTCCAGTACGCCGTCCACTACCCCAACACCCTCGCCGAGGATTCCTTTCTTTCCAAGCCTCGCAGACAACTAGGGTGGGTCCTGGACTGGCCCAGAGAGAACTCAAGGAAAGACAATTAGCAGGTAAGGTCTAATTTCTTCTTCCTATTCATCTCTCTGGGCCAGTCCAGGACATTTGGGAAGTACCAAAGCAGTACCTAAATCCGGGAGGGTCCTGCGAGCCCAGCGACAAGCGCAGAGGACCCCACTCTAGAATCATCTCTTGCCTGAACATCCAAGCGATAATGCTTCGCAAACGTATGCAGCGAAGACCACGTCGCCGCTCGACAAATATCAATCGGCGGAACCAAGACATATTCTGCCCAAGAGGCTGCTTGGCCCCTAGTGGAATGAGCCCCGAGCCCCACCGGAACCGGTTTGCCCTTTGATTCATACGCTGCACGTATCGCATGCTTCACCCAGCGAGCGATAGAAGCTTTAGTGACCGCCTTACCCTTAGCCGACCCTCCGAAGAGAACAAACAACCGATCGGACTGACGAAACGACTGTTTCTCTGAGATAGCGACGCAACACGCGACCGACATCCAGCCGGCTTAGCGAATGATCCAACTTACTGTCTCCCAGCACACGGAAGGTGGGAAGGGAAATGGCCTGATTCACGTGAAAAGAGGAGACTACCTTAGGCAGGAAGGACGGCACCGGCCGCAACACCACTTTTTCTGCCGAGAACTGAAGGTAGGGTTCCCTGCAGGAAAGAGCCTGCAGATCTGAAATTCGTCTAGCCGAACACAATGCCACCAAGAAGGCTGTTTTCCAAGACAACTCTCTAAGGTGCTACGACGATCGAGCTACAAAACGGAGGCTCCGACAACGCCTGCAAAAACAAGTTCAAATCCTAAGGAGAAACCACTTGTCTCACTGGAGGTCTAATGTTTCTTGCAGCGCGTAGGAAGCGTAGCACATCCGGATGTGAGGACAGCGGACTGCCCTGTACTCTCCCTCTATAGCAGGCCAGTGCCGCCAGCTGAACCTTCAGCGTACTAAGAGCCAGCCCCTTTTCTAGACCTCCTTGAAGGAAACCGAGGATGTCAGGGCTTTACTTGACGTTCGCTACACCACGCTTCAAAAATTCTCCACACTCTAATGTATGCCAATGAAGTAGACCGCCTCCTGGACTGCAACATAGTGGCGATCACCGAACCCGAGTAGCCCTTTCAGCGCAAGCGTTCCCTTTCAATAGCCAAGCCGTAAGACAGAATCGATCCACCTGTGGCATGAACACCAGCCCTTGACGCAACAAATCGAACCGAACGGGCAGCCTGCAGGGAGGAGCCACGAGAAGTCTCATCAGGTCGGCATACCACAGCTGCCTGGGCCAATCCGGAGCCACTAGAATCACTGTGCCTCTGTGACTCGCCACTCTCTGGATGATCCGCCCCAAGAGCGGCCACGGAGGAAACACGTACAGAAGCTGATCTGCCGGCCAAGGCTGCACCAAACAGTCGAGACCTTCCGACATGTGCTCCCTGCGTCTGCTGTAAAACCGCGGTGCTTTGGCATTGATCCGGGTAGCCATGAGGTCCATGACTGGTTGCCCCCAAAGCTGCGAAATCTCGTGAAATACCGCCCCGTCGAGCTCCCACTCCCCAGGGTCCAGGCGATACCGACTGAGATAATCGGCTTGAATGTTGTCCTTTCCTGCCACATGCGCTGCCGAAATTGCTAAGAGATGGGCCTCTGCCCAAAGAAACAACTGCTGACTTTCCTGTAGCAAGACTGCACTGCCTGTGCCTCCCTGCCTGTTTATGTAAGACACTGTCACTTGATTGTCGGAAAAAACCCGAACAGCCTTTCCTTCGAGCACTGCTACAAATTTCAGAAGCGCCAAGCGCACCGCCCTGAGCTCCAAGCGATTGATCGACCAACTGCTCTCCTCCTCCATCCACGTCCCCTGCGTTACCTGTGCCAAACAATGAGCCCCTCCAACCGGAGAGGGGCGCGTCCGTCGTGAGCAGCACCCAATCCGGCAGATCCAGCGGAACTCCCGCTTGCAGATGAGCTGGCACCAACCACCACTGCAGACTGACACGCACCTCCTCCGGACAAACCAACTTCCGGGAGAGAGGGTGAACTTGCGGAGACCAACGGGACAAGGCCATCTGCAGGGGCCGCATATGCGCTCTGGCCCACGGCACCAGATCTAACGCTGCCGCCATCGATCCCAACAACTGTAAATATCGCCAGGCCGTCGGAGCCTTGACGCGCAGGAACACCAAGACCTGCACCAGAATCTTCTTTACTCTGTCCGGCGGAAGAAAAACTGAACCCACCTCCGTGTCGAAGAAAGCACCGAGATAGGCTAACTGCCTGGCCGGGACCAAATGACTCTTCGCACGGTTGATGACCTAGCCTAATTGCTCGAGAAATTCCACCACCCAAGCGGTGGCCGCGAGAGATTCCCTCCGAGACGAAGCCCGAATCAACCAGTTGTCCAGGTAGGGATGAACCTGAATCCCTTCCTTTAAGAGGGCAGCCACCACCACCACCATAACCTTGGTAAAAGTTTGTGGCGCTGTAGCGAGACCGAAGGGTAATACTTGGAATTGATAATGCCCCATGGGAACCGCGAAACGCAGGAACTTCTGATGCTCGCTTCTGATTGGGACGTGTAAGTACGCCTCCGTCAGATCTATGGAAGAAAGAACTTCGCCCTGTCTCACCGACCGGATAACGGATCTTAAGGTTTCCATCCGGAAATGGGGCATTCTCAAACACCGATTGACGTGTTTGAGATCCAGAATAGGTCGAAAAGAACCTTCCTTTTTGGGGACCACAAAATAAATCGAGTATCGACCTAAGCCGTACTGGTCTGCAGGAACCGGCACCACTGCCTGAAGATGCAACAAACGCGACAGGGTCTCGTTGACTGCATCCCGTTTTGCCTGCGGACCGCACGGAGACAGGACAAAAGCTTCTGGTACCGGATGCGCGAATTCCAAGGCATAGCCGTCTCTGATGATCTCCAGGACCCATTGGTCTGTAGTTATGTTGGCCCAGGTGGAGAGGAACTTCTGCAAACGACCTCCTACAGGAACCTCCACCTGGACCGGCCTCACTTCATTGAGGCTTCTTAGTGGAGTTCTGTTGGGCGTTAAAATAACCCCTATTGAACCCCCTGGCTCCTCGAAAGGACTGTCCCCGAGCTACAAAACGACCCCACTGATAAGGGGTGAAACGAGCCCCCCGGAACCTGCGAAAATCCCTACCGTGACCTCTTTGCAGGGAACCCAGCTTCCCCGCTCTCGGACGATCCTCCGACAGACGATCCCCTTTGGAGTCCCCCAAATCCTTAACTATCTTCTCTAACGCCTCCCTGAAGAGCAACTTTCCCTTATACGGAAGCTTACTGAGACGCGCCTTAGAAGACGCATCTGCTGCCCAATTTTGAAGCCAGAGGAAACGCCGAGCGGCAATCACGGAAGCCATAGACTTCGCCGAAATTCGCACTAAATCATAAAAGGCATCTGCTAGATAAGCCGCCGCTGACTCTAGTTGAGCGACATCCGCTGAAGCATCCACCCCCTTATCTGGGTTCTGCTCCCCTTGTAGCCAACGGATAGAGGCACGGGACACATAAGCCCCACAAACGGAAGCTTGCAGAGCTAAGGCACTGGTTGATGCAGAATAGCGCGGTATATAAGAGAATGTAAATAAATAAAATAAATCAAAAGCTTGCTTCAGCAGCACCTCCAACCGACGATCCTGCACGTGTTTAAGCGCTGTACCCCCTTCCACGAGAATAGTGGTCTTCTTAGTGACCGCGGAAACCAACGCATCCACCTTAGGCATACGCAATAAGTCCCTCTCATCCTGAGGAACGGGGTACAGCCGAGCAATTGTGCGACCGCCTTTGTAAGGAAGCCTCTGGGCACTCCCATTCCAACTATCATCTGCTAATTAACCCTATGCCCCGGAAACACTTCTGCTCCGACCGAAACCCCTGTAACAAGGGATCCCTCAAGAGGTTCCTGCTGCACTACTGGGAGTACAATATTAAGAGCCGCCAGGGACTGAGAAATCAGAGCTCCCAGCTCTTCTTTACGGAAAACTCGAAACACATTGGGATCCTCTCCCGGACCCAACTCACCTTCTTCCAACTCTCCTGACCAGGCATCAAAGCCTGTCTCCGAGAGAAGCTCACCTTCCTCCCCACCTTGAGAAAAGGAACTATGCACCACCGTAGCTTCAAATCCACCGTCCAAAGCCTTAGCAGCCGAAGAGGTGCCTTCCCCCAGGTCTGCCACTGTAGGGCCATCATTTTTGGACCCAAACATACAGTCAGGTACAGGACTGTGAGACCTCTTTAACAGATATGCCTTGTGTAGCGACAAAATGAAATCCGGAGAGAAGAAGTCCCCCAGAGTGTCCTGCAATGAAGGCAAAGGTTGCTGCTTTGGCTCTTCAGGCGCCGAAATTTTGTGCGATTTAGATTTCTTCTTCTGAGGCTTTGCTTGCAGCGCAGGAGAAACGGCAGGCTCATTTAAAATGGCCACCGTTCCCGCTCTTTCCAGGGAGCTGTGAGACTGTGTTAAAAACTCTTCAGCAACCTTGTCTGCCATCGCCTGAGGGACTGAAGAAGAGAACCTAACCCAAGAAGTCCGGCAACCAGAAATTCAGACCCCTCCGATTCCCGGAACAACCAGAACCGCGGGGAACGGGAGCCGCTGCCGCTCCCGCCGAAAGAAAAACAAAAACAGAAAAAGGAAACGGAATCACCGCACAAACAAGCCCTGCGGCAGTGAACTCCCCTACGAAAGCAAAACTCCCTGCAGCAACCGGCACTCCGTGCAGAAGGCTTACCTGCACCGCCCGACCGAAGCAAACCCCCCTCCCCGCTTTGCCGCTACTAGCGGTAAGCTGGAGAAGGGATCAATTGCGGAGGAATGAAGAGGATCCTGGGGCTCCCAGGCCTGCTATCACACCTCTTGTCACCAAATTCGCCGAGGAGCAGGCTCTACCCCTAGGAGCCGGTAAGAGGCGTTGGCAGGACACCGATTTACTCTGTCGCTAGGCTCTGTTAAGTATGTATTAAGTAAAGTATTTTAAACTGCCCTGCTAGGACAGAACTTTACCAAGAGGAGCACTCTACTCCCGACTGGCAGCAAAAGCTTATGTTTTCCTTGTTTTCAGTACTGCTCCTCTATATTAATTTCATAGTATTATTATTTATCTTTTTTTTTATTTTTATTTATTTATTTTTTTTTAACTCAGTCAAACAAATAAGAAGGCACTATTCATCTCTCTGGGGAGCTGGGCTATGCGACGTCCTATTCAGTTGCTGAGGACTGAAAGACTGATTATCTGACACCAGGGGGAGCTGGGTAAGCTGTCAGGAAAACTTTCAGTATTCAGTCCTCAGCTGCTGGAGCGGATTGACCACCCAAATGTCCTGGACTGGCCCAGAGAGACGAATAGGAAGCAGTCATTTATTTCATCTAGGAACTTTGTCACAGCAGGACATGATAGGGAGATACTGACCCGCAGTACAAGACAAGTAATCAGCAAAAGAGCTTTCACCTACTGTACACTGCACCCAAATTATGGAACTTTCTACCAGTCCACATTAGATCAAAGACCTTCAAACATTTAGTAAACAACTAAAGACACTACTGTTTACTGAATACTACAACAATACATAAAATGCTGCCCATTCACACATCTCTCACAACCAATCTAAATGTATATAGTTGACATATATATCATCAATAGCACCCAATATAAAATAGCTCACGATCCAGGCAACTACTTTGTATATAGTTCAAGATTTTCTATGGTTATTTTATTTGTTCTCTGTAACTGGTTTGTTCAATGTAAACCGCCCCTGGAAGGGGCGGTATATAAAAACTATCTATGTAGGTAGGTATGAATGAATAAATAAAAAATCTCCAATTCTTTGGTGTGCAAGTCCTTCTCTGACTGTCAGGATTCAAAGGCCCGGGACCACGTCCCAGACAAAGTCGTGGAAGGCCACGTCCTCGGGGGGGGGGGGGGGGGGGGGGGGGAAATGGCGCTGGGGCTCCAGGGAAGATGGCTCCGAAGGGACTTCTCGGGGGGAGGCCTCAACGTTGGTCTCCCAATCAGACACTGAGGGCGTTGAGGACTCTGAGGCTCAGAACTCCCGGGCCTCGAGGCCGGCCCAGAGGAACTGGGGTCCCCAGTGGATCTCAGGTTGGACTCCCAGAAACTGGCCAGGGAGGACCGGACACCCAAGGATCGGGACCGGGATCTCGATCGGTGCTAAGGGCTCGCCCAAGGCCAGTGGCACTCAGGGTCTAACTCAATGCCGGGGACTCCCCCACAGTCAAGGGCCCGTTTGTCGGAGCAGATGATGTGGATGAACCTGACATCGCCTACTGCAAGGCCAGGATGGCAGAAATAGTCTGCTCCAGGGCCACCACTCTGGATTCAATGCCAGAAGGCTCTGCAACTGTCGGCGTGGACACAGAGGGCCTTGGATCAGACACTGCCACTCTCACAAGTGCATCAAGGAGCCTCACATGCTCACCACCAGCAGAGGACTCTAGACCTTAAGGGGGAGCTGCTGAGAGTCCTGCCGAGGGACCTTACCGGGTTTCACCGGTGGAACCTCGACCAGTCTCAAGGATTTTTTTTTTTCTTTCCAGGGTCCACGATCTTTACAGAGGAGCCGCCGTGGGACTCTGAAGACGCCTGGGCCTCGCGGGAGGTGATCAGCTTGGGGCTCAGCGTCAGGGAGGCCAGAGCTGAGTTGGACCGCAGAACATCCTCTCCTGCAACTCCGAACTTTTTTTTGTTGGTTTTCGGAATCATGGCCTGGCACAGGTGGTACGGTCATAGTCCGGGCCAAGGCAGCGTAAGCAGCAGTTGTGGGTGTCTGTAACAGACATGGTTTGACTGCAGTGGTCACACCTTTTGAAGCCACCTGGTGGGAGACACCAGGTCGGGGTTGATGACCCCCAGGCGAAAAAGGCATGAACACCAGTCGAGGCCAAGCCTCTTCATAAAGAAGGGGGGAGCTGAGAGCGGCGCTGGCTCGAGGCAGGAAGAGGAACCGGTACGCAAACCAGGAAAAAACAACTTTTAAGGATAATTTTTAGAGGAATTTTCCAGGAAAAAAATGTAACAAGCATCCGCTGGGCTCCGTGGAAAGAAGGAGACTGAGCAAGATGGCATCCTTGGGCGGGTAGCGGACCACGCATGTGTGGTAGAATTCTCAAAATCCATTAATTACCTGGCAGTGACAGATATGGAAGGACAGACTAGATAGGCCATGTGGTCTTTTTCTGTCATCATATTTCTATGTTTCTATATGAGTAAGAGAATGGGTGAAGGCTGGAGGGTATATGAGAGAGAGACTGTGTGAGGGCTGTGGGGAGACCCAGACCATGGTAATGTGAAGTAAAAAGGCAATTGCTTCTTTGCTTCGCCTATCAAGGGAGTTCCATCACACAACTGATAGCATGCTTCAGGAAAGGGAGACTGCTGACTTCTGCCTGTGATATGCAGAGGTACTTAAGGGACTGTATTTAGTGTAGTTACTCACCTGTAACAGGTTTTCTCCAGGGACAGCAGGAATCAGTCCTCACATATGGGTGACGTTGCCGACGGAGCCCTCGTGCGGTGCAATTACCCAGCATTCAAAGAAAGCCTTTGGGATTGCCATGCGCATGCACAGTCCCTTCCCGCCCAAAGGTGCCATCTTGCTCAGTCAGATGACATAACTAAAAAGACAGCAAAATGAGAAAATTAAATAAGTGACTGCAACTCCAGGGGAGGAGGGAGAGTCGTGAGGACCGATTCCTGCTGTCCCTGGAGAACACCAGTTACAGGTGAGTAACTACGCTTTCTCCAGGAACAAGCAGAAAGTCAGTCCTCACATATGGAACTCCCTAGCTATAGGCTACCGAGAACCCATAGCTGAAAAATGGCTCCCTCTAGAAGAACGGCAGCAGCTGTGAAAGAACTTTATCCGAGAACGCAACCCCCATGGTAGCCTGACACCAAAGGGCTGGAGGACAGGAGTTGCCTAAACCTTGAATAGGTTACGGAGTACCACCTGGTCGAAAATACTGTCCCACCGGGACTCTCTCTCCAGGCAGTAGTGCGCTACAAAAGTCTGGTTTGAAGACCAAGTTGCGGCCTGGCAGATGTCTGCCAACGGTACAGCGCAGTGGTTAGCCACTGATGCGGCTTTAGCCCTGACACGGTGGGCCGTGACTCAACCCTGCAGCTGGAGGTCAGCAGCCCTGTAAGCCCAGGCGATGCAGTCTGCCACCCAGGTGGATAAAGCACAGTTACTTACCTGTAACAGGTGATCTCTGGGAACAGCAGGAATTAGTCCTCACATATGGGTACGTCGGAACCGACGGAGCCTGCGCGGGAAAGCTCCCCAGCTTCCCAGAAAGGAAGCTTTTGGGGCCTCCCACTGCACATGCGCGCTGCCTTCCCGCCTTCCTGACCAGCTCTCCTCAGTTCGAGTTTATAGCTGAGACAATAGAGAGAGGAAAGGAAGATAGATAGAAGATACAACTCCTAGGGGAGGTGGGTGGGTTGTGAGGACGAATTCCTGCTGTTCCCAGAGATCACCTGTTACAGGTAAGTAACTGTGCTATCTCCAGGAACAAGCAGGAATAAGTCCTCACATATGGGGACTCCCTAGCTAAGATGCCTGGGAGATCCCCTTCCAAGGGTTCGCCATCTTCGTATGGATCTCAGGCATCCATCCTGGGAAGGTGGGCAGGAGTTGTTCAAGTATGGAACAGGTGTTTG
This sequence comes from Ichthyophis bannanicus, assembly GCA_033557465.1. Taxonomy (NCBI): domain Eukaryota; kingdom Metazoa; phylum Chordata; class Amphibia; order Gymnophiona; family Ichthyophiidae; genus Ichthyophis; species Ichthyophis bannanicus. The sequence goes on from CM066035.1 coordinate 858,586,196, forward strand.
AGGACAGCCTGACCAAACAAGGCATCCCGGCGGGAGTCCTTGTCCAAACAGTAATGGGCTGCGAAGGTATGAACCGAGGCCCAGGTGGCGGCTCGACAGATCTGATCTATGGATACAGAGTGAAGATGAGCCATAGAAGTGGCCATGGCTCTCACATTGTGAGCTGTGACATGGCCTTCCAGAGAAATGTTTTTACTCTGGTAAGCAAAGGAAATACACTGAGCAATCCAATTGGAAAGTGTACGTTTGGAGACTGGAAGTCCCAAATGAGAAGGATCAAAAGCCACAAAAAGCTGGGAAGACTTTCGATGTGGCCGAGTCCTGTTGAGGTAAAAGGCAAGAGCTCTTTTACAATCCAGAGTATGAAGGTTCCTCTCTGCACTGGATGCATGAGGAGCCAGGAAAAAGACAGGTAGATATACCTCTTGATTAAGATGAAAAGGCGAGACCACTTTGGGCATAAAGTGGGGATTCGTCCTAAGGACCACCTTATCATGATAGAACCTAGTATAAGGTGGATGAGCCACTAAGGCCTGTAGTTCACTGATGCGGCGAGCCAAAGTGACTGCAATAAGGAAAAGGACCTTCCAGGAAAGAAATTTCAAGGAGGTAGAAACCAACGGTTCAAAAGGTGGCTTCATAAGCTGACCTAGAACTAGGTTCAAATCCCATGCTACCGGAGGAGGCCGGATGGGATGCTTAGTTAGAGTCAGGCCTCTCATGAACCTTGCAATAAGAGGATGAGAGGAGAAAGGTTGTCCATTTATAGGTTTTAAGGATGCTGCAATAGCACTCAAATGGACTCTTACTGAATTTGTCTTAAGGCCTGCATTGGAAAGATGCAGGAGATAGTTTAGTAGAGAATTCAAAGGAAGTGCTAGAGGGTCAGGACCCTGTTGAGCACACCAAATGGAAAAGCGTTTCCATTTGAAAGCATAGGAACGCCTCGTGGAGGGTTTCCTAGAGGCATGAAGGATATCTTTCACTGGTTGAGAAAGATTGAAGTCATGAAGGCTTAGGCCTTCAGTAACCAAGCTCTGAGGTGTAGGGACCTGGGGTTTGGGTGCCACAAAGTCCCCTCCTCCTGAGACAGAAGGTCTGACGCAGCTCCCAGGTCCAGGGAGGGTCCCTGGAAGAGATGCAAAAGTAGAGGGAACCACACTTGGCGTGGCCAGCGTGGAGCTATGAGGATCATCGATCCGTGATCCCTCTGGAGTTTGAACAGAGTCTTGGGAATCAAAGGAATGGGTGGAAAGGCATATAGGAATTCCTGACCCCAATGCAGGAGAAAGGCGTCGTTGGCCTGAGCTCCCTGACACGGAGTCCTGGAACAGAACCGGGGAAGTTTGGCATTCCACGGACTTGCAAAGAGGTCTATGTCCGGGGTTCCCCATTCCTGAAAGATTCTGCCAGCTGGTCCATATGTAGGGAGCATTCGTGTGGAAGCAGAACTCGACTGAGTCTGTCTGCCCGAGAGTTTTGAACCCCTGGAAGATATACTGCCAGAAGATGAATTTGATGCTCTCTGGCGAAGGCCCATAATCTGAGAGCTTCGTTGCAAAGCGACAGAGCCTGTCCCTCGTTGTTTGTTTACATAGAACATGGCCACCTGATTGTCTGTCTGAACTAGGACGGTCAGGTTGACAAGGAGGGTATGGAAGACTTTGAGGGCAAAGAAGACTGCTCGCAGTTCCAGGAGGTTGATGTGAAGGGTGGTCTCCTGTGGAGACCAAGTACCCTGAGTGGAGAGGGATTGTAGATGGGCTCCCCACCCTGTTTGGGAGGCATCTGTTGTGAGGGTTGCTTGGGGCAACAAAGGTTGGAAGGGGGTCCCCAACAACAGATTCTTGGTGGACATCCACCATTGGAGGGACCAAAACAGACGCTTTGAGGTGAGGATTTGGTCGGAGAGTGCTCCTGATGCTTGAGTCCACTGGGTGGCCAAGGTCCATTGAGCTGCTCTCATATGAAGACGAGCGTAGGGCACCACGTGAACCGTGGAGGCCATGTGGCCCAGAAGTCGCAGCATTTCTCTGGCTGTCAAGTGACTGCTGGACTGAGCTTGGGAGGCCAAGCACACCAGACGTTGGCCCCGGACTTGAGGTAGGTAGGCCCGTGCAGTGGTGGTGTCCAACTGGGCCCCTATGAACTCCAGAGACTGAGTAGGGATAAGTTGAGACTTGGGAAGGTTTACCACCAGTCCCAGATACTGCAGAATGTGCCTTGTGTGGTCCAGGGAAATCTGGGCCTCTGACTGAGATGGAGCTCGGATGAGCCAGTCGTCCAGATATGGGAATACAAAAATTCCCAGACCTCTTAGAAATGCGGCAACAACTGCCATGCATTTGGTGAACACTCTTGGAGCAGAGGCTAGACCAAAGGGAAGTACTCTGTACTGGAAATGTTTTCCCTGAAAAAGAAATCTTAGATATTTTCTGTGGGATGGGTGGATGAGTATATGTGTGTACGCATCCTTGAGATCTAGAGAACAAAGCCAATCCTGATTCTGAAGGTATGGAAGGAGAAGGCCTAGAGAAAGCATTTTGAATTTCTCCTTGTACAGAAATTTGTTCAATTCTCTCAGATCTAGGATAGGTCTGAATCCCCCTGTCTTCTTTGGTATGAGAAAATAAGGGGAGTAGAATCCTGTCCCTTGTTGAAGAAGAGGAACCTTGGGCAAGGAGAGAAGAGACTTCCTGACCCAACAGGCCCAGGAGAGATGGGGGAGAATTGAAGTGCCTCACCATGGTATATGGAGGAAGGTTGGAAAAATGAAGTTTGCAGCCCTCTCTGATGATAGAGAGGGTCCATTGCTCTGATGTAATTTGCCCCCATCTGGGAGCAAAGTGAGCTAACCTTCCGGGAATGGTGAGGGGCTCTGGTTGTTCTAGAGCCAGAAAGATTAAGTTCTCTAGGGGCAAGTCAAAACCCCTGAGGGGGTTGAGTCTGCTGAGGAGTGGCAGACACTGCAGGCTTTGACCTTGCCTGTTTAGGCTGCTGACGTTTAGCAGCAAAGCGAGGCTGAGAAGATTGTTGGCCAGTATTTGTGGAAAATCTGGCCTTCTTATAGTAAGGCCTCTTGAAAGACTTTTTCTTGGCAGGAGTAGAGGTAGACTTAGAAAGTCTATCTAAGGTAGCATTTTCTGCGTCCATTTGAGTGGCTTTAATTTGCCAGTCTTTACCAAATAAGTTCTCACCTGTACAGGGCAGATTCCGTAAGCCATCCAGGACCCAGGGTTCTAGGTCAGAGGCCTGGAGCCAAGCAAGTCGTCAGGCTGCAATGGCAATGCCCGAAGCTCTACCGGCACCTTCAAAGGAATCAAAGGCTGCTCTGTTGGAGAACTTAGAAACATCTAGAAGCTGTTTCACTATAGAAATGAACTCCTTTTTATCCTCAGGGATAAAGGGGGCAAAATGCCTTACCTTTAGGGCAAGTTCCCTGAGACTGTATGAATTAATCCTGGCTATAAGCATACTAGCCTGGAAGATTTTCCTACCAAAAGAGTCTAGGGTCTTACATTCTCGCCCTGGAGGGGTAGAAGAGTGCTTTTTGGTACTCAATCTTTTTCAGCGCAGACTTCACCACAATGGAATGGTGAGGCAGCTGAGTCTTTTGAAAACCAGGAGAAGGAGGGACCCGGTACATGGTGTCCAACCTACGAGAATAAGGAGACAACATTAGAAGAGCCTCCCATAAGTCCATCAAGTGTTCTTGAAGGATTTCATGGATAGGCAGGGTGACTGCCTCTTTAGGAACCTTAGGGTATCCTAAAATATCCAGTTTCTTTGATCTAGGTTCTTTTTCAGAGGATGTGGTAATAGAAAGTCCTTTAGCTAGTTCTATAATGAAGTCTTGAAAGGACAAATCCTCTGGTGGAGACATTCTCCTCTTTGGGGAAGAAGGGTCTTCAGGAAGAACTAGAGACAGCTCATCAGAGTCCTCAGAGGAGTCAAAATCCTCAGAAGAATCAGAGTATCCTCTATTTGCTTCCAACGCACGATACGCATACCGTTCTGTATCGACATCGGGCGTACCGGGTATGGGATCGGTATCGGGTGAAAACCCGGATCCGGCATGCGGAACCGATCTGCGTTTGGAAGACGATGCTCTCGGTTCCGATATGGGAAACGATACCGGAACCGGAACCGGACCCGGAACCGCTGGATGCGGTACAGAGGGCGTCGCAGCTTTAATGAAAGCCAGCATGGCCTGCTGCATGGTCTGAACAGTATTGCTCATAGACGCCACTGCTGCCTGGATGTCGGTACCGGTATGGGCCGGTACCCCAGAGCAGTCTAACAGGTGATCAGTCGAGGCCGTGCCATCGATGTCAACCTGTAACCCCATAGATGGAGCTTTGGAAGCCATAGCTTCCTGCCGGGGTTGTTTGGCTGGGGCAGGATCCTCAGATTCAAAAGTGAGAGCCTCTCGATGCTTTGAAGGAGATTTGCTCTTTGAGGACCTGCCCGAAGAAGGTTTGGTTACCTGAGATCCATCCGGAGAGGAAGACCTGGATGACTGTGATGCTGGATTATCTGAAGCAAACAGCACATGGAATTTGTTGGCCCGGTTCTGCAAACCACGTTTAGACATCTGGGAGCAGGATGGGCAGTCCGGAATGGAGTGGTCAGGTCCCAAACATTTAAGACACCAGTCATGGGTGTCTGTGACAGAAATAACAGCACTACACTTGGTACACTTCTTGAAACCAGGGGCTGGTTTCTCCATGAGGAGAATTTGTGTAGGCCTGAGGCCTAACCGAAGTCACCAAGTTGTGCAAAAATAAAGATTTTTTTTTTTTTTTTGAAAGAAAGAAAGAGACCGGCGGTACCGGTCTCGGTATGGGGAAGGCAGGTACGCGGTCTAAAGAAACAAACTAAAACAAGAATTTCTTCAGCGGTGACAGGAACACGACCTGCTGGCTCCGCGGAAAAAGAGAAACTGAGGAGAGCTGGTCAGGAAGGCGGGAAGGCAGCACGCATGTGCAGTGGGAGGCCCCAAAAGCTTCCTTTCTGGGAAGCTGGGGAGCTTTCCCGCGCAGGCTCCGTCGGTTCCGATGTACCCATATGTGAGGACTTATTCCTGCTTGTTCCTGGAGATAGCACAGTTACTTACCTGTAACAGGTGATCTCTGGGAACAGCAGGAATAAGTCTTCACATATGGATATCGTCGGTACCGACGGAGCCTGCGTGGGAACGCTCCCCAGCGTCCAGTAAGAAAGCTTTTGGGAGCATCCCACAGCACCTGCACGCTGCCTTCCCGCCTTTCCTAACCGCCTCTCTCCAGTTCGAGTTTTAAAGCTGAGACAAAGAGAGAGAGAGGAAAGGAAAGATAGAGAGATACAACTCCTAGGGGAGGTGGGTGGGTTGTGAAGACTTATTCCTGCTGTTCCCAGAGATCACCTGTTACAGGTAAGTAACTGTGCTATCTCCAGGAACAAGCAGGAATGAGTCTTCACATATGGGGACTCCCCGGCTAGAGATGCCTGGGAGATCTCCAAAGTTGTGAGTCCCTGAGAAGGGCTCTACCTCACCCCATGGATCTCGGGCATCCAACCAGGGATGGGGGGGGTAGGAGTTGATTAGGTATGGAACAGGTGTTTGAGAACAGCCTGACCAAACAAGGCATCCCGGCGGGAGTCCTTGTCCAAGCAGTAATGGGCTGTAAAGGTATGAACCGAGGTCCAGGTGGCCGCTCGACAGATTTGGTCGATGGACACAGAGTTTAGATGCGCCATAGAGGCTGCCATGGCCCTCACATTGTGAGCTGTGACATGGCCCTCCAGAGAAAGGTTCTTACTCTGGTAGGCGAAGGAAATACACTGAGCAATCCAATTGGACAGAGTTCTCTTAGAGACTGGAAGTCCTAAATGAGAGGGATCAAAAGCAACAAAAGGTTAAGAGGACTTTCTATGTTGCTGTGTCCTTTGTAAGTAAAAAGCAAGTGCTCTCTTACAATCCAGGGTATGAAGATTCCTCTCTGCACTTGATGCATGAGGTCCTGGAAAAAAGACAGGTAAATACACCTCCTGGTTCAGATGAAAAGGTGAGACCACTTTAGGCATAAAGTGTGGATTAGTCCTGAGGACTACCTTGTCATGATGGAACCTTGTATAAGGAGGATTAGCCACCAAGGCTTGCAGCTCACTGATACGGCAAGCTGAGGTGACTGCAATGAGAAAAATAACCTTCCAGGAAAGAAATTTCAAGGAGGTAGTGGCTAAGGGTTCAAAGGGTGGCTTCATAAGCTGGCCAAGAACCAAATTCAAATCCCATGCCACTGGAGGTGGTCTAATGGGAGGTTTAGTTAAAAGAAGGCCTCTCATGAATCTAGCAATAAGAGGATGAGAGGAAATAGGATGTCCATTGAGAGGCTTAAGGGATGCTGCAATAGCACTCAAATGGACTCTCACTGAATTCGTTTTAAGGCCTGCATGGGATAAATGCAGCAAATACGCTAGCAAAGAATTCAGAGGTATTGCAAGAGGGTCAAGACCCTTCTCTCCACACCAAATGGTAAACCTTTTCCATTTATTTATTTATCTATTTCTTCTATATCGCCCCTTCGAGAGATCAAGGGCGGTTTACATGGAACAAGTTAACAGTTTCGTATACTTCTGTATACAATTACATTGAACAGAAATTTCTAACTTTTTACAGATAATAATGCGATAAACTGTCAAAACTATTTACATTGGTTATTTACAAAAGGTTATATACAATGAGTTACAGGGTAGAGTATTCATTGGTCATGTGTAAGTGGTGGAATTTATTTTCATTTTTTATTGTAAGTTTTTTGTGTGTGTGTGGGAGGTCTGTGTAGGGTTAGCTAATTGTGATTTTGAGAGCTTTGTGTTTGTGTGTCTGTGGATGCTGTGGGGCTGGACTTGGGGGGTAGGGGATTTCAAAGTGTTCGGAGAATAGGTATGTTTTGAGTTCTTTCCTAAATTGGGAGAGGTCTTTTATGATACGAAGGTCTATTGGGAGATCATTCCAGAGCATGGGGGCAGTGAATGTGAAGGCTCTGGCGCTTGTGGATTTTTTAGTCTTCGTGAATGTTTTTGGCATATCAAGTGAGTGGGCTGCGTTTTGTCTGTGAGTTCTTGATTCAGATGGGGCGTGTAGTAGTGTGGATAGATGTGAGGGGGCGATGTCGTTTAGGAGCTTGAAAGTTGTTAGGAGAATTTTATATCTGATTCGGCTGTTTATAGGAAGCCAATGTAGTTCTAGCAGTATAGGGGTTACATGGTCTACTAGGCGGGCTTTAGTAATTACTTTTGCACAGATGTTCTGTGCTCTTTGTAATAGGTAGGTGTTTTTTTGTGGTAGGCCAATTAGGAGACCATTACAATAGTCAAAGTGGGGGGTGATGAGTGTACTAACAATTGATCTAAAGTCATGTGTGTCAAGAAGGGGCCTTAGGTGTTGTATGGTTTTGAGTTTGTAGAATATGGTTTTTACTGTCTGCTTTATGTGCGGTAGCATGGTGAGTGTATGGTCTATTATTACACCTAGGTATTTTACCTCTTTTTTAACAGGTATAGTTGTATTGTTGATTGAGATTGATGTTGGATAAGTGTCCTCGGTCACAGGTGTTCTTGTTACGAACATTGCTTCCGTTTTTTTGAGGTTGATGCTGAGGTAGTTGGTTTCCATCCAAGAGGTGGTCTCAGCCATGCATTCGGATAGGGTGTCGTAAGTAGGGTTTTTGGTGGTTATGGGGAGAGCGAGCATGATGTCTTCAGCATAGATAAAGTGGCTAATCCTGTGTTTTCTAAATATTTTTGTAATGGGTTGCAGGTACAGGTTGAAAAGGAGGGCAGAAAGGGCTGATCCTTGGGGTATTCCTTGTCCTTGAGGGAAGGTTTCTGATGCTTCTTGGTCTATTTGAACACGTATTAGTCTGTGTGTGATGTAAGACTTGAACCATTTGAGGACAGTCCCACCTATTCCTAAGTTTTCTAGTCTATTGATCAGAGTAAGGTGGTTGATGTTGTCAAAGGCGGCAGAAATGTCTATGAAAAGGAGTAGGAAGCCTTGACTGTTGTCATCTGTACCTTTTATGAGGAAGTCCATCAGTGTAATTAAGAGGGTTTCTACTCCGTGGAAGGGGCAGAAACCAAACTGGTGTGAGTCAAAGGGTTTGTGCTCATCAATATGCTCTTGTAATTGTAATTGAATTGTTTTTTCTATTATTTTAGCAATAAATGGAATGCTGGCTATCGGTCTGTATGAGTTTGGGTCTTTTGAGTCGAGTTTATTGTTTTTTATTATTGGGCGAAGCGTTGTGAGTTTTAGGGCATCGGGCATGATGCCTTGGGAAAGGGATTGATTCACCATGTGTTGAATGTTTTCAGCGAGTTCTTCCTTTGTACATTTGATCCATGACACAGGGCATGGGTCGAGTGGAGAGGTTGTGGTGTTGATTATTGTTATGATCTTAAGGAGGTGTTTTTGATCTACCGTGTGAAAGGTTGTCCAATTGTTATTAATTTCAGTGTTTGAAGGTAGTATCGCTGGTATGGTATTGGGTTTGCACTTTAGTTTTTCTGCAAAGTGGGTTGCTAAAGTTTGTATACTTATTGCTAATTGTTTTGGCTCGGGGTTTTTAGCTTTTGTCAATGTTTTTACAATTGCAAATAGTTCTCTAGGGCGGTTGATAGCCAGATTTATTACTTTGGAGTGGTAATCCCTTTTTGATTTGTTAATTGCATTCTTGTATTCGTTGAGTGTGTTCATTTAAAAGCATAGGAACGTCTAGTGGAAGGCTTTCTGGAAGCATGAAGGATATCCTTCACCTGCTGAGAAAGCACAGTTACTTACCTGTAACAGGTGATCTCTGGGAACAGCAGGAATTAGTCTTCACATATGGGTACGTCGGTACCGACGGAGCCTGCACGGGAATGCTGCCCAGCTTTCAATCAGAAAGCTTTTGGCAGCATCCCTCGCGCCTGCGCAGTGACTTCCCGCCTTCTCCACAGCCTCTCTTCAGTTGAGTTTCAGAGCTGAGACAAAGGCGAGGAGAAAAAAGGAAAAAAATAAAAAAGATGCAACTCCTAGGGGAGGTGGGAGGGTTGTGAAGACTAATTCCTGCTGTTCCCAGAGATCACCTGTTACAGGTAAGTAACTGTGCTATCTCCAGAAACAAGCAGGAATGAGTCTTCACATATGGGGACTCCCTAGCTGGAGATGCCAGGGGGAGATCCCATAAAAATGCAAGTGCCTGGATCAGGGGTGCATTTTGTCTCCAGGAATCCCCGGCATCCACTGTGGGATGGAGGGTAGGAGTTGATAATAAAGGAGCTGCAAGGAAAGAAACAGCATAGCCAAGGACTAGAAGGTTCTACAGAGTACAGGAGTCCTTGGTAGATATGATAAGTAGCATTAAACAAATTTAATGTACACTTAAAATATGCAGCTTACCTACTGTATTGTAGGAAGTAGAAAGCATGATGGAGTCTACTGGATAAGCAATGGCGGAATCTTCAAGGTGACCTCTCAGAGTGAGGATGAAGGTTCAGACCTGGAGGTAGTAGATGATCCAGGTGTTAACTGGGTAGGAGTAGACGTCTGGTCTTCAATGGAAAGCTTTATGGGAAAAGCTGAAAAGTCCTTTAGGCATCATGAACATTGAGGACTAAAGGAAGAAGACTGACGGAGTTGAAGAACTAGCCCAGTCCTGGCAGGAGAGGGGGAATGGAAAACCCCTATTCCTACGGAAAATAGTTGTGTACTCGAAGATAAAGATGTACACCGTTTTTCCTAGCTGGCGAGAGATAGGAAAAATATTGAAGCTGGATGCTTCAAGGACAAAGAAAAAATGGAAGATGTTAGCACCAAAGTGGTTGTTGGTGCTTAACATATCCTGTATCATAATTTGGTATGGGACGTAGGGCAACAGACTGTCTAAAACCTCTAAGAGGTAAATCATGTAGTATAGACAGTAAGGGTGATAGTGAATTCGATTGACCAACCCTTAAGAAGCCCCCCATCAAACACAAATATATGGGGAGATATATATGTGTGGCTGGAATAAATATGTATATATTCATATATATATATATATAGATATATATAAATATACATATGTCCAGTTTGTATATTAGGATATGGATGGTGAAATATATCAAATATATATAAATAAATAAATAAATAAATAAAGATATAAATATAGATAATAGATATATAGAGATGATATACCTAGATATATGTAAATTTGTGGGGCATGGTTTAGCACCACCAGAGTAATGATATAAGTATGTAGACATATATGGAGATGCTACATACAAGACAACAGATTGAGATACATGTCTACCACCCAGCCCCATAAATTGTACATGGGGTATAGAAAAGAAAAAGATTCTGCGTTCTACAAGAGGGTGAGCCCACTTGGGATATGTATAGAGAATCTATTTACGTGGATTGAGGGATGCAGGAAGGCAATCCAACCAGTTATCCGTGATGTTCGCGTGAGAACAGATGAAGATAGGAATCTGTAAGGAACAAGGCGGGAGTTCCACAGAACACTGACATGGTGGATGCCTTGAATCTTCACGCAGAAGAACTGATATCTCGTGTTAACACCCCAATCTAGAGGGGGTGCAGAGAACCCTCTCAGGTATAGGAAGGGTTTATAAGTTTTTCCCTAATAATAGAGGAACTTCAGAGACAAGGTCAATGCTCTATAGCAAGGTCCCCATAGTAGAAAGCTTCTCTGAAGACTGCAGAGAGCATTGTGCAGGAGAGGTATGAGATAAATTGACTGAATGTCAGGTATGTTGCCATATCCTAGGAAAGGAGATGGTTAGAATAATGTGAGAAAGTCTAAACAAGTAGGAGGATCCAAGACAGCTTGGAATCACTACTGAGGCTAGACAAAATTTTGAACAAGGGACTGGAACTTGGAAAAAGTCCCAGTAATACAATTACTGTAACTCCTGCAGGCAGAGCTGCTGACGGAAACAGCAAAGAGACTGTCCTGTGCTGAATAAGAAAAACAGACAAGAAAAAAGAGGGGATATCTTTTATTCTTGTCTGGGGAACGAGCTTGCCAGAGAAGTAGTTGCATATGGTAGTTCCAAGTAGTTGGAGGGTGACGTACCCATGGGGTAAGTCAACTGAAGGAAAAAATGTTCAGTTGGGATAGGAACTATCAGGTGATAGTTGCAACTGCTCCTCTAGAGAGTAAGAAGAGGAGAAGTGTGTAGTCCCTGAACAAAATAATTGTTTTGTTTTGTTTTGTTTTTAACAGGGTAGTACACTGAAAAAACTTCTAAGATGTAAAAGGAAAGTGTAAGTAACAATTCCCGGTGCCTATGGTTGCTGGCAATGCGGAGACTGGCCAGAACTGGAGGACTGCAGACTAGGTTGAGGCGTCCCTTGTTTAGGTACAGCCGAATGATGGGCAGGAGATGAATGAAACTTTCTTTTCTTAGGGAAAGAAGGTTTGGTAGGACATTTCCTACTCTTTGAAGAAGGAGGTGGCTTAGAATGGTTTCTAGTGGAAGAAGAGTCAGTGGAGCATTGAGCAACCTGACGTAAAGCCTCCTTATTGAAAAGACTTTCCCCTGTACAAGGAGAATGAGCTAGTATAGTTTGTGCCCGTTTGTTCAAGTCTGAAGCCTCAAGCCAGGCTCTGCGACATGCTGCAATGGCAATAGCAGAGGATCTGCTAACGGACTCAAAAGAGTCTATAGAAGCACGAGACAGGAACCAGGATATATTCCGACTGTGATTAATGAGCAAGGAATAATCAGTAGCCTTGGGCTCTGGTAAAAAAAGGGGTCAAAAGAGAATTTCTCTGTGACTTCCTGGAGTGTTAGACTCATGTGAAAAATATATGAGAGAACTCTGGAAGCCAGCATAGAGTTTTGGAAGGCCTGACGGCCAAAAGCATCGAGTGTTCTTGAAGAACGACCTGGCGGAAAAGAAGAATGCTTCTTCTTGCTCTTAACTTTCCTCAGTGCTGATTCCACTACAAGGGAACGATGAGAAAGTTTAGGTTTTTGGAACCCTGGAGAGGGTGGCACTCGGTACCTAACCTCAATGTCTGTAGAAACTTGAGGAAGTCGTAAGGGTGATTTCCATACCCTGAGGAGGAGATCCTGCAGAGCAGGATGTAAAGGAAACTGTATATTTTGCATTTGTGCCGGTGAGCCATGGGTTGGATCACAACCAGGGATAGAAATATTAAGAAAGGTTGCCATATCCAGGAGAAAAGCTTGGAAAGACTGATCTCCTATGGGAACTATTCCTGGTGAGGCTAAAGAAAGAGCCTGAGTATCAGAGGACGTACAAGGTACTGCACCAATGCCAGGTATGGGTTCCAAACTAGGTATCGGTGCAAGAACAGGCATCAACATTGCTACTGATAAAGGACTAGCAAGTGAAGTAGTCATCGGGAACTGCAGTAGTGGTACAAAGATCATGAGGGAGTTATGGCTAGGATCTGCGGAACTACCTATTTGGAAACGACAGGAGTCGGTTCCGGGACGCGTCGGTACGCAGTCGAGACTCGATATCGACTCAAGACTCGGCATCGAAGAGAGCGAGACTAGCAATGCATGTCTCGACAGTTCCGACGCCGGTGGTAGTATCGGCGATGCCGATACCACTAAGGCAGCCTGGGTGACATCGACCGATACCGACGGTACCGAGGATACCCGATGAGCACCCATCCATGCCGATGCCGATGCTAGGGTATCGGAACCGATCGACGCCGTCCCGGAGCATGGCTGAGGTTGAGGGAAGTCAATGCGGTGCGTATCGATCGGTCCCGAAGGTACCGAGGATGCCCGATGACGATCCCTGGTGAAGAGTGGCGTACTCGACACCGGTGTCGATGCCGGAGGATCGGTACCGCTCCAAACAGATACCACCCCCGCGCATGGCTCAGGCATGTTCTGTGAGGGGTGAGCCCCAGGAACATCCTGAAACCCCTTTAACGCTATGGAGCCCGAAGACTCCCGCAGGGGTAATGCCAATGGATTCTTGAGGGTAAGGCCGGAGCCGTCACCATGCTGGGCATGGGACATACCACTCAAGCATTGACTAGTCTTAACAGACTGTTTTTGGGTTACCTGATCCTGTGAAGTAGAGAAACCGGGTACCCTCACTGCCGAAGAAAAAACGGTATCGAGGGAAACTCTAAATACTGAAGGTTTTCTCACCAAATTATCTCCTGACAAGTCAGGGGAAAAAGGGTCAGGACCCACACAGTTGAGACACCAACTATTGGTGTCTAAAAAGAAACAGGTGTTTCCACATCGGATGCACTTCTTAGGAAAAGAAGGCTCCATAATGAAAAAAAGGCCTAGTAGGCCTAAGAAGTTAAGGCAAAAAAAACTGAAGAAAAGTTATACAGACTTTAGCCTAAAAACCACCGGCGATACCGGTGGTAGCGGGAGAAACAGCCGCGACCACAAGAAAACAAAAAATTAAAATAATTAAAGCAATTAAGAAGAAAAGTTTCTGTGGTGACAGGACGACGTCCTGCCGGCTCCGCGGAAAAACGAAAACTGAAGAGAGGCTGTGGAGAAGGCGGGAAGTCACTGCGCAGGCGCGAGGGATGCTGCCAAAAGCTTTCTGATTGAAAGCTGGGCAGCATTCCCGTGCAGGCTCCTTCGGTACCGACGTACCCATATGTGAAGACTCATTCCTGCTTGTTCCTGGAGATAGATGCAAATCTTGAAGGTCTAGGCCTTCAGCAACCAGGCCCTGAGATGAAGAGACTGGGGATTTGGGTGCCATAACGTTCCCTCCTCCTGGGACAGGAGGTCTGGAGCAGATCCCAAGTCCAGGGAGGGAGCTTGAGAGAGATGAAGAAGTAGAGGGTACCACACTTGGCGTGGCCAACGTGGAGCTATGAGAATCATAGACCCCTTGTCTCTCTGAAGCTTGAACAGTGTCTTGGAAATTAGGGGAATGGGTGGAAAGGCATAGAGGACGTCTTGCCCCCAATGGAGGAGGAAGGCATCCCTGGCCTGAACTCCCTGACACGGAATCCTGGAACAGAACCGGGGAAGTTTGGCATTCCACGGACTTGCAAACAGGTCTATGTCTGGGGTTCCCCAAATTCAAAAGATCCTGGCTATGTGGTCCCCATGGAGGGACCATTCATGTGGAAGCAGAACTCGACTGAGTGTCTGCCCAAGAGTTTTGAACCCCTGGAAGATACACTGCCATGAGATGAATTTGATGCTCTCTGGCGAAGGCCCACAATCTCAAAGCGTCGTTGCAAAGCCACAGAGAGCCAGTCCCGCCCTACTTGTTCACGTAGAACATGGCTACTTGGTTGTCCGTGTGGATGAGGACTGTCTTGTAGCTGAGCAGGGTGTGGAAGACTCAGACCTAGAAAAATTGCTCTGAGCTCCAAGAGGTTGATATGTAGAGATATCTCCTGTGGAGACCAGATCTTGTAGATGAGCTCCCCAACCCCTTGGAGAGGCATCTGTTGTAAGGGTTGCTTGGGGCAGCAACTGTTGAAAGGGGGACCCCAGTAACAGATTCTGAGTGGACTTCCACCACTGGAGAGACCAAAAGAGGCGACTGGAGGTTGCTATTTTGTCTGACAGGCACCCTGATGCCTGGGTCCATTGGGTGGAAAGAGTCCACTGAACTGCTCGCATGTGAAGTCGAGCGTAAGGAACCACATGCACGGTGGATGCCATGTGGCCTAACAGTTGTTAACATCTCTCGAGCAGTTAAATGGGACTTTAAGTGAACTTGTGAGGCTAACTGCACCAATTGGAGGTAACGGGCTTGGGGAAGATAGGCCCTTGCAGATGTGGTATCCAGCAAGGCCCCTATGAACTCTAATGATTGAGTAGGGGTGAGATGTGATTTTGGGATGTTTATTACCAGTCCCAGATACTGAAGAACATGCCTTGTGCAGGCTAGGGAAGCCTGGGCCTCTGTCTGGGATGGAGCTCGGATGAGCCAGTCGTCCAGATATTTATTTATTTATTTATTTTATTTAACAATTATTTCTATACCGCTCTTTCCCAAGTATCAAGTGCGGTTTACAATGAACAGTAAGTTATATGGTATGTGAAATAGCATACCTAGTCATTTTACATAGAACAGATGGAACTATTTACAGGTAACAGTATAAAGTTTGAACAGTAAACTATTTGAACATATTTACATTGTAGGTATTTACAAATTATATCGTAGATCAATTGTGAATGCATAAGTTATTTTAAAGTGACAGGTCATATAATATAATTTGGAGGGTCGTCATCTGGATATATGAAGGATGTGGTTAAGTATTGTGGGTTATGTTATTATTTGTTATTTGTTATGGGTTATGTCATATTGTAGTATGGTCGTTAACCTGTGTCTCTGTGTAATTTGAGTAGATTCTGTTCCTTTGTTGTAGTGTAAAGAGAATAAATGGGTTTTCAATTTTTTTTTAAATTCCTTTATGTCCGACAGTAGGCGAATGTTGTCAGGAAGATTATTCCAGAGGATGGGTGCTGAATGTGAGAAGGCCCTCTTGTTGGTTTGCTTTTTAGCTTCTGTGTAATCTTTTGGTACTGCTATAGTGTTTGTGTTTCTAGTCCTTTGTGACCGTTTATCTATTTCTACATTGATGCGTGTATTGAGTACAGATGGTGCTAGGTTATTTATTAGTTTAAATGTGGTTAAAAGAATCTTGTATTTTATTCTGCTGTAGATAGGTAGCCAATGAAGTTCAGCCAGGATCGGTGTGATATGTTCTATTGAGCTTATATTCATTATTATCCTTGCTGCTATGTTCTGAGTTATTTGTATATTTTTAATATTTTGCTTTGTGATGCCATTAAGGATTATATTTGCAAAATCAAAGTGTGGGGTTATGATAGCTTGAATTATGGTTATGAAGTCTTGTAAGTGAATCAAAGGTCTTAGTTGTCTCAATGTCTTAAGTTTGTAGTGTATGTTTTTTGTTAGATATTTTATGTGTGAATCCATATTAAGTTTATTGTCAAGTATCACTCCTAGGTATTTTATTTCTTTTTTTATGTTGATCTCATGGTTATCTAGGGTAATGGTGTTTGGGGGTGTGTATGTTTGATTTTTAGTAATATATAGTACATCGGTTTTTGAGAAATTAATGTGTAAGTTCTGATCTTTGAGCCATGATGTTAGATCTTTAAAACATTCTGTTATTTGTTGTAGTGGAGGGTGCGGGATTTTAAATGGGAGATAGAACATTATATCGTCGGCGTAAATATGGTAATAGACGCCATGACGTTTAAAGATGCTACTGACTGGTTGTAGGCACTGTTCCCTCTAAGCTGTGCGCGTGTGCGCGCGCACACACCTCGCCAAGCGAGCGCACATACTTTACAACAGAGCGCACAAAAATTACAGCTCTGATTCTGATAGAAAACACAGACGTCTTAAAATTTAAAAGTTATTATTGTAATTACTAGAAATTTCCCGCTTCATTTAGTAATCGTCTATTTTCATTTAATTTGATTAAAATCAATGTGGTGTACATACTGTATTCTGACGTGTAGTCAAATTTTAAAGTATATAACTCCGAGTGTCATTACGTGGCGCACAAAAATTTAACCTTCCTTCAAAAGCTGCACACAGCTGATATTTTATGCGCACACAGCCTACAGAAAATTAGAGGGAACATTGGTTGTAGGTAAATGTTAAATAGTAGTGCTGATAGTGCGGATCCCTGTGGGAGGCCTTGTGTCTGATTGAAAGTGTTAGATGTTTGGTTGAGAATTCTCACTGTTTGGGTTCTGTTTGATAGGTAGGATTTGAACCAGTTATAAACAGTAGATGTAATTCCTATTTGTTGAAGTCTGTTTAGCATTGTTATATGATTGACGCTGTCAAATGCCGCAGAGATGTCGAGGAATACTAAGATGAAGGCTTGTTTAGATATGGGAATACAAATATTCCTAGAGTGCGTAGAAATGCAGCTACCACTGCCATGCATTTTGTGAACACTCTTGGAGCAGAGGCCAGACTGAAAGGAAGCACTCTGTATTGGTAGTGCTTTCCCTGATAAAAGAACCGAAGGAACCTTCTGTGTGTTGGATGGATGAGGACATGGGTGTACGCATCCTTGAGATCTAGAGTACAAAGCCAATCCTGACTCTGAAGGTATAGAAGGAGAGCATTGAGAGAAATCTTGAATTTCTCCTTGCATAGAAACTTGTTCAATTCTCTGAGATCTTATATGGGTCTGTAGCCCCGTGTTTTCTTTGGGATAAGAAAATAGGGGGAGTAGAACCCTGAACCCTGCTGAAGAAGGGGTACTTCTTCTATCGCCCTTTGGGCAAGAAGGGTAGCAATCTCCTGACCCAGAAGGTCGAGGAGAGATGTTGGAGAATTGAACTGTGTCACCATGGTGTGAGGAGGACGGTTTAAGAAATGGAGTTTATACCCCTCCCTTATGATGGAGAGGGTCCATTGTTCTGCTGTGATTTGTTCCCATCTGGGAGCAAAGTGAGCTAACCTTCCTGGAATGGTGAGAGGCTCTGGTTCTTCTAGAGCCAGAAAGGCTAAGTTCTCTAGTTGTAAGTCAAAGGCCCTGAGGAGGCCGAGGCTGTTGGGCTGTAGCAGTCCTTGCAGCCTTAGGCTTGGCTTGTTTAGGTTGTTGCTGACGCTTTGCAGCAAAACGACCTGCAGAAGATGCCTGGTGACCATAACCAGGATAATATTTCCCTTTTTTGGGAAAGAAAGCCTTTTTGAATAACCTTTTTCTAACAGGAGCAGAAGTAGACTTTGAAAGTCTACATAAGGCAGAATTCTCAGCATCCATCTGAGTGGCCTTTGCTTGCCAATCCTTTCCAAAAAGGTTCTCACCTGTAGAAGGAAGATTTCCTAATTCATCCTGGACCCAGGGTTCCAAATCAGAAGCTTGTAACCAAGCAAGTCTGCGTGCACCTATGGCAATAGCCGAGGCTCTGCTGGCACACTCAAAAGAGTCAAAGGCTGCACGGTTGGAAAATTTGGAAACATCCTGGGCATGTTTAAGCCAGGTGAGAAACTCCTCCCTTTTATCTTCTGAGACAAAAGGATGTTTAAGCCAGGTGAGGTACTCCTCCCTTTTATCTTCTGAGACAAAAGGATGTTTAAGCCGGGTGAGAAACTCCTCCCTTTTATCTTCTGAGACAAAAGGAGATAAAGTTTGCAGATAATCTGTAACCTCCTTTAGAAACATCCCCATATAGAGACTATAGGAGTTGATTCTGGCAGTAAGCATATTGGCCTGGAAGATTCTCCAGCCAAAAGCACCCAAGGTTCTGCATTCTCTTCCTGGAGGATTAGATGAGTGTCTTTTTGCACTCTTTATCTTCTTCATAGCAGACTCCACCACAATAGAGTGGTGAGGAAGCTGAGTCTTATGAAAGCCAGGACAAGGAGGAACACGGTACATGGTGTCCAACCTGCGAGAATGAGGGGAGGTAGTAAGAGGTGTCTCCCGTATGCCCAACATGTGATCATAAAGGATCTCATGAATTGGTAAAGTAGCTGCCTCTTTAGGAGCCTTAGGATATTATAAAATATCCAATTTCTTGGCTCTAGGCTCTGGTTCAGGGGCCACTGAAATAGAGAGGCCCTGGCATTTCCCTAATGAAGTCTTGAAAAGACAAGCCTTCCGGAGGAGACATTCTTCTTTTTGGAGAAGAGGGCTCCTGAGGAAGGAGTACCGATGCTTCGACAGAAGCCTCTGATTCATCAGAGTCTTCGGAGGAATCGAAGTATCGCCTGTCTGGATGCTCTTGCAGAGCCCGATACGCGTACCGAGTGGTATCAACATTGGGCGTGATCGGTACCGATTCGGTACCGATGGGCATCACAGAACAGGGTACCGCTGCAGTCGACACCGAAGCCGATGTCGATGCAATCGGTACCGGAACCGGTACAGACAACGGAGTTTGTGGCGGTACCAGAGGCGTCGCAGCTTGTATGAATGCCGTAATGGCACGCTGCATGGTCAGAATATTCTGATCCATCGACGCAACCAATGTCTGGATGTCGGTACCAGTGGAAACCACCGGTACCCCAGAACATGGCAACAGGTGATCGGTCAAGGCCACGCCATCGATGTCAACCTGTGACCCCATAGATGAAGCTTTGGAAGCCAGAGCTTCCCACCGGGGTAATTTTGCCGGTGCAGGATCCTCAACAGCAAGCCCAGAGGCATCTCGATACTTAGAGGGAGATCTACCCTTCGAGGACCGGCTGGACTTATGTTTGGTTACCTGAGATTCATGGGAGGAAGAAGCAGCCCTGGAAGATGTCGATGCCACCGAAGCTGCATCAGAGGGAAACAGGATACTGAGCTTGGCCGCTCGATTCTGTCGACCTCTTTTAGACATCATGGAACAGGACTCACAATCGGTGATGGAATGGTCAGGTCCCAAACATTTTAGACACCAGTCATGGGTGTCGGTGATAGAAAGAGTACCGCTGCACTTCGTGCACTTTATAAACCCGGAAGCGGGCTTTTCAAGGAGGAAACTTTTGCTAGGCCTAAGGCCCAGAAGGAAAAGTTGCACAGAAGTGGGAAACGGTAGTTTGTTTTTGTTTTGTTTTTTTTAAAAGAAAGAAGAAAAGACCGGCGGTACCAGTCCGACGTCGAAGAATGCAGACGCGCGACCAAAGAAATAAAGAACTTCTTCAGCGGTGACAGGAACACGGCCTGTTGGCTCCGCGGAAAAGAAGAACTGGAGAGAGGCGGTTAGGAAAGGCGGGAAGGCAGCGCGCAGGCGCTGTGGGATGCTCCCAAAAGCTTTCTTACTGGATGCTGGGGAGCGTTCCCGCGCAGGCTCCGTCGGTACCGACGATACCCATATGTGAAGACTCATTCCTGCTTGTTCCTGGAGATCGTACACTTGGTGACAGGTAGACCCAGCCTACTGGGGTCATAAGACAGGAAGATCTGAGAAGCTCTCCAATGTCCCCGCGTACGTTCCAAGTAGAAAGCAAGTGCCCTCTTACAGTCCAGGGTATGCAGGACCACCTCTGCCCGGCTGGCATGCGGCCTGGGAAAGAAAATTGGAAGAACCACCTCTTGATTTGAGGTGGAAAGAAGAGACCACTTTCGGAAGGAACTTGGGGTGAGTGTGAAGGACCACCCTATTTCTGTAAAACCGTGTGTACGGTCTATCAGATACCAGAGCTTGCAGCTCACTCACACATCTGGCAGATGTGAGTGCCACCAGGAAGAGGACTTTCCAGGAAAGGAAGCACAGATGGCAAGTAGACATTGGCTCAAAAGGTGGGCGAGTAAGCTGCTGCAAGACCACATTAAAGTCCCACTCAGTTGCCGGAGGGCAAACAGGGGGCTTCAGTAGGAGTAGAACTCTGAGGAATCTGGACACCAAGAGGTGAGCAGAAAGAGGTTGACCTTCCACCTGATAGTGGTTCGCTGATAAAGCACTCAGGTGGACCCTGACAGAGTTAGACTTGAGGCCTAATTCTGAGAGGTGAAGCAGGTACTGCAACACCACTGGTACTGGGCAAGAGAAAGGATTTTCACTGCGCTGTTTACACCACACCTCAAAACTGTGCCACTTGAAGGCATAGGACTTCCTAGTGGATTGCCTCCTGGAGGCCAGCAACACTTCTTCCACATCTTTTGGTAGGAGAGGTGGGGCCAGCACTTCTTTCAGCAGCCATGCCATCAGGTTGAGTGACCTGAGGTTGGGGTGCAACAGAGAACCCTGCTCTTGAGATAGAAGGTCGGGCTGTATCCCCAGAGGGAGTGGAGTCTCCACCACCAGCTGGAGGAGAAGCGGAAACCAAGGCTGCCTCGGCCATCTGGGAGCTACCAGGATGACCAAGGCTCTGTCTAGCAGGATCTTGAACAGTGTTCGGGCCACCAGAGGCGTGGGAGAAAACACAGAGTAGGCCCATCGACCAAGAAATCAGAAAAGCATCGGCAGCCATCCTCAGAGGATGTGGCTGTCTGGAGCAAAACCTGGGCAACAGGTGATTTTGTGGACTTGCTAAGAGATCCATGGACAGAAGCCCTCAGCGGTGGAAAATCTGTTGGGCCACTTCCAGATTCAGTTGCCATTCGTGAGGTAGGAGAATTCTACTGAGCTTGTCCGCTAGGAAGTTCTCCTGACCAGGCAGGTAAACTGCTTTGAGAGACATTCTCTGCCTGACTGCAAGGGAGCAGAGGTCCAGGGTCTCCCGGCATAGGATTTGAGACCCTGTGCCCCCATTTGTTTATGTAGAACTTCGCTACTTGGTTGTCCATCTGTACCAAAGACTGATGTGAGAGAACATGACAGAAGGTCTGAAGAGCTAGACGGATCGCTCAAAGCTCTTGGAGGTTGATTTGGTGTGTCCTCTCCTGAGGAGACCATAGTCCCCGAGTGCATAAACCTTGGCAATGGGCTCCCCAGCCTAGCAAAGAGGCATCTGTTAGCACCCTTGTGTGCAAGGGAGTCTGGAAAGGTACTCCCTCGAGTAGGTTGGGTAGCTGAAGCCACCACTGCAACGACTTCACGAGTCGCTTGGACACCGCTACTCGGTCTCTGAGGTTGCCCGTGGCCTGTGTCCACTGGTCCCTGAGGCACCATTGAGCTGTTCTCATGTGCAGACGGGCATCTGGAGTCACATGTACTGTGGAGGCCATGTGGCCTAGAAGGAGCAAGAAAACTCTCGCTGGGATGTGGGTTTTCCGCCTGACTTGATGTACCAGGTCCAAAAGCCTTTGTGCCCTGACTATGGGTAAATAAGCCTGTGCCTGGAGGGAGCCAGTCGTGCCCCTATGAACTCCAAGTTCTGAGTGGGGAGCAAAGTAGACTTTGCATAGTTTATGACAAAGCCCAGATGCTGTAGCAGGTTTACTGTGCGCGATGTGGCATGTTGGGCCTCCTGGGTCAACAGGCCTCTGACTAGCAAGTCGTCCAAGTAGGGGAAAATGAAAATCCCTTGGCTTCTGATTAAGGCTGCTACCACAGCCAGGCATTTGGTGAATACCCTGGGAGTGGAGGCGAGACCGAAGGGAAGTACTCTGTACTGGAAGTGGTTTCCTCCCACCACAAATCTGAGATACTGTCTGTGGTCTGGATGCATGAGGATGTGTGTGTGTAAGCATCCTTCAGGTCTAAGGAGCATAGCCAGTCTCCATGGGTGGAGGTAAGGCAGCAGTATTCCAAGGGAAAGCATCTTGAACTTTTTCCTCACCAGGAACTTGTTCAGATTCTGCAAGTCGAGGATGGGCCGAAGGCCTCCAGTTCTCTTTGGTATGAGGAAATACCTGGAGTAGAAGCCTTGCCCTTGCAGGTAGTGGGGCACCGGTTCCACCACCTGATCCTTTATTAAGACCTGCCAACTCCTGCAAGAGGAGGTTCCTGTGCAGAGGGTGCCTGAGAGGCTCTCCTGGAAAGGAGGAGGAGGGGGGGTACCTGGCTGAAATGGAGTAAATAGCCCTTCTGAACTATTTGCAGGTCCCAGGAATCCACTGTGATGTCTGGTCATCTGTGGGCGTACAGGGTCAGCCTTCTTCCTGTGCATGGCCAAACCACTGCCAGGAAAGGAGCTATGCAGTGAGTCAAAAACCCACTTCCGGGTGGATAGGAGCCGGAGCTGGAGGCTTGGGGACCTTCTGCTTACGCGGGCCAGGCCCCTGTCCCCTGGCCTGCTGCCCCTGTTGGGTAGCCGGGGTGGCCTGATAGGTGGGGTAGTTGCGGTAAGCAGTATCCTTCCTCAGGAAAAAGGCCTTTTTGCCCGAGCCCCCCTTCTTGTGAGAAGGGGCAGAGGTCTTTTTCGAGAGCCTTGTCCTGGTCAAGTACTCGGACTCGATCTCCACAGCCTTTTCAGTCATGGGTTTGCTGGATAGGTTGTCACCTCGGCAGGGGACATCGACCAACTTGTCCTGCACCTATAACTCCAGATCCAACGACATTAGCCAGACCTGACAGCGTGCACCGATGCCGGCCACGGCTACTCAGTCCAAAGCCACGAAGGCGTCGTAGGCTGCTCGAGAAATAAATTTCAAGCACTCTCTAATCCGTGTTGACAAGGCCTTGAAGCACTGCAAGGGTTCCTCGGAGAAGCCAGCTGAGAACCTGGCAATCTCCTTTGCCAGATCCCGCAAGTACATGCCCATATACAGCTGATAGGTCTGGACACAGCATGAGAGCATCGAGCCCTGGAAGCACTTTCTGCCAAGGGCATCCAGGTTCCGGGCCTCCCAGCCAGGGGGCACCAAGGAGTGTGTTTTTTGGGTCTTGAGCCGTTGCATGGCTGATTCCACAATCATGGGAGTTGTGCGGCAGCTGCGCTTTCTGGAACCCAGAGCTCTTACGGACTTGATATATGGAATCGACCCGTTTGCTGAGAACCGGCATCGAGGCCGGGGACTCCCACATGCGGAGCATCAGCCGTTCCAACATCGGCGGAACTGGAACAGTAAGGGCATCCCTCAGGGGAAAATCATACTGGAGAGCCTCAAGCTCCTCGGCTCTGGGCTCCTCCTCGGACTCAGCTGGGAATGCCAAAGCCTTGGCCATGTCCCTGGCAAAGTCTGAGAACCTGGTATCCTCCGGAGGGGACGTTCTCCGAGGCTCCGAGCCCGGTGAGTCCGATGGTATGCACTGGGTTCGGTGGGTGTCTGGAGACTCTTCATCCTCTGTCTCCCATGCCAAATCCTCCAAGAAGGAATCGAGTGGCTCCGGCCGTGAAAGCTTCGGAATCGAGTGGCTCCGGCCGTGAAGGCTTCGGACCCGACCGCCCCGGCGTCAACGACCTTGGTCACGAACGGGAGGTCAAGGGAGACCATGGCCGAGGATTGACTCGAGATCTTATCGGCTCGGCCTCTGGGGTCGACTTAGACGTCGATGTACCGGTGGTCGGGGCGGATGGACCGGTGAGAATGGCTATCAGCACCCTCTGCTGCTCCATGAAGACAGCCATGCTGCTCTCAAGGGCTGTCAACCTGAGACCAAGCTCAGAAGACTCCGCAGCCTCCGGCTCGGGTCCCTTTCTCCCGGAGGAGAGTCCACGAGAACAGAAGATATTACCTTACTCGGCATCTCTGGCTCCGTGCGAAGTAGCTTGGCCGGCTTCTCAGACTCCGAGGGCCCAGGGCGGCGATCAGGGCTCCGCGATCTGGAACCTGAGAGCCCAGGCCGATCAGAGGCCTCCAACGACGCCACCCTCATGAACTTTTTCTTCCTCCGGTGTTCCCAGGAAGGAGACCCCTGCTCAGAAGACCCATGACGGTGCTCGGGGTCAGACTCCCAAGACGTTGAAGCTTCTGATGAGGTCTGGGCTCAGACGGATGCGGACTCCGAGAAAAGTCTTTCACATTGATGCTGCAGACTAAGTGCCTTGGAAGACATCTTGCCACACGGACCACAGGCCACCGGGTCATGGTTGGGTCCGAGGCATCAGAGGCAGCAGTCGTGTGTGTCGGTGAGGGACATTAATTTTTTACACAGATCACACTTTTTGAACCCGCTGGCAGCCATCGGGGGGAAAAAGGGCCCCTGCAAGGTCAAACGATGACCGGCTGCCAGTGAAAAATAAAAAGAGCACGAACGCTAGTCTCAAAGGACAAAAACCGAAAAACTTTGACCGGGCTCGATATCAGTGTACTGAGCCGAGACGGGAAAGGGAACCGGCGTCAAACCGGACCGAAAAACTAAAATTTTGCAGTTTTGAGACACTTTTTCCCTGGATGAAAGCAGGACCACGTCCAAAGGGCTCCGCGGAAAAAGGGAGACTGAGCAAGATGGCACCCTTGGGCGGGAAGGGGACTGCGCATGCGCATGGCAATCCCAAAGGCTTTCTTTGAAAGCTGGGGAATTGCTCCACACGAGTCACCCATATGTGAGGACTGACTTCCTGCTTGTTCCTGGAGAATAACCTCTCTTTGCCCATAGACAGACTGGGAAGAGAACACCTTAGCAAATTACTGGTCAACATTCAAACCATGACAATCAGCATTTTTTTTTTACCCACAGCTGCTGAGGTAAACAAAAAAAAAATACAGATACAGTGCCTTGTGAAAGTATTCATTCCCTCAGTTTTTGTCCTGTTTTGTCGCATTACAATCTGGAATGAAAATGTAGGTTCATTTGGATGTTAGATAATGGACCTAACAATATAGTCCAAATTGGTGAAGAATGACAATAAAATACCTTGTATATATTTAAAAAAAAAGTAAAAACAAAGGTTGCGAGTGTATATGTATTCATCCCTTTTGCTGATACCCCTAAATAAGATTTGCTCAACCAAATAACCTCAGAAGTCACATTAGTTGATTAGGGTCCACCTGTGTGCAATCAGCATCACATGATCTGTCACATGATGCCTGTATAAATATACCTGTTCTGAAAGGCCCCTAGCTCTGAAACACCACTAAGCAAGCAACATGAAGACCAAGGAGCACTCCAAACAGGTCAGAGACAAAGTTGTGGAGAAGTATAGATCAGGGTTGGATTACAAAAAATATCCTAAATTCTGAATATCCCACAGAGCACCATTAAATCCATTATAACGAATTGGAAAGAATATGGCAACACTACAAACCTGAGAAGAGAAGGCCGCCCACCAAAACTCACAGACCGGGAAAGCAGGGTACTAATCAGAGATGCCACAAAGACACCAAGGATAATATACTGAAGGAGCTACAAAGATCCACAACAGAGATGGGAGTATCTGTCCATAGGACCACTTTAAGCGTACACCCCATAGAACGGGGCTTTATGGAAGAGTGGCCAAAAGGAAAAATTAGACCTTACCTGCTAATTGTCTTTCCTTTAATTCTCTCCAGGCCAGTCCAGGAAATCAGGGTAGTCAGCCTCCTTCAGCAGCCGAGGACTGAAATACATAGAGTCTTGACACCTCCCTATCTGACTCCCCCTAGCGCCCCCGGCTCAGTCTTCTTTTGACAAAGCATCTAGGACCACACTCAGAAAAAGTTTGAACCTGAACTATCTTAAACAAAAACCAAACTAACCTTCTTTATCATGGGAAAGTCCTATCACTCCCCCCTTTGAAACTCTTTTGAATTTCATCTCCTTCGGCTTCTTAGTTAGTTACGTATTGCCTTTAGTCTTTGACTCTCCTATAAAATCATTCTATCTATCCCAGAACGGCATTAACCACCCTCCCCGCTCGAAGGGAGAGCAGAATAAACAGAGCCATCCCGAAGAACTTGCAGCCAGCCCACGAACACATCCTGACTGGGGCTGTCCCCAGATCTTCATAAACCCAAGATCGCAGCACTACTCCAGATTCCGAAATGACCGGGTGGGCCCTGGACTGGCCTGGAGAGAATTAAAGGAAAGACAATTAGCAGGTAAGGTCTAATTTCTCCTTCCTCTTCATCTCTCCAGGCCAGTCCAGGAAATCAGGGATGTACCAGAGCAGTACCTAAACACGGGAGGGACTCGCAAGCCCAGCTAAAATAGCCGACGCTCCCACGCTCCGAGATTGGTTGTTACATTCTGCTACTCGGAAAGAGATTGTGACTCAAACATCTCAGGTGCCATCTGGTGAGGTTAATAAGAAAATAATTGGAGTTTTACCTTATATGATAGGTTCGCTGCAAATAGTAGCCCTTTTACGTAAACATTGGCACATTTTGCAACTTGATCCTGTTTTTCAACAAGACCTTATGATTGCGTATCAACGTGGTGTGAATATTAGAGATTTTGTAGTACACTCTATAACAAGATTTGAGCATCCGGAGGAACCCCGGCCGACAGTGGGACATTTCCCTTGTAAATCTTCTCGCTGCCAATGTTGTTCACAATCACAAACCAGTGTCACATGGATGCATATTCCCACGGGACGAATCATTCCGTTAAAATGGCATACAGATTGTACATCTTCTTTTGTAGTTTATGTTCTCACATGCCCTTGTGGTTTGCATTATATAGGTCGCACGATTCGCCCTGTGAAAAAATGTCTTTCAGAACATAAATCTCGGATTCACACCAAAACACTTTCTGCCCCTTTAGTAGCTCATTGCCTTCAAATGAATCATGCATTCACTGATTTTCTCTGGTGTATTTTGGATTTTGTGCCTGACAGCACCCGCAGGGGGGAAATTCTCTCAGATACTGACGCCGCCGGCTCAAAAGGCGGTTCCATCAATGCTTCCAGAACCAAATTTAGGTCCCAAGACGGCACTAGCGGACGAAAAGCCAGACGCACCAACTTAACCACACAAAAAAAAACGAACGATGTCCTGGTGAGCTGCCAAGGAGCACCCTGAAGTCGGCCCCTATAGCAAGCTAGCGCCGCTACCTGTACCTTCAAAGAACTCAAAGCTAGCCCTTTATCCAGGCCAGCCTGCAGGAATAGCAAGATGTAAGGAACCACCAAACGGCTGAACACCTCTTTCAGCACACCAATTTTTGAAGATACGCCATATGCAAATATAAGCTAAGGACGTGGAACGCTTCAGAGAGTTCAACATGGCAGTGATTACTGCCACCGAGCACTGTTCCCTCTAAGCTGTGCGCGTGTGCGCGCGCACACACCTCGCTGAGCGAGCGCACATATTTTACAACAGAGTGCACAAAAATTGTGGTTCTGATTCTGATAGAAAACAACACAGACGTCTTAAAATTTAAAAGTTGTGATTGTAATTACTAGAAATTCTCCGCTTCATTTCGTAATCATCTATTTCCATTTAATTTGATTAAAATCAATGTGGTGTACATACTGTATTCTGACATGTAGTCAAATTTTAAAGCATATAACTCCGAGTGTCGTTATGTGGCGCACAAAAATTTAACCTTCCTTCAAAAGCTGCACAGCTGATATTTTATGCGCACACAGCCTACAGAAAATTAGAGGGAATATTGCCACCGAGTACCCCCGGTGTTGTAATCGGCGCCTTTCAAGAGCCAAGCCGTAAGTGAGAACAGATCCACTTGCGGCATCCAGATCGGACCCTGGTTCAACAGATTGAAGAGGAAGATTACCCAATCGGCCCAAACAGTAGGCTCGATGCATAGACAAGATAAAATCTGCCGAAAAATGAGCTTCAAAAGCTCTCCTGCATCCCGGACACCCCCCATTTGGCCTTTGATTTTGTTTTGCTCTGCTTCTTATGAGGCGTGGGAGAAACGGCAGCTGCCTGTAAAATGGCCACCATTCCCGCCTTCTCGTAGCCCGCTAACTTAGACACCGTGCTGTCCATGGAAGCTGCCTTATCCTCCATTAAGCAGGCCAAAAACCTCTGTTACTACTGTGCCGAACGCAAGTACGGCACACCCCCACAGAAGACAAACCTCGGCCACCCCCGCACTGCACACACCGCCGCTACCGAAAGCATGCACTAGCAGAACACCTCGATTCGCTCCTACCCCACGAACCACTGGCCGTTGAAGCACTGCTAGCTGACCGCCGTATGAGCGTCGTTAGCATGGGACCCTATCTTACCTTCTAACGCAGCCGAAGACTGTCACTGAACGCCCGCAGCTAGCGGAACTAATTTGTCCGCTCAGAAGGCAGGTGGTGTGCTATGGGACTCCCAGACACACTCCCCGTCGGACAGCTAAGTCGGCCGCGCTTCTTCCACGAAGCAGGCTCTGCCTCTGCTGTCTCTCCGATTAACCACCCACTCACTTCCAAACAAATGGTTTCGTTTCTGGTGTTACTGCCCTGCTAGGGCAAGCTAGACCCTCCTTATCGGCTGCTGCTTTAACAAATCCCTTTTTTTTTTCTTTACACTTTTGCTAATCAATCCGGGAGCCTAGCTAAAACCGATCCGTCCTAGCTGCTGAGGACTGAAAGACTGAGCCGGGAGCACTAGGGGGAGTCAGATAGGGAGGTATCAAGACTATGTATTTCAGTCCTCAGCTGCTGAAGGAGGCTGACTACCCTGATTTCCTGGACTGGCCTGGAGAGATGAAGAGGAAGAAAGTCATTGCTTAAAGAAAGTAGTAAGAAAAATAGAAATTACACTAACCTGGTAATTGTAGTTCCTGGAGGGTCCAGTTTAGTCCTCCACATCTGGGTAGTGCCCCTCCTCCCGCAGCAAAGAGACTGGACCAATCAAATTCTTTTCCTCGTCTGGATGCATGCTGCAGGAGCTCCCATCAGCCCCCCAGTGAACTAGTAACATAGCAGACTCAAAGAAGCAACACTCAAGAAAAATAGTTAACTAATCCTATAGGGAAAGCAAAGAACAACCTCCCCAAAAAAAACAGGATCCCTCCCCAAACGAGGGAGCCGAAGACGTGCAGAATACCTCTACCTCTGCGTAGGCACAAAGAGAGAGACACAAACGCGGCCACGCAACCGGACTAACAAAAAGAACGGAAAACCCCGAAAAAAAACGAGGATCAAGACACTCGCGTACCGAACTCTCTTCATATCAGCATCAGCGCGCCGCGCCGAAAAACAGTATAGTCTCGGGAGGGAAGGAGGACTAAACTGGACCCTCCAGGAACTACAATTACCAGGTTAGTGTAATTTCTATTTCCTGAGCGGTCCTCCAGTTTAGTCCTCCACATCTGGGAAGTACCAGAGCAGTAATCACCGGGAGGGACCTTGCCAACTGGCGCATAAAACAGACGAACCAAAACACGAATCGTGCGACGCCATGACATCCAGCCGATAGTGCTTACTGAAAGCATGGAGTGACGACCAAGTAGCCACCTTGCAAATCTCTACTGGTGGAACAAGACTGTGCTCCGCCCAGGATGTCGCTTGCGCTCGAGTAGAATGGGCTCGTAAGCCCAGCGGAACTGGGCGACCCTTCAAAAGGTACGCCGACGCGATGGCTTCCTTAAGCCATCTGGCAATAGAAGACTTCGCCGCTGCCTCTCCCTTTCTCTTTCCACCAAAAAGGATGAAGAGACGGTCAGTCTTATGGAAAGATTCGGAAACCTTCAGGTATCGCCGGAGCACCCGCCGAACATCCAAACGATGCAACCCGCTGTCAGACGCATCCGGCCCTTCAGAGTTGAAGACGGGAAGGAAAACGGACTGATTCAAATGAAAAGGAGACACTACTTTAGGAAGGAACGAAGGAACAGGTCTCAAAACCACTCTATCCCTTGAAAAAGATAGGAAAGGTTCCCTACAGGACAGCGCCTGCAACTCAGAAATCCGTCTAGCTGAACAGATGGCTACCAGAAACACAGTTTTCAGCGTCAAATCCTTAAGAGACGCCAAGTGAAGCGGCTCAAACAGTTGCCGTACCAACCCTTGTAGCACTAGATTCAAGTCCCACGGAGGAATCGTCACCCTGCGCAAAGGCCGTAGCCGGAACACCGCCCTCATAAAACGTTGTACATCCGAGTGTGCTCCTAGGGGAAGCCCTAAAACTTTACCCCGGAAGCATGCGAGAGCAGCTAACTGTACTTTTAGGGAACTGGCCGCTAGACCCTTGTCAAACCCATCCTGCAAGAAACCGAGTATGGTGGGCACGGACGCAGTCGCCGCCCGAATAGTGTGTCGTGAACACCAATCCTCAAAAATCCTCCAGATCCGCACATAAGTGAGCGACGTGGAGGACTTTCTGGCCCGCAGAAGAGTGGCAATGACCGCCGACGAATAGCCTTTCTTCTTTAGCCTAGCTCTTTCAATGGCCATACCGTAAGCGAGAATCGATCCACCTGCGGCATCCGCAGTGGTCCCTGGACTAAGAGGTCCGGCAAGAGAGGGAGCCGCCAAGCCACTCCGTCCAGAAGCCGCACCAGATCTGCATACCAAGGACGTCGGGGCCAATCCGGCGCCACCAGAAGAACCTTCCCCCGGTGCGCCTCTATTCGTTGAATCACGCGACCGATCAATGCCCATGGAGGAAAAACGTACAGGAGACCGGATTCGGGCCAAGACCGAATGAGCGCGTCGATGCCTTCCAACATCCGCTCTCTGCGCCTGCTGAAGAAGCGACTTGTTTTCGCGGATTGGTAGGTCGCCATGAGGTCCATGATTGGAGTCCCCCACCTGCGAACTATCTGAGCGTAGATTTGCGGGTGAAGCTCCCACTCCCCGGCATCCACCTGCACTCGGCTGAGAAAATCCGCTGTCACATTGTCCTTCCCCGCGATATGTGCTGCCGAAAGGGCTAGTAAGCGGGACTCCGCCCACTGAAACAGAATGTCGGACTCCTCCTCCATGGCTCTGCTTCCCATTCCGCCCTGGTGGTTGAGGTAGGCCACCGTTGCCGAATTGTCGGAGAGAACTCGCACTGCTTGACCCGTTACCAAGGATTCGAACGCTTGCAGTGCCCGCATCACCGCTCGCAGCTCGAGACGGTTGATCGACCAAGAGGCTTCCAGAGCCGACCAAGTCCCCTGTGCGAAACGATCCGCACAGTGAGCTCCCCAGCCTGCTAGGCTCGCATCCATCAATACAGGTACCCAGACAGGCTGTTCGAGAGGAACCCCCGCCTGCAACGACCGGGAGCTCAGCCATCATTGTAACGACCGACGAACTCAACCCGGACACGGAAGTCACCGGCTGAGAGAATCTGTCTGATTCGACCAACGACGCAAGAGTGCCCTCTGAAGCGGACGCATATGAAACCTGGCCCAGGGAACCACTTCCAGAGTCGACGCCATTGTCCCCAAGACACGCAGGTACCACCAAGCCGAGGGCGCCGGGAGACCTAAAAACTGACGAATCAGAGACCGCAGGGCTTTCGCTCGGCAGTCTGGCAATAACACCACTCCGTTCGCCGTGTCGAAGAGGACCCCGAGATATTCGAGGGATTGGGTTGGAACCAAGTGACTCTTCTTCGCGTTGACCACCCAACCGAGACTCTGAAGAAGACCGATCACTCTGCTCGTGGCTTGCAAACTTTCGCCCTCGGACTTCGCCCGAATCAACCAATCGTTGAGGTAAGGGTGAACGAGAATCCCTTCCTTTCGTAGCGCCGCCGCTATCGCCACCATAACCTTGGTGAAAACACGCGGCGCTGTGGCTAGGCCAAACGGCAGCGCTTGAAACTGATAAGGCCCCCACGGGACGGTGAATCTTAGAAACTTTTGATGAGACGCTCTGATTGGAATATGCAAGTAGGCCTCCGAAAGATCCAGGGACGTCAAGAACTCCCCCTGTCGGACTGCAACTATGACCGACCGAAGAGTCTCCATGCGGAAGTGAGGCACACGCAGACAACGATTCACTCCTTTGAGATCTAAAATAGGACGAAGCGACCCGTCCTTCTTTGGCACCACGAAATAAATAGAATACCAACCTGCTCCGCGATCGGACTCTGGAACGGGCACTATCGCTCCCAAGGCCACAAGACGGTCCAACGTCAACCGAACAGCCAGAACTTTTTGTTGGCCCTTGCATGGGGACAGAACGAAAGAATCTCGTAGAGGACAAGCTAGCTCCAAAGCGTACCCGTCCCGCACGATCTCGAGCACCCACTGGTCGGAAGTTATCTGGACCCAGGAAGAAAGAAAGTGACGAAGACTACCTCCGATCACTTGACCTCCTTCCGGGGCCCGCCTCGCTTCATTGTGGCTTGCGATTAAAGGAAGAAGAGGCAGAGGAGGAGGCAGCCGAGAACCCTCTACCTGCTCCTCGAAAGCCTCGAAAGCTGGGGGATCGAGCCGCAGATCTGCCTCGTTGGAAACCCCCAAAACGGGAAGAGCGGAACCTACGAAAATCTCGAAATTGACTCAGAGGAAACAGATCTACTTTGTCGAGTCCTATCCTACGGAAGCCTGCTGCCTTTAGATTCTCCGAGATCCTTAACTAACTTATCCAGGTCCTCCCCAAACAGCAGTTTACCCTTAAAGGGAAGCTTGCGGAGTCGCGATTTAGAGGACCCGTCGGCCGACCAATTACGGAGCCAAAGAGTCCTGCGAGCCGCCACAAGGGAAGCCATGCTGTTTGCTAACGTACGGATCAAATCATAATGAACATCCGCCAAATAGGCCGAACCAGATTCCAAGCAGGTCATTTCCAACGATGCCTGCTGGTCGAGATGAGGGTCCTGCCGCAAATGCTGAGCCCATCTCAAGCAGGCCCTGGACACCCAGGCCCCGCAAATAGAGGCCTGCAAAGACAAAGCATTGGCTTCAAAAGCCTGCTTTAACAATCCTTCCACCTTACGATCCTGAGTGTCTTTCAAAGCAGCACTGCCTTCAACCAGTATGGTGGTCTTCTTGGTCACTGCCGAAACCGCAGCATCGACCCGTGGCGAGCGGAACTTCTCTTTGTCCTTGTCCGCCAAAGGATACAGACGGTTCAGCGTCCTCACACCCTTCAAACCGGACTCAGGCTGGTCCCATTCAGCCTGAATCATCTGATCCACCACTCGATGTACGGGAAACACCACTTGAGAATCCCGCACCGCCTGAATCAGAGGATCTTCCAATGTTTCCTCCTCCACAGGCCGCGCAGCCGCCAAATTAAGCGCCTGGAGGGATTCCGTAACCAAGGGAACCAGCTCCTCCTTACGAAACACCCGTATGATGCGGGCCTGGTCCTCCGGCTCCGGAATCTCCCCCTCTTCCAATTCGTCAGCCCTGTCTTCGGATGCCAGTTCAGACCATTCCATCTCCTGGCAGTCGAAATCAGGGAGATCCTTTTCCGAGGAACGCAACCACTTGGCTGCCTTTGGGACATCCACTCCCGCCGTCTCCCCCTTAAGCAACAGGGAAGCCTGCGTAAGTGAAGAATCCTCCGGCAATTTTCCCAAACGCCCTTTTTGGAAGGCTTGATGCATCAGCAGCACAAAATCCGGAGAAAAATCGCCCAAAAAGGTCGCAGCTACTCCCAGTGCCTGCAGAACCCCTTGAGCAGAAGGAGCAGAGGGGGAAGAGGGTCCGAGAAGACCAGAAGACAGCCCTTCCCCAGATAATACTGGAGGGTATACGGGCTCCAAAAGCTCTTTGGTTGCCATCCGGGGCTCCAGCTCCGCCGTTCCAAGAGCGCAAACGCTGCAAACCCCGGCATCAGACACAGAACCCTTACGGGAACCGCAGATCACGCACTGTGGTTGCACAGGCATGAAGGCAGAGCAGCAAGCAAACTGAATACCACTGGCACAGAAGAAAAAGGAGAAAATGAGTTCTTTAAAAGGAGGGAAATAGCCAGCAGAGCCCCTCAAAACCTGCAATTCCTGTTGTGTCTTTTTTTTTTTTTTCACAGAGAAAGAGCCTCTCTCCCTGCCCGAACGCTAACAGGAGAAGCCCGCTAAGCCCAGGGAAGCCGCTGAACGGATCGCCGAAAAAGCAGGAAACCGCGATTAAAATGGCCGCCGCTACGGCGGCAGGGAAAAAAAGGCGGTAAAACAAGAAACAAAAGAAAAACGCCACGATCACCGACGGCTGCGGGCACTGAGCTCCAAGACGGCAGAAGCAGAAAAATGTAACCCGACGGCCAGAGACTTACCGCTGAAGCTGAGAGAGAGAGATAGACGGGTGCTTAGGGCCGGCAGAGAAAAAATCCCTGGCCGGTGAGCCGAGCGATGTAGGTCTTCCGGGTCTGTGCTGAAGGTACCCCCACCGACAAGAGTCGGTGTCAAACAGTGCTAAATCTCTCCTCCGTGCAGTTCGAGGAGGAGAGATCGCAAGTCTCGATGACGCCCGAAGTGCCTCCGCCAAGCAGGAAGCAGAAGGGCAGTGCAAGCTCTGCTCCCCCGTGTCACTCAACAGGCCTTTAAAAAAAAAAAAAAAAAAAAAGAGACAGGCCCTAACCAAAAAGAAAAAAAAAATTAAACAGATGAGCAAAACAACCCCAAAAACCTAACTGGTGTTTCCTAAAGGGATCCTAAAGTGAGCCCAGGGACAGGCTCACACGTCCTCCTGCTGCAAGGAGACTGGACACACTGGGGGGCTGATGGGAGCTCCTGCAGCATGCATCCAGACGAGGAAAATAATTTGATTGGTCCAGTCTCCTTGCTGCGGGAGGAGGGGCACTACCCAGATGTGGAGGACTAAACTGGAGGACTGCTCAGGAACACGTTTGGAGTTTGTACAAAGCATGTGGCGGACCCTCCCAAACACATGGAAGGCGGTTTTCTGGTCAGATAAGATGAAAATTGAACTTTTTGGCCATCATGGGAAACACCATGTGTGGCACAAACCCAACACTTCCCATCACCCCTAGAACACCATTCCCACATTGAAACATGGTTGTGGCAGCATCATTCTGTGGAGATGTTTTTCATCGGCAGGGACAGGAAAACTGGCCAGGAAACTGGTTAGGATTGAAGAAACGATGGATGGCACTAAATACAGGGTAATTCTTGAGAAAACCTGTTTGTCTGCCAGAGATTTGAGAATGGGATGAAGGTTCACCTTCTAGGACAATGACCCTAAACATACCGCTAAAGCTACACTGGAGTGGTTTAAAGGGAAATATTTAAATGTCTTGGAATGGCCTAGTCAAAGTCCAGACCTCAATCCAAATGAGATTTTGTGGCATGATTTGAAAATAGATGGGTTGCATTGATGTACAGCAAACAGAGTTGGAGCAGTTTTACCTTGAGGAATGGGTGAAAATCCCAGGGGCTAGATGTGTTAAGCTAACAAAGACATATCCCAAGAGACTTGCAGCTGTACTTGCAGCAAAAGGTGGCTCTAAAAAGTATTGCCGGAAGGTGGGTGGGGGGAGGGGGGGATACCTATGACACTCCTGGTTTCAGGGGGGGTTGTCTTAATTATTGTTTGTGTCACAATAAAGGATATTTTGCACCTTCAAAGTGGTAGGCATGTTGTGCATATCACAAGATGCTAACCTCCAAAACTCCATTTTAATTCCAGGCTTTAATACAACAAAACAGGACAAACACAGAGGGGATGAATGCTTTCACAAGACACTGTAGATAAAGAGTGGCAGAATCCAGATGGTAGCTGCCACTGAATATTCAATTTCAATGGTGACCAGCAGATAGTGGCAATATTCAGACACTATGCAGATAGCCAACTGTGTAAAGTTAGGCCTGCCTTTTATGTGGCCTAACTTTATGCAGTTTGTTATCCCATCTGGACAGTGCCACAATAATCATTAGAAATATTCAGCGGCACTATCCAAATATGTAACTCCCTACCAAATCATCTACGTGCAATAATCGACTTAACGGCTTCAAAAAGAATCTGAACACACATCTATTCCAAGAACACCTTGGCAGGGAATACTAACACTCTGTACACACCCCTACCCAGGACCCTTCCTCTTCCCCTCCCCTCCGTCTCAAACCCCCAACCTATCTATAAATCCTCTCTAGCTTTATACTCTTCCCACTGCAAGGTGCAGGATATCACCCATCCCCTCTGCTGTCTATAATCACTGATATGCCTATACCCTAATACAGGTGAGTAACTACGCTTTATAGATGTGATGTAACAGGTGTTCTCCAGGAGCAGCAGGAATCAGTCCTCACATATGGGTGACGTCGGCGCCGACGGAGCCCTCGCGGAGCAATTTCCCCAGCTTTCAAAGAAAGCCTTTGGGAATTGCAGCGTGCATGCGCGGTCCCCTTCCCGCCCAAGGGGGCCATCTTGCTCAGTCAGATGACATAGCTAAAAGACAGCAAAGAAATTAGCAAAAACTAAATGATAGGACTGCAACTCCAAGGGGAGGAGGGAGGGTTGTGAGGACTGATTCCTGCTGCTCCTGGAGAACACCTGTTCTCCAGGAGCAGCAGGAATCAGTCCTCACAACCCTCCCTCCTCCCCTTGGAGTTGCAGTCCTATCATTTAGTTTTTGCTAATTTCTTTGCTGTCTTTTAGCTATGTCATCTGACTGAGCAAGATGGCCCCCTTGGGCGGGAAGGGGACCGCGCATGCACGCTGCAATTCCCAAAGGCTTTCTTTGAAAGCTGGGGAAATTGCTCCGCGAGGGCTCCGTCGGCGCCGACGTCACCCATATGTGAGGACTGATTCCTGCTGCTCCTGGAGAACACCTGTTACAGGTGAGTAACTACTCTTTCTCCAGGACCAAGCAGGAAGTCAGTCCTCACATATGGGACTCCCTAGCTTAAGGCTACCGGAGACCTCAAGCGGAAAAATGAGCTCCCTCTAGCTCAGTAGCACAGAAGGAAGGAATCTTCTAGGAAAAGGCCCCCGACCGGTAGCCCAAGACCAGGGCCGGAGGGTAGGAGTTGCCTAAACCTCAAAGAAATTATGGCGGACTGCCTGACCGAAAGCACTGTCCCTGCGGGACTCCCTCTCCAGGCAGTAATGGGCCGCAAAAGTCTGGCTTGAAGACCAAGTAGCGGCCCGGCAGATGCCTGCCAACGGAACAGAGCGGAGATGAGCCACTGACGCAGCCTTCGCCCTTACACGATGAGTCATGACACGACCCTCCAACGAGAGGCCAGCTGCCCCATAAGCCCAAGCGATACAGTCAGCAACCCATATGGACAAAGTACGCTTGGAGACAGGTAGCCCCAACTTATTGGGGTCAAAAGAAACTAAGAGCAAAACAGCCCTCCTATGCTCCCGCGTACGGTCAAGGTAGAAGGACAAGGCCCTCCTACAGTCCAGGGTATGCAGGACCATTTCAGCCCGGCTGGTGTGCGGCCTGGGAAAGAAGGTCGGAAGAACCACCTCCTGGTTGAGATGAAAAGGAGAAACCACTTTTGGAAGAAACCTAGGGTGAGTCCGTAAGACTACCCTATTCCTGTAGAACCTAGTATAAGGAGGATCAGACACTAGGGCCTGCAGTTCACTAACGTGCCTAGCAGAGGAAAGGACTACCAAAAACAAGGTTTTCCAGGAAAGAAAACGAAGAGGGCAGGTAGCCATAGGATCAAAGGGCGGACAGGTAATCCGCTGCAAGACCACATTCAAATCCCATTCAGGGGCTGGTGGGCGCAAAGGAGGCTTAAGGAGAAGGAGGCCTCGGAGAAAACGAGCCACCAAAGGGTGGTTGGAAAGAGGTCTGCCATCCACCGGTGCGTGATGCGCAGAGAGAGCACTGAGGTGGACCCTGACAGAGTTGGACTTAAGGCCCAGATTGGAGAGGTAAAACAAATATTGCAAGACCACTGCCACCAAGCAGGAAAAGGGATTCTCAGACTGCTGAGCACACCACACAGAGAAACGATGCCACTTAAGAGCGTAGGACTTCCGGGTGGAGGGCAGCCTGGAGGCCAAGACGACCTCTTCCACCTCCCGAGGCAGCAGGAGGGGAGCAAGGACTACCCTTTCAGCAGCCAGGCCATCAGATGAAGGGACCGGAGGTTGGGGTGTAGGAGAGTCCCCTGATCCTGTGACAGGAGATCGGGTTGAAACCCCAGAGGAAGAGGAGTGTCCACCGCCAGCTGCATCAGAAGCGGGAACCAGGGCTGTCTCGGCCACCGGGGAGCCACTAGGATCATCGAGGCTCTGTCTCTGAGAACCTTGAAGAGCGTCCGAGACACCAGTGGCATGGGAGGAAAGGCATACAAGAGGCCTGTGGACCATGGAATCAGAAAAGCATCCACCGCTACTCTGAGAGGATGCGGTTGTCGAGAGCAGAATCTGGGAAGTTGCCGGTTCAGAGGACTGGCAAATAGATCCATGGTGGGGAGGCCCCACTTGAGAAAGATCCGTTGAACCACCAACGGATCCAATCTCCACTCGTGTGGTTGGAGGATCCTGCTCAGCTTGTCTGCCAGGTAATTTTCCTGACCTGGGATAGACAGCTTTGAGGAGGATGCCGTGGCTGACGGCCCAAGAGCACAGTTTTTGTGCCTCCTGACAGAGAAGGAAGGAGCCTGTGCCTCCTTGTTTGTTCACGTAGAACATTGCAACTTGATTGTCCATCTGGACCAGCACAGACTGGTGAGAAGTGAGGTGGGAGAAGGCTCTCAGAGCTAGGCGGATGGCTCTGAGCTCCAGGAAGTTTATCTGCTGAGCAGACTCCCAAGGAGTCCAGAGGCCTTGAGTACATGTCCCTTGGCAATGTGCTCCCCAACCCAGGAGAGAAGTATCGGATGTCAGTACCTGAGAAGGCAGAGGAAATTGAAAATCCACTCCCAGCACTAGGTTTGGCAGATGAAGCCACCACCGCAGAGAAGAGACCAGCAGGTCGGATATCTGTACTGAGTCCGCTAGGCTTCCTGTGGCCTGATGCCATTGAGTGCGAAGGCACCACAGAGCAGGACGCATGTTCAGGCGGGCACTGGGGGTTACATGAACCGTGGAAGCCATATGGCCGAGCAGTCTCAGAAATTGCCTAGCAGAGACCAGGGAATTGCTGTGAAAGTGGCTGGCAAGATCCATGAGCCTGTGGGCCCTGTCCAGAGGCAGGAAGGCCTGCGCCTGAAGAGTGTCCAACCTGGCGCCTATGAATTCGAGATTTTGAGAGGGGAGCAAAGTGGACTTTGCGAAGTTTATGACAAATCCCAAGTGCTGGAGTAGAGTCACAGTGCGATGAGTGGCCTGAGTGGCTTCTTGGGAAGACTGGGCTCTGATGAGCCAGTCGTCCAAGTATGGAAACACAAAAAGGCCTTGAAGTCTTAGATAGGCCGCCACTACTGCTAGGCATTTGGTGAACACCCTGGGGGCGGAGGACAGGCAGAAGGGCAGTACTCTGTACTGGTAATGATTTCCTCCCACAACAAACCTGAGGTATTGCCTGTGGTCTGGATGAATAAGGATGTGAGTATACGCATCCTTTAGATCTAAGGAGCATAGCCAGTCTCCCTGCTGGAGGTAGGGCAGCAGGATTCCAAGGGTAAGCATCTTGAACTTTTCCCTTTCCAGGAACTTGTTGAGGTTGCGCAAGTCCAGGATGGGTCTGAGGCCTCCTGTTCTTTTTGGTATCAGAAAGTACCTGGAATAAAAGCCGTGACCTCTCAGGTGGTAGGGCACCAGTTCCACAGCCTGTTCCTGAAGAAGACTTGCTAACTCCTGAAGGAGTAAGTCCCTGTGCAGAGGGAGTCTTGGAGGCTCCCCTGGAAAGCAGGAGGGAGGTACCTGGTGAAAGTGTAGAAGATAGCCTTTTTGAACTATATGAAGCACCCAGGTATCTGAGGTGATGGCTGACCACCTGTGGGCAAAGTGGACCAGCCGGCCTCCTGTGCTGAGAGAAACCAGTGGAGGGGAAGAAGCTATGCTGATGGAGTCAAAAACCCCCACCCTGCTGAGCAGGGGCCGGAGTTGTGGGCTTGGGGCCCTGCTGCCTACGGGACCCATTACCCCGTCCCTTGGCCTGCTGACCCTGTTGGGGAGCTGCTGAGGCCTGATAATGAGGGTAGTGTTTATAGGCAGCCGCCTTCCTCGGGTAAAAGGGCTTTTTCCCCCAAGCCCTTCTTCTGAGAAGGGGCAGAGGTTTTTCTGGACAGCCGAGTCCTGGTCAGAGTCTCGGTCTCGATCTGTGCAGCCTTTTCAGCCATGGGCTTGCCAAAGAGGTTTTCACCTCTACAGGGGACATCGACCAACTTGTCCTGTACCCATGGCTCGAGGTCGGATGACTGAAGCCAAGCCTGTCGGCGGGCACCAATGCCGGCTCCAGCTACCCGAGCCGATGCTTCGAAGCCATCGTAGGCTGCTCGAGAGATAAACTTCGAGCACTCCCGAATACCAGTGGACAAGGCCTGGAACCTCTGCACAGGTTCCTCGGAGAAACCAGCAGAGAACCCGGCAATCTCCTTTGCCAGGTCCTGGAGATACATGCCCATGTAGAGCTGGTAGGTCTGGACTTGACAAGCAAGCATAGAGCCCTGGAAGCACGTCCTACCGAGGGCATCCAGGTTCCGGGCCTCCTGGCCGGGAGGCACCGAGGAGTGCATCTTCTGACTCTTGAGTCGATGCATGGCCGATTCCACCACCATGGAATGGTGCGGTAGTTGTGCCTTTTGGAACCCAGGGCTCTTGCGGACTCGATAAATGGAATCGACCCGCTTGCTTAACACCGGCGCCGATCTCTCCCACATGCGGAAGAGAAGTCGTTCCAGCATCGGAGGAACCGGTACAGTAAAGGCCTCCTTCGGGGGAGAGTCATACTGGAGGGCATCGAGCTCTTCGGCTCGAGGCTCCTCCTCGGGATCCGTGGGGAATGCCAAGGCCTTGGCCATATCCCGTACGAAGTCCGAGAACCGGGTGTCCTCCGGGGGGGACCGTCTCTGAGGTTCGGACTCGAGCGAGTCCAATGGGACGCACCGAGTCCGAAAAGTACCTGGTGACTCTTCGTCCTCCGTCTCCCAGCCCGACTCCTCGGAGGAGGAATCGAGCGGCTCCGGTCGGGCGGGCGCCGAGGCCGGCGTCGACAACATCGGTCCCGAACGGGAGGCCGAGGGAGACCGTGACCGAGGATCGACTCGAGCTCGCATGGACTCGAGGATCGGCTCGGTCTCCGGGGTCAACTTGGACGTCGACGTCCCGGTGGTCGGGGCAGATGCACCGGCAAGGCCAGCGATCAATGCCCGCTGCTGGTCCATGAAGGCAGCTAAACTGCTCTCCAAGGCCGTCAACCTGAGTCCGAGCTCAGGAGACCCAGCAGACCCCGACTCAGGCCCCGACGGCGTCAGGCCAGACGTAGGCTCCTTCGGAGGCGAGTCCACGAGAACTACAGTACTCACATGTCCAGGAGACTCCATCTCGAGATGAGGATGTTTCGAAGGCCTCTCCGACTCCGAGGACCCGGGACAGCTATCGGGGCTATGCGACCTGGCCCTCGAGGAACCAGGAGCGTCCACCAACGCCGCCCTCGCGGGTTTCTTCTTCCTATGATGTTCCCGGGCAGGAGACCCCCGCTCAGAGGAATTCCGACGATGCTCAGGACCGGAGTCCAGGGACGTCGAAGCCTCTGACGAGGTCCGGGCCCGGCCGGACGCGGAGTCAGAGAAGATTCTCTCTTTTTGATGCTGCCGACTCAACGCTTTTGAGGACATTTTGCCACACGGATCACAGATCATCGGGTCATGATCGGGTCCGAGGCAGCGGAGGCAGCAGTCGTGTGTGTCAGTAAGAGACATAAGTTTCTTACACCGATCACACTTTTTAAACCCGCTGGCAGCCATCTGGGGAAAAAGGGCCCCTGCGAGGTCAAAAGACAGGGCTGCCAGTGAAAAAAGAAAAATGGAGCAAGATGGCACCCTTGGGCGGGAAGGGGACCGCGCATGCGCGCTGCAATTCCCAAAGGCTTTCTCTGAAAGCTGGGGAAATTGCTCCGCGAGGGCTCCGTCGGCGCCGACGTCACCCATATGTGAGGACTGACTTCCTGCTTGGTCCTGGAGAATTTAGTCTTCACATATGGGTATCATCTGTACCGATGGAGCCTGCGCGGGAACGCTCCCCAGCGTCCAATAGGAAAGCTTTTGGGAGCATCTGACAGTGCCTGCGTGCTGCCTTCCCGCCTTTCCAACTGTCCCTCTCCAGTTCAGTTTATAGCTGAGACAAAAGAGAGAGGGAGAGAGAGAAAGAGAGAGAAATAGCGAGAGAGAGAGAGATACAACTCCTAGGGGAGGTGGGCGGGTTGTGAAGACTGAATTCCTGCTGTTCCTGGAGCTCACCTGTTACAGGTGAGTACCTAAGCTATCTCCAGGAAGAAGCAGGAATGCAGTCTACACATATGGGGATACTCCCTAGCTGCAGATGCCAGGGAGATGGCCCCAGGAAGTTGTTAGCCCTTGTGAAAGGGCCATACTTCCCCCCATGGATCTCTGGCATCCTACCAGGGACAGTGGGTAGGAGTTTATTAAGTCTAAAAAAGGTGTTGAAGAACAGCCTGGCCAAAAAAGGCATCCCGGCGGGAGTCCTTGTCTAAGCAGTAGTGGGCTATGAAGGTATATACCGAAACCCAAGTAGCTGCTCGACAGATGTCGTCGATAGACACAGAGTGAAGATGAGCCATTGAGGCTGCCATGGTCTCACATTGTGAGCTGTGACATGGCCTTCAAGAGGAAGGTTCTTACTCTCATAGGCAAAGGACATGCACCGAGTTGAAAGTTCCAAATGACTAGGATCAAAAGCAACAAAGAGTTGAGAAGATTTTCGATGTTGCTGTGTCCTTTGCAAGTAAAAGGCTAAAGCTTTTACAGTCCAAGGTATGAAGGTTCCTTTCTGCACCGGAGGCATGAGGCCTCGGAAAGAATACAGGAAGGTAAACCGCTTGGTTTAAATGGAAAGGCGAAACCACCTTTGGCATAATGTGTGGATGAGTCTTAAGAACTACCTTATCATGGTGGAACCTTGTGTAAGGAGGATCAGCCACTAACGCTTGCAATTCACTGATGCAACGTGCTGATGTGATTGCAATGAGGAAGATGACTTTACAGGAAAGGAATTTCAAAGATGTAGTGGCTAATGGTTCAAAGGGCGGTATCATGAGCTGCCCCAGCACCAGATTCAAGTCCCATGCCACCGGTGGTGGCTTAATGGGAGGCTTTGTTAAAAGAAGGCCTCTCATAAATTTCGCTATGAGAGGATGAG
The DNA here is from genome assembly GCA_033557465.1 of Ichthyophis bannanicus. Taxonomy (NCBI): domain Eukaryota; kingdom Metazoa; phylum Chordata; class Amphibia; order Gymnophiona; family Ichthyophiidae; genus Ichthyophis; species Ichthyophis bannanicus. The sequence continues at coordinate 858,629,471 of CM066035.1, forward strand.
AGGAAATAGGTTGTCCACTTAAAGACTTGTAAGAAACTGCAATAGCACTAAGATGGAATCTTATTGAATTTGTCTTAAGACACACATTTGACAAGTGAAGGAGATACTCTAGTATCGATTCCAGAGGTATCACAAGAGGGTTAAGACCCTTCTGCAAGCACCATATGGTAAACCTTTTCCACTTAAAGGCGTATGAGCGTCTTGTGGAGAGTTTCCTAGAAACATGAAGGATATCCTTTACCTGTTGAAATGAGAACCTGAATTTCTAGGCTTTCAGTGACCAGGCCCTGAGATGCAGAGACTGGGATGCCACAGCATCCCATCCTCTTGGGAGAGAAGATCTGGAGCAGATCCCAACTCCAGAGGCGGAGCTTGAGAGATGTAGAAGCAGAGGGTACCACATCTGCCGTGGCCAATGTGGAGCTATGAGGATCATATGACCTCTGTCTCTCTGAAGCTTGAACAGGGTTTTGGGAATTAGGGGAATCGGTGGAAAGACATACAGGAAGTCCTGACCCCAATGGAGGAGGAAAGCATCCCTAGCCTGACAACCTTGAGCCGGAATTCTGGAACAGAACCAGGGAGGTTTGGCATTCAGTGGACCTGCAAAGATGTCTATGTCCGGGGTTCTCCAAATTTGAAAGATTTTGGCCACCTGATCTGCACGGAGACACCATTCGTGTGCAATGTTCCCTCTAATTTTCTGTAGGCTGTGTGCACATAAAGTAAGGAAGGTTAAATTTTTGTGCGCAACATAATGACACTCGGAGTTATATACTTTAAAATTTGACTACACATCAGAATACAATATGTACACCACATTGATTGAACTAGAAAATATTGTAGAACTTGTGAAAACCGTAAATACACAACAACTTTTAAATTTTAAGACGTCTGTGTTGTTTTCTATCAGACTCAGAACCATAATTTTTGTGCGCTCTGTTGTAAAGTATGTGCGCTCGCTCGGCCAGGTGTGTGCGCGTGCACATGCGCACAGCTTAGAGGGAACAGTGTTCGTGTGGAAGTAGAACTCGACTGAGTGTCTGCCCAAGAGTTTTGAATACCTGGAAGATACATCGCAAGGAGATGAATCTGATGCTCTCTGGCGAGGGCCCATAGTCGCAAAGCTTCGTTGCAGAGCAACAGAGAGCCTGTTCCACCACGCTTGTTCACATAGAACATGGCTACTTGATTGTCCGTTTGAACTAGGACTGAGCTGGGTGTGAAATACTCAAAGAGCAAAGAAGACTGCTCTGAGCTCCAGGAGATTGCTATGGAGATAGGCCTCATGTGAAGTCCAGGTACCCTGGGTAGAGAGGCCTTGCAGTTGGGCTCCCCATCCCACCTGTGAAGCATCTGTTAGAGTGGCTTGGGGTGGGGGTTGCTGAAAAGGAGACCCCACCAAAATGTTTTTGGGTGACTGCCACCATTGGAGGGACAAAATAAGGTGATCTGAGTTTGCTATTTTGTCTGACAAGCAACCTGATGCCTGAGTCCACCGAGTGGATAAGGTCCACTGGGCTGCCCTCATATGGAGGCGAGCATAAGGAACCACATGCACGGTGGATGCCATGTGGCCTAGCAACTAACATTTCCCGAGCAGTGAGGTGAGGTTTTAGCACTGCTTGGGAAGCTAACTGCACAATAAGAAGGCAGCGGGGCTGTGGAAGGTAGGCCCTTGTCTGTCTGGTATCCAGAAGAGTTCCTATAAACTCTAGGGATTGAGTGGGAGCAAGGTTGGACTTTGTCCCAAATACTGAAGGATGCGCATTGTGCGAGACAGAGCAACCCTGGCCTCTGGTTCTGAAGGGGCTCGAATGAGCCAGTCATCCAAGTAAGGGAAGACTAATATTCCCAGGGTGCAGAGAAATGCTACCACCACAGCCATGCATTTTGTGAACACCCTTGGTGCAGAGGCCAGGCCAAAAGGAAGAACCCTGTATTGGTAGTGCTTCCCTTGAAACAGGTATCGAAGGAACTTTCGGTGAGTTCGATGGATGAGAACATGAGTATACGCATCCTTGAGATCTAGAGAACAAAGCCAATCCTGACACTGAAGGTATCACAGCAGAGTTCCTAGAGAAATCATTTTGAACTTCTCTCTGAACAGGAATTTGTTCAATTCTCCGAGGTCTAGAATGGGTCTGTGTCCTCCTGTTTTCTTTGGAATAAGGAAATAGGGGGAGTAAAACCCTGTACCCTGTTGGGGAATGGGTACCTCTTCTATTGCCCATTGAGCAAGGAGCATAGTGACTTCTTGACCTAACCGGTCGTTGAGAGAGGTCTGAGAATTGAACTGTCTTACCACTGTAGGAGGGAGCATGCTGAGGAAATGAAGCTTGTACCCCTCTCTTACAATAGACAAAGTCCAATTTTCTGCTGTTATCTGACCCCATCTGGGGGCAAAATGACAACCTTCCTGGGATGGTGGAGGGCTCTGGGCCATTCAGGGCCAGGAAGGCAAAGTTCTCTAGATAGGAGTCAAAGCCACTGTGGAGGCTGAGTCTGCTGAGCCGGTTGAGGCTTAGCTGTTTTTGGTTTCTTTTGTTGCCTAGGTTGTTGCTGCTGTCCCTTTTGGGCAGACTGACCTAAACGATGTCCCTGCTGGGTATAGGAGGGATAAAACGTTTTCTTCTTGCCAAAGAATGGTTTCTTAGAGGATCTTTTCCTCGCAGGATCAGCTGTAGATTTAGACAATCTATCCAAAGTGATATTGTCAGCATCTATCTCATTAGCGTTTTCCTGCCAATTCTTGCCAAAGAGATTCTCTTTTGTGCAAGGTATATTCCCAAGTTTGTCCTGTACCCAGATTTCCAAGTCAGATGCCTGGAGCCAGGCAATTCTACGTACACCTATGGCAATAGCAGAGGTTCTGCTTATGCATTCAAAGCAGTCACAGGCTGCATGATTCACAAACTTGGAAACATCCTGCCGAGCATGTTTAATAAGAGCAAGATAATCTTGCCTTTTATCATCAGGAAGGAGAGGGCTCATAAGCTCTAAGTCTCCTGTGACCTCCTTAAGGAACATTCCCATATACAAGATATAGGAACTGATCCTAGCAGAAAGCAGGGATGCCTGGAAGGATCGACGTCCAAAGGCGTCAAGAGTCCTACACTCACGTCCTGGAGAATTAGATGCATGCCTTTTTGCACTCTTTATCCGTCTCATGGCTGATTCCACCACCATGGAATGGTGTGGTAATTGAGTCTTCTGAAACCCAGGACAAGGAGGAACTCGATACATGGTGTCGAGTCTTCGAGAGCGAGGAGATGTGATAAGAGGCGTTTCCCACATCCTTAACATAAGATCATGCAAGATCCCATGAATAGGTAAGGTATCTGCCTCCTTGGGAGCTTTAGGGTATTGTAGGATTTCTAATTCCTTTGCTCTAGGCTCTTTTTCAGGAGCCACTGTGATGGAAAGACCTCGGGCCACATCTCGGATAAATTCCTGAAAGGACATATCCTCTGGTGGAGACATCCTATGCTGAGGAGAAGAGGAATCCTCAGGAAGAAGTACTCTGGTATCGGCACAGCTTTCAGAGTCTTCAAACTCATCCAAGGATTCGAAGTATCTCCGATCCGGGTGATCGTGCAAGGCACGGTACCAGTACCAATCGAAGTCGGCATCGGAGTGGTCCGGTACAGACTTGTCGATGACAGATAGACGCATGACTTGGTCCCGGTAGAATACCTGCCGATGTCGATGCAGTCAATGCCGGTACCGGTTGAATTGTCTGAAGCGGTTTCAGGGGCATTGAGGCCGTGAGAAGAGCCGCCAGACTGCCGATGCTTGGGTATCGATTCCGGATGAAGCGGCCGGAACCACAGAGCATGGCACCAGTAGTTCTGCCGAGGTTGAAGCCTCGAGAATATCCTGGAGCCCCATTAGTGCTTTGGAAGCCGAAGCCTCCCGCCGGGGCAATTTTGCTGATGAAAGTCCCTCAAGGGCAACGCCAGAGGCATCTCGATGTTTAGAAGGAGATCTACCCTTTGAGGACCAGCTAGATTTATGTTTAGTTACCTGAGATCCATGGGAGGAAGATGAAGCCCTGGAAGACGTCGATGCCACGGAGGCTGCATCGGAGGGAAAAAGTGTGCTAAGCTTCGCAGCTCGGTTTTGCCGGCCCCTTTTTGACATCATCCCACAGGCAACACACTCTAAAATAGAGTGGTCAGGACCTAAACATTTGAGGCACTAACTCATGGGTGTCGGTGACGTAGATGGTAGCGCCACACTTAGAACACTTTTTAAAACCCGAAGCAGGTTTTTCCATTTTGAGGCAAAAAATTGAGCCTAGTGCCCAAAATTGCACATGGCACCCAAGAAGAAAATTACTGGAGAAAAACTCCAGAAACAATGTTTTTTGGGTTGTTTTTTTTTTTTTTTTTTTTTTTTTTTAGAAAAAAAGAAAAGAACCACCGGCAGTACCGGTATAGCGTCAAGGGAAGGCAGACGCGACCACAAAAATGAAGAATAAGGAGGGAAATTTTCTGCGGTGACAGGATGTGCGACCTGTTAGCTCCGCGGAAAACGAAGAACTGGAGAGGGACAGTTGGAAAGGCGGGGAAGGCAGCACGCAGGCGCTGTGGGGATGCTTCCAGAAGCTTTCCTATTGGACGCTGGGGAGCATTCCCACGCAGGCTCCGTCGGTACCGACGATACCCATATATGAAGACTACATTCCTGTTTGTTACTGGAGATATTCTGCGCTGAGGAGAAGAGGAATGCTCGGGCAGAAGTACTCTGGTATTGGCAGAGTCTTCGGAGTCTTCAGACTCATCCAAGGATTCAAAAAATCTCCGATCCCGGTGATCATGCAAAGTACGGTACCGGTATCGATCGAAGTCGGTATCAAATTGTTCAAGTACCGATCTGTCGATGCCGGAGAGAGACGCATGACTCAGTACGGGGTGCATACCCGCCGATGTCGATGCAGTCGGTACCGGTATCGATTGATGTGTCTGAAGCGGTTTCAATGGTACCGAAGCTATGAGAAGAGCCGCTAGATTGCGTTCGATAGCAAGGAATCTCTGATCTACCGACGCTGCCGATGCTTGGGTTTCAGTACCGGTAGAAGCGGCCAGAACCCCAGAGCATGGCGCCAGTAGTTCTGCCGAGGTTGAGCCCTCGAGAACATCCTGGAGCCCCGTTAATGCTATGGAAGCCAAAGCCTCTTGCCGGGGCAGTTTTGCTGGTGAAAATTCCTCAAGGGCAACGCCAGGGGTATCTCGATACTTAGGAGATCTACCCTTTGAGGACTGGCTAGATTTATGTTTAGTTACCTGAGATCCATGGGATGAAGATGAAGCCCTGGAGGACGTCGATGCAACAGACGCCGTGTCTGAGGGAAAAAGGGTGCTAAGTTTAGCAGCTCGGTTCTGCCAGCCCCTTTTTGACATCATTCCACAGGAGAGGCACTCTGAAATAGAGTGGTCAGGACCTAAACATTTGAGACACCAATCATGGGTGTCGGTGACGGAAATGGTACCGCCACATTTAGAACATTTCTTAAAACCTGAAGCAGGTTTTTCCATTTTTAAGGAAAAATTGGGCCTAGTGCCCAAAATGGCGCCTAGCACCAAGGAAAAATAGCTCCTGAAGTAAACCACTTCAGAAACTATAGCTTTGTTTTGTTTTTTTAGAAGAAAGAACCGGCGGTGGGATGGCAGAAGCGACCACAAAAACAAAGATTAAACAGAAATAAGACCTTACCTGCTAATTGTCTTTCCTTGAGTTCTCTCCGGGCTAGTCCAGAACATTAGGATTGTCAACCTCCTGCAGCAGCTGGGGACTGAATACTGAACAAAACCTTGCTGACAGCCTAACCTGCTCCCCCTGGCGACAGAGAGTCAGTCTTACAGTAACAAAGCAGTAGAACCACCCTCGCAACTTGTACAAAAACAACAAAAAGCACATCGGTTAACACTAAGAGTAAGACGGTATTCCATTTCTCCGCTTTTCCTCTTACTGCCTACCTTCGTAGAGGCCAGACTTTTTTTTTTTTTTTTTGGTGAAAAGAGAGCCCCCCTCCTAAGAGGAAGCCCCACAATTTCCTTCGACGGTGCCATGAAACAGAAACTTGACAGCCTCGGCTACCAGCTTAGCGAGCCGTACCATAGATGACCTACTGACCGAGGAATGGCACTAGAACAAACATTCGCAAAAGAGACCGGGTGGGACCTGGACTGGCCCGGAGAGAACTCAAGGAAAGACAATTAGCAGGTAAGGTCTAATTTCTGTTTCCTATTCGTCTCTCCGGGCCAGTCCAGAACATTAGGGCAGTACCAAAGCAGTACCTAAAGTCGGGAGGGACTGGCGAGCCCCGCTATCAGAACTGAGGCGCCCACTCTAGCATCCTCCCTCGCCTGAACATCCAGCCGGTAGTGCCTTGCAAAGGTATGGAGAGAAGACCATGTCGCCGCCCGACAGATATCTACCGGCGGCACCAACGCATATTCCGCCCATGAGGCCGCCTGACCTCTCATAGAATGCGCTCTGAGTCCGACCGGAGGCACCAAGCCCTTAGACTCATACGCTGCTCTTATGGCATGCTTTACCCAGCGCGCAATAGAAGCCTTGGTATCTGCTTTCCCCTGGACGAACCTCCAAAAAGCACGAACAATCTGTCCGACTTCCGGAACGGTTCTGTTACTTTGAGGTAGCGTTTCAGTGCACGACCCAAATCCAACTTCCTAAGCGATCTACCCGGCTTCCCGCTTCCTGAGACTGAAAAAGTGGGAAGCGAAATGGCCTGATTGACATGAAAAGCTGAGACCACTTTAGGAAGAAAGGAGGGCACCGGCCGCAGCACTACCTTTTCAGCTGAAAATTGAATGTATGGCGCCCTGCACGAGAGCGCCTGCAGATCTGAAATCCTACGCGCGGAACACAAAGCCACCAAAAACACAGTCTTCCAGGAAAGCTCCCGGAGATGAACAGTTGACACTGAATCAAAGGGCGGCTCCGACAAGGCTTTCAAAACCAAATTCAAATCCCAAGGCGGAACCACCGGCCGAACGGGAGGTCGAAGTATCTTGGCTGCTCTCAGAAAACGCTGGACATCGGGATGCAAGGAGAGCGAGCGGCCGTGCAACTTTCCTCTATAACAAGACAGCGCCGCCAGCTGTACCTTTAAGGTGTTAAGAGCCAGACCCTTTTCTAGACACCCCTGAAGAAAAGACAAGATGTCCGGCAGAAGCGCTTTCGACGGGATCACCCGACGTTCCGCACACCATGCTTCAAAAATGCGCCACACACAAACGTACACCAAAGAAGTTGAACGCCTCCGAGAGCTTAACAGAGTGGAAATGACGGAGCTGGAATACCCTCTGCGACGTAACCGCTCCCTTTCAAGAGCCAAGCCGTAAGCAAGAACCGATCCACTTGCGGCATTAGTACGGGGCCTTGGAACAACAGATCCTCCCGAGCCGGATGCCGACAAGGCGGAACTACCAGAAGGCGCATCAGATCCGCATACCACAGTCGCCTGGGCCAATCTGGAGCAATGAGAATCACCATGCCCTCGAATCTTGCTATCCTCTGAATGACGCGCCCCAACAACGGCCACGGAGGAAACACAAAGAAGCTGGCCCAACGGCCAGGGCTGCACCAGGCCATCCAGCCCTTCCGACATGTGCTCCCTGCGCCTGCTGTAGAACCGAGCCGCTTTGGCATTGTGTAGTGTGGCCATGAGATCCATTATCGGGAGACCCCAGTGTCGAGTGATCTCTTGAAAGACAGCCAAGTTCAGTTCCCATTCCCCGGGATCTAGAACATTTCGACTGAGATAGTCCGCCTGGATGTTGTCTTTTCCTGCCACATGCACTGCCGAAATTGCTAGGAGATGGGACTCCGCCCACTGAAACAGCAGGTGACTCTCCTCCAACAGAACCGCACTGCCCGTGCCCCCCTGATGGTTGAGGTACGAAACAGTCACCAGGTTGTCGGAAAATACCCGAACTGCTCTCCCCTCGAGCAGTTCGACAAACTCCAACAGGGCTAAGCGCACCGCTCGCAATTCCAAACGATTGATCGACCATAAGAGCCTCCTCTGCTGACCAGGTGCCCTGCGCTATCCGCGTTAAACAATGAGCCCCCCAGCCCGAAAGACTGGCATCTGTTGTGAGCAACACCCAATCGGACAGGTCCAATGGAACCCCCGCCTGAAGATGAGCTGGGACTAACCACCACTGCAGGCTGACCCGCACTTCTTCCGGACACTGCAGCCGACGAGAGAGAGGGTGAGTCTGCGGCGACCATCTCGACAGCAACGCCCTTTGAAGCGGTTGCATATGCGCTCTTGCCCACGGCACCAGGTCTAAGGCAGCCGCCATCAACCCCAAAAACTATAAATACTTCCAAGCCGTCGGAGCCACCGTGCGCAAGAAAGCAGTCACCTGAGAAAGGATCTTCTGTACCCTCTCCGGAGGAAGAAAAACCACTCCTTTTGCCGTGTCGAAGAAAGCTCCCAGATAAGTCAATTGCTGTCCCGGTTGCAAACGACTCTTTGTTCGGTTGATAACCCAACCGAGCTGCTCGAGAAACTCTACTACTCGTGAGGTTGCCGCGCAGGAATCCCTCAGAGATGGCGCTCGGATCAACCAGTCGTCCAGATATGGATGCACCTGAATTCCTTCCTTTCGAAGCGCCGCTGCCGCCACCACCACCACTTTGGTGGAAGTCTGAGGCGCGGTCGCCAGACCGAAAGGTAATGCTCGAAAATGAAAATGACCCATGGGAACCGCAAAACGTAGAAACTTCTGATGCTCCTTCCTTATCGGAATGTGTAAATAGGCCTCTGTCAAATCTATGGACGAGAGGAATTCCCCCGGCTTTACCGAGCGGATCACAGACCACAACGTTTCCATCCGGAAATGAGGCACCCGCAAGCAACGGTTCATGTGCTTTAGATCTAGTATGGGCTGAAAAGAACCCTCCTTTTTGGGAACTACAAAATAAATCGAGTATCGACCGGAGCCGCACTGGTCTGCTGGAACTGGCTCCACCGCTCGGAGGTCCAACAAACGTAACAACGTGTCGTTGACTGCAGCCCTCTTTGCCTGCGGACCGCAGGGAGACGTCACAAACGCTTCCGCCAGTGGATGAGCGAATTCCAGAGCATAGCCCTCTCTGATGATTTTGAGCACCCACTGGTCCGACGTGATGCTGGCCCAGGCGGAGAGAAACTCCTGCAAACGACCTCCTACCGGTATCTCCGCCTTGGCCCGCATCCCTTCATTGCGGTTTCTTAACGGAGCTGTGCTGGGCGTGAAAATAGGCTCTACCGAAGCCCCGCGCCCCCCGAAAGGACTGGCCCCTAGCCACAAAACGCCCTCGTTGATAAGGTGTAAAGCGAGGCCCCCGGAATCTACGAAAGTCTCTTCCCAGACCCCGAGGAACGGACCCTATCTTTGCCCCTCTCGGACGGTCTTCGGGAAGGCGACCCCCTTTGGAATAACCTAAATCCTTAACTATCTTCTCCAAAGCCTCCCCAAAGAGCAGCTTGCCCTTATACAGAAACTTACTGAGACGGGCCGCCCAGTTCCGCAACCAAAGAAACCGCCGCGCCGCAATGACCGAAGCCATTGACTTTGCGGAAATCCGGACCAAATCAAAGGCGGCATCCGCGAGATAAGCCGCTGCAGACTCCAGCTTCGCTCTTTCCGCCGAAGATTCTTCCTCCTTATCAGGGGACTGCCCCCCCTGCAGCCAGCGAATGGACGCTCTGGAGACATAAGCCCCACAAATGGAAGCCAGTAGCGCCAGCGCACTGGAAGCAAAAGCTTAAGGAGTGCCTCTAACCTTCGATCCTGGAAATCCTTAAGGGCTGCACCCCCTTCCACAGGAATCGTGGTCTTCTTGGTGACCGCTGACACTAGGGCATCCACCTTAGGCATGCGCAACAACTCCTTCTCGTCCTGAGGAACCGGGTATAGACGCGCAAGCGCTCAACCCCCCCTCAAAGACACTTCAGGACATTCCCACTCAGATTCTATCATCTGTTTAATCACCCTGTGTAAGGGAAAACAACACTGTTCGGTTTTAAAACCCTGTAGCAAGGGATCCTCCAGCGGTTCTTGGTGAACTGCAGGGAGCACCATATTTAATGCAGCCAGAGTGTGAGATATCAGCGCCCCTAGTTCCTCTTTTCTAAACATTCTGAACACATTGGGATCTTCGCCCGGCCCTAATTCTCCCTCCTCCAACTCCCCTGGCCAGGCATCCACCCCAGTCTCAGAGAATTTCACCGTCCTCTGGCAACTGGGAAATTTCCTGGGAATCAGTTCCCTCTAAAGTGGAGACTAATTTAGCCGCTGAGGACATCCTTCCCCCGGGTCTGCCCCTGCAAACTCCACTCTCTGAGATCTTAACAGACTGTCTCCATCGGCAGACATAGGAGCTTGAGACTTCTTCAATAAATAAGCCTTATGTAAGGCTAAAATAAACTCCGCGGAGAAAAGGGAATCCCTTGACTCCCGTTCTGATAATAACTTTTGCTGTGGGGGATCCTTAGCCGAAGGCAGCTTATGTGATTTTGATTTTCTTTTAGATGCCTTTATCTGCAGAGCCGGAGAAACGGAGGGCTCAGTCAAAATGGCCACAGTTCCCGCTCTTTCTAAAAGCACCGGAGATTTGCCTAATAGCTCCTCTCCTGAAACGCTGGGAGCCTCCATGTCTGTTAAGCCTCAAAACCCCCCAAAAAAAGAGAGAGAAGCAAGAACAAACGAAATCGCTGCAGCCGCGATCGTTCCCGCTGAGATCTGACGCACCCGACCTGAAACCAACTGAGCCAAGACTGTTCCCGCCACACACGCGGTCTAAGAAAACTTCAGCAAAAACCTTAAAAAACGGCGAAGAGCCAGACCCTCGATGGCGGTGCGATCGCTAGTAAAAGGAAGAGACGCCAATCACCACTGTCCTACCTGAAAACCAAATAGATGAAAGCAGCTGCCGACCGCTCACCCGCTGCTAGCGGGGAGTCAGGCCAGCAGCAATCCGAGGCAGGAAGAAGATTCTGGGACTCCCAGACCCGAAATCCACACCTCTAAGCACCACAGACTCGCCGTAGAGACAGGCTCTGCCTCCTAAGACCAAACAGATCTTGGCGATCCAGGAAATATAAGGTGCTTTCTCTTTTTCAATTAGTCTGTTTTAGTAGAGGAAAAATTAAAGAAACAGTACCAGCTTTTCGTGGCAATCTGCCCTGCTAGAGCAAACCAAACTGTTCTCCTCTCTGTAGTTTAGAATCGCAGTCTATGTTTTGTTTTGTTTTTTTTACTAACTGCCAAAACTGTCCTATGTGCCTCTCAGGGGAGCCTGTCAGCCACACGTCCTGTACAGCTGCTGAGGACTGAAAGACTGACTCTCTGACGCCAGGGGGAGCAGGTTAGGCTGTCAGCAAGTTTTTGTTCAGTATTCAGTCCCCAGCTGCTGGAGGAGGTTGACAACCCTAATGTTCTGGACTGGCCCGGAGAGACGAATAGGAAAGACAAAAGTTTCTGCTGTGGCAGGATATGCGAACTGTCGGCTCCGCGGAAAACGAAGAACTGGAGAGGGACAGTTGGAAAGGCGGGAAGGCAGCACACAGGCGCTGTGGGATGCTCCCAAAAGCTTTCCTATTGGACGCTGGGGAGCGTTCCTGCGCAGGCTCCGTCGGTACCGACGATACCCATCTATGTGAAGACTACATTCCTGCTGGTTCCTGGAGATCTTGTTTTATACCCCCTCTTCAGTCTACAATTTAGTTAATTCATTGTATAATTAATGTTTTGTTTTAAACTACTCCTTTTTAGTTTAAATTAAATTAATCCACGTTATGTCACACCTGATCATGTTCTATGTATAAGTTATGTTATGTTTGTGTTAGTCTTAAAGTCAAGATGGTTTACAGAGCTAGTGGTATATTCAAACATATAAATAAAATAGTGCCACAGAATATCCCTCTCACTGGCACTTATCCAGTTATGAGGTGTTACGTGCCTTTGGATATCCGGTTCTCAGTTTCTATGTGCTGCTATTCTCAGAGAGATTCTCTTCTTCCCTCCCCCTCAACTTGAACTTCACTGGGGAAAAAGTTAGAAGGTGAGAAGGAAGGAAGGAAAAGCAAGAGAGGGCTCAGCCAGTGGCTCATAAGCTTTTGGGCCAACTTCTAGATTCAACGAGAATTTGTCAAGGCTTTTTCTAATATATATTTGATCCCAAAATATTCACAAAATGCAAGAAAAGAAGGCAATACTAAATGAAACATTTCAAAGCATAACATTTTATAAAAAGTGAAGAATGCTGTCAGTTTAAAAGCATGTAAATTAATTTTCGATGTGTAATTTTTTTCTTCTCTTACCTTAATAGCTTTGATGGCAGCTTTGGTAATTAGAATCATTTTTGCACGAGAAATGGGAGGCTTCATTTCCATAAGAGAGAAGAGCTAAAGACAGAAAATAATATGTATTCAGACTGAAACACATTTATTAGCTAATATAAAGCTTTTGCCATCAGCACAAAATCAGAGCATGCCTTAAATTGTATTTTTCTTTTTGTTGAAATGTATTTTTCTTCAGTAATGCAACTTTATTATTGCTAATGAATTTAGTACTAATGCATGATGTATGCACTAGAAGCATATCCAAAACATGCTATACCCTCTGCCTGTTATGCCTATTCACACCCACTCCCTTCACTACTTAATGCAATATTACCAGAAACCTTTCAGTGGAAGAAAATTCACCATAGCATCTTTAAACCAACCAAAAGATGATACGGAGAAATTTACATACCTGTTAAATTTCCTTTCCTTAAATCCCACAACAGTCCAGAAAAATGGGTTATGCTCCACAGTGTCAGACTAGAGCAATTTCAGTAATGTCAGTATATTCACTGCTGCAGCACCAGGTTAAGCCAGTATGACGCTTCCCAATCAGTAAGCAAAACTGAAATACTTAGAAAAACTACAAAAGTTATTAACCAACCAGCATAACTTGGAACAAGCATTTGTCTCTTACCACAACTGACTCAGTTTCAGTCACTGACACTAACAATTCAATAAAGGGCAGATCCTGGACTGGTCTAGCAGAATTCAAGGAAAAGGGGAAAAAAAAAATCAGGCATGTAAATTTTTTTAATTTCTTATCATCCTAACTAGACCAGTCTAGATGAGTGGGACATACCCATGCAGTCAGGACCCAAGGTGGGAAGAAACTGACATAATGGACAGAACTGCTCTGCCAAAGGCATCATCAGCTCCAACTCAGACATATGCAATCTCCAGTGCCGGTGACAAATTTTCTCAGAATCTAGGAACCAGCTGCCAGTACCTAGGTCACAGTCCGCGCCCCCCCCCCCCCACCCCCCTCCTACCCGGTGAACTGCATTTTTTAAAAAAAAAATTTTTTTAAATTAAGAGTCTGACTTACTGTGTTCCTTTTTTCTGTGGGAAAACTTTAATTACGCTCTTAATGTGCCATTGAACAGAGCCAACAGAAGGCAGTGTCCCTTCTCCTCCTACCCCTCCCACCATTCCCAATGAGCATATTGTCAGCAGCTTTATGATTCTTTATTAGTTGCACCTGATGGAACTTTTTTTTTTTTTTTTGCTTTATATATTACCACGGGCTGGTAAAGCGTAGTTACTCACCTGTAACAGGTGATCTCCGGGAACAGCAGGAATTTAGTCTTCACAACCCACTCACCTCCCCTAGGAGTTTGTCTCTATCTCTCTCTTTCTCTACTTCTCTCCTTTGGTCTCAGCTCTAAAGGAGAGAAGTAGAGAAAGAGAGAGATAGAGACAAACTCCTAGGGGAGGTGAGTGGGTTGTGAAGACTAAATTCCAGCTGTTCCCGGAGATCACCTGTTACAGGTGAGTAACTACGCTATCTCCAGGAACAAGCAGGAATGTAGTCTTCACATATGGGGACTCCCCAGCTGAAAGATGCCAAGGGGTGACCCCAGCTAGCTGCGAACCCAGGTGAGATGGGTCATGCTTCCTCCCATGGACCTTAGGCATCCAAACTGTGGATGGTGGGTAGGAGTTGTATTAAGTATGGAAGAGATGTTGTAGAACAGCCTGGCCAAACGAGGCATCCCGACGGGAGTCCTTGTCTAAGCAATAGTGGGCTGTGAAGGTATGTACCGAAGTCCAAGTGGCTGCTTTGCAGATGACATCAATAGAGATAGAACGAAGGTTAGCCGTTGAGACGGTCATTGCTCTCACATTGTGAGCCGTGACATGGCCTTCGAGAGAAAGTCCCTTACTCCGATATGTACTGTATAGGATATGCAATTTGCAATCCAATTTGACAGTTCTTTTAGAAACTGGAAGTCCCAAATGACTAGAGTCAAAAGCCACAAAAAGCTGCAAAGATTTTCTATCTGGCTTAGTTCTTTAGAGATAAAAAGCCAAAGCTCTTTTACAATCCAATGTGTGAAGATTCCTTTCCGCACTGGAGGCATGAGGCCTAGGGAAGAATATAGGAAGATAAACAGACTGGTTTAAATGAAAAGGAGAAACCACCTTTGGCAGAAAGTGAGGATGAGTCCTGAGGACTACTTTATTGTGGTGAAACCTTGTATAAAGAGGGTCAGCTAGTAACACCTGTAGTTCACTAATGCGTCTTGCAGAAGTGATGGCAATTAGGAAAATAACTTTCATTGAAAGAAACTTTAGATCTGATGTGGCTAAAGGTTCAAAAGGCGGTTTCATAAGCTGTTCAAGAACAAGATTTAGATCCCATGCCACCGGTGGTGGTTTAATGGGAGGTTCTGTTAAAAGTAGGCCTCTCATAAATCTTGATATAAGTGGATGAGAGGAAATAAGTTGTCCATCGAAAGGTTTATGAAAAGCAGCAACAACACTAAGATGGACCCTAACTGAATTGGTCTTCAGACCAGAAGTTGACAATTGTAGAAGATACTCTAGTAGCAACTCTACAGGTACTAAAAGGGGGTTAAGTCCCTTTTGTGAACACCAGCTAGAGAACCTTTTCCACTTGAAAGCGTAGGAACGTCTTGTGGAGGGTTTTCTGGAAGCCAGGAGGATATCCTTTACTTGTTGAGAAAGGTTAACATCCTGGAATTCTAGGCTTTCAGTAACCAGGCCTTGAGATGTAGGGACTGGGGATTGGGATGCAGTAAAGATCCGTCCTCCTGTGACAGGAGATCTGGAGTATTCTCCAACTCCAGAGGAGTGGTTTGAGAGAGATGCAAAAGAAGAGGATACCGTGTTTCCCGTGGCCAACGTGGAGCTATGAGTATCATACGACCTCTGTCTCTCTGAAGTTTGAATAAAGTCTTCGGAATGAGGGGAATGGGTGGGAAGGCATAGAGGAAGTCCTGTCCCCAGTGGAGTAGGAAAACATCTCTTGCCCGACAGTTTTGAGCCGGAATTCTGGAACAGAATCGGGGACGTTTAGCATTCTGTGAACCAGCAAAGAGGTCTATATCTGGTGTTCCCCAGATTCAAAACACTCAAGCAAGTTGGTATGAGTGGAGGGACCACTCATGCGGCAGCAGTATTCGACTGAGTTTGTCTGCCACAAGTTTTGAATGCCCGGAAGGTATACCGCAAACAGATGAATTTGTAACTCTCTGGTGAGGGCCCATATTCGCAAAGCTTCGCTGCAAAGCGACAGAGAGCCTGTTCCGCCTTGCTTGTTCACAAAGAACATAGCTACCTATTGTCGGTTTGGACCAGAACTGTTTTGTTGCTGAGGTGGCCCTGAAAGACTTGAATAGCATTGAAAATGGCTCTCAGTTCTAGGTGGTTTATGTGAAGGGACACCTCCTGTGAGGTCCAAAGCCCTTGAGTGGAGAGATCATGCAAGTGGGCCCCCCCAACCCATCTTGGACGCATCTGTCGTCAGAGTGGTTTGGCACAGAGGCTGCTGAAAAGGAGAGCCTACAAGGAGGTTTCCAGGGATTGACACCATTACAGGGACGAAATCAGACGTGTGGTATTTCTGATTTTGTATGTTAGTCGACCCGAGGCTTGTGACCACTGAGAGGAAAGGGTCCACTGGGCTGCTCGCATGTGGAGGTGAGCATAGACAACCACATGGACAGTGGATGCCATGTGTCCCAGCAGTTGAAGCATCTATCAAGCAGTAAGGAATACCTTCATAGATGCTTGAGATGCCAGTTGTATTATACGTAGACAGCGTGGCTGGGGCAGGAAAGCCCTTGACTGCCGTGTGTCTAGACGAGCCCCTATGAATTCTAGATATTGAGAGGGGGTGAGATGAGATTTTGGGAGGTTTATGACCAGCCCCAAGTATTAAGAATTCTCATTGCTCGAGACAGAGCGAAGCTGGCCTCTGGAGCTGTCCATACTCGAATGAGCCAATCGTCTAAGTAAGGGAAGATGAATATTCCCAGTGTCCTCATAAATGCTGCTACCACTGCCATGCATTTTGTGAAGACTCTTGGAGCAGAGGCTAGTCCGAAAGGAGGAACTCTGTACTGGAGGTGTCTTCCTTGGTCCAGGAATCGAAGGAACTTTCTGTGATCTGAGTGGATGAGAATATGCGTGTACGCATCTCTTAGATCTAGAGAACATAGCCAGCCCTGACTTTGGAGGTATGGTAAAAGTGTTCCGAGGGAGATCATTTTGACCTTTTCTTGGAACAAATATTTCTTTAATTCTCTGGAGGTCTAATATAGGTCTGTGTCCCCCTGTCTTCTTTGGAATAAGAAGGTAGGGGGAGTAAAACCCTGTCCCCCTGTTGGGGAATGGGTACTTCTTCAATTGCTCCTTGAGCTAGAAGTGATGTGACCTCCTGCCACGAGAGGTCGGTGGCAGGGCCCTGAGAATTGAACTGTTTTATTATTGTAGGTGGGGGCAAATTGAGAAAATGAAGCTTGTACCCCAGTTGTACAATGGACAGAGTCCAATTTTCTGATGTTATTTGTTGCCATCTTTTGGCAAAAAGGCATAGTCTTCCTGGAATGGTCAAGGGTTCTGGACCTTTTAGGGGAAGAATGACTAAGTTCTCTAGATAGAAGTCAAAGACCCTGAGGGGGCTGGGTCTGTTGAGCCAGTTGAGCTTTTTGAGCTTGCGGCTTTCTTTGCTGTCTCTTCTGTTGTTGCCCCTTCTGGGGAACATGGAGTGGACAGTGAGTTTGATGGATATAAGATTGGTAAGGCTTCTTTTTCTTACTGAAAAAGTTTTTTTTAAATATTTTCTTCTTTGCTGGGTTGGCTGTAGACTGACAATCTCTTTAAAGTAGTATTGTTAGATTCAAGCTGATTAGCCTTGTCCTGCCAGTCCTTGCCAAAGAGATTTTCTCCTGCGCAAGGAATGTTTCCCAGCTTTTCTTGCACCCACTGTTCTAAGTCTGATGCTTGAAGCCAAGCAATACGACGTGCTCCTATGGATATAGCAGAGGTTTTGCTAATACATTCAAAGCAATCAAAGGTAGCACGGTTCATGAATTTTGAGACATTCTGGGCATGCTTGACCAGAATAAGGTAGTCTGGTCTTTTTTCCTCCAAAACAAGGACTAAGGAGCTCTAAGTCTTTTGTGACTTCTTCCAGGAACACTCCCATATAAAGAATGTAGGAACTGATCCTGGCTCCTAGCATGAAGGATTGAAAGCATCGACGGCCAAAGGCATCGAGAGTCCTGGATTCATGGCCTGGAGGATTAGAAGAATGTGTTTTAGCACTCTTGATCCTTCGCATGGCCAATTCCACTACCATTGAATGGTGTGGTAACTGAGTTTTTTGAAAACCAGGACAACTTGACACTCGGTACATAGTGTCAAGGCGCCGGGAATGTGAAGATATTGTTAAAAGGAGTTTCCCACATTCTCAACATTAGATCATGTAAGATCTTGTGAATAGGAAGCATAGCTGCTTCCTTGGGAGCCATAGGGTATTGTAGAATTCTTAATTCTTCTGCCCTGGGGTTCCTTCTCTGAAATCACAGTGATTGCAAGACCCTTTGCTTCTCCAGTGGGTTAGGGAGCTCATCAGCAAGACCTCTCCACCCAAGGCACTTGGACTCCACAGGAGACTCATCTACACATCAATCTTTTGGAGCTCAGAGCAATCTTCCTTGCTCTGCGAGTGTTCCACACCCTGCTCAGCTACAAGACAGTCCTCATCCATACGGACAATCAAGTAGCCATGTTCTACATGAACAAGCAGGAAGGAACAGGCTCTCTGTCGCTTTGCAACGAAGCTTTGAGACTATGGGCCCTCGCCAGAGAGCATCAGATTCATCTCCTGGCAGTGTATCTTCCAGGCATACAAAACTCTTGGGCAGACAGACTCCGTCGAGTTCTGCTTCCACACAAATGGTCTCTACATGCAGACCAGGTGGCCAGGAGTTTTCAAATTTGGGGAACCCCGGACATAGACCTCTTTGGAAGTCCGTTGAATGCCAAACTTCCCCGGTTCTGTTCCAGAATTCCAGCTCAGGGCGCTCAGGCCACAGATGCTTTCCTCCTTCATTGGGGTCAAGACTTCCTGTATGCCTTTCCACCCATTCCCCTGATCCCCAAAACCCTGTTCAAGCTTCAGAGAGACAGAGGCCGTATGATTCTCATAGCTCCACACTGCTCACGGCAAGTGTGGTACCCTCTGCTTCTACATCTCTCTCAAGCTCCCTTCTCTGGAGTTAGGCTCTGCTCCAGATCTCCTGTCTCTGGCGGGCGGAATGTTATGACATCCCAATCCCCAGTCTCTGCATCTCAGGGCTTGGTTGCTGAAGGCCTAGATCTTCAAGATCTTAACCTTCCTCAGCAAGTAAAGGATATCCTTTATGCTTCTAGAAAACCTTCCACAAGACGCTCTTATGCTTTCAAGTGGAAAAGGTTTACCATATGGTGCTCGCAGAGGGGTCTTAACCCCCTTGCGATGCCTCTGGAATCATTACTAGAGTATCTCCTTCATTTATCCAATGCAGGACTTAAAACTAACACAGCAAGAGTCCATTTAAATGCTACTGCGGCTTCTTTCAAGCCTTTAAATGGACAACCTATTTCCTCCCATTCTCTCATAGCAAGATTTATGAGAGGCCTTCTTCTAACTAAGCCTCCCATTAAGCCACCACCCGTGGCATGGGACTTAAATCTGGTTCTTGGCCAGCTCATGAAGCCACCTTTCAAACCTTTAGCTACTACCTCGTTGAAATTCCTTTCTTGGAAAGTGATCTTTCTCATTGCAATCACATCAGCACGTCGCATCAGTGAGTTGCAGGCACTAGTGGCTGATCCACCTTATACAAGGTTCCATCATGACAAGGTAGTCCTCAGGACTCATCCACACTTTATGCCAAAGGTGATCTCGCCTTTTCATTTAAACCAAGCGGTCTACCTGCCTGTGGTTTTTCCAAGGCCTCATGCATCTAATGCAGAAAGGAATCTTCATACTTTGGACTGTAAAAGAGCTTTAGCCTTTTACTTGCAAAGAACACAGCAACATAGGAAGTCCTCTCAACTCTTTGTTGCTTTTGATACTTCTCATTTGGGACTTCCAGTCTCCAAGAGAACACTGTCCAGCTGGATTGCTCAGTGTATTTCCTTTGCCTATCAGAGTAAGAATCTTCCTCTGGAGGGCCATGGCAGCTTCAATGGCTCATCTGCACTCTGTGTCTATCGACGACATCTTTCGAGCAGCCACTTGGGCCTTGGTTCATACCCAGCCCATTACTGCTTGGACAAGGACTCCCGCCGGGATACCTTGTTTGGTCAGGCTGTTCTTCAACACCTGTTCCATACCTAATCAACTCCTACCCACCATCCCTGGTTGGATGCCAGAGATCCATGGGGAGAAGTGGAGCCCTTTCACAGGGACACACAACTTCTGGTGTCTCTCCCTAGCATCTAAAGCTAGGGAGTCTCCATATGTGAAGACTACATTCCTCCTTGTTCCTGGAGATAGCATAGTTACTCACCTGTAACAGGTGATCTCCGGGAACAGCAGGAATTTAGTCTTCACAACCCAGCCACCTCCCCTAGGAGTTGTATCTCTCTCTTTCTCTCACTCTCTCTCTTTGTCTCAGCTTTAAACTCAACTGGAGAGAGGCAGTTGGGAAAGGCGGGAAGGTAGCACGCAGGCACTGTGGGATGCTCCCAAAAGCTTTCTAATTGGACACTGGGGAGCGTTCCCACGCAGGCTCCGTCAGTACCGACGATACCCATATGTGAAGACTAAATTTATTTATTTTATTTATTTAGCTGCATTTATATCCCGCTTTTCACCGGGTCAAAGCGGTTGGGGGATACATTTAACACGAGGGGATATGAGACACATACACTAATACAGGGAACATGGGCAATGGAGGGTTAAGTGGCTTGCCCAAGACCACAAGGAGCACTTGTGGGACTAGAAACCCCAGTCCTTCCGGCCCAAGGTTGCTGTCCTCTAGTGGGATTTGAACCACCGACCTTCCGGCCTGTAGTACCTTGCCCCAACCACTAGGCCACTGCTCCCTCCCAATTCCTGCTGTTCCCAGAGATCACCTGTTACAGGTGAGTAACTATGCTTTCCCTAGATTCAAATCTCTTCTCAAGATCTCTCTGTTTCAGTTAGCTTTCAACTTACCCTAAGCAGGCTGCTCAGAATTCTGCTTTCTCTCACCCTGCTGACTCTCTCCCCTTCCCCTCCCCTCCTCCCTCTGTATTCCTGTTATATATCTCTTCATCTTTACTATGATTTTATTGGCGGTCTTTTCCCCTCTCAATTGTTTTTAAATGTATATCGCTCTCTTGTTGCAAAGGGCAGTATAGCAAGTTAAACCATAAACAAGGGATTAGGGTAATTCAAGGGGGAATGGCAAGATAAGTGATAAGCAGGAGAATAAGGCAATAAGGATCCAAATGCAGCCAGCAGAAGCCCTTTGCAACTATCACTGTGCGATAGCTACAAAAGGCCCGTGGTAAGTCTAAAACCTCTACTTATCTGCAGGGGTGTTCCCATCTTTCCCCCTGCAGATACCAGGATGGTTTTGGACTTACCATGGAGCCTTGCAATCCCTGCATTGGCAGGTAGCACAGGAAGTCCAATGTTAACTGCCGACGAAGGGATCGCAGGTCTCTGTGGTAAAGAAGGGGGGGGGGCTTCTATCTCTTTGTCCGCCGCACAGTTCCGGAGCCGCAGGTAGCGACATGCCACCACCAAGGAGGCCATACTCTTGGAAAGACCTCTTATAAGATCATAGTGGGTGTCCTCTTCAGTGCGGTCCTTCTCCATCTTTTCCAGCTGTGGAACCCTTTGTGACCAGTGGAGACATTCCCAAGCCACCCAGGCCCCGCAGATGGAGGCCTGCAGCGAGAGAGCGTTGATATCAAAGGCCTGTTTCAAGAGAGCATCCAGTTTCCTATCCTGGCCATCCTTAAGTACCGCACTCCCTTCTACCGGGATCACCGTCATCTTTGTGACCGCCGACACACTTTGTGGTCCTGGTCTGAGAGCAGGTAAAGGCATGACATGGCGCGCACCCACCTGAGACTGGCTTCTAGCAGATCCCACTCCTCCTGGATCCTCTGCTGGACCACTCTATGCACTGGATGCACTGTCTGGAGAGGCGGTTCCTCCAGGGTCTCGTCTTCCACAGGAAGACAAGCGGGCATGTTAAGGGCCTTTAAGGACTCCACGATGAGTGCTGGTAACTCTTCCCTTCGGAACACCTGCACAATTTGCGAGCGTTCCTCCTGCTCAGGAATTTCTCCTTCTTCCAACTCGTTCCCTTACAACTCGGACTCCATATCCAGGTCATCTTCTTCCTGCCCCTCCAAAAGGGAAGAATGCAACTGGCCATTCTCTGAGGACAGAGGCTTTCTAGTAGGCGCTGCCTCCGTTACGCCCTCTTTTGGCTCCGCTGCCCTCTTAGAACCCTGTCCTGGTGCCAAGGTGCAGTTCCCAACCCCTGCCAGTGCAGGCAGAAAGCCGTGTGCAGGAGTACTACAAATTCCAGCAAGAACTCACATGGAAGCTCCCCCCCCCCCCCCCCACCTCCACACCCTGTGATGTAGAGGGCCCAGGAATGACCGTGCTGTCAAGGGAGCCTCCTCTGTGCTAAGGGCCTCCTGCGACAGGGAGGGACTCATCTATCCCGACTAGCCCTGAAGATCCTGCTCTAAAGAGGTGGCCTCCTGTGTGCACCCTCAGCAGATGCCAGTATCAGAGACTGCACCACGCCTGAACTCGCAGACCAGGTACTTTAGTCTGGGCAGCATTTCTGAGAGGACCGTGATTGCCCCTAGAACAAGATCTCAGCAGAATGCTGGTGCTGAACTTGCAGAAACCCCACAAGAGAAAAACTGAAATAAATTGAAAAGAAAATTGAAAAAAAACTGAAAGTAAACCAAGGCAATCCGAGTCCCCTGGGCCACAAAATAAAACTGAGGCTTCTAATTATATCCCATTAAGAGGAGACAGAACATGCAGGCAGCCGACAGAAAACCTTCCCCCCCACCTCCCCCAGTGAGGAGATCAAGGACACAGCACTGAGTGTTAAAAATTGATCATGCAGCAGGTCGAAGGAGGGAGCACCAGACGGAGGAAGAGAGAGAGGAAAAGAGGCCTCAACTTCCTCTTTCCCTAGCCACATGGTCCAGGCCGCAAGCTACCCAAAAATGAAACTGCCGGGATTCACAGCGTTCTCACACACTCCCCGTCTGAATGTCTTTCTAAAATACCTGTGCCTTGAGACACAGACATTCTGCTTTCCAGACCAGCTGCTGCTGTCCTCAATGTGGATTCTCCCCACGCTCAGCCTTCCTTCACAGGCTTCAGCGTAGCAGGAGGTGTGCCCGAGAAGCTGCTCCTAATTAGGGGCTGAAGGCACCAGAATAGTGGGCTGTAGTCATAGTGGCTCCTCACCTGCTGACGGGTTCAGGAGCAGCCAGTATCCCTGTGAAACCAATAATCCCTTCCAGGCCACTCCCCCAACGCCTTGGGGGGCCTCCTTATGTCTCTGCCTCTCGACGAGCTCTATATCTATCTTAAGAAAGAAACAAGCCTGCTCATCCAGGAAAGAATACTAATAAAAGACCAAACCTATAATAGCCTATGCTCCTTAGTTGTCCCTTCAGCAAGTCCAGCACCCTTGCTCACTACCTCCTCCAACTGCTTGGAGACTGAGCACGTCATCTTTTGATGACACCACCATAACTTATACAGCTGGCACCGCCTACCAGCCCAAGTATGGTGGCGTCATCAAAAGATGATGTGCTCAGTCTCCAAGCTGCTGGAAGAGTGGCACTACCCAGAGGTGTAGGACTGGGCTGGAGGGACAATAAGGAAGTCACATTTTTTGTATTGTTGAATCGAGGGGGGGGGGCAGGGGGGGATAATTAGGGTATTGGGGCAGCCGCTTTCCTCCAGAGCAGACAGCTGTGCAAAACATGATCGCCTGCAGATAACGCCACTCTGAGAGGTGTCATTTATCTGCTGACAGACACAATTAGGCCATTTTTAGCAGCCTTTGCATGAATATTTTTGCACAATGGCAGCCAATAATAGGAACGCCTACTCCCCACCTTGATCCTGCCTCCACCTGGGTCCACCGTATGAAATGCTAATATCTCAGAAAGGTGCCAGCCATATCTGCATTTCTCCCATATTAGCTGTTACTGCCAAGCAATAAATCTGAATGACACAGAATATAAAAACAAATTTGACATAAAGGATGGGGCACTTAGGGAAAGAGGGAGAGAATGGCTGTGAAAAGCAATATCACAAGACAGAAAGTTGAGAGGATGTATTGCCATTTCACCAAAGACCTGAGAGGAAAAAAGGTTTTGATGTTCCGTTTAAATTTTTTGTAATATGATTCTGAGAGGAGGCAACAGGGCAGGGAATTCCAGAGAGGGGGAGGGGTGTAGAAAAATGCAGTGTCAAGCTGAGTTGTAATGAAGTCTGGTTGTTGAAGGGAGATATAATATAGTGATATGTTGAGAGCAGGTAGGCTAAGATAACAGTGAGATGGGAAAACAGATATGGAGAAATACAAATATAAAAAGCTTTATGGGCAATTAGCAAGAGTTTAACACTAGAAGCCCCAAAAGGAATTTAACCTATAAACCCCAAAGTGCGTCAATTGACACATTATCACAATGACTGCGTTTAGCATGAAATGCAGATGTGAATTAATGTGAAGTTACTTATTTGTTAAATACGTACAGTATGTGACATCATTACATGCCATCGTATGTTTATTGTTTATAATGTTGGAGTAAAACTAAACAGTGATTGAGATGCGCCACCTAGTGGGAACATGAATTTATACCTAGAAGCCCCAAAGTACGTCAATTGACGCATCCAAAACAACTGAGTGCGTCAATTGACGCACTTTGGGGCTTCTAGGTATAAATTCATTTTCCTGCTAGGTGGTGCATCTGTCATTAATTTTCAATGCACATATTTGAACATCTTGACCTTGCTAACAAAGTCATGGAACATGACTGACATGGTTCTAGCAGTGGCGCTGATACACAACAAAGATGCATTTGCGTCAACTGACGCACTTTGGGGCTTCTAATGTTAAGTTTGATTTGGTATGTCGTGAGTAGCCAATGGTGGTGGATGTAGAGTGGATTTTTGCACCCTATTAAAAGCACAAAGCTACCTTTTTATTGCTTTTCTCTCATCTGCCATGGACTTGGATCATTTTTCAAGCTTAAATGCCTCTTCAATGTCTACTCGCTCAAGAAGGTGAATTCCACTGCAGATCTCTCTCATCTGGAAGAGAATTTTTTTCCGAACCTCTCTGCATACTATTCACAACAGCAAGCAGAACCAGCCCCATGACATATCCCTAATGCACCAATCCACTGATTTAATAAATACAAAAATAAATAAATAACCCCCTAATCTACAACTCTTAATAAGTCACAAAAACCCCATGAGAAATACATATTAAACATTTTCATTAGAACAAAAATGAGTTCACCCCTTACAAAATTCCAAATAAATCTTGCTCTAACCTTAGTTGCACTGCCAATGTGTTCCAAATAACAGGACCAGCCACAGAATCAGAATTGTCACACATTATAACTTTGCAACACATTCACTGGTAGAATGTCCAACAAAATATAAGCAAGAGAGTCCTCTGGAGACAGAGAAAATACCCACATACAGATACAGTAACTTGCCTTGAAATACTATTGGAAAGGCATGTGCTAAACTGAAAATCCCAAAATATTTCCTCCTTTCTTTTGAGAGCGCTCTGTTTAATAGTACCTAAAGTTTTGAATCACTCAACCAGTTTCTAATCTTGGGGACCACATGGGGCACCACTTAGGCTGTCCAGTTTATTCATGAGCTTCCCATGCAAGACAGTGAAAGTTTTGTTGAAACATCACAGCCAGGACTGTTCAATCCAAGAAATATCAGGTTTGACATCAGCTCCTTCTGATAATGCCATGGTGCCTTGAATCATGTAACTTACCTTTTCACTATCCCATCCATTACAGGTCCTCATCATGAAAATCAGATTAGCCCCAGCTTGTAGCTACCAAACTACTCCCTATTATCACCTTTTTTGAAGGATGACATCTGCCTTCTCCAATCCTCCAAAACCTACCCATCTGTATTAGTGGAGTTAACAAACCTCTCTAGACTCCCTTAATATTAGGGAGTTTGCAAGCCAAAAGTTTTTGTTTTGTTGAATTTCCCACATCATGTGTGGGATTTTTAATTTTGTTGTGTATTTTCTTTTAAATTTCGTTTCAGGGAAATGTTTATAGCATGCGCTGGGTAATACTGCTACTTGTAGATGTACAGATAATGTGTACTACTGAGCGATACTGTGCACTATTTAGAAAAGACAGGAAGTGATATTTGACATTTTCTATTTCATTCAAACAAAGCACATCATAAGAACTGACATATTGGATCAGACAAAGGGCTATCAAGCCCAATGTCCTGTTTCTAAGTAGCAAGTTCCATAATACGTATACCTAGCAATAAGCAGTAGGCTTCTCCAGTCTACTTTAAAGTGACATTTTACTTACTGGATAATGTCATTTCCTTGAGTCCTACTAGGCCAATCTAGACAAGTGGGTTGTGTTTCCCTAGCAGCAGATGGAGACCAAGAAAAAGATGTTTCCGATATCTTCATTCTGCACTCTCAAGAAGTGTATTCGTATCCAAGCCATGGATAAGAACCCCTGGCCATACAAGCCTCAATAAGGGCAACAAAGGACTACCAGTCCTTGGAACTTAACTATATATAGAACATTCTTTAGATAGAAGGTCTACTAAGAGGAATGCAGCATGCAAGGCCAAGAACTACAGAAAATAGTACAACAAATCATAGTAGATCATTACATAAGATCATCAGAAATACTATACTGGGTCAGCATCAAGCCCAGCATCCTATTTCCAACAATGACCACTCTGGGTTAACAAGTACTTGGCAAGTTCCCAAAAAGGCACAAAGGTTCCACAATGCTTGTATTGTGGCAAGCAGTGGATTTCCTGGGTCCTCTTTAATAATGGCTTATGGACCTTTCCTCCAGGAACTTGTCCAAAACTTTAACCCTACTACACCAACAGCTTTTACTACAACCTCCAGTAATGAATTCCAGCGTTTGATTGCGCGTTGCGTGAAAAAATGGTCTTAAATGGGTTATGTTGTAGCTTCACTGCACATCCTAGTCTTTGTACTTTTTGATGGCGTAAACAATCTATGTATGTTTACCCATTCCACTTCATTCATTACTTTATAGACCTTTATCTTATCTCCCCTCAGGCTTCTCTTTTCCAAGTTGAACAGCCCTAACCTTTTAAGCCTTTTCTTATAAGGATATTCCTCCATCCCATTTACCATTTTGGTGACTCTTCCCTGTACCTTTCCTAATTCTGCTATATATATATATATATTTTATTTTTATTTTTTTAAAGATATGGTGACCAGAATTGTACACAATATTTAAGGTGCAGTCGCATCATGGAACAATACGGAGCATAATAACACCCTTAGTTTTATTCTCCATTCCTTTCCTTATGATTCCTAGCATTCTATTTACTTTCTTGGCGCCGCTGTATGCTGGGCGAAGGGTTTCAATGTAGTATCCACAATGACACTTAAATCTTTTTCCTGGATGGCAATTCCTAATGTGGAACCTTGCATCGTGCAACCATAGTTTGGGTTGTTCTTTCCTAGAACGTGCAGTTCTCTACCGTTGCCTTGAATTTCTCTCACAGCTCTTGCCAAATTCTCCAGCAACTTGTTCCTTGCCAAATCCTTTACTCGGTCCTCATTCTTTTTGACCTTTCCGCTGCTTTTGACACTGTTGACCACCACTTTCTCCTTGACACATTGTTATCACTTGGTTTTAGGGGCTCTATGCTGTCCTGATTCTCATCTCTCACATCACTCCTTCAGTGTTTGTTCTAGTGGTTCCTTCTCTACTTTTTTTATCCAATGGACATTGTGAATGAATCATCTGTTTTACCACTATTTATTATGTTTTTATGTTAGCACTGTTTTTTCTCTGTATTCATTGCTACCTTGAACTAAGGCAGTGGTTCTCAACCCAGTCCTCTAGGACCCCCTGGCTTGTCAGGTTTTCAGGATATCCACAATGAATATGCATGAGATAGATCTGCACTGCACAGCAGATCTCTCATGCATATTCATTGTGGATATCCTGAAAACCTGACAGGCCTGGGAGTCCTAGAGTACTGGGTTGAGAACCCCTGCACTAGGGCATCCATGCCCCCAGAGCCCACCTCTCTTTGTCAGCTGACAAATCCATGCACCTTGGCAATGGCCTAATTCTCCATCAAATCCATCTCACCACAACTCCACCTGTCCAGGATACTCTGGAACTCTAATTGATTGACTGCTATTACTACTTATTTGTATAGCACTGCAAGGCGTATGCAGCGCTGTACAAGTAACAGACAATCCCTGCTCACCAGAGCTTATAAACTAATCAAGATGGCATAACTAGGGACTAGGATAAATCAAGGGGAGTGGCAAGATACAGACCCATAAGAATAAGGGATCAGGATCCAAAAGCAGCCGCAAAGAGGTGGGTTTTTAGCCTGGATTTGAATAGGGCCAGAGGAGGAGCCTGGCATACTTACGTGGGTAGTTTCTTCCAAGCTCACAAAGCAGCAAGCTAGAATGAACAAAGGCTGGAGTTGGCAGTGGCAGAAAAGGGCTCAGATAAAAAGGGATCTGCCAGAGGAGCAGTGTTCCCAAAGAGGGGTGTAAGGAGTGATAAGAGGAAAGGTAGTAGGAGCTGCAGAATGAATACACTTTTAAGTCAGTAGGGGAAGTTTGAAATGAATGCAGAAACGATTAGGGAGTCCGTGAAGCAACTTGAGAAGAGAGGTTATGTGAGCATAGTGAGACTGTCAGAAGATTAGCTGTCTAGCTGAGTTTTCAACAGATTGAAGGGGAGAGAGATGATTCTAAGGGAGACCAGAAAGCAACAGGTTGTGATAGTCTAGGAGGGAGGTGACTAGATAGTAGATAAGAGTCTTAGTAGTGTGCTCAGAAAGGAAGAGAGAAATGTTACAAATGCTGTAGAGAAAAAAAACATGTTTTAACTATCTGTTGGATGTATGCAGAAAAGGAAAAAGAAGAGTCAAAGATGACCCCAGGGTTGCGAGCTGAGGAAAACAGGAAGTAGTAGAGTATAATTCAGAGAGAGAGAAAGGAGGAAGGGGGAGGCGGTTTTAGGGGGAAAAGATAAGAGGCTCAGTTTTAGCCATGTTCAATCTAATCAAGATGATCACCACAAAAAGTAGGGACTAGAGTATGATAAGATACACATAGTGAAGAAGAAACCGAGTAGCATCAGGATCCAAAAGCACCTCAAATAGGGGGATTTTCAGCCTGGATTTTAATAAGGCCAGAGAAGGAGCCTGACATACTGATTCTGGTAGTTTGTTCCAGGCATATACAGCAGTAAGATGGAAAAGTCTGGAGTAGGCAGCAGCAGAGAAGAGTACAGAAAAAGAGATCTGCCAAAGGAGCAGAGTTCTTGAAGAAGGTTGTAGGATGAGATAAAAGGAAAGGCAGTGAGGAGCTGCATAATGATCACATATAGATCAGCAGAAAAAGTTTGAATACGGAAACAGAGGGAGTCAGTAGAATGACTTGAGTAGAAGGGTTACGTGAACACACTGACAGAAGATAAGCCGTGCAACTGAGTTTTGAACAAATTGAAGGGGAATGAGATGATTCAGAGGGAGACCAGCAAGGAGCAGGCTGCAATAGTCAAAGCAGGAAGCTACTAGAGAGTGGATAAGGGTCTTAGTGGTGTGTTCAGAAAGAAAGGGACATTTTGCTGCTGATGTAGAGAAAGAAGAGACATGCTTTAGCTATCTGTTGAATATGTGAAGAGAAAGTGTCAAATATGATTCCAAGATTGCAAGCGGAGGAAACAGGAAGAAGTATAGCGTTAGCCACAGAAGGAGCTCAGTTTTGGCCATGTTCAATTTCAGGATGGCAACGAGACATTCAGGCAACATCAGATAAAGAAGAGATCTGGACCTGGATTCCTGTAAAGATTTCAGGTGCAGAGGTAGATCTGAGAATCGTCAGCATAAAGATGGTACCGAAACCCATGGGAGGAGATAAGTGCACCAAGGGATTGAATGTAGAGAGAAAACGAGAGGTCCCAAAAGAGAACACTGAGGCACACTAACTGAAAGAAAGATCCACCAGAGCATATACTAAAAGTGCAGTGTGAATGATAAGAAAGCCAGGACAGAACAGAGTCCTTAATCCAAAAGAGGACAGGGTATTGAGGAGGTGGTGGTGATCAACAGTGTCAAAACAGTAAAAAAAGGTCAAGGAGGATGAGAATCGAATAAAGGCCCTTGAATTTGGCAAAGAACAAGTCACTGGAGATTTTGGCAAGAGCTGTTTCTACAGAATGTAGAGGATGAAAACCAGATATGAATGGATCCAGAAGGGCTTGAGAGGAAAGAAAGTCAAGACAGCAGAGGTAAACTGCTCATTTGAATAGTTTTAAGGCAAAGGGGAGGAGAAAGATAGGCCAATAACTGGCAGGACAAGTAGAGTCTAGCGAAGGTTTTCTTAAGGAGAGGAGTAACCACAGCATGTTTGAAGACTAAATGAACAGCTGTAATGGAAAGCAATAGAAGGGGTGACAACGGAAAAGATAAAGCTTAGTAGATGGGTGAGAATGGGAATAGAGGAGCAGATAGCAAGTTTAGAGGAGAAGACTTCCAGTTTCCTCATCAATGATTTTAGAAATGGAAGAAAGGGTAGCAGAAGTTGAGAGGAGGATTTGGGATTGAAGAGATGTAAGGTGCGGTGGAAGTGACTCTACAGAGAATTCAATTCTAATCTTGTGGACTCTGTCATGGAAATAATCAGCCAAAGTCTAGGTAGAAAGCGAAAGAAGGGTTGGGAGAGGCACTCTGAGGAGAGATTTGAGTGTAGCAAAGAGACGGCAAGGGTCCGAAGCGAGAGTTAGTTAGTACCCTTGCTTGGAGAGTGCTATGATAGAATGGGAGGAGTGAGTACATCTAGAGCAGAGGAGAGTATAGTGTCATAAGAAAACACTGCCTCATCAACAGATTCATAGTGGAGGAAAAAGGTAAGGAGTCAGCAGTGGAGAGACCTGTAGGATCGATAGTGTGAAGATTCCTAAACATGTTAGTGGAGACTAGTTGAGACCAAGGTTGGGGCAGGGCATTAAGTATGAAAACTAGCAGGTCATGGTTAGATAAGGGAAGAACTGAGGTGGAGATGTTGGAAAGCGAACAGTTGGAGGAAAAGATGAAGTCAAAATCAGTGGCCATGCTTGTGAGTAGGAGCATTAGAGCACAGCTGGATGTTGAATGAAGTTAGGGGAAGGAGCTTTAAGGCTCAAGGGTCATATTAATATCCCCAACAATCAAGGAAGGGGGAAGATGAATCCAGAAAGGAGAACCACCAGGAGGTCAAAGTTCTTCTTTCCAAAACAAACTAATGAGAGAATCATCCTGATTATCTGGCACCAGAGGCTCATCCTCTTCACACATGGAATCACCGTCCGATCCCCCAGAACTCAAAGCAGGATACGTAGCACAGAAGAGCTAACCAGAGCTCCCCGGATCCATCTTCTTCCGGGAGTGCTTCTGCAGAGACGCCCCTCCAAGGCTCTGCCCATCCCGCAACAAGGAGCTTCCCTACAAACAAGAGAAGGTGCAAGAGAGCCATGCCAAAAGGACCATGCTTGCTGGAGAAAAGAATAATTCTGGAGAAGATAGGCCAGAACCTCAGGAACAACCTGAAACCCCACACAGGCTTTGGAGGCCGAAGACTCCCACCGAGGTTTTGAAACCAGTGGATTCTCGAGGACAAGGCCATAGGCATCTCTATGCTGTGCATGAGAAGTGCCGCTCGAGGACTGGCTAGTCTTAACAGACTGTTTTTGGGTTACCTGATCCTGTGTAGAAGATATGGTCGGTGCCCTGAAGTTGGAAGGGGACCGCGTGTCGAGGGGAACTCGATGTTGACAACCTCTTCTCACAATTCTGGTGCCCGAGGGCTCCGGAGGAAAATGGTCAGGACCCAAGCAGGTTAGACACCAATTGTGAGTGTCTAAAAATAAAGTTGTACTGCCACAGTTCGTACATTTCTTGGGGAAAGTGGCTGGCGGTTCCATGAGGAAAAATGGAGAGGCCTAGAAGGCCTGAGAACCGTGAGACACTAAGAAAGAAAAAATATATTCCTTAAGGAAAACTTTTACAAGAAAAGAAGAAACAAACACCGGTGGCATCAGGGAAGGCAGCCGAGACCACAAGAAAACTAAAAAATAAAAGAACAATTTTCTGCAGTGACAGGACATCATCCTGCTGGCTCTGCGGAAAAACAAAAACTGAGGAGAGGCAGTTGGGAAGGCGGGAAGGCAGCACGCAGGCGTGTTGGGATGCTTCCAAAAGCTTTCTGATTGGATGCTGGGAAGCGTTCCCGCGCAGACTCCGTCGGTACCGACGTACCCATATCTGAAGACTCATTCCTGCTTGTTCCTGGAGATCAGAATTACACACAATACTTGCAATCTGGTTGTACCATTGAGCGATACAAAAGTATTATGACAGTCTTTGTTTTATTCTCTATTTTTTCCTAATTATTCCTAGCATTGCTTTTTTGGCTGCTGCCCCACACTGAACAGAAGATTTCCATGTACTGTCTACAATCACACCTAGATCTTTTTCCTGTACAGTGACTCCTAATATGGAACCTAAAATTGTGTATCTACAGTTTGGGATATTCTTACATGCATCACTTTGCACTTGTCCACATTAAATTTAATCTTCCATTTGGACACCCAGTTTCCCAGTCTAACAAGATCCACCTGCAGTTTCTCACAAGCCACATATGATTTAACAACTTTGAATAATTTGGCATCATCTGCAAATTTAATCACCTCACTTATTATTCCCTATTCCAGACCTTCTATAAACTAATGTTAAAAAGAACTGCTCCCAATATAGATCCCATGAGTACTCCACTAGTCACCTTCCTCCACTGAAAAAAAATTGACCATTAAGCCTTACTCTGTTTTCTCTCTCTCGAGTTTCCAGTCCACAACAGGTCTTTGCCTTCTATGTCATGACTTTTTAATTTTGGGACTTTATCAAACACTTTCTAAAAGTCTAAATATACTGTATCAGACTCACCTTTATCCATATTTATTCACGCTTTCAAAGAAATGGGGGCAGACTGCTGAGGAAAGACTTCCCTTGGCTAAATCCATGTTGACTTTGTCCCATAAACCATGTGTTCAGTAATTTTACACTTTATTTTATTTATTTATTTATTTACATTCTCTTATATACCACGCTATTCTGCATCACTGTGGTTTACATTGAACAAACTGAAATTACATTGAACAGGGCATTATTACAGGGAACATGGGCTATGGAGGGTTAAGTGGCTTGCCCAAGACCACAAGGAGCACCTCTGGGACTAGAAACCCCAGTCCTTCCGGTCCAAGGTTGCTGTCCTCTAGTGGGATTTGAACCCCCGACCTTCCGGCCTGAAGTACCTTGCCCCAACCACTAGGCCAATGGTTTCCACCATTTTGCCAGGCCAGACTTTAGGCTCTCCAAACTGTAGCTTCTCAGAGCACCACTGGAAACATTTTAAAAAGTGGCATTATGCTAACTACCTTCCAGTCTTGCGATACCACAAATGATTTTGCTGATAAGTTAAAAATTATTAATAGCAGTGCTGCCATTTCATTTTTGAGCTTTTTAAGCCCTCTTGGGTGTATACCATCTTGTTCAGGTGCTTTTTACAGTGCTCTGCTAGAGAAGTGGATATTTGTCTCCTGTGACACCTTGCTGTGAGTTAGCGTAGTTACTCACCTGTAACAGGTGTTCTCCAGGAGCAGCAGGAATCAGTCCTCACATATGGGTGACGTCGGCGCCGACGGAGCCCTCGTGGAGCAATTTTCCCCAGCTTTCAAAGAAAGCCTTTGGGAATTGCAGCACGCATGCGCGGTCCCCTTCCCGCCCAAAGGTGCCATCTTGGCCAATCTGATGACATAGCGAAAAGACAGCAAAAAAATTTGCAAAAACTAAATCATATGACTGCAACTCCACGGGGAGGAGGGAGGGTTGTGAGGACTGATTCCTGCTGCTCCTGGAGAACACCTGTTACAGGTGAGTAACTACGCTTTCTCCAGGACCAAGCAGGAAGTCAGTCCTCACATATGGGACTCCCAAGTTTAAGGCTACCGGAGACCCTAAGCACAAAAATGAGCTCCCTCTAGTTCAGCAGTACAGAAGGAAGGAGTCTTCTCTGACTAATCTCCAACCGGTAGCCCAACATCCGGGATGGAGGGTAGGAGTTGCTTAAACCTCGAAGAGATTACGGAGGACTGCCTGTCCGAAAGCACTGTCCCTGCGGGACTCCCTCTCGAGGCAGTAATGGGTTGCAAAAGTCTGGCTCGAAGACCAAGTAGCGGCCCGGCACATGTCTTCCAATGGAACAGAGCGGAGGTAAGCCACTGACGCAGCCTTCGCCCTAACCCGATGAGCCGTGACTCGACTTTCCAACGAGAGGCCTGCCGTCCCATAAGTCCAAGCGATACAGTCAGCTACCCAGATGGACAGAGTACGCTTGGAGACAGGGAGCCCTAATTTATTAGGGTCGTAAGACAGGATGAGCTGAACAGTCTTACAGTGCTCCCGCGTACGATCAAGGTAGAAGTTAAGCACCCTTCGACAGTCCAGGGTATGCAAGACCATCTCAGCTCGGCTGGAGTGTGGCCTGGGAAAGAAGGTCGGAAGCACCACCTCCTGATTAATGTGAAAAGGGGAGACCACTTTTGGAAGAAACTTAGGGTGAGTCCGCAGGACTACCCTGTTCTTGTAGAACCTAGTGTAAGGGGGATCAGACACTAGGGCCTGCAGTTCACTAACGCGTCTAGCGGAAGTGAGGGCTACCAGGAATAAGGTTTTCCAAGAAAGAAAACGGAGAGGACAGGTAGCCATGGGTTCAAAAGGCGGACAGGTGATCCGCTGCAAAACCACGTTCAGGTCCCAGTCGGAGGCTGGGGGGCGCAAAGGTGGTTTAAGGAGAAGGAGACCTCGGGAGAACCGTGCCACGAGAGGATGGCCGGAAAGAGGCCTGCCTTCCACCGGCACATGATGTGCCGAAATAGCACTAAGGTGAACTTTGACCGAGTTGGACTTTAGTCCAAGATTGGAGAGGGAAAGCAAGTACTGCAAGACCACCGACACCGAGCAGGAGAAGGGGTCTTGAGACTGTTGAGTACACCAGGTGGAGAAGCGACGCCATTTAAGGGCGTAGGATTTCCGGGTAGAGGGTCGCCTGGAAGCTAGCACGACCTCTTCCACCTCTGGAGGCAGCAGGAGGGGAGCAAGGACTACCCTTTCAGCAGCCAGGCCATCAGATGAAGAGATCTGAGGTTGGGGTGTAGGAGAGACCCCTGATCCTGGATCAGGAGATCGGGTTGAAACCCCAGAGGCAACGGAGTATCTACCGCCAGTTGCATCAGAAGCGGGAACCATGGTTGCCTGGGCCACCGGGGAGCTATCAGGATCAGCAAAGCCTTGTCCTGGAGAACCTTGAAAAGTGTTCGAGACACCAGCGGCATGGGAGGAAAGGCATACAGAAGGCCCGTGGACCATGAGAGCAGAAAAGCATCCGCCGCTACTCGGAGGGGATGCGGTTCCCGAGAGCAGAACCGAGGAAGTTGCCTGTTCAGAGGACTGGCAAAGAGATCCAGCGTGGGGAGGCCCCACTGGAGAAAGATCCTTTGAACCACCAACGGGTCCAATCTCCACTCGTGTGGTTGGAGGATTCTGCTCAGTTTGTCGGCCAGGTAGTTTTCTTGACCTGGGAGATAGACAGCTTTGAGGAGGATTCCTCGGCTGACGGCCCAAGCGCAGAGCTTTTGTGCTTCGACAGAGAAGGAAGGAGCCCGTGCCCCCCTGTTTGTTCACGTAGAACATGGCCACTTGATTGTCCGTCTGGACGAGGACGGACTGGCGAGCGGTAAGGTGGGAGAAGGCCCGGAGAGCCAGGCGGATCGCTCTGAGCTCCAGTAAGTTGATCTGTTGGGCAGATTCCCACGGGGTCCAGAGACCCTGAGTACATGTCCCTTGGCAATGTGCTCCCCAACCCAGGAGAGAAGCGTCGGTCGTCAGTACCTGAACAGGCGGAGGAGACTGAAAAGGCATGCCGAGCACTAGGTTGGGCAGATGAAGCCACCACCGTAGAGAAGAGACCAGCGGGCTGGAGATTCGTACGGAGTCCGCCAGTCTCCCCGAGGCCTGACGCCATTGTGAGCGAATGCACCATTGAGCAGGCCGCATATTCAGGCGGGCACTGGGGGTCACATGGACCGTGGAAGCCATATGGCCGAGCAGTTTCAGAAAGTGCCTGGCCGAGACCCGGGAATGGCTGCGGAAGCGGCTGGCTAGAGCCATGAGCCGTTGTGCCCTGTCGAGCGGCAGAAAGGCGCGCGCTTGAAGCGTGTTTAACCTGGCGCCGATGAACTCGAGATCCTGAGAGGGGAGCAAAGTGGACTTTTCGAAGTTTATGACAAAGCCCAGGTACTGGAGCAGTCACAGTACGTTGCGTGGCGTGAGTGGCCTCCGTGGAGGACGGAGCTCTGATGAGCCAGTCGTCTAGGTAAGGGAAGACAAAGAGGCCTTGAAGCCGGAGATAAGCCGCCACCACTGCGAGACATTTTGTGAAGACTCGTGGTGCGGAGGATAGGCCAAAGGGCAGTACTCTGTACTGGTAATGATTGCCTGCCACCACAAACCTTAGGTATTGTCAGTGGCTTGGGTGGATGAGGATGTGAGTATAGGCATCCTTTAGATCCAAGGAGCATAGCCAATCTCCCTGCTGGAGGTAGGGCAGCAGGATTCCAAGGGTAAGCATCTTGAACTTCTCTTTCCAGGAACTTGTTGAGGTTCCGCAAGTCCAGGATGGGTCTGAGGCCTCCAGTACGCTTTGGTATCAGGAAGTACCTGGAATAGAAGCCTTGACCTCTCAGGTGGTGGGGCACCGGCTCCACCGCCTGTTCCTGAAGAAGACTTGCCAACTCTTGAAGGAATAAGTCCCGGTGAAGAGGGGGTCGCAGAGGCTCCCCTGGAAAGTAGGGGGGAGGTACCTGGTGGAAGTGTAGAAGATAGCCCTCTCGGACTATGTGGAGCACCCAGGTATCTGACGTGATGTTGGACCACCTGTGGGCAAAGTGGACCAGCCGGCCTCCCGTGCTGAGAGACACCAGCGGAGGGGGAGAGGCTATGCTGAAAGAGTCAAAAACCCCCACCCTGCGGAGCAGGGGCCGGTGGCGCAGGCTTGGGGGCTTGCTGCCTACGGGACCAGTTACCCCGTCCCTTGGCCTGCTGACCCTGTTGGGGAGCTGCTGAGGCCTGATAATGAGGGTAGTGTTTATAGGCAGCCGCCTTCCTCGGGTAAAAGGGCTTTTTCCCCGAGCCCTTCTTCTTCTGGGAAGGGGCAGAGGTTTTCCTGGAGAGCCGAGTCCTGGTGAGAGTCTCAGTCTCGAGTTGTGCAGCCTTCTCGTCCATAGGTTTGCCAAAGAGGTTTTCACCTCTGCAGGGGACATCGACCAACTTGTCCTGCACCCAGGGCTCGAGGTCGGAGGACTGAAGCCAAGCCTGTCGGCGGGCCCCGATGCCGGCTGCGGCTACCCGAGCCGATGCCTCAAAGCCATCGTAGGCTGCTCGAGAGATAAACTTTGAGCACTCCCGAATACCGGTGGACAGGGCCAGGAACCTCCGCAAAGGTTCCTCGGAGAGACCAGCAGAGAATCCGGCTATTTCTTTAGCCAGGTCCCTGAGATACATGCCCATGTAGAGCTGGTAAGTCTGGACCCGACAAGCAAGCATAGAGCCCTGGAAACACTTCTTACCGATGCCATCCAGGCTGCGGGCTTCCCTGCCGGGAGGCACCGAGGAGTGCATCTTCTGGCTCTTGAGCCTATGCATGGCCGATTCCACCACCATGGAATGGTGCGGCAGCTGTGCTTTTTGGAAGCCAGGGCTCTTGCGGACTCGATATATGGCATCGACCCGCTTGCTTAGTACCGGCGACGACGCCGGGCTCTCCCACATGCGGAAGAGAAGTCGTTCCAGCATCGGAGGAACCGGTACAGTAAAATGCTCCTTTGCAGGAGAGTCATACTGGAGGGCATCGAGCTCTTCGGCTCGAGGCTCCTCCTCGGGATCCGCAGGGAAGGCCAAGGCCTTGGCCATATCCCTCACGAAGTCCGAGAACCGTGTATCCTCCGGGGGGGACTGTCTCCGAGGTTCGGAATCAGGGGAGTCCGAAGGGATACACCGAGTCCGAAAAGAATCAGGTGACTCTTCCACCACGGATTCCCAGGCAGACTCCTCGGAGGAGTCGAGCGGCTCAGGCCGGGCGGGCACAGACGCCGTCCGCCCCGACGCCGAGGGAGTCGGCGTCGACAACCTCGGCCCCGAACGGGAGGCCGAAGGGGACCTCGACCGAGGATCGACTCGAGCCCGCATGGACTCGAGGATCGGCTCGGTCTCCGGGGTCGACTTAGACGTCAACGTCCCGGCGGTCAGGGCAGAAGCGCCAGTAAGGCCAGCGATCAATGCCCGCTGCTGGTCCATGAAGGCAGCCAGGCTGCTCTCCAAGGCCGTCAACCTGAGTCCGAACTCAGGAGACCCAGCAGCCCCCGACTCGGGCCCCGACCGTGTCGGGCCCGACGTCGGACCCCTCGGAGGCGAGTCCACAAGGACAACAGGACTTACATGAGCAGACGAGTCCATCTCCAGACGAGGCTGTTTGGACGGCCGCTCCAGCTCCAAAGACCCGGGACGGCTATCGGGGCTATGCGACCTGGCCCTCGCGGAGCCAGGAGCGTCCACCGACGCCGTCCTCGCGGGTTTCTTCCTCCGATGATGCTCCCGGGTAGGAGAGCCCCTCTCAGAGGAGCTCCGACGGTGTTCAGAGCCAGATTCCCTGGACACCGACGCCCCTGACGAGGTCCGGGTACGGCTGGGGTCAGAGAAGATTCTCTCCCTCTGATGCTGCCGACTCCGCAAGGATTTGGCGGACATCTTGCCACAGGCTCCACAGATCATTTCTTCATGATCTGGGCCCAGGCAACGGAGGCAGCAATCATGTGTGTCAGTAAGAGACATAAGTTTCTTACACTTAACACACTTTTTAAAGCCACTGGCGGCCATCGGGGGAAAAAGGGCCCCTGCGAGGTCGAACGTTCGTGCCGCCAGGGAAAAGTGAAAAAAGCGCGAATTTGTCACTAAGGACAGAAAAAAACTAAAAGAAGGGGAGGCCTCGCAACCGGCGTCGCGAGGCCGGACGGAAAAGGGACCGGCGTCGAACCGAAGAAAATAATAAAATAATAAAGAAAATCAACTTTTCAGCAGTGACTTGTAGACAGCGTCTGTAGGGCTCCGCGGAAAAAAGAAGACTGGCCAAGATGGCACCTTTGGGCGGGAAGGGGACCGCGCATGCGCGCTGCAATTCCCAAAGGCTTTCTTTGAAAGCTGGGGAAAATTGCTCCGCGAGGGCTCCGTCGGCGCCGACGTCACCCATATGTGAGGACTGACTTCCTGCTTGGTCCTGGAGAACTAGCTGTTTATTATTTATTGTTTGTCTTAGTGGTGTGCTAGTTCAGCCTTCTCAGCTATAACTTACCTTGCCTCTCTCAACTAACTGGGCTTTGTGTGGTACTCCCTTCCCCCCTGCTGAGGGTTCAGGACAGGGTACCTTGTAACTGCCCTCTTTAATAGGACTTATCTCCCTCCCTCCCCAGCACCCACCCACCCCTGGGGTAATTGTAGTTTTATAGGTACTTGCACATCTTAGAGGAAAGGGGCTGCTCTCAGGTGCAGCTCGTTATCCAAATCAGTCATACACAGAGGACCTGAGATTAATTGCTTAAGCTTCAGGTACACAAGGTGTATTAGGGGTATTAGATACACTTTTATTGGTATAAGCATCCACACCAATCCTTATTATATACAGAATTTAAAAGACCTAAACACAAGCTTTAAACTAAGATGCAGACAGAAGTCCAGCAACGAGATGGGGGTTCTCCGGTCTTTTGCATTGAGTGTCACATGTATGATTTTCTCCCAGTTGGTGAGAGGTCTTACGTATGCACTAAGTGCAAAGAACTCTTTGCTCTCAGAGAACGAGTCCGTTCTCTAGAGGCTAGAGTAGCAGACCTGGAAGACATAAGAAAGACAGAGAAGTACATGGACGAGACCTACAGGGATATAGTCCTGAAGTCCCACCTCCAGTCTGGCAGCATCCCTGTTGCCATGGAGGAGAGAGGTCACGTGACAGGAGAGCATCACCCTGGTGTGGCAGGAAGTGATCCTGTAACTAGGACCTGTCCTCCAGGTGATGTAAAACCCTCTCGCACCGAGGACGTTTCTCCAGGGCCATGTCCCCATGAGGGGAGGGTCAGGACAGCTGTTATAGTTGGTGATTCAATCATTAGGAATGTAGATAGCTGGGTGGCTGGTGGACGTGAGGATCGCCTGGTAACATGACTGCCTGGTGCGAAGGTAGCAGACCTCACGCACTGCCTAGATAGGATCATAGATAGTGCTGGGGAGGAGTCTGCTGTCTTGGTACATGTTGGTACCAATGACATAGGAAAATGTGGTAGGGAAGTTCTGGAGACTAAATTTAAGCTTTTAGGTAGGAAGTTGAAATCCAGAACTTCCAGGATAGCGTTCTCCGAAATGCTTCCTGTTCCACATGCAGGACCCAAAAGACAGGCAGAGCTCCGGAGTCTCAATGCGTGGATGAGACAATGGTGCAAGGATGAGGGTTTTGGATTTGTTAGGAACTGGGGAACATTCTGGGGAAAGGGGGGGCTCTTCCGAAGGGATGGGCTTCACCTTAATGAGGATGGGACCAGAATGCTGGCATTAACCTTTAAAAAAGAGATAGAGAAGCTTTTAAATTAGAAATTAGGGGAAAGCCGACAGTCACCCAGGAGTGCATGGTTCGGACAAAGGTATCCTTGAAGGATACTACCAAAAGCAGTGAAGTTCCAAAAGGGAGTATAGTAGCCCAAATGCCCTTGAGTAAGGAGCAGACAGAGTATAAAGATCCCAAATTACCCCTGCCTACCAATAGCCAGATTAATATGAATAAAATACAGTCTCTAAAATGCTTGTATGCCAATGCTATAAGTCTAAACAATAAGATGGGAGAGTTAGAACATATAGCACTAAATGACAGGGTTACATATGATTGCACTCTCAGAGACATGGTGGAAGGAGGATAACCAGTGGGACACTGATACCTGGATACACACTATATTGTAATGATAGAGCTGATCAAATTGGTGGAGGGGTTGCGCTCTATGTTAGAGAGGGCATTGAGTCAGAAAGGATTAAAGTTTTGCAGGTAACAAAATTTGCTGTAGAATCTCTATGGATTGAAATTCCATTTATGAAGGGGAAGGTGATGGCAGTTGGAGTATACTATCGACCGCCTGGCCAGAATGAAAAAATGGATGATGAAATGCTCAAAGAAATCAAGGAAGCTAACAAAAGTCACAACAGAGTAGTAATAATGGGTGATTTCAATTACCCCGGTATCGACTGGGTCAGTGTCACAGCAGGACAAGCTAAAGAGATAAAGTTTCTAGATGGAATAAATGACTGCTTCTTAGAGCAGCTGGTTCATGAACCAACCAGAGGGGAAGCCATACTGGACCTAGTCCTTAGTGGAACGCCAGATCTGGTGCAAGAAATAAAGGGTGTTGGGACCACTTGGCAATAGTGATCATAGTATGATTTAATTAGTGGAGGACAGATAGTAAAGGCATCCACAGTACTACCTTTTAACTTTCAAAAGGGAGACTATGATAGAATGAGGAATATAGTTAGGAAAAACCTAAAAGGAGCGGTTTCAAAGGTTAAAGACTTACAGCAAGCTTGGGTGTTATTTAAAAATACTATCATCGAAGCCCAGACCAGCTGTATTCCACGCATTAGGAAAAGTGGAAGAAAGTCCAAAAAACTGCCAGCATGGTTTAAAGGTGAGGTCAGAGAGGCTGTTGCTGCCAAAAAAGCAACCTTCAGGAAATGGAAAAAAGAGCCAAATGATGAAAACTGGAAACAGCACAAGCACTGACAAGTTAAATGCAAAGCATTGATAAGGCAGGCAAAGCGGGAATTTGAGAAGAAACTTGCTACGGAAGCAAAAACACGAAATAAAGACTTTTTCAAGTACATTCGTAGCAAAAGGCCTGTGAGAGAGTCAATTGGACCATTAGATGATAGAGGGGTAAAAGGGCAGTAAGAGGAAACAGGGCTATAGCAGAGAGACTGAATGAATTCTTTGCTTCGGTCTTTACTGAGGAAGATGTAGGGATGTTACCCAAGACTGAAGTGGTATTTAAAGGTGATACTTCAGAGGAATTGAGAGAAATAGCGCTACACCGGGAAGATATATTACAACTATTTGATAAACTGAATAGTAGCAAATCACCTGGACCGGATGGTATACATCCCAGAGTGTTGAAAGAACTGAAATATGAGATTGCAGACCTGCTATTGGTAATCTGTGAACTTTCATTAAAATCATCTGTAATACCTGAAGATTGGAGGGTCGCCAATGTAACACCAATTTTTAAAAAGGGTTCCAAGGGTGACCCAGGAAATTACAGACCGGTGAGCCTGACGTCAGTACCAGGGAAAATGGTAGAAACCATCATAAAGAACAAAATTACACAGCATGTAGATAGTCATGGCCTAATGGGAGACAGCCAACATGGCTTTAGACAAGGAAGATCTTGTCTTACTAATCTGATATGTTTTTTTGAAGGTGTGCATAAACAGGTAGACAAAGGTGAGTCGGTTGATATAGTGTATCTGGACTTTCAGAAAGCTTTTGACAAAGTCCCCCATCAGAGACTTTTGGCGAAGCTAGAAAGTCATGGGATAGGAGGCAGTGTACTATTGTGGATCGGGAACTGGTTAAAAGATAGAAAGCAGAGGGTAGGGCTAAATGGCCAATATTCCCAATGGAAAAAGGTGAATAGTGGAGTACCCCAGGGATCTGTACTGGGTCCGCTGCTTTTTGATATATTCATAAATGACCTGGAAAAGGGAATAACTAGTGAGGATATCAAATTTGCAGATGACACAAAACTGTTTAAAGTTGTTAAAACCCAAGAGGATTGTGGAAAACTGCAGGAGGATCTGGATAAATTGGAAGACTGGGCATCCAAATGGCAGATGAAATTTAATGTGGACAAGTGCAAAGTTATGCACCTAGGAAAGAACAACCCACACTATAGTTACACGATGCAAGGCTCCACATTAGAAACCACAACCCAGGAAAAAGATTTAGGAGTCATCGTGGATAACATGTTAAAACCCTCCGCCCAGTGTGCAGCGGCGGCCAAGAAAGCAAATAGAATGCTAGGTATCATAAGGAAAGGGATGGAGAATAAAACAAAGGATGTTATAATGCCTCTGTATCGCTCCATGGTACGACCGCACCTTGAATATTGTGTGCAATTCTGGTCACCGTATCTTAAAAAGGACATAGCGTTATTAGAAAAAGTACAGAGAAGAGCCATCAAATTGGTGAAGGGGATGGAAGGCTACTCCTATGAAGAGAGGCTAAGAAGGTTAGGGCTCTTTAGCCTGGAGAAGAGACGGCTGAGGGGAGATATGATAGAGGTCTATAAATTAATGAATGGAGTGGAACGGATAAACGTGGATCAATTGTTTACGCTATCAGAGTATAGAAAGACTAGGGGACATGTAATGAAGCTACAGGGTAAACTATTTAAGACAAATAAGAGAATATATTTTTTCACTCAACGTGTAATCAAACTCTGGAATCTGTTACCGGAGGATGTAGTAAGGGCTGTTAGTATAGCTGGGTTTTAAAAAGGTTTGGACAAGTTCCTGGAGGAAAGGTCCATAAACCACTATTAAAAAGGGACCCAGGATATCAATGCTTGACCCAGTACAAGCATTGTGGAACCTGTCTCTTTTGGGGATATAGCACAGTTACTTACCTGTAACAGGTGATCTCTGGGAACAGCAGGAATTAGTCCTCACATATGGGTACGTCGGTACCGACGGAGCCTGCGCGGGAAAGCTCCCCAGCTTCCTAGAATGGAAGCTTTTGGGACCTCCCACTGCACATGCGCACTGCCTTCCCGCCTTCCTGAACAGCTCTCCTCAGTTTCGAGTTTATAGCTGAGTCAATAGAGAGAGGACAGGAAGATAGATAGATAAAAGATACAACTCCTAGGGGAGGTGGGTGGGTTGTGAGGACTAATTCCTGCTGTTCCCAGAGATCACCTGTTACAGGTAAGTAACTGTGCTATCTCCAGGAACAAGCAGGAATAAGTCCTCACATATGGGGACTCCCTAGCTT
This sequence comes from Ichthyophis bannanicus, assembly GCA_033557465.1. Classification (NCBI taxonomy): domain Eukaryota; kingdom Metazoa; phylum Chordata; class Amphibia; order Gymnophiona; family Ichthyophiidae; genus Ichthyophis; species Ichthyophis bannanicus. Next base: position 858,673,322 of record CM066035.1, read on the forward strand.
AGATGCGTGGGATCCCCTGTCAAGGTTCGCCATCTTCGTATGGATCTCAGGCATCCATCCTGGGAAGGTGGGCAGGAGTTGTCTAAGAATGGAACAGGTGTCTGAGGACAGCCTGGCCAAACAAGGCATCCCGGCGGGAGTCCTTGTCCAAACAGTAATGGGCTGTGAAGGTATGAACCGAGGCCCAGGTAGCGGCTCGACAGATCTGATCAATGGAAACAGAGTGCAGATGAGCCATAGAAGTTGCCATGGCTCTCACATTGTGAGCTGTGACATGGCCTTCCAGAGGAATGTTTTTACTCTGGTAAGCAAAGGAAATACACTGAGCAATCCAATTGGAAAGTGTACGCTTGGAGACTGGAAGTCCCAAATGTGAAGGATCAAAAGCCACGAAAAGTTGAGAAGACTTTCGATGTGGCTGAGTCCTATTAAGGTAAAAGGCTAGAGCTCTTTTACAATCCAGAGTATGAAGGTTCCTCTCTGCATTGGAGGCATGAGGAGCCGGAAAAAATACAGGTAGATATACCTCTTGATTAAGATGAAAAGGCGAGACCACTTTAGGCATAAAGTGGGGATTCGTCCTAAGGACCACCTTGTCATGATGAAATCTTGTATAAGGTGGATTAGCCACTAGAGCTTGCAGTTCGCTGATGCGACGAGCGGAAGTGACTGCAATTAGGAATAGTACCTTCCAGGAAAGAAATTTCAAGGAGGTAGAAAATAACGGCTCAAAAGGTGGCTTCATAAGCTGACCAAGCACTAGATTCAAATCCCATGCGACCGGGGGGGTCTGATGGGAGGTTTAGTGAGGGTCAGGCCTCTCATGAATCTTGCAACAAGAGGGTGAGAGGAGATAGGTTGTCCATTTACAGGTTTCAGGGATGCTGAAATAGCACTTAAATGGACTCTTACAGAATTCGTCTTAAGGCCTGCATTGGAAAGATGCAGGAGATAGTCTAAGAGGGAATTCAAAGGAAGTGCCAGAGGGTCAAGGCCCTGCTGAGCACACCAAATGGAAAAACGTTTCCATTTGAAAGCATAAGACCGCCTCGTGGAAGGTTTCCTAGAGGCATGAAGGATATCTTTCACAGGTTGAGAAAGATTAAAGTCTTGAAGACTTAAGCCTTCAGTAACCAAGCTCGGAGGTGTAGGGATTTGGGGTTTGGGTGCCACAAAGTCCCGTCCTCCTGAGACAGAAGGTCTGGTGCAGCTCCTAAGTCCAGGGAGGATCCCTGGGAGAGCTGTAGAAGCAGAGGGAACCACACTTGGCGTGGCCAGCGTGGAGCTATGAGGATCATAGAGCCGTGATCTCTCTGGAGTTTGAACAGTCTTGGGAATCAGTGGAATGGGTGGAAAGGCATATAGGAACGCCTGACCCCAATGGAGGAGAAAGGCGTCCGTGGCCTGAGCTTCCTGACACGGAGTCCTGGAACAGAACCGGGGAAGTTTGGCATTCCACGGACTTGCAAAGAGGTCTATGTCCGGGGTTCCCCATTCCTGAAAGACTCTGGTTATCTGACCCACATGTAGGGACCACTCGTGTGGCAGCAGAACTCGACTGAGTCTGTCTGCTCGAGAGTTTTGAACTCCTGGAAGGTACACTGCTAGCAGATGAATTTGGTGCTCTCTGGCGAAGGCCCATAATCTGAGAGCTTCGTTGCAAAGCGACAGAGAGCCCGTCCCTCCTTGTTTGTTTATGTAAAACATGGCCACCTGATTGTCTGTCTGAACCAGGACAGTCAGGTTGGCAAGGAGGGTATGGAAGACCTTGAGGGCAAGGTAAATTGCTCGCAGTTCCAGGAGGTTGATATGAAGGGTGGCCTCCTGTGGAGACCAAGTGCCCTGAGTGGAGAGAGTTAGCAGATGGGCTCCCCACCCCAATTGGGAGGCATCTGTTGTGAGGGTTGCTTGGGGTAGCAAGGGCTGAAAGGGAGCCCCCAACAACAGATTCTTGGTGGATATCCACCAATGGAGGGACCAAGACAGACGGTTTGAGGTTTGTATTTGGTCTGAGAGTGCTCCCGACGCCTGAGTCCACTGGGTGGCCAGGGTCCATTGAGCTGCTCTCATATGAAGACGAGCGTAGGGCACCACATGTACTGTGGAGGCCATATGGCCCAGGAGGCGTAGCATTTCCCTGGCTGTCAAGTGAGTACTGGACTGGGCTTGGGAGGCCAAGCTCAGCAGACGCTGACCCCGAACCAGTGGAAGGTAGGCTCTTGCAGTGGTGGTGTCCAACTGGGCCCCTATGAATTCTAGAGACTGAGTAGGGCTGAGTTGAGACTTGGGGAGGTTTATTACCAGTCCCAGATACTGCAGAAGGCTCCTTGTGCGGTCTAGGGAAATCTGGGCCTGCGACTGAGTTGGAGCTCGAATGAGCCAGTCGTCCAGATATGGGAATACGAAAATCCCCATGCTTCTGAGAAATGCGGCTACGACTGCCATGCATTTGGTAAAGACTCTTGGGGCAGAGGCGAGACCGAAGGGAAGTACTCTGTATTGGTAATGACTTCCCCTGAACAGAAAGTGAAGATATTTTCTGTGGGATGGATGGATGAGTAGATGTGTATACGCATCCTGCAGGTCTAGAGAACAAAGCCAGTCCTGACTCTGAAGGTATGGAAGGAGAATGCCCAAAGAGAGCATTTTGAATTTCTCCTTGTACAGAAATTTGTTCAATTCTCTCAGATCTAGGATTGGTCTGAATCCCCCTGTCTTCTTTGGAATGAGAAAATAGGGGGAGTAGAAACCTGACCCCTGTTGATGAAGAGGAACCTCTTCTATGGCCCCTTGGGCAAGCAGAGAAGAGATCTCCTGATCCAACAGGGCTAGGAGAGGAGATGGAGAATTGAAGGGTCTCACCATGTGATGAGGAGGAAGGCTGGAGAAATGAAGTTTGTAACCCTCTCGGATGATAGAGAGGGTCCATTGCTCTGTTGTGATCTGTTCCCATCTGGGAACAAAGTGAGCTAACCTTCCAGGTATGGTGAGAGGTTCTGGTTGGTCCAGAACCAGGAATGGCAAGTTCTCTAGGGGCAAGTCAAAACCCCTGAGGGGGTGGAGCCTGTTGAGCTGCAGTAGCTACTGCAGGCTTTGCTCTTGCTTGTTTCGTTTGCTGACGTTTAGCCGCAAAACGAGGTTGAGAAGATTGCTGGCCAGTATTGGAAGCATATCTGGCCTTCTTATAATAAGGCCTCTTGAAAGACTTCTTCTTAGTGGGAGTAGAAGTGGACTTAGAAAGTCTCTCTAAGGTGGCATTTTCAGCGTCCATTTGAGTGGCCTTAACCTGCCACTCTGCACCGAATAAGTTCTCACCTGTACAGGGCAGATTCCGTAAGCCATCTAGAACCCAGGGTTCCAGATCAGAAGCCTGGAGCCAGGCCAGACGTCTGGCTGCGATAGCAATGCCAGAAGATCTGCTGGCTCCTTCGAAGGAATCAAAGGCAGCTCTGTTGGAGAACTTAGAAACATCTAAAAGTTGTTTCACAACAGAAAGGAAGTCCTCCTGTTTATCCTCAGGGATAAGGGAGGCAAAATGCCGTACTTTCTTGGCAAGTTCCCCTAGGAACATGCCCATATAGAGGCTGTAGGAATTAATCCTGGCTATAAGCATACTAGCCTGGAAGATTTTCCTACCAAAAGAGTCCAGTGTCTTACATTCCCTTCCTGGAGGTGTAGAAGAGTGCCTTTTAGTACTCTTGATCTTTTTCATTGCAGACTTTACCACAATGGAGTGGTGAGGCAATTGAGTTTTCTGAAAACCAGGAGAAGGAGGGACCCGATACATGGTGTCCAACCTACGGGAATAAGGAGACAGAGTTAAAGGGTTCTCCCAGAAATCCATCAATTGTTCCTGAAGGATTTCATGGATAGGCAGAGTAACTGCTTCTTTAGGAGACTTAGAGTATCCTAAAATATCCAATCTTTTTGACCTTGGTTCCCTTTCAGAGGAGGTAGTGATAGAAAGGCCTTTAGCCATTTCTAAAATAAAGTCCTGAAAGGACAAATCCTCTGGAGGAGACATTCTCCTTTTTGGAGAAGAAGGTTCCACAGGAAGGTCAAGGGAGAGCTCTGCAGACTCATCAGAGGAGACAAAATCCTCAGAGGAATCGGTGTATTCTCTAGTTTCCTCCAACGCACGATACGCATACCGATCGGTATCGACATCGGGCGTACCGGGTATGGAAGCGGTATGGAGCGAAAGCCCATACGGTACCGATTTGCGTTTAGAAGAGGAAGGCCTGGGTTCCGGCATGGCGGACGATACCGGAACCGGGCCCGGAACCGCTGGAAGCGGTACCGATGGCGTTGCAGCTTTAATGAAAGCCATGACGGCCTGCTGCATGGATTGGACAGTATTGCCCATAGACGCCACGGCTGCCTGGATGTCGGTACCGGTATGGGCCGGTACCCCAGAGCAGTCCAACAGGTGATCTGTCGAGGCCGTGCCATCGATGTCAACCTGTAGCCCCTGTATTGGCGTTTTGGAAGGTAGGGCTTCCCGCCGGGGCTGTTTGGCTGGGGCAGGGTCCTCAAAACTAAGAGCCTCTCGATGCTTTGAAGGAGATTTGCTCTTTGAGGACTTGCCCACAGAAGGTTTGGTTACCTGAGATCCATCCGGGGATGATGACCTGGATGACTGTGATGTTGGATTCTCTGAAGCAAACAGCACATGGAATTTGTTGGCCCGGTTCTGCAGCCCACGCTTAGACATTTGGGAGCAGGAAGGGCAGTCCGGAATGGAGTGGTCAGGCCCCAAACATTTAAGACACCATTCATGGGTGTCTGTGACTGATATTACAGCAGTACACTTGGTACACTTCTTAAATCCAGGGGCTGGCTTCTCCATGTGGAGAATTAAAGTAGGCCTGAAGGCCTAACTGAAGTGACCAAGTGCTGAAAAAATAATAAAAGAAAATAATTTTTTAAGAAAGAAAAAGGAAGACCGGCGATACCGGTATCGGTATGGGAAGGCAGGTACGCGGTCTAAAGAAACAAAACCAAAAAAAAAAACTACAATTTCTTCAGCGGTGACAGGATACACGACCTGCTGGCTCCGCGGAAAAAGAGAAACTGAGGAGAGCTGTTCAGGAAGGCGGGAAGGCAGTGCGCATGTGCAGTGGGAGGTCCCAAAAGCTTCCATTCTAGGAAGCTGGGGAGCTTTCCCGCGCAGGCTCCGTCGGTACCGACGTACCCATATGTGAGGACTTATTCCTGCTTGTTCCTGGAGATTGCTAGGTACGTATGACCTAGATTGGCCACTGTTGGAAACAGGATACTGGGCTTGATGGACCTCGGCCTGACTCAGTATGGCATGTCTTATGTTCTTACTATTCTTTAGTTTGTCTATTTATTCTACTACATCTTCCAGGTTTGATGAGATTTCAGTCAAATATCTTTTCTGGTATAAGAGCTTCCTCACATTTTCCCTCAGTAAAGACAGAAGCAAATAATTATTCTAGTCTCTTATCTAGGGCCTGGTCCTGAGTGCCCCCTGTCCCCTTGATCAGCTAATGGTTGAACTGTCTTCTCCAGTTTGTTTTCAAAATGTACCTAGAAAAATGTTTTTATTGAGAGTGTCTGTATGACAAGCTTCTTTTCAAATTCTTTTTGCCTTCCTGATCAAAGCCTTGCATTTAACTTGCCAGTGTTTATGCTCTTTTTTTTTAATTTTCTTCATTTGGTTCCTTTTTCTACTTTTTTTGAAAGATTTTTTTTGCTCTATTAGCATTTTCACCTTACCTTTTAATCACGATGGCTGTCGTTTGGCCTTTTAGTGCATGGGATATCTGTTCTGGACTTCCAAGCTTGTATTTTTAAACAGCATCCACACATGATATAAACTCTTAACCTTTACAGCTACTCCTTTTAGTTTTTCTCCTAACCATTTTCCACATTTTATCAGTCTCCCTTTTGAAAATTAGATGTTGACAGCAGTTTTCCTTTGTGTACTCACTCTAGTTATTAAGTCAAATTTGATCATACAATTACTAGTGCCAAGTGGTCCAAATAGTTAGCACTTATACCAAATCTCATGTTCCACTAGTCTAAAACAGCTCCTTCTCTAGTCAGTTCCTAACCCACGGCCCCATGAAGAAGTTATTTCATGTAGAGACTTTCCTCCCTAGCACATTCTGATGTAGCATTTATCCAATCAATATTAGGGTAATTGAAATCACCCATTGTCTTGCTAATTTTGTTAGCCTTCCTATTTTTCTAACAACATTTCATAATCCGTTTGCTCATTCTGTTCAGGTGAATGGCAGTAAAGCAAAGCACAGTTACTTACCTGTAACAGGTGATCTCTGGGAACAGCAGAAATAAGTCTTCACATATGGGTATCGTCGGTATCGACGGAGCCTGCAGGGGAATGCTCCCCAGCATCCAATAAGAAAGCTTTTGGCAGCATCCCACAGTGCCTGCATGCTGCCTTCCCGCCTTTCCCAACCGCCTCTCTCCAGTTCGAGTTTTAAAGCTGAGACACAGAGAGAGAGGGAAGGAAAGATAGAAAGATATAACTCCTAGGGGAGGTGGGTGGGTTGTGAAGACTTATTCCTGCTGTTCCCAGAGATCACCTGTTACAGGTAAGTAACTGTGCTATCTCCAGGAACAAGCAGGAATGAGTCTTCACATACAGGGACTCTCTAGCTGCAGATGCCAGGGAGAGACCCCAGAGTTGTGTGTCCTTGAAAAGGGCTCCACCTCCCCCCATGGATCTCTGGCATCCAACCAGGGTAGGTGGGTAGGAGTTGATTAGGAATGGAACAGGTGTTTGACAATAGCCTGACCAAACGAGGCATCCCGGCAGGAGTCCTTGTCCAAACAGTAATGGGCTGTGAAGGTATGAACCGAGGCCCAGGTGGCCGCTCGACAGATTTGGTCGATGGACACAGTTTAGGTGAGCCATTGAGGCTGCCATGGCCCTCACATTGTGAGCTGTGACATGGCCTTCCAGAGAAAGGTTCCTACTTTGGTAAGCGAAAGAAATACACTGAGCAATCCAGTTGGACAGTGTTCTCTTAGAAACTGGAAGTCCTAAATGGGAAGGATCAAAAGCAACAAAGTTGAGAAGACTTTCTATGTTGCTGTGTTCTTTTTAAGTAAAAGGCGAGAGCTCTTTTACAATCCAAAGTATGAAGATTCCTCTCTGCACTTGATGCATGAGGTCCTGGAAAAGAGACAGGTAAGTATACCTCCTGGTTCAGATGAAAAGGCGAGACCACTTTGGGCATAAAGTGTGGATTGGTCCTGAGGACTACCTTATCATGATGGAACCTTGTATAAGGAGGATTAGCCACCAAGGCTTGCAACTCACTGATGCGACATGCTGAGGTGACTGCAATGAGAAAAATAACCTTCCAAGAAAGAAATTTCAAGGAGGTGGTGGCTAAAGGTTCAAAGGGTGGCTTCATAAGCTGGCCAAGAACCAGATTTAAGTCCCACTGGAGGTGGTCTAATGGGAGGTTTAGTTAAAAGAAGGCCTCTCATGAATCTTGCTATAAGAGGATGAGGGGAAACAGGCTGTCCATTGAGAGGCTTGAGGGATGCTGCAATAGCACTCAAATGGACTCTTACCGAATTCGTTTTGAGGCCTGCATGGGAAAGATGCAGAAGATACTCTAGTAAAGAATTCAAAGGTATTGCAAGAGGGTTAAGACCCTTCTCTGAACACCAAATGGTAAATCTTTTCCATTTGAAAGCATTGGAAAGTCTAGTGGAAGGCTTTCTAGAAGCATGAATAATCTCTCTGACTTGCTGAGAGAGATGGAAAACTTGAAGGTCTAGGCCTTCAGCAACCAGGTCCTGAGATGGAGACACTGGGGGTTTGGGTGCCACAACGTTCCATCTTCCTGGGAGAGAAGATCTGGAGCAGAGCCCAACTCCAGGGACGGAGCTTGAGAGAGATGCAGAAGTAGAGGGTACCACGCTTGGCGTGGCCAATGTGGTGCTATGAGGATCATAGAACCTCGGTCTCTCTGAAGCTTGAACAGTGTTTTGGGAATTAGGGGAATGGGTGGAAAGGCATAAAGGATATCTTGACCCCAGTGAAGGAGGAAGGCATCCTTGGCCTGAACTCCCTGACATGGAATCCTGGAACAGAACCGGGGAAGTTTGGCATTCCACGGACTTGCAAATAGGTCTATGTCCAGGGTTCCCCAAATTCGAAAAATCCTGGCTACCTGGTCCCTGTGGAGGGACCATTCGTATGGAAGTAGAACTCGACTGAGTCTGTCTGCCCAAGAGTTTTGAACGCCTGGAAGGTATACTGCCATAAGACCCACAGTCGCAAAGCTTTGTTGCAAAGCGACAGAGTCAGTCCCTCCCTGCTTGTTTACATAGAACATAGCTACTTGATTGTCCGTGTGGATGAGGACTGTCCTGTAGCTGAGCAGGGAGTGGAACACTGAGAGCTAAGAAAATTGCTCCGAGTTCCAAGAGATTTATGTGTAGTGAAGTCTCCTGTGGAGACCAGATGCCCTGGGTGGAGAGATCTTGCAAATGAGCTCCCCAACCCATTGGAGAGGCATCTGTTGTAAGGGTTGCTTGGGGAAGTGACTGTTGAAAAGGGGACCCCAGCAACAGGTTTTGAGAGGACTTCCACCACTGGAGAGACCAAAAAAGGCGACTGGAGTTTGCTATTTTGACTGACAGGCAACCTGATGCCTGAGTCCATTGGGTGGACAAAGTCCATTGAGCTGCCCTCATGTGAAGGCGAGCATATGGAACCACATGCACGGTGGATGCCATGGGGCCTAAGAGTTGTAGCATTTCTCGAGCAGTTAAAAGGGGCTTTAACTGTATTTGGGAGGCTAACTGCACCAAGCGTAGGCAACAGACCTGAGGAAGATAGGCCCTTGCAGTTATGGTATCCAACCAAGTCCCTAGAAACTCGAGGGACTGAGTAGGGGTGAGAATGGATTTTGGGATGTTTATTACTAGTCCCAAATACTGAAGGACACGCACTGTGCAGGATAGACAAGTCTTGGCCTCTGCTTGAGATGGAGCTCGAATGAGCCAGTCGTCCAGATATGGGAAGACGAATATTCCTAGAGTGCGTAGAAATGCAGCTACTACTGCCATGCATTTCGTGAACACCCTTGGTGCAGAGGCCAGACCAAAAGGAAGCACCCTGTATTGGTAGTGCTTTCCTTGAAAAAGGAACCGAAGGAACCTTCTGTGAGTTGGATGGATGAGGACATGGGTGTACGCATCCTTGAGATCTAGGGAACAAAGCCAGTCCTGACTCTGAAGGTATGGAAGCAGAGAACCGAGAGAAATCTTGAATTTCTCCTTGAATAGAAATGTGTTCAATTCTCTGAGATCTAAGATGGGTCTGTAGCCCCCTGTTTTCTTTGTAATAAGAAAATAAGGGGAGTAGAACCCTGTGCCTTGTTGAAGAAGAGGTACTTCTTTCTATTGCCCCTTGGGCAAGAAGGATGGCAATCTCCTGACCTAGAAGGTTGAGAAGAGATGTTGGAGAATTGAACTGTTTCACCATGATGTGGGGGGGAAGGCTTAAGAAATGAAGTTTGTACCCTTCCCTTATGATGGAGAGCGTCCATTGCTCTGCTGTGATTTGCTCCCATCTGGGAGCAAAGTAAGTCAACCTTCCTGGGATGGTAAGGGGCTCTGGTCCTTCCAGAGCTAGAAAAGCTAAGTTCTCTAGTAGCGGAGTCAAAGGCCCTGAGGAGGCTGAGGCTGCTGGGCCGTGGAAGGTCTAGCTGCCTTTGACATGGCCTGTTTAGGTGGTTGCTGACGCTTTGCAGCAAGACCTGCAGAAGATGCCTGCTGACCATAAGCAGGATAGTATCTTCCCTTTTTGGAAAAAGATGTCTTTTTAAACGATCTTTTCTTAACAGGAGCAGAGGTAGACTTTGAAAGTCGATTCAAAGCAGAGTTTTCAGCATCCATCTGAGTGGCCTTTGCTTGCCAATCCTTACCAAAAAGGTTTTCACCTGTACAAGGGAGATTTCCCAATTGATCTTGGACCCAGAGCTCCAAATCAGAAGCTTGTAGCCAAGCAATTCTGCATGCCTCTATGGCAATAGCAGAAGCTCTGCTTACACACTCAAAAGAGTCAAAGGCTGGACGGTTGGAAAATTTGGAGACATCTTGGGCATGTTTGAGCCAAGTGAGAAACTCCTCTCTTTTATCCTCTGAAATGAAAGGGGTTAAAGTCTGCAGATGATCTGTGACTTTTTATAAACATTCCTATATAGAGACTATAGGAATTGATCCTAGCAGCTAGCATAACAGCTTGGAAAACCCTTCGGCCAAAAGCATCCAGGGTCCTGCATTCAGACCCTGGAGGATTAGATGAGTGTCTTTTTGCACGCTATCTTCATGGAAGACTCTACCACAATAGAGTGGTGAGGAAGCTGAGTCTTGTGGAAGCCAGGAGAAGGAGGGACATGATACATGGTGTCTAACCTGCGAGAATGAGGAGAGGTGGTGAGAGGTGTCTCCCACATCCTCAACATGAGATCATAAAGAATCTCATGAACAGGTAAAGTAGCTGCCTCCTTAGGAGCTTTAGGATATTGTAAAATATCCAACTCCTTGGCTCTGGGTTCTGACTCAGGGGCCACTGTGATAGAGAGGCCCCTAGCCACTTCCCTAACAAAGTCTTGAAAAGACAAGTTTTCTGGAGGAGACGTTCGTTTAGGTGAAGAAGACTCCTGAGGAAGAAGTATCGATGCTTCTACAGAACTCTCAGACTCAGAATCCTCAGAGGAATCGAAGTATCGCCTGTCTGGATGCTCCTGTAAAGCCCGATAACCATATCGAGTGGGATCGACATCAGGAGTAATCGGTACCGGTTCGGTACCAATGGGCATCATAGGACAGGGTACCGTTGCAGTCGACACCGAAGCTGATGTCGATGCAATCGGTACCGGGAGCGATGCCGGTACTAGCAATGGGGATTGTTGCGGTACCGGAGGCGTCGCAGCCTGTATGAAAGCCGTTAAGGTGCGCTGCATGGTCAGAATCTTCTGATCCATCGATGCCACCAGAGTCTGGATGTCGGTACCAGTGGAAGCCACCAGTACCCCAGAACACGGCAACAGGTGATCTGTTGAGGCCGAGCCATCGGTCAACCTGTGACCCCATAGATAATGCTTTGGAAGCCGGAGCTTCCCGCCGGGGTAATTTTGCCGGTGCGGAATCCTCGAGGGCAAGCCCGGAGGCATCTCGATGCTTGGAGGGAGATCTACCCTTCAAGGACCGGCCAAATTTATGCTTGGTTACCTGAGATCCATGAGAGGAAGAGGAGGCCCTGGAAGACGTCGATGCTACCGAAGCTGCATCAGAGGGAAACAGGGTACTGAGCTTGGCTGCTCGGTTCTGCCGACCTCTCTTAGACATCATGGTACAGGACATACAATCCGTGATGGAATGGTCAGGTCCCAAACACTTTAGACACCAGTCATGGGTGTCGGTGACAGAAATAGTACCGCCACATTTTGTGCATTTTTTAAACCCAGAAGCTGGCTTCTCCATGAGGAAACTATTTTTAGGCCTATGGCCCAAATACTGAAAATGCACAGTAGAAATAAAGCGTTTTTTGTTTGTTTTTTTGAAAGAAAGAAAAGACAGACCGGCAGTACCGGTCCGACGTCGAAGAAGGGAGACGCAACACAAAAGAATGAAGAAAAAATAAAGAACTTCTTCCGCGGTGACATAAACACGACCTGCTGGCTCCGCGGAAAAGAAGAACTGGAGAGAGGCGGTTGGGAAAGGCAGCACACAGGCGCTGTGGGATGCTCCCAAAAGCTCTCTTATTGGACGCTGGGGAGCGTTCCCGCGCAGGCTCCGTCAGTACCGACGATACCCATATGTGAAGACTCATTCCTGCTTGTTCCTGGAGATACCCTTACCACTATTTTCTTCGCCATCACACATGGAATTTCTATTCATAAAGATTCAATGGCATATCGTGCCTCCTGCAAAACATTTATTCTATTTGACTCAATATTCTCTAACATAGACTTACCCCCTCCAATTTGATCCATCCTATCATTGTGATATAATTTGTACCCTGATACCAGTGTTCCATTAGCTATCCTCTTTCCACCACGTCTTTAAGATGCCTATTATATCTCTTCATTAATTGCTATGTATCCTAAAGCTTCTCTTATTCTTTTAGGCTTCTAGCATTTGTATAAAGATATTTCATGACACGTTTGTTTGCAAATTATCTCTATCAGCTTCTATGATGGTAAATTCAAATCTTTCAAACTTCTGCTTATTTAAAATCACCTGGGCTACTGTAGCCTTTACTGCAACCTCTCTACCAGGATACCTGAGCTACCCTTTTTTGAAGGTATCCTTCAAAAAGATACTTAACTCCGAATCATGCTCTCCTGAGTGACTGTTGGCTTCCTCCCAGGTTTAGTTTAAAAAACTGCACTCTTTTTAAACATTACAGCCTGGTTCCACCCCTGTTAAGGTGAAGCCCATCTTTGTGGAATAGCCTTCCCCCTTCCCCAATGTAGCCTCAATTCCTAACAAATCTCCAATCCAATATGTGCCTTCGAGTCAGTCCTGACTCCTGGCGACCCAGAAGCTCCTGGGTTTTCTTGGCAGTGTCACCGGAAGTAGATTGCCAGGCCTTTCTTCTGAGGCAATGGAGGGTTAAGTGACTTGCCCAAGGCCACAAGGAGTGCTAGTGGGAATTGAACCCTGGTTGCTTGGTTACTAAGCCAGTGTTCTAACCACTAGGCTACTCCTCCACTCCATAAAGGTGGTAATAACAAATCTAAAACGTCCTTAATTGCACCATTGTCTCATCCATGCACTGAAACTCTGGAGCTCTGCATGTGAAACAAAGAATTTCTGGAAAAGCCACTCTGAAGGCCCTGGATTTCAATTTTAATATCCGAAGTATCCCATCCTGTCCCCAACTTTATCCATTTTCTGTTTTGCTAGTTCCATGAAATTATACTTCTGTAAAAAGGTATAGCATCTACCCCAATAAAATCTATTTCTTTATTTAAAATTCTTATATACCACCTACAAGCATTCAATGAAAGCTATCAAAGTTGTATATAAACAAAATATTAAAATGGTACAGAATAAAATAACTACACTTCTAATTCCTCACCTTTACACTTCCACTAACAGCTGCTGAAACCCCTCCTACTTATATTTATTCATACATCTGCTAAACTATGGGTATATCTGGTTCAATGTTTCTCCTGATTGTAAGAAGAGAAAAGGAGACATGAGGTGGCAATCATACTATTGCCCTTCTTCTTTTCATTGATACACCTGACAAGTCTTTACACTATTTTATTGGCTCAGCCCTCTTCTAGTTTTATCTAGTTTTGCCCTACCTTCCCTACTTCTCAGCCTTTCCAAAATTCTTTCTCCCCCCCTACCCCACCCCACCTCACCCCCATCAAGAGATCCACCATACTTGCTGAATGCTAGGTTGGGGGGGAAGGTTAAGTTCTGTTTTTGAAAGGTGTATTGTGTTCTTACTTTAATTTACTTTATTAACAAATGTCTATTGCCTTAGTTCTTTTACATAAACCTAATACTCTTCCAGATGAAAACAAGTTTGCATATAAAGTTTACACATTTTGAAATATGGCTGCCTGAAGTAGGAACCTTAAGTACCACAAACTTTTAACAGTTTCTGGAACCCACATCATGATCAGATTTATTTACTGAAAATTTAAAGGCTGCCTATTCAATTCACATTCTGGTCATGTTCAATGACAAAGTGCATGTGAGCAAAAAGGTTTGTCCATATTTGTGTAGGTTGTTCTATACTCAGATGAGATTTTCAGAAGGACTGTTTTTGTTTTGATTATGAAGAAATTTATTTTAGTAAACTGGTCATCAAATATTAGCCCCTCATTCATGAAATGGAAGAATGCATTGTATGAATTGATGGAGATGAAGAAGATGATGGCAAAACCATTGAAGGGGACATACTAACAGATTTTTGACAATTTAGGGCCCATGCATTCAAAATTTACATTGTACATGTAAGTGGTGAGATTTTGGGTGTAACAATTTTAGAAGAAACATCCCTTAGGAGAACCAAATATAGTATAGTAGTCCTCTTGGGAATAAGCACATTGATATGAAGATGGAGTACTTCTCTTTCTATACACTGGTTGTTATGAAAGGAAAAGGACAGAAGGAGGTTGAGTTAAAAGGAACTCAGCTCTGCTTGTATGTTCTACTTCATACTGTCACTGTGTATTATATATAAAAAGAAAAAGAAAACAACAAACACTCACATCCACAAAGAATGAAGAAAGATGTCATCAAAATCACAAACTTCAATCCGTAAACATCCAATGAGCCGAAGTGTTCATATATAGGTTGCTTGAATGAGAAAAATCTCAAAATATTTTGAGCAGACTGTCATGAGCACGCCATACTCAGGCCCTAGATTTCCACTCAGATCATCAGTGATCCTGAAAAACTACTTTTGAACAGGCTTTCACATTTTTAAGAATGTCTTAATCTCATTTGTTTGAAATCACTTGAGTGCCTTTCATCCCACAAAGCATTTACCCAGCTTGTCAAGATCCTACGCTGAATGAGTAAAGCATAGTTACTCACCTGTAACAGGTGATCTCCAGGAACAGCAGGAATTTAGCCTTCACATATGGGTATCATTGGTACCGACGGAGCCTGCGCAGGAACGCTCCCCAGCGTCCAATTAGAAAGCTTTTGGGAGCATCACACAGCAACACAGCACCTGCATGCTGCCTTCCTGCCTTTCCCAACTGCCTCTCGCCAGTTAAGTTTTAAAGCTGAGACAGAGAGAGAGAAAGGGAAAGAGATAGAGAGATACAACACCTAGGAGAGGTGGGTGGGTTGTGAGGACTAAATTCCTGCTGTTCCCAGAGATCACTTGTTACAGGTGAGTAACTATGCTATCTCCAGGAACAAGCAGGAATGTAGTCATCACATATGGGGACTCCCTAGCTTTAGATGCCAGGGAGAGACCCCAGAAGTTGTGCGTCCCTGAGAAGGGCTCCACTTCCCCCCATGGATCTCTGGCATCCTACCAGGGATGTTGGGTAGGAGTTGATTAGGTATGGAACAGGTGTTGAAGAACAGCCTGACCAAACAAGGCATCCGGGCAGGAGTCCTTGTCCAAGCAGTAATGGGCTGTGAAGGTATGAACAGAGGCCCAGGTGGCTGCTCGACAGATGTCGTCGATAGACAAAGAGTGCAGATGAGCCATTGAAGCTGCCATGGCTCTCACATTGTGAGCTGTGACATGGCCCTCCAGAGGAAGATTCTTACTCTGATAGGCAAAGGAAATACACTGAGCAATCCAGTTAGTGTTCTCTTGGAGACTGGAAGTCCCAAATGAGAAGGATCAAAAGCAACAAAGAGTTGAGAGGACTTTTTATGTTGCTGTATTCTTTGTAAGTAAAAGGCTAAAGCTCTTTTACAGTCCAAAGTATGAAGGTTCCTTTCTGCATTTGATGCATGAGGCCTTGGAAAGAACACAGATAGGTAGACCGCTTGGTTTAGATGAAAGGGCGAGACCACCTTTGGCATAAAGATTGGATGAGTCCTAAGGACTACCTTGTCATGATGGAACCTTGTATAAGGTTGATCAGCTACTAGTGCTTGCAACTCACTGATGCGACGTACTGATGTGATTGCAATGAGAAAGATAACCTTCCAAGAAAGGAATTTCAAGGAGGTAGTAGCTAAAGGTTCAAAAGGTGGCTTCATGAGCTGACCAAGAACCAAATTTAAGTCCCATGCCACAGGAAGTGGCTTAATGGGAGGCTTAGTTAGCAGAAGGCCTCTCATAAATCTTGCTAAAAGAGGATGGGAGGAAATAGGTTGTCCATTTAGGGGCCTGAAGGATGCTGCAATAGCACTCAAATGGACACTCACTGAGTTAGTCTTAAGTCCTGCATAAGATAAATGAAGGAGATACTCCAGTAATGATGCAGAGGTATGGCAATGGGGTTAAGACCCTTCTGCGAACACCATATGGTAAACATTTTCCACTTGAAAGCATAGAGCGTCTTGTGGAAGGCTTCCTGGAAGCATAAAAGATATCCTTTATTTGCCGAGGGAGGTTAAGATCATGGAGATCTATGCTTTCAGTAACCAAGCCCTGAGATGCAGAGACTGGGGATTGGGATGCCATAACATTCCGTCCTCCTGAGATAGGAGATCTGGCGCAGACCCTAACTCCAGGGAGAGAGCTTGAGAGAAATGTAGAATCAGAGGGTACCACACTTGCCGTGGCCAATGTGGCACTATGAGAATCATACGGCCTCTGTCTCTCTGAAGCCTGAACAGGGTTTTGGGAATTAGGGGAATGGGTGGAAAGGCATACAGGAAGTCTTGACCCCAGTAAAGGAGGAAAGCATCCCTGGCCTGAGGCCCCCTGAGCCGGAATTCTGGAACAGAACCGGGGAAGTTTGGCATTCTACGGACTTGCAAAGAGGTCTATGTCCGGGGTTCCCCAAATTTGAAAAATCTTGGCCAACTGGCCAGCATGCAGAGACCACTCATGTGGAAGCAGAACTCGACTGAGTGTCTGTCTAAGAGAGTTTTGTATGCCTGGAAGATACACTGCCAGGAGATGAATCTGATGCTCTCTGGCAAGGGCCCATAGTCGCAAAGCTTCGCTGCAAAGCAACAGAGCCTGCTCCCCCTTGCTTGTTCACGTAGAACATGGCTACCTGATTGTCTGTATGAATGAGGACTGTCTTGTAGCTGAGCAGGGTGTGGAACACTCAAAGATCAAGGAAGATTACTCTGAGCTCCAAGAGATTGATATGTAGATGTCTCCTGTGGAGACCAGGTGCCTTGGGTGGAGAGGTCTTGCAGATGAGCTCCCCAACCCATCGGCAAAGCATCTGTTGTGAGTTGCCTGGGGTAAGGATTGTTAAAACCTGTTGCTGGGGTCCCCTTTTCAAGTGGTCTTCCACCACTGGAGGGACAAAATAAGGCGACTTGTGTTTGCTATTTTGTCTGACAGGCATCCTGATGCTTGGGTCTATTGAGTGGATAAAGTCCACTGGGCTGCCCTCATATGGAGGTGAGCATAGGGAACCACATGCACAGTAGATGCCATGTGGCCTAGTAGTTGTAGCATTTCTCAGGCAGTGAGATGAGGCTTTAGCACTGCTTGATAAGCTAACTGCACCATGCGAAGGCAACAGGCCTGGGGGAGATAGGCCATTGCCTTCTTGGTATCCAGCAAAGCTCCTATGAACTCTAAAGACTGAGTGGGAGTTAGACTGGATTTTGGGATGTTTATTACCAGACCCAAATACTGAAGGATACGCATTGTGCAGGATAGAGAAGTCCTGGCCTCTGACTCTGTTGGGGCTCGAATGAGCCAGTTGTCTAAGTAGGGGAAGACTAATATCCCTAGAGTGCGGAGAAATGCTGCTACCACAGCCATGCATTTTGTGAACACCCTTGGTGCTGAGGCCAGGCCAAAAGGAAGCATCCTGTATTGGTAGTGCTTTCCTTGAAAAAGGAACCGAAGGAACCTTCTGTGAGTTGGATGGATGAGAACATGGGTGTACGCATCCTTGAGATCTAGAGAACAAAGCCAATCCTGACTCTGAAGGTATGGCAGCAGAGTTCCAAGAGAAATCATCTTGAATTTCTCTCTGACAAGGTATTTGTTCAATTCTCTGAGGTTCAAGAAAGGTCTGGAACCCCCTGTTTTCTTTGGGATAAGGAAATAGGGGGAGTAAAACCCTGTACCCTGCTGATGGATGGGTACTTCCTCTATTGCCCCTTGGGCAAGAAGCATAGTGACCTCCTGACCTAACAGGTTGATGAGAGAGGTCGGAGAATTGAACTGCCTTATCATTGTGGGAGGGGGCATGCTCGAAAAATGAAGCTTGTACGCCTCTTTTATGATGGAGTGTCCAATGTTCTGCTGTTATCTGCCCCCATCTGGGGGCAAAGTGACACAACCTTCATGGAATGGTGGAAGGCTCTGGTCCAATGAGAGCCAGGAAAGCTAAGTTCTCTAGCTGAAAGTCAAAGGCCTTGTGGAGGCTGAGACTGCTGGGACGGCTGAGGCTTAGCAGTCTTTGCCTTTCTTTGTTTGGGGTGGTTGCTGACCTTTCCTGACAAGCTGACCTGCAGAATGTCCCTGCTGAGAATAAGCAGGATATCATCTTTTCTTTTTAGAAAAGAATGGTTTCTTGAAAGATTTTTCTTGCAGGATCAGCTGTGGACTTGGATAATCTATCCAAGGTGGAGTTGTCAGCATCCAGCTCATTGGCCTTTTCCTGCCAATCTTTACCAAACAGGCTCTCACCAGTACAAGGAATATTTCCCAGTTTGTCTTGTACCCAGAGCTCCAGATCAGATGCCTAAAACCAAGCAATTCTACGTGCACCTATGGCAATGGCAGAGGTTCTGCTTATGCACTCAAAACAGTCAAAAGCTGCACGGTTGACAAATTTAGAAACATCCTGGGCATGTTTGACCAATGTGAGAAAATCCTGTCTTCTATCCTCAGGAAGAGGGCTCAAAGCCTCTAAATCTCCTGTGACTTCCTTCAGGAACATTCCCATATATAGACTATAGGAACTGATCCTGGCAGAAAGCACGGAGGCTTGGAAGACATGACATCCAAAAGCATCCAAAGTTTTGCACTCACATCCTGGAGGATTAGAGGCATGTCTCTTTGCACTCTTGATCCTTCTCATAGCTGATTCCACTACAATAGAGTGGTGAGAAAGCTGAGTTTTCTAGAAACCAGGACGAGGGACTTGATACAGAGTATCTAGTCTACGAGAGTGAGGAGAGGTGGTAAGAGGCGTCTTCCACATTCTTAGCATGAGCATGCAAGATCTCATGGATGGGCAAGGTAGCTGCCCTCCTTAGGAGTTTTAGGCTACTGTAAAATTTCCAACTCCTTTGCTCTGGGCTCTGTTTCAGGGGCCACAGTAATGGACAGACCCCGAGCCACCTCCCTGATGAAATCCTGAAAGGAAATGTCCTCTGGAGGAGACATCCTGCATTTAGGGGAGGAAGGCTCCTCTGGGAGAAGTATTCCTGCATCGACAGAACTGTCAGAATCCTCAGATTCCTCTGAGGACACTAAGTACCTTCTGTCGGGATGCTCTTGAAGAGCCCGATACCCGTACCGATCAAAGTCAGTACCGAGGGGAATCGGTACCGGTGTAACGGTACCGGAAGGCATCGCATGACTGGGTGCCAGCAATGCAGACGCCGATGTCGATGCTGTCGGTACCGGTACCGATAGCGGTTGAGCTGTCTGATGCAGTTCCGAGGGTGTCGATGCCGCAAGGAGAGCCGCCAGACTGCGTTCAATAGCCAGGACTCTCTGGTCTATCGATGCTGCCAATGCCTGGATGTCAGTACTGGAGAAGACCGCCGGTACCCCAGAGCATGGCACCAGTAATTCTGCCGAGGTTGAGGCCTCAAGAACATCCTGGAGCCCCAATAATGCTTTGTAAGCTGAAGCCTCCCGCCGGGGCAATTTTGCCGGTGCAGAATCCTCAAGGGCAACGTCAGGGGCATCTCGATGCTTAGGAGATCTACCCTTTGAGGACCGGCTAGACTTATGTTTAGTTACCTGAGATCCACGGGAGGAAGACGAAGCCCTGGAAGACGTCGATGCCACCGAAGCTGCATCAGAGGGAAACAGGGTACTGAGCTTGGCCGCTCGATTCTGTCGACCTCTTGGACATCATGGCACAGGCCATACATTCCAAGATGGAATGGTCAGGACCTAAACATTTCAGACACCACTCATGGGTGTCGATGACGGAGATAGTACCGCCACACTTGGTGCACTTTTTAAAACCCGAAGAGAGTTTTTCCACTGTGGAAAAAATCTTGGGCCCAAGGCCCAAAATGGCATGTTCACCTGGAAAAAAAATGGGGGAAAAAAATTATTTTTTTTTTTAAGAAAAGAAAGAAAAACCGGCAGTACCAGTAAAGCGTCGAGGAAGGCAGACGCGACCACAAAAAAGGAGGAAAATTTTCTGCTGTGACAGGAACACAACCTGCTGGCTCTGCGGAAAATGAAGAACTGGAGAGAGGCATTTGGGAAAGGCGGGAAGGCAGCATTGCAGGTGCTATGGGATGCTCCCAAAAGCTTTGTAACTGGACGCTGGGGAGTGTTCCCGCGCAGGTTCCGTCCGTACCGACGATACCCATATGTGATGACTACATTCCTGCTTGTTCCTGGAGATAGCCTCTGATATTACAACATGTTTCAGCAGCACTTATCTGGATACATTGAGGGTTCCCCAACGCCACTCACGCTGCTATCTCTGGCATTTCAACAATGCTTTCTCAGGGGGCTAGAGGTCCCCCACTTCACAAGTAATGCTGCTCTGAAACCGAAACCAGAACACTTCTCACTCATGCTCTGGCACGGCTTGCTGAACGAAAGTGAGACGTGTTCAGGTTTTGGTTTCAGAGTAACACTACTTGTGAAGTGGAGGACCTCTAGCCCCAAGAAAGCACTTATAGTGGTGTTTGGGTACCCTCAATGTATCCTGGTAGGTGCTGCTAAAACCTATTTGTTACTCATTCAGCATAGGATCTTGACAAGCTTGTCCAATCCCTCCTGATCATATACAGCTGCTTACTGATTAAAATGGACACAAACCGCTTGTTAAGTGTTCCTTGCCTAGGGTTCAATTGTCTGACAAAAATGAAACACAAATAAATATGTAGAGACTAAAGATCATTTGCTGAGATCTACCTTTTGAAGCCTGTATTTTTGTATATGATTTCATAATTTGGGCAATTTGGGCTAACAGGTTTTCCGTTGCCCTAGGAACTTTGTTTTGAGATAATCCCTCCTGATGGCATTTGAAAGTGTGGGAGGGGGGTAATTAAGTTAAAAAGATTGGGGTGAGGGGGGGATTCATGTGTGCAGCAATAAAGTAAATGTAATCTTGGGTGTGCCAGAGCCTGGAAAAAAATTGGTAACTCCCCCCCTAACCTTTGGGCATATTATACAGTATTTTCTTTGTGACTTTGCTTTACAAGCCCAAAGTTTAACATTTTGAAGACTTGGCTCCGTTTTACATAAAGGGTGCTACTGAGAGCCAAGAGGACTATTATACTATATGGGAAAAAGAAAGTTGTGGGAGGAGAAAGGGGTGCTAAAGGCTGTAAGCACATACACTGGCTAACAGCCTCACCTATGTTGAAGTACTCTTCCTGACCCACAACAACAATGGATAGATGTCTATGCCAAAAGTATGATGGCAGTGGGGAGAGCGAAGCAAGTGGAAATTCAGGAGTGTATACCAAGTTTACTAACACACTTTTCAGGGTTGTAGAAGAGCAAGGCACACAATTTCCAATTGCTAGTTTGCAACCAGACTTCAAAGTTGGGGAGTAACTCAATAGTGCTGTCACAGCTGCTACAGTATATGTAAGATCATGGGGTATCAGGAAAGAGAAGTACTTTTCATGGATGCAAATAAGGCAACAGGACATAGCAGAAGCAACAGTAGTCCAGAGAATCACTTCCCGTTTCCAAGCCCCTTGTGCTTTACTAGCAGCAATATGCTGAATAGCATGAGAGAGAAAGGAGGTAAAAAGGTGGTCAGACCAAAGAGAATATGAAGCACTGGATCAGCGCTAGGGAGAAATCTAGCAGCTTGGTTTGCCTTGGAGGTAAGATTATCAGCTTATCTGAGAACTTATTGAAAGTGAAAGCTGAACACCTCTTTCCTTTTTAGGATATTTTCTGTATTTCTTCCTTATTAGATGACTAGCCCGTGCTGTAGCCATCAAGTTGCACCTTCTCTTCTGATAAAGACACTTAAGGCAGTTCCTCTCCCACAGTGTCCCCTGGCATAGTGGCATAACTAAGGGGCATGATCCTTGATACACCTCTAACATTGCTTTGTTTACTCCTTGTGGTGCTCCTCTGGTCATTTGTTGAAGTTTTAGCTTTTTATTTTGCAGAGTTAATTACTAATTGACAACCACCAATGTATGTCCTACAATTCAACTATTCCAGTTTCATGGGGTTGTTGGGGAAAAACAGAAGAACTCGCATTATGAGCCATACTTGTTTTCCAGTGCCCATCTGAGAAAAGACAGGTATTCTCTATGACCCTTTCAAGACAGCTATGATGTTACTTAATGCGAGATCTGTGAGAAGAACTAAAACACAAAAACACTTGATTTCTGATTTGAGACTGCAGTTTTTAGTTTCTCTCATTATTATTAAATGTCACCATACAATCCAAGAACTTAAATATAGAAACACAAATCTGTTGAAAATAAAAAAGGGGGAAAATGTACAATGGAAAAAAATAAACTGCCACCTGTGTCACATCTGATTTGACATAGAAGGAAAAAAAAACAGAACTGATGGTGTTCAAATAAAATACACAAACTTGGAAACTGTAATAAGAAAAAAGAGCAAGCTGGCAGTCAGACTTGATCATACCCACTACCATATCCCATCATCCCTGAATGGGCGAGCTAGAGGCAACATTGACACCAAATGTCCTGGACTTAACCAAAAATGCTTAAACTGTTGTGTCTTGAGGTATATACAGTATATAGGGACAAGGGAATAAAAAGTGCCTGTTAGAATATATCTATAAACCTCTCTGATACACACAGTAAAAGGTATATCAAGTGCATAAACCACAAACCAGTGCTTCCCAAAATTTATGACCCCATTCTAACACTTAAAAATTCATGTGACCCCAGATGAAATAAAAATATCAAACCTCCCCACCATGTCCCATCTCTTGCCTTAGCCACTTCCTCCCCCCTCCACCCCTCATCAGACCCCAGAACTAGTCTAACAAAAAGCCCACCCATGAGGGGGAAGATATGAGCATTCATTAATCCACAGATCCCATGCTTACTACCATTACCGAGCAAAGCTCAACAGTGGGAGGGTCAGAGAGACAGGGAATAGCTGCTATTGTGCCCCATCAACTGACATGAATTTGCAATCCAGACCTAGTTTGGGGAACCAATGATATACATTTTAAAGTTTCAGTACATATTTACAAGGAAATCTAAGCATTAAGTGAGAAGGCCACTCTCTCAAAGACAAAAGCATCTTCCTATGCTGCTGTATAACCTTACATAAAGCGAGAAAAATCCATATTTTGAAGGCCAAAAAATGTTTTACCTGAAAAACACAAAAGCCCCAAGATCCAATTGTAATCATACTCAAGTACAAAGGAGGCCGAGTGATCCGGACCTCTCTTACTTCCCCAGAATTTTCCTAATTCTCCATCAAGTTCAAACACTCTACTTACAAGATCTTCCTCAGGCAATGATATGGGCAAATCATATGCCCTTATTGGCCAAACCACTGGGATTCTGAAATCTCCAAGTATTTTTGCAGCATATTTTCAGGAGCAATTAATGAATACTTGGAGAAATTAAGAAAATTCAGGTTTAGCCCTCTCTCCCCTGGTTACCAAATGTCTTCAGTTTCCTATAAATGGTAAATTGTTCCTTCACCAGAGCTGAGATATAAGCCTGCATTCACTATTTGCCCCCACCCACCCATGTTCTCCAGTTTTCCTTCCCTGTTCCATTAGGCTCTACTCCTGCTGAAATACTGGGGCTTTTAAATCCATCACCAACCCCAATACCTAATCTATTCATGTAGAAGCAATGTTCCAGAGACAATGGCTGCCAAGCCTCCACTGTAGGTCTGGGAAGATGTCAAACACTAATGCTGGATTTTTCCTACTTGCTTCATGTAGCTCAGAGTGGTCTCAAGCAGCACACTAACTCACCCTGCTAGATGATCTATCAAGCCTCATCATTTCTAACCAGATAGAGATCACCTCAAGACTGTACAGTCGTCTTGCCAAATGTAACTAGACATGCCATGCTGAGCAACAATGCAGTTTCTGTACTTGCTTTGGCGATGTGTTTGCAATAGAGTGGGAAACCATATACCAGAGATACCATTATGTCTTCTCCAGCAGACACTACAATCAGCGCCAGCATCTCCTGAAAAGCCCTCTGTGGGTTTCCTAATGAAGATAGCAATCATGGCCTGGGTCTGTCAAGGGGTAAAAGGATGGTGCAGGAGGATATACCAAAACAGTAACATGCCTCTAAGAAGGTCAAACGGAAGGGCATTAGCAAGTTTAAAATTAAAAAACATCCCAAAGAGCCCCAACAAATCAGTACTTCCTGCTCAACACCACTTTAATCCTGTAAGTTTTAAATTTTAAAGGAAATTTGATTCTTTCTGCAGGCTTGTCCCAAACAAGTTCATAAATTCCATGAAAGGAAGTGTGGTGGAGGTTTTGATGCCTCCTAGCATTGAAAGGTAATGATTTCAATGCATGTTTATTGGTTGGTTAGTTCTACAGGATCTCATCATAAACCTCCACCTTCAGAGACTTACGAAGGTAGCAGATTCTATTTCTGACTGTTTTCGATATCCAGAACCGATTATTCTTGGAGATCTCTTTAGAATGTCTAGTTCAGACCCCAATATTTTTTTAAAGAAATGTTTGACCTACCCATGAGGAAGGGATCATTTTTGATCTTATTTTTATGCCAGATGGTTTTATACTCCCTGGTGAACCTAGTGAGCCTTTCCCTATCTCTTGGTCAGACCATTTTTATCACCACCTTAGAATTACAATGGGAAAAATTATGAGCAGACAGATATACACTGAAGGAAAAAAAAACATTCAAAAAGGTCTCAAGATTGTGTTCTACATTCAATGAGCTGGCTACAAATTGAGGATCTATCCTTGGAACAGTGTACCACTTAGAATGTCTCTAGAATCTTTGATGAACCAGTTCTCTTTACTGACTGCTAATATTGGGTTTAGAAAATTCACTAATAAAATAGTACAATTCAGGGTTGAAACTTTACAACAAAATCAGGACATTTTGAGCATTCCTGGCTTTTAGAGCAAGAGTCAGGAAGATCAAATTCAAAGTAAAATTCACAGTAAGCTTTACCAATCTGAAGTGAAAAATAGCATATTATATATATATATATATATATATATATATATACACACATACACACATGGGAGTAGCAAATCTACTAGAAACAGTTTTCTTGGCCAACTCCATCGCATAAAGATGGGAAGGTTAAGAGATTCTCCCCTCTTCTTACTAGCAGAAATTTTCCACATTTCTTTGAAGCAAAATAAAAGAAACTTCATGAAAGAGATGCCATATTGAACTATCGAACATCAAAGTGAAGGAAATTGGCCATCTGCAATAAAAGGCTTAGAAGTCAAACCAGATGGAATGAAACAAGTTGGTCTACTTTTACTACTGTTATCAATCTTGAAGTGGCAAAAATATTAGATAGGGTTAAATCTTCTGTTACTGAGCGTGATCCAGCCCCTGTAAAAACAGTTGAACAGATTAGAAATAAGACCTGGCCTCTGTTGACTCATATGTCACCTTTATTATTGAAGGGAGGCACTGTTCCCTTAGAAAGGAAGGCAGCAGTGGCTTCTCCTACTTTAAAAGGGATTGGAGAGGGAGATGACCTTATATTCTCTCATCACCCTTCAGTTAGCACAATTTTCTCTACCATTTTCTCTAAGTCAGTTGCTGAGGTTTTTAGATCTTATCAAAGTTTTAACATTCAGCTCAGTCAAGATTTCACCCTTATAGTACAGGCAATGGTGCAAGCTATGATGAATGGGATATAGGTTCATGCAGAACAGGGCTATGCTTTAGTTCAACTTTATTTCTCTGTGGCCTTTGCTACTGTCCATCAAGGCCAGCTACTGTCTTGTCTCCAGAAAAGGTGTTTCTGGGTCATCACTAAAATTGTCCAAGGTAACAGGTTTTTGGGGATGGATATTTTAGCACAAAAACAGGAGTCCAAGTTTTCCCAGTTCTTTTCCATCCATGCCTTGCGTGTCTGGCTAATGTCACTGAAGGATATGAAATTATTTTCATGTTAAAATAATCATTGGCAATGAAGATATCAGCACCAGTGAATAAGCTAAAATTATGTTTATCAACAGTAGCAGACTGGATATCAGCAAATGCACATTCAACCAATAAGAGCTAGTGCAAAGTAGTGGGCACCTTAAGCAAGCTTTCAGAATTATGTGCCACCACCCCACAATGTTGATAATAAAACAATCATGATCTTATCATCCTTTCAATAACAAGCCTGTAAAAATTCATTAGACATTTTTAAATATAGTTTGCTTTGTTTGCATGTGTGAGCTTGTTCTTCATGCAGGTGAAAGAATGGGCTGATTGCTCCAGACTTGTGTGGCTACCAGAATCCATTATTTTGCTTTGAATACTGCTGCCCTTTATAGCCCCAGGTGACTATCTGGTCTTGCCTAATGGTTGGGCCAACCCTGCACCCAACATGGATAAAGCAGTAGCAATTAGATTTTCTACAGAGAGAAATCAGTTTTCCATTCATCCTGCTATCTTAGAATTTGAGTGAAGCTTAATGATACTGAAGTCAATTTAAAGGTTGAACTGGATAAGCGATTATTCCCGATGTCCTGTCTTTCTTTGCCTATATAATCGCGTTTTTTTTCCTCCACACCTTCATTCAATTTCACCAACCTTTTTCAAAAGTTGAAAATGTCCCCAAAAAAAGTACCTCTTATTAGTAAATTGGCCTACCATATATAAAACAATTCACTATACCAGTGTCTTTGTAAATGCAATCTTCAACATTTATAATTACTCAACACAGCTGCCAATACTTTGGTAGGAAGAAAGAAATTTGATCATATTAATCCCGATTCACTGGCTTCCATACACTTTTAGGGTTAAGTATAAGCAGCTTTGCTTGATGTTTAAGTGCAGTAGGAAAACAAGAATTTGTGTAGGAAGACACCCCAATATGAGGTGCAATCAAAGTATCAAGACTTGTACAACACCACAAGAAGTATAACACTGACAATTATTGCACTCCGTCTCCTTCAAAGTAGTCCCCTTCCGATAAACACGTCCTCTAGCGTTCTTGCCACTGCTGGAAACAATTTTGAAACGCCTCTTGTTATGCTGTGAAGCTGTTGTATCGAATTTTGCTTAATGGTCTCCAAGTCATCAAATCTCCTTCCTTTCAGAGGTAATTTCAGTTTTGGAAACAAGTCACAAGCACTGTTCCCTCTAAGCTGTGCGCATGTGCGCGCGCACACACCTCACCGAGTGAGCGCACATACTTCACAACAGAGCGCACAAAAATTACGGTTCTGATTCTGATAGAAAACACAGGCGTCTTAAAATTTAAAAGTTGTGATTGTAATTACTAGAAATTTTCTGCTTCATTTAGTAATTGTCTATTTTCATTTAATTTGATTAAAATCAATATGGTGTACATACTGTATTCTGATGTGTAGTCAAATTTTAAAGTATATAACTCCGAGTGTCGTTATGTGGCGCACAAAAATTTAACCTTCCTTCAAAAGCTGCACACAGCTGATATTTTATGCGCACACAGCCTACAGAAAATTAGAGGGAACATTGGTCACAAGGTGAAAGGTCAGGTAAGTACAAAGCTGATGGACTTGCTCAATTTGGTGTTTGGCCAACTACTGGACAAGATGTGATGCATGAGCTGGGGCATTATCATGATGAAGCAATTATTCACTATTTCTGTGCAACTTTGAGAGATGCAGTTTGTTGTAAGAGGCCAAATTAAGTCAGAAAATGAACATAGTACTCCTTATTGATGGTTTGGCATTTTGGAGCACTCTGATTACCAAGATATTGTTCATCATAAGAAAACTGACCATAACCTTGACATTGTGCCTCACCTGATGGGCCGCCTTGGGTCTGGGAAAACTTGGGAGTCTTCCACTATGAGTACTGAGCCTTAGTTTCCAGGTCATAACCATAAACCTATGATTCATCACTAGTAATCTTTTTGATGAAATCAGTCAGGTCATTTTCAGTGCATTCCAACTACTACTTGGCTGCAGTCTTTTTGGTCAGGGAACAGGAGTTGACAAATTTTGCAGACACATCTTATCCCCAAACTGACTTAAGTATAGGCTGTACCGACCTGAAACTGGTATCCATGTCCTCAGCAAGCTCCCCGATACGCAAATCAACAATTTGGGCATATTGCAGCAAGCACTGCTTCAACTTTTGTCTTCATTCCTGCTCATGGATGGCCTTCTAAAACATTTGTCACTGCCAATACTTTTGGCAGTCCTCTTGGAAACGTCTGTACCAGTCAAACTCTAGAACGACTCAAGCATTTATTGCCATACACTTGCTGTAACTTGTCATAAGTCTCTGCATGAATCGCCAAGATTCTGGCAGAATTTAATGCAAATTCGCTGTTCAATTTTTTCAATCATAACTCTGATGGACTGCTTTTACACAATACTAACTAATCATGTGATTAAAGTACAAGCATGCTGCAGCCATGTTATATGCTCTGCATATGCAGAGTAACTAGGTCACTGCATGCTTAATAGCATCGTGGTGCAACATATTGTTATACAGCTACACAAGTCTCAATACTTTTTGATCACACCTCAAACCATAACTGCCAAAAATGGGTCAAAACCATAAACCAAAGAGTATTCAAAATTTTATGAAGGAAAAGGCAAAGGCATGAGTCAGAGGCCAATAACCTTAGGTCTTCAATAGCCCAAGCCTCATCATCTGTCTATGCCTCCTGACTAAATGTTTAAACTTTATTCATATATAATATCAAAATGATTTTTTTCTTGGCTCTTATTAAAATATCACTCAAAAGAAATCCAAAGGAAAAAAACAAACATCTTATACATCATCCAGGTAGAAAGCATCACAAGTAAACTTCAGTTGTCCCAGATAGCACAGCACTTCTCAATTGCGATTTTAAACATTTAGACAGATGTTTCAGCCTAAGAAAAGGCTTGCATCAGAAGCACACACAGTCTTACTATATCACCGCTATCACTGGAGTAGGGATGATATTGATACAGTAAGACAGTGCGTGCCTGACACAAGCCTTTTCTTAGGCTAAAACATTGATGTTTGAATGCTTAAAACAGGAATTGAGAAGTGCTGCATGTCTGAATGGGACAGGAGAGAGGATACTGCTTGAAAGTTACCCCAACTCAGAAAGAAAATCACACCTGGGAAAGGAAAAATTAGGCCTTACCTGCTAATTCTTTTTCCTTGAGATCCCTCCAGGACAGTCCAGGTATGCATGGGTTGTCACCGTCCACCAGCAGCTGAGAGCCAAGCATGTCAATTCTGACAATCTAGCCTAAGAGCTTCCCCTTCAGCTCCTGACTCCAGTTTCCTATTGGCAAAGCAGTTTCTCAACTGTTCAAGAACCACCCAAGAGACCCCCTTTCAAGCTACAGCTCGGGCCATAGGGAACAGAAGAGACATGGTTCTGTGAAAATTCCTTTAAAAATTCCTAAAAAAAGAACTATGAACTATATACTGTACACTGCCAGGCAAGGAGAAAGTTGTGGAAGCAGGACCATTCCCTGAAGGACTCCCACCTCAGAGCCAGAACACACTAGAGTGTGAGACCTATACTTCCGTACTGAAGTCCTCATCTCCCAGTGTATGCTACCAATCTCACTAGGCTCACTCCAGGTCGGAATGAAATGCTGTGGAACTAGGGGAGGGCGCTGGACTGGACTGGCCTGGAGGGAACTCCAAGAAAAAGAAACAAGTAAGGCCTAATTTCATCTTTCTAATCGTCCATCCAGGCCAGGCACACATGGGATGTATCAAAGTAGTACTTAAAAAGGGAGATGCACACAAGAACAGCCTGAAGCACCAAGGCTTCAAAACAAGCATCCCCTGCCACCTGGACAAGCAGCCTATGTCTAGTGAGCAAAGACCATGTCACGTCCTTCCACATCTCCACTGGCAGCACCAGACTGCCCATGACACCACTTATGCCCTAGTCAAATAGGCCCTAAGACTCACTGGTACCACCTTTCCACAGATCATATAGGCTGAGCAGATAGCCTGCTTCAACCAACGTGCAATCGAGGCCTTAGAAGCCACCTCCCCTTTTCAGGGGCCACCAAACAGCACAAAAAAGTGGTCTGACCGCTGAAGGGGCTGTCTCCTTCAGGTATTTCCTTAGTACTCTATGCACATATAGAAGATGTAGCTGACCACAACTGGTAGTGTGGAAAACACAGGTAAAGAAACCACCTGATTCGGATGTAAGCGAGAGACTTTTGGGAGGAAAGACAGAACCAGCCTCAACACTACCTTCTCCTTAAAGAACACTAAGAAAGGCTCACTACACAACAGAGCCTGAAGCTCTAAAATCTGCCAAGCATTGCAAAGCGCTACCAACATTACCAGCTTCAAGTTGAGAACCTTTAATGATGCCCGAGAAAGACTCAAAAGGTGCCCCATTCAAGACAGACAGTACCAGGTTTGGGTTCCAAGGCAGGACCGTAGGCCTTACCAGTGGTCTAACAAGTTTTACTGCCCAAAGAAAGCACACCACATCAGGGTGCACCACCAAGCAACGTCCTTGCACCCGTCCTCTATAAAAGAGGAGGGCTGCCACCTGCACCTTCAGGGGACTTGAGAGCCAATCCCTTCTTCAATCCCTGCTACAGAAACAGTAAAATATCAGGGAGAGGACTTCCGGTTTTGGCAATGAGCTGACCTGACAGGGGTCGATCGGCTCCGGGATATCTACCCCACAAACCTGCAACATTTCTTTTATAAACGTGGTGGATCATCACGATTCTCCTTGACTAACATTCACTGAACCACCGGGTGCACAGAGGCGGAAAATCCGAGTGCCAACGATGGCCACAAAAGCACTTCGTAGGGAGAAACCGCGTGCCCCAGAGAGCAAGATGGCGGAGGGGTCACCTCGCAGCCCTAAGCCCGGGGAAAATCAGAGCCTGGTGGCCGAAGTCAGTGCCGCGGTGGTACTAGCCCTGGACGCCTGCTTTCAGGACTTAGCGGAGACGCTGCAGAATGTCAGCCAGCGATTTGCAGAATTCTCAGGGCGCATGGAGCAGGCAGAAACAAGAATTTCGGCTGCCGAGGACACGCAACTCTCTATGCGGGCCCAGATTGAAGCACTCGAAAAGACAGTGAAGCAACAGGGTGAAAAACTTGACGACCTCGAGAATCGGGGTCGTCGGAAGAATCTCCGCTTCGTCGGCATCACAGAAACCGTGTCAGATGGAGCCCTGATGGGTTTTGTCGGCGCTTGGATTGACAAACTCCTGAGCGGCAGAGGAGAAGGCCCCATTCGTTTGGAGCGGGTCCACCGGCTGGGCCAGAAGCGTGATCAAGCATCGAAGCCGCGTGCGGTCATTGTAAGGTTCTTGGATTTTCGCCAGAAGGAGGAGGTGTTAAGGGCTGCCCGAACCCGCAAGCAACAACCCGGGGATCCGGACCGGCTACTTGTCTTTCAGGACTATTCTGCTCTGGTGAGTCAGCAACGCCGTGCCTTCTCCCCTATCTGTACCCACCTGATCAACCGGAGAGTGCGTTTCTCTCTGCTCTACCCAGCTCGGCTACGGGTGGAGTTTCAAGGCCGGACCCGATTTTTGCTGACTCTAAGTGAGGCCCAGTCTTTTCTGGATGGTCTGCCGGCTACGATGGAAGCTGCCCAGTGAGAGTGGGGGAGAACGGAGTCGATTGATGCAAGCCTGAAGTAGGCCTGGTCCCTGGACTTAGGTTACCACCATCGGAGGGCCTGTGCAGAACACAGGGCCCTCCCCGTGCTCCGGAGCCTGACCCTACCGACGGGGAAGGCCTGGCCTGAACTCAAAGAGGGAGGTTTGGGGATCCTAGGGGGCTGTGTGTGCTTAGTTAACCTTAGTAGTGTGCTGTGTGCTTAGTGAGAGTGCTTATTTGATACATTTTGCTACATGTCTACCATTGCTTCTTTGTATATCCTTCCCTGGGTCATAGTAGTTACATTGTTGATTATATTGTATCAAGTACAGATTCCTTTTACTTTCCATTCTAGGAGGGGTAGCGAAGATTGTTTGTGTCTGCTATGGGTGGAATGGGGGATTGTTTAGACTGTATGGGTTCCTTATTGGATTCCTGATGGGGGGGGGGGGGAGGCCCTACGTGTATAGGCTGATCGGGGAGGGTGGCACAGTCCTGGGGTCTTGATGAGGGGATAGAGGTGGCCCTAGCATAGACACAATGGGCCCGGTGTTAAGATATGAGGTGATCTGGGAAGAGGGGTGGACCCGACTGCCATAGGAAGTCAGCACGGTCCATGGAGGGACATAGGGGGCATGCAGAGGGGAGGATGGGAGGTGTAAAGGGGGGGGGGTAGGGGGGGGAGGGGGCTATGTGGGTGGGGTAGCATACACTCCGTTACTCTTTTATGGTCAGACTAGTAGACAATCAACTACTAGAGGGAGGGGGCTCCAGGCTGGGGGGGCCCCTTCTGGGCAGGTAGGATTTGGCTTATTGACACATCGTGACACTGCCCCATGCCACTGAAGATTATTACATGGAATGTCTGTGGGTTGGGGAATCCCATCAAACGTTATAAAATATTGCAGGCATTAAATAGACAACGGTGTGACATAGCATTTATGCAAGAGACGCACCAGACGGCTGAAGAGCACAGTAAACTGCGTAGAGACTGGGTGGGACAAGTGTGGGGTTCACCTGCTCGGGGTAAAAAAGGGGGCATAGCTATTCTAATCCATAAACGTATTCGTTTTGAGATGATCTCTGCTGCAGGAGATGAAGAGGGGAGATTCATATTGGTGTATGGGAACTTAGAGGGTAAACCCGTGATCTTAGGGAATATTTATGGACCTAATGTGTTCGATCCAAGTTTCTATAGTGCTTTGGCCTCGCGGGTGGAGAGCTTGCCAGAATGCCCCCTGCTTCTCGGCGGAGATCTCAACGGAGTCCTTGATGTGGACTTGGACACATCTCGGGGTGAGGAGGCGAGAGAGCGTGTCCCCACAGCTCGGATGTTGCAACGTTTTTGTAAAAGGCTGGGCTTAGTGGATCCATGGCGGCTGGTCCACCAACTAGAGCGTGACTATACTCATCAATCTCGAGCCCACAGCTCCAGTGCACGTATTGACTATTTGTTGTTATCCGGGGGCTTATTCGCCCAGGCGGGCAATATTCAGATCGGTCCCACCGAGATCTCCGATCATGCGTGGGTCTGGATGGAGTTAAGTTGGGGGACGAGGCAGGTGCGACCACAACTATGGCGCTTCCCGCTGGAACTCTATCATGATGCTCGATTCCAAAGCTTCCTCCTTCAGCGATGGCGGGAGTTCGAGAGTGATCATGGCTCCCATAAAGAAGACCCTGAATTAGTCTGGGAAACGGCCAAGGTGGTATTCCGGGGCGAGATCATTGGCTACATGGCTCAGAAGCGTCGGCTGATCGCGGAGCATATCATACGTCTGGAACGTCAGGTTTCTGGTCTGCGACGACTGTCAGCGCGCAACCCGATGGGGGGAAATAAAAAGAGGTTTTGGGAAGCCCAGGCGGATCTCAACGAACTTTTACACCAGCGGGCCAAGAAGTCGGCCCTCTATTATCGCCACCAGTTGCATTGCCATGGAGATAAACCAGGGAAGATGTTAGCCAGATGCCTGAAGGGCCATAGAGGCTCCTCATTGGTTGCGGCGCTTCGGGATGGGGGGGGGGACGCTTCATCGGGAGAGCACCGAGATTGCTCGAGCATTCCGTGTGTTTTTCCAATCCCTCTATACGGCGGAGCCTGCTCCGGATGCGGAGCTGCAAGACTTTGAGCAAGTTGAATTTGCCCCAATTGTCTGAGACGCAGAGAGCACTCTTGGAGCAGCCGATTACCGGTCAGGAGATCTGCTCGGTTATCTCAAGTGCCAGTTGTTACAAGGCGCCAGGACCAGATGGCCTAGGTGCAGAGTTTTATAAGATCCTTCGGGAGTCTGTCAGTCCAGTATTGGTTGAGGTGTTTGGACGACGTGCGGAGCAGGGAGGGTTTCGGTGGGGACAGAATCAAGCCCATATCACACTCATTCCCAAACCGGGTAAAGATCCAGTTCAGGCCTCGTCATATCGGCCTATCTCGTTGCTCAATTTCGACCTAAAATTATTGGCGAAGATCCTTGCAGTGCGCCTAGCCGAGGTGCTGGGTGACCTGGTACATGAATCCCAGGTGGGCTTTGTCAAGGGGCGCTATACAGTCCGAAATATGCGTAAGCTGCTGACTTCTTTGGAATGGGTGCAGAACCATCAGTTGTCTTCTCTGTTAGTTTCGATGCCGAAAAGGCTTTTGACAGGGTTGACTGGCGGTACCTGCATTGTCTACTCCCACAATATGGTCTGGGCGGCTATTTTTGTCACATGGTGGATAGCCTATATGCACAGCCGACGGCCAGGGTTCTTTGTAATGGGGTGCTCTCCGACACCTTTCCGCTTGAAAGAGGCACCCGGCAGGGCTGCCCACTTTCACCTTTACTGTTTGTCCTCTCTCTTGACCCCCTGATACGGCTCATAGAGGCTTCTCGGGAGATAAAAGGAATCCGGATTGGGACGAAAGAGTTCAAAATTGCGGCCTTTGCAGATGACCTGCTGGTGCATTTGCTTGTCCCTGATCAATCATTGCCGTGTTTATTGATGGAAATTACACGTTTTGGACGAATTGCGGGGCTGCGCATCAACAAAGATAAATCTGAGGCTTTGGATATCTCGGGTCGGCTGCGAGGGGGGTGGGAGGGGTTTCCCCTAAAATGGGCCGATACGGAGTTTAAATACTTAGGTATCGTGTTGCCCCGGCAAGTCAACGCCCTATATGGGCGCAACCTGGACCGCATCCTTAAGGGACTGCAAACCCAGTTGAAAGACTGGGGTCACCTCCCGCTTTCTTTGATGGGACGGGTAGCAGCCATCCAGATGGTGATACTTCCGAGGATCCTGTACTGGCTGCAGACGCTACCGGTATGGCTGTTGAGCCGTGATTTGCGCCGGGTAGAAGCCCTCATAAGGGCATTTTTGTGGAAGGGGGGAAGGGCCCGTATACCTTGGAATCGGATGCTGGGGACCTGTAGGGAGGGGGGACTGGGATTGCCCAATCTAAAGGTCTATGCTTTAGCTTGTCAAGCCAGACATATCGGAGACTGGCTGGGAGGGACCGAGGTGTATACGCCAAGAGCGATGGAAGAGGGGTTGGTGGCCCCCCATACTTTGTTGGGAGTCTTACATGGGACGGACCGCGATTTGCCTAACCGGATAGTGCAGAGTGCATTGATTAGTTCGGCCCGACGAACCTGGAGACACCTCAATAAACTTTGGAACACTTCGTGGACCGCTTCTAGCTGGCTACCATTACAAGGGAACGTACAATTTACCCAGGGCTCTGAAACGGCGATTTTCCGGGACTGGAATGACAGAGGCATTCAGAAGCTGGGGCACTTAGTGGACTCCACCGGTTCCTGTAAATCTTTTTTAACTCTGAGCGGGAAATACGATCTCTCCTCTCGACATTGTTTTGCGTACATTCAGGTATCTCACTATGTGTCCTCTTTGTCGAAGGAAGCGCTCAGTTTAGAACGATCGGCACAGATCATGGAATTTTTTGGGATAGAGGGGGATTACCCGCCTTCGATATCGATCTTAAGGAGCCGCCTGGATCGTAACGGGGTGGTTCCGGATTACGGGCCGGTGGAAGAGGCCTGGGCGGCGGAGCTACATGGGCAGGTACTTCCAGGGACGGTTCGTATGGCTTTAAAACGGATAGTAAAACTTACTTCTGGGGCGCAATGGAGAGAAGTACAGTTTAAATGTATCACTAGAGCCCATATATCCCTGCGGCGGGCGTTTCGGAGCCGCATTACAACTGACGGCCGTTGCCCTCGATGTTCTGAGGCCATGGCCACTCTATTGCATATGTGGTGGGAATGCAGGTTTATCCGGCCCTACTGGGCTAGGATCTCAAGGTTTATGGGGATTCTCTTGCAGCAGAGATTGCGGTGGTCTGCCTCCCTGGTAGTGTTAGATTGGTTGGACTCCCCCGGTCTCTCGCGAGCTGGGGAACAGCTGCTGGTGCGCAAAGCCTGTCTGGTGGGGAAGGGGCCTATTCTTCGCCTCTGGCGGGAAAGGGAAGCACCTACCTTCGGGGAGTGGCGGAACTACTTTCACCAATTCATGTTGACGGAGAGATGGGGTGCACGGGGTAGTGTCAAAAGATGGATGGCCTTCATGCGTGTCTGGGAACCTTACATTCAAAGCCTGGGGGCTCGGTGCCGGAATGAAGTGTTACATATCGGTAGTTGATGGAGTCTTGTAGGGGGATGGGGTGGATGCAGGTTGACCTCATGCTAGTAGTTCTCTTTTGTCTTCTGGAGGAGTGTTGCTACGGGTGGGGGTGGGGGGTAGAGGAGGGGGTAGGGGGGAGGGGGGGAGGGTTTAAAGGGTTATAATCCACCTGCTCTTATATCTTTGTTGTAACTCTCTGGAGGGGGATAAGAGTTCCACCCCCCCTAGAGAGTCCTGTTTTCCTGTATATTGTACAATTTTTTGGTGGTCTATAAATAAAGTATTCAAAAAAAAAATATCAGGGAGAGTAGTCGTCAGAGGGCAGATGTTCTGCCCTGCACACTATTCCTCAAACGCCTGCCACACTCTTATTGTAAGCCACCGTGAAGCATTTTCTGGAACCTAGCATTGTGGCTATTACAGACTAGGTGTAACCCTGGCGTCACAACTGTGCCCTTTCAAGAGTCAGGCTGTAAGCAAGAACCGACCCACCTAAAGTATCAATATGGGATATTGGGACAACAGATTGATCCTGGGTAGCCTCCAAGGTGGCGCCACGAGCAGGTACATGAGATCTGCAAACCATGGTCTCAGAGGCCAATCCAGCACAATGAAGCACCAGCGCCCTGTGAGCTTCTAGCCGATGCAGCAGACTCCCTATCAACAGCCATTGAGAGAACACATACAGCAGCCCGCGTGATGGCCATTCCTGCACCAGGGTGTCGAGCCCCTCCAACATGCGCTCCTGGCACCTGCTGTAGAAGCAGCTCGCTTTGGCATTGTCCTGCGTGGCCATGTAGGTCCATAATGGGCATCCCCCAATGCATTGTAAGATTGTGAAACACTGCTATGTTTGGTTCCCACTCGCCCGGATTCAACTGATGTCAGCTGAGAAAATCTGCCTGCACATTCTCTTTGCCTGCTACATGAGCCGCCGAAAGAGCACCAAGATTCTTTTCTGCCCACAGCAATAAGGATGGACTCTCCTCCATCAGTGAGATTCTGCCCATGCCCCCCTGTCAGTTGACATATGCAACCGTGGTTGTGTTGTCGGCACACACAACCACTTTCTGGGCGATCAAGGAAAGAAAGGATTGCAAGGCCATGAACACCACACATCTCCAGATGGTTGACAGTCCAGAAGGACTGCTCTGGTGTCCACCTGCCCTGTGCAAACTGGAAGTGAATGGAAGCCCTAGAAAATGTAGGACCCACAAATAGAAGCTTATAGTGCCAGCGCACTCGAATCAAAGGCCTGCTTAAGCAAAGACTCCAGCTTCCGATCCTGGAAGATCCTTCAGTGCAGCCCTACCTTCCACAGGAATAGTGGTCTTCTTGGTCGCTACAGAAACCAAGGCATCCACTTTTGGCATTTGCAACAGATCTCATTCCTCCTGGGTAATGGGATACAGATGATTGGTAGTCCTACTATCCCCTCATGGTAGTCTCAGGAAATTCCCATTCTGAGTCCATCATCTTCTTGATGACCCTGTGCACCAGAAAGCACACCTGCTCCTCTGAGTCCCTAAAAGGGGGCCCCTCTAAGGGCTCCTCCACCAAGGCCGGAGAAGGAACAATGTTTAATGCAGAAAGTGAATGGCCAATAAGAACAGAGTTCCTCCTTCTGGGAACATACAGAAAACATTGGGGTTTCCTCTCGCATAGATCTCACCCTCTTCAAGCTCTGGGGCTTCCGTCTCCCCCCAAGAGGTCTGAGGATCCTTCCCAGAGATCCTTTGAGGTCCACGAGAGAGGGGAGTCCCAACTCAGCCAGGCATCTAGCTCCCCTTTACTTCTCTTCTCTGGAGGGACCCCTTCTAAAAGGGGCATCCTTCCTGCAAGGCATCATCATCTACCAGAGCAGGCATCTTATGAAGAGAGACCTGAGCCCCTGCCTGCCATTTAAGGCAGTACACCTTGTGCAGAGAATAAAATTTGGAAGGAAAAAAAAATAGGCTCTGGTAAGGCAGCAACCACCTTGGGCTCTGATCGTGGTAGTGAAAGAGCTGATTTTTGTTTACTCTCTCTTCCCATGCTTCACTGTCGTCTCTGGGGAAATGGCCGCCAGTGCCAAAATAGCTACGGTTTTGGCAGGAACCTCCAGCCCACAAGAGACTGCAGAGGGATGCCCCAACTCAGCATCCAAGTTGGCTTCCCATTTGGGCTGTGTGCAAAGACTTATTGCACCTCAAAGAAAGCCAGCAAAACTGACAGGGAAATACTGCGGCAGCCTGCACACACAATGCAAGACTGGGGGGTGGGGGGGGGGGGAGGACACAGCCACATGCACTTCCTCAAACCTCATGCTCACAGTCAGCCAATAAAGAATGTGCTGTGGGGGAAAGACAGGGAATTACCATCGTCACCAAGCTGCCCCCTAAAACAATCCCCCTCTCTCCTGCTAGAACCTATCGCACAGAAGCTGGTCCTCCAACCCTGCTGAGCCCTGTGAGAAAACTGCTCCAGCGGAAGATTGCATGTCCTGGCTATGAAGAACAGTGCTCCTCTTTACTGCCCAGGGAACCTCACGTCTTGCAGCTAACAGGCTCTTCGGAACCCAGCTGAGGTGGGAAAAATGTGACCTGGGACTCCCAGGTATGTTACCCTGCATGACAGCTGAAACCCCTAAGGATCCAGAGAAATAGGGCAGGCCCTGCTCCACTGTGCGCCCTCACTCTAGAAGGGAAAACCCCAGCAGTATTTGTGTCTCACTGTAACATTTATTTATTACCGATCCTAAACTGCTCTCCAGGAGTCCATGACACAAGAGCCCCAGCTGCTGAGAACAGAGACTGGAGTCAGGAGTTGAAGGGGGAGCAGGCTGGATTGTCAGAATTCTAACATGCTCAGTTCTCAGCTGCTGGTGGACAGCAACAACACATGCGTACCTGGACTAGCCTGGAGGGACGATTAGGAAGTAGTAGTAGTAGTAGTAGTAATAGTTAAGGACAGTTCCTTTATGACCTTTTGACTGAGATTAATTTCTCAACATACAGGGGTGTCCTACACAGAGCGGTGGGTTCACCCCTAACACAAAAGACATGGGGAGGGGTGGCCTGCACGGAGCAGCAGGTGCACCTACTCTTGCCATCTTACTGGGCAGACTAGATGGACCATACTGGTCTTTATCTGCCGTCATTTGCTATAATGCTATATTAAACTGTACAAAATTAGGGGGGGGAGATGAGAGTCCTTAATGCTCTCCAATAAGACCATTATTAGGGAAATAATGTAGTGATCACTGCCAAAGCACCATGATTAAATCTCCTAATAAAAGAACAAAAACTAATCAGCCTTAGACAGCTAGGTTTTGGACTTTATAAAAGTAAGAAATGTATAAAATGTTAGTCTGAGAGGGTGGGGTGGTGGTGGGGCAAGGGGCTGACTGCGTAAATGCGCACGCTTGTGCTTTTGCAATCACACTCTGGAATTCATTACCGGGAGATGAAGTAAAAGCCATTAGTATAGCTGGATTTAAAAGAGGTTTGGACAAGTTCCAGGGAGGAAAAGTCCATAAACCATTATTAAAGAGGATAGTAATCTATACCTTTTTAGGAACCTGACAAGTACCTGCAACTTGGATTGGCCACTGTTGGAAAAAGGATACTGGGCTTGAGGAACCCTTGGTCTGACCCAGTATGGCATCTCTTATGTTCTTAAAAAATAGAAAGCCTGGCAATAGCAATGAGAAATACAGACAAACTTTGATAAGATAGACAAGATCAGAGTAGGGGATATGACAGATGAATACAAAATCATGAAAGATGGCAAATAAACTCCCTATATTTTGGTTAAGTCCAACACAAGAGTCAGGGGCAGTTGGGCACATGAACAAAACATCAGGCAGCAGGTTAAAACATACAGTTCTTTACATAATGAAAATTGCAGCTGCTTGCTTCATGATTTTGTGATAAGAAACCACTGCTAGGTTAAAAATGGATTAGACACAAATGATCACATCACAGGCAGATCACACCACAGTCTATTAAAAATTTAAGTCAAGAGTGCCACCTTGGGTGCAATGCACTGCTAAACCATGACCACACACTTTCCTACATCTGTCCTACTTCTTATGTTTAGATCTAGCTCACAATTCTTCCCCCCATGGTAGCTCATGGCGAGTTAGATTCAGGTACAGTTGATATTTTTCAGCCCCCCAGAGGATTTATAATCTCCATTTGTATCTGAGGCAATCAAGGGTTAACAGACTTACCCAAGATCACAAGGATCTGCAGTGGGATGCAAACAAGGCCTCTGGTTCTCAGCCTGCTACTCTGACCATTAAAACTACCACTCCCAGCTAAATAGCCCCTGCTCACCATCAGGGCATAGTATACTAGATTAGACAGATCTTCAGTCCCATCCATCTTAAACATTCTTTGGCTCTATATATTATTTTCACATGTGAACCACCATTAAGATCTTTTGTTTTTTGGATAAGCTCCTCCAGATGGTATTCTTTTGAAATGCATCTCTTAAAAAAAGAAAAAAAAAAAAAACTTATCTGAGCAAGAGATGCATTTTTTTTGTAGAGTTTAGCCAATCATGACAGAGGCTTGATGTAGACTTATACAATGATAACCAGCAAGCGGGCCATCATTTTTTAATCCCCGTTTTCCAACCAACTAGTCATTAATGACTGAATATTCCTTTCCCAATCATTGTTAATGATTCATTCGTACTTTTCAACAAAAAGGGATGCAGAGTATCACATTTAGGTATTGTCTCTTATGCTTTAGTGGGTTCATAGTAGCCCAGTTCATTGTTCATTGATGTATATTTAACCTGGTCTTTTTCTCACTGTCTACAGGGACACAACCCCATTTTAGGAAAAATATTTTCCATATTTCTGTATTAGTTAAGTGCAATGATCAAACAAGTATTGGCTTGAATGTTTCCTAAAATCACCCCCCCCCCCCCAAACACATACCCTTCCCTTGTTTGCCCTGCGGTGGGAGTGGGGGGGTTCTTATTTGTGCCTGGGATCTTTCATATGATTATGAATCAAGGACAGAAGGGACAACTCCCATGATGTAAAGCAGAGGTACAATATCAAAAATGCCACAAAACTCAGGGTGATCTAATAGCCCATAACAACTGGCCCAGATAAAAACATTTCTACATGCATTAATCATCCCAAACCTGTTAGCTGGAGACAGAGGACTAATGATTGGACATTTTGATGAGTAGGAGAGAGCAGTTACTGGGGAGGGGGGGTGTCATGCTTTGGCCAGGGTGCAGGATGGTGGGACAGCTGCAGAGTGATGAATTACTAGGGATGGGGCACTTTGCAAGGTAGCAAGTCAGTTGTGAGGTGTTTTTTTTAGCAGCAGGGGCAGCTTTTTTGTGTATATGTACAGTAGGTCAAATTAAGGCAGGTATCTTTTTCTACAATTTATTGTTAAATGTACTGTGGCGATGTCACACGTGCTTACTTATTTAATCAGCATGGTGATTAGTCACACCATGCGTATGGCGTCCATTTTAGTTTACTTACACTCTGTAGTAGGTTTCTTGGATGAAGTTTTGAATTTTTACAACTAGGAAAAGATTGAAAGTTACATGTAAAATATCGCATTTTCTACCCATCTTGATTGTATATTAATGACTTTGTAAAGGGACAAGTTGTCACACTCCATGCTGAAGGATATTCGCAATGTGCTATTGCAAAACATTTGCATATATCAAGGTGTGCAGTTAAGAATGTTCTGAAATCAGGAGGTCATACAAGTCGTTCGAAATGTGGGCGCAGACGGATAACTACTAGATGAAATGACCAATTCCTCAAAAGCATTACTACATCTAGTCCACATACTTCATCTCAACGTGTGGCTCAGTTAAGAGGTAATTAGATCTTACCTGCTAATTATTGTTCCTGAAGGAACGACAGTCCAGTCCCTTTACTTCAGGGTTACGCAACCCCTCCAGCAGCTTGGAGGCTGAGCCCAACCTTTTTGGGGTGGAGCGGTATATATACCACTGGTGCCACCCACCAACTCCAGTAAACTACTGTAAAAGCAGACTTAACAAACCTAGGTAACTCTGAAAACGGAAATAATCAAACTCAAGCAAAAACTCAATTTTTTATTTTTTTTTTTTTTTTTTTTTTAACCGGAATAGGTAGTAGGAGAGGAGGTCAAGGGAGGAGGTAGGAGAACTGCTATAGCGCGTGCCTTTCCTCCAGCCTGACCCACCAGCACATCCTGAATCCGCCCTCGGGCCGCAGTCCCGAATCAGAGAAACGGCCGGAATGGCTAAATAGAGCTAGGGAGGGGAATAGGGACTGGACTGTCGTTCCTTCAGGAACATTAGCAGGTAAGATCTAATTACCTCTTCCTTATCGTCACTCCAGTCCAGTCCCTTTACTTCAGGGAAGTACCAGAGCAGTACCAGCTCGGGCGGGATTCGCCATTCCGGAACGTAGCACTGCCTGCGCAAACCTGGAATCCGCCGAGCTCTGCACGTCCAGCCTGTAGTGCTTGGTGAAAGAGTGCAGAGAGGACCAAGTCGCTGCCCTACAGATATCCAAAGGAAGCACTAGGCTGAACTCTGCCCAAGAGGTAGCCTGCGCTCAAGTTGAGTGAGCGCGCAGGCCCCCTGGGACCTGTTTCCCCTTGAGGATATAGGCGGAGGCAATCGCCTCCCTGATCCATCTGGAAATTGAGGCCTTGGCCGCCGCCTCTCCCTTGTGAGGCCCTCCGAACTGTACAAAGAGTCGTTCGGATTTCCGGAAGGGCGCCGTGCGGGAGAGGTAGCGCTTCAAGGCTCTGGGGTCGAGCAGATGGAGCTTACTATCTCCCCCTCCTGGTCCCTCCGACGAGAGAGTCGGGAGAGAGATGGATTGGTTGACGTGAAAGGGGGAGATCACCTTAGGCAAAAATGAAGGAACCGTCCGAAGGACTACCTTATCCCTGAGGAAGGACAGAAAAGGAGGCCGAGAAGACAGGGCTTGCAATTCGGAGACTCGTCTAGCTGAGCAAATGGCCACCAGGAACAGTGTCTTCAGAGTCAGATCTTTCAAGGAGGCCTTCTTCAAAGGCTCAAAAGGCTCCGCGGCTAGGGCATTTAGCACCAGGTTGAGGTCCCAAGGGGGTATGACCGATCTTCGTTGCGGTCGGAGCCGCCTGACCGCTTTCAAGAACCTGACAACGTCCGCATGAGCTCCCAAAGCTTTTCCGCCCACCTTGCCCCTATAGCAAGCGATGGCTGCCAGTTGTACTCTCAAGGGAGCTGTGAGCTAAACCCTTGTCGAGACCCGCTTGCAAAAATTCCAGCACCTCTGGGACCGAGGCCGACAGGGGCTTCTTCCGGCGTTCCGTACACCATGCCTCAAAGATACGTCAAACTCTTACATAGGAGAGACAGGTGGAGCGCTTCCTCGCACTCAACATGGTCGCGATTACTGCCGGCGAGTAGCCGCGCCCTTTCAATAGCCAAGCCGTAAGCGAGAATCGATCCACGTGTGGCATCTGAACCGGTCCTTGCTTGAGTAGGTCCTTCCTGACGGGAAGGCGCCATGGTCGGCCGATCATCCTTACCAGATCCGCATACCAAGGACGACGAGGCCAATCCGGGGCAATAAGGACTACTAGGCCCCGGTGAGCTTCCACCCGCTGGAGGACCTTCCCGATGAGGGCCCAAGGGGGGAAGACAAAGACCCTCCGAGGGCCACCTTTTAGACAGGGCGTCCAGGCCCTCGGACATCCTTTCCTTCCGTCGACTGAAGAATCGGCTTGCTTTGGCGGATGTGAACCGCGCCATGAGGTCCATGACTGGAGGACCCCACCGGGCTACTATCTGGTCGAAGATCTCCTGATGCAGTTCCCACTCGCCGTGGTCTATCTTGTACCTGCTGAGGTAATCGGCCATGATGTTGTCCGTACCGGCCACGTGCTGAGCTGAAAGTGCTTCCAGGTGAACTTCCGCCCACTTGAACAGGGAGTCCGCCTCCTTTTCCAATGTCGGACTGCTGGTGCCGCCCTGGTGATTGATGTACGCCACGGCGGTGACATTGTCGGAGAGAACGCGAATCACTTTCCCTAGCACTGAGGGTTGGAGAGCCTTGGGTGCCCAAGCGACGGCTCTCAATTCGTCGGTTGATAGGCCATAGGGATTCCACTGCCGACCACCACCCCTGGACAAACTGGTCCTCGAAATGTGCTCCCCAGCCTGCCAGACTGGC
Source organism: Ichthyophis bannanicus (assembly GCA_033557465.1). NCBI lineage: Eukaryota > Metazoa > Chordata > Amphibia > Gymnophiona > Ichthyophiidae > Ichthyophis > Ichthyophis bannanicus. The sequence continues at coordinate 858,717,660 of CM066035.1, forward strand.
GTCCGTCGTCAACAGTACCCACTGAGGAGGTTCGAGGGGCATTCCGCGACTCAAGTTCCTTGGGCATCTCCACCAGAGGAGAGAGTGGTTGGTCCGAGGGGCGCAGGGAAGCTGCCGAGACAAGGGGTGCTGTTGTGGAGACCACCGCTGCAACAGGGACCGCTGTAACGGGCGCATGTGAGCTCTGGCCCACGGGACAACCTCTATTGCTGCCGCCATGGTTCCCAACAATTGTAGGTAATGCCACGCTGACGGGAGCCACCTGACCATGAACTGTGAGACTAGGGTTCTCAGGTCCTTTATCCTTGAGCTGGACAGAAAGACCCTGCCTCTGCCTGTGTGGAACCTTGCTCCGAGATATTCGAGCTCCTGTGATGGAACCAAACTGCTCTTTGCTCGATTGATGACCCATCCTAGCTCCTCCAGAACTTGAACTACTTTTGCTGTTGCCCGGTGACTTTCCTCTTCTGATTTTGCCCGGATCAGCCAGTCGTCCAGATAGGGGTGCACTAAGATTCCCTTTTTTCGTAGGGCGGCCGCTACCACCACCATCACCTTGGTAAAGGTTCTTGGCGCTGTCGCTAGCCCGAAGGGTAGCGCCTGAAATTGAAAATGACCTCGAGGGACAGCGAATCTGAGGAACTGCTGATGGGCCCTTCTGACCGGGATATGCAAGTACGCTTCTGTCAGATCCAACGATGTTAAGAACTCTCCGGCCCTCATGGCTGCTATCACTGATCTCAGGGTTTCCATCCGGAAGTGAGGTACCTTGAGGCAGCGGTTGACCTGCTTTAGGTCCAGGATCGGACGAAAGGAGCCCTCCTTTTTTGGGACGACGAAGTAAATCGAGTACCGACCCGTACCGCATTGGTCTGGAGGTACCAGAACTACGGCCCCGAGATCTATGAGGCGGGAAAGTGTCGACTCTATGGCTTCTCTTTTTGCTGCGGAACCGCAGGGAGACTGAACAAAGGCTGGAAGTATTTGCTTTGCAAATTTGAGGGAGTATCCTTCTCGAATCACTTCCAGCACCCACTGATCGGATGTGACTCGGGACCAGGCGGGAAGAAACTGCCTCAGGCAATCCGGCCTCCTGGGCCTCCTGTATCTCATTGTTGCTTTCTGGGGCCCGAGGAGAAGGAGGAGGAGGAGGATGAGAAACCTCTGCCCCGAAACCCTCAGGATCCTTGACCCCTAGCGTTAAAACGACCCCTGAGGAAGGGGTTAGATCTAGTCGAGCGAAACCTCCGAGGTTCTCTAGATTGGTTCCGAGCTGGGGCAGAAGATCGCGTTTGCTTGGGCCTGTCCTCCGGAAGCCTGCCGCCCTTGGACTCACCCAGGTCTTTTACTAACTTGTCCAGGTCCTCTCCAAATAAAAGTTTCCCCTTAAAGGGAAGGCGGCTCAGGCGAGCTTTAGAGGCATCAGCGGCCCAATTCCGGAGCCACAAATAGCGTCTGGCTGCCACCACCGAGGTCATGTTCTTTGCTAAGCTCCGGATGAGGTCATACTGGCTATCCGCCAAGAAGGCCGTACCTGATTCCAACCTTGCCGCGTTGGCTAGAACCCCCTCGGAGGAGCCCTCCTCTGCCTGGAGTTGCTGAGACCACCTCAAACAGGCTCGTGCCACCCATGCCCCAGAAACTGAGGCCTGTAAGGCCAGAGCGCTCACGTCGAAGGCTTGCTTAAGGAGCGTGTCCAATCTTCTGTCCTGGGCATCCCTCAGGGCCGCGCTGCCCTCCACTGGGATGGTGGTTTTCTTCGTCACTGCCGAAACGGCCGCATCCACCCTGGGGGACTTCAGAAGCTCTTTGCCTGCTTCTGGGAGAGGGTAGAGCCGAGACATGGCCCTGACCCCTCTCAACACTGACTCTGGTTGATCCCATTCCTCCTGAATCATCTGACGCACCACTCTGTGGACAGGAAAAACCTTCTGGGACCTTCTGATGGCCTGAATCAAGGGATCCTCCAAAGCTTCATCCTCCGCAGGGGCATCCGAGGCCACGTTGAGAGCTTTCAGGGAGTCATTTATTAAAGCGGGCAGCTCCTCCCGCCTGAATACTCTGATTATGCGAGAGTGGTCCTCCTCCAACTCCTTTTCCGAGGCCTCCTCTTCTGGCAAGTCCTGGGAAAACGGAGTGAGGGGCTCTTCAACCACCAGTCTGGGGCACTTTGAGGGTATCCCAGAGTCCTGGGCGTTAGACCTCGTGGGTCTGACCAGTTTACCTTCGGCCGAAGGACCCGCTTCCCCCGGACCAAGACCCTTCTTACGCAGGCAATAGGCCTGGTGCAGCAGGAGAATGAAATCAGGGGAGAAGAAGTCCCCGGCTCCCCCTTCTCCTGCGGGAAGGGAGGAGGGAGGTATAGGGGGGAAGGGGGGCCTCTGAGTGAGAAGGTGGGGACAGCTGGGACGCTACTTCCCCCTCCGAGGGATCCGAGGACCCCTGCGAGGCCTGGAACATGGCAAGGCTGATTTCCTGTTCTACAGAGGAAGCGACTGCAGCGCAGCCCCTGCAGACCCCTGCCTCAGATGCAGTACCCCTCCTAGTGCCACAAGAGGGACACCTCGGTTTGCCCGTCATGCTCTTCAGAGAAATCTCTGAGTTGTCTCCCCAACAGATTATTATTTTAAATAAATCACTTAAGTAAATAAACAATAAACAAAAACAAAATTAAATAAAATTAGGCAATTAAAATCCCCCCACTACAATTCTAGGCTCTGAAAAGTTCTCCGGGAACAGGAGGCACAGATAAAATCTTTCCCCTTAATTATCCCATTAAACGCTAAAATAATCTTTAGCAGAAAAAACCTTCTCCAACTTGATTTCAGCCTAAGCTGTATACTTGCGGTTTAGGAGCTTCTCCCAGGCCCGAGACCGCAGTTCTCCGTAGGGGGCTCAGCACGTGCTAGGCCGCGACCACGTGGAGCCCTTAGCCGAGTGGCCTGCAAACACTGGCCTTTGTGCTGCCCCCCCCACGCTCCGGCGGTGAGGGGGAGGGTGGGGACTGAGGCCCGAACGATCCTGGGCCTCGCGCTACCCCCTGCGCTTCTCTTCCCGCCGCTGACCTTTAGCGCGCCGCCGTAAGAAGGAGAAGGGGGCTGAGGAGGAATTTTACCCTCTCCCACGTGTACGGCGCGTCCTCCAGCGCTCAGCCGCCAGCGGGGCTTCGGCGCGAGGACAGACAGGACTCGAGGCAGGCAGGCCGAGGAACAGGCAGCACCGGCAGTGAGAGGAGCTCTGGTCTTTCCTCCTCGCTGCTGCAAGACCTGCAGGGAATCACCTCCAGCACCCGGGCCGGGCCGCGGGGAGGGGGGGGGGGGAGGGAAGGAAAGAGGCGAGAAGGAGTACTCCGGAGGAAATCAACTAAAGGTAAGATTCTAAACAAAAAATAAGGCAGACTCTGTCAATTAGTAAAGATTAAATTAAATTAAAGTAAATAAAAACGGATTTAAAAGGAAGATAGGACTCCAGTAAGCCCTAGGCTTACGGAACTCTCCAGCTGCTTGGAGGCTGAGAATACTGGAGTTGGTGGGTGGCACCAGTGGTATATATACCGCTCCACCCCAAAAAGGTTGGGCTCAGCCTCCAAGCTGCTGGAGGGGTTGCGTAACCCTGAAGTAAAGGGACTGGACTGGAGTGACGATAAGGAACTAATGATCGAGGAAGACAGATAAGTGCCAGATATGTCCTACAACGGCTTGTGGATGAATTCAAACTCGTGGCCAGAAGACCTGCCAAGAAGCCTGATAACCAGGAAACAAATTGCTGCCTGCATACAGTTTTTTAGCAAAATGAAAGACAAATCTGCTGAATGGTGGGAGAGGGTAATGTTCACAGATAAAAGTACATTTCAACAAGTACGTGGGAGTGGTTACAACTACGTCCGTTGACCAGCAGGCAAGAGACTAAACCCGAAGTGCACGATCAAGACTGTTAAACACACACCATCGTTCATGGTATGGGATGGTACCCTGGCAAATGGACTATGTGGCTGCAGATTTTTGAGAAAGGTGAAAGAATAAGTGCTGCAAAATACATATCTGTGCTGAATAATAAAGTTAAAATACACATGAATGTTTCTGGCACAACTATATTTCAGCAGGACTCGGCACCGTGCCACACTGCAAAAAGAGACAAAAAATGGTTCGTGGACAACAAGATCGAACTGCTACCAAGTTGGCCATCAAACTCTCCGGATCTCAATGTAACTGAAAACTGTTGGAATCTTATGAAGAAAAAGGTGGCAGCACACTGTCCAACTTCAGAAGCAGATTTAAAGGGCATACTCAAGCATGTATGGGTCAACGAAATCACTCCGGCATACTGTAAAACGCTAGTTAACAGTATGCCTACAAGAATCCAGGCTGTGCTGAAAAATCATGGACACCCTATCAAATATTGACACATATATTGTTTCCTGAATAAAACTTTGAAAATGACATATCTTTGGTTCTTAAAGCTTTTGATCATGATGATATTTTTGACTCTGCCTTAATTTTTTTGGCCACTACTGTATAATGGTGGGTTGATGTCTGCATATTTATATGAACATGCATGTGCTTGAGTGTCACTGCACGTGTGTTCATTCTTGCATGTGTGTAAATGCTTTTATGTACAGTTTGAATTTTAGGTATGTTGTGTATAACATATTGAGAAAAAACTGGAAACACTCCAATTGTATGTCATCATAACATTTTAATAGTATGTTCAAAAGTATACAACAACAAAAAAAGTCAGGATAAAAATATGATCTGGACAGGAATAATGGCACCTGTCAATATTTGGCAGTGACGACAGCCTCCAAATGTTTCTTGTAGCCATCTGTAAGTTTCGTAGATCTGTCTGCTGGTAGTTTCTCCCACTTTCAATTGAGATTTGTCGCAGCTCAAGAATGTTTCCAGGATTCTTTTTCAGCTCTTTCCAAAAGGTACTTGATTGGATTTAGCTGAGGATTCATTGCTGGCCAGTTTAAACAAACATTTAATTTCTGCCTTTTTAACCATTCTTTTGTACTTTTGGATGTATGTTTTGGGTCATTGTCCTGCTGGAGGACCCATGACCTTCGACCCAGACCTAGCTTTCTGACACTAGGTAGCACATTTTGCTCCAAAATAGCTTAGTAGTCCCTCTGAATTCATGATTCCTTTAATACATTCCAGGCCTCCAGTTCCTGAGGCAGCAAAACAGCCCCACAACATTACGGAACCTCCACCATATTTAACTGTAAGAATGAAGGTTTTTTTCTTTATAAAAGCTTCATTTCTTCACCTGTAAACGTATTGCTGGTCTGCATTGCCAAAGAGCTCAAGTTTGCTTTCATCTGTCCACAGAACATCTTCACATAAGGACTGTAGTTTCTCAAGGTGAGTGGGCAAAAATCAGGCATCCCTTTTTATGTCCATCATTGAGCAGTGGGGTCTCCTTGTCCTTCGCCCATATAGTCATCCTTTATTTAGTGCATAGCATGTGGTGCTGGTTTAAGTCACCACTCCAGACTGCTGCAGGGTCAGTCTTAAGCTCTTTGGATGTTGTATGTGGTGTTTTTCCAAAAGTTCGCACTAACCTTCATAGACTTCTTGGATTAATTTTTCTCGTCCCACCACGTCCTGGGAGGTTCTTGACAGTTCAAGTAGAAAACTTTGACAACATTGCAAACTGGAGACATGGGAATCCTAAGGTCTTTGGAGATGGCCTTGTACCCCCCTTTTAAAGTTTGACAATGGCTTTTCTGACAGTCTCAAACAACTCTTGTCTTCACCATTGTGAAAATGGAAGAGTGAATATGGTCATTTTGAACATTAGAGACATCATTCATTGGTTGATTCAAGTCATGCAAGTACTGACAACTGATCACAGGTGTGTCTAAATTTTACTGCAATAGAAATGTGGTTCAAACAGATTTGAATTGTTTATTAGGGTGTCAATGTCCTGGCAGCATTTTGGTTTTTATACTATTTCCTTTAATTGGTCTTGTTTTTTTTTTTTTGTATTTTTATTTTTAAAATTATTGAACACACAAATTTGATTTGAAAAAACCCAACCACACTATACAAACATGGTCATAACAGAGTCACCTCTTACAAGTATGTAATAGTCATTCCAGTCCTAAACAAACTAAAATAATCTAACCAATTAGGTTTCTCATTAAGCCACTAGGACACCATAAACAGTCCAACCCCCCAGCCTACACTCCACTTCCACCTCCTCCCTCAATCCAAAACCCCACTCAAAAAGGTTTTAGCCCCCCCCCCCCTTCCCTATCGCTTCTCACTATTCTCCCTGCCCTCCCCTACTCCTCCCAGCTCCCCTCCCCTAGGACACGCCAGAGTCCCCCAGACCCATAAATTTAGTTTTATTTTATTCTTTTGTGTCAAATGTGTGTATATATAGTCCAAAGCCATCTCACTGGCCACTTTTTTGTTTTTAGGAGATACTGGACATTAAGGGGTTGAACTGCAAGGATACCAATAATGCTCTCTCTCTCTGATCTGGAGAGGAGATAAGAGGGGAGAGCTGTTTAACAGGTACAACTAATTGCTTTATTACCCTGAATCAGTGGTTGCATGCTACAGCTGTTGGAACTACTTTTCCTAGAGAAATCCAGAGGCTGCATTTTTTGAGGGTAGGGGTTTCATTTCTCTTCCTTCTCCCACCATACATATTAACTAAAATACGTACAGCACAGAAACTTCACTCAGCATACCTCCTACCCTTCCTGTGACTACAGGAACATTCTAGCACTCTGCCCCCACAGCCTTCTCATTGGCTAGATCCTATCCAGTCTGTGCTGCTTGTTACATTGGAAGCAGGCTCACTCTGAGGAGGTGGGGGGGAATTGAGAACTACAGACTGAGGTTTTTAACTCTGAAAAATACCCAGACATGTTAGTCTGCCTTCTAACTTACACATATTAATGTAAAAATCAGAAGAATCAAAGCCAGAGTTGTCAATCTTAATCTCCCAAATGCTAAGTACATCTCACAGCACTCCCAATAAACTATGGGTCCTAGGTATGCTCCTAGCTTGACAGTTCCTTAAACTAGTCCTTGCTCATGGCAACATATATTAGCTGACAGTACAGATGACAACTAATAAGAAAGCAGTATAATTTTGTCAATAACTTTCAAAGTAGAAAGAACAGTATAGAAAAGGAAATGTGTGTCAATGTAAAATGCAGTACATCACAGCTAGGGAATTATTCGTAATCCCTGTGTGTCTATGTGCGTGCAGGGTATAGTATATATGATATGCATGTCTCTGCTGCATGTTTGTGAACATGCATCTGTGGTGGAGTATTTTCAGAGAAATAATTACACTTACCTGGTAATTGTAGTTCCTTGAGTGACGACAGTTCAGTCCTCCACCTCTGGGTTGCTGCACTCTCCCATCAGCCCCAGTGAACTATTGACAAAGCATACTCAAAGGAGCAACAAATAAGTAGCCAACAAAGAAATTGTAACCTCAACAACCTTAACTAGCTGAACAAACGTTCCCTCCTGAAAGAACTAAACTTTGTCACGTACCGGTTCCCACTGACCTCTGCAGCAATAGAGGTCAGAAAGATAGCTAGACAGCAATAGATAGAACAGAACGGAGACAAAGTGATCCCTTGAAATTTGCACCTACTTGTAAATGTATGGATAAACCCCTTGAAATTCCACTGACACCACACCCACTTTGGGCGGGATTGAGGACTGAACTGTCGTCACTCAAGGAACTACAATTACCAGGTAAGTGTAATTATCATTTCCTTATCATTCCTACAGTTCAGTCCTCCACCTCTGGGATGTAACAGAGCAGTGTTCAAAGGGAGGGGCCCTCCAATCTGGCTCGCAAAACTACTTATTTATTTATTATATTCTCTTATATACTGCGCTATTCTGCATCAATGCGGTTTACATTGAACAAACTGAAATTACATTGAACAAGGCATTATAACTTGGAGATAACTATTTTACAGGGAACATGGGCTATAGAGGGTTAAGTGGCTTGCCCAAGACCACAAGGAGCACCTGTGGGACTAGAAACCCCAGTCCTTCCGGCCCAAGGTTGCTGTCCTCTAGTGGGATTTGAACCCCCGACCTTCCAGCCTGAAGTAGGCCACTCCTCCACTCCACTACTGAACCGAAAGAGGCATCCTTCGCCGCCAGCACAGCCAAACGATAGTGCTTACTGAAGGTATGGAGCTACGACCAAGTAGCCGCCCTACAGATGTCCCCTGGCAGAACCAAGTGTGTTCCGCCCAAGAGGCTGCCTGCGCTCTATGGAGTGCGCTCACAATCCCACTGGAACGGAACGACCCTGTACGAGATACACCGAGGCAAATCGCTTCTCTAATCCATCTAGAAATGGACGCCTTCGCTGCCGCTTCACCCTTGCGAGAACCTCCGAACACCACGAACAGACGATCTGATTTGCAAAAAGGCTCGGAAACTTGCAAGTAGCGCTGCAACACCCACTTAATGTCCAATAGATGTAAACTGCAGCCGGACACTACCTCCCCCCTAGAGGTAAGGATCGGAAGAGACACCGTCTGATTTAGGTGAAACGGAGAGATGACCTTTGGCAAAAAAGATGGCATTGGGCGCAAAACTACCTTTTCTTTAGAAAACGACAGAAAGGGTTCCCTGCAAGATAGCGCCTGTAACTCCGAAATGTGCCTTGCCGAGCATATGGCCACCAAAAACAGTCTTCAACATCACATCTTTCACTGTTGTCTTACTCAAAGGCTCAAAGGGTTCCTTCACTAACGCTCCCAAAACCAAATTGAGGTCCCACAGGGGAATGACGACCCGATGGGAGGGCCTCAGCCTCGACACCATCTTCAGAAAGCGCAAAACATCCGCATGCGAACTTAAAGGCGCATTATGCACCTTGCCCCTATAGCAAGCTAGCGCTGCCAACTGCACCCTTAATGAACTGGCTGCCAAGCCTTTGTCAAAACCATCCTGCGGAAAACTCAATACCACCGGCACTGAAGCTGTAGCCACACGTACCTGCCACCAAGAACACCAATCCTCAAATACGTCATACCTGCACGTATGCCAAAGTCGTCGACCTCTTCCTAGCCTGCAGCAAGGTCACTACCACCGATCCTGAATATCCTTTCTTCAGCCTCGCCCTTTCAATGGCCAAACCGCAAGCGAAAACCGATTCACCTGAGGCATTCGAAGCGGACCTTGGAGTAACAGATCCTCCGAGACCAGCAGCCTCCAAGGCTCCCCGTCTAGAAGGCGAATGAGATCTGCGTACCACGGGCATCTTGGCCAGTGCGGAGCCACCAACAGCACTCTCCTGCAATGAGCCTCGATCCGCTGCACCACGCGGCCTATCAATGCCCAAGGCGGAAAAACAGAGAAGACTGAGCATCGGTCATGGCTGCATCAGGGCGTTGAGCCCTTCCGACATCCTTCCTCGCCTTCTGCTGAAAAAGTGACTCGTCTTTGCTGACTGAAAGGTCACCATGAGATCCATAATCAGCGGCCCCCATCTGCGGACTATCAATGCAAACACCTGCGGATTTAGCTCCCATTCCCCAGCATCCACTTGCACTCTGCTGAGGAAATCCGCCGTCACATTGTCCTTCCCTGCAATGTGCGCCGCCGACAGCGCTGGCAGACGCTTTTCCACCCAAGCGAAAAGTAACTCTGCCTCCTCCTCCATGGCCACACTGCCTGTGCCTCCCTGCCGGTTGATGTAGGCTACCGTCGTGGAGTTGTCCAACAGTACTCTCACCGCTCGACTGGTCACTGCGGCCTCGAAGGACTGAAGCGCCAGATACACCGCCCTCAGTTCCAACTGGTTGATCGACCAACTTCGCTGCTGGACCGACCACATGCCCTGCGCATACAGATTTCTTTCCACAGTGCACCCCCCATCCTGCGAGACTTGCATCCGTCATCAGCGAAGCCAAACTGGCTGCTCCAGGGGCATCCCTGCCTGCAAGGTTCCAGGCAGTAGCCACCACCGCAGAGCCCGCCCGACCCACGGGGGACAGGGAAGACGCTTGCTCAGTCGTTTTGATGAGACCAGCGGCGAAGTAGCACACACTGCAATGGACACATATGGAACCTAGCCCAGGGTACCACCTCCAGGGTCGCCACCATCATGCCTAGCACGCGAAGATATTCCCAAGCCGATGGCGCTGGAGTGGACCTGAACCTGCCGAGCAGGCGGCACAGGCCTAGCACCCGATGATGCGGTAGAAACACCGCCCCTAACCGAGTGTCGAACCATACTCCCAGATACTCGAGCTCCTGGAATGGCACCAGTCGGCTTTTGGCCGGATTGACCACCCAGCCGAGGTGCTGCAAAAGCTTTACTACCTTGTCCATCACTCGAACGCTCTCGGCCTTGGACTTCGCCCGAATCAACCAGTCGTTGAGATAAGGATGAACCAGGATTCCTTCCTTAACGCCACCGCCACCACCATATCATTGGTGAAGGTTCACAGCGCCGTGGCTAACCCGAAAGGTAAAACTTGAAACTGAAAGTGTCCAAAGAAGGGCAAACCGGAGAAACGTTTGGTGGGCCTCTCTGATCAGGATATGGAGATATGCCTCCGTGAGGTCTAGGGAAGTCAAATACTCCCCCTTGCGCACCACCACAATGATGGAGCGTAAGGTTCCCATCCTGAAGTGTGGTACCCGTAAACACCGATTCACGCCCTTTTAGGTCTAATATAGGCTGTAGAGAACTGATCTTTTTGGGCACCACGAAATAAATTGAGTACCAACCCAAACCGTAATCCGCCAACGGGACCGGTCTTATGGCTCTCAAGAGTAAGACGCTCGAGGGTTTTGCAAATTGCCAGGGCTTTTTGGGGACCTCTGCAGGGAGACATCACAAAGGAGTCCCGGACCGGTCTTGCGAATTCCAGCGCGTACCCCTCGCGAATAATTTCTAACACCCACTGATCCATCGTGATTTGGGTCCAGGCAGAAAAACTCCCGAAGCCTCCCTCCGACTAGAAGCCTTCCTACCAGGACCCGCCAACTTTCATTGTGGTTTTTGAGCGGTCGAGGAGGATCCTGCGAAACCTCTATTTGCCCCTCGAAAGCTCCGAAACCCCTGGTTCCTTGACGCAAATCGTCCTCTCTGGAAACTGCCTAAACGAGAAGTACGGAATCTAAAATCTCTAAACTGGCCCTGATAGACCGAAGCAGACCTCCCCGGCTTAGGCTTATCCTCCGGAAGCCTACCGCCCTTTGACTCTCCCAAATCCTTAACCAACTTGTCTAGATCACCACTGAACAGCAACCTACCCTTAAAAGGAAGCTTACTGAGACGCGATTTAGAGGATCCGTCTGCCGCCCAATTCCTTAACCACAAGGATCAGCACGCGCGGCAACCAAAGAAGCCATGCTATTAGCTAGCGCTCTGATCAAATCATAATGCACATCCACCAAATACATGGTTCCTGACTCCAACCAATCTAATTCAGCCGTCCCTTCTTGATCCAGCTGCGCAGACTGCCGTAACCATTGAGACCACCAGACAAGCTCTTGCCACCCAAGCTCCACAAATAGAAGCCTGCAACGACAAGGCGTCTGCCTCAAAAGACTGCCTCAACAATCCATCCACCTTTCTATCCTGCGCATCCTTCAATGCCACGCTACCTTCCACCGGGATTGTGGTTTTCTTGGTGACTGCCGACACCGCCGCATCAATTCGTGGGGACCTGAAGCGCTCCTTGTCCTTATCCGCTAAAGGATAAAGCCTGTTCATCATTCTGATGCCTCAGACCAGCCTCTGGCTGGTCCCACTCGTCCTGAATCAATCTTGTCCACTCGGTGGATGGGAAACACCACCTGCACTTGCCTCACCACCTGAATGATAGGGTCCTCCAAACCCTCTTCCTCACCCAGTGATGCAATTGCCAGGTTCAACATCTGGAGGGATTCCGTAATAAGAGCTGTCAGCTCTTCCTTTCGGAACACTCGGATGATCTTCGCCTGATCCTCCGGTTCCTGAATCTCACCCTCCAAGTCTTCCATCTCTGCCTCCAAAATCTAGGTCGGCCTTATCTGTGCCATTCCCTTCCATGTCCAAAGGGGAACGCTCGCGAGGCTGCGATCTCTTCGACGGTCTTTGAGAAATTCTGCTCTTGCCAGACACCTGTGGCTGCTGAGTAGCCGTAGGCCAGGACAAGGCTTCTGGCACTATTCCCTGACGCTGCCTGAAAAAACGCCTGATGCATGAGCAAGACAAAGTCGGGGCAAAAATTCCCAAACTCTGCACTGGCCTCCAGGAGCGGCAAGGTTGCTAGCAGCCCAACATTAAGCTCCTGAGACCTCCCCCCCGAGGCAGCGACTAAAGCTACCTCCGCTTCCTGTCCTGCCGCCGCCAGCTGAGGCACCTGGTCAGCTTTGGCTTCCATCTGCCACTCAATGCTCGCGGACCCTGTAGCACAAGCTCTGCAGACCCCTGAATCTGCGACCGTACCCCTGCGGGTGCCACAGAGCACGCACTGAGGCTGGGTCGCCATCCTTTAGGCACCCACGCCATATAGGGAGTCCCTTGTGATTTTATTTTTTGTTTTTATTTTATTTTTTTAAGAAAAGAAATTCAAGCGAGCCAAGGCTAGGGAGATAAACCACAGGCAATATCTCCCCCCCCCCCCTTTTTTTTTTTTTTTTTTTTTAAAGCCTTCCTGTGAACAAGAAATTATGGTTTAGTCTAACTCCGGATCTGCAGAGGCTCCGATGTAAAAAAAATTGAGGCTTTAAACGTTGAGAGAAACTCTCCCACGCCGAAACAAAGGCGCCTCGTCCCCCAACAATCAGTTTTATTTCTTTACAAGTACTGCCCGGAGCTCTGCCATGCGATGTCCTGCAGCTAAAATGGCCGCCGCCACTGGTGCAGACCAGAAAAAAGGGCGCCAAAGCAACGTGAGCGGCACAGGCTGTGTGTCGGCTCCTTTCTCGACCATCGGCGAAAGACTACACATCAAAAAAGACCCCCCGTCAGTCAAAAACCCTGACTTCCAAAACTTACGGCTCTTCAACGGGGCTCTAGCCCACGGTTCTGCTGAAGGCAGAGCAGGAACCGCCGACGAGCCTCCTGTCCATGTGTTAGTGCCAGGGGGAGTTGCGGCCTCTTACAGAGACAGCAGCTGCTGCCTCAGTCCTGCCCCACAGCCCCACACACGAGAGTCAGGCAGATACCAGCACCAGCGTTTGCTTTTTGTTTTTTGTTGGTTTTTTTTAAGAGAGACAGTAAAGGCTAAATTTACAAGCAACTTAAAATAAATTTAAAGGAAAGTTAAAGGAATTTTAAAAGTCCAAATCTGAGACTAAGACCTATGCTAACTATCCTAATGCGCCTTATGTGTTCAAGTAGGGTTGCCAACTGGCTCCAGATGCGCCCGACAGGTTTAATCCAGTCCTGGGTTTACCTCATTGCATGCAGGGATATGTAGTTCTGATTTCTCCATTGCACTCCATAAGAAAAGGAAAACTACAAGTAACTGCATGCAATGGGGTAAACCCAGGACTGGAGCAAGCCTGTCGGGCGCATCTGGAGCCAGTTGGCAACCCTATGTTCAAGTGAGCCCAGCACCTAGGCTCACTACGTCCTCCTGCTGCATGGAGACTGGACACACAGGGGCTGATGGGAGAGTGCAATGAGGTCATGATTTTGACATGTCCAGTCTCCAAGCTGCAGAAGGAGGTGCACAACCCAGAGGTGGAGGACTGAACTGTAGGAACGATAAGGAATGTAGTTTTATAGGTTGGTGAGAACTGTTGGGAGGTGGGTGTAGTTTGCAGGATGCTGGGGCAGTTACACTGGGGAGTTTCTGGGAGTAAGGCATATGCATGGGGTAGTTTGAGAATAGGGTGGTTGTAAGGGAATATTTTTGGTAGTTTGAAGGCTGGGGAAATTGTGACGTGTTTCTTTTTGGGGAGTGGGGCAGTTTTCAGGGTAGAGAGCGGCAGGAGGTTTTTTTTTGGGGGTGTAAATTACTGGAACGGGAAGAAGTTGTGGGTGTGCAGTTTTTGGGGATGGGGAAGTCGGCAGAGTGGGGACGCAATGGGGGGGCTAATTACTTCATGGAAGCATTTGGTGGTTTGGTAGCAGTTATGATGTTGCCTTTTTGGGGGCGAGTGTAAGAGAATGGAGAACAAGGAGAGGGAGCTCGAAAGAAGCAATTACCTAATTGCTATATTTCACTGTACATAAGTTTCTATGCTTCAGAAGCTGAACTTCTCCCACAAAAATAGTAGGCTAGGTTTCGGGGGGGGGGGGGGTATTTCTCTGCAACACCTAGTCTGATTTGGCCCATTTTCAAACTAGATGTATCTTACCACCAGATTTTCCCATATTCAAAGTTTCATCAAGCTCTCAAATTTTCATATAATTATTTTGCACCCAAAACAGGCAGACATACTTGACCCCTTTTATGTAATTCTTTTCAACCCAAGTTAGAAAAAGTGTCAGTTGTCAACTGCAACTACAGCCACTATATAAAGCATACATGCTACTGTCATGTAGTCAGAACAAAGAGCAAGAGTGGGTTCAGCAGTAAATCACCCCCCCCCACCCCAAAAAAAACCCACCACACACCAAACACAACACACCAGTTACTCAGAAAAGAGGACTCTGCCTAGGCTCTAAGCTACTCCCCCCCGAATCAACATGAGCATCAGGATCCTACTCTACAGCCCCATAAGAAAAAAAACAGGTCTGAGAATTTAAGCAAGCTCATGATATCCCCTGCATGAGTTTTCAGACTGTTCTTGGGATCTACTAATATGCCAATTCCAAAATAAGCAATTCTGGTAAGTGTTGGGACAGAGGTGGAAGAGGCAAGGGAAAGAATGTAAAACTGCTCTGAAACCTAAGTTTGATACCCTGTATACATGCCCTTGAGTGAAAAAATATTTACAGTGTGGGCACCAGTTAGTCTTCTAGAAAACATGAGGGGGAAAATAAAGTAATTAGTCCTTACCTGCTAATTAGTGTTCCTGAAGGAACTCCAGTCCAGTCCCTTTACTCTCGGGTTGCGCAACCCTTCCAGCAGCTTGGAGGCTGAGCCCATCATCGTTTTGATGATGGTGTGGTATAAATACCACTGGCACCACCCATAGGCACCAGTAATCTGATGAAAAAGCAGTCCTGACAGGTACTCGTAACTATAATGCGTAAAACAAAACACCAAAACCAACGAAGCAGGAAACCAAAACACACTTTTTTTTTGTTAAAAAAAAAAAAACTGAAAGTACAGAGGGGAGGGAGGGGAGGGAAGGAGAAGGCTTACCCGAGGCCGACACAGCCTTTACTCTCTCCTGCCCGTACCTCCGTAGCCCGTAGCTCAGCCGCTGGGGCTCCTCCGACCGGAGTTTTCCGCTTCTGCCCCGCTCCGTTCCGACTTCGGTCCTTTATTCCACTAGAAACTGAACCTGGGCGGGATCAGGGACTGGACTGGAGTTCCTTCAGGAACACTAATTAGCAGGTAAGGACTAATTACTTTTTCCTTAGCAGAACTCCAGTCCAGTCCCTTTACTCTCGGGATGTAACAGAGCAGTTCAAACCTGGGTGGGGTTCGCCAACCCGGACCAAAGTACCGCACCCACAAACCTGGTGTCTGCTCTTCTCTGGACATCCAGTCTGTAGTGCTTGGAAAAGGTATGCAGAGAGGACCAGGTGGCCGCTTTACAGATGTCTAGCAGAGGCACCAAGCTATGCTCTGCCCAGGAGGCCTACTGCGCTCGAGTTGAATGCGCGCGAAGACCTGTTGGGACCTGCCTTCCCTTGAGAATATAGGCAGAGGCAATGGTCTCCCTGATCCACCTAGAAATGGAAGCTTTGGCCGCTGCTTCCCCTTTGTGCGGCCCTCCAAATTGAACAAAAAGGCGTTCGGACTTGTGGAAAGATGCTGTGCGAGAGAGATACCGTCTCAGCACTCTGCACATCTAGGAGACGCAGTTTGGTACTCTCCCCTTCCTGTGCTTCTCCCACGAAGGACGGGAGCGAAACTGTTTGGTTGATATGAAAGGGAGAGGAGACCTTGGGTAGGAAGGAAGGAACCGTCCGTAAGACCACCTTATCCTTGAAAAAAGAAAGAAAGGGAGGCCGAGAAGAGAGAGCTTGGAGCTCCGAGACCCTCCTAGCCGAACAAATAGCCACCAAGAATACCGTCTTCAGAGTCAAGTCCTTCAGGGAGGAACTCCTTGCTGGTTCAAAGGGTTCTCTGGTTAGGGAATCCAACACCAGGGGGGATCACTGATCTTTGTTGAGGCCGTAGGCGCTTGACCGCTCTCAGGAATCTACCCACATCAGCGTGGTCACCTAAAGACTTGCCCCGGACCTTTCCTCTATAACAAGAAATGGCCGCTAGCTGAACTCGTAACGAGCTGTGAGCCAAACCTCTCTCGAAGCCTGCTTGTAGGAACTCTAACACCTCCGGGACCGAGGCTTCTAAGGGTTTCTTATGGAGATCTGCACACCATGCCTCGAATATGCACCAAACTCTGATATAGGAAAGGCAGGTCGAGCGTTTGAGCGTTCAGCAGGGTCGAAACTACCGAAGCCGAGTAACCTCGCTTCACGAGCCGCGCCCTCTCAAGGGCCAAGCCGTAAGCGAGAATAGATGCACATGGGGCATGAGCACTGGACCCTGCCGTAGCAAATCCTCTGTTGGGGAGCCTCCAAGGGCAAAGAGCTGTTAGTCTCACCAGGTCTGCATACCATGGGCGACGAGGCCAATCCGGAGCTATGAGGATTACCAGACCTGGATGGTCCTCTATTCGTCTTAGGACTCTCCCTATGAGGGCCCAGGGCGGGAACACATACAGGAGACCTTCCGAAGGCCACTTCTGTACCAGGGCATCCAAGCCTTCTGACATCCTTTCCTTTCTTCGACTGAAGAACCGGCTTGCCTTGGATGTTTCGTAGCGCGCCATGAGGTCCATGATCGGTGCTCCCCAAAGGGCTACCACTTGGTCGAACACTTCCTGCGCTAGTTCCCATTCCCCGTGGTCTATCTTGTGTCTGCTGAGGTAATCGGCCGTCACATTTTCTGTTCCCGCCACGTGCTGAGCCGACAGGTCCAGAAGGTGTGCTTCGGCCCACTTGAAGAGGCTGTCTGCCTCCTTCTCCAACAGGGGGCTGCTCGTCCCCCCTTGGCGGTTGATGTAGGCCACCGCGGTGATGTTGTCCAAGAGGACGCGGACTGCCCTTTGCTGGACCAGGGGCTCGAGGACTCTGAGTGCCAGCGCCACTGCCCTCAGCTCTAGCCTGTTGGACCACCGAGCTTCCCCCGGGGTCCAGCTCCCCTGTGCGAACTGTCCCTCGCAATGAGCACCCCAGCCAGCGAGGCTGGCATCCGTCGTCAGCTGCATCCATTGGGGTGGATCGAGAGGCATCTCGCATCCTAGGTTCCTTGGGCACTCCCACCAGAGGAGAGTCCTCCTGATCTGAAGAGGACAGGGCAGCTGCGTGGATAAGGGATGATGCTGAGGGGGACCATCGTCGTAACAATGCGCGTTGAAGCGGTCGCATATGTGACTTGGCCCACGGTACTACCTCTAATCGCTGCCGCCATGGTGCCCAACAGTTGAAGGTAATGCCAGGCGGTAGGGATCCGTCTTGAAATGAAGCGAGAGACCAGGCTCCTGAGATCTCGTAACCTCTGTTCCGACAGGAAAACCCTTCCTCTTCTTGTGTCGAACCTTGCTCCGAGGTAATCGATCTCCTGCGAGGGAACTAAACTGCTCTTTGCCCGGTTGATGACCCAACCCAACTCCTCCAGGAATTCCACCACTCTAGCTGTAGCGGTACGACTCTCCGTCTCGGATTTCGCCCGAATCAGCCAATCGTCCAGGTATGGATGTACTAGGATCCCCTCCTTGCGAAGGGCCGTGGCTACCACTACCATTACCTTGGTGAACGTCCTGGGGGCTGTTGCTAGGCCAAAGGGGAGAGCCTGGAACTGAAAATGACCCCTCGGCACTGCAAATCTCAGGAACTGCTGATGGGATTTTCGTACCGGGATATGTAAGTATGCTTCTGTCAAGTCTAGTGATGTTAGAAACTCCCCCTGTCTTACCGCTGCAATGACCGACCTCAGGGTTTCCATCCGAAAATGAGGAACCGAGAGGCAGCGATTGACTTGCTTTAAGTCCAGGATTGGACGGAAGGACCCTTCTTTCTTTGGTACCACAAAATAGATCGAGTATCGACCGGAACCGCATTGGTCTCTCGGGACGGGAGTCACCGCTCCCAACTCGATCAGCCTTGAAAGGGTGTCTTCTATTGCTGCCCTCTTCTCTGGAGAGCCGCAGGGAGACTGCATAAAGGCTGGGGGAACTTGCTTCGTGAATTCGAGAGCATAACCCTCTGATTACTTCCAGTACCCAACAATCCGATGTGACTCGGGCCCAAGCGGGAAGGAACTGCCTTAACCGACCCCCTACCAGCAGGCCTTTCTCCTGGGCCCCCGCAGTTTCATTGTGTTTTCCTAGGACCAGAGGATGAGGAGGAAGCTCTAAAACCTCTTCCAGCTCCCCGAAACCCTCGGAAGCCTTGTCCTCTAGGCGAGGGGCGACCCCTAGGAAAAAAATTCTGTCTGGCCGACCGGAACCTATGAAAGTCCCTCGGCTGGTTTCGAGCTGGGACCGTCGAACGGCTTTGCTTAGGTCTATCTTCCAGGAGCCTACCTCCCTTAGACTTGCCAAGATCTTTCACCATCTTTTCCAGGTCTTCACCAAACAGCAGCTTCCCCTTGAAGGGAAGGTGACTCAGCCGAGCCTTCGAGGAGGGGTCCGCCGCCCAATTGCGCAGCCACAGATATCTTCTGGCTGCTACCACAGAGGCCATATTTTTTGCTAGGCTCCTAATAAGGTCATACTGGCTATCTGCTAGAAAGGCGGACCCCGACTCTAACTGCGCAGCACTAGCCTGCGCGTCGGAAGAGGCGCCATCCGTTAGTTGAAGCTGTTGAGCCCACCTCAGGCAGGCTCTTGCTACCCATGCTCCTGACACTGAGGCCTGCAGGGCGAGGGCACTAACATCAAAGGCTTGCTTCAGGAGAGAATCCAGCTTTCTATCCTATCTTTAAGCGCTGCGCTGCCCTCGACCGGGATGGTCGTCTTCTTTGTCACCGCTGAAACCGCCGCATCTACCCTTGGGGACTTCAGCAGATCTTGGTCAGCTTCCGGTAGAGGGTACAAGCGAGACATGGCCCTCACCCCTCTTAGACTGGACTCCGGTTGATTTCACTCTTCCTGGATCATCTGGCGTACCACTCTGTGGACCGGAAAGACCTTCTGAGTTTTTCTGACGGCTTGAATCAAAGGATCCTCTAACGTTTCTTCCTCTGCAGGGATGTCTGATGTCATATTGAGCACCTTCAGGGATTCATTAATTAAAGCTGGGAGCTCCTCCCGACGAAAAACTAACTATCCGGGAATGCTCCTCTTCTGGGATCTCCCCCTCCTCAAGCTCTTCCTCTTCCTCCCCCACTTCTCTGTCTGATCCCTCCTCATCTGGAGTGATCGGGGATGGAGAGGTGAGAGGTTCTTCGCTCATTAGTCTAGAGCGCTTAGGAGGGGCTCCGGGGTCATGTGAGCTTGTCTTCCCTGGGCCGGGCCGGTTACCTTCTTTCAGCAGCGACGGCTCCATGAGTCCCTGCTGACGCATACAAAAAGCTTTGTGCAACAGAAGGACAAATTCTGGAGAAAAATGCTCCCAGCCTCCCTCCGCTGCACTGGAAGTAGGGGGAAGGGACTGGGAGGGGCCTGGTAAGGCAGAAGTAGAGGGCGGGGGAGTGGAGGAAGAATCTCCTCCCCCTTCCCGGAGCCCTTGAGACCCCTGAGAAGTGTGGTCCATGGACAACTGAATTTCCTGCTCCACGGAGGCTGCTTCGGCAGCACAACCCCGGCAGATCCCGGCCTCAGAATCCGCAACTCTGCGGGTTCCGCAGGACGGGCACCGTAATTTTCCAGTCATCTTTCCTCCTCTATTAATATTATTAATTTTGAGTCCCCCTAGAGCAAGAAAGGTTTAAAGAAAAAACCCCGGCAATCAAAGAAATTAAATGAAAATTAAATGAAGCTTAAATGAAAAATAAATGCACATAAATGAAAGGTTTCCCAACCCCAAGGAAGGGAGGGGGGGTTGGGCCCTGACCCCTGGACAGGGGCCCTAGCTAAGAATAAAACAAAAATAAGTTAAGAACTAAAATTAAAAAAATACAATCAAGGGCAATACAGGGCTCTGCAATACTTGCGATTTCGCTGCCCCGGCTCTGTGTTTCGCGCTCCACACGCTGGGCCCGCAGACTGATGCTAGGCTCCACGTGGTAGGCCTCAGCCACGTGGAGTCAGTTCATGCAGCTGGCGAACTTGTTCTCGCCGCGGCAGCTCGGATTCCCCCTGATGTTAGGGTAATCGCTTCGTCGATCCGACGCCACCTCAAGCGCTCAGCCTGGACAATCGCTGTAAGCGCGAGGCGGCAGAAGAGCAGGAAGAGGAGCGCTGTTGACTTCCGTGCTCTGCCCCCAACCGGGACTTCTGCGCGGTGATGTCTCTAGCGCTCAGCCCGCCTCGGGGGCTTCGGCGAGAGACAAATGCGAGCGGGGAGGAGGTCGGCGATCTGGATGCCGTGCCCGCGGGGGGGGGGGGGGGGAATGCCCTGAAACACTCCGCTGCCCCCCGCTGCCCAGTAAGCCTTCTCCTTCAAAGGATCCCGGAGAACCGAGGAGGAGGGAGTAGGGGGGGAGGGAGGAGAGCCAAGAAAGGAAAGAAATTAAACAGCGATTCAGCCAAAAACCCCACGGGAGTAAGAAGAACTCCCCCAACTAAAGAAAGGTAAATTAAAGAAATTAAAGAAAATCAATAAAAAGTATTATAAAAAAAGAACTAAGGACCAGTAAGCTCCTGGCTTACGGTAACCCTCCAGCTGCTTGGAGGCTGAGAATACTGGTGCCTATGGGCGGTGCCAGTGGTATTTATACCACACCATCATCAAAACGATGATGGGCTCAGCCTCCAAGCTGCTGGAAGGGTTGCGCAACCTGAGAGTAAAGGGACTGGACTGGAGTTCTGCTAAGGAAGTTTGGTTTAAAACCAGTGCTTTTCAAACTTTTATCCCATTTTAAAACGAAATTCACTTGACCCCAGATGATTAAATCAAATTAGTAGATACCATGCCTTCTCTCCCTCACTTTACTTATCTAATGCAGAATGCAACAGTAGTGGCAACAGCAGCAGCAGCAGTCAGCACAGTGTCCTTTGTGTAAGTGTGCAGTGTGTGCTTACAGACCCCAGTACAGGAAGCTTATCCAGGAGGGGGCAAAGGCCTATGGATGTTCACTGGTACACAGGCCACACGCTGACTAGTGATTGCCACTACTTGCAAAGATCACAGTGAAAGTCCTGAGACAGAAGGGGAAATGGTCATGTTTCTGTGACTCCCATCCACTGAGAATGTAACCCCATTTGGGATCCCAACCCCAAGTTTGGGAACCACTGGTTTAAATAAAATACCTTTTCACATACTTCTCATTCTTGGGAGGCTTACTTTCATGAAATAATTTTTTTGTGCTCCTTTCCCTCCACATTCATCTAGCTCTTTCACCGGTTTCTCAATGTACAGTCTCAGCTCCATGAGCTATTCCTATGGTGCCTTCTATGTTTGGCCACATCAAATTGCGGTCGCTTTTTCTCTATGCAAGTTCATTCTCAGGCTGCTGAGGGCAGGTGCCAACAATAAATTTGTTTCACTGGACACAGGATTTTTCCCCACACCTGATCAGACCATTTCAGAACTTAAGTGCTGTGATTTAATTTGTATTCCACATAGTCCCTCCTTTGCTTGTACTTAGGCCCTTTACATAATTAGAGTATAAACCACTTTATATTTCCTTCGATTATGTTTTACCTTGTATACCTAGTTTCCTATCTGTGATAACAGATATAATAGGAGGAAATTTAAATCAACATGTTGCTCCTCAAAGGCTTAATTTACAGAAGGTTTCAGAGCTATCAGACTCTTTCAATAACATATTATGAGTGCAAACTAATTTATCAGCAATTTTATACCAATGACCAACTTAGCACAACTGTATGTGTACTTTTTCTATGGACTTTTTGCAAAAGATTTTTTTTGCAGTAATATTTAAGAATTTAGGACAAAGTTTAGATATACATTCATGGCAAAATTAGACCTTACCTGCTAATTGTTTTTCCTTGAGTCCCTCCAAGCCAGGCCAGTTACATATGAATAGTCAGTCTCCACCAGCAGCTGAGGGCCAAGTATGTCAGAGTTCTGACGATCCACTACAAGAGCTCTCCCTTCAGCTCCAGACTCGTGTCTCCTACTGACAAAGGAGACTCCAGACACAATGGTCAAAAACAGATAACCCCTTCCCCAAGAGCATCAGCTGGGAAAAGAGGCAACAGAAGAAAGCATGAAAATAACTGCACTAATCATACACTATGTACAGAGCTTAAGCAATCACATCATTTACAGAGTAAGGACAAGGGCAAACAGGGCTATACTTGCCAAAACACCCACCCCCAGGGAGGACACACTGCCACTGCAGTGCTGTACTTCTTAACATAAGTCCTTAGCGATGGCTGTTTTCTCCCAGTCAGTCAATCGGACACACTCCCATCCTGCTGAAACACTTTAAGGAGGGAACAAGATGCTAGGGCAGGTCCTGGACTGGAGGGACTCAAGGAAAGAATTAGCAGGTAAGGTCTAATTTCGCCTTCCTAATCGTCCCTTTAGGCCAGTCAAGTTACATATGGGATGTACCAGAGCAGTACTCAAACATGGGAGGGCCCTGCGAGTCCAGCTTGAAGCACCAAGGCCCCAAAAACCTCATCCCCAACCTCCTGGACATCCAGTTGATAACGCCTTGTGAAGGTATGTAGAGACTACCATGTCGCCACCCTGAAAATATCCACTGTTGGCACAAGGCTGTCTGTGCCCTGGTCAAATGGGCTCAGACCCGCCAATGGTGTCTTCCCGTGAGTGGCATAGGTGGAGCAGATGGCTTGCTTCACACAACAGGCAATCGAGGCCTTTAACACAATCTTTCCCCTTTCGAGAGCCTCCAAAAGGACAAACTGATCCAATTTTCAAAGGGACTCTGTCCCCTTAAGATATCTCCGCAGCACCCTGCACAGATCAAATAGGTGAAGCTGACTGTCCTCCTTGAAGGCAAAAATGAAAAGCAGGCAAGGGAACTGGATGATTCAGATGGAACCCTTAGGGAGGAAGGAAAGTACTGTTTGCAGGACCACCTTCTCCTTGGAAAACTGTAGAAATGGTGCTCTGCAAGAGAGGGCATGAAAATCTGAGAGCCACTGCATGGACAAAGCACCACCAAAAGGACCATTTTCAGGATGAGATCTCTCAAAGATACACTGGAGATGGGCACGAATGATGCCCCTGTTAAGGCAGCCAGCACCAGGTTCAGGTCCCATGGCAGAATCACGGGCCACAAGGGCAGGTGGACTTGTTTTGCTGCCTTGAGGAACCGAACCACTTGGATCAGCCAGTTGTCCAGATAAGGATACACCAGGATCCATTCTCTCCGCAACGACGCTGCCACTACCACCATCACCATCACCTTGATAAAGATGCGAAGAGCAGTGGCAAGACCAAAAGGCAGAGCTCTGAACTGAAAAGGCCCATGGACATCGCAAAACGCAAGTATCTGTGATTCTTCAGTCTGATGGGAATATGCAAATATGCCTCCGTGAGATCCAGGGAAGACAAGAATTTAGCTTGCCTCACTGCAAGGTCTCCATGGAGAAGTGCAGCACACAAGGCCTGATTCACATGCTCGTGATAGAGGATGGGCCCGAACTTGAAGGCTCCTTCCTTCTTTGGCACCATGAAATATATGGAATAATGACTCATGCCCAACTGGTGTGGGGGCACTGGTACTGCGGCTCCCAATCACAGCAAGCGATGCAAGGTATCCTCAACCACTTCCACCTTCTCAGGAGCTTTGCCAGGCAAGGGACGAAGGCCTCAGAAAGAAGTCAGGCAAACTCCAGCACATACCCCCCTCAAATTATTTCCAAGACCCACTGGTCAATTGCAATACTGTCCCAGACAGAATAGAATTGCTGTAACCAACCACCTATCGCTGCTGTTGTCTGGGTGCCCCTAGCTTCATTGGGACTTCTTGGTTGTAGCTGTAAAAGGCAGAAGAAAACCCCCAGCTGGCACCCCGGGAGCCCAGTGCCCCATAGCACCCCCACTGATAGGGCACATACTTGCTGCCCTGGAACCTCCAAACATCTCTGGGCTGCCCTCGCTGATGCGCCCTTGTTTCGGTCTCTTAGGTTTGTCCGCCAGCAAGCAGCCCCCTTTAGAATCTCCCAAGTCCTTCACTATCTTATCCAGCGCCTCACCAAACAGCAACTTATCCTTAAAAGTCCACTGAGCCTTACTTGGAGGAGACGTCCACGGACCAGTTTCGGAGCCTAAGGAAAAGCCTAGCCACAATGATAGACACCATTGTCTTAAAATTCACACAAACCAAATCATAAAGCACAGTTACTTACCTGTAACAGGTGATCTCTGGGAACAGCAGGAATTAGTCCTCACATATGGGTACGTCGGTACCAACGGAGCCTGAGCGGGAAAGCTCCCCAGCTTCCCAGAAGGAAAGCTTTTGGGGCCTCCCACTGCGCATGCGCGCTGCCTTCCCGCCTTCCTGACCAACTCTCCTCAGTTCGAGTTTATAGCTGAGACAATAGAGAGAGGAAAGTAAGAGAGAGAGATACAACTCCTAGGGGAGGTGGGCGGGTTGTGAGGACTAATTCCTGCTGTTCCCAGAGATCACCTGTTACAGGTAAGTAACTGTGCTATCTCCAGGAACAAGCAGGAATAAGTCCTCACATATGGGGACTCCCTAGCTAAGATGCCCGGGAGATCCCCTGAAGGGTATGAGACCCTGAAAGGTTCTTCATCTTCCTATGGATCTCAGGCATCCATTCAGGGAAGGTGGGCTGGAGTTGTTCAAGAATGGAACAGGTGTCTGAGGACAGCCTGACCAAACAAGGCATCCTGGCGGGAGTCCTTGTCCAAACAGTAATGGGCTGTAAAGGTATGAACCGAGGCCCAGGTGGCTGATCGACAGATCTGGTCAAAGGACACAGAGTTTAAATGAGCCATAGAGGTGGCCATGGCCCTCACGTTGTGAGCGGTGACATGACCCTCCAGAGAAAGGTTCTTACTCTGGTAAGCAAAAGAGATACACGGAGCAATCCAATTGGAGAGTGTTCTTTTGGAGACTGGAAGTCCGAAATGAGAAGGATCAAAAGCAACAAAAAGCTGAGAAGACTTTCAATGTTGCTGTGTCCTGTGGAGGTAAAAGGCAAGAGTTCTTTTACAGTCTAGAGTATGAAAGTTCCTCTCTGCATTGGATGCATGAGGAGCTGGAAAAAAGACAGGTAAATATACCTCTTGATTAAGATGAAAAGGTGAGACCACTTTAGGCATAAAGTGAGGATTTGTCTTAAGGACTACCTTATCATGATGGAACCTTGTATAAGGTGGATTAGCCACTAAGGCCTGCAGTTCACTGATGCGGCGATCTGAAGTGACTGCAATGAGGAAAATAACCTTCCAGGAAAGAAATTTCAAGGAGGTAGTGGCTAAGGGTTCAAAAGGTGGCTTCATAAGCTGACCAAGAACCAAGTTTAAGTCCCATGCCACCAGAGGAGGTCGAATGGGAGGTTTAGTTAAAGTTAAGCCTCTCATGAATCTTGCAATAAGAGGATGAGAGGAAACAGGTTGTCCATTGATAGGCTTAAGGGATGCTGCAATAGCACTCAAATGGACTCTTACTGAATTCGTTTTGAGTCCTGCAGTGGAGAGAGATGCAGGAGATATTCCAAAAGAGAATTCAATGGGAGTGCCAGAGGGTTAAGACCCTTTTGAGAACACCAAATGGAAAATCGTTTCCATTTAAAAGCGTAAGAACGCCTAGTGGAAGGTTTCCTAGAGGCATGTAGGATATCCTTCACTTGCTGCGAAAGATTAAAGTGTTGAAGGTCTAGGCCTTCAGTAACCAAGCTCTGAGGTGAAGGGACTTGGGGTTTGGGTGCCACAAAGTACCCTCCTCCTGAGACAGAAGGTCTGGAGCCACTCCCAAGTCCAGGGAGGGGGCTTGGGAGAGATGCAGAAGTAGAGGGTACCACACTTGGCGTGGCCAGCGTGGAGATATGAGGATCATGGACCCTTGATCCCTTTGAAGTTTGAACAGAGTCTTGGGAATCAAAGGAATGGGTGGAAAGGCATACAGGAAACCCTGACCCCAATGCAGGAGGAAGGCATCCTTGGTCTGAACTCCCTGACACGGAATTCTGGAACAGAACCGGGGAAGTTTGGCATTCCACGGACTTGCAAAGAGGTCTATGTCCGGGGTTCCCCATTTCTGGAAGATTCTGAGTACCTGATCCATGTGCAGGGACCATTCGTGTGGAAGCAGAACTCGACTGAGTCTGTCTGCCCAAGAGTTTTGGATTCCTGGAAGATATACTGCCAGGAGATGAATTTGATGCTCTCTGGCGAAGGCCCATAATCTTAGAGCTTCGTTGCAAAGCGACAGAGAGCCAGTCCCTCCTTGTTTGTTTATGAAGAACATGGCTACTTGATTGTCCGTGTGAATAAGGACTGTCATGTTGCTGAGGAGGGTATGAAAAACTTTGAGAGCTAGAAAGATTGCTCAAAGTTCCAAGTGGTTGATATGAAGGGTGGTCTCCTGTGGAGACCAAGTGCCCTGAGTGGAGAGATCTTGGAGATGAGCCCCCCAACCTGTTTGGGAGGCATCTGTTGTGAGGGTTGCTTAGGGCAACAATGGTTGAAAGGGGGCCCCCAACAACAGATTTTGAGTGGATATCCACCATTGGAGAGACCAAAAGAGACGATTGGAGTTTGCTATTTGGTCTGAGAGAGCTCCTGATGCTTGAGTCCACTGGGTGGATAAAGTCCATTGAGCTGCTCTCATATGTAGGCGAGCATAAGGCACCACATGCACTGTGAAGGCCATGTGGCCTAATAGTTGTAGCATCTCTCTGGCAGTCAAGTGGCTTCTGGACTGAGTCTGAGAGGCTAAGTGCACTAGACGTTGGCAACGGGCCTGAGGTAGATAGGCCCTTGCGGTGGTGGTATACAACCAGGCCCCTATGAATTCTAGGGATTGAGTAGGGGTGAGTTGGGACTTTGGCAGATTGATCACAAGTCCCAGATACTGTAGAATTCGCCTGGTGCGATCCAAGGAAGTCTGAGCCTTGGACTGAGACGGAGCTCGGATGAGCCAGTCGTCCAGGTATGGGAAGACAAAAATTCCCAGGGCGCGTAGAAATGCAGCTACTATTGCCATGCATTTGGTAAATACCCTTGGAGCAGAGGCTAGACCGAAGGGAAGTACTCTGTATTGGAAATGTTTTCCCTGGAACAGAAACCTTAGGAATTTTCTGTGGGATGGATGGATAAGTATATGTGTGTGTACGCATCCTTGAGATCTAGAGAACAAAGCCAGTCCTGACTCTGTAGGTATGGAAGGAGAGTGCCTAGAGAAAGCATCTTGAATTTCTCCCTGTATAGAAATTTGTTCAATTCTCTGAGATCCAGAATGGGTCTGTACCCCCCTGTTTTCTTGGGAATGAGAAAATAAGGGGAGTAAAGCACAGTTACTTACCTGTAACAGGTGATCTCTGGGAACAGCAGGAATTAGTCCTCACATATGGGTACGTCGGTACCGACGGAGCCTGCGCGGGAAAGCTCCCCAGCCTTTCAGATGAAAGGCTTTTGGGGCCTCCCACTGCACATGCGCGCTGCCTTCCCGCCTTCCTGACCAGCTCTCTTCAGTTCGAGTTTAAAGCTGAGACAATAGAGAGAGGAAAGGAAGATAGATAGAGATACAACTCCTAGGGGAAGTGGGTGGGTTGTGAGGACTAATTCCTGCTGTTCCCAGAGATCACCTGTTACAGGTAAGTAACTGTGCTATCTCCAGAAACAAGCAGGAATAAGTCCTCACATATGGGGACTCCCTAGCTAGGATGCCTGGGAGATCCCCCTCCAAGGGTAAACCATCTTTGTATGGATCTCAGGCATCCATCCAGGGAAGGTGGGCAGGAGTTGTTTAAGTATGGAACAGGTGTTTGAGGACAGCCTGACCAAACAAGGCATCCCGGCGGGAGTCCTTGTCCAAGCAGTAATGGGCTGTGAAGGTATGAACCGAGGCCCAAGTGGCTGCTCGACAGATCTGATCTATGGACACAGAGTGAAGATGAGCCATAGAAGTAGCCATGGCTCTCACATTGTGAGCTGTGACATGGCCTTCCAGAGAAATGTTCTTACTCTGGTAAGCAAAAGAAATACACTGAGCAATCCAATTGGAAAGTGTACGTTTGGTGACTGGAAGTCCCAAATGAGAAGGATCAAAAGCCACAAAAAGTTGGGAAGACTTTCGATGTGGCTGAATCCTGTTGAGGTAAAAGGCGAGAGCTCTTTTACAGTCAAGAGTATGAAGGTTCCTCTCTGCACTGGATGCATGAGGAGCCGGGAAAAAAACAGGTAGATATACCTCTTGATTAAGATGAAAAGGCGAGACCACTTTAGGCATAAAGTGGGGATTCGTCCTAAGGACCACCTTATCATGATGAAATCTGGTATAAGGTGGATTAGCCACGAAAGCCTGCAGTTCACTGATGCGGCGAGCCGAAGTGACTGCAATAAGGAAAAGAACCTTCCAGGAAAGAAATTTCAGGGAGGTAGATACCAACGGTTCAAAAGGTGGCTTCATAAGTTGACCCAGAACTAGACTCAAGTCCCATGCTGGAGGAGGTCGGATGGGAGGCTTAGTGAGGGTCAAGCCTCTCATGAATCTTGCTATAAGAGGATGAGAGGAGACAGGTTGTCCATTTATAGGTTTTAAGAATGCTGCAATAGCACTTAAATGGACTCGTACTGAATTCGTCTTGAGGCCTGCATTGGAAAGATGCAGGAGATAGTCTAGTAGAGAATTCAAAGGAAGCGCAAGAGGGTCAAGACCCTGTTGCGCACACCAAATGGAAAAACGTTTCCATTTGAAAGCATAGGAACGCCTAGTAGAGGGTTTCCTAGAGGCACGAAGGATATCTTTCACTGGTTGGGAAAGATTAAACTCATGAAGGGTTAAGCCTTCAGTAACCAAGCTCGGAGATGTAGGGACTTGGGGTTTGGATGCCACAAAGTCCCCTGCTCCTGAGACAGAAGGTCTGGTGCAGCTCCCAGGTCCAGGGAGGAGCCCTGGGAGAGCTGTAAAAGGAGAGGGAACCACACTTGGCGTGGCCAGCGTGGAGCAATGAGGATCATGGATCCGTGATCCCTCTGAAGTTTGAACAGAGTCTTGGGAATCAAAGGAATGGGTGGAAAAGCGTACAGGAATTCCTGACCCCAATGTAGGAGAAAGGCATCGTTGGCCTGAACTCCCTGACACGGAGTCCTGGAACAGAACCGGGGAAGTTTGGCATTCCACGGACTTGCAAAGAGGTCTAAGTCCAGGGTCCCCCATTCCTGAAAGATTCTGCGTATCTGGTCCATATGTAGGGACCATTCATGTGGGAGCAGAACTCGGCTGAATCTGTCTGCCCGAGAGTTTTGAACTCCTGGGAGATATACTGCCAGAAGATGAATTTGGTGCTCTCTGGCGAAGGCCCATAATCTGAGAGCTTCGTTGCAAAGCGACAGAGAGCCCGTCCCTCCTTGTTTGTTGACATAGAACATGGCTACCTGATTGTCTGTTTGGACTAGGACAGTCAGGTTGACAAGGAGGGTGTGGAAGACTGAGGGCAAGGAAGATTGCTCGCAGTTCCAGAATGTTGATGTGAAGGGTGGTCTCCTGAGGAGACCAGGTGCCCTGAGTGGAGAGGTGTTGGAGATGAGCTCCCCACCCTGTCTGGGAGGCATCTGCTGTGAGGGTTGCTTGGGGCAACGAAGGTTGGAAGGGGATCCCCAACAACAGATTTTCGGAGGATGTCCACCACTGGAGAGACCAAAACAGTCGTTTTGAGGTGAGTATTTGGTCTGAGAGCAGTCCTGATGCTTGAGACCACTGGGTGGCCAAGGTCCATTGAGCTGCTCTCATATGAAGACGAGCGTAGGGCACCACGTGTACCGTGGAGGCCATGTGGCCCAGAAGTTGCAGCATTTCTCTGGCTGACAAGTGACTTCTGGACTGAGCCTGGGAGGCCAAGCTTATTAGCCTTTGGCCTCGGACCAGAGGGAGGTAGGCCCTTGCAGTGGTGGAGTCCAATTGGGCCCCTATGAATTCCAGAGACTGAGTAGGGATGAGTTGGGATTTGGGAATGTTTACCACAAGTCCCAGATATTGAAGAATACCCCTTGTGCGGTCCAGAGAAATCTGGGCTTCTGACTGAGATGGAGCTCGGATGAGCCAGTCGTCCAGATATGGGAAGACAAAGATTCCCATGCCTCTGAGAAATGCGGCTACGACTGCCATGTATTTTGTGAAGACTCTTGGAGCAGAGGCCAGACCGAAGGGTAGTACTCTGTACTGTAAATGTTTTCCCTGGAACAGAAATCTTAGATATTTTCTGTGGGATGGATGGATGAGTATATGAGTGTACGCATCCTTGAGATCTAGAGAACAAAGCCAATCCTGACTCTGAAGGTATGGAAGGAGAAGGCCCAGAGAGAGCATTTTGAATTTCTCCTTGAATAGAAACCTGTTCAATTCTCTCAGATCTAGGATAGGTCTGAAGCCCCCTGTCTTCTTTGTTATGAGAAAGTAAGGGGAGTAGAAACCTAACCCCTGTTGTGGAGAAGGAACCTCCTCTATTGCCCCTTGGGCAAGAAGAGAAGAGACTTCCTGACCCAACAGGGTCAGAAGAGATGGGGGAGAACTGAATTGCCTCACCATGGTATGGGGAGGAAGGCTGGAGAAATGAAGTTTGTAGCCCTCCCGGATAATAGAGAGGGTCCATTGCTCTGATGTGATTTGTTCCCATCTGGGAGCAAAATGAGCTAGCCTTCCAGGAATGGTGAGGGGCTCTGGTTGTTCTAGAGCCAGAAACGGCAAGTTCTCTAGAGGCAAGTCAAAACCCCTGAGGGGGTTGAGCCTGCTGGGGTGTAGCAGACACTGCAGGCTTTGACTTTACCTGCTTAGATTGTTGACGCTTAGCCGCAAAGCGAGGCTGAACAGATTGCTGGCCAGTATTTGTGGGAAATCTGGCCTTCTTATAGTAAGGCCTTTTAAAAGACTTCTTTTTGGCAGGGGTAGAAGTAGACTTGGAAAGTCTATCTAGAGTGGCATTTTCTGCATCCATTTGAGCAGCTTTAATCTGCCAGTCTTCCCCAAATAAGTTCTCACCGGTACAGGGCAGATTCCTGAGGCCATCTACAACCCAGGGTTCTAGGTCAGAAGGCTGGAGCCAAGCGAGACGTCAGGCTGCAATAGCAATTCCCGAAGCTCTGCCTGCAACCTCAAAGGAATCAAAGGCTGCCCTGTTGGAGAACTTGGAGACCTCTGAAAGTTGTGTCACCATAGAAAAGAAGTCCACCCTTTGATCATCAGGGATAAAGGGGGCAAAATTCTGTATTTTTAGGGCAAGTTGTCCAAGAAACATGCCCATATAAAGGCTATAAGAATTGATCCTGGCTATAAGCATACTAGCCTGGAACATCTTTCTCCCAAAAGAGTCTAGGATCTTACATTCTCGCCCTGGAGGGGTAGAAGAATGCCTTTTAGGACTCTTTATTTTCTTCATGGCAGACTTCACCACAATAGAGTGGTGAGGCAGCTGAGTTTTCTGGAACCCAGGCGAAGGAGGGACCCGATACATGGTGTCCAACCTACGGGAATGGGGAGACAGTGTTAAAGGAGTCTCCCACAAATCCATCAAGTGTTCTTGAAGGATTTCATGGACAGGCAGAGTGACTGCCTCTTTAGGAGCTTTAGAGTATCCTAAAATGTCCAATTTTTTTGATCTGGGTTCTTTTTCAGAAGATGTAGCAATAGAAAGTGCTTTAGCTACATCAACAATGAAATCCTGAACGGATAAATCCTCTGGAGGAGACATCCTCCTCTTTGGAGAAGAGGGCTCCTCAGGAAGAGTAAGCTCAGCAGAGTCAGAGGAATTGAATTCATCAGAAGAATCTGAGTCTTCCCTCTGTACTGCCAATGTACGATACGCATACCGATCGGTATCGACATCGGGCGTATCGGGCATGGGATCGGTACCAGGCGAAAGCCTGAATCCGGCATGCGGAACCGATCGACGTTTGGAAGTCGATGGTCTCGGTTCCGGTGTGGATACCGGAACCGGGGTCGTGGGCGTCGCAGCCTTAATGAATGCCAGAACGGCCTGCTGCATGGTCTGGACAGTACTGCCCATAGACGCCATTACTGCCTGGATGTCGGTACCGGTATGGGCCGGTACCCCAGAGCAGTCCAACAGGTGATCGGTCGAGGCCGTGCCATCGATGTCAACCTGTGACCCCATGATTGCTTTGGAGGCCGGAACCTCCCGCCGGGGTTTTTTGGCCTGGGCAGAATCCTCGAACTCAAAATTGAGAGCCTCTCGATCTTTAGAAAGAGATTTGCTTTTAGAGGATTTGCCCACAGAAGTTTTGGTTACCTGAGATCCATCCGGAGAGGAAGACCTGGATGACTGTGATGCTTCTGAAGGAAACAGCACATGGAGCTTGTTGGCCCGGTTCTGCAAACCACGTTTAGACATCTGGGTGCAGGATGGGCAGTCCGGTATGGAGTGGTCAGGTCCCAAACATTTGAGACACCATTCATGGGTGTCTGTGACAGAAATGACAGCACTGCATTTGGTACATTTTTTAAAACCAGGGACTGGCTTCTCCATGAGGAGAATTTGTGTAGGCCTTAAGGCCTAACAGGTACCAAGCTGTGCTGAAGAAAATAAAAAAAGTCTTTTTTTTTCTTTTTTTTTTAAAGAAAGAAAGAGAGACCGGCGATACCGGTTTCGGTATGGGGAAGGCAGGTACGCGGTCTAAAGAAAAACAACAAATTTCACAATTTCTTCAGCGGTGACAGGAACACGACCTGCTGGCTCCGCGGAAAAAGAGAAACTGAAGAGAGCTGGTCAGGAAGGCGGGAAGGCAGCGCGCATGTGCAGTGGGAGGCCCCAAAAGCCTTTCATCTGAAAGGCTGGGGAGCTTTCCCGCGCAGGCTCCGTCGGTACCGACGTACCCATATGTGAGGACTTATTCCTGCTTGTTCCTGGAGATAAACCTGACCCTTGTTGAGGAAGAGGAACCTCTTCTATTGCCCTTTGGGCGAGAAGAGTGGTCACCTCCTGACCCAACAGGTCTAGGAGAGATGGGGGAGAATTGAAACTTCTCACCATGGTATGGGGAGGAAGGTTGGAGAAATGTAGTTTGTAGCCCTCTCTGATGATAGAGAGGGTCCATTGCTCTGATGTGATTTGCTCCCATCTGGGAGCAAAATGAGTTAACCTTCCTGGAATGGTGAGAGGTTCTGGATGTTTTAGAGCCAGAAAGGTTAAGTTCTCTAGTTTTAAGTCAAAAACCCTGAGGGGGTTGGGACTGTTGGGCTGTAGCAGCCCCTGCAGGTTTTGCCCTGGCTTGTTTAGGCTGCTGACGCTTAGGAGCAAAGCGAGCTGCAGAAGATTGTTGGCCAGTATTTGTGGCAAATCTGGCCTTCTTGTAGAAAGGCTTTTTGAAAGATTTCTTCTTGACAGGGGTAGAGGTAGACTTAGAAAGTCTACCTAAAGCAGCCTTTTCTGCATCCATTTGAGTGGCTTTGATTTGCCACTCCTTACCAAACAGATTCTCACCTGTACAGGGCAAATTTCCCAACCCATCCTGGACCCAGGGTTCAAGGTTAGAGGCCTGGAGCCAAGCAATTCTGCAAGCCGCTATGGCAATACACGAGGCTCTGCTAGCACCCTCAAAGGAGTCAAAGGCTGCTCTGTTGGAGAACTTTGAAATATCTTGGGTATGCTTCAGCAGAAGGAACACCTCCTTTCTATCCTCTGGGATAAAGGGGAGAAAATGGTGTATTTTTAATGCAATTTCCTTCAGAAACATGCCCATATAGAGGCTGTATGAGTTGATTCTGGCAATAAGCATACTTGCTTGGAAGATTTTTCTTCCAAAAGCATCCAGAGTCCTACATTCTCTTCCTGGGGGAGTAGAAGAGTGTCTTAGTACTCTTGATCCTTTTCATAGCTGACTGCACCACGATGGAGTGGTGTGGGAGCTGAGTTTTTTGAAACCCAGGAGAAGGGGGGACACGATACATGGTGTCCAGACGAGAATGTGGAGATAGGGTGAGAGGAGTCTCCCATAAGTCCATCATGTGATCTTGAAGAATTTCATGGATGGGCAAGGTGACTGCCTCTTTGGGAACCTTAGAGTATCCTAAAATGTCTAACATTTTTGCTCTAGGTTCTTTTTCAGAGGATACAGAAATAGAAAGACCTTTAGCTACTTCAATGATGAAGTCTTGAAAGGATAAATCCTCTGGAGGAGACATTCTCCTCTTTGGAGAAGAGGGCTCCTCAGGTAGAGTAAGGGATACTTCAGAGTCATCTGATGAATCAGAATCATCAGAAGACTCAAAGTATCATCTGTTTGCTTCCAGGGATCGATAAGCGTATCGACCGGTATTGACATCGGGGGTACCCGGAACTGGATCGGTATCGGGAAAAACCCCGGAACCGGGAACCAGAATCGGTATCCTGGTCGATGTGGAAGGCATGGGTACCGGTATTGGTTGTGGTACCGGAACCGGAGTTAGTACCGCAGGGTGCGGTACCAAGGGCGTCACAGCCTTAATAAAAGCCAAAATGGCCTGCTGCATGGATTGAACTGTATGATCCATGGACGCCACGACTGTCTGGATGTCAGTACCGGATGATTGAGCCGGTACCCCAGAACAGTCTAACAAGTGATCGGTCGAGGCGTGCCATCGATGTCAACCTGTAACCCCATAGGAGGAGCTTTGGAAGCCGGAGCTTCCCGCCGGGGTTGTTTGGCTGGGGCAGGGTCCTCAGGGTCAAGCCCAGGGGTATCTCGATACTTAGAGGGAGATTTGCCCTTTGAGGACCTGCCAGAGGAATGTTTGGTTACCTGAGATCCATCAGGAGAGGAAGACCTGGAAGATGTCGATTCTGGAGTATCTGTAGAAAACAGCATGTGAAACTTGGCTGCCCGGTTCTGTAAGCCACGTTTAGACATCAAACAGGATGGGCAATCCGGAATGGAATGGTCAGGCCCCAAACATTTAAGACACCATTCATGGGTGTCTGTGACTGAAATAGTATCGCTGCACTTGGTGCATTTTTTAAACCCAGAGGCTTGTTTCTCCATGAGGGAGAATTAGTGAAGGCCTAAAGGCCTCACAGAACTAACACACCAAGTGAGGGAAAAAAGAAGATTTTCCTTTATTTTAAAAAAAAAAAAAAAAAAAAAAAAGAGACCGGCGGTACCGGTCTGGAATCGGGGAAGGCTGACACGCGGCCAAAGAAATAAATTAAAACAACAACTTCTTCAGCGGTGACAGGAACACGACCTGCTGGCTCCGCGGAAAAAGAAGAACTGAGGAGAGTTGGTCAGGAAGGCAGCGCGCATGCACAGTGGGAGGCCCCAAAAGCTTTCCTTCTGGGAAGCTGGGGAGCTTTCCCGCTCAGGCTCCGTCGGTACCGACGTACCCATATGTGAGGACTTATTCCTGCTTGTTCCTGGAGATAAGGGAGTCCCACCATGTAAGCCACAGCAGAATCCAGCTTGGAGCCCTCCGTCACCTGGTTTTCTAGGATGGACAAAGCTAAAGCTTCAAGCCAATGAATGGAGGCCCTGGAAACATAGGCTCCCACAGATGGATACCTGCAGAGCTAGGGAGCTAGTATCAAAAGCCTGCTTGAGGAGAAAAATCCAGCTTATGATCCTGGAGATCCTTAAGTGTGGTTCCCCCTTCTACAGGAATGATGGTCTTTTTGGTCACCACTGAGACAAAGCATCCACCTTGGGCATCCGTAAGAGCTCCCGCACCTCCTGTGGAATAGGGTATAAGCATGCCATAGATCTACTGCCTTCTTAAGGTCGCTTCTGGAAATTCCAATTCCAGCTCAATCATCTTTTATTATTATCCTGGGCATTGGGAAACATACCTACGCCCTCTCTGCCAGGACAAGCAGGGGAACAATATTCAAGGCTGCCAGGGAGTGATTTAAGGGCTGAGAGTTCCTCCCTGTGGAATACCCAGAAAATGTTGGAGTCCTTCCCCGAAGGTCTCTCTCTGTCTTAACTCCAGGGCCATCAGCTCACCCCAGAGGTCTAAAGACTCTCAGCAAGTTCCTTCAAGGCTTGGTATTGCGGAGAGTCTTGACCCAGCCAGGGGTCCGGCTCTCCCTTGCTCTGCTTCATGTTATGACTGCCCAGCCAGGAGAGCAGGAATTTTGGTCAGAGCAGCAGAAGCAAAGGCTCCAGCGAATCAAAGAAAGGATGCAGCTCTGACTGTGGTGCTGACTGCCGAAGACTATTTTGCTTTCTCTTTGCATTTCTGGTGCTTTGTCTTTCCCTTTGAGGAAACAGCCGCCTTCAAGAAAATGGCTGCAGTTCCTATCAAATCCCCTGGGACTGTAGGCTCAGTGGAAACTCTTGCCAGTAAGTCAGCCTCCAATTCCATAACTGCCACAGACCAGGACCGCTGAACAAACCTGCCTTGTCGCAAACAAAATCTACACAAGCCTGATGACAACAGCCAATGGCTGCCTGCACAAAGGAAGGAAACGACAACATGCACCATGCTGAAGGAAAGAGCAACTCCATGCACATGGAGCCACTAACCCAAGCAAGATCACCAGACATCAGGGTACCCCACCGCCGGACAGCCTCACGATTTCAGAACACACACCCAGCATCAGATCACAGCAGCTTAAAGGACCAACTCAGAAACACAGCATTGAGTTTTTCTTTCTGCCCTGCTCAAACAGCCGATTGCTAACTGGCCCATGAGTAGTTTGGTTGGGGGGGGGGGGAGAGACAAGGTGTTTAACCCACAGTGAGCTTTCTGATCAGGGACAAGAGCATGCTCTGCCCCATTACCTGCTCACACTCAGCCAGCCCTGCAGCTTCTGCTCTCTCAAAGACCTGACAAACACTGCTTAATTTTTTTTTAACCAAAAAGAAAGGGTTCCTTCAGGAGGTCCACTACACATGAGCGCTTCACTCTGCTGCTAAGGGGGAACTGAAGAGGGAACTCTCATACCGCTACGTCAGAATTCTGACATGCTCAGTTCTCAGCTGTTGGTGAACAGAGACAAACCAGGCATAATTGGACTAGCCTGGAGGAACAGTTAGGAAATAGTGTATAAAGCAGGCAAATAAAGGGAAAGCACCCAGGTTTCAAAAAAATAAAAAATAAAAATAAAAATTGTAATGTAATGACTTGTGTGGCAAAAGAAGCGAGTAATTAAATAAACAGTCGCCAGCATCATTTTCCATTTCTTAATCATATCTGGAAAGAAATCATTGCAATTTGGAACACTACATGTGATACAAACCAAAAGACAAAAATCCCATAGATGATCATACTGTAACAGTGGATGTCAAAACTCCCCTCCCCATTCTAGTGAAACTGGCATATATAACCAAAGCCTAGAAGATGAAGAGCTTGCCAGAAAATTTAGGAGCCCTTTTGGAAAGTCTTGCCACAAAGCAAGGAGCACTTTACTGCATGTGTAATTTTATCTTAGCTACCTAATAGCTGTATTATTCCTAATAGGTTGCTGTACTATGGAAGTTGCTGTTGTGTTTGCACAGACTGCTAACAATGAGGAAGGAAAACAGGTGCAAAGGATCGAGGAGAGGAGATTTTCTTCACTTAGGTGTGATTAGGTAACCTGTAGCCAAATGCTGTATCAATGTTCTTTACTTGGAGACTGGTATGTAAAAAAAAAGAATGAGATGCCAGCTGCTCTCTTTATTTCCAAGTTCAATGGATAGAGGGAAAGAGAGACAAAGAGAGCAAAGGGTTGAAGGAGAGCATGCAAATTTAGCAGATGTGGATATGATGATCCAGGACACAGCATAGAAAAGAGTAAGAGAAACAAAGCCAAATTCAGTCTTACCTGCTAATTTCTTTCCCTGAATCCAAAACAGATGTTATGCCCCTTTACCAGCAGATGCAAACAAAAACTGAGCTCTGCCCCATATAGGGCATTGTTACAGGAAATTGAGGAGCATGTGACCAAAGTTAATGTAAGACCCTTATCCCTCCCAAAAAAAAATTCTTAAAACCCAGGGATGGAGGTGGGTCATAATGCATTCACCTGTCCCTTTTGGCAACTTTTTCAGGAGAAACCTGTTTCAAATATTTGATTTCTTCAAAACTGGCTAAATAACGAAGCTCAAAGACTTCAACCAGAACAATGTTAAAACTGGATGGGATTGGCAGGATGTAAGAAAAGAAAATTAGTAAGCAAGACCAAAAATGTTCCCACCCTTCTCATGAGTTCGTGAGAAACTAGCTCAACTTAAAGTAGACAAAGCGATGGGACTGGATGGGATACACCCTAGAATACTGAGGGAACTTGGGGACGTTCTAGCAGCTCCACTGACTGACCTTTTCAGTGCCTCGGAGTCGGGAATGGTGCCAAAGGACTGGAGAGAGGCTCATGTGGTGCCTTTACACAAAAGCGGAAGTAAGGATGTGGTTGAAAACTACAGGCCAGTTTAACTTCAGTGGTGAGTAAATTGGAAACACTGCTGAAAGAGAAAATAGTGAGGTTTCTAGAGTCCAGCGGATTACAGGATCCGAGACAGCATGGATTCACCAGAGGCAGGTCTTGTCAGACAAATCTGATTTATTTCTTTCACTAGGTGACCAGGGAGTTGGACCGAGGGAGAGCCCTAGGTGTGGTGTATTTAGATTTCAGTAAAGCCTTTGACACTGTTCCTCACAGGCGACTTATAAACAAACTGAGCACCCTAGGGATGGACCCTAAAGTTACTGCTTGGGTTAGAAATTGGTTGTGTGGGAGGCGACAGAGTACAGGTAAATGGGGCTCACTGAGCAGGATGTTACCAGTGGTGTACCCCAGGATCTGTCCTTGGTCGAATTCTTAACATATTTGTTAGTGATATAGCAGAAGGGCTGTCGGGTAAGGTTTTTGCCTTTTTACGGATGATACCAAAATCTGTAATAGACACCCAGGAAGGTGTAGATAACATGAGGAGGGATTTAGCTAAGCTTGAAGAATGGTCTAGAATCTGGCAGCTAGGATATAATGTTAAAAAATGTAAGGTCATGCATTTGGGCTGCAGCAATCCAAGGGAGCAATATAGTATAGGGGGTGAAGTACTTTTGTCCACTAAAGAAGAGCAGGACCTAGGCGTGGTTGTGTCTGATGATCTTAAAGTAGCTAAACAGGTAGAAAAGGTGACGGCAAAAGCTAGAAGGATGCTTGGGTGCATACAGAGAGGAATGGCTAGCAGAAAAAAAGGAGGTGATAAGTGCCTCTGTACAAATCTTTGGTGCGACCTCATTAGGAGTATAGTGTGCAATTCTGGAGACTGCACCTTCAAAAGGATGTGAACAGGATGGAGTCTGTGCAGAGGGTGGCTACTAAAATGGTTAGTGGTCTTCATTATAAAGCATATGAGGACAGACTTAAGGATCTTAATATGTACACCTTAGAGGAAAGGCAGGATAGAGGAGATATGAGATGTTTAAATATCTCCATGGCATACACTTTCAGGGGGAGAGCCTCTTTCAATTGAAAGCAAGTTCTGCTACGAGGGGACATAGGATGAGGGTGAAGGGGGACAGATTCAGGAGCGATTTGCGGAAATATTTCTTTACGGAAAAAGTGGTGGATCTGTGGAATAGTCTCCCAGTGGAGGTGGTAGAGGACAGTAACTGAATTCAAAAAAGCATGGGACAAACACTGACTTTAAAAGGCCCTAATCTGTAGTATCTTGGTGAGCTGAACACAAACATTAAAAACATTTTATTGGCTCTCGTTTTGAAGATATTGCATGTAGTTCATTTCTGACGTTTCACCGTGTAAAATTTATCCAGTAGGACATCAACATCCCAAATAAGCCTTGAATGATGTAATATTGCATCACATTGCATAATACCAGCATACATACATCATCCAGAGTTGATTGCATCATTTTCTGATGCAGTGCAATACTACTGCCAGACGGCTGCTGAAGCCATCTGACATCAGCAGTGTACTAGACGCAGTCGGAAAGGTTGAGCATTTACAATATTTCAGACTGTGTGCAAGACAGTTTAAGCTACTGTTACATGTAACTATCATATAATTTTAGCCATTTAGGTACAATACAGAACAGTAATGCCACGAAAGTGCGTTAATACTGTTGACAATTTCTGCTACATTTGTGGGGAAGTGACATTTGCCAACCAGAAGAAAAGTATGTGTTCTCCACTGAAGAAGGCAAATCATCTTTACTTTGGATGCAAGACTGGTGACCAAGATAAGCCTTGGGCCCCACATATATGCTGCGCTACATGTACAACACAGCTTTCACAGTGGTTGAATTGCAAAAGACCATCAATGCCGTTTGCAGTCCCCATGGCGTGGAGAGAGCCAAGCAACCACATAAATGACTGTTACTTCTGCTTGGTTCCTCCTCTTTCCAGCGGAATAATGAAGCAAAAGAAGTCGAGCATAGTCTACCCAAACATTCCGTCTGCATTGAGACCAATTCCACATGGTGAGGGACTTCCTATTCCAGAACCTCCATCAGAATATTCTCTTGATTCATCTGATGAGGACAAGGGTGAACCGACCTGTTCTTCTCCTGGTCCGTCAGCAAGCAGGGACCCAGATTTTCAATGGGATGCATATCAACTCCACACAGAACACCACAGGAAGAGCTAAATGACCTGGTTCGTGATTTGGACTTATCCAAGAACAAGGCAGAATTGCTAGGATCAAGACTCCAACAATGGAATCTTCTAGAAGATGTCAACATTACTTCATATCGAAAGCGCCACCAGCAGTTGGAGCCTTTCTTCAGAAAGGAAAGTAATTTGGTATTCTGTTCAGATATTGAAAGCCTTATGAATGCCTTAAAAATTACTCATGACCCACAAGACTAGAGACTATTTATAGACTCTTCGAAACTGAGTCTGAAGGCTGTGCTTTTGAACAATGGAAACAGTCTTCCATCTATTCCAGTAGTGCATGCCGTCCACATGAAAGAGACATACGATAATGGAAGTCAGTAGATGCTTTAAGTCAGTGATGGCTAACCTTTTTGAGCCCGAGTGCCCAAACTGCCGCACAAAACCAAAGAATTTCCTCAAAGTGCCAGCACGTCAATTTGCATAAATATTTGCATAATGCTAACATACACTAACTTTTAGTAAACATGTCTCTTAATGAGTGTATGGATAAAGACAGACTAAAAGATTTCTACATTACTATAATCCAGTGCCAACCGCCAGGCACATTAGGAACTACTACAAACACTGCCCATTTAGAACCAATAGCAAACCCGCCGTATCCTAACAGCACTACCAGGACTCACAAAGCACCATACCATACCTATCAAAAGGCAACACTGCAAATATTAAACCAATACATTTCAGAGAACAACAATACATGACCTACTGGGGAAAGAGAACAAGTGGCAATGTCAAAAAGGAATTACATAAACAGAATACCTCAGCTCAGTTACACAGTTGCAATTGCTCCAGCCACTTTCTTCTGGTTTCTTCATGTTTTCTGCTAACTCTCCATCATCTGCTGTCCATTTGTCCTTTCTTCTCTCTTCTAGTTTTTTTTTCCATTCTCTCTCTCTACATCCGCTTTAACATACTAATCTTTCTCCTTTTGCTCTTTCCTCATTCCTATTTCATCCACTCAAATTTTACCCCTCCATCCTCAATCCCCACTTACTCTCCCAATACCCGGCCAATTGTAGATTTTTTATCCCTCCCACACAAAATATTTTTCCCCTCTCCATTTTACTCTCCCAGCCCCATCCCATTCTAATCCTCCCCCAACATCAGCTCCCTTCTAGTTCCAACCTCACCCAGCATCCATTCCCTTCTAGTCCCTGCATCAGCCCATTTCCAGTCCTAGCCCCCCCATCAGCCCATTTCCAGTCCTAGCAACCCCCCAACCCAATACCAGTCCTAGCCCCCCCCCCATCAACCCACTTCCAGTCCTAAACCCCCATCACCCCATTTTCAGTTTAAGCCCCCCCTATAACCCATTACCAGTCCTAACCCCCATCACCCCATTTCCAGACAGCCCCCATCAGCCCAAAGCCCATTACCAGTCCTAACCCCCCATAGCCCATTACCAGTCCTAACCCCCCATAGCCCATTACCAGTCCTAACCCCTCATCACCCCATTTACAGACAGCCCCCAACAGCCCACATCCCATTACCAGTCCTAACCCCCCCTACCCAATTAGCAGTCCTAACCCCCCTAGCCCTTTAGCAGTCCTAACCCCCCCCCTAGCCCTTTAGCAGTCCTAACCCCCCCATAGCCCATTAGCAGTCCTAACCCCCCATAGCCCATTAGCAGTCCTAACCCCCCCCAGCCCATTAGCAGTCCTAACCCCCCATAGCCCATTAGCAGTCCTAACCCCCCCCATAGCCCATTACCAGTCCTAACCCCCCATCACCCCATTTCCAGACAGCCCTCATCAGCCCACAGCCCATTAGCAGTCCTACCCCCCCAGCCCATTAGCAGTCCTAACCCCCCCCCCTAGCCCATTAGCAGTCCTAACCCCCCCCCAGCCCATTAGAAGTCCTAACCCCCCCCCAGCCCATTAGAAGTCCTAACCCCCCCATAGCCCATTACCAGTCCTAACCCCCCCATCACCCCATTTCCAGACAGCCCCCATCAGCCCACAGCCCATTACCAGTCCTAACCCCCTAGCCCATTAGCAGTCCTAACCCCCCTAGCCCTTTAGCA
This sequence comes from Ichthyophis bannanicus, assembly GCA_033557465.1. Lineage (NCBI taxonomy): Eukaryota > Metazoa > Chordata > Amphibia > Gymnophiona > Ichthyophiidae > Ichthyophis > Ichthyophis bannanicus. The sequence goes on from CM066035.1 coordinate 858,760,598, forward strand.
GTCCTAACCCCCCCCCTAGCCCTTTAGCAGTCCTAACCCCCCCATAGCCCATTAGCAGTCCTAACCCCCCCTAGCCCTTTAGCAGTCCTAACCCCCCCATAGCCCATTAGCAGTCCTAACCCCCCCATAGCCCATTAGCAGTCCTAACCCCCCCATAGCCCATTACCAGTCCTAACCCCCCCATCACCCATTTCCAGTCCTAACCCCCATCAGCCCATTTCCACAGTCCATTAGAAGTCTTAACCCCCCAATTGCCCATTAGCAGTCCTAAACCCCCCACAGCCCATTAGCAGTCCTAACCCCCCCACAGCCCATTAGAAGTCCTAACCCCCCCCCAGCCCATTAGAAGTCCTAACCCCCCCCATAGACCATTGCCAGTCCTAACCCCCTCCTCACCCGAGTTCGCGCCAGCCCCCATCCGCCCACAGCCCATTAGCAGTCCTAACCCCCCCAGCCCATTAACAGTCCTAAACCCCCCCTAGCCCATTAACAGTCCTAACCCCCCCCCCTAGCCCTTTAGCAGTCCTAACCCCCCCATAGCCCATTAGCAGTCCTAACCCCCCCTAGCCCTTTAGCAGTCCTAACCCCCCCATAGCCCATTAGCAGTCCTAACCCCCCCCAGCCCATTAGCAGTCCTAACCCCCCCATAGCCCATTAGCAGTCCTAACCCCCCCCAGCCCATTAGCAGTCCTAACCCCCCCCTAGCCCATTAGCAGTCCTAACCCCCCCCCATAGCCCATTACCAGTCCTAACCCCCCATCACCTCATTTCCAGACAGCCGCCATCAGCCCACAGCCCATTAGCAGTCCTACCCCCCCAGCCCATTAGCAGTCCTAACCCCCCCCTAGCCCATTATCAGTCCTTACCCCCCCCCAGCCCATTAGAAGTCCTAACCCCCCCCTAGCCCATTAGAAGTCCTAACCCCCCCCCATAGCCCATTACCAGTCCTAACCCCCCATCACCCCATTTCCAGACAGCCCCCATCAGCCCACAGCCCATTAGCAGTCCTACCCCCCCCCCCCCGCCCGCCCATTAGCAGTCCTAACCCCCCCGTGCCCATTAGCAGTCCTAAACCCCCCCCTAGCCCATTAACAGTCCTAACCCCCCCCTCGCCCATTAACAGTCCTACCCCCCCCCCCTAGCCCATTAACCTTCCTAACCCCCCCCCCCTAGCCCATTAACAGTCCTAACCCCTCCCCCCCTGGCAAATTTAAAAAAAAAAAAGCTGGCTCTGGCTGCTGCCGCTGCCGCGGCAGAATGCAATGTCCCGCGGGGCCCCCTCCGCCCGCTAAGCCCCTCTGCAAGGGCTTTCAGATTCGCGAGGGAGAGCGTCTCCCTCGCGTCTCTGTTAAGCCCGCAGGGGCTAATGGGAAATTTACCATCAGTCCCTAGCGTATAAAGGTGATGATGGGAAATTTCCCATTAGCCCCTGCGGGCTTAACAGAGACGCGAGGGAGACGCTCTCCCTCGCGAATCTGAAAGCCCTTGCAGAGGGGCTTAGCGGGCGGAGGGGGCCCCGCGGGACACTGCATTCTGCCCTTGCCGCGTCCGCGGCAGCAGTCAGAGCCAGCTTTTTCTTTTTTGCGGACCTTCCCGCGTGCCAGCTGCAAGGCCTTCGCGTGCCACAGCTGGCACGCGTGCCATAGGTTCGCCATCGCTGCTTTAAGTTAACTATGACAAGTACAGCTGGCACCTCTGTGGTGACTTGAAGGTAGTTGCCCTTTTTTTTTTAATTTTATATTTATAAATTTAAACAAAAATTATGAAGAATACATCTTGAAACAGAAATAAAGCTGGAAAACAGAAAATACAATAAAGGACAAATTAAGTCCCTAACGATTAATACAGGAAATAAACTCCATTCCCAGCCCTCTCTAGCCCACTATATACGGGGGATACCTAGAAAGAAAAACTATCAACCAATTTCTGAAGGGAAAGGGTGTCCTAACAGTCTATACCTAAACCTGCTCTTGAATAGTCAGAGGTTCCGGCCCCCCCTCAGAATGACGGGCATTAATAAACGCCAGCAACTGTGAGGGCTCATAAAATATATACGAATGTGACTGATACCTTATCAGGCATTTACAAGGAAATATTTTTTAAAAAAGAGCCCGCCCAATAGCTGAATCTCAGGTCTTAACAAGAGAAAGTCCCGCCGCCTCTTCTGGGTTTCCCTAGATAAATCTGGAAACATAGAAACCTTTAAACATCATATGGTGTTTCTTAAAAAACTTCATAAGCCATTCTTTATCTGATAACAACGTCGATGGTACAACCTGCTCTTCCCGAGAAACTTCTAGTAAATCAGTTACATTTAAAACATCAGCATTATCCACTCCAGAAACCAACCCTACCCCCCCCCCTTACTTTTTTCCCTGATGGGAGATAATACAATTTAACAATAGAAGGGTGAGATTCAGGAGGAATATCTAATATTTCAATTAAATAAGAATGAAACATATCCCTAGCAGAAACCAATGCTACTCTTGGAAAATTAACCAAACGAATATTCACAGCTCAAGTAATATTCTCCAACATCTCTAGTTTGAACCGTATTGGAACTATACTCTTTTTAACACATTCCATGTCCTTCAACAGTCACAATATTTGTATGAAGACCCAAAATCTGTCTGAAGAGGGGAAATTTTTCCCAGATTTTCCTGAATAGTGTCCATGTTACTCAAAACCTGAGACACCAAACTGTTAATCGTAGGAGCCAACTCCTCCCGAAGCTGCATAATCGCGGCACAAATACTTTCCAGTTACCACTTCTAGGACTCCCAGGACCGCCGCAGGAACAGTCTCCACCGATGGAGAAATCACCGACGAAACACCCAGCACTAAAGGAGGGCCCGACTGGGAAGGTACTAGGCCCACACTCCCTTCTGCCATTCTCACCAATGGCTCCTCTCTCAATGAAAAATTCAGGGAAGCCTCAGAGCCCAGGCTAGAAACACCAACCACACTCCGCCTTCCAGTGGAGCCTGCCAGCACGACACCCTCCTCCGGGATGCCCAGATCACTGATATTCTGCCAAGGAACCTTGGGAGCTCGAGTTGAGCCAGGGGAGGCTAGATCACCGCTCAAGGCAGACAATGAGGATTCCACCTCCGACCGCTACACAGCCAAGCCTCTCTCCCCTGCTACGGCCAACTGTCAAGGTACAGGCGAGAAAAAGGTATCCAATGGGCCTGTCACAGCCAACGATAACGGCGTAGATACCAGAGGTGCCGTTGAAGATTGCTTGGCACCTCTGGGCTTACACTTCCTCCCCATGAAAAAACGCCGTGCCTCGCAGCACACCACTTCAAAACGCCATCTTGGATCCGTCCATGGGTAAAACAGGTAGTTGCCCTTTTAATGGGACTGCAGCAGGGATATATAAAATACATGTGTTTTTTATGTAAGTGGGATAGCCGAGCAAGGGATTGGCACTACTTGCGGAAGGAATGGAATCGCAGACAAAATGTAACAGTTGGAGAGAAGAATATCCAGCACCCAGCTCTGGTTGAGGCTCACAAAATCCTGCTACCACCCCTTCACATCAAACTAGGTTTGATGAAAAACGTCATGAAAGCCATGGACTGCACTTCACCAGCTTTCCGATACCTGCATGAAAAATTCCCTCAACTCAGCGAAGCAAAGATTAAAGAGGGAGTTTTTGTGGGTCTTCAGATTCGAGAGCTCTTCAAAGATGACTGGTTCAACAACGTGCTGCAGGGTGATGCGAAACAAGCATGGAATGCTTTTCACCTAGTGTCAAACTTTCTCAGGAATGTTAAGGCAGAAAACTACAAGGAACTAGTAGAAGACATGCTGATGCAGTATCAGAAACTTGGCCGCAATATGTCTCTAAAGAGCCATTTCCTTGATTCCCATCTCAATTTCTTTCCTGACAACTGTGTTAGTGATGAACAGGGCGAACGTTTTCACCAGGATATTGCAACGATGGAGCAAAGATACCACGGAAAATGGTCCACTACAATGCTGGCTGACTACTGCTGGACACTTCCCAGAGAAGCTCCCGCAAAGGTGTACAAGAGACAGGCAAAAAAATCGAAGTAGTCTATGACTTGGTTTTTTTTTTTACAGGTAGTAACCGAAGGCCTATTATATTTACTACTGACATGCATTTTGTGATGTAAACATTGTCGATTACAAAAAAAACTAGAGCCAACTTTGCAATTTCACTGTCATATTCATGTTCAGCATATAAAAATTGATAAGAAATGACTATTTTTATTTCAGTAACATGACTTTTGTAAAAATTTGTTTACCAGTGTAATCAGCCAGGTGGTGGACGCATTCAAAATGTCCCAGGGAAAACAGTGATTCAGAGAAAGGAACGTAACAGGTATGTAACCTTTCTCCTTCCTTAGCCTGCTAGACCAGTCCAGATGAGTGAATGTACCCCAACCCCAAGTGAAGTGAGCTCTAATCCCCTCCAACATGTGTTTCCCACAAAGGATATAGAATGTACCAACAGCCCCTTATACCTAGGGGCCAACCAGAGAACAAGATATGGTTCACCCCCTTGAGGATCCAAGGACACACCCTGACCAAACCCCAAGTAGCATGCAAAGGCTGTTACCAGAACCTAAATAAATTTGTTCAGAGCTAAGCCCGAGTCCAAACCTGACAATAAAAGATAGTAATTACACTTACTTGGTAATTGTAGTTCCTTTAGCGACGACAGTGCAGTCCTCAACTTCTGGGTTGTCAACCTCCTCCTGCAGCTAGGAGACTGGCATGTGCAAATTTATGACCTCACCGGATATATCCTGACAGCTTCCCTCCTACTTCCAGTGTGAACTATTAACAAAGCAGACTCAAAGGAGCAAGAAATAAGTAGCCTTTCATGATATCCAAAAATGAAACGTTTCTGAAATAATTCCCCCCCCCCCTTTTTTTTTTTTTTTTTTTTTAAACCACCATACTAAGCCAGAGAAGCAGAGGCAAGAGACAGACCATAAAGACAGAGACAAACAAACAAGAAGCGGAGTCGGCTCACCTGTAAATATTCTTCAGACCTCACTCCACGCCGGAAACCTGTAAAGGACCGAAAGAGGGCGGGATGGAGGACTGCACTGTCGTCGCTAAAGGAACTACAATTACCAGGTAAGTGTAATTACTATTTCCTTAGCGCTCCACAGTGCAGTCCTCAACTTCTGGGATGTACCAGAGCAGTACCTAATGGGCGGGATCTTTCCGGCCGACCGACAACACCGCCGAACCGAAGCGAGAATCCTTAGCCGCCTCCACATCTAAACGATAATGCTTACTGAAAGTATGCAAGGACGACCAAGTAGCCGCCCTACAAATATCCCCCGGCGGAACCAAGCGATGCTCCGCCCAAGAGCAAGCCTGCGCCCTGGTGGAATGTGCCCTTAATCCTGACGGCACTGCGCGACCTTGAAGCAGATAAGCCGCCGAAATTGCCTCTTTAATCCACCGGGCGATGGAAGCCTTCGCCGCGGCTTCCCCCTTACGGACTCCCCCAAACAGGACAAATAACCGATCAGACTTGCGAAAAGAGTCCATGACCTGCAAATAATGACGCAACACCCGCCTAACATCCAACCGGCGGAGATCGCGATCAAGAGGAAGCGCATCGCGCGCCCTGAGAACCGGCAAAGAGACCACCTGGTTCATGTGAAAAGGCGAGACCACCTTAGGTAGGAAGGAGGGCACGGTACGCAACACCACCTTATCCGCCGAGAAGGACAGGAACGGCTCCCGGCAAGACAGAGCTTGCAACTCGGAAATACGCCTCGCCGAGCAAATCGCCACGAGAAAGACCGCCTTCAAAGTCAAATCCTTCAGAGAAGAGCGCTTCAACGGCTCAAAGGGAGAACGAGACAAAGCTCGAAGAACTAAATTAAGATCCCAGGACGGGACGCCCACCCGAAGGGAGGGTCGCAACTTAGAAATCGCCGATAAGAAGCGCCGAACATCTGGATGAGACCCTAACGACACACCGTTGACTTTACCCCGATAACAGGCCAACGCCGCCAGCTGAACCCGCAAGGAGCTGGCCGCCAGTCCTTTAGCGAAGCCGTCCTGCAGAAAATCCAGAATAACTGGAACGGCCACCGTGGCCGCCCGAATCCAACGCCGAGAACACCAATCCTCAAAAATGCGCCAAATTCTCACGTAGGCTAACGACGTGGAACGCTTCCGAGAAGCCAACATCGTGGAAATCACCGCCGCAGAGTAACCCCGCTTTCTCAAGCGTGCCCTTTCAATGGCCAAACCGTAAGCGAGAACCGATCCACCTGGGGCATGAAAAGGGGACCCTGAACCAGGAGATCCGCTCGCTCCGGGAAACGCCAGGGACGACCGTCCAGCAGACGAACCAGATCCGCATACCAAGGACGCCGGGGCCAATCGGGAGCCACTAGAAGAACTCTCCCCGGGTGTCGGCCTATCCTCTGAACAACCCGACCGATCAATGCCCACGGGGGGAACACGTAGAGGAGACCCTGGGTCGGCCAAACTTGCAGTAGCGCATCTATACCTTCCGACATCCTTTCCCTTCGCCTGCTGTAAAAGCGAGGGACTTGTGCGGAGAGAAAGGACGCCATCAGATCCATCACTGGCGTTCCCCAGCGCTCCACAAGCTGACCGAACACTTCGGGATGCAACTGCCATTCCCCGGCCTCCACGCGAACCCGGCTTAGGAAGTCGGCCGTCACGTTGTCTTTTCCGGCAATGTGGGCCGCTGAAATCAACGGAAGACGAGGTTCCACCCAACGGAACAACTGATCCGCCTCCAGCTCCATGGCGGCGCTGCCCGTGCCGCCCTGCCGATTGATGTAGGCTACCGTTGCCGAGTTGTCGGACAGAACCCGTACCGCCCGACCTTGAACTAAGTGCTGAAAAGCCTGAAGAGCGAGAAAGACGGCTCGAAGTTCCAGGCGATTGATCGACCACGCCGCCTCCATCTCCGACCAGAGGCCCTGCGCAAAGCTGCCCTGGCAATGCGCCCCCCAGCCCGCCAGGCTGGCGTCCGTCAATAGAGGCAACCAATCGGGTTGATCCAGCGGCATCCCGGCCGCTAAAGTCCGGTGAAGAAGCCACCACCGGAGAGACCTGCGCACCGCTAGAGGACAAGGTAGCCTCCGGCTCAGGGAATCCGCCTGATGAGACCAGCGACGGAGCAGGGCCCGCTGCAACGGTCTCATGTGCACCTTCGCCCACGAAACCACTTCCAGAGTCGCTGCCATGGTACCCAGTACCCGCAAGTAGTCCCAGGCTGTTGGAGCCGGAGTGGCTCGGAATTTGCGAATGAGAGAGCGCAAGGCTTCGGCACGCGGGGAAGGGAGGAACACTTGACCCAAGCGCGTGTTGAAACGGACTCCCAGGTACACGAGTTCCTGAGTGGGTTCCAGATGACTCTTTGCAAAATTGATCACCCAACCTAGACTCTGTAGAAAACGCACCACCTTGGCGGTAACCTGAAGACTTTCCTCCTTGGACTTCACCCGAATTAACCAGTCGTCCAGATACGGATGAACCAGAACTCCTTCGCGCCGCAAAGCCGCCGCCACGACGACCATGATCTTCGTGAAGGTATGGGGAGCGGTCGCCAGGCCGAACGGAAGCGCCCGGAACTGATAATGCCCCCACGAGCAAAACGCAGAAACCGCTGATGAGCCTCCCGAATGGGAACATGCAAGTACGCCTCTGTCAGATCTAGCGATGTTAAGAACTCCCCGGGCCGAACTGCAACGATGACCGACCGCAAGGTCTCCATCCGAAAGTGCGGCACCCGCAAACAGCGGTTGACGGCCTTGAGATCCAGAATGGGCCGGAAGTCCCCGCCTGGCTTGGGAACCACGAAATAAATAGAATATCGACCCATACCGTAATCGCTTTTGGGAACCTCCACCACCGCTCCCAACCGAAGCAGTCTGGCGAGAGTGGCGGACACCGCCGCCGTTTGACGCCCCCTTGCAAGGAGAGCGGATGAAGGAATCCCGAACGGGTCGAGCAAACTCGAGGGTGTACCCGTGTTGAATGACATCGAGCACCCACTGATCCGTTGTGATGAGGGTCCAAGCAGAGAGAAACTCCCGCAGGCGGCCGCCCAGCGAAATGCTCACCGCCGGGACCCGCCTCATCTCATTGTGGCTTGCAAGCAGTGGAGGGGGAGGCTGCAGAGAATCCCCTAGCGCCACCTCGGAAGCCCCGAAACCCCTGCGTACGGCCCTGGAAGCGGCCCCTAGAGAAACCGGCATAGCGAGGGGACCGAAACCGGCGAAAATCCCGAGGCTGCCCCCGAACCGAGAAGGTCGAACGAAGGGGCTTAGGCTTATCCTCTGGAAGCCGTCCAGCCTTGGACTCCCCCAGGTCTTTGACCAACTTGTCCAAATCCTCTCCAAAGAGCAACCCTCCTTTGAAGGGAAGCCTGCTAAGACGAGACTTGGAAGGGCCATCAGCCGCCCAATTCCGGAGCCACACGGAGTGTCTGGCCGCTACCACCGACGCCGTACTGTTGGCCAAAGCGCGAATCAGGTCATAATGAACGTCCGCCAGATACGCCGCCCCGGACTCCAAGCGATCCAAGTCCTTCACGTCCTCCTCTTCCAGACGCGAGGACAGACGCAACCGCTGGGCCCAGCGTAGACACGCCCAGGCCACCCAAGCGCCACACACAGACGCTTGCAAGGAAATGGAATCGGCCTCAAAGGTCTGCCACAGCAAACCATCAACCTTTGTGTCCTGAGCGTCCTTCAAGGCCGCACCTCCTTCAACCGGGATAGTGGTCTTCTTCGTTACTGCCGAGACCACCGCATCCACCCGCGGTGCCCGAAAGCGTTCTTTATCCGGATCCGCCAAAGGATAAAGCCGAGTCAGGGTGCGTACGCCACGCAACCCTGCTTCCGGCTTCTCCCACTCATCCTTAATCATCTTGTCCACCACCCGGTGCAAGGGAAAAACTATGCGTGATTGGCGCTCCGCCTGAATAACCGGATCCTCGATCTCTACATCCGTAGCCACCGGAGACGCCATATTCAGAACCTTCAACGACTCTGAAATTAGCGTAGCCAATTCCTCGCGGCGGAAAACGCGAATGATCTTGGCCTGGTCTTCAGGCACCGGAAGCTCCCCTTCTTCCAGATCGAGGGGGTCCCCTTCCGGGTCCCAGGCCGCCTCAGACTCTTCGGGCCACTCCTCCTCCGCCTCCGAAGCAGCGGACTTATGAGCCTTCTTCGGCGCGGGCGGAGTAACACTGGAAGCACCCCCGGAGTCCCGGGGAGTTTCCAGGGGCAGAAGAGGAGCCGAGCCAGGCCCCGCGCCCTGCTGCCGCAAACAAAACGCCTGGTGCATCAACAAAACAAACTCGGGACTGAAAGCCCCGGGTAACCCTGCAATGCCTGTAGGCGGGGAAGCAGAGGGCCCAGCGGACCCCTCTGACCGGTGCTCCGGCGCACTCTGGCGCATAGTTTGCGCAGCGTCAAGCTCTGGCAGCTCAGCCATACCCTCAGGCTCTCTGACCTCCAGTTTCTGCTCCATGAGGGAAGACAGGGTGGCACAACCCCTGCAGACCCCCAGCCCTGACAAAGGACCTCTACGGGTTCCACAAATGATACAGAGAGGCCTCTGTGGCATTGGCCTTAAAAGGAAACCCTGATGCCAACAGAGGGCACACTACCAGAGACCCCCCTGAAGCCAAAAACACCGCGGGAAAAAAAAGCCCCAGCAATGCCAAAACAAAGGCAAAAATAAAATGAAAAGTAAAAGTAAAAGGCTGAATAAAATAAATAAAATGCAAACAGCGTTTGAAAGAGTTAACAGAAACAGAGGGACTTACCCGATCCCTGGAGCCCCGCGGTGCTGAAAAACACGCGGTGGACTCAGGCTCTAAAATGGCCGCCGCGGCAAAAGCCCTGAGGCAAAAAAGGCGCCAAGAACCGCGATCAGCTAGCCGCCGCTAAAAACAGCTGCCCTGAGGGTCCTGCAGCCAACGCTGTTCACCTCGTTGCCGTGCAGATCGCTGAGGGAGAAATGAGCCCCGCGATCTGCAGTATTAAAGCCCAGCACCCGGTAAAAACTCCGGAGGCAACAGATGTCGAAGGGCTCTCCCCCATAGGGTCCAGGGGGAGAGAACTTCCACTAAGCCCTCAGCTGCCCGCTCAGAAATTGAGGAAATAAAAGAAATAAACTGAATAGAAAAAATAAAAGAAATAAACAGAAGGAGCAAGCTAGGCAGGGCTGACACGGAGGAGAGACAGGAGGCCCCAATAGTGCTGAGCACTGACCCCTCCTCCCTCCAAACAGGCTGACCGAAATTTAAAGGAAAAGAAGCCCGCTAATTAAGGAAGGGAAAAATAATAAACCAAATGACCAAAAAGCTAATAGCTGCTTATTTGATTCCCACAGTGAGCCCCCCTCCTGGGCTCACACGTCCTCCTGCTGCAAGGAGACTGGTCACACTGGAAGTAGGAGGGAAGCTGTCAGGATATATCCGGTGAGGTCATAAATTTGCACATGCCAGTCTCCTAGCTGCAGGAGGAGGTTGACAACCCAGAAGTTGAGGACTGCACTGTGGAGCGCTAAGGAAGTGGCTATTATTCTCCTCCATGTTTGCTCTCTCAGCATTCAGACCTTAAGAGGAACACCACACCTCTCGAAGACCCTCCAGCCTAACACAGACCAAGGATATAGAGGCCTTCAGAGCTTTAAGAAGGATGTCTACCACCACCCAGGAAAATCCTTTAGGCAGCTTATGCCAAGGTCCAGGCTGTAAGCAAGAAGGGAAATGGGACCCTGCCAAGACGTGCCCTCTCCTGGAGGAAGTAAGAGGGGACCCTGGCAACAGACTCAAGGATCCATGTACCATAGCCTGCATGGCTGATCTGGAGCCAGCAGAATGACCATGCCTAGGTAAGACCAAATCCTGCACAGAAGCATGTTCACCAAGGGCTACAGGGGAAGAATATACAGCAGCCACTCCAGGGCCACACCTGCAGAAGGGCATCCCAGCCTGTTGTCCACAGATCCTTACTACAGGCAGTCAGATTAACACACTGGCAGGTCCCACTTCTGCACAATGAGGTCAAAAACGTGAGGGCTTAGCCCCCACTAGTCAGAATCCATGTGTTACAGCTCAAGACAGACATCAGCCTGAACACTGCCAACTCCCACGATGTATGCCACTGACAGATCCTACAAGTGTCACTTTTTTTTGACTTATGCCACTGCTGTGGCACTGCCCAGCAATACTGACTGCCTTGCCTTCCAAGAGGGTCCAGATCTTCTCTGCAGCTAACTGAATTGCCCTGGCCTCTAACCTGTTGACCAAGTTTTCTGCTGGGGCTAGCATCCCTTTGCAAATTGACCCAGACAATGAGTTCCCCAGTCTAAAAAGCTGGCATCAATTGTGATTACCACCCAATCCGGGGAATCCAGAGGCATTCCATCCAAAAAAGATGAGTCTCCTGCCTGAGCTACAATTATAGTTTTACCAAAATCCACAAGAGTAAAAACATACAGCTCACATATCAAAGTAGGGACCCAGATACTAAAAGATCTGAGAGAAAGATGAATTGCTCTTAGGGTCACCCACCCTAGCTTCTTCAATCACTGGATCACCTGTGAAATGTCCACTATGGACTTTTCTCATGAGTTAGAACAAACCAGCCAGTCATCCAGGTTCAGGTGAACACAGATCCCTTTTTGTAGAGGAAGAGACAGACAGACATCACAACTATCATGACTTGAGATGATGTAAGTAGCCCTGGTAAGGCCAAAGGGTAGGGCCTGGAACTGGTAGCCCATGATGCATAAGCAAGGAAACTGCTGAGATGCATAAGCAAAGAAAGAAGTAATTAGATCTTACCTACTAATTAGTGTTTCTGAAGGAACAACAGTCCAGTCCCTTAACTTCTGGGGTTACGCAACCCTTCCAGCAGCTTGGAGGCTGAGCCCAACCTTTTTGGAGGTGGAGCGGTATAAATACCACTGAGACCACCCACCAACTCCAGTATTCTCAGCCTCCAAGCAGCTGGAGGGTTCCGTAAGCCTAGGGCTTACTGGAGTCTTACTTTTATTTAATTCTTTTAATTCCTTTAATTCTACTAGTTAATTTACTTACATTTTATTTCTGTATTTTGGGTTTAGTTTTTGTAGCTCCTGCACCTTTAATTCCTGCCTGCTCTTCGTAATCCAACAATTAGATACAGGAAGGACAGCAACACAAATGTTCCTACCCCAAGATGGCAAGCCTCCCATGCATACACAAAGTAGGGGGAACACCTGAGATCCCTGCCACTACCATTACTACCACACCAACAGATTCCAGACACACTACCCAACCAAGCATGCCAAAAGGAAACACTGTGTGGGGTTCTGGACTGAACTGGAAGGATTCAAGGAAACGTAATTAGCAGGCAAGGCTTAAATTTCACCTTCTAAATCATCCCTCTAGTCCAGACATTTGGGATGTAGCACAGCAGTACCCTCTTGTGTGCGGATCCCATGAGGCCCACCTGTGGCACTGAACCAGACTTCCTCCCATGCCCGCAGATCCAAAACAAAAATGCTTTAGGAACAGGTGCAAGGATACTCGGGTAGCTGCTCTACAAATCTCTCCCAGCAGGACTAGCCATGCCTCTGCCCAGGAGGCTGCCTGTGCAGACTTGACAGTACAGGCCTGCCCCTCAGCAGGTAGGTGGTGGCGATTGACTCCTTGAGCCATTGGGCAATGGATGCCTTCACCACTGGTTGTCTGCAGCACGCCCCTCCAAACAGCACAAAAAGCCTCTCTGAGCAATGGAAAGGTTCTGTAAGTACGAGCAATTGCAAACAGGAATCAACGTCCTCTAACCTCTCAGCCTGAAGAACCGGGAGAGCAACAGGCTGGTTGAAATAAAATGCTGTCACTACTTTGGGTAGGAAGGATGGTACTGTGTACGGTATGTGGCAGGATAAAGCCTGAAACACTGAAATCCACCAAGCTGAGCAGACTGCTACCAGGAAAAAACAGTCTTCAGGGTGAGATCTTTCAGGAAAGTCTCCCCTCAGGGGTTCAAGGGGAAGCCCTGCCAAGGCCGCTAAGGCAATATTCAAATCACGCAGTGGACGCACCTGTCTGACAGCTTGCAGGAATCTCACCATGTCCAGGTGCACCGCTAAACCCCTGGACTCTATCCACATAACATGCCAAGGTGGCTACCTGGACCCAGAGGGAGCCCAGTGCCAGCCCCTTTCTCCAGTCCTGCTTGCAAAAAGGCTAATATGTGGGTAATCAATGCTAGGAGCGCCACAACACATCCACACACCAGCTTTTAAATCACTCGCCATACACTAATATAGAACAGAGAAAGGTGGAGCGGAGGCTGCCACCACTACCAGCAAGGAACCTCTCTGTCTCAGAGACTTAAGAGCCAAGCCATAAGCTAAAATTGTTCCACCTGGAGCATCCACAGCGGCCCTTGGCGTAAAAGATCTGGCTGCATTAGCCATCAACAGGGTACTGCTGCCCTCAGCCTTAGAAGATCCATGTAACCAGGGTCGCCACAGCCATTCCCGTGCTATCAAGATCACATGACTGGTGCGTCTAGCCATTGCAGCATCTAGAGGCCACGGAGGCAGCATGTATATCAGGCCTTCTCACAGCCATGGCGGCACCAGGGCAACAAGGCCCTCAAACATGTGCTCACACTGTCTGCTGTACAAACAGCTCGCCTTGGCACTCGCTACTGACGCCATCAAGTCCAGCATTGGTTTCCCCCAGTGTCGTGTGAGACTCCTGAACACCATCTCCTCCAGAGAGCACTCCGCTGGGTCCATCCGATGACAGCTTAGGAAGTCCACCTGCATATTGTCTTTTCCTGCCACATGAGCTACTGAGAGGGCGTTCAGGTGACATTCTGCCCATTGCTGCAATGGAGCTGCCTCTTCCATCAGGCCCCTTGCTCGCTGTGCCCCACTGGTGGTTGATGTAGGCCACTGCCGAGGCATTTTCCGAAAACATGTGCACTGCCTGGCCCTGCAACAGCATCAGGAACCGTTGTAATGCCAAGAACACTATCTTGAGTATCAACCAATTTATTAACCACACTCTTCCTTTGGACCAGCTGCAAGAGGCAATGAGCATCCCATCTGGAAAAGGTTGGCATTGATGGCAACCATTATCCACATCAGTGGTTCCAATGGCATCCCTGCCGAGAGCTTCGGGGACAAGCGCCACCAGCACAGGATTTGCCAGACCGCTGCCGGGCATTAACTACTGTGGGGATCACCAGAAAAAAGGGTGTGTTTGAGCAGCTTCAAGTTGGCCCAAGCCCACAGTACCAGGTCAATGATCGCTGCCATGGTGTAGGATAGTGCCAGGTCAAAGGCCATGTCATCCAGAGAAAAAGCCAGACCTGCTCCTGCAGCTTTTCCACTCTTTCCGGGGGCAGCACCATCCGTCCTGCTTGAGTATCAAATAGTGCTCCAAAGTCAGTCAGGCACTGAGAGGGCAAGAGATGTCTCTTCTCACAGTTCACTCAGCCCAGACTTTGCAGAACTCTACCACACGCATGGTCATGGTCTCTTTCCTCATGCAACTTCGCTCTGATCAACCGATCATCCAGGTTAGGATGGACCAATATGCCTTCATGCCACAAGGCAGCTGTCAGTACGACCATGACCTTTGTGAAAGTTCTGGGTGCGGTAGCAAGACCAAAGGGGAGCATAGAAAACTGAAAATGACCCATGGGCACCACAAAACAGAGGTACTTCTGTGTTCCCCATCAGATGGGGGGATGTGTAGGTATGCTGCTGTGAGATCCAGTGACATCAGGAACTTACCTTCACACACCACGACAACAGAATGCAAGGTTTCCATGTGAAAACAGGGAACCCACAATGCTCTGACATGCTTGAGGTCTAAAACGAGCAGAAGGAACCTTCCTTGTTTGGAAACCACAAAGTAAATAGAGTATCAACTGAACCTGCACTGGCTGGTGGGCACTGGCCATACCATTTGCATGTGGACCAGCCTGTCCAGCGTGGAACCTACCACCCCTCGCTTCACCACAGGCTTGCAAGGAGAGACCAGTTTTAACACATCCCTCTCCCTGACGATCTCTAGAACCCACTGACCCTGTGTGATCTGGACCCAAGCAGAGTAGAAAAACCGAAGACAACCTCTGACATCAAGCTCCGCTTGGGCCCTCCTCACTTCATTGTGATTTTTGTCAGGTGCCCTGACACAGGAGAAATATCTCCTGCTCATTCCACAACCCCAAAACGAAGCACTCCCCCCTTTGTGGAAAAATGTCTTCTGAATGGGGAACAAAGCGCATTGACCGGAACCTTCAAAAATCCTGGAAATGAACCCTTGGGACAGCTGAGGTCTTAGCCCCCCAGGCTCATCCACCAGCAGGCACCCACCTTTTGAAATCCCTGGGAGGTCCTTAACTATTTTCTCTAGTGCCTCTCCAAAAAGCAGCTTCTCCTAAAAGAGAAGCTTGGACAGTTGCACCTTGGAGGAAACATCTGCAGCCCAGTCACGAAGCCATATGAAGTGGCAGGCTGCCACTGCCTAGGCCAAACTCTTGAAAGGAGGATCGCACCAAGTCATAGCAAGCAGCCGCCAAGTAAGTTGCTGTGGACTCCAACAGCACCTGACCTACCCCCTGACTCAGGTAAGCTTGGGGCCCAGTGCAGGCATACCTGAGCCACTTAAGTCCCACAGATAGACATTTGCAGGGTGATGACAGCCTCAAATGCTTGCTTCAGCATGGTTTCCAGTCTTCTATCCTGTGGACCCTTCAACACTGTTCCACTTTCCATCAAGATGGTAGTCTTCTTAATAACGGCAGTGACCAAGGCATCCACCTTCAGCACCTTGAGAACCTCTCTTCCTCCAGAGAGAACGGATATAGGCGAGACATTGTCGTCCTTCCGTGCAAGCTAGCCTCGGGAAGTTCCCACTCCACATTATTAATCATCTTCTTGATGGCTTTGTGCACTAGATGCACAGAAGCTCCCCCATCTGCTGAGACTGAGCAAATACTGGCCAATCTTCTTAGACACACAGCCCTTATGGGATATCATCACAGGCTTTGGTCATGTTCAGTCTCCATCTGCTGGACGGGTGGGGGGAGGACAGGGACAACCTATGCATCTGGACTGGACTGGACTGGACTGAACTGGAGGAATGATATGGAAGTAGTAACTCAATGTCATAGTTACTCAGAGATATGGGCCTATATGATGCAGAGTCCAGTGGATCCCTCCCCCCTTTCGAAATTACTATCACCACAGCTTGCCTTATACCCCTAGGGAATACAGTCACCTTCAGTACCTCCACATACATTTCAGCAAGGGCCAGCACAACCTGCCCCAACACCCACCTTATAGTATTCTGCCCCATCAGGGCTAGAAGCCTTGTTTGTCGCTTCTTAATTCCTTCTTGCACCTCATTATAGATAATGGGACTTTTAAGAGCTTCACCCAGTCCAGAAAGGATCTACCCTCCTTTTCCCAGATTTCCCCTACTGTGAACAAGCCACCACAGAAATTACAAAATATCTGCGCTATTTCCTTGTTGCCACTGCACAGCTGTCCTTGTTCATTCCTAATCACTGCTACATACTTCGATCCACCCCAATCTCACATTGCTCTAGCCAACAGTTTTCCTGATTTATTCCCAAATCTGTAGAGATGTTTATAATACTGGATATGAGTCACTACCTGCTTTTGCAACACGTTACCTGAGAGGTGCAAAAATGCCTGCCTTGACTATGCCTCCCTTTTCTGAGCCTAGAAACCTTTTTTCTAAATTTAGAATACCATGATATAGGCATCTTTTACACCATAACATGAAGGCTATGATTGCCCCTCTAAGAGCATCTTTTCCAGTTTCCCAGTACAGAATTGGGTTAACCTTGCACTGCCCATTGTATGTTTCATATTCCTTCCACTGTTTTTAGATATTTTTGAAAATCATCTTCATCATCCTCTCCCAAATAAGCTGGAAACCGCCATTACTTTTGCACCTCCATTCTACCCTCCTCCTCCCCCTAGACCAGGCCTCCACAAATTTTCTAGGAGCAAGACTTAAGACAAATTTTATTTGTGCAATTTATAAACAGCAGCCCCCCCCCCCCCCCACAGCAACCTCTTTCAATTTATCCCCTACCCAAAATACCACAGCAATTTCTCTCAATCGCCCCACTATCTCCTCAAAAAACGCCCATTTGAATTTTGAAGCAGCATATCTAGCAGCCCCTCCAGTGAACTGCTTCAGCTGCTACTGTCTCTGCTTCCCAATCAGGCATGCATGCAAAACCAATGGCTCAGGCCACTGCCTTTACCTCCCAATGTTGCTTGCATAAGGTTTATGCAAGCAAGCTTGATTGACAGGCAGCAACGAAAGCCATTAGTTTTGGCTGCAGGCTTGATCAGGAAGTAGCAGCAGAGGCAGAAGTCATTGTTTATGGCATAAACAAAGACTCCCATCTACTGACTCCTGATCAGGTCTGCAAGTAAGCCTCCTGCCACTGCAGCTGCCTCCCAACGGATGCTGTACAAAATCCAGGTGCCAGGTCCAATTTGTTAAGTCACCATGGTGATTTGGTTTATGGAGCCCTGAACCAGACCATTCCATTCCGTTTGTTCAATTTCAGTGGCCAAGAACCTAGCAAACCCGCCTGCTGATATTTAAGATATAAACTATTCGGATCACGCCCCATGCAGGGGACGCCATACATCCACCAGGTCCACCCATCCTATATAGGTAAGCCACCTTCCAGACTTCCAACCCCCTCTGTCCACTGGCAGACTTATCTTGCCCAGGATTATGTGCATTTCAGGCTCAGTCTTCATTTGTTTTTTCCAACAGATAGGTAATATTTATTCCCCAAATGAATGATTCTCAATCAAAATGGTGAAATTAGACCTTATCTGCTAATTTTCTTTCCTCGAGTTAGTTCCAGTCGAGTGGGTTATGTTCCTCTAGCAGCAGGTAGAGACTGAGCACAGTTTCAAATGCATTATAAGCAGCCCCTGCTGATGAAGTCAATATGAATGTTACAAAGCAGGGGGGGGGAATCCAAACCCCAGTTCAACAGCTCTGTGCTCCTCAAACATTCTGCATAAAGGGGAGTCAGACCGTCACCTCAGAGTACACCCCAAGTGTCTCAGGCCCCTAAACCATAGTATCATTCAAGGTGAAATTAGATATCCTACCCGATAATGGCCTTTCCTAGAGTCCCTCCAGTCCAGACACATGGGTTGTCAGCCCCTACCAGCAGCTGGAGACTGAGCATGTCAGAATGTTTATGTCATCACGGTAGAAGAGCCTCTGTACCTCCTTCCATGGGCAGTATCCTACTGACAAAGCAGACTCCAACAATTAACAAGAATCATTTAGAGCATACTTCAACTACTATTGATATATTTTTTTAAATATATGGTTGGCCTCATGCCAGCATAAGTGTCAAATGAACAATATGCACAACCAAACAGTCAAAGAGCAGTAATCACCTTCTCTGCACCACTAGAAGTAAGAACCACATCCTCGACCCCAATGCAAAAAAGGCCCCTAACAGCCCAGGCTCACTGCAAACCGAATGACAGGGGTGGGGGTCCTGGACTAGACTGAAGAGACAAGGAAAAGCCATTATTAGGTAGGACCTAATTTCACCTTCCTTATCATCCCTCCAGCCTAGTCCAGACATGTGAGATATACCAAAGCAGTATCTTGACAGACAGGACAAACAAAAGCCTGGCCTGCAGCACTGTTGCACCAAACTGATCTCTGTGGGCCTGAATAAGACAGTAATGCTGCATAAAAATATGCATAGTGGACCAAGTTGCTGTCTGAGAAATGTCGATGGGTGGCACCAGGCCCAGCTCTACCCAGGATGCTATCTAAGCACTCATCGAATGGGCTCATAGCCCCAATGGAAGCAGTTTATGCTTTTGAAAAAAAAAAAAAAAAAAGGGAGGTACGCTGTGGCAATTGCCTCTAACAACCGAGGCATTGCGTGCCTACTGACCTGGCAAAGGGTCACCAAACAGGATGAAAAGGTAGAGTGCCCTTCAAGTACGTGCACAAAATTCTGCAAACATCGAGCATCCACAGCTGAAGATCCAGAGGAGAGGCATCCTCTGACGAAAAACACTGGAAAAGACGTAGGTTGATTCTTGTGGAAACCCGAAACCACCTTGAACAAAAAGGAAGGGACTGGTCTTAACACTACCTTCTCCTTAGAGATAAGAAATGGTTCCCTACACAACAGTACTCGAAGTTCAGAAATACGCCTGGCTGAGCAGATAGTCACCAAGTACATCGTATTTAGTGCAAGGTCTTTCAAAGTGTCATGAGACAATGGCTCAAAGGGAGGCCCCAGAAGGGCTGAAAAAACTAGATGGAGGTCCTATGGTGGTATAGGCAAACGTACTGGAGGGCATAGCTGTTTTACGGCTCTAAGTACGCAAACATCAGCATGAGCTGCCAAGGAAATGCCCCGCACTCTGCCATGATAGCAAGTTAGGGTGGCGCACAGAGGGAATTCAGCACGAGACTCTTCAAGATCAGTCTGCAAAAACACAAGAATGTCATGAAACAATGCTGTTGGTGCCCTAATCCCCATCAGCGCGCGCACACACACGGGGCGTAGAGTGTTTCTGGGCCTTGAGAAAGGTAGCAGTGACCAGTGAGGAATAGCATGTCTTCCTCAACCTAGCCTTCTTAAAAGCCATGCCATAAGTGAAAATCTATCCACCTGAGACTTGAGAATGGAACCCTGCAAGAGTAGATTGCTCCTCAGAGCTGCCATAGTTTCGCTACTAACAGATACCGCAGATCCACATATCACACACTTCATGGCCAGTCTGGCACTTATTGAGATCACTGCATATCAGTGCATCTCTATTTTGTGCAGATGACGACCTATGAGGGCCTACGGAGGAAACACATACAGTAGCTTCCCCGATGCCCAATGTTGAGCTAGGGCATTCAGCCCCTCCAACACTCTCTCCCTGTGATGGCTGTAGAAACAGCTCGCCTTGGCATTCTCAGAGGCCACCATTAGATCTGTAACACGTTTGTTCCAGTGTCGACCTACACTGCAACCACCACCTGGTTCAGGGTCCATTCTCGTGGATCCAGGCAATGCTGAGGAATCTGCTTGAATGTTCTCTCCTGGCTACATGCACAGCGGACAGTGCTAGTAGGTTGCACTCTGCCCAATAGAGCATGGCCAAACCTCCGGTGCCAAGACCATGCTCCCCATGCATTGACCTAGGCTACCTTAGTAGCACTGTTGGAGCAGACTCTCGCCACTTTGTGATAAATCAGAATGGAAGAACTTCAGTGCCAGAAACATCGCTTACTTTCCAAGTGATTGATGGGCCAGGAGTTCTCTTCCGACTGTCAATGGCAACGGGCCCTCCAACTGGACAGGCTTGCATCCGTGGTGACCAGAACCCAGTTGGGAGACCTCCAGAGTACCCCTGTGAGCAGATTTTCGGGCCACAGTTGCCAATGACGATTCAGGTACGTATTGATCAGACACACCAATTGCTTCATCAAGGGGTGTTTGAGAGGACCAGGACGACAGAGAACTCTGAAGAAGTTGCATATGGGTCCTGTCCCACAGAATGACCTCCAGCATCACTGCAATTGAGTTCAGAAGCTGAAGATAGAACCACGCCATGGGGGTCTGCATCTGCAAGAACCGCCATACAAACCATAAGAAATGCCATACAGAGTCAGACCAAGGTCCATCAAACCCAGTATCCTGTTTCCAACAGTGGCCAATCCATATTGCAAGTAACTAGCAGATCTTTGAGACCCTTTCAGCTGGCAGGGAGACTACTCCTTTGCCAGTAGAAGTGCGCGCGCGCGCACACACACAGACTATATCCTGAGTCAGGCGCAACTGGCTCTTGGCCACGGTGATTACCCAGCCTAGCTGTTCAGAAACTACTGCACACGCTGCATTGCCACTCCATTTTCTTCCTCCAACTTTGCCCTGATCAACCAGTCAAGAAATTTGGATGCACTAAGATTCCTTCATGTCACAGGGCAGCCGTAACGACCAGCAACTTGGTAAAGATCTATGGCTCTGTCACAAGACCAAACGGCAGCGCCCTGAATTGGAAATGTCCCATCTGCACTGCAAACCACAGGTACTTTTGATGGTCAGGGCAAATTGGGATGTGAAGATACGACTGAGGTCCAACATGATCAGAACTCGCCCCTTCAGGAGGCTGTGATGATGGAGCACAGAGGCTCCATAAGAAAATGTGGCACATTTAAGGCTTGAGTGAAGTGCTTGAGCCAAAATCAACCAGAACATGCCCTCTTTTTGGGGACCACAAAGTAAATGGAGTATCAACCTTGAGTGAGTTGGTCAGACAGCACTTCCACCACAGCTTCCAGATGCCACAGGTGCTGCAGTATCCCCCCGAACCAATTTGCACCTTGGGCGTCACCTTGCAGGGGAACCGTACAAAGGTAACCGAGAGTAGTCTGGTCAACTCGAGGGTGTAGCCATCGCAGATAATCTCTAGAACCCACTGGTCAGTGGTGATTTGGACCAAGGTAGAGTAAGAGTTGTAACTGACCTTCTACGGGGAGCAGATCTGCCTAGACCAGCCTCGCCTCAATGTGTTTTTTTGGAGGACCATGGGGCCCCAGAGTAAATAACCTCTTGATCCCCCCCCTTTGGCATCAAAAAGGACTTGTCTTGTGCTGGATAAGGACCTCTCTGAAAAGAAGCAAAAAATGGACAGCATGGAATCTGCAATAATCCCATGACTGTCCCCTGGCCAGACCAGAGGCCTTAGCTCATCTAGGCTTGTCTTCCAGTAGATGGGACCCCTTGTTGTCCAAGATCCTTAACCAACTTATCCAAACAGGAGCTTGCCCTTAAAAAGGGAGCTTGCTAAGACATGTTTTAGAAGAAAATCAGGGAAGCCAACAAGTTACAACACAGTAATAATGGGCGATTTCAATTACCCTAGTATCAACTTGGTCAGTCACAGCAGGACATGCTAGAGAAAGTTTCTAGATGAAATGACTGCTTCTTGGGAGCAGCTGGGTCATGAACCGACAGAGGAAATTTTAGACCTAGTCTTTAGTGGAACACAAGAGGTAAGGGTTTTGGGGCCACTTGGCAATACTGATCATAGCATGATCACATTTGATTTAATGAATGGAAGAAGGACCGCAAGGAAATCAACAGTACCACTATAAAACTTTCAAAAGGGAGACTGATAAAATGAGGGAAATAGTTAAGCAAAAAAAATAGGAGTAGTTGCAAAGGTTTAAGATTTACATCAAGCACGGGTGTTTAAAAGTACTATCTTGGAAGACCAGAAAAGATGTATTCCACACTAAGAGGAAGTAAGGCCAAAAATCTGCCAGCATGGTTTAAAGGCAAGGTCAGAGAAGTAGTAGTTGTAAAAAAAAAAAAAAAAAAAAAGCATCTTTCAGGAACTGGGAAAAAAAGGAGCCAAATAATGAAAACAGGAAATATAAGCACTGACAAGTTAGAAAGAAGGCATTACTAAGGCAGGCAAAGAGAATTTGAAAACAAGCTTGCCATGCAGCAAATACATAAGAAAACCGTTTTTCAAGTACATTCGTAGCAAAAAAACTGAGAACATGTTAGTTGGATCACTGAATGACAGAAGGGTAAAAAGGATGCCAAGTGAGGATAAGGACATAGCGGAGAGGCTGAATGAATTCTCTGCTTCGGTCCTAAGAACATAAGATATGTCATACTGGGTCAGACCAAGGTCCATCAAGCCCAGTATCCTGTTTCCAACAGTGGCCAATGTAGGTCATAAGTACCTAGCAGTTTCCCCAAAAGACACAGGTTCCAACGCCCCCCCAGGGATGAGGAGGCAGCTTACCTGACAAAGCGCCTTGTAATTACCTCACAGGTTATGCAGCACTTCTGATATCAGGGCTCTACTTCGGTCCAATCCGCCCTGCCACCAGAATTTCCAGAGAAACAGTGTCACAATCAACCCTCTGTGCCAACTACCCCTCCTGAACTGCTTCGAACCGGCACCAAGCACACCGGGTGGGATGAGGGACTGGACGGGAGATCCTTCAGGAACACTAATTAGCAGGTAAGGTCTAATTACTTCTTCCCAATCCCTTTCTTCTGGGATGTAACAAAGCAGTTCAACCTTGGGAGGGTCCTGCCAAACCGGATCGAAGCACCGCTCTCCCAAAACCTGCATCCGCCACTGCCTGTACATCCAACCGGTAGTGCTTGGCAAAAGTTATGTAGAGAAGACCAAGTAGCCGCCCTACAAATATCCAACGGAGGGACCAAACTAAACTCCACCCACGAGGTGGCATGAGCCTGAGTGGAATGAGCTCTCAATCCCACCGGAACCTGTCTTCCTTTTAGAATATAAGCGGAAGCAATGACCTCCCTGATCCACCTGGAAATAGTGACCTTGGCCACCGCTTCTCCCTTGCACATCCCTCCTCCACCACAAATAAACGCTCTGACTTGTGGAAGGCCTTTGTACGCTTCAGATACCGCTTCAAAACTCTTCACACGTCTAGAAGGTGCAGCCGCGGAT
Source organism: Ichthyophis bannanicus (assembly GCA_033557465.1). Lineage (NCBI taxonomy): Eukaryota > Metazoa > Chordata > Amphibia > Gymnophiona > Ichthyophiidae > Ichthyophis > Ichthyophis bannanicus. Next base: position 858,784,154 of record CM066035.1, read on the forward strand.
CTCTCTCCCTGCCCCAAACCGGCAAAGGAGGAACACGACACCGACTGACATGAAAAGGAGAAACTACCTTGGACAAAAAAGGATGGAACCGTTCACCACCACCTTCTCCTTGAAGAAAAACGAGGAAAGGCGGACGACAAGACAATGCCTGCAACTCAGACACACGCCTGGCGGAACAAATGGCCACTAAAACACAGACTTAAGAGTCAAATCCTTCAGGAGAAGTATGCTCAAGGGGTTTGAACAGCAGCCCGGTAAGGGAATACAACAAATTGAGATCCCAAGGAGGCATTACCAAACTCTGATGCGGCCGCATACGCCTCACCGCCTTAAGAAATCAAACATCGGGGTGTTGGCCTAAAACTTTACCCTTAACCTTGCCCCTGTAACAAGCGATAACCGCTAGCTGCACCCACAAGGAACTGGCTGCCAGCCCCTTCTCAAGACCGGCTTGCAAAAAATCCAACACCTCAGAGATCGAAACTGACAAAGGCTTCTTCCGCCTTTCCTCACACCAGTTCTCAAAAATGCGCCAAACTCACATACACTAAACAGGTAGAATGCTTGCGGACCTTCAGCAAGGTTGAAATCACTGCTCCAGAATATCCTCTTTTATGCAACCTTGCCCTTTCAATAGCCATACCGTAAGCGAGAACCGATCCACCTGCAGCATCCTTACCGGTCCCTGCCTGAGGTGGTCCTCTTACTGGAAGCCTCCACAGCTGGTCTGCCAATAGCCGAACGAGATTGGCATACCACGGTCGCCTCGGCCAGTCCGAAGCTATCAGGATCACCAACCCCTGATGCGCTTATATCCTCTGAAGAACTCTGCCTATGAGCGCCCACAGAGGGAACACAAAGCAACCCTTCCAAGGGTCACTGTTGAACTAGGGCATCCAGCCCTTCTGACATTCTCTTTTCTTTTGCCGTAAGGTTGTCCGAAAGAATTCTGACCGCTCTCCTGAGAACCCAATTCCGGAACGCTCCGAGGGCCATTGTCACTGCCCGCAACTCCAATCTGTTGATGGGCCATTGAGACTCCTGAACACTCCAGCATCCCTGGGCGAAGTGTCCCTTGCAGTGCACCCCCCAGCCTGACAGACATGCGTCCATCGTCACTTGCACCCACAGAGGGTTGAAGGGCATTCCTTTCTCCAGATTCCCCAGAGAGAGCCACCACTGCAGATTCCTTGGCCGCTGCTGTACAGGGTAAAGTCATTGACAGAGGCTGCTTCTGATGTGACCAACACCGCAGCAAAGTCTGCTGGAGCGGTCGCATATGAGCTCTGGCCCATGGTACTGGGTCTAACATTGCCACCGTGGTCCCCAGTATCTACAGATAATGGCACGCTGATGGCACCTTCCAAGCTGCAAATTCTCGCACTAGTAGACATAGGCCTTTTTCCCTCTGATCTGGCAAGAATACGTTGCCCGATAGCATGTTGAACCTTGCCCCTAAATACTCTGAGTGGGCACCAACTTACTCTTTGCTCGATTGATCACCCACCCCAAACTTTGAAGGAGAGCTACTGCCCTGGCCATTGCCCTCAAAAACACATTTTCCTCCTTGGGACTTGACCCTGATCAACCAATCATCCAAGGATGGATGGACTAGAATACATACCTTCTCTGCGAAGTGCCACTGCCACCACTACCATTACCTTGGTGAAAGTGCGTGGGGCCGTCGCCAAGCCGAATGGCAACGCTTGAAACTGAAAGAGACCGTGGCACCGCGAAGCACAGAAATTGCTGATGAGCCTCTCTGATGGGAATGTGTAGATACGCCTCAGTGAGATCGAGGGAAGTCAGAAATTCCCCTGCCTCACCGCCACTATCACCGACTTCTGAGTTTCCATCCGAAAGTGCGGAACCCGAAGGCACCGATTGACACGCTTGATGTCTAGAACTGGTCGCAATGAACCTTCCTTTTTTGGAACCACAAAGTAAATAGAGTACCAACTGCAGCCATATTGATCTCTTGGCACTGGGACCACCATCCCCAACGCCACCAGCCTTGCAAGAGTTTCTTCTACCACTGCACGCTTGGCTACAGTCTTGCAAGGCGACTGGACAAACAAGGGGAAGACTGGCCTTGCAAACTCTAGGGCATAACCGAATTGTAGGACCTCCAAGACCCACTGGTCAGATGTTACCCGGACCCAGGCGGAGAAGAACTGCCTTAGACGCCCTCCTACCAGCAGAACCCCCGCCCAAGCCCCAGTTTTCTCAATGTGGTTTTCTCTGGCCAGAGGATGCTGAAGAGGTCCCAAAACCTCTTCCCGCTCCTGGAAACCCCCGGAAACCCTGACCTCTGGAGGGAAACCAGTCCCTTTGAAAGGAGCTCTGACGAGCTGGCCTGGTTCTCCAAAACTCCCTTTGTTGAGAGAGTGTCCCGGAGTCGCAAAGCGACCCTGCTTGGGCCTATCCTCCAGAAGCCTGCCCCCTTTGGACTCCCCTAAGTCTTTCACCAACTTGTCTAAGTGCTCTCCAAAAAGCAGCTTCCCCCTAAAAGGAAGCCCGCCGAGGCGGGCTTTGGAGGAAGCATCTGCTGCCCAGTTGTGGAGCCGAAGATAGACGCGCAGCCACCACGGAAGCCATGTTTTTGACAAGCTTCTAATGAGGTCATACTGGCTATCTGCCAGATAAGCCACTCCAGACTTAATTCACGCCGCGTCCCCTTGCGGCCCTACCTGCAACTCCTCAGCCAATTGCAGCTGCTGGGACCACTGCAAGCATGCCCGGGCCACACAAGCCCTGCACACCGAAGCTTGAAGGGACATGGCACTAATGTCGAAGGCTTGTTTCAGCAAGTGTCCACCTTCCTCTCCTGGACATCTTTCAGTGCTGCACTACCCTCCACCGGGATGGTAGTCTTCTTGGTCACGGTTGATACCGCTGTGTCCACTCTGGGTGACTATCAAATCCTTTTCCGCTTCTGGCCAAGGGTACAAGCGCAACATAGATCGCACTCCTCTTAGCCTGGTCTCTGGCTGATCCCACTCCTCTTGTATCATCTGCCAGACCACCCTGTGAACCGGAAAGACAGACTTCCGGACTGCTTGAATCAATGGATCCTCTAGAGCACGCACGTCCAACAGGTAGATCGCGATCTACCTGTAGATCGGAGGGATTAGAGGTAGATCGCCAGCCCCACTTGGCTCCATCTCTCCAGCAGCTCACCCCGGTCACTAGGAGAGAGCTCATGCCGGCAGGTTGTCTGCCGAGGGCTTGCCACCGCTGCTGCTGATCCTTTGCCTGTCTTTTTTCCCTGCCTGCAGGAATCTTGCCTGCGGGTGTATTGGGGGCACTTGTTTTCGTGCCAATAGTTTGTGGGCACCCCAGGGGACTGCTGCCCACGTCCTGTGACGAGACGCCACAGGCCCGGCATCATACCCGGTCTCCTGCCTCTCAGAATCACCCATTCCTGCCCTCGCCCCAACACCCCTTTAAAAGTGTGTTATATACCAGGCGATATCCATTCGCCCGGGCTTTACCTGAATACACTTACCGTATTAGTTGTGTCAGGTGCTGGTCATTGGTCGCTTTATAGTTCACTGAAGGGGAATTTGTAAAAAATTGTTTTCTTGAAGCAGCTGATAATCTTTTTGAAGGATTTAAAAATAAGAAAAATCATAGCTGCTATTCAAGACGTACAATTGTCAAGAAACACCGTCGTGCGGCAAATAGAAAAGATGTGTGGAGACAACTGAACAATTGTTGGAGGATGTTTCAAAATTGTGTTGCTTTCTCACTCCAACTGGATGAATCTACAGACATAAGAGACATAGCCCAGTTACTAGTCTTTATCCGGATGGTTTTTGAAGACTTCAGTGTTAAAGAACTACTACTTGGAATGATTTCTTTAAAAGGGAGAACTACCAGTCAGGAAATATTCAGTTCTTTCCATTCTTTTGCGACAAAGTGTAATCTTCCATTGCATAGACTTGTTTCCATCACTACTGATGGAGGTGAGGTTAACGGTTTCATAGCCCTCTGTAGACAGCATGACGACTTCCCATATTACCACTGCATCATTCACCAGCAAGTTTTGGCAAGCAAGAGACTCAATACAAAGACTGTCATGGACATCCCTTTCAAAACTGTAAATTCAGTTCGTGGAAGATCACTTCAAAAGACGACTTTTCAATCTTACTCTTGATGAAGGGGCAGCGGAAATCATTTCACACACAGATGTAAGGTGGCTAAGTAGGCACAAATTTCTGCAAAGATTTTGTGATTTGCTGAATGAAATAAGACGTTTTTGAAGGAGAGGGGAGATGACCAAGCAGAGTTGGAAGATGAGGAGTGGTTATGTGATCTGGCATTTCTCGCTGACTTTACAGGTGAACTAAGTGATATGAACCTTGAACTACAAGGTAAAAACAAATGCAATGGTGAGATGAGTACCGTTTCATCCTACAAGAGCAAATTTGAGCTAATGACTGACCTTGCAAACAACACTTTTAATCATTTTCCTAATACGCAGGACCATCTGGGACAATATCCAAATTTTGGTTTTCAAAATGAGAAGTATGTGACAGAAATCTGTTCTGTTATCCAGGAATTTGAAAATAGATTGTGACTTCCAAAAAATTGGAACAGTTGTGGAGTACTTGTTATACCCATTCAAAGTAGATGTGGACATTAAAGAAACTGCAGCTATCATCAGTAAAAATTACTCATTGAGCAAGCCATCTCTTGAAAACGAAATATTAACCCTTAAAAATGACATTTTTCTCAAGACCCGTGCTGAGCAAGAATTGTTTTGGAAACTAGCGCGCCTAGAGACAAATTTCCCAACTTGAGAAGATGCAGTGAAGCTGTACACGCCTGTTTCAGTTCAACTTATTCATATGAATCTGCGTTTTCCCATCTGAAAATGACAAAGTACACAACGTTCCAACATGATAGATGAACATCTCCAGGATTCCCCGAGATTGGCCCTCATTCAATATTCACCCAACTTCAAAAAGCTGGTGGATGAAATGCAGGCTCAGACTTCTCACTAATGAGCAAGAGCGAAATATTAAAGGTTGTACAAGATCAGCCTGGATCAATACTTGACCTAAATTTAAACACAAATTACTCAATAAAAGTTAAAGAATAAATGTACTTTCCATTTCCCCTCACAGTTCTTACTGGATCTTCACCTCTTTTTTTTTTTTTGCTTAATTTGCTTAACAGCTGATCACATCCAAGTAAATGACAGAAGGTTCATTAAAAAAATTGGCAGGGGGGGGGGGAGAAATCCTCCAACTTTATTGGGTTAAATTTTAATTTGAAACTTAAATTTTCATGGTGGTAGATCACCAGCACTTTTGGCCGGAAAAAGTAGACCACTACCTGTTCGAAGTTGGACATGCCTGCTCTAGAGCATCCTCGCTCCCTTGTGCTCCTGTGGCCATGTTAAGTACCTTCAAAGATTCTCCAATCAATGCCGGTAACTCCTCCCGGCAAAAAACTCACAATTCTCACCTGCTCTTCCAGAATCTCACCTTCCCTCGAGCTCTTCCTCTTCCCCTTCCCCCATTCTCTATCCCATTCAAGTATCTCCGAATCCAGGGAATGGGCTCTTCCTCCTCTGCTCTAGTCCGCTTGAAAGGAATGTCTGCCTGCGGAAGCTTGTTCTCCGCCTCCTGCTTACGAGGACCTCCTTGATCCTCTTGCTGACACATGCAGAAAGCTTTGTGCAATAGCAGCACAAACTCTGGGGAAAAAACACAAAGACCTCCTTCCACTGAAGAGGTGCCCAGTTGTGGTTGGGAGGGTACCTGCTACCCTGAAGGCAAGGGCGGCAGCGATCCCTCCCCGAGGATCTCCTCCAAAGCTTCCCCTGTTTCCATTGATATGGAAGCTGATGTGATTTGATTTCCACGTGCCTGAAGCTCCTGCTCAGAGGCTGTCTCCAGTGCGCAGCCCCTGCACACTCTGGTCTCAGACACTACACCCCTGCGGGCCCTACAGAGCAGGCACTGTGGGTGAGCAGGCATTGCACCCACACTTTGACACTTTTTTTTAAACCGTATAAAAATGAATCTATTCATTATCTATATCTAACTCAGTATCTCTCTCTCCTATCCTAAAACTATCAGCCTAAAATGCCTCCCACTTCCCTTGCTGAAAACGGCTGATCTTGAGCCGTTCCTTCACCTCCCCCAACAACGCATACCACAGCTCAAAAGCGCACGAAGGCCACAGCGGGAAAAAAAAAAACTTTCAGGCAATCGTGTCCCTGCCATGTGGAGGCGGTCGCTGCGGATCACGCGGCCCGCTTAATACACCCCACTGCCTCTTACCTGCTTCCCCCTGCAGCTCCTCTCTCCGCACTTTCCACTCCAGCGTGGTGATCGCCGCGGTCTTCCCGCCCTCGTGCTCAGCTGCCTCCAGGGCTTCGGCCATGAGGCGGGAGACCGAAGGAGAGGCCCTTCTCAGCTGGGAGATCCAGCAGCACTGAATTAGCCAGTCATCGCTGCAGCGCAAGCACTCTTTTATATTTTGATTATAGATATAGATATATAGATATAAAAAAACAGGCCGAATCTCTGCAAGCCTCCAACAAAGGGGGTGGACCCAGGAAAAACCTGACTAGGCTTCACAGAAAGGGAAATAAATCAAAGGAAGAGGGCAAAGGAAACCCAAAGACCCCTCTTATCCTAATGTCTCTCCAGCAAGCCTTTTCTTCAAGCTTGCTGCTCACTCCAGCTGCTTGGAGACTGAGCAAAAACTGAAGCTGGTGGGTGGTGCCAGTGCTATATATATCCTGATGTCATCAAGAGAATGACATACTCTGTCTGCAAGCTGCAGGAATAGGAGCACAACCCAGAAGAAAGGGACTGACTGGAGAGGCAATTAGGAATAATGGTTTATGGACCTTTCCTCCGGGAACTTGTCCAAACCTTTTTTAAACCCAGCTACACTAACAGCTTTTACTATATCCTCCGGTAACAAATTCCAGAGATTGATTACACTGAGTGAAAAAAAAAATATTTTCTCTTATTAGTCTTAAACAGGTTACCCTGTAGCTTCATTGCATGTCCCCTAGTCTTTACTGAAGATGATGTAGGGAAGTTACCCATGCCTTAAATGGTATATAAAAGGTAATGTATTGGAAGAACTGAAAAATAGTTGTAATACATCGCTATTTGATAAACTGAAGAGTAGCAAATCACCTAGACTGGATGGGTATACATCAGAGGGTGTTGAAAGAACTGAAATATGAGATTGCAGACCTAATAATCATTAAAATCATCTGTAGTACCAGAAGATAGAAGCATGGCGAACAATGTCGATTTTTTAAAAAGGGTTCCAGGGTGATCTGGGAAACTACAAACCAGTGAGCCGGACATCAGTACCGGGCAGAATGGTAGAAACCATTATAAAGAATAAACTTACTGAAAAGTTAGACAGTCATGGTTTAATGGGGAGAAAGCCAAGAAGCAATTAGATCTTACCTGCTAATTGGTGTTCCTGAAGGAACGACAGTCCAGTCCCTTCACTTCTGGGTTGCACAACCCTTCCAGCAGCTTGGAGGCTGAGCCCAGCCTTTTTGGGGATGGAGCGGTATAAATACCACTAGGACCACCCCCAGGCTCCAGTAATCGAATGAAAAAGCAGACTTAATGAACTTCCATTAATGACCTACATAAAATACGTATAACAAATTGTTTTTTTTTTTTTTGTTTTGTTTTTTTTTTAAGGATTAGGAGTAGGAGAGGAAGGATGGATCACGGAAGGAGGTGGTTAACTTGCGTCTGTCCGAGCCGTCCTTCACTTGCACACCTCCCCACAGCACCTGCCTCACGCTCGGTCCGCCGCTCCGCCCCTGACTAATAGACCTTAATGGCTGGCGGAAAAAACCCGGGTGGGATCAGGGACTGGACTGTCGTTCCTTCAGGAACACCAATTAGCAGGTAAGATCTAATTGCTTCTTCCTTATCGCCACTCCAGTCCAGTCCCTTCACTAAACAAATTTCTATGAACAAACTAAAAACCTAACTCCCCTAGGGGATACTTAAACAACCAACCCCCTTTTTTTTTTTTTTTTTATTAAGAAATGGGGAATAGGAATAAAGAAGGAGGAAAGGCAACGGAGGGAGGTGGTATGCCTGATACTTCCAGAGGCGACTTTCTCCTGCCCTCCTTCACCCAGACCTGGTTCCACGCTCGGTCCGCAGCTCCGCCCTTGTCTGATAGGCCTTCAAGTCCGACCAAGCCGCGTGGGATCAGGGACTGGACTGTCGTTCCTTCAGGAACACTAATTAGCAGGTAAGATCTAATTACTTCTTCCTTATCGTCACTCCAGTCCAGTCCCTTTACTTCTGGGATGTATCAGAGCAGTTCAACTCTGGGTGGGATCCGACATACCGGACTGAAGAACCGCAAGACCAAACCGAGCGTCCCCTGAACTCTGTACGTCCAGCCTGTAATGCTTGGTAAAACGTATGCAGGGAGGACCAAGTCGCTGCCCTACAAATATCCAGAGGGGGAACTAGACTGAATTCTGCCCAAGAGGTAGCCTGTGCCTGAGTTGAGTGCGCCCGCAGGCCCCCTGGCACCTGTTTCCCTTTCAGGATATAGGCAGAGGCAATAGCTTCTCTAATCCACCTGGAGATGGAGGCCTTGGCCGCCGCCTCCCCCTTGTGTGAACCTCCGAACTGAATGAACAGGCGTTCTGATTTCCAGAAGGGGGCTGTGAGGGAGAGGTAACGCTTCAACGCCCTCTGGACGTCTAGTAGGCGAAGCTTGCTATCCCTTCCTTCTAACCTCTCGGCCGGAAAGGACGGAAGAGTAACTACCTGGTTCACATGAAAGGGGGAAATAACCTTAGGCAAGAATGAAGGAACCGTCCGCAGGACTACCTTGTCCTTGAGAAAAGACAGAAAGGGGGGCTGAGAAGACAGCGCTTGTAGTTCTGAGACCCACCTAGCCGAACAAATTGCGACCAGAAAAACTGTCTTCAGGGTTAGATCCTTTAAGGAGGCCCTCTTAACCGGCTCAAAGGGTTCCCCGACCAAGGCATTTAGTACTAGGTTGAGATCCCAAGGGGGGATGACCGACCTCCGTTGAGGACGCAGTCGCTTAACCGCCCTTAGGAACCTGGACACATCCGTGTGGGCCCCTAGGGACTTGCCGCAGACCTTACCTCTATAGCAAGCGATGGCAGCTAGCTGGACCCGTAGGGAACTAGGCGCTAGACCTTTGTCAAATCCTGTTTGCAAGAATTCCAAGATCTCAGGGAACGAGGCCGAAAGAGGATTCCTCCGGTGTTCCGCACACCACGCTTCGAAGATGCGCCAAACTCTCACGTAGGAAAGGCAGGTTGAGCGCTTCTTCGCCTTCAACAGCATCGAGATTACCGCTCCTGAATAGCCCTGCTTCAGGAGCCGCGCCCTTTCAATAGCCTGGCCGTAAGCGAGAATCGATCCACGTGAGGCATCCGAACCGGCCCTTGCCTCAGCAGGTCCCTTTTGTAGGGAAGCCGCCAAGGCTGGGCGACAAGTAACCTCACCAGGTCCGCATACCAGGGACGGCGAGGCCAATCCGGGGCTATGAGAATTATCAATCCCCGGTGAGCCTCCACCCGCTGGAGGACCTTTCCGATCAGAGCCCAGGGGGGGGAACACAGAGGAGCCCCTCCGAAGGCCACTTCTGGGACAGGGCATCCAGTCTGTCGGACATTCTTTCCCTCCTCCGACTGAAGAAGCAGGCCACCTTGACGGACGAGAACCGTGCCATGAGATCCATGACCGGGAGACCCCAACGGGCAACTATTTGTCGAAGGTCCCCTGGTCCAGCTCCCACTCTCCTTGGTCTATCTTGCACCTGCTGAGGTAATCTGCCGTGACGTTGTCCGTGCTGGCCACGTGCTGCGCTGAGAGCGCTTCCAACCGAACCTCGGCCCAGTGGAATAGGATGTCCACCTCCTTCTCTAAGGCGGGACTGCTGGTGCTGCCCTGGTGGTTGATGTATGCCACTGCTGTGACATTGTCGGAGAGGACGCGAATTGCTCTTTTCAGCACTAAGGGCTCGAGAGCCTTGAGGGCTAGGACGACGGCCCGCAATTCAAGCCTGTTGATGGGCCATTGAGATTCCAACGGAGTCCAGCGACCCTGAACGAACTGGTCCTCGCAGTGGGCACCCTAGCCTGCCAGACTGGCATCTGTCGTCAACAGTAACCACTGCGGAGGTTCGAGAGGCATCCTGCGATCCAGATTTCTTGGGCACCGCCACCATTGGAGTGCCTGCTTGGTCTGTGGAGCACAGGGTAACTGCATTGACAAAGGATGATGCTGAGGGGACCAACGCCGTAATAGGGCCCGCTGCAAAGGCCGCATGTGTGCTCTGGCCCATGGAACTACCTCTATAGCCGCCGCCATGGTACCCAGGACCTGAAGATAATGCCACGCTGAGGGGCTCCTTCTGTGCAGAAACTGCGTGACCAGAAGCCTTAGGTCTCGATCTCGTTCGTGACAGAAACACTCTGCCTTTGTTGGTGTCGAACCTTGCCCCGAGATATTCGAGTTCCTGGGAGGGAGTCATCCTGTTTTTTGCTCGATTGATGATCCACCCCAGCTCCTCTAGAACTTGGACTACTCTGGCCGTTGCCGAGCGACTCTCCTCTTCCGACTTTGCCCGGATCAGCCAATCGTCCAGGTAAGGGTGCACTAGTATTCCCTCTTTCCGTAGGGAAGCCGCTACTACTACCACCACTTTGTTAAAGGTCCTTGGAGCCGTAGCTAGACCGAAGGGCAGAGCCTGGAATTGATAGTGGCCTCTGGGCACTGCGAATCTCAGGAACTGTTGATGGGACTTTGACTGGTATGTGCAAGTAGACTTCTGTCAGATCCAGGGACGTAAGGAACTCCCTGTCCCTTACGGCTGCTATGACCGAACGTAGTGAGGTACTCTGAGACAGCGATTGACCTGCTTCAGATCCAGTATCGGGCGAAAAGACCCTTCTTTCTTTGGGACCACGAAGTAAATCGAGTACCGACCCAAGCCGTACTGGTCTGGTGGAACCGGGACCACGGCCCCGAGAGATATTAGTCGGGCAAGAGTTGCCTCTATCGCCGCGCTCTTTGTAGGCGAACCGCGGGGAGACTGAACAAAGGCTGGCTGTATTTGCTTTGCGAATTCGAGAGCATAGCCCTCTCTGATCACCTCTAGGACCCATTGATCGGACGTGACACGGGACCAGGCGGGAAGAAACTGCCTTAAGTGTCCACCGACCGGCAGTCCGTCCCCCTGGACCCCCGTTGTCTCATTGCTGTTTTCTAGGGCCCGAGGAGGAGGAAGAGGCACCAAAGCCTCTACCTGCTCCTCGAAACCCTCTAAAACCTTGACCCCTTGAAGGGAAACGGCCCCTGGGAAAGGGGTTTGACCTGGCTGGACGAAACCTCCGGGGATCCCTAGATTGGTTATGTACAGGGGCCAGGGAACGCCCTTGCTTCGGTCTGTCTTCCGGAAGCCTGCCTCCCTTAGATTCGCCACGGTCCTTTACTAACTAGTTTCTCTAAATCCTCTCCAAATAACAGCTTTCTTTTAAAAGGCAGGCGACTGAGGCGTGACTTGGAGGAGGTGTCGGCGGCCCAATTCCGTAGCCACAAATACCACCTAGCCGCCACGACCGAGGCCATGTTCTTGGCCAGGCTTCTAATGAGGTCATACTGGCTATCCGCCAAGTAGGCAGCTCCGGATTCCAGTCTAGCAGCGTTGGCCTGAGCTTCGTCCACGGGGTCCTCCGCTGATTGAAGCTGTTGTGACCATCTTAAGCAAGCCCGTGCTACCCAGGCCCCTGAAACGGAGGCCTGCAATGCCAGGGCGCTAATATCAAAGGCTTGCTTCAGAAGCGTATCCAATTTTCTGTCTTGAGAATCTCTGAGGGCCGTGCTGCCCTCGACTGGGATGGTAGTCTTCTTCGTAACCGCGGACACTGCCGCATCCACCCTGGGAGACTTCAGCAGCTCTTTATCTGACTCTGGAAGCGGATATAGGCGGGTCATAGATCAGACCCTCCTTAAGCTTGATTCTGGTTGATCCCATTCCTCCTGGATCATCTGACGCACAACTCTGTGGACAGGGAAAACTTTGTGATCTCCTGATGGCCTGGATTAGAGGATCTTCCAACGCCTCCTCCTCTGCCGGCGTATCCGAGGCTACATTGAGAACTTTCAGGGATTCATTAATTAATGCCGGGGGCTCCTCCCGACGAAAGACCCTGATTACACGTGATTGATCTTCCTCAGGGATCTCCCCCTCTTCAAGCTCCTCCTCTTCCTCGTCCAACTCCTTGTCGGAGATCTCATCCTCAGGGATATCCTGTGAGAGGGACAGGAGAAGCTCCTCAGAGCTCAGACGGGGGCGCTTAGGCGGAATCACTGGTTCCGGATTGCCTACTCTCGTGGGCTTGGCCAATTTGACCTCTGCCGACGTTCCAGCATCTCCTGACCCCAAGCCCTGCTTACGCAAGCAATAGGCCTTGTGTAGTAACAGGACGAAGTCAGGGGAGAAAAAATCCCTGGCTTCCCCTTCCCCCGTAGGAAGGGGGGAGGGGGGCAAGGGAGGAGTGGATAAATCTGAGGACGTAGAAGGAGGGAGCTGGGAACCCCCCTCCCCTTGTAGGGGATCTCCGGAGCCCTGGGAAGCTTGCGACATGGCCAAGTTAATTTCTTGTTCCACGGATGCAGCCACTGCAGCACAACCTCTGCAGATCCCTGCCTCCGAGGAAGTACCTCGCCGGGTGCCACAGGATGGACACCGAGACTTGGCCGCCATGACCTTGAAAAGGTTACAGGGGCCCCTCCTGAGCTTTGAGGCTGAAACGCTGGGTCTAACCAAGGAGAGACTGTAGCGCTCTGATACAGAGTTAACCCGTTCCTCTATTAAGTGTGTATGCTCTCCACTAGTTGCAAAATTAGCAGTTCCCCTTTAAAGATTGAAACAAAATCTAGTGGTTGGGGCAAGGTACTTCAGGCCGGAAGGACTGGGGTTTCTAGTACCACAGGTGCTCCTTGTGGTCTTGGGCAAGCCACTTAACCCTCCATAGCCCATGTTCCATGTAAAATAGTTATCTCCAAGTTATAATGCCCTGTTCAATGTAATTTCAGTTTGTTCAATGTAAACCGCACTGATGCAGAATAGCGCGGTATATAAGAGAATGTAAATTTAAAAAAAAAAAAAAAAAAAATGGAAACAAAATTAAAATAACCAAAATGAAACCAAAACTAAAATAATTAAAGAAATACACATCCCTTAAAACAATCCCCAGTACTTGCGGTTTTAAGGATTCTTCTGCTGAGATGTCTGGGCCCGACTCCGCGAACTGCCACCGTTGGCTCTACACGTGGTAGGCCGCACCACGTGGAGCCTAAACGAGAGCCGCGAGTCTGCTCACAGCCCCGATCTTCCTTCCAAATGCAGGATCAGGACTGGACAGCGCGATTCCCCTAGAGCCGGAAAGCCGCCATTTAAAACAGCTTCCCGCTGGAGTCGCGGCCTCCGGAGCTCACCCCCACATCCCTCTGCTCCGGGACGGGGCCGGCAGTGAGAATGAAATCACGGCGTTGCCTCTAGCGCTCAGCCACCAGGAGGGCTTCGGCGCGAGGCAGGGCAGGGCTGCAAAGAAATTGTGCAGGAGCCGGCCGGATAAGCAGCAGAGGAGCTCTGCGCGGTCCTCCCCACTGCTGCCTACGGGGAAACCACCTCCGATCCCCGGCCCGTTCAGCCGGGGGGGGGGGGGGGGGGGGGGAGCAAGCAGGAGAATTAAAGGCACAGGACCTGCAACAACTAAAAGGTAAATCAAATAAATTACAAACGAAAGAAAAGTAAAGGTAAGAGTAAATTTGAATTTAAAAAAAAGGAATAAAAAAAAGGGAAGACTCCAGTAAGCCCTAGGCTTACGGAACCCTCCAGCTGCTTGGAGGCTGAGAATACTGGAGCCTGGGGGTGGTCCTAGTGGTATTTATACCGCTCCATCCCCAAAAAGGTTGGGCTCAGCCTCCAAGCTGCTGGAAGGGTTGCGCAACCCAGAAGTGAAGGGACTGGAGTGACGATAAGGAACATGGATTTAGCAAAGGAAAATCTTGTCTTACTAATCAGCTTTGGGTTTTTTTGAAGATGTGAATAAAACAGGTAGACAAAAGGTGAGCAGATTGATACAGTATCTGTATTTTCAGAAGGCCTTTGACAAGGCTCTTCATGAGAAACTCTTGGCAAAATTAGAAAGTCATGGGATTGGAGGCAATGTACTACCATGGAACAAGAACTGGTTATAAAGGTAGAAAACAGAGTAGGGCTAAATATTCAGTTTTCTCAATGGAGAAAGGTGAATAGTGGAGTGCCCCAAGGATCTCTGCAGGGCCCGTTGCTATTCAACATATTCATAAATGACCTGGACATAGGAATGAGTGAGGGGATGAATTAATTAAACCTTACCTGCTAATTAGTGTTCCTGAAGGAACGACAGTCCAGTCCCTTACTTCTGGGTTGCGCAACCCTTCCAGCAGCTTGGAGGCTGAGTCTATCCTTTTGAGGATGGGACGGGATAAATACAACTGGCACCACCCACAGATCCCAGTATTATAATGACAAGTAGCTTTAACCAGAAACCAAAACATTAAAAACAACCAAAAACAGCAAACTAGTAAGTCTCAGGAGTATACCCCCAAGCCTCCCTCTTTCGGCTGTGGAAGGAAGAAAGGAAGGGAGGAGGCGGAAGATGGGAAGGAAGGGACAGAAGGGACCTTGTCCAGAGTTTACTTCACCATGACCTTCTTGGCTAGCTTCAGGAAATCTTATGCTGCTCTTCGGTTCTGACTTCGGTCCACCGCTCTTCACGAACCCCCTGAAATACTCAGATACAAAAAAAACCACACTGGGAGGGAACAGGGACTGGACTGTCGTTCCTTCAGGAACACTAATTAGCAGGTAAGGTCTAATTCTTCCTTATCGTCACTCCAGTCCAGTCCCTTACTTCTGGGATGTAACAGAGCAGTTCACGTTTGGGCGGGTTTCGCTATTCTGGACCGAAGTACTGCCTCACCAAAACGAGCATCTGCTGAACTCTGAACATCCAGCCTGTAGTGTTTGGTGAAGGTATGCAGCGAAGACCAGGTAGCCGCTCTGCAAATGTCTATCGGCGGGACTAAGCTATACTCAGCCCAAGAGGCCGCCTGTGACCGCGTGGAATGTGCCCGCAGACCTCCTGGGACCTGCCTCCCCTTTAGGATATAAGCCGATGCAATAGCCTCCTTGATCCACCTGGAGATAGATGCTTTTGCCGCAGCCTCCCCTTTATGGGGCCCTCCAAATAGAACGAATAAACGTTCCGACCTCCGGAAGGGCGCCGTGCGGGAGAGATAAAGCTTCAACGCTCTCTAAACGTCCAGGAGCCGCAACTTTCCGGCATAACCCTCTTGGCTCCTCTGCAGAGAAGGCCGGGAGCGACACCGACTGGTTCACAAGGAAAGGCGAAATGACCTTGGGTAAGAAGGAGGGCACTGTCCGCAAGACCACCTTATCTCCGAAGAACGAAAGGAAAGGGGGCTGTGAAGACAACGCTTGCAATTCGGAAACGCGTCTGGCGGAGCAGATGGTGACAAGGAAGACCGTCTTGAGAGTTAGATCCTTCAGGGATGCTTTCTTAGCCGGCTCGAATGGCTTCCTGGTGAGGGCATTTAACACCAGATTGAGATCCCAAGGAGGGACCGCCGACCTTTGCTGCGGGCGCAGACGCCTAACCGCTCTTAGAAACCTGGAGACGTCTGCGTGATCCCCTAAGGACTTGCCCCGGAGCTTACCTCTGTAACAAGGGATAGCGGCTAGCTGGACCCGCAAGGAGCTGGGCGCTAGGCCCTTATCGAATTCCGCTTGAAGGAATTCTAGGACCTCCGGGACAGAGGCCAAGAGAGGTTTCTTCTGGCGCTCCTCACACCAGGCCTCAAAGATGCACCACACTTATGTAGGAGAGGTAGGTCGAACGCTTTCGTGAGCTCAATAATGTAGAAATTACCAGACCCGAGTACCCCTGCTTCCGGAGCCACGCCCTTTCAATAGCCAGGCCGTAAGCGAGAATCGATCCACGTGAGGCATCAGGACCAGCCCCTGTCTCAAGAGGTCCTTTCTGCAGGGGAGACGCCAGGGGCGGTCGACCGATAATCTCACTAGGTCCGCATACCAGGGGCGCCGGGGCCAGTCCGGAGCAATGAGGATTACCAGACCTCGGTGGGCTTCCACTCGCTGCAGGAGCCTTCCTATGAGGGCCCAAGGGGGGAATACATACAGGAGGCCCTCCGAAGGCCACCTCTGGGCTAGGGCGTCTAGGCCTTCGGACATCCTTTCCTTTCTTCGGCTGAAAAATCTGCTTGCCTTGGCCGAGGCATACCGAGCCATGAGATCCATGACCGGAGGACCCCAAAGGGCTACTACCTGATCGAAGACCTCCTGGTTCAGCTCCCACTCCCCGTGGTCGATTCTGAACCTGCTGAGGTAGTCGGCCGTAGTGTTGTCCGTTCCGGCTACATGCTGGGCCGAGAGAGCCATTAACTTGACCTCGGCCCACTGGAACAGGTTGTGTGCTTCCTTCTCCAAGGAGGGACTGCTTGTGCCTCCCTGGCGGTTGATGTAAGCCACCGCGGTGACGTTGTCTGAGAAGACGCGAACTGCCCTCTGATGGACTAAGGGCTCGAGAGCCCTTAGTGCCAAGGATACCGCTCGCAGTTCCAGCCTGTTGATGGACCAATGGGACTCCAATGAGGTCCACAGACCCTGGACGAACTGGTCCTCGCAATGGGCTCCCCAGCCCGCTAGACTGGCGTCCGTCGTCAGCAGTAACCAATGCGGTGGTTCGAGGTGTATCCCGCGGGCCAGATTCTGAGGACCCCGCCACCACTGTAGTGCCCTCTTGGTGCGAGGAGCACAAGGTAGTCGCATAGCTAACGGGTGAAGTTGGTCAGATCACCGGCGCAACAGGGCCCGCTGTAGAGGGCGCATGTGAGCTCTGGCCCACGGGACTACCTCTATAGTAGCTACCATGGTTCCTAGCAATTGGAGGTAATGCCACGCCGTAGGGTTCCGTCTGGCCAGGAATTGTTCCACTAGGATCCTTAAGTCTCTTGCCCTCTTTTTGGACAGAAACACTCTTCCTATTCCGGTGTCGAATCTCGCTCCGAGGTACTCTAGCTCTTGAGGGCACCAATTTGCTCTTTGCCCGATTGATGACCCATCCTAACTCCTCCAGGACTTCCACCACTCTGGCCGTGGATGAGCGGCTCTCCTCTTCCGACTTCGCCCGGATCAGCCAATCGTCCAGGTAGGGGTGAACCAATATTCCTTCTTTCCTGAGAGCCGCCGCCACCACTACCATTATCTTGGTGAATGTCCGCGGGGCCGTCGCTAGCCCGAAGGGTAGTGCCTTGAATTGAAAATGACCTTTTGGTACCGCAAATCTCAGGAATTGCTGGTGTGAGCTTCGAACCGGGATATGCAGGTAGACTTCCGTCAGATCCAAGGACGTCAGGAACTCTCTGCCCCTTACGGCCACGATGACCGACTTTAGGGTTTCCATCCGAAAATGAGGCACTTTGAGACAGCGATTGACTTGCTTTAGATCCAGGATCGGGCGAAAAAGAACCTTCT
This sequence comes from Ichthyophis bannanicus, assembly GCA_033557465.1. Classification (NCBI taxonomy): domain Eukaryota; kingdom Metazoa; phylum Chordata; class Amphibia; order Gymnophiona; family Ichthyophiidae; genus Ichthyophis; species Ichthyophis bannanicus. The sequence goes on from CM066035.1 coordinate 858,801,788, forward strand.
TTCTTTGGGACTACGAAATAAATTGAGTATCGACCGGAACCGCATTGGTGCGGTGGGACGGGAGATATCGCTCGAGCGCTCTGAGCCTTGAAAGTGTGATCTCTATCGCCGCTCTCTTTTCCGGAGATCCGCATGGAGACTGAACAAAGGCCGGGAGTATCTGCTTTGCAAATTCGAGAGCATAACCCTCTCGGATCACTTCTAGGACCCATTGATCGGACGTGACCCGGGACCAGGCGGGGAGGAACTGCCTTAAGCAGCCCCCCACCGGCAGCTCTCCCACCTGGACCCCCGTTTTCTCATTGTGGCTTTCTAGGACCAACGGAGTGGGAGGCACTAAAACCTCTCCCTGCTCCCCGAAACCCTCTGAAACTCTGTCCCCTTGAAGAGAAACGGCCCTTAGGAAAGGGATTCGCCCTGGCTGGACGAAACCGTCGGGGATCCCTGGACTGGCTCCGCCCCGGAGCTAGTGCCCGAGCTTGCTTCGGTCTGTCCTCCGGCAGCCTACCCCCTTTAGGATCGCCAAGGTCCTTTACTAATTTATCTAAGTCCTCTCCAAACAACAACTTCCCCTTGAACGGGAGACGACTCAGGCGCGCCTTTGAAGAGGCATCGGCTGCCCAATTTCGCAGCCATAAGTATCGCCTGGCTGCTACCACCGATGCCATGTTTTTAGACAGACTCCTGATAAGGTCATACTGGCTGTCCGCTAGGTAGGCAGCCCCGGACTCCAGCTTAGCTGAACTTGGCTGAGTATCCCCGGGGGAACCCTCTGTCCGCTGAAGCTGCTGAGCCCATCTCAAGCAGGCTCGGGCAACCCAGGCCCCGGAAACCGAGGCCTGTAAGGCGAGAGCACTGATATCAAAGGCTTGCTTCAGCAGCGTGTCCAATCTTCTATCCTGAGAATCCTTCAAGGCCGTGCTACCCTCGACCGGGATCGTCTTCTTTGTCACCGCAGATACTGCTGCGTCCACCCTGGGCGATCTCAGCAGTTCTTTGTCCGGTTCCGGCAAGGGGTAAAGTCTTGACATAGTGCGCACGCCCCTTAAACTGGATTCTGGCTGATCCCACTGCTCCTGGATCATCTGGCGTACCACTCTGTGTACGGGGAAGACCTTTTGGGATCTCCTGACCGCCTGGATCAAAGGATCTTCCAACGCTTCCTCCACTGTAGGAGCGTCGGAGGTCACATTGAGCACCTTGAGGGACTCGATTAGCGCCGGGAGCTCTTCCCGCCAAAACACTCTCAATGCGGGATTGGTCCTCGTCTGGAATCTCTCCCTCTTCGAGTTCTTCTTCTTCCTCTTCTTCTCCCGGCTCCTTGTCCGAGACCTCCTCCTCAGGCGTATCCTGGGAAAGGGGCGAAAGGGGCTCCTCACTCAGTCTTGCGCGCTTGGGAGGGGCCTCAGGGATACCGCTCGCAGCTCCAGAGAACTGATGGCTAGTCTTCCGTGGCCTAGTCCCCAGACTTTCTAGCGTTGGTCCCGAGTCCGCAGCTTCCATTCCTTTCTTGCGTATACAATAAGCCTTGTGCAGCAAGAGGACAAAGTCCGGGGAGAATAGGTCATTGGCACTTCCCTCCTCCGTTGCCGCTAGGGAGAGGGAAGGAGGGGGGGCCGTCACCCCCGAGGTAGAAGGTGGAGGAGAATGGGGTTCCCTTTCCAGAGGGTCCCCCAACGACTGTGCCGTATGAGACATAGCTAGCTGAAGATCTTGCTCCACCGAGACAGACTCTGCCGCACAACCCCTGCAGACTCCTGTCTCGGCTGTACCCCTACGAGTGCCACAGGACGGGCAACGCGCTTTGCCATTCATGTCCTGTTTGCAACTCAAGGAGCCACTTAGCAGAATTAAGAAATAGACCCAAAATTAGGAAATAAGCAACTAAGCAAAATTAAATTAATTAAATTAAATTGGGAATGCAAATTAAAGATTGTGGAATTACTGAGGGAAGGAAATGCTCCCCAAAAAACGCTATATCCTCTCCCTGTCTGTAAACTACCAGGGCGGGAGAGTACTGAAGAGAAAAACAAAAAAACTAGCTTAATTAAGCTAAAAACAAAGTATCCCCCATTACCACTCTTCCCCAGTACTTACGATTTAGGCGTTGAAACAGCGCGCTGTGCGGCGGAAGGCCGCTGTCCTCCGGGGGCTCACACGTGGTAGGCCGAAGCCACGTGGAGCGCTACCCGGTCGGCGTTTCTGCTGCGCTCTCCTTCCTTGTCTGCAGGGATCAATCGGCAGCAGAAAAAACAGGCTTTGGGAGAGGCGAACGGCCCCGACGCTCCTGAACTGTCGGAACCCAGCCGGAGGAGTGGGGTGACGTCGCGCTGCCGCCTCAAGCGCTCAGCCGCCAGAGGGCTTCGGCGCGAGGCAAGGCAGTACTTAGGCGCAGGAGGCCCCAACTGGGGGAAGTGGATTTGCGGCTTTCCCCCCCGCAGTCGAAGGAGCCTCTGTCGGAAGGTTCAGGTACCGTGGAGACCCCAGGCTCCTCTGACCCGTACAAGGCCCGAATTCCTCTTCTGTGCAGGGGGGGGGAAGAGGGGGGGGAAGAGAATTAAAGGAGCAGTTCCCAGGGAAATGCTAAGTCTTAAGGTTAAAGGATGAAATTAAATAAAATAGATTAAAATTAAACTACAGTCAAACCTCGGTTTTCGTATGCCCTGGTTTTCGTACGATTCGGTTTTCGTTGACTTTTTCATCAAGATTTTGTTCCGGTTTTCGTACGTTGTCTCGGTTTTCGTACAGTTGAAAATGGAGCACCATCTTGTGGCCAGAAGTGGGATTTTCTTTATTTTGATTTTCTTGCTGATTGACTGTCTTCCATATTTATTGGCGCTTCTCTTTTACAAGGCAGGCTGGAGCCCCAATTGGGCAGCCGGCCAAGATGGCTGTTCCCACCTCCGCTGCTGGTGGTGATTGCTCGATCCCCGGAGGGGAGGGCAGCTGGAGCAGGCTGGAGTGCGTCCCATATGCCAACAAAAGTCTTCAATAAAGGTAAAAGTGATGTTACATGCTCATTTATCCATTTCATTAGTCATTTATATGTATTTCTCATTGTTTTCTGTATGTAAAAATATAGTTATTCTCTATAAAATGTATTTTTTGTCAATATTTTTGGGTGTCTGGAACGGATTAATTGAATTTACATTATTTCTTATGGGAAATCTTGCTTCGGTTTTAGTCCGTTTCGGTTTTAGTCAGACTTTTTTGAACGGATTAATCATGAAAACCGAGGTTTGACTGTAGATAAATTAAATTAAAGAATGGAGACTCCAGTAAGCCCTTGGCTTACGGAACCCTCCAGCTGCTTGGAGGCTGAGAATACTGGGATCTGTGGGTGGTGCCAGTGGTATTTATTCCGTCCCATCCTCAAAAGGATAGACTCAGCCACCAAGCTGCTGGAAGGGTTGCGCAACCCAGAAGTAAGGGACTGGACTGGAGTGACAATAAGGAACAAATTTGCAGATGACAAAATTATTCAAAGTTGTGAAAATGCAGGAGGATTGTGAACAGTTGCAAGAGGACCTTGATAAACTGAAAGACTGGGCATTCAAATGGCAGATGAAATTTAATGTGGACAAGTGTGAAGTTATGCACCTAGGAAAGAACCCCCAAAACTATGGCTGCACAATGCAAGGTACCACCTTAGAAACCACTACCCAGGAAAGAGATGTAGGCATCATTGTGTGGCAGGTGTAGGCCTGTGATCCACAGTGTCTGACATAAGCAAGCCTAACTAGCTTGACCTGTAAATGAAGCTTGTGAAGAGGCCCATAGGAATTGCACATCCCCCAATATGCTGCTATAGAACTAAGAACTCAGTAAAAGTATTGAATTAGCTTAGACAAGCAGAACAGATGGAAAAATACAGAAATTCATGTTTAAAACTGCTGACAGAGAAGTTCTAGAGCCCTGCTTCTCTGCACGTAGCAACTAGCCCAATAGCCTTGAAAGAAGGAAAGTAACAAGTTAGTGAACTGACCATTGTAATTGGGACTAGAAGGGGGGTAAGCAGGTGCTGAGCCCACTGAAAGAACATAATTGGATAATCATATCAGTACCGGGACCAATAGAAGGGGTACGGGAGGTTACCGGGACCAATGAAATGTTTTTCTGTACCTAGAATGAAGCTAAAGTCTATAAAAGTTGTTGTATTGCCAGAGAACTTTGCTCAGCCATTTTGAATTTTGATTCTGCTTGAGACTTGTGCACAAATAAATGATTTGGACCTTCTGAACAGACTCCTGGTATCATTGGTTGTCTGCGCTCTGCTGCTACATATTCTTGGTGCATTGGCCGGGAAGTTGTGGAATCAGAGTGTATATAGGGCAATATACCACGACATTCCGCCTCTATAGGCTTGGTCCTGCCGGGATCGCGCCCTTCCGACGGGGGCTGCTTCCTGGCGCCGCCGGTCCATTGCATGGGAGGAAGTTGGTCGGACCTCGGCGGGTGCCGGGCCCGGCTGGAGCCAACGCCTCGAACCCGAGTGAGGGGAGTCCGAGGTCCAACTCATGCGCCTGCTTGGGAAGTTTGAGGACCGGATCCGGTGAGTATAGTTTTGATTTGTCGTCTAGACAGATATAGAAAGAGCAGTGCTGCCATTGGAACTTGGAACATGGAAATTGGTAAGAGAGCTTGATCACCTCTCAAAGACGGACCGAGTACCCCCGCATGAGTATTCGCAGGGCGAAACTCCCGTCTTCTTGTATTTTGGTAATTGAACAAGACTAGTCAGAATAGATAAAAACGAATGCATTCTGGGATACGTTGCTAGCATGATTGTGTGAATGAGGTGTGTATGAGAGGTCTGGCAGCACGGACCAAGTGAAGGCGGAACCCTGAGTAGCGCATTTCCTGACCGGGCGACCGCGTTCAGGTCGCAAAAAGGGGGAAGCGATTGTCGTCTTGTCTTATTTGTTTCCCTTATACGTTTCTAGGGCCGTGAGGACCCCTTACCCACGGTCCGCCCTCCTTTTCCCTCCTGTTGTTGCGCACACACATCGAAATGGGAGGGGCGGGGTCTACTAGGAACACTCCATTAGAATGTATGATCGCACATTTTAAAGAGGGATATTCCGGAGATTATGGTATTAAAATGACTGCAGCCCGTTTACAGATTTTGTGTACTAGGGAGTGGCCCGATCTAGACCCTACCTGGCCCCGAGAGGGAACCTTAAATGTAGGAATTATCGTTAGTTCATAGTAGAGTGCGGATAGCGCACCCCGATCAGTACCCCTATATAGATTCTTGGTTAAGTATTTGTGAAGATCCGCCCCCCCTTGGGCGCAGCGCTGCTATGAAGAGCAGTGCAGGATAATGTTAGCGAAAACAGATCATAGTCAGAAAATAAGAAATAAACTGCCTAGTAAGAAAGGGAAAGATAAGAAGTCCAGGAAGAAGCCCATCCTGGTCGATCCTGATTCCCCCGAAGTAATTCCCCGACAGCCTAGAACCCCGGGCCCAGTTAGAGTAGCCCGGCATCCTGCCCCAGAGCCCCGGAGACAGCGGGTGCGGGACCCAACCCCTGAGCCACCTCCCGAAGAGCAGGAAGATGAGCTCCCTTTAGTTGAAGAAGATGATTCTACTGAGACAGAGACAGAGAAAGGCGAGTCAGATTCAGAAACATAAAAGGAAGAAACTGAGAATTCCCCGAGTGAGACTGACAGTGTAGAAGCGACCGCCAGTGTTAGCTTGCCAGTAAAAAGTAAATCCAAGACAAAGCATATAGAAAAGAAAGTAATCCGTGATAAGCCTGTAGAAAAGAAGAAAAAGAGCCCTGATAGGAGAAGTACGAAAATCTTGCTTAGATACCAAAAGACCTCTACTGCTAAAATGATGCCCTTACGACAAGTCCCGGGAATACCTGTAAGAAATGATAATGAGGTGGTAGCGGGACCCCTAAGCTATGTGTATGTCCCTTTCTCTACAACTGATTTGTTAAATTGGAAGTCGCATTATGCCTCCTATACCAATAAACCCCAAGAGCTTACAGAATTAGTGAATACTATTATGGAAACCCACCAACCCACATGGGCAGATTGCAGTCAGCTCCTGTCCACCTTATTTACTACGGAGGAGCGGACACGAATTAGAAAAGCAGTTATAGATTGGCTGGCAGATAACCCTGTAGCTCCCGAACGAGGAGAAGAAAGAATAGACCATCGGAAAGCGGCCCAGAGGCAATTCCCGAATGAAGACCCCCAATGGGATCCGAATACTGAAAGAGGATCCAGAGCCCTAGCCCGTTTTCGCCAAGGCTTCGTACAAGGCCTGAAAAGGGGGGGCCAGAAAGCTATGAACCTTTCCAAAGTTACTGAAGTTAACCAAGGCATAGATGAGAGTCCAGCAGTGTTTTATGAAAGGTTAACTGAAGCATACAGAATGTATACTCCCTATGATCCCGATGCACCAGGAAGTTTATGCATGGTGAATTCTGCTTTTGTAAATCAGTCACAACCAGACATTAGACGAAAATTACAGAAATTAGAGGGGTTTGCGGGCATGAATGCAACAGTTATTGGAAGTCGCTCATAAAGTGTATGTGAATCGTGATAATGAAAGACAGAAAGAATGTGATCGAAAGATGAAGAAGAAAGCTGATTTTCTGGCTGCGGCCATAGTTGAACAGAAAAGGGGAGGTGTCCCTAATCGAAGGAGCAGAGGAAGGGGGCGGGGCCGAGGTGGAAGCCGGCCCCAGCAGCTAGGCGTAAACCAATGCGCCTATTGCAGAGGAGGACATTGGAGAGATGCATGCCCGCAACTCGAAGACGCCCACGAAGATGACGAAAACAATCATCAATGGAAAGAAGAAAGACGAGGCCGTCCCCGACATCGCGGAGGAGCCAATCGAGAGCAATTCCAGCGAGAAAGAGGAGAAGCCGTGCAAGCATTGGCGGCAACAGCCTATGATGAAAATGACGTGGATTAGGACAGACCGGGCTCCAAATTTGCTTTAGGTCTCCAGGAGCCTATGGTCGGAATACAAATAGGAGACCAAGTTGTGAACTTTATGGTTGATACTGGAGCAGAACATTCAGTAGTGGACAAGAAGATAGCCCCATTTTCTACAAAAGCAGTCACCATTGTAGGAGCAACTGGTGCCAAAGCTACAAAACCTTTTCTTCAGAATCGCATATGCAGTCTAGGAGGACAGCAAATAACTCATCAATTCCTTTACATGCCAGAATGTCCAGTGCCACTACTGGGACGAGATATGTTAGCCAAGCTACAGGCCCAAATATCCTTCACTGAAAGAGGAGAAATGCAAATGACAGTTAATTCACAAGCCAAACCAGCAGGAATGCTGCTGCTCACAGTTCCGAGAAGAAGAATGGAGATATTACAGTGATGATTCTGTCCAAGATACCTATTTTGAACAAACCTTGAAAAGTATTGATGCCCCACCTGGAGTATGGGCAGAAGGCAGTCCTCCAGGCCTAGCCAAACATATAGCTCCAGTAATTGTGATCCTTAAGCCTAGTGCTACACCAGTACACGTCAAACAATACCCTCTCCCTAGAGCTGCAATTGAAGGCATCCACCGCCACTTGCAAAGATTACTGGAACATGGCCTATTGAAAGTATGTCAATCCCCATGGAACACCCCACTTCTGCCAGTGAAAAAGCCTGGAACAGATGACTACCGCCCCGCCCAGTGCAAGATCTAAGAAGAGTGAATGAAGCAGTTGAAACTATACATCCAGTTGTACCCAATCCTTACACTCTTCTAGGACTGATTCCTGCTGAAGCCACCCACTTTACTGTTCTAGATTTGAAAGATGCATTCTTCTGCATAAGATTAGCCCCCGTGAGTCAGATATTATTTGCATTTGAATGGCAGGACCCCATCTCTGGAAGAGGGGGCCAACTTACCTGGACACGATTACCCCAAGGATTCAAGAATTCGCCTACCATCTTTAGTGCTGCACTGAATCAAGACCTTTCCAGCTATCCAGTGGCCCCGGGGAAGAGAGTGCCTCTCCAATACGTGGACGATCTGCTGATAGCTGCTGTATCAGAAAGCAAATGCATAATAGCCACCAAAGACCTCTTGCAGTTACTAGATGAAGCTGGATATAAAGTTTCCAGAGCAAAAGCACAACTATGTCAAAAAGAAGTGAAATACTTGGGCTTTCGTATAACCCAAGGAAGTCGGAAATTAGGCAGAGAAAGAAAAGAAGCAGTATGCAGAATTCCAACCCCAATAACCAGAAAGCAAGTCAGAGCCTTTCTGGGAGCAGCAGGATATTGCCGAATCTGGATTCCCAACTTTGCCCAAATTGCTAAGCCACTGTATGAAGCCACAAAAGGAGAAGAAAAGTCGCCACTGGAGTGGGGACCTGAGCAGGATACAGCCTTCAAGACATTGAAGGAAGAATTGATGTCATCACCAGCCCTTGGACTACCGGATGTTCACAAACTTTTCCACTTGTTTGTACATGAAGCACAAGGAAATGCCTTAGGCATGTTGACTCAGAAATTGGGAACGACCTGTAGCATACCTATCGAAACAATTGGACACTGTGGCCAAAGGATGGCCACCCTGCCTGAGAGCAGTTGCAGCTACAGCTTTGTTGGTGAGTGAAGCAGACAAACTCACACTAGGACAGAATATACGAGTCACAGTGCCACATGCAGTCCTTGCTCTTATGGAACAGAAAGCAAATCATTGGCTCACCAATTCCCGAATGTTGAAATATCAGAGCATGCTGTGTGAAAACCCACAGATACAATTGGAAGTGAGCCATGCCTTGAATCCAGCCACATTGATACCTATTAGTGAAGAACTTCCAGAGCATGACTGTATAGAAGTCATGGACACTGTATTCTCAAGCCGACCTGATCTGACAGATGTGCCCATAGACAATCCTGACCAAATCTATTATGTTGATGGAAGCAGTCTCATCATCAATGGATGACGCTGTGCCGGATATGCAGTAGTCACTCAACATGAAGTTGTTGAATCATCAGCCCTAGCCTCAGGCACATCAGCCCAGAAAGCAGAATTAATAGCACTTACCCGAGCGCTACTACTAGGTGAAAAACTTGTGTTAAATGTATATACAGACTCTAAGTATGCCTTCACCACCTTACATGCCCATGGAGCTCTCTACAAAGAAAGAGGACTCATCACATCTGGAGGAAAATCAGTTAAGTATGGCCCTGAGATACTGATGCTACTTGATGCAGTATGGGCCCCAACTCGGGTAGCTGTCATGCATTGTAGAGGACATCAAGCAGGAAAAGGAGAAGTTGCCCGAGGAAACAGATTTGCAGATGCCTCAGCACGACAAGCAGCTATGACAGGACAAATTTTGCCACAAGCCACGCCAATGCAGGCAGCATTGTTTCCAGTACCCTTGAACTCATGGACACCACGATATACCACCAAAGAATTAGACTACTACTGTAACAGAGAAGATGGAGTACTGAAAGATGGGTGGATTGAACTGCCACCGGCAGAGGACAGTCAACCCCCAGGACAAATAGTAATTCCCGAATTGTTAGGACCAGCCTTTGTCAAAGCTTTTCATGAAGCCACACATTATGGGAAGACTGCTATGGAAAAAGCGCTTAGACCACATTTCTACATTGCCATGTTACCAGCCCTATCAGCCTCAGTAGCACGCCAGTGTCAAATTTGTGCCAAAAATAATGCCAAGCAAGGTCCTACACCACCACCTCGAGTTCAGTCAGGAGGTGTAACCCCCATGCACCACCTGCAGATTGATTTTACTGAAATGCCGAAAGCCAGTGGATACCACTACCTATTAGTATTAGTTTGTACTTTCTCTGGGTGGGTAGAAGCCTTCCCGACCAGAACCGAGAAAGCCAGAGAAGTCACTAAAGTGTTATTGAGAGAGATTGTCCCTAGATTTGGAATTCCAGCAGTAATAGGGTCAGACAATGGACCCTCATTTGTTTCTCAGGTTACTCAACAGTTAGCAAAAGCTCTACAGATACAGTGGAAACTCCACACTGCATACAGACCCCAGAGTTCAGGAAAAGTTGAGCGAATGAATCGTACCTTGAAAGCCCAAATGTCTAAGCTTTGCCAGGAGACACACTTGAAGTGGCCCCAAGTGCTCCCAATAGCTTTACTTAGAATACACTCAGCTCCTGTGAAGTCAACAGGTTTTTCCCCTTTTGAAGTTCTGTATGGTAAACCCCCACCAATAGTGCAAGGAATTAAAGGAAGTCTAGCCCAAATTGGTTCAGAAATAACCAGGCAAGAACTCCTAGCTCTTAGTTTTGTTCTGCAGACTCTCCATGCGTGGATCCAAGACCAGTTGCCTATCAACTTGACTGAACCCCTGCATCCCTACCAGCCTGGTACCTTGGTGTGGATCAAAGACTGGAAGAAGACACCGCTGGAACCCCATTGGAAGGGACCGTACACCATCATCCTGTCTACCCCAACTGCAGTAAAGGTAGCGGAGATCGACGCCTGGATCCACCACAGCAGAGTCAAGCCCGCAGCAGCTCCAGAACCTGAGCAGTGGACCGCGGAACAGCATCATGATGCACCTTTACGAGTTACTCTGAGACGGCAACCAGCAGCGTAGACACTTTGTCACAGTGCCTTGCAGTAGCCAAGTCTTTCGAAGAGGATTGCTGTTTTCCATGCAGCAACAGTTTTGTTTCAACGAACCCAATCTACGTGTGATTTTGCACACTGCTTTGATACTACATTGATTAACCATACTTCAAAAGCCAACTGAAATTGCTAAGTTGGTTACTGTGTGATGGACAAATGGAAATTACACTAACCTGGTAATTGTAGTTCCTGGAGGGTCCAGTTTAGTCCTCCAACATCGGGTAGTGCTCCTCCTCCTGCAGCCTGGAGACTGGACCAATCAAGTCTTCTGTAGTATATATGCAGACGGAGCTCCCAGAAGCCCCCAGTGTACTAGTAACAAAGCATACTTAACGAAGCAACACATTAGATTAATATACAAAATGACATAATGAAAATGACATAATTAAAGAACAATTTGTTTCCCCCCCACAAAAATATCCAACTTTCTCCCCAAACGAGGAAGTCAGAACACTGTATTGCACTGGAACCAACACCCCAGAAATCAAAATACAGCTCCGTATCAGAAATCTCAGGAGCTGACTGAACACCTGAGAAAGGAAGAGCCATAGCCAAAAACGCGGCTGCAAAAAAGGTTCGAACGGCAAGAGGAACCGTCTTATGATCCACCGTTCGGAAAGCGCACCGCATTTTTATAACAGATAGTCGGGAGGGAAGGAGGACTAAACTGGACCCTCCAGGAACTACAATTACCAGGTTAGTGTAATTTCCATTTCCTGTTCGGTAATCCAGTTTAGTCCTCCAACATCGGGATGTAACAGAGCAGTTAAGACCGGGCGGGATCTTGCCATCCGGCGCGCAGAACCGCCGAACAAAAGAGGAATCCCGAGCCGCTGACACATCTAAACGATAGTGTGTACTGAAAGCATGCAGAGACGACCAGGTGGCCGCCTTACAGATATCTGCTGGCGGAACTAGGCTATACTCCGCCCAAGCGGTCGCCTGAGCCCTAGTGGAATGATCCAGAAGTCCCTCCGGAACAGACCGCTGCTGCAACAGATACGCAGACGCGAACGCTTCCTTGAGCCATCTTGCAACGGAGGCCTTAGCCGCCGCTTCCCCTTTACGTGCACCACCGAAGAGCACGAATAACCGGTCAGTCTTCCGAAAAGATTCGGTAGCCTTCAAATAACGACGAAGTGCACGACCCACATCGAGACGGTGAAGACTTTTGTCCGCCGACCCGACAGAGTGGGAAGAAAGAACTGGAAGAAACACTGCCTGATTCACATGAATAGGGGAAACCACCTTCGGCAAAAAGGAAGGGACCGGGGAAAAAGACAAAAAAGATTCTCGGCAGGACAACGCATGTAGATCTGAAATACGCCGTGCCGAACAGATGGCTACAAGAAAAACCGTCTTCAGCGTAAAATCTTTCAGAAACGCCCTACTCAGGGGTTCAAAAGGTTCACGAACCAGGGCCCGCATCACTAGATTCAAGTCCCCCGGAGGAACGAAAATCCTGCGGGAGGGCCGCAAATGAAAAACAGTCGTAAGAAAACAACGTACGTCCGGATAAGAACCGTGGAGACGGCCTAAAACTTTGCCTCGATAACAAGAGATAGCCGCCAACCGGACTTTCAGGGAACTAGCCGCAAGGCCCTTATCAAAAGCAACCTGAAGAAACTTAAAACGACGGAAACGGAAACCGTCGCCGCCCGGACTCCACGCCGGGAGCACCAGTCTTCAAAGATTCCCCAAATCCGAACGTAAGTAAGAGAAGTGGACGTTTTCCCCGCCCGCAGTAGGGTAGAATCACCGCGGGGGGAGTAACCCTTCTTTTTCAGCCGAGCCATCTCCATGGCCAAACCGTAAGCGAGAATCGACCCACTTGGGGCATCCGCAAGGGTCCCTGAAAAAGAAGATTCGGCAGCGTGGATAGGAGCCAAGGAATGCCGTCGCTCAGCCGGACCAGATCGGCATACCAGGGCCACCCAGGCCAGTCCGGGGCCACCAGTAACACTCGACCCCGATGGCCCTCGATGCGCTGAACGACCCGGCCAATCAGAACCCACGGAGGAAAGACAAAGGCGGCCGGACGTTGGCCACGGCTGAATGAGAGCGTCGAGCCCCTCGGACATACGCTCCCTTTGCCTGCTGAAGAAGCGTCCTGCCTCGGCCGATTGAAATGTCGCCATGAGATCCACGAACTATTTGCGCGTAAACTTGCGGGTTTAGCTCCCACTCTCCGGGGTCCACCCGCACTCTGCAGAGAAAATCGGCCTGAACATTGTCTGCGCCTGCAATAGGCGCTGCCGAGATGGCCGGAAGACGAGACTGCACCCAATTGACCAAGGCCATCGCTTCTGATTCCAGGGCCATGCTGCCGGTGCCCCCTTGGCGATTGATGTAAGCTACGGTGGTCGCAATGTCCGAGAGGACTCGCACTGGCCGGTCGAGAACTAGGGCTTTGAGGCCAAGAGGGCTAGCCGCACCGCCCGCAATCCGAGGCGGTTGATCGACGAAGAAGTCTCCAGGGGAGACCATTCCCCTTGAGCGAAGCGGGTCTCGCAGTAAGCCCCCCAGCCGGTTAAGCTGGCATCCGTTGTGAACGGAACCCAAAGTGGAGGCTCCAGGGAATCCCCCACGCCAGGTTCTCGGAGGAGAGCCACCACCGGAGTGATCGGCGAACCGCCCTTGGGCAAGTCAATCTCCTGTTCAACGAGTCGAATTGGTTGGACCAACGGCGCAGCAGAGCACTCTGCAGCGGGCGCATGTGGAAGCGCGCCCAGGGCACCACCTCCAAGGTTGCTGCCATCGTACCGAGGAGCTGTAGCTATCACCATGCAGACGGAGCGGGCATCCCCCTGAAGAGTCGGACAAGACACCGAATGCGGTGCTCCGGCAGGCACACCAAGCCCCGTGCTGTGTCGAGGCTCACTCCCAGATACTCGAGATCCTGAGTCGGGCACAGACAACTCTTGCATTCTTTCACCACCCAGCCGAGGGACCGCAGCAGAGCCACCACCCTGCTCGTGACGTGCACACACTCCCGACTGGACTTTGCCCGAATCCACCAGTCGTCGAGATACGGATGGACCAGGATGCCCTCTGTGCACAAGGCCGCCGCGACCACTACCATCACGTTTGTGAAGGTGCGGGGGGCCGTGGCGAGACCAAACGGCATGGCCGGAATTGGAAGTGGCCCCACGGAAGAGCGAAGTGGAGAAACCGTTGATGAGACGGCCGGATGGGAATGTGTAATGTGGTCTGCAGCGGCTGTGGAAGATCTTGCAGCAGGGGCTCTGAGGAGGGGGGAGATAAGGTGCTGAGGGACCCAGCTAGCAACGCAGTGGGTATGGGGAAAGCCTCCGGGATGCAGCGTGCAGGTGTAACACAAGCAAGCTATTAATGTACCCTTCGGCTGATTACATTTCACATATAATACAGCCAGAGAAAAAAGCATTGTAGAGACTTAAACCACCTTTCCTCTTCTTGTGTGGGGTTTCATTTATTTTTTTTTTATTTTTATTTTTTGCATTTAAAACAAAAAGCAAGGAAGGCTCAGGGAAACCCAAGACTGTTTAAGAAAAGGATTTTGAAACTCCACGTGCCTCCACAGCATGATTAAGTGTGTGGAAACTGCTGTTTAGAGCTGTTTCCTCTAAAAAGAAACACTGAAGAGAAAAACAAAACAGCCGCTGGCACCGAAAAACTGTCAGGTATTTGCAGAACTGAGAAGGGAACTGTCAGTCATTCACTGTGCTGGCATAGAGAAACTTTCAAGGTCAGGGTAAGGCAATTACAGTGACTGAAAGTAGGGAAATTAGAGTGGGATCCCTCCGCAGCCAGTCAGACCTCCATGGTAGGGGCTGAAAGGTGTTTCTGGGGAGGGATGTAGAAGCTCAATCCAGCCATAGGAAAATTACAGTGAGCATGCTTAATTAGGCAGAGCCCAAAACAGTCAGGATCCAAAACACTGACTTAAAACCTCAACCAAATGGTATATTGAATAAGACAGGTACAATAATCAGTAGGACGTACAAAGTAACCCGGCTGCAGTTTGTGGACCAAAAAGTCAAAGTAGGCACTTCCAAACTCAGGGGCAGCCGGTCCGGATACAGCTGAAAGCATCCCAGAGCAGCTGAGGCAAGGAAGAAAAAACAAAAACAGAGTACTCACAGTTTTCTTACAGAAAATGATACCTGAACTTCCTGGAGGTATTCAAACTCTCGTGGTAAAGACTCAGTGCAGCGTAAAGCCAATGGAGAGCTCCCCCGAAGCCAAGCTCCGGAGTTCCCAAGTTCCTCAGGGGAAGCAAGATGCTGGGGGAAGAGCAGAGCTGATGCCTGAGGTCCCTGTGTTTCTTCTGACAGCCTATGCAGCGTAAACCTGAATAAGGCACAGGGAGAACTAAAAAGAAATAACTGCGTCCCGCAGGAACAGGCATTTAACAATATTCCCCATAATAGGTAATGCCTCAGCCAGCCTTCTTTGTTGGGCACAGTGGGGAATGGAAGCCATGAGCCCTGCACCCTTCGTCAGTGACTCAGCATTGTACTGTGGCTCTGAATTGCATACTGTTCTCTATCCATGCCTTCTGTACTTTTTATCCATTATGTTCATACATAGGCAGAGAAAAAAAAGTAACCTCTGCACAACTGACATCTAGCAAGTGTTGTGGAAAGAAGAAAAAAACTGAATATAGCTTTTAGAAGCCAGCAGAGAAGTAATCTGGCTTCCCGCCAAAAACCGAGGCTCATTAGCTATTCAAAATGGCCACCAGCAAAAATAAAACACCAAAAGAGTGAATTAAAACCCCCAAAAGCTAAGGAATTAAACTTAAAAAGTCAAAGAAGAAGGTGGGAGGGTTGCAGGCATGAGAGAAATGCCTAAAATCGCTGAAAAATCAAGAAAAATCAATCGAGTTACCACAGAGCTGCAAACAGCAGTGGGAGAAGACATTCCAGGTCTGAAGAAACTGCAGCACAGCTCTTGCAGATGCCAGAGTCAGTCATTGTACCTCTGCGGGACCCACAAATCACACATTGAGGTTTGGCAGCCATGCTAAGGCAACCTGCTTCCAGGGGGAAAGAAGGAAACAGGAACAGGGAAGCCCACAGCAAAGGGACTAACCGTATTCAAATCAGTACAGCTTTAAATTTAAAACTTTTTTTTTGGTTTTTTTTTTTACAGAAAACAAAATACTCCCCAGAATCCTAGGGGTGCCCTGAGCAAAATCGCCAGCAAAAGAAACCCCAAAAATGCCAGAGGAACCCGTGCACAAGTGTTAAAAAGTGCCCTTAAAAAGCACACTTTAGAAATCCAAAATGGCCGCCGCACTTTTCCACCCACAATAAAAAAAGGCGCGAAAATACAAAGGTAACCAAATAATATGGAAAAGAAAGAAAACAACCCTCTAATACAGGGCAAGCGAAAAAAATCAAGAAAAAGTGCAATTTGGAAGCCAGGGGAGCCGACAGAGCCTCTGACAATGCAAAAAAACAACAGAGCTGAAAAGATAAAGCAAGGAAAATTCCTACCAGCTCAGTGAACAGCAAGGAACTCAGCCAACTTCTCCAAGTGACAGGCAATGCTGTAGCAGGTATGGCTCTTCCCCGAACAGTCTTGGGGAGAGCTCAACCCAGGTTTCAGATATTCCCAGGCAGGAAGGCAGGAGCCCAATGCAGGTCTGGCTTCCCCCAGGATGTCCCCTGTGGCAATGCTCTTTTTTTTTTTTTTTTTTTTTTTAAAGATACAGCTACCTAGCAAAGAAATGGTAAATAAAGGACCCAAAATAAAACCCCAAAAGAACTAACTAGTGTTGCTCCTTCAAGTGTCACTTAGTGTGCCCAGAAAGGGCACAGAAGTCTGCAAGCTGCAAGGAGACTGGACACACTGGGGGCTTCTGGGAGCTCCGTCTGCATATATACTACAGAAGACTTGATTGGTCCAGTCTCCAGGCTGCAGGAGGAGGGGCACTACCCGATGTTGGAGGACTAAACTGGATTACCGAACAGGAACTTGAGGATCTTCAATCAACACTCAGCACCCGTTGAAATTGCTTTATTAGCGCACGGGACGAAGAAAAGATCGTCGTAGTCAAGAGTTGCAAGCTGAGGATTCAGAAGAACTCCAATCAACATGTATCTTTATCTTTGCTTGGCCCTGGTTGCTTGTTTTGGAGGTTTTGAATTGACTCATGCTTTACCTCCATGCACTGCTTGCATTACTTCTACTCGAAGTGGACTAAAAGTAACTCAGACTTTGATTTATCATTCTCACTATAAATGCACTGGTAAAGTGACTCGGTGTAGTTATAACACCACTGAACTAAATGTTTGCATTAAAGGTAACTCCAGAGTATGCTATAACCCGCATCAGAACCCATCATATTATACGTTGGAAATACGATGGAATGATGCAGACGGACCTATAATTAATGCTACCCGACCACTTAAAGATGCTAGTATACCTGCTGTTTTATATTTTGATGCATGTGATGTTATAAACAGAGATAGTCGTTCCAGATGTGGTACCTGGGAAAAAGCTTATCGTAATGATCATAAGTATATGTGCCCAGAAGGTGCCACGGGATGGAGAAAGTGTACTGGTAAGAAAGAGTCATATAGTACTGCCCCAGCTGCAGATTACTATTGCCCAAATTGGGAGTGTGTTTATGCTACATGGAATACTGGTATTACAGATGAACAGAGAGACAAACGAGTTGCCACTTTGACTAAGTCAAAAACAGATGACAAATGTAAGAAAGGTGCTTGTAACCCTTTGCAATTAAGGATCCGTAATCCTAATGCATGGAAACAAGGATACAAGTTTGGTTTACGTATTGCAGGTGGAGCAGTAGATCCAGGAACCATTGTGTATATAAGATTGAATACTCAAGCCTACAAGTCATCTAAATATCACATCCATAACACTTTCTATGAAGCTATGCATGTAAATAAGTTCGAAATTCCCCATCCATCCCAGAATTTGTTTCTGGAATTAGCTGGAGCAGTAGTATCCAGTCTAAAGATTTCAGATTGTTATTTCTGTGGCGGAACCCAGATGGGTGATCAATGGCCATGGGAGGCCCAAGAATTGAATTATTCTCTGACTTACAATCATACTAAATTACACAAGACTACTAGCGAATGGGTGTTAGCGCACTCAATTGTTGGACGTCTTTGCTATGCTAGAACTGGACCGCAGTTCACCCAACAGGTAGGACAGCTGGTCTGTCTTAGCCAGAAGTTCTATAATGCCACTACCAAGACGACATCATGGTGGTCAGGAAGTAAAGAGCCTGAACCTCCTAACCCATTAGCCAGATTTCCTGAACTTGCTAGTTTATGGACTAACCTTGCCAAAACTCATGCTTGGCAAGCCCCACCTGGCCTATATTGGATCTGTGGGAACCGAGCGTATGCTCAACTCCCATCACACTGGGGAGGAGCATGTGTCTTAGGGACCATCAGACCTTCTTTCTTTCTCCTACCCACAGAGCATGGAGAACAATTAGGGTACCCAGTGTACACTACCCACAGACACAAAAGAGCATTGCGACAGAAGAGAGCACCCCTCCAAATAGGCAAATGGGAGAAGTGGGAGGGTGATGATTGGCCACCAGAAAGAATTATTGAGTATTATGGACCTGCCACCTGGAATGATGATGGTATGTGGGGCTATCGAACTCCAGTCTATATGATTAATCGTATTATTCGCTTACAAGCAGTAGTTGAAATAATAACTAATGAAACTAGCCATGCTCTCACACTTTTAGCTAGACAAAGCACCCAAATGCGCACTGCCATATACCAGAATCGTCTAGCACTTGATTATCTGTTAGCAGCTGAAGGAGGAGTATGTGGTAAACTGAATCTAACCAATTGTTGTTTGAAAATAGATGACAAAGGTCAAGTAGTTGAAGAAATTGCTGAAGATATGCGTAAACATGCTTATGTGCCAGTACAGACTTGGCACCCACTAAGATTACCTAACTGGTTTGCTAACCTTTTCTCATGGCTAGGAGGACTGAAGACTTTTCTAATACTAGTATTACTAATTGTTATTTTCCTATTGCCATGTATAATCCCATGCTGTATGCGTTCCATACACAGTGCTATTGATAGTACAGTAGAGCGAAAGACCGCAACTAAGATAATGGCTTTATATCAATCTCGTCCTCCTGGATATAGCCAAACTCCTCTAACCTCAGTATAATTATTTTAAAGTGATTAAATTCTCACACCTTATTAACTAATAGGGTGAGATTAATCAAAGGGGGGAATGTGGCAGGTGTAGGCCTGTGATCCACAGTGTCTGACATAAGCAAGCCTAACTAGCTTGACCTGTAAATGAAGCTTGTGAAGAGGCCCATAGGAATTGCACATCCCCCAATATGCTGCTATAGAACTCAGTAAAAGTATTGAATTAGCTTAGACAAGCAGAACAGATGGAAAAATACAGAAATTAATGTTTAAAACTGCTGACAGGGAAGTTCTAGAGCCCTGCTTCTCTGCACGTAGCAACTAGCCCAATAGCCTTGAAAGAAGGAAAGTAACAAGTTAGTGAACTGACCATTGTAATTGGGACTAGAAGGGGGGTAAGCAGGTGCTGAGCCCACTGAAAGAACATAATTGGATAATCATATCAGTACCGGGACCAATAGAAGGGGTACAGGAGGTTACCGGGACCAATGAAATGTTTTTCTATACCTAGAATGAAGCTAAAGTCTATAAAAGTTGTTGTATTGCTCAGCCATTTTGAATTTGATTCTGCTTGAGAGTTGTGCACAAATAAATGATTTGGACCTTCTGAACACTCCTGGTATCATTGGTTTGTCTGCGCTCTGCTGCTACAATTGTGGATAATATGCTGAAATCCTCTGCCCAGTGTGCAGTGGCAGCCAAGAAAGAATATAGAATTCTAGGAATCATAATAAAAGGAATGGAGAATAAAACCAAGTATATTATAATGCCTCTGTGTCGTTCTATGGTGCAACCGCACTTTGAATAGTGTGTGCAATTCTAGTCGCCGTATCTTAAAAAGGATACAGCAAAATTAGAAAAGATAAGAGAGCAACAAAAATGGTAAAGGGGATGGAAGGACACCCCTATGAGGAAAGGCTTAAAAAGGTTGGGGCTCTTCACCTTGGAAGAGCAACAGCTGAGTGGGGATATGATAGACATAAATTAATGAATAGTAGAACAGGTAAAACACAGATCGATCATTTACACCACCAAAAAGTATAAAGACTAGAGGACAGGCAATGAAGCTACAACGCAACACCCATTCAAGTCTAATAAGAGAAAATATATATTTACTCAAGACAGTATCAAACTCGGAAATTCGTTGCCGGAGGTTGTAGCAAAAGCTGTTCGTGTAGCTGGGTTTTAAAAAAAAAATTTGAACAAGTTCCTGGAGAAACGGTCCATAAACCGTTAAAGAGGACCCAGGAAATCCACCGCTTACTCTGGGACAAGCACTTGTGGAACCTGTGTACCTTTTTGGGAACTTGACAGGTTCCTGTGACCTGGATTGGCCATTTTTGGAAGTGGAATACTGGGCTTGATGGACTTTGGTCTGACCAAGTATGCTATTTCTTATGTTCTTATAAGGATGCATCTGCTGACCTGTTGCACAGCCACAAAAAACAGATGCCTGGTCGCTATCACCAATGCCATGGTCTTAGACAAGGCTCGCACCAAGTCATAAAACGTATCTTCCAAGTAAGCGAAGGCCAACTCCAACTTTGCAGCCTCTGCAAGTGGCTGTTGGGACCCTGTATCAGACTCTGGCAATGCTTGAGCCCAGTGCTCATTATCACATACACCCCACAAATAGAGGCTTGTAGCACCAGAGCAGTGTTCTCAAAAACCTGGTTCTGCAGGGTCTCAAGCTTGCAGTCCTGCAGGTCTCTAAGGATGCTGCTCCTCCTATCAGAATGGTCCTTTTCTTCAATGCTGCAGGCATCAGGGCATCCATCTTAAGTAACTTAAGGAGGTCCCTTTCTACTTGTGGTATGGGGTAGAGCCCAGCAAAGACACAACCCCCTCCTGAAGTAGCCTCAGGGACTTCCCATTCCATCTCAATCAGCTGCTTGATGGCCCAATGCACTAGAAAAACCCTTTGGGAAGTCTTAAGGCTCTGCAGTAGAGGGTTCTCCAGCGGCCCCTCTGCAGTAAAAGGAAGGCTGTTCAATATTCAATTCTGCCAGTGAGTGGGCAATCAGTTCTACTAATTCCTCCTTCCAGACCATCCAAACAATATTTTGGGTCCTCGGGGAGGGGGTTGGGGGAAGAAGGGTGAATT
Source organism: Ichthyophis bannanicus (assembly GCA_033557465.1). NCBI lineage: Eukaryota > Metazoa > Chordata > Amphibia > Gymnophiona > Ichthyophiidae > Ichthyophis > Ichthyophis bannanicus. Next base: position 858,822,646 of record CM066035.1, read on the forward strand.
TCCCCCTTTTCTAGTTCAGGATTGGTGGACTCTCCCCTCAGATCATAAGGGTCCTCACCAGGATCTTCTGAAGCCTCTGACTGAACCGATCCTCAGTTCTTCCAGAGCTCCAGGTCCAGGTGCTGCCCTTCAGGCGCACACAGTCTCCCACCGCCCCCCCCCCCCCCATCTGAAACATGTTTACAAGACAATCCAGGCAAAGCACTCCTGAGCACCCCCCAGAATCTACAAGCAATAAAGGAGGCCCCCTGCTCCCGTTTGAGGCAATAAGCTTGATGCAGCAAAAGAATGAAATCTTGAGTAAATGGTAGCCCGGGGGGGAGCACAAGGAGGGTAAATCCAGACCACCACCACCACCCCCCACCACCCGAATGCAGTTGAAATGGTTGCTGAGCGCTCCCCAGGCAGCATGGGCGAAATGGAGAGAGCCGATAAAATGTCCACAGTTCCCGCCGAAACCACAGAACCTACTGCCCTTCTGAAGGCTGCCCTGCCGCTCCAGACATTCGCCCAGGTCTTCTTTCCTCTCCTCCCCAGGTTACCCCTGCCCCCACAGCTGCCTCCTCTGTGGTCCAGCCATCCCTCTCAGATTCTGCAGAGGCTGGCCACCGAAGTGGAACCCCTGTGGCTGCCACAGGCTGCACATGTGCTCTTCTGTTGGCATGGCTACAATACATATCCCTAAGGAACACACCCAAAGTTGCTCACAAAGGAGAGAAAGAGGGAGAAACGACTCGCCGCACATACTGCAGGACCCAAACCTCCTTTGCACTCTAACTTGCTCTTCAGCCGGAGCACACCGCCATGCAGGACGACAGCTCACCAGTGATTCAAACCCCATTTTTTTTTTCTTTTTTTGACGGCTCATAGGAGCTCTTCTCTCAAAAGGATCTCCCCTATTTGGATCAAAAGCTTCATCCGTCAGCGATCCGAGGAGAGAGGAGGAACCTGGTCCACCAGGTGTGCACCCCTATCAGACCAAGCCAACTCAATGACTCCGGTATGCAGAGTCGAGGCAGCCAACCAACCACGCTTAGACTGTGTACCTGCACAGAGAACTTAAGACTGTCAGGCCAACTGAAGCATACAAGAAAAAGCTCTGAAATAACTCACTCATTCTTGATTGATTTCTCCCCCCCCCCCCAAAAATGGCCTTCAGTAGAGTCAAGACGGTGCAGGATCTCCTCACAGCTACTAGAGACAGATACTACTCATGGAAAAGATGCAGGAGCTCTTCTACCATGACATCAAAGGTTCTGACATGCTCAGTTTCCAGCTGCTTGGAATTTGTGTTTTTTAAACCAGGTAAAACACAAAAAAAGCACACAGACCCAGAAGCCTAACACAACCAGGTCGAGAACCCGAAGCTGAGCACGTACCATCTTGTACACGTCCATCCAAAAACAAGCTCTGCAAAACCACCACCACAAGAGCTGCCTACAGAAACATACCCCCAGGTGGTCTGGAGGAACCCCCAAGAAGGAAAATTAGCAGGTAAGGTCTAATTTCACCTTCCACTATGTTAGGGTGTATCAATTTTGGAGAAGTCAATTTTAAAAAGCACTAGTGAAAAAAGGTGCAATTTCATGTGGCAAAAATCAACAACCAGCTTTAAATTGTGTAATACCTTATTTACATACCTGTAATTTCTAAGAAATTAAACATATTTCAGTAATTTGTGTATTTTTGTGTAAGTGCTCTGATAAAGAGAAATTAGACTTACTTGCTAATTGTTCTATGAGGAACTTCAGTTCAGTCCCGCACTTCTGGGTAGTGTACCTCTCCCAGCAGCTTGACGACTGAGCATTTCATCTTTTGGTGACACCTGTGTACTTATGCAGCTGGCACTGCCTACCAGCCCCAGTACCTATTGACAAAGCAGACTCACAGGAGCAAACAAACAGTAGTTAAAACATGCACAAACACTTCCAAGCCTAAAGAAACTAACACCCCTCTACACCCTTGGGAAGGAAACCCGCCCCCCCCGCCCCTCCAGGATGAGGAAGCCTACCTGTTGAGCGCCCAAGTAACTCCAACCAGTAGGGAGCCAGAGACCAGACAGCTCCTCCGGTCCGCGCCCCCCCCCCCCAAATGCCAATTGCACCCCATTCCCCCAGCTCTCCCTGACCACTTCCTCCATCAAGGGATCCAGCTTCAGGACTGAGGTGCTCATAGATTATTCCTAATCGTACTCAGGGAGGGTTCCAGAAATGGACTGGAGTTCCTCAAGGAACAATTAGCAGCAGGTAAGTCTAATTTCTCTTTCCTTATCGTCCCTCCAGTCCAGTCCCACACCTCTGGGATGTATCAGAGCAGTTAAACTCATGGGAGGGGCCCACACCCCTAGCCTGAAGCACTGCCGATCCAAAACGAGCCCCCCCCACCACCTGGACATCCAGGTGATAATGCTTAGAAAAAAGTATGAAGCGACGTCCACGCTGCCGCCCTACAGATCTCCACCAACTGAACTAAACTATACTCCATCCATGAGGCCCTCTGAACCCTTGTGGAATGCACCCTTAGCCCTGCCGGCACTGCTTTACCCTTCAAGATGTAAGCCAACGAGATGGCCTCCCTGATACATCTGGAAATGGAGACCTTGGCTGCCGTTTCACCTTTGTGAGGCCCGCTAAACAGAACAGCCAGCTGGTCCAATTTCCAAAAGGACGATGTCATTTTCACATTGGCTGGGCCCACATCCTTGTTCGCCAAAGCTGGTAAGGAAACCACCTGGTTCACATGAAAAGCAGACACCACCTTGGGCAAAAATGAAGGTACCAGACACAGAACTATTTTTTCCTTTTAGAAGGAAAGGAACAGCTCCTGAAGCTCCGAAATCCTGCGTGCCTAGCAAATCGCCACCAGGAATACCGTTTTCAGAGTCAAATCCTTCAGAGAAGCTTGACTCAATGGCCCCCCAGCCACTGCCGTGAGAACCAGATTGAGATACCAAAGTGGTACCACCTCTCTTCTCAGCGGCCGGAGGTGGTTCACCGCCCTTAGAAACCGCAGCACGTCTGGGGGCATACCTAACGGCACCCTGTGGACCTTTACACTACCCAGGGGTGCGAGACTGGACTGGCAGAATGATCAGGAATAGTTTTTGTGTGTTTGCATTGTAATTAATGCCTTTTGTGCCTCAATTATCAAAGTCTTACTTATTTACCCATATACAGAGTTTCATTTTCTCACAGGTTTTCAACATAGCATAGTCATAATGATAATCTTATATTGAAAAATGTCCAAAAGAAAAACAAGACTGCAAGTTTGAACTCATTTACTTCATTTGGTGGGATCAGGCAGAGAACTACTTGTAGCTGAACTACCAACTGTCGGGGATCTCATTAGATACGGGTTGTATTTGAGAAACCTCAGTGATCAAGAGACATAATTACAGCACTGAAACTGAAACGACCTAACAACTGGATTACTTGCTCAGTGGTACAAAGTAAATCCAGTAGTCTTGTTATAAACAGCCTCATTAGGATTAAAACAAAATAAGAATCCACATGGGAACAAGCCAGCAAAGATTTGTGGGCAGAGCAAAACTGAAGGAGAGAGACAGATTTATGGAAAAGCTCGAAAAACTGATGGACATACTTACCTGCATGTGAGAGATAAAGAGTTGCACTGATGTGGGATGCAATTCTGCCTGTGTTAGTGCCTGTGACTGCAGAGAAGAAGATTCCTGTGATCTCATTAGCCTTTATAAAAAGTCAAAGAGAAAGTTGGGAGTGTTGGACCTCATCATATTGGACCAGTTGACCTCCTTGAGAACAGAAAACAAGAACTACAGAAGGAAAGGCAGGCAAAAAGGAAGGGGAATGAAGAAAAGCAGAGAATGAAGAGTGAAAAAAAGAACAGCAGAAGACCAAGAGATGAAGATATCTGTGCTTGAAGTAGAACGGAGATTTGGATAACGTGGCAGAAGAACCAATAGAGGACGCTCCTGCTGCTCTAGAGAAAGCTAGGAAGAGGCCAAAATATAATACAGAGGATATAACCAACTTAGCCCTTGCCAGTTTATGACACCATACTGGACTGAGACAGACAGCAGAAACTGCTACTGCTGCCTGGATTGATGCAGGACTCATCACTCACTTGAACATTGTTTTGATGATTGATTACAAGGTGAAGAGGGCTCAAGTGAGAATGATGAAAAAACTGGGAGGTACAGTTTGAAGAAGAAATGCAGCAGAATGGCATCAACTGCATTTTCTTCGATGGTCGTCATGATGATACCAGGCTCATGTTAAAGGCAGAAGAGAATGGCAAATGTATCCAGGTATGGTAAAAGAGGAACATTACAGTTTGTATGGAGCCAGGAGGTTTGTTCCTGCAAGAGCAACTAAAGAGAAGACTCATGCAGAAATAATTGCTGATAATTTGGTTACATGGCTGAGAGAAAGAGGAGCAGGCAAAACTCTTCAAGCTATTGGAGGTGATTCCTGTAAACACTGGTTGGGATGTTAGCAGGGAAAAGAATCCTACATGAAAAAATTCAGGCAGTATGTCGATTTGCATTTAAACTAGAAGGGGGTGACGGATGGGGAAGGTCAAGTTCTGGATGTCACCCCTGCAAAAGCAGAACAGAAACAAATGATAAATTACACTTACCTGGTAATTGTAGTTCCTTGAGTGACGACAGTTCAGTCCTCTACCTATGGGTTGTCAACCTCATCCTGCAGCTTGGAGACTGGCATGTCAGAATCATGACATCACTGGATATAGCCTGCCGGACACTCCCATCAGCCCCAGTGTGAACTATTAAAGCAGACTCAAAGGAGCAACAAATAAGTAGCCATAATAACAATCCGAAACGTAAACTGAACCATCGTCTTAGCTATCTAGGCAAACCTTTCTTACACCCTACCCTGCTAAACACTCAAGGCGGCAAAGGAAAGCGTGCCAACAAAACAATGACTAAATCAGACTTACCTGTAATTCGTGACATTGCGCTACTGATCTGATACCATCTAAGACTCCCGGGTGGGATTGAGGACTGAACTATCATCACTCAAGGAACTACAGTTACCAAGTGTAAATCATCATTTCCTTATCGTTCCTCCAGTTCAGTCCTCTACCTCTGGGATGCACCAGAGCAGTAATCAATGGGAGGGGCCCTTCAAGCCGGCACGTGATACCGCCGATCCGAAACAGGCATCATTCGCAGCTGCCACGTCAAGATGGTAATGCTTACTGAAAGTATGCAAGGACGACCAAGTCACCGCCCTACAAATTTCTCCCGGTGGAACCAAACCGTGCTCCACCCAGGAAGACGCTTGCGCCCTGGTGGAATGAGCTCGCAACCCCACGGGAACCGACCCTGAAGAAGATAGGCGGAAGCAATCGCCTCCCGAATCCATCTTGCAATGGAAGCCTTCGCCGCCGCTTCCCCTTTGCGCACACCTCCGAACACAAACAACCGATCAGACTTGCGAAATAGCTCCGTCACCTTCAGATACTGCCGCAACACCCTCTTCACATCCAAACGGCACAAACTGCGGTCCGAGTCGCCTCCTTCTAGCGAACCTAGCACTGGCAAGGACACCGCCTGATTCACATGAAAGGGCGAAACCACTTTAGGCAGAAAAGACGAAACTGGCCGCAGCACCGTCTTTTCTCTAGAAAAGGACAAGAACGGCTCCCTACACGACAACGCTTGCAACTCCGAGATTTGCCTAGCCGAACAGATTGCTACCAGAAATACGGTTTTTAACGTCAAGTCTTTTACCGATGCAACAGTTCAAAAGGCGGTTTGGACAACGCTGCCAACACCAAATTGAGATCCCAAGGCGGAACCATCACTCTACGTGACGGCCGCAACCTAGCAACCACTTTGAGAAAGCGCAACACATCAGCATGAGCGCCGAGACCAACCCCCTGTATCTTGCCACGATAACAGGAAAGAGCTGCCAACTGTATTCGCAAGGAACTGGTTGCAAGACCTTTATCAAATCCATCCTGTAGAAAATCCAATATCGAGAGGATGGAAACCGTAGACGCCCGAATCTGTCGTCGCGAACACCAATCCTCAAATATACGCCAGATTCGAACATACGCCAGAGATGTAGACCGTTTCCTTGCTCTAAGCAACGTGGCCACGACCGACAACAAATAGCCTCTCTTCCTTAGCCTGGCCCTTTCAATGGCCATACCGTAAGCGAGAATCGATCCACTTGCGCCATGAAGAGAGGCCCCTGCAACAATAGATCCGCCCTGGCCGGTAACCGCCAGGGCTCCCCATCTAGGAAACGCACGAGGTCCGCGAACCACAGACGCCTCGGCTAGTCGGGTGCCACCAGAAGCACCCTCCCCGGATGAGCTCCGATCCACTGAACCACCCGGCCGATTAAAGCCCACGGAGGAAAGACATACAGAAGGCTGGACAACAGCCACTGATGCAACAGGGCGTCTATGCCCTCCGACATCCTTTCCCGCCTTCTGCTGAAGAAACGGTTGGCCTTTGCAGACTGGAAGGTCGCCATTAAATCCATTATCGGCCTCCCCCAACGGCAAACTATTTGTGCAAAGACGTCCGGATGCAGCTCCCACTCCCCTGCATCCACCCAGACCCTGCTGAGAAAATCGGCCATCACGTTGTCCTTTCCGGCGGTGTGCATCACCGAAATCGTCGACAGCCGACTCTCTACCCAGGCGAACAAGTCCGCCTCTTCCTCTATGGCCGCACTCCCTGTGCCACCTTGGTGATTGATGTAGGCGACTCACTGCTCGACCTGCCACTAACGTCTCGAACGCCTGTAGTTCCCTGAAAACCACTCGGTGCTCCAGACGATTGATCGACCATGCGCTCTCCAGAGGAGACCAAAACCCCTGCGCAAACCTGCTCTCGCAGTGGGCTCCCCAGCCCCCGAGGCTGGCATCTGTTAACAATGGAAGCCACTCCGGCTGCTCCAGCAGCATTCCGACCGCCAATGACGTCGGGAGCAACCACCACTATAGAGACTGTCTGACCTTGAAGGGGCACAGAAGCTGTTTGCTCAAAGAATCTGTCTGGTGCGACCACCGGCGAAGAAGTGACCTTTGCAGAGGCCTCATATGAACCTTGGCCCACGGAACCACCTCCAGCGTCGCTGCCATGGTCCCCAGCATGCGCAGATAAGTCCATGCCGACGGTGCCGTCGTGGCCCGGAATCTGCAAACCAGCCACCTGAGAACTTGGGCTCGCTTCTCTGGCAAACACACCTTGCCGCTCTTCGTGTCGAACCGAACCCCCAGGTACTCCAGGTTCTGAGACAGTTCCAACTGGCTTTTGGCTGGATTGACCACCCAACCAAGACTCTGAAGGAACCTTACCACTCTGCTTGTTACCTGAACACTCTCTGCCTCGGACTTTGCCCGAATTAACCAATCGAGGTACGGATGTACCAAGATTCCTTCTTTGCACAATGCCGCCGCTACCATCACCATGATTTTGGTGAAAGTTCGCAGCGCTGTCACCAACCCAAAAGGGCAACACTTGTAACTGATGGTGTCCAAGGAAAAGCAAACCTCAGAAACTTCTGATGAGCTGACTGAATGGGGATGTATAAGTACGCTTCCGTGAGATCGAGCAACATCAAGTACTCCCCTTGCCGTACTGCCACAATGACCAACCGCAAGGTTTCCATCCTGAAATACGGAACCCGCAGGCAACAATTTACGCCCTTCAGATCCAAAATGGGCCGCACAAAATAAATGGAGTACCGACCCACGCCATACTTGACCTCTGGCACCTCTATGACCGCCCCTAATTGTAGGAGCCATCGTAACGTACTGCGAATCGCCAAAGTTTTCTCTTGGTCCCTGCACGGAGACATGACGAATGAATCCCGCACGGGACGCACCAACTCCAGCACTCACTGATTGGATGTCATTTGGGTCCAAGCAGGAAGAAACTCCTGAAGCCTCCCGCCTATCGGAACTCCTCCCACCGGGACCAGACGCAATTCATTGTGGCTTCCATGTCGCTGAAGCAGGGCTTGAGGAGAAACTCATATTTGCTCCTCGAAAGCCCCGGCCCCGCGAGGAAACACGTCCTCTCTGGGAGCCTCAGAAACGCGACGTGCGAAGTCTCTGGAAATCCCGAAACTGGCCCCGAAAGCCTAGCCCGGTCTTCCCCTGTTTCGGCTTATCCTCTGGAAGCCTGCCACTTTTGGTCTCCCCGAGGTCCTTCACCAATTTATCCAGATCCTCTCCAAAATAGCAATTGCCCCTTAAAGGGCAACTTACTAAGGCGGGACTTAGATGAACCATCCACCGCCCAATTTCTCAACCACACCGACCTGCGGGCTGCCACTACGGACACCGTACTATTCGCGAGCGCCCTGATCAAGTCATAGTGGACTCCGCTAAATACGCTGTTCCGGACTCCAGATGGCCCAGCTCCTTGAGCTCCTCTTGGTCCAGGTGAGGCGAAAGGCGAAGCCGCTGAACCCAGCGCAGGCACGTCCGTGCCACCCAAGCTCCACAAATGGACGCCTGCAAAGACAACACGTCCGCCTCAAATACCTGTTTTAGTAGGCTCTCAACCTTACGGTCTTGTGCATCTTTCAATGCTGCACTGCCTTCCACCGGGATAGTGGTCTTTTTTGTAACTACCGCCACATCCACACGAGGCGAGCGGAACCTCTCCTTATCCTTGTCAGCTAGGGGATAAAGCCTATTCATTGTACGTATCCCTCTGAGCCCCACTTCCGGCTGATCCCATTCATCTTGGATCATTCTGTCGACTACCCGGTGCACCGGAAACACCACCTGCGTTTGCCTTACTGCTTGAATAACCGGGTCCTCGAACTCCTCTTCACTGGTGGACTGAATCGCAAGATTCAACATCTGCATAGATTCAGTGATCAGCACTGCCAGCTCCTCTCTCCGGAGGACCCTTATGATCTTAGCCTGATCCTCGGGTTCTGGGATCTCCCCTTCTTCCAGATCCTCCAACCCCTCTTCATGCTCCCAGTCGGGATCCTCAACTTCTGGCCAATCGCCCTCCGCGGACGACAGCACTCGAGTCCTTGCCCTTTTAGGTGCCCACGGACCCGCACCCCCCCCCTCAGCTATGTCCAGCTGCTGAGAAAGGGTAGAAAGAGGCCACGCTCCCAGCATCTTGCCCTGCCGCCGCAAGCAAAAGGCGTGGTGCATCATTAAGATAAAATCAGGGCAAAAATCCCCAAGATCAGAGGATCCTGGGGCAGACAGAGCCCCCGAGGACCCTGCCGTCTCCGCCAACGCGGACCCCTGCCCAGCCAACACCACCTGCGCCTCTGGGAGCTCTTTGGCATCCATCTGTTGCTCTACCGTGGAGGATAGCGCTACGCAGCCACGGCAAACCCCGGAATCAGCTACCGTGCCTCTCCGGGTGCCGCAAACCACACACTACGGCCGTGCTGCCATAAGGCTGAAAGAATACGTATATACTCTTACTTTTAAATAACCACTTTGGTTTGTTTTTCTCTTCTTTTTTTTTACGTGGAAAGTCAAGGGTAGCCCCTTTAAATTGTTAAACTTTAATTTTTTTTTCTTTAAAACGATCCTGTCAGAGATACCCTCATTTAAAAAAAAAAGAAAAAAAAAGAAAAAACCTACCCCGATCTCACTGCCGGCGTGGGAGACACCCCCCCCCCCCCGGGAATTTATTGCCCACCGCCGAGACCAAGAAACAAACCAAAGAAAAATAAACCAAATAAGCCTGCTTTAGAGCAAGCAAGCAACGGTAAACGGAACAAAAAAAAATCTCCTCCTTTCCTCTGGCTTCGCACGCGCTCCCCTCCAGCCCGGCAGCCACGCGGCTCCCTCACGCTTCCCCAAAATGGCCACCCGCACTGGAGAGTACAAAAAGGGCGCCAAGCAAACGCCGACTTGAAGCCTCAATGTCTGGCCTAGCTCTCACAATCGAGAGAGGCTGTAACCGGTTCCCCTCTTACCGGCCAAGTCTCCACAGCCCATAGCTGTCTCCTGCACCGTGCGGCACCCCGAAAAGCCCAAGAGTGCCACCGGCAGAATTACTCACAGCTTCTCGTCGCTCTAGTCAGCACACCGCAGTAGCGACTCCTGCTAGCTCCACGGAGGGAAGTTGCCAGTCAGGGAGGAGAGATGTCCCAGAGAAAGGAATAAGCGAGATTACTGACAGTTAGTACACATCTAGGCAGGGGGCAGCCAAGAAAGATGCTTTTCAGCCTTTTCCTCTTGTTTACCTGGTTTTTTTTGTTTTGTTTTTTAAAAAGGCACAGTGCCCCAATATCAAATGTAAGGGAAACAAATTAAATCCACAGAAACTAATCTACTCTATACTACAGGCTCCTTATCTGTTCCTCTAGTGAGCCCCAGACTAGGCTCACGATGTCCTCCTGCTGCATGGAGACTGGTCACACTGGGGCTGATGGGAGTGTCTGGCAGGCTATATCCAGTGATGTCATGATTCTGACATGCCAGTCTCCAAGCTGCAGGAGAAGGTTGACAACCCAGAGGTAGAGGACTGAACTGGAAGAATAAGGAACCACACTTTTAAACACCACATCAAAAGCAACTGGGAAGAACTGGATAGAATAAAATCAATGCAAAACACACACACAAGCCAGTTAAATGCTGGAAAGCAATGAGCACAAATGCTCGAAGCTTAGCCAACAAACTTCCTGAACTGGAAGCACCAATGGTGGAAAAGGACTTTGACATTGTGGCCATTACAGAAACATGGTTTAATGAATCACATACCTGGCTATAATCTATTCAGAAGAGACAGAGAAAATGGAAAAGGGGGAGTAGCCGACTTGTATGTCAAAAGCAATATTAAAGCTACTGAAATGCAGGGTGCATGGGGAAAAAAAGAAGCGCTCTGGATCGTGTTGGAAAGAGGAGATGGCACTGTCATCCATACTGCTATAATCTACAGACCTCCGACTCAAATTGAGGAGATAGATAACGAATTGATTATAGATATTGCCAAGATAGCAACAAAGGGGGAAGCGATCATATTAGGTAACTAATCTACCCGATGTGGATTGGATTACTCCTTCTGCAAATCTGGAAAGAAGCAAAAAAAAAATTGTGGACGCTATCCAAGATGCGTTACTTAGATAAATTGTGATGAAACCAACCAGGGGAAGCTCAACACTGGATTTGGTGCTCACCAACAGTGATAGTGTGTCAAATGTCTGGGTGAGTGCCCCTGTGAACAACAGTGATCATCACACGGTGTGGTTTGAGATAAAAGCCAAGGTGCAGTCCAATCATAGCAAGCTCAAAGTCCTAAACTTCAAAAACACTGACTTCAATAAAATGGCCAAGTACCTAAAGGAGGAGCTGATAGGGTGGAAGAGGATAAGGGAAGTGGAACTGCAATGGGCTAAACTAAAAAGGGGCAACAGATAAATATGTAAGAAAAGTAAATAAAAACAAGAGGAGAAAGAAACCTATTTGGTTTTCCAAAGAAGTGGCTGCTCAAATAAGGGCAAAAAAAAGTTTTCGCAAAATTGAAAAAAGCTTGCAAACAGAACACAGAAATGAATACAGGATCAAACTCAAGGAGACAAAAAGAGAAACAAGGATAGCAAAATCAAAGGCAGAGGAAAAGATGGCTAAAGATGTTAAGTGCGGCAACAAAAACACTTTCTTCAGGTATATTCGGGAAAGGAAGAAGATCAGAGGTGGAATTGAGGGACTCAGAAGTGCTGGGAACAGACTCATGGAAAATGACACTGAAAGCAGAACTACTAAACAAATACGTCTGCTCTGTTTTTACTAAAGAAAACCCTGGAGAAGGACCACCTGTGACTCCCAAATATATAAATGGGAATGAGGTAGATACCACACCATTCAGAGAGGATGAGGTGTTAGAACAACTTGCAAAACAAAGTGGACAAGGCCGTGGGACTGGATGGGATACATCCCAGGATACTGAAAGAGCTCAGAGAGGTACTTGCAGGGCCGTTAAAGGATGTTTTCAACAGATCCTTGGAAACAGGAGAGGTTCCTCAGGACTGGAGAATGGCTAACGTCGTACCTCTACACAAAAGTGGTGACGACAGGGAAGAAGTGTCAAACTACAGGCCCGTGAGCGTTACCTCGGTGGCAGGAAAAATAATGGAGACGCTCCTGAAAGAGCGAGTAGTGAACTTTCTCAAAACCAGCGGATTACAGGATCTGAGGCAACATGGTTTTACCGAGAGACGATCTTGCCAGACAAACCTGAATGAGTTCTTTGACTGGGTGACCAGAGAACTGGATCAAAGACACGCGATGGATGTCATCTACCTGGATTTCAGCAAAGCCTTTGATACTGTCCCTCATAGGAGACTTATCAATAAACTCAGTAGTTTGGGGATGGGTCCCAAGGTGGTAAATTGGATCAGAAATTGGTTGACTGACAGACAACAGATGGTGATGGTAAATGGAGCTCACTCAGATGAAAGGAAGGTGATTAGCGAGGTGCCTCAGGGTTTGGTCCTAGGCCCAGCACTGTTCAATGTATTTGTGAGTGATACTGCTGAAGGACTGAATGGAAAAGTGTCTTTTTGTAGATGACACAAAAATTTGCAACAGACTGGACTCCCCGAGGGAGTGCTTAACATGGAGGGATCTGCAAAAGCTGGAGGAATGGTCTGATGCTTGGCAATTAAGATTTAATGTGAAGTACAGTGTCATGCACTTGGGTAGCAGAAATCCAAGGGAAATGTATGCGATAGGGGGTGAGAGGTTGGTGCGAACCGAGCAGGAGGAAGTCCTCGGTGTGATTATTTCTGTAGATCTCAAAGTGGCGGCAAAAGCCATGAGGATGTTGGGCTGCATTCGAAGAGGAATGACCAGCACCACTGGTGAGGCCTCACTTGAAATACTGTATTCAGTTTTGGAGACCGTATCTTGCAAAGGATGTAAAAAGAATGGAAGCTGTTCAGAGGAAGGCGATCAAAAGCCTTATGAGGAGAGACTTGACCTAAATATGTACACGTTGGAGGAAAGGAGAGATATTATTCAGACCTTTAAATACTTAGAGAAATAATGAACAAAGAAACCTCTTCCAGAGACGGGGAAGCTGTAAAACTAGAGGGCATGACATGAAGCTGCATGGTGGTAAATTGAAAGGCAATGTCAGGAAATACTTTTTTACTGAAAGGGTGGTGGATGCTTGGAATGCCCTCCCGATGGAGGTGGTGGGGGCAAACAGTGAGAACAGTGGATCACTTTACAGCAACAAGATTAAATCAAAATAAACTGAACCATCTAATTCTCAACAAATAGGGGTGTCCTACATGAAGCGATTGGGGGGGGGGGGGGAAGAGCAGCGGGTTCACCCCTAAACAAAGAAACAGGGAAGTGTGAAGACATGGGGAGGGGTGCACCTGCTCCTGGTGGGTGCACCACTAAGCAAAGACATGGGTAGGGGTGCACCTACTCCTGCCATATTGCTGGGCAGACTAGATGGACCATACTGGTCTTTATTTGCCATCATTTACTATGTTACTATGTTGAGGAGAAGCTACAAAGAAAGCTGGTGTGGAATGTCTGTATCTGCACACATGCGAACTACCAATGAGGCATTTGGGGACTGCTTTAGATGGCAAGACATTAAGCAACAACAAATGGGCAGGTCCCATAGGAAAAATTCTGGATGCCACTATTGAAATGGAAATAAATCCTGATTTTACTAAGATCCTCAGCTCAGCAATGAAGTGATCAAAGACTTAAGCACAGATAGGTTATGGCTATAAAACTGTAACTGCCATTAGAACAGGTGTCTTGCCAAAGAATCTGGCTTTGTTAGAAAATAGGACCCGAGTCACATAGCAGATGTCTTACAACAGCTCTAAGGTTCATGAAAATATGGATTTCCAAGCAAAACCTGAATGGAAAGAATCTGGAAAAAAAAAAAAAAAACACACCCCTACACAAACCTTAATGTTTGTAGAGTTCTGCGTTTGGGCTTACATGGTGAACTGGTTCAATATAAAAATAAACAGCAACTGGACACAAGGTCCCAGGCATCTCTTTTTCCAGCTACAACTGTTGAAAGAACAGTGCAAATAGGTAAGAATGATAGTCATGCCTACAGCGAGTCTGTTCTGCAAGCTATGCTGTGCAGCAAAGAGGAACAGGAGAGAAGAGATGCAGTGGAGAAGATACTGAAAGTCAGAGGGGAAAGATGAGAAGACCAGCTTGGAGACAGCAGTGTGAGACCCAGGAAAACACCATCTGTCAACACCGAGGCAACTATGCTCACCCCATTACTTGATTGGAGCCAGAGTCTCTAAGCCTCCTCTTAGCTGTCCCATGACAACAGCAGGGATCAAGGTATCACAGACCAAGTCCATAGAAAGGTGTATAAAAATAACAGAGGCTGCTGGTCATGTGTACAATCAGGAGAGGAGGGAACATTATATTAGGGGTCAAATAGTCAGTAGGGAGCTCATGAGCCGAAACAGAAGCAAACAAGATATGTCTTCTTTCCTGGATTTTGTTACATTTAATGTTATTTAACTGCATAAATGACATTTTAAAGACAATTATGTGGCTTCGGGGGGTGTTCAGACTATCTATACATTCAAATGAATATTACTTAATTTCCATATATTTCAACTGTGATTTAATGTGTAAGACTCACTTTAAGCAGCTTTAGATTCTGAATGCAAAACTGCATAACTTGGTCACTAGTAGTTTGGAAAAATAAGAATCTACCCCTAAAATTGACATGCCCTAATGAGACGTACCAAAGAAGTACTAACCATGGTTGGGAGCAGAGACTCCAGCCTATAACGCCTTGGTCCCAAACTCCATGCCCTGCCAGGCCTGTATACCCAGACAGTAATGTCTCAAAGGAAAGAAGGGACAACCAGGTTGCCACCTTACAAATGTCCTGGGGTGGAATCAAACTGAACTCTGCCCAGGATGATGCCTGCGCTCACATAGAATGTACCCACAAGCCCAAGGGTACCTAGCGCCCTTTCAACAGATACGCTGATGCAATGGCCTTCCAGATCTACCAGGAAATAGATGCCTTAGAAGCCACCTTGCCTTTGTGAGGGCCAAACAAAGAGCCTCTCCAAGCATTGAAAGGCCTAAGTCACCTTGAGATATCACTTGTGCCCTACAGATGTCCAACTTAAGAAGACTAGCCTCCTCAGAGTCCCACAATTCAGAGAATAATGGCAGGGACACCACCTGATTTGAGGTGGAAACTGGAAACGATCTTATACAAATGGAAGGCACCAGACAGAACCATCTTCTCCTTAGAAAGAAATCAAATAAAAGCACCCCGCAAGAGATTGCCTGAAGTTCAGAAATATGGCAGGCCGAGCAAATCACTACCAGAACACTACCTTCAAGGTAAAATCCTTAAACGTGGCACTCACAAGTGGTTCAAAGGGAAGTGCCTCCAGGTCTGAGAGCATAAAATTGAGATCCCATGAGGGGTGACCACTGACAGACACGGAAGGGGTGAAGATGTTTCACCCCGTGCAGAAAACTAATCACATCAACATGGGCTGCCAAAGTTTGGCCCCTGAAGCACACCAAAACCTTCCCCAGTCCAGCCTGCAGAAAAACACCAGTATGATCAGGGAGCAAGTCCCCACAGTGCTCCCTGCACCAGGCCTCAAAGATACGCCAAACCTACACATAGGCTAGGGACAACCTTCTGTGGCTATTAATAACCTGGGACAAGTAACCTCTTTGCCTCAGCCGAGTCCTCTCAAGAGCCAAGTCATAAGCGAGAACTGTGTGAGCAAGTCCTCATATACCAGCAGCTACAACAGCACCACAACCGGGAGCAATCAGCGCCACTCCTCCCAGGTGAGCCTCTACCTGCTGCAGGACCCAACCTATCAGCGGCCACAGGGGAAATACAAAGCAGGACCACCCTCAGTCAAGGATGAACCAGGGCATCCAGCCACTGACATATGAGTCATGAGTAGACTGAAGTAGCACTCAACCTTGGCATTTGATTGGGATGCCATTGAGTCCATCACCAGCTACCCTCAACAAGACAAGCCACCACTTGCTGAAAACACCGACTGACAGTGTCCACTCCCCAGGATCCAGGGAGGTGTGACCGAATCTGCTTAAACATTGGCCCTACCGGCCATATGGACAGCCGACAGTGCCAGCGAGTGGGCCCCCGTCTACTGTAGCAAGGGGATCACTTCTGCTGCCACCACTGCACTCCAGGTGCCACCTTGTCAGCTGATGTATGCCACCATTGTGGCACTGTCAGACAGCAGCCTTACCGCCTTGCAACAAACATCAGGAACTCCAACGCCAGTCGCACCACTCGTATTTCCAGGTGACTGACCAACCATTGGCTCTCTCCACATGCCACTGACCCGAGTCACCGGAGACAGACAATGTTTGCCCCTATCCGTCAGGCTGGCATCATGGTCACCACCACCCCCCAATCCAGAGATTCCAGGAGCATGCCCACTGCGAGCTTGTCCAAAGTCAACCACAAATACAGGTTTACTCGAACCGGCTCCTGAAAAGAAAGGCAAACTTCCATGGACTGCCATTGAAGGCATCACCACGACAGAAGGCCCCACCTGCGGGGCCCTCATGTGCAGCCTTGCCCAAGGCACAAACTCCAATATGGCTGCCATTGAGCTCAGCACCTGGAGGTAGTCCTACACCCATGGAAAGGGAAACCTCTGCAAATCTGACCTGGGCCTGCAATTTTGTAATCCTGCCCTCTGAGAAGGCCATATCCCTAAGGGTATTGAACCATGCTCCCAGATATTCCAAGGATTGAAACAGCTCCAGCCTGCTCTTGATCAGGTTGATTATCCAGCCCAAGTACTGAAGGCAACACATCACCATGCAGTCGCCTCCAGACTCTCCCAGAACTATTTGGCTCAGGTCAGCCAATTGTCCATATACAAATGAACGTGGAACCCCCGTCTGCGTAAAACCACCACCATGATCTTGGCAACTGACCTGAGGCGCCGTGGTGAGACCAAAGGGCAAGGCCCAGAACTGGAAGTGTCCCCTGGCACAGAAACTGCTAGTGAGCAGGGCAGATAGAGGCCTCAGTCAAATCCAGAGAGGTTAGGAACTCTCCCTATTGGACCGCCACTGAGTGCAAGGTCTCCATGTGAAAAACACAGAACCTTGAGGGCCCGTTGACTCCCTTCGGATTGAGAATAGGGCACCAAAACCCCTCCTTCTTGGGAGCCACAGAATAGATGGAATACCACCCAAGCCCCAGTCTGCATACATCATCAGGACAATCGCCTCCAGGCGCGGCAAGTGCTCAAGTGTTTCCTCTACCACCAGAGCCTTCTTGGAGGCCTAATACGGTGACATCATGAAGGCATCTGGGAGAGGCCCGGAACTAGAGCGTGTAACTCTCCCGGATCACATCAAACAGCCAGGCATCAGATGTAATTTGGGCCCAAGTAAGGAAGAACTGTTGCAGGCAGCCTCCCACAGGCTGAAGTCCTGCCAGGGCCACTGTACCATAATGGGGGAGGGGCTTCAGTGTTCTAGAAGCCTGTCCTCAGCCCCCTGGGGAGCCTCCACGAAAGGAAGAACCCCAGAGGATTAAAATACCCAGGTGGGTCAAAAATGGCAAGAGTCACAACCACGACCCCACAAGAGGTGCCCCCTCTGGCTACTCCCTTAGGGGTTATCCTCTGGCAGCTTGGGCACCTTGGCATCCCCCAAATCCTTGACCAGTTTTTTCAGGTCCTCTCCTGAAAAAGCAACCTCCCTGCAAAGGGGAACCTGCTGAGCCTCGTCTTGGAGACCATGTCCACCAACCAGGTGTACAGATACAAAGTAGCATGCATGCAAGACCATCATATCCTTGGCAGATGTACGTAGCAGATCATAAAACAGGTCTGCCAAAAAGGCTGACCCCAACTCCAACTGAGCAGCAAACACCAGGCCCATGGGATCTGCCCTGCCTCCTCCAGAATCTGTTGAGACCACCAGAGGCAGGCCCAAGCCACATAGACTCTGCATATGGCCCCCTGAAAGAGCTAGCGCCAACACCTCAAAAGCTTGTTTAAGCAGGGCTTCCATCCTCTTTTCCTGCGGACCCTTTAGGGCTGCACCACCTTCAACCGGAATGGTGGTCTTACAAGTGCCATCACAGATGCATCCACCCACAGCAAGCATAACTTCTCTGGGGGAAATATGATTTAGCCACTCTACTCTGACCCACATGCAACCCCGCATCAGGAGAGTTCCACTCCTCTGCAATCATAGGCTTCAAAGTCCTATGGACCGAGAAGGAATGCGGAGGTTTGCGGATGCCCTCCAACAGCAGGTCTTCCTCAGACTCTGTGAGCTCCAGTCCAGGCTCCTCTGCAATGTGCAGCACTGCCCTCATACTTCCCAGTCAACCATACATTGAACCTCATAATATCTGCCAGGAAGACCGGGGGGGGGGGGGGGGGGAAAAACCCCGCCCAAAAAAAACTCATTTTATATCCTTAAAATTGTACCAGCATGGAGGAAAGAACATTCAAACTCTGCAGCTCTACTGTCACTTAGATCCAGTCAGCCACTCTCCATGTCCTCAAGCTCACTCATGAATTTCTTCACCACCACCACCTCAAAACAACTGCGACTGTCCCTACGCTGATCCTGTAGAATAGCAGGATACACCAGGAGTGAACTGAATTTCCCTCTTTAAAAATAAGAGTTCCAAAGTGCTTGGAAACTCCTTCCTATGCACTTATCACTGCAAAATAGTCCTGGAACATCAGCAACCTTTGATTATCTCAATACATTTCTCATTTCTTCTGGTAAGTTTGAAGTAGCTGCATTTTGTGCTGGAAGTTTACAATGCATGCAGCGATCATGCACGGCCTGCTACAGCCCTCCATCTTGGGCCCCACATTGTGTGCATGTTATGAGTGTAGCAAGCCGGCCACCAATACTAGGCCCAACTCCTTCAGCAACCAGTCCTCAAACAAGGAGGGTAATGCAGCACAGGTTGTTCCTATTCAATCAGTTCAAGGTCATCTACTTTCACTACCAGCACCTCTAGCTGCGGCTTGCCACCAATCGCTTGTTTGGCCTTCGCATTCTCCAGCACCTACACCACCACTCTTTGCTCAACCACCTCCTCATCTGATGACCAATTTCAGGAAATGAGTCGCTCATCTCCTCCAGTTTGTGCAATGCTTGCTCAAATTTTGGTCCCAGCACTTTAGCTACTTCCCTCGCCATCTCCTCTGCACACTTTGTTAATATCTGCATTTGGTGAGGAGGGAGCAACGCCTACCATCTTATTTACTATTTAGCTAGTCTTATACCACCCATCTAAGATTCTAGGCGGTTTACAGAAAAACATGCCAAGTAGGCTTTACATAGAACAAAAGAAGAGGAGAAATTTTCACTTAATTTCTTTTCCTGGAATCCTGCTAGACCAGTCCAGACAAGCAGGTCTAGTCCCCCTACCAGCAGATGTTGGAGACAGAAATTGAAAAAAAAAAAAACACCACCTACCAGCAGCCCGATTGGCTGATCCCTGGTAATATGTAGCTGAACCCAGTATGTTTATGTTTGTTTATGTTTGTTAAAATTTGATATACCGCTCATTCAGGAAGATCAGAGCGGTGTACAATATAAAAACAAATAAAAATTTATAAAAACAGTCAATACAATAGCTAGAAAGGATGAAAATAAGTTACAATTTTAAAGTATAAAGTGGGGGAGTTAAAGGACACAACACAACAGTTAGAAGGAAGAAGATGACACAAAAGGGGAGGGAAGGTCCAGAGCGAGGGAGAAGAGGTGGGTTTTCAGGTTACACTTAAAAGGTGCTGTGGTGAGGCTCGAGACGGAGGGCGGGAGGGAGAGAGTTCCAGAGGGCAGGGGCTGTGAAAAAAAAGGCAGAGGAACGGGTAGACTGTAGGTGGGCTAGAGAGGGAGGGGGAAGTGTGAGGCGGTTGAGGTGAAATGAACGAGGAGTGCGTCTGGGGGTGTGGAAAGTGAGATCAGCCAGATATTGAGGAGTATTAGTGTGAAAAGCTCGATGAACCAGTGTGAGCAGTTTGTAATGAAAGCGGAAGGGTAAGGGCAACCAATGGAGATGAGAGAGCAGAGGGGAAACGTGATCACGGATAGAGGAGTGAGTGGCAATGCGAGCGGCTGTATACTGAATACGCTGAAGACGATATAGCTGTGACTTAGAGAGACCAAGAAAGAGAGAATTTGCAAAGTCAATACGAGAAATGACCAAAGAGAGAAGTAGTGTAGCAAGCGCAGAAGAAATAAGAAATGGACGAATAGCACGGATTTGACGTAAGAAAAAGAAGGAAGTTTTAGTGACGTGAGAGATGTGGTCTTGAAAAGTAAGGTGAGAGTCGAAAATAACGCCAAGGTAACGAAAAGAGGGGACCAGAGACCAGTAGAGGGCACTCCAGTATTTCTGTCTCCAGCAGATGTAGGGGTTTAACTTTTTCTCTCTGATTATTTTTTTTTCACTTTGAGTACTTGCAGTAATTTTGCTGGATGCACCCAGGGCGCACTTGAGGTGCCCCTCTGGGTTTCCCAGCTACGTTACTATATTGCCTTCCTTCCAGGCCTTTTCCTTTCTCTCCACCAAATTCATCACTGCCATTCACACCATCAAAGTGCCAATGGAGTTAGGGAGCAAAGACTCTTACAACTTCACCACCTCAAAAGGGGTAACTTGCCAGTAATCCATTTGATTAAATAGGGCAGCCCCAATGTTCCCTCTAATTTTCTGTAGGCTGTGTGCGCATAAAATATCAGCTGTGCAGCTTTTGAAGGAAGGTTAAATTTTTGTGCGCCACATAACGACACTCAGAGTTATATACTTTAAAATTTGACAACACGTCAGAATACAGTATGTACACCACATTGATTGCACTAGAAAATATTGTAGAACTTGTGAAAACCGTAAATACACAACTTTTAAATTTTAAGATGTCAGTGTTGTTTTCTATCAATCAGAACCGTAATTTTTGTGCGCTCTGTTATAAAGCATGTGCGCTCGCTCAGCGAGGTGTGTGCGCGCGCACAGCTTAGAGGGAACAGTGGGCAGCCCCAGAGCAGACAGAGGAAAGCCCTCACATGATCGCTTGCCACAAGAGACTTGAATCAGCCCATGAGCTGTTTCAGAAGCTGCTGCTCAAAACCAGCTACAAAAACCACACTCCCCTACAGCCGGGACCATGCAGCCATCCAAGATAACTACCATTCCCACCAGAGGGAAAATCAAGGGAGAGACACTGTAAGGCAACAAAATTGGCATGGATTCTCAATATTATTGAAAGGAAAGAAAAGGAAAAAAAAAAAAGCGTCCCCAAGGTTTCATCACATTTGAGACAAAGTTCACCCTACAGAAGCTACAAGCAGCACACTTCTATGCACCCGGGATGATGCAGAGCTCAAATGCGAAGGAAAATAAATGCCAAGGAAAAAAAAAACACATAATAGAGAACTCGATTCTTAGATGTATTTTTAGGTTATAACGTGAACATCATTTGGGTGAGACCGAGTATTTTTTTGTTTGTTTTTTTAATAAGAGCATGGCAAAGGAACTCTTGATCAGATCAGTAAGGGAGTCCCTGCACTAGTCAAGCCAGCTGGAGAAACCCACGGAGGGCCTCCCCAGCTACCCACAGAGGTCTGGGAAGACCTAGTCGCCTGAAAGGAGTTTTAAGCTGCTTTATTCAAGCAGCAAAGAGAGCAATGAGGACAATATAGGGAAAATAAACAGAACATGCAAAAAATAGGACAGTGAGGGAAGGGAGACCTACCAATCCCCATCAGGGGCTCTCCTGTCTGCTTTCCAGTCTACCAGTGCTGGAACCCATGGGTAACAGCATTGGACAGAGAGCAACTGTCAGCTTGAGGAAACAATGGATGTACCCAAGCTCCAAGCAAACATTGGGCCAAGGTGCCAAATACACAGGCCCCAAGATTTATCTAAACCAGGAGACAGAGACCTGTCTGCATTGCTGTAACAATCCACACATTTTGCTGCCTGCTGAAGGCAAACCATACCGACTTCTCTCAGTGCCACACTAGCACATGTACAAGTAATGACATCACTGAAAGTTGCTCTGGTCTGCCTCCACCTGCTGGAGAGCATAATCCACTCTCTTGGACTGGTCTAGCAGGATCAGGACTGTCTTTTATTAAGTTCTGATAAAACTAGATCACGGTTCTAGATACATGCCCCTTTAATTCTGCAGAATCTATTCAAGGTCATCTCCATTCTCCTCTGTAGAATCTTCAGAGCAGCAGTCGTTGTCACTATTACAATAGCAGTCATGTGGCTTCCATCATCAGTGGAACAAATCATTAGGGACCACGATATGCATTATTCCTTGGAGGCTGCTCCGCCATTATATTGGGGACCATTCAGAAAGTTAAATTTTTCTGAATGACAACACCTTTTGGCTATTAACCTCTGTGCTAAGCAGACATTTCCTAACCCAATCAGTGTCTCTCTAGCTCTCTTAGCTGAGGGGCACATTACTAACTTATGGAGAACTTGGAAGAACTTTGTGCTGTCGCAGCATGCTCACCCTCATTTTCGGAGCCTAGAAGCTACCCCTCTCAAGAGATCCACTAAAGCTGTAGATCTCCCCCACCTGTGAAAAACAGATTGGATGAGAAAGAGGAAATGAGATAAGCATTACGATGTAACTGCTGATTTGAAGCTGCTGGCCTCAATTATAATTCCCAAGCAGTAGATATGTCAGGCCTGCTTGAGAATAGAAAATAAGAGGTATCTCATAGACGTGTTCAGGCAAAATCATGAAGGAAGAAGTACAGGGTAAGGACGAAAAACTGGAAGACAAGTTCTTAAACCTTAATTTTCTAAATGGAAACACAATTTTGTACTTATACTTTGCATAAATTGTCATCTGTGATGAATTACCAACTTTCCTGTTTCTTTTCGCCATTGCTTCTCCTAGATCTGTTAGACCTTAATTCTAAAGGTTTATGATTAAAAAAAAAAAAAAAAACCAACTTAATTATGTTTCATCTGCAGCTGCCCTGGAGATGCCTCCAAGCAATTCTGATGGGGCTTAATATAACAGCACCCTAAGAATCATCATAAATGGACCAAATTAAATAAGAGGAACTTTCAAGAAATGGTTAATTTGCTAAAGTATGCTAATGCTTTAGTTCAGGAAAGCACTCAAATATCACCTGTTCCTCAAGTACTACCCAGTCAGCAATACGCCTAGTTAACGCCACCAATGAAAGTAGCTACACCATCCTTACTAGATAACCTCATCAACTTTCTCGGTGCAATATCCGAGATCATTGAGCTTTGCCATGACACCTGTATGTAGATAGTACACGTAAATAGTTCCCCTATGTTATCCAAGTTTGTACACCTGTTCTCTGTAAAAAACAGAACAGCTTGTTGTTCAGGTCTTTTTGTTTCATGTAAACCGCGCTGATGTCGAATAGTGCAGTATATAAGATTTAATTTATTATTTATTACAAATAAAAATGTGCACACATAGTAACATATATACATATTATATGACGGCAGATAAAGACCAGTATGGTCCATCTAGTCTGTATACACATTATTTACTGCATGCTCTATTTTATGCACTGGGAGCTATTAGTGAAAGTGAATTGTGTTAAAACCCTTAATGTGCATTATTATTATTAAGTCTGCCTCACAGTGCCGTGTTGCCTTATGTGATAACTACGTTGTAAACATCTGATCTTATCACAGAATAGCAGTCATCATATATTATTTAGAAATCATCTCTCCTACAGGAATAAATATATAAATCCGAGTATAAAGTATTAAAGCCACCATTTTAACCACCTACTGAATTGTTATACCAATACCACTAATGCTAGAAACAGACATATAACTATGACAATTATAAAAAGTAACTACCCAGCACTATGTGGGCAGCAAACTTCAGATGGACTGTAATCCACTCCATGTAACTGAACCTCAATTTCAACATAGCAAGAAGTGTGACAAAAATTAAACAAGCTCGCTTGGGACATCTAACTAGCCTCCAACAGTAATAGGTCTTGTTTTATATTTGTTTCACTTCTAATACTTTGAAATACAAACCCTAAACTAGCGAATAACATTAACTAGTTTCCACAGTCTGTATACATAAGACAAGATGTGTTCATTATCAAAAGAAAAGCATCTCAATCTTCAGCCTACATGATTTCTGCTCAAAACACAATAGATGATCAAATCGAAGCGTTTCAAGTTTTTGTTGGAAACAGCGGCCTCCTCCCTCACTTCTAAACAAAAACTACAATCTGAAAAAAAGGAGGACCCGATAAGCAATATGTAAATCCTAAATTGGAGTAGAGAAAACGGTAGAGGGAATTTATAGTGCAGGCCTAGAAGTAATGCCCTCACCATAAAAGACTCTCAAACCCCGACATTCTCTCCTCATACCACAGGTGCATTCTACCTCTGTCCCACCACCCCTTTTTTCCCTCCGCATCAGGATTTTCTGTATCGCCCCCATCGCTACCATCACTCCATTCCCACCCTCTAGGCCCTCTTCCTGCTCCTTACACCACAGATCTCCCTCCCTCGCACGTCAGGCCTTTTTCTTCTTCCCTCTTTCCCTCCCTACACCGCAAGCCTCGCTCTCCTTCCCCACCCTATCCCACGTCTCTGTCCTCTCTCTTTCTCTCCCCACACCACAGGCCTCTCGCGCTTTTTCTTTCGGCCCTGCGCCGCCCGCT
Organism: Ichthyophis bannanicus; assembly: GCA_033557465.1. Taxonomy (NCBI): domain Eukaryota; kingdom Metazoa; phylum Chordata; class Amphibia; order Gymnophiona; family Ichthyophiidae; genus Ichthyophis; species Ichthyophis bannanicus. Next base: position 858,847,312 of record CM066035.1, read on the forward strand.
CCAAGATTTCTCACCTCCTGATTGAAAGCGTTGACCGCATCCATTTTGAGACAAAATGGAGGCGGAGGGATCCAGCGCTGCAAGGTGCTCAGTCCCGACCGTCCCGCTCCACCATGTCCGAGTCCCGGCGGTAGCCGCGACTTGCTGACCCTACCCGGCGCACGCTCTCCCCGCACGACAAGATGGCCGCCCCCACGCTGCCCAAGGCTTTCTGGGATTGAACGGCCCTCCACACACTTTCAGTGACGTTCTAGGAAAGCCTGACGCTATTGCGTCACGCGTGTGAAGCTGCGCCCACTGCTAGTAACGATCAGAAAGTGGGGCAATTAAAGACTTCCCCAGGAGACGGCAAAGAAAAGGGCAATTGTTGGCGTCTTCTTGGTTTCTGAGTTGGTAGTTTCCTCCTTCCTTTTTGATGAAAACCCTGACCGAGTCCGGCTTCATGCCCCTAACAAAAATGGCTTCGACGTCACGTGCTCAGCTGTGTCGGTTAGGCCTTTCTATGACATGTAAGCTGACAACCAGTTCGAAGACAACCAACCTAGTAGTTAGGCAGTAGCACAGACATAGAAATCATACTTGCATTTGGCCGCCTTTCCAAATAATGGTCACAGTAGCTTATAGCAATAGTAGTCTTAAGGTAAAAAAAAAGCCTTTTCCCAGAAGAGTTTAGAATTTAAGTGGGCACCTGTGAAGAAAGTGGCATTTCAACTCTGGTTTTCTTGCTTCTTTGTCCATTGCACTAACCATTAAATAACACATACAGTTATATAGATTCCCATGGAGGCAATACACCATGGACTGAAGACAGCCTATATATAATATAGATATAAAAGAACGAGGCACAGAAACCATCAATTTCTTAAGACTTTTTCAGCATGTAAACCTGTTTTTAATGCAAAAAAAGGGTTTTTGTACAACTGCAGAACTGCATACACATGTAAAAATATGCATCCAAAAAGTGTATGCCTACTTTTACATGATCTGTGAACAGAGGTGGCATTGTGATGTACACACATATTTTATAAAGTTCATGTGTGCATGCGTAAAGTGCTCACACACATTTACAGCTACAGTACTTCAGAACAAGTGTAAATGTGCCATTTGTGCACTACAGAGAATGTTAATGGGGGCCTATTTTATAAAGGCACAGGGCTTTTTTTGAGGGTGTACTTGGTGGTACAGAGTACCTGCACCCTTTTCACTGCCTGCTAAAATTAACCCATGATCTTATTTATTTATTTTATTTATTTATTTACATTCTCTTATATACCGCGCTATTCCGCATCAGTGCGGTTTACATAGAACATCAAAACTTACACATTTCTGTAGCTGTGTTTACAATTTATTTATTTATTTAGTAAGCACTTGTATACCGCTGCTTCCTACGATCAGCAGCGGTTTACTTTACAGAAATCATAATGTATTGTACAATACAGTGAGATTTTTTAGATTTACATTTCGATTAGGCAATGATTTACATAACACAGGAGAATCAATTGGATACAATATACATTTGATTGGGGCACACAGATTTACATAACACAGGAGAATCAGTTGGATACAATATACATTTGATTGGGGCACACAGATCTGGGTATATATTTGATTGCAATAGCGTGGGAGGGGCCCAAAATATACAATTTATACATGATTACCTGCCAGTATTCCAAATGCTGCCGTGGCAGGCAAAAGTCATCTGGTTGAGGTAGAGTATCGCACTTAGGTCAGGTTGTAGTGGGTCTGAAATAAATGGGTTTTAAGTTTCCGTCTAAATTCACTCAAGTTGTTTGTGAGTCTCAACTCGTGTGGGAGCTGGTTCCAGTGGATTGGTGCTGTATATGTGAATGCCCTATTGCTTGTTTCTGCTTTGACAGTTCTTATGCTGGTCGGAACACATAGAGCGTTGAGATTCATGGTTCTTCTGTTTCTGTTGTGTGGTTGAATAGCGATTAGGTTATCGAGGTAGGATGGTGCGATGTTATGGATGAGTTTAAACGTTGCTATGAGAAGTTTGAAGATGATGCGAGCGGCCACCGGGAGCCAATGTAGTTCCATTAGTACTGGGGTTATGTGGTCTGTGACTTTCTTTTCCATGATGACTCTTGCAGCGACATTTTGAGCCATTTGCAAGATGCTTAGGGTGTTCTTCGGAAGCCCTTGCAGAATGGCGTTGCAGTAGTCCAGGTGGGGAATAATGAGAGCTTGTGCAACAGTCCTAAAGTCAGATTTTTCGAGGATATTGCGAAGCGGTTGCAGAACTTTCAGTTTGTAAAAAATGGCTCGGTTAATTGTTCGTAGGTGTTTATCCATCCTAAGGTTGCAGTCCAGCAGGACTCCTAGATATTTTATTACAGGTTTTGTTTGATATATGTTTTTGTTAAGGGTGACTGTGGTGGGTGGAATGAAGTTTGTTTTCTTGGAGATAAACATGACCTCTGTTTTCTGTGGTTTATCGACATGTTGTTTTGTTGGAGCCATGATTGGAGCATGTCAAGGCATTCTAGTGGAGTGAAGTCTGGTTGTGTTATGTCAAGTTGTGTATATAGCATCACATCGTCGGCATAGATGTGGTAATTGATATTGCACTTCCGAAAGATCTTGCAGACCGCTTTATATACAAATTGAATAAGAGAGATGATAAGGCAGACCCTTGAGGAATCCCCTGGGTTTGGGAGAAGGCCTCAGCTTTATCATTGTTGAACTGAACGTGTTGCATCCTATTGGCTATATATGATGCAAACCATTTTAGTGGGGTCCCTGCTATACCTATGGAGGCAAGACGGTTTAAGAGGGTGTTGTGGTGAACTGTATCAAATGCAGCTGAAATGTCGATGAATATAAGTATGAACATAGCTTTTTTGTTTTCGAGACCCCTGAGGAGATTGTCAAGGAGTGCCAGTAGTAGTGTTTCAACTCCGTGATGCTGACGAAACCCATATTGATGCTTATCCAAGGCTTTTCTATCGTCTATGTGATCTTGCAGTTGTTGCTGAACCGCTTTTTCGATTATTTTAGCTAGGAATGATATGCTTGAGATAGGGCGATATGATGCAGGGTCACTGTTGTTGAGAGATTTGTTCTTTAAGATGGGTCTTATAAGTGATCTTTTGAGATGGGTCGGCATGATACCTTGTTGGAGTGACTGGTTAACAATGTAAGCGATAGGTTTTGCGATTTCCTTCTTAGTTGCTTTTATCCAAGCGGCTGGGCATGGGTCGAGAGGGGAGGTAGTGGTGTTTAAATTAGTTATGATGTTTATGACCTGTTGCTCACCTAATTGCTGGAAGGTGTTCCATTCTGCTGCAGAGTCTGCTTGAGAGACAGTGTTGGTTTCTCGAGGGGTGAGGACTAATGATATGTTTTGATCGATGATTGTGGGTAGCTGTGGGTGTAGTTTCTTGGCGTAGTGGTCAGCAAGTGTCTGAGCCTTTATTTCGTCTGCATAGACAGTGTTCTGTGGGGTTTTGGTGAGTGACTTGACAAGCTCAAAAAGCTCTCTGGGTCTATTAAGAGCTTTATTGAGTAGGTTAGTGTGGTGACTCTTTTTTGCGAGGTTGACCTCATTCTTGTATTTCATGATGAACCGGTATATGAACTTGGGTCAAACCTGGGTAACTATTTACATATTGGGTAACTATTTACATCTTGACAAACTAATATAGAGGATTCATGATGGGTACTGTGTCAGCTAGCTAGTTGCTGGGGCTGTGGTGGTATATTCTTCTGGGTAATACAAGAGGAAGAGGTGATGTTTTAACGCTTTCCTAAACTGGACTAAGTCAGCATTGCCCGGTTGCTAGGTGGGAGGGTGTTCCAGCATTTTGGTGCACAGAATTTTAAAACTCTGTTTACTGTTGCCTGAGTGGACTGGGTTATCTCTTTCGGGATTATTAGTGTGTTGACCGCTGCTGCTCTTCTGGATCTGGTAGGGAGGTTGCTCTTTATGAGCTCTGTTAGGGATGAGGAGGAGAGCCCATTTATGGCTTTGAAAGTCAGCAGTAAGGTTTTGAATGTGAGCCTGCCTTGAATGGGGAGCCAGTGAAGCTGTTTCAGGATGGGCGTTATGTGGTCCCTCCTGGATGCTCCCTGAAGAACTCTTGCTGCTGAGTTCATCGCGAGCTGTAGCGGGTGCAGAGTGGACTGAGGGAGACCCTGAAGTATGGCATTTCCATAGTCAAAATGCGGTATGATCAGTGCTTGATAGATTGTCCGGAAGTCATCCGGTTCAAGCAGGAAGCGTAGATGCCGGAGAGATCGGATCTTATGGTATACTGCTCTTGCTATATTGCTTATGTGCGTCTTCATGTCTAGTCGCTGGTCTAAGGTGACTCTGAGGTATCTGATAGAGGGTTTGGTTAGAAGTTCAACTTCCTTGACCTTCAGGTATGGTGGTGTGATGAAGTTTGGATTTCTTATGATGAATAGGACCTCTGTTTTCTTATGTTGAATTCAAAGATTTTGGTTTTGGAGCCAGATGGATACGGCATTGAAACAGTCTGTCAGTGGGGAGAGGTCTGGGTTGTCTGTCGAGAATGGCATATAAAGGAGGACATCATCAGCGTATACTAAGCAGTTCACCTTGAAAGACCGTATGATGTCACATATTGGCTGCATGAATATGTTGAACATCAGCGCAGAGAGGGAAGATCCTTGTGGGACGCCTTGATTCTGGTGGAATGGTTGTGATGTTGAGGTCCCTGATCGTACGTGCTGCCATCTATCCGAGAGATACGACTTACACCATTCAAGTGCTGTGTCACATATTCCCTTCTCTTTGAGACATCACAGGAGGAGCTCATGGCTTACTGAATCGAAAGCGGCTGCTATTTCCATGAACATGAGAACGCGCTCTTGACGGATGTTGTCAATTCCAGCCATTATGTTGTTAAAGAGCATGGTGAGGAGTGTTTCAACACCATGTGCCTCTCTAAAACCGTGTTGGCAGGGATCGAGGGGAGCGGATGATTCGATGTGTTCTTGAATCAGTCTTTGGACATCTTTTTCAATAATTTTGGCCAGAAGTGGTATGCTTGATATCGGTCGGTATGAGTCTGCCCTCTTTGGGTCGAGCTTGCTGTTTTTTAGAAGCGGTCTGACGGAGGTGCATTTAAGGGATTGGGGGAATGTGCCTGTTGTGAAGGAACGGTCCATGAGCCTGGCTATAAAAGGGTTGAGGTCTGCTCGTAATTCCTTTATCCAGAAAGCAGGACAAGGGTCGGTTTGTGCGGTGGTCGTGTTGATCACAGCAATGGTATCTTCAATATGTTTCTTGGATAGCGTGGAGAATATGGTCAGGGGTGATAGATATCTTGGCTCGAGTGCGATGGTAGGTTCCGGGGACTTATTTGTCTTGCAAAGATTTGATTGTAAGTAATCTGCAAATTCTTGGGGGTGTATCTTACTTGGTTGCTCAGGTGCTGGTTCTTTTGTTAGGTTCTTAACAAGTGCGAACAGGTTGTGGGGTTTATTCAAAGACCGCTTTAGTGCGTCCGTGTGGAATCTTTTCATGCTCTCTGTAACTGCTTGGCGGTGCTTCTCCAGCTGAAAGTTATATGCCTGCCAGTCATCAGTAGAGTGTGATCGGCGCCAACGTCTTTCCAGCTTCCTCAGGAGGTTGAGTGATGATCTGAGCTCGGTGGAGTACCAAGGTGCGGTGGCCCGTTTCCCTAGCGGTTTATTTGAAGGTAGGCATAGAGCGATTGAGCTGAGGCTTTTATTCCAGTTGAGAACCATCTCCTCAGGATCTTGTGTTGTCGAGGCAAGGAGTGTGCGGGTTTGGTTTAAGACCGTGTTCTTGTCAAAAACCTGAAACCTAATGAATTAATGAATACCGGCACCTCTTTTGTTAGGAAAAATGTACTGTAAAGGCACATATGTGCTATGTTGCCTTTATAAAATGGCATCTTTCTGGACCTTTTACATAGGTGTCCAGTTACAAAATCAGGTCCTAAATATGTATAATACATATTTTAAAGGACTTATATTCACTTATAGTCATAAGATATTTTATTGCTGCCTGGTCTTTCACATCTTGTGGGAGTCTCCTGTGTCTGAAACCAATTTCCTACAGGGTTTATGGTTTATTGGTATTTGTTATACTGCTTTTCAAGAAATAGCCAAAGCAGTTTACAATAGGTAATAGGGTGAGCAAAGATAGAAAAGAACACCAAGGCCATTATAGGAAAGAGAAATTCTAGAAAGTGAGAGTCTAGAGACCGCCTGGTTATTGCCCTGAGTCTGTTAAGTGGGGCTCCCAAATGCCTGTTCTTAGATATATGTTTTTAGACCAACTTTTAATTTTTGGGACAGTTCCTGATGGAGATCAGGAGCAAGGTTGTTCTAGAGAATGGGGAAGAAGAAATTGAATTGCCCAGTGGTTTTGAGTTTGGTGTGGGAAACTATAGAAATAAGCAGTTTGCAGGGATAGTTTGCAGTACCTTAGATGGTGTGAATAAGGTGATAAATGAGGAGAGAGATAGGTGGGAGTACTGGTATGACATGCCTTATGAACTAGGATTAAAACTTTAATTGTAAGCAGTAGGATACTGGAGCCAGTGCTGTTGCATTAGGAGAGAGTTACATGATCAAACCTACATGCATGAGAAAGAAACCTGATGGCAATATTTTGGACAGTTTGGAGACATTTAGTTGGTAGGTGAACAAACTTGTGTAGATTATATTACAGTATTCAAATTTGGAAATGATAGAAATGAGGACCAGGTTCTTCCAGGTTGATTTGTCTATAAAGAAGCGAATTGCAAGGAACTGACGCAAAGCCAGGAAAGAGTTCTTTATCACAGAGCTAATTTGTTTCTAAAAAAAAGTTTGTTGTCAAGAATAACACTCAAATACTTAAATGAATTAGTGAGATTGATTTGGATGCCATTGAGAGGTGAGATAGTGGGAGAGCTTGAACTAATTGTAAGCCAAGGTTTTCTGCAAGTTAAGTGTCAAACGATGACATTTAAGCCAAGTAACAGTCAGCTATTCAGGAGAGTTAAGGCAGGGTATTGAGAGTCTATGTATGTAATAAATACAATGTTGTCTCCATAATAATATTTATTTATTTATTTATTTATTTTAACTCATTTTTATACCGCTCCTTCCAGTGATCAGCAGCGGTTTACATTTTAACATTTAATTCTGCAAAGTTAGCAGTTACATATAACAGTAATAGGGAACTTTGAACATGGCAAGGGTAACATTAAGTTCAGTAACTCAAACTATTTACATATAGAAGAACACATATAATATGCACTAAAGCATGAATCCTGACTTAGTGTCACCAAGGGATTGAAGAAGATGTTGAAGAGAAAGAAGGCTAGTATGGAGCCCTGTAGTACATCACATAGTTGAGGGAGTGGAATGGAGGAGAAAGAGCCCATTGAAGAGGAAAACTAATGCAGCACTGTGTCTTGGAGACACATAGTGAGTCAAGAGGATGTCATGATCTATGAAGTCAAAAGCAGTTGACAGTTGAGAGATACAGCCAGGGCAATTTTACCTTGATCCAATGTATGAAGTTCACTGAGGAGAGATGTAAGCATGGTTTCTGATCTATGACCTGGGTGGAACCCAAATTGGAGAGTAATGTGATGGTTTTCTCCACATGTTTCCAGAGCGGAATAAGGACAATTTTTTTCTGTGATTTTGGATAGATAAGGGAGGTTAGATATGAGTCTATAATTGGATGGGTCTGACGGATTCAGCATTGTTTTTTTGAGTATGGGACAAATGAGGACTGTTTTCCAGGCAAGGGGATCATTCCAGAAGATAAACTGTGATTGACTATGGTGAAAGCAATAGGGAGGGGAAACTTGAGAGGAGGAAACTTCCCTCAGTGGAGGAATGGCAGGGCAGAGCAGAGCATTAGGCTGAGAACCTGGGAAGTCCAGGGCCAGCCCTACCACTAAGCAGTTACCAGAATGTGGAAAGCAACAAAACAGCAGGCAGAGTTGGCCAGGTGGATCAGTATGACTGTCAAGGATCCCCATGCTCACCAGCTGAAGAGAGAATCAAGTTGGCCAATATGGGTGATGGGAACTTATGTAACAGCTCCCCACTGTTCTTCCTCCTTCTTAAGGTCAGCTTCTCAAGCACCTTCAAAATGCATGGTCATGAAGCCAGCAGTTCCTGATCCTGTGAATTGTGAAATTAGCGTCAGAAAGTGCTGGCTCCACAACCACGTTTTGAATGTGCTTATGATGCTGATCTTAAGGAGAAGGAAGAGAGGTGGGGAGTAGCAAATAAGTTAGAGTTGGTGGAGTGGATCCAAAGCTGATTTGCCTAGAATGCCCTGTATACTTGCCCTGGCCCTAGCTTCAAATCCCTCTGATAGGCAGAGCTCCAGAGTCTCAATGCATGGATGAGACGATGGTGCAAGGATGAGGGTTTTGGATTTGTTAGGAACTGGAGAACAATCTGGGGAAAGGCGGAGCTCTTCCGAAGGGATGGGCTTCACCTTAACCGGGATGGAACCTTTAAAAAGGAGATAGAGAAGCTTTTAAACTAGAAAATAGGGGAAAGCCGACAGTCGGAAGATGGTATCCTTGAAGGATACTACCAAAAGCAGTGAGGTTCCAAAAAGAGTAAAGTAGCCCAAATGCCCTTGAGTATGGTGCAGACAGAGCGTAAAGATTCCAAATTACCCATGCCTACCAATAGCCAGATTAATATTAATAAAATACAGTCTCTAAAATGCTTATATGCAAATGCTAGAAGTCTAAATAATAAAATGGGAGAGTTAGAATATATAGCACTAAATGAGAGGTTAGATATGATTGCAATCTCAGAGACATGGTGGAAGGAGGATAACCAGTGGGACACTGTGATACCTGGATACAAACTATATCGTAATGATAGAACTGATCAAATTGGTGGAGGGGCTGCGCTCTATGTTAGAGAGGGCATTGAGTCAGAAAGGATTAAAGTTTTGCAGGAAACAAAATTTGCAGTAGAATCTCTATGGATTGAAATTCCATGTATGAAGGGGAAGGTGATGGCAGTGGGGGTGTACTATCGACCGCCTGGCCAGAATGAACAAATGGATGATGAAATGCTCAAAGAAATCAAGGAAGCTAACAAAAGTCACAGCAGAGTAGTAATAATGGATGATTTCAATTACCCCGGTATCGACTGGGTCAGTGTCATGGCAGGACATGCTAGGGAGATAAAGTTTCTAGATGAAATAAATGACTGCTTCCTGGAGCAGATGGTTCATGAACCGACCAGAGGGGAAGCCATACTGGACCTAGTCCTTAGTGGAACACCAGATCTGGTGCAAGAGATAAGGGTGTTGGGACCACTTGGCAATAGTGATCATAGCATGATCGTGTTTGATTTAATTAGTGGAGGAGGGATAGTAAAGAAATCCACAGTATACCTTTTAACTTTTGAAAGGAAGACTATGATAAAATGAGGAATATAGTTAAGAAAAAACTAAAAGGAGCGGTTGTAAAGGTTATTTTATTTTTATTTTTTATTTATTTAGCTGTATTTATATCCCGCTTTTCACCGGATCAAAGCGGTCAATTGGGGGATACATTTAACACGAGGGGATATGAGACACACACACACTAATACATACAGGGAACATGGGCAATGGAGGGTTAAGTGGTTTGCCCAAGACCACAAGGAGTGCCTATAGGACTAGAAATCCCGGTCCCTCCAGCCTGAGATTGCTGTCCCCAGGTGGGGCTTGAACCCCTGACCCTCTGGCCTGAAGTACCTTGTCCTAACCACTAGACCACTCCTCCCTACATCAAGCTTGGGTGTTGTTTAAAAATACTATTCTGGAAGCCCAGACCAGCTGTATTCCACGCATTAAGAAAGGTGGAAGAAAGTCCAAAAAACTGCCAGCATGGTTTAAAGGTGAGGTCAGAGAGGCTGTTGCTGCCAAAAAAGCATCTTTCAGGAAATGGAAAAAAGAGCCAAACGACGAAAACTGGAAACAGCATAAGCACTGGCAAGTTAAATGCAAAGCATTGATAAGGCAGGCAAAGTGAGAATTTGAGAAGGAACTTGCTATGGAAGCAAAAACACGAAATAAAGACTTTTTCAAGTACATTTGTAGCAAAAGGCCTGTGAGAGAGTCAATTGGACCATTAGATGATAGAGGGGTAAAAGGGGCAGTAAGAGGAGACAAGGCTATAGCGGAGAGACTGAATGAATTCTTTGCTTCGGTCTTTACTGAGGAAGATGTAGGGATGTTACCCAAGACTGAAGTGGTATTTAAAGGTGATACTGCAGAGGAATTGAGAGAAATATCGCTACACCGGGAAGATGTATTACAACTATTTGATAAACTGAATAGTAGCAAATCACCTGGACCGGATGGTATACATCCAAGAGTGTTGAAAGAACTGAAATATGAGATTGCAGACCTGCTATTAGTAATCTGTGAACTTTCATTAAAATCATCTGTAATACCTGAAGATTGGAGGGTTGCCAATGTAACGCCAATTTTTAAAAAGGGTTCCAGGGGTGATCCGGGAAATTACAGACCGGTGAGCCTGACATCAGTACCGGGGAAGATGGTAGAAACCATCATAAAGAACAAAATTACACAGCATGTAGATAGTCATGGCCTAATGGGAGACAGCCAACATGGCTTTTGACAAGGAAGATCTTGTCTTACTAATCTGATATGTTTTTTTGAAGGTGTGAATAAACAGGTAGACAAAGGTGAGTCAGTTGATATAGTGTATCTAGACTTTCAGAAAGCCTTTGACAAGGTCCCTCATCAAAGACTTTTGGCAAAACTAAAAAGTAATGGGATAGGAGGCAATGTACTATTGTGGATCGGGAACATAGAAAGCAGAGGGTAGGGCTAAATGGCCAATTTTCCCAATGGAAAAAGGTGAATAGTGTAGTACCCCAGGGATCTGTACTGGGTCCGCTACTTTTTGACATATTCATAAATGACCTGGAAAAGGGAATAACTAGCGAGGTTATCAAATTTGCAGATGACATAAAACTGTTTAAAGTTGTTAAAACCCAAGAGGACTGTAGAAACCTGCAGGAGGATCTGGATAAATTGGAAGACTGGGCATCCAAATGGCAGATGAAATTTAATGTGGACAAGTGCAAAGTTATGCACCTAGGAAAGAACAACCCACACTATGGTTACACAATGCAAGGTTCCACATTGGGAACCACCACCCAGGAAAAAGATTTAGGAGTCATCGTGGATAACATGTTAAAACCCTCCGCCCAGTGTGCAGCGGCGGCCAAGAAAGCAAATAGAATGCTAGGTATCATAAGGAAAGGAATGGAAAATAAAACAAAGGATATTATAATGCCTCTATATTGTTCCATGGTATGACCGCACCTTGAATATTGTGTGCAATTCTGGTCGCCGTATCTTAAAAAGTATATACCGTTATTAGAAAAGGTACAGAGAAGAGCCACCAAAATGGTAAAGGGGATGGAAGGCTACTCCTATGAAGAGAGGCTACAAAGGTTAGGGCTCTTCAACCTGGAAAAGAGACGGCTGAGGGGAGATATGATAGAGGTCTATAAATTAATGAATGGAGTGGAACGGGTAAACGTAGATCAATTGTTTTCGTTATCAGAATATAGAAAGACTAGGGGACATGTAATGAAGCTACAAGGTAAACTATTTAAGACAAATAAGAGAAAATATTTTTTCACTCAACGTGTAATCAAACTCTGGAACTTGTTACCAGAGGATGTAGTGAGAGCTTTTAGTGTAGCTGGGTTTAAAAAAGGTTTGGACAAGTTCCTGGAGGAAAGTTCCATAAACCATTATTAAAAAGGGACCCAGGATATCAATGCTTGACCCAATACAAGCATTGTGGAACCTGTGTCTTTTGGGGATACTGCTAGGTACGTATGACCTAGATTGGCCACTGCTGGAAACAGGATACTGGGCTTGATGGACCTTGGTCTGACCCAGTATGGCATATCTTATGTTCTTATGTACTTGTGATATTGGATAAGTCACTTCACTCTGTTGTAATCTCTCTGGGGACGGGGCAATACCTTCAGTACTCAACTATAACTGGCTTTGAGATAACGGTTAAAAGGCATGAGTTAAATCAAAATGAATGAATAAATAAATAAGATATGCATCCTGGGAGGGGATGAAGGCACAATAGCTAGTAAAGTCCATCCTGCCGTTTACTGTAGGAGGAGAGGCAAAGAAAAGTGGAGAAAGCATGTGACATGTGGCTCATGGATTTCTTTCCAACCTGTCTGCATGTATGTTTGTATTTATATTATCTGTGTGTGTGTCTTTGACCTGGTGCAGGTGGTTTGAATGGCGTGGTTATCAAGCATTCTGTTGGTTTGGAAAGAATAATAAAATTAAACTGAGTGTGATAACATATTAAGCACTTAGATATCACTGTTAACAGATTTAAAAGAATTTAATTTGGCCCTTTAACTACAGGGTGCCACTGTTCTACGCAGCAGGTACTGTGGTGTTTCTCTACCACTAGTTGGCAGTACATATAGCAACCAGCAAGAAACTACATGGTAGTCATTAGGGGGGCTATTCGTGCCTTCCCTCGCTGGCGTCTAACTTCCCTGCCGATTGTATGGGGAAGTTAGATGGGGGCGGCTCAGGGGCAGAGTCTGTTCAGGCGGTCACCGCCCAGGATGTACAGGGCAGATTCTAATGTCGGCCCTGTACTTCCAGGGCCAGCGACTTGTGCGGGGAAGGTGGAATAACATCCCTGGACATTTTTTTGGTTGTACCCGGGACGCATATGGGGCAGGGGGGACCAATTGACATTCCCCGCTGTAGCAGCAGAGCGCAGACAAACCAATGATACCAGGAGTCTGTTCAGAAGGTCCAAATCATTTATTTGTGCACAAGTCTCAAGCAAAGTCAATTTCAAAATGGCTGAGCAAAGTTCTCTGGCAATACAACAACTTTTATAGACTTTAGCTTCATTCTAGGCATAGAAAAACATTTCATTGGTCCCGGTAACCTCCCGTACCTCCCGTACCCCTTCTATTGGTCCCGGTACTGATATGATTATCCAATTATGTTCTTTCAGTGGGCTCAGCACCTGCTTACCCCCCTTCTAGTCCCAATTACAATGGCCTGTTCACCAACTTGTTACTTTCCTTCTCTCAAGGCCATTGAGCCAGTTTGTACGTGTAGGGAAGCAGGGCTCTTATAACTTCTCTGTCAGCAGTTTTAAACATGAATTTCTGTATTTTTCCATCTGTTCTGCTTGTCTAAGCTAATTCAATACTTTTACTGGACTCTAATTCTACAGTAGCATATTGGGGGATGTGCAATTCCTATGGGCCTCTTCACAAGCTCCATTTACAGGTCAAGCTAGTTAGGCTTGCTTGCTTATGTCAGACACTGTGGATCACAGGCCTCCATCTGCCACATTCCCCCCTTTGATTAATCTCACCCTATTACTTAATAAGGTGTGAGAATTAAATCACTTCAAGATAGTTATACTATGGTCATGGGATTCCGACTATATGCAGGAGGTTTTGGTTGGTATAAGGCCATAATCTTAGTTGCGGTCTTCCGCTCTACTGTACTTTCAATAGCACTATGAATAGAACGCATACAACATGGGATTATACATGGTAGTAACAAAATAACAGCAACAAGTATTAGTACTAATATAAGGAAAGTTTTGAGTCCTCCCAGCCATGAGAAAAGGTTAGCAAACCAGTTAGGAGATTTCAGTGAGTGCCAAGTCTGTACTGGCACATAAGCATGTCTTTGCATATCTTTAGCAAGTTCTTCAACTACTTGACCCTTATCATCTATTTTTAAACAACAATTGGTTAAGTTCAGCTTACCACATACTCCTCCTTCAGCTGCTAACAAATAATCAAGTGCTAAGCGATTCTGATATATAGCAGTGCGCATCTGAGTACTTTGTCTAGCTAAAAGTGTAAGAGCTTGGCTAGTTTCATTGGTTATTATTTCAACTACTGCTTGTAAGCGAATAATACGATTAATCATATAGACTGGGGTTCGATAACCATACATACCATCATCATTCCAAGTGGCAGGCCCATAATACTCAATGATTCTCTCTGGCGGCCAATCATCACCCTTCCACTTTTCCCACTTACCTACTTGGAGGGGTGATCTTTTCTGTCGCAATGCTCTTTTGTGTCTGTGGGTAGTGTATACTGGGTATCCTAATTGTTCTCCATGTTCTGTGGGTAGGAGAAAGAAAGAAGGTCTGATGGTCCCTAAGACACATGCTCCTCCCCATTGTGGCGGGAGTCGAGCATATGCTCGGTTTCCACAGATCCAATACAGGCCAGGTGGGGCTTGCCAAGCATGGGTTTTGGCAAGATTAGTCCATAAATCAGCAAGTTCTGGAAATCTGGCTAATGGGTTAGGAGGTTCAGGGTGCTTTACTCCTGACCACCATGACGTCTTTTTGGTAGTGGCATTATAGAATTTCTAGCTAAGACAGACCAGCTGTCCTACCTTTTGGGTGAACTGAGGTCCAGTTCTGGTATAGCAAAGACGTCCAACAATTGAGTGCGCTAACACCCATTCGCTAGTAGTCTTGTGTAATTCAGTCTGATTGTAAGTCAGAGAATAATTTAATTATTGAGCTTCCCATGGCCACTGTTCACCCATCTGGGTTCCGCCACAGAAATAACAATCTGAGATTTTGAGACTAGATACTACGGCTCCAGCTAATTCTAAGAATAAATTCTGAGAAGGATGAGGAATCTCAAACTTATTTACATGCATGGCCTCATAGAAGGTGTTATGGATGTGATATTTAGACGACTTATGGGCTTAGGTGTTCAATCTTATATACACAATGGTTCCTGGATCTGATCCAGTACCTGCGATACGTAGACCAAATTTGTATCCTTGTTTCCATACACTAGGGTTACGTATCCTTAAGTGTAAAGGGTTACAAGCATCTTTCTTACATTTGTCGTCTGTTGTTGACTTGGTTAGAGTGGCCATTCGCTTATCTATCTTTTCGTCAACTATGCCATCATTCCATGTAGCATAAAAAACACATTCCCAATTTGGGCAGTAGTAATCTGCTGCTGGGGCAGTACTATATGGATCCTTTTTTCCTGTACACTTTCTCCATCCTGTGGCACCTTCTGGGCACATATACTTATGGTCATTTCGATACGCTTTTTCCCAGGTACCACAGTTGGAGCGACTATCTCTGTTTATAACATCACATGCATCAAAATTCAAAACAACAGGTCTACTAGTATCTTTAAGTGGTTGTGTGGCAGTTATTATAGGTCCATCTGCATCCTTCCATCGTATTTCCAACGTGTAATAGGATGGATTCTGATGCGGATTATAGCATACTCTAGATTTACCGTTAGTGCAGACATTTAGTTCAGTGGTGTTATAAATACACCGAGTCACTTTACCAGTGCAGGTATAGTAAGAATGGTAAATCAAAGTCTGAGT
Source organism: Ichthyophis bannanicus (assembly GCA_033557465.1). Classification (NCBI taxonomy): domain Eukaryota; kingdom Metazoa; phylum Chordata; class Amphibia; order Gymnophiona; family Ichthyophiidae; genus Ichthyophis; species Ichthyophis bannanicus. Next base: position 858,862,727 of record CM066035.1, read on the forward strand.
TACTTTCAGTCCAGTTCGAGTAGAAGTAATGCAAGCAGTGCATGGAGGTAAGGCATAAGTCAGTTCAAAGCCTCCAAAACAGGCAACCAGGGCAAAGCAAAGGTAAAGATACATGTTGATTGGAGTTCTTCTGAATCCTCAGCTTGCAGATCTTGACCACGACGTTCTTTTTCTTCGTCCCGTTCGCTAATGAAGCAATTCAACGGGTGCTGAGTGTTGATTGAAGATCCTCAAATTGTCCATCACACATTAACCAACTTAGCAATTTCAGTTGGTTTGTGAAGTCTGGTCAATCAATGTAGCATCAAAGTAGTGTGGCAAATCGCACACATGAGGTTCGTTAAAAACAAACTCTTGCTGTATGGAAAACAGCAATCCTCTTCGAAAGACTTGGCTACTGCAAGGCACTGTGGCAAAGTGTTCAAACTGCTGGTTGCCGTCTCAGAGTAACTCGCAAAGGTGCATCAAGATGCTGTTCTGCTGTCCACTGCTCAGGTTCAGGATCAGCGGCCGGCTTGACTCTGCTGTGGTGGATCCAGGAATCGATTTCTGCTACCTTTACTGCAGTTGGGGTAGACAGGATGACGGTGTACGGTCCCTTCCAATGGGGTTCCAACGGTGTCTTCTTCCAATCTTTGATCCACACCGAGGTACCAGGCTGGTAGGGATGCAGAGGTTCCGTCAAGTTGATAGGCAACCGGTCTTGGATCCACGCATGGAGAGTCTGTAGAACAAAACTAAGAGCTAGGAGTTCTTGCCTGGTTATTTCTGAACCAATTTGGGCTAGACATCCTGTAATTCCCTGCACTATTGGTGGGGGTTTACCATACAGAACTTCAAAAGGGGAAAAACCTGTTGACTTCACAGGAGCTGAGCGTATTCTGAGTAAAGCTATTGGGAGCACTTGGGGCCACTTCAGGTGTGTCTCCTGACAAAGCTTAGACATTTGGGCTTTTAGGGTACGATTCATTCGCTCAACTTTCCCTGAACTCTGGGGTCTATATGCAGTGTGAAGCTTCCATTGTATCTGCAAAGCTTTTGCTAACTGTTGAGTAATCTGAGAAACAAATGAGGGTCCATTGTCTGACCCTATTACTGCTGGAATTCCAAACCTAGGGACAATCTCTCTCATTAAAACTTTGGTAACTTCTCGGCTTTTTCAGTTCTGGTTGGGAAGGCTTCTACCCACCCGGAGAAAGTACAGACTAATACTAATAGGTAGTGATATCCATTGGCTTTTGGCATTTCAGTAAAATCAATTTGCAGGTGGTGCATGGGGGTTACACCTCCTGACTGAACTCGGGGTGCTGTTATGAGGCCTTGCTTGGCATTATTTTTGGCACAAGTTAGACATTGGCGTGCTACTGAAGCTGATATGGTCGTCAACATGGTAATGTAGAAATGTGGTCTGAGTGCTTTTTCCATAGCACTTTTCCCATAGTGGGTGGCTTCGTGAAAGGCTTTGACAAAGGATGGTCCTAACAATTCGGGAATTACTATTCGTCCGGGGGGTTGACTGCCCTCTGCTGGTGGCAGCTCAATCCATCCATCTTTCAGTACTCCATCTTCCTTGTTACAGTAGTAATCTAATTCTTTGGTGGTATATCGTGGTGTCCATAAGTTTAAAGGTACTGGGAACAACGCTGCCTGCATTGGCATGGCTTGAGGTGTAATTTGTCCGGTCATAGCTGCTTGTCGTGCTGAGGCATCCGCAAACCTATTTCCTCGGGCAACTTCTCCTTTTCCTGCCTGATGTCCTCTGCAATGCATGACAGCTACACGAGTTGGGGCCCATACTGCATCAAGTAACATCAGTATCGCGGGGCCATACTTGACTGATTTCCCTCCGGATGTGATGAGCCCTCGTTCCTTATAGAGAGCTCCATGGGCATGTAGGGTAGTGAAGGCATATTTGGATTCTATATATACATTCAACACAAGTTTTGTACCTAGTAATAGTGCTCGAGTGAGTGCTATCAATTCTGCTTTCTGGGCTGATGTGCCTGAGGCTAGAGCTGATGACTCAACGACTTCATGTTGAATGACAACTGCATATCCAGCACAGCGACGTCCATTGAGGATTAGACTGCTTCCATCAACATAATAGATTTGGTCAGGATTGTCTATGGGCACATCTGTCAGATCAGGTCGGCTAGAGAATACAGTGTCCATGACTTCGATACAATCATGTTCTGGGAGTTCTTCACTAACGGGTATCAATGTGGCTGGATTCAAGGCATGACTCACTTCCAGTTGTATCTGTGGGTTTTCACATAACATGCTCTGATATTTCAACATTCGGGAATTGGTGAGCCAATAATTTGCTTTCTGTTCCATGAGGGCAAGGACTGCATGTGGCACAGTGACTCGTAGATTTATTTATTTATTTTTATTTATTTAACAGTTGCTTATATACCGCTACCTTCCACAGATCAGGTGCGGTTTACATTGAACAAGGAATGAACAGATTTACAAGTCTGTTTTACATGGAACATTTGTTAACTAGGTACAATTTTGCTGTTTTACATGGAACATTTGTTAACTAGGTACAATTTTGCTAAATACATTAAACATGAATGACTAAATATGGTAAAATTTGTTAAATAACAATCGAACTATTTACATATTTTGAACTATTACATATATCTATTTACAAGATTTACAAGTAGTTATTTAATCGACTTTAATTGTAATTGTAGTTAGGTAGGAGAATTAGAGTTGGTGTACCCTAGGTCGCTATTAACCATTACCTGTTAGAGGTAAGGTATTTTCAAGTGTGCCAAAATGGGAGATGAATAGATATGTTTTTAATTTCTTGCGGAGTTCCTTTGCATCATTTAATGCCCTTATTTCTTCAGGGAGGGAGTTCCATAGGGTGGGAGCTGCATGTGAGAACGCTTTTTTATTAGTAGTTTTTTTAGTAGTTGTGAATTCTTTCGGGATCCTAATTTTATTCGTGTGGTCTCTCCGTAGCGTAGTTTGGGATGTGTCTTTAGTGATAAGTTTTGTTAAGGGGACTGGGGCCATTGTATTTAGTGTCTTAAATGTAGTGATAATCAATTTGTGATTTATTCTGGATTGAATTGGAAGCCAGTGAAGGTTTGCTAATGTGAGTTTGTCTGCTTCACTCACTAACAATGCTGTAGCTGCGACTGCTCTCAGGCAAGGTGGCCATCCCTTGGCCACAGTGTCCAATTGTTTTGATAGGTATGCTACAGGTCGCTCCCAATTTCCCAATTTCTGAGTCAACATGCCTAAGGCATTTCCCTGTGCTTCATGTACAAACAAGTGGAAAGGCTTGTGAACATCTGGTAGTCCAAGGGCTGGTGATGACATTAATTCTTCCTTTAACGTCTTGAAGGCTGTATCCTGCTCAGGTCCCCACTCCAGTGGCGACTTTTCTTCTCCTTTTGTGGCTTCATACAGTGGTTTTGCAATTTGGGCAAAGTTGGGTATCCAAATTCGGCAATATCCTGCTGCTCCCAGAAAGGCTCTGACTTGCTTTCTGGTTGTTGGGGTAGGAATTCTGCATACTGCTTCTTTTCTTTCTCTGCCTAATTTTCGGCTTCCTTGGGTTATACGAAAGCCCAAGTATTTCACTTCTTTTTGGCATAATTGTGCTTTTGCTCAGGAAACTTTATATCCAGCTTCATCTAGTAACTGCAAGAGATCTTTGGTGGCTTGTATACATTCACTTTCTGATATGGCAGCTATCAGCAGATCGTCCACGTATTGGAGAAGCACTCTCTTCCCCGGGGCCACTGGATAGCTTGAAAGGTCTTGATTCAATGCAGCACTAAAGATGGTAGGCGAATTCTTGAATCCTTGGGGTAGTCGTGTCCAAGTAAGTTGGCCCCCTCTTCCAGAGATGGGGTCCTGCCATTCAAATGCAAACAATATCTGACTTACAGGGGCTAATCTTATGCAAAAGAATGCATCTTTTAGATCTAGTACAGTAAAGTGGGTAGCTTCAGCAGGTATCAGTCCTAGAAGAGTGTAAGGATTGGGTACAGCTGGATGTATGGTTTCAACTGCTTCATTCACTCTCCTTAGATCTTGCATTGGGCGGTAATCATCTGTTCCAGGTTTCTTTACTGGCAAAAGTGGAGTGTTCCATGGGGATTGACATACTTTTAGTAGGCCATGTTCTAATAATCTTTGCAAGTGGCGATGAATGCCTTCAATCGCAGCTCTTGGGAGAGGGTACTGTTTGACATGTACTGGTGTAGCACTAGGCTTAAGGGTTACAATTACTGGAGCTATATGTTTGGCTAGGCCTGGAGGACTGCCTTCTGCCCATACTCCAGGTGGTGCATCAATGTTCTTTAAAGTTTGTTCAAAATAAGTGTCTTGGACAGAATCATCAATGTAATATCTCCATTCTTCTTCTCGGGGAACTGTAAGCAGCATTATTCCTGCCGGTTTGGCCTGGGGATTTACTGTCATTTGCATTTCTCCTCTTTCGGAGAAGGATATTTGGGCTTGTAGCTTGGCTAACATATCTCGTCCCAGTAATGGCACTGGACATTCAGGCATGTAAAGGAATTGATGAGTTATTTGCTGTCCTCCTAGACTGCATATACGATTCTGAAGAAAATATTTTGTAGCTTTGGCACCAGTTGCTCCTATGATGGTGACTGCTTTTGTAGAAAATGGGGCTATCTTTTTGTCTACTACTGAATGTTCTGCTCCAATATCAACCATAAAGTTCATAACTTGATCTCCTATTTGTATTCCAACCATAGGCTCCTGGAGACCTAAAGCAAACTCGGAGCCCGGTCTGTCCTAATCCACGTCATCTTCATCATGGGCTGTCGTAGCCAATGCTTGTATGGCTCCTCCTCTTTCTCGCTGGAATTGTTCTCGATTGGCTCCTCCGCGGTTTCGGGGACGGCCTCGTCTTTCTTCTCTCCACTGATGATTGTTTTCGTCATCTTGCTGGGCGTCTTCGAGTTGCGGGCATGCATCTCTCCAATGTCCTTCCTCCCTGCAATAGGCACATTGGTTTACGCCTAGTTGGGGCCGACTTCCACTTCGGCCCCGCCCCCTTCCTCTGCTCCGTCGACTAGGGGTACCTCCCCTTTTCTGTTCAACTATGGCCGCAGCCAAAAAATCAGCTTTCTTCTTCATCTTTCGATCACATTCTCTCTGCTTTTCATTATCACGATTCACATACACTTTATGAGCGACTTCCAATAACTGAGTTGTATTCATGCCCGCAAACCCATCTAATTTTTGTAATTTACGTCTAATGTCTGGTTGAGACTGATTTACAAAAGCAGAATTCACCATGCATAAACTTCCTGGTGCATCGGGATCATAGGGAGTATACATTCTATATGCTTCAGATAATCTTTCATGAAACTCTGCTGGGCTCTCATCTATACCTTGGATAACTCCTGCAACCTTAGAGAGGTTCATAGCTTTCTGGCCCCCCCTTTTCAGGCCTTGCAGAAAGCCTTGGCGAAAACGGGCTAGGGCTCTGGATCCTCTGTCTGTATTTGGATCCCATCGGGGGTCTTCATTCGGGAATTCTCTCTGGGCCGCTTCCCGATTGTCTATTCTTTCCGTCCCTGGTTCTGGGGCTACAGGGTTATCTGCCAGCCAATCAATAGCTGCTTTTCTAATTCGTGCCCGCTCCTCCGTCGTAAATAGAGTGGTCAGGAGCTGGCGGCAATCCGCCCAAGTTGGTTGGTGGGTTTCCATAATAGTATTCACTAATTCTGTAAGTTCTAGGGGCTTATTGGTATAGGAGGCATAATGTGTCCTCCAATTTAACAAATCAGTTGTAGAGAAAGGGACATACACATAGCTTAGGGGTCCCGCTACCACCTCATTATCATCATTCCTTACGGGCTCTCCCGGGACTTGCCGTAAGGGCATCATTTTGGCAGTAGATGTCTTTTGGGATCTGAGAGATATTTTCGTAACTGTCCTGTCAGGGGTCATTTTCTTCTTCTCTACGTGCTTTACTTTAGATGTACATTTTACTGGCAGGCTAGTACTGGCAACCACTTTTACACTGTCTGCATCGCTCAGGGAATTTTCAGTCTCTCCCTTCTCCGTTTCTGTATCTGACTCTCCTTTTTCTGTCTCGGAAGAATCATCTTCTTCAATTAAAAGGAGCTCATCTTCCTGCTCTCTGGGTAATAGCTCAGGGGTTGGGTCCCGCTCCCGCTGTCTCGGGGGTTCTGGGGTGGGACGCCGGGCTACTCTTACTGGGCCCGGGGTTCGAGGCTGTCGGGGAACATTTCTGGGGAATCAGGATCTACCAGGATGGGCTTCTTCCTGGACTTCTTATCCTTCCCTTTCTGTCTAGGCTGTTCTATTTTCTGACTATAATCTGTCTTCGCTAACATTATTCTGCACTGTTCTTCATAACAGCGCTGCGCCCAAGGGGGCGGATCTTCACAAATACTTAACCAGGAATCTATATAGGGGTACTGATCGGGGTGCGCTATCCGCACTCTACGGTGCACTAACTGGATAATTCCTACATTAAAGGTTCCCTCTCGGGGCCAGGTAGGGTCTAGATCGGGCCACTCCCTAGTACACAAAATCTGTAAACGGGCTGCAGTCATTTTAATACCATAATCTCCGGAATATCCTTCTTTAAAATGTGCGATCATACATTCTAATGGAGTGTTCCTAGTAGACCCCGCCCCTCCCATTTCGATGTGTGCGCGCAACAACAGACAAAAGGGAAAAGGAGGGCGGACCGTGGGTAAGGGGTCCTCACGGCCCTGGAAACGTATAAGGAGAACAAATAACAAGACAAGACGACAATCGCTTCCCCCTTTTTGCGACCTGAACGCGGTCGCCCGGTCAGGAAATGCGCTAGTCAGGGGTCCGCCTTCGCTTGGTCCGTGCTGCCAGACCTCTCATTCACACTTCATTCACACAATCATGCTAGCAACGTATCCCAGAATGCATTCGTTTCTATCTATTCTGACTAGTCTTATTCAATTTCTAAAATACAAGAAGATGGGGGTTTCGCCCTGCGAATACTCATGCGGGGTTACTCGGCCCGTCTTTGAGAGGTGATCAAGCTCTCTTACCAATTTCCAAGTTCTAAGTTCAAATGGCAGCACTGCTCTTTCTTATCTGTCTAGACATACCAAATCAAAACTATACTCACCGGATCCGGTCCTCAAACTTCCCAAGCAGGCGCATGAGTTGGACCTCGGACTCCCTTCACTCGGGTTCGAGGCGTTGGCTCCAGCCGGGCTCGGCACCCGCCGAGGTCCGACCAGCTCCCTCCGATGCAAGGGACCGGCGGCGCCAGGGAGCAGCCCCCGTCGGAAGGGCGCGATCCCGGCAGGACCAAGCCTGTAGAGGCGGAAAGTCGTGGTATATTGCCCTAAATACACTCTGATTCCACAACTTCCCGGCCAACGCACCAAGAATATGTAGCAGCAGAGCGCAGACAAACCAATGATACCAGGAGTCTGTTCAGAAGGTCCAAATCATTTATTTGTGCACAAGTCTCAAGCAAAGTCAATTTCAAAATGGCTGAGCAAAGTTCTCTGGCAATACAACAACTTTTATAGACTTTAGCTTCATTCTAGGCATAGAAAAACATTTCATTGGTCCCGGTAACCTCCCGTACCTCCCGTACCCCTTCTATTGGTCCCGGTACTGATATGATTATCCAATTATGTTCTTTCAGTGGGCTCAGCACCTGCTTACCCCCCTTCTAGTCCCAATTACAATGGCCTGTTCACCAACTTGTTACTTTCCTTCTCTCAAGGCCATTGAGCCAGTTTGTACGTGTAGGGAAGCAGGGCTCTTATAACTTCTCTGTCAGCAGTTTTAAACATGAATTTCTGTATTTTTCCATCTGTTCTGCTTGTCTAAGCTAATTCAATACTTTTACTGGACTCTAATTCTACAGTAGCATATTGGGGGATGTGCAATTCCTATGGGCCTCTTCACAAGCTCCATTTACAGGTCAAGCTAGTTAGGCTTGCTTGCTTATGTCAGACACTGTGGATCACAGGCCTCCACCTGCCACACCGCAACCCGACCCTGGCCTTAGGGGGCCAGTTCAGGGGTTGGGCTGCAGGGAATAAGCCTTTTTTTTCCGGCGGCTGATTGCGGCTTTTAAATGGAGCTGTGGTGCCATGACAACCGGATGCTATGGCGCCGTGGCTCCATTTAAAAGCCCTGACTGAGTTAGTCGGGCTTCTCATGTATGTGCAGGCTGGACTGAATCGCAGTCCCAGCCTGCACATACATGACTGATTGTGATTCTGATCCCATGGGGCTAGACATGCCCCGCGGGATCAGAATCGCGATCCCCTCTGTACGTCTGGTTCAGAAGGGATGTACATCTGGGACATAATAAACCTGTAGGTGTCACCCTATGTAGTCAGGGCCGGCCCTATGCATGTTCAAGCATGTTGTTGGCACAGGGCCCCGTGGAACAGGAGGCCCCACGTCAACTTCTTGCTGCACGGAGTACGTTTGCCTAATGACAAAGCTCACAGCACAGAGGAGTACGGCGTGCCGCTAACTTACTGCTGCAGCCAGCCAACTCCAGCCCAAATGTCCCAGTTTCCATTGCCACAACTCTAACTCAAAGAACAGCAGAACGCCATTCTCTTTAGGGGGGCAAGCTCCACCCCTTGGCCAGTCAAACTACACAGCCGCAATTGCCAGTCTTCCCCTCCTGTCTGCCCATGTGAGATCAGATCCCCCAGGCAGACAGGAGGGGAAGGCAGGTGATCACGGCAGCGCAGTTTTGGTGGGGCCAGAATCCGTGTGGCCCACCTCCTTTCTGCGGTCTCTGCATGCTGCAGCTCCCAATGCCAATGTCTCCAGTACCGTTTGTGCTGATTGTAGTGCAGAGCAAGCAGAAGTGGAGAGACCTCCTCCCATCAACACCCGTGGCTCCATTAGCATGTGTTATTGCCAATGCCGAGTCTGCTGATTGACTTGGAGCCAGCGATGTGGTTTTGCATGGCAGCACAGCTGAGCAGGCCACAGGAATGTGTGGCCTCTTTTACATCGACACACCATCCTGCCAGGTCCAGTGCAATACCCAGCCTGTGTTTGCCATTGGTCTGCTGCTTGAATTTTGGATTATTTGAGATTTTAACTCACACAGTGGTGAGTAAGGTGGCACTAGCCAATTTTTACTTTTTTGACACTATACAGGGTGATGCAGTCCCATATTTTGTTTCCTATTATTTTATTTGCTGTGCAGTTGTTGGATGTGGGCTTCTCATCAGGATTTTGCAATCACTGGTTGCTGGTCTTGAAGGTAGACATGATCCAGTGTTATTTTTAGTCAAATGCTCCATGAATTTAGTTACCTGTGCCAGAGTTGGCTGTAATATACAGCTCCATAAACCCCGAACATTTGGTAAATCAATTGCTTGTCTGAAATTCTGATTTTACATTGTGCCACAAGACAGAAAACATGTATTTCGTCTTTGGGATGAAATTTTGATGAATTCCAATAAGATGAGGGGAAGGAAAAACATTAAAAAACAAATAAAACAACTTTGTATTTGTATTTATTCCTCACTTAGGATCATCCCTTATTCCAAAGCAGTTTTTTTAACGATAAAAAAACCCAACAAAACCCTCAAAACAACAGCAGCAGCAAATCAGAACAAGCATTTCAGCCAAACAATTCAACCCAAAGTAACTCTTACCAAAGGGTACACACTAACCACAGGGGAGGAAGGACAGAGAGATGGAAGGGACATGCTGGATACACAGAGAGGTGAATAGGGAAATGGATGAGACATGCTGGACAAACAGGAGGGGGCATAGGGGCAAGAGGGTAGATGCTGGACATAGGGCACATGGAAACAAGAGGGGAGATGCTGGATGGACATGGGGACATAAGGAAATGGAGGGGAGATGCTGGACATGGGGCACAGGGAGATGGAGGGGACATACTAGATACACAAGAGGAAAGAAGGCAAAATTAGACCAGGTATGAATGGGTAGTCAGCCCCCTTCAGCAGCTGAGATCTGAACATGACAGAGTCTTGCTGGTGTAGTATAAGGGTTCCCTCTAGAGCCCCTGACTCCAGTCTCCTACTGACCAAGCAGCTAAACGAAACGAACTATTAAACTACAGCCCTCTTTACGAAATCCACTTTCTCATAATAGAGAGAGAGAGTGCGGCAGAGAAAAATGGTGCGCACATGCCCTTCAAACTTCATACAGTGGAAAAAACCTATATACATCACATCCTGAATTGGATGCCCAATCAACTAGCCGGACCAGCCGGCCCGTAGTACTCAGAACATGACCCTTCTACAGAATTCGGGTCACCCTTACTATAACTGTCCCCCACCCGGACTCGCCCTTACCTGTAACCGCTATAAACCAGACCCCCTCCAACTAACCTACTTGGGCGGGCCCTGGCCTGGCCTGGAGGGAACTCAAGGAAAGACAATTAGCAGGTAATGTCTAATTTTGCCTTCCTTATCGTCCTCCAGGCCAGGCCAGGTATGAATAGGATGTACCAGAGCAGTACTCAAACTTGGGAGGGACACACGAGTCTGGCTTGAAGTACCAAGGCTCCAACCACCACATCTCCTGACCAATGTTCCCTCTAATTTTCTCTAGGCTGTGTGCGCATAAAATATCAGCTGTGCAGTTTTTGAAGGAAGGTTAAATTTTTGTGCGCCACATAACGACACTCGGAGATATATACTTTAAAATTTGACTACACGTCAGAATACAATATGTACACCACATTGATTGCACTAGAAAATATTGTAGAACTTGTGAAAACCGTAAATACACAACAACTTTTAAATTTTAAGATGTCTGTGTTGTTTTCTATCAGAATCAGAACTGTAATTTTTGTGCGCTCTGTTATAAAGTATGTGCGCTCGCTCGGCGAGGTGTGTGCGCGTGCACATGCGCACAGCTTAGAGGGAACTGCTCCTGACGCCTGCACATCCAACTGATAATGCCTTGAAAATGTGTACAGTAACGACCAAGTTGCCACTCTGCAGATGTCCGCCGGAGGAACCAAGCCACATTCTGCCCAGGACTTTGCCAATACCCTCAAGGAATGGGCCCACAAGCCCAAAGGCAGACGTTTTTCTCTGGCCGCATACGCTGCCCCAATAGCTAGTTTCACCCAGCAGGAGATCAAGGCCTTAGAGGCCACTTCTCCCTTACGAAGGCCTCCAAAAAGTGCAAACAGACAATTTGTTTTCCAAAATGACTCTGTCCCACTAACATATCTTTACAAGACCCCGCGAAGATCCAACCTATATAGCCGATGATCATCCTCGGAATTCCCGAGGCTTGGAAAAGGAGGCAGCGCAATAGCCTGGTTCAAGTGAAACCGCGTCACTACCTTAGGCAGAAATGATGGCACTGGGTGCAAAACCACTTTTTCTTTGGAAAACAGGAGAAATGGTTCTCTACACAAGGGTGCCTACAGCTCTGAGATCCTCCGTGCTGAGTAGAGTGCCACTAAAAGCACTGTCTTAAGGATAAGGTCCCTCAAGGATGCTCTCGAAAGAGGCTCAAAGGTCTCCCCTGCCAGAGCCTTCAAGACCAAATTCAGGTCCCAAGGTAGGATCACCAGCTGCCAAGGAGGCCAAACAAGCTTCACTGCTCTAAGGAATTGTACTACATCTGGATGCGCTGCCAGCGAATGCCCCTACAGTCGCCGTCAATAACAGACCAATGCCGCCACCCGCACCTTCAGTGTGCCGAGAGCCAATCCTTTCTCAAGTGCCCCTTGAAGGAACATCAGGATGTCAGGCAACGAAAAGGACGGACCCCCTTGACAGCAGCACTCTTCGAATACACGCCATACTCGGACATAGGCAAGCGTGGTTGAATGCTTCCTAAACCTTAGCATGGTCGAAATGACAGACATGGAGTATCCTCAGCTACGCAACCTTACCCTCTCAAGAGCCAGGCTGTAAGCAAGAATCGATCCACCAGTGGCACCAGAACTGGACCCTGTGCCAACAGGTTGATCCTGCCGGGCAGACTCCAGGGGCAGTTGATCAGAAGACAAAGGAGATCCACATACCACAGCCTCCGCGGCCAATCTGGCACTATGAGGATCACCGGTCCCTCGTATACCTCTATCCGCTGAAGTAGATGTCCAATGAGTGCCCAAGCTGGAAAGACATGCAGGAGACTGTTCATTGGCCACGTCTGAACCAGTGCATCGAGGCCCTCAGACATGTGTTCTCTGTGCCGGCTGAAGAACTGCACCGCCTTGGTGTTGTTTAGGATAGCATGAGATCCATAACCGGTTGCCCCCACAATATCGTGAGGTCGTGAAACACTGCCACATTGAGTTCCCATTCTAAGGGGTCCAATGTGTGGCGGCTGAGGAAGTCTGCCTGAACATTGTCCTTCCCAGCAACATGGACCTCTGACAGGGCCATCAGTTACTCCTCTGCCCACCGCAGAAGATCCTGACTCTCCAACAGTAGCGAGGCACTTCCCATGTCCCCCTGCCAGTTGATATAGGCTACATTATCGCATTGTTGGAGAAGACCCAAATGGCTTTCCCCTCTAAGATGCTGGAAACTCTGCATCGCCAAGTAAACTGCGTTAAATTCAAGGTGATCGATCGACCATGAGGTCTCCTCCAGAGACCAACAACCTTGCATCACCTGAGACAGACAGTGCGCTCCCCACCCATAAAAACTGGCTTCTGTAGTCACCAGGACCCATTGTGGCTGCTCCAATGGCATGCCTGCCCGCAGATGAGCGGGCTCCAGCCACCATTGCAAGCTTGTTCTCATGTCCTGTGGACACATCAGCTTCTGGGACAACAGGTGGTGCTGTGGAGACCACCTCAATAGGAGCACCTGCTCATGGCACCAGATCCAGGGCAGCCGCCATGGATACCAACAGCTGCATGTAAAACCGGCATGCTCAGGAACCTCTGGACCTGCACCATCAACTTCAGCATTCTTTCCTTGGGCAGGGAAACCATTTCCTCAGAGATGTTGAAGTGTGCTCCAGAATACATCAGGCGCTGTACGGCTGCAGCTGGCTCTTGGCGGGATTGACCACTCAGCCCAGCTGCTGCAAGAATTCCATGACTTGCCAGGTGGTGATGTGCGCCTCATCCTCCGACTTTGCCTGGATGAGCCAATCATCCAGATAGGGGTGCACTAGGATCACTTCTTGTCGCAAGGCCACCGCTACCACCACCATGACCGGGCGCGGTGGCCAGGCCAAAGGGTAATGCCCGGAACTGGTAATGTCCTATGGGCACAGCAAACCGCAGGAATTGCTGGTGGTACGGTCTAATAGGAATGTGAAGATAAGCCTCAATTATATCCAGTGCAGACAGGAACTCTCCCTGTTGTACTGCCAAAATCACCGAGTGCAGCATCTCCATCCAGAAATGCGGTACCCTGAAGCTCCGATTCACATGCTTGAGATCGAGGATGGACCAAAATGAGCCTTCTTTCTTCAGTACCACAAAATAAATGGAGTTTTGACCATACCCGCACTGGTCTCGGGGTACTGGCAGTACCGCCTCCAGCTGTTTCAGTTGCTGAAGGGTGGAGGAGACTGCCGCCCTCTTCTCCAGTGCCCTGCAAGGCAAAATAACAAAGGCTTCTGCCACCGGTCTCGCAAATTTCAGTGCATACCCTTCACAGATAACTTCCAAGACCAACTAGTGGGTCATAATCTTGGCCCAGGCAAAGTAAAATTGTTGCAACCGACCATAGCGATCTCTCTTGTAGGGTGCGAACCGAGTTGAGTGGAACTGCCGGAAATCTCTCACCTGTCTTCTCTGCAGACCTCCCAACTTCGGAGTGGATGGTCGATCCTCTGGCAGGCGCCCCCCTTTGGAGTCACCCAGGTCCTTCACAATATTGTCCAGTGCCTCCCCAAAGAGCAGCTTGCCTTTGTAGGGCAGTTTACTAAGTCGCGATTTGGACAAAGCATCCACCGCACAGTTCCTCAGCCAGAGAAAACGGCGCGCCGCTACCATCAATGCCATCAACTTGGAGGCAATGCAAATCAAATCATAAAAGGTGTCCACAATGTATGCGGCCGCCAACTCCTGCTTAGCCCCTTCCGAGGTCCCCACACCGTCAGGGTCAGATGGAGCCCTGACTTGGAGCCAGCGAATAGAAGCCTGAGACACATAGTGCCAGTGCCCTAGAATCAAAGACCTACTTGAGGATCAATTCCAGCTTCTGATCTTGCAGATCTTTAAGTGCTGCCATGCCTTTTACTGGAATGGTCATCTTCTTGGTCACTGCCGAGACCAACGCATCTACCCTAGGCAATTTCAGCAGCTCCCACTCCTCCTGCAGGATAGGGTAAAGCCGCACCATCAAGCAGTAACCCTGTAAGGTAGCCTCCGGATACTCCCATTCTGATTCAACCGTCTTCTTAATCACTCTAAGGACCTGGAAGCACACATGCACTCCCCTGAACCCTTGAAGCAGAGGGTCCTCAAGTGGCTCCTCCGTCTGCGCTGCAGACTGAGCCATATTTAACGCCGATAGGGAGTGGGCAATGAGCACCCCAAGTTCCTCCTTGTGGAAGATTCGGAAAATATTCGGATCTTCCCCTGGTGCAATTTCTCTTTCCTCCAACACAGGTCCCCCCGTGCTCCGAAGTATCTTCCCAAAGGTCCACAGAAAGGAACCAGCGAGGGGACTCCTGATTTCCACCCCCCTCCCAATCCTTCAGTCCCCTCTGGCTCCCATCGGGAAGGTCCCTCCCTGGGATCCCTCTCCAACAATGGATTCCTGCTGGGAGAACCAGAAGCTTGCATGGAGGACCTGAGGAGTCAGCCTGTTTTCTCTTTAGGCAGTAATCCCTATGCATCGAAAGGTTAAAATCCTGTGAAAAAATGGAATCCAACCCCTCCTGTAGCCCCACTGCCATAGGCTGAGGAGCTGCTCCTGTACTGACTGGCTTCTTGCTTTTATTTTTAACATTACATTTTCCCCGCTTTTCCTGCCGATCGAGGGAAATGGCTGCCAGCTGTAAACTGGCTGCGGTTCCCGCCACACCCGCAGGAGCCGTCGGCCTAGTCATCTCTGCTCCGGAGGCTGTGCCTCTCCGTCCATCAGAGCGGCTTCCTCTGACTCCTGTGTGAAACCCCTCTGCAGCCATCTGCCCCGTCTGAAACATGCAGCAAAGGCCAGCCACACTCAGCCCGTGACTGCTCCCGCACTGGACACACGCTGCAGGGGCCGGGAGCATGCACACGCTCCGCCAACAAAGCCTGTGCCTAATGCTGAAGCTAACCCCAGAAACCAAAAGAAGCACCTACCGCAAGAAAAACGCCCCTAAGCACTGTTACGAACTACACTGGTACGTTCTCAAAGAATTTCTTAGCAATCAAATTTATGTACCTGATGCCTTCAGTCTGCTGGTTTGGGGATAGCTGTGGATACTGTGGCCCACAGTTACCAATTATCCTGCTGGGACAAGGGGAGGGATCCTGGGGCTCCCATGCACTTACATCCCCAAGAGCAGTTCTGAGTCCTACTGGCCCCTGAGCAGAGGCAGGCCCTGCCTCTGCTGCCCTTCACTCCTGTTGTGTCAAAGGGGAATGCTCCCAGCCTTCTCTGCCTTCTATTACTTGGATAAATGCCCTTCCAGAGCAATCTAGAACCTAAACACCCAATTTTGAAATTTCACCTTAATAATTCTTAGACAAATTCCCATTGTCCTTCCAGGTTGGGCACCAACCAGGAGCTCTACCCCAGATGCTGAGGACTGAGAGACTAGAGTCAGAGGCTGTAGAGTGAGCCCTTATACTACACCAGCAAGATTCTGTCCTGCTCAGTCCTCAGCTGCTGAAGAGGGCTGATTCCCATTCGTACCTGGCCTGGCCTGGAGGGACAATAAGGAAAAGGGAGACGAGGGGCATGCTGGAGAGAAGAAAGCTGAGCACAAGGCGACAGAGGGGAGATAAATTGGAAATGCTGGACATTGGCGGAGAGGGGGATGCTGGACATGAGAAGAGGATAGGGAAAGAAAGAGAAGATGCTAGACAGGGGATCGAGGGAGAGATGACGGAGAAAGGGAGAGATGATGCACACAGCGGAGAATAGAAAGGGGAGAGTTAATGAAAAGCTGGAGAAGAAGAGAAAGATCGAGAATAGGAGGGTTGTGGTTAGAGTTGAAAAGTAATAAGTAGATTGAGAACTGGATGGTAAGAAGAAAGAGTGAAATCCGAGTCCATAGAGAGAGAGAGAGAAATATAAACTAGAGGACATTAAATGAAGCTACAAGGAGGTAAACTTAAAGCAACACCAGGGAATACTTTTTCACAAAAAGGTTGGTGGATGCCTGGAATGCCCTCTTGAAGGAGGTGATGGGAGCAAAAACAATGACAAAATTAAAAAAGGCACAGGGAAAACACAGAGGATCACTATATAGCAATAGGATGGAATCAAAGCAAACTTGAGTAACTTCTAAATTACTGGGCAGACTAGATGGACCATGCTGGTCTTTATCTGCTGTCATTCACTATGGGGGTCATTCCAGAACACATTAGGGGTTTGCACGTGCGGCGGGGACTTTTATGTGCCTAAAATGTCCCCTGACCGTATTCTGAAACACTGCTGTCTTGCACATCTATGGCGCTAGCACGGGGATCTCAGAACGTGCCCAGAAGGGGTGGAACGGGAGTGTGGTCAGCCACAGAGACGTACATAGCATATTCCAGAAAGGCCCATGTATGTTCTGCGATATCCCCACAGACGTCTCCATTATTCCTGCTGAAATGTGGAATAAAAACAGGACTTAGAAAATATTCTGCTGTGCTCTGCAATCCTTTCCATATTGAAGAATGGTTGTGGCAAGTATATGCTAAACTGGTGTGACTGCAGTCTGGAAAAACACAAGATGCAATTATAAAGAATGTTGTAAAATAAAGAAACATTAATAAATACCCTTACAGAAATATTAAGAAGAGCAATAGTGTTTATTCAGTCTATGCTGAAATGTGCTGTTTGTGTCAAATAAGTTAATCCAGAGACCCTAACAAATCCTGTGTTCTGAAAACTGGGACTGTTGATGTAAGAATAGTATGTGAG
This sequence comes from Ichthyophis bannanicus, assembly GCA_033557465.1. NCBI lineage: Eukaryota > Metazoa > Chordata > Amphibia > Gymnophiona > Ichthyophiidae > Ichthyophis > Ichthyophis bannanicus. Next base: position 858,879,760 of record CM066035.1, read on the forward strand.
TGAGTCTGGAAACAAATCATGTTGGAGTGAGAAAGGGAGATCATATGTGTAGTCCTAGGACATCATGCCATTATGGTATAGCAGTGATAGGTTTGGTTTGGCAGAATGATGTCTTTTGTGCCTGCAAGTAGAGTGTGTGGTTTGGGAGTAGCATGGGAGAATCTGGTGTGCTGATCTGCAATTTAGGGAGTCCATGAATGGCTGGCCGGTACCTGGACCATATGGATGACTGCAGTGTCACCAGGTGCCAATGTGATAGGGCAACCATGCATAAGCTGTGCCAGGCACTGGGAGACATGACTTATGTTGTGCCAACATCCCCCAGATTGTGCCATGAGACCTACATCCATCCCCAGTCCAGGATCTATGCAAGCTGCGAGAGTGGTGATATATCTGGAAGCTGGCTCCTGGGTATGATGGCACTACTACTATTACTACCACCAATCATTTTTATAGCACTACAAGGCATACGTAAAAGATGGTCCCTTCTCAGCAGAGCTTACAATCTAACCAAGACAGACAACAAAGTGGCTGTGGACAGGATACATCTAGGGGGATTGGTAAGGAAACACAAGGGAGATTAGAAAACACAGATCAGATTCTAAAGCAACATCGAAGAGGTGAACATTCAATCTGGATTTGAGAAGGGCCAGAGAAGAAGCCTGACGTACACACTCAGATAGTTTGTTCCAGGAATAAGGAGCAGCAAGGCGAAAGGAGTGAAGTCTGGAGTTGGCAGTAGAAGACCAGGGCACAGACGGAAGCAATTTGCCAGAAGAGCGCAGTTCCCGAGGATGGGTGTAGGGAGAGATAAGAGAGGGAAGGTAGTGCAGAGCAGCAGAATGAATGTACTTATAGGCCATAGGCATGGGCGGCCCAAGGGGGGTGCGGGGCCATGTGCGGAGACTCGGTGCGGGGCCTCATTTGCATAAATATTTGCATAATGTTACCATACACTAACTTTTAGTAAACATGCCTCTTCATGAGTGTATGGATAAAGAAAGACTAAAAGATTTCTACATTACTATAATCCAGTGCCAACTGCCAGGCACATTAGGAACTACTACAAACACTGCCAATTTAGAACCCATAGCAAACCTAACAGCACTACCAGGACTCATAAAGCACCATACCATACCTATCAAAAGGCAACACTGCAAATATTAAACCAATACATTTCAGAGAATAACAATACATGACCTACTGGGGAAAGAGAACAAGTGGCAATGTCAAATAGGAATTACATAAACAGAATACCTCAGCTCAGTTACACATGCAGAACATAGACCATCACCAAACAAGGAATCACAATTTAAAAACAGGAAGACAATAATTAAACTGGGAACCCTAAAAGCCAAACTTGGAATGTACAACAACAATGTAGAAATAAAACTATAAATTAATTTCCTATTGTACTAAACAAAGCACAGATGTTAATGATGCACATTTCCCAGCGCTGACATATTCCAGTTAATAAATTAAAAATAAAGAGATATCTTTGTAACTTTTGTGCATTTTTTTTCAGTTGCAATTGTTCCAGACACTTTCTTCTGGTTTATTTGTGTCTTCTGCTAACTCTCCATCGTCTGCTGTCCATTTGTCCTTTCTTCTCTCTTCTAGTTTTTTTCCATTCTCTCTCTACATCTGCTTTAACATACTAATCTTTCTCCTTTTGCTCTTTCCTCATTCCTATTTCATCCACTCAAATTTTACCCCTCCATCCTCAATCCCCACTTAGTCTCCCAATACCCGGCCAATTGTAGATTTTTCTTCCCTCCCACACAAAATATTTTTCCCCTCTCCATTTCACTCTCCCAGCCCCATCCCCATCCCCATCCCATTCTAATCTCCCCCCACATCAATTCCCTTCTAGTTCCAGCCCCACCCAGTATCCGCTCCCTTCTAGTCCCCACATCAGCCCATTTCCAGTCCTGGCCCCCCATCAGCCCATTCCCAGTCCTAGCTCCCCCATCCATTTCGTCCTATCTGAGTCCCTTCATCAGCTCATTTCCAATACCAGCCTCCCATCAGCCCATTTCTAGTCCTTTCCTAGCCCCACCATCAGCCCATGTCAAATCCTAGCTCCCCTCCTCTCAGCCCATTTCCAATCCAAGCCCCCCATGAGCCTACTTCCAGTTCTAGCCCCTCCATGTCCATTTCAATCCAAGCCCCCACCACAGCCCATTTCCTGTCCTAGCTCCCTCCTCTAAGAGCCCATTTCCATTCCAAGCCCCTGTCCCCATCAGCTATTTGCAGTTCAAGCCCCCTTCCACTCAGCCCATTTCCATTCCAAGCCCCCCCATCAGCTATTTGCAGTTCAAGCCCCCCTTCCCCTCAGCCCATTTCCATTCCAAGCCCCTGTCCCCAACAGCTATTTGCATTTCAAGCCCCCTTCCACTCAGCCCATTTCCATTCCAAGCCCCCCTCCCCATCAGCTATTTGCAGTTCAAGCCCCCCCTTCCCCTCAGCCCATTTCCATTTCAAGCCCCTGTCCCCATCAGCTATTTGCAGTTCAAGCCTTCCCTTCCACTCAGCCCATTTCCAGTCCTAGCAACCCTCCCCAACCCATTACCAGTCCTAGCCCCCCATAGCCTATTACCAGTCCTAAGCCCCCATCAGCCCACTCCCAGTCCTAATCCCATCAGCCCATTTCCAGTCCTAACCCCCATCACCCAATTTTCAGTTTAAGCCCCCCATAGCCCATTACCAGTCCTAACCTCCCCATCAGTCCACTCCCAGTCCTAATCCCATCAGCCCATTTCTAGTCCTAACCCTCCATCACCCAATTTTCAGTTTAAGCCCCCCATAGCCCATTGCCAGTCCTAACCCCCCCATCAGCCCACTTCCAGACCTAACCCCAACAGCTCATATCCAGATCTAGCTCCCCCATAGCCCATCACCACTCCTACCCCCACCCCCCCGCCCAGGGAAAATTTAAAATAAAAAAAAGCTGTCTGCTGCTGCGGCTGCGGCCGCCGCGGCAGAATTGAATGTGCCGCGGGGGCCCCCCCTGCCCGGAAGAGCCTGCCCTCCTGCATCAGCTCCCTCCCTGCAGTCACACGCACCGGCTTTCAGAGCGCGAAGGGACTAGTTTCCCTTTCGCGGCTCTGTTAAGCCCGCAGGGGCTGATGGGAACTTTCCCATCAACGCCCATGGGCTTAACAGAGCTGCGAGGGAGAAACTCTCCCCTCGTGCTCTGAAAGCCGGTGCGTGTGACTGCGGAGAGGGAGCTGATGCAGGGGAAGGCAGGCTCTGCCGTGCAGGGGGGGCCCCGCGGCACACTCGATTCTGCCGCGGCGGCTGCGGACGCGGCAGCAGACAGCTTTTTTTTTTAAATTATAAAATGTACTTTTAGATCAGAATGTTCTTTGTGCGGGGCCCCCTGAAACGCAGGGCCCTGTGCAAAAAACATTCTCGCTCAATGGACGGGCCGGCCCTGGCCATAGGCACAAAAAGGGCATACATTTGTTGCTCAGCAATATTATGTATGCATCCTTTGGGTAACTGCAATGTTAGTTTCAGGTTTTGTGCACTTGGTAAGAGTTCATCCTTAGCAGTTTCAAGCGTGTTTGTAGAGATGACCAAGGCAGGGATTACTGGGGCTGTTTTATATTGCCAAGCACCATTTTTGATGCAAGGTATGTCCTGACATACATGTTCATATTTACATTCTCTCATACCATAATAGGGTGCACTGGGATTACCAAGCACTTTTCAGGGCCTGAAGAGGACTGGTATGTGGTCTAGGTTGTAGCAGCAGTCATTTCTTATTGGTATTTATGTCTAGTTTGCATCAGCAAACTACTGTCAGTTTGATGTGCAGCTTAGGAGATGCACGTTTTACCAAGGAGGCATGGCATCTGCGGGTACATCCCGGAGACGAGCAAGATCCAAAACGCACAACTTTTCAGAATACGGTGGGCACGGGGACATCTAAAACTTTTACCCATGTCCCATAATATTGACGGGGATGTGTTTCTACATTATATTGCAAGGCCCATGCGTGGGCCGAACGCCAGATATGTGCACAGGCCAGCTGAATAGTGCTTTGTCTTTGCCGCGCCAGACACATCTATCTCCCTGATTCCGGATCTGCAGACATGTCTAGACCCACGGAAATGGAATTAGGTTAAAACGGGGCCTGTTTTCAATTTAGACGTGTCCGCAGGCCGGACATGCATGTTATGGAATTGGGCTCTATATTACTATGTTATAAATGGAAGAAAGCTGATAGGAAAAAGATCAGTATCAGGGGGATGAAGAGAAGAGGAAGGAGAGAGAAGAAGTCTCAGATGCACTTAAGACTCTGAGAAGAGTTAAGAGAAGATGCAGAAACCAGAGACTTGGAGCAACACAATTAGAAAAATAAAATGGCCAGACAACAAAGAAGGAAAAAAATAATTTTCAAATTAGTGGCTGGAATATATCAGTTTTTATAATTTATATGTGTTTTTTCTTTGTCTGATATTCCACTGCATGCAGAGTCTGGCTTCTTGGGGGTTTGGTTTAATTTTTGTCTGCATATTTCTAATTTTAATTTGTGGTCACTTATTCTATATTTGGTGAGGGTCTGCCTATGTTTTAAGTGTGTGATTGAGGCCAGGTATTGTTAGCATGGAGTTTCTTTGTAGGGATATGTAGTAATTTGGCTCGTTCAGTTTTCCCGGTAGGTGTATGGATATTCTAAGGCCCACTGCAGTATTTACAGTGCCGCTTCTCTCTTTGTATGCTTGTTGTGAGTTTTGGAAGTCAGTTCTGTTATGGAATGGTACATTTGCTTCTAAAAGTCCTGTGCTGTGGTTCTCACTTTTTTTTTGTTCCTTGTGTGGAGTGAACTGTAGAATGTGTTGTTAGTGGGGAGTCAGTTCATATTTAAGGAGATCTACAATTTTAAGGGAACTTCTCATTTTAATTTTGTGTTGTGGCCTGATAGCTTCACTGTTGCTGATTTTGGGGCTTTCCCAGCTCTGGCACAGTCTAATCCAGCCTGTGCACCATCATCTTGAAGTCACAGCTACCAAAGTTATTTTTCCTCATTTTATATGTTCCCCATCATTAACCTGGATACACAAGGAGGAGCAAACCTCCTGCAGATAGTCTAGGCAAACACAAGAGGCAGGAGACGTTGGATGAGCTGAAGGGTCTTTATTGCTGAACTGCAAATCATTAACCTGGTCATAGCACTGATCAACTACATCTTTATACAAATGTGTATGCAAATGAGGTCACTGGACATGCAAATTTGTATGCAAATGAAGGCCTGCACTGAGTCTCCACACATGGCTCTGCAACACCCTTGGGCCACCCCTATATTTAGTAACCATTAAAATAGTTATACAGTTCAGTCACTAAGTTTTCATATTAGAATTTAAAATAAAGAAAATATGCATCGGAATCACTAAGAGCCAGCCCTGCACAGATTGGGGTGTGACAGAAATGGGGGGGAGGATGGGGTGCATAGTGGGTAAACATTCAAAACTTGCCTCATAAAATTATTCACAGTCCCTGTGTATGTGTGTGTGTTGTTTGTATGTGTATCTGTGTGTATATATATATATATATGTGTGTGTGTTTTATTTGTTTTCCCATGGACAAGCAGGATAATGTCCTCACATATGGGTGATGTCATTGATGGAGCCCAAGCATAGGAGCAGCTTCTCAGCGACTTTCTAGAAGCTTTTGGAAGCATTTCACCATTCATGTGTGCCACTTCCCACCTGCTGCCACCATGCAGGACTGTCTCAGTCTTCTTTTTTCCGTGGAACCGCTCAGACATGTGTCCCCACAGTTAAAGAATTCTTTAAATTTTGCCATTTTTGGTAACGATTTTCTTTTGATTTTCCTCCTGCTGCTGCTGCTGCCATATGTTTTTCTTCTCCCGGTAGTGCCAGTTTTTTTAATGTTTTAAAGTTTCCATTCTTTTTGTTGCATCACCACTTTATGCCACATTTAGGCCTCAGGTGTCCCAGCCAGATATATTTTATCACAATCAAGTTTAATTTTGCAGTGGCTATTTTTCAAGATGATATGTTCCAGAAACTCTCCAGTGAGTTAAAAAGATGCATCTGGCACAACAGGACCATATTCACGACAGATACTTATAATTGGTGTCTGCAATGCCTGGGGCTTGACCATAAATTCTCATAATATCTTTTATATTCACGGATGACAGAGAGGCCTCAAAGGTCATGAAGAACAGCACAAAAGGATCTTTGATGCAAGTAAGTCTGATACATCACCATCAACAGCATCTGTCCCAGTGGCCCAAAGAGCTGCACCAAATGCTGGGGATGCATTGAATTTGAGAGGACACTGACCTCACTCGACTTTGGCATTGATAGGGTCCATCAGAAAGGTCATCCACTAAGCCTCATTCAAAGAAGAAGAAGGATTCATCCTTGGCTTTATCGGCATTGTGGGCCCATGATGTTGGATATCAGAGGTTGCGTGCATTGACACCACAGCTTATAGGAGCACAATGTCATAAGCATCGAGGTATTGGAGGATTCAATATCCTCAAATTGGCCCCAATGTGTGGACCACTCATCCTCTTCATACCAGAGAGGTCACACAGTCTCAAAGGAGCTGGGACTAGCCTGACAATTCTTCCTGGAAGATTCAAGGGGCACCAATCAATCCTACTGCAATTCTTCTGGCTTTGTTGATGGTAGTTCTTGAGGATAAACTCTTGAATAGCTTGGAGGAGAGGATGGAAGCCTTCTTTGCATGGTACAAAGCAACGTCTTTGACTGTACTGGCACCGGTTTATTGGGACACTGAACTGAACCTTAAGACGTTTGGTCTGCCTGCGGGAGATTCATCATCATCATCATCATCATCATCATCAAGGCATTGATTGCTCAGCTGGTATCCATCTCCATTGCATCGGGGGGTGACCTTTCTCTGAAACATAGGAGACCATCAGCGTATCGACACTGTACTTGCAGAAATGCACCTCAATAGGAGCAGAGCTTGGCCCAGGCAGTTTCAGACATCCTTCAAATATTATTCTGGGTTCTCCTGGGACTCTGAGAATGACAGAGGTTCTTTTGGAGAAGAGTTCTCTAAGCTTACCCTCAGATTCCTTTCCTCCTCAGGACACGAGAAAATCATGACTAGAGGAGCTATCATTCATTGATTTTGTCCAGGAAATGTCAAAGTCCATTCCATTTTAGTTAGAGACAGAGGAGGAGCTCAGGGTCAAAGCTTTAGAAATCCTCCAATTCCTCAATTCTCCTAAGGAAGATGCAATAATGCCTGTTCACAGGATACTGAGGAATGTATAGATGAAGATGTGGGAGACCCTAAATCTGTCAACAAGAAGGTTGACTCGATATATTGAGTCCAGAAGGCTGCCACACCACTCTCTGGCTGTTGAATCAGCTCTCAAAAGAGCCAAAAGTTCCAAGACCCACTCTTCCATGTGTAAGGGGAAATCAGTTTATTGTTATACAAAGGGACCATGAGGCCCATCTGTGAATACTGTCGTACACCCCCCGTGTGGCCAGGCGGTTGCCTAGTGGTATGGGGAGCGCCCGATCGTCCTTTGTTTGAATCAGCCCAATAGCGTGTAGTTGCGTCCCCGAAAGGATTGGAGCCAAGTGCCAAAGGTCACAGGAATATTTCTTTATTTTAGAAATAAGGAGTTCCTAACCGGATTCAATTCTTTGTCAAGAATTGATTGAAGCATACAAAATTAAAGTCCAGGATACTTCTCCATAGAATACAACACAAGCCTATTGTACAGTCCTTGGCTTGGTACAGCTTTAAATCTTTCTTTCACATAAAACTCTATTTACATCGGTATTCTGTTCCTGGTCTCAAGGAGGCGCTATAAACCCCTGTTACTTTCACAGCAGGTCTAACAAGGCTTCCTGGTCCACCCAGATACTTTTTCACAGCAATAGAATTTTCTTCAATTTATATTACAAGCTTTTAGCCTCTGCCTAGCTTTCCTTCCAAGCAGCTTTAATCAGGCAAGCTACTTTTAAAAGCAGAGCTAAAAGTAATGGGCTTTTTAAAATATCCTTGTAAAAGAACTTCTGGTTCCTTCCAGGTAATAAACTTCATTCAGTTCTTTTACTCCAGCACAAGGTAACACAGACACATTCACTGATTAGGAGCAGCTGAGATTCCTTCAGCTCTTCAAACGCTATTTGGTTCCTTTACTCCTCTTTAGCACAAATTGCACAGTCTATCTCCATGTCTGAAACACTGCATGAATCCACACTGTCCCCCAAGTCCATCTCCTCCACACTAGACTCTCTCTGGTAAATGCTTTCTCTGGTATCCTCCTGAGAAGCCTTTCTGTCTTGTACAGCCTTTAAGAGCTTCTCCCAGGTACCCTTAGCATTATGTGAGCTTGTGGGGGAAGGGCAGGAAAAACCTTCTTTGTTTAGTAGCTCTTTTAAGAGTTGTAAAGGGCTCATCTTGCTTGTAGTGTTTTTCCTCCCTGTAGACTCCTTACTAGGAGAAGAGTTAAGCCAAGAACTTCGGGAGAATATTTCCTCCTCTGAGGACTCCTCCCCTGAGCTCTCCACTGGCCTTGTCAGCTCTCTGCTCCTACTTCTCAATTGCTTCTGTGCAAGTGGCTTCCGTGTTTCCTTCCAATTCTGTTTCTCTGCCCGTGACTGTTTCTCTCTTGTGCTTCCTTGCTTGTTCCCTCGTGTCTGTTCGTGAGTCTCAACCTCCGTCCCAATCTGTTTGTGAGTGCAACTTCCCTGCCTAAATGTTTGGGGCTGTCCTATGGGTCTTGACTCCGCCTCCAAACCACTCCCTTCTCCTCCCTCTATCTCCATGGGAACAGGGTGTGTTCTTAGGTCTGCACTTCTCTGCAGGGAATCTCTGTCCTTAGTTTGAGAGTTAACCCTTCCTTTGCCTGCAGTTTCTTTGTGGAAAGGAAAAAAAGTCTGTTTTTTCTTTCTCTCCCTGCTTTCTGAGCCTGCTTCTCCACCACATAACCCCCCCTTAAGATATTCCGGGCTGGTGTTTCTAGCGCACAGCACGGAATCCGTGAAAGGGCATCAGCGTTTGTGCGTAGCCGTCCCGCCCTGTGCTCAACTTGGAAATCATAGGCCTGGAGGGCCATGTACCACCTTGTGAGGCGAGGGTTGTGGTCCTTCATGCTGGTCAACCATTTTAATGGCGCATGGTCGGTTATTAAAAGGAACCTACGGCCAGTTAGGTAAAAACGAAGTGCCTCCACTGCCCAACGTATGGCGAGGCATTCCCTCTCGACCGTGGAGTACTTTTGTTCTGCAGGTGCCAGTTTTCTACTTAAAAACATAACCGGGTGCTCTAATCCTTCATGTTTTTGCGCTAAGACAGCACCTAACCCCGTTTCTGACGCATCGGTTTGCAATACGAAAGACTTATTAAAGTCTACCCCTCTTAAAACGGGTAGACTTGTTCCTTCAGTTGTGCGAAAGACTGTTCTGCCACTGGTGACCACTTTACCTGAGTTGGCGCATTTTTTTTCAACATATCAGTGAGAGGGGTGCTTTCCGTCGCGAAATGGGGCAACAATCTGCGATACTAGCCGATTAATCCTAAAAAGCTCCGTATCTGCTTCTTATTAATTGGCTTAGGAAAGTCCCTCACACTCTTTACTTTATCAATAAGGGGTTTTACTACGCCCCGTCCTACTATGTGCCCGAGATATTTCACCTCCCTCCCCCCAAACATGCACTTGGAAGGGTTTAAGGTGATGCCTGCCTTCTTCATTGCTTCTAGAACTGCCGCAATATGAACTAGATGTTGGTCCCAGCTTTTGCTATAAATTACCACATCGTCCATGTACGTTATGGCATATTGGCGATGTGGACGTAGGACAATGTCTACCACCCTCTGACATGTGGCCGTGTAGCCCGAAGGGCATGCGACGGAACTGGTAGAATCCTATAGGGGTACTGAAGGCAGTTTTCTGGCGAGATTCCCGCGTAAGGGGAATCTGCCAGTACCCCTTAGACATGTCCAGCGTGGTAAGGTATGCTGCTTGCCCCAGCTGGTCTAATAACTCCTCTATCCTGGGCATGGGATAGGTATCAAATCTAGAAATGGCGTTGACCTTTCGGAAGTCGATACAAAACCGTATCGTTCCGTCAGGCTTCGGGACCATTACTATTGGACTATTCCATGGGCTAACCGACTCCTCGATTATGCCCATGTCCAACATTTCCCGTACCTGCCTGATAACCTCTTGCTGCTTTGCTTCTGGAAGCCTATATGGCCTTTGCCGTATCACTTCACCCTGAGGGGTTATCACCTCGTGGGCCACGAGTCTCGTCTCCCCTGGTACAGGGGTTAAGACGTCCGGGAATCTCCGCAACAACCTAAACAGGTCCTGTTGCTGGTTCCACGCCAGTTCCTCCCCCATTCTCGGAGTAGGCTTCGTTTTACAGTCAGCCAATTGAGGCCCGAGGTCAACATCGGCCTTATCCTCCTCCCTAGTTGCTGCTAAACCTTTTATCTCGGCCCGTCCCGTAGATCCAAACCCCGCTGATCCCCGTACCGTAGGGTTTAACTCCGGTACTTCTTCCACAGGAGGAAACCCTACCCTCTCCATGATTAGCTGGGCTATACGGTCCCCGGTGTTCACCCTAAAGTCTGTTTTCCCAAAGTTGAGTAACAAGACCTTAATGGGTCCCCGGTAATCCGGGTCTACTACCCCTGCTCCTACATCAATGCAGCTTTTTACCGCTAGGCCGGAGCGTGGAGCAATCCGGCCATAGCATCCGGGCGGTATCTCTACTTGCAATCCTGTCTCCACCAAAGCCCTCCCTAGCCTAGGGATACTAATGTCTTCAGCACTGTGGAGATCGAACCCAGCGGCCTGCTCTGTCGCTCGTTTGGGAATTCGTGCATTAGGAGTAGTACGACAGCATTTTAGCACGAACTTGGGCTTACTATCTTGATCTCGTCTTAAAGTCACCCTCCTATCCTGCTTCTTGTGAGTGGTCTCGAACAATGGAGCCGGCATTACTTGGGATCTGGCCTTGGGCTTCCAAGAGGATGTGAAGCCTCTCCCCTGTCCAACCTTATCCCTTTCTCTAGAGGGTGTTAGCACTCCGCTCAAATCTTCCTCTTCTTCCCGAGCCTTGGGTTTTGCCCTATTAGAGACTAACCCTGTCTTGGACTCCAACCCCTGGGCTAGCCCACGTTTGAACTGTGGCCAGTCCCTCCCCATAACTATAGGAAATGGAAGTCTTGGGACTACGGCTACAGTGATAGTTCTTTTTAAGCCTAGGCCTTTCACTTGTACTGTCTGTAAGGGGTAAACTGATGCTGCGCCATGCACACATCGGATCTTTATGTTCCCTTCTGAATGTTTTTCTGTGTGACCCCCTCTCCTGGCTTGTATCTCTGCCCATAGCTGTTGGGAGACCATTGACTGGTCGGCGCCTGAATCCAGGAGCGCCTGCACTGGGATGTCCTCCACTTCCACTGATAGCAGAAAGCCCTCACGTCTATCCTTAGAGGGGTTTGTCATTAACACTGTCCTACTGTGACAGTTTCTTTTGATATGGCCCTTATTTCCGCAACTGTAACATTTGCGCTGCTCATACCCTGACCTTCCTAGGGGTTTTCCTTGGGTAACCTCTCCTAGCATGGTCCTGCTTATTCTTTCTGGTTCCCTTACATTTGCTTGGCTCCACCCTGCACCCTTCATTTGGCCTACTACCCGAGCTTCCAGGAACCGCTCTGCCAAAGAAGTTGCTTCTTTTGTGCTTTTGCAATCTTGTAAGACCAAGAAAGATCGCATTTCCTGTGGCACAGCCTCAATAAACTGTTCTAGAGCAATAATATCTACAATAGCATCAACAGTTTTTCCCTCTGGCAATAACCACTTGTGCAATAATGCTTTGAGACGCTGACATAAAGCACGAGGCGTCTCATCTGGCCTCAGTTTACAAGCCCTGAAAAGACGGCGATAGACCATTGGAGTTAGTCCCAATCGGTCTCTCACGGCCTTTTTTACCTCATCATAAGTGGAGGCTAGCTCAGCAGGCACGGCCCTATATGCTGCAAGAGCTTCCCCTGTAAGGGAAGCTGCTATTCGTATGGCCCATTGCTCTGCTGGCCATCCACTTAGGACTGCTACACGCTCGAAAACCTCAAAATAATCATCTACATCGTCTCCTGGGGTCAAAGGCCCAAATGAAAAAGGTCCTTTGCTATTATGTCCCAGTCCCAGTAATGTTCCTGAGGAGCTAGACACAGTCCTTATCTCATCTGAAGTCTTCTTCTGTTGAGCCATCCACCCAGCCATCATGTCCAGGAGCGGCTGTTGCTGTTCCTTTATCATGGCAGCCATCCTTTCCTGCGACTTCACCGCTAGCTCCTGTTGCTGCCGGAAGCAGTCTGCCATCCAGTTAAGCAGCTCGGTGCGCTCCATACTGCGATGCTGGAAAGAAACAGAAAAAAGACACACCAAGTGCGGCCCTTATCAAAGCACCCCCTCTCTCCTCCACCTGCAGAACCCCCCCTTACAGCAATCCTGGCTCAACCCTCTTAAATACGGGTTTACCTGCTGTAAGTGGTGAATCAGGCCTCTCAGCACCGTCGGTACCAGCTGGGCTCTCCAACTCCTGGTCCGCTCTGCTGAGTCTCCGGTCCGGTTCTCTTTGCAGAAATTCTGAGGAAGGCTTTCAGGATGTCACTCTGGCCACCTTGTATATCCTGATGTTTTCAGTAGCTTCAATTGGTAGTTTTTTTCCTCAATCCAATAACTACGCCACCTGTCGGACACCCCCCGTGTGGCCAGGCGGTTGCCTAGTGGTATGGGGAGCGCCCGATCGTCCTTTGTTTGAATCAGCCCAATAGCGTGTAGTTGCGTCCCCGAAAGGATTGGAGCCAAGTGCCAAAGGTCACAGGAATATTTCTTTATTTTAGAAATAAGGAGTTCCTAACCGGATTCAATTCTTTGTCAAGAATTGATTGAAGCATACAAAATTAAAGTCCAGGATACTTCTCCATAGAATACAACACAAGCCTATTGTACAGTCCTTGGCTTGGTACAGCTTTAAATCTTTCTTTCACATAAAACTCTATTTACATCAGTATTCTGTTCCTGTTCTCCAGGAGGCGCTATAAACCCCTGTTACTTTCACAGCAGGTCTAACAAGGCTTCCTGGTCCACCCAGATACTTTTTCACAGCAATAGAATTTTCTTCAATTTATATTACAAGCTTTTAGCCTCTGCCTAGCTTTCCTTCCAAGCAGCTTTAATCAGGCAAGCTACTTTTAAAAGCAGAGCTAAAAGTAATGGGCTTTTTAAAATATCCTTGTAAAAGAACTTCTGGTTCCTTCCAGGTAATAAACTTCATTCAGTTCTTTTACTCCAGCACAAGGTAACACAGACACATTCACTGATTAGGAGCAGCTGAGATTCCTTCAGCTCTTCAAACGCTATTTGGTTCCTTTACTCCTCTTTAGCACAAATTGCACAGTCTATCTCCATGTCTGAAACACTGCATGAATCCACACTGTCCCCCAAGTCCATCTCCTCCACACTAGACTCTCTCTGGTAAATGCTTTCTCTGGTATCCTCCTGAGAAGCCTTTCTGTCTTGTACAGCCTTTAAGAGCTTCTCCCAGGTACCCTTAGCATTATGTGAGCTTGTGGGGGAAGGGCAGGAAAAACCTTCTTTGTTTAGTAGCTCTTTTAAGAGTTGTAAAGGGCTCATCTTGCTTGTAGTGTTTTTCCTCCCTGTAGACTCCTTACTAGGAGAAGAGTTAAGCCAAGAACTTCGGGAGAATATTTCCTCCTCTGAGGACTCCTCCCCTGAGCTCTCCACTGGCCTTGTCAGCTCTCTGCTCCTACTTCTCAATTGCTTCTGTGCAAGTGGCTTCCGTGTTTCCTTCCAATTCTGTTTCTCTGCCCGTGACTGTTTCTCTCTTGTGCTTCCTTGCTTGTTCCCTCGTGTCTGTTCGTGAGTCTCAACCTCCGTCCCAATCTGTTTGTGAGTGCAACTTCCCTGCCTAAATGTTTGGGGCTGTCCTATGGGTCTTGACTCCACCTCCAAACCACTCCCTTCTCCTCCCTCTATCTCCATGGGAACAGGGTGTGTTCTTAGGTCTGCACTTCTCTGCAGGGAATCTCTGTCCTTAGTTTGAGAGTTAACCCTTCCTTTGCCTGCAGTTTCTTTGTGGAAAGGAAAAAAAGTCTGTTTTTTCTTTCTCTCCCTGCTTTCTGAGCCTGCTTCTCCACCACAATACCTAGATAGAAAGGAATGTGTTGTGCTAAGACAAGATTCAGTTTATCTTCACAGAGACAGGTACCAGTTTGTACGATTTCTAATTAGCAATAGCAGGTGCAGGGCTATGCTGCTGGGATGGGTTTATGACGTATATATGTTTTTGATACTGTATAAAAGATAGACTGCACTTCTAACGTACGGAATAAACTTATATGCTACTTATGTGTGTGTGTGTGTTTGTTCCCCTGGGATCCCAGACAGAGAAAATAAGGTAATTCCTCGACTCAGAGAATTAGAGGACGTCCTAAGGGTAAGTGCTGGGAAAGGAAAGAACAGATACCCTTACAATTTGGTGTCAGAAGTTTGGATTTCCCTGATGCACTTTCTAAATTGAAGCAGCTTTGGTAGCTGCACAAGGATTTTTTAAATTGACGTTGCTTTGGTAGCTCGTCTTGGAAAATGCGCTTGGGTAGCGCTGGGAATATGCGCTTGGGTAGCGCAGTGAATAACAGGGACGTCCTGCTGGGTCTGTGGTAATATCCTTCTCCTTCTCTGTGTGCTTGTGTGCCTGTGTGAGTTTGGCAAAACGCCCCTGCCGTACTCCGAAGCAATAGCGCTAGTGACGGGTACTGTGCAGAAAGCAAGTGGCCAGACGTGCGTTTGTTGTGAATTCATTAGAGGATGGGGGGGTCCCAAGGTAAGGGGGCCACTTCAGAATCCGCGGGATTGCGTGTGCAGCTACATGTTGTGATAAGGTTTAAAACTGCAGTTAAAACAGGCATCTTACATATGCTGTTGGTGTAGGTTACACTTACATGTTGGTTTGTTAAACAAGAAATAATCGTAGTGTTTGTTTAAATCAAGGACATGATGTTTGTTTTAATAGAGTGGGTTTTTTTTTATTTGGTATAGGTTACAGGACATTTGCTAATTCTGCTGAAGAAGTCTGTTAGCATGTTTACTGTGCTTAGTTTATCTCTGTGCCTATACGACCCCCCCCCCCCCCCAGTCTCTGGCGAAGGTAACACTGATGACTCAGAGTCCCTGGACTGCAAGTGACAAGCGGTGTTTATTTGTCTCTCTATTCTTCCACGCCTTTCCTATCTTCTTTAGCTAAAAAGGGGGGGGGGGGGGGGTTCCTGAGTAAAGGGGACCAGCCCGGTTTTCATTAGGTTTAAATCTCTTGTTAAGCAGACTTTGTATTCCAGTTGTACTCCTGTACCCCCCGGGACCCCTCCCTGTAGATTCCGAATCTCCTAATCACTGAGGGAGTTGTTAGGTTTTTAGCAGTTTACTTTGTTGTTTTTATAAATACTGAAATTAAGTTCAAGTAATTCTTTTAGATGCTTTTCGATGTGTGCTGTAACTCGCTGCATCTGGAGATAGTACAGCCTGAGCGACACATGCTCCGCTCTTCCCTCCCCCTCCCTTCCTGTTCTTTGTGTTCAAAGGCTACGGACAGGCAGACAGAACAGAAACTTAAAGTTAAACGGCATACTAAAACGTAAATTATTATTTATTTGCAGAGTGTCTATTTATTGCCATATTGTAAGAAGACAAGCTAAATAGAAAAAAAACAAACAAAAAAAATTACTTTTGTACTCAACAACGGTATAACTGTCACTGAAATATGTAAAAGGGTGTGTCTGTATTTAGACACCCATTGCTATAGCAATGTACTGAATAATAACAATACTAAAAGAGCTCTTAACCTGCTTCCCAATATTCCTCTCTGAGTCTCATTGGCCAGGTTGGCCAAAGGTGAATTGGCCACAGGTAAAGGTGTAAATAACAGCTGGGGCTCGCCGGGATTTTCCCACAGTAGAGTGACTCCTGCTGAGTGGAGGTGCGAAGACGCGTCCTGTTGATTTCAACAGTCTCACCTCCTCCTCTGCGGAGAGGTCTCTCTGCTAGCTGGTGATGGTCCCGGAGTTGAAAAAAAAAATGCAGAGGTGTTGTGAACCAGTTGCTTTAAAAGCAAGCACTGCAGCAATTGAGTAATTCTGTGCACAGACCGTGGTAAGGAAAAGGGGGAGAATGATAAGAACTGTAAGATGCTAATGATGAAATACTATTGTTTCCTTTGCACAAAGGAAAGTATCCCTCCTCCTGCTGTTTTGGTTGCTTGGATTTGTTAGGTGTTAACCCTTTATGTGACTGGTAAGTCTGAAGTGGAGAAAATCAAGGGAGAGGGGTGGGTTCCAAATACCCCGAGGGTCTAGTTCATTATGCAGGGTGAAATTTCTTAAGAAAGCACTTGTAAGCTTTGACTTGTCTTCTGTTTAAATTAAAAACCTCTGTCATATGTTTTAGTGGATGGGGCAGCATTTAAGGAATTTGAATAAGCTTGTCTAGACCCAGCATCCTGTGGTCCCATATCCTTATATAACTTGGTGAGCAAACTTCTGCATGATCACACATGGTTCAGTGTAGTAGATTTGAGGTACATGTTTTTGGCCTGCTAAGTTCAGAAAAAAATAAAAAAATAAAAAAAAAATAATAAAAAAATTACAATCTGTGAAGAGGGAGGTTAAGTATTTGAGGTTAAGTATTTGGGACACCTCATAAGTGAAGGAAAGAGGAAAATAAATCCGGAGAGAATAAAAGCTATTGTGGAGTTACCTTTGCCTAAAACTAAGAGAGCTGATATCTGCTTGGCTGGGTGTATGCCAACGTGTGAGAAATTTCAGACTTTTTTCTCCAGCTGTGTAATGATAGGAATTTAATAGTAATCACAACTAGTGACAATTCTCAAGCAACGCAACTTTTTATTTTTAAACTCTTAATATTTAGGACTTTTCTCTCTCTTGTTCAACTATATAGTAATCTGCATTTGCCTGAAGGAATCTGGACACAAGAGAGCCTGCTGTTTACTTTGCTATTTGTGTTTGAGATAACATCAAGGTTGAACTGTTACTCTAAGCAAATTGCTTTAACATAATTTCATTGTTTCAGATCAGTTTGATACCACTCTCAAGTATTATGTATAAGGTTTTAATTTAAATGTGACAAAGTATGATTCTGAATTGACCTTTTTGCAGTTTCATGTTATTTGAATGTCTGTTTCCTGAACTGTAAGATTTAAGTTAATTACTTTGCATTGTTTAGCTTGGTGCTGATGAACAGGACAGTAGCACCATGAGTGCTGGCTATATTGACCTTTCCAGTTTAATTTATTACAATATTGGATTTTAGGATAAATTCATCTGTTTTCCTGTATTTGAATTTTATGTGTTGGGGTCCAGAGAAAAAAAATTGTACTTTGTTTTGAAAGTTTTTAACATTTCAGTTTTAGGAATACAGTATATTGTAGCACTATGACATACAAATTTTCTTTAGTTTACACACTTGCACTTATGTTACCAAAATACTTGTAGCAGTACATTATGTAGAGGTTCAGTATACACAGAAATTATAGAATTTTGGAAAGAGGCTGATCTGAAATTGCTTTGTTCCCAAGCACATAGATCTCATTTAGTGGAAAAATGAAGCTTAGTTCCCAGGAAATATGAGAATATTTGTAAAGTTAGTAGACAAATAAAACAATAACATTAACTTGAGTTAATTGAAAAAAAAAACAAACCCAAACCAAGATCTTGCTTGTCAGCAATGATCCAGGGGCGGTTGAAAAAAAAAGAAGCAGAGAGTGAGAGAGAGAGAGACAGAAGGTGAGGCTACAGCCTTGGGAAAGGCAATAAACGTGAGCACTGTTTACTCATATTGTTATGCTTATTGAAAAAGGATCTACATTTATATTTTATATATACCTTTTGTTTATAAAAATACTAATTTTTTAAGAATTGTTTGATGTTCTTAGCAGCCTTGCCAAATAAGGATACACTAGTATGGTATAAAAAAGACAGAAGGACCTATGCATGTAGTTTGATGGAATGATGTAAGTGAAAAAAAAGTGGTGTTGAGAGGAGTGTGATGGAATATTCATGTTGGAAAGGAGAACTCAGATTAACATTATAAAATGGTGAGGGTGAATTGAAATGTGAAATGATGTATCCGATGTATCCACCTAGAAAGAAAACTGACAATGAATACTCTACCATATTTGATTATGCCATCCCCATTAACTCCAATTTCGGAAGTCATCTAGCCCAGAGATATACCCAATAATTGGAAATAGACACTTGGAGATAGGCTGAGTGCACTTTTCATCCTAATGAGCTTTGGGAAGACCCACACTGGCCATGTGGTGCTTTTCAGATGCTTTTATCCCTTTTTGCCTCTATGTGTCCTGGCCCGACACATGAAGGTAAGGGAGGAAAGTTACCTACACAAAATTTTACAAATTGGTATAATTCTAAAAATTGTGGAAAAAATTGAGGAAGTGTGGGCATCTTGTCAAAAATGTAGTAGTTAAATTGAGTTGCTTAGGATTTGGCTGTTGTATGCAAACAGCAACCCACGAAGGGGGGAACCTCCGAAACCTTAAAAAACTTTGTAAAGAAACTAAACTGTTTTGCCTTTGACTCTGTTCAACAAAATAAATTACCCTAAGGGAGTAGACTGAAATTTTTCTCCCTTTGAACTGTTATATGGAAGACTGCTTACTTTTTATACTCCTGAGCCTCACATTTGATCTCTTGTATTTCCTAGCAGCAGAGGCAACTCTCTTCCCTCCACAGGTATGCTCAGCAGGTCCAGTCCTTTCTGCTGGATGACTCAGCTCTTTTCTTTCAATCCGGAGACTGGATTTTGGTAAAGATATACCACCAGCACACAGTACAAGCCCCTTTTCCAGTATGGGACCGTTCCAAGTTCTTCTGATAACACCCATTACAGTGAAGGTGGCGGCTAAAAGATCCTGAAGCCATTGCCCTCGCTGGAAACATTCTCCATCTATAGATCTGGCTTCAGGACCAGGATGAGAAATAGCTGACGCCGGGGCAGCCAAGGCCCTAGCAACTGGAGAGGAGAGGAGAAGACTCCTGAAGAAAAGCAGCTTTCGGCCTAGAGGTACCGAACCAACATATCCCTTCAAGGTTGGTGACCAGGTACAGGTCAGAGTACCTCACAAGCATGGTACCCTAGACCCGCCCTATGGACCTCCAACTACAGTGATCGCCATCACATGGACAGCCATCCTGTGGGACTCCTGCCCTTCGTGGATCCATGCGTTAAGAATCAAGTGTGTATCGTCTCCACTGACATCATCTTTGGTTCCAGACCGCCCTCCAGCCTCCTGACCATCATGCACAAGACTGTGTTGACTCCTCCTACCACTCATGTGGTGCCTCCTTCAGCCCATCTCTGGAACTGTTAATAAGGCAATACTACTTGCCCAGACTGCCTTACCTTTTGTGTGCGCAGCTCGCTACAAGCTGGAGCTTTTCTCTCAACATGTCTCATTATTGTACCTTCTAATCTGTGTGAAATGCAGAAGTTTACTGTACTTCACAATTTAAACTGCACCCAGCCCCATGTTTCTTTTTCTACTTTCTTGTATAACATTGGTGTTACTCGCCCATCTTTGGGATATGACTAGGTCCCTTTGTGGTAGGCGAAGGCCTATGATCCACGCTGCTTGAGCTAAACAGACAGGCCTAAGCAGCTTGACCTGTAAATGAAGCCTGTGGAGAGGCCCAAAGGAATTACACATTCCCCTGAATGCTGCTACCATAGAATCGAAACTTAACTAAGCACAATTAAGTATAGCTAAGCAGAATCAAAACTTAGGGAATATAGAAAAACAAGTTTAATTGGTATTGATAAGAGAGTGAAGCTTCTATGGAATTAATTAACTCTGCTGAAAGAAAAGTTACAGTGCCCTGCTTTCCCACATATTCCAGCTGGCTAGTGACCTTGGAGGAGAAAAGTATCAAAGCTGGAAGAACTGACCATTGTAATTGGGACTGTAAGGGGGGTAAGCAGGTGCTGAGCCCAGTCAAAGGTCTTCATTGGATGACTACGTAACAGTACCGGGACCAATAGATGGGGTGAAAGGGGTTACCGTGACCAATGAGAAGTTTGCCTATACCTAGAATGGACAAGAAAAGTATAAACGTTGTTGTTTTACTAACAGCCATTGCTCAGCCATTTTGAATTTGATTCTGCTTGAGACTTGTGCACAAATAAATGATTTGGACCTTCTGAACAGACTCCTGGTATTATTGGTTTGTCTGCGCTCTGCTGCTACATATTCTTGGTGCGTTGGCCGGGAAGGTGTGGTAGTAGAGGGTATACGGGGCAATATACCACGACTTTCCGCCTCTACAGGTTTGGTCCTGCCGGGATCGTGCCCTCCCGACGTGGGCTCGCTCTCTGGCGCCACCGGTCCCTTGCATCGGAGGGAGCTGGCCAGACCTCGGTGGGTGCCGGACCCGGACGGAACCAACACCTCGAACCCGTGAGGGGAGTCCGAGGTCCAACTCATGCGCTTTCTTGGGAACTAGGACCGGATCCGGTGAGTATAGTTTTGATTTGACTAGACAGAAGAGTCAGAGCAGAACTGTTGTTTGAACTTTGGAACTTTGGAATTTGATATTTGATAAGAGAGCTTGATCACCTCTCAAGACGGTCCGACTAACCCTGCATGAGTATGCGCGGGGTGAAACTATCGTCTTTTTGATTTTGGAATTTGATATAGCCTAGTCAGCAGAGACAGGATTGGGCTGTTTTGGGGATTTATTTTATTTATTTATTTATGATTGTGTGAATGAAGTGTGAATGAGAGGTCTTGCAACACAGACCAAGCGAAGGCGGACTCCTGAGTAACGCATTTCCTGGCTGGGCGACCGCGTCCAGGTCGTAAAAAGGAGGAAGCGACCGTCGTCTTGTCTTGTTATTTGTTTCCCTTAAATGTTTCTAGGGCCGTGAGGACCCCTTACCCACGGTCCGCCTTCCCTTCCCTTTTGTTTGTCGTTGCACGCACACATCGATATGGGAGGGGCGGGGTCTACTAGGAACACTCCGTTAGAATGTATGATCAAGTATTTTAATAAAGGATATTCAGGGGATTATGGAGTAAAACTGACTGCCTCACGATTACAGCTTTTGTATACTAGGGAGTGGCCCGTCATAGACCCCATGTGGCCTCGAGATGGAACGTTTAACCTAGGAATTATTCAGTCAGTTCATCGGAAGGTGCGAGTAGCGCACCCCGATCAGTATCCCTATATAGACGCTTGGTTAAGTATTTGTGAGGATCCGCCCCCTAGGGCAAAGCGCTGTTATAAAGAACAGTGCAGGATAATGTTAGCATTAACAGACCAGACCCAGAAAACAGGGACAGTCGAGAAACCTAGTCAGAAACCTGTTCTTGTAGATCCTGAGTCCCCGGGAGCTGTAACTAGACAGCCCCGAGCCCAGCACCCAGTGAGAGTACCTCCGCGTCCTGCGGCAGCACCGCGGCGACGGCGGGACCCATCCCCAGAGTCAGACCCAGACCTCGAAGGGCAGATAGATGATCCCCCTCTTGATAAGGATGCTGACACGCCCGAGACTGAAGAAAAAGCTGAGTCAGAGGAAGAAGAAGAGGGAGAGACCTCTCAGGGCGAGGAAGATAGCGTAAAATCAGTTGTCAGTGCCAGTTCATCTGTTGCGAGTGAGGCTCCCCAGACTAAGCGAGTCTCAAAGTTGAAAGCTCTCACCAAGATAACGAAAGTCACTACTAAGAAGCAGAAAGCTCTCCCGAAAGTAATAGCCCCCCCTGCGACAAGTCCCGGGACTGCCCGTGCGAGATGAGCATGACCAGATAGTAGCGGGACCCCTGAGTCTAGTATATGTGCCTTTCTCCACTGCTGATTTGTTGAACTGGAAATTGCACTATGCTTCTTACACTAATAAGCCCCAAGAATTAACAGAATTAATGCATACCATTATGGAAACTCACCAACCCACTTGGGCAGATTGCCGTCAGCTCCTGTCTACTTTATTTACTACTGAGGAGCGGACACGAATTAAGCGAGCAGCTATTGATTGGCTAGCAGATAATCACCTGGCAGAGGGAGTGGTAGGAGCAGGAATAGACAGTCGCGAAGCAGCTCAGAAGGAATTCCCTAACGAAGACCCCCAGTGGGATCCGAATACTGATAGAGGATCCAGGGCCCTATCACGGTTCCGCCAAGGCCTCATGCAAGGTCTGAAAAAGGGGGGTCAGAAAGCCATGAATCTCTCTAAAGTGACCGAAGTTAATCAGGGCATAGATGAAAGCCCAGCAGTATTCTATGAGAGATTGACTGAAGCATATAGAATGTATACTCCCTATGACCCAGATGCCCTAGGAAGCCTATGCATGGTGAATTCTGCTTTTGTGAACCAGTCCCAACCAGATATTAGACGTAAGTTACAGAAATTAGAAGGGTATGCGGGCATGAATGCAACACAGTTACTGGAAGTCGCTCATAAAGTGTATGTGAATCGTGATAATGAAAGACAGAAAGAAAGTGATCGAAGGATGAAGAAGAAAGCAGATTTTTTGGCTGCGGCCATAGTGGAACAGAAAAGGGGAGGTGTCCCTAGTCGAAGGAGCAGAGGAAGAGGGCAGGGCCGAGGAGATGACCGGCCCCCATTAGGCGCAAACCAATGCGCTTACTGCAAGGAAGAAGGACATTGGAGAAGTGCATGCCCGCGACTCGAAGAGGCCTCCCAGGATGGAGGGGAACACGCCCCTTGGAGGGAAAGAGAGAGAGGCCGACCCCAGAACCGCAGAGGAACCAATCGAGAATATTTTCAACGAGAACGGGCGGAGGCCATACAGGGAGTTGCAGCAGCAACGGCCTCCGATTTAGATGAAGCAGATTAGGACAGACCGGGCTCCGAATTCGCTTTAGGTCTCCAGGAGCCTATGGTCAGTATACAAATAGGAGACCAATTTATGGACTTTATGGTTGATACTGGAGCAGAACATTCTGTAGTAGATAAACAAATAGCCACGTTTTCCACAAGAGCAGTTACCATTGTGGGAGCGACTGGCGCAAGAGCCACAAAGCCTTTTCTCCAAAACCGCATATGTAATTTGGGAGGACAGCAAATAACGCACCAATTCCTTTATATGCCTGAGTGCCCAGTGCCATTACTGGGACGAGATATGCTAGCCAAGCTGCAGGCCCAAATATCCTTTACTGAGAAAGGAGAAATGCAAATGACAGTAAATTCCCAGTCAAAACCTGCTGGACTAATGGTGCTGACTGTTCCTCGAGAAGAAGAATGGAGATATTACAGTACTGAGCCAAGTACTGAGCCAATCATTGATACCTATTTTGAACCTACTCTGAAAAGCATTGATGCCCCTCCTGGAGTATGGGCAGAGGGCAATCCACCAGGCCTAGCTAAACATATAGCTCCAATAATTGTGAATCTCAAGCCTAGTGCACAGCCAGTACATGTCAAGCAATACCCACTTCCAAGAGCAGCAATTGAAGGCATCCATCGCCACTTGTTAAGGCTACTGGAGTATGGCCTACTCAAAGTTTGTCAGTCACCATGGAACACACCCCTCCTGCCAGTAAAGAAGCCTGGGACAGGTGACTACCGCCCAGTGCAAGATCTAAGGAGAGTGAATGAAGCAGTTGAGACCATACATCCAGTTGTGCCAAATCCCTACACACTCCTAGGATTGATTCCTGCTGAAGCCACACACTTTACTGTTTTGGACTTGAAAGATGCGTTCTTCTGCATAAGATTAGCCCCAATTAGCCAGTTGCTGTTTGCCTTTGAATGGCAGGACCCTGTCTCGGGGAGGCGGGGTCAACTCACTTGGACACGATTACCTCAAGGATTCTAGAACTCACCTACCATTTTCAGTGCTGCACTAAACCAAGATCTTTCAAGCTATCCAGTGGCCCCTGAAAGAAGAGTACTCTTCCAATATGTAGATGACCTACTGGTAGCTGCCACATCTGAAAGTGAATGTATACAAGCCACTACTGACCTCTTGCAACTATTAGATGAAGCTGGATACAAAGTTTCTAGAGCAAAAGCACAGCTATGCCAAAAAGAAGTAAAATACTTGGGCTTTCGTCTAACCAAAGGAAGCCGACAATTGGGACGCGAGAGAAAAGAAGCCGTGTGCAGTATCCCAACCCCAACTACCAGGAAGCAAGTCAGAGCCTTTCTGGGAGCAGCAGGATACTGCCGGATATGGATACCTAACTTTGCTCAGATTGCTAAACCACTATATGAAGCCACCAAGGGAGAAGAAAAGTCACCACTAGAATGGGGACTTGAGCAAGATACAGCTTTCAAGACCCTGAAGGAAGAATTGATGTCGTCACCAGCACTCGGGTTGCCAGATGTCCACAAGCCTTTCCATCTATTCATGCACGAGATGCACGGGAATGCTCTAGGCATGTTGACTCAGAAATTGGGACATTGGGAACGACCCGTAGCGTACCTATCAAAACAATTGGACACTGTGGCCAAAGGATGGCCACCATGTTTGAGAGCTGTTGCAGCTACAGCACTATTAGTAAGTGAAGCAGACAAACTCACCTTAGGACAGAATTTACGCGTCACAGTACCACATGCGGTACTTGCCCTTATGGAACAAAAAGCAAACCATTGGCTCACCAATTCTCGAATGCTGAAATACCAAAGCATGCTATGTGAAAATCCACAGATACAACTGGAAGTGAGCCATGCCCTGAACCCAGCTACCCTGATACCAATTAGCGAAGACCCTCCAGAGCATGACTGTATAGAAGTCATGGACACTGTATTCTCAAGTCGACCTGATCTGACAGATGTGCCCCTAGAGAACCCTGATCAGACTTATTTTGTGGATGGAAGCAGTCTCATTATCGATGGACGACATTGTGCCGGGTATGCCGTAGTCACCCGGGAGAAAGTCATTGAATCATCAGCTCTTGCATCAGGCACATCAGCCCAGAAAGCAGAATTGATAGCACTTACCAGAGCACTAGTATTGGGTGCGGGACTTCTGCTGAACGTATACACTGACTCAAAATATGCCTTCACCACTTTGTATGCACATGAAGCTCTCTACAAAGAACGAGGGCTCATTACGTCGGGAGGCAAATCAATCAAATATGGCCCAGAAATATTGATGTTACTAGATGCAGTATGGGTCCTGACACGTGTAGCTGTCATATACTGTCGAGGACACCAAGCAGGAAAAGGAGAAGTTGCCCAAGGAAACAGATTTGCTGATGCTTTAGCACGTAAAGCAGCCATGACAGGCCAAGTTTCATCACAAGCCATGCCGATACAAGCAGCATTGTTTCCAGTACCCCTTAATTTATGGACGCCACGATATACCACCAAAGAATTGGATTACTACTGTAATAAAGAAGAGGGAGTACTGAAAGATGGATGGATTGAGCTGCCACCTCCCTAGGGCAGTCAACCTCCAGGACGAATAGTGATCCCTGAATCATTGGGGCCAGCCTTTGTCAAGGCCTTTCATCAAGTCACACATTATGGGAAGAGCGCTATGGAGAAAGCACTTAAACCACATTTTTGTATCGCTCTATTGGGAGCTCTGTCAGCCTCAGTAGCCCGCCAGTGTCTAATTTGTGCCAAGAATAATGCCAAACAGGGTCCCACGCCACCACCACGAGTTCAGTCGGGAGGTGTAACCCCCATGCACCACCTGCAAGTAGACTTTACTGAAATGCCAAAAGCCAATGGATACCATTACTTGTTAGTATTAGTTTGTACCTTCTCTGGGTTGGTGGAAGCCTTCCCCACCAGGACTGAGAAAGCCCGAGAAGTTACTAAAGTTCTGTTAAGAGAGATTATCCCCAGATTTGGAATTCCAGCAGTAATAGGGTCAGACAATGGACCCTCCTTTGTATCTCAAATTACCCAGCAGTTAGTAAGTGCCCTACAGATACAATGGAAGTTACACACTGCATACAGACCCCAAAGTTCAGGGAAAGTTGTGCGAATGAATAGAACTTTGAAATCTTAGATGTCCAAGCTATGTCAGGAGACCCACCTAAAGTGGCCTCAGGTTCTCCCAATAGCATTACTTAGAATACGCTCAGCTCCTGTAAAATCATCAGGATTTTCCCCTTTTGAAGTTATGTATGGCAAACCTCCACCAATAGTGCAGGGTGTTAAAGGTAGTTTGCCACAGATTGGTTCAGAAATAACCAGACAAGAACTTCTAGCTCTTAGTTCTGTTCTGCAGACTCTCCACACGTGGATACAGGACCAGTTGCCTATCAATTTGATGGAACCACTGCACCCCTACAAGCCTGGTACCTCGGTGTGGATCAAAGATTGAAAGAAGACACCGTTGGAACCTCATTGGAAGGGACCATACACCGTCATCCTGTCTACCCCAACTGCAGTAAAGGTAGCAGAAATCGATTCCTGGATTCATCACAGCAGAGTCAAGCCAGCAGCAGTTCCAGATCAGGACCAGTGGACAGCAGAGCCGCATCCTGACGTCCCTTTGCGTCTTACCCTACGGAGGCAGCCAGCAGCCTAGAATTCATCGGGGACACTCATGAACTACAGTGTCCTACAGCAGCCAAGTCTTTCGAAGAGGATTGCTGTTTCTTATACAGCAAAGACATTTGTTTTCTTCATCGACTAACTGTGCCTTCATAAGCTTTCATCAGGCCAACTACACTTGGTAAGTTGGCATCACAGTGGGACATTTGAGGATCTTCAATCAACATTGACACCCGTTGAATTGCTTCATTAGCAAACGGGTCAGCATCGTATCCAGAAGAAGAAGACGTCGTGGTCAAGATTTTCCAGCGGGGATCCAGAAGAACTACAATCAACATGCATCTTTGTTTCTATCTTGCTTTGGCTGCTTGCCTGGGGAACTTTGAACTGGCTCATGCTTTGCCCCCATGCACTGCCTGCATTACTACTACTCGGACTGGAATGAAAGTAACCCAGACTTTGCTTTATCATTCTTACTATACCTGTACCGGTATAGTAAGTCGGTGTATTTATAACATCACTGAACTGAATGTTTGTACTAAGGGTAATACTAAAGTTTGTTTTAACCCACATCAGAACCCATTTTATTATACCCTAGAAATAAGATGGAATGATGCTGATGGAGCTTTACTTAATGCTACACCCCCGCTTACTGATCCTACCAAGTGTGCTGTTTTGTATTTTGATGCTTGTGATGCCATTAATAGAGATAGTCATTCTAAATGTGCCAATTGGGAAAAAGCTTATGCCAATGATGATAAGTATATGTGTCCTGAAGGAACCACAGGATGGGGGGCCTGCACAGGTAAACGAGTTTTAGCAAATGTATATAGTACAGCACCAGTCCAAGATTATTATTGCCCAAAGTGGGAATGTGTGTTCTATGCCACATGGAAAACTGGTATGGTAGAAAATACCAGAGACAATCGAATGGCTGCGTTAACCAAGCCATATGTGAAGAATTAAAAAAATTGTAAGAAAGGTGCCTGTAATCCACTAGAGTTATTCATAGCCAATCCCAGTGCATGGAAACAAGGGTATAAATTTGGATTACGCATTGCCGGTTCTGGATCAGATCCAGGGACCATTGTATATATTAGACTAAATACCCAAGCCCATCGATCATCAAGGTACCATATACATAACACTTTCTATGAAACCATGCATATAAACAAGTTTGATATCCCTCACCCTTCTCAGAATTTGTTCTTAGAGTTGGCTGGAGCTGTGGTCTCCAGTCTCCGCATTTCAGATTGTTATTTTTGTGGTGGAACCAAGATGGGTGATCAGTGGCCTTGGGAGGCCCAAGAACTGAATTACTCAGTGACCTACAATCAGACATAGCTACACAAGACTACCAGTGAATGGGTATTAGCACACCCAATAGTTGGACGTCTGTGTTACGCTCGAACTGGACCCCAGTTTATCTCGAAGGTAGGACAGCTTGTCTGTCTTAGCCAGAAATTCTATAATGACACCTCCAAACAGACATCCTGGTGGTCAGGAATTAATGAATCTGAACCCACCAACCCATTAGCAAGATTTCCGGAGCTTGCCCCTTTATGGACTGACCTTAACCAACCTCATGTCTGGCAAGCCCCACCTGGCCTATATTGGATTTGCGGAACCCGAGCATATGCTCAACTCCCTATCCACTGGGGAGGGGCATGTGTCTTAGGAACTATCCGACCCTCCTTCTTTTTGTTGCCTACCGAACATGGAGAACAATTAGGCTACCCAGTTTACTCAAAGAGACAGAAGAGAGCAGCTTTACAGATAGGCAAGTGGGAGAAATGGGATGGTGAAGATTGGCCACCTGAGCGAATCATTGCCTATTATGGACCTGCCACTTGGGAGCAAGATGGCATGTGGGGATATCGTACCCCAATTTACATATTGAATAGAATTATACGCTTGCAAGCAGTAGTTGAACTCATTACTAATGAAACTAGCCAAGCACTCACACTTCTAGCTAGACAAAGCACACAAATGCGCACTGCAATCTATCAAAATCGCTTGGCACTAGATTACTTATTAGCTGCTGAAGGAGGAGTCTGTGGTAAGCTGAATCTCACAAATTGTTGTTTGAAGATAGATGATAAGGGTCAGGTTGTTGAAGAAATTGCTGAACACATGCGGAAGCAAACTTATGTGCCAGTACAAACCTGGCATAGTCTTAAGATACCCAATTGGTTTGCATCTATCTTCTCTGGATTAGGAGGATTCACTACTTTTGCTATGATAATACTAATTTTTGTAGCCTTGTTCTTCTTGTTACCATGTATAATCCCATGTTGTATGCGTTCTATTAACAGTGTTATTGAGAATACAGTAGAGCGGAAAACCACAACTAAGATTTTAGCCTTATGGCACCCTAATCCTGCTACATATGGTCGAAACCCGACCCCAGTGTAATTGAGTGATTTAACTCTCACACTTTATTAATAATAGGGTGAGATTAATCAAAGGGGGGAATGTGGTAGGCGAAGGCCTATGATCCACGCTGCTTGAGCTAAACAGACAGGCCTAAGCAGCTTGACCTGTAAATGAAGCCTGTGGAGAGGCCCAAAGGAATTACACATTCCCCTGAATGCTGCTACCATAGAATCGAAACTTAACTAAGCACAATTAAGTATAGCTAAGCAGAATCGAAACTTAGGGAATATAGAAAAACAAGTTTAATTGGTATTGATAAGAGAGTGAAGCTTCTATGGAATTAATTAACTCTGCTGAAAGAAAAGTTACAGTGCCCTGTTTTCCCACATATTCCAGCTGGCTAGTGACCTTGGAGGAGAAAAGTATCAAAGCTGGAAGAACTGACCATTGTAATTGGGACTGTAAGGGGGGTAAGCAGGTGCTGAGCCCAGTCAAAGGTCTTCATTGGATGACTACGTAACAGTACCGGGACCAATAGATAGGGTGAAAGGGGTTACCGGGACCAATGAGAAGTTTGCCTATACCTAGAATGGACAAGAAAAGTATAAAAGTTGTTGTTTTACTAACAGCCATTGCTCAGCCATTTTGAATTTGATTCTGCTTGAGACTTGTGCACAAATAAATGATTTGGACCTTCTGAACAGACTCCTGGTATTATTGGTTTGTCTGCGCTCTGCTGCTACACCTTGCCCATTATAAACTGTCTCTAGTTTTAATGCTACAGATTGTTTTATTGTTTCTGCTTTTAGCCTGTCTAATACTGCTCTATACTGTTCTTCAACTACAGCAGTTTCTCATGCTTACTCTCTGATGTATCTTCCTTTGGGTTGGTCTCAAAGGGCTGATTATTGCCCTATGGAGCGGTTTAATAATTCTTGTTCTTTTCTGTTGTATATTTTCATTTGTTCTTGGCTGCTGTCGGAAGGCCCTACAGAGCTCCACCACTTTTATGTACTCTTATACTCCTGCTTTTACGGCGGCTGATGTACCTGAGCTGCCGCGTACAGATATTCCGTTAATAATGCCTGTTTAGTTATTTTGTAGTAGATTGTTAGGCTGTTCTTCTAGTGGGCCTATACAGGCCCAAAGGGGGGAATTGTAAGGGGAAATCAGTTTCTTGTTATACAAAGGTACCATGAGGCCCATCTGTGAATACCTAGATAGAAAAGAATGTGTTGTGCTAAGACAAGATTCAGTGATCTTCACAGAGACAGGTACCAGTTTGTACGATTGCTAATTAGCAATAGCAGGTGCAGGGCTATGCTGCTGGGATGGGTTTATGACGTATATATGTTTTTGATACTGTATAAAAGATAGACTGCACTTCTAATGTACGGAATAAACTTACATGCTACTTATGTGTGTGTGTGTGTTTGTTCCCCTGGGATCCCAGACAGAGAAAATAAGGTAATTCCTCGACCCAGAGAATTAGAGGACGTCCCAAGGGTAAGTGCTGGGAAAGGAAAGAACAGATACCCTTACACCATGCTCCTGGGGAGAGAGGCTCATATATTGGGGTCTTTTAGGCATAGCCTAGTGGTTAGGGCAGCAGCCTGAGACCAGAAAGACCATAGTTTAAATCCCACTGATACTCCTTGTGACCTCAGGTACAAACTTAGATTGTAAGCCCTCCCAGGACAGGGAAATACCTATAGTACCTGATGTAACTTGCCTTGAGATAGTACTGGAAAGGCATGAACTATCTATAAATAAATAAACCCTTATCAAGCAGCACAGTGACACTCTTAAGATCCTCTTCTGACTCAGGAGATATTATGATAGGGTGCATAAGAGGTCAATAAAGAAGCAACAAGCAGTCAAGTAATCTGACGATGCATTGCTCTTGGTAGAATGGCAATGAAGGACCTAGACAAGATTCTCAAGAGCAGGGATGTTTCTCTCCATACAAAGATTTGACTTTTTCAAGCCATGGTATTTTCAATAATGTCATATGGATGTGAAAGTTGGACAGTGAAAAATATAGATGGGAAGAAAATTGATGCCTTTGAATTATGGTGCTGGCGAAGAATACTGTGTATACCATGGACTGCCGGAAGAACAAACCAGCCAATACTAGAGGAGATCAAACCTAAGCTTTCTTTAGAAACTCAGATGACAAGACTTTCATACTTTGGATACATTATGCGAAGAGAGAGATCATCAGAGAAAGACATCATGCTTGGCAAGGTAGAAGGTCAAGACAAAAGGGGAAGCCCAGCAGTGAGGTGGATCGATACAATAACTGCAGCTATGTGTGCCAGTCTGTCAACAATGAGCCGCCTGACTGAAGGCCGAACACAATTTAGGACAACTATCCAGAGGGTCGCCACTTAACAACAACAACAACAGCATCATTTGTATAGCGCTACAAGGCAGTACAGCAGAGCTGGAATATTTCCCCTACAGCTTACCATATTAAATAAATATATATATACAAATTCTGGAATCACTTCAGTATACCTGACTATATTAGTGATTTTTTGGGCATTTTTTCATGTTTGTTCTGTCTCTTATCCCCAGAACCCCTTTCACCATCTCTCTAGCTCCTCTATTTCCATCTTCACAGATCCAGTCCTTTCCCTTCTTACCTCTTCCCCAGTGCCTCCAAGACGTTCACAGTGTCACATATTTTCTACTCTACCTCATATTTCTATGCCTTGTCTCAAATGCCCCAGTCTATCTAACACACCCTTTCATATATCCCCAAACAGATGTCTTGCCCTCACTAACACAGTTCCTGAATTCCTACAACATTTCCAGCTTGGCTGTTGGCAAAAGTGATCATTTGGGGTTGGGTGAAGCAGAATTAGGGAGAGGTTATGGGGATTTCAAGTACCCGACTCCTTGTTCTGTGCTCTCCCTCGCCTGCAGGCACACGTTTGTTAAGGAAAGCAGGGGCTTCCTGTGTATGTCAGGTTTTGGTGACACATCTCCCAGCTCTTGGGGACACACCAGTGTGTCCTGAGAACCACTGCTTTACAGCCTTTAGTTGTTTGTTTCATGCAGGGATTGCTTCTAATGAGGCCTCCAATCCAGGGCTGGTGCTATCATTAGGTGAACTAGGCAGCCGCCTAGAGCGCTGTCCCTCAAGGGACACCCATTGCTACTGCTATGGCTTCTCTCTGGACCCGAAGCAGTGGCAATGGGCGCAAACAACCCCGTGACGCTTACCTTACAATTTTGATGCCACTCAATGCTGACTTCCTGTTTGCAAACAGTGAAGGGTGCTTGTTGTGTTTAATGTTTATAGGGTGTGGCGTGTCTGATATATGAGTAGCCTAGTGTATTGAGATAGCTGGTGTAATATAGTGTGCCTTCACATCTGATGCAGTATATGTAGGACTCATGTGAATTGTTTGAGTTAATATATAAGGATGGTTTGTGGGTGGGGTGGGAAGAGGATACTTGGGGAGGGTTAGAAATAACATAAAAATGTAATCTGTATTCATTGTGATGGTCTGCTGCTTGCATCCCAGGTGTGTATAAGTGACCTTGCACTCTGATGAGTTTTTCTTTGATTCAAGCTAAAACATGAGAAAGAAAAAACATTATTATATAAGGATAATTATTTATTATATAGTTCACATTATTCTGTTGCATAAGAGAAAAAAAACAATGGGGGTTATTTTAGAAGTCCTATTCATGCTTTGGACATCTGAAAATGAGCTCGCAGACATCCAAATCACAGAGACGACCCCCCCCCCCCTCCCTGGAGCCATATTAGAAGACATTTCTATTGAAGTCCTCAGCATGAGGGCGCTCAAGTCATGAAGGGACGTGACAGAGGCATGACCAGGATGTTTCTGTCAAGATGGACGCATGTACCCGATTTCAGAAACTACGAGCATGTCACCACCGCTTAGCAGGGCTGTCCAAGCGTATTCCTGCTCCAGGACCCGACTAGGCATCAGAAATATTCTTTTTTGCCATCGAGACACCTAGATGGTATATAGAAGATACTCTTATATCCCCTATACCTTTCTTGATGATAACAAAAATTGAAGGGAAACAAGGAACATATCCCTGCATGCAAAATAGCTGGTATGGACATGCATTCAATATAGGATAGAGGTTTCTGCCCCAGGTTTTTGTAGTGGGCACGTCTATGTGGCTGCTGGCATGGCCATCCATTTTGGTGATGTCTGTTTTTAAAATAGGGCCGAAACTTGAATGCCCACAGCATTTTTTCAGACATTTTGTTCTGGACATCCCAGATTGTGCCTGGATATCCTATTTAAAATTAAATTTTAAATAGCAGGGAGATCACGTGATGCAGTGAGCCGGGTGGCTGCTTACTGCCGGGCTCCAGGTTACCCCACCTAAAACCACAATTATATATCTTTAAAACCCACCAAAAACGGCCCCCCAAATATTGGAGCAGCGAACAGGAGCGGTCCGGAGCTGGAGAAACCATGAAAACAGCAATTGATCTCCGATGGTGGCCAAAACAGTGAAAAAATAAAATCTTGTGTACCAGAGCCCAAAATGGTGCTGGTGGCCCCAACCACCTTGCGCTCAAAACAGCAGCTGGAAATGGTGGAAGAGGTCACAAGTGCAGTGGTAGTGGCACAGGAGGAATGCTTTCAGGCTCTATTGGAGCAACTAACACAAGTGGGGCAGGCCGTGGCTGACCTCGGCCTTCAAATAAATCAAAGTTGGCTGGAGGAGGTAGAGAAAGCTCAGCAAGGCCAGGACCATGACATGAAATGCTTGGAGGAACAGCTAAAAGCATATAGAGAAAAACTAGATGACTTGGAAAATAGAGGTTGGCGAAGAAAATTAGGTTTGTCGGCATACCAGAATCAGTCTCAGACTCCGAATTAAGGGCTACTTGGAAACCTGGGTGCCTGCTGCATTAACATTGGAGACATCAACAGGGCCCCTCATCATAGAAAGAGCACACAGTCTTGGACAACACTGGGAAGGAGCAGACCGACCACGAGTGGTCATCACCCGCTTCCTCAACTAAACACAGAAAGAAGTGATTTTGCGGGTGGCCCAGAGCCAATGGAACCAAGCTCAGGGGTCCAAAAAGGTTCTGGTGTTCCAAGACTACTCTGCTCAGGTGAGTCAGTGCCACTGGGAATTTTCAGGAGTATACAGCGCATTGGTGGCTAAGGGCATGTGGTTCGTGCTTCTGTACCTGGCAAGGCTGAAGATAGAATTCCAAGGGTGGCAGCACAACTTCACATCTGCAGCAGAGGTGCAATTCTTTCTTAATGGACTGACAGAGGGATGAGAGTTATTGCCATGGAAATAAAACACCTGCTGAATGGACCACATGAAGGAAAGGGTTTTTTTTTTTCTTCTCTTTGGACTATATAGCAGAAGGACCTGAACTACCTGTATGGATAGACTTTTGCAGAGGGCAATGGACTGGTTACCGGGACCAGAGAGGCAAGGGGATAGGAGAAGCAGACCCTGTGACTCCGCAACTAGACTTGGACTCTTAGGCCTTTGAGTGCTCCAAGGGTGAGAAGTAGGGCTGGCAGAATCCTATGCGCTCTGATTCTCTTGGATGCAAGGCCCCAAAGACTTCAACTGCGGCAGAACAGTGCAAGTGAGACTATTGGTCAGGGAGGAGTGGTCTAGTGGTTAGGACAAGGTACTTCAGGCCGGAGGGCCGGGGGTTCAAGTCCCACCTGGGGACAGCAATCTCAGGCCGGAGGGACTGGGATTTCTAGTCCTATAGGCACTCCTTGTGGTCTTGGGCAAGCCACTTAACCCTCCATTGCCCATGTTCCCTGTAAGTATTAATGTATGTGTGTCATAGCCCCTCGTGTTAAATGTATCCCCCAATTGACCGCTTTGACCCGGTGAAAAGCAGAATATAAATACAGCTAAATAAATAAATAAAATAAATAAAAAATATTGACCGAGTTGCAACCCCAGAAATGTCTGCAGTGGACACAGCAATGACCAGACCTACATGGAAAATGCACCACATATTACTTATAAGAGCTGGTATATATAATATCAATTGAAAGAGTAAGGGGGCACTAGAGTTAAAGTCTAAGCGCTATAGTTTTCTTTTTTTATATACCCGCTGTTCACATGGGGTTCCATCTTTTTGTTTTTCTATTGTTAATCTACAAATCCCATTTACCTTTTTGTAGAAATGCTATTAAGGTCACTATATACTTTGTTATGAGCTGGATTGGCTCTTGTCCACCCCTTGTTCCGGTGAAGTGGGAGATAGTGGTCTTTACCTACAACAGTGATGGCTAACCTTTTTGAGCCCGAGTGCCCAAACTGCCGCACAAAACCAAAGAATTTCCTCAAAGTGCCAGCACGTCAATTAAACCTTAACAACAAGATTTTAGTATCTAAAAACTCTTTATAAAGTTGCCTGAACTATGTAACATCATTTGTAAAGTTTGGAATCTTTGTATTGTCAGAGAATCAATTTGATTCACAATCCTTTGGTTTTCATTTCAATTTATTGGCAATTTATAATGTTTTAATGATTTCATTCAATTTAGAAACAGGAAGGCAATAATTAAACTGGGAACCCCAAAAGCCAAACTTGGAATGTACAACAACACTGTAGAAATAAAACTATAAATTAATTTCCTCTTGTACTAAACAAAGCACAGACACTAATGATGCACATTTCCCAGAGCTGACATATTCCAGTTAATAAATTCAAAATAAAGAGATATCTTTGTACCTTTTGTGCATTTTTTTCAGTTGCAATTGTTCCAGCCACTTTCTTCTGGTTTATTTGTGTCTTCTGCTATCTCTCCATCGTCTGCTGTCCATTTCTCCTTTCTTCTCTTCTAGTTTTTTTCCATTCTCTCTCTTCATCTGCTTTAACATAATAATCTTTCTCCTTTTTTAGTCTCCCAATACCCGGCCAATTGTACATTTTTCTTCCCTCCCACACAAAATATTTTTCCCCTCTCCATTTCACTCTCCCAGCCCCATCCCCTTCTAATCTCCCCCAACATCAGCTCCCTTTTAATTCCAGCCCCACCCAGTATCCGCTCCCTTCTAGTCCCCACATCAGCCCATTTCCAGTCCTGGCCCCACATCAGTCCATTTCCAATCCTATCCGAGTCCCTTCATCAGCTCATTTCCAATACCAGCCTCCCATCAGCCCATTTCTAGTCCTTTCCTAGCCCCACCATCACTCAGCCCATTTCTAATCCAAGCCCCCCATGAGCCTACTTCCAGTTCTAGCCCCTCCATGAGTCCATTTCAATCCAAGCCCGCACCACAGCCCATTTCCAAACTTAGCTCCCCCAACACCCAATTCCCAGTCCTATCCTAGCCCCTCCATCAGCCCATTTCCTGTCCTAGCTCCCTCCCCTAAGAGCCCATTCCAAGCCCCCCTTCCCATCAGCTATTTGCAGTTCAAGCCCCCTTCCACTCAGCCCATTTCCATTCCAAGTCCCCCTCCCCATCAGCTATTTGCAGTTCAAGCCCCCCACTTCCCCTCAGCCCATTTCGATTCCAAGCCCCGTCCCTCTCAGCTTTTTGCAGTTGTAGCCCCCCACTTCCCCTCAGCCCATTTCCATTCCAAGCCCCGTCCCCCATCAGCTATTTGCAATTCAAGCCCCCTTCCACTCAGCCCATTTCCAGTCCTAGCAACCCCCCCAACCCATTACCAGTCCTAGCCCCCCATAGCCCACTCCCAGTCCTAATCCCACCAGCCCATTTCCAGTCCTAATCCCCATCACCCCATTTTCAGTTTAAGCCCCCTCATAGCCCATTACCAGTCCTAACCTCCCCATCAGCCCACTCCCAGTCCTAATCCCACCAGCCCATTTCCAGTCCTAATCCCCCATCACCCAATTTTTAGTTTAAGCCCCCCATAGCCCATTATCAGTCCTAACCCCCATCAACCCACTTCCAGTCCTAATCCCACCAGCCCATTTCCAGTCCTAATCCATCACCCAATTTTTAGTTTAAGCCCCCCCCATAGCCCATCACCACTCCTAAACCCCCCCAGCACCCATCACCACTCCTACCCCCCCCAGTGCCCATCACCACTCCTAACCCCCCCAGTGCCCATCACCACTCCTAAACCCCCCCAGTGCCCATCACCACTCCTAACCCCCCAGCGCCCATCACCACTCCTAATCCCCCCGCAGCGCCCATCACCACTCCTAACCCCCCCAGCCCAGCCCAGCCCAGCCCAGCCCAGCCAAAATTTAAAATAAAAAAAAGCTGTCTTCTGCCGCTTCCGGGGCCGCCGCGGCAGAATCGAGTGTGCCGCGGGGCCCCCCCTGTGCCTGGCAGAGCCTGCCCTCCAGATCCTGCCTTCCCCAGTATCAGCTCCCTGTTTCCAGCTTGTCACACGCGCCGGCTTTCAGAGCGCGAAGGGAACTAGTTTCCCTTTCGCGGCTCTGTTAAGCCCGCGGGGGCTGATGGGAACTTCCCATCAGCCCCCGCGGGCTTAACAGAGCAGCGAGGGAGAAACTCTCCCCTCGCGCTCTGAAAGCCGGCGCGTGTGACAAGCTGGAAACAGGGAGCTGATACCGGGGAAGGCAGGATCTGGAGGGCAGGCTCTGCCAGGCACAGGGGGGTCCCCGCGGCACACTCGATTCTGCCGCGGCGGCCCCGGAAGCGGCAGAAGACAGCTTTTTTAAATTTTTTAAAATGCGGACCTTCCCGCGTGCCAGCTGCAAGGCCTTCGCGTGCCACAGCTGGCATGCGTGCCATAGGTTCGCCATCGCTGACCTACAACTTCTGGAGGGGGGACGCCTATGAGATAACGAGTCCAGGAAGGCCCATGTTCAGAAAATGATTTTAATGATAATTTAAATTTGGTAGTGTATGAACTACTTGACAATAAGGTTGACATGTTGCCATTCTGTTGTGTGTTTTTTTTTAATCCTTTAACCTTAAGTAATTCCTCCAAATACTGGTAGTTTCTCAATACCTTCTCTATACAAGTCCCCTGGGGATAGGATGGGAGAAGAGAGGGAGGCAGACAAACATGTAACAATTACAGATGGAACTCTGGAGGTGATGAAGGATCGATGGGACTGGTGGATAAGATGGTTAGAGAGGGGGAATGCGAACGTGGGTCAGGTATTAGGTTGGAAGAAGGGAGGGTGGGTAGACTGAATTAAGTAAAGGTGGGGCCCTAATGCATCATAGTATGATCTTCTTGGTGGACTCCAATCAGGAGGGACAGAAGGAGGAAGAAGGTGATAGGAGGGAAGGGGAAGTAGACCAAAGAACACAGGGAGATAAAGGGGAAGAGGGGGGAGGAGCAGGGGAGGCAAGGGAGGGAATGGGAGAAACTTTGGGTGAGGAACAGTATATAGGTAAGCTTTTTGGAACAACGGGGGAATCTGTGGGGTCTGCCTCTGGAGCTTGCAGAAGGGAAAGAAT
Organism: Ichthyophis bannanicus; assembly: GCA_033557465.1. Taxonomy (NCBI): domain Eukaryota; kingdom Metazoa; phylum Chordata; class Amphibia; order Gymnophiona; family Ichthyophiidae; genus Ichthyophis; species Ichthyophis bannanicus. The sequence continues at coordinate 858,918,113 of CM066035.1, forward strand.
TAAAGGAGGTGGCTATCTGATGGTATGGATATATGAAATGCAGACAAAAATGGGAGGTGCCCTAGGCTTGGGGGGCTGGTTTTTTGGTGAGACCTTGAATACCAGAACAGAGATATCAGTAGCAGTAGGCCAATAGATAATGGATAGCAGTATTTGTTTTATGTCTTGGAATGTATATGGTCTAGCCCTGTAAAACGTCACAAGGTGCTGAGGGCACTTCGTGACACACAAGCAGATATCGCCTTCTTGCAAGAAACTCACTAAATGGAACTCGAGCATTCCAAGTTCAAGCGCTGGTGGGTTGTGGAAATATATGGAGCATCATAAGGAGGGAAGAAAGCAGGGGTAGCTATATTGATGCATAAAAAGGTGGGGTTTGTAACAACAAACAACATTGCAGACCCAGAAGGGAGATATATCTTCGTACTAGGGAAAATACACGGCCAATGTGTAGCCTTAGTGAATATATATGCACCTAATCAGTATGATACCCATTTTAATGCTAAGGTAAGCAAATGTTTGGATGAAGCAGGGAGAACCCCACTTATTATCGGGAGAGACTTTAATTGTGTGATGGACAAATATATGGATCGCTCGGGACAGTGCAACAGAGTGAGAGATCGAAGAACACAGTGGGTGAGGGGGATTTGTGATGGCTATGACCTAGTAGACTGTTGCACTTCCACTTCCTGGTTAGAGACTATATGCACGTATCACGAGCACATGACACAGGATCTAGGATAGATTATTTTTTAGGCTCTTCTACATTTTTTGACTGGATGACGCATGCAGAGATGAGCCCCATAACCATCTCAGACCATGCATTGGTTTGGTTTGCTGTAAAATGGGGAACCTGACCCAAAAGCACTTTCTGGCGGTACCCCTTGGATCTAAACTCAGATGAATGATTTGGTGAATACCTTAAAATGCAATGGGAAGATTATGCCCAAAACAATGAAGCTCATTGAGATAATCCAAATTCTTTTTGAAAGCTGCCAAAGTGGTTCTGCGAGGCCAAATCATAGGATACGTAGCAACTCGCCATACAAAACAACACTGACGCTTAATCAAACTGGAGAGAGAACTTTGTTCAGCCCGTGGAAAGTTCTTAGTGGACCCTAACCAACAAACCAAAGAAGGGATGCTACATCTAAAGAAGGAGGCAGCTGCCCTTATACAGGAAAGGGTCACGTAATCTCAACTATACTAGCGGTACAGACTGTATAAATTTGGGAATAAAACAGGGAAACTGTTAACAGGATTAATTAAGGCCAACAGAGGACAACAATATGTGGGAACCTTCTGAGATGCGGGAGGACATATTAAAAATGCACAGCAACAAATAGAAGAAATATTTCAAACTTATTACATCTCCGTATACAAAGCAGAACCTGAAGCTAGGGAGCAGGAACAAGCTTTTCTGAGTCAAATACAATTGCCATACCAAACAGCGGATCAGAAAGATGATCTTAATGCCCTGATTACAACCTTGGAGGTCACAAAAGCAATCAAAATGTTGCATTGGTGTCGTGCCCCGGGACCAGATGGGTTTAGAGGAGAGTTTTATAAGCTGATGGCACCCCAAGTGGCGAACTCGCTAACAGCCTATTTCACTGATCTAGTGAGGAGACAAGTCTTCCCATATGAGACTATAGAGTAATCATTACAGTCCTTCCCAAGCCAGGCAGAGATACTTAATGCCTGGGTCTTACCGGCCTATATCTCTTTTAAACATAGATATCAAGGTTCTTGCTAAAATCAAGGCTGAGCGATTATCTCCACTTATGCCCCATCTCATGCATGAGGATCAGATAGTATTTGTAAGGGGCAGATATGTAGTAAAAAGCATTCGGAAGATCCTCTCCTCCCTCTATATGACAGAAGTAGCGGAAGCGCCTGCACTATTGATCAGCTTTGATGCTGAAAAAGCATTTGATTGGGTGGCTTAGCTTTATGTTTAGGGTGCTGGAATATAATGGATTGGACGGATTCTTTACTGTGGTAGTAAGGCTGTTATACTCAGACCCATGTGGACAAATACTAGTGAATGACTCTTTGATGCCTGACTTCCCACTGTGAAGGGGGACTTGGCAAGGTTGCCCTCTATCCCCCTTCTCTTCATCTTAACATTGGAACCACTACTTGAGCACATACGAACACATCCGGATTTGCGGGAGTATGCATAGGGAAGGAGGAATTTTGACTTTTTGGCCTTTTCCAATGACATACTCATATATCTAGGTTCTCCACAGGAAACGTTACCGAAACTGTTACACATGTTTGCAGAATAAAATACAACCTCTAAAATGCTTGTATACAAATGCTAGAAGTCTAAAAAATAAGATGGGAGAGTTAGAATATATAGCATTAAATGGGAGGTTAGATATGGCTGATATCTCAGAGACATGGTGGAAGGAGCACAACCAATGGGACACTGTGATGCCTAGATACAAATTATATTGCAATGATAGCATAGATCAAATTGGCGGAGGGGTTGCACTCTATGTTAGAGAGGTCATTGTGTCACACAGGAATAAAGTTTTGCAGGAAACAAAATACATTGTAGAAAATCTATGGATTGAAATTCCATGTAAAAAGGGGAAGGCGATGGCAGTGGGGGTGTACTATCGACCGCCTGGCCAGAATGAACAAATGGATGATGAAATGCTCAAAGAAATCAGGGAAGCTAGCAAATGTTACAACACAGTAATAATAATGAGTGATTTCAATTACCCCAGTATTGACTAGGTCAATGTCATGGAGGACATGTTAGGGTGATAAAGTCTCTAGATAAAAAAAAAATAACTGCTTCTTGGAGCAGCTGGTTCATGAACCAACAAGAGGGGAAGCCATTTTGGACCTACTCCTTAGTGGAACATAAGATCTGGTGCAAGAGATTTGGGTGTTGGAACCACTTGGCAATAGTGATCATAGCATGATCGTGTTTGATTTAATAAATGGAGGAAGGATAGCAAGGAAATCCACAGTAGGAGACTATGATAAAATGAGGAAAATAGTTAAGAAAAAGCTAAAAGAAGCAGCTGCAAAGGTTCAAGATTTACATTGAGCATGTGCATTGTTTAAAAATACTATCTTGGAAGCCCAGACCAACTGTATTGCACACTTTAAGAAAAGTGGAAGGAACTAAAAAAAAAATGCCAGCATAGTTTAAAGGTGAGGCCAGAGAGGCTGTTGTAGCCAAAAAAGCATCTTTCAGGAAATGGGAAAAGGAGTAAAATGACGAAAAATGGAAACATAAGCACTGGAAAGATAGATACAAGGCATTAATAAGGCAGGCAAAGAGAGAAAGTGAAAAAAAAGCTTACTGTGGAAGCAAAAATGCATAATAAAAACGTTTTCAAGTACATTCATAGTAAAAGACCTGTGAGAGAATCAGTTGGACCCTTAGAAGGGTAAAAGGGGCACTAAGAGGGGACAGGGCCACAGTGGAGAGACTGAATGAATTCTTTGCTTCGGTCTTTACTGAAGAAGATATAAGGAAGTTACCCATGACTAAAATGGTATTTAAAGGTGATGCACTGGAAGAATCGAAAGAAATATCGATAAACCGGGAAGATGTATTACAACTATTGGATAAACTAAAGAGTAGCAAATCACCTCGACCGAATGATGTACATCCCTCACTTGGTTTGCAGCTTGTCGTGCTGTGTGGGCTTGTGTGCATCAATGATGTTGAGAGCTAAACTATTGGTAGCTTAATTACTGGCAGAGTCTCTCAAGATGGACAGGTCTCAGCTGAGGTGCCAGACCAAGACAAACCACCCATCTGGGCAGCAGTAGAAGGGGATGGTGTTGGTGGCAGAGGATCATATTTCTGTGACAACGGCAACACTAGAACTATCTGCATGGAAGAAAGGCCTGGCAATCTACATCCGTATCTTGCCACGAAAATCCGATGGATAGTCACAACCAAACAAATTGCACTATAGTGCTGAAAGATGAGGCCCCCAGATCAGAAGGCACTCAATTGGCAACTGGGGAGGAGCTGAAGACATTTCAGAGTAAAGCCAGCATTTATGATGTGGTTGGATTAAAACCCTCAGGATATCTGATGGCTGATGTAGCTGCGCATGAAATGAGAGTCAGAAACTGCAAAGATGTCTTACATATTGGGACATGGAACATAAGAAGCATGAACCAATGGATGTTGGAGGTGGTCAAGAATGAAATGGAACGTGTACAACTCTATCTGTTGGGTTTTAGCAAACTGAAATGGACTGGCATCAGGCATGTTGCTTCTGATAATCATATGGTCTACTATGCTGGAAATGAAAGACAAATAAGAAATGGTATTGCATTTATAATCAAAAAGAAACTTGCAAGAATAGTAATGAAATACAATATAATCAGTGAACGCTTAATTTCTATTCATCTACGAGAAATGTCCATCAGTGCAACTATAATTCAGGTGTATGCCCCAACAACAGCTGCAGAAGAGGATGAAGTTGATGAGCTCTATGAACAAGTATAAGTTGAAACTGACAGAACATACAAATAGGATATCCTGATAGTCATGGTTGACTGGAATGCAAAAGCTGGCAACAAAGAAGAAGGCAAAGTGGTTGGAAAATATGGACTTGGCAACAGAAATTAAGCTGGAGAAAGACTGATAGAATTCTGTAAGACCAATGATCTATCCATCTCAAACACCTTCTTCCAACGACACAAATGGTGATTGTACACATGGACTTCCCCCAATGGATTGTACAAAAATCAAATTGACTTACATCTGTGGAAGTCTGCGATGGAAAAGCTCTATAACATCAACAAATACAAACCCTGGAGATGACTGTGGTATAGATCACCAACATCTAGTATGCAAACTCAAGCTATAGTTAAAAAAGAGCAAGCCACTCATGAATGCAGCAAAATATGACCTTGAGAATATACCACCAGAATTTAAAGACTGCCTGCAAAATTGATTTGCTGCTTTAGATACAAATGACAGAGCTACAGAAGAGTTATGGGATGACATCAAGAAGGATGTGTTGGAAGAAAGTGAGAAGTCTCTACAAAAGGTAAAAAAGCAAAAATGGCCAAAATGGATGACCAAAGAAACTGAAAATTGTCCAGAAGCACAGAGAAGCTAAAGCCAGAGGAGAAAGAAAGGCAATCGCAGAAAACATGCAGCAAGACAAGACAAGGAGAAGTACTATAATGATGCATGCAAGGAAATAGAATCAGAAACTATTAGAGGTAGAACAAGATTGGCTTTCCTAAAGCTAAAAGAGTTAAAGAAAATATTTCAGCCTTGAACTGGAATGCTACAAGATGCTCAAGGATCCATGTTGAATGATGCTGAGAAGATAAAGAAAAGGTGGAAAGAATATACAGTCATTATATCATAAAAATCAAGTGGACCAACAGCCGTTTCAACCTGTACCTTATGATCAAGAACCATTGGTGATGAAAGAAGGAGCAGCATTTAAAGTCTTATGAAAGAACAAAGCACTGGGCATCGATGGCATTCCCACTGAAGTATTACAGCAATCGGATGCAGCTCTGCCAGGAAATTTGGAAGACATTATCAGGGCCAACTGACTGGAAAAGGTCTGTGTTTATACCAATACTAAAGAAAGGTGATCCAACTTACTGTTGAAATTATCACACAATCATTCTGATCCCACATGCCAGTAAAATTCTACTCAAGATTATTCAGCAGAGATTACAACCATACCTGGAACAAGAACTGCCTGAAGTGCAAGCAGGGTTCAGGAAAGGGCGAGGAACAAGAGACATCATCACAGGTGTGAGATGAATCCTTGAAAAGACAAAAAAATACTAAAAAGATATCTATATGTGTTTTATTGACAAGCAAGACTTTTGACTGTATAAACCATGAGAAACTCTGGGCCACATTAAGAAGCATGGGTATACCAGAACACATGATAGTTCTCTTGCACACCTTTACATTGTCTAAGAAGCAACAGTTCAAACAGAACAAGGAGAAACTGAATGGTTTAAAATTAGCAAAGGTGCACGACAAGGCTGCATACTTTCCCCTGACCTGTTTAATTTATATGCAGAACAAATCATTAGAGAAGCAGGACTATATGAAGACAAGTGAGGTGTGAAGATTGTTGGAAGACTCATCAACAACCTTCGCTATGCTGATGATACCACATTACTGGCTGAAAGTGAAGATGATGTGAAACATTTGCTTCTCAAGATCAAGGAATATAGTCTTAAAATGAGCCTGCACCTTAATGTAAAGAAGATGAAGAAGATGGAGAAGAATATAATTGACAACTTTAACCTACTTGAATCAACTATCAATAAAGCCGATGATGCATTGCTCTTGGCAGAATGGCTATGAAGGACCTAGACAAGATTCTCAAGAGCAGAGATATCTCTCTCCATACAAAGATTCAACTTGTTCAAGCCATGGTATTTTCAATAACGTTATATGGATACAAAAGTTGGATAGTGAAAAAGATAGAGAGAAAGAAAAATCAATGCCTTTGAATTATGGTGCTGGCAACGAATATTATGTATACCATGGACTGCCCGAAGAACAAATCAGTCAGTACTAGAGGCAATCAAACCTAAGCTTTCCTTAGAAGCTCAGATGACAAGACTTCAACATTCATACTTTGGACACATCATGCAAAGAGAGAGATCGTTAGAAAAAGACATCATGCTTGGCAAGGTAGAAGATCAACGCAAGAGAGGAAGGCCAGCAATGAGATGGATAAACAGCAGCTATGAGTGCCACTCTATCAACAATGAGCCGCCTGACTGAAGACTGAACACAGTTTAGGACAACTATCCAAAGTGTCGCCATGAGTTGACACCGACTCAATAGCACTTAACAACAACAGCAAATCACCTCGACCGGATGGCGTACATCCGAGGGTGTTGAAAGAACTGAAATATGAGATTGCAGACCTATCCATTAGTAATCTGTGAACTATCATTAACATCATCTGTAATCCCTGAAGATTGGTGAATGACCAATATAATGCCAATTTTTAAAAAGGGTTTTTTGTTTTTTTTTTAAATAATTTTTTTATTATCAATCTTGTTTACATTAAACAAGTCCTCTCACTTCGTATACCAGAGGACTGACTATTATCCTGTACAAAGTACCAGAACATAATAACCACAATCATAAAGAAACCACATGGCGAACATTGATAAACCACAATGCCCTATCTTCCCTTTTCCCCTGTCTGTGTGCCCATGCCGGACCTTATGGTCAGTAATGAAATACAATGTACCTTACAGCCCTTATATTCAACATCCTTCTGGTATGGAGTATTTGTGACAAGTCCTTTTCAGCTTTCCCGTATTCCCCTCAATCCGTTAAAATAAATTCCTCTCCTGCACCCTAGTCCCCCAAATTCCTAACCCCCCCCGTACTACCATCCCTAATCCCCCCCCCTCCACCCCCCTTCCCGCAGCCATTTCCAAACCCCCTCCCACCTCTTCTCAACTAGCTCCCCTCGCCCCCTCCTCTCACCCGTCAGTTTATACATTGCATACAAAAATGACATTCTTCCTGCAAAGCTAGCTATGGAAGGCAAATTCGGCCGCTTCCAATACCATGCTATTTCACATCTTGCCGCTGTTACACAATACCAAATAATTCTCCAGTCCCCTTCCCACCTCCCATCAGACTTATGCAGAAGACACATCTCAGGACCAAGCACTATGTTTGCCTCCGTCATTTTGTTAATATTTTCCCCTATTTTGCCCCAATACTCTCTCACTACTGGGCACGTCCACCACATATGCATCCAAGAACCTCGCTCCCCGCACATACGCCAACATTCATCCGTCTTTTGCACTCCTGCCTTACACAATCTCTCCGGTGTGAGATACCAGCGACACAACACCTTAAAGCCATTCTCTCGCAAGGATGTGGCTATTGAGAACCTAGCTATACCCATCACTATCGCCTCCCACTCTTCCACCCCCCACACTAGCCCTAAATCCTTTTCCCACTCTTCCATATACTTCAGCTTTCTTTCCCCTCTGGCTATCAATCCTCTATAAATCCTAGAGAGCATCCCCTGTTGCCCCATGGAGCCTAAACATGCTCCTTCAAACCACTCCCCTCCCGCCCTCCCTCCCTGCGCTCTCCCCTTTTGTCGAATCACCGAACACAACTGTAGATACGCGAACCTATCCGACTCTCCCAGTCGATATAAATCTCGCACTCCCTCGAAACCTCTACACTGCGTCCCGACCACTATCTGGGACACCTGGGACATGCCAAGCTCTGCCCATCTCTGGAGTATTGCCGCATTCGGGCCTATGCCCTCCGCGCAGCAGGCCTGCAGGGACATGGTGGGTGACCATTTCTTATCTCCCACTAACCGCTTCTTATACTGGCGCCACACCTTCAGTGTGTGCCCCACTATCGGATTCCTTCCCCTGTCCCCCCCCCCTCCCACACTATATGTTCTAATTCCCATGATCCATACGCATCCACCTCCATCCTCACCCACTGCTTATATGGCTCCCGCATCCACGCATAAACGGCTCGCAATTGCGCTGCCGCGTAGTACAAACTAAAGTTGGGGACCCCCATCCCCCCCTCTCCTACCGGCACTTGCGTCGTTCTGGCCGCCACTCGTGGTCTTTTCCCCCCCCAGATAAATCTCTCCACCTGCTGTTGTACCCTCCGTAACACCCTTCGGAGTATCGGTATAGGCAACACTTGGAAGAGGAATATAAACTGGGGAAGAAGCATCATCTTCACCGATGCCAGTCTCCCAAACCATGAATAATACCCTCTACTCCAGCCCCGTAGTCGCTCCTCCACCCGCCCCACCATTTTGTTATAATTTAGCGCATATAAGTCCTCCAAATTCCTCCCCAGCTGTACTCCTAAATATCGGATCGATGTCTGTGCCCATTTAAATGGGAAACACCGTTGCCATGCCCGCTGCCCCTCCTCCTCCCCCACTATTCTTAATATCTCCGATTTCCCCCAATTAATCCGAAAACCCGCCCTCTTGCCGTATTCCTGTATCTCGCTCATCACTGCCTTCAGCGTTTCTCTGGGTTTCGTGATTGTCAAGAGGATGTCATCCGCAAAAAGGGATATCTTGTATTCCTGGCTTCCCACCCTTACCCCCGCAACTTCGGGGTTGCCCCTCAACCGCGCCGCTAAGGGCTCAAGGGAGAGTGCAAACAATAATGGGGATAACGGGCACCCTTGTCTAGTCCCACGTTCTAGCGGAAAGAACTCAGAATAGCCCCCATTTGCTCGTACACATGCTTTTGGCCTATGATACAGAGCCCTTATCCACTGCACGAACCCTGGCCCAAACCCCAATTGTTCCAGTACTGAATACAAGAATGACCAAGACACTTGGTCAAAGGCCTTCTCGGCATCTAAGGAGACCAACAGAGTCTCCTTCCCCGTCTTTTGTGCCGACCAGATCACATTCAACACTTTCCGTATGTTGTCTGCCACCTGCCGGCCCGGCACAAACCCCGCTTGGTCAGCATGGACCAATTTCCCCAAGTGCTTATTGAATCTATTCGCCAGCACTTTTGCCAGTAACTTCGCATCAACATTCAACAACGAAATTGGCCGGTATGACGCACACTCCTGGGGGTCCTTCCCTTCCTTATGGATAAGGGTAATACCTGCCCATCCCATTGTATCCGCCAAGTTCTCCCCCCTACTCGGCCCATTAAAAACCCTAGTCAACGGTCGCACCAACAGACTCCCAAACTGTTTATAAAAGCGCGCCGTCAGGCCGTCGAGCTCTGGGGCTTTGCCGGTCTTTAAAGCCTTAATGGCCTGCAAGACCTCCTCGATTTGGATTTCCCTATCCAGCCCCTTCTGCTCATCCACCGTCAATCCCGGGAGCCCTGCTGCCCTCACGTACTCTTGGATGTCCTCCCACGACCCCCCCTCCTATGCCGCATACAAGTTGCTATAGAAGGCCACAAATTCCTCTCGAATGCGCCGATCTTCCCGCACCACCACCCCTCTACTCTTAATCTGGGAGATCCTATTCCACTCCCTTCGCTTTTGCAGCTGTCTCGCGAGGTATTTCCCCGCTTTGTTGCCCCCTTCAAAAAATCGCTGCTTCAACAGCTGCAGGCGGAACTGTATCTTCTCTGCCTCTATAGCATTAACTTTGGCCCTAAGTTCCAAAACTACCCCTCGATGCTGTCCACCCCCCTCCTGCATATCCCTCTCTTCCGCCTCTCGGAGTTGCTGCCTCAGCTGTTCCTCCCGCTCTGCCCTCTCCCGCTTAATGCGTGCTCCCCACTTGATGAACACCCCCCTTAAAACTGCCTTAAAGGCATCCCAAAGCACGCCCTCTTTTACTTCTCCACCCCCGTTCTGCCCAAAATACTCCGGAATTAGGCTCTGAAGTTCTGTTACTACCCTCACATCTTCCAACAGACCCTCATTCAATTTCCAAAATTGCCGTCCCTTATCCTCCCCTGCCATCTGCACTTGTACTACCACTGGGGCATGATCTGACCAGGTAATTGGATCTATCTCCCCCCCTTTAATCCTCCCAGTTAGCTCCTTCCCCACCCATATAGCATCCAATCTAGAGTATGTCCCATGGGCTGCTGAGAAGAAGGTAAATTGCCTGCGGCCCGGATTTAGCATCCTCCACACATCAATCAGGCCATTCTCCTGCACAAATCTCTGGTAGCACTTCCTATCCTTCCCTCTCCCTTCCCGCTGACCCGTCGTGTCTCTCCCTACCTCCCAAGCCAAATTGAAATCTCCCCCACAAATCATCACACCCTCCCCCATTGCCGCTACCGGCTTGCCCAACTCTTTCCAGAACTCAGCTTGGGTTCCCGTAGGTGCATACACATTTACCACACAAAACCATTCTTCCCCCAACTTCACCCGCAGCAAGAGAAAGCGCCCCCCTTTATCCCGGGATAGCATCTGGACCTCAGTTTGGACGTCCCCCTTAATGAATACCGCCACCCCGCCTTTCTTTTTCTCTCTGAGATTAGAAGCAAATAGGCAATGCTTATACCCCCTGGGTTGCACCAATACCTCATGCTTTTTCTGCAAATGTGTCTCCTGCAGCATTACTATATCCGCCTTGTGCCGTGTTAGTTCTTTATACAGTTTCTGTCGTTTCCATGGTGAGTTTAATCCTTTAACATTCAACGTTAGTATTTTCATTTCCCCTCCTACTCCTCTACCCCCCCCTCCCCCCCACTGATCCTGCCCCTCCCCCCTCCCCCCCACCCCCCTCTCCCCCCGTCCCCCTTCCTTCCTCCTCTTCTCCCCCTCCCCCCTCCCCCCCTCTCATATCTCTCCTCTGTGGAGACTCGACTTCCCTGTTAGTGACCCCCTCCACCTCTCCAGCAGTTTTCCCCAGTAACCCCTCTTCTCCTCATCCCCTCAACCCCATCCCATGCCCCCCACTATCCCCTTCCCCTCCTAACCCCCACCTCTCCCCTCCCCTCTAAATACCTCCTCTCCCCCCCTATACGTCGCCTACCTCTCCCCCCCCTACCCCCCATTGCCTACTATCCTGGCCCCCCCTCCCCCCAATCCTGCCAGCATAACTTGTTTAGAGATACCAGTCCTTTGGTGGAGTACCACCGCTCAGCCAGTCTCTTGCTCTGATGCCGGGCTCCGATGTCCTCCCCTGGCCGTCCTGGCTAGTCTCCGGCCACTCGCCCTCTGCCATTTCGCACTCTCCATCCGCCCTGGTCTGGATTCCGGCCGCTTTGAGGTAGCAGTGTTGTCGACCATCTCCGGTAGATGCTCCGCACTAGATCTCACCGTCCGCGATCTTCCTTTCACCGTAATCAATAAGCCAAAGGGGAACAGCCACTTATATCTCAGTTCTGCTCTCCGCAAATAGGCCGTTACTTCTCTGATCTCTCTCCTACGCTGCAGTGTGCCCTGGGACAGATCTTGATACAACTCCACTTTATGGCCCTCCCAATGGAAGCTCCTCAATTTACGGTTGGCTACTAACAGCAATTCCTTGCTCTTGTAGGAGCTCAGGCACACTACTATGTCTCTTGGCCTATTTTCTCGAATAGGCCCCAGGCCTCTATGCGCTCTTTCTATTTTCGGTCGAGAGACGTCCTCTTCCTCCCCGTATCCAGCTGCCACTAGGAGGTCTTGGAATATCTTTTGGACCACCTCCTCACTATTCTTGTACTTAGGCTCTTCCGGCACTCCACGCACCCGGAGATTGCATCTCCGTGATCGATCTTCGAGATCCTCTGCTTTGGCTTTGAGGACCTCTTGCGCCGACTGCAGCTCTTCCCAGCTATGCTGGAGCAGCGTCAGGGTCTCCCCTTGACTATCCAATTTGGTTTCAGCCTCTTCAACTCGTTCTCCCAGCTCCAGGATGTCTTGGCGCATTGTCTGCACGGCCTCCTTAATCTCATTTTTCACCCCACACATCTCCACCTTCAGTTCCTCCTTTAACTCGAGGAGCCACTGCTTAATCTGTTCCACTGCCGTCAGACAAGCCTCTCCATCCGCGCTCTCTCCCGGGCTTTGTGGGGTCTCTGACACCGTTTTGCCGAATTTCTCCCCTTCCTTCCCGCCTTTAGACGTTGCATAGGGGGATCGAAACTCAGCCAGTTTCTTTTTCATCAGGCCCTCTTTTTTTGTGTTTGCTTTCTCCATCATGAGCCTTTACAATCGTCCCCCAGCTGTCAGCACCGCCTGCACACCGGGCTCACAGCCCTCCCTTTGCTCTTATACAGGTGCAGTGTCTGGGCCTCGCACCCGGGCCTCCACAGCGTCGTACACCAGACTTAGGTGGTTTCTAGCTTTTGAAGGCTCCCCGAGGGCTTTCTGCTTCTCCTCACCCGGCTGCTATCAACTCTCTCACTGCTCCCGCTCTCCAAGTGCTATGCGGCCTGCCTGCAGTTCTTCCACTGCTGCGCCTCCACCACGTGGCCGTCTTCCCGCAGCCTGCACCGCTACTCACCACACCGCTTCGGAGGGGGTATTTTATTTTATTGTAATCTGCCCCAGGTCAGGTCGGGCTGCGGCTTGTGATACTCGCTCCCCTTCAGCCCTCTATTGGCCGTCCTGCCTCCCGGCAAACTCCACTCTCCCGTGGTCTGCTCACCTCCTCCTTTGGCCGCTCTTTCCACGTGGTGCCAGGCTGCCGTTCCGGCTGTACGCTCAACTCCCTGCTCTCCGTTGTGCACTTTCGGGCCTCCGGTGGGTAGAAGCTGCGCCTCCCCGTTCACCTTCGCTCTCCTTTCCGCCCCATTCAATGCCCGTAGGGGCTGTTATAGCATATTTTTAATTCCCTGGTGGCGGAGCTCCCTCGCTACGCCGCCATTCGGGTGGGTGACGTCACCGCTAAAAAGGGGTTTTAGGGGTGATCTGGGAAACTACCAACCGGTGAGCCTGACATCGGTACCGAGCAAAATGCTTGAAACCATTATAAAGAACAAATTACTGAACATGGGAGAAAGCTAAAATAGCTTTAGCTAAGGACGGTTTTGTTTTACTAATCTGTTATATTGTTTTGAAGGTGTGAATAAACAAGAAGACAGAGGTGTGCCGGTCGATATAGTGTATCTGGATTTTCAGAAAGCCTTTGATAAGGCCCTTCATAAGAGACTCTTGGCAAAATTAAAAAGTCATGGGATAGGAGGCAGTGTACTATTGTGGATCAGGAACTGGTTAAAGGATAGAAATGGCCAATTTTCCCAGTGGAGAAAGTTGAATAGTGGAGTACACCAGAGATGTGTGTTGGATCCACTGCTTTTTAACATATTCGTAAATGACCTGGAAATGGGAATAACAAGTGAGTTAATCAAATTTGCAGATGACTACAAAATTATTCAAAGTTGTTAAAACCCAAAGGGATTGTGAAAAATTGCAAGAGGACCTTGATAAATTGGAAGACTGGATGTTCAAATAGTAGATGAAATTTAATGTGGATAAGTGCAAAGTTACAAAGAAAGAACAACCCAAACTATGGTTACACAATGCAAGGTTCCGCATTAGGAACCACCACCCAGGAAAAAGATTTAGGCGTCATCGTGGATAATACGTTGAAACCCTCAACCCAGTGTGCAGCAGTGGCCAAGAAGGCAAATAGAATGCTAGGAATCATAAAGAAAGGAATGGAGTATAAAACAAAGGATATTATAATGCCTCTGTATCGTTCCATGGTGTGATCGCACCTTGAATATTGTGTGCAATTCTGGTCGCCACATCTTAAAAAGGATATAGCGTTATTAGAAAAGGTACAGAGAAGTGCCACCAAAATGGTAAAGGGGATGGAAGGATACCCCTATAAGGAGAGACTTAAATGGTTAGGGCTCTTCAACCTGGAAAAGAGAAGACTGAGGGAAGATATGATAGAGGTCTATAAATTAATGAATGGAGTGGAACGCGTAAATGAAGATTGACTGTTTTTTTGCCATCAAAAAGTAGACAGACTAAGGGACATGCAATGAAACTACATTGAAACCCATTTAAGACTAATAAGAGAAAATATTTGTTCACTCAACGCGTAAGCAACTTCTGGAATTTGTTACCGGAGGATGTAGTAAAAACTGTTAGTGTAGCTGGATTTTAAAAAGATATGGATAAGTTCCTGGAGGAAAAGTCCATAAACCATTATTAAAGAGGATCAGGGAAATCCACTGCTTACCCTGGGATAAGCATTGTGGAATCTATGTACCTTTTTAGGAACCTGCCAGATACTTATGACCTGGAAACAGGATACTGGGCTTGATGGACCTTAGTCTGATTCAGCATGGCATATCTTATGTTCTTATGAGTTTCTCTTGAGATTTCAGCATTGGCCCTTGCACAAGGACAGAAAGGGAGGAGTAGTTGGAGGCAGCAGTTGCTGATATAATCCAGTTCACCTTCTATCAAACTTTCCTGAGAGGAGAAGTGGAAAGGAGGTAAGACAAATCAGCAGTAAATACCATCCTACCACGGCTGCAGAGGAATGAAAAGAAAAGGTGTAGCAGTGGAGCACTTAAGAACATAAGCAGCACCGTACTAGGTCAGATCAAAGGTTCATTAAACCCAACATCCTACCTGCAACAGAAACTAATGTAGGTCACAAGTACCCAGCAGCAGGGCTTTTTTTGAGGATGGGTAAGCTGTGGTATGGAGTACAGACAGCTTTTTCATTGCCTGCTAAAAGTGACCCATATTCCTAATGTATTAATGAAAGAGCCCTGCATATGAGTACCGGTACCTTTTTTTTCTAGGAAAATGCATTGCGCAGTGGGATCCATAATATTAATATCTATTCCACTCCCACTGAAAAGAATTGAAGGGGTAGTAGCAGAATCAATCGCACCATTGTTGGAGAAGAGTGGTGTTAGTAGCAGTAGGACATGGCCACATCCATAGAAGTGAAGCCATAACAGCCACCTCCATAAAGAATGAACTGTAATGGGCGCAAAGGAGGGAAGGGAAGCAAAAGGAAATAAAAAAAGGGATGCGAGAGAAGAGGAACCAGACTAAGGAGGTAGTGAAAGAGGATCCATGGACAAGTAAGAATGAAAATGAAAGGAGAGAAATAGGAGAGAAACAAGCAGAGACAGGGACAAAAAGCACAGGAATTAAAAGATCTGAAACGTGGAGAGAGAAAGGAAAAGAAAGCAAAGTTGCTTACTTGTTAATGGTATTCTCCTTTGACAGCAGGACAAATCAACTCTTTTACCAAGGTGCGTTTAGCAATTAGCGCCCGCCCATTGCAGCTATTATCACGCAGTGCATACTGATTCATGGACTAACTTCATGGTATGGAGTGGGATCAGGGCAGGTTTAGGGGAAAGAATGGGCTTGACAGCTAGCACACGGAATGGCACCAAAGCTAGCTGTCATGACTAGATAGTGTGGTTGCACCTAACACCACCTCTGCCAAAGTGCCAGTTAAAACAAATGCCACGGTCAAGGTCACATTGCCTCTCCCCCATGTCTATTAGAAGTTATTTTATATTGAAGAAAATGTTTGGAGAAAAGCTCAGCACTCTAGATTTCACAGAAAATATTGAGAAAGATATAAAACTGGGACTGATGATGGATTTAATGAGCCAATAAGTTAAGATGCTTATCTCCACTTTAGCTCATATAATCTGATAGTCCTGAAATATTTACATTTAAAAGGTCGGAAACAAAATGATGCTTTTAAGCTAATCAGGCAGAATTTATAATGTCTTATGTACTCTTTCCGATCAATAAAGAGGATTATTTTGGATGACTTAAAATAGGTGCCATTTTGGACTTCTCCATAGGCATCCTGTTATAAAATTGCCTCCATAGTGATCACAAGTCTTGGTCTGTTCGGTTATGAGAGACAAAAAGTGGTTGAATTTTCATACATTTTTTGCTCTAAGTAAAAGAGCTCTTTTACAAAAAGCATGTAAAGGCAACTCCACTGTTCGAGAATAATGCCATTAAACATCTTTTGCATCTAAAGCATATTTTATTTCCAGAAAGTGACACTTATAAAATTGTGCGGGTGTAGATGCACATACAAATACAATTGCTAACAAGAATCTTTGTATTTTTACATGGACCATGTGTAGGCAGGACCGTGCCAAGCTAGAAATGCGCCCTGTGCAACTAATGAATCTGGTGCCCTCCTCCACCCCAACCACATGCAGTAACTCACTCTTTTTGAACTTCCTGGAAACCCAGTGATAATATTAGCATCCTTTCTGTACTTGCACTCTGTGTGGTCGCACCGTTCGCACAGCTTTTGGTATGGCCCTGCCTGTAGGCATTCTTAGGGGTATAGTTTGGGCAGAGTAGGGGCAGAGTTGTGATGTACACTATTTGCCCCTACTTAAGAGCAGGTATAACCTTGCACAGTGTAAATGTGTACATGACCATTTGTGCACTGTTAGGAATAGATCTGGGCGCCTATGTGATACATGTATATGAGCACCTATGTTGCCCTTCTAAAATAAGTGCTGTTTTTGGAATGATGTTAGGCATCTTATGAGTATAAGGCAATAGGAAAGAAATCTGGAAGATTAATAGACAGATTTAGGTGGAAATCAGAGACTAGTTCTGGAAGAAATTTCAGATGTGTATTCAAATTTACTCTATTGCTGAAGTCCACTTATGTAAGGAAGATAAGCTACTAGTGTTTGAAGTTCGCTGACCCTTCTAGCAGATGAGACTTTGATAAGAAATACTATTTTTATGGTTAAATACTCGATATTACAATTATTGATAGGTTCAAAGAGTAATCTTGTCAGCTGAGGACCACACTGAAATTTCAGGACAGTGTAGATTGATTTTTAGGATGCTACGAAAACGAGAAAAACAAAGAACAAAGCCATATACAATGCTCCAGGGAGGGGAGGGGATAGCCATGTACTCTTTCCTGCCTGGATCCAGTGACTTCACAGGTTTGGGGGCATGAGAGAGGGAGGATGGAGGTGAGGGGAGCCCTAACCTGAGCAAGAGGAGCTCAGGGGTTGCTCCCACATGCCCAAGGTATGACCCCCAAGGCTCACAGTGTAATGGGTGGGGACACCTCACTGCTCCCAAACAGACCTATTAAGCCTGCCTCCTTCCCATGACAAAAAGGAAAGCCATAGCATCAAATAAACAGAAAAAAATAGGGGATAGGAGAAAACAAGGGGCAATGAAGGACACCTAGGGAATTAAATAAGGAGAGTGAGGAGGAAGGAAGAAGTGTAAGGGGGGGGGGGGGAGGCAGCGCACTTCAACAGCCCAGCAGCTAGTGAACTGCTGCATCATGCTGGTGGATATCATATGGAAATACTCCACTTTTATCCGGGCACCCACCATCACTGGGTCCCATCCAGCCAGCTTGTCCCTCCTGGTTCGCCAGTCAACTTCGGTAGCAGTGGCCAGGAGGTAGCTGACCATATATATGGTCCCTTGCACATGTGGAGCCTCTGGACAGTTTGTACCCATAGATAAACATGTGAGGGGTAAAATTAAGCCCAAACCTCAAAAACAAATGGGAAAGAAAACTCAAAAAAGAGACTAAACAGAAACACCCTAAAATCATGTGATGACCCTGTATAAAAATCTGCTGTTGACCACCATTCCATGCATCACCCTACTGAAAGGTCCCTGCTGAACCTGGAAATCAGCTCAGAGTACAGAGACTGTAAGCAATGACCCTCCTCACCCGCCCCAGATGCTCTCTTGCCCAGATGGATAAAATTTCTTCCATGACATGGCGCAAAAGAACCTCTGAGAAAGTGACTGCAGCCTACTAAAGCTGTGAAGGTGATGAGACTAAGGCGGAGGTGATTCTTCAGATGGTAGCCTAAGCCCTAAATACAGGATCAGAGGGGTGAGTGTTAAAGTCAGGCAGGGACTCCCTACCCCTATTTTACTCTGTTGTTGTTGCTAAGTGCCGTTGAGTCAATATTGACTCCTGGTAACCCTGTGGATAGTGGTCTCTATTGTGACTATCCTCTGGGTTTTCTTGTCAAGGTATGACCAGAAGTAGATTGCCAGGCCTTTCTTCCATGCGGTAATCCTACAGAACCTGGCATTCCAATGTGGTCTCCCATCCAAATACTAATCAGGACCAACCTAGCAGATGCTGCTCATGACTTGGTGCAGATATCAGCTAGATTGATGTCTATGGCAGTGTCAGTACAGTGGTCCCTCTGGCTCAGACACTGGGCAGCAGATGCAGCATCCAAAGCGCATCTATGTAAGCTGCCTTTCAGGGGTGCACTTCTCTTTGCAGGGGATATCAAAAAGCTGGTGAAGGGCTTGGGTGAATCCAAAGTGCCTTGGCTGCTGAAGGATCACTTCAGGTCCATATCTAAAGAATTGAGAAGAGGAGCAGGGAGGCCAAGAGGTATAGATCTGGCAGGATGTCTTGGTCCAGCTATAGACAGAAGAGTAAGCAGCTGTCACTGAGTTTCTCCTTTCAGGGAAAGAAAGAATTCCAAGAGAGAGGATCGGGGTCCATGTGAGGTGCCCACTCCATGGAATGAAGGTCATCAGGCCTACTCTGAAGTTCAACCAGTGGGAGGTTGGCTCAGCCAGTGCTATTTGGAGTGGGTTTTTATCTCATCTGATTGGTGGGTTCTAGAGATTACTCAAGGAGGTTCTGGGATCCAGTTCCAGAGGCTTTTGTTGAGCCCCCCTGTGGGTCGTGGGATAAGAAGGCTGCAGTACAAGAAATTCTGGACCATCTGTTGCTCCTGGAGTCAAGTGAAGAGCGATTAGAGAGATATGAAGAGAACAAAGACAGCAAAGAGTCCCTAAAACCAAGAGAGGAGAGGGCGTCGAGGAGGAGGAGGTGGTCAACAATATAAAAAGCAGTAGAAAGGTCCAGAAGAATGAGAACTGAGTAAAGGCCTTTAGACTTGTTGAGAAATAAGTCACTGGAGACTTTGGCAAGACCTGTTTCAGTAGAATGAAAAGGATGAAAACCAGACTGAAGTGGATCAAGGAGGGCACGAGAGGAGAGAAATTCAAGACCACCTCCTCAAGGGCATGGATTTGGAAGCCCCTAATGGGTTCTGGTGTTGAAAGAAACCATTCTCAACATATGGGTTGTCCATTGCCAGGACAAGGTATCTCAGGTGGTCCTTGGAGGAGGCAGCATGGCCAATCAATCACTTGGAGACCAGGGCAATCAGGCTGGTCCTGGAGAAGCTTCAACTCCATATCTAGGGGAGTGCGACTGAGACCTCGAGAAGAGAAGTTTCACCAACAGAGATTTTAGAAAAGGAAGAAAGGGTGAAAGAAATTGAGGGGAAAAGTTGGTATTGGAAAGGAGGAAGAGGAGGTGAGCATAAGGAGCAGCAAGATGAAAAGATTGAAGCCTGGAGTTGGCAGTAGAAGAAAAGGGCATCAAGAGAAGAAGGCAAGCCGAGGAGCGGAGTTCACAAGGGAGGGGATAGGGAGAAAGAAGAGAGGAAAGGTAATGAGCAGCAGTGGAGTGAATGCATTTATGAGTTAAAAGAAGAAGTTTGAATTGGATAAGGAAGTGGAAGGGGAGCCAGTGAAGGGATTTTAGAAAAGGAGTAATATGAGTGTATTAGGGCTGGTGGAAAATTAGTTGTGCAGCAGTACTCACTTATGGCCTGGCTCTTAAGAAGGAGAGGCTATAGAAGAGGGGATATTTGGTGAGAGTAATATCAGTACTCTTGCAGGCCAGGATGAAATCCATGTGTTTGGTCTATGAGAGGGTTTGGAGGATCTTAAGAGAGTGATGCAGGGAGGTTAAGATTGCTCCTATAAGATCTTCAGTTGTGGGCATTTTGGCCTTTCTTCAAGACAGTTTGGACAGGGTCCTGGTGCTCAGTTCCCTCAGAGTGCAGATTGCAGGTTTTCTGGGAAAAGGTGCAGGGGAGATTGTTGTGCTTACATACAGATTTTGTGTGATTTCTCCTTAGGGTGAACCATATCAAACCCTTGTTTAGACCTATGGCTCCTCCATGGGATCTTAACTTGGTGCTGAAGGTATTGTCATCCACACCATTTGAGCCCCTGTGAACCACAGCCTTGAAGGATTTGACATTGAAAACTGTTTTCCTGATGGCTATTTGCTCTTCAAAAACAGTTTCTGAACCACAAGCTTTCTCCTGCAGAGACCCATTTCTAGTATTTGCCAAGCTGATACTGACTGTGACATTGTTAACACTACCACCTGACTGTGACATTGAAGTTTAATTTCCACGCTGACACTGACTGTGGCGTATGAGAAGAGACTTGAAGACCTAAATATGTATACGCTATAGGAGAGGAGGGACAGGGGAAACACAGAAACATGACGACAGAAAAAGACCACATGGCCTATCTAGTCTGTCCTTCCATATCAACAACTACAACAGTCCCCTTTTTACCTTTAGAGATCCTCCGTGTTTGTCCCATGCTTTTTTAAATTCAGTTACTATCCTCATCTCTACCACTGCCACTGGGAGACTATTCCACGGATCCACCACTCTTTCCGTAAAGAAATATTTACCCATATCACTCTTGAATCTATCCCCCTTCACCCTCATCCCATGTCCCCTCGTAGCAGAACTTGCTTTCAATTGAAAGAGGCTCTCTCCCTGAACATTTATGCCACGGAGGTATTTAAACATCTCAATCATATCACCTCTATCCCTCCTTTCCTCTAAGGTGTACATATTAAGATCCCTAAGTCTGTCCTCATATGCTTTATAATGAAGACCACTAATCATCTTAGTAGCCACCCTTTGCACCAACCACATCCTGTTCACATCCTTTTGAAGGTGCAGTCTCCAGAATTGCATAACATACTCTAAATGGGGTCGCACCAAAGACTTATACAGAGGCACTATCACCTCCTTTTTTCTGCTAGCCATTCCTCTCCATATGCACCCAAGCATCCTTCTAGCTTTTGCTGTCAGCTTTTGTACCTGTTTAGCTACTTTAAGATCATCAGACACAACCACGCCCAGGTCCTGCTCTTCTTTAGTGGATAAAAGTACTTCACCCCCTATACTATGTTGCTCCCTTGGATTGCTGCAGCCCAAATGCATGACCTTACATTTTTTAACATTAATTCCCAGCTGCCAGATTCTAGACCATTCTTCAAGCTTAGCTAGATCCCTCCTCATGTTATCTACACCTTCCTGGGTGTCTATTGTTAGATTTTGGTATCATCCGCAAAAAGGCAAACCTTACCTGACAACCCTTCCACTATATCACTAACAGAGATGTTAAGAATCGGACCAAGGACAGATCCCTGGGGCACACCACTGGTAACATCCTTCTCCTCAGAGTGAGCTCCATTTACCTGTACTCTTTGTCGCCTCCCACCCAACCAATTTCTAACCCAAGCAGTAACTTTAGGGTCCATCCCTAGGGTGCTCAGTTTGTTTATAAGTCGCCTGTGAGGAACAGTGTCAAAGGCTTTACTGAAATCCAAATACACCACATTTAGGGCTCTCCCTCGGTCCAACTCTCTGGTCACCCAGTCAAAGAAATCAATCAGATTTTTCTGACAAGACCTGCCTCTGGTGAATCCATGCTGCCTCGGATCCTGTAATTCGCTGGACTCCAGAAACCTCACTATTTTCTCTTTCAGCAGCGTTTCCAATAATTTACTCACCACCGAAGTTAAACTAACTGGCCTGTAGTTTTCAACCACATCCTTACTTCCACTTTTGTGTAAAGGCACCACATGAGTCTCTCTCCAGTCCTTTGGCACCACTCCCGACTCCAACGAGGCATTGAAAAGGTCAGTCAGTGGAGCTGCTAGAACGTCCCCAAGTTCCCTCAGTATTCTAGGGTAAATCCCATCCGGTCCCATCACTTTGTCTACTTTAAGTTGAGCTAGTTTCTCATGAACACAGTCTTCTGAAAATTGTTCAAGATGTCTCTCGCTTCTGTTCCCATTTGTGGGTGTTTTCTGAGGTCCTGCTCCTGGTTCTTCATCTGTAAACACAGAACAGAAATATTTGTTAAGCAATTCCGCTTTAAATACTTAGTGACCGATATTTGAAAGGCATTTACATAGTTTACAGCCCAGTAAACAGTGTAATTGCCTTAAATCTAGATATTCAATGGCTATGCAGTTAGCATTGGGGCGTGTTGGGGGCATTCCGGGGCGGAACGGAGGTGGAGACTGTCACTAACTAGGTAGTGGCGATATTGCACTGCTACCTGGTTAGTGATCGGCAGGTAAAACTAGTTATAGCAAAGATTGGCCTATTTTTACCCATGGAAGCCAACCAGGTAGCGGTGGAATATCGCTAATACCAGGTTAGCTTTGGCAGCTCCGGGGCATGTGCGGTGACCCCGGATATTCAGTGCCGTCACCGTGATATTGAATATCTGGGGTTAAGGGTCGTTGGACAAGGCTATGCACCATAGCGGCGCATAGCCTGCCCAATTCAGTTTCAGGCCCTTAAAGGATATTAATGAACAAACAAACCTCTTCCAAAGACGGGGAAGCTGTCAAACTAGACGGCATAACATGAAGCTGCAAGGAGATAAACTGAAAGGCAATGTCAGGAAATACTTTTTCACTGAAAGGGTGGTGGATGCTTGGAATGTCCTCCCGATGGAAGTGGTGAGGGCAAACACAGTGACAGAATTCAAAATGGCATGGGACAGACACAGTGGATCCCTTTATAACAACAGGATAAAATCAAAATAAGCATAACTATCTTTTATATCTGAACAAATAGAGGTGACCTACATGGAGCGGTGGGTTCACCCCTAAACAAAGGCATGGGGAGGGGTGACCTGCACGGAGCGGCAGGTGCACTTACTCTTGCTGCCTTGCTGGACAGACTACATTGGCCATACTGGTCTTTATCTGCTATTATACACTATGGAGTATGTTTACTAAACCGGGCTAATGGTTAACCCGGGCTATTTGCCACTGGGTCCCATATTATTCAATGGGACCTAGTTGCAGATAGCCTGGGTTAACCGTTAGCCCGGTTTAGTAAACATGCCCCTATGTTACTATGTTTGTTTTCCTACAGGATAAAGAGGCTCTGATGCATTTGTACTTTAAAAAATCTGATGTTACCTTTTTGGGTGGGAAAATCCAGTTCTTCCTGGATGTTTGTAAATGGACGTAGCTCAGGAGGAAGAAATTCTTGGAGCTTTGGCCCAAGGTTTTGGCCTTGGGGGTAAAGTTCCAGTTAAGATTCCCCTGTGTGTCCTGAGGTATCAAAATAAGACATCACTTTTTTGAACCCATACAATTGTTTTTCTTTCTTGATGCTAAACAGCTAAAGAGTTAAATCATTTATTTATTTTTATTTATTTATTTAACTGTATTTATATACCGCTTTTCACCGGGTCAAAGCGGTGTAACATATAACAAGGGGGGGTAAATTCTTTATAGGGTGGGGCCATCACCAGGGGGGCAACATTAATGATTTGGGGTGGACATAGACATGTGCATTTTGCAGTATCTAAGCATTAGTTCTTGAGGATGGGGTGGGTTTCTGTTCAGAGATGCTCTCGGAATAGGATTGTTTTCAGCTGTTTCTTGAATGATGTGATGTCGGTGTTGTTTCTGATGAGGGTTGGCAGAGAGTTCCAGAGGGATGGGGCATAGAGTTCGAAGGCTCTGTTGCAGGTCCGTTGTGTGGATTTGGTTCTTTTGTGGGGGACGATGATGGAATTATTGGAGGATTGTCTGGTTGGTCTGTTGTGAATCGGGCGGGGTAGTAGAGTGTGGAGTGCGGTGTTCCGTGTTTGGTGGATAGTCTTGTGGGTGAGTAGTATAGCTTTGTACTTAATTCTTGCTTCGAGTGGAAGGATGTGGAGGTCTCTTAGGATTGGGGTGATGTGATCCCGTTTTTTCGCATTCTGGATAATCCTTGCTGTGGTATTTAGGGCAGTTCACCTATGGGTATTAAATTGTTTGTGAGGCATAATCCACTCTTTTCTGTTTCCCTTTACCTTTACTACCACCTTCTCCGTGTTTTTTTTTTTTTGTATTCTTGGATCCCTCCTGTTATTTGTGGATTATTTCACTCAATGATGTAACTTTTATTTCTTCTTTTGTTTTTTTTGAGACTTGTGTCTTATAATTGAATGTTATTTTCTGTTTCAAAGGTTTCTCCTTTGATTTGTAAATTCAATAGAAAAGTGCACAAGGTGGCTACAAAAATAGTCAATGGTCTTCATCATGAGAAATATGGGGAAAGACTTAGATCTCAATATGCACACTCTGAAAAAAGGTGGGAGAGGGGAGATATGATAGAAATGTTTAAATACCTTTGTAGCATAAATACACAGGAGAAGAACCTCTTTAAATTGAAAGAAAGCTCTGCAATGAGGAACCATAAGATGAAAGTCAAGGGGATAGACTCCAGAAAATATTTGAGGAAATATTTCTTTAGGGAAAGAGTGGTAGATTAATGGAATAGTCTCCCAGTGGAGGTAGTAGAGATAAAGACTGTATCTAAATTCAAGAAAGCTTGGGAAAAACACAGAATCTCTAAGAGAAAAAAGGGACTGTAAAGCTTAGTAGATGGTATGGAAGAGCAGGCAGGATAGGTCATATGGTCTTTATCTGCTATCATTTTTCTGTTTCTATGTACCCTTTCTGCAGGTTGTATGTCCCTTCCAGCAACTGGAAACACTAAGACATTCCAGTGGCACAATATCCACGAGCCAGACTCATCCTGCAGATCTGACTCCCAAGCTTTGCATAGGGTACTTGAGGTGGGACCCGAATATCCTGGGAGGCCTATTGCCCAAACAGTTCACTCTCTCCACTTCTGTCACTGCAGAAAGACTCAATCCAGGTCAAAATTTGATTCTTAACCTGGTGTAATTTACTTAAAGAAATTAAAATCACTCACAAAAAAATCTATAATCACATAATTTCACTTGTTAATATTTATTTTATTTATTTATTATTTATTTAACATTTCTTCTATACCGCGCTATTATAATCAGTGCAGTGTACATCGAACAGAAACATACTACAATGCATACAGGCGACATTGAGCTTACAGTGAAACAGGATATTAAACATGGGATAAACCGGGAAAACTATGTACAGGCTAACTTTATACTATGTACACTTCTCTAACTCATCAAGTTGTTACATGTGCATTTGTGGGTGGATAGTACACGTGTGATGGTTAGCGGTGGGGCTTATATGTAGGTTAACCATTTTCTGTTTGTGTTAGGGTGTTAGGGCGGCTGGGGCATGCAGGTAGGTTGCCAGTTGAGTGTTTACCTCGGATGGTTTCCGGGTAGAATTTTGTGAACAGGTGATGTTTCAAGGCTTTTCTGAATGGGGCTAGACTTTTGATGCCTCGGATTTCATGGGGGAGGGCATTCCAGTTTAAAGGAGCGAATATGGCGAAGGCCCTGTTGGAGGTTGTCTTTGTGCATTTTGTCGTCATCTTGGGGACTACTAAGGTGTTCATTGATGTAGGTCTCCTGTTTCTATTTCCCGGCGTACTGTGGATTAGCTTGCTGATAGGCGTAGGGGGGTGGTTATTTAGGGCTTTGAATGTAAGGACTATTGACTTGTATTGGAGTCTGGCATGTAGTGGTAGCCAATGCAGTTCTTTCATGATTGGCGTTATGTGGTCAGATCTTGACGATCCAGAAAGGACTCTTGCAGCTGCGTTCATAGCTAGGCAGAGCGGATTTAAGGTTGATTGTGAGAGTCCGTGGAGGATGATGTTAGCGAAATCCAGATGTGGGAGGACTAATGCCTGGAAGGTTGTCCGGTAGTCGGTGAAATCCAGTAGGGGGCGAAGGTGACGCAGCGTTCTGATCTTATGATATATTGTCTTTGTGATGTTTTTCACATGTGTTGTCATATGCAGGTGCTGATCGAGTGTGATGCCTAGATAACGGATTGTGGATTTGGATTTCAATTCTACATTGTTGACATGTAGTGATGGGGGAGGTATGAACTTCCGGTTCCTCGTGACGAATAGGACATCAGTTTTGTCATGGTTGATCCGTAGATTCTGTGTCAACAGCCAGTCAGCTACAGCTTCGAAGCATCTTATTATTGGGGAGAGCACTGGTTGGTCAATTGTGAACGGCATATAAAGGAGGATGTCGTCTGCATAAGCAAGGCATTGTACGTTGAAGGATTGGATCAAATCACATATCGTCTGCATGTAGATATTAAACATCAGTGCCGATAAGGACAAACCTTGAGGCACCCCCTGTATCTGCAGAAATGGTTCTGAGGATGTGTGGCCTGCCTTGACTTGTTGCCACCTATTGGATAGGTAGGATTTGCACCATTCCAGTGCTGTGCTTTGAATCCCCTTTTCTTTTAGGCGCTGTAAGAGTATATCATGGTTCACAGAGTCGAAGGCGGCAGAGATGTCCAGAAAGATGAGGACTAATCCATGTTGAATGTTGTTTATTCCTGTGACCAAGTCGTTGAAGAGGGTTGTAAGGACGGTGTCAACCCCGTGTGCTTCCCTTAAGCCGTGTTGGGATGGATCTAGTGGTGCTTCAGTATCGACATGATGTTGGTAACATATGCTCCGGGACTATGGAATTTATTTATTTATTTATTTGCTTTAATATACTGTACTATTTTAAATCAGCACGGAATGCGCTGCCCGAGAAGACCAGGAACATATCCAAACTTATAGCATTCTGCAAGGCACTAAAAACCCATCTATTCACGGAACACTTTGGAAACATAATGACACAAATCTCACAACCCACCAACAGTCAGCTATGCTCAATCCTCTATTGTTAAGATGTTCATAATCTAGCAATGTTTTCCCCTCCCTCTTTTCCAGTTGAAGAACATGAATAACTTGTACATCCTTTGTTAGCATGTTTTCAGTTCCTTGTTTCTGTTTTCTGTAAACCGCTTTGAAAAGTGGTATAGAAAAATAGTCAAATAAGTAAAGAAAACATAACAGCAAGTTGAATAGATCAACTTATAGACTCTTCACTTTTTATTCCAGTCCAAGTCCTTGGGCTCTTATGAAATAGAGTCCAAAAACTCTCACTTTGATCCCTCGCCTTATCAGGGAGTAAATAAATAGGGTTCTTTTGGTTTAGAAGAAACTGCAGACACTATTGCCCTTCAGTGTGCAACCTTTTTTTGTCTCAAGTCCCATAGTTTCTGTGTCTTGCTGAAATCCTCCTCCTCCTCCTCCTCTGTGGATGCTACTTCTCTGACTCTTCCTCTCAGCAGCTCCTGATGAGACCCCTGTGGTGCCTTGGCTTAAGCGACTTTGGAAGCCCCTCCTCAGACGTTCTTGAGTAGTTACAGGGTAGCTCCCTGGTGCTGCGCCCGGTTTTCATCTCCAGTAATTCCTGAGTACCGAGTCCGACACTTCTCCTCAGAAACTCCTTTGAATGAGCGCAGGATTGCAGCACTTCTCCTTCCTCTCCTAGGTGCTTGGTCAAAAGTCAAAGACACAACCTGCAGTGCAACAGCTGCGGCACCAAAGACCCAGATTTGAATCGGCACTGGGGTTTTATATTCTTTACAGTTCCCAGGGTCAGTGTGAGGAGATGGGGCGCCCTAGGTAAACCTCATCTCCTGCGCACACCCTCCCCCTCATGGCGCTCATTGCCGCCACTGTTACACCTCTCCGGGGCGTACACTCTCCGGATGTACCAAGAAGAGACCAAATCGCAAACCTACTTAAAGTCCCCAAACACAAAACAACCAGCGTGCAAGAAACATGCCAATACACTTTCTTCATCTACGGTCCAACCTTATGAAATTTCCTACCAAGCAATATAAGAGCAATAAAAGACTTGAAGGAGTTCGGCAAGAGGCTCAAAACACACATCTTCCAGGAATGCTATGGGACAGACACTTAACATCTTATCACACCGCCAAATGACCCATTTACACTCAGAACTAAACCCACTATTGATTCACACTATAAATAAGTTACCTGTGTTCAGTTTAACCTATCTCCTGTTCCTCCTAGTATATAGTTGAAGTAACCTCTGTTTTCATGATCTGTTACACTTGTTCCTTTAATGGTTCTATGTAACTTAAGCTCCGTTATGTTTAATGTAAACCGCCTTGATACCCTTGAAAGATGGTATATAAGAAATGTTAAATAAATAAATAAATAAACAAATGTCGGCAAACAGTCCCACCTTTAAACTTCAGTGCCGTGGGGACATTTGCTTCCACCCCCTCTCCATCGTCTGATGCAGATACAGGAAGTCAGCATCTGGCGTCGGAAACGGGGCAGAAACAAATAGCCCCGTGGGGCCGAAGCTTAAAGGTAAGTGTCACGAGGCTGTTTGCGGCCATTGCTGCCATTGTACATCCCACAGAGGGGTGACAGTAGCGGCAATGGGTGTCCTTGACTGGCCAGCACTATAGGCAACTGCCTAGTTTACCTTATGATAGGGCCGGCCCTGAAAGTTCCACTCCAAAACTACAGTCCTCCTTCCAGCGTGCATCATCAGATCGAGGACCCTCCCAGCATTACATCACTGAGATTAGCTAGATGAGTCGGAGGCCAGAAAATTGCCTCCTATTATAGAAACAGGCGGGTTACAGAGAGATTAGATAGAACTTCTCTGGCATAGCCACTAGAGGTCCTGGTGAAATAAAAATAGAGGGGGGCCATATACAATGGTGACGGCCAGGCTGGCTAAAAGTGCCTAGCTACCGCCACCTTATTTAAAACTGGATATTCAGTGGTGAAAGATATTCAGGTTCTGCTACTGAATATCCAGGCTCGCCGGATAGCAGCGTTGCTATCCAGCTAGTGGCGACAGCGCCATACTTAGCCCTGTGCGAGCAGTATAGCTGCAAGGGGCACAAAAAGATTAGGGGCGCATTTTGGGTTGCTGGCCTCATCTCCCCATGCTGCTTGCTGTTGCCCTGCTGTCGCTACTTTTTGTTTGCTCAGTGGCAGTGGTACCGGCAGCAGTGGAGCAGACCAGAGTTCAATTTGGATGGGGGACTTATTCTACCTCGGAGATAGAATAAGTCCCTCTGGACGGCACAATATGCGGGATCCGGGCCAGGGATAATAGGTAAGGGGATGCAAAGGTTTCCCTGCAGCCTGACCCTGGCCACGGCAGACCTGATCAGGGGTTGGACAGTGGGGAAATGCTAGTTTCGGGGTCTGGTGGGGATCATGGCTCCTGCATGGAGCTGCAGTGCCATGGCAACAGGACGCCACAATACCACAGCTCCATGCAGGAGCTTGGCTGGGCTAACCGGGTATGTGGCTGTACATCTGGGGGCCCAGAATTGGGGCACGGCCAGCCCAGCCAGGCCAGGTACACCCAATTCTGATCCCGCGGGGACATCTAGCCCCCACGGGATCAGAATCAGGTGCAATTCTGGCCCATCCAGAAAGGCCGGAGGCACCCAATTCTGAATTGGCCTCCACATCTCTGGAACTTTAGTCTGGTTTAATCTCCACTCCGTGTTTGTCTATTTCCTTGGATAGTAGAGTATTTCCTCTATGTCCTTTTTGCCAATTCAGCAGTAAACCAGGTATGTTTCTGCCGTGACCTAGATGACAACTACTGAAGAGCAGCAGCCCTATCAAGAGTTTCAGTGAAAGTCCATTTCCAATCAGCAGCTTTTTGCTCCAGAGGAGCTGAAAAAAAACTTGAGGGAAAAGAGCAGCGGTGGACAAACATATTTTTATCCAGGCAACACAAGCACCTCACAAGTTTAAAAGTAGAAATGCAGAGGTTGCAGGAGTCATAAAAGACAACTGAAATACAATAAGAAAACGATCATACCGTAAAAAAGAAAAACTGGATGGAGAAGAGGGAGTTAAGACCAAACTATAAAAAACTAGATCCAGGTAATGTCCCTTTGAATATGTAGGCAAAGAGGAGAGAAGGGAGACACCCCGAGCAGAGACAATAGAAAGAAACTCCTGTTCTGTATGGGAGACTAGAGAATTGGCATATACATAAGACTGCCCAGTAATAATAAAGAGTCTGGCAATAGGCAGACTTCAGCTATGAAAAGCAAGATCTCATGTAATGAAGTGAAAGGAGTGTAGGGGATGAATAGAAAGTGAATCAGATAGTTGCATTAAAACGCATCTGAAAAACAAAGAATCCTTATTGCCACTTTCTTAGCAGAAAACTGGTTTGAAATAAAAAGAGCTACCCCATCCCCATGCTTAACTGAGTGGTTGAAAAAGACATACGAGAAGTTCCAGATAATGAGAAACCCCATTTTTCAACCACATTTCAGTAAGGCCTAATAAATCTAAGTAATAAAAGTGAAACAGATCGCAGACCAACAGAGATTTACTCCAAGGGTAATCCACAATTAACAAACCATCCTGGAGAAGGATTTTAAAGAAGGTACTGTTCTCAACTCCACGGCAAATGATGCAGAAACCAGTGGAGTACTAAGATACCATGTTGTAGGAATAGGTTTGGATCTTATAGAAGAAAAAGATGACCTACAGCCAAAGAGCACTGGAATGTTGTAAGAGGTTGACATAAAGAACAAAAATCCAAATAAGAAAAATATCACAGACACAATTTGGAGGCACCCAACAAAGCATGCTATGCTCTTTATGCATGCTCTAGAGATGGCACACCACAGGTAGACAGAAGTTGAATCCAATAGGAAGTATGTGTCACCTTCAATATCATGGTCAGGAGGCAGAGTTAATAACATCACAGTCGGCATCAGCATGGAAATCAAACTAAAAAAAAAGACACAGACAAAATCAATAACAAAAATAAAAATAAAAACAAAGATAGCTGAATATTCAGTGAAACAATGGGGCACTGCTAGTATACAGAAGTTGAATTCAGTAAGGAGCAAGTGTCACCTTCAGTATCGTGGTCAGGGGCAGAGTTAAGAACATAGTTACGTAGTATATGATGGCAGATAAAGACCAGCATGGTCCATCTAGTCTGCTCAGCAAGGTGGCAAGAGTAGATGCACCTATCACTCCGTGCAGGTCACCCCTCCCCATGCCTTTGCTGTGATTAGATTCTACCTTGGCTTTTATCTCAAACCACACTATTTGATGATCGCTGCTGCTCATATGGGCATCCAGCTGGATATTTGGCACGCTATCTCCATTGGTGAGCACTAAATCCAGCACGGAGCTCTCCCTGGTCGGTTTAAGTAATGCATCTTGGAAGGCATCCACAACTTTTTTACTTCTTTCCAGATTTGCAGAAAGAACACTCCAATCCACATTGGGTAGATTAAAGTCACCCAATATGATCACGTCCCCCTTCATGGCTATCTTTGCAATATCAACAATCAATTCGCTATCCATTTCTTCGGTTTGAGTTGGAGACCTGTAGACCACACCAGTATGGATGATGGTTCCATCTCCTCTTTCCAACACAATCCAGAGTGCTTCTTCTTTTCCCCACATCCCCTGCATTTCAGCAGCTTTAATATTGCTTTTGACATACAGGGCTACTCCTCCTCCTTTTCTACCCTCTCTATCTCTTCTAAATAGATTATAGCCAGCTATAGCTATATCCCATTCATGCGACTCGTTAAACCATGTTTCTGTAATGGCCACAATGTCCAAGTCCATTTCCACCATTAGGGCTTCCAGATCGGGAACTTTGTTGGCTAGGCTTTGAGCATTTGTACTCATTGCTTTCCAGCATTTGTTGAATGGCTTGCCTGCCTTTGCATGGGTTTTGTTCTACATGCCTCTTCCCGCTTGCCATTGATGTGTTGTTCAAAAGTGTGGCTGTTTCCAATGTTGTTTTGCTTTTGCTTGGAGTGACGTACTGAACTTGTCTTTCTCCACTGGTCACCCCCTTTCCCAAAGGAAACTAATAAGGTGGACCTGGCTTCTACCACCTCAGTAGAATGCTCCAAGATGTCAGTTAAATTACCCAAATCTAAAGAATCCGAGGAGACATCAACCAAGGAGGTGTCTGCCTGTGGAGAAGCATCTTTAGCCATCTGGTAAGGAAGAAAATAGATCTTCTGGACAGGAGGCATGTTAGATTCTAGATAGCTAAAAGTCTCACTCAGAAACCTATGAAATAGGTCCTGAGGGGAGAGCAGAGCCACCTGAGGAAAATGTAAAATCCAAAGATTTAAAGTTCTGAACTGATTTTTCCGGTTCTCCACTTTACGGTGCAACATCAGTCTATCCTGAGCTAAAGTTCCTTGGACTAGCTGTAACTGTTTAATAGCAGATTGAGACCCCACCAATTGCTTCGGTTCGTCTTCTACCCTCTTCTACAAACAGTTCAAACGAGGACAGCTTAGAGCAGAAGACTGAAGAACCTCTGAATATCTCTTATGCGCAATTCAAGGGCAGTCCATATAAGGTCTAGTGTAATCACGTTCAGCATGCACAGCGGCGGCACCAGTATTTCTATGTATTGTATTTCTGATGTTATTGTAAACTGCTTTAATTGTCAAGAAAGGCAGTGTATCAAGTGTTTAAATAAACCATAAATCATATGGAGGAAACAGGCAAAGAAAAAACTGACCCGATTTACACATCAGAGGGACACTGGGCTCCCACTCCTGGACCTAGGGAGGAGAATCTCTTCTTTTTGTCTGTGGTTAAAGACAGCACAGCTCCAGCAACAGCAGCGACAGCAGTCCATCCTATTGAGCCAGCTGGACTGCTCTCGGGCTGGCGGCAGACGGCTGAGGAGCGGGAGGGATAGATGGTCCGGAAGGGCTAGGTGAAACATCGCTCCCTAAGTTGGGCCTCTTCCCAGACTCGACAGCGGGTTTGCCCATAGAGGAAGGCACTGGAACTGCATAGCTGTCCAATGTCTGTTGCTCAGCTGCAAATGCCTTGTGTTTGGAGGGGAAGCCTCCCTTGCCCTTTGCCTTGCGTTTTGGCATAAATCCAAAGAAAAATCTGGAATTTAGAACAGCAGGTAAGAAAAGCAGAAGAGCAGGGATGAATACGTCTCCTTTTGAAAGTGTGGCCCCTAGAACTGCATACAGTACTCCAAATTAGGTCTCACTGAAGACATAGAGAGGCACTATCACCATCTTGTTCCTGCTGCCCATTCCTCTGCTAAGCATTCTTCTAGTTTTCGCCATTGCCTTTTCTACCTGTTTAGCAACCTTAAGATCATCATAAACAATCACTCCCATGTCGCGCTCTTCTTTCATAGACAAAAGTACTTCACCCCCTATAATGTACTGCTCCCTTGGATTTTTGCAACCCAAATGCATGACCCTGCATTTTGTAGCATTAAATTTCAGCTGTCAAATTCTTGACAGTTCTTCAGTTTTGCTAGATCCTCATGTAATCTATACCTTCTTGGGTGTTTACTCTATTGCAGATTTTGGTATCATCTGCAAAGAGGCAAACCTTACCCAACAGCTCTTCTGCAAAATCACTTACACAATTTTTTTTATTAATATATTTATAATTTTACAAATTAATCAAGCAAAAATGCTTGAACAGAAAAGATATATCTTATAGTAATACTTGAAGAAAACACAGTACATATCAATCAAATAAGGCAAGAAATACCTATAGTCCTCCATGGGAGGTGCAATACTGAAAACCATAGCAGGGAAAAAATCCCACTAATTTCAAGGAAAAACATATATCACAAAAAAAGATAACAGCTGAGGGCCCAAGACTACACCTTACTTATGGATGACATGATCCTCAACAGGGGATGAAATTACAGGCAAACGAGCACTAAGAAAAGCTGAAAGGTCTTCTGATTGAAAGAAAATATACTTCTGAGCTTTATAAACAATAACACATTTGCAAGGAAAACGTAAAAGAAAAGAAGCACCTACCTGCAAGACCCCAGGTTTAAGTAACAAAAATTGCCTACGCCTTTTCTGTGTCTCTCTTGAAACATCTGGAAACACTAGAATTTTTTGACCATAAAACAGGTTTGCCTTTTTCTTAAAATACAGCCTAAGCAGCCAGTCTCTATTAGATGGTAAAGCAAAAGTAACAAACAATGTAGAAACTGACAACTTGTCCAAAGTAGTTGATTGAAGGAGATCAGACACATTAAGAAAGTCCATATCCAAATTCACATTCAAATTAGTAGCTTTGGGCTCCCTTTTTCCATAGGGTAGATAAAACACTTTTGTAACAGGTGGTATCAAATCCTGAGGCATAGATAAAGATTCTTGTAGATATTTCTTGAATAATTCAATAGGAGCCACACCAAGGATTACAGGAGAATTCAAAATATGAACATTAGAGGATCGAGTAGTATTCTCCAGTGTTATCTTTAATGAGAGTCAAAGTCAGATCAGAAACCTGATTCAATTTCTGATCCATAGAACCTATTTTATGTTTATGTTTATGTTTATTGAGCTTGATAAAACCCCCTTTCAAGTGCAATCAAGGCGGTGTACAGTAAAAAGTCACATAAAAACCGGCCTAAGCTGGAGGATAAAATAGGAAATGTACAATAATAATAATTATATTAAAAAAAATTAACCAAATTAAAACATCAAATATAAATTATAGATTATAAAAATTATAAAGGACAGAGAGAGAGGAAGGAAAGAAAGGGAAGATAACTAATACAGGACAGAACACGAGAAGAGAACTAAATCACATACAAAGGTGGACATCATACAAAAGGAGAGGGAACATCAAACGCTAGGGAGAACAGGTGAGTTTTCAGGTTGTGCTTGAAGGTAGTGTGAAGTGGTTCAAGACGAAGGGAGGAAGGGAGGGAATTCCAGAGGGCGGGGCCAGCAAAATAGAAGGCAGAGAGACGAGTGAACTGTAAGTGAGCACGGGAGGGTGGAGGAAGAGAGAGACGATTAAGATGAAAGGAACGAGGGGTGTGCCTAGGAGAGTGGAAAGAAAGTAGATCAGCCAGATATGAAGGGATGCCAGTATAAAAGACCTTATGTAACAGAATCAACATCTTATATTGAGAACGAAAAGAAACAGGTAACCAGTGAAGATGAAAAAGTAGGGGGGTGACGTGATCACGAGTGGTAGAAGAGGTGATAAGACGAGCAGCAGTGTTTTGTATCCTTTGGAGTCTGGCTATCTGATTTTTCGGGAGACCAAGAAATAAAGAATTAGAGAAATCGACCCGAGACATGACCAAAGATAGAACCAGTGTAGTTAGGGCAGAAGAGGAAAGAAAAGGGCGAACGGAACGGATCTGACGAAGGAGGAAAAAAGAGGTTTTGGCAATATGAGAGATATGGGTGCGGAAAGATAGGTCAGAATCAAAATGAACACCTAGATAACGAAACGTGGAGACCAGGGGAACCGGAGTGCCAGAGAAGGAGGGAGCCAGTGAAGGGGAGGGACCACCATAAGAAAACCAAATAGCAAGAGTCTTAGTCAGGTTCAGATGGAGACAGTTAAGAGTAAGCCAGTGAGCAACAGAAGAAAGACAAGAGTTCAGGGGAGAAAGATCGGGACAGGAAGAGGAAGTGTGGTGAAGCAGGAGAATATCATTGGCATAGAAGAAAGCTGATATACTGGACTGCTGGATAAGAAGAGCAAGAGGGGCCAGAAAAAGGTTGAAAAGAAGAGGTGCAAGGACAGAACCCTGGGGGACCCCACAAGAGAGACGGTGTGAGTCAGAAGGAGGGATTGCTGATGAAGAAGAAAGAACTGCACAGGAGCGGGAAGAAAGGAAGGAGTGAAACCAGTGATGAACAGTGCTACAGAGACCAGCTTCCCGAAGACGGTGAAGAAGAAGGGAGTGGTCAACAAGATCGAACGCAGCTGAAAGATCAAG
Organism: Ichthyophis bannanicus; assembly: GCA_033557465.1. Classification (NCBI taxonomy): domain Eukaryota; kingdom Metazoa; phylum Chordata; class Amphibia; order Gymnophiona; family Ichthyophiidae; genus Ichthyophis; species Ichthyophis bannanicus. The sequence continues at coordinate 858,954,165 of CM066035.1, forward strand.
GGCAACCGCCACCAAAACATCACCACGATCATGTGCTACATGTAGTGCATTAGTGAAAGCTAGAAGAACGGTGTCGATGCTATGCCCGGGGCGGAAACCAGACTGACGGGGGTGAAGATAGTTAGTGGAATCAAGATGGTGAGAGAGCTGAGCGAAAACAAATTTTTCCAGAAGTTTGGACAAGAAAGGAAGATTAGACACCGGCCGATAATTAGAAGGAAGTGAGGGATCAGAAGAAGGATTCTTTAGGATAGGACGAACCAAAGCGTGCTTCCAGGGTTTAGGAAAGATTCCCGTGGCAAGACTAGAATTACCATGTGTTTCCACCATATCAGCATTTAATTTAGTGATAGATTTTTCCAAGCATGAACGTTTTGTAGAAGATAGTGATAGCTGCTGACAGACAACCTGAGATAATCCAGTAATAGCTTGCCAAATGCTATCAATGATGACTATATCAGGGCGAAGTAAATTGAAGGAAAAGGAAGTCACACCCAGAGCAGAATCAAGCACTGAATCCCTTACTGCACCAACCTCAGCTTACCCATGAAAGGAAGCACCCGTTCCAGATTGAACCTTCTCTGCCGGCAAACCGTCCCGATTTCCTCTCCAACACCTTCAGCCGACACACCCCATCCAATAACCGTAGGCTCGTCGCATCCCGGCAAGTCAGCAGTTTGAAGCACCGGGGAAGGCTCAGGAGAACCCGGAAGAGTTGGCGGGGACTGCACATCTGGGGAGAGAGTCACATCCAGGCCAGAGGTTGCCGAGTTTTCATCCACCAGCGCCACAATGCCTACTCTTATTTCCCTTCTCATAGTCTCAGAAAGCTGCACAAAACGATCCATAGGGCCCATCGGAGAAGGTAAAGGCTCAACGGGGAAAGCTCTAAGTTTGCCCTTACGCTTAGGCATTGCAGCTCCTCACACCATGGCAGCCATCTTAGTTAGACCATATCTCTCTGGACGCCAGGAGAAGCCATTTTGACTGGTCACGTGCGCCGCGCATGAATGTTTAGTGTGTGTGTGTGTGTGTGTGTCAGAAGTGCTGGCCACCGTCCACTTACAAAAATTTAAAAGCATCAGATCAACGACAGAGCCCTGTGGAGCACCACTGGTAACATCCTTCTCCTCAGATTGAACTCCATTTACTTGTACCCTTTGTTGCCTCCCACTCAACCAATTTCTAATCCAGCCAGTCACTTTATAGTCCATCCCTAGAGCACTCAATTTATTTATGTCCTCAATATGGAACAGTGTCAAACGCTTTAGTGAAATCTAAGTATAGCACATCTAGCACTTTCTCTCAGTCCAACTCTCTGGCCAAAGAAATTAATCAGATTTGTCTAACAAGACCTTCCTCTAGTAATACCATACTGTCTCAGATCCTGCTAGCCACTGGATTCATTGTCCTCTGTTTTAGCTGTGTTCCATTAATTTATTCATCACAGAAGTCAACCTAACTGGCCTGTAATTCCCAACCTGGTCCTTATTTCTGCTTTTCTGTAGAGGGACCACATGTGACCTTCTCCAGCCCTCTGGAACCAATCCTGATTCTAAAGAAGCATTGAAAGCATTGAAAATGTTAGACAGTGGAACTGCAAGAACTTCCCTAAGTTCCTTCAATACTCTTGGATCTATCCTATCTGGCTCCATTGCTTTGTCGACTTTTAATTTAGCTAGCTCCTCACGAACATAGTCTTCTGAAAACTGTTCAAGATCTGCCTCACTTCTGTTCCTATTTGTTGGTGCTTTCTGAGTTTCTGCTCCTGGCCCTTCATCTGTAAACACAGAACAGTAATTGTTAAGAAATTCCACTTTATCCTCATCAGCTACTACATATTCCTTCCCTTCATCCTTGAGTCTTTGCCGTACCACTTTTGCATTTTTTTCACTCACTAACATTTCTAAAAAATGTTTTGTCCCTCCATTTTACTGCACTGGCAATTTTTCTTCCATTTGTATCTTTGCTTTCCTGACTACCTTTCTAGCTTCTCTTAGCTTTTCTGAATATTGAAACTTATCTTCTCTGGTATTTTATGAAGGCTACCCTCTTTTTCTTCACTTTTTCAGCTATTTCTTTTGAGAACCATAATGGCCTCCTTTACCTTTTACATTTATTTACTTTCCTAACAAAAAGGTTTGGTGGCCTAGTGGTTGGGGCAAGTTACCTCAGGCCAGGAGGTCAGGGGTTCAAATCCCACTAGAGGACAGCAACCTTGGACCAGAAGGACTGGGGTTTCTAGTCCCACAGGTGCTCCTTGTGGTCTTGGGCAGACCACTTAACCCTCCATTGCCCATGTTCCCTGTAAGTATTACTGTATGTTTCTTATATCCCCTTATGTTAAATGTATCCCCCAATTGTGTTGTGACCACTTTGATTGAAGGATAAGGTGGTATACAAAACTGTCTAAATAAATAAAATGTCCCCTTTCAGTTTTGCCCACTGCTTTTCTACATTCCCCAGCTGTTCCAATCCTACTAATGACTCCTTGAGGCATCGTCCCATCTTGACAAAGTTAGTTTTCCTAAAGTCTAGGACCTTTACTTTTGAATGAACTATCTTAGCCCTTGTCCTAATACTGAACTATACCATCCGGTGATCAATGGATGAGATATGATCACCCACTATAACATCAGAAATACTCCCCCATTGGTAAGCACCAGGTCCAATATGACCCCCTCCCATGTGAGTTCTGTTACAAGTTGCTGGAATAGTTCTCCCTGTAGAGATCCATGATCTCCTTAGTTCTAGATGATATTGCAGCTAGGATGTCCCAATCAACATCTGGCACATTGAAGTCCATGTATCAGTAGCACTTCTTTTATAGCAGTACTGTGAATGTCTTCAATTAAATCTCTGTCCGCTTCTTCTGCCTGCGAAGAAGGTCTGTATACCACACTAATGCAAATGGATGCTCCATTCCCACTTTCCAATTTAACCCATGGTGCCACCTCCTTCTCTTCTAAGCCCTGCAATTCTGTTGCTTTATTATTATGTTTTTAGATATAGTGCCACACTTCTTCCTACTCTGTCCTTCCTGACTAAATATGGCCCAGCATAATTATATCCCAGTCATAATTCTCCATGAACCATGTCTCCGTGAACACCACTAAATCCAAGTCAACCTCTTCCATTAAAGCTTCAAGATCCAGAATCAGATTTTCCATATTATGTGCATTAATACACACCGCTTTCCGTGGTCGGCCCAAGGGTTTCTGCCACTCTAGGCAGAAACCCCGGCTTTGCCACCCCCCCGCTGACACTTCCCCCTACCAGCTGCTGTCATTCCAGCTTCCGCTGTCGCCACCGCCCACCCCAGTTGCTGCTGACTCCATCTAGGGAGGGGGCAGCGGCAGCAGCAGTTTTTCCAAAAGCAAATACTGCCACTGTCCGCCTCTCCCCCCAAACAGAATTGGTGGCAGCTGGGGGGTGGCAGTGGCTGTCCATGTGTGCCACCACCACCTACCCATGCTGCTGCCACTGCCCACCTGGGCCGGCCGCCTAGCTCGCCTAATGGACCGGTCAGTCCTGCCATCTTCCAGATGTTGCTCCTTCTTCTTATTTCTACAGAGGTATTTAATGTTTACACCTGTTTTATGACAATGAGCAGGTTGCCTTTTTCTTACATGATAAGTTTGTGAAAATTCAAAGATCATTTGGGGGTTTTGTTGGTTCAGATTGCCCTGACCCAATGATTAGAGACTTGCCATCTTCTCCATAAACAATCTTTAGCAAAGCTACTTTTACTCAGTTATGTTTATGTTTATTTGCTTAATATACCGCTAAACAGTAACATCAAAGCAGTTTACAAAAATAAAGGTACAGAAAGCCAAAGGCAGAAAGCAGAAAGGAAGTTACAATAATCGGTAAGAAGGCAAAACAGCGAAGTCAGACAACGAGACAAAAGAGGAGAGGAAGTGGAGGGGGGGGGGCAGGGAGAGTAAGTTCACACAGTGGGGGCGGGGAGGTCGAAAGCAATGGTAAAGAGGTGGGTTTTCAAACTGCTCTTCAAGGTGGCGTGCTGTTGTTCAAGCCGGATAGAGGAGGGTAAAGAGTTCCAGAGGGCGGGACCAATGAAAAAGAAGGCAGAGGAGTGGGTGGACTGAAGGTAGGCTCGTGAAGGGGAGGGAAGATGTAAACGATTGAGATGCAATGATCGCAATGTGCGAGTAGGGGTATGGAAATGAATGAGGTCGGCCAGGTATTGAGGAGAGTGAGTGTAAAGGACCTGGAGGACAAGTGAAAGGACTTTGTAATGAATGCGGAATTTAATGGGAAGCCAATGAAGATGAATAAGAAGAGGCGTGACGTGATCGCGAGGAGAAGAGTGAGAAATAAGCCGAGCAGCGGTATTCTGAATTCGTTGTAAGCGATAAAGTTGTGAAGAGGACAGCCCAACCAGAACAGAGTTACAGAAATCGATGCGGGACCTGACCAGGGATAAGAGAAGGGTAGTGAGTGCCTGTGAAGTGAGAAAGGGACAAATAGCACGAATTTGACGGAGGAAGAAAAATGATGTTTTGGAAACATGAGAAATGTGATCCCGAAAGGACAGATCAGAGTCGAAGAAAACAGCCAGGTAACGAAAGGAAGATACCAGGGGGATAGGTGAGCCAGAGAGAGAAGGTGCAACCGGAGGAGGGGGGCTACTGCGGATGAACCAAATGGCGAGAGTTGTCGTTAGGTTGAGATGTAGACAGTGGGTGGTGAGCCAGTCAGCGACTGCAGAGAGGCAGGCATTGAGAGGGGTGAGATCAGGATGGAGTGGAGAGGTGTGATGCAAGAGAACCATGCCACATGCTTCCCCTCCTCTTTCCCCTTTCTCTCTCTCTGTTGATAACTCTGTACTCCTCCCTGTTTCTTCAGCACATAACCTTGGTGTTATCTTCGATTCCTCTCTCTCTTTCTCTTCACATATCCAGCTCATTGCTAAAACTTGTCGTTTCTTTCTATACAATATTTCCAAAATTCGCCCCTTCCTCTCTGTTGACACCACTAAATTGATTGTCCACTCCTTAATCACCTCCTGTCTTGATTATTGTAACGTTCTCCTTGCCGGCCTCCCTGCAAGCCACCTCTTTCCTCTTCAGTCAATTCAACACTCCACTGCTCGACTCATTTTCCACCAGTCTCGTTTTTCCCACATCACTCCTCTCCTCATGTTGCTTCATTGGCTTCCCATCTGTCTCCATATCCAATTTAAACTTCTCCTCCTGACCTATAAATGTATTCACTCTTCTGCCCCCCCCCCCCAGTACCTTTCATCTCTCATTTCTCCTTACACCCCCTCTCGGTTGCTTCGCTCTTCTAACAGTCTTCGTTTATCTGTGCCCTTTACTCGTACTGCCAGTTCCAGACTTCGCTCCTTCCAACTTGCAGCACCCTTTGCTTGGAATAGTCTTCCTATCTCTGTGTGCCAGGCGTCCTCCCTGGCCATTTTCAAGTCCAGACTAAAATCCCACCTCTTCATTATTGCTTTCCATTCCTGTCTTACCCTATCTTGATCTCTCTATCAACATTTGCTTACTTTGTCCTGTAAATTTTTGTTATTTGTATTATGTAACTTATTTTGTTTTCTGTCTTATTAGATTGTGAGCTCTGATGAGCAGGGACTGTCTCTCTTCTATGTTTGTACAGCGCTTCGTATGTTGCGGCACTTTATAAGTCTTTAATAATAATAATAATAATAATAATAACCAGATCATCGGCATAGTAGAAAGCGGAGATCCCATGTTACTGAATCAGTAAAGCACGAGGTGAAAGAAAAATGTTAAAGAGGAGGGGGGCCAGTACTGAGCCCTGTGGAACACCACAAGGGAGGGGGAAAGGCTCGGAGGAAATTGCTGGGGTGGAAAGAGAGAGATGGAGAGAGAGAGAACCGAGTAAGACCTTGAGCAGAGGAAGGAATGAAACCAATGAAGAACCGTGCTGCAGAGACCCGCCTCACGTAAGCGGGCCAGGAGAAGGGAGTGGTTGACGAGACAGTTCTTCTCTGTGACCATGATTATTCTGGAAAAATAGTTTCTTCCATGAGTATTTCTTGTTCCCTTGCAGATCCATTCCCTTAAAACTATTTAGCAATTGTATAGCGCTACAAGGCTACGCAGCACTGTACACATACATGTAAGAGACAGTCCCTTCTCTATAGAACTTACAATTTTTTCAAGAAAGAGACACAAACACAACAAACATAGGACTAAGGTAGAACCAAGGGAAATGGTTATAACATACAAGGATGCTAAATAGAAGAATACAGGAGTCAGGATTCAAAAACAGCTTCAAAGAGGGTTGTTTTTTTTTAGCTTGGATTGAATAGGACCAAAGATAGAGCCTGATATACCGACTCAAGATAGTCTGTTCCAGGCATAAGGAGCAGGATATCTCTGGGACTCTTTGGGTTATCTTTTGCTTCCTCTATTGCAGTCGGTTAATGCAAGCCTTGAGGAAGGAATAGTCCCAACTTTGTTGAGAGAGTCCATTGCTCATCCTGTGTTATAACCTAGCCAGGATCCTCTGTCAGTAAAACGTTATTAGCTATAAAAGGTAAATTGGAAATCAGCCAAGTTAACAGAGAAAGTAGTGGCTCATCAGTTTTTTCATTTTTGCAACTATAATAACTTTCATCCTAGGCAGTCAGGTTTAGGGAGGGTTATAGCACCAAAATAGCACTCTCGGCCATGCTTAATGAAGGCTATATTTATTATTTATTTATTTATTAACATTTTTTTTATATACCGCACTATTCGCTATCAGCGCGGTTTACATGGAACAAGAAACCTCAGACAAGTTACATTTATCTGGTCATTTACAATTAACAGGAAAAACAACTTGGATAGCAGGAGCAACTACAAAACAACTATTTACATAACAGTGTCATAGTGTCTGAAAAGCGTACTGTTAAACTGGTGAAGTAGTGTAATGTGCTATTGAGACAGGAAAGTTTACGTGGTTGGAATGTAGTTATTGATATTTGGGTGTGATTGTGTTTCTTTGTTCCCAGGGAAGTATTTGAGGAAAAGGTGATGTTTCAGGGCCTTCCTGAACTGGCTGAGATCAGAGATGGCCCTAATGTGTGAAGGAAGGGTGTTCCAAAGTTTTGGGGCACATAGACTGAAGGCTCTGCTCGATGTTGTAGAGTTGTATCTTGTGATTTCCTTTGGTACGATTAGCATATTTAGTTCCGTGGTTCTTCTTAGTCTATTGGGTATGATTGGTTGTATCATCTCCGATAATGAGGTGGAAGTGAGACCTTTGTATGCTTTAAAGGCCAGGAGCAGTGTCTTGAAAGTGATTCTAGCTTGAATAGGAAGCCAGTGTAGTTGTTTTAGAAGGGGTGTTACATGGTCTCTTTTGGATACTCCAAAAAGTACTCTCGCTGCACTGTTCAAGGCGAGTTGAAGAGGATTTAAGGTAGATTGAGGAAGCCCTTGTAGTATAGAGTTTGCGAAATCGAAATGGGGAATAATTAGAGCCTGGTAAACAGTACGGAAATCATCTGGATCAATCAGTTGGCGAAGATGTCTGAGGGAGTGGATCTTGAAGTAAATTGCTCTTATTGTGTTGGATATGTGAGTCTTCATGTCAAAGTTTTGATCAAGAGTCACTTCTAGGTATCGGATATGGGGTTTTACTTGCAGCTTGGCATCTTGAACCTCCAGGCATGTAGGTGGTATGAAGTTCGAGTTCCTTGAGATAAAGAGAACCTCCGTTTTTTTATGTTGGATTCTGAGATTTTGTGTCAGTAGCCAGTTTGATATGGCATTGAAACAGTTGGTTAAGGGAGTGAGGTCCATCTTATCTATGCAGATCGGCATGTATAATAGCACATCATCAGCATATATCATACAATTGATGTTAAAAGATCTGATGATGTTACATATAGGTTGCATGTATATGTTGAATAGTAATGATGATAGAGAGGATCCTTGTGGGACCCCTTGTCCTTGATGAAACGGATCTTATATTGCCCCATCTGATCGCACATGCTGCCATCTACTTGACAGGTATGAGTTACACCATTCGAGTGCCGTTCCACAGAGGCCCTTTTCTTTTAGACGGATAATAAGAAGCTCATGACATACTGAATCGAAGGCTGCCGCAATGTCCAAAAAGATGAGTACGAATCCATGCCGGAAGTTGTCAATGCCGGAGTTTAGGTTATTGAGGAGGGTGGTAAGGAGAGTCTCGACACCATGTGATTCTCTGAATCCATGTTGGCATGTATCCAACGGAGCTGCAGAATCAATGTGGTCTTGTAACTGCCTATAGACCACTTTATCAATTATTTTTGCAAGCGTAGGTATGCTGGAAATGGGTCTGTATGAGTCTGGAAATGGGTCTGTATAAGTCTGCTTTATATCAATTTAGATGCTGGGAAAAATGTCTTACTGATACAATCGGACCTCAGCTCTGTATTTGATGTTCTCGCTCATTTTCTTCTTTCGCCCAGACTAGTTGAGGTTGGGTTCACAGGTTTTGTTCTCAGATGGTTCCATATATATTTATCACAGCTTACTTTTCATGCTACGATCAATAAGTTTTCTTCGGCATATGATGTGACTTGTAGAGTCCCCCAAGATTCAGTATCGGATATGACTTTATTTAATATTTGTCATGGGCCTTTTTTTGCACACTGATGCAAAGACTTGGGTTAGGTCTGCATTTGTATGCCAAGAGCATTCAGATATTAGTATTGTAGCTAGTGATCAGTGAGATAGCTGTTACCAGCATTTAATAAATAGTTATTTTGGGACCATTTCAACATGGCTATCTTCTCATAGGCTTAAGTTCAATCCCTTAATATCTGAGGGGATTTGTTTCACCAGAAATAATTTGCTTCCATTATTTAGACCCCAAATTTTTGGGAATAGACATCCTTACTAAAGAGGTAATCTTTTCTTTAAGCACATCTTTAGATGGCCAGCTATCTTTAGGCTCACACACTTCCACCTTAGTTAGGAGGTCTATATTTGCACTTAGGAAAATATGTCCTATGAATTGTTACCTAGATTGTAAGGCCCTAGTGACTCTTTTTCATGCCTTGGTAATTAATAGGATAGATTACTGCAATTCCCTTCTAACTGGTACCCCAACCTCTCAGTTAAAACACAGTCAGTTGGAGCAAAATAATGCAGTAAAACTGCTTTATGGGACAAAGAAATTTGAACACATGATCCCATTACTGTTTGAGTAGCACTGGCCCCCTGTTTCGAGTAGAAACAAGTTTAAGATATTCTTATTAACACAACAGGGGGACCTCTTTGTACCTAGACAATGTTATACCGCCCTACCATCTCTCTCATGCTCTAAAATCTTAGCAGGCTAATTTGCTGGTGATTCTATCTTTATTTGGTTAAGGGCTGAGGCTTATAGTTGGTCCTGTTTCTCCTGCCTGACTCTGTCATTGTGTATTCACTTCCATCGGGACCATATCCTACTAGAAATGCACCCTGTGTGACTCGTGAACCTGGCGCCCCCCTCATTGGGCCACGCAGGGGAATTCCCTCTGCTGGACTCTCTGGAAGCCAAGTAATGACATCTGCGCCCCTTCTGTATTTGCAACCTGTGCGACTTGGTACAGCCCTGACTTCCATCCTACCTGCATACTGAATTGGTTTATCAGACGTTTAAAATAGGGGTGAAGACATGGCTTTCTGAGGCTGCTTTCTCTCACATGATTGAATTCAACTCATATGTTCCCTTTTTTGTTCTTCATTTTGTTTTTGTCTCATTTTATATTATTATTTTGTTCATTCTAATTTTTAATTATTTTATAACATGTTTTTTATTTATTTTATTGCCTGTGGGGCATGTTTATTAAAAAGTTCTAACTTTTACTGCACACTAAGCAGTTAGCACAGGCTACCGCACCCCAATGCAACCAGTGTGGTAAAAATCCCACACAAACCGCTTGGCACACGATGGGACGTGGACTTGGTGGGTTGGGGCGGAGAGTGGGTATCGACTGCATATTGCAGTTAGTGCAGGGGTGATTAGCATGCATTGCCACTGGTGTAGTTAGCGTGGATGGACTTAATGCCATCTCACCCACGTTAATATGCATACTTTGGAGGAAAGGCGGGAGAGAGCAGATATGATAGAGACATTAAAAAACCTCCGTGGCATAAATGCACAGGAGGAGAGCCTCCTTCAGTTCAAAGAAAGCTCTGCAAGGAGAGGGCATAGAATGAAGGTGAAAGGGGATAGACCCAGGAGTAATAGGCGGAAATATTTCTTTACGGAAAGAGTGATAGATGCATGGCAGAGTCTCCCAGTGGAGGTAGTAGAGATCAGAATTCAAGAAAGCATGGGACCAACACAGAAGATCTCTAAAGAAAAAAAAGGAACTATAGTAATTGATATGGAAGGGCAGCCTGGATAGGCCGTATGGTCTTTTTCTGCTATCATGCTTCTATATTAATAGTGATTGTGGGTTTAGTACGTACAATGCTTTCCAATGTGATAACTGCATGGGGATATGCTGGGCATGCCCCCAACCACTAGTGTGGGCCCATTTGCCTTCCTGCACTAATTTTTGACTGTTGAGGCGCGTAAAGGTACAGAACATTATACATTTTAGTAAAATGCCCCTGTGTGTTTTAATTTTTAATTTTAACTATATGTCTATTACATGATTACAACATTCTGTATTCCCAGCTTTGTAAATCACTTTGATGTTATATTTTATGTTCCCAAAGGTGGTATATCAAATGTTACATAATAAATCATCATTCACCCGGTGTCCTTCTTTTTGCAGTAGGTGGTTTCTCAATTTGTGCCAACCACAATTACTTTATTGGCCTTTCATCAATGGGAAAGTCAAGAAGAGCGCAGGAAGCTTTGCCAGTTGCAAGTGCTTTTGAGATATTTGGAGGCCACTAATAGCTTTCACAAGACAGACAGACTTTTTAATCTCTTTGCAGGCCCAAATAAGGAAAAAGATACATTGAAGGCATCCATTGAATGGTGTACTAAGGAGAGCTTCCACCTATATAAACTAGATAATAGGGGACAGCCAACATTTGCCCAAGAGCGCATGGTTCAGAAGATGGTATCCTAGAAGGATGCTACCAAGGTCCATCAAGCCCAGTATTCTGTTTCCAACAGTGGCCAATCTAGGTCATATGTATCTAGCAGTTTCCCCAAGGGACACAGGTTCCACAATGCTTGTATTGGTTCAAGCATTGATATCCTGGGTCCCTTCTTAATAATGGTTTATGGACCTTTCCTCCAGGAACTTGTCCAAACCTTTTTTAAACCCAGCTACATTAACAGCCTTTACTACATCCTCTGGTAACAAATTCCAGAGTTTGATAACACGTTGAGTGAAAAAATATTTTCTTTTATTAGTCTTAAATAGTTTACCCTGTAGCTTCATTGCATGTCCCCTAGTCTTTCTACATTCTGATAAGGTAAACAATCGATCTACGTTTACCCGTTCCACTCCGTTCATTAATTTATAGACTTCTATCATATCTCCCCTCAGCCGTCTCTTTTACAGGTTAAAGAGCCCTAACCTTTTTAGCCTTTCTTCATAGGAGTATCCTTCCATCCCCTTTACCATTTTGGTGGCTCTTCTCTGAACCTTTTCTAAAATCGCTATATCCTTTTTAAGATACGGCGACCAGAATTGCACACAATATTCAAGGTGCGGTCTCACCATGGAACGATATAGAGGCATTATAATATCTTTTGTTTTATTTTCCATTCCTTTCCTTATCATACCTAGCATTCTATTTGCTCTCTTGGCCGCCGCTGCACACTGGGCCGAGGGTTTTAACATGGTATCCACAATGACGCCTAAATCTTTTTCCTGGGTGGTGGTTCCTAATGTGGAACCTTGCATCGTGTAACCATAGTTTGGGTTGTTCTTCCCTAGGTGCATAACCTTGCACTTGTCCACATTAAATTTCATCTGCCATTTTGATGCCCAGTCTTCCAATTTATCAAGATCCTCTTGCAATTTTCCACAATCCTCTTGGGTTTTAACAACTTTAAATAGTTTTGTGTCATCTGCAAATTTGATAACCTCACTCGTTATTCCACTTTCCAGGTAATTTATGAATATGTCAAAAAGCAGTGGACCCAGAACAGATCCCTGGGGTACACCACTATTCATCTTTCTCCATTGGGAAAATTGGCCATTTAGCCCTACCCTCTGCTTTCTATCTTTTAACCAGTTCCTGATCCACAATAGTACACTGCCTCCTATCCCATGACTCTTTAGTTTTGTCAAAAGTCTCTCATGAGGGACCTTGTTAAAGGCTTTCTGAAAGTCCAGATACACAATATCAACCGACTCACCTTTGTCCACCTGATTATTCACTCCTTCAAAAAAACATAACAGATTAGTAAGACAAGATCTTCCTTGTCTAAAGCCATGTTGGCTGTCATTAGGTCATGACTATCTACATGCTGAGTAATTTTATTCTTTATGATGGTTTCTACCATTTTTCCCGGTACTGATGTCAGGCTCACCGGTCTGTAGTTTCCCGGATCACCCCGGAACCCTTTTTAAAAATTGGTGTTACATTGGCGATCCTCCAATCTTCAGGTATTAGAGATGATTTTAATGATAGTTCACAGATTACTAATAGCAGGTCTGCAATCTCGTATTTCAGTTCTTTCAACACCCTTGGATGTATACCCACTCTACTAGAGCCCAAGCTTCCTCGTGGATGGCGTGTTGAGCTGTGCCACTGGCAGATATTGGTAGGGCAGCGATATGAGTGTCTTTACATTCCTTTTCCAAACATTATAGGCTGTACACGGAGGTAGGGGAAGAGGCAGCCTTTGGCAATGGTGTGCTTCCAGCCACATTCAATTCTTGCCTCAAGTAATAACGTAGCTTGCGTACGTCTGAAACATCTGGATCGGTCTGATAAGAATGTACAGGAAGGTAAAGTTTATACTCACCTTTAGTTTCCTTTCATGGAGTCTTACCACATGTTACCTTCTCCGGCCCTCTGGAACCAATCCTGATTCTAAAGAAGCATTGAATATAGATAGTGGAGCTGCAAGAACTTTCCTAAGTTCCTTCAATACTCTTGGATGCCCTATCTAGGACACTCCCAGGTTTGCAGCAGCTCAGGATGGTGTTTTCTGAAATAAAAAAAAAGCATAACCAGTTATGTGTCAATAAATCAGAGGTCTGCAAATAATTCAGGTACTGAGCTTTAATACCATTTAGACCTCCAAGCCACTGAGTCAGCCAGGGGAGTTGAGGTTAGGGCCACAATATTAAGTATTTCCCAGTTGTGTTTAAATAAAAAATGACCAAGGGATGTTTTAGTTCCACAGAGTTAATGTGTTTCTCTTGCTTCTATGAATTCTGATGCTTCCCCTTTGGCTTCAGTGTTATACCAGATAACACTCTTCTAAAAATGATTGGCAGTTGCTAACTAGACCAGTGAAATCTTAATTCCTTGACTACACCAATCAAGTCCAAACAGAACAAACTTAAGAGCACCGATCATCTGTTGGATTACTTGAAAATAATGTATGATGTAAAGTATTCTTTTAGAGATTTCCGGTTTGTCACATAACATAAGGTAAGCCTTGTGGTTTGGGGTTTGTGTGCTATTAGGTCTGGTTCAGGATACTGTGTAATGATTTTATACAGCCAGCAGATGGAGTAGTTGAGCCATCCATGCAATATTATTAATGCAGATTTTGTCAGGGGTACCGCTTGCCAATAGCTTGCTATATATAGTGCCGTCGCAACATGTCACGTGTTTGAATATGGTGTTGCTTTGTAACTTGCATTATTATTTATTTATTTATTTGCCAAAAGGCTGATCCATTTCTAGGTTTACCCTATTGCGGTGGTTCTCAACTCTGTCCTCTGGAAGCCCCAGGTCAGTCAGGTTTTCAGGATATCCACAATGAATATGCATGAGATAGATCTGCATGTACTGCTTCCATTGTATGCAGATCTATTCATGCATATTCATGAAAACCTGATTGGCCTGGGGGGTCCCAGAGGACTGGCTTGAAAACCACTGCCCTATTGCATGCGTGGAGATGTAGCCCTGTTTTTATTACTAACGCCTCCATTCATACATACAATGGGACTTTATCAGCCTATCTTCCCAAACAGAAGACAGCTGGCAAGCCTGGTTGACTGTACAGTGCTATGTATCCCAAGCACGCTTAGCATAGACACAGGTGTGATTTTACAAAGCTGTTTTCACATGTAATGCATGCTTTCATGTGGGAAAAAGCTATTACAAAATTGTGCGGGGTATACAGGTGTAAAAAGCAGGCACGCCGCTAGACAGCACCTACTCTATGCTATCTGCATGGAGGCGTCCCCATGACTATTGTTCGGGCAGAGCTGGGGCAGAGTTGCAGTGCACGTGTGAATTTTATAAAATAAGTGTGTACATACAGAGTACATGCACATATCTACTACCTTCTTCAGAACAGACAGTACATTTCTGCAAGGGATTATATGTGCAGTTCGGGTGGTTTTGAGAGCCTATTTATGTGAAACCACATTTTACAATTTATGTCCTAGTGCAATCTAGGACATCCAAGCCGCAACGTCTGCAAAAAAAGGCAGACTGGCTGTCTAGGAATAGCCTAATGGTTAGAGATGTGGGCTAGACCAGGGAGACCAGGGTTCAACTCCCACTGCTGCTATCATTGTGATTGTGAAGAGTACTGGGGATGGTGGAGTGCTATTGTCTCTATACCCTCTGGATGTTTTATGGACAAAACTAGCACTTTCCCAATGGCTCTTCATGCCTGTGGGAGGAGTGGCCTAGTGGTTAGGACAAGGTACCTCAGGCCGGAGGGCCGGGGGTTCAATTCCCACCTGGGGACAGCAATCTCAGGCCAGAGGGACTGGGGTTTCTAGTCCTATAGGCACTCCTTGTGGCCTTGGGTGAGCCACTTAACCCTCCATTGCCTCAGGTACACATAGATTGTGAGCCCTTTGGGGACGAGGGAATGTATCCAGTACCTGCTTATAGTGATTGTAAACCGCTCTGATGCCCTTCAGCCTGGGCGGTATATCAAGAAATTGTGTAAACCTAAACTAAAGGTTTCCATGGTCTGGATGTCCACATGCATGTTTTCAGATGTCCAGATCATAACTAAGGCTTTTAAAATAATCCCATAGGCACATGGGTACCTATGTTGTCTGTATAAAATAGGGAGTTTTGCATAGGTTTCTCGTCATGGAGGAGAAAATAAGTCTTTAGTGCATCTGACTCCTTGGGCCTGATGTTGCAAGGCATTTACACAGGTTACAGAGCTGTAAACCATGGAAATGCCCCTAAGCGGGATATTCGGTGGCACGGACATGAAATATCCCCGAGTGATGCCGCTATATGCCCCAGTGCTGACTGCTTAGCATCACGGCATGTCAGGTGCATTCCAGGGATTGTACCCGGAGATGACTGGTCAGTAGTGATATTCAGCCGGTCAGCAATGCAAGCTAGGCACAGCAAAAGCCGTCCTAACTTTCACTGCCGGAGCTAACTGGGCAGCAGCTGAATATCGCCGCAACCCAGTTAGCTTCTGCGCTGGGTACAGCAGTGCGGCAAACCCGGACGTTCAGTGCTGGTGGCCAGATATGGTCTCAGCATTGACTAGCTGGGTGAATGCTTCAGTGGCGGCGGCTAGGTGCTGTACTCATGCTAGTTGCTGCCATTGAGTATCAGGCCCCTTATGCTTAAAAAAACAAAGATATTTCTTGAAGTCTGAAACTGCTTTGCTTTGCATTGAGAAATGCTATTATGTTGAATTGAGAGTTAATTTTGTATCACGCCAATAGTCTATGTAGCATTCTACCAAATAATTACATTGATGTAGGGATACAGTGAATGATTAAGACAAATCTGTCTACTTTGTTCATCTGTCACTTATTAACCATCATCTGGTGTTATTCATTTTCTGTACTAGAGAGGAGGGGAATAGAGACACTGAGACCCAGTGGAGAATGCAACAAGCGGTTCCTTTAGCCAGTGAGGACAGTTCACCATATTTATTAGTACGATAGGTAGGGAAATTCCACATACCCATGGCCCCCTGTCCGTATTCCACAAAATCCATTCCTTCCCAATGAATTCCTTATTCCCTGCAAAATTGCCGTGGGAGACTGAGGGCCAGAGTGTCAGTAATGGCAGTAGAAGCAGCTACCTGGCCTCCCTCCTCGTGCTGCATGGTGCAGTGAAATTCCAACTGCAGCCCAGCATCTCAAGCTGCATCTTCCTTCTCTCTTTTCAACCAGACTGTTGTGTTTCAGATGACCTGTTTCAGAGCGCGACTGTCTAGCCAGGAAGCAGAGGGGGACTTTGTGACTGAAGTGCTGGCTTGCCAATGGCCGTCTTCTTCTGCCGCAATCAAGAGGGTGAGAGAGTCACAAGGGAGAGTTTTTCTGGGAATAAGGAAGAGTGAGCAAGCAAGTAGATAGGGAGCAAGGGGAGAGTAAGCAAGTGGATGGGAGACCGAGCCAGTAGGAGGATGGGAAGGGTGAGGGAACAGGTGGTAGGGAAAGTGGAGACTGAACAAGTGAGTGAGCGACCTTATGGATAGGAGAAGGATGAGTAGGGACAAATGAGTGAGTAAGGGGGAGGGATAAGGAGAGATCGAGTGAGGGGATTGAAGGGGCTGTGGATGGTGGGGGGAGTGGAGCCAAGCAAGTGAATGAGCAACGCTATGGATGGAAGGGAAAGGCGAGGAGGCAAGTAAGTAAGGACAAACAGGTGGAATAAAGACAAATGAGTGAGTAAGGGAGAGAAGGAGAGATCGTATGAGGGGATTGAAGGGGCTGTGGAGAATGAGTGAGGGGCTTAGAGGGTTGAATGGAGTGAGAGTAAGGGGATTGGGGGAGGATGTCATGAAAGAGTGAGTAAGGGAATGCAGAGTATGATTGAGGGAATGGATCAATATTCAGAGGAAGGTTGTGAGGAGCTTCTCCCTCCCTTCTCCTAATTTTGGATCCCCTTCCTTTATCCTGAATATCCTCTTTCAACCCTTCTTTCCTCTCCTTCCTTCACTTCTTAATTGTTCCTCAGCACTGCTTTTTGCCCTTTCCCTCTACCCTCTTGTCTGAGATCCTGTCTACATTTCTCTTCTCTAAGACTTACTCTTTCTCTGCTGCGTTTCTATCTTCTTTCCCTCCTTCCCAGACCCAAATACAAGGATCCAGGAGCTGTGGAATGTCTCTTGGATTTGGGGTGCCAAGTTCTACCTTGACTCCATCCCAGCTCCTCCCTAACTCCGCCTTCTAGCCCTCACGGCCTTTCTCTCCTGTTCTGCCTGCGGGGATCCCATCTCCTGCGGGCAGAAGAGAAGGGAATGGCTGCGATTGTGGTGGACTCCTGTCTGTCCGTGGGAGATGAGATCCCTATGGACAGGAGGGAAAGCCTGCTGCGATGAATGTGAGCATCCACCCTGCCCACAGGCAGACAGAAGGAGTCTGCTGCGATCGCAGCTGCTCTCCGCAGGCAAAATTTTGGTTGGGCCAGAACCCATATGGCCCACTCCATTCCAACATCCCTACAAGGATCCCTTTCTCCTAAAAAAGAGCCAAAGAAAGTGACTTAACACACAGGAAATGGCAGAAAATGCTCTCATAAATGTTTTAAAAAGCAATATAATGTGAAGCCCCATTTTGCACAGAGTTAAGAACCAAGATATGAAGGTTGGGACATACTCAGTTCCCCCTGTATTTCACAAAAGGCTCTGATGAACATGGAGCCTTTTGTAAAGAACGTGTAAGGACATGTGGAAGTGCATTGTGTATTTGCTGACATGTACAGTTGGGGGGGGGGGGTAGCCTTTTTGTTAATGTTTGTAAAAGGAACGGCATTAACCTGGGAGTTTCTACTTAGAAGAGCCAGCACTTTCCCGTATAATGGTGCCATTTTACAAACTTATACATGTAAGTGTCATCAATTAACTAGCAAAGCTGCATTTTTTTAAAATTTGGAGGCAGAAATAAAATTCTGGGGTCCGATTTTCAACTGGGCGGTGCTATGCATGGCGTGGGCGGTGCTATGCATGGCATGGGCGGTGCTATGCACGGTGTAGGCGGTGCTATGCATGGCGTGGGCAGTGCTATGCATGGAGTGGGCGGTGCTATGCATGGCATGGGCGGTGCTATGCACGGTGTAGGCGGTGCTATGCATGGTGTGGGCGGTGCTATGCACAGTGTAGGCGGTGCTATGCATGGTGTGGGCGGTGCTATGCATGGAATGGGCGGTGCTATGCATGGCATAGTCAGATAGCCCAACCCCCTTCCGCCTAACCTGGATTTTCAATGCCTGGTCCCGGCATTGAAAATCCGGGTCTTGCCACACAACCCGGGAGCCACAGGAGCTAGCTGGGTAGCACTGATTTTCGAAGCTACCCGCTTAGCCTCTGCACCTGAAAAATAGGCGAAGAAAAAACTCACCTATCTTTAAGGCGCAGAGGGCTAAGCGGGTAGCATAAAAAATCGGTGCTACCCGGTTAGCCCTTTCCTCCACCCTCCGCTCTACTCCGGAACGCCCCTAACACACCCCGATGCTAGCCGTATAGCATCTGGGCACCTTAGGGACATAGCCGGGATTTTTGAAGGGCTCTTCCCATGTAAATGCCTTTGAAAATCGGGCCCCTGGGGATTAAGGAGAATAACTCCCTTAATCTCTCATTTAAAGCCTTGGCCAAATTAAGCACTTTAAAAAAATCTGTGCGTCCCTCTGGTGCAGACTGCAAGACGGGACGTTGCGCCAGAGGGGGGCGGAAGAGACATACTACAGGGCAGTGCCGGCAAGTTGCGGGAAGCGCTCCCTGCATTTTCTGAGCCATTGCTGCTACTGCAGGCCCCAGAGGGGGGTGGCAGCAGTAGCAATGAGGGCAGGGGGGCAGGGGCCTGCCTAGGGCACCTCCAATCTTTGCACCAGCCCTGCACACATGTACATGTCAGAAGTTACACATGTATCACAGTCATTTTGGAAACCTAGACATGTAGACACCGCTAATGCCCTATAGAAGACTCCATGTTTACATTGTTTTGCTTTGGAGGGGGGACATAAATATTGGGGAATTAAGGGGAGTATCCTTCTTAAGCCTTCCTGTACAGGGCTGGCCAAAAGAAACATCTGTTCATGGTAGGGAGTATGTGTAACTTCAGACATGGGCGATTCCAGTTGTACAC
Source organism: Ichthyophis bannanicus (assembly GCA_033557465.1). Lineage (NCBI taxonomy): Eukaryota > Metazoa > Chordata > Amphibia > Gymnophiona > Ichthyophiidae > Ichthyophis > Ichthyophis bannanicus. The sequence goes on from CM066035.1 coordinate 858,973,318, forward strand.
ATGCATCGCCTAAATGAAACGGGAGATGCATGTATAGATATTTGCTCTGACCAGGCCGCACCCCAAAATATACCCAGAGTTCCTATTGCCCAAACATTTATATATGAATGTGCCCGGGGACAAATATTTTAATCCCCTGAGGGGGTGGATAACATGAGGAAAGATCTACAAAAGCTGGAAGAATGGCCTAATGCTTGGCAGTTAAGTTTTAATGTGAAGAAGTGCAGTGTCATGCACTTGGGAAGCAGAAATCCAGGTGAAATGTACATAATAGGGGGTGAGAGGTTGGTGTGCACGGACCAGGAGAAGGACCTTGGTGTGATTATTTCTGAGGATCTCAAGGTGGCAAAACAGTGTGACAAGGCGGTGGCAAAGGCCAGGAGGATGTTGGCTTGCATACAAAGAGGAATTACCAGCAGAAAGAAAGAGGTACTAATGCCACTGTATAAGTCACTGGTGAGGCCTCACTTGAAATACTGTGTTCAGTTTTGGAGACCATATATTAGAAAGGATATAAAAAGACGGGAAACTGTTCAGAGGAAGGCGACCAAAATGATTTGGAGCCTGCGTCAGAAGCCTTATGAGAAGAGACTTGAAGACCTAAATATGTACACTCTGGAGGAGAGGAGGAACAGGGGAGATATGATTCAGACCTTTAAATACTTAATGGGAAATAATGAACAAACAAACCTCTTCCAAAGACAGGGAAGCTGTAAAACTAGAGGGCATAACATGAAGCTGCAAGGGGGTAAATTGAAAGGCAATGTCAGGAAATACTTTTTCACTGAAAGGGTGGTGGATGCTTGGAATGCCCTCCCGATGGAAGTGGTGGGGGCAAATACAGTGACAGAATTCAAAATGGCATGGGACAGACACAGTGGATCCCTTTACAGCAACAGGATAAAATCAAAATAAACTTAACTAACTAATTTCTCAACATACAGGGGTGTCCTACACAGAGCGGTGGCTTCACCCCTAAAACAAAGACATGGGGAGGGGTGGCCTGCATGGAGCAGCAGGTGCACCTACTCTTGCCATCTTACTGGGCAGACTAGATGGACCATACTGGTCTTTATCTGCCGTCATTTACTGTGTTACTATGTTACTTTGGCATTTCCAAAATTGTGTTTCAGACCTGAATGTGGCTTTCATTTTTTTCTGGCACCGCATCCACATTTAAGACAAGAATAAGGCTTCTAAAATAACCTTGGGAATACATGTAGACATCTGGGGTCTGTTCTGATCATGTGCAAAACACACCACCTTGAAATATCTCTGCCCTGATATTCTCTGTGTGTAAAAAAATTCCATTTAATTTAATTTAACTAGATTTATGTCCCATCCATCCATGAAATCATGGATGGATTTACATGTGGCATTGCTTTTAAAATGACCTAAGCATGCAGATTTCTGAAAATGTGTCACATAATTTCTGCAAAATTTAGAAATATTTTCCGCAGGAAACTGGGGGTCTGTGCACGTACCAAAGTGCTTCTGATGTTATTGCACAGAGCTGACTTGCAAGAGGCTTCTGGAAAAGGGCAGATGCAACAGTGGTTTCATCACAAAACCGAGAAGGAGGTGGAATTCATAGAGAGCAGTGGACCGAGAGCGAACTCCAGTCCTCACATGTTGCAAGAAGCACTGGTTTGCAGGGCAACCAAATTCTGCAAATGAAACTAAGGACCCTTTAACTAAAGTGTGCTATGCAGTTTGGCATGGATTTTGGCATGCACTTACCATGCGCTGTGGCCCATGCTGTTAGTGATGACCATGACAGGTTGTCCACGCCAATTCCTGCGCAAACTGCACCCCATGCGTTAGAGTGGCAAATGGGTGGTTTAGGGACAGAGACCAGGCGTGATAAGCAATGCGCTGTTAGAGTGGGGGTATATACCTCATGCTAACGGCACGTCTTGCAAGTAGCATGGGCGCAATGATCTCCTCCTCATTAGGTGAAGTTAGCTGCATCCACGGTATTGGCGATCTGCCTTATTGAATGGTGCTGTGCATTATCTATCGGGGAAATACAATCCCGATAGTTATTACAGTGGTGGTGCATTTAATGCACCATCGTTTTGCTGATATTGACACATTAGGTGCAAAGCCACAACACACTTTAGAAGAAGGGTGCTTTAGTTCTTGGATCCAAAACATATCGCATGAAGATTGATGGAGGAAAGCCTAAAAGCCGGATCTTTTTGTGGCACCTGAGGGGTGAGTTCACTCTCCGTGGATCGATGGAATGTCTTCCAGACGGCATGTGCCCATAGACAGAGAGGGATAACAGAAGCACATATGACAACTGCTGGATGGAGTGTGAACAACAAAATGTTTCGTTTCACTTCGTTTTGTCTGCCTTTTTCTGTCAATTAATTTGTGCAGTTTGATGTTTATTTCAATTAATTTAGTAGAGGGGTCCCTAGGAAACACTGTACTGCGACGTATATGTTTAGAGAAATGGGGGTTCTGTTTGTATTTTCCTATTTATGTGATGAATGTTTTATTGTATAAGTATTTTATTTGGAAGATATATATATTCTTGCATTGTATATTTTGTAATTCTTATTCTGTATGTAAATGTAAAAGTTTTATTTATTGGAGATAATGTTTGTAAACCACCTTGAAATGGGTAATTGGCTAAGCGATCTAAAATGACATATTAAATTAAATATTTTTTTTTAGTGCTGACTCCTGGTGACCCAGCTGCCTCTGGGTTTTCTTGGCAATGTGTCGCTCATCTCTTCCCTCCTGTCCCCAGCCACTGTCATCCCCCCCTCCTATTTCACCTCCTCCAACTTCTCCACTGTCTCACTCCTGGATGAACTTTCATCCCCTGACTTTGCCGGAACTTCTAAAGCTTATCTCTGCAACCCATAAGACCACCTGCTCGCTGGATCCCATATCTTCTGTCTAGCTGTCTGAACCTTCACTTGGTCTACTCTTATCGCTGCTTGCCATTATTAATTCAAGCCTCAACTCTGGGTCCTTTCCTCTTCCGTGGAAGCAGGCCATCATCCGCCCTCTTTTGAAGAACCCACCACTGGACTCTTCCATTACAGCAAATTATCGCCCTGTTTCAAATCTGCCATTTTCTTTCAAACTTCTAGAGAAAGCCGCCTTCTCTGAACTTTCCCACCACCTTGATTCAACCCATTTTCTCCACCCCCGTCAGTCTGGTTTTAGGCCAGGCCATAGCGTAGAATCCATCACCACTGCTGTCATGAACGAAATACACTCCTCACACGATTGTGGTGATATTTCGGTGGCGGTGTCTTTAGATCTCTCTGCGGCATTTGATCTAGTGGACCACTCACTCCTTCTTTCTAGACTATGGGACGCGGGTCTTAGGGGCACTGTTTATCACTGGTTTCACTCTTTCTTGTACTCTAGGTCCTTTGCTGTCACTTCTCGATCCTCTACCACAGATTATTTCCCCCTTCCTTGTGGCGTCCCACAAGGCTCAGTCTTAGCTCCTCTATTATTTAACATGTTCTTAGCCCCTCTAGCCCTATTAATAGAGCAATCAGGCATATCAGCATACTACTATGCCGACTATATCTTCCTCCTATACCACACCTCTTCCTCTCATCCAGACATCACCCCTCTCAATAACTGCTTATCTGTTGTTTCCTCCTTGGCTCTCCACCAACTGTCTCATTCTTAACATTGCTAAGACCGCCGCTATTTGGTTCCCACATGGCTCTACGTGTCCATCCCTCGCTCCTTCTTTCTCCGGTATTCCAATTACTCTGGTATCTCAGTTCTGGTACCTGGGTGTCTTACTTGATAATGATCTTTCGTTCAACGCTCATATCTCTCAAGTATCTCGGAGCTCTTTCTTCTATCTTCGACATATTCGTGCCATCAGGCCGTTTCTCTCTTCACAGGCTTTGTCTACTCTTCTTCTCTCTTTAGTTATCTCTAGATTAGATTTCTGCAATTCCCTTCTGGCCGGTGTTCCTCAATATCAACGCTGCTGACTGCAGTTGATACAAAACACTGCAACTCGACTGATTTCTCATGCCTCTCTTGGGATCATATTACTCCGATTCTTCATCATCTCCACTGGTTACCGTTGGATTTCCAGATAAAATTCAAGATACTCACATTGGTACACCAAGCTATCTACACCCATAGACCTCAATACCTGGCTGATCTACTAATATTCCATACCCCTTCTCGCAGCCTCCTCTCCGTCCACGTCAACCACCTACATCTCCCATCCCCCACACAGGCACACTATCAATCAATGTGGCAATCAGCCTTTTTCTACCTTGGTCCCTCCCTGTGGAACTCTCTTCCCACCGCTCTTCGTTTAGAGGAGTCCTATCCCAAATTTCTCTCTCTCTTGAAAACCCACCTCTTCTCCTCTGCTTTTAACCTCCCCCCCGTGATTCCCTATCCCCTGGCTCCTTATCTTCTTCTGTGTGTTTGCGTGTGTATTTTCTTCTTTCCCCTCTTTCTTTTACATGAATTGTAGTTCCTTTTCTTTTTCATTTTTTCATTTGCTTTGTTATATTGTAAACCGCCCCGATGTAATGGGGGGCGGTATATCAAATGTCTGAATAAACATAAACCAGTAGTAGATTGCCAGGCCTTTTCTTCCAAGGCAATGGAGGGTAAGGTGACATGCCTAAGGTCACAAGGACTACCACTGGGACTTGAACACTTGATCTGCTGGGTACTATGGAGCTTCTCTTACCACTAGGCTACTCCTCAATATCAAATTGAAAGAAAAATAATAAAAATCCCAAAGGGAAACAAAAGCCCTTCCTGCACCAAAATTCCCTAGGCCTTTTTCTAGGAGTCCCCTACCCTTGGACCCCACTTACCCTATGCATTGGGTCTCCATAGTGGAAATGTGGCAGGAGTAATCCTCAGTTGCTCCTTGCCTGCTGGGTCCTGTTAAAATTGAAATCCCGCTGGGTCTTCCCCTATGGCCTCCCCACCCCGTCTGAACTCCACTTACCCCATCCACAGGGTCACTGCAGTGAATATAGGACAGGAACAAGCCCTAGTCTCTCCTGCCCTGCTGAGTCCTGTTTTCAAATGAGTGCTGGCTGCCTCTGAGGCTGGGGCTATTTTGAAAATGAGTGGGCAGGGCAGGAAGTGCCGAGGACTGCTCCTGCTCTGTGTCTACTATGGAAATCCTATGGATAGGGCAAATGGGATCTAGAAGGATGGGGAGGCATCGGGGAAAGCTCAAGGGACTGTTTTTTTAAAAAAATTTATTATGGTTGTGGGGTGGGTTTTTTTTCTGAAATGAAAAGGAAATGAAAAACAACAAAACTAAATTTGGAGGGCTATTTTTTTCTTGTCGTTTTTCCAATGAAATGAACTGAAAATGATTTTTTGTTGACTTAATTTCCTTCAAAAATAATTGCACATTTTTACAGTTATATTGTCAAGGGAAGTGAATGCCAGGAATAGGGAACCCTACTAGTAAGAATGAGATGAGGAGCTAAAGAGGGCTGAGAAATGAGAGAGCACCTAGTTGCAGCACCCACAAATATTCAGCAGCACTAACTGTGTAAGAACTGTCGATTGTAGCTTATCGGAGAAGAAGAAACATCAGTAAACTGATTTCATCATTTAGATATTCTGAAGCAGGATCCTAATGCCCAGCTCCTGAGAGGTGGAGGGCAGCTCCTCGTTGGACATCACCTCCATTCCCCCCCCCCCGCAGGCCTCGCTGGCCAGTTCCTTAATGATTTTGCAGGCCCTGCTGGCGAGCCAAACTGACGGCCACCTAATCCCGAGCCTCACAACTGCTGCAGTCTACCTTCGCTGTGTTTTCTGGCCTTACCAACAGCGCTGAGGATGATAATCCAAGGTGCGAGTCCACGGAGACTTGCAAACAAACAGGGACGTCCCGACGCTCATTCTGCCACCGCCAATGGTAGGTGAGAGGAGAGCGGCCTGATCTTCCTTCACACATATGATCCATGGTATGTGGCCCAACCTGCCTTACCAATTGAACTGCTGACAGCCCACTGCTCCCTGCCATCGCAGCACACAGTGAAACCAGCCTCTCCCCCTTATATGCACCTTCAGCGGATTACTACCGTCGGCCCACCGATATGACTGAGGCACGGGAAACACCATAAGAAATGGATTCATATCCTAGGACCTGGGCTAATACTTGCAGTGCTGTCTCTTCATAGTGACCCTAAAGTTCCTCAAGTAAACCCTTGGTTCAGAACACATCTGGACAAAATGATTTTGAGAAGGGAAGAGGGGTGAGTGGTATTTATGTGTTATAGGCCTCCCAGTTTATACTAATCCCATTCAAAGTACCCTCAAATTTATTGCCAAGAGACTGAGAGACTGCATTGCTCTTGGAGTGTTGTGACCACTGTTTGCCATACAGCATAAAGGACCACTGTAACGGCTACACAGAGGTAGGAGGTTATATCTGACTGTAGGTGAAGCCTTGTAGCATGATATGGGTGATCAGTGGTAGTAGTAGTAATAGTAAGAGAGCTTCCTGAGGCTATAAGAAGGGCCATTGTCACCAAAACATCAAACGTCAAAGGACTTTCTGCTCAGCAGAAATTGCATCACATCCAATGGCAATCTGGTGCCTGCTGTGGAGCGGGAGAGGGAGAAGCATCTGGAGCAGCAGAAGCTACTACTACCATCATCACAACAGCCAACTGAAGATAGGCTCAGAGTCGCCTGGCTGCCCAAACCATGCCTGACTGCAGGATTGCGCCTTCGCAAGCACAGCAACACCGAGGTGAGAGGAAGGAGCGAGACCTGCTGACCAACCCCTCCATCTCTTCTCTTCTCATGGCTCCACATTATTTTCGCTTTCTATTTTTGTCACTGCCTAACCTTCTTCCCTCATACCATCTTCCTCTTACCCCCCCCTCCTTATTACCCTCTCTCTTCTCTGTTTATCTCTTCCCCAATCTTGTCTTCCTCCCTTTCTTCAACTCTGGAATTCCATTTTTTCTTCCCTTCATTCATCCCTCTCTTAAAATACCTCATCCTCATTTCCGCCATTCCATCTCCTCTTTGCCTCGCACTCTTCTCCTCCTCCTCCTTCTTTCTTCTGGTGATATTAATCCTAACCCTGTTCCCCTAGACTATTCTCTTACTCTCATTCCTCTCTCAACCATTCTAATCTCATCTATATGCCGCTCCTCTCCCCCTCCTCTCTCTCTTTTTCTTGTGGATTACAGAATCCACATTCCATTTCTAATAAACTCCCCTTTACTCATGATCTTTTCATTTCTAACTCCTTCAATCTTCTAGCTCTTACTGAAACCTGGCTCCTCCCTGATGACACTGCTTCAGTTGCTGCCCTCTGTCATGGTGGATACCAATTTTCCCATACTCCTCATGCCACTGGCCATGGTGGTGTTGTAGGGTTTCTGCTTTATCCTTCCTGTCAATTCCAAACCCTCCTTCTATAGCTTATATCCTGATGTCCATCTCTATCTTTTTCACTGACTTTGACTCCTGGCTCTCCCTATTTCTAGATTCTTCTTCCCCCTCACTCTTTCTTGGTGACTTCTTCATGTTGATAACTCTTTGATCCCTATATTTCTAAACTCCTTTCCATTACCTCCTCTTTCAATCTCCAACTTTGCTCTTCTGCTCCTACTCATCAGTGTGGTCACTGCCTTGACTTGGTTTTCTTCTCTAACTGTTTACCCTCCAATTTCTGTACCTCAGCTCTTCCCTTAACTGATCATCACCTCCTAAGTTTCACACTTCATCATTCCCCACCTCAACCCCGATCTCTCTCCTACCTTTTTAGGAATCTTCATACTATCGATCCATTGGCTCTTTCCACTATTGTCTCATCATCTCTTTCTTCCACTTTGTTTTCTGAATCTGTTGATGAGGCTATAGTTTCCTATAATACTGCCCTCTCCTATGCTCTAGATACTCTTGCTCTACCCATCCCATGCACTGTGAGATGCACTACACTCCAGCCCTGGTTGTCCTCAACTACTCACTATATCTGCTCCTGTGCCCACTCAGCTGAGTGCTTTTGGCTCAAATATTGCTCCCTTTCTGACTTTCTTCACTTCAAATTCATGCTTACCTCCTTCCAGTCAGCTTTAGCACTTGCCAAGCAAAACTACTTCTCTTGCCACTGACCCCCACCATCTTTTCTCTACTTTTAACTCTCTCCTCAAGGCGCCTCCCCCTATGACCCCCTTCTCTTGCTGCCCAAACCCTAGCTGACTTTTTCCATAACAAAATCCACAAGACTACTCTTCAGTTCCCCATAAGAACAACTTCATCCCCTCTTTCTCCACCTCAATACCAACCTTTCTCATCAATCTCTATTACCCTTTCATCCTTTCCCATGATCTCTGAAGATGAAACCTCTCATCTTCTTTCCTCCTACCAACTTACTACTTGCTCTTCTGATCCTATCTCCACCCATTTCCTTAACTCCATTTCCTCCTCTGTCATTCTTTCCATCTCACATATTCTCAACCTCTCTCTATCCACTGCTATTGTCCCTGCAGCTTTCAAGCATGCTGTGGTCACAACCCTACTCAAGAAACCTTCTCTTGATCCTAGCTCTCCTTCTAATTATCATCCCATCTTCTTCTTCCCTTCATTTCCAAACTTCTTGAGCGCACAGTCCTCCACCATTGTCTTGAATTTCTTTCCTCTCAAGCCCTTCTGGATCCTTTTCAGTCTGGCTTTTGCCCCTTACATTCTATTGAAATGGCACTCCAGTGACTTGTTCCTGGCTGAATCTAAGAGCCTCTAATCTAACCTTATGCTTCTTGATCTTTCTACTGCTTTTGATACTGTTGACCACCACCTTCTCTTTGACACATCTTATCCTCACTTGGTTATAGGGGCTCTGTCCTGTCCTGGTTCTCTTCTTATCTCTCCCGTCACTCTTTCAGTGTTTGTTCTGGTGGTTCCTCCTATCCCACTTTCAGTCGGTGTACTCCAAGGGTCTGTTCTGGGCCCTTTCCTTTTCTTTCTCTGCACCCAGTCCCATGGTGCTCTCATCTCCTCCCATGGATTTCATGCTGTGTCATTTTCATGCTGACAATTCTCAGATTAATCTTTCTACACCTGATATTCCTCCGACACTCCAGGTCCTGCCTGTCTCTCTGACATAGTCACCTGGATGTCTCACCGCCATTTGAAACTAAACATGGACAAAACTGAACTTCTTATTTTTCCACCTAAACCTTCCTCTCACCTTCCTCTTTTCTCTGTCTCTGTTGATAACACTCTTCTACTTCCTGTTTCCTCAGTCCATAACCTTGGTGTCATTTTTGACTCCTCCTTTTCCTTCTCCTCACATATCCAGCAGATACTAAAACCTGTCATTTCTTTCTCTATAACATTAACAAAATTTGCCCCTTCCTCTCTGAACACACTACTAAAACACTTGTCCACTCTCTAATTACTTCCCGTCTCGACTACTGCAACCTCCTTCTTGCTGTTCTCCCTCTGAATCATCTCTCTTCTCTTCAATCTATTCAGAACTCTGCTGCACGACTAATCTTTCGCCATCCTTGATATACTCATGTAACCCCTCTTCTTGTCACTTCATTGGCTTCCCTTCTGTTTCCATATCCAATTCAAACTCCTCATTCTGGCCTTTAAATGTATTCATTCTTCTGCTCCTCACTACCTTTCCTCTCTCCTCTCTCCCTACACTCCTCCTCGTGAACTCGGTTCTTCTACCGGCTTGCTTCTCTCTTTGCCCTTCTTCTTCACTGCCAACTCCAGACTTTGATCCTTTCACCTTGCTGCTCCTTATGCTGGAACAAACTATCTGAGTCTGTACGCCAGGCTTCATCTCTTCCCCTTTTCAAATTTATGCTAAAGGCTCACCTCTTTGAGGCTGCTTTTGGATCCTGATCCCTTAGACCCTTGTGTCTCCTTACCCTTCCTTATTCCTATCTACTGTCTTGTCTGTCTGGATTAGATTGTAAGCTCTGACGAGTAGGGGCTTTCTCTATCTGTGTTTGTGCAGTGCTGAGTATGCCTTGTAGCGCTTTATAAATGTTTAATAGTACTAGTAGCAGTAGTAGCTTTGCAGAAAGCAGGGTGTGGGCAAGTTGCAAATATAGCTTTCAGCGTTCCTTAGGCACTGGCAGTGTTCTCCTTTCCCCCCTTCCTCCTCCCCCGAGATGCTGATACTTCTCCTCTCCCAACTACTGTACCTCCAGTCTCCCTGCCAGACCTCACAGCTTTCAGCAGCAATGGTGCTCACCAGTGACAGAGCTGCTAGGGTCTACAGATTGTCACCCCAAAAGATGCCCTAGACCCAAGCCTGGTAACCCTGTGTGGAAATTCAGGTCTTGCAGTACACAGGGCTACTGGTCCACCACGATTCTGTGTCTTTGGCAGCTGTTGCAATAGAAGTTTCCTGTCACCAAGGAACTTTGGACAACTGCCGGCTGTCACTACAGTCTCCCCCAGCTCCCAGCTGTCTGTTTACTTTGAGCTATGCAGTGCCAGCAGAATCTGTGTTCTGGCAGTGAGGGTGAGACAGCAGAAAGGCAATCTAGATTAAATGAACTGAGAGAGATCAGGAGCAGAGAGCGAGTGGGGAGCTGAGTGTCATTGACAGAGAGTAGTGTTATTGCCTTTTGTGAATGCACAAAAGTAAAAATTGATTCATTAAAAAACAAAGAATATAAGTTGATACTTTTTTTATTAGACTAACCAAATACATGTTTGAGTAGCTTTCATGATCAGGTCAGGAAGAGAGTGGATATTTGAAAAGATAGATGGGATAATTTTATAACGGGGCACCTATGCCTTTGTTGTAAAGTAAGTCCTAACTCATCTTTATAAACTACTAGTATGGATCCCTGCATAAATCACACCTGATCAAGAGCAGCTGTAAATATCAGTGTGTATTTTAAATGCATATTTGATAAAATACATGTGTACTTCATGACTGTCCACTCTCCGCCCAGTATCTAGCCCTCTGCGTTCCTGCCAGCTTGTATACCCATCCTAATTCTGTAAGAGCCTATTTACACGCCTAAAACAGCATTTAAAGTGAAACAGTTTATAAATTACCCTCATATTGGGTAATGCAGTGGTTCTCAACCCTGTCCTGGTGGACCCTCTAGACAGGCAGGTTTTCAGGATATTCACAATGAATATGCATGAGATAGATTTGCAGGCGCTGCCTCCATTACATGGAGATTTGGCCCATGCATATTCATTATGGATATTCTGAAAACCAGATTGCCTAGAGGGTGCACCAGGACAGGGTTGAGAACCATTGGTGTAATCTAAGACAAGGGGAAGGTTGGGTAAGTATGTGACAGAAAATCTTCATGAAACCTTCCGAATAACCAGCCCCTGAGGCTTAGGCAAGTTTAGAAAGAACGGTTGCCCCCACTTTTCAGTTTTGCAAACAAAACTTTGAAGAATGCATGAGGTGTACAAGAGCAGCGTCCTGACCGTCTTTGTCTGGATTTTGATGTGCCTGGAGGATGAGAGCTCTGTGATCTCTGACAGTCACGATGCGCATTAGCATCACGCTACTGGTTTGTTGTCTAAATTCTCCACCAATCCAGCAGTTGCTAGGCAACAAAACCCGTGTGCATTTTCTCCTGCCTGCACTCACTTAACATGCAGGCCAGTCGTTCAGTCCATGGCTGATAATGTGGCTATTTTTATACAACCAACAGCTCTCGAGGTTTCGCTTGTCTGCTTGCCTGTTCTCCTCCAGTGTGTGCAGAAGCCAAAACTGAGCTTCAAACTCCAGGATCCTGCCCGGCATTGCTGACATTTGAAGACTTAAATATTAAAGAAAGAAACCATGGTGGTTTTGACCACTCTGCGGTCCCCTTGCTTTCCGGAGAACGTAAAGGCGCTGGAGGCTGCAGACTGGGGTGCGGACGAAGATGCTCTGGGATACAGGTACGGGCAAATGATTCGTTCTGACCGTGCTTGCAATGAATTTAGCATTCAGCGCTGTCTGTAAGAAGCATGATTGTTGGTGCTAATTTTTTTTTTTTCTGTTTCTGAGTACATCGCTTGATCTGGAGATGCTGCACAGTTGTGCAGCCATTTCAGATGCATCCTTTGTGGCGGAAGTTCCAAAAATAGGATTGTCATTAGCTCGGCCTTACTGATGGCTAGCCTAGAGAATGACGATGTCTTTATACTCTACTTTTTAAGACAAAAGAGATGAAATGTCAGCATTTGAGGAGCATATTTCTCTTCTTTAGAGAGCTCCTGCCATTAGTCTCTGGTAAATCATGCGAGGGAGAAGGTGATGGCCTTAAGATGAGGTTATTGCTTCGTTGCCAGGAAGAGTTGCAAGGTCTGCTGACTACATATTATTCAGCCTAATAATATCTGAGACAATATAGCTTCCGCGCTCCTTTAACAGCCTTTCATCATACCCTCTGTAGACAGCCTGATTTTACCAAACCTGGTTGCAGCGAGACTTAGCTGCAGTCACAGCATACTTCGATGTCAGTGCTTGGGCTCGATTGGTGGGCTGTTCTTATCTAAACTCAAAAAGATCACCATTTAATAAAAGGTCTTATTTCATACACCGGTGGTGACAAGCACCCCTTCACTAGGCAGCTGCTATGTCCTTTATGGATGGGGATGCATACAGTAGCAACAGTAACCCACACGCCCTGGTTAAGACCAGAACGAATGAACAAACAGTAACAGCACTCTTGAAGTCATGAAACCGGATGGTTCTCTGTTTTGGGAGTTAATAGATCTGAAAGAATCAAGCAACATGGCAGAAATACCAGGTGGAATTTTTGAGGCAACCCAAAGGTATTTCGGGCATGTTGCTTGAATCTTCCAGAATTATTAATGCTATTAATTGCATAACTCTGGAGACCGGTTTGACTTGATCGCAAAGGTCATGTCATCCTGCATTTGTGGAGTCTGACCTGGTGTGTATCTGAATGTAACTTGAGCTATCAATGAAAAAGAGCGTGAGTAAAATATAAATAAATATTTTATTATGATTCTTAACCATTCCATCAGTAGAACATCAACAATGTTTTTTTAAAGAAAGCCATACCTTTAATTTATGAGCTCGTGTAACCAAGAGACGGAGCTCATTTTTTATATCTTTAAGAGAGCTCTTGTTTCAATAGCAGGCAAACTTTAAAGCAGTAGCACAAGTCAAAATTGCCAAATCATTTGGAAGCTTGCATGTGCAAAGCTAGCAACAAACCCTGTCCCTCTTTTTTTGTGTTGTTTTTTTTAAATTGTATTAAATTCCTAAGGAGAAATGAGTGTTTACAGTTTCTCAAAGCATTTACACCTTACCCCCAGCAACATCACCCTTCAAGGACCCGAACCTGTCAGGTCTGGATAGAAATGTACCTGGGAAACTGGACACCATGGGCTGCAGAAGGCAACGATAAAAAAATTGCCAGATCGGATTGCTAGAGTCTGTTGAAAATGTTTAGGTACTTACCACCACTACTTGCTCATTCCCATCGTTATCAGGAGTCAGGGGTAGGTAACTCTGTCTCAAATACTGCAAGCTGATTGGCTTTTCAAAACATCGACACTGATCTGTATCTCATGTGCATTCATTGAGGATATTCTGAAAACTCTTGGTCTGAGAAACTCATGGCATCGCTATGCTGATCTCCAACAGACATCAGGTCAGGAGACTTAAAAGGACAAAGATAGTTTGAACAGCTGCAAGAGTGGACTCGGGAAAGATGTCAAATACAAGGGATATGAACAGAGTTAACGTGAATAGCTTTTATTCCAAGATATATGTCAAGACACAAATAAAATACGAGATGTGACAAAAAAGAAATGAGACTGTCCCATAAATGTTTTATTACAAAATCTACAGAGAAATTATGCATTGTCCCCTTCAAAATAATCCCCCCCAGAGTTAATGCACTTCTGCATTCGCTTCTGCCATGTACGGAAGCACTCGGTAAAGTCCTCCTCCTTCAGGTCCCTCAGCTCCCTCATCACAGTGGCCTTGATCTCTTCTACAGAGGCGAAATGAGTTCCTTTGAGCACAGTCTTCAGCCTGTGGAAGAGCCAGAAGTCGCACAGTGCAAGATAAAGCAGGGTGGTTGAAAGCTGTGGTCTATTTGTTGGCCAAGAACTGCCTCACACTGAGCGCGGGCACGTTGTCGTGGTGGAGCAGCCATGAGTTCTCTCTCCACAGAGTTCACCTGCTGTGCTGAACCCAGTCATGGAGGTGATTGAGGACCTGCTGGTAGAAGTGCTGGTTGACTGTCTGACCCTCAGGCACAAACTCATGATGGACCACTCCATTCTGATCAAAGAATGCAATCAGCAACCTTGATCCTTGATTTGGACATGTGCGCCTTCTTGGATCCGGGTGACAGTCAAGTCTTCCACTGCAGGCTCTGTCTCTTGCTTTCAGGGTCGTACTGGAAGACCCAAGTCTCGTCTCCTGTGATGACTCGGCCAATGAACTCTGGATCTTCTCTGATCTTCTCTAGCAAGTCTCGACAAACATTGACCCAGTGCTCCTTCTGGTTGTCCAATAAAAGCCTGGGCACCATCTTGGCCCACACCTTCTGCATCCCCAGCTCCTGCACCAAGATGGTCCGCACTGACTCCCTATTCAGGCTGAGCTCCTCAGCTATCATCCACACCATCAATCTGTGATCACTCCGCACCAGCTGGTTCACTCTGTCAATGTTGTCAGCTGTCTTTGTCGTGGAAGGCCGTCCTAACTTGGGGTCATCCTCCACCTCCTCACGGCCAGTTTTGAAGCGTTTGTGCCACTCAAAGACTCATGGCCTTGACATTGCATTTTCTCCATAAGCTTTTTGGAGAAGTTGGAGACACTCAGTTGGGCCCTTCTCCAACTTAACCAGAAATTTCAAGTTGATTCTTTGCTCCATATTTCTGCCACCTCCAGTTGTGTGACAAAGCGATGAAGCAATGTGCTACAAAAAAAACTGAAAAAGAAAAAGAGAGTGAGAGAGATTAAAAATTATATAAGAGAATAGTGGTGAGATGTTACACAACACAGTGACATAAGCAGTTAGCCAATTGGCATTGAGTCATGGGCACGGCTGCCACAGTCTCATTTCTTTTTTGTCACACCTCGTATATTAGGGTGTTCTGGAACTGTGTCTCAGGGAGCAGTGCCTGGAAGATGCAGGTTTGGATAACCTGTCACGTGGGAGAAGTTGGATCTGAAGACACCAGAGAGCTGTTCCACTCAGGGAAGGAGGGCAACTGCAGCTACAGTGGTAGCCCCTATTGGTCAAACAGTAGTAATGATGGTACATCTTGAACGAGATACCACTACAGTTCTGGGGCCAACAAGGGGTTCAGGTGCCGACTGGGCAAGACTTTCCAAGGAAAGGCAAGGACAGTAGCAGAGCTGTCGTTACCCAGCTCCAGGAGGAAGACGTTTTGGCCAACCCTACCTTCGAACTTACTTCCCAAAGCAGTATAGTGTTTGTAGTCCCTGATTCTACCCATTGAAATCAGTGCTGCCGGTACCATAATGCGCCAGGATAGGGATGTCAGACGTGAAGGACAGTCTTCAAATCTCCCTCCTGGATCAGGGTAAATTAGAAGCTCTGCAGTAAAGACTACTGAGAGCAGAAAGAGTAAGAAATAAAATAAATGAAAAAGTATAAGGACAAAAGAGAAATGAGTCCTTGGGTCATTAAAAATGTTTATGTATGCAATGCTTACTATACCATCCTTAAATGGCAGAGCAGTTTACAGTCATGCAGCTAATAAGAAGTGATATGTAACAGTCCTGCATTTATTACATATTGTGAACATAAGAATATAAGAAATGCCTTACTGGGTCAGACCAAGGTCCATCAAGCCCAGTATCCTGTTTCCAACAGTGGCCAATCCAGGTTACAAATAACCCAAAAAGGTACACAGGTTCCACAATGCTTATCCTGGGGTAAGCAGTGGATTTCCCTGGTCCTCTTTAATAATGGTTTATGGACTTTTCCTCCAGGAACTTGTCCAAACCTTGTTTAAACCCAGCTACACTAACAGCTTTTACTACATCCCCAGGTAACGAATTCCAGAGTTTGATTACACGTTGAATGAAAAAATATTTTCTCTTATTAGTCCTAAATGGGCTATATTGTAGCTTCTTTGAGTGTCCCTAGTCTTTCTACTTTTTGAAAGAGTAAACAATCGATTTATGTTTACCCGTTCCACTGCATTCATTAATTTATAGACTTCTATCATATCTCTCCTCAGCCATCTCTTTGCCAAGTTGAAGAGCCCTAATCTTTTAGGCCTCTCTTCATAGGGGTATCCGTCCATCCCCTTTACCATTTTGGTAACTCTTCTCTGTACCTTTTCTAATTCTGCTATATCCTTTTTAAGATCTGCTGACCAGAGTTGCACACAATATTCAAGATGCAGTCACAACATGGAACGATACAGATGCATTATAATATTTATAGTTTTCTTCTCCATTCCTTTCTGTATGATTCCTAGCATTCTGTTTGCTTTCTTGGTCACCGCTGCACACTGAACAGAGGGTTTCAATGTATTATCCACAATGACACCTAAATCCTTTTCCTGGGTAGTGGTTCCTAATGTGGAACCTTGCATCGTGTAACCATAGCTTGGGTTGTTCTTCCCCAAGTCCATAACTTTACACTTGTCCACATTAAAGTTCGTCTGCCATTTGGATGTCCAGTCTTCCAATTTATCAAGGTCCTTTTGCAATTTTTCACAATCCTCTTGTGTTTTAGTAACAATGAATAATTTTGTGTCATTGCAAATTTAATCACCTCAATCATTATTCCCATTTCCAGGTCATTTATGAAGATGTTAAAAAGCAGCGAGCCCAGCACAGATCTCTGGGTACTCCACTATTCACCTTTCTCCATTGAGCCCTACTCTCTCCTTTCTATCTTTTAACCAATTCCTCATTCACAATAGTACAATGCCTCCTATCTCATGACTTTTTAATTTTGCCAAGAGTCTCTCATGAAGGAGTCTGTCAAAGGCTTTCTGAAAATCCTGATGCACTATTTTGACTGGCTCACCTTTGTCTATCTGTTTATTCACACCTTCAAAAAAATATAACAGATTAGCAAGATAGGACGTTCCTTGGCTAAATCCATGTTGGCTTGCTCCCATTAAAACATGACTATCTAGATATTAAAATAATTTTTTTCTTTATAATGGTTTCTACCATTTTGCCCAGTAATGACATCAGACTCACCAGTCTGTAGTTTCCAGGATCACCCCTGGAACCCTTTAAAAAAATTGGCATTACATTGGCCATTCTCCAATCTCCAGGTACTACAGATGATTTTAATGATAGTTCACAGTTTTTTAATAGTAGGCCTGCAGTCTCATATGTCAGTTCTTTCAGCATCCAGTCCAGGTGATTTGCCATTCTTCAGTTTATCAAATAGTTGTAATATATCTTCCCGGTTTATTGATAGTTCTTTCAATTCTTCCGATGCATCACCTTTAAATAGAATTTCAGGTATGGGTAATCTCCCTACATCTTCTTCAGTAAAGACCAAAGCAAAGAATTCATTCAGCCTCTCCGCTATGGCCTTGTCTTCTCTTAGCATCCCTTTTACCCCTTCTATCATCTAAGGGTCCAACTAACTCTCCTACGAATGTATTTGAAAAAAGTTTTTATTGCATGTTTTTGCTTCTACAGCAAGCTTTTTTTTTAATTCTCTATTTGCCTGCCTTATCTATGCCTTGCATCTAACTTGCCGGTGCTTATGCTGTTTCCCGTTTTTGTCATTTGGCTCCTTTTTCTATTTCTTGAAAGATGCTTTTTTGGCTAAAACAGCCACTCCGATCTCACCTTTAGACCATGCTGCCAGTTTTTTGGCCTTCCTTCCACTTTTCTTAAAGCGTGGAATACAGCTGGTCTGAGCTTCCAAGATAGTATTTTTAAACAATGCCCATGCTTGATGCAAATCTTTAACCTTTGCAGCTGCTCCTTTTAGTTTTTCTTAACAATTTTCCTCATTTTATCATAGTCTTCCTTCTGAAAGGTATATACTGTGCATTTCCTTGCCATCCTCCCTCCATTTATTAAATCAAATGCAATCATGCTATGATCACTATTGCCAAGTGGCCCCAACATCCTTATCTCTTGCACCAGATCCTGTATTCCACAAAGGACTAGATCCAAAATAGCTTCCCCTCTTGTTGTTTCATGAACCAGCTGTTACAAGAAGCAGTCATGTATTTTATCTAGAAACATTTTGTCTCCCTAGAATATCCTGCTCTGATATTGACCCAGTTGATAAAGAGGTAATTGAAATCACCCATACTGTGTTGTAACTTTTGTTAGCTTCCCTGATTTATTTTAGCAGTTCATCATCCATCTATTCATTTTGGCCAGGCCTTCCCCTTTTGACATGGAATTTCTATCCATAGAGTTTCTAAAGTGTATTTTATTTCCTGCAAAACTTTGATCCTGTGTGATTCAATGCTCTCTCTAACATAGAACGCAGCCCCTCCACCAATTTGATCTACCCTATCATTGCGATATAGTTTGTACCCAGGTATCACAGTGCCCCATTGGTTGTCCTCCTTCCACCAGGTCTCTAAGATGCTAATTATATCTAACCTTTCATTTAGTGATATATATTCTAACTTTTCCATCTTATTTTTTAGACTTCTAGCATTTGCATTCAGGCATTTTAGAGGTTGTATTTTATTCATATTTATATGGTTATCAGTTGATAGGAGTAATTTGGAATCTTTCAGCTCTGTACTTAAGGCCATCTGGGTTACTTTCATCTTTATTGGATCCTTTCTATTGGGATTTTATTTATTTAATCATGCTTAGATATTGCTTTTCACCGAATCAAAGCGGTATACATTCAGGTACGGTATATATTTCCCTTGTCCCTGAAGGGCTCACAATCTATGTTTTGACCTGAGGCAATAGTGCGTTAAGTGGCTTGCCCAAGGCCACAAGGAGCACCTGTGGGACTAGAAACCCCAGTCCTTCCGGCCTGAGGTTGCTGTCCTCCAGCAAGATTTGAACCCCCAGCCCAAGGCAACCTGCCCCAACCACTAGACTACTTCTCCTGCCTAACTGCCATCTTTTGCTAGTATCCTTTAGGGCTACCTTCTTCTGAACTATGCACTCTTGGGTGACTGTCGGCTTTCCCCATTATCTAGTTTAAAAGCTTCTCTATCTCCTGTTTAAAGGTTAATGCCAGCAGCGTGGTTCCATCACAGTTAAGAAAAGCCCTTCCCTTCCCCAGGATGCTGCCTAGTCCCTAACAAATTCAAAACCCTCTTCCTTGCACCATTGCCTCATCCATGCCTTTAGACTCTGGAGCTCTGCCTGCCTTTTGGGTCCTGCACGTGGACTGGGAAGCATTTCAGAGAATGGAATTATTGATTTCTTGCTCCTGCTGGGAATTCTGCTTGGCACTAATGAGAAGCAGACACATTGATACTGGGAGCACCTTCGTATATCTCGCACAGATTTCATTAAATCCAACCAATCAGCATGTGTACGAGCATTCTCATTATATGCGCCAACGATATGGAACTTCCTCCGAACAACTACTGATATTAAGGATTTCAGAGAATGCTTAAAAACCCACCTGTTCCACTTCCAGGATATCACATAAACAAATAATCGCATAAGATAATTGAACCAGCTCACCACAACTCCTGCTATAGCCCGCACTAAGGTCTGATATCATAGTCTAATTTCTAATATGAGAGCTCCCCTGTAAACCTCCAACATGACTTCTCACATATAAATACTTGGAAATATTTCCTAGTTATTGTAAAGTTTATGGTTACTTGTTTTGTTCATTGTTCCTTGTAATGTTAATGTGCTCCATGTAATATTAAGTGCTTTTCTCTGTAAACCGCGTTGATCCTTGGAAACACGGTATATAAGCTCTTCAAATAAATAAATAAATAAATAAATAAAGCTGAAATAACTAACTCAGTATCACATCTTTATTCCTTCTCTACATGGTCAGCATTCTGTCTTCAAATACTAACACCTTAACCTACTAGGACACACTATCATAGCTTTTTATCAGCAGTTTAACTATGCAGAAGAAATGTTCTAAGTTTCAGTTTGCCTGCATTGAAAGCAGATTTCAAATGCAGAGATTGAATCCTTCAAATTCTAACCCTATTTTGACCTTTCTTTTAGAAAAAAAAAGAGAATTTTAGTAACCTTCTGTTAGTTTTGTGGGAACATGTGAGACCACATGTGAGGGGATCTGTGCAATCTCAGAAGCACATTAACAGTGACATCTTGGAATAATTCGATAATATGAAATCCTGTTTGATGACAAAGGAAATTAACATTGTCATTTCATAGGCTCAGGAAATATAATTTGGCTCCTAATTTTTTCTTCTGAGGGCTGTGTTTTCCTAAAGGTTTCTTTGTTCTTTGTCTCTGGAGATTTGTATAGAACAAGGTCCTGGCTAAGGAAGGTCGTAGATAAGGTCCTGCCTATAACACCCTCTTGTTATAGATTCTCATTGTGACATCAGCACTTCTGTTTTCTCTCTGACATGCCACTCTACAAATGAGCAGTGTAAAGCCTTATGTATCAGCAAGTTTAAATGGCTATACAGGATTATAATGATTATGCACAAAAATCAAAATGGTAATGCCACTGAAAGGTATCAAAGAAGAACAATTTCTCTGATTTGCCAGCTCCTTTAGAGTCAGGTAAGGAAGGAGGTTCCCTATATGATAGTAGGCATTACAGTACATGTACATGTAATGTACATGGAACCAGTTTACATATATTTTGTAGAAAGCTTTAGCTAGGGCACAAATAGAGCAAAGCAGAGGGTCAACTGAATAGGCTGACTCAATCCTGGCTTTTGTTCCATTGCATGCCTGGAACTGTAGTTCCGTTTTTTATTTTTAGGAAAATCAATGGGAAGATCAGAACTACAAACCCATGCATGCAACAGTGTAAATCCAGGACTGGCTGACTCTGTTCAGCTGACCTGGGGTAAAATGGCAATCCTACAGGGCTGAAAGATTACCAAGATTCTCCAGAGTTGAATTTCC
Organism: Ichthyophis bannanicus; assembly: GCA_033557465.1. Lineage (NCBI taxonomy): Eukaryota > Metazoa > Chordata > Amphibia > Gymnophiona > Ichthyophiidae > Ichthyophis > Ichthyophis bannanicus. Next base: position 858,994,307 of record CM066035.1, read on the forward strand.
TAGGACCCAGGGCAAACTAAGACACAAGACTCTACCTCTTCAAGGATTTTCCCAAACACAATCCCAACTCATTTTAAGCAGCTCAGGCCAGATGTATTAAGCATTTTCACTATAGACAAAAAGAAGGTGATTTTATAGGGAGCCACCTATTGTTAAGCACCAACATGCCTAAATGTCAGTATTTTAGTCATTCACGTACCTAAGTGGCCACTTACACACGTAAAATGACCTCTTATAAAATACTGACTCGCATAAAAGTCCGTGTGTTGTTTGCTGTGGGTGTGCACATGGGCGGAGTTTGCACAGAGTGTAGGCAGAGCGTGTAAGTACGTGCAATGATTATGGAATACTATAATTTATGCTCGTACTTGGCTAAAGTAGGTGCAGTCATTGTGTAAGTCATTGTGCCTTAGCTTAAGGCATATTTTCTGCCACGTACACATGTATTTTATAAAGTATGTGTGTACTTGAGGCATAAAATACATGCTTAAAGCATGCGTTGGCATGACTTTATAAAACGACCCTCATAATTGGAAAGTCTTTAGTTATCTAGCCCTCAGAGTTTACACCAAAGGTTCTTAACCTAGTCCTCTGGATACACCTAGCAGTCAGGTTTTCAGGATAGCCACAATGAATATGCATGAGAGTGATTTGCATACAGTGAAGGCAGTGCATGCAAATTCTCTCATTCATATTCATTGTGGCTATCCTGAAAACCTGACTGGTTAAGTGTGTCCCAAGGGCTGGGTTGAAAACCCCTGGTCTACACAGACATTGCAGTGGCTCAGTGGAGTGCTGCCCATTGTGGCTGGGAGGGGCTGGGGATAAAAAGTTCACATCACATGGAGAAGGAATACCAGTCTTTGCACAGCAGTGTCACCTTGTGGTCAGAACTAGGGCCCTTGCTTGCAGACTTCCTTTAGAACAGTGGTTCTGAACCAGTCCTCCTTGAACCCCTAGGCCAGTCGGGTGTTCAGGATAGCCCTAATGAATATGCATGAGATATATATGCATTAGAGATATCCTGCCAACCTGACTGGTTTGTGACCCTCTAGGGCTGGATTTGGAGACCCCTGCCTTACACCTCTGTCATTTAAGATTGTGAGTGGCAAGGTGCAGATCTCCAAGACATCTAAAAGGTTAGATAGAATTTGTCACATGCCTCTTTGCTTCTCACCACCACCAAAATATTGTCTATTAGACAACTTTTTGGTGGTGGTGAGAATTGAGGAGGCATGTGACACATTCTATCTACCATTTTGATGTCTAGGACATCTGCACCTTGCCACTCACAATCTTAAATGACAGAGGTGTAAGGCAGGGGTCTCCAAATCCAGCCCTAGAGGGACACAAACCAGTCAGGTTGGCAGGATATCTCTAATGCATATATATCTCATGCATATTCATTAGGGCTATCCTGAACACCCGACTGGCCTAGGGGTTCAAGGAGGACTGGTTCAGAACCACTGCTTTAGAAGCACTGATGCTCAGTTCCCTACCTGAGGATTGTTGCTGCAATGACTGGTTTATGTGAGGAAGGAAGGAGCCATAGCTCAACAAAAGCTGATTCCAGCTGAGCTGGAAGTCTAAAAGAGCAGCAGTAAATTGTCATGCAAGAGTCTACTGTGCTTACTAGAGCCAAACCTAAGAATTGTGTATAAATCATGAAAAATCTTCAAGTAGCTGTGCATTGATATTAGTATTTGCAAAAGGGCACACAGCACTTTACAGACACACAAGAGTAGACAGTTCCTGCTCCTTCAAGATCACAATTTAGAGTTGCCAATTTACTTAGTTCCAGGAGTGGAGATTTTTAAGCCAGTCGTGGATTTCTGACAATCTCACCCTGATGCATTATGGGACCCGCAGCATTGATTTCAAAGGGTAAACATCAGGGACTACAGATACCATACTACATTGCGATGCAAATTTAAAACCAGAACTGGCAAACAATCTCACTCCTGGAACTGGGTAACTTGGCAACTCTGGTTTAATAAAGAGACAAACAAACAAGAAGCATAGACAAAACATGCTGAGAGGAGTTTCTTACAATGGGGCTGATTACAAGAAGTGAAATATCTTGAGAATCTCAGAGCTAGAATAGTGGGAAGATTTCTAACAGTGGGCAGAGTACAAATGAAGACAAGTACTGTCCTACCCAGGGCCGGATTTACCTATACGCCAACTATGCCGTGGCGTAGGGCCCACAGCTGGCAAGGGCCCACAAAAATTGAACAAATTAATAGCTTTTTTAAAATTAAATTAAATAAAAAAAAAACCCGCTGGCTGCTGCCATCAATGCAAATCTCAGCTCAGGTGGCTTACGTGAAATTCGATGACAGTCTCTATCCAGTTCTAGGGTCCCTAGCAGAACCATTTCCATTACATCACATATCAATAAGAGAGTTCTATTTGACTGCGGGCTTAACAGAGACGCGAGGGAGACACTCTCCCTTCGCGCCTCTCAAAGCCGGCACGGAGGGGCTCAGCCGGGCAGAGGGGGCCCCGCGGGACAGTTCATTTCCCATCAGCCCCTGCGGGCTTAACAGAGACGCGAGGGAGACACTCTCCCTTCGCGCCTCTCAAAGCCGGCACGGAGGGGCTCAGCCGGGCAGAGGGGGCCCCGCGGGACAGTCCATACTGCTGCGGCGGCAGTGGCAGCGGCCAGCGTTTTATTTTTTTTTTATTAAAGTTTACTTGAGCCGATGGGGGGGGGCTGGGACTGGAAATGGGTTGGGGGGTTAAGACTGGAGTTGGGCTGACACGAAGAAACCAGAAGAAAGTGGTTGGAGCAATTGCAGCTGAAAAAAAATGCACAAAAGGTAGAAAAATATCTCTTTATTTTGAATTTATTAATTGGAATATGTCAGCTCTGGTAAATGTGCATCATTAACGTCTGCACTTTGTTAAGTACAAGAGCAAATTAATGTATAGTTTTATTTCTACAGTGTTGTACATTCCAAGTTTGGCTTTTGGGATTCCCAGTTTAATTATGACGTCAGGGCCAACAGCGCGCAGCTGATCCGGCGTGCTCGTTTTTATCTTTTCTGGGGGCCCACAATTTTTGTTGGCGTAGGGCCTCACTCAAGGTAAATCCGGCCCTGGTCCTACCCAGAAATATATTATGGCAAAATGCTTCTCACCATAGCATCCAGCTGTCTGAAAAGGGGTCTGAGCAATGTTCAAGTGAGGAAAACCAGCTGTGTGCCTCCCACCAAGTTATCCAAACCTGCTCATTTCAGGAGACAGACTGGACATGACCAGCTGTCGCAGAGTTGCCAAGTTCCCCAATTCCAGGAGTGAGATTTTAAGCCAGTCCTAGATTTATGACAATCTTTCTAATGCGTTATGGGACCTGCAGCAATACAAATACCATAGTGCACTGCAATGCAAATCTAAAACCAGAACTAGCAAAAATTCTCACTCCTGGAACTGGGTAACTTGGCAACTCCGCTGTCACTGTAGGTCCTCACAACTCAGGTTTGTCACAGAATTACCAAGTTACTTGGTTCCAGGCAGGGGCAGCCCAAGGTGGGTGCGGGGCCATGTGCAGAGACTCGGTGTGGGCCTCATTTGCATAAGGGACATCATTTGCATAAATATTTGCATAATGTTACCATACACTAACTTTTAGTAAACATGCCTCTTAATGAGTGTATGGATAAAGAAAGACTAAAAGATTTGTACATTACTATAATCCAGTGCCAACCGCCAGGCACATTAGAAACTACTACAAACACTGCCCATTTAGAACCCATAGCAAACCCACCATATCCTAACAGCACTACCAGGACTCACAAAGCACCATACTCTACCTATCAAAAGGCAACACTGCAAATATTAAACCAATACATTTCAGAGAATAACAATACATGACCTACTGGGGAAAGAGAACAAGTGGCAATGTCAAATAGGAATTACATAAACAGAATACCTCAGCTCAGTTACACATGCAGAACATAGACCATCACCAAACAAGGAATCACAATTTAGAAACAGGAAGACAATAATTAAACTGGGAACCCCAAAAGCCAAACTTGGAATGTACAACAACACTGTAGAAATAAAACTATAAATTAATTTCCTCTTGTACTAAACAAAACATAGACGTTAATGATGCACATTGCCCAGAGCTGACATATTCCAGTTAATAAATTCAAAATAAAGAGATATTTTTCTACCTTTTGTGCATTTTTTTTCAGTTGCAATTGCTCCAGCCACTTTCTTCTGATTTCTTTGTGTCTTCTGCTAACTCTCCATCGTCTGCTGTCCATTTGTACTTTCTTCTCTCTTCTAGGTTTTTTCCATTCTCTCTCTACATCTGCTTTAACATACTAATCTTTCTCCTTTTGCTCTTTCCTCATTCCTATTTCATCCACTCAAATTTTACCCCTCCATCCTCAATCCCCACTTACTCTCCCAATACACGGCCAATTGTAGATTTTTCTTCCCTCCCACACAAAATATTTTTTCCCCTCTCCATTTCACTCTCCCAGCTCCATCCCATTCTAATCCCCCATAACATCAGCTCCCTTCTAGTTCCAGCCCCACCCAGCATCCGCTCCCTTCTAGTCCCTGCATCAGCCCATTTCCAGTCCTAGCCCCACCATCAGCCCATTTCCAATCCTATCCTAGCCCCACCATCAGCCCTTTTCCAATCCTATCCTAGCCCCACCATCAGCCCTTTTCCAGTCCTAGCTCCCCCATCCATTTCCAGTCCTATCCGAGTGTCTCCATCAGCTCATTTCCAATCTCAGCCCCCCATCAGTCCATTTCTAGTCCTTTCCTAGCCCCACCATCAGCCCATGTCAAATCCTAGCTCCCCTCAACTCAGCCCATTTCCAGTCCAAGCCCCCCATGAGCCTACTTCCAGTTCTAGCCCCCCCATGAGTCCATTTCAATCCAAGCCCCCACCACAGCCCATTTCCAATCTTAGCACCCCTCAACAGCCCATTTCCAGTCCTATCCTAGCCCCTCCATCAGCCCATTTCCTGTTCTAGCTCTCCCCCCCCACTCAGCTCATTTCCAGTCCTAGCTCCCTCCCTCACAGCCCATTTCCATTCCAAGCCCCCCTCCTCATCAGCTATTTGCAGTTCAAGCCCCCCTTCCACTCATCCCATTTCCACTCATCCCGGTGGGCTTAACAGAGGGAAACTCTCCCTTCGCGGCTCTGAAAGCCGTGCCGAGGAGAGTGATTGAGGGAGGGCTCTGTTGGGCAGGCGGGGGGGGGGGAGGCCCCGCGTGAGACACTTGATTCTGCCGCTGCCACAGTGGTGGTGGCGGCAGCAGCGGCAGCAAGTTTTTTTTTTCTTTTAAAGTTTCCCTGGGTTGATGGGCAGAATGTTGTTTGCGCGGGGCCCCCTGAAACGTGGTGCCCTGTGCAAACAACATTCTTGCTCAATGGACAGGCCGGCCCGGGTTCCAGAAGTAAGATTTTAAGCCATTCCTAGATTTCTGACAATCTTATCCTGATGCATTATGGGACCAGCAGAACTGATTCCAATGGGTAAAATCAGGGACTACGAATACCATACTGCATTGCAATACAAATTTAAACCCAGAACTGGCAAAAAATCTCCTGGAACTGAGTAACTTGGCAACTCTGTTGTCACAATACCTGCAGCTCAGCTTTTGTGTCCCCTTGTCTTTCCAATCTCAGAGAAACAATGCAAAGGAAGAGAATTTTTATATGAAACCAGACAATTCCATATGCAAGCTCTCAGGGTAGCAGCGCTTGTAAGTCCTATCAGTGCAGCAGCTCATTCAGGCCAATGTAGAAAGCTGGCACTAGCAGCCCCAATGCCAGGATGCACCATGTGGAGCCAGGTGCCGCCGTTTTTCAAGACAGCAGTGCAGGAGCAGGAACATGTGGACAGCATTCCTGCTCCATTGTAAAGGTACCGGAAGGGACGTGGGGGGTTTGGGGCCACTGGGCCACCAGGGTTATTTTTGGTTGGGTGGGTGGAGGGATTGGGGCTGCTGGGCCACCAGGGTTATTTTTAGTTGAGCAGGTGGGGGGATCGGGGCCGTTGGGCCACCAGGGTCATTTTTAGTTGAATGGGTGGGGGGATCGGGGCCGCTGGGCCACCAGGTATTTGCTTTCTGTAGGGGTCAGTGGCCCCCCGACAATATTTTGATGTCATCAAAATACTGTTGGGGGCACATGCTAGATGTTTAAGCCACCTCAAAACCAGGCATAGAGATATTGGCGCTAAGGCTGGTTACGAAATCTGCTATGTGCTTCTCTGCCTCGAGTGCACATCATATTAGCATGCCATTTTAATATGTGCAGCTCATTTGCCTATAAATTAAATACCATTGGCGTTATGTGTGGTCTAGCTTTTCCTTTGCTGTTTAGGTGCACGTCCGTCTCTTTTCTGCATTTGACAGTGGCGGTAATTGTGCCTAAAAGTTGCGTTATCTGCATGTAAATGCCACGCTAGTTTTCTGCATTGGCCCCATTGAATTCAAGAAAGGCCAGAACTGCCAGCCCCACCCATCCAAACAGCGCTCTTTTTCTGCACTTGTTGCAAAAGTAGCTTTGGTTCTCCTGATAAATCCCCTGTCACAGCCCTTAAAGTGCCCATGTATCTGTTCCATCTCACTCTAAAAGGTACATAGCGATAGAGATGATTTTACATGTCTCTTTCATATATATTTTCCTTCTGCAAAAGGGCTTGGGTTGTAGAAATGGACATTTCAGATATAAATAAAATTTGCTGTAGATCTTGGCCTAGATTAGGTATAGGCTAAGTGTACCAAATTCTGAAGGCGCCAAATATCAGGGCTGAAGAACGGAGCTCTCCTATTTGCTTTTGCATTGTACATTGGTACTACTACTGCTACTAATCATTTATATAGCAGTGCAAGATGTAGGCAGTGCTGTACATACAGATGTCAGACACAGTCCCCGCTCATCAGAGCTTACAATCTAATCAAGATGAAAAAACATCGCAGAACCGGGGACCAGAGTATAACAAGACACACATAAATAGTGGACAAGACAATGAGGAGCATCAGGATCCAAAAGCAGCCTCAGAGAGGAGGGTCTTCAGCCTGGACTTGAATAGGGCCAGAGAAGGAGCCCGACGCACTGACGCAGGTAGTCTGTTCCAGGCATATGGAGCAGCAAGGTGGACTGAACGAAGTCTGCAGTTGGCATTGGTGCTGCTCCAAAGGGGACCATCCTGGCCCTTTGATTCGCTCTCTGAAGATAATCTGCTCACTGGTTCTGCCTCTGGGCACCAAAATCTTCAGTTTATCCCTGCAGCAACCAGTGCCAAGCAGTACCAAAAGAATACTGCTGACACTTTTTATTAGGGATGTGCAGAGCTAAAAAAATAAAATTCAGTTTGATTTTGGATTTTTATCATTTTTCCTGATTTGTGGTGGTTTTGTCAGTTCATTGCACACATTTGTTTTTAATGCACGCTTTGTAAGTGGCATTTCAGAAAGGGCGTCCAAGTGCAGTCTGGAACACCCAGGACAGAAGATCAGAAAATGCCGAGGATATCTATGATTTGACCCGATTTTAGAAACATAGATGCCCCATTGTGGATATCCATGCCGGTGTCCATGTAGATGCCCCTATTCTGAAACCGTAGGACAGGGGCATTCATCTCAAGCAAGGTTGCACACCCAGTTCCAGGAGTGAGATTTTTTTGCCAGTTCTGGTTTTAAATTTGCCTTGCAATGCAGTATGGTATTTGTAGTCCCTGTTTTTACCTAATGAAATCAGTGCTACAGGTCCATGACACATCAGAATGAGATTGTCAGGAATCCAGAACTGGCTTAAAATCTCACTCCTGGAACTGGGTAATTTGGCAACTCGGTAGATGTTCAGCAGTGTGGCAAAACAAAAGCATGAGCTCCCATTCCCCATCAGTATTCATTGACAAACTGTGAAATAAAGGGGATATGAGTCTACCTCCTTCTCTACTACAGCTACTACTACTATTGAGCATTTATATAGCGCTACAAGGTGTACACAGCGCTGTACCTCCTTCAGATGTTTGCATGACAAAAGAAGCACTTTTTGCAAATGCCTGTTCATGCCTGGAGTGGGTATAATCTTCGATGCGGCTTGGGACGTCCAGGATGTTTCTGAAATCGGGCGGGGATATCCAAGTTCTTGGAAATGCCCCAGCCATATCTCCGCCATGCCCCTGTTCCGACTTGGATGTCGTTGATCTGGGGACGTCCACAGATCCAGCTTCTAAAATGGCTCCAGGGGTGTCTCAGTGCTTTGGATATCTCTAGGCCTGCTTTCAGGCATCCAAGGCGTGAATACGGCTTCTAAGATAACCCCCAGTATGCATGCTAGAACTTTTATACAGGAGTAAATCAATTGTACGCACGCTAATTTGTAAGTATATGTACATACAATCAATGTATGGGCGCTATAATATTTTAGCTCTCCAAATGAACCAAATTCTCAATTGATGGGCACATCCCAACTTTTTATACCTTTTATGCTTCAGCATAATGAAAGCCTTTGACATCCTTTATTTACATGCTTAAAAGAAGAATCAGTTTTATTCTGCCTTTTTCAGTGCCCTTACCCTTCTGTTACAGTAAGGGACTCATCCATTAATAATCTGGTAAAGACTCACAAAAAACACTACTCTACACAGAAAGTGTGTCCATGACAAGAAAGGTGCAATAGATAAAACAATAAAACTGTCAGTTCACATGTTGTCAGCCTGCTAAAGACACTCATAATGGTTAATTATGCTCTCCTTAAATGTAGGTGATGCATTAGGCATGAGCGCTTATATTTAGCCTCAGTCATTTCATTAAATTCAGTACTTACTGTAAAAGCAAAACCGTAAAAATAACCTCCTACAGTCACTGTGCTCTGAAACTTCTTCCGATGTGAAAAAGGAAATTAAAACAGCTCACCCAGCTAAATTTGATTTGCACATAAGTGATGTGCTGCAAGAGTTAGTGTGGAGGGATTATGAGGCAGGAGGAAAAGAGGAGGGTGCTGAGAAAACAAGAAGAGAGGGGCTCGGTACAGCAAGCTGGGAAGGAGTCGGGTTCTATTAGTTGCAAACTCCTGGGTCACTTAAGTTCTAATCTTGCTTTGCCAATGTTTCTCTTAAGTGACCTTGGGCATTGGTCAACAACTGGATTGGTGCAAATGATGGTAGGCACAAGAGGACCATGGGGCAGCAGAGTGTCCTTGGTCTCAGCTGAGGCACTATTGCGGTCCATGAACTTACATTAGAGTGTCCCCTTTTGCAACAAGTTTCCATATACTCTGGGACCAGTTCTTCCTTGAAAAAAATCACTTTATTTTTCATTGCGTCCTTGCTACAAGTCAAATAGAACTCTCTTATTGATATGTGATGTAATGGAAATGGTTCTGCTAGGGACCCTAGAACTGGATAGAGACTGTCATCGAATTTCACGTAAGCCACCTGAGCTGAGATTTGCATTGATGGCCCAGAGGTGAAAGGCTTGGTATGGCTTTGAGCATTCCCCTGAAGAGCTTGGGTTTAGTAGGACAGTAGGGCTGCATTTGGCAAATACCAGCAATATTCGTGCAGTCAAAAGCTGAAAAAGAATGATGTTAAATATATCATTAAGCTTCAGGGAGTATAAAGGGCTCTACCATAGAAACTATAGTGGAAAAGCTTTCAGTCTAGTTTAATCTGGTCTAAAGACAGAAACTCCCCTTGCTTTGGCTGGTGCGACTCATGCTAGCAATTACACAGAATTAGTATAGAAAGGAATATAATGGAAAAACAGAAAATTGTACCAGACCAAATGTAGTCCTTCATTGGCATTTATTGAACCTAGAATTTGGGATAAGCAGCATGGAATCGGTCTACCTTTAGGGAACCTGGCAGATACTGGTGACCTGGACTGATCACTGTTGGAAACAGGATACTGGGCTTGTAGACCCTTGGTCTCACCCAGTATGGCATACCTGACAAAGCCAGTTTTTTTACATGGCTGTATTAGCCAACAGGTCTATGTGAAGGTTGAAAAACTATTTAACTGTCAGAAGGGGGGGGGGGGGGACAGGTTCACATGTCGAAGAGTAGCTTGTTACAGCACTGCACACCCCCCAAATTTTTCACTTCCTTTCTAAACGCAGTCTCCACCTCCAATTTTAGATTTCCTAATTAAACTAGTACTTTCTCAATGAAACTATATTGCCTCAGTCTTTAATACTTTCAGTTTCAAATGATGATAATTAAACCACAGTCTAATTTCCTCCAAACATTTTATTTAATCTCTGCAACACTATTTCTTCATCCTCATTTACCTGACACGACAACTGAATATCACCAGTGTAAAAATGTCGTCTCATATCATCCTGAATTACCATTCTTCCCAAAGGTGCCATATATAAATTAAGTAAGAATAGGGAGAGAATTGATTCTTGTGAGATTCCATATGGCCAATTATACTCCGGGGATTCTCTCTCATTCCATCATACCAGAAGCTATCTAGACCAGGGGTTCTCAACCCAGTCCTTGGGACACACCTAGCCAGTCAGGTTTTCAGGATGATCACAATGAATATGCAATGCAGGCAGTGTATGCAAATCTGCCTCATGCATATTCATTGTGGTTATCCTGAAAACCTGACTGGCTAGGTGTGTCCAAAGGACTGGATTGAGCACCACTGGTCTAGATAAGCCACCTTAAAACTCTTCCATAAAATCCATACTCTCTTCAGGCACAGTTGATTGGCAGACCCAATTCCTTAGGTGTGGGTCCTTAATGTGAGGATCAAGTGCAGACAATGTTCACCTGCTTCCTTTAAAAATAAACTGAAAGACTTTTCTACGTAAGTGTATATTGACCTCCTTGGTGGTTCAAGAAATAGGCCCAGTGCCATCAGTGCTCCTGCCAAGTTATGTAGGAGTCCTCTAGGCATGCCGCTATCAGTAGAGGGAGGTGCTGCGATATTGCATTTTTAGTCACCAGAAGAAAGTACTACAATTAAAAGCGTAATATCGCAGTACCTCCCCCCAGTACCGTACCTAGACACGAGCGAGTGGTGCAGCCGCAGAGTGCACAAAGGCTTAGGGGGCACATTTCGGCTGCCTGCTGTTGCCCTGCTGCTCCTACTTTTTGCTCTCTCAGCGGCGGCAGAGCAACAGCAGGCAGCCGAAATGCACCCCCTAAGCCTTTTTGCGGGTCTTTCAGAAAGTCTGATCAGATCTGCTGCTGCTGCTGGCGACTAGCACATTGGGCGTGCCCTCCCCCCATACATCCGTCCAGCCGCTGCCTGCTCTTGCTCTGCTGCCGGTGCCACCATGGAGAAAACAGGAGGGCGGCAGCAGCACGGCAGGACCAGGCAGCGGCTGGACGGAGGTATGGGGAGGAGGGGGGCCACTCGCCCAATGTGCAAGTCGCACAGGGCGTGATTCTGGCTCGGTACGGCCCTACCTCCCCCTACCAGCAGCAGTGCAGCCAGAGATTGGTGGGAATATTGACACTTCGTCTGCTTCCATGACTAAAAACGTAATATTGCAGCACCTCCTCCTCCTAGAAACAATGCAGCCAGAGGAATCCTGCACAGCTTGGCTGGAACATTGAGTGTCATTGAGTTTTATTTATTTATTTATTTATTTTATTTAAATATTTTTATACCGCACTTTTTGGTATCAGCACGGTTTACAGGTAACATTAAATTTGTCAATGCCAGCTGAACATACATTGAACATTACATCGACCAGGTATTACATCTTGGGTTTAAACAGGGGTAACTATATACAGCTATTTACAAACTGGGCATTTAAGTCGCAGTTATGCTTTATGTAGTTTCAAATGTGGACTGCAGTTATGCTTTATGTGGATCAATGTGGCACAAATTAACATGGGGTGATCTGAGAATTATTTACAAGTTGAGTCATTACTTCTGGGGTGGGAGGGTGTGCTGTACTGTGTCATGTCACAGACACAGTGGATCTGTTTACAGCAACAAGAAAATATCAAAATAAATTAAACCATCAAATTTCTCAACAAATAGGGGTGTCCTACATGGAGTGGTAGGTTCACCCCTGGGCAAAGACATGGGGAGGGGTGGCCTGCACGGAGCGGCAGGTATACCTACTCTTGACATTGGGCTGGGCAGACTAGATGGACCATACTGGTCTTTATCTGCCATCATTTACTATGTTACTACGTCGTCGGTGTGGGAGTAATGTTGAAGGAAAAGGTGGTGCTTTAGGGTCTTCCTGAATTGAGCGAGGTCAGTAATTGCCCTGATCATGGTTGGGAGGGCATTCCAGCATGTCGGTGCGTAGAACACAAAGGCTCTGTTTTTTGTTGTAAGGGAGCATTTTGTTATTGTGTTGGGGGATTGTGAGTGTGTTAGCTGCAAATGATCTTCTTGATCTGTTTTGAGGAGTGGGGTGAACAAGGTCCATGAGGGAGGAGGAGGATAGTTTATGAAGGGCCTTAAAGGTCAGCAGAAGTACCTTGAAGGTGAGCCTGCTGTGGATAGGAAGCTAGTGGAGGTGTTGTAGGATAGGCGTTATGTGATCTCTTCTGGAGGCTCCATGCAAGAAGCGGGCAGCGGCACTCATTGCCAGTTGTAGTGGGTTCAGCGTACTTTTCGGGAGACCATGCAGAATGACATTGGCATAGTCAAAGTGGGGGATTACGAGCGCTTGAAAGATAGTCCGGAAGTCGTCAGGTTCCAGTAACGGTCGTAAGTGGCTAATTGTTCGTATTTTATGATAAATTGCCTTGATGGTATTGCTTATGTGTGCTTTCATGTTGAACTGTTGGTCTAGGGTGATGTCCAAGTAGCAGATGGTGGTTCTACTTGGGAGTTCTGCGTCTCTTACCCTAATCGAGGCGGGAGGGGTAAAGGATTGGTTCCTTGTGATGAATAGGACGTCTGTCTTGTTGAAGTTGATTTTGAGGCTTTGTGTGTGGAGCCAGTCTGTCACAGCATCGAAGCAACTCGTTAGTGGTGAGAGGTCAGGCTGTTCAGTAAGGAATGGTGTGAATAGCAGTACATCATCGGCATACACCAGGCAGGAGATATTAAAGGACCAGATGATTGAGCAGATGGGCTGCACGTAGATGTTGAAAAGGAGTGCCGAAAGTGAGGAGCCTTGGGGGACACCTTGCTTTTGTTGAAATGGTTCAGATGTCATGGAGTCAGATCATACATGTTGCCATCTGTCAGAAAGGTAAGACCTGCACCAATTCAAAGCTGCATCATGGATTCCCTTCTTTCTAGGCGTGTAAGGAGCTGTTCATGGTTGACAGAGTCGAATGATATGTAAATATTACATATCGTTGAAATTTGACTTTGTTATTTTTAATTTTTCGATATTGTGAATAATACCAGTGAGGCAGGAATTAAGTGCTGAAACATGGCAATATAGGGTTCTCTGATAATAATTCTAATATATATTTATGAATATTTTTTTATTCATTTTTAATTAGGGATATATAAATAAATATATTTTGAAATTGAGTTGTTTTATAAGAAAATAAAAGATAAGATATGCCATACTGGGTCAGACCAAGGTCCATCAAGCCCAATATCCTGTTTCCAACAGTGGCCAATCGAGGTCACAAGTACCTAGCAGTTTCCCCAAAAGACACAGGTTCCACAATGCATGTATTGGGGCAAGCAGGGGATATTCCGGGTCCCCTTTAATAATGGTTTATGGACCTTTCCTTCAGGAACTTGTACAAACCTTTTTTAAACCCCGCTTCACTAACAGCTTTTACTACATCCTCCGGTAATGAATTCCACAGTTTGATTACTCGTTGAGTGAAAATATATTTTTTATTAGTCTTAAATAGGTTACACTGTAGCTTCATTGCATGTCCCCTAGTTTTTCTATATTTTGATGGCATAAACAATCAATCTTTGTTAATCTGTTCCACTCCATTCATTAATTTATAGACCTCTATCATATCACCCCTCAGCCGTCTCTTTTCCATGTTGAAGAGCCTAACCATAGGAGTATCCTTCCATCCCCTTTACCATTTTGATGGCTCTTCTCTGTACCTTTTCTAATAATGCTATATCCTTTTTAAGAAACGGTGACCAAAATTGCACACAATATTCATTCATGGTGTGGTTGCACCATGGAGCAATACAGAGGCATTATAATATCCTTTGTTTTATTCTCCATTCCTTTCCTTATGATTTCTAGCGCGTTCTTGACTGCTGCTGCACACTGGGTGAAGGGTTTCAACATGTTATTCACAATGACGCCTAAATCTTTTTTCTTGGGTGGTGGCTCCTAATGTGAAACCTTGCATCGTGCAACTATAGTTTGGGTTGTTCTTTCCTAGGTGCATAACTTTACACTTGTCCACATTAAATTTCATCTGTTATTTGGATGCCCAGTCTTTCAATTTATCAAGGTCCTCTTGCAATTTTTCACAATCCTCATGGGTTTTAACAACTTTGTATAATTTTGTGTCTTCTGCAAATTTGATTACCTCACTTGTTATTTCCATTTCCAGGTCATTTACGAATGTTAAAAAGCAGCGGACCCAGCACAGATCCTTGGGTACTCCACTCCACTATTCACCTTTCTCCATTGGAAAAATTGGCCATTTAGCCCTACCCTCTGCTTTTTATCTTTTAACCAGTTTCTGATCCACAATAGTACATTGCCTCATATCCCATGACTTTTTAAATTCGCCAAGAGTCTCTCATGAGGGACCTTGTCAAAGGCTTTCTGAAAATCCAGATACACTATTATCAACCGACTCACTTTTGTCTACCTGTTTATTCACACATTCAAAAAACATAACAGATTAGTAAGAGAAGACCTTTCTTGGCTAAAGCCATGTTGGCTGTCTCCAATTAAGCCATTTCTATCTACATGTTCATTTATTTTGTTCTTTGTAATGGTTTCTACCATTTTTCCCGTTACTGACATCAGACTCACCGGTCTGTAGTTTCCCGGTTCACCCCTGGAACCCTTTTTAAAAATTGGCATTACATTGGCCATCCTCCAGTCTTCAGGTATTAAAGATGATTTTTATGATTTTTGTATTATTTTGTTTTATTCTAAATCTGTCATTGTTTTATATCATTATTTCTTACCATATCTTTATTCTTTCAGTCATAAAATTACCCCTAAGTGTATTATGCTTCAGAAAGTGCTTGGTTTGCATATGACAATTGATGCCTTTGTGAAGTCTGCATTGTCAAGGCAGCAGACTCTACCGAATCAGTCACATTTGGTTGGCCATTTTGGTCCCTTTGTAATCCCACAAGCTAGCACTTTGAAACATTTGTTAGCATAATAAAACTATTATCATGACGCAGGACAGCATTAAATGATGTATAAAACCCATTTAGCATTTAATAAGATGATTAGGGCAACCAGGTATAATTATTTTTTATGCCTCAATGGCAACAGCTCAATGCTTCTCTAGGGAACTATTTTGCATAGTTAATAATATTCTGTGCAAAATGTGAGGCTGTTTCAGCTACTTACTGTCATCAGTTCACAAAACGTTTTTTAGACAAGATAGTGACTATTCTCAAGGTTTAGATAGGAACCTCAAGATTTGAACTACCCCATTGGCAGTGTGCATGAGCAGCTTAATGATTAAAGAAGTGGGCTGTGACCCTGGATAGCTACGGCCACATCCCACTACCATCGGTGTAGTTTGCCTTCTTACTTTGGGGGATGGGGGGAAAGGGTAAGGAAGTCATACTGATGGTGGGAGCAGGGGTACCTGATCACCATTAGTGCCTGTAACATTGTGGGAGGGGGTACCTCTCCCCCATACCTCCTCCCAAACTATGCCCATGTCCACTTCTGCTCCTTGTAATCTTAGGCAAGTCAACTAACCCTCCTTAGCTTTAGGCCCAAACTTAGATTGTAAGCTCTATGAGGGCAAGAAACATATCTATTGTACCCAAATGTAACTCACTTTGAACTTCTGAGAAAGGCATGAGCCAAATCCAATGTGATTACCCTATTCCTTTTGGGAGATAAACTATGCTTAAGGGGTAATTTTATATGAGAGTGCATAGAGGCCTAACTGGGGATTATTGTAGTCGTTAACACATGTATGAGGCTACATAAGCAGTTTAATGGCCACTTATAAAATTCCGACCAGTGTAAAAGTGTATGCTTTGTTTGATGGCACATATGGTACCTTGCGATGGGCGTGTGCATACGTAGTCTTTGGGCGACGCACATAAACACGCATGTAGATTATAAAATACTGTAATTTACATGTGTTCTTGCAAATATCTAGGCATGGGTATTTACATCAGCTCTAGGGCTGTTCTAAATGTCCATGGCGTAACTTAAGGTGCGATTTCTGCCACTTCGGCTAATATTTTATAAAGACCAATAGGCACCGACTTATTTTTATAACATAGGCACCTTCTAAGGTGCGTTAACTAGGCTCCCTCCTTATAAAATTATCCTCCTTAAGTAATACAATCCACTACCGTTCTCTTGACCCATGTCCATCTTGGCTAATAAAATCATCTAAATGGCGCTTATTAAAGTAAATTAGGCAGTTTGTTACTTAACATTAGATGCAGGGTCTATGCCTGATTTATTCAAGAAAACAGTCATTTGTCTTATTTATTTATTTTATTTATTTATTTAACACTCATTTATATACCGCAACTTCCAAAGTTCAGTTGCGGTGTACAATTAACAACAATTAACAAAGCGCAGTTTGTTTTACATAGAACATCTTAAAAATTTTACATTGAACATCATAAGTTAAACAGAGCAATGAGTAATAAACTAAACAGTATATTTAAGCTAGAGCATTGTGAGTAACAATTAACTAACAAATGTAATGTCTAAAAACAGCATAAGACAGTACATAACATATGCAACTATATACATGTGGAGGTATTTGGGTATAAGAGCTTGGATCATCGTTTCGTATAAGCTATATGTATTGTCCATTTAGAAGGTGGGTATGTACTTGAATGTGGTCGGGCACCTGTTTATCCTTTATCTAAGTTGAGTGCTAGGTTTTCCATGGTATTATAGTGTTTAGTGAATAGATATGTTTTTAATTTTTTACGGAATTCCACGAT
Organism: Ichthyophis bannanicus; assembly: GCA_033557465.1. NCBI lineage: Eukaryota > Metazoa > Chordata > Amphibia > Gymnophiona > Ichthyophiidae > Ichthyophis > Ichthyophis bannanicus. The sequence goes on from CM066035.1 coordinate 859,011,335, forward strand.
CTCTGTTAGTGATCGTAGATCCTCTGGTAGAGAATTCCAAATGGTTGGAGCTATGTGAGAAAAGGCTCTATTGTTAATTTATGTGCTTTTATGAAGTCTTTTGGGATCTTTAGTTTATTTAATTGTCCTTTTCTGTGAGTAGGCTTAGATGGTTCTTTGCATATTAGATTACATAGAGTAGTCGGAGCCAAATCATTTAAGGCTTTGAATGATGTTATTATTGTTTTGTATATTATCCTGCTTTGTATTGGTAACCAGTGAAGGGATGCTAGTATTGGCGTTATGTGTTGGAGTGAGTTTATTTTTAATATAATTCTAGCTGTTGCATTTTGAGCTAGTTGAATTCTTTTAATGTTTTGTTTTGAAATGCCCATTAGTATTAAGTTGGCGAAATCAAAGTGAGGGGTTATGGTAGCCTGTATTATATTAATAAAATCTTGTATAAATACTAGAGGGCATAGTTGTTTGAGGATTTTAAGTTTGAAATAAATTTTCTTTATAGTATTTTTAATGTGGGTTTCCATTGTAAGATGTGTATCTAAGATAACACCTAGATATCTTATTTCGTTTTTTACTTTAATTTCTTGGTCTTGTAGTATTATGTGAGTTGGAGGGATAAATGATTGATTTTTTGTTACGATTAGGACTTCTGTTTTAGTATGATTTATGTGGAGATTTTGAGTTTTTAGCCATATTGTGATTTCGTTATAGCAGTCTGATAGGAGTTGTAACGGTAGGTTAGGGATCTAACGGTAGGTAGGGATCTAGGTCTTATGCTTAAAAACCTTCACTCTTGATCCTAATGACCACGAAAACTACAGACCAATGTCAGATATCTTTTTTAATATTTGGGTGAAAGTGAATGCAGAACAGTCTCTCAGTTATTGCTTGAAGGAAGTTGTAAACTGGATAAAAACCAGTAAACTGAAACTGATCCCAAAGAAGACAGAAGTCTTATGCATGAGTAAATTGCAGGTTTCCGATCAGGAAATATGCTGAAAACTTCATGGGAATGCACTCCCAGTCAATAACTAAGGGCATGATTTTGGAGTGACTCTGGACTCTGCTTTAACTATGGATGCATACATTTCAGTCTCTAAAACTATGCTTATTTTCACTGAAGGCAGATCCAGCAACTGCAGCCATTCCTTGAATAATTTGCATTAGTCATGTTTCATTGCCATTCATCTGGACTATTGTAATTCCCTGTGTGTTGACTTCCACAAAGAAAAGCATTACCTTGTCTTACTGTGTAAATGCAAATGCAATGTGTGCCTTTGAGTCAGTCCTGACTCCTGGTGACCTAGAAGCTCCTGGGTTTTCTTGGCAGTGTCACTGGAAGTAGTTTGCCAGGCCTTTCTTCTGAGGCAATGGAGGGTTAAGTGACTTGCCCAAGGCCACAAGGCGTGCTAGTGGGAATTGAACCTTGGTTGCTTGGTTACCAAGTCAGTGTGCTAACCACTAGGCTACTCCTCCACTCCCATATGTAAATATCTTATTGTAATATAGTTTTAATACCATAATCAGCTGAACATACTCCATGACTTAGTTCAATGTAATCTAGTTCTCATCACAGTTTAATGTAACAGTTTTTGTTATTTGTAAATCGCCCCTGATCTCTGGAAAGGGCGGTATATAAGAGCACACAAATAAATAAATAAAAACTTCAGTGAGTACGCACTGCTGCAGCTTGGTTACCAGTTGATGCCATGCCAAACACTTTATTCATATCATCCTTTTCTTGAAGGACTTACACTGGTTGCCAATTGACTCTCATGTAAAACAGACATTCTCAATTTTAGTTTTTAAAGTGTTTCATGGATTGAGATCAATCCTATGTATGCTTTACACCCTACTAGAGAGGCTCTTTTAATGGTTCTGTTCACCATCAGGAGGTGAGACCTAGTGGTCAGTGAAAAGCTCTAAGAACCAGGGTGTGAATCCTGCTTTCACTACTGATAAGCTTTGTGGCTTTCAGCAAGTCACTTTTTCTCCCATTGTGCCTGAATCCTAATAAAGCTGAAAACTGTCTTGAGCCTTCTTGCTGTGGAACCTTCAAGTCTATTACAGGCTGTGCTCTTAGCTTCTGGCTAGAGTCTGACTTTTTTAAGTGCCTGTATATATTATTTGTTTATTTATCTTATCACTGCTAGAGTGCCTTACTTTTCAGTATTTTTGTTTGTGATCTTGTTCACTCTCCCTCTCCGTTTTCAGCTGTGTGTGTCTCTCTCTCCTCTTCCTTATTATCCCACCCTCCCTCCTCACAGCCTACCTGCCCCCTGGCTTATAATCTCTTCTAGCCGCCCTGTACTCATTACCATGATCACTCACAGGTGGACCTTATCCCCTGCAAGTTCTACCACCTATCCTTTTATTTCTTCTGACTTCTGTGCTCTTCTCCATCTCTCTCTATGGCTCCTTCTCTTCCTATTGCTCATACTCCCTAATTGTCTCCCCTCCTATCAACACCGTCAAACCCCTTCCCCCTTATCTCCCCTTTACCATCCTCACTGTCCCCACCATCTTGTCATCTACCCTGTCATCAGCTCTTGAGCTTCACCACTTTCTCCCTCTCATTCAGCCATCTCCTCTCTCTCTGAAACAACCTTCCCCTTGTTACTGCCGTGCTGTCTCCTCTCTGCCCCACTCTCTTCTACTCCTTCTCCTTCTCTCTTTTGGAGATATCAACCCCAACCCTGGGCCCCATAGACTTTTGTCACACTCCCAGAACAGATCCTCATGCAACAGCTAAATTCTTACTCATCTCCCTCTCGTCTCCCCCTCTTCTCATGTGCCTTGTGGAACGCACACTCCATCTCTAATAAACTTGCCTCTACTCATGATCTCTTTATCTCTAATGCTCTTCATCTTCTTGCTCTAACTGAGACCTGGCTCCTCCCAGAGGACTCAGCTTCAGTCGCTGCTGTCTGTCATAGTGGCTCTCAATTCTTCCACAAGCCTTATCTCACTGGCCGTGGCGGTGGTATTGGGCTTCTACTCTCTCCTTGTCAGTTTCAACCCCTCCTTCTGCCTCAGTCTCACTTCTTTCCCTCCCTTGAAGTCACTCTATCCAGCTTTTTACTCCACTACCTCTCCAATTAGCTGTTATTTATTGACCCCCTGACAAATCCACCTCTACCTTTCTCTCTGACTTTGACTCATGGCTTTCCTTCTTTCTGGATTCATCTTTCCCCTCTCTTAGTCTTAGGGATTTTAACATTCATGTTGATAACCCCTCTGACCCTTATGCTTTAAAGCTTCTCTTCCTTACCTCATCATTCAACCTCCAGCTTTACTGTACTGCCCCTACTCACCAGCAAGGCCACTGCTCAACCTTGTATTCTTCTCTAATTGCTTACCCTCAAACTTCTGTACCTCACTTCTTCCCTTATCGGACCATCACCTGCTAAGCTTCACTCTTCATCACCTGTCACCTCAACCTCGCACTGTCTCCTCCAACTTCTTCAGAAATCTTCATGCTATTGACCCATTGGCTCTCTCCTCCACTGCCTCCTCATCTCTTTCCTCCATTAGGTCATCTGAGTCAGTAGCTTCCTATAACACTGCACTCTCCTTTGCTCTGGATGCTCTTGCTCCGCCCATGCCAGGTCCTGTGAGGCATACTGTACCTTAACCCTGGCTGTCTTCCACTACCTTCTATCTACCTTCCTGTGCCTACTCAGCTGAGTGTGCTTGACTCAAATCCTGCACCCTTGCAGACTATCTACCCTACAAATTAATGTCTCTTTCCAGTCAGCCATAGCACTCGCCAAACAAGACTATTATGTCCATCTGACTAACTCTCTTGCTTCTGACCCTCACTGTCTTTTTACAACTCTCAACCCTCTCCTCAAGGTGCCTCCAGCTCCGACTTCTCCCTCTGTTTCTGCCCAAACCTTGGCTGGCTACTTCCATGACAAAATCTACAAGATCACACTTCAATTCCCTACGAGGTCAGCTACTTCCCCTTCTCCCCCTCTTTACTCCCAACTTTACCCCTACCTCTGCTACTCTTTCTTTCATTTCTATGATCTTTGAGGAGGAAACAACTCACCTTCTTTCCTCATCCAAACTCACTACCTGCTCCTCTGATCCTATTCCCACATCTCCTTAGATCCATCTTCTCCACTGTAGTCCCTTTCATCTCTCTTATTCTCAACCTATCACTCTCCACTGCAACTTTCAAGCATACTGTGTTATTGCTGTCCTCAAGAAACCCTCACTGGACCCTACTTGTCCTTTTAACTATTGACCCATCTCCCTCCTCCCCTTCATTTCTAAACTACTTGAACATGCAGTTCACCACGCCTCAACTTTCTCTCTTCTCAAGCCCTTCTGGATCCTCTACAATCTGGCTTTTGTCCTTTAAATTCTACCGAAATGGCTCTTGCCAAGGTCTCCAGTGACCCGTTCCTGGCAAAATCCAAGGGCCTTTACTCAATCCTCATCCTTCTTGACCTTTCTACTGCTTTTGACACTGTTGACCGCAACCTTCTCCTTGATACCTTGTCCTTGCTTGTTTTTAAGGGCTCTGTACTATCCTGGTTCTCTTCTTATCTCTCCCATCACTCCTTCAGTGTTTCTTCTGCTGAATCCTTCTCTACTGCTCTCAGTTGGTGAGCCACAAGGGTCTGTCTTGGGTCCACTTCTTTTTTCTTTCTATACCCAGTCCCTTGGTGCACTGATCTCTTCCCATGGCTTTCACTACCATCTTTACACTGATGATTCCCAGATCTACCTCTCTACACCTGAAATCTCTCCCGCAATCCAGGCCCGGTCTCTGCCTGCTTTTCTGACATTGCTGCTTGGATGTCTCACCGCCGCTTGAAAATGAACATGGCCAAAACTGAACCTTTTATTTTCCCCCTAAAACCTCCCCTCCCATTCCTTCTTTCTCAGTCTCTGTGGATAACTTTCTACTTCTCTCTGTTTCCTTAGCTGACAACCTTGGGGTCATCTTCGACTCCTTTCTTTCTCCTTCTCCACATACTTCCAACTGATAGCTAAAATCTGTTGTTTCTTTCTCTACAACATCACCAAAATTCGCCCATTCCTTTCTGAACATACTATTAAGACATTTATCCACTCTCTAGTCACCTCCCATCTTGACTATTGTAACTTACTCGTTGCTGGTCTCACTCTGAATCATCTCTCTACCCTTCAATCTGTTCAACACTCTGCTGCATGGCTAATCTTCCACCATCCTCATCATGCTCATATTACCCCACTTCTCAAGTCATTTCATTAGTTCCCAATCCATTTCCACATTCATTTCAAACTTTTCCTGCTGACCTATAAGTGCATTCACTTTGCAGCTCCTCACTACCTTTCCTCTCTTATCTCTCCCTACACCCCTCCTCAGGAATTCCGCTCTTCTGACAAATTGCTTCTATCTGTGCCCTTCTCATCTATTGCTAACTCTAGACTTTGCTGCTTTCACCTTGCTGCTCCTTATGCCTGGAATAAACTACCCGAGTCTGTATGTCAGGCTTCATCTCTGGTCCTTTTCTAATCCAGGCTGAAAACCCACCTCTTCACTGACGCTTTTGGATCTTGATTCGCTTAATCTCCTTTGTGTTTCCTTACTATTCCTCCTAGATGTATTTTATATCTACAGCTGCTGTGTTGACTAGATTGTAAGCTCTGATGAGCAGGGACTGTCTTTTACATGTGTCTATGCAGCACTGCGTACATTTTGTAGCGCTATACAATTGTTTAGTAGTAGTAAAATTTACAGCATGTTTTTGAAGGATACAAATAGTTTTTTTAAGTGAGTGCCACCTTCCTCTTTGAAACAGGCTTTTCTTGAATAGGTTGTTCTTGGATCTGCCCGTTTAAATGACCACTGCATGATGTCTTTCTCTAACAATCTCTCTCTTTGCATGATGTGTCCAAAGTATGAATGTCGAAGTCTTGTCATCTGAGCTTCTAAGGAAAGCTTAGGTTTGATCTCCTCTAGTACCGACTGGTTTGTTCTTCAGGCAGTCCATGGTATACACAGTATTCATTGCCAGCACCATAATTCAAAAGAATTGATTTTCTTTCTCTCTATCTTTTTCACTATCCAACCTTTGTATCCATATAAAGTTATTGAAAATACCATGGCTTGAACAAGTCGAATCTTTGTATGCAGAGAGATATCTGTGCTCTTGAGAACCTTGTCTAGGTCCTTCATAGCCATTCTGCCATGAGCAATGCATCATCGGCTTTATTGATAGTTGATCCAAGTAATTTAAAGTTGTCAATTATTTCAATTTCTTCTTCATCTTCTTTATCTTTTTTACGTTAAGGACTATATTCCTTGATCTTGAAAAGCAAATGTTTCAAATCATCTTCACTTTCAGCCAGTAATGTGGTATCATCAGAATAGTGAAGGCTGATGAGTCTTCCACAAGTCTTCACATCTCAGTTGTCTTCATACAGTCCTGCTTCTCTGATGATTTGTTCTGCATATAAATTAAACAGGTCGGGAGAAAGTATGCAGCCTTGTCGTACACCTTTGCTAATTTTAAACCATTCTGATTCTCCTTGTTCTGTTCGAACTGTTGCTTCTTAGATAATGTAAAGGTGTGCAAGAGAACTATCAGGTGTTCTGGTATACCCATGCTTCTTAATGTGGCCCAGAGTTTCTCATGGTTTACACGGTCAAAAGCCTTGCTATAGTCAATAAACCACATATAGATATCTTTTTGGTATTTTTTTGTCTTTTCAAGGATCCATCTCACATCCGCAATGATGTCTCTCGTTCCTCGCCCTTTCTTGAACCCTGCTTGCATTTCAGGCAGTTCTCGTTCCAGGTATGGTTGAAGTCTCTGCTGAATAATCTTGAGTAGAATTTTACTGGCGTGTGGGATCAGAGTGATTGTGCGATAATTTCAACAGTAAGTTGCGTCACCTTTCTTTAGTAGTGGTATAAACACAGATCTTTTCCAGTCTTGGCCCTGATAATGTCTTCCAAATTTCCTGGCAGAGCTGCATCCGATTGCTGTAATACTTCAATGGGAATGTCATCGATGCCCAGTGCTTTGTTCTTTGATAAGACTTTCAATGCTGCTCCGACTTCTTCTTTCATCAACAATGGTTCATGCAATTGGTGCAACTTTTTTTTTAAATTCTCCTGCAAATATTTGGTTACTGCAGGGAAGGCTTCATATCTGTTTTACGAGCCCCTTCAATTGGAAGAATTTTTTAAATCTGGTTGATTGTCTTAGTTATTGGGGTCCATGTAAGTTTGGTTAGCTAGTAAGATTGGGATTTAATATCGGGTAGTATCTTGTTATGATTGTTATAATTAGTGTTTTTCTTGATCTGGGTTTCACTCTCCCATGATGTGGGCTTGTACTTTTTCTTTATATATAGTTTGCTTGTTTCTTTATTACTTTGTAATATGGATTAGAGAATTGGAAAAATAAAAAAAATGGCCACTGCATTTTGCTCATGCCTTTTTTAGTAGTAGCTGAAGACAGATGCCTTCAGGAAGTTACATTCACGTGCAGTTGGTATTTCCTTGTCCATGAAAGGCTACCTATAATCTAAGAGTCTGCTTTTCAAGAGGGCCAATAATTAAATGCCATGGCACTTAAATTTCAGTGTGCTAGTCACAGTATTGGTATTGTAGTTGCCACTGAATATCCAGGTTGAGTGCTGCTATCTGGTTAAGTCCCAGCCTTATTTGGATAGCAGCAGTTCTCAGCTGCCACTCATCTGGATAACATCTTAGGCTTAAGTTATCCAGAGAAGTATTGGATGAAAATCACACTATCCAGATAGTGCAACTTGACCAAGATTGCACGGGGTGCCAATGGAATTTGAAAACAATTTCCCAGGTTCTTAGATAACTATGCTAACCTTTAGTTTATTCCTCCACTCTCAGTCCCTGCTAGGAAAACTGACTGTGCAGTTCCATGTGTTGAAAAAGAAGTTTCTATCTGATTTTATCCTTTGTTCGATACATTCCGTTATCTTGGGGTAATCCTAGACTCCTGTCTTACCTTTCAGGAACATCTCTCCTCTCTCATTCGTCACTCTTTCCTCTCTCTTCACCATATCCATGCCATTCGCCCTTTTCTGTCCCCTTATCTCTTACTACCCTTCTCTTCACTGGTTATGGCCAAACTGGATTATTGTAGTATTGTACTTCTTGGTCTTCCTCAATACCAGATCTATTGCTTGCAACTTGTATAGAATGCCGCTGCCCTTATTGTCACACATGCCACCTGGTTCGAGCACATCACCCCTCTTCTGATTCACCTTCACTGGCTTTCCCTCAGGTATCATTCTCAATACAAACTTCTGACTCTCGTCCATAAGGCTCTTCACACTGGTACTCCCACATATCTTTGTGATGACTTGCACCTTCACGCTCCCCACCATGTTCTCCATACAGTGGATGCCAACCACCTTCACTTACCCTCTGCTTCACATGCCCGGTTATAGTCCACTCGCTCCTCAGCCTTGTACTTTCTTGGACCTGCCCTCTGGAATTCCTTACCTCCTGACCTCTGCCTTGAACTTGCCTACCCGAAATTCAAAACTAAGCTCAAAACACATCTGTTCCACATTGCTTTTGACCTTCCACAATGCAACTCCTAGCCCCCCTCCTGCTCTGTTCTACCCCTTCTGCCCTCTGTATGAGTGCGTACCTTTCCTGTCTTGACAATGGCATTCCTTTCTCCTTTCCACTCCTTTGTATTTTTTATTTACAGCGCCCTGCTGCCTTTCGAAGGTACGGTATATCAAGCAAAATAACATAAACATAAATATAAGTTTGTGTCCTCAGTCCTCAGTATGGAATTTGCATTGGATACAGTGCAGAAACACTGATGACACCTACTATAAATATGTTCAGATGTATGATACATAGACTAGATGCAAACCTTTCTTTCCTCTTAGATTTTCGGGATCTTACAGCAGCTTTGTATACCATCTTGCACACTATGTTGCACTTTCTTGTGTGGTGGGTCCAAAGGCATTAGCGTTGTTTGTTGAATTTTATGAATGCAGTAGAGTGGAAACCAATGTGTACAGGAATCCCTCAGGGATTGGCCTTGTCGCTCATGTTATTCAATGCTGTATTTGCATCCTTTGTGTGATATCTTTAGGTGGCATAAGTTACCACATTTATGTGGATGACATCTTAATTTCTGTCCCCTTTGTTAATGACCTAAAGGAGGCCTTGATCAATTTGGATAGTTGTTTGATGTAAGCGGCTCTCATCCAAGAACTTGGTTCTAAACTATAAGAAGTCTGAAGCTTAAATCATTTGTGACACCAGCTTTTCTGTTTCTGTTGTCTTCTTTTAATGATTGACCTGTTTATTAAATGTAACAACAGAAGAGTAAAATATGCACTTAACTCAGAAGCATATCTCACAGTAAATCTTCAATCGAGTACTTTTTTTATTTTCCTTCCCCCCCCAGCATCCTAACCAACTCACCTAGTAATACCATCCCACCATCTTCTTCTCCCCCCTTATCATTATGATGAAACGTCTTTTTATCAAACTATCACCCGAAAGATTAGGGGACGCATAATGAAGCTACAATGTAGCACATTTAAGACTAATCGAAGAAAATATTATTTTCACTCAATGCGCAATCAAACTCTGGAATTCATTATCAGAGGAGGTAGTAAAAGCTCTTAGTGTAGCTGGATTTAAAAGAGCTTTGAACATGTTCCTGAAGGAAAAGTCCATAATCCATTATTAAAGAGGAATGGGGAAATCCACTGTTTACTCATTGGACAAGCAGCATGGAATCTATCTACCTTATGGGAACCTAAAAGGTACTTGTGACCTGGATTGGCCACTGTTGGAAACAAGATACTGGGCTTGATGGACCCTTGGTCTGACCCAGTATGGCATATCTTATGTTCTTATGATAGAACACAGCAGGTAGAAATCAGAGACAACTGTTGATCTTCTTGAGGTTCAGAATGTGACCTTGCCTCTCCATGGCAGCAGAGAGGCTACCCGAATGGAGGTGGCACTTCTTTACTATGTCTCTGAAGGTCTCCTCTATATAGCTCTCTGTCTGCCGCAGTTCCTCAAAGTCTGCTACTCTAGCCTCCAGAGATCAGACTCGTTCCCTAAGAGCAAGGACTCTTTGCACCTAATGCACACATAAGACCTATCACCAACTGGGAGATAATCATACAATGTGACACTCATTGCAAAAGAATGGATAGCCCCCATCTTGCTGCTGGACTGCTGTCTGTATTTTAGTATAATGATTTGTTTAGCTATTTATAGGTGCTAGGGAAGCAAGGATACTTGAACCAATAGATATATGTATGTACTTTATGGGACTTTGTTTAATGTTTACCTTAAGATGAACTGCAAGGACCTAGAAATAGTTTATTCCTAAGGCCTAATGACTTACTGATGAAGATAACAAGTTAAACCTAAAAGTGAAAAATTTCCTCCTTAAGTGGCTTAAGAGACTAGAAATCAAAGTTTGTGTCTGGGGTGGGTGGGAGCTGGTGGTGGGGGGAATAGAGAGTTTGATTTTAAATTTAACTGAATTTTAAATAGACACAGATTTTGTCACCTTAACCCAAAGAATTCCACTTTTCCCAAGATTCTGAGAATTTCCCAGCAGGTAAATTCTTACCAGTGCAGATTCCTTCTGAATAGTAGCAGCAGCTCTCTCAGCAGTCCTTCAAGACTAAATATCCATTAACCGCTCCTTCCAACACATCTCACTTAATTTTCATTACATATTCAATATCAGACTTCCAGCCCAGTGAGGTAGTAAATTTCCATAAACCTCCCATGATCTCTGGAAGAGGCGGTATAAAAAAATGTATAAGTAAAAAATAAATGTGTTCAGTAAAGCTTTTCAAGGACTTGGCATGTTTTTTCTCACCCCCAGTTTTTTCATTACTAATAAACCCAAAAGTCAAATCCTCCAGTGAGTCAAGTCTTCTCCAAGCAGTTAATATTCACTTATGTGCTAACAGGCCCGCCTTACTCAAAAATAATTGTTTGTCTTTTCTCAAAGAGGAAAGGGATAGTGCCACTGAATATCTTCACATACTGCCTTGGTGCAGTCCTGGACAGCAAAAAAACTGTCCTAAGTACTATCCAGAACTTTGAGATATGTTTTTTTCATGCATGTCAATTATGGGATTCTTTGCCTAAGAAAGTATTTCTCAAGCTGTTCCTGGAATTCCCCTTTGCTAATCCAGTTTCCAAGATACCCATAACGAATATACATGAGATAATTTTCATGCAATGGAGGCAGTGTGTGCAGATCTGTAATGCATATTCATTGTGAATATTCTGGAAACCAGACTGATTAGCTTGAGAACCACTGGCCTAGGAAAGCCTACTTAAGACAGATATGTAAGGTTTAGTAAGCTGGTAATTATGAGACTTGTCGAGCAAACATTACATGGTTCTTTTTTTTTTAATATACTTTATTTAATACACACCATCAACAACAGCCAACAAAACAGTGAACAGTAAACAAACTCCTAATGGGGTGGATTCTTATCCCCAACCAGGAGCACAATCACAGTTACAGGTGCATTTTAACCCAGTATAGTTTATCCCCCCTCCCCCCTTCCCCCAACCGCCCAACCCCCCACCCCCCTCCCTATAGTCACATCCAGTCCCGTACAGGGACACCCCAAGAACCTCACACTAATACAGTCACCAAGCTACTAGTGCCGCACCCAGGCCTAGGCACCCAATTGTAGCACTTTGTTCCGACTACGGGGGGTCAAATTCTGTATATAGGGATCCCATAGTAGCTGAAACAGCGGCCATCGCCTGACGCTCCCCCTGGCACCCCGGGCTTCCAAAAGCATCAACTGATGAAAAGCATTACGCCACTCCCAAAAGGAGGGCGGACTCCGCTCCCGCCATCTGCGCAGTAGGGGGCCTTTACCCACCAGACAAGCCTTACGCAGCAACAGCCGCGCCCATTTACCTTTGGGCTGCATGGGACGCAACTGATCCAGTATAACTAAGGAGACATCCCAACCCACCCGTTGCCCCAGCAACCCCCCATAAAGGAGCTAATTTTTGCCCAGTAGGGGCGAATTAACCGACACCCCCACCACATATGCAATAAAGTCGCTAAAGGTTCCCAGCACCTCGGGCACCGGCCATCCAAAGTTAAATGCGAACGGAGAGCCCATCGGGGGGAAAAATGAACCCTAGTGATACATTTAAATTGCATTTCTCTCCAGCGTGCTCCCTCCGCCAGCTCGCGCACTCTTTGCAAGGCTGCAAGAAGGGTACCTGGAGGGATCTCCCTCCCCATCTCCCCAGCCCACGCCAGCTCCACCAGACGGTAATCCGGAGAGGGTCGGTACAGAACTAAGCGGGACTTTAACACCCGAATGGATGGCGGGGTCTCTCCACCCAAGTCAAAAAATTCTAAAATTCGCGCCGAGCGGTCTGTCTGTAACTCCGTTGCCGGCAAGGAGGCCACATAATGTGAAATCTGCAAATACGCTAAAAAGTGAGCCGGCCCCAGTCCATACTCAGCACAGAGCGGCAGAAACCCTTTGCATTTCCCCAAGGGTTCCACCACCTGACCTAAACAATGAAGACCGTGCCTTTCCCAGACTCGAAAGATCGCAGTATCTATACCCGGGGTAAACAGAACATTACCATGTATAGGCAACCAGCTCGAGACCCTCCAATTCCCCTTACAATAAACGTTTAGCTGTCGCCAGGCTCGACGCACCGAATCCAGCACCACACTAGAAGCTAAAGGAACTGGGAGCATACGGTCATCAAGATGTAAGAGGGCAAGTAAAGAAGTCGGAGCTGTGTAGGCTGCTTCCATGGCCAGGGGCGTGTACACCTCTGTGCTACCCAACCAATCCCCCAGGTGTCTAGCCTGGCAAGCCAAGGCATAGGCACCCAGATCCGGAAGCCCCATCCACCCTGTCCCCAAGTCCCCACCAGCTGGCTATAGGGAATGCGTGCTCTCGCCCCCCTCCACAAAAACCCGCGAATTAGGACCTCCATCCGCCGTAAATCTGTCCGCAACAGCCATACCGGCAGCGTTTGCATCCAATAAAGTATCCTCGGTAAAACAACCATCTTGATTGCTGCAATTCTCCCAGACAAGGCCAACGGAAGAGGACCCCACGCCTGCAGCTGAGCTCGCAGCCCAGTTATAATACGATTCAAATTACACCCGTAAAGCTGAGAAGGCTGGCTAGGCAGCAGAATACCTAAATATTTGAAATGGCCTGTCGCCCACTTGAGAGGGAAATCGCCCGGCCAGCCACTCCGCACACAGCCCAATACATCCAGGGCCTCAGATTTGTCGCGTAAATTCCCGCAATAACGCTGGAAGCGATTGTTGGGGAGACAGCAAATGCACCAGGAGGTCGTCGGCAAAGGCCGACAGCTTAAACTCAGAGAGGCCAATGCGAACCCCCCTAATCCTCGGAGATAGCTCAACCCTACGTATAAAAGGGTCTAACGAAAGAACAAACAGCAGGGGAGAAAGAGGACATCCCTGTCTAGTCCCTCGACGCAAAGGGAATGTTTCGGAGAGCACCCCATTACAGGAGATCGCCGCCATCGGGTCTATGTAAAGACTGCGAACCAGATTACAAAAGGAGTTGCCAAGTCCGTAGCAGGGTAACAGGTGCCACAAATATTGCCAATCGACCCTATCAAACGCTTTTTCAGCATCAAAGCTGATGAGCAAAGACTGGAGGTGTCTACTCTGCACCCACTCCAGAGAAGTTAAGATCTTTCGTAAGTTGCGGACCGCATAGCGCCCTTTCACAAAACCGACCTGCGAGTCATGCACCAAGTGTCCCAAGACACCCGCCAGCCGCTCCGCAAGAATTTTCGCTAATATTTTAAGATCAAAATTAAGAAGCGAAATAGGTCTATATGACTCAGCCCGCAAAGGGTCCTTCCCCGGTTTAGGAATGAGAATAACATGGGCAAGATTACTACCCCATCGAAAGGCGCTCTGCTCGGACCGCTTGGTATGGACTGCCACCAGTTGCGGAGCCACCAGCTCTCCAAGGATCTTATAGAATTCTGCTCCCAACCCATCCGAACCCGGTGTTTTATAACAACTTGCCCGATTGATAACCATTTGCACCTCCTGTGCCGAAATCGGTTGGTCTAGCTGTGCCCGTTGCTGCGCACTCAATTGAGGTAAATCTAACCCCTCTAAGTAGGCAGACAACTGCTCAGGAGAGGTCACCTCGGCCTTGTAAAGTCTCTGGAAGAAAGAGCGAAACACCTGAGCTATCGCCGGACTCTCCCTATGGAGAGTCCCCTGATCGTCCCTAAGCGCTGGTATCAGACGGGAGCTCCGAGGACCATGCAAACAGTGGGCCAACAGCCTTCCCGGCTTGTCCCCATGATAATACAATTGAAAACGGTAGTACAGTATGGACCTCTTTGCACGCTGATGCAAGAGCTCATTTAATGCAGTTTGCGTCTCCCAGACCTGTTTCTTAAGGGTTATATTCGGAGCGCTAGCACACTGTCGCCGTAACCTGGTTACGAGATGTTCGAGGCGAATTATACACGCCGCCAAAAGTCTCCGCTTACGCGCCATGAAGCCGATAATATCCCCCCGCAGGACGACTTTCGCCGTCTCCCAAACCAACTCGGGATCATCGTGGTGACCCCGGTGGTCCGATTCAAACTCCTGCCAACGCCTCCTCAAAAACTGACGAAACTGCGAATCCCTATATAATTCCAAGGGGAACCGCCAGAACCTTGTCCCAGGTCTAGAGTCACCCCAGCGCAGCTGCACCCAAATAAGGGCGTGATCGGAAATTTCCGCGGGACCTATCTGCGCATCATCTACGTTACCAAACAACCCCTGAGAGGTCAGCAGGTAATCTATTCGTGCACTAGAACTATGAGCCCGAGACTGATGAGTGTAATCCTTTTCAGTGGGGTGCAGCAATCACCACGGGTCCACCAGTCCCAGTCGCGTCCGCAGGCGGGTAAGCATTCGAGCTGTCTGAGCTCTCCCCCTTGGTCCTTCCCCTCTAGACGTATCAAGCTCCACATCCATCACACCATTAAAATCCCCTCCCAATATTAGTGGTAGCTCCAGGAGCTGCTCCACTTGGGATGCTAAACGGTAATACAAATCAGGGTCTAACACATTAAGGCAATATATATTACCAAGAATAACTGGTCTCCCCTCAAGGCACCCCTGCAACAAAAGGAACCGCCCAGTGGAATCCACTACTTCCCTTTTGATCTCAAAGCGTAGCCGCTTGTGGATCAGTATAGCCACACCACCCTTCTTATTCATGGCCGGGGCCCCCGTATCTGTCCCACCCAATCTCTATGCAATTTAGCATGCTCCTCGGCTGTCTGGTGGGTTTCTTGAAGCAGGGCAATGTCGGCCCGTTGCCTAGCCAGGGCCTGCAAGATTTTGGTCCTCTTAATGGGACTTCCCAGACCGCAAACATTCCAGGAAATTAACTTCAGGGGGGTAAGACATCTTGCCAAACTCCCAAAAAGATACAAAGCGATAACCCGGAAAGAACCCCCCCCAGCCTGGGGTCCCCTCCCCACAGTCTTCAGATGGTGCGCACAATACCCAGCGCCTACTGGTTGGATGTGACTATATTCCCACCCCCATCCCCGCTCCCCACCCCTCCCCCATCCCCCCCACCCCCCCTCTCAATTTGTCTCTCCATGCACTACCTCCTTCCTTGGATAGAGACCAATCTGTGATGCGTGTGGTCTCCTCCGGACTCCTAGAACGTAGTGGACCCCCCCCTGCACCTTCCATTCAGCCCATTGAGAAAACATCCCCTAATACAGTTGCTGTACAGCCACAATATGAGGAGAGAGAGCAAACACAATAGCATCTAATTCAATGAACATTAGACTACCTAAGGGTATCGCTTACCATGCGGGTCACCCGTCCTGCCCCCATAACCAGAAAGGCTCTAAGGTATGGGCCGAACACCTCTCTGGGACCAACAGAGTTATCATGCCTTTCACTCTCCCCCTTCCCCTCAGTCAATCTTCATATCACACACCAACACATAAAACAAAAAGATTTGCAACGCACTTTTCTTAAGGTCCCAGTACCCAGCTACCTACCGGCTTCAAACCAGCACTCACCATAACCTCCAGATAAGGGGATCCAGCCGCAGGAGGCCCAGAGTGACGCAATCCAGAGCAGAGGCCTATCCGGCCTAAATGCAGCTGACCCCTAGAAGGCCCACTCATTCATACAAGGGGCACACTCCCTCTAACACACTGGCGAACCCCAAAGCATCCAACCTCATATCCCCCACCCAATCCCATCCATACTGCCCACACAACCAGACATCCCCCCCTACCCCCCAATGCAGACCGATATCAGGATCGCCCCGCTCTCAGACCGTACTCCAAGACTATCCCCGAGCATCATGCCCTGGAATCCCACCCCGCACTCCCCATGTACATCCGCACTCAATCCTTCAACCCCCCTTCTCCCCCCAGCACCTACATTCATCGTTAGCCCCCACCTCCCGGGCCTTACTAAAGGGGTGAAGAGTTATCGCCAGCCGTGGCCTGTCAGCCACTCAAGAGCATCCTACTACTCTTCCTTTCCACCCCTGAGGGGCGAAACTCACACATTAAAAGAACAGGGTCTCCACTGCCTGGGGAAGGGAGTTCAACGTCCACTGCACTGTCCAGCAATCGGAGGCTGTCTCGTAACACAGTCAGTCCCCGCATCAGGGGAAGTGTCGCTGGAAGGCTCTCAGGAGTTCTGAAGAGGTGACTGGGGGGCCCGATCCTCTCCCAGAAGCGTCGCAATGTAGGGTCTGGCCTCTGCAGCAGACTCAAAGGTCCGGCGGGTTCCTTCATGGAAGACATGCAGCCTCGCAGGATATTGTACAGAGAATTTTATTTTAGCGGAAATCAATTGCTGACAAAGGGGGGCATAGGCCCTCCGCCGTTGGCTCAATGCCACAGAATAGTCTTGGGCCACTCTCAGCTTCAGGTTCTCATAGCTTAGTTCACCCCTCTGCCGTGCCGCTCGTAAAATAGCTTCTTTTTGGGGGAAGTGCAAGAATTTAATGAGCACTATTCGCGGCTGTTGATCGCGGGACTGTTTGCTCCCCACATGGTGTGCTCTCTCGATATACAACTTCCCCCCCCTCCGCAATGCCTTCAAACACCTCGGGGAGCATTTTCTCTAGATAGGGCTTCAATTCTGTGTCAGAGACCGAGTCTGGAATACCCATCAGCCGCAAATTATTACGTCGTGACCAATTTTCCAGGTCATCGATTTTCGCTTCCTGGGTATTAACCTGGGCTTTCAGAGTCGTCAGCTCATGGGTCAGGGATTCCAAGCTATCCTCAGTCTTCCCAATGCGTTCCTCGGCCTCATGGAGACGACTGCCCAAGGCCCCAAAAGAGGAATGCAGACTGTCCATTTTTTCTTGCAAAGTCGTAAATTGCAGAGCCAGAGCATCTGCTACTGCTGCCGAAACCTCTTCCAAGAAAGCCGGGGAGGCTGGCGATTTCGGCATGGCAAGCGCGTCCGCCATTTTAGGTGTCGGAGCTCCTCGTTCTTTTTCTTTCCGCGCGGCTTTAACAGTCGCTGCCATCTCACCCGCGCTTTCCCAACAGCAAGGGCACTCTCTCAGCTCTACCCGGCACAATAGGGAGTAATTTCAACCCAGAAGTGGTTCTCAGAACGGCACTAATGACCCGTTATTGGCCGGAGGAGACCGGAGCTCAAGCAGATTCCGTCTGCTGTGCTCACCGCATCACGTGACTCTCCCTCACCGCATCACGTGACTCTCCTACATGGTTCTTTAATGCCTGAGTGGTTGAATTTTCAGGTTCTTTTCTAAAGTGGATTTACTGAGTTCATTTTAGGGTACTGTCTTTTTATTTTTGTACAAATGCATTTTTCCCCTGTGGATTTTATGCTGTGGTTTAATGTTTATGATGCATCTTTTTTTATCAAGATTTTTCAAATATGCTTACAAATAAGCAAAGGAAATATCAGCAATAAAACACATAAGCAAACATCAAAATGACAAATAAAGAAATTACAACAATTCTAACAAAGCCCACAATACGGAAGGAGGTACTGTCTAAGCCAGACCAGAAGAACCAAAGACAAATTTAAACTAGGTTCTTTCATCACTTAGAAATCTTAACTAAAATAAGAAAGAAATTAATGGCAGACTCACTTACATATGACAATAATACCACCTATCCATCCAAATGAAAGACACTACAAAGGTGCTTTATCCAAGAGAAAGCTCTTCAGCTGAACCGAATCCAAGAACACATATTGTATTCCCTGATAAGTCACCAGGCATTTGCAAGGAAACTTTAAAAAGAAACTTGCGCCTAAAGCCACAACTCTTGCCTTCAGCAAGAGAAAGACTTTCCTTGGCAATTGAGTTGTCCTGGTAACATCAAGGAAAATCATAACTTTATCCCCACAAAACATATCATTTTTCTTTTTGAAATATAATTTCAATATAGTTGATTTATCTCCCATGGCAGAAAGGGACACCACTAGTGTTGCCCTAGAGGGGATAGTATCATTCGAAGATTCCAGAAACAAAGACAAATTTAAAGAAACTACTGTCTCCCCCTCATTAAGGTCATCCACAGGTGGATTATCCCCTAACCACCTAGGAGAAATATGATAACAATTAGTAATCAAGATTTTTTCAGGATTAGAAATACACAAAACCTCCTTAAAATATTTATGTAGGAGCACCAATGGAGACAGATAGTGAGTCTTTGGAAAATTCAAAAAGCGCAAGTTCCGAGAACGAGCGTCATTTTCCAAAAGCTCCATCTGCTGATATATAATAGTAGAATCCTTAATATATGAAGAAGACACATTTTGCAAGGTCACAATCTGAGAAGACATTTTATTCACCTGTTTCTGCACAAACTGCAGGGCCGATTCCTTCGCTAAAAGCGCATTCACCGTGCCCTGCAACAAAGTATTGTTTTGCGTGATAACTTTCCAAATATCAGCGTGTGTAAGCTCTGCTCCACATGGCCTGCAGGGGCAAGAAGAAGATAGGCTTAGGCAACACTAAAGGAGGAATGGACTCATTCACTCCTCCTACAGAAGCTGCTCCGCCTTCACCATCCCCACTCGGGAAGTTCAGAGCAGCGCCTCTGCGCACTAGGTTGAAGTGCTGGAGACTAGAAGGGGAGCTTAAAGAGGCTCCTGGGAGCAGCGAAGAGCCTAGATCCTCTACAGGCGGCAATTGACACATAGCGATGGGCAAATGTTTATCCATCAGCCCTTGTACTTTCATTGACCCATCTACCCTGACACTCTTACCCTTATTTTTACATTTACCTGTCCTTTTAGGCATAACCCCACATCACTTATCAAAAGATATACCGTACAAAATTACCAAAGCCACTAAAGTTTCATCAAAGGGCACAAAAGGGGCACGACCCTTTAGTCAAGTGCCCCTTCGGTCCACGCGCCCATGGGAATGCTTCCATGGTTGCAAAATGTTCCACTAATTTTATCCAAGTCCAAGGGGTTGTTCTTGGATGACGTAGGGGACAACAGGTCCCAAGGGCGCACCCTGAGGATGTGGGGAATGGGGCGTCTCACCTCTGGTGCGCTCCTCCACGCCACTCTCTGCACCGGAGTCCCATAGCAGCCCAAACCCCTTGGGCACCTCCTGCGCTCCAGCAAAAGTCCAGGGCTCTCCTCCCATGATGCTTCTTTTATGTGTTTGGATTTACGCTATATTGCCTGGAGTAGCTCATCTTGAGCTTATTAAGAAAGGTAACACAACACACTTGCTTATAGTACAGCAGAAATTAGAGTAAAGCAAATTGCATCTCTCTATGTGCTGAAATTTTGTTTGTAAGCAGTGCACAGACTATTTTTAGTGGAAGATAGGAATTGGGATGTGGGTGTTCCCAGACATCCTAGAAATCATACTGTCCCCGGTGGCTCCGATTCTGGAGTCACTGGTCTGGGTGGAATTATAATTGATAATTATTGGTTGAGGGTTGCTTCAAGGCCAGAGGTTTCATTCAGTAGTCAGTGTTGCTGCTTCAGATGGCAGAAAGGCAGGAGGAAGTCGTCTGGAGTGAAATGTTTGTTGAGTCAGCTTTCAGTCTCCAGTCAGTTCAGGGGCTGGTGTTGGCAAGGCTCTGCTCTTACTGAAATCAACAGTGTAAGCAACGCTTGCCAACTCAGATGGCCAGTTTAGCCTCTCTGGTGATGCACTGTCTGTGTTAAAGGCACACACACATACAAACAGGGGAAAAATAAGGAATGGAACATGGGACATTCTGAACTCATGTAACTCAACAGTTGTCTCTGTTAACAAAGAAGAATTGATTTGAACACGCTTGTGGTTTACAAACATGGCTAGGGGGAAGGGAACACATACCCTTTAACTCCATCACAGCTTTGGATAATTAGTTCCGTTAAAACTATGCTTAAATTTAATGAAAAGGCCTGTCTGTTAGTGGTTGTTTCTCTTAAACCCACATACAATGAGAGACTCAGGAGACGTAATTTATTTAATGATTTGCCCATTACGGTTTAGGAATTCACTATCAAACTGTTACCAGATTATATGCTGCTCTAATGTCATTTCATCTCAGACAGGCCTGATGAGATTTGTTTCCCTTGGAACAACAAACAATGTACAACAAAAACATTATCAATCTCCCTATCCTGCCTCTTCCGTCCTCATTAGCAAAGCTGGCACCCTTGAATCTCCCTTGATAATTCATGGTTCTCAGACCATGATCGATTACCTAATTACGCATCATGTGCCTGTCCTGCATGCAGTCTATTCTTTGCCTTGAGACTGTGTCTCAGTAATTAAAAGTACAGGAAAAGATAATATTCCTTATCCCACCATAGAGACAAAAATGCAGGCCAAACTGCAATTTTAAACTATAGTTTACAAAAGCTTATGGATGCAGAAATTAAATAAAGAAAATCAATACACACCTAACAGAAGATTGATGCCTGGGATAGCCTACCAGTGGAGGCCAGCACTGTGATGGGGTTTAAACATGCTTAAGACAGATGCAGAGGTCAATGGTTAGAATCGTGCATGTTATGTATTTGGCCCATCACTATGGATTGCACTACCAGAACCCAGGGCCTATGCGGCACTTCCCTGAACTCTCCAGTGCTGCATTGCAGTCTTTGCGACTTGCCGCTTCTGCCCCCTCTGATGCAGACTTCCTGTTTGCATGGGGGTGGAAGTGTTGGAGGCAGGGTCAGTGCAAGGATTAGAGGTGCCCTAGACAAGCCTCCATGCTGCCCCCCTCCCCTCATGGCCCCTACATGCCCCATTGCTACTGCTGATGCCCCTCTCCCGGGCCTCCAGCGATGGCTCCCAAACTCTGGTGCAGCACTTACTAATACATAATATGCAGTGCCAAGAACTTGGCAATTGGTGCTATATAGGTCTATGAAATACATCAATAAAATAAAATAAACAAGGATGCGTAAAAGGACTGCTGGGGGAGCTGATCCTGGTTTAAGTATGAGAATTTAAATGCACTTCTATCCAGAATGGTAAAGAACCAGAGAGGAAGTTGGAGGACTAAATGACCTTCACCCAATGTCGTTTATTACGTTACCATGAAAAGCAGATCATTCCATGTTTCTCGTACCTAGAAGAATGAAGTAGGATCTTACTGTTAAATCTAGTTTCTAAAACTAGAGGAAGAATATGGCAGATGGAAGAAAGCAAGTTCCGGATGCCACCCCCAGCAAAAATGTTACCGTAGTGCAGAAAATGAAAAGACATACGTTTAACTTACTCATCAGCAACAGGAATGAAAACTACACAAAATACAAGCAAACCATCCAAAAATTGCTGGAAGGCTATGAGCACAAATGCTCACAGTCCAGGCAACAAAGTTCCTGAGCCAGAAACCTTGATGGTGGAAATGGACTTGGACACTGTGGCCATTACAGAGACATGGTTCAATGAGTCTCATGAAAGGGATATTGCCATACATAGCTATAATCGATTTAGGAGGGATAGAGAGGAGAAGGAGCGGTTCTCTATATAAACAGTATTAAAGCAAGTAAAATGCAGGGGACATGGGGAAAAGAAGAAGCAGCGTGGATCATTTTGGAAAGAGGAGATGGTACTTTCATTCACACTGGGATAGTCTACAGTACAGATCTCCACTCAAATGGAAGAAATGAACAGAAATCTGATCAATGATATTATGATACTGGATAACTTTAATCTATCAGGTGTGAACTGGAGTATCCCATCTGGAAATCTGGAAAGTAGAAAGACTGTGGATGCCTTACAAGGGGCTTTGCTCAGACAAATGGTGACAGAAACCACCAGGGAAGGGTTGACCCTAGATCTAGTACTCATCAGTGGAGATAGCGTGTCTAATGTCTGGGTGGGTGCCCGCTTGAGCAGCAGTGATCACCCCCAGTGTGGTTGATATGAGAAAGCTGAGGCAGAATCCAGTCACACCAAATTCAAAGTCCTGGATTTCAAACATGTTGACTTCAGTAAAATGGGAAAGTCCCTGAAGGAGGAGCTGGAAGGATGGAAGGAGACAGGGGAAGTAGAAAAGCAGTGGGCTAAACTGGAAAGGGGCTATAAAAACGGCAATGGATCTGTCAGCATCACGAAGAACACCAGCAGCCCGGGGCTTAGGGTGTATGTGTTTTCTCATGACAGCCCCCTTTCCCTTTGGTTGAGCCTTCCGATACTCCGAGGCTGCCCAGATTTAAACCACAAGACCGAGATATTTCCCACCGAGTGAGCCTAGATTCTAATTGCCAGATAGCAGAAGGAGCAGGAGACATACAGAAATGTGGCAATATGGTCAGACACGTCAGGGCAATCCCAATGGAACAGAACCATACAAAATTGCCAGACAGAAGCATATTCAATAAACAGGCTCAGGGCAGGGCAGACAAAACAGGATCAGAACCAATAAGCAAGCAAAGGTCAGCAACAGTAGATCAGAAGAAGAAATCCAAGGGCAAAAATAGAGGGGAGGGAGCCAAACTTAAACAAAGTCATGGGAGGGTAACCTGCACGGAGTGGCAGGTACAGCTCTACAATGCTAGCTCCCTTACCAGGCAGACTAGATGATCATGTTGGTCTTTATTTGCTGATATTTATTATGTTACTATGTCACTCTTTACTTGCAGTCAGCTTTTGTAAGGCTCGTTAGCCCAACCCCCTTTAAACAAAGCAAGCGCATCTTCTCAAACTAATATTATAAATGGTATGAGATTGTCTTCAAAGGAAATGTCAGCTCTGTATAAACAGTACAGTCTTAGAAACACAGAAACATGATGGTAGATAAAGGCCATACAGCCTATTCAATCTGCCCTTCCATAGCAGCTAGTACAGTCCCTTTTTTTCCCTTTAGAGATCTTCTGTGTTTGTCCCATGCTTTCTTTAATTCAAATACAGTCCTTATCTCTACTACCTCCACTGGGAGAATGTTCCATGCATCTACCACTCCTTCCATAAAGAAATATTTCTGCAAATGACTCCTGATCTGTCCCCTTTCACCTTCATCCTATGCCCCCTCGTTACAGAGCTTTCTTTCAGTTGAAAAAGGCTCTCCTCCCGTGAACTGCAAAAATGTCAGTCCTTCCATACAGACACAGGTCCTAAGGACAAACGGCAAAGGATGTTAGCAGAATAGCTGGTGACTGAGAAAAGAAATATTAGACATTGTCCCAGATACAATCCTCTTGCAAAAGGATAGGGACATCCTGAGGGAAAAAGCACCAATTGTGACCGATGAGAGATACTTGGAACACAAGAATGAGCATGATAAATACTAAATGGACTATCTACTGCTTTCTGCCACTTGTCCTAGGGATCTCTCATCCATGCACCAAAGGAAGGTAGAACGCTGTTTGCATGTGTGCTTCTAATGTAAGAGTAAATTGTTTGTTACACATTTTTCCAACCATTTTAAAGTGAGATACAAACAAATTTGGCTGTATGACTGAATAAATACCGTACATAAATACAGTGAGGTACAGAAATACAGAAAATAAACATATGAAAAAGGAAAACAACCCCAGTGAGGATGAAAATCAATGTCACTAAATACAAGGCAGGAAAATAACCAGTTAAGGAAAACAAGCACAGTGTGCAAACACATCAGGAAGGGGGGAGTTGCAGTGGGTAGAACATAATAATATCTGGCAAGCTTAGGACGATATTACCATAAATCAAAGTTTTATAAATAGTTCTTTAGAGCTGTGTTTCATGAATGAAGTTTCTGTCTTGATGGCATTATAGGTTCCAAGGAGTAGGGACTATGCATTCTATATTTCTGTGATACTACTAATAATAATGAGAAGGGAGCATAGATCACAGTTTCTAACAGTTCCTGAAAGCCAGGAGATCTCAAGCTAGTCTTCTCTGAGGCGGCACAGATTCCAGAGGGTGGGGGCTGATCCTGAGACTTTTCTCTTTTTGATGTCTGAGAGGCATCTTTCTTAGTGAAGGGGTTGTAGCAGTGACTGTGGGGGCAGGAAGGTGTATATTGGGCAGGGCTGACCCCACCATTGAGTGGCGACTGTGCTTTTTCCACATGGCCCCACTTTTTAGCTTCACTTTTTAGCCCCTATTGACTTATGCAAATGAGGCTCCGCAATCAGTCTCTGCAACATGGCCACATATCCCTTTGCATCCTCTTCAGGCCGTCCATGATATCAGAGAGAACTGGCTGTCGAGGCAGTGTGGATCAGGATACTAAACTCAGCACAATATATCATTGGGGGCCAGTGTAAAGATTTTAGGATCAGTATGCTATCAGAATGCTAATGCTTACATTAAAAGGAGATCTGAGAGTTCAATAACAAATTCTTCCTAGATTAGCTCAAGTATGGAATTTATGAGTGGAGGAGTAGTCTAGTGGTTAGAGCAACAACCTAGTACACAAGAGATCAGGGTTCAGTTCCCACTGGCACTCCTTGTGACCTTGAGGCAGCCACTTTACCCTCTGTGCCTCAGAGGAAAAGGCTTGGTAATCTATTTCCACTAATACCTTACCAAGAAAAGCCAGAGGCTGCCAGGTCACCAGGAGTAAGCATTGACTTGATGGAACTTATTGACAGTAGCCCTAATCATCAAGGCTTTAGTTATTCAATAAGTAACTAATGTTGGATTACATGTAGGCAAATAGAGTTTGGGAGTCAATTCCAATGTTAAATTTAAACAGATGCTATTCTGCACTTAATTCCAGAGTAGGTCAATGTCATGAATGGAAATGGGAACAAAATCAAATTTGCTAATTCAGAACTGAATCCAAGAGTAGAGGAGTTTGCACATGAGAACACTATCAGTTTCTCGAACCTGGCCTACAGTGACTGGTCAGAACAGTAATGCCTGTTACCTGATGACTCTGTTGCATCCTTTAGTCTCCTGCCTTCACTCTCTTGTTTTCCTCCTCAGCATATTTTACTTCTCCTATTGTTGCACTTTGTCAGCATAAAACTTTTTTTTCAATTATGACATATATGTTCTTCAATTTCTTCTGCCATGTTCATTGTTTAAAAGCAGTGGTAATATTTTTAAAAGTGAAAAGTACCAGAACTGGGCCAATGGCAGCTTCCACCTTTTACTCCAGTTGCAAAGCGGAAAAAGAAGCAAAAGAGTTGTTAAGTTAGCCAATATTGCAGGTCCGAGCAACAATTTGAGAAGGGAAAATACAAGAGCCAGTATTCCCACAAAACTGCACAGTAGCCCTTCACCTGTGCTGCTGTTGGTAGGACGCCTGTGCAGCTCAGTGTTAAGGTTGCATGAACATTCTCCTTTCAAAATTGTCACCTTTTAAACCTATACTTGCCGCATCCCCTTATGCAGCTTGTTTTAAAATCGCCTCCTGAACTCTAAGGGGCCCTTTTACTAAAGTGCATTAGGTTACTGCACTTGCAGGTTGATGCAGAAAGCTGGAGCTGAAGTCACGTTCTACCAGCTTGTTATGCCTGTTTGCAGCACGACTTCAGCGCAACCATGCAGAAAAGGGCGAGCATGCAAATTAGCCACGCGTTAAACCGTGCGCATGCAAATGAGCCACCCCTTAAACTGGGTGCAAAATGGCCATGTTAAACTGGGACAGCAAGTCGAACACATGCACACAAGAAGTCGGCACTAGTCTGGCATGTTCTCCCAGAGAAACGGGCACCGTGTGGCTAATTTGCATATCAGCCCCAATAGTATTTTGATGGCATTGATGGTGATCGCGGCATCGGGAAAATCCTGGGATGCACTGGGCAGTGCCAGGCAGCACCATATTTCAAAATGGTGGAGCAGGAGCGCAAAAGCAGCACGCCAGCTTTGAAAGGTACTGGTTGGAGCTGGGGCATTCAGTGGTTGCTAGACCACCAGATTAATTTTTTTTTAAAAGTTGGATGAGGGATGGGGGGTTCAGGGACCTCTAGATCACCAGGTTAATTTTTTTAAAGTCGGGTGGTGGACCGAGAGCTGGAGCGTGTAGGCAGTGTTTCTGCTTTGAAAGGTACCGGGTGGGGGGTTCATGGGCCGCTAGACCACCAGGTTAACTTTTTTAAAAAGTCGGTTGGGAGGTTCTGGGGCTGCTAGGCCACTGGGGAGTCACTTTCTGTTGGGGCACCGGCCTCCGACAGTAGTTTGATGGCATTGGGGGCTTTTCCCGATGCCGCTATTGCCCCCCCCCCGATGCCATCAAAATCCTGTTGGGTGGGCGGATCAGGACTGCTGGGCCACCAGGGATTTGCTTTACGTATTTTGATGGCATCGGGGGGCTTTGCCCGATGCCTGGATCATTTGAGGGGAAGATGATCCAGGCATCGGGGAAAGCACCTGATGCCATCAAAATCCTGTCGGGGGGCACATGCTAGAGGTTTAAGCCCTCAGACCCAGACATAGAGATACTGGCGCTAAAGCTGCTTGTGAAATCCTTTACGCCTGTCTCTGCACCAGGGGCAGCCATTATTTGCATGCCAGTTTAGTATATGCAGCTCATTTGCCTACATTTAAATACTCTTGGCGTTAATTGAATGCTAGTTTTTCTTTTGCTTTTATGCACACATCCATCTCTTTTCTGTATTTGACGTTAGCTTGAACATACTTAAAGTGTGCTTAAACGTGCCGTTTTCAGTGCTCAAAGGCTATGCTAGTTTTCTGCATCGGCCTGTTAAGGCGCTTGTAGTGCGCAAGAAACATGTTAAGCGCAAAGTCTCCAAGGTAACTGTCAGAGGCATGGCCAGCATGTTCCTGAGAGTTAAGACCCAGATGCACCCCCTAACGTGTGATGCAATTCCCACAGGTGCACATAATGTCATCCATTGAGGTGGCGTTAGGTGAGCCCATGGTAATTGGAACATTGACAGCCTGTGATATGTACCCGCGCTAACTGCAATCTGTGACCACGCCCACTCTCCGCCCCTAACCCATTTGGCATCTTAACACACAATTGGCAGTGTGAAAGCTGGCATGCGTTAACTGTCACGCCCGTGCGGTAACTGTTACCATGGGCCTGAGCGTGCAGCTAATGTGCACCAAATCGCGCATTAACTGCATAGCGCAATTTAGTAAAAGGGCCCCTAAGATCCATTTAGGAATGAAATAAACACTGGAAAAGAGTCTTAAGGAGAAGTTTAATCAGGGCTGTATGAACTACATTTTTGGATGGTGGGTTTCACATAGAAAACATCAAGTAAGCACAAATAAAGAAAATGAATGTTAAACTCCAGTCATGCGTTCAGCACATTTAAGTTAAAATAAAAACAGAGAGCAGATATGAAGAAGTTATGAGTGGGTCGTAGTAATCACAGGTTGGTAGACTGAGAAAAGGTAATTTTCAGGCAGACCTCACGCTGGCTTTCCTAAGTCACGAAATGTTTATTTCTAAGCAGCAAATGAATGAAAATAGCAAAGAAAATAGCAAAGAGGAGAGGGACGACAGGGAACACCAGAGGCGGACGAGAAGGGCCCCTGGGGGTAATCGCCCGGAATGACTGCTTGCGAGGGAGGGGGCTGACCTCAGATGCCCAGCTGCTCCTGCAGACCGAGAGGATTCAATTTCAGCAGGCGAGGCTTCGAGAGGGCAGGGGGAGGGGAGTCCGGAGAGAGAGACCCTCACCCCCGAGAGATCCCCTGAATTCGGTGACCCAGGAGACCCCCCCCCCCCCGAATGAGAGACTCCAGCACACCCACAGAGATCACGAGCTTTTTCTAGAGGGACAGCAGCAAAGAGACAGAGAGAGCAACCTGCCCCCCCCCCCCCACCACCCCATGGATCCACCCAGACCGGGAGGGAGGAGGGACGGAGCGCAGAGACATGCAAGGCCAGCAGGGGCGCCCTTAGAGAGTCCTCTCACGCGACAGCGCACCACTCACTCTCTCTTACTAGCAACTCTGTTCTCCAGTTTGCAGCTCATCCTTTCATTGAAAAGCCTCAACTGGGCGGGTGAGCGGACCAGTGGCACTGCCGAGTCCTTTCCCCAGCTCTCTCTCCATAGTCCCTCAGGCCGAGCGGCCGCCGTCTTGCATCGTGTATGTCCGTATATGTAGGAAACGGCGACTTCCCTCACGCTGTGCGCTGACTGGGGGGAGACTTGTCACAGGGAATCCAGAGGGGATGACTCTCAGGCGCTAAAACATCTGTAGGAGATTTGGAGGGTAGGGAAAGCAGCCCCTGCTGCAGGATGCACACTCAGGAATGCCCCCCCCCCTCCCCTCCCTCCTGATATCTAAGGGCAAAGCTTCAGAAAGCCAACATTTCGTAGCTGCAAAGAACGGGCTCCTTCCGTCCCGGGAAAGGGGCGGCAGTGGGATCGCGCCCGGGGAATTCCCTGCCCCGGCCCGACGTTGACTTTGCTCTGTTTTCTCTTCTCGCCCAGGATGCCGGCCGCCGCTGGGGACGGAGTGAGCGACCCCCCTGCTGTGTTTTTTGGAGAGGAGAAGCTGCCCGAGGAAGGGCTGCTGCCGTCCTGCGTGAGCTCCGTGTGCAGAGACAGCATCCGCAGCTTCCAGCACAACAAACGCGTGGGCAACTACCTGATCGGGCGCAAACTGGGAGAGGGCTCCTTCGCCAAAGTCCGGGAGGGGCTGCACGTGCTCACCGGAGAAAAGGTAACATCGCCCCTACCACCAAG
This sequence comes from Ichthyophis bannanicus, assembly GCA_033557465.1. Taxonomy (NCBI): domain Eukaryota; kingdom Metazoa; phylum Chordata; class Amphibia; order Gymnophiona; family Ichthyophiidae; genus Ichthyophis; species Ichthyophis bannanicus. Next base: position 859,040,422 of record CM066035.1, read on the forward strand.
TCGTGTTAGAAAGTAAGGAAGGCGATAAACGTTTCTATTGGGCGGACTTCATGCATTCTTGGATAGAATCCTGTTCGGGTCAGCCCAGGAATGTATGAAGTTCGTCCAATAAGAAAGGTATCCGCTTCTTTTCTCTTTTTCTTCTCACCATGCTGTGTTAGCCACTCGGTAAGTTAATTGGTATTTTTGCTAGTTTGCCTTAACTGTTCGTAAATGTCACTCTGCTCAGCTTTGACCACAAGAACCACAAAACATCATTTTCCCTATTCAGTTCATTATAGCCGGTGGTGTCTTGCACGGTTTATTTGCCTGATCAGCCTCATATTATCCATGTAACTTAGGGGCAGAGAGAGGGTGTAGTCAAGGGAGGACTAAAAAATATTCATATACAGTAGCAGCGATATTCAACTTCTATATGGGTAACCTGTGTGTATAAGGCTGCTGAATGGACATCTTAAAGTGAAATACGTAGGCCATCTTTATAGCGGTTCAGCAGCATCACTGTATGGATCATGGTCAGTGGTCAGCAGCAAATATGGATAGTCAGCAGCACTAAATATTCATATAACTGCACTGAATATATGTACATTTTATCAGGGCCGGCTCAGCCACTTGGCAAACTAGGCAGTTGCCTAGGGCAGCAACTTACAGAGGGCAGCAAAAGCACGGCATGCAAAGCTAAATAATAGATTTTGACAGTGAGAGGGGCTATAAAGCTTGAGGTTTGCCTAGGGCAACAACACTTTGAACCAACTCTAGGGCTGGCCCTGGATTTTACTGTATATCAATAACACTCTCTGTCAACATCCTTTTCACCCTTAGTAGCACTATTAGGGTTACAGCCTAAATAGTCACACTAGGAGCACACTGCAACTGTTGCAAGCAGACTATAAAATAATTGGTACCAGAGAAATATGCTGGGATGTAACTTTTAGAATGAGATTGCAAACCTCGATATTCCTACAGTGTAATAACAGAAGAGGGTCAGGACTCAATTTTTGTTACTGTGTGTGCATTGGGAGAGGGGGATCTACGGGGTGGAAATGAAATGGTACAAACCCTGAGTACAAAAACAGCGGGGTGGAAATGAAATGGTACAAACCCTGAGTACAAAAACAGCATCTTGGAACTTAATGTAACAAATCAGGGACAAAAGGTAATTCATGTCATAATGCAGGACTTTGCCCCATTGTATTCAGTACCCCTAAGAGTACTATGTATATACGTTAAAACACATCATGGAGTCAATCAGACCAGAAACCTTTAACAGACCTACATATTAGAGAACATTTAAGTAACAGTGACCCACTTAAAATTTACATATTTAGACAGTGTAATGCAGATTAGAAGGGTAGAAAGTAAAATGAAAATACTAGATTTTCAGAACCAATTGTTTTTTCTTAACTGAAGAGTACATGAATGGAAAAGTTAATGGGCAAGGATTAAGGATATGGATTCATTTGAAAATAAATGGTAGAACTCAGCTAATGAGGCCGTTTTCTTGGTTCATTCTTTGTAAATAGGCATAGGTTTTGAATGACTCAAAAAGCAATTTGTTTTCAATGCAATAGTAGTATATGGGGCCAGGAAACCGGCAGTTGTATTTGCTTGAGTAGTGTGAAGCTCAGTAGGCTCAAACGCATGATCCTTGCGAGTGGAGGATAGAGACTTACTTGCATCTGAAATCAGAAGCACTGTACGAGATTAACAGAGACTTGGAGGATAGAGACTTGCAGCTGAAATCCCATCAGCCCCGGCGAGATTAACAGAGCTGCGAGAAGAAAGGGAAACTCTCGCGGCTCTGAAAGCCCGCGCTTTGGGAGGGACTCGGGAGCTGATGCTCGAGGGAGGTTCTGCCGGGCAGTCGGGGCCCCGCGGTGGGACGTTTGATTTTGCCGCTGCCACAGCGGCAGCAGCAGCAGCAGCCGGTATTTTTTTTAATCTATCTGGGCTGGTGGGGGGAGGGGGGTTAGGACTGGTAATGGGCTATGGTGGGGCTAAGACTGGAAGTGGGCTGATGGGGGAGGGGGTTAGGACTGGTAATGGGCTATGGTGGGGCTAAGACTGGAAGTGGGCTGTTGGGGGGAGGGGGTTAGGACTGGTAATGGGCTATGGGGGGGTTAGGACTACTAATGAGCTATGGGGGGGGACTAAGACTGGAAGTGGGCTGATGGGGGAGGGGGTTAGGACTGGTAATGGGCTATGAGGGGTTAGGACTACTAATGAGCTATGGGGGGGACTAAGACTGGAAGTGGGCTGATGGGGGGAGGGGGGTTAGGACTGATAATGGGCTATGGGGGGGCTAAGACTGGAAATGGGCTGATGGGGGGTAGGACTGGTAATGGGCTATGGGGGGCTAAGACTGGAAATGTGCTGATGGGGGGGTTAGGACTGGTAATGGGCTATGGGGGGGCTAGGACTAGAAATGGGCTAATGGGCGGGTTAGGACTGGAATGGGCTGTGGGGAGGCTACGACTGGAAATGGGCTGATGGGTGTTAGGACTGGTAATGGGCTATGGGGGGGGGCTAAGACAAAATGGGGTGATGGTCTAGGACTGGTAATGGGCTATGGGGGGGCTAGGACTGGTAATGGGCTGAGTGAGGGGGGCTAGGACAGGAAATGGGCTGATGGAGGGCTAGGATAGGACTGGAAATGGGCTGTTGGGGGGGCTTGGATTGAAATGGACTCATGGAGGGGTTAGAACTGGAAGTAGGCTCATGGGGGGCTAGGATTTGACATGGGCTGATGGTGGGGCTAGGAAAGGAGTAGAAATGGGCTGATGGGGGGCTGGGATTGGAAATGAGCTGATGGAGGGACTCGGATGGGGGAGCTAGGACTGGAAATGGGCTGATGATGGGGCTAGGATAGGACTAGAAATGGGCTTATGGGGGGCTAGGACTGGAAATGGGCTGATGTGTGGACTAGAAGGGAGCAGATGCTGGGTGGGGCTGGAACTAGAAGGGAGCTGATGTTGGGGGAGGATTAGAATGGGATAGAGCTGGGAGAGTGAAAAAATATTTTGTGTGGGAGGGAAGACAAATCTACAATTGACCGGATATTGGGAGAGTAAGTGGGGATTGAGGATGGAGGGGTAAAATTTGAGTGGATGAAATAGGAATGAGGAAAGAGCAAAAGGAGAAAGATTAGTATGTTAAAGCAGATGTAGAGAGAGAATGGAAAAAAAACTAGAAGAGTGAAGAAAGGACAAATGGACAACAGACGATGGAGAGTTAGCAGAAGACACAAAGAAACCAGAAGAAAGTGGCTGGAGCAATTGCAACTGAAAAAAATGCACAAAAGGTAGAAAAATATCTCTTTATTGAATTTATTAACTGAAATATGCCAGCTCTGGGAAATGTGCATCATTAACGTCTGCTATTTGTTTAGTACAAGAGGAAATTAATGTATAGTTTTATTTCTACAGTGTTGTTGTACATTCCAACTTTGGCTTTTGGGGTTCCCAGTTTAATTATTGTCTTCCTGTTTCTAAATTGTGATTCCTTGTTTGGTGATGGTCTATGTTCTGCATGTGTAACTGAGCTGAGGTATTCTGTTTATGTAATTCCTATTTGACATTGCCACTTATTCTCTTTCCCCAGTAGGTCATGTATTGTTGTTCTCTGAAATGTATTGGTTTAATATTTTCAGTGTAGCCTTTTGATAGGTAGGGTCTTGTGCTTTGTGAGTCCTGGTAGTGCTGTTATGATACGGCAGGTTTGCTATGGGTTCTAAATGGGCAGTGTTTGTAGTAGTTCCTAATGTGCCTGGCAGTTGGCACTGGATTATAGTAATGTAGAAATCTTTTAGTCTTTCTTTATCCATACACTCATTAAGAGTCATGTTTACTTAAAGTTAGTGTAAGGTAACATTATGCAAATATTTATGCAAATGAGGCCCCGCACCGAGTCTACGCACATGGCCCCGCACCCCCCTTGGGCCGCCCCTGCTCCCAGGAGTCATGGGTTAGATCCCCAGCGAGTCTGAAACTAGAGTGGAGCCCCCTTGGGAGAGAGCAAGGAAGAAGCAGGAGTTACTTGACCTATCATGTTGAAACATTTTGACAAAACGGTCAAATAAACCTATCCCAGCCTCCCTTCTTCTAAATCCCATTGCTGTGGCTGTCGTCATGCATCTGACACCAGCACCATTTTCCTGTCATTTTTGACTTGGCTTTCAGAGGGCAAGAAACTTGTGTCGGGAAAAGGGGTGAAAGTTATCAGACTCCGAGACCAAGAGAAAGCAAAAAACACACACGTCTCAGTTACAGAAGGACTAGGTAATGATCGAGTTTGTGTTTCAGAGAAAAGCCAGGCTCTGCAGTGCAGAGCAGATGGACAACGTAAAGAAAAGCTTAATAGAAAATAAACTGAAAAGAGCACAAGAGATAGGGCTGAGGCCCAGGGGCAGACGAATCACACACTGGTTTAGGTGATGTGTATGCAGGTCACTTCATTGAAAGTCTAGCAGACTGTGTGGATCCCTGCAGACTTCAAAGTGACGGACTCTGCTATAGTATCCAGAGTTTCTCTATGCTAATGCTGGGTGTGGTGTGCACTTACACATCACACAATATATAGAAACTATCTCTCTCTCATTGAATCATAAGCCATTTTTAAACTGTTTAGCCACTTTTCAAGTGGACTTGTACTATCTGGCAACATCCATTCGATCTGGTGATAATTAGCTGGGAGGGGGGAAGTCTCTGATGTGGGATTTTGTCAAATGCTTTCTGAAAGTCTAAATACACTATACGAAGTGTGATGAAAAAGTATCAAGACTTGTGTAGCTATATAACAATATGTCACACCACAATGCTATTAAGCATGCGATGACCTAGTTATGTGCTCTGCATGTGCAGAGTGTAGCATAGCTGCAGGATACCTGTACTTTTTTAAATCATGTGATGTTTGGTGTTGTGTAAAAGCAGTTCATCACATTTATGATGAGTGAAAAAATTGAACAGCAAAATTTGCATTAAATTCTGTCAGAAACTTGGAGATTCATGCAAAAAGACTTGTGATAAGTTACAGCAAGTGTATGGCGATGAATGCATGAGCAGTGCTCAAGTTTTTGACTAATACAAATGTTTCCAAGAGGGCCGCCAAAGTGTTGACAATGGTGAATGTTCTGGAAGGCCATCCATGAGCAGGAATGAAGACAAAGTTGAAGCAGAGCATGCCACAATATGCTCAAATCATCGATTGACTATCAGGGAGCTTGCTGAGGACAGGGACATCAGTTTTGGGTTGGTACAGTCAATTCTTACTGTTGATTTGGGGATGAGATGTGTGTCTGCAAAATTCGTGCCGAAACTCCTGTCCCTTGACCAAAAAGAAGATCGACTCTCCGCAGCCAGGGAGTTGTTGGAATGCATTGAAAATGACTCAGATTTCATCACAAAGATTATTACTGGTGATGAATCATGGGTTTATGGTTATGACCAGAAACTAAGGCTCAATCCTTACAATGGAAGACTCCAAACTCTCCCAGACCCAAGAAGGCTCGTCAGGTGAGGAGCAATGTCAAGGTCATGCTCACAGTTTTCTTTGATTACCAGGTATTGTTCTTCATGAGCATGCTCCAAAAGGCCAAACCATCAATAAGGTAATTCTGACTCATAAGAGGCCAGAGTTGTACAGGAATGGTGAATGATTGCTTCATCACAACAACACCCCAGCTCACGCATCACATCTTATCCAGCAGTTCTTGGCCAAACACCAAATCGAGCTGGTTTGTCAGCCTCCGTACTTACCTGATCTCACACCCTGTGTCCTTTTCTTGTTTCCAAAATGGAATTATCAATGAAAGGAAGGAGATTCGATGACTTGGAGACCATTAAGCAAACTTGGACAGAACAGCTTCACAGCATAATGAAAGAGGCATTTCAAAATTGTTTCCAGCAATGGCAGGAACACTGGATGAAGTGTGTTTTATCAGAAGGGGACTATTTTGAAGGAGACTGAGTACAATTTATTTATTTATTTATTATTAGTTTTTATATACCACTTTGTCTTGGTAATCAGAGCGGTTTACAGATAACATTTTAACTACTGCACAAAGCAGTTTACAAGGAACAATTATGTAACAATTGTACAATTAACAAACAATGACGTTCTATAGTTATTTAACAATAACAAAGAAGTGCAGAACTATTTACAGGAGGGATTAACATTAGTGGTCTGGGTGATATTCTGGAGTTACGTGAGTCAAGTGCCTGGAGACAGGAAGTGGTTGAAGAGTGTGGTAGAGTGTTGATAAGGAGGTTTATGGTGGCTGATCACATTGATAGTAGTCTGTGAAGATGAATATTTTGAGACGTTTTCTGAATTGAGTTCAGTCTTTGATTTCTCTTAGAGTGTTAGGAAGACTATTCCATAGAGTAGGGGCACAGAGCCCTATTAGTTGTAGATTGGTTTAGTTTTCTGACACTAATAGGAGTGGATAGCATGTTTGTCAGGTTGTCTATTTTTGTTCTTGTGTGTTGTTGAATGTTTATCAGTGTGCTGAGGTATGTTGGTGCTATGTTGTTTATTGTTTTGAAAATGATCATGAGAGCTTTGAATTTATTCTCTGAAGTATCGGGAGCCAGTGGAACTGAAACAGGATGGGTGTTATGTGATCAGATTTATTGGCTTTTATAATTGTGCACGCAACTATGTTTTGAGCAAGTTGTAGCGGCTTTAGGGTTTTTATTTATTTATTTTTATTTAGACAGTTTTGTATACCACCTTATCCTTCAATCAAAGTGGTCACAACACAATTGGGGGATACATTTAACACAAGGGGATATGAGACACATACACTAATACTTACAGGGAACATGGACAATGGAGGTTTTTTTGGGAGACCATGGAGTATGCTATTACTGTAGTCGAAATGGGGGCTTATTAGTGCCTGGGCTAGAGAACGGAAGTCCGAGGGGGAGAGCAGTGGTCTCAGATACTGTCAGTGTTGTACTTCTTTGTTATTGTACAAGTCTCAAAATGTTTTCATCGCACCTTGTATCTACTGGCTCACCTTTATTCACATGTTTATTCATCATTTCAAAGAAATGGAGCAGATTGGGGAGAAAAGACTTTTCTTGGCTAAATCCATGTTGATTTTGTCCCATTAAACCAAGTCTGTCCATGTGTCCAGTAATTCTGCTCTTAATAATGGTTTCCACCACTTTGCCTGACACTGTCATTAGACTCACCAATCTGTGGTTGCCCAGATCTCCCCTGGAGCCCTTTTTAAAAATAGGCATTAAATTGGCCACCCTCCAATCTTCTGGTACCATAAACAATTTTAATATAGGTTGAGAATTACTAATAGTAGCTCTGTAATTTCATCTTTGAGTTCTCTCAACACTCTTGGTGTATACCATCCGGTCCAGGTGATCCAGCTCTTCTGATTCATTACTGTTTTCTGACATCCAAAGGCAAATCTTCATTCTGACCCAATAGGTATATCTCAGCCTTTGGCTGCAGCTCCACATCCAGCACATCTATTAGACTCACAAAAATCTCCTTCAAAAATATCTCAATACTCTTGCTTCCACATCAAATGTGAATATGGGTCCCTTGCTGTTCATTTTACTTGCTAAACATGCCAACATCAATTGCATATATGCATATATGTCCGATATACGATTTTAAAATTTACCTCTCACCACACTGCATTCTCCACTATCTCATATCTTCTGTACACATTCACACAAAAGTAATCCTCATCAATATCTGTTACTAAATCATCATTTCTACGGTACCTGATTGTAACATCCCTTGAACTACTACGGAAAGATGTGAGCTAAATACTAAATTAAATAAATAAAAAATTCATATGTTCCTCCCGCATTTCCCAGGCTACTCCCCCTTTCTTGCCCCACTCCTGACACTATGTAAACCCCTGCTGCATGTTACAGCTCCTGCTCTTTTACCACTGTTCAAATTTTGAGTTCCTATATTATCACTAATGTTCCCTGTTTAAGCTCCCAAATGTATCTTCCCTGTTCAATGTAAACTTCCAATTCTGTTATAATGTAAAGTGCTTTGAATCTATGATAAGGCGGTATAAAAAACTTGTTAAATAAAATAAATGAATAAATAAAACTACTATGGCTGAAATTGATCCCCTATCCATTTCAAAAAGCGAACATATAACCATGAGATTAATCCCACTTTAAGTATTGTTTTAATACAAATCCAGTCAAAGACCTCCTTCCTCAAAAATTGAATTGAGTTCTTTAAACTGGATTCCACATAGTGTCTCATTTGCAAATATCCATAAAATTGCATGGCTCTAAATTAAATTTGACCTGCAAATCGTTGAAACTGCATAATCCCATTCCCCAGGTTTCACTACTTGCCTAAATGTTGTCAACCCTGCCCTAGCTTGAATAACGCCCTCCCTATCCCAGGAATATAATCTCCATTTCCACATAGAGAAGGAGACCCTGGAGGAGACTCCAAGCTTTTTCCATGCCCACAATCATGCCTATCTAGTTGAATGAACCAGTTGGCTCGGCTCCCCAACTCTTTAAACAGCCTAGGTTCGCAGTATGCAAAGGATACAGTAAAACATAAGGCTCTACCAATTAGGTCTCAAGCTCCCCATCTGCATACTAAGACTTTCCTAGCAACCACCCCCTCACTACTCTCACCAAACAACTGACATTATAGAAATTAACCTAAACTAACATCTATTGGTGCTCTCTGTAGAATACGAATTTGCAACCGAGGCCTTCAGCCTCTGCTGAGAACCTCCCCCTCAGTTTATCCCAATTCCACATATCGACTTTTCTAATCATTACTGTTAGGTTTTGCAACACATAAAGCTATTTCTGCCAGAAGTATCATCTTCATCAGATGGACCATCCCCATCAAGGACAAGATTCTGCCACTGTGTCAATTGCATGTCCATTTCTCTCATCAGGGAAGCAATATTCATGCTATACAGCAAGTCAAGATTCCTAGAAATCAACCCCAAATAAGTGAGTGAGTCCTGAGTCCTGTAAAGGAAATTCACTCCTTCAGTTAGCTGTGACTCACTAAGTAAGATCCTGAGTTGCCAATTTCTCCCAGTTCACCTTCTAACCAGAAATCTCACCAAATCTCACCAAGAGCTTTTGGCAAAGAGGTGGCTGGATTCTGAATTACCATCAGCAGATCATCTACAAATAAGGAAGATTTAATCTCTCTGTCTCCTTTCTTAACCCTCTCCATTGCTTTGGTCTGGAGTAGTTTCCGCTTCAGAAGTTCTACGCATAAAGCAAACAACCCTAGTGAGAGTGGGCATCCCTGCCTCATTCTCCCTCTCAAAATAAACGCTTGAAATGGCGACCCATGGATTACCATTCTTGATTCAGGCTCTGCATAAAGCACCTGAATTTTCACTAGTATGTGCCCTCTTATGTCAAAACTCTCAAAAATGTCATAAATAACCCCAATGCACCATATTTCATGTTTCTGGTATAATTAGTCCTGTGGTGCAGCAAAGAATGTAATTCCACCTGCAACTGAAACATCTGTGCCGCAGCTCAATGGAAGACCCTTGGACTAACCTCCTCTTCAACTTCTGAAGCTCCTCTTCCAAGGCCATTAGAGAAGTATTCAGATTCTTCCCTACTGCATAAGCAATTATCGCACCCTGCATAATAGCTTTAGCTGTTTCCAAATACAACTCAAGGTCCTCTCGATGAGCTACATAAATACTCATATTCCTTCTACTGCTGATGAATATACTCCACAAAATCTAAATCCTCATGCAACCCTATTGACATCTGTCACATTCCCATACCTCCCCCAACGCTTTCAAAAAATAGTGAACTCAACACTGGGGCATAGTCTGATAAAATAAGTTGCCCTGTCTCATAGGATTCAACCATGGAATATACTATTGGTATCAAAATATAATCTAGCCTACTTTGAGTTGGATGCACTCTTGATAGTTGGTAACATCTGTATCAATGGGATGCAAAACCACACATCTAATAATCCAGTGGTTCTACAGAAGCAAAACAAAATCCTCTCTAAGTAATCCTTTCACACCCCCCTGCTGGCATCTGATCAGTGAGAGGTCCACTACCTCATTGAAGCTCCCCACAACAATCATGAGAGTCTCTCCAAAATCACCAGCAAATCCCCCAGTTTTGTGAAAAAATAACTACTGCGGCAATGGGAAAGTAAACCAAGATCAGCTACAATAGCTCCTTCCGTACTTCGCTCAGTACCCCCACATACATACTCCAATCACCCTTTACCACATACAGTTTTTCTCTACAAAAGGGGCATCTTTATGAATTAATATTACCACTCTGGCCTTCTTTGAGAACATAACAACATAAGAAATGCCATACTGGGTCAGACAAAGGTCCATCAACCTCAGTATCCTGTTTCCAACAGTGGCCAATCTAGGTCATAAGTACCTAGCACGCTCCCCAAAAGACACAGTTTCCACAATGCTTATATTGGGGCAAGCAGTGGATTTCCCGGATCCCATTTAATAATGGTTTATGGCCCTTTCCTCCAGGAACTTGTTCAAACCTTTTTTAAACCCGGCTACACTAACAGCTTTTACTACATCCTCCGTTAACGAATTCCAGAGTTTGATTACACGTTGAGTGAAAAGTTATTTTCTCTTATTAGTCTTAAATAGGTTATACTATAGCTTCATTGCATGTCCCCTAGTCTTTCTATATTTTGATGGCGTAAACATTCGATCTACGTTGACCAGTTCCACTCCATTCATTAATTTATAGACCTCTATCATATCTCCCCTCAGCCGTCTCTTTTCCAGGTTAAAGTGCCCTAACCTTTTTAGCCTCTCTTCATAGGTGTATCCTTCCATCCCCATTACCATTATGGTGGCTCTGTACCTTTTCTAATAATGCTATATCCTTTTTAAGATACGGCGACCAGAATTGCACACAATATTCAAAGTGCGGTTGCACCATGGAACGATACAGAGGCATTATAATATCCTTTGATTTATTCTCCATTCTTTTCCTTATGATTCCTAGCATTCTATTTGCTTTCTTGGCCGCCGCTGCACACTGGGCAGAGGGTTTCAACATGTTATCCATGATGACACCTAAATCTTTTTCCTTTTTCTAATGTGGAACCTTGCATCATGTAACCATAGTTTGGGTTGTTCTTTCCTAGGTGCATAACTTTGCACTTATCCACATTAAATTTCATCTGCCATGTGGATGCCCAGTCTTCCAATTTATCAAGGTCATCTTGCAATCTTTCACAACCTTCATGGGTTTTAACAACTTTGAATAATTTTGTGTCATCTGCAAATTTGATAACCTCACTTGTTGTTCCCATTTCGAGATCATTTACGAATATGTTAAAAAGCAGCGGACCCAGCACAGATCCTTGGAGTACTCCACTAATCTCTTTTCTCCATTGGGAAAATTGGCAATTTAGCCCTACCCTTTGCTTCCTATCCTTTAACCAGTTCCTGATCCACAGTAGTACACTGCCTCCTATCCCATGACTTTTAAATTTTGCCAAGAGTCTCTTATGAGGGACCTTGTCAAAGGCCTTCTGAAAATCCAGATATACTGTATCAACCGACTCACCTTTGTCTACCTGTTTATTCACACCTTCAAAAAAACATAACAGATTAGTAAGACAAGACCTTCTTTGGCTAAAGCCATGTTGGCTGTCTCCCTTTAAGCCATGACTGTCTACGAGCAAGGCGTGAAAGCCAATTTGCACTTCCCTACCCATTTCTTCGTTTCTTTTCACTTAAATGTGACTCTTGCAAAACACACACACACACACACACACACACACACACACACACACACACACACACACACACACTTCCCATTCCCTTTCACTCCACCCCATTCCACCCTCCACTCCTAAAAATCAGTATGGAATCTTTCTGCCATCTCATTCCCCCACCTCCTTCTACCCAACCCCTCTCCATACCCTCCAATGCCTATTGACCTGGTGGTTCATATCAGTCATAGGAGGATTGCATTATCTCAGAAGACAGCTGATAAGGTTGAAATCCACTCTACACCAAAACTATACCCATAACACATCTTTACTCATAACCATAATAAAACCTCTGAATTTAAGCATTGTCTCCCTTCTTTTCCCTACCCGCAACCAACTAACATCTTAGACCCTCCAAAGAGGGGAACTGTATAGAATAAATCCCTCCCCCTCACTCAACACAGTAACCCATTTATTTATTTATTTAACTGTTTTTATATCCCGCTTTTCACCGGGTCAAAGCGGCGTTACATAAAAAGGGGGGGGGGGAAATTACAATATAGGGTGGGGCCTTCACCAGGGGGCAGCATTGATGATTCTGGGATAAATAAACATTGGACATGGACAGTTAGAGGCATATTGAGTCATTGGATCATGGTGGGCAATGTCAGGGGTTAGGGCATTTTTTGATGGGAGTCGTATTGAAGTATTCTTGGAAGAGGATGGTTTTTAGTTGTTTTCTGAAAGATAGTAGATCAGTATTATTTCTGAGATGGCTCGGCAGAGAGTTCCATAGGGATGGGGCATAGAGTTCAAAGGCTCGATTGCATGTCCGTTGAGAGCATTTGGTCCTTTTGTGCGGGACGGTGAGGGAGTTGCTGGAGGCTTGTCTGGTAGATCTGCCGTGGGCTGGACGAGACAGTAGGGTGCGAAGCTGGGTGTTCTGTGTTCGATGGATGGCTTTGTGGGTGAGTAGGAAGGCTTTGTATTTAGTTCTTGCTTCGAGGGGGAGTATGTGTAGGTCTTTCAGAATTGGAGTGATGTGGTCGGTTTTCTTTGCGCACTGAATGATTCTTGCAGTGGTGTTCAATGCTGTTCGGAGAGGGTTGGTCTGTGTGGCTGGAAGGCCATGGTAGATGATGTTGCAGTAGTCCAGATGGGGGAGTGTCATAGCTTGCATTACCGTCCTGAAGTCTTGATGTTCGAGAAGGGGTCTGAGACGTTGCACTGTTTTTGCTTTGTGAAATATAATTCCAGAGGTTTTGGTAATTTGTTGTTTTAAGGTGAGGGCTTGGTCAATGATAATGCCCAGGAATCTTATTTGTGGCTGTATTTGAATGCTTGTGGTTCCCACATTAAGGTGAGTAGGTGGTGTGAAGTCCGGGTCTTTCGTCACTATTAGGGCTTCCGTTTTCTTTATGTTGATGGATAGGTTGTTTGCTTGTAACCAGTTGGAGACCTCGGAGAAGCATGCTGATAGATGGGTGTTTGTTGGGTTTGTGGTCGTGATAGGGGCGTAGAGCATGATATCATCAGCATATATGTGGAAGCTGATGTTGTGATTGCGTATGACTGAGCATAGCGGTTGAAGGTAAATGTTGAAGAGCATGGCTGACAGTGTGGATCCTTGAGGTACTTCCTGGTGTTGCTGGAAGGGGGGGGAGGTCAAGGTGCTGGTACGGATTAATTGTTGTCTGTTAGTTAGGTAGGATTGGAACCACTTCAATACGGTGTCTTTGATCCCAATTGTCTGTAGTCTTTTAAACCCATTCTTTAAAAGCAGTTATTCTTCTGGGACCATCAGACCTATTAAACCAAGAAATAGATTCTTGGCCCAAGCTCTTCTAAGTGAGTCAGTCAGATATCTTCAGAGACAGCTCCCTCAGAGTGCCTTTTGAACCGTTCCCCCCAACTGTAGAGGCCATGGGCTTGCACAATGCTCCCTGTACCAGGCTGAGTTCTTGCAATATTGTCCATTCACATTCCATGGATTTACATTTATGAGTCATTCCATTCACCGTAAATCCCATACCAAACAGATACTGTAAATCCATCAGTAGTTCGCAGGTCCTTGTTGCTGTCCTTACAGCCCTTCTTCAATGCTTCTGCTAATAAATCTCTATAAAGTTCAACTTTAAAAGGGTCCAGTTCACTACGCTTCAACACTTGTGCCATCAGCAGAATGCATTCCTTAAGTGAGAAATGGTGCAAACAACAAATCATGAGCAGGCCCAAATCTAGATGTGAAGTACTAAATGCCTGGGCTAAAGAAGAACCTTATTAATTTTCATTTCATTGCATTTATTTAATTTATATGCCCTAATCAAATTCTCTTCTTGGCAGTTACAGAAATACATACATAATGAAACAAAGCTAGCAAATACATAACATAATATAAATAATATTCAGCCATTCAGAGAAGCAGGACTGTATGAAAACAACCAAGGTGTGAAGATTGGTGGAAGACTCATCAACAGCCTTTGCTATTCTAATGACACCACAATACTGGCTGAAAGTGAAGATGATCTGAAACAATTTGCTTCTCAAGATCAAGAAATATAGGGCCCGATATTCATTTGAGCGGGCTATGTTCCGTGTCTGTGTATAACCCTGCCTGCTGACCTCTAAACCCAGATATTTAATGTCACGGCAATGGCATTGAATATTCGAGTTTGGCGCCAAGTGGAGTCACCCACAGAGCCTAACCAGGTAGCAGTGATATTGGACCACTACCCAGTTAGCATCCATGGCTTGAACTAGGCGAGACAAAAGCTCGCTTAGTTTTAGGCATGGATCGCTAACTGAGTAGCGGTCCAATATTGCTGCTACCAGGTTACCGGCAATCTCTGCCCCTGCTCCGCCCCAGAACGCCCCCAATACACCCCAATTCTAACTGGATAGCATCGGTGTGTTTAGGGGACATAAACAGGGATATTCGACGGCACTAACTGTGTAGGTGCAGTCGAATATTCCCGTTTAAGGCATTTACACGGTTTACTGGGCTGTAAACCATGTAAATGCTTTTTGAATATTGGGCCTATAGTCTTAAAATGGGCCTGTACCTTAACATAAAGACAAAGATCTTGACAACTGGCAAAATCAATAAGTTCATAATTGATGGAGAAGAAATTGAAACAGTGGACAACTTTATCCTGCTTGGATCAATAATCTTTAAAGAAATGGTAAGCAGACAAGAAATCTGATGACACATTGCTCTTAGCAGAATGACTGAAAGACCTAGTCAAGATTCTCAAGAGCAGAGATGTCTCTATACAAAGATTCGACTTGTCCAAGTCATGGTATTTTCTATAATGTCATATGGATGCGAAAGTTGGACAGTGAAAAAGATAGACAGGAAGAAAATTGATGCCTTTGAATTATGGTGTTGGCGAAGAATACTGTGTATACCTTGGACTGCCCAAAGAACAAACCAGTCAGTACTAGAGGAGAACAAACGAAAGCTTTCTTTAGAAGCTCACATGACAAGACTTTGACTTTCATACTTTGGATACATCATGCAAAGAGAGAGATCATTAGAGAAAGACATCATGCTTGGCAAGTTGAAGGTCAGCACAAAAGTTGAACGCCAGCAATGAGATGGATCAATACAATTTTATTTTTTATTTATTTTTTTGGTTCTTCTATTCCACCCCTTCCAGCGATCGGGGCGCAACAAAGTAACAATAAACAGGTTTTATTAAAATGTAAATAAGATGTAGATATGTTATACAATGTACATAGTTCCCCCCAGTTACTTCCAAGTTGATCTCCTGTTTATTGTAAATGCAACTCAGGGTTCCTGTGTTGTATGGTTGATGTTGGATGTAAACCGCTCTGATCTAGAATAGAGCGGTATAGAAGAACTGTTAAATAAATAAATATACATAGATACATGTTACATTACATTTAACAAGTAGGTGAACTCCTACATGAACACTGTAGCCTTAACAGCAGCTATGGATGCCACTCTATCAACAATGAGCCGCCTGACTGAAGACCAAACTCACTTAACAACAACAAAAACTACTCATCAAATTCCAGAAGTCTTCTAAAATAGATAGGTTTCAAGACCTATTTCACTTACTTTAGGGCTATGCTCTATAATCTCTGGCAAAGAAACCTCTTCTGTCTTCCGCTATGCAGTTCTGCCTATGGCAGCCAATATCTTTAAATTTGGCCCTGATCATGAGGCAGCTTGGCTTGCGGAGGCACGAGGACTCGTTATACCTACTCAATTTGTATATCCTCAATACACAAGCTCTCACTGGTCTGCAACATTAATTGCAGTACTAATTTCGCCACCACCTCCATCTCCTAATAGGCCTCCTTCTCAGGAATGCCTTGCAAGCAGATATTATTCTGGCAGGCCCTATTTTCAGTATCCTTGACCTTAACTTGCAAGTATTGCCAAGTAGATTCTGTTTTGTCCACTTTGTTTGCAATTCTAGCTACCTCCTCTCCTCACTTCCTGCTCGGCCTTCTCTACGCAGATGCCCAAAGTCTACCATGTCATATCTGGAGTCTGCAAGAAGCTCTTTTGTCTTGTAAGCCATTAGCTTAAACTCAGCTTTAAAGTCACCTTTGAGCTCTTTCAACATTACTAGCATCCCTGAGCTGGTAAGAAGGCCTTGCAGGTGCTCACCATTACTGGAGATATCTGAGGTGGAAACCATCGCATCATCTTGGGCCTGCACACCCTTGACACATGGTTCCCCTGCCAATTCTTTATCACTCAGTTTAAAGAGCTCTCGCAAGTCTCTGGAGTGGCTTTTAGTTGCCATCGCCACCTCTTCCAGTGATAGTGTCAGGGGTAAATGTTTTATTGTTAAGGATGTGTTCAGATTGCGATTTTGGAGATTATTTCACTGTCTTCTTGCAGAGCTTACAATTTGTACTGCCATCTTACTGGTGATCTCACTTCCTCAGAAATGCCTTTTAAAATTACCTCCATGTGGCTATTTGAAACTTCTCTCTCCCTGTGCTTCCAGAACCCTGTTCTCTTGGTCGACAAATGTATTTTAGTTTAAAATCAGAGTGCTTATGCAAAATGCTATAACTTTAGGTTGGCTAACTACATAACAACGCCAGGTGCAATTGGATAAAACCAGGGCTTTTTTGAGGGGGTACGCGGTGATATGGCATATGACACATTTTTCTTTGCCTGCTAAAATTGACCCTAGTTCTCATGTATTAATGAACGACCCCTGCATATGAGTACCGGCAGCTTTTTAGATAGGAAAAATGCACTGTATAAAACCCTTGCCCAAAGTGTGCATAGTGCTGCTGATGTTCACGCTGTTGCTTTTGCTTGTTGCTAAGCAGACCTGGGGGCAGCCCATCAGGCTTTAGTGAACAGCTTCCTATTAGGCCTTGATTCTAAGCGTAGAAACTATGTCTCTGGGAAATGAAATGGGCAAAGTGCTCGTCAGATATATTTTCAGCTACACAGAGCCAGAATTTTGCTTAGAAAATACCGTTTGCGAAGATCTTTGTGAACGGGCATTTTGTTTACTTTCATTCATGGATTATGTCTTGCCAGTATAAAAGCTACTGCAGGTATACCATTACAATAAACAGTTTGGCTCTTAACACACTCTTATTCTCTAGAGTTTTAAAATAAAAGCCTTGCGAGGGATTCAGTGCTCTGCGTGACAGGTGTCTGGAAAAATGGTTTCTATAAATGTAGCATTCTGCGTTCTATTATAATGGTGAAAGGACTAATATTAGCAGTGGCCTTTAGGTAAAACAGGCTGCTCTTGGAATAGATATCAATGGCAGACATGTTAAGCTGTATATTTCAGAGAGAGTGGGATGCTGAGGGTGAGCAGAAACAGGAAGCTTCATTTCCTACTGTGCTGGTACAGAAATAAGTCTTACAGATAGCTGTCACCTGAGCATTCAAGAGACGTTGCATTGTCTCCTCACTTGACACGTGGGGCAATTCAGAACAGAGCTGCCTGTAACTTATGCACTAACATGTACACATAGCTACTCCTGAGCAGGCGTAAATGTCCATGGCTTCCATCTAGGCACTATCCCTGCCAGTTTACTCTTAGGATTTTATAAAGACACATCGGCATCCTGTGGTAGCATGAGGTTGGCTTGCGATTTTGGCACGATGCTGGAAAATAGCGCAGGGCACCATGCTAAAAAACCTTGCACTATCCTTGCGGTATATGTCAGGGCAGCAGTTGGGCAGGATGGGGGTGTTCCCACCACGGCACCGGTGTTTGTAGCTTGTGCTATCTGCGCTTGGTGCAAGGGTGCAACTAATGCCGCCTCAATGGGTGGCGTTAGTTGCTCCTGCAGCCAGTTTGCAGTGGTGAAGCGCAGTAAATGCAGAGGGATGCCTCTCTGCAGGTAACGTGCAGCCCCGTTCTGGTAGTGCGGTCCGCACATGCGAAACTGGCATGGTGTTTAGTAAACATGCTCCTATGTGTCTTTATAATATAAATTAAAAATAAGCACTTACATGGCCTTACGAGGTGAAGTGTTATAAAATTACCCTCACAGAGTACACGCACACATTTGTGCACTATTGGGTTCTGGGTACCTATTTTATAAATAGACTTGAAATAGGCATCTTTTTGGCTGTTTATCACATAGGCATCCTGTTCTAAAATTACCCCCATATCGATAAAATCCAATTCATGCTTTGATCCTGAACAGTTCTGTCCCTCCAGCTAAGCATCTGCTGCTGCTACAAACTGCTTTGCAGTTTGATTCATATAAAATTAATATGATGCAAGGGTACTAAGTTTCTCAATGGAGTGAGGAAACGTATTCTTATATGTCAAGATGTATGTCTTTGCAGTGGCATTTCTTTTGCAAGAGAGTGAGTGCTATGCCGGCCTTTAAAGGCTCGTGGGAATAATGGGTAGATTGCTTACATAACCGCTGCAGAGTACCAGGTTTCAAAGCATGCAAAATCCATGTAATTATTATGCACTAGTCAAGGAAAAGAAGCTGGCTTGCGGGGTTGGTCACTGTTAGCATTCCACTTTCCACATGCCTGAGGTCAGCAGGGAGCAGCGCGTCAGCCACTATTTCAGGCTTTAAAGTAGAGGCAGTGAAAGTACCTCGTCACCGTCTCTGCACGCCGTCACCTACTTAGAATAGATGCCGGCTGTGCTGGCAAACGTCCACTGTAGGGAGAGTCTTCAGTAAAGCTGTGCTCTTTTCCCCTCATGGTATGTCACTCTGTATTTAGCTCCTACTCTCTGCTTTGCTGTACAAAGAGAATCATACGGCATAGCAGGCTGGAAATGTAAAACGAACTACTCATATTTAAGGGTAGAAGAGAAGAAGGTATCATTCTGCAATATCAATGAAAACAGCAGATACAGCGGAGACTAGCTGCAGACCACGCACATGCACAAAGAATTAAAAGCATCAAATTGCTTCATTAAATGACCCTACACTGCCATATTTCGGCATCCACCTGCGTCAGGGTTCAAAAAAAACATGAATCCAAAATATAAATACATCCAGCTTTTCTGTTTCATACATGTTGATGTGATCCTCATTTTCTTCTATGATTTGTGTGTATCTCTGAGTTTTAGCATTTAAAAAAAATAATATTTTTGCTTTTGATTTATAGGGCACATTTTCAAAACACTTTGACCGGTTAGCAAGCCAGTTAATGTAGCTGTGTTTAAAAAAAGGTTTGAACAAGTTCCTGGAAGAAAGGTCCAGAAACTGTCTTTAAGATGGTTTGGAGAAAGGCATTGCTTGTCCTTGGGATGAGCCCATGGGATCTTGCTACCGTTGGGGATACTGCTAGGTACTTTGACCTGAACTGGCTACTGCTGGAAACAGGATACTGGGTTTGGGGGACCTTTGGTCTGACCCAGTATGGAAATGTCTTATTTTCTTAGAGGAATCTAATCAGCTGTTTCTTATATTTTTGCTGGAAGAACTCAATAGAAAACGTTTTTTTCCGGTGCTTTGGCTAATAAACTTACCTAGTAATACTTATGCATGATTAGAGACAGTCTGCCTGAGTACTCACCATAACCTCTCTGCTTCTGTGTTCTGGCAGGTGGCTGTAAAAGTCATTGACAAGAAAAAAGCCAAAAAGGACACTTATGTCACCAAGAATCTAAGGCGTGAGGGGCAGATCCATCAAATGATCCGGCATCCTAATATCGCTCAGCTACTGGATATACTGGAAACGGAAAACAGCTATTACCTGGTGATGGAACTGTGCCCTGGTGGAAATTTAATGCACAAGATATATGAGAAGAGATGTCTGGAGGAGAATGAAGCCCGTCAGTATATAAAGCAGCTTGTCCTGGCAGTGGAGCACCTGCATCGAGCAGGGGTAGTTCACAGGTGAGACCGAGGGCAAAATCCTTCACATTTCTTGGGTTCTTAAACACGGATACATTTTTGCACAGAAATTCTGCGCAGAATAATGTTGACGTTTTTGCGCCAGATAGCATTCCAGCAAATACGTATAATATTGTTCCAGCACACCTCCCCTGCCATTTTTTTCCACCACTCCCTTCAGCAAAGCCATAAAAAAGTTGTGAGTGCTGTATGTTCAAGACAGAGATTAAAACAGGCATAAATTCCTCACCAGCGCTGACCACAGACCTAAGAACTAACCCGTCACGCCTCCTCAGACCTTGCCTTAAAATCCCAGCATTGAGCTCAGCCTTCGTGTCTTATGAGCACTTCTCTGCATCGATAGCACGCAGACTTGTGCGTGAAAACTGTGCTAACCTTTGTGGAAAGCCTAATGCACTGTATTGCACCGACTCTAGAAGGAAGCGTGTCCGTGTCTTGCACTGCTGCTATCCGTTACACCTAGGCTTCAGCTGTTAGTGCAGTCAATCTATCCACATTTGAAAGAAGGAGCGAAGCTATGTGGATGGGCTCCCTGTCTATACAGCAGTGGGCTTGCCCTATTTGCAGCAGGGATAGTTGTGGCTGTGGATGGGCCCCTTTGCTGTATGGTGGGGAGGCGGATCTGCTCATTACTACGATTATTCACAGGTGCACCTAATCCCCTGTGGTCTCTCTCCTACCTATCCTTATTTCTTCTGGCCCCTGTTCTCCTCTCCATCTCTCTTCTGTGGTTCCTCATCTTTTCCTATTCCGCATACTCCCTAATTGTCTCTCCTCCTACCAACATCTTCAGTCTTCTCCTCCTTATCTCCC
Source organism: Ichthyophis bannanicus (assembly GCA_033557465.1). Taxonomy (NCBI): domain Eukaryota; kingdom Metazoa; phylum Chordata; class Amphibia; order Gymnophiona; family Ichthyophiidae; genus Ichthyophis; species Ichthyophis bannanicus. The sequence continues at coordinate 859,061,302 of CM066035.1, forward strand.
ATTTCCCATCCTCACTTCCACCTTCATCCTGTCCTCTACCCTGTCATCGGCTCTTGAGCTTCACCACTTTCTCCCTCTCGTTCAACCATCTCTCTCTAAAACAACCTCACCCTCATTACCGCCATGCTGTCTCCTCTCTGCCCTGCACTCTTCTACTCCTTCACCTCTCTCATTTGGAGATATCAACTACAACCCTAGTCCCTCTAGAATTAACACAACACCTCAAACCTTATTCATATCCCTCTCCATTCCCTTTCCTCTCTCCCTTTCTCATGTGCCTTGTGGAACACACACTCAATCTCACATAAACTTGCCTTTACTCAGGATCTCTTTATCTCTAATACTCTTCATCTTCTTGCTCTATCTGAGACCTGGCTCCTCCCAGAAGACTCAGCATCAGTCACTTCTCTCTGTCATGGGGGCTATCAGTTCTCCCATACGCCTTGTCCCACAGGCCCTGGTGGTGGTTTTGAGCTTCTACTCTCTCCTTCCTGCCAATTTCAACCCCTCCTGCTGCCTCATTCTCACTCCTTTCCTTCCTTTGAGGTCCACTTTATCTGCCTTTTCACTCTACTACCTTTCTGGTTAGCTGTTATTTATCGACCTCCTGACAAGTCCACCTCTACTATTCTCACTGACTTTGATTTGTGGCTTTCCTTCTTTCTGGATTCCTCTTCCCCCTCTCCTATTCTCATGGATTTTAACATTCATGTTGATAACCCCTCTGATCCTTATGCTTTTAAGCTCCTTTCCTTACCTCCTAATTCAACCTCCAGCTTTATTCTATTGCCCCCACTCACCAGCATGGCCACTGCCTCAACCTTGTATTCTTCTCTAATTGCTTACCCTCAAACGTCTGTACCTCAGTTCTTCTCTTATCGGACCATCGCCTGCTAAGCTTCACTTTTCATCACCTGCTGCCTCAACCTTGCCCTCTTTCCTCCAACCTCTTTAGAAATCTTCATGCTATTGACCCTTTGGCTCTCTCCTCCACTGTCTCATCACCTCTTTCCTCCACTATGTCATCTGAGTCTGTTGATGAGGCAGTAGCTTCCTATTACGCTGCACTCTCCTTTGCTCTGGATACTCTTGCTCCGTCCATGCCAGGTCCTATGAGATGTACAGTACCTCAACCCTGGCTGTCTTCCACTACCTGCTATCTACCTTCCTGCGCCCACTCAACTGAGGGTGCTTGGCTCAAACCCTTGCAAACTTTCTACACTTCAAATTCATGCTTGTCTTTTTCCATTCAGCCAAACTAAGACTATTATGTCCATCTGACTAACTCTCATGCCTCTGATCCTTGCCGTCTCTTTACAACTCTCAACTCTCTTGTCTGGGTGCCTCCACCTCTGACCCCTCCCTCCCTTTCTGTCCAAACCCTGGCTGACTATTTCCATGACAAAATCCACAAGATCACCCTCCAATTCCCCATGAGGGCAGCTACTTCACCTCCTCCCCCTCTTCACTCCCAACTTCCCCCCACCTCACCTCCACTACCTTTTCTTCCTTTTCTGTGATTTCTGAAGAGGAAACCACACACCTTCTTTCCTCTTCCAAACTCATTACCTGCTCCTCTGGTCCTATTCCCACCCATCTCCTGAGCCCCATCTCCTCCACTGTTGTCCCTTCCATCTCTCCTATTCTCAACCTGTCACTCTCCACTGCAATTGTCCCTACAGCCTTCAAATATTCAATGGTTACACCTCTCTTCAAGAAACCTTCACTATCTGTCTTTCTAACTATTAACCCATCTCCCTCCTCCCCTTCATTTCTAGACTACTTGAACATGTGGCTCACCGTCATTGCCTCAACTTTCTCTCCTCTCAAGCCCACCTGGATCCTTTACAATCTGGCTTTTGTCTTTTGCATTCTACTGAAACAACTCTTGCCAAAGTCTCCAGCAACTTGCTCCTGGCAAAGTCCAAGGTCCTTTACTCAATCCTCATTCTTCTTGACCTTTCTGCTGCTTTTGACACTGTTGACCACAACCTTCTCTTTGATACCTTGTCCTCGCTTGGTTTTAAGGGCTTTGTACTATCCTGGTTCTCTTCTTATCTCTCCATCACTTTTTCAGTGTTTGTTCTGGTGGATCCTCCTCTACTGCTATCCTGCTCTCAGTTGGTGTACTCCAAAGATCTGTCTTGGGTCCTCTTTTCTTTCTCTATACCCAGTCCCTTGGTGCATTGATCTCTTCCCATGGCTTTCAGTACCATCTTTATGCTGATGACTCCCAGATCTACACCTGAAATCTCTGCCTGCCTTTCTGACATTGCTGCTTGGATGTCTCACTGCGACTTGAAACTGAACATGGTCAAAACTGAGCTTCTTTTTTTCCCCCTAAAACCTCTCCCCTTCCTCCTTTCTCATTTTCTGTGGATAACCTTCTACTCCTGCCTGTTTCCTCAGCTCGCAACCTTGGGGTCCTCTTTGACTCCTCTCTCTCCTTCTCCAGACCCCTCTTCTCAAGTCACTTTATTGGCTCCCTATCCGTTTCCGCATCCAGTTCAAACTTCTGCTGATCTCTAAGTGCATTCAATCTATAGCTCCTCTTTACCTTTCCTCTTTTATCTCTCCCTGCACCCCTCCTCAGGAACGCCACACTTCTGGCAAATTGCTTCTATCTGTGCCCTTCTTTTCTATTGCTAACTCCAGACTATGCTGCTTTCACCTTGCTGCTCATTATGACTGGAACAAACTACCTGAGTCTGTACGTCAGGCACCTTCTCTGGTCCTTTTCAAATCCAGGCTGAAAACTCACCTCTTCGCTGCCACATTTGGATCTTAACTCCCCTGGTCTTTGTGTTTCCTTACCATTCCCCTAGATATATCCCGTATCTACAGCTACTGTGTTGTCTTTCTTGACTAGATTGTAAGCTCTGATGAGCAGGGATAGTCCCTTACATGTGTCTGTGCAGCTCTGCATACATCTTGTAGCGCTAAACAATTGCTCAGTAGTAGTAGAATGACCAAAAAACAGGTGTCATTCTGTAGTACAAAAGAAGTCACCAACAAGAATGGAAGCTGGCCATGGACCACAAATACAAACAGAGATAAAATGACAAATACTTTAACCAGACATGGCTGTGTTTCATCAACCACCTGCATCAGGGGTCTTTAAACCTGAAACATAAAATCATAATGTAATATGCAAACAATTACATAAATATAAAAGTACAAAAGAGATACATACGTAAACAACTTAAAAGCTCAGAAAAACGTTTACAAATGTCAGTAGCAAAAAAATATAAATATACAAACACAAGAGTTTAAAACATAAAATATATACAAATGATCATAATAGACAAGATTAATAACAAACAAACATAGCAGTGAGTATCGATGTTAATAACATAGATTCTCCATTAATATCTTCAAAACAAGTACATATTAATCTGATTGGTCTAACTTGAACAACCAGACCTGCATGAGAAATAATAATAAAAAGATATCAAAGATTTCCATGTGAACTAAACAAATAGTAATAGATAGAAGGATGGAGGGCAAATAAGAATGCATAATAATAAACACATGTAGAAATGAACATGGACCTCAGAAATAAAAGTAAATATAAATAAAACTTCCATCTTGTGGGGGACCCAAAAAGAAAGATACAACTCCCCCAAAAACAAAAGCATTGGGGAAAGTAACCTGCACTGCATCTCAGGTTTTGCCCAAGCAATGCTACTATGAAGGCAGTGCCAACAGAGTTTGTATGGGCAAAGGAGCTTCCATAGAAGCCGATGTGCTAAGGTGCAAATGGCTTTGTGACGATGACTATGTATAAAAAAAACAACAAACAGTGTGCACGATCGCCTTTGTGATTTTTTACATACACCTTTGGTGGTTTATCTGTCCATAATTTTACATTTGGGAAGCCATTTGCAAAACTTTTGTAAAATACATTAATGAGACGAGGAATCATGCCAATTAGCTCATTAGTAATGTTGCCATAGGGAAATTATTTATTTGTTTAGCATTTCTTATATACCGCCTTTCAGTGGTAGCAAGGCGATTTACATAGAACACAGCTGAACATGTTACATAGAACATGGTTACAACTAACAATAGTTTACATGCTAATAATGAATCATATGCGTGGAATATCATGAAATGTATTGATTTTTTTTTTCCATGAGATACAACTAGTCCTCAGGGAGGGGTGAACTTTGTCTTCTGGCAATAAAGCCTGTAATTTTCTGCAGACTTTGTCATGATAACACATCCTTTCAAAGCTTCTATAGCACTAGATAAAGCCTGTGTGACACCAGCCCATTCATGTGAACCCACTAGTATGTTAGTACACAGACCCCTTGGTGCTTCTCTAGCATGTGAGGGTTATACTTGGATAGTGGTGATAGAACATGTTGGGGCTCTGTTGCAGTACCCCAGCAAGCAAATGGCTTTTCTGATGATCCCCAGGGTGGGGAAGAACCCGTTTCTCTCGTGCACAGACCATGGTGGCAGGTCAGCCTCAGGGGCCTTTTTTTTTGTATATTGCAAACAAAATAAGAGCAAGAAAGCAAAGCTGCACAGTTCTGGCCAAGTAAATAAGGTAAAATCCTTCTGCTCTTATTAGCAAAAAAACCCAAATCTCTGCATTGACCACTTTTTCTTTTGCTGCTGTTTTTATATGCAAAGAACTACTGAATAATTCTGTGGAGGTTTGTGCGTGGCCGCGGGTGCACACACACACATGTATTTTGAAATGTTTTGCTCTATGTTGTTCTCTCTCTCTCTCTAATGGCTATATGGAGAGAGAAAGGAGATACTTTGTGCTCAAATAGCAAAAATGACTTATTTAGAAGCAACAAGAAATGCAGGGGGCATATTCAAAGCGGTTTAACCAGTTAGAAGACCTACTAACTGGCTAAACTGTGCTCAGTGGGATATTCAGCAGTACTAAAGTATGTTACCTGTTACCTCCAAGTTATAATCCCTGTTATAATGTAAGCAAAAGATCTTGTTCTAATGCAAAATGTTGTTACAATGTAAACCGCGCTGATTCTAAATAGCACGGTATATAAGAATTTGTAATAAATAATAAATAAAGTGCTTAATGCTGTCGAATATCCCCTCCTGCCTGATTTAAACACCTCAACGCTAACCCTTAGCACTAGGGCATTCCGGGACCAGTGACAAAAGTTAACTGGTCAGTGGCAATATTCAGCTGTTAAGCAGCTGACCTAAACTATCTAAAGTTAGGCAGAAAAAAGGCTGAGCTAACTTTAGCTGGTTTAGCTATCCAGCCAGGGACTGATTATCACCTCTGACTACTAAGCTAAAACGCTGACCAGGTAACCTGGACATTCAATGCCGGTGGCTGGATACGGACCCGGTATTGAATCTGAGCATAATTTAAAGCAGCACGGGCCACCTCCATTGACTATGCCTCCCATATTTTTTTGTTAAAGCAGAGTTAGACTAGTGCTTTTCAACTTGCTCCTAGAGGCATACTTACTCAGTCAGATTTTCAGATTACAACCATGAATATGCATGAATAAATTTGCATATATCGGAGAGCCATTTTTTGCAAATTTCTCATGCATATTCTTTGTGGTATTCCTGGAACCTGATCAGCTAGGTGTGGCTCCAGGAGAGAGGGCTGGGAAGTACTGAATCAGAAGATCAGACTATCCATGAGCACAATGCAAAGTCTCAAATCTTAGTTTCCAGGAGCATTTGAGGTAAATCCTAGGTGAAGGTTTAAAAGAAGCCTGGAAATGACTTTATTTCCCATATGGGAGTCCATTTTGCATAAATTATGATCCACCTAAATGACTGGATATCAGTTTCCATTCTTCACGTCTGCTGCTAAAGAGACATTTGAGCAAGAAACAGTGGTTTTGTGTGGATAAGAAGTGGCAGTATCTTGAACCCATCTTCTTTCTATGTTATGTGCCTGTGTTGTAAGAAGAAAATGAGAAAAAACATTTCTTTAAGTGTGGGCAAATGATTTTGACTTCATGCTCAGAGGTGGTGGTGCTATCCACTGAGTCGAGTCCCTCTACCCCTTTTTCAGACGTAGCTGTTGTCAGTGAGAGATGCATATCCTACAAGGAGTAACAATAGAATTCAAGGGACTGGAGACTGAAATCATATATAAGGAACTGCATTACTATTTGGAAACTACATAATGCCCTATGACATAAAAGTATTGAGATAGGAAATACCTCTGTGGACCTTACTACTGAACTCAGAATGCAACTATTTGGAAGGGTATTTGCTGATAAAGATATTTCTGTGCACAAGTTTTTGCACATGTGGAGACCCCTAGGACTATATCGATGTATTTGTCTATCTCTGTGTGGGGAGAGGGGAACTTTTCCAGTGATGGGAAGGTTCTAGTATGTGAGATAATAGTGAGGGAGATCATGGTGTTCTTCACCCCCAAGGCTGGGACAAAGTATATAAAGAACTTAGTGAATCCTGGGGAGTTGATGTTGTCCAATGAGCAGCAGAGAACTGAAGGGCAGCTGTGGGCTACTTCAAGCTCCTACTTAGGAGGTGAGGTGCCTACTGCCATTGTTAAGAATGTTGAAGGAATTCCAGGAAGGACTCAATAGTCAGTGAGTTTAGGAATTGTTTATCTCACGTCCTTGAGACGAGACACCTTCTCAGATTCAAATGCAGCCAGCAACCAGGATTTTCATAATTACTTCTGGGGGGGGGGGGGGGATTCAAGTGCTTCCAGAAAGTGCTCTAGAGAGCTAGAGGCCTGGAAGGGATGTCCTGGAGAATAGAGGCCCAGAAGGGTTCTCTGGAGGATAGAGGCCCGGAAAGGATGTCCCGGGAGATAGAGGCCCGGAAGGGAAGTCCTGGTGAACAGAGGCCCGGAAAGGATGTCCTGGGAGATAGAGGCCCGGAAGGGATGTCCTGAGAGATAGAGGCCCGGAAAGGATGTCCTGGGAGATAGAGGCCCGGAAGGGAAGTCCTGGGGAACAGAGGCCTAGAAGGGTTGCCCTGGGGGATAGAGGCCCGGAAGGGATGTCCTGGGAGATAGAGGCCCGGAAAGGATGTCCCGGGAGATAGAGGCCCGGAAGGGAAGTCCTGGTGAACAGAGGCCCGGAAAGGATGTCCTGGGAGATAGAGGCCCGGAAGGGAAGTCCTGGGGAACAGAGGCCTAGAAGGAATGCCCTGGTGAGTGCTAGCATCCCTTTAGATACTCAAGAAGCTTGAGAAATTATTTTACATGGTCTGTGAAACATTATAGACTGTAACTTCTAAATGTTACATTTCTGCTGATTTTCCCTTCAAGACGCTGTATTTTTGATTTGGAACAAAACTCAATGTGTGGTGTATTTTTGTAACAGGACTGAGTGAGTAATCCCCTGGGCCTCATTGCATATGCTGTTCCCCATCCCAGAATCCTTGACCCAGACCCTTCAGCTAGTAGTTTTTCCACACTGCCTCTGAAGGTGTCCCCTTGGGGTTGCAAGGAGTGTCCTGTAAATAGTCATAGGATCAAAGCTTCCTTTGTGTTTAGGCATATCACAGGTAACTTAATCTATCTGTGAACCTTGTGGATACGACAGGATTATTTAATCGGCAATGCCTAAGCAGAGACCATTACCACACATCCATATCAGAAGAAAAGAAAATGCAGTGGCAGTTAGTGGTCCCACCCCTGTCTTCCCCTTCCCAGGATCAGTGGTGGGGGGGAAGGGGGGTCTGTTCAAAAGACTTGTCCAGACTTGTCAACATTGGCAACAAAATTCCACAAGAAACCAGAAAGTCTGAGCAACGCTCACAAAGCAGTCTTCACATAGTTGGGTCTTTCGTCAGAGTGATTACAGTCAGATTGTCGAAATCGCGAAGGTAATATTGATAAGGGAAAAAGCCAGCTGTCTATATTCCTCTATCATCTGTTAATGGAAATCTTTTCCTAAGTAAAGAACAGAATGAAACTTTGAATGTAATTAAAGGAAGGCAGAGGGCGAGAAGACGTTGGATTTGATTGGAATTCACTTGTCATTCTCAGAAGTCCTTTTTGGAAGCGAAGGGTAATGCAGGCGTCCTCGGATGATCTGAGCTTTGGCAGTGTTTATTCCCCTAGTAGCCCATATAATGCTTACCCTTTGTGTTCAGTTTAAAGCGTGGGCAAATAGGGTGACAGCTGGTGCTATCATTTACATTCAAGGAAACGTAGCGGGTTTGAGAGTGTAGCTTAAGAAAGAGATAGTACTTTTGTACTGGGTCCTATGAAATATCTTACAGTTATGTTAACATTTTCTTTAGATGGGTAGAGAAAACATATTGTTTACATAGAATAATATAATTTCAGTTCTGCCGTCGAGTTTCCTTTTTCCGTTTTGTCGTATGCAGCCATTCACAGCACTCACCCACCGTTATTGTTGCTTCTGTTTCTCACAGAGACCTGAAGATAGAAAACCTTTTGCTGGATGGGGATGACAATATCAAACTCATTGGTATGTAACGTTCTGTACCTGGTGCAGTAATTATCCTAAAGCAGAAATGGCAGCCACTCATCCCCTGCTGGTTGCATTTTTGGCATGCCCTTGAAAGAATTTTGTGAATGTTGATAACTTAAGAGAGCAGAGTTATTAAAAGGGAACATGAGGAGGGCATATTCAATGGAGGAGGCCAGTGGTATTAAAGCAGCTGTTGTATACACTGTGTGCTAAAGGCACATCTTGGCAAATAACAAGGGTGCAATTACCTCCATCTCAATAGGTGACGTTAACTGTACCGCGGTACTGAAGACCCACATTATTGAGCAGCACCATACTGTATGTTACTTGTTGGGGAAATGTCCATGCTGCTGACAAGTAATGTGGTGTCTTTGCACTTAATGTGCCTTGATTTTGTGCAATAAAGGTGCATTAGGTGGAAACCCCCACAGAGCACTTTAGTTTAAGGGCCCCAAAGTGTCAATCCAGCATGATCAACCATCGAATGAGCTTGGGAACGTTGTCCCAGAACCAGAGTATAGCTGCAGCCAGCACCCCTGGGATGAGCAACATGGAATCTGTATATATTTTTGGGAATCTGACGGGTACTAATGACCTGGATTGGCCACTGTTGGAAACAGGAGGCTGGGCTTGATGGACCTTGGTCTGACCCAGTATGGCATATCTTATGTTCTTATGTTTGTAAAGATACCTTTAAAGGATATTTTGGGAAAATGCACCCACTGTAATTCTAAGCAGATTTGAAAATATCACAACAAAAAACATGCTTGCATAATAAGCATGCTTCACTAAGGCTCTCCTTCTGTCTTCTATCTATGGTGGGGTAAAAATGGAGAATCATCAAAGCTGCGCTGTTAGTTATATGGGACTTTTCAAAAACTGTAATAATAAAATCGCAACATTATATGTATTTTCTTCACAGACTTTGGATTAAGCAACTGTGCTGGCCTTTTGGGTTATACTGACCCTTTTAGCACGCAGTGTGGAAGCCCGGCTTATGCAGCCCCAGAGCTGCTTGCTCGGAAAAAATATGGCGCCAAAGTGGACGTGTGGTCTATGTAAGTTTATGTTGTGTGCATTTTGTACTGGCTTAGAAAACGTTGGGTACAGATGTGATCCACATTATGGTGCTGCTTAGCAGCATTACCTGAACAGGATGTCCAGTGAGGATCTCTGTAACATAATGTTATATCACAGACGATGGGGATTCTAGGTGCAGGAATGACTCTCAAAACAGGTGATGGAAATAACAACTTGCTTTATTGTAACTCAGTCAATGACATAAAAAAAACAGACCCTACGCAGCCATGTTTTGGTGATGCCATGCCTTCCTCAGGGGTCACAATATATACGTACACTGAGTGCTTTTCACTGTAATAAAATTCCAAGTTGCAGACGTCAGAAAGCAATCACACTTAGAACGTAGACTTTAAGCTCTGACACGCTATATGCAGCAAATTTGCAGTTGTACAGTAGAGACTGACATTTTATCTGCTCTGTCTATGCTTTTCCCAAACTCAGCCCATGTGCATGCCACAGTGAAAATGCATGCAACCAGCGTGATATGCGTACTTTGAGAATAGTGACAGCCTCAGGTGCGTCTGTAAATGCCCTTTTATGCATGTAACTCACTAAAATACCATGATTTAGGTGCATAAATGGCACATAACGTTAGGTGGTTCTGGATAAAATGACCCCCTGTGAATTGCAACACTTACACCTGTAAATCCTGGATTTTCTAAATTGCACAGAGCGAGCCAATTAAAGAACTGAGCTCCGAAACATAAACATTTGGAATTTTGAGGTGGTTTTGAACACCTGAAGGGTAAATACCATTCCTCCTCAAGCTTTCCTTCCTAACCCAGGCCCAAAAGAGAAATTGGTGCACAGTTATGCGTGACCCGAAGAAGATTTAAATACCGATGGGGACATTTTTTTTTAAATATATCTGATTATCATTGGAAAATACAGAATAGACTTCCCTTAAATCTGTGGCCTGGCCAGAATGAACAAATGGATGATGAAATGCTCAAAGTAATCAAGGAAGCTAGCAAAAGTTACAGTGCAGTAATAATAATGGGTGATTTCAATTACCCCGGCATCGACTGGGTCAGTGTCACAACAGGACATGCTAGGGAGATAAAGTTCCTAGATGAAATAAATGACTGCTTCTTGGAGCAGCTGGTTCATGAACCGACCAGAGGGGAAGCAATATTAGACCTAGTCCTTAGTGGAACACCAGATGTAGTGCAAGAGATAAGGGTGTTGGGGCCACTTGGCAATAGTGATCATAGCATGATCGCCTTTGATTTAATTAGTGGAGGAGGGATAGTAAGGAAATCCACAGTACTACCCTTTAACTTTCGAAAGGGAGACTATGATAGAATGAGGAAAACAGTTAAGAAAAAACTAAAAGGAGCAGTTGCAAAGGTTAAAGACGTACATCAAGCTTGGGTGTTGTTGAAAAATACTATCTTGGAAGCCCAGACCAGCTGTATTCCACGCTTTAAGAAAAGTGGAAGGAAGTCCAAAAAATTGCCAGCATGGTTTAAAGCTGAGGTCAGAGAGGCTGTTGTTGCCAAAAAAGCATCTTTCAAGAAATGGAAAAAAGAGCCAAATGATGAAACCTGGAAACAGCACAAGCACTGGCAAGTCAAATGCAAGGCATTGATAAGGCAGGCAAAGAGAGAATTTGAGAAGAAGCTTGCTGCGGAAGCAAAAACGCGAAATAAAGACCTTTTCAAGTACATTCGTAGCAAAAAACCCGTGAGAGAGTCAGTTGGTCCATTAGATGATAAAGGGGTTAAAGGAGCACTAAGAGGCGACAAGGCGATAGCGGAGAGACTGAATGAATTCTTTGCTTCGGTCTTTACTGAGGAAGATGTAGGGATGTTACCCACGACTGAAGTGGTATTTAAAGGTGTGGAAGAATTGAAGGAAATATCGATACATCGGGAAGATGTCCTACAACTATTAGATAAACTGAAGAGTAGCAAATCACCTGGGCCGGATGGTATACATCCAAGGGTGTTGAAAGAACTGAAATTTGAGATTGCAGACCTGCTATCAGTAATCTGTGAACTATCATTAAAATCATCTCTAATACCTGAGGATTGGAGGATCGCCAATGTAACACCAATTTTTAAAAAGGGTTCGAGGGGTGATCCGGGAAACTACAGACCGGTGAGCCTGACATCAGTACCGGGAAAAATGGTAGAAACCATCATAAAGAATAAAATTACTCAGCATGTAGATAGTCATGACCTAATGGGAGACAGCCAACATGGCTTTAGACAAGGAAGATCTTGTCTTACTAATCTGTTATGTTTTTTTGAAGGAGTGAATAAACAGGTGGACAAAGGTGAGTCGGTTGATATTGTGTATCTGGACTTTCAGAAAGCCTTTGACAAGGTCCCTCATGAGAGACTTTTGGCAAAACTAAAGAGTCATGGGATAGGAGGCAGTGTACTACTGTGGATCAGGAACTGGTTAAAAGATAGAAAGCAGAGGGTAGGGCTAAATGGCCAATTTTCCCAATGGAGAAAGGTGAATAGTGGTGTACCCCAGGGATCTGTGCTGGGTCCGCTGCTTTTTGACATATTCATAAATGACCTGGAAAGTGGAATAACGAGTGAGGTTATCAAATTTGCTGATGACACAAAACTATTTAAAGTTGTTAAAACCCAGGAGGATTGTGGAAAATTGCAAGAGGATCTTGATAAATTGGAAGACTGGGCATCAAAATGGCAGATGAAATTTAATGTGGAGAAGTGCAAGGTTATGCACCTAGGGAAGAACAACCCAAACTATGGTTACACGATGCAAGGTTCCACATTAGGAACCACCACCCAAGAAAAAGATTTAGGCGTCCTTGTGGATACCATGTTAAAACCCTCGGCCCAGTGTGCAGCGGCGGCCAAGAGAGCAAATAGAATGCTAGGTATGATAAGGAAAGGAATGGAAAATAAAACAAAAGATATTATAATGCCTCTATATCGTTCCATGGTGAGACCGCACCTTGAATATTGTGTGCAATTCTGGTCGCCATATCTTAAAAAGGATATAGCAATTTTAGAAAAGGTTCAGAGAAGAGCCACCAAAATGGTAAAGGGGATGGAAGGCTACTCCTATGAAGAAAGGCTAAAAAGGTTGGGGCTCTTTAACCTGGAAAAGAGACGGCTGAGGGGAGATATGATAGAAGTCTATAAATTAATGAACGGAGTGGAACGGGTAAACGTAGATCGATTGTTTACCTTATCAGAATATAGAAAGACTAGGGGACATGCAATGAAGCTACAGGGTAAACTATTTAAGACTAATAAAAGAAAATATTTTTTCACTCAACGTGTAATCAAACTCTGGAATTTGTTACCGGAGGATGTAGTAAAGGCTGTTAGTGTAGCTGGGTTTAAAAAAGGTTTGGACAAGTTCCTGGAGGAAAGGTCCATAAACCATTATTAAGAAGGGACCCAGGATATCAATGCTTGAACCAATACAAGCATTGTGGAACCTGTGTCCCTTGGGGAAACTGCTAGGTACGTATGACCTAGATTGGCCACTGTTGGAAACAGAATACTGGGCTTGATGGACCTTGGTCTGACCCAGTATGGCATATCTTATGTTCTTATGTTCTTATGTTCTTATGTGCATACATTTTGTAGCATCTTTTCTAAAGTCGCTGCTTATACGTTTATTACAATTTGCCCATGTAAATTAACTTTTTAGACGTGTAATGGATCCTAACCCTTCTCAAATCTGCTCCTTAGTGTAGGTAGCAATAGTGGAGTGAAGGAGTAGCATAGTTTAGAGCAGGAGGTTAAGAATTGCTGAAATCAAGGTTCAGATTATGCTGACGCCTTTCATGACCTTCAGCAAGTCACTTTACCATCTGTTGCCTCAGATACAAACTTAGGGATAGATGCGATTTAATGTACGTTATTTAACACAAACATTTTTATTCCCAGTGGGGCCTATCTACTAAGTACATATTTAGTATTAGTGTGTGTTAACACATTAATCAAACTTAGTTAAACTAGCCCCATTTGACTATAAGCCCTTTGGGGCCAAGGATCTACCTATTGCCTCTGAATATTTATTTTATTTATTTAACGTTATTTATATACTACATTTCTGAGAGTCAATGCGGTTTTCAGGGAACTCTGAACATATAAACAACATGATATGTATAACAGTTGGTGGTGGAATATAACTTGCTGTGAGCTAAATCTAAATAAATAAAATATAGGCAGGAATTAAAATGAGGATCATCAAATATTTAAAAGAAAACTTAGGTTATGGCCCTTATTTTAAAACATCCCCCATATAAGTAGTGGATTTTAAATGTGTAGATCAGCAGCACAGGTAAATAGCGATTTTAGAAAGCTGCTAAGTACATCTATGCATAGATTTCCAAGAAGCATGGCTAGGTTGTGAATACGGAGTGGTTTGGGAAGACCTAAAATATCGATGTGGAATCTCTTAAGATCTGCAGAATTCGTAGCGCTTCAAGGATGGAAACGCTCCTCAGAGAGCTTGGGAGCAAGACAGTGAGTAGAGATGGAGGATGAGGATTGGAAAGAAATCTTTCAGAGTCAGGCTAAAATCTTTATTTCAGCTAATCAGCTTGAGAATGGAGCAAGAATAATCTATAGATAATATATGGTACTGATGAGGTTACACAAGCTTTATTCAAGGGTGTCCCAGACTGCTGGAGAGGGTGCACACAAGAAGGATCCTTCTTCTATATTTAGTGGAACTGCCCAGTGGTGAAGGAGTATTGGCAGTGGGTGTGGCCCTGGCTCACCGTTATCTTTGCCGTCCCAATCCAACTAGATATAAAAGCCTTCCTCTTGATCTCCTCTCCGTCTGTGAGGATTTCGAGGAAATGAACAAAGGACTTTTTTACCACTATGTAGTTGCAGCCTGCTTAGAGATTGCAAGACTTGGTAACAGATCACCTTAAAACCCATTTGGGAATTATTGATGACAAGTTTAGGATTTAATTTTTCTATCCAAACGTACTGCGACCAGACGTCACGGTCTTTGGAAGTATGAGAAAACCTGGACTCCCTAGATCAACTGGTTGCAGGCTCAACACAAGTGAAGAATGGATAGTGAACTGCTTTATGTCTCCAATGGTCATTCAGGTCCTTTATGTCTGGGAGTTGGGGAGGGGGGGGTGGGCTGGGCGGGTGATGGGGTGGGAGGCCTGTTAAGTTTGTTTTGCTAAAACTTTGAATGACTTGTTGGACTTAGAATGGTTCTGTTTATGGATATATGCAAGTCAATAAAAATTTGATAGAAAAAATAGATCAGTGTGTATTTCCCCATGTTCGAAGGGGTATGCATATGAATAGTAGAACTTCTAAACTTCAGCTTGACCCTTAGTGGTAGTATTAAGGGTCAAGCTGACTCTACCTCTATGGTGTCCAAGACCCTACCTCTATGGGTCATGGGCACCATTTTTAAACTGGGGATTCTGATGGAGCAGAAGCAACTGTGGATTGCTCCTGCTCCCCACTAGACATCAGAGCCCCCCTCCTTGTAAGAACTGGAGATGGAATTGGATGGTGGGAGTGTTTTGGGGGAACAATGGAAAGGTGATGTTGGTGGGGGTGTCAGGGGTAATGATTTTGGAGGTGTCAGGATTGTTGGAGAGGGATTGGGAGGGAGTGATGGTTTTTGGGGGATATTGATGTTGATGGGTGTGGAGAATGGATACTCTCTAGAGCAGTGATTTTAAAAAGCTGCTCTCATGCACATTTGGGGGAGAGCTGGATGCTTTTATTTCCTCCACATGGAGCTTTTTAAAATTGCTTCTTTCTCCTTATATACATTTTACAAGAGCCTTTGTAAAATACAGTGGGAATCTTCCATGTCCTAATCTGGATGTTTTTATTCCCCTTTCCATGACCTATCGAAAATGAGCCTTCAAGTGTGTTTTTACTCATCGCCCTCTTCTTAAATAGTGTATATAGGCAAATACATCTACCGGTACTCCAGTATTTTCGGAATAGCTTGAGAAGTGCACTGTCCAGTATGACAAAATCTTTTGCATGAGCAGGATTTAAGGCTTAAGTGGTAAAAGCAGCATCCGAGCTATGATTTTTGAGGCTGGATTTAATCTGGCCAGCACACATGTTTAGGAAACTATTCTAGGCACTCAGTGTAGCAAGGTGGAAAGCATGGGACTGAGACTGGACACTGGAGAAGGATGCAGATACAAGAGGCTTAGTAGTATTTAAACACCGTGGTTGGCATTTCTTTTAAAATGCCGGCCACATCGATGAAATATTATGGGCCCGATATTCAAAGGCATTTACCTGGTTTACAAGCCTGTAAACCATGTAAATACCGCATAGAGGGATATTCAAAAGCACTAGCATGTCTAGTGCCATAGAATATCCCCGATTAACGCTGATATATGCCCCGATGCTAACCGCTTAGCATTGGGGCGTGTTAGGAGTGTTCTTCGGTTACAAGCAGGAAGTCAGTCTGCACCGACAGAGCCCACGCAGAAGCATCTCCCCAGCTTTCACAGAAAGGTTTTGGGAGATGCACCATGCATGTGTGGTCCACTTCCCGCCCAAGGGTGCTATCTTACCTTAGTCTCCTCTTTTCCGTGGAGCCCTTCGGATGTTGTCCTTGTTTCCCCGGAAAAAGTTTTTTAATAGTTAAATTTTGTCCGGTTTGCGTACTGGTTCCTTCTCACCCTCGAACCAGCTCATCTCTGGTTCATCTATCCATTTTCCACTTTTTTCATTGAGGTCTGCCTTGACCGGTGTTCATGTCCTTTTTCAGCCAAAGGCCTTGGACCCCTGCTGGGAGGCAGGGTCCCCCTTTTTCCGATGGCCTCAAGTGGCTTCAAAAATTGTGACCAGTGTGGCAAAGTTATGTTACTTATCAATCTACACGACTGCTGCCTCCGATGCCAACGACTCCCACTGCGAGCTCTGCAGAACAATAACCCCAAAGGCATTAAAGAGTTGCCATCAGCAGCAGGAAACATTTTTTCATAAGTCCGACTCTGCCCTGGAGTCTCCGGTAACACCACGCTCCAGGGCCCCCTCCGATACCTCTGTGCCTTGCGAAGCCAGAGCCTCCTCGTAGTTCTGTGGCTGCGGTTTCTCCAAGCGGAAGTCCCCAGAGGTGGTGCATAAGCAGAAGAAACTCTTAAAGACCACCTCGGAGCATGGATCTGGGAAAAAGGTGAAATCCCACCCCAGGCCCTGCAGTCCCAGGCGTGAATCCGAGGAGTCTGGGCAGGAGTGGCCCTCCAAGTTGCCATGCAAGGTGTCATCGGCTCCTGTCAACAGGCCTCCGAGGCCATCCTCATCGAGGACTCCGCCTCGAGAGTACTAATGCAGAGCCTGAAGTCCTCAGTGCCGGCATCCAAGGCTGCGGAATCAACTGGCATGGAAACCAGAATGGCAGCCCTAGAGAGCAGTATATCTGCCCTAGTGGCTATGCAGCGGGTGTTTATGTTTGGCTCATCCGATTCTTCCATTTTGATGATGGGACCCTCGACATCAAGAGCTTCCCTGGATGTCGAGCTAGTCCTCGAGTGCCACTGGCCTCAAGAGAGCCCCTGGCCCCAGTTGAGGTCCCGATCCTGATCTTCAGGACACCAGTCCTCCCTGGCAAGCACGTGTGGCTCGGACTGACGATCTTCTAGAGGTCTACACCACGGAGAGTGATCCTCGACTGAGGTGATCGTGCAGCATTGGACTAGAACTCCGACTTTGAGTCCGAATGGGAGACCGAGGACAAAGAGTCCCTGTACACGAGGTGACACCATGATGTGCCCTCAGACCTGTCTCCCCAAGCAATCCAATGCCACTCCCCACCCAAGGACATTGTATTCCTTGATTTTGTGAGGGATATGGCCAAGGCTCTCACGATCGAGATCGAGGCCTAGGAGGATCCGCAAACTGAGGAATTGGAGATACTCCAATGTGAGGCACCCCCGAAGGAAACCCTTATGGTTCCAGTGCCCCTGATCCTTGACCGCCTCCTCCTCCGGATGTGGGAAACACCGGTGTCCATACCAGTTGTCAGCAGGCGCTTCAACGCCATGTATTGGGCATGCCGGAGCCCTCGGTTCCAAAAGGCCCATCTCCCCCAGAACTCAAAGGTCATGAAGTCGGCCATGCGCTGGCTAAAGAGCCAAAAAACACACTTGTCGGTACCTCCCGGCAGGGAGGCCCGAACCCTCGACTCCCTTGGCTGGAAGACTTTTTCAGGGCTCAATGCTGGCATGCGAAATCCACTCATACCAGCTCTACATTGGCATGTATCTGAAGGAACTGTTGAGGGAGCTCGGGGGATTCTCGGCAGTCCTTGACAGAGAACCCCTACAGAGGTTCAAGACCCTAACCTCGGCAGTAAACGAATGTTCAAAGTTTCTGTCCCGAGCAGCCTATGATGGCTTTGAGTCATCAGCTAGGGTGGCCACTGCAGGCATCAGGGCATGACACCAAGCATGACTGCAGTCATCAGACCTAGAACAATGAGTACAGGACAAACTAATCGATGTCCCCTGCACAGGTGAGAACCTGTTCGGGAAACCCATGATAGACATAGAGACTCCGTATGTGACGAGGACCAGGCTCTCGAAAAAGACCTGGTGCAACCCCGAAAGAAAACCCCGGGGGAAAAGCCCTTCTTTCCAAGGAGGAAAGGCTTCAGTACTACTCCGCACTTCCAAGCCTTCTCAGGCCCTCAGCAGGCCCAGCAACAAAAAGGCCAGGGGCATGGTCCCAGAAAGGAAAAAGCCCTGACCCCTAGGCACCGGCTCAGGCCCAGCCTGGGGAAGGCTTTTGACTGCCTGGGTTTGACCCCCACACCCTCAGGGGGTCCTCTACTGCCCACAGGGGGGCACCTAGCCCTGTTTGCCCACAGGTGGGCAGCCATCACCAACGATACCTGGGTGTTACAGTTGATCAAGGAGGGTTACCTCCTCCACCTACATCAGACACCGTCCCTGTTCTTTCCAGGAGAGCCCATCAGGCCTCCTCAGTGAGCTAGCAGGACTACTCTGAGACAAAGCAGTGGAGCCAGTCCCAAAACACTTCAGGGGCACCGGCTTCTATTCCAGGTACTTCCTCATTCCCAAGAGGATTGGGGGCCTCAGGCCCATCTTGGACCTGTGAAAGCTCAACAGGTTTCTGGTCAGGGAGAAGTTCAAGATGCTGTCCTTTGGAACACTGCTGCCATTCCTCCAGCAGGGAGATTGGCTTTGCTCCTTGGACCTAAAGGATGCCTACACTCACATCCTAATCCACCCCAGCCACAGAAAATACTTCTGATTCGTGGTGGGGGGACAGCACTACCAATAGAGGGTACTGCCCTTTGGGCTGGCCTTATCTCCAAGGCTCTTTACAAAGTGCCTCGCGATGGTTGCAACCCACATCAGGCTTCAAGGGGCCTTAGTCTTCCCCTACCTGGACGACTGGCTCATAAATGGAGACATAGCTGCAGAGGCACAATGCACCACCGGATGCACCATAAACATCCTGCAGCACCTAGGGTTTGTCATAAACAACTCCAAGTCCCACCTTACTCCCGCTCAGAGCCTAGAGTTCATAGGGGTGCAGCTGGACACCCTTCAGGCAAAAGTCTTCCTCACTAAGGAGAGGTCAGTACGCCTCAGGGAACTAGTTGAAGAGGTGCAACAGCGCAGGACACCTCCCGCCCAGCTTCTCCTCTGCCTGCTGGGACACATAGCCTCCACAGTCTACGTGACCCTAGATATCCACCTACACATGAGAGCAGCCCAGTGGTGCCTTCGCTCTCAGTGGACCCAAGTATAGGCAGGCTCAAGGACAAGATACACGTGACCCGCCAGCTGGTGCACTCCCTCGGATGGTGGCAGAATCTAGGTCACCTTCAGGCCAGGATGGCCTTCCAGGCACCCAAACCCCAGAAAGTCCTCACCACGGACGCCTCTCTAATGGGTTGGGGAGCGCATTGCGGGAGCCTCCAGACACAAGGCTGATGGTCCCAGAGGGAATCTGAAATGCAGATCAACCTTCTGGAAATCAGGGCCATATTCCTGGCCCTCAAAGCCTTCAGCCACCAGCTACAGCAACACGCAATGCTGATCCAGACTGACAATCAGGTCGCAATGTTCTACGTGAACAAACAGGGATGCTCCTGAGGGTGATCTGCCTCCCGGGTCAGGACAATATTTATTTATTTACATTCGCTTATATACCGCGCTATTCTGCATCAGTGCGGTTTACATTGAATAAATTGAAATTACATTGAACAGGGCATTATAACTTGGAGATAACTATTTTACAGGGAACATGGGCGGACATATCTTGGCGGACAAGCTGAGCAGGGTACTCCAGCTGCACGAGTGGTGCCTGGACCCAGCAGTAGCCTAACGGCTCTTCTGGCTCTAAGGCATCCCAGTGATGGCCCTGTTTGCCAGCCTAGACAAAGCGCAATTGCCCCGTTTCTGCTCCCACTGACTGCACCTGTCTCAGGTAGCAGGGTATGCATTCCTCATCCTGTGGTCAGAAGGCCTCCTGTACACTTTTCCCCCAACACCGCTGATAGCCAAAACTCTGTTCAAGGCTCAACACAACAGAGCATCACTAGTACTGATAGCCCCTCGGTGGCCCAGACAGCCCTGGTTCCCACTGCTCCTCTCCTTGTTGACGGTACCGCCAGTTCCCCTGGGCTGAGCCCCAGGACTACTCTCGCAGGAGCAGGGCACTCTCCTACACCATAACCTGGGGTCCCTCTCGCTCATGGCTTGGCTGCTGAAAGAGTAGCACTAGCTCCCTTTAACCTTCCATGGGACATGGAAGACATCCTCTTGGCCTCTCAGAAGGCCTCCATGTGAAGGGCGTATGCCTTCATGTGGCGACGTTTCTCACTGTTGTGCACAGAAAAATGAATGAACCCGTTCTCCTGCTCAGTGCACGTTGTACCCCAATACCTGCTCCACTTATTGCAGATGGGACTGAGGTCCAACTCAGAGTACAACTAAGTGCCATCGTGGCGCATCACCACTCCATCAAGGGGAAGCCCCCTCTTCGCTCAGCCCCTTGTGTCTCAGTTCCTATGGGGCCTCATATTTTCCAAATCCCCCATCCGCCTTCCGGTGGTGGAATGGGACCTTAATGTGGTGTTCTCACAACTCACTAAGCCTTTGTTCAAGCCTTTAGCTAACTGCCACCTGTAATACCTCTTCTGGAAGGTCGCCTTCCTGGTAGCACTCACTTCAGCTCGCAGAGTTAGCGAGCTTCAGGCTCTGATGGCAGAGCCTCCTTACACAAGGTTCTACAAGAACAGGGTAGTGCTCTGCACACTCCCTAAGTTTCTGCCAAAGGTGGTGTCCTCATTCCACCTCAATCAGGAGGTGGTGCTCTCCACTTTCTTTCCCAGGCCTCACGCCGGCAGGGCGGAGACTATTCTCCATACTCTGGATTGCAAGAGAGCCCTGTCCTTCTAAATTGGAAGACTGGGCATCCAAATGGCAGATGAAATTTAATGTGGACAAGTGCAAAGTTATGCACCTAGGAAAGAACAACCCACACTATAGTTACACGATGCAAGGCTCCACATTAGAAACCACCACCCAGGAAAAAGATTTAGGAGTCATCGTGGATAACATGTTAAAACCCTCCGCCCAGTGTGCAGCGGCAGCCAAGAAAGCAAATAGAATGCTAGGTATCATAAGGAAAGGGATGGAGAATAAAACAAAGGATGTTATAATGCCTCTGTATCGCTCCATGGTACGACCGCACCTTGAATATTGTGTGCAATTCTGGTCACCGTATCTTAAAAAGGACATAGCGTTATTAGAAAAAGTACAGAGAAGAGCCACCAAATTGGTGAAGGGGATGGAAGGCTACTCCTATGAAGAGAGGCTAAGAAGGTTAGGGCTCTTTAGCCTGGAGAAGAGACGGCTGAGGGGAGATATGATAGAGGTCTATAAATTAATGAATGGAGTGGAATGGATAAACGTGGATCAATTGTTTACGCTATCAGAGTATAGAAAGACTAGGGGACATGTAATGAAGCTACAGGGTAAACTATTTAAGACAAATAAGAGAAAATATTTTTTCACTCAACGTGTAATCAAACTCTGGAATCTGTTACCGGAGGATGTAGTAAGGGCTGTTAGTATAGCTGGGTTTAAAAAAGGTTTGGACAAGTTCCTGGAGGAAAGGTCCATAAACCACTATTAAAAAGGGACCCAGGATATCAATGCTTGACCCAGTACAAACATTGTGGAACCTGTGTCTTTTGGGGATATTGCTAGGTACGTATGACCTAGATTGGCCACTGTTGGAAACAGGATACTGGGCTTGATGGACCTCGGTCTGACCAAGTATGGCATGTCTTATGTTCTTACCTACAATGGACCCAGGGCCATCTCAAAGATCAACAGCTTTTCATGACCCCAGCCCTCTGGGGCTCCCATTGACTAAGTGAGCTCTATCCACCTGAGTGGCGGACTGCATTACCCTTGCCTATGAGCAAGCGGGAATCCCACTGGACCAGAGAGTCATTGCACACTGCTTCAGGGCCATGGCTACTTCTGTGGCCGATTTGCACACCATCCCTATGAAGGAAATTTGCCAGGCCGCAACCTGGTCTTCGGTCCATATCTTCGCAACTCACTACTGCCTTGAGAGGGAGTCCCAATGGGACAGTGCCTTCGGCCGGGCTGTACTCCATAATCGTTTAGGCGTGTAGGCAACTCCTGCCCTCTGACCCTTCTGTGTTCAGGCTACCGGAGTGCTAGTGTTCACTGGATGCTTGGGTCTTGTGAGAGACTCTCCCTTGGAACTCAATTGCTGCTGGTCACGGCTCTCCCTTTGCAGGTTGCCATGACATTTTTCTTTTGGTTACAGGTTCTTGGTTGCCTGTAGCTGGGGAGTCCCATATGTGAGGACTGACTTCCTGCTTGTTCTCGGAGAAAGCATAGTTACTTACCTGTAATAGATGTTCTCTGGGGACAGCAGGAATCAGTCCTCACAACCCTCTCTCCTCCCCTTGGAGTTGCTTTACCATCTTTTATTTTTACTATCTTAGCTATGTAATTAGAGTGAGGCAAGTTGGCACCCTTGGATGGGAAGTGGACCACGCATGCATGGTGAATCTCCCAAAGGCTTTCCTTGAAAGCTGGGGAGATGCTTCTGTGCGGGCTCTGTCGATGCCGACATCTCCCATATGTGAGGACTGATTCCTGCTGTCCCTGGAGAACACCTCTTACAGGTGACTAACTATGCTTTCCGGGGTGGAGCGGAGGTGGCATCAGTCACTGACTGGGCAGTGGCAATATTGCACCGCTGCCTGGTTAGTGACCCGCGGTTAAAGATACGCACAGCGAAAACTGGCCTGCCTTTACCCATAGCAGCTAACCGGGCAGTGGCGCAACCTCGCTGCTGCCCAGTTAGCTTCTGCGGTATCTCTGGCTGTGTGGTGACCCCGGATATTCAATGCCACGGCTGCATATGACCCCGGCATTGAATATCTGAGGTTTATTTATTTATTGGTTTCATTTGTATACCGCTACTTCCAGCGATCAGAAGCGGTTTACTCTACACATCAAACATTGGTTACATATGGTAAGAATCAACAATTTACATTTCCATTGAGGTGTACTTGACTGTACATTTATACATATTTACATTTTATATTGTTTTGCTTGCTTTTTTACAGATTTGAATATTGAAATTTTGTTTTCATTTATACAGTGTAAGGCATCTATATAGTATTTAAACAATATGGGCCATGTACAGTTTTGTTTCAGTGGTTGCAATATATACATTTTGGTTACAACAAATCGGTTCTTAATACTTTTGTTCGTTTGGGTTGCGAGGTTAAAAGTTTGGCAGAGACGGCTATTCGCCGTAGAGGGGCATAGCCGTCATAAAATGAATATCAGGCCCATATATGTACAGGGTGGCCCAAAAAAAGTGAGAACATCTCGTAGCATATAGGTTATTTAAAAGTTCAAAAAGAGAGATGTAAACGATTGACAAATTAAAAAAAAAAAAAAAAGATGGCGACCGGAAATTGTTGAAATAAAGATGTTATATAGCTAAAAAATGTAAATAAGTAAACTATTTAAGCTTTTAATTTACGAGATGTTCTCATTTTTTTTTGGGCCACCCTGTATATACTTAGCATCCATAGAAGCAGCACTGGTGAATATATGTATAGTGTGATAAGCGCCACTGCTATACTGATAGCAACAATATTCATTACACTATCTGTACAGCTATTCAGTTAATTCAGCCCATAGTTTGCAGTTTTTGTCTAACAAATTGAGGAGAGCCGTGATATAGTTTATGTATCTCTCACTCTAAAAGACGTTGACCCACTCAGGGCAACTCTGTGCTGGACTAGCTGGGACTGAGATCCCTCCTAGATTAGCCAACATCAGTCCTCCTTAATCAGTAGTGGTTGTTTTGGGAATGCTCCCTCCAGAGCAGCTGGGCTTGTTCCCTTCCAGGCCAGCCACAAAAAACATGTGCAAAAAGGAGAATTAGGGTTTGTTTTCATATTTGGCATCAGTAAAGCAGCAGGCCTTTGGATTCCCCTACGTCATTTCTGTATTCCTCGCTGAATACCTACCAAGGCTCCCTGCCATTCCTGAATAGCTAGGGCAGAACAGGATTTGCCTTACTCTAATGCCTCCTACAATATCTATGAAGTATCCCTCCCCAACATACTACCCACCCATCCAGCTTATATAAATCTCAAAGTTAATGAAAGAAAATGTACTATTCCGTCCTTACAGACTGTGTCTATCTGAAAGTCAAGCATATCATTGCAAAGACCTTATAAAATATATTTACCTTTATATCCCTTGCTGAAAGTTGAGCATTTTATTTAAAATCCTTTACTTTCCTGGGGGGGGGGAGGGGGGAGGTTAAAATCCAAATTGTCCATTTCATTCTAAACCGTGGTGGAATGTAGGATATCAGCATCCCTCAGTGAAAGTGGGCCATTCCAGTTGTGTCAGAATCTATGCGCCTTTCGAAACGTTAACGTGTTTGCTTCTCGTTTATCTAGCACGGCTGGTAACTTGACACTTTGTTTGTGATGCACAGAGGTGTGAATATGTATGCCATGCTGACTGGGACGCTTCCGTTTACTGTGGAGCCTTTCAGCTTGAGAGCTTTGTACCAGAAGATGGTGGACAAAGAAATGAACCCTCTTCCCAGCCACCTTTCCCCAGGTAACTAATGGCGTATTCACTCACATAACACCCATATGCACGACAACCCAATCAAAACCTAAAATTTGCCTTGAACAAGCCTGATTTCAGCTGATCTCATGGAAGAACGGCCTGCCAAGAAATCCAGGGGTTGGGTCGCCAGGAAGCAAGAGTGGAGGATGAACACAGATGCTTTATTATCCTCCACTCTTGCTTCTTGTGTATCGCTATCTGGTTTTGCAAGAGGGCCTTGCTCTTCTTGTGCTTGCCCGTTGGGTCGCCAGGAGTCAGCATTAACTCGACGACAACACACGCATGCAATGTGAATTAGGGGAACATTATTAGTAGACTGTTTTGAAAGGAGCAGGCAAAGGAGAAATAGCTTTCTGTACTCAACTGACTTTATGAATGAGTGACCTGGCAATGCAGCCGAAACTTTAAAACAGACGTCAGCACGTTTTTGAGGAAAAAGATTTCCCCTGCCAATTTTCCCATGTGTTTTTTTATTTATTCAGCAATGATTAATACCGCTTTTCACCAGGTCAAAGCAGTGTATGTTCAGGTACGGTATATATTTCCCTTGTCCCTGAAGTGCTCACAATCTGTTTTTGTACCTGAGGCAATGGTTAAGTGGTTTGCCCAAGATCACAAGGAGCACCCAGTCCCTCTGGCCTGAGGTTGCTATCCTCCAGCAGGATTTGAAACCCCGGCCCTGGCCCTCTGGCCTGAGGCATCTTGCCCCAACCAATAGGCCACTCCTCCCTCTAATCGCTAGGGGATTCCTCCTTCCATGTATACATTTCCTGCACTTCTTTCTAGGATTTAAAACACGTCCATACTGAGGAGCAGAGAGAGAGAGAGTGATTTTACATCAGACCTACACATACTTTCTCTTCTAAAATTGGCATACGATTTTTGGATGTTTTCACTTCCACGTCACTACAGCCACATAAATGGCCTTTCTGAAATGTGCCTTTATATGTATATCTTTAGACGTTCAGCTATGAGGGGAGTCATTGTAAATAGTTATGTAGTATATGATGGCAAATACAGACCATATGGTCCATCTAGTCTGCCCAGTAAGGTGGCTAGAGCAGGTGTACCCGCTACTCCATGCAGAATACCCTCCTCTATGCCTTTGTTTAGGGTTGTATCCACTGCTCTGTGCAGGTCACCCCTCTCTATTGTTGAAATATAAAAAATAGTTAAGTTTGTTTTGATTTTATCCTCTTGCTATAAAGGGATCCACTGTGTCTGTCCCATGCCGTCACTGTATTTGCCCCCACCACCTCCATCGGGAGGGCATTCCAAGCATCCACCACTCTCAGTGAAAAATATTTCCAGACGTTGCTTTTAAGTTTACCCCTTGCAGCTTCATTTTATGCCCTCTAATATTACAGCTTCCCCTTTGAAATAGGTTTGTTTGCTAATTAATACTCCTTAAGTATTTAAAGGTCTGAATCATATCTCCCCTGGCCCTCCTCTCCTCTCGAGTGTACATATTTAGGTCTTCAAGTCTCTTCTCTTGCATTTTCTGGTGCAGGCTCTAAATCATTTTGGTCGACTTCCTCTGAACCGTTTCCAGTCTTTTTATATCCTCTGCGCGATATGGTCTCCAAAACTGAACACAATATTCCAAGTGAGGCCTCACCAATGACTTGAAGAGGGGCGTTAATAGCTCCTCATTTCTGCTGGTAATTCCTCTCTGTATGCAACCCAGCATCCTTCTGGCTTTGGCCACCGCCTTGTCACACTGTTTCGCCACCTTGAGATCCTCAGAAACAATCATTCCGAGGTCCTTCTCCTGGTCCGTCCACACCATCTTCTCGCCCCCTGTTGCATACAGATCCCTTGGATTTCTGCATCCCAAGTGCTTGACACTGAACTTCTTCACGTTAGATCTTAACTTTTATAACTTAATTCTTAAAATTTTATAAGGGGGTGCGTACATTTCAGGGTCAGTTTTCAAAAGCCGTTATCAAGATAACATCAAGGTTATCTGGATAAGGACACTGAGAGAGAGATTCAGTGTCACTATCATATAGTGCTGCCTAATATCTCCACAGATCACCTCAGCACTATCCGGTTAGTACAGGGGCGGAGTGAAAGTGGTACTATCCGGATAATTGTGGCACTTATTTGGATAATGGCGATTTTCATCCCGTAGCCGGCTAAGTTATCCGGATAGCTTGGGCCATAGAAAAAGGTGGCCTAATTTGTTTTCCAGACAACTTATCCAGATGGTGCCTGAAAATCACCACTATCCGGATCAGTGCTGTGATTATCCTGCTAGTGGCCACACAAGCGGGATATTCAGCAGTTGCCACTTTAAAGATAAAGCCCAGGGCCAAAGCTCTAGCACAGGGTTAACGCTAACATTTAGTGCGTCCATGCTGTAAACAGACATTATGCCAAGCCGCGAATATCCAGGGGATATTTAAATATCACAGCCTTTTGAAAATTGACCCCTAACTGGGGGTTATTTTAGCTATTTGCATTTATACGTGGCTACACATTTGTGCAAATTTCTTCTTATAAAATACCAATTAGCGTAAAAGTACATGGCGTGTATTTGATGGTGGGCATGCACATGAGTGGAGTTTGGGTGGAACATGGATGGAGCGCGCTGGGACACACATAGATTGTAAAATGCTCTAATTTACGCACTTTCCTGTAAAATCTAGGAGTGGGCATGCTAATCGTATGCAAAATAATGAATTTTTAATTGTTTCTGGTGTAAAAAATTGTGCTGAAACTTAACACAGTATTTTATCCTTTTTTTAATGCTGGGTCTTTACGCCACCTTCAGATAGTGCAAAGATGCAGGGGGGGGGGGGTCAAAATGTGACACTTTATCATATTCCCGACCCATGGTTGGCAGTCCGATGCCCCCCGATACAAACCCCCCTGACCAGTACAAAAGTCATTGGGGGCCCTAATAGATGCTAGACACCCCTCACATTTCCAAACCTCAAAAATGAAATCTTTGGTGGCCCCGTGAGCCCTGGCCTCCCCCCTCCAAGCCCCTCAATTTGCCCAAAAAAATCATTGATGGCCCTGTGGGCTCCACCATACCCTAGTCTCCCACAGAACCCCCCCAAAACTGCAGTACCTTAAGAAAATTGGGAAGCAAGAAGAATGCCCACGTGCTTCTGTCCTGCTGCCATTTTTGTGGATTTTCCACGTGGAAATTGCGAATAAAGTTTCTAAAATAACCCCCTTTAGCTTGGAGGGATGCCTGCTTGTTTTATTTCTTTCTGTGGTGATAAACAAATCCTGTGGTAGTCCTGTGAAGGCCTTACTTGCGATGGTTTCAAAAAAACACCAAAGTCCCTGTAGGGTCCACAATGCACGTAACTCAGTCCTCTGTTTTTTAAGGAAAAAGAATCTTGCCCTGTACAGTCAATATATATAAGCCCTTCTACATGCCTCTCTGCTAGCAGCTAACCCGTTTTTATATTCCCAAACATTGCTGAGGATCGTTGCCCAAAAACCTCACAAGAGGGCCTTATACAGAGGAGACTATAAGAGGCTGACATCTTTATTGCATCCTTCTACCATCCCTTAATTCATCAAAGCTCTGTAATTCATCGATTGATAAAGGAATGCGTCAAAAAATAAACGTTGGGTTTTGATCACTATTTTTAATAATGCTATGTAAGGGACCTTTACGTCCAAGAAATGATACTGTAATAAGTAGTCCGTCAATTAGATTAGATACTGAGATGCCTTTGTGAATCAGAGGTTGAGCCCTCTTGCAGTCCTTTTTGATTATATCAGCTTGGTTCCATGAATTACAGTATTTTGGTCAAGGTCTGAGTATGACTTAGAAGGAACAGACTCTGCACAGTGCTGATTTCTTTCCTAACATAGCAGCGTACACGTTAGTATTCAGCCCATCATGCATTTTCAATAAATCTGCCTTGTAGTTAAAGAAAAGCTGCAAAATGATAGACCTTCCCCCAAAACTTCCGAATACAGCATTAAGCATACCTAGATGAAGGGTAAAAGGCATGAATATCATCAAAGACACATACACCTTGCCCTAATGTTTTAGTATTAGATTTTCCTAAAACCTTCCACAGGGATCCATCATGAAGCTTGCGAGCTCCACGTCTTCTGCCTTGGATCTTTTATCCAGTGCGGCAGCTTCATAGACAGAGTAATTAAGCCGACTGCAGGGACTGGGGCTCTGCACAGCTGTTCAGCTGCTTAAATCACAGCACAGGGGGGATGATGGGTTTTGTAAGTGATTATTAGAGGAAAAGAGGCCCCAGACGCAGGCTGGGGGGAGGGGATCCTTCTTTCTTACCATTTGTCATGTGCTGGCAATCCAGCCATAAATTCCTCTCGAAAGAAGAGAAGAGGGAGGCTTTAAAGTAACTGCCTGCATAGATGGACAAAGATGGTTGACACATACTCCTTAAATAACAGGGTGATTTTGTCGCAGGTTGCGTAGTGTGAAAGCCATCTATTCTGAGCCTATTTAATTAAAAGACATAGGCGCTTGTGTGCCTTTGTAAAATACAAGCGTGAATCTGGCAGAAAAAGAAACGAGACTGAAGCCTTAGATGTTTATGCCTGCCCCGGAGCAGGTGTAAATAGCACATATTTTAGAAAGTACCCATAGAAATCATAACTTGGCTTACTCTCTGCCCAGTCTCTTGCCCTAAATATGCCTACTCTAAAGACCACACACCAGTGCGTGCCTAATCGCACCGGGTGTACTTTTAAGCATGAGAAAAGTTTGTGAGAGGTTTTTTACGCACATAGTCTGTCGTATACGTGCAAAACATCCTTCATAAAAATGCACAAGCACTGAATTAATGCAAAAATCATAAAATATTCAAAAATATACACTACTGAACAATGTTACATGTCATAGCAATTGACTTCATCAGTTTTTCTACTGCAGACTCATTGCCATTGAGGTGCCCATATAACTTTATTTTAATATGCGACTCTTTATCTCTCTTCTCCACAGTGGCGGTAAACTTTCTCCGATCTTTGCTAGAGCCAGATCCTTCCAAGAGGCCAAACATCCAACAAGCCCTAGCTAATCGTTGGCTGAATGACAATTACCCTGGGAAAGTACTGCACACCGTGACTTATCCAAACAGGTAAGTCAATGATTCTCTAACTCAGACAGACTGACCATGCATACCTGAGAGTTTCAGCCCTCTGAGTAATCCAAAGTCCTGAGAGATCCTCTTTCCCTCCCCCTGACCCCTACACACTGAAGTACTGTGAGTCTCAGTGTGCTTGAGAAGATGAGGTCTCTAGCTCCATTGTCCAGGGGTGTACATTGTCCAGGGGTGTACATTTCACTTCTCAACAGCTGCTAGCCAGTTTTGTTTTTTTGGATATCCTTAGTGAATATTCATGATTATATTTGCATGTATTTGATTTGATGATCATGTTAATTTGTATAGTTTGGCTACCAGATCTGTTTAGGAACGTTGAAGTCCAGGGTTGTATACCTTTTTGATGTTCCTTAGTCAAGTCAAAGGGCTTGCAATTAGGGGAAGAGGGAAAAACCAAAGGGTGCAAACCAATTTTGTAACCATAAAAGAAAGAAAAAAAAACTAAGAGAGGTAAAAGTTAGATGATATTATGAAATTTGTGGGCTAACAATAGAGTGGTTGTCTCATATCAGTCTATGAGACCCAAGTTTGTTTTCTCACTACCCAGTACTCCTTATATGATCTCATGCAAGTCATTTAACCTTGCTTTGCTCAGAGAAACAGTAATCATATAAACTATTTTTTTCAGCACTATGTATACTAACACTCCTACGTAGATAATGAACCCCATTCCCTTATTTATTTATTTATTTATTTTATTACAGTTTCTTATATACCGCGCTATTTAGAATCAGCGCGGTTTACATCATAACAAAACGACCATAACGACAAACTGTCAGGTTTTACATTGAACAGGAGTACAAACTTGGATAACTGGGTTAACTATATACATAAACTATCTACACTGCAGTGGTCTACGGGAACAAAACATCGCTGTGGGAACCAGAATCGGGCTTGAGGACGGCCTGGCCTGCCCCCTCCGCCTGCAAGGACGTCCTCCCCGCAGGTGCCCAGCCACCTGTGGCTCTGGCCCCCCAAAACCTTACCACCCAACCCACAGCTGGCCTCCTGTTGCCTGGAGCAGGTAGCAGGGACCCCCCCCCCCCCGCACCCAGCCCTGGCCCCAGCCCCAGTGGGGGCTCCATGGGCCTCATCGGGCAAAAAGTGCTGCTTATACCACCTTGGATCCATGAGTGTGTCATGGTCTGAGAAACTCCTGGTGACATGACTGCTCACAGAAGCTGAAGGGATAACTATTTGAACATGACAAAATGATGATTTAGCAGACCCAACCCGTGTTCCAGAATGAGGGCCAATGTGTTTGCAAGAAAAAAATATGTTAAGGGATAATTCCAAGCATTTTCTCATCCTATCAAATGGAAACATCCTCCCATCTGCTGTTGCCTGACAGATTTTATAATGAAACACACTGCGAATGAGCTTACTTCGAAGATGGTACTCCAGTGATTCTGCAAGCATCCATTTTGTGCTTTCTAAGAAGAATGGTGACGCTGGCGTGCCTGCCTCATTGTGGGACCCATGCAACTTGCTTTCCTTCTGGCCGATGCCGTAAATGGACGGCCGTCGCTGCAGAAGCAGGAAGCTAACCAGGACGCGATATTCAGCCGCTGCCTGGTTAGCTTCTGCGTCGAAAGTTAGGCTACCCTTTCAGATGCCTAACTTTTGCCACTTAGTGATACTGGGCCACAGCTCAATATCGCCGCTGCCCGGTTATCACTGGGTGACGTCTCCACTTCACCCATGGAACACCCCACTGTAGCGGCAGCGCCCGGGGACATTCAGCAGCATTAACTGCATTAGTGCTGTGAATATCCCGTGTTACTGCGTTATTTGTGTTGAATATTCCCCCCACCCCCTCTCCCTGAGGTTCCTAGTGGCAGGATACTCTTTAACTAGCTCTGGACCTACTTGTGACATCGTAGCCAAGATCATGGTCACTTTTACCTATTAAGGTAATTTTTCAGTCTTGTTAACATGGCTGCCCTCAAGATCACAAATCAATTGCAGGGAAGCTGCTTAAATCATGACTTAGTAGCCTTTTTATTTGATACAGGGCGAGTATTACAATATGCTGTGCAGTTTTAAATATGGCAAGATGCAGAAAATATGAAGTTCGCTGACCCCTGACCCACCATTCCCTGCCCCAGCGTGCAGTTTCCGTTAGTGCGAGAGCTAGCATGCGGTAACTGATATGCCCACATAGTAAAGTCGCAGTAGGCCCTTGACACAGTTACCATACAGGAAAATGTGCGTTAACTGCTTGGTGCACTTCAATAAAAGGGCCGCTTAGATGGTAAGAAAGATTGGGGATAAGAAACTACTTGAACTTTTGAGAAAGATGTGGGGGCGGAGGGACCAGAACGGTATACAATACTCATTGTGAGGTCACACTCAATGTGAGGCCTATACAAAGGTGTAATGGTAATCTCAGTATTGTTCATTCCTTTTCAAATAATCCCTAACATTCTATTTCCTTATATGGAGCTGCGGCACATTGGGATGAAAATTTAAATTGATTATCCACAATGACTCCAAGATCTTTTTCTTGTTTGGTGATTCCTAAGTCAGAACCCAGCATTTTGTTCCTATAGTTGGGACTATTTTTCCCCGTGTGCCTCATTTGCAGCTGTCCACATTAAATTGCATCTGCCGTTTAGATACTCAGCCTCCTAGAGTCAGAAAATCCTTCTACAATTCCTCATAATTCTCTGTTTTAACAATTTCAAATTATTTTGACTGGGGTTTCTAGTCCCACAGGTGCTCCTTGAGTTCTTGGGCAAGCCACTTAAGCCTCCATAGCCCATGTTCCCTGTAAAATAGTTATCTCCAAGTTATAATGCCCTGTTCAATGTAATTTCAGTTTGTTCCATGTAAACCGCCTTGATATCATAAAAGGCAGTATATAAGAAATATTAAATAAATAAATAAACGGTCAAATTATTTTGCTTTATCAGTAAATTTAATTGTTTAATTCATTGCTCCTTTCTCTATTTATGAATGTTTTAAGCAGCACGGGTCATAGTATGAATCCTTAAGACACTCCGCTATTAACCTTTTTCCATTTCGAAAGCTGGCCATTTTGTTCTACTCTCTATTTTCTTTTAGACAGTTTTCAATCCATAATAGGTCATTAAGCTATAAATGAATATAAATACAGTCAAGAGACTCATATATAATAATCAGATATATAACAAATTATTAAATAATTCTATTTAATACTTGAAAATCTAGATCTTGAATGCTCTACAAAAAAGTAATGAATTCAGAAAACACCAAACAAACCTGCCAACTCTTCTGCCTTGAACAGGAGACTTCTGCTTCGGAGGGCCATCTCTCACTCAAAATGTGGGTGCCTTCCCCGAACATGAGCTACTCAGAACCCAGCCACTGACTTTCTTCTCTGCCTGCGGCAACCATGAGCAATGTCATATCTCAGGACGGACGCTTCTTGCTGCCAGATTAAAAGGCAGGAAGTGTCCCTTATGAAATCTGGGGCTGTTCATGGGTGCAGTACTTACAGAAAACTGTTGAGAAGGTGGTGGAGTTTGGAGTGGGGCATGAGGTGAGATATGAGCTGATTGAGAGGTAAGGTCAAAATCTCTTTCTTAAAATTGGTCCCCCTTGGTATCTCTGCCAGTAAAGAGAGCAAATTTCCCTCTTTGCAGATCTTGTTATACCAGGAACCATGTATGTAAGGGAACATAGGTGAGTTCTATCTAGTTTATACTCTTTTTAGGAGGGTACCTTCAACAAAATATCACTCAAGACCATAAAAACGAGGAATGGCTCATAATAAATCAGTTGATTCCCCAGATATTCAGGACCCAATCCTTTTAAAGCTTTAAAAATCATTCATGAAAGTTTAAATCAAATTTGACAGAGCTTAACTAACGAAGTGAAGTAAAAACAGTGCGACTGAATAGAACTGGTTGCAATAAACCGTTCCAAAGCTGCCCTCAGTGATACAAAATAAATCGCAGTCATAAGCTTCTGGGATCCTTCAAAGGCCTGTCTTCAGAGAGAGCTGTTTCTTAGAAAGAGCAGACTCAACTTGGCGTAAACATTCAAATAAAAGGTCAAATCTTGTCATCAACAAACAACTTAGAATCAAATTCCTGTGTCTTGGAAGTAAGCCTCTTCTGTTTGATTTACAGAACCATGCTTTGGGGGGAGGGAGGAGGAGCCTGACACTAAGATTTGTGTTTGCTTGAAACTTACTATGTCCCTTGTCCATCAAGAGATAATCAGTTCTCCAGTGACAATCGTTTCTGATTCTACGCTTCATTGAGTCCATATGGGGTGAATCAGATGAGCCAGGTTTTCACATGGATGCGTGGCAGGTTTGGTTGAGAAAAAGAACTGAACTTGGGATATTACATAATTCAAAAACTGACAATTTTGGGAATTCTTTACAAAAATGCTATATCCCGAGAGTATTTATTTAATTTAATTCTCTTATATACCGCGCTATTCTGCATCAGTGCGGTTTACATTGAACAAACTGAAAATTACATTGAACAGGGCATTATAACTTGGAGATAACTATTTTACAGGGAACATGGGCTATGGAGGGTTAAGTGGCTTGCCCAAGACCACTAGGAGCACCTGTGGGACTAGAAACCCCAGTCCTTCCGGCCCAAGGTTGCTGTCCTCTAGTGGGATTTGAACCCCCGACCTTCCGGCCTGAAGTACCTTGCCCCAACCACTAGGCTACTCCTCCACTCTGCTAAATCATCATTTTGTCATGTTCAAATAGTTAGCCCTTCAGCTTCTATGAGCAGTCATGTTACCAGGAGTTTCTCAGACCATGACACATTCACGGATCTGATTAGTTTATATAGGTTATGATATCACAAGCTGTATCATATGATCTACATGGCCCAATCTGATTCCATGCCCTGTCAAGTCATCAGGCGTTCAGGGGAATTAGAGGGGAACTAGAATCAGCAACCTAGTTGGGCAGAAGTGATACCTTGTTATTAAGTTGACTAATATTTTAATACATAAGAGTTGGGGATGCTGAAGCCCCTTCCTACGTTAACGTTTCCATAAAAACAATGACTTTGCAATAAAAGGTAAAATAGCCACCAAAATCAAGTAACTTCTGTGAATGTCATGATGCAATTACATCCATGATGTCACCTATTTATTACCAGATATCTCAGGGTGGAATCTGTGTAGTGAGTGCAATAGAACACATTTTTTGTAAATTCTAAATGTGAAAAGTAAGACTTAATAGAATCTTCAGGTCCTCAGGCAGCAGAAAACACTCTGCGTGATCTACCGTCCTTGAAGAAAAGTAAAATGATCTCATTGCAGCATGTGGGCAATTTTCAAACTGCCTACATTGCTGCAAGGACCGCAGGTACTTTTTTATCTGTGGTCCATGCAGCACATTTCAAAGAGAGTGCACATCCACTTCCATTTTCAAAACTGCCATGCCGGCACACTTCCTGTGACATTTGCACTTGCTTTTTCTGCAGATATTATTGCGTGAGAAATAATAGAGCCTCTTTTCAATAGGACGTCAAGGACAGAAATTGAAACGTGTAAAGAAGACATCTCAATCTATGCCAGTATTCTGAGGCACTAAGGGGGTTATTCTGTCCCACGAATAGTGGGAATGGACGTCCCTGCTATTCGTGGCCCTCCCTGTTGGTGTCTACCTTCCCTGCCGGTTGTACGGGGAAGTTAGAAGGGGCGGATCGGGGGCGGGCGGTTGCCGGCCCTGTAAGTACAAGGCCGAATTTAATGTTGGCCCTGTACATCCGTGGCTGGCGACTTGTACGGGGAGGTTTTCCACCTCCGAGGTGGAATAACTTCCCCGGACGTCATGGATCGGTGGGCCCGGGGCGCGAATGGGGTGGAGGGGGGCCGAGGACATTCCCCGCAGTCCGATCCTGGCCGTAGGTGGCTGGATTGGGGGTTGGGCTGCGGGGAATACTTTGAAGGAGCTGGCAGCCGGGATCGTAGCTTTACAATGGAGCTGCATTGCCATGGCAACCGTACGCCATGGCACCGTGGCTCCATTGTTAAAGCCCTGACTGTGTTAGTCGGGCATGTCCTGTATGTGCAGGTGGGGCTGAATTGCAGCCCTGGCCTGCATGTACAGGACTGTTTGCGATTATGCTCCCACGGGGATTGATATGCCCCGCAGGATCAGAATTGCGACGTACAGAGGGTTTCTATGTCCGGGACAGAATCAGGCCTTAACTGTTTGCTTAGTGCCGTTAAATATAGGCATCAAGGCTGTACAAAAATGGGCGCCATGTTTAAATATCTGGGTGCTGAAAATAAGCACCTATATGTTTAGGCTATGTGTTTGTGTGTTTGACTAGACGCTCCAGGTTAGACTTGGTTTTGTGGTGCTCATAGATGTAGTTTGGGGGGCATGGGGGTGCGGTAGCCCCCCCAAATGTTTCAAGCACTAATGGTGATCTGGAATCCTAGTCCCCACTGTCAGTATGACTTCCTTACCCTCGCCCCCTCCAAAATAAGACAGCAAACTACACAGATGGTGGCACCTATACCAAATGCATAATCTATGTGTCTAGGTACCAAAGATCAGTGCCTAGATGTCTAAAATAGCTGTTTTAGCTACCCTGCTCCCGGAACGCCCAAAATCTGTCCTCCCTGTCAAATGCACAGTATTATACATAGAGCAGGATATTTAAATTCCGCTCTACGTGTCATGCCAATAAAAATTGCAAATAAAAAGCACCTAGACATTCAGCATAGTGCCAAATGTCTAGGTGCTTTTCAAAAATTGACCCTAATGTGTGTTGATTTGTAAATGCAATCTATGTGCATGATTTTCCTCCAGTGCAAAGTATAGGCTGCGGATAGCCAAATTTAATATCAACAAAAAATAGCTGCCAAATAACTATCAAATAAAGTCACAGGGCCCAATATTCATTTGCGACGGCTATGTGCCTCTACAGTGCATAGCCGTTGCTGCCGAACTTTAATCCCAGATGTTTAATGCTGGGGTCATATGCGGCCACAGCATTGAATATCTGAGTTGCCGCACAGCCAAAGACATCACAGAAGCTAAGTGGGCAGCAGCGATATTGAGCCGCTGCCCAGTTAACCCTCACGGGTAAAGGTAGGCCACCTTTTGCTGCACCTATCTTTACCCGTGGGTTGCTAACTAGGCAGGGGTGCAATATCACCTTTGCCCTGTTAGCAACTGGTTCCGCCCCTGCAACGTCCCGGATTGACATGCCCTGAAGCTACATGGTTAGCATTAGGGCGTGTAGCAGAGTTAATCGGGGATATTCAGTTCTGTAAACCTTGTAAATGCCTTTGAATGTTGGGCCTGCAGAAACAAATTTATTTTTCTCTTTCATATTAAGAATTCCCCGGGGCAGTGGTTCTCAATGCAGTCCCCTGGGACCCCCCAGGCCAGTCAGACTTTCAGGATATCCACAATGAATATGCATGAGCTAGATCTGCATGCACTGCTTCCATTGTATGCAGCTCTATCTCATGCATATTCATTGTGGATACCCTGAAAACCTGACAGGACTAGGGGTCCCAGAGGACTGGGTTGAGAACCACTGCCCTGGGGGCACCCTCTCTTAATGTGGCTAAGGTACACACATGCATTGTGAAACTTTGTGAGTCCTTTCAGTTTTCAGACAGCCCTTTTATATGGGTAAATTGGTGTTTACCCAAGTAATTGATTTTGACAGTTGTTCTCCACAAATAAATCTGACAAATTTAACAAAATTGCATTTCATTGTATTGTGACATCCTTTGAAAATTACTATTTAAACTAAATTTCAATTAAATATTCTGTCCCCTGTCTCTCCATCTCTCTTTCCCATCTTGTGTCTTCTCTCTTTAGGATTTATCTTGACAGCCTGAACCAAAGTGTGGTTCTCCACATGTCTGAGAAGCTGGGCTACAAGCACAGCGATGTGATCAATACCATCCTGTCCAACAGGGCCTGCCAGACCCTTTCGGTCTACTTTCTGTTAAAGCAGAAGCTGGAGCGCTATTTACTCTCCCTCGGAGTAAGTATGGTTTGAAAGAGAGCTGCTCCTCTTTCAAGCTTCTGAATTCCAAGAAGCACACAGTTCTCAGTTCTCCGGAAGATAGATTAAAATGACAGGGAAAGCTGACAGCAATATGTTCTTTCATGGCAAGAATGTGCTCGGTGGAAATTATTTTGAAGCTGCTGTCAATGATGGTGGGTTTTGACTGATTCTTGTTTTAGTTTGGGGCATCAGCAGATTGGGTTCCAGGACAAAGTAAAGCTTCTGTTCCACTAAAAAGTCAATGTTTTGTGATAATATATAGAACAGCTAAAATAAGCCGCAGTATAGGGGAGTATGTGCTTGACAGTGTCCCCCAAACAATAAATAAGCATAAAATATTAAAAAAAACATAAAACAATGTGCTCAAAGCAACAATCAATCACAACAAATAATGAAACATTTAGCAATAAATAAATATCAAAAAAGCAAATGTTTAAATTATAGAAAAACGCTGTGTTAAAAATACTTGTCAATTTCCTGTCTGCCCTCATCGCCAACTTGTGTCACATCTAAACCTTTAGATGTATCCTGATTAGAAATGGGTTGTTTTTTTTTTTTTTTTAATTTAAAAGTTTTTATTAGCACTCAACATAACAGGCAATACATAACATACTTCGGGGACCCCCCCCCCCCGACACAAAAACACAAAGCAAAAAACATTCTGTACAGTGTCATCGGCATGTGGGGTAGAACCCCGCCCATAGTGCTACTCCATTTTCTGTTATCCCCCATACTCTGTTTTGCACTTTATACATTGTATCTTGTACAGTTTATACATTCTACAGTTTATACAGGCAAAGATTCGTCTATTGTGGACCATACAAGCATAGAGACCACAAACCACACATTAACCGTAATAATAAGAGACCCCCCCCCCAAATAATATCCACCCCCCTCTACTCCCGCTAGCCCTAGACCTCCCAACCCAAACCTCCCTCCCTCCCGTAAAGCAGAAGATCCCCTTCCCGCCATACAAGCAGCGGTGAGCTGACAAATAGTAACCACGGCAAATCTTAACCCGAGGTGCAGAAGTGCAGAGGTGCATACAGGAAACAGCCTACCCGACACCCCTACAGGTGGAGGGGACAAGGAGTGTATACTACAACCCTGACCATGATTTTATACTAAACCCCCCCCCCCCCGCTGCCTTCCAATGCTCATATCGTTCCCACACCTTATTGTACCTGTGGACAGTATGTTTGTGATGAGCTTCTATTGCACAATACCCCCTAAGCTGCTCTATACGCCCCACCACCTCCGCTATTGGGGGAACATCCTGTTTCTTCCACCATTGCAGCAGACCCATCCTCCCGGCAATGACACAGTACCCCTGTAGTCTATTCAATTCTCTCCCCCCCCCTCCCAGCACACCTTCATTCAGAATCACCACACTAGGGGTAAAACCCACCTGCACCCCTGTAATGGCTGCCGTAAGGCTTTCCACCTCCCGCCAATAATCCCGAACTATCGTACATCCCCACAGCATATGCAGCAAATCACCTCTATCCCCACACCCTTTCCAGCATCTATCCGAACTCGCCGGGTAAAGGGCGTGCAGCCACACCGGTGTCCAGTACATTCTTAACCATAGCTTATAGCTGTTTTCCAGCATAGCTGTTCCCGGAGCCAATTTATGGGTTCTGATATAAATTCTTTCCCACCGCTCAACATCCCATTGCCCCCCCAGCTCCTCCTCCCATTGCAACTGACCCCTTATAGGTCCCTGTTGATATTCCCCCAGAAGTTTGTATAACTTTGAAATAATCCGAGTGGGCATCCCGGCACTCCCCATCATCTCCTCAAACTGCGTGCGCTTCGCCATCCAATCCTGCTTCACCTCCCGCTGCTGAAGCCGATACCACAGACTTACATAGGCAAGTCTATCGGACTCCTCCAAACCATATTGCCGTTGCAGCACCTCAAATCCCCGAATGTGCCCCCCTTCCTCCACCAATTGACCCACTTTCCGTAATCCTTTCGCCCCCCACCTCCTAAAAACCCCTGCTGCCTCACCCATCCTGCCCGTCATTAAAGTCTGAAGTGGAGTTTCGCGGGAGACTTGTTTCCCCTCTAGCAAAAACCGCTTCCATTTCACCCAAACCTGTCTTGTTAGTTCGCGATAGGGATTCCCATCCCCTTTCTCCGTCCCCCCCCCACCAGGGTCCCATATCCATGCCCCCACCACTGCCCCCTCCCCTTCCTCCATCTCCACCCAGCCAGGTCTCTCCACCCCCTCCTTCCAAGCAAACAGCGCCCGAAGTTGCGCCGCTTCATAATATCGGAGCAACGACGGGACTCCCAATCCCCCCTCTGCTTTTAACCTATACATGGTCGCCCTGGCGACTTTCGGGCGCTTACCATCCCAAATAAATTGCAGCAGGAGATTTTGCATCCGATCGATTTCTTTTCTAACCAGCCTACACGGCAGAGACATATACACAAATAATAACCGTGGGAGTACATTCATTTTTACCACCGCAATGCGGCCCAGCCAAGACAAATACAACCCCCGCCACCGGGATAGATCCTGCCGGACAGTCTCAATCAAACCTTGATAGTTCCATTGCTTAAGCCGAACAAGAGGGTCCCTAACTGGATCCCCAAATACCGAAATCTCCCCTCCACCCACCGAAACTTAAAGTGGTGTCGGAGGCTCTCTTCCACCCTGGGCGTCAAATTAAATCCCAACAATTCCGTCTTCCCTTGATTCATTTTATATCCCGCGAGGCGGCTGTACCTGTGTATAGCCGTCAAGAGCACCGGTAGAGTTGTAAGGGGCTGGGTCAGGGTGAAGACAACATCATCTGCAAACAGCCCAATCTTTTCTTCCCTCCCACCAATCGTCACGCCTTTAATATCCGTCACCCGTCTGATATAGGCTGCCAGCGGCTCTATAGCCAGTGCAAACAAGAGGGGTGACAAGGGACATCCCTGTCGAGTACCTCTATGGAGCTCAAAACTCTCAGAGTACCCGCCATTCACCCTAACTCTAGCACGCGGTCCCTGGTAAAGCGCTTTAATCCAACTAATATACCTCCCTCCAAACCCCATGGTCTCCAAAACCTGAAACATAAACGACCACTCCACCCGGTCGAATGCCTTCTCGGCATCTACTGTGATTAACACTGCCTCCTCGGTGGTACGCTGAAGATGCCACATGACATTCAAAACTTTTCTCACATTATCACTACCCTGACGCCCCTTCACAAAACCCGTCTGATCCGGATGAATCAGGTGCGGAACCACATCTTGAATTCTATTCGCCAAAATCTTTGCCAACAACTTTGCGTCCAAATTTATCAAGGAGATAGGTCGGTATGAGCCGCATACCCCCTTATCTTTACCTGGTTTCGGCAGGACCGTTATACCCGCCTCCGCCATTGTGCGCGGAAGGCCCTCCCCCTGTAGCACCTTATTAACCACCTTAGTAAAGAGGGGCGTGATCTGGTCTGAGAAGACCTTAAAGAACTTTGCCGTATACCCATCCAACCCTGGCGCCTTTCCCAATTTCAGTGTGGTTATAGCCCTCCTCACCTCCTCCTCCCGGATTTCCTGCCCGAGATATTCTCTTTCCTCCGCGGTCACTTGCGACAGACCACATTCCTCCAAAAAGTCAGCCGTGTCCTGCCCTCCCACCTCCAACTCACTTTCATACAATTTCTGATAGTACTCCCGGAACACCCCCCTAATACCCTTTGAGGTATGGATCCAGTCCCCTCTAGTATTCCTAATACCATCCACATGCGCTGCTTGCCGCCGCCCCTTCAGGCGACTGGCCAGTATCTTCCCCGCCCGATTCCCGCCTTCGAAATGGGCCTGCTTCAGTACCGCAAGCTGGAATGCTATCTCCTGGGCCCGCAGTGTACTCAGCTCCGCTCTAACCCTAATGAGCTCCGCAAGGATGCTTGGATCCGACACCTTCTGATGTACCCCCTCTAAACGCCGCAGCTGTTGCAATAATTTACTTTCCGCAGCCCCTTTTTCCCGCTTCACCCGCGCCCCTAGGCTAACCAACTGGCCACGCATCACCGCTTTTAAACCATCCCAGAGTACCCCCATAGACACCTCCCCTGTATCGTTAAATTGGAGGTAGTCCTGTATATGAGCCCTAATCTTCCCCACATGCTTCTCCTCTTCTAACAGAGAGTTGTTGAGTCTCCAAAATTTGAGACTATCCTCTTTCCGACCCAGATCGAAACAGACACTCACCGGGGCATGATCGGACCAAGTGATCGAACCATGTTCTATATCCTGTACTCTATCCAGCCAAATTCCACCCCCCCATATCATATCCAACCTACTGTAGGTGCTATGTACTGGGGAATAGTATGTATATTTCCGTTCTCCCGGATGCCAGCTCCTCCAAACATCCACCAAACCCAGGCGTTCTCTCAATTTATGCAGGCTTTGTCTATCCCTTCGCCCCCCACCCCCCTGCCCCCCGCTAGTGTCAATTCTGGGGTTACACGTCAAATTGAAATCTCCTCCCAGTATTATTGGAATATTCCCCACTCCCTCCAACTCCTTCAAAAATTGCTCATAGGCCTCCCCCTGTTTCTCATTGGGGCCATACCAGCTGATCACCCACACCTCCTCCCTTTCAATTGTAAATTCTTTTGTAAATACTAATTGTAAATATTTCCCTTCTCAATGTGTCTAAACCTTATCCCTGTGTGCTGTGAACTGTACTATGCCCTCTAATCATACTGTGTGCTGTGAACTGTACCTCTTCCACTAATCATCCCGTGTATTGTAAATTATGGCCAGTACAGCCACTCTTTTTCTGTGGTGGAATACCGCTGCTGATCGCTGGAAGTAGCGGGATATAAGTGTACACTAAATAAATAAAATAAAAATAAATAAATAAAATAAAAAATTTGCAGCAGCACCCCCACCCATTTACCTCCTTTTCCCCGTCGAACCTCCTTCACCAGGTTATGATACTCCCCCCCTATCAGGATGCCCACCCCCCCTTCCTAGAGTTTAGTCTCTGGCCCGCCAGAACCACCGTAGGGTACTGCCGAGATTCTAACATATATTCCTGCCCCACCCGCAAATGAGTTTCCTGTATGCACATAATATCAGCACCTGTTCGTTTACCCTCCATCTCCACCAACCGTCGTTTCTGTCTGGAACGCAGCCCTTTGACATTCAAGGTCATAATCCGCAACTTCCTCTGCTTCCCACCCCCCCTCCCCCTAACCCGCCACCCACCCTCCCTGCCCCATACCTCCCCCCTCCTCCTCCTCCTCCTCTCCTCACCCGTCGAACCTCTTTGAACCCCCTCAAGGCCTCCCCCCCTTCCCCCCCTCCCCCCCTTCCCCCCCATATCCTCCATCATTTCCAGAGGATAACTCAGGAGTAGTGCGCCCCCTACCTTCCCCAGCCTAACACTTATTCTCATCTCTACCCCCCCCCCGGCTACCAACCCACTCACCCGCCTCCCTCTGTCACCTACTCATCCCCTCTGCCCCCCTATTCCTCTCCACATGCCCCTCCCACACCCTCAATACCCCTCCTTCCGTCCCCCCTCTCCCCTCCCCCCTGTTCCCGGAATCCTCCTCCCCCTCCCATCCTCTTACTCCTTCCCCTTCACCACCCGCTCTCCAACTCCCCTCCCTTCTCTTCCCCAAATTACATTACACAAGTCCTATATGTTACCAAGAGGGTCAGACAGAGACATAACACTCCACCTGCCCCCTTCAACAGTTAAACCAACCTGCTATCAGTCCACAAAGACCTTCAAGTGTCTTCCGGCAGCTGGGCGGCTTGCAGCTCCCGCCCTGGGTGTGCAGTCCTTGCACGCCGGTGCTGTGGGCTGCCCCCACCCCGCCCCCGCCACCCGCCAGGTGCAATACCTGCCCCCACACCTTCCGTCGTGGTGCTCAGTCCTGCCTCCCGAAGGGCCTGCATTGCCTCCTCCGGAGTCTGTAGCCGCCACGGTCGCCCTT
This sequence comes from Ichthyophis bannanicus, assembly GCA_033557465.1. NCBI lineage: Eukaryota > Metazoa > Chordata > Amphibia > Gymnophiona > Ichthyophiidae > Ichthyophis > Ichthyophis bannanicus. Next base: position 859,105,021 of record CM066035.1, read on the forward strand.
TAACTGTGAACGAGAGTCCAAATGGGTGAAGCCATCGATATTTAATGTCTTCCCTCCGCAGGATTTGTGTAACAGGTTGCATAGCCCTCCTCCGCTGCAACGTGCCCGCAGAAAGGTCCTCATATATGTGCACCGGGTACCCTTGCCACATGAGGGCTCCTGCTCTCCGTATTTTATGCACAATTTTCTCTTTGATTTTATACCGTGCTAGGCATATGATGATGTCTCGTGGTTTATTGCCAACTGGTTTGCCCAATGCACGGTGCGCTCTTTCCAACTGTATGTCCATAGCTGTCACCTCTTCTCCACCTTGTCGGAGAGCTTCCAGGCACACCGATCGCGCAACCTTTTCACTGTCCATAAACTCCTTTTCCTCTGGGATCCCACGGAGTCTCAAATTGTTGCGTCGCGAACGGTTCTCCAGATCCTCCAGCTTATATAGCAGAGCTTCATATTGAGATCCTAACTTCACATTCCGTTGGGTCTCTTCTTCCTGTTGTTGTTCAAGTTCTTGTAACCTGTTCTCGTGATCTCCCATTCTACACACCAACTCGCCGACTTCCTCCTTCAGGGGACCCAACACCTCATTCAACTCATTCTTCACAGATTGCACCTCATTTTTAATTTCAAGAAACCAGTCTCTAAGCTCCGCTCTGGTGATATGTTGCATAGTTTCCTGCCCAAGAGCTGTTACATTCTCCCTCTCCACTTCTTCACTCTGCTCTTCTTGTCCATCAGGTGGCTTTTTATGCCCTGCCTGGCCGGCTTCTCCCTTCCCTCCATGCGATCCAGGGTAGGCAAACTCTTTGAGATCTGCCGCTTTCCTTCTAGTGGTCATTTCTGCCCCAGATTATGCAGTCTAGCTCTGTACTGGTCTGTCACTCTTCACCCTTGCTGTCACTAAGGGCAGCCTTACACAATACTGTCACTCTGCTCCGTGCTGCACCAGGTCCTCCCAGTGCCCTCTGACTCTAGCACTGCAGACTCACAGTTTTAGGACTGTCTCCGGTCCTGTGGGCTCCCTCCTCAGCCTCTGTTTGCTGCCAGATTCATTGCCCCACAGTCCGGCCTCCTCCAGCACTCCTGTGCTCCGCACTCTTCTCTCTCGGAGGAACGGCACAGCTGGGGAAATGCGCCAGTCCGAGGCTACCGCCGGCCACTCACGCCGCCTCTTTGATGCCTCCGGGCGCCATTTCTGCCCTCCACGCGGCTGTATAGGCCTCCCGCTCACGCGGCTCTCTGCCGCCGAATTAAACCGCCGCCGGCGTTCCAGCCGTCGCGGTCAGCTCCGGCCGCTTCCCGCACCCGGGACCACCACTTTCCACCTCCGGGGGGTCGCAATAGGTCTTTAAACGGCCGGATCGGTGCCGGAGCAGCTCTTTCAGGCCGCCATCAGCTCCGGTGACGTCACTTCCTCCAGAAATGGGTTGGTTTTATAACAGTGGCATGGAGAAACCAAACAATTGATTAAAAAAGTAGCTAGGTCTTCAGTTATAGTTTTAATTTTATAAATATTTTTTTCATATTGGAAAAACATGCAATAGTGGATCGTAATCAAAAAGAGAAAGGGGTCCCGGAAACTACCTAGATTACATACCTTCCCAAAGGCTGGAGCAGTGCCTCTCAATCCTGTTATGGGAAGCACCAGCCAATTTAGGTTTTCAGGTTATTATCTACAGTGAATATGCATGAGAAGAATTTCCATGTAATGGAGGTAGTGTATGCAAATGTATCTCATTTATTGTGGATATATTGAAAAACCTGATTAACTGGTACTCTCTCAGAACAGGATTGAGAACAACTGAATAGGATTACTTCAGTCACAAGAATGGCCCCTTTTTGGTCCTCTTGATTTTCCAGCTCATTTGGGGCTATAACATCATAAACCTTCATACAGCTACCCAGGGCTTTTCTGCCATTTGTATTCTATTCTTTCGTAGCCCCTATATCACAGTAACAGCCTTCTTTCTGAGATACAACATAAGGGCTTCCCAGACCTGTCCTGGAGACCCCACAACCGGTCGTGTTTTCAGGTTATCCCCAGTGGATATGATGAGAGAAATTTGCCTAAACTGGGTCTCCAGTGTATGCAGATTTATCTCATACATATTCTTTGCAGATAGCCAGAAAACCTGACTGGCTGTGTTGTCCCCAGGACAGGTTTGGGAAACCCTGAGAGACTTGGATTATAGTTCCCTAGAGAACCAGGCACAAGTGTGCCATTAGCTAGCCAATAGGATGTGAAAAAGGCTGATATTCCCTCCCCCATAGAGGCTGCAAATATTGCTCCTACAGCATTCCTTATACCAGCTGGTCCGAAGAGTAGGTCATGCCCAGGAATCAAAAGTGGGTCTCCTTTATGGCCATGAGCTGGCTCCAGTTGACCCATTTCTGGAGGGAATGGCAAGCCATGTGTCCGATTCATAGAAGAGTGATGCTTTCTTCTATCGACATTTCTCTGGTGGCATTTTGCAAAGATGCTTTATGGGCTGAGTGGCAACAGGATCGCACGGACAAATTAAAATGGCTTCCACAGGGGGATGGCAGTGATTTATAGGCATGTCTTTGCCTTCTACCAACTTGCTTCTGTTTCACGGCAGATATGATAAGAAAGTAATCTTTCTCAAACCTATTAAAGCAGACGTATTGTCTACCTCATGCAGGAGGCCTATTGGTGGTTTTGTGACCTTGCTGCTTTTGCTTTTGGTCTTATTCCTAGACCTCTTTCCTTTCTTGTCCTAACGCATTAAAAAAAATTCATTCCTTTAAGGCCCTTGTTAGCTGGTTATGCTGAGCTTACATAAGGTTGAAATGAGTCTACAGGTCTCATTAGGCGGCTTGACATCTAGTGGGATGATGCCAACATAGGAGAGCAATGTAGCAGCCCCCCTGGTTTATTTGGGTCACTAACGGAGGAAGGGAACAAGCAAGAGGAGCTGTTATCCTCCTTCTCAGAAGGAAAATAAAGATAAGATCAACAATGCTAAACCATAATGTTTTTACTTGTCCCCCGAGGGAGTGGTTAACATGAGGAATGATCTACAAAAGCTGTAAGAATGGTCTAATGCTTGGCAATTAAGATTTAATGCGAAGAAGTGCAGAGTCAGGGCCGGCCCGTCCATTGAGCAAGAATGTTTTTTGCACAGGGCCCCGCATTTCGGGGGGCCCCGCGCAAAGAACATTCTGCTTTTTTTAAAATTAAATTAAAAAAAAAAAAAAGCTGGCCGCTGCCGCCGCGGCGGCATGGAGTGTCCCGCGGGGCTCCCTCTGCCCGGCGGAACTCTCCCGGCGCGGCTGAGCCCCTCTGCGCCGGCTTGCAGATACGCGAAGGGAGAGTGTCTCCCTCGCGTCTCTGTTAAGCCCGCAGGGGCTGATGGGAAGCAGGGGCTGATGGGAAATTTCCCATCTGCCCCTGCGGGCTTAACAGAGACGCGAGGGAGACACTCTCCCTTCGCGTATCTGCAAGCCGGCGCAGAGGGGCTCAGCCACGCCGGGAGAGTTCCGCCGGGCAGAGGGAGCCCCGCGGGACACTCCATGCCGCCGCGGCGGCAGCGATGGGCTGGGGGGGGTTAAGACTGGCAATGGGCAGGGGGGGTTAAGACTGGCAATGGGCAGGGGGGGGGGGTTAAGACTGGCAATGGGCTAGGGGAGGGGGGTTTAAGACTGGCAATGGGCTGGGGGGGGTTTAATACTGTCAGTGGGCGGATGGGGGGGTGAGGACTGGTAATGGGCAATGGGGGGGGGGTAAAGACTGGTAAGGGGCGGTGGGCTGACGGGTCCTGTCTGGAAATGGGATGATGGGGGGTTAGGACTGGTAATGGGCTATGGAGGGGGGTTAGGACTGGTAATGGGCTGGGGGGGGGGGTTAGGACTGGTAAGGGGCTATGGGGGGGTTAAGACTGGTAGTGGGCTATGGGGGGGTTACGACTGTAAGCGGGCTGATGGGGGGGTTAGGACTGGTAATGGGCTATGGGGGGGTTAGGACTGATAATGGGCTATGGGGGGGCTAGGACAGGAAATGGGCTGATGGGGAGGGGTTAGGACTTGAGGTGGGCTGATGTGGTTAGGACTGGTAATGGGCTGTGGGCTGATGGGGGGGGTTTAGGACTGGCAATGGGCTATGGGGGGCTGACTGGAAATGGGCTGATGGGGGGTTAGGACTGGAAGTGGGCTGATGGGGGGTTAGGACTGGTAATGGGTTATAGGGGGGGCTTAAACTGAAAATGGGGTGATGGGGGTTAGGACTGGAAGTAGACGGGGGGCTAGGACTGGTAATGGGTTGGGGGTTGCTAGGACTGGAAATGGGCTGAGTGGAAGGGAAGGCTTGAACTGTAAATAGCTGATGGGGAGGGGGCTTGGAATGGAAATGGGCTGTGAGGGAAGGGAGCTAGGACTGAAAATGGGCTGATGGAACAGCTAGGATAGGACTGGAAATGGGCTGTTGGGGGGAGCTAAGATTGGAAATGGGCTGTGGTGGGGGCTTGAATTGAAATGGACTCATGGAGGGGCTAGAACTGGAAGTAGGCTCATGGGGGGGCTTGGACTGGAATTGGGCTGAGTGGAGGGGAGCTATGATTTGACATGGGCTGATGGTGGGGCTAGGAAATGACTAGAAATGGGCTGATGGGGAGCTAGGATTGGAAATGAGCTGATGAAGGGACTTGGACTGGAAATGGATGGGGGAGCTAGGACTGGAAATGGGCTGATGGGGGGCTAGGACTGGAAATGGGCTGATGCAGGGACTAGAAGGGAATGGATGCTTGGTGAGACTGGAACTAGAAGGGAGCTGATGTTGGGGGAGGATTAGAATGGGATGGGGCTGGGAGAGTAAAATGGAGAGGGGAAAAATATTTTGTGTAGGAGGGATGAAAAATCTACAATTGGCCGGGTATTGGGAAAGTAAGTGGGGATTGAGGATGGAGGGGTAAAATTTGTGTGGATGAAATAGGAATGAGGAAAGAGCAAAAGGAGAAAGATTAGTATGTTAAAGCAGATGTAGAGAGAGAGAATGGAAAAAAACTAGAAGAGAGAAGAAAGGACAAATGGACAGCAGATGATGGAGAGTTAGCAGAAAACATGAAGAAACCAGAAGAAAGTGGCTGGACCAATTGCAACTGAAAAAAAATGCACAAAAGGTAGAAAGATATCTCTTTATTTTGAATTTATTAACTGGAATATGAAAGCTCTGGGAAATGTGCATCATTAACGTCTGCGCTTTGTTTGGTACAAGAGGAAATTAATTTATAGTTTTATTTCTACAGTGTTGTTGTACATTCCAAGTTTGGCTTTTGGGGTTCCCAGTTTAATTATTGCCTTCCTGTTTCTAAATTGTGATTCCTTGTTTGGTGATGGTCTATGTTCTGCATGTGTAACTGAGCTGAGGTATTCTGTTTATGTAATTCCTATTTGACGTTGCCACTTGTTCTCTTTCCCCAGTATTCTCTGAAATGTATTGGTTTAATATTTGCAGTGTTGCCTTTTGATAGGTAGGATATGGTGCTTTGTGAGTCCTGGTAGTGCTGTCAGGATATGGCGGGTTTGCTATGGGTTCTAAATGGGCAGCGTTTGTAGTAGTTCCTAATGTGCCTGGCGGTTGGCACTGGATTATAGTAATGTAGAAATCTTTTAGTCTTTCTTTATCCATACACTCATTAAGAGACATGTTTACTAAAAGTTAGTGTATGGTAACATTATGCAAATATTTATGCAAATAAGGCCACTTATGCAAATGAGGCCCCGCACCGAGTCTCCGCACATGGCCCCGCACCCCCCTTGGGCCGCCCCTGTGCAGAGTAATGCACTTTGGAAGCAGAAATCCAAGGGAAATGTACGCGATAGGGGGCGAGAGATTGGTGTGTACGGATCAGGAGAAAGACCTTTGAGTGATTATTTCTGAAGATCTCAAGGTGGCAAAACAGTGCGACAAGGCGGTGGCAATAGCCAGGAGGATGTTGGCTGCATACAAAGAGGAATTACCAGCAGAAAGGAAGAGGTACTAATGCCACTATATAAGTCACTGGTGAGGCCTCACTTGGAATACTGTGTTCAGTTGTGGAGACCATATCTTGCAAAGGATGTAAAAAGACTGGAAACTGTTCAGAGGAAGGTGACCAAAATGATTTGAAGCCTGCGTCAGAAGCCTTATGAGAAGAGACTTGAAGACCTAAACATGTACACTATGGAGGAGAGGAGGGACAGGGGAGATATGATTCAGACCTTTAAATACTTAAAAATAATGAACAAATAAACCTCTTCCAAAGACTGAGAAGCTGCAAAACTAGAGGGCATAACATGAAGCTACAAGGTGGTAAATTGAAAGGCAATGTCAGGAAATACTTTTTCACTGAAAGGGTGGTGGATGCTTGGAATGCCTTCCCGATGGAAGTGGTGGGGGCAAATACAGTGACGGAGTTCAAAAGGGCATGGGACAGACACGGTGGATCCCTTTACAGCAACAAGAAAACATCAAAATAATGGGAACCATCTAATTCCTTAACATATAGGGGTATCCTACATGGAGTGGCGGGATCACCCCTGGACAAAGACATGGGGAGGGGGGGCCTGCACGGAGCGACAGGTGTACCTACTCTTGGCATCGTACTGGGCAGACTAGATGGACCATACTGGTCTTTATCTGCCGTCATTTACTATATTACTATGCAAGTGCCAATTGAATAATTGGAGAAATCGGAAAGATTTCTATTTAACCCTGCAGCTTTAAGAAAACCCTCTACACCACAGATCAGTAAGGATACCAGTGCAGCTTTCGCCTCCTGGATTGCACCATATCTGAGTAATCAGCCCCAGAGGCTGTGTTTATCAGATTAACTTTGATTTACTGGAGACAGGCGAAGCCCAGGGTCACATTCTTTGGCCAGACCCAGATTTCTGCTCTGTCTGTTACTATAAAACGAGGCTCTCAATTACCAAAGGAGACCTCAGTCTCTTGTAATAACTGCAGTGAATAAGCCTGCCATATTTAATGATCCCTCAAAAAAAATTTGTAGTTAAGGCCATCTTTTTTTTTTCTGCTAGGCCATAGTCTGATGATAGCTAGTAATCTACAATCAGCTCAGTTTGTAGGGCCAGCAAAAATGATAGAAACGTCTGCATCACAAACTTACATTTGGGAAAAAAGTAAAAATTATTTTCTGAGATGTACAGTATTTTCCAGGAATGTTGAACTCACATATTTGTTATGAAAGAGAAGTGACTTTGCAGAAGGTTTGGGTATTAGTCTAATATACCTAGGGGTCAATTTTCAAAAGTTTTAACAGACTTTTTCAGGCGTTAGCTGATTCAGTCTTTGTTTTTACAAATTCCTTCCCCTTCCATCACTGGCCAGCTAAATTTGCCCATCTAAATTCACAAAGTTGGGAGTTTAGCCAGTCAGAAAGGGAGTGGCCCCGGGGTAGATTTCCGATCATGGGTGACTGTGGGGGAGAAAGAGGTCCTTCTCTGTCCTCCCTTTGATTTTAATGACTAATTGTATTAATTATTGCTATGATGTAGCTTCTTTTTATTATGACTCCCTCCCTCCTCCCCCCATGAAGAATTTTCTGCACTTGCTCCTGCTTATATTACAGCCCAACAACCACATTCACAGAAATGACCTAAAGGTGGCCAGTCAAATTTTGAACAATTAGGTTTAAGTGAATTTTTGGCCAGCTAGCTTTAATTGAAAATTCTCCAAAAACCCCACAACTGAGGAATAGGAGGGTTTTTTGCATTTATTTATAAAAATGACTATACCACCTCGCCATTTCGATTAGGTTGGTTGTTTCTCTTCAAAAGGATGCTTACTGGTCTCCAGGACCTTAATTTTGTACAAGGTGGAGGTGCAAAAAAATCATTTAGTGCAGTAAATTTACCCAGCTGGGCTGGACATTCTTTGTTTTGTGCAGGCTAAGAAAAATGGCCGTCAGACAAAACCCTCTGGATACTTGAGCATTTAAGATATTCAGAAATTTAACAGAATTTGTGACTCATCAAGCTAAAATTAGTGGCCTGGACGTAAATGTGAGCAGAATTATGTCTTACTATTCTAGATCCCTTGTCATTACCATACTATGTCTTTTTTTCTCCTCCTAGAAACCAGATATTAATGACAATGTTTGTCATAAGAACCAACCACATCAGATGGAGAAATACAAGGGGAACAAGAACTCTTCAGAGGTAAAGCCGTAGTTCACATCAGAATTTGAAAGTGCATTCACGTCATATTACTCATGATATTTCCAAAGAACAGAAGTAAACTTACTGAATCAGTCACTAAGATGAAGAGAGAGGTTCTGTCACTAATGACTATCAAACCCTAGGGAAAAAGAAGCATCACCCTGAGGTCGTCATACAGGAAAGGTGTGCAGTGGGCATTGATTTGTTTTGGTTTGGTTTTCATTGTATTTTATTTTGTCTGTTGTTTCTTTTGCCAGTAGTGTAAGTTCTAATGAATAGATCCCAAGCAGAATTTTGCTAAGGGTCCTCTATGGTCTGGGGAGGGTGGGATCCCGGTGGGATCCCTCCCCTCTCTCCTTCCCCTCTCTCCCTTCCCCTCCCCTTCCCTCCCCATGCAACCAAAAAACCTACTTCAAAACATTTGCCGCAGCGCCTCCCTTTTCGGTTGCGAAACCTCAGCCCAGCAGCGGGAGATGCTGGCTGCCAGACTGGAAAGCTTTTGAGTAGAGAACGGAGGGAGGCATTGCGGCAAACGTTTTGAAGTAAGTTTTGCCAGTTTTTGCATTCTATCTTCGCCACTGCAGTGCTGGGTCGCTAGGCTCTGTGTGTCCCCTTGCTCTCTGACCCCCCCCTCCACATTGCGGGCACTGTTCGGGCAGAATGGATGCCACTGTCCTTTGCTGTTTGTTTAAAGAAACAAAAAGCAAACAAAAAATAATCCAATCCCATGCCGCACCCCCCATTTAAAAAAAAAATTCCCTCCTCCTGCTCCCAGAATCAGTGTGAACGTCCAAACCTCCTTGGACCCCCCCCCCCCCATTTATCTTATCCATGGATGCTCAATGGGCAGACATAGTCCTTGCTCCTACCTCGTTGTAAGGAATCATTCCTGCCCACTGAAGACCAGCAGATGGGGTAAAGGGATGTCTGGGGGTGTCTGCAGAGGCCCATCAAACCGTTTTTAATGGCAGCAAATGAAAAAATGAACATTTCATTCATTCATTTATTTTGGTTTTCAAAATGAAATAAAATAGGACAAGTCACTGACAATTCCTGTGTCATTTCGAATGACAGCACATCCCTAGTAAACAGTGAACGCTGCCTAGTCAGAGGAGTCTGGACAGTTTTCTTGGGTCCCAGTAATTTACACCTCACATATGAGCCATATGAGGATTTGTGAACTGCCTTGAAAAAAGATTTCCATAAACCTGGGGGAAATTCCAGAGTCTGACCTGCATACAGTAGTATACACTGATCAGATCAAAGCTCTGGACAGCTAGTCACAAATCTACTAAAATGAGTCTAGTCAAACTATATCGCCTACTATGGCTTTCTGTCCTGAATAAGCCCAGTCACAGCTGATCTCAGAAGCTAAGCAGGATCAGGCCTGGCTGGTATTTGGATGGGTCACCACCTTGGAATACTAGGTCCTCTAGACTTATTGCATGGAAGAAAGGCCTGGAAATCTATTTCTGGTTGCACCTTGCCAAGAAAACCCGGGGTGTCAGCACTCAGTTGATGGCACACACTTTCACTTTTCAGTAGCTTGCTGATCTTCATTTCAAAGGTTTATTGGATTGGGTAGATGAGTCTCTTTTAAAGAAAAAAGAAAACTCCTTCCATTGCATAGTGCTGGCATGAAGGGGGAGTTCTATCAAACTGGGTAATTGCCCTGGGCTCTGATGCTACAGAACCTTCCAAGCCCATCTGAAACTGGAGAACATACAGCCTGCTGGTGGGCTTTGGGGCCCCCTCCTAAATGAATGCCTTGTATCCCAGCATATGGCTCTGCCATCACAGCTTTCCTAAGAGATGCCATAGTGGGTCAGACTAAGGGTCCATCAAGCCCAGTATACTCTTTCCAATCCAGCACATAAGTACCTGTCAAGTTCCCAAAAGGTACACAGATTCCATGCTGCTTGTCCAATGGGTGAGCAAATGGATTTCCCTAGTCCTCTTCAATAATGGTATATGGACTTTTCCTCCAGAAATCTGTCCAAACATCTTTTAAACCCAGCTATACTAACAGCTTTTACTACATCTTTTGGTAATGAATTCCAGAGTTTGATTACGCGTTGAGTGAAAAATATTTTCTTTGATTAGTCTTAAACGTGCTACATTGTAGCTTCATTGCGTGTCCCCCTAATCTTTCCACTTTTTGAAGGGGTAAACAACTGATCTATATTTACTTGTTCCACTCCATTCATTATTTTAAAGACTTCTATTATATCTCCCCTCAGCTGTCTCTTTTCCAAGTTGAAGAGGTCTAGCCTTTTAAGCCTTTCCTTATAGGGATATCCTTCCATCCCCTTTACCATTTTGGTGGCTCTTCTCTGTACCTTTTCCAATTCTGCTATATCCTTTTTAAGATACGGTGACCAGAATTGCACACAATACTCAAGGTGCGGTTGCACCATGGAGCAATTAAGAGGCATTATAATATCCTTCATTTTATTCTCCATTCCTTTCTTTATGATTCCTAGCATACTATTTGCTTTCTTGGCTGCTGCTGCTGCACACTGGGCAGAGGGTTGCAATGTATTATCCATGATGACACCTAAATCCTTTTCCTAGGTGGTAGTTCCTAATGTGGAACCTTGTATCGTATAACTAGTTTGAGTTCTTGTTCCCTAAAGGCCTGATTCAATCCCATGCATCCAGGCTCTCTGTGCGTCCGGCCAGAACCGGCCACACAGAGTGAGTCGTGATTCTGATTCTGCGGGGCACGTCTAGCCCTGCAGGATCAGAATCACGAACAGGCCTGTACATGCAGGCCGGGATCCTGATTCCGTCCAGCCTGCACGTACAGGCCTTCCCCAGCTAACTCAGTCAGGGATCTTCAATGGAGCCATGGTGCCATGGCGTCTGGTTGCCATAGCACTGCGGCTCCATTGAAGAGACGCAAACCCCGGCCGCCAGCTCCAGCAGTGATTACCCCATAGCCCGTCCCCTGATCTGGCCTCCTAAGGCCAGGGTCTGGTTGCGGGGAATGTCCTCGGCCCCCCCCCGCCTCATCTGTGCCCCGGGCCCGCCGATCCCTGGTGACTAGGGGAAGTTATTCCATCTTGGAGGTGGAATAAGTTCCCCATGTAAATCGCTGGACCCGGACGTACAGGGCTGACATTAGAATCAGCCCTGTACATACGGGGCCGACGACCGCCCACTGCCCACCCTAACGTCGCCCCGCAACGTCTCTTTCTCACCCACGTCTACCTTTCCCGTACAAGATGTGGGGAAGGTAGACGGGACCGGGAAAAGGAATGAATAGTGGGGATGGATGTCCCAACGTCCATCCCCGCTATTCGTGCCTCGGAATAACCCCCTAAGTGCATAACTTTGCACTTGTTCACATTAAATGTCATCTGCCATTTCGACGCCCAGTCTCCCAATTTTTCAAGGTTCTCTTGCAATTTTTTATAATCCTCTTGTGTTTTAACAACTTTGAATAATTTTGTGTTATCTGCAAATTTGATCATCTCACTCATTATTCCCATTTCCAGGTCATTTATAAATATGTTAAAAAGCAGCGGCCCAACATAGATCCCTGGGGTACTCCAGTATTCACCTTTCTCTATTGAGCAAATTGGCCATTTAGCCCCTTACTCTGTTTTCTGTCTTTCAAACAGTTCCTAATCCACAATAGTACATTGTCTCCAATCCCATGGCTTTTTAATTTCCCCAGGCATCTCTCATGAGGGACTTTCTCAAAGGCTTTCTGAAAATTGAGATATACTATGACAACCGGCTCACCTTTATCTACTTGTTTATTCATACCTTCAAAAAAATATAAGAGATTGGTGAGACAAGACTTTCCTTGGCTAAATCCATGTTGGCTTTCTGCCATTAAACCATGACTATCTACATGTCAGTAATTGTGTTTGTTATAATGGTTTTTACCATTTTGCCTGGTACTGATGTCAGGCTCACTGATCTGTAGTTTCGCAGATCACCCCTGGAACTCTTTTTAAGAATTGGCATTACACTGGCCACACTCCAATCTTCAGGTACTACAGATAATTTTAGTGATAGATCTCAGATTACTAATTGTAGCTCTACATTCTTGTATTTGAGTTCTTTCAGTACCCTGAGATGTATGCCATCTGGTCCAGATGATTTGCTGCTCTTTTGTTCATCAATTTGCTGTATTACATCTTCCCAATTTAACAAGATTTGTTTCAATTCCTCTGATACATGATTTTTAAAAAAACATTTCAGGCATGGGTAACTTCCCTACATTTTCTTTAGTAAATACCGAAGCAAAAAATTCATTCACTCTCTGCGCTATCGCCTTGTCTTCTCTCAGTGCACCTTTTACCCTTCTATCATCAAATGATCCACTGATTCATTAACAGATGCTTTGCTATGAATATACTTGAAAGAGTTTTTATTATACGCTTTTGCTTCCATGGCAAACTTCTTTTCAAATTTTCTAGTTGCCTGCCTTATCAATGCCTTCTCATTTCACTTGCCAGTATATATGTTGCTACGTGTTTTTGTCATTTTGCTCTTTTGTCCTACAATCTTTTGAACCTACAATCACACATCAAAAAAACCGCCAGAAACGCATACTACAAAATGAAAATAACCAGACGCCTCATGCCTCTACTCTCCGACGAACACGTCCGCACAGTCTGCCAAGCACTCATAACTCCCATACTGGATTTCTGCAACCCGATCTACAACGGAATACCAAAACAATCACTCAAACCACTTCAAATGGCCCAAAACACAGCAGCCAGGATAATTACCGGTGCAACAACCCAAGCACACATCACCCCCATCCTCAAAGACCTCCACTGGCTCCCAATCAGCCACCGCATCAAATACAAGATGATCTTAAACATATTCAGAATCAGACACAAGAGATCAGCACTCAGCCTCCAAGCCCTCATTCTCCCTAACACCAGCAACAGACCAAGAAGAAAAGCCACAACAGACACACTCAGCACCCCAAACAACTACACAAAAGCACGCAAAGCCACCACACAAAGGGCACTCTCCCTGGCAGCCCCATCAATATGGAACTCACTCCCTCACGACCTACGATCAACTGAAGATCTGAAGGACTTCCGGAAACACCTGAAGACTGTACTCTTCACAGATCACTATGGCCCAAATGCTTAACCTGAATCCACAAACCGGATCCAATCTGGACTAATGACAGCTCACGGAAACCACCAAGCCTGGACCCAGAACCCAATGTATATACTGTACATAGCGCATATGTAAATAGCTCACACAAATCAAAACACTCGCACCCACGCACCCACACTGTACATAAAGCTCACCTAACACACAACACTTACACTGATTGCTTGCTGTGCTCACCGCCTTGATTAAAGGATAAGGCGGGATACAAATACCCTTTAAATAAATAAATAAAAAAAAAAAATACATTTTCTGAAGAATTTTCTTTTAGCTCTAATAGCCTCCCTGACCTCACCTTTAAGCCTTGCTGGCTATCGTTTGGCCTTCATTCCACCTTTTTTAAGCATGGAATACATCTGGTCTGGGCTTCTAAGATAGTATTATTAAATAACGCCAAGACCTGATGTAAACTCCTAACCTTTGCAGTTCCTCCTTTAAATTTTTTTCTTAACCATTTTCCTCTCTTTATTATAGTTTCCTTTTTGAAAGTTAAATGCTTGTGCAGTCAATTTCCTAGCTATTCGCCCTCCATTTATTAAATCAAAGGTAATCATGTTATGATCGCTATTGCCAAGGAGCCCCAAAACACCTCTCACACTAGATCCTACGTTCCACTGAGGACTAGGTCTAAAATAGTGTCTCCGCATGTCGGTTTCTGAACCAGATGCTCCATGAAGAAGTTATTTACTTCATCTAGAAACTTTAGCTCTCTAGCATGTCCTGATGTGACATTGACCCAGCCAACACTGGGGTAATTGAAATCTCCCATTATTACTGTGCTAGTTTCTTTTAGCATTTCATCATCTGTCTGTTCTTTCTGTCCAGGTGGACAGTAGTACACCCCCACTGCCTGTCCCTTCCCCTTTTTACTTGGAATTTCTATCCATAAAGATTCTACAGTGTATTTTGTTTCCTGCAAAATCTTTATCCTGTTTGACTCAATGCCTTAACATATAGAACCACTCCTCCACCAATGTGATCTATCCTATTAATGCGATATAGTTTGTAGCATGGTATCACAGTGTCCCATTGGTTAGCCTCTTTCCACTAGGTCTCTGAAATGCCAATTATATATAACCTTTCATTTATTGCTTTCTTTCTTTCCCCTCTCATTTCATTACCTACCAAGCCCCTTCTTTCTACAGCGACCTTTCAACACATTCCCCCTCCCTACAGTTTCGCTATTGAGAGGATTTGGCAGTGTCAGTGAAGGGAAACGAGAAATTGGCAGCATTCGTGAGTGATGGGAGAGAGATCTGTAACTAGTTTTCCTCAGGTCTTGTGGAGTTAATTAGAAAAATTTTCCCAGTGGATCCCGGCAAAATCCCCAAATTCTGCCAGACTTGAATCAGACTGAAATTTTATTCTTTCCGTTTTGACATCAAATTATACATACTTTTAGGTATAAGTTTTACATTCTCCCCCTCTCCAGACTAAATTGTTAGTGGTGTTCAGTTCCTGTGCTTGGCTCCTTCCATCCTCCCACTAAAAGTCTGTTTTGGATATCCACAATGAATATTGATGAAACATATTTGCATACTTTTGTTCTATGAACAGAATAATATTCGGTTCCAGTCTTGGTAGCCCCTATCATGCCTGTTTTTAAGAGGAAATACAATATGCAAATAAACTCAGTTCTTAGACCAAGTATTACATGTTATAAATCATTTTCTGCATTTAAAACATGATTTAGAGATGGAAAATGGCTATTAACAAATTGCATGGGGTATACACAGCCTAAGATAACTCCATTTTTACACAATTTGTATGTAGGTGTTGCCGGAGGCCAAGGCCATCATTAGGGGGTGGCAGACAGGGCAACTGCCCTAGGCCTCCATGCCACAAGGGGACCCCAAGTCTACTTCAAGCTGAAGAGACACAGTCTGCAGGCTGGCTTTGGGGCACCCCTCACTAGTTTCTGCCCTGGGCCCCTGCATGTCTAACACCAGCCCTGTCAGAAGCAGAACTGGGACAGAGTTGCATAGAGTATGTACACACATAACTGCATACACCTTCTTTGGAAGAGGAGTAAATCTGTGTGTGAGATTTGTGCAGTATTAGGGATACTCCTGAGAGCCTACTTTATAAAAGCACCCGTTATCTTTGTAAAATAGGCACCTTTTTGGACATTTTAATTGGGTGCCTTGTAATAAAATTGGCTATGTGTAAGATACATATAAATGCATCTTACCCATAACCAATACATTGATCCTAAAAAACAGATCTTTTTCAGATCCAACATAAGATTTACCTTACTGGGTCGGGTCAGATCAAATGTCCATCAAGCCCAGATCTAGAGGGAGAAAGGCTGAGAGGCATTGAAACTACAAGGAAACTAATGATGTTTTATTTGGAGTGGGGAGACTAAAGTATCAAGGGGTTAACCTATTCTCAGTCTGTGGCAAAAACCCCTTCCTAAATAAGGCTGTGAAAGGTGATATTACTGTAAGACTGGTAAGTGTGGGGCTTAATTTCTGAGGGAACAGCCTGGAACACAGTTCCACCACTTCTTCTCAGACTCCAGAGCGTCAGGAGTGTTCTGCTTCGATTCCTCCCTTTCGGGCAGAGGAGGGGAGGGGAGTGGGTGAACCTAGAGCAGAGCAGAAAACAGTCACTCTGCTCCCTAATCTAGCCTGTCTCCTCCTGTTATTCCTGCCCCTGGCGCTCCCACCCCTTCCCCTAGTTCCACAGTTCCTCTTCCTTTTTATCTACAAATTAAGCCCTGGGTAAGTGGATCAATTATACCTAAGGCAAATTTTAGATAGTATGTGTAGATCGGAATTGAGGTTGGGACATACACAATTCCAGCAGTAGTTTAGAAAAGGTTCTGCCAAAGATGGAGCCTTTCCTAAAATATGTAGGATGTGCAGAATGCACATGAATTTGCCAACACATAGAACCAGAGGAGTCATTTAAAAAATCTGCAAGTGGGAAAAATCGACAGAGGCAACTCGGCGTAACTTGGTATTGCGCAACTTAGGTGTGTAAGTGGTTGCAATTTTCACATGTTCTGTGAGTCATCTGGCAAACGTATAAGTATAAATGCTGCCAATTAACTACAGAGACTGCTATCTTTATTTAATTTCAATAACCCTCTCAATCCTTCCTGTAAAGGGCTAGCTGAACGAGCACTTTTTAAAAACCTATGCATGCCAGGAAGCAGCTGTAAATCCCAGTGTGGGCAATTTTGGTCATACACGTGCATTCCATATATGAAATAGAGACTCGCCCGGGCCATCCCCTAACCACGTTCCTGACATGGCCCCTTGTAATTTCAATGTACTATGAACATCATGTGTCAACAAAGACAGACGCACTCCTGAATGTCCTTAAATGTATTTCAGAAAAAGGCTCCACGTTTCTAAAATACCAGCTAAATGTAATGTTTAAGTCTCGACACGGACACTTCAATTCTGATCTCTGTGTGCTAGCTAAACTTTGCCTTTACATGTGACAGATATAAATGGATATATTTCTTTGTATATACAATTTTTTTATGTGTATTACTTTCACTTAATGCATTTATGTATTTATGTTTTTAATTTGGTTAGTTTTATCTCCTAGCTCATTGTATGAATTCAGCCATTATCCTCTTAACACATTAGAATGTACATTTTAGTTAGGACGTGGAGATCAGAGCTGAGATGTCGAGATCACCATGTTTATAATTGTGCTGGTAAGCTTCCGGTGACGCATGAGTGAGTAGGACGCTGATCTGCTCGCTCCAGGGCTGTCCCGTTAATAAACGGTCAATTTAGTGAACTTGCCCCGATAAAGTGGGTCTGCAACTTTATACGACCTTTAAGGGAGGAATTGTGGTGTGCTCCTGCAATTTCGGACTCTCCAATGCCACCTCCGACGCGCCGCGAGCGGGAGAAGCCGCCGAAATCTGGGGCCTCCTTGGCGGTGGGCCATGCTGTCAGCCCGACACAGCATCGATCTCCAGGGGGTGAAAGCTCCGACTCGGGGGCGGAGGAACTCGCCCGAGAGGTGGCAAAAATCTTGGAGCCTAAATTCGACCTCATCTTGAGCAGGCTTGAGACGATGGGGGAATCGCTGGCTCAATACAGTCAGAGACTTGATGAGGTTGAACACCGAGTGTCAGCCTTGGAAGAAGAGGAGGGTCAGCGAGCTCGGGAGGCCGCCTTCATGCGCAAGCAGCTGGATGCCTTAATGGAAAAAGCCGATGATCTGGAGAACAGATCCCGGCGCAATAATTTGCGCATAGTGGGGGTCCCGGAAACTCACACCGAGGCCACGCTGACTTCGTTGGTGGAGTCCTGGCTGCCTAAGGAGTTGGGCTTAGAGGGCCTTGTGGGACAGCTGCGTGTGGAGAGGGTGCACAGACTGGGACCCCGCACAGAACATCGGCAGAAGCCCAGAGTAATCCTTGCACAGATTCTGAACTTCCACCATAAATGGCAATTATTGCAGGCATTCCGGCAGAAGCGTGATCTACACTTAGACAACCAACGAGTGCTTTTATTTCAGGACTATTCTGCGAATGTGGCGGCACAGCGTAAAACTTTCTCCCCAATATGTGCAGCTTTTTTCCAGCGGGGACTCCGCTTCACATTAGCGTTTCCAGCAGTTCTCCGTGTGACACAGGCCGGGAAGACCCACGTGTTCCAGACGGCAGCGGCGGCAAAAAACTTTTTGGCGGGCCTTCCTAACATGGCGGAGGACTCCGCAATAGTGTCTGACCGGGTACCCTGAGGTGGGAACTGTTGGCCTGATATCCCTTGACTGGTGCAGCGAGGGGGCTTGGTAGCCGGAGTCCACTACCGAGATTGGTATACGCCGGGACTCTACAGTGGGACTGTTGGCTCTCCTACCTTGGTTTAATGTTTACAACGCCATGCGTTGTCCTGGATTCCCGTTTGTTTTTGAGTCTGGGAAGGGGGGAACGGCCCTGGGGTCCTTTTGAATGTTGATGTTTTACTGTTTCTGTGTGCTATTGCTCCTTTGTAATGGAGATTTGGGGAAAGAGGGGGGCCCGGGGTTACCTGGTAAAAGAAGGGGGAGATAGAGGGAACGTTGTGTAAACTGGGGGAGGGGGTGGGGGGTGATGACGAGTTTTTTTGGGGTCAATCTTGGTATATACTGATCACCAGAGCTCCCCCCCCTTTTCCGTAAATGGTAGGCTATTACGGGTCTGGGGCCTGTTGTTGGGAATGTGGTTTCTTGATGTGGGGCAAAGAGGGACAGCCCTGTTGCGTCCGGGCGGGGAGCTCCGGCCTGGCGCAACGGGCACAAGAGGAAATGGTTGGAGGTTTCGGGGTAGTTGGGGGGGGAGAACCTTGGGGGGGGGGTGGGTGGGGGGATGTTTGTATGAGAATGAATGTGGGAAGTGGGTGGGGGGGTCAAGAGGGGGAAATGGGGGGGAGCTGGATGTGAAAAGGGGTCTGAGTGTGGGGTTGGGGTGGTTTGGGATTTTCTGTCGGGTTCTTTAGTGGGGCAAGAGCTGGGTAACGGGACTCTGCAGGGCTGGGATATATATAAACAGCGGCCAAGGGGTGACTGGGTAGATGTGGAGGGGAGCTCTAGGCTGGGGGAGTTCTCTTCTTATTGGTATGTGATTCTCTCGCAGTGTACAGCAAGACAGGTTGACGGTGATCATGGGTGATGGCTTACGATTGATCTCATGGAATGTGTGTGGTATAGGATCTCCGATAAAACGTTTCAAGATTCTAAAAACTCTCCGAGACCAGCAGGCAGATGTGGCCTTTATACAGGAAACGCATCAGAGTCCCCAGGAACATGGAAAGCTAGCAGGGGGGTGGGTTGGGCAAGTCTATGGGGCCTCCTCAGGGGGGAAAAAGGCGGGAGTGGCAATCCTCATTAGACAGGGGGTGGCGATACAAGTCGAGCACACCACATGTGACCCAGACGGGCGGTTTGTACTATTGGTGGGACGGTTTAAGGGGGTTAAATTGGGCTTAGTGAATGTCTATGCTCCCAACATCTATGATGAGAGCTTTGCCGCCCGGTTAGCTAATTGTTTGAGTGCGTTGGGCCCAACGCCCTTCATAATGGGAGGAGATTTTAATTGTGTTTTAGATGACACAATGGACCGTTCCGGGACTCGTGGATTGACCAGGGATAGGAAGACTCAATGGATATGGGGAGTCTGTGAGACTTTTAACCTGGTAGATTACTGGCGGGTAATACACCCGCTAGACAGAGATTACACCCGTGTCTCGCGTGCTCACGACACGGGGTCTCGGATAGATTATTTCTTGGGATCGCGCGAACTGTTCACAAAAATTACTCGGGCAGAGATTGGGCCGGTGCTGGTGTCCGACCATGCCTTTGTTCGGTTAGAAACATGGTGGGAAGGGCAGGGAGGTGGTATCGGTTCTGGGTGGCGCTATCCGCTTATGTACTCTCGGGGTACACATTTTGAAGCTTTCCTGCGCTCGCAGTGGGACGAATTTGAGGAGTTTAATGGGCAGCATCAGGCCGACCCTGTTCTTTTCTGGGAAACTGCCAAAGCGGTATTACGTGGTCGGATCATTGAATATGGGGGCGCGGCAGAGGAAAATTTATGCGTCTCGCTTAATTGGCTTGGAAAGGCAGTTGTGTCGGGCCCGTCGGGCTGTGTTGCACCACCCCACGCCTTCCCAAAAGCTGGAATATAGTCGACTACAACAGGAAGTGAACGCGCTATTGCAGTAACGTGCGCAGCAAACTTTACTATACTATAGGTATCAGTTGTATCGTTATGGTAGTCGGGCGGGACGACTGTTGGCTCGTCTGGTAAAGTCCAATCGTGGGCACACTACCATAGGGGCTTTATGGGATAATCAGGGAACACTTCGGACAGGCCAGACTTACATTGAAAACCGGTTTCGGGAATATTACCAGGACCTGTATAGTGCAGATGCCGCGGCCGGTTTGCAAGCTGAAATGTTCCTTGCTAAGGTTGGGTTGCCTAGTCTTTCCTTGGAGGAGAGTGCATCTCTTAATGGCCCAATCACAGATGAGGAGATCCGAGGGGCCGTGAGAACATTGCGTTCCAGTAGAGCACCGGGACCCGATGGATACCGAGGTGAATTCTATAAAACGTTAGGTGATCGGGCGATTGGGCCCTTGCGACGTTACTTCTCGGATCTTGTGGCACGCCAGGTTTTCCCTTATGAGAAAAATAGTGCGGTGATCACTTTGATTCCTAAGCCGGGTAGGGATGGATTATTGCCAGAATCGTATCGGCCGATTTCCCTTTTAAATGTGGATATTAAGCTTCTGGCCAAGATTATGGCTAATAGATTGGCGGAGTGTCTCCCCCACTTGATCAAGGAGGACCAAGTGGGATTTGTACGGGGTAGACATGCGGTGAAGAATTTGCGCAGGATTGTTTCGTCTTTATATATGTCTGCAGAGGCCGAGGAGTCGGCATTATTAATAAGTTTTGATGCGGAAAAAGCGTTCGACAGAGTGGCCTGGTCCTATATGTATCGTTTATTAGAAGAGGTGGGGATCGGGGGCTTTTTCCTAGACGTGGTTAAACTTCTGTATTCAGATCCTCGAGGACAGATTCTGGTCAATGGTTCTCTCACACAGGACTTCCCCATTCGGAGGGGGACACGACAGGGATGTCCTCTGTCCCCACTCCTTTTCGTTTTGACTTTGGAGCCACTCCTAGAGCGCATTCGGACACATAAGGGCTTACTGGGAGCACGGGTGGGCGCGCAGGAATTCCGCATTTCGGCTTTTGCCGATGATCTTTTAGTGTATTTGGGGTCCCCACGGCAGACCCTACCAGTCCTGCTGAGGGTGGTTGCTGAGTTTGGGCAGTTTTCGGGTCTGAAGTTGAACTTGGATAAATCTGAGGCCTTGGACCTGCGGGGATCTTTGTCTGGAACCTGGGCGGATTTTCCTTTAAAGTGGGCGGGCGCACACTTACATTATTTGGGGCTCTATTTAACTGTGGATGTCTCCAGGCTACACGAGGTTAACTTTGAAACATTGCGATCGCAGACCGCCGAACGTTTGTCTGCTTGGCGTGACCTCCCGCTTTCTCTGAGTGCGCGAGTGGCCTTATATAAGATGGTTGTCTTCCCTAAATGGTTGTACATGTTGCAGAATCTGCCCATATTGCTGTCGGTCGCAGAGATATCCAAAGTGGAAAAATGTTTAAATTGTTTTTACTGGAGGGGGAAGAGACCTCGGCTGAGTCTCAAGACCCTACAGAGGCCGTGGGGAGCTGGGGGGATAGGAGCCCCCGATCTGCGGAGTTATAACATCGCATGCCTCTTGAGGAATCTGCGTGACTGGTTGGCGACCACGACAGATTACACACCTTTGGCCTACGAGCAAGAGGTGGCGAAACCCCTGGCTTTGCGGTACGTCCTGCACGCCCCAGCGGCCAAATTATCCCCTTTGATGGGGGGACATCCCGTCTTTCGAGTCATGCGGAGGGTTTGGCGTCGAGTGTGTTCTCTGTATTCCTGGAACCCTGGGACGTCTCCCTTTTTACCCCTGGTTGGGAATGGGGCTTTTGAACCGGGACTGATGGGTGGGGCCTTTCGGGGTTGGGAGGATAAAGGTATCGTGGCCCTGGAGCAAGTGGTGAACGAACGGGGTGAACCGAGGGAGTTTTCTGAACTTCGGGTTAACTTTGGACTGGTCTTTCGTGACTGGTATCCCTATATGCAACTCCGCAGCTACCTTCGTAGCTTGGTTGGTGGAGATCTTAATACCACTATCTGTTCTCGATTTGAGGAACTATTATACGCCGGGAGTGCGCCTCGGGCTCGGGTTACCACCCTACATAAGGAATATCTCTCTCTTAAAGGCTTCCCGGGCAAACAGACCCTGGCGGAGGCATGGGCGCATGATCTGGGGGTGGCACTTAGGGGGGATGATTTGCAGGCCCTGTTAGCGGAGATTCCACGTCGTCTTAAGACGGCAGAATTTCGGGATTTGCAATTTCGGATCCTGCGACGTTGCCATTTTGCCCCCTATCGCGCATTTCGGGCTGGTTGTGGGGCTATGGCTAGCTGTCCCCGTTGCGGGGCGGACCGGGCCGATTTGGGACACATGTGGTGGCAATGCTCGAAGGTAGTTCAATTTTGGAAAGGCCTTGTAGGTTGGTTTGTTAGGGTTCTGGGTTGTTCCATCCCATGGGATCCCCGGGTGTTGGTGCTGGGATTGATTAGTGGGAAGGTTGGAGGGGGGGGGAGCCCAGAGGCGTTGGATTAGTAAAGTTTTATTGGTAGCTCGGAGAGTTGTCTTGCTAAATTGGCTACTCCCATGTGGTCCAACTGTGAGCCAGTGGAAAAGAGAGGTGCATCGGTTGCTTTTGTTGGAACAACAGGGAGCCAGACATAGGACTACTACCATGGCCCAGTTTTTGGGGGAATGGAGTCCTTATTTAGATACTCTGACCCCGCGAGAGCGGAGCCGGATTCTTAACGTGTTGAGCTGATGCTCTCCTTGGTCGCTTGGTGGGACGGGAGGGGGGGGGAGGTGGGAGAATAGGGGGTGGGGGGTGGGGGGGGGAAGTTCAGTTGGCGGGTTGCTGTGAGTGTTCGTGGTGTTGTCCCTTTGGGGCGGACCCTCCTTTCCTGGGGCGCGCTGGCGGGTGTAAGAGCACCCCCCCGCCTGTGCGTCATTGGGATCGAGTGGTGGGCTCCTTGGATGTTGGCCCTATAACACTAGAGGTAGGTGGGGTGGGGGGGGTTGGGGTGGGGCGACATATTTGTGTATATTTTGTATATTGTTGCTCCTCTGGTGTTTGTTTATCATGTGTAACGATTGATTGTATGCTGGAGCTGTTGCCTTTGTTCTTGAATAATAAAAACAGATTTACACATAATTGTGCTGCTATTTTAAAAATAATTTTGCGAAAGGCAGATCCATTTTTAAAATATGAATAAGGAGGTACAGGGACTCACTGGGATGTAGATCTGTGTGCAGTGGGAGGGGCCATTTCACAAATGTACACATGGGAAAAGTCGACAGAAACACTTGGCAATTTACATGTGTTATTGCCGACATTTCAGAGCATGCCCATGTAAACGTCGGCACTTACACATGTATCAAAGCCATTTTGCAAACCTAGACGTGCAGATGCTCTTAATTACTGGAAGGGGAAATAAACAGATGGCCAAAAGGAGTACTTTTCAAATATCTATCTGCGTGAGGCAGCAGGTGTCAATCCAGATGCAGACAATTTTGGACCTGAATATGCATTCTCTGTATGAAATGGGAAATACATATGCAAATTGCAATCTCGCCTAGGCCACGCCCCCATTACGTCCATCCATGTGTAAACTGGATCCTTTCTAAAATTGCCATTTACATATGGATGCGATATACATGTACAGTATCCAGGACCGTACCTAGCCCTGTGCGAGTGGTGTGGCCGCACAGGGTGCAAAGGCTTAAGGGGCGCATTTTGGCTGTCTGCCTTTGCCTGCCGCTGCCACTTTTTCTTCTTTCAGCGGCGGCAGGCAACTTGCACATCGGGAGCGCTGCTTCTCTCCCGCCCCCATAAAGTGCGCCCGATGTGCAAGTTGCACAGGGCGCATTTCACGATCGGTATGGCCCTGACAGTATCTATACCTGATTGTACACGTGTGACTCACAAATAAGGCTTCTAAAATAATCCCCTTGGGTTTTATTCTACTGCTTTGGTTGGTGGGAGAGTTTTGGTAAGAGCATCTCCCTGCAATCTTAAAGTATGGAAATTGTTTTCTTATAGTGAACAGATGTATTTCCTATTCTGGTTCAGTCTGACTCCTTTTAATTTTCATTTTCAAATACAAAAGGAAAAAAAGCTTAAAGAAATAGAGAAGCGAGAAGATCTTCTTCCCAGTCCATCACAAAAAAACCCGGAGAAAAATCTGTCTCCATACAAACAGGCTTCATGTCTTCTTGCACAGGCTCAAAACAGCAAAGCTCAGTTGAAGGAAAGAAAAGTCACCAAGTCTGGCCGCTCGGAGAAAGGTTGGTACATTGGCATTTTCTAGAGAGAAGAAACGTGCGGCAAAGATTGGTCTCATATGACAGGGAATAGTTTTATTTTGAAGACAAAGCTTAGAGTTATGATTATGGTTGACTTCAAGTTCTCAGGAGGAGAATATTTACCATTGCTTGTTTCTTGACACCCCAAACTTTCTTTTTTCTGCCAGAAACTTCCCCCTGTTTCCAGCTCCATCGGAATCTGTCCCAACTAATTCACATACCTATATTTTACTCCAGTTTTTACACTATTTCCCCTCACACCTTATCCAGCCATGAGAGCAACATAGCCATGGAAGAAGAATGAGGTTCTTTCTGGAGCCTGTCTCATATGTATCCCGAACCTCACCAGTAGGTGGCACTATGGCTGAGATGCCCTCCCACCTTGGAGCCTATGGATGCCGCCTCTTCAGGTTCAACACTCTCACTCGATGGATTTTGCACCTATAGTTTTCATTTGAAGTGGAAGCAACAAGACTATAAATACCAGAATGCAACAGGATGCAAAGTCAGAGACTAGAACTGGTCAAAATTCTCCCTCCTGAAACTTGATGTCATTACCTCTTTGCTCATAGCCAGGGTAGTCTAGACAAAAGAGGAACAGAGGTGTTTTGATTCATATTCACCTTTATGAAAGCGGAAGACTACGCATCATGTACCACACACCAAGAACATTTAAGTTTTGCCAACTATTAGCAAAAACTGTGGAATTTTATACTTTACTAAATATTGTCTAATATACAGTACATCGTGAAACTAATTACATTTAGGGTTGGCTTAAGTTCAAAGGGATGATCCATTTAAATGCTGGTAAAATGAATTGGCATATAGAGGTATCATCATCAGTACATGTCTGTCTGAACAGACTGGACCTATTCAGGGTAATTAAAAATATTCTTAGGTATCAGGATGGACATGAAACAGAACGTTCCTATCTGAACCGTAAGAAGATAAGAAAAACCACGTTGAGTAAGACCAAAGTTTATCGAGTCCAGCATCCTGTCTCAGACAGTGGCCAGTCTGGGTCACAATTACCTGGCAGATCTCGAAAAATAGATTTATTTCTTATAGCTCATTCCCACTGATAAGCAATGAGCTCTCCCAAGTCACCCTGACAACCCTGGCTAATAAATTTTTATGGACGTTTCCTCTAGGAACTTGTCCAACCTTTTATGAATCCTACTACATCTGTTGCTTTGAACACATCCTCGGACAACAGATTGCACAGCTTAATTATGCTCTGTATGAAAAAAAACCCTTTCTGTGTTTTCATTCTGTTGTTTTCATTCCCCACATTGTTGATTTGATAGATTGGCTTCTTGTTTGAAAGATGAAACAACCTTTCCACCTCATTCATGATTTTATAAACTTCTATAATATCCCCTCTCAGTTGTCTTTTCTTGAAGCTGAATAGTCCTAATCTGTTTGGCCTTTTTTAATGTAAGCAATATATTTTATCTGGGATTCCAAAATGTTTCTTTTTAATAATGTGCATGCCTCATGCAAACTTTTGACCCTGGCAATTGCTCCTTTTAGTTTTTTGTTATTTTTTTCATGTCGGCATAATCGCCCTTCTAAACTTAAGTGCTACAGTGGGAGCTTTATAGCGTCTTCCTTCCAGAGATGACAAATTTGGTTACAATCTGTTCATGATTGCCCAGTGGCTGCACTCTATTACCCCTTGCATCAGGTCCTATGTAACAGATTTAAAGTGCTTTCTCTTCTGGTCAGTTTCTGGACCAGCTGCTCCATGAAGCAGCAAGAAACTTTACAACCCTAGAATGTCCCGATGAGACATTTAACCCAATGAATTTCGGGTTCATTTCAGGCCAGCCCAAGAGTGTCTGCCACCTTAGTTGAACCTTCGGTCAAGCACCCTTGTTCTTCCCACTCCCCAGCTGGCTCAAGGCCTTATCCCTACCCCCGTAGTCCAGCATCTCCCCCTTCCTTTCTCTACCTTTTCCCAGGTCTCCAGTATCTCTCCTACCTTTCCATACTCCCTCCCAGGTCTGTCTCCTCATACTGTCCAGGAGGATGGTAATAGAGCCATTCCACCGTGCACCTCACCATCACACATGGAATTTCTATCCATAAAGATCCTACACTGCATTTTGTTTCCAGCAGAATATCCTGTTTGACTCTATGCTGTCCTTAATATATAGTGTTACCTACCCATCGATATGAGACACACTGTCATTTCAATATAATTTGTACACTGGTATCAAAGCGTCCCATTGGTTGGCCCCCTTCCACCATATTTCTGAGATATCTATTATGTTGAACTCTTTTTAGCACAATACATTCTAATTATCCGATATTAATTGTTTAGACTAATGACATTGTTTGTTTTATATGTGTCTAAATTTGTATAGTAGTTGATGCAGGGCCGTCCCGTCCACTAGAACTAGGGCAGCCGGCCCGGGTAGGGGCAGAAGCGGCACATATGACCAGCTGCGTCACTCCCCCAACTGCCGCTGATTCCACTTGGGAAGAGGAGGTGGGCAGTGGGGGTATTTCCAAAAGCGGCTTTTAGAAATACTGCCACTGCCTGCCTGTCCCTCCCGGGATGGGATTGGCAGTAGCTGGGGGGTGGTGGCAGAGGCAGCTGGGGGGGGGGGAGAGGCACGGCGTGGTTGGGGTTTCTGCGTAGGGCAGCAGAAACCCTTGGGCCGGCCCTGAGTTGATGGGGTTAATTTAGAATCATTTATCGCTTTCCTCTATTTAAATGCTTCTGGATGCTTCTGTTTCTATCATAACCTCTCTCAGGATATTGTAATAGAGGACCCCTTACACCGAACCATGTTCTTTGCCTGCTTTCCTCTCAGTTTATATATTTTTGGTTGACCTATATTTCTGTGTATTCAAGTAGAGTAACGCAAAAACCCTACTACTCTATTCATCAATACTGAAATAGTATAGAAGTTGCATATATAGAATTTATAATCAAGTGCTTTTCATGTCCTGCCAAGATCTACCTGCATAAATTTGCTGCAGGTATAATATTATGTTAGTAAAGTACCGGCTTCATTTTTGTTTATGCAATAGGTAAACAAAATGCTGCGCAGATGAATAAAGACTTTAGGGCAAGATGTATTTAGCATTCTTCCCATAGACATAAATGGGAAAAACATCAGGCTGGCTTAAGTGAAAGTTCATCTTGTGTGTACAATGTTTAATTTATAATCACTTTTTCTGGCAGATTCCATGGGTGGTTCAAGCTCTAACCATGAAGGAACTGCAGCTGGGTGTGTGACTTCTTCTTCCCTGGAGTACCTGGAAATGCCCCTTCGTCTTCCCAGAACCCCTACTAAGCTTCTGCGACAGGAAGAGTCTGGGCCTCCGGAGCCTGCAAATGCTGGAAGCCGGACCAAGGACAATCATTTGGTTCTACACATTGTGCGTTCTTTTGAATCTGTTAATAGAGAGGATCACATGGAGTCGACTTCTCCCACGCATCAGTATAGAATATTAAGCTCTGCAGGGGATTTATCACCCAAACACACCTGTCAAAGTACTCTGTCCCCAGGCTTCCTTCATCCTGGAAGCACGACACCTGTGAAAATCTTGGGTCACCCCACTCATGTTTCTTTCATCTACGAGGAACAAAGCAGCCCTTCCAGCTCTGAAGCAACATCTCCTGCTTCCCCTATTTCTCCGATTTCCCCTATCTCCCCAACTTTCAATAACAATGCGGCTGGCCCCTTAGGGAGCCCGAATTGTGTAAAGAGCAGGGGCAGGTTCCCTATGATGGGCATTGGACAGATGATGCGGAAAAAAAATCAGGCGGTTTCACCAACATTGGAAAAGCCCCTGGAAACCAGAATGCCTCAGTTACAGCAAATGAATCCCGGCTACTTTTTATTCAGTGCGGGAGAGACAGTCCAAGGCCTGTGTTAATTCCGCACTGGCGAAAACCAGTAGTTACACTGCTATTTTCTGGGATTGAGGCAACGAGGCTACCACATTCCCAGTTGCCCTAGACGTATACAGTATCGTACGTTGCAATCTAACAGAAAAGGAAAAACTTGCTTGTGCGGGACCCTAATGGGCCGTCATTAAGTTAAGAGACAAAGTGGGACCAACTACAGCCTTATACATCTCAGCAGGTTGAAGTAAAGATGTAATCCATTAGGGTTTCTTTTGGCCTGTACAGAGTAGACTTTTGGATCTATATTATTTGTTGAAGATTATTAGACCAGAAGAAAGCAGCGCTGGAACATTCAGTATCCATCAGCTTGCTGCTTTAGCAAGCAAGGCCTCCACTTTCTGGAACTGGAACTGCACATCCTCTTTGAGTCTTGAATTGCAGCTGCTGTGAGTTGCTAGAGCTTTCTTGCACCAGCACTGAAAGGCGCTAAGAAGAGAAATTCTCGGGATACTGTTGGAGAGATTTCAAAGCACAGTGCCAAGTCTGAAATAGACTGGCAAAGGCGTTCTGAGCAAGAACTATGATAATACAGACTGGAAACATCCAGCGGCAGTGGAAGACGTTCTTTGTAAAGGACTGGCTTACTAAAGTGGCTTCACTTTAATGTTGGCAAATTGATTCTTTTGTGAAATGGAATTGATTTCACTGAAAACAAACACACAGCATTTTTTTTTTATAGGTAGCAAGTTTGGTGTGATGGAATTGTCTGGTCCAATTTCAGCTTCTTGGTGTGACCCTTTGGTACGAGAAGATTAAATCTATTGTCCAGACCTGCTGTGTGTGACGTTGACATGTTGTAGTTATGTTTGTTGTAGGAAACGCTTCCAGTGTGCAGTTCCATGAATCTGACTGCTTTTGGAGAATGGAAGAGGAGATATAAAAAGACGTCCAATAAAACTGGTAATGCCATACTACCAGAAATTCAGCCATTGCTCTCTCCCACTCATCTGGGTCTCTCTTATAGAAGCAGTGCTCAGCACAAGCAATTTCCCCAAACAGACTACGACTAAATCCTTCAGCTAGCATTTCGAATTAAGTTGTGAGAAATATATAACACTGTAGAAAAAATACTCTCATTCCTTCCTCCACCTCCCCTAACCCTGCCATGTCGTTGCACTGCTGGATATTGTGTCTTTTGAGTGAAAGTAAAACAGACTGGAATTAAAAACACATTTGGATCATCATTGCAACATTTCATCCTAAACTCAGTCCCAACCAGGGCTAGCGCTACCATTAGACGAATTAGGCTGTCACCTAGAGTGCCAAACGTTGGAGGGCGGCTCATTCCTGCAATTACCACTGCTGCCACACCTGTCCCAGACCTGCGGTAACAGCGATGGCGATAAAAATACAAAAAAGCGCTTAGCAGAGTTGCTACATGCCGCTGCTGCATTCTGTAAGTTCAGCCGGTCCTACGCTCTCCAAAGCAGACTTCCTGCTTGTGTGGAGTCAGAGCAGACCGGCTTGTCAGAGCACAGCATGCAGCGGTTTCTTGTTTGCTATTGCCGCCGCTGCAAGTTGGGGAGAGGTGTTGCGGTGGGAGTAGGGTGGAGTCGGCAAGAATGAAAGTTCATCTGGGGTGCCTCTATCCTTGCACCAGCCTCTTCAGTGGTGCTGATTTATTTACCCTCAGCAAAAGAACCATATTCAGTGGCTCCGGTGAGTGCATTAAAAGTACTTAGCTGCTGCCACTGAAACGAAATCCAGCTATTCAGTGCTACAGCCTACCTAGCATCTGGCACTGAATATCTGATTGCGCTGGCGATCACAACAGGTTTCTGGTCAGTGGCGATATTCAGCCACTAATTGGATATCAAAACCTCATAAAGATAGGACAACCATTGACCTTTTCTAACTTTATACAGTTTAGCTACCCTGTTAATGGCTGAATAGATATGCCGGGACTATCTCTGCTGTGCCCACAGACCATCCTGGATTTAACCGGGCGCTTTCCTGTGGTCTGTGGAGATATTCAGCAGTACTGTGTGGATAGTACCACTGAAAGCAAGATTGCTGGAGTTCAGCCAATTAGCAGCTCCTACAAACCACTAAACCCTTTTGAACATCGACCCCCCCATGTTTTTTCCCACTAAATTTATTTATTTATTTATTTAGCGTACATTTGTATATCGCTACTTCCAGCGATCAGTAGCAGATTGGATTACATATTGGAAACTGACAAATCAGGACAGAAAAATTTGTAGTATATACAAGGTGATTTGAAAGGTGAGCACAACACACAGTAATTGTTTACATATTCACATTTTTACATATATACATTTTTGGTTGCATATAAATAAATGTCGCATATAAATAAATGTTTTGAGTCTATGACTGTGTCCTTTGTGGGAGGAACAAATAAGTGTCTACCAGTCACTCTACGTTCCTCTTGTCCAGCACAGCAGCAATATCTCATGAGAGAGGCCCAGCACCACAAGAACACTTTCCAGGTCCATCTTGGTTTTCTTAGGCAAGTCATAGGCTCAGAAAATGATAGCGGGAAATAGAGATGAAGAGGGAAAAGAGAGAAATAGTTACTAAGTGTAGAAAAGGCAATGGTGGGGAATGAGGAAGAAAAAAACCTGCATGGCGTGCCATGAAGAGAGTGATGAGGCTGTGAAAGGAGTAGGACGGATGAAGGGGAACATTCAGCAATTGATGGTAAAGTACATAGTGCAGAGGGATGGAGCGTACTAGCTTAAGAAGAGGATGATGGACAAGGACTAATGCAGGTGAAGAGATGGGAAGAGGAACCTGAATATATAATGCAAGTCAGGAGAAGGAAGAAGAGGAAGAGGTAGGAACGAACAAGCATACAGTAGGTGAGCACTATCAGGAAAGCAGCATTAAACAGAGGAAAAAAGTAAAGGGGGAGAAGGGTTGATTGAGGTAGGGGAAGAGAACATATCATAAGAACATAAGAAGTGCCATACTGGGTCAGACCAAAGGTCCATCAAGCCCGGTTTCCTGTTTCCAACAGTGGCCAGTCCAGGTCACAAGTACCTGGCAGATCCCCAAAGTAGCCGTTTCATGCTGCTTAGCCTCAGGGATAAGCGGTGGTTTTCTCTCAGACTACTTTAATAATGGTTCAAGGAATATGTCTAAACCTTTTTTAAAACCTAACTACAATACCTGCTTCTACTATATCCTCCAGCAATGAGTTCCAAAACTTAATTATATGTTGAGAGAAAAAATATTTTCTTCAATCTGTTTTAAATATACTGCTTTGTAGCTTCATGGCACGTCCCCTAGTCCTTGTGCTTTCTGAAAGAGTAAGCAATCAATTCACGTTTAACCTGTTCCACTCGGGATTGCATAGACTCACATCTCCCCTCAGCCATCTCGTCTCCAAGCTGAAGAGCCCTAACCTATAGCCTTTCCTCAAAAGAATGAGGGTAGGAGGGGCATAGAGGGCCCGATATTGACTTGTTGATGGCTATGCGCCTCTAAGGCACATAGCCATTGCTGCCAAACTTTAATCCCAGATATTCAGTTCAAGACCATATGCGGTCGCCGGCATTGAATCTCCAGGTTTGCTACACAAGGCACAGAAGCTAACTGTGCGGTGGCGATATTCAGCTGCTGCCTGGTTATCTTGCCCAATTATCCCCGGGTACTGCTCCTGGCATGCCCAGATGCTAAGCGGTAGTGACAGTACTCTGGGATATTCAACAGTATTAACCGCGTTCATGCAGCTGAATAGCCCGCCGAGGGGCATTTACACAGTTTACAGCTCTGTAAACTGTGTAAATGCCTTGCAATATCGGGCCAAGAATGGCTTAAGCATGTGAGAAGTTTAAGGATCTGTGGGAGTCACTTGCTTTGACGTCAATGCAGCTCTATAACTACAGACTCCAGAGAAGTAGCTTCAGCCCTACCTGGGGCAGAAATGAATTTCTGCAGATTGGTGGGTCCCAAGATTTTGTTGCCCAGCTTTTTTTGACTATGGGTGGAGGAAGGTTATCTGACCTATCTAGTTTGCCCAGCTATCTACACGTCTACAGATACACTTAGCTACCAGTCACACAGTGTGACCACCTGCAAGATTTTTCAGTCCTTTTTTGTGTATTTTTCCTTTGTACTCTACTGTTATGGGTAGAAAAGCTTGCAAGGTTCTTACTTAGTTCCTACCAGCATCCACTTTTCCTTTGCCTACCCACAAAACTCTAATGTGGCCATAGTCTATGCATCTGCTTCCTAAATCTCCTGAGTAGCCTGTCAGACAGACTCGGTTGCACTAGCAGACATGCAGCTCGACAGCTTAGCATCAAACGGAGTGGAAGCGTAACCTAATGGGAACCAAGCTGACCAGGGTTCAATTCCCACAGCACTCCTTGTAGCCTTGGGCAAGTCACTTAACCCTCCATTGCCTCAGAAAAATCCAAGTTATCAATGTCCCTGTTTAATGTACACTACCAAGTTTAAGTTACAATGTAAACCACTTGGACTGAAATGATAAAACAGTATAAAAAAAAAGCTGTTAAATAAATATCCTAGGAATTTTGTTTTCCTGTCAGCAAAATTAAAAAACGAAAAGTCATAGGCCCAGTAGTGCCACACATTTGGCTATTTGCATAGTTCAGGAATTTTAGAAAACTGAGATCCATCTGAGGTACCCACAGGCCTCTTTCCCACTAATCCTAATGATGCAAGCCTGAGAGCCACAGCAGCCCCGATGCCCACAGGGCAGAAAATGCTGGGGAGAGACAGACGTAGGAAACTATTTACTGGATGCTGAGAATTAGGAGAGTTTGTTGGACATCTGACTATCGCAAGTCACGTAGAAATTTGTGAAGCTTGACGTTATGTGGACCCGTTTTTTCCTCATGAACTTATGTAAGCAAGTCTACCCTTCTTTTATTTTTTTCTGTATTTAATCTCTGTAAACGAAGTCATGGGGTGTTATTTTGTATCTGTGTGTTTTCTGTGTAATAAGCTGGTTCGTGCCGCTCATACTGTGCATGCCTCAGGGACGGCAGTGCACTCCTGAATGTGCGGATCTCTTTCTGCGTTGCGCATAGCAACTTGAACTTAAAACTCAGGTTTCTTCGGCACGTTATTGCAGGTGGGAAGAAATATAAATAAATATATGTTGTATCTTAAACCTGCATGTTGTCTTTATTTTGTTTTCCCAGCGGGAACCTGATGAAGAGGGTACAATACTCCAAAGCTCATCACAAATGTTAAATCATGCTATTCCCATCCAAAGCTTTAAAGGCATATTTCAGAAGGGCCATGTATAGTATGGATGCAGGGCCGGCCTAACCACTAGGCAAACTAGGCAGTTGCCTATGGTGGCAGCTTCTGGGGGTAGGGGCAGCAAAGAGCAGGGCATTCAAAGCTAAGCAATAGATTGCACATGTAACCATGGTGACCGGTCCAGGTGCATGAGGGAATCAGAGAGCACCCAAGAGGTGGATGCACGTGAAAGGAGTGCATTTTGGACAACTGCATGTGTATCCTACATATGTAAGTACCATTTGGCAGTAAAATGCATGTGCATGGCAGGTCTTCCCCTGTGGAACTGTGTCAACATGTTTCCGGTCCCCAGACATTGCAATGGCCCTTGGAGAGCACCGAAAAGGCAGCCAGAAGGGCATGAAATTTCTCTGAGGCAGGAGCAACCTCCTGGTGTGTCTGGTGCTCTCTAATGAGGACAGGCTGTACCAGCAGCACAAAGAGCATGGGACAGGATTTGTATGGTTCCAGCAAGGAAAGCATAAACATTGCCTTCTCATCTACTCCATGAGCTCTTAGGCTGCCATCTAACTCTGGATGATAACTCGGGGGTAGGCAGCAAGAGCGCCTGTGCAGCCTGCCAGAGAACACACACACAAAATCTCCATAACGTTCTAATACTATGGCAGGTTCTGACACTGTACAGAGCAGGCATAAGGCAAGAGAGCCAGGTGGCTAAGGTCCTGCTTATATGGACATGATTATATCCGTCATCGTTCTTGCCATAACTGGAAAGCAAGTAAAGCAGGCAGGCGTTTTTGATCTCTTATTCTACTCCAGCCCCTCCATTAGACATGCAACCCTCACCACAGTGGCATAGATAATGCATACACACTGTGCTCTGCAATCTGCCTGATTCCCATTATAGCCCTATATAGGCCATGTTCAAAGAGATGCATCTAAAACTACGGAAAGAGGTGCAAGTCACCTTTACATCAATAATGATCTCTCTGTGGCAGGCATATGATCCCAATCCTGCCAGTCCAGATGCTATAGCCTTATTCATCCAGCTGGAATCAAAGTCTCGCTACAGAGGAGGCCTAATTAAGCAGGGTAAGCCTGTATGAGAGTGGCGAGAACCATAAATGCCCAGGGAGCGCCTGACTACTTACGAGCAACACTCTCTTTTGTTCCGAACACTTCGGGATATACTGTGAACTGGAGGCTTAGACAAAGTTCAGTGCCATCTGGAGGGCTCATCCTGCAGTGTGGCAAGAGCTGGCAGAGCACCAAAGTATATCACAGGAGTGGAAGATTCTTTACCTGTAGAGATGGTCACTCATGGGAGTGAAGATTTCAAAGGTTCAGTACCTCTACATGGGCAGGCTATGACATGGCTGCAGTCATCATACAGCTAGGGCACAGACCCCATAGAAGTAGTGCCAGCGTTAACTATAACCAAAGACTAGGTGCTAGGGAAAAATGGCAGCATATTGCAGGGTGTCCAAAGCTACTGTAGTCTAAGCATGTGAAGACATCCATAAGACAAATCCCTCACCATCTGGAAGGGGGTTATTCACCAAATAGGCCCCACACCCAAGGAAGGGATATGTGTCAGAGACCCAAATTCAGTAGTAAAATGGATGTGTGGTGCATGGCTATGATGGCTGACATTCATGGTCTGAAGTGTGCAGGAGCTATATGGCTAGAAGGGGACAAAAGGCTGATGGTGTCTGTAGGATGAAAAAATACCCTTGCACCAGCCCTGTTTGGGAGGTGTTCATACCTGTTCCATCTTGGCCCCTGCACACATGCAGGGGAGGGAAAGGGCAATGGAACTCTCTACACATCCATCCACCAGAAAGTAGCTGCAATTACTGACCACCCCACCCCCTCCCCTCCCCTCCCCTCCCCATCCCCATGGCGAGGTATACCAGACAGCAAGGAATGAAGGATGACAAATCACCTCCCATATGATTCCCACTGGCAACCTGTAAAGGCTCACATACGATCACAATCATGAAGCTGCAACAGTACAGTGGTTGTCCTATGGCACCTATACACTAGATCCACATGAACCATTGACAAAGACACACACAGCCTAGTAGGATGTGGCCTGCAGGAGCTTCTGGAAGGTTCTTGCACTACAACCATAGACAATGTGGAGAAAGGAAGAATGTAGTTGGTCACCTACATCATCTCCACAGCCACTGCACTACTGGTAGAGGGTTACTGGTGGTATCACCATACTCCAGCCTTATACATGCTTTGGCCATACATCTAAAGTACCTGCTGTGCTCCTAAAGCCTTCATCCTATCCTGCCCCCTCAGCCCCACCACATGGGGCCTGCAGTGTTTGACTACAGCATCATGTGCCCCTCTTAATCCCACCCCTTACTATCACTGTGGTGATACATTGCAACTGAAATACAGGCCTGCTCTGTCCTTGCGTAAAGACAAGCAAACATTTCAAGCAGCAATACTCAGATGCTGTTTGTCTTGTGTTGGTGCTTCAAACCCCTCCCCCCAGGCTACTCTTATGACAGTACATATGCTTTCCTTCATCCAACTGACACTTGCATCTCTCCTGGGAAAGAGGGAGGATGAGTAGAGTGGGGAGAAGCAGTAGCCAGACCCCCCACCATCAGCACCAATGTTGCAGCATGCTGAGGCAGCACCCTCTGGACATGGGGGAATAGCATACAAGGACAGGGGCAGGATCTGGAGGGTGAGGGTCCTAACAGGGCAGAGGAGGTGGAGGGTGAAGAACCAGAGGGTAAGGGGGAAGGTGCAAAGGAGGAGGTGGTGACCAAGAGGGAGGGGCAGGAGGCATAATGGCAGGCTGAAGACTAACTTGAGATGTTAGGCTCCAAGAATGTCCACTCTGCCTCTTTGCTTGACCAATGGGTCCCTATCAGGTTCCTGAGGAGTTTGAAGACTCCAAAGTCCTGCTGAAGATTATCTCCTTGTGACATGAGATGAAGCAGGGCTTCAGGAACATTACGAACTCCATGGGTCTCATAACATAGCATAAGAAATGCCATACTGGGTCAGACCAAGATTCATCAAGCCCAATATTCCGTTTCCAAAAGGGGCCATCCAGGTCACAAGTTCTGGCAGGTTCCCAAAGGCCACAGTTTCCACAATGCTCATCCTGTGGTAAGCAGTGGATTTCCCGGGTCCTCTTTAATAATGGTTTATGGATCTTTCCTCCAGGAACTTATCCAAACCTTTTTTAAATCCAGCTACACTAATGGCTTTTACTACATCCTCCAGTAACTAATTCCAGAGTTTGATTATGCGTTGAGTGAAAAAATATTCTTTCTTATTAGTCTTAAATGAGTTACATTGTAGTTTCATTGCGTGTCCTCTAGTTTTCTACTTTTTGATGCCACAAACAATTGATCTACGTTAATCTGTTCCACTCCATTCATTAATTTATAGACCCATTATATCTCCCCTCAGCTTTCTCTTTCCAAGTTGAAGAGCCCTAACCTTTTAAGTCTTTCCTCATAGGGGTATCCTTCCATCCCCTTTTCCATTTTAGTGGCTCTTCTCTGTACCTTTTCTAATTCTGCTATATCCTTTTTAAGATACGGCGACCAGAACTGCACACAATATTCAAGGTGTGGTCGAACCATGGAATGATACAGAGGCATTATAATATCCTTTGTTTTATTCTCTATTCATTTCCTTATGATTTCTAGGATTCTATTTGTTTTGTTGGCCGCCGCTGCACACTGGGCAGAGGGTTTCAATGTATTATCCACAATAACGCCTAAATCTTTTTCCTGGGTGGTGGTTTCTCAGGTAGTACCTTGCATCGTGTAACCAAAGTCTGGGTTATTCTTTCCTAGGTGCATAACTAGCCAAATCTGGAGAACATACAGGCAAAGCTTTGTGCCATCTTGCTAGCTATACAGAAGCTAGTGGCACATAATTCTGCCTGTCCCACTCCACTGAGGGAGGGCGGGAGGAGGGTTCTAACAGTTGATTCATTTGAAAATGTTTTAGAAAGTTTACTGTTGCCATGCAATGTTGTAATTGACAGCATGTCGAAGAATCTGGTAAAGAGTTCAGCATGTGGAATTATATGGTCTCCAGTAGCATGTGCTGAATTGCAGAAATCTAATTGAGAAGTTACAAGTGAGAGGACCAGAGTAGTAAGAGCTTGGGGAGTGAGGAAAGGATGGATAGCCCGGATCTGATGAAGGTGAAAGAAGGAAGCTTTAGTTACATTGGAGATATGGTCGTGAAAAGAGAGACTGGAATCAAAGAGGACACCAAGATATCCAAAGGAGGACACCAATGGAATAGGAGAGCCAGTAAGGGATGGGGCCAGATGAGGGGAAGGACCACTATGGGGGAATCAGATAGCAAGTGTTTTCGAAAGATTTAGATGTAAACAGTTAGCAGTGAGCCAACTAGAGATCAAGAGGAGACAAGAGTTAAGGGGAGAAAGATCAGGAAGGAGGGAGAAGGTATGATGAAGAACAAGATCATCCACATGAGGTGCAAAGAGCTTCACCATCACATACTGTTGGTGGAATCCCACCTCGTATTCCATCTCATATAAGGAAGTAAAGCTTGCTCCTATATGTCAGTAGTTATCTTGCACAGCTGTTCGTGATGATTGGTGATCATAAAGACAATGAGCAGTGAGCAATTAAATGAGAAGACTGAGGTGGGCTCACAGGCTGTCAGAGCTAATGAATGATAGGCTGAAGGATAGGCTTCATGTCCAGTGCGGCCTTGATCCAACATCTTCGGAGAGCTGCAACTGAAAAAAGAAATGCCCAGAAGAGCCTGATCCAGATGAAGATGAGAATGGAGCTAATAACAGGCATCCTCAGCATTTGTGATAGAGAGAAGTGTCTTAAAAACATACTCACTCAT
The DNA here is from genome assembly GCA_033557465.1 of Ichthyophis bannanicus. Classification (NCBI taxonomy): domain Eukaryota; kingdom Metazoa; phylum Chordata; class Amphibia; order Gymnophiona; family Ichthyophiidae; genus Ichthyophis; species Ichthyophis bannanicus. The sequence goes on from CM066035.1 coordinate 859,143,314, forward strand.
TGGTATAGCAGAGGCCTCTCAATGCAATGTGTCATTAAGCTAATCTTGAGTGGACTTAGAATCACTGACATGCAAATATAATTTACATACTATATTGTTTGGCTAAGGAGCTTTTACAGTGAGATCATGTACTTCTCAATAAGAATTTGACCAGACATGTGAATTATTTTATTTTATTTACATTCTCTTATATACCGCGCTATTCTGCATCAGTGCGGTTTACATTGAACAAACTGAAATTACATTGAACAGGGCATTATAACTTGGAGAGAACTATTTTACAGGGAACATGGGCTATGGAGGGTTAAGTGGCTTGCCCAAGACCACAAGGAGCACCTGTGGGACTAGAAACCCCAGTCCTTCCAGCCCAAGGTTGCTGTCCTCTAGTGGGATTTGAACCCCCGACCTTCTTGGCCACCTGGTCTGCATGCAGAGACCATTCGTGTGGAAGCAGAACTCGACTGAGTCTGTCTGCCCAAGAGTTTTGTATGCCTGGAAGATACACTGCCAGGAGATGAATCTGATGCTCTCTGGCGAGGGCCCATAGTCGCAAAGCTTCGTTGCAAAGCGACAGAGAGCCTGTTCCCCCCCTGCTTGTTCATGTAGAACATGGCTACTTGATTGTCTGTATGAATGAGGACTGTCTTGTAGCTGAGTAGGGTGTGGAACACTCGAAGAGCAAGATTGCTCTGAGTTCTAAAAGATTGATATGTAGATGAGTCTCCTGTGGAGTCCAAGTACCTTGGGTGGACAGGTCCTCCAGATGAGCTCCCCAACCCATTGGAGAAGCATCTGTTGTGAGAGTTGCCTGGGGTAAAGGTTGTTGAAAAGGGGATCCCAGCAACAGGTTTTGAGTGGACTGCTACTAGTGGAGGGACAGAATAAGGCGATTTGTGTTTGCTATTTTGTCTGACAGGCACCCTGATGCCTGGGTCCATTGAGTGGATAAAGTCCACTGGGCTGCTCTCATATGGAGGCGAGCATAAGGAACCACATGCACGGTAGATGCCATGTGGCCTAGTAGTTGTAATATTTCTCGAGCAGTGAGATGAGGCTCTAGCACTGCTTGAGAAGCTAACTGCACCATGCGAAGGCAACGGGTCTGAGAAAGATAGGCCCTTGCTTTTCTGGTGTCCAGCAAAGCTCCTATGAACTCTAGAGCAGTGTTTTTCAACCTTTTTTGTGCAAAGGCACACTTTTTTCATGAAAAAAATCACGAGGCACACCACCATTAGAAAATGTTAAAAAAATTTACCTCTGTGCCTATATTGACTATATATAAAGTAATTCTCTTGAATAGGAATCAAACACTCACACCAACCCCCCTTCCCTGCTGGTTCACACCAACCCCCCTCCCCTGCTGGTTCACTCACACCACCCCCCCCTTCCACTGCTGGTTCACTCACCCACCCCCCTGTCACTTACTCACCCCTCCTGCAGGGTCACTCACTCACTTACCCCCCCTCCCCTGCTGGTTCACTCACACCATCGCCCCCCCCCCCTTGCTGGTTCACTCACACCACCCCCCCCCCCTCCACTGCTGGTTCACTCACACTCCCCCCCCTTGCTGGTTCACTCACACACACACACCCCCCTCTGCCCAAGCCGCTGCTTCTGCTTTGTACAGAGCAGCGGCTGCACTACACTTACATTGAAAAGTAAAGAGAAACTGTGTCAGGAGCCCTCCGGTCATCGCAGAGCCCGAGGAAGTGATGTCATGGGGGCGGGCTCCTCACAGGCTGTCTTTCCTTTTCAAATTAACTTTATTGCCCCTGCGTACGGTCAAGGTAGAAGGATAAGGCCCTCCTACAGTCCAGGGGATGCAGGACTGCTTCAGCCTGGCTTGCATGAGGCCTAGGGAAGAATGTTGGAAGAACCACCTCCTGGTTGAGGTGGAAAGAGGAGACAACCTTTGGGAGGAACTTTGGATGAGTCATGAGGACTACCCTGTTCCTATAGAATCTGATGTAAGGCGTGTCACAGACCAGGGCCTGAAGCTCACTCACTCGCCTAGCCGAGGTTAGGGCTACCAAGAAGAGTGTCTTCCAGGACAGGAAGCGTAGAGGACATGTAGCCATCGGCTCAAAAGGTGGGCGAGTCAGCCGCTGCAAGACCACATTCAACTTCCACTCAGGAGCAGGAGGACGGATGGGAGGCTTTAGCAAGAGCAAGCCTCTGAGAAACCTGGACACCAAGGGGTGAACCGATAAAGAATGTCCTTCCATCAGTGAGTGGTGAGCTGCTAGAGCTGAGAGGTGGACCCGAACAGAATTGGACTTAAGTCCTTGATTTGATAAGTGCAGTAAGTTCTGGAGCACTACTGGTACAGTACAGGAGAAGGGATCCTCTGTACGTAGGTGACACCCTACGGAAAACCTTTTCCATTTAAGAGCATAGGTTTTCCTAGTGGAGGGTTTCCTAGAGGCTAGGACAACCTCCTCAACTTCCTGAGGTAGGCCCCAGGGAGCCAAAACTACCCTTGCAGCCTCCATGCCATCAAATTGAGAGCTTTGAGATTGGGGTGCAGAAGGGAACCCTGATCCTGAGAGAGAAAGTCGGGTTGCAACCCCAGAGGCAGTGGGGGATCCACCGCCAGTTGAAGCAGAAGTGGAAACCAAGGCTGTCTCGGCCACCTGGGAGCCACCAGCAGGACCGAGGCCTTGTCCTGAAGAATCTTGAACAGAGTTCGGGCCACCAAGGGCGTGGGAGGAAATGCATATAGGAGGTCCTGAGACCAGGGAATCAGAAAAGCATCTGCTGCTATCCGCAGAGGATGTGGTTGCCTGGAGCAGAACTTTGGCAGCTGTTTGTTCAGAGGACTGGCAAACAGATCTATGGATGGAAGTCCCCATTTCAGGAAAATTTTCTGAACCACCAAAGGATGGAGCTGCCACTCGTGGGGCTGCAGAATCCTGCTCAACCTGTCTGCCAGGTAGTTCTCCTGGCCAGGTAGATACACTGCCTTGAGGAGCATGTTGTGTCTGAGAGCAAACAAGCAAAGGCCCTGTGCCTCTTGACAAAGGAGCCTGGACCCAGTTCCGCCCTGCTTGTTCACATAAAACATGGCTACTTGGTTGTCTGTTTGAACTAGGACAGACTGATGAGCTAGTGCTTGAGAGAAAGTCTTGAGGGCTAACCGAATAGCTCTGAGTTCCAGTAGATTGATCTGCTGTGTGGCCTCCCAAGGAGACCACAGGCCCTGGTGCACTTGCCTAGACAATAAGCCCCCCAGCCTTGCAGGGAGGCGTCCGTGGTCAACACTACTGTGAAACCAGGAGCCTGAAAAGGCAGCCCTTGCAGCAGATTGGATGGGTGCAGCCACCAGTTGAGGGAGTTCAGAAATTGTCTGGACCCCCGTATCCTGTCTCTGAGGCTGCCTGTGGCTTGTGACCACTGATTCCGAAGGCACCACTGTGCAGGCCGCATATGAAGCCTGGCATTGGGGGTCACATGTACTGTCGAAGCCATGTGGCCAAGAAGTCTCAGGCAGAGTCTGGCGGAGACCAGTGACCTGCTGAGAAACAGGCTTGCCAAGCTTATCAGTCTTTGGGCTCTGTCTTCTGGCAAGAATGCCTTTGCGAGCAGAGAGTCCAACCTTGCCCCTATGAACTCCAAGTTCTAGGAGGGGAGCAAAGTGGACTTTGCGAAGTTTATGACGAACCCCAGGCTTTGTAGAAGAGCAATAGTTCTGAGGGTGGCTTGTTTGGCCTCCTGGCTCGTCTGACCCCTGATGAGCCAGTCGTCCAGGTAGGGGAAGACAAAGATTCCCTGATTCCTCAGGTAGGCCGCCACCACTGCCAGGCATTTGGTAAAGACCCTGGGAGCGGAGGTGAGGCCAAAAGGCAGTACTCTGTACTGATAATGGTTTCCCCCCACTATGAACCTGAGGTACTTTCTGTGGTCTGGATGAATGAGGATGTGAATGTAGGCATCCTTTAGATCCAAGGAGCATAGCCAATCTCCCTGCTGGAGGTAGGGCAGAAGTGTCCCAAGAGTAAGCATCTTGAATTTTTCCTTCTCCAGAAACTTGTTGAGGTTTCGGAGGTCCAGAATAGGTCGAAGACCACCGGTTCTTTTGGGTACCAGGAAATACCTGGAGTAGAACCCTCGACCGTGTAAGTGGGGAGGCACAGGCTCCACTGCCCTGTCCACCAACAGACCTTGTAGGTCGTGAAGGAGAAGATCTGTGTGCAGGGGAGGCCTTGGAGGCTCCCCTGGAAAGTATGGAGGAGGCAGTTGTTGGAAGGCTATGCTTAAGGAGTCAAAAACCCCCACCCTGCTGAGTGGGAGCAGGGGCCGGAGGCTTGGGGGTCCTCTGCCTATGGGGCCCATTACCCTGCCCCTTGGCTTGCTGACCCTGAGGGGCAGCTTGGGCAGCCTGATATTGTGGGTACTGTTTGTAGGCAGTGCCCTTCCTCGAGTAAAAGGGCTTTTTACCCGAGCCCTTCTTTTTGTGAGAAGGGGCAGAGGTTTTCCTAGAGAGCCTTGTCCGTGTGAGGTGCTCGGTCTCGAGCTGTGCAGCCTTCTCGGTCATGGGCTTGCCAAACAGGTTCTCACCTCGGCAAGGGACATCGACCAACTTGTCCTGAACCCATGGCTCGAGGTCCGATGACTGCAGCCATGCCTGGCGTCGAGCTGCGATGCCGGCTGCCGCAACATGGGCCGAAGCCTCGAAGTCATCGTTGGGAGCGCGGGACATAAATTTTGAGCATTCCCGAATCTCCGAGGAGAAGGACTTGAACCTCTGCAAGGGTTCCCCGGAGAGACCAGCAGAGAACCCGGCCAGCTCCTTGGCCAGGTCTCGCAAGTACATGCCCATGTACAGCTGGTAAGACTGGACACGGCAAGCAAGCATCGAGCCCTGGAAGCACTTTCTACCAAAACCATCGAGGTTTCGGGCCTCCCTGCCAGGGGGCACTGCGGAGTGCATCTTCTGACTCTTCAGGCGATGCATGGCCGATTCCACAACCATGGAATGGTGTGGTAGCTGCGCCTTCTGAAAGCCAGGGCTCTTCCGGAGTAGATAGATCGAATCGACCCGCTTGCTTAAAACTGGCGCCGAGGCCGGTGCCTCCCACATATGGAAGAGGAGCCGCTCCAGCATCGGAGGAACCAGTACAGTAAAGGCCTCCTTCGGAGGAAAGTCATACTGCAGGGCCTCAAGCTCCTCGGCTCGAGGCTCCTCCTCAGGGTCCGCAGGGATAGCCAACGCAGTGGCCATATCCCGGACGAACTCCGAGAACCGGGTATCCTCCGGAGGGGATCTACTCCGGGGTTCAGACTGCGGTGAGTCCGACGGGACGCACCGAGTCTTGAAGGTGTCGGGAGACTCCTCGTCCTCCGTCTCCCATGCGGACTCGTCCGATGAGGAATCGGGGTCCGACCTCGCGGGGCCTGTGAGCACCTGCCCCGACGCTGAAGGCACCGGTGTCGACACCCTCGGTCCCGAACGGGAGGTCGAGGGAGACCGCGACCGAGGTCGACCTCGAGCCTTCATGGCTTCGAGTATCGGCTTGGTCTCCGGGGTCGACTTCGAGGTCGATGTCCCGGTGGTCGGGGCAGATGCGCTAGACAGGCTGGCCATCAGTGCCCGCTGCTGATCCATGAAGGCAGACAGTCTGCTCTCCAAGGCTGTCAACCTGAGACTCAGCTCAGGAGACTCAGCAGCTCCCGACTCGGGCCCCGGCTGTGCCGGGCCTGACGTCAGCTCTCTGGGAGGAGAGTCCACGAGGACTACAGGGCTTACGTGTCCAGCAGACTCCGGCTCCAGTCGAGGGACTTTGGAAGGCTTCTCCTGTTCCACGGGCCCGGGGCGACGGTCGGGGGTCTGAGACCTAGCTCTCGAGGAGCCAGGGACCTCTTCCGACGACGCCCTCGCGAGCCGCTTCTTCCTCTTCCATTCTCGGTCGGGGACCCCCTGTCCGAGGAGCCATGACGGTGCTCGGGATCCGATTCCCGAGATGTCGAGACCTCAGACGAGGTCCGGGCCTGGCCGGAGGCCGAGTCAGAAAAGAGCCTTTCCTTTTGATGCTGTCGACTACGCAGTGCCTTGGAAGACATCTTCCCACATGGTCCACACGTCTTAGGGTCGTGATCAGGACCGAGGCAGGAGTCGTGTGTGTCGGTGAGAGACATCAACTTCTTACACCGATCATACTTCTTAAAACTGCTGGAAGCCATCGGGGAAAAAGGGTCCCCACGAGTTCGAAGGACCGGCCTTCCAGGGAAAAAGAAAAAAAGGGCGCGAACGCCAGCCACGAAGGGCAAAAACCGAAAAAGAAAGATCGGGTTTGATTCCGGTGTACCGAACCCGGCGTGAGGGACCGGGAGAAAAAATAGCAAAGAATCGCAAAAAATCTAACAATTTTCCGGGATGACTAGGACTCACGTCCGGTGGGCTTCACGGAAAACGAGAGACTGAGGTAAGATGGCACTTTTAGGGGGGAAGGGAACCGCGCATGCGTGCCTGCATTCCCAAAGGCTTTCATGGAAAGCTGGGGAAATGCTCCGCAAGGGCTTCATCGACGTCGATGTCACCCATATGTGAGGACTGACTTCCTGCTTGGTCCTGGAGAATAGCCTTGGACAATCTATCCAAGGTGGAGTTGTCAGCATCCAACTCATTGGCTTTCTCTTGTCAATCTTTGCCAAACAGATTCTCACCTGTACAAGGAATATTGCCCAGTTTGACCTGTACCCAGAGCTCCAATTCAGATGCCTGGAGCCAGGCAATTCTACGTGCACCTATGGTAATGGCAGTGGTCCTGCTTATGCACTCAAAACAGTCAAAAGCTGCACGGTTGACAAACTTAGAAACATCCTGGGCATGTTTAACCAGTGTGAGAAAGTCTTGCCTCGTATCTTCAGGAAGAAGAGGGCTCAAAACCTCTAAATCACCTGTGACTTCCTTAAGGAACATTCCCATATATAAAATATAGGAACTGATCCTAGCAGAAAGCATGGAAGCCTGGAAGATACGATGTCCAAAGGCATCCAAGGTTCAACACTCACGTCCTGGAGGATTAGAGGCATGCCTCTCTGCACTTCTGATCCTTCTCATTGCTGATTCCACTACGATAGAGTGGTGGGGAAGCTGAGTTTTCTGGAAACCAGGACACGGAGGCACTCGGTACATGGTATCCAGTCTACGGGAGTGAGGTGGTAAGAGGTGTCTTCCACATTCTCAACATGAGATCATGTAAGATCTCATGGATAGGCAAAGTAGCTGCCTCCTTAGGAGCTTTGGGATATTGTAAAATTTCCAACTCCTTTGCCCTGGGCTCTGTTTCAGGAACTACAGTAATGGACAGACCTCGAGCCACCTCCCTGATGAAATCCTGAAAGGAGATATCCTCTGGAGGAGACATCCTGCGTTTAGGGGAGGAAGGCTCCTCTGGGAGAAGTATTCCGGTACCGACAGAACTGTCAGAATCCTCAGATTCCTCCGAGGACTCAAAGTACCTTCTATCCGGATGCTCTTGTAGAGCCTGATACCCGTACCGACCAAAGTTGGTACCGGGGGGAATCGGTACCGGTGTATCAGTACCGGAAGGCATAGGATTGATTTATTTATTTATTTATTTATTTGGTATACATTTGTATGCCGCCACTTCCAGCGATCAGCAGCGGACCAATGGTGGAGAAAACAAGGGAGTATGTACATAATCACTTAAGAATACAGTCTGATTTGAGGGAGGGGTGCACCACAAACACATGGAATTACAATTATACATTAGAGTGAGCAGATAAATTACAGTATGATCACCCAGTTTGAGCAACCAGAAAAATTACAGGTTGATCAACAACATAAATTACAGTTATATAATACATCGCCAAATATGCAATCTTATTAACATTGACATTGGATCTATACATATAGACATTTTGAATCGCCATAGATGTGAGATATCGGGATGACTGGGTGCCGGCAATGCGAACACCGATGTCGATGCCGATGCTGTCGGTACCGGTACCGGTACCGGTACCGGTACCGGTGCCGGGGTCGGTGCCGGTACTGGTTGAACTGCCTGATGCAGTTCCGAGGGTGTCGATGCCGCAAGGAGAGCTGCCAGACTGCGCTCAATAGCCAGGAACCTCTGGTCTATCGACGCTGCCGATGCTTGGGTGTCGGTACCGGAGAAAAGAGCCGGTACCCCAGAACATGGCACCAGTAGTTCTGCCGAGGTTGAGGCCTCGAGAACGTCCTGGAGCCCCGATAATGCTTTGGAAGCCGAAGCCTCCCGCTGGGGCAATTTTGCCGGTGCAGAATCCTCAAGGGCAACACCAGAGGCATCTCGATGCTTGGAAGGAAATCTACCCTTTTGAGGACTGGCCGGACTTATGTTTAGTTACCTGAGATCCACGGGAGGAAGACGAAGCCCTGGAAGACGTTGATGCCACCGAGGTTGCATCAGAGGGAAACAGGGTACTGAGCTTGGCAGGTCGGTTCTGTCGACCTCTCTTGGACATCATGGCACAGGCCATACATTCCGTGATGGAGTGGTCAGGACCTAAACATTTAAGACACCACTCACGGGTGTCTGTGACGGAGATGGTACCGCCACACTTAGTGCACTTTTTGAAACATGAAGCGGGTTTATCCATAGTGGAGGAAATTTCGGGCCTAAGGCCCAAAATGGCGCGTGCACCTGGAAAAAAAATTGGAAAAAGTGCTAACTATATATATATATATTTTTTTTTTTTTAAAGAAAGAAAGAAAGAAGAACCGGCGGTACCGGTATAGCATCGAGGAAGGCAGACGCAACCACAAAAAAGATAATAAGGAAAATTTTCTGTGGTGACAGGAACGATGACCTGTTCGCTCCGCGGAAAACGAAGAACTGGAGAGAGGCAGTTGGGAAAGGCGGGAAGGCAGCACACAGGCGCTGTGGGATGCTCCCAAAAGCTTTCTAATTGGACGCTGGGGAGTGTTCCTGCGCAGGTACCGACGATACCCATATGTGAAGACTACATTCCTGCTTGTTCCTGGAGATACTATTTAAAACTAATAAAAGAAAATATTTTTTTCATTCAACGTGTAATCAGACTCTGGAATTTGTTACCGGAGGATGTAGTAAAGGCTGTTAGTGTAGCTGGGTTTAAAAAGGGTTTGGACAAGTTCCTGGAGGAAAGGTCCATAAACCATTATTAAGAAGGGACCCAGGATATCAATGCTTGACCTAGTACAAGCATTGCAGAACCTGTGTCTTTTGGGGAAACTGCTAGGTACGTGTGACCTGGATTGGCCACTGTTGGAAAAAGGATACTGGGCTTGATGGACCTTGGTCTGACCCAGTATGGCATATCTTATGTTCTTATGTTCTAAGGGGAGGAAGAGTGGCACTATATGCAAAAAATAATATTAAAGCTATAGAATTACAGGACTTAAAAGTGAGAGAGGAGGTACTGTGGGTTAAACTAGACAGAGGAAAAGGGAAATCCATTTGCACTGGAGTGCTATACAGACCCCCCTCACAGGGAGAAAAAGTGGATAGAGATTTAATAGAAGTCATATACAACATTGCCATGAAGTACTTCTGATAGGTGATTTCAGTATACTGGATGATGATTGGCACATCCCTGCTGTGGCATCATTTAGAAGTAAGGAGATCCCGGATTCCCTACAGGGATAACTATTCAGACAACTGGTAAAAGAACCCACATGTGAAGGGGCCATAGTGGACTTGGTGCTTACCAAAAGAGAAAGTGTTTCTGATGTTATAATGGGAGATCATCTCGCATCCAGTGATCACCAGATGGTGTGGTTCAGTATTAGGTCTAGGGCTGATAAAATCCATTGAAAAGCGAAGGTCTTAGACTTTAGGAAAACTAACTTTGCCAAGATGGGACAATACCTCAAGGAGTCGTTAGCGGGATGGGAACAGCTGGGGGATGTAGAAAAACAGTGGGCAAAACTGAAAGGGGATATTTTAAGGACAGCAAACCTTTTTGTTAGAGAGGTAAATAAATGTAAAAGGAAAAGGAGGCCACTATAGTTCTCAAAAGAAGTAGCTGAAAATGTAAAGAAAAAGAGGGAGGCCTTCAGGAAATACAAGAGATCACAGAGAGCATCTATATTTTGGAAAAACTCAGCGAAGCTAGCAAAGTAGTCAGGAAAGCAAAGAGACAAAAAGAAGAAGAAATAGCTAAAGCAATACAATGGGAAGATAAGATATTTTTCAGATATGTTAGTGAGAGGAAGAAGGGTAAAAGTGGTATTGTCAGACTCAAGGGTGAAGGGGAGGAATATGTAGAAGCTGATGAGGATAAAGCGGAATTGCTTAACAAATATTTCTGTTCTGTGTTCACAGATGAAGGGCCAGGAGCAGGACTTCAGAAAACACCCACAAATAGGGACAGAACTGTCGGGGAGCTTGTACAGTTTTGAGAAGACTGTGTTCGTGAGGAACTAGATAAACTATTTATTTATTTAGCTGTGCTTTTATATCACTTTTCACAAGTTGAAGTGGTTTACAAATAACTCAAAGTTACAGTGAAAACATGGAGTATAAATAAACATTAACTGTACAAATAACTATTTACAGTGTAATGTTGATGTTGGGGTGCATGTTTGTATGAGTTGAAGTATTGTTAAGGTGAAGGGTAGGGGGGGGGGGGTTCTGAAGGGAAAGCATGATTAGGTGGGATTAGGTCCATAGTCTTCGATGAACAGCAGGGACTTCAGATGCTTCCTGAATGTTGAAAAGTCTTTGATGCTTCTGGTTGTGGCAGGGAGAGAGTTCCAGAGGGTTAGTGCAATGGGATACATCTGAGAATACTAAAGAACTTGGGGACATTCTAGCGCCTCTACTGACTGACTTTTTCAATGCTTCTTTGGAGTTGGGAATGGTCCCAGAGGACTGGAGAAAGGCACATGTGGTCCCTTTACACAAAAGCGGAAGTAAAGTTGAGGTTAAAAACTACAGACCAGTTAGTCTAACCTCTGTGGTGATTAAATTATTGGAAACGCTGCTAAAAGAGAGAATAGTGAGGTTTCAGGAGTCCAATGGATTGCAGGATCCGAGGCAGCATGGGTTTACCAGAGACAGGTCTTGTTAGACAAATCTGATTGATTTCTTTGACTGGGTGACCAGAGTTGGACCAAGAGAGAGCCCTAGATGTGGTCTACTTAGATTTCAGTAAAGCCTTTGACACTGTTCTACACAGGCAACTTATAAACAAACTGAGCATCCTAGGGATGGACCCTAAATTTACTGATTGGGTTAGAAATTGGTTAAGTGGGAGGCGACAAAGGATACAGGCACATGGAGCTCACTCTGAGGAAAAGGATGTTACCAGTGGTTGTACCACAGGGTCCTGTCCTTGGAATGATTCTTTCTAACATCTATGTTAGTGATATTGCAGAAGGTCTGTCGGGTAAGATTTTGTCTCCTTGTGGATGATACCAAAATCTGCAATAGAGTAGACACCCAGGAAGGCGTAGATAACATGAGGAGGGATCTAGCTAAGCTTGAAGAATGTTCAAGAATTTGGCAGCTGAGATTTAATGCTAAAAATGCAGGGTCGTGCATTTGGGCTGCAAAAATCCAAGGGAGCGGTACAGTGTAGGGGGTGAAGTATTTCTGTCCACAAAAGAAGAGTGGGACCTGGGCGTGATTGTGTCTGACAATCTTAAAGTAGCTAAATAGGTAGAAAAGACGATGGCAAAAGCCAGAAGGATGCTTGGGTGCATAAGGAGAGGAATGGCTAGCAGAAAAAAGGAGGTTGTGTACAATTCTGGAGACCGCACCTTCAAAAGGATACAAACAGGTTGGAGTCGGTGCAGAGGGTGGCTACTAAAATGGTTAACAGTCCTTGTTATAAAGCATATGAGGACAGACATAAAGATCTTAATATGTATACTTTAGAGGAAATTCGGGATAGAGGAGATATGATAGAGATGTTTAAATACCTCCATGGCATAAATGCACAGGAGAGTTTCTTTTGATTGAAAGCAAGCCCTGCTGTGATGGGACATAGGATGAGGTTGAAAAGGGATAGACTCAGGATTAATATGCAGAAATATTTCTTTATGGAAAGAGTGGTAGATGTGTGGAATAGTCTCCCAGTTGAGGTGGTAGAGACTAGGACAGTATCTGAATTCAAAAAAGCATGGAACAAACATAGAGGATCTCTAAAGGAAGAATGTGGACTATTGTAGTTGATATGGAAGGGCAGACTTCATATTTCTATGTTTCTAGAATGGTTGGATTGATCTCCTGGAATATTAGGGGACTAAACTCTCACATTAAATAGAAAGAATATTTTGCTGCCTATAAATCCCATAAATGAGGTGTAGCGATAATAATTTTGGACCGCTGCAATTTTATTTTGCCAATTAAATTATAGATAAGCAGGGGCGGTATATTGTTTTATTAGGCACTCTTGATAATGTAAAGGTCACTCTGGTTAATGTTTATGCCCGCAGTGCACACATAGGTGCCTTTTTCAGCCTTTTTTTTAAATATCCTACAATGTAATATGGAAGGATTAGTATATCTTGGTGAAGATTTCAACTGTTCTCTCCTCCTGTCGGAAACAAGAGCCCCCACAATGGCAGCACCTGCCAGTAGCAATTTTATATTGATTAGTTGGGCTTGATAGATGTCTGACATTGGATGCACCCAGGGGAGCAGGATACATCTGTTACTTAGCCGAGCACCATTCATACTCCAGAATAGATTTCTGGTTAGTCTTACCACAAGTGAAATCCAGGATACGGAAGTGCACTATTGCACCCCTCACCTAATCCGAGTATCTGAGATTGACCTGGATAAAACCCTGATGTGTTGGTCTGTAGCAAGATTGTTGTTTAAGAATACAACCTTTGTTAAGAAGCTCAAACATGCCTGGGATGAGTTTCTTTATTTCAATGACACCACAGATGAGGCGCCTGGTCTTTTGTGGGATACTGCCAAGGTAGTAATGAGAGGCCAAATTACAGCAATTGTTTCTGCACTCAAAAAACAGCACATGGCAAAGTATGAAGAATATTTTACAAAGTTAACACGTTTTGATAGAATGCATAAAATCAGCAGGGGTGAGGGTCGTTTGCAAAAAGTATTATGAGTGCGCAGAATTAAATGCATTAGAAATAGAAAATACAGCTAAGGCGATGCAGCTATCCAAGAGACACTTCTAGGAACATTTTAATAAGGCAAGTAAATTATTATTATAGCAGTTAAATAAGATAAAAGGCACATACAGAAAATTACCAGTACAGTAAGCATTGACTATTGGGTACAGCATGTACTAAACCCCTGCGGTAACTGCTAATGTGCACAACATGCAGATAGCACAGGGTAAAATCTGTGCTGTCTGCACTTGCAGATTCAGGGCCGGATCAAGGAGGGATCACAACTAAAAGTGAATGTGGTGGTTGGTAACAGTGAGGGCAAAGGACATTGCCACACCCTGGCTATCATGACTGATAGCATGGCTGCAATTACTTTCACTTGAGAGGTGGAGGTAACTGCAGCTTTGCCATTGGCAGCTTAGCACCCCCCCCCCCCCGATCACGTTACCCTCCCCCCTCCCGGTCATGGCACTCCCTTTGAGGACCTCCATAGCTGGAAAACATTCCAGTTACGGAGGCTCTGCAAAGTGGCCCACCAACCTTGAGTCAGACACCACGGGTGCCTCCTGGAGTCCTTCTAGTGCTGCCTAGGGCAGGAGAAGTTCCCCTCTGTTCCTTCCCCTGCTCTGGCAGTCTTCAAAATGGTGCCGGGAACACCTCGTGTTAGGCTTGTGACCTCTGGCACTTATTCACACCTGCAAAACTCTGTAAGTGAGATTCAACACATCTGCTTGGTCCTGGAGGAACTGTGATATGTTTGGTGATTTTGACCTTTGCGGAAAAATTGTACCACTCAGGAACATATATTCAGCACGTTATAGGGATTGATCTTCCATTACAAAATAATATCTTTGTGCTGGAGGAGGAAGGGATGTTTCCAAATGTCAGTTAAAACTCATACAGTTACTAGCTGCCAGATGTGTCATTGCAGGAAAGACCCATAACTACCTACCAGACTGGAATGGTTGAATAATGTTCAAGACATCTGTGTGAGGGAGAAATTAACTTATGCCCTATGGGAGAAGAAACGGAACTTTCAGAGTGAATGGATGCCTAATATAGCACATATGGACAAGTATCTAGCATTACGAAGAAAAGGAAATAGAATATTTCACTGCATTTTTGATTTGGTCTTGGCTCCTGCTCACTTTATCATAATGCTTAGCTTCCTAGAGATGGAGGGGAGGGGGGGAGGCACTATGGGTGTTAAATTCTAAAAATTCTCAGATATTGTATTGATGGTTGAATACTGTTTCATGGACATCTTTTAATCCTGGCTGATGGATGTATGGCTATATTTGTAATTGTCCCATGCTGTTGTTAATAAACAGATTAAAAAAAAAAAAAAAAGGCTGTGGGAGTCCAGATGAGCAACTATATACAGGAGGAGTTGTTATGTGCCGTCGAGTCTGTGTTGACTCTCTCATGTGTTTAGTCTTCAGTCAGGTAGCTCACTGTTGATAGAGTGGTATCCATAGCTGCTGTTATTGTATTGATCCATCTCAATGCTGGCCTTTCTCTTTTGCATTGACTTTCAATCTTGCCAAGCATGATGTCTTTCTCTAATGATCTCTCTCTTTGCATGATGTGTCCAAAGTATGAAAGTCAACGTCTTGTCATCTGAACATCTAAAGAAAGCTTGATCTCCTCTAGTATCAACTGGTTTGTTCTATGGGCAGTCCAAGGTATACACAGTATTCACTGCCAGCACCATCATTCAAAGGCATCAATTTTCTTTCTATCTTTTTCACTGTCCAAATTTCATAGCCATATGATGTTATTGAAAATACCATGGCTTGAACAAGTCTAATCTTTGTATGGAGAGAGATATCTCTGTTCTTGAGAATCATGTCTAGGTCCTTCATAGCCATTTTATAAGAGCAATGTGTCGTCTGATTTCTTGACTGCTTGCTGTTTCGTTATTGATTATTGATCCAAGCAGATTGAAGTTGTGCACTATTTCAATTTCTTCTCCATCAATGATGAAATGGAAATTACACTAACCTGGTAATTGTAGTTCCTGGAGGGTCCAGTTTAGTCCTCCACAATCGGGTAGTGCCCCTCCTCCTGCAGCCGGGAGACTGGACCAATCAAATCTTCTGTAGTATATATGCAGCAGGAGCTCCCAGAAGTCCCCAGTGTACTAGTAACAAAGCATACTTAACGAAGCAACACATTAGATTAATATACAAAATGACCTAATTAAAGAACAATTTGTTCCCCCCCAAGGAATATCCAACCCCCTCCCCAAACGAGGAAGTCAGAACACTGCATTGCACCGGCACCGACGCCTCAGGAATCAAAACACCGCTCCCCACCAGAAGTTCAGGAGCTGCCTGAACCCCCGAGACAGGGAAGAGCCTCTGCAAAAAACGCGGCTGCCACAGAGGGACCGAACGGCAAGAGGAACCGTCTTAATATCAACCGTTCGGAAAGGCGCGCCGCACCACATTAGCAGATAGTCGGGAGGGAAGGAGGACTAAACTGGACCCTCCAGGAACTACAATTACCAGGTTAGTGTAATTTCCATTTCCTGTTCGGTAATCCAGTTTAGTCCTCCACAATCGGGATGTAACAGAGCAGTTAAGACCGGGCGGGACCTTGCCATCCGGCGCGCAGAACCGCCGAACCAAAACAGGAATCCCGAGCCGCTGACACATCTAAGCGATAGTGTCTACTGAAAGAATGCAGAGACGACCAAGTGGCCGCCCTACAGATATCTGCCGGCGGAACCAGGCTATACTCCGCCCAAGAGGTCGCCTGAGCCCTAGTGGAATGAGCCCTCAGACCCTCCGGAACAGACCGCTGTTGCAACAGATACGCGGACGCGATCGCCTCTTTGAGCCATCTAGCAATGGAGGCTTTAGCCGCCGCTTCCCCTTTACGCGCACCCCCGAAGAGCACGAAAAGCCGGTCAGATTTCCGAAAAGACTCGGTAACCTTCAAATAACGATGGAGCGTACGACCCACATCGAGCCGGAGAAGACCTTTGTCCGTTGACCCGACAGATTGCGAAGAAAGCACTGGAAGAAACACTGCCTGATTCATATGAAAGGGAGACACCACCTTTGGCAGAAAGGAAGGAACCGGACGGAGAACGATCCGATCCGCGGAAAAAGACAAGAAAGGCTCTCGACAGGACAAGGCATGCAGATCTGAAATGCGCCGTGCCGAACAGATGGCTACAAGAAAAACCGCCTTCAGCGTGAGATCTTTCAGAGACGCCCTGCGCAGGGGCTCAAAAGGTTCACGAACCAGGGCCCTCAGAACTAAATTCAAGTCCCAAGGAGGAACGAAAACTCTGCGGGAGGGCCGCAAATGAAAAACAGCCGTAAGGAATCGGCGTACATCCGGATGAGCCCCGAGCAGACGACCCAAAACCTTGCCGCGGTAACACGAGATAGCCGCCAGCTGGACTTTTAGGGAACTAGCCGCAAGGCCCTTATCGAAACCATCCTGAAGAAAACTTAAAACGACGGGCACTGAAACCGTCGCCGCCCGGACTCCCCGCCGGGAGCACCAGTCTTCAAAAATCCTCCAAATCCGAACGTAAGTAAGAGAAGTGGACGTTTTCCTCGCCCGCAGCAGGGTAGAGATCACCGCGGGGGAGTAGCCCTTCCTTTTCAGCCGAGCCCTCTCAATGGCCAAACCGTAAGCGAGAATCGATCCACTTGGGGCATCCGCAAGGGACCCTGAAGAAGAAGATCCGGTAGAGCGGGCAGGAGCCAAGGAACCCCGTCGCGCAACCGGACCAGATCGGCATACCAGGGCCTCCGGGGCCAATCCGGGGCCACCAGTAACACGCGACCCCGGTGGCTCTCGATACGTTGTATGACCCGGCCGATCAGAGCCCACGGAGGAAAGACATAAAGAAGACCGGACGTGGGCCACGGCTGAATGAGAGCGTCGAGCCCCTCGGACATGCACTCCCTTCGCCTGCTGAAGAAGCGCCCTGTCTTGGCTGATTGAAAGGTCGCCATGAGATCCATGATGGGTGGACCCCACCGCCGGACGATTTGTGCGTAAACCTGTGGGTTTAGCTCCCATTCTCCGGGGTCCACCCGCACTCTGCTGAGAAAATCGGCCTGGACATTGTCCACGCCCGCAATGTGAGCCGCCGAGATTGCTGGAAGGCGAGTTTGCACCCAGTTGAACAAGGCCGCCGCTTCTGCCTCCAGGGCCACGCTGCCGGTACCCCCTTGGCGATTGATGTAAGCTACAGTGGACGCATTGTCCGACAGGACTCTCACCGGCCGTCCGAGAACCAGGGTCTCCAGGTCCACCAGGGCTAGCCGGACTGCCCGCAATTCGAGACGGTTGATCGACCAAGAGGCCTCCAGGGGAGACCATTCCCCCTGAGCAAAGCGGAACTCGCAGTGAGCCCCCCAGCTGGTTAAGCTCGCATCCGTCGTGAACGGAACCCACAGAGGAGGCTCCAAGGGAATCCCTCGCGACAGGTTCTCGGCGGAGAGCCACCACCGGAGGGATCGGCGAACCGTCTTTGGGCAAGGCAATCTCTTGTTCAACGAGTCGAACTGGTTGGACCAACGTCGCAGAAGAGCACTCTGCAGCGGACGCATGTGGAAGCGCGCCCAAGGCACCACCTCCAAGGTCGCCGCCATCGTGCCGAGGAGCCGCAGGTACCACCACGCCGACGGAGCTGGCATCCGCCGGAAGAGACGGACCAGAGCCCGCAACGCCAGCACGCGGCGCTCCGGAAGGCACACCAAGCCCCTTGCTGTGTCGAAGCGGACTCCCAGATACTCGAGATCCTGTGTCGGAGACAGACAACTCTTGCATTCGTTCACCACCCATCCGAGGGACCGAAGGAGATCCACCACCCTGCTCGTGACTTGCACACACTCCCGACTGGACTTCGCTCGAATCAACCAGTCGTCGAGATATGGATGGACCAGGATGCCCTCCTTGCGCAACGCCGCCGCGACTACAACCATTACCTTTGTGAAGGTGCGGGGAGCCGTGGCGAGTCCGAACGGCATGGCCCGGAACTGAAAATGGCCCCACGGGAGCGCAAAGCGGAGAAAACCGTTGATGGGAGGGCCGGATGGGAATGTGTAAATAGGCCTCTGTAAGATCGAGGGATGTCAAAAATTCCCCTTGACGCACCGCTACGATGACTGACCGCAGGGTCTCCATGCGAAAGTGCGGTACTCTGAGAGCGCGATTCACGCCTTTGAGATCCAATATCGGACGAAGGGAACCGCCCTTTTTGGGAACCACAAAATAGATGGAGTAGCGACCTGCGCCTCTTTCCAAAGGCGGGACCGGAACCACGGCCCCCAGAGAGAGAAGCCGATCCAGGGTCACGCGGATGTCCCGCGCCTTTTGAGCTCCCTTGCTGGGAGACAGAACAAACGAATCCGGAAGTGGGTGCGCAAACTCTAGGGCATAACCTTCTTCTATAATCTGCAGCACCCACCGATCTGATGTAATTTGGGCCCAAGAAGGAAGAAAGTCGCGCAAACGACCCCCGATGACCGGGTCTTCCTCTAGAGCCCGCCTCGTTTCATTGTGGCTTGCGATTAAAGGAAGAGGCGGCTCCGGAGAAGCCCCTTCCCGCTCCTCTGAAACCACGAAACCCTTGATGACGGGTTCCAAAACGACCGCGCTGCGAAGTCCACAGCCGGGAAGAACGAAATCTGCGCGCATCCCGAAACTGGCCGCGCGCTGAGGTGGACGACCTATTAAGCTTAGGCTTATCCTCTGGAAGTCGACCACCCTTCGACTCACCGAGATCCTTCACCAACTTATCCAGAGCCTCCCCAAATAACAACCTGCCCTTAAAGGGTAGTTTACTGAGGCGAGACTTGGAAGAACCGTCGGCCGCCCAATTGCGCAACCAGATGGACCGTCGTGCCGCCACCATGGAGGCCATGCTATTAGCTAGGG
The DNA here is from genome assembly GCA_033557465.1 of Ichthyophis bannanicus. Taxonomy (NCBI): domain Eukaryota; kingdom Metazoa; phylum Chordata; class Amphibia; order Gymnophiona; family Ichthyophiidae; genus Ichthyophis; species Ichthyophis bannanicus. Next base: position 859,162,299 of record CM066035.1, read on the forward strand.
AGCGTATTAAATCATAACACAGATCCGCCAAGTAGGCCGATCCCGACTCCACGCGGGTAACGTCCAACAGCCCCTGTTGGTCCATACCGGACCCCGAGCGCAGGTACTGCGACCATCGCAAACAAGCTCGAGCTACCCACGCCCCACATATAGAAGCTTGTAACGATAAGGCGTTGGTCTCGAAGGCCTGCTTCAACAAATTATCAACCTTTTTGTCCTGAACATCCCTCAGGGCCGCGGCCCCTTCAACCGGGATGGTGGTTTTCTTAGTCACTGCCGAAACGGCAGCATCCACCCGTGGAGACTTAAACAAGTCCCTGTCCTTGTCGGCAAGGGGGTAAAGACGATTCATGGTCCGAATCCCCTTCAAAGCGGATTCCGGTTGCTCCCATTCCGCATGGATCATCTGCTCAACTACTCGGTGCACGGGAAAAAACTACCTGGGCATCCCTGACCGCCTGAATGAGAGGATCCTCGAGACCCTCCTCCTCCAGCGGCCGCACCGCAGAGAGGTTAAGTGCTTGGAGGGACTCCGTGACCAAAGGTACCAGCTCGTCCCTTCGAAACACCCGAATGATGCGAGCCTGATCTTCCGGCTCTGGAAGCTCTCCGTCTTCTAATTCCTCTGCCTCAATATCTGGATCCCCCTCAGCCTCGGAATCCGGGAGGCAAAGGGCGTCCTGATCCTGGTCCCCCAACCTGGGCCGCTTGACAGCGGGTTGAGAAGACCGCTGAACCCCCCCTGCGGGAGCTGGGGGGAGAGAGGCGGGCCAAGCCTCCGGCAAATGACCAGCCCGGCTTAAGCGGAAGGCCTGATGCATGAGAAGAACAAAATCCGGGGAAAAGTCTATAGGCGACGCCACCATAGCCGCCTGCTGGAGCTCAGGGACCGACGTATTAGACGCCGGGCCCAGACCAGAAGGAAGGATGCTCGGTGAAGGGACACTGTCCCCCGAAAGAGAAGGGTCCCCGGGCACATGCTGTTCCTTAATTTCAATAGGCAGCTCCAGTTCTGAAGAAACTGCAGCACAGCTCTTACAGATTCCAGAGTCAGTCATTGTACCTCTGCGGGAGCCACAAATTACACACTGAGGTTTGGCAGCCATGCCAAGGCCACGTGCTCTCAGGGAAAAATAAGGCAACAGGAACAGGGAAGCCCACACCAAGGGGATTAACCTTATTCAATTCAGCACAGTATTAATTTTAAAACCTTTTTTTTTATTTTTTATTTTTTACAGTAAACAAAATACTCCCCAGAATCCTAGGGGTGCCCTGAGCAAAATCGCCAGCAAAAGAAACTCCAAAACCACCAGGGGAACCCGTGCGCAAGTGTTAAAAAGTGCCCTTAAAAAGCACACTTTAGAAATCCAAAATGGCCGCCGCACTTTTTCACCCGCGGTAAAAAACGGCACGAAAATACAAAGGTACCCAAATAATATGGAAAAGAAAGAAAACGACCCTCTAATACAGGGCAAGCGAAAAAAGGCAGGAAAAAGTGCAATTTGGAAGCCAGGGGAGCCGACAGAGCCTCTGCCCAAGCAAAGAACAGAGAGCTGAAAGCTTAAAACAAGGAAAATTCCTACCAGCTCTGGGAACAGCAAGGAACTCAGCCCACTTCTCCAAGTGACAGGCAATGTTGCAGCCGGTATGGCTCTTCCCCGAACAGCCTTGGGGAGAGCTCAACCCAGGCTTCAGAGATTCCCAGGCAGAAAGGCAGGAGCCCAAGGCAGGTCTGGCTTTCCCCAGAAAGTCCCCTGTGTCTTTTTCTTTTTCTTTAAAGATACAGCTACCTAGCAAAAGAAATAGAATATAAAGGGCCAGAAATAAACCCCAAAAGAACTAACTAGTGTTGCTCCTCCAAGTGTCACTTAGCGTGCCCAGCAGGGGCACAGAAGTCCTCCAGCTGCAGGGAGACTGGACACACTGGGGACTTCTGGGAGCTCCTGCTGCATATATACTACAGAAGATTTGATTGGTCCAGTCTCCCGGCTGCAGGAGGAGGGGCACTACCCGATTGTGGAGGACTAAACTGGATTACCGAACAGGAACTTATTAATTTTGTGCAGGAATAAAACAAGCACTGGCTCCCTGCCTCGATGTACAGGTTAAACTGGGCTTTGGGGCATGGGCAAGACACTTTATACAACAATAAAAGCATGTAAGGACTCTTCCCCACGCTGCCCTCCCATCCTTCCCTTGAGGCCATCTCTTCCCTGGCATTCAGCAGCATCTGCAGAAGGGAGAAAAACACACAGAGTTAGGATGTACCTTCCGGCATAGGAGCACACAGATCCATCTCACAATCATCCCTCCTTCTTGCCTCAACCCAGAGCCAGACCATGGGGAGGAAGCGGTTTCCTCTGTATACATGCAGGTGAGACCCCTTCAAGTGAAAGATCACCTCATACCATGCAGAGTGCTCCCCTCCTATCTGTGTGATCAGGGGTTGGGCAGTGCTTTTTTATGGAGCTCGTACAGATACATGGGGACCAGCTTGGACTGTGGAGGTCTCACTACAACTACTACAACCAAAAAAAGTCAAACCACTACCAGTAAACAAAGAAACACAGAACAGGTGGTGAAAAAAAAACAAATTTTATTATAAAACCAGCAGTCTTTGACACAAAAAAACAGACCCTGCATGATCATGTTTCAGCAATATCACGTGTTCCTCAGGGGTCACAGTACAAAGTTTCACTGGATGCTTTCCACTGAAATACAATTCAAATTTGGAAAGGTAATAAATGACCACTCTTAAAATGTAAGTTCTATCTTTGGAACACCAAAATCAGCAAATCTGCAGTGTACCAAAAGAAACGACAAACTGCACCAAAACAACATCCAACCGAGCCTTTAGTCTCTGCGCCCCAGCGCTATGGAACACCCTACCACCACACATCAGAGCAATCCCTAACCTGAGCCAGTTCAGGAAAGCCCTGAAACACTTCCTATTTGTCAAATATCTTACTGACGGCTCTGAACCCCAGTCACATTCGAATAGCTCGTCCTCAAATACTTAAAACACCACACAGGTTCCTCCCCCATTTAACTTCCTATGTATATAGTTACCCTCTCTCTCCAAGTTTCATTCCCTGTTCAATGTAACGACCAGACATTTTGTATTTTGTCGGATGTTGTTGTTCTTTGTAAACAGCGCTGATCATAAATAGTGCGGTATATAAGAATTGTAAATAAATAAATAAATAGTGCAAACACGCATCTGATTTGGGAGGGGCAGAGGGCTGTTGGTAGGGAATGATTGGGGAGAGGGGCAGAGGGCTGCTGATGGGAGAAGGGGTGACTGGGACTGGGAGGTGCACTGAGTTGGTGTTGGAGGTGGGGATAGAGAAGAAGGCTGGTAATGGTGAGTGGGTAAGAGGAAAGACACTGGGCTGGTGGTGGGTGGGAGGATGGGGCTGATGTGGGCATGGGAGGTCGGTGCAGGGAAGGCCATGAGGATTGGGGACAAAGCTGGTGGTTTTGTTGATTGGGAAGCTCACGTGTACAGATTTTCATTGTGTGTAATAAAACACCTATCTTTACAAGAAATGCCAGTGTATGAGATAATTTATTGCAGTTATGCCAAGCTGGTGTGGATGGGTTATATCCTCCTGCTGAGGGCCTTCTGCATCATCCTCTATGTCTGGGTCTTCCATTTCCATTCCTTCAGGCAGAGATTGTTGCTGCCTAATTGTAAGATTTTATAGCATGCAGCAGGATATAAATATCTGGCAGATCTTGGCATAATGGAATTCTCCCCCTGACTAGCCCAGACAACAGAAGTGGCTCTTGAGCAGGCCAAAGGTTCTCTCAATGATGGAGCAAGTGTGTTGTACTGCTCCTCTGCATCTGTGTGGGGTGTAATAATGGGGGTCAGAAGCTACCTCTTTAGAGGATAGCTTCTATTTCCTGTATGGGTAGAGAGAGTTGGAAAAGATTAAAGCCAAGAGCCAGGATATTAGCTGTGATGGGTATGCGTTGCAATTATCTCCTGTTTGCTGGTTATTGCAGCCAGGGACCACTAAGACCTCCTGGCATGTGCATGTCTCGGTGGCAGAGTGGGCAGTTCATCTAGCAGCCATCCACCAGTGATATGCCCACTCTCTATTTTCTCATAGATGAAAGAAAGGGTCAGGACGTAACATAGTAAATGACGGCAGATAAAGACCAGTATGGTCCATCTAGTCTGCCCAGTAAGATGGCAAGAGTAGGTGCACCTGCTGCTCCGTGCAGGCCACCCCTCCCCATGTCTTTGTTTTAGGGGTAAACCCACCGCTCCGTGTAGGACACCCCTGTATGTTGAGAAATTAGAAAGTTAAGTTTATTTTTCGTTTATCCTGTTGCTGTAAAGGGATCCACTGTGTCTGTCCCATGCCATTTTGAAGTCTATCACTGTATTTGCCCCCACCACTTCCATCGGGAGGGCATTCCAAGCATCCACCACCCTTTCAGTGAAAAAGTATTTCCTTACATTGCCTTTCAATTTACCACCTTGCAGCTTCATGTTATGACCTCTAGTTTTACAGCTTCCCCATCTTTGGAAGAGGTTTGTTTGTTCATTATTTCTCTTTAAGTATTTAAAGGTCTGAATCATATCTCCCCTGTCCCTACTCTCCTGCAGAGTGTACATATTTAGGTCTTCAAGTCTATTCTCATAAGGCTTCTGACGCAGGCTCCAAATCATTTTGGTCGCCTTCCTCTGAACAGCTTCCAGTCTTTTTATATCCTTTGCAAGATATGGTCTCCAAAACTGAAAGCAGTATTCCAAGTGAGGCCTCACCAGTGACTTATACAGTGGCATTAGTACCTCTTCCTTTCTGCTGGTAATTCCTCTTTGTATGCAAACCAACATCCTCCTGGCTTTTGCCACTACCTTGTTGCACTGTTTGCCACCTTGAGATCCTCAGAAATAATCACACTAAGGTTCTTCTCCTGGTCCGTGGACACCAACCTCTCGCACCCTATTGCGTACATTTCCTCTGGATTTCTGCTTCCCAAGTGCATGACACTGCACTTCTTTGCATTAAATCTTAACTGCCAAGTGTTAGACTATTCTTCCAGCTTTTGTAGATCTTTCCTCATGTTATCCAGTCCCTCAGGGGAGTCCACTCTGTTGCAAATTTTTGTGTCATCCGCAAAAAGACAGACTTTTCCATGCAGACCTTCAGCAATATCACTCACAAATTCATTGAACAGTGCCGGGCCCAGGACCGAATCCTGGGGCACCAAGCTAATCACACTCCTTTCATCCGAGTGAGCTCCATTTACCAACACCTTCTGTCGTCTGTCAGTCAACCAATTTCTGAACCAGTTCACCACCTTGGGACCCATCCCCAAACTACTGAATTTATTGATAAGCCTCCTATAAGGAACAGTATCAAAGGCTTTGCTGAAATCCAGGTAGATGACATCCATCGCATGCCCCTGATCTAGTTCTCTGGTCACCCAGTCAAAGAACTCAATCAGATTTGTTTGGCAAGATCGTCCTTTGGCAAAACCATGTTGCCTCGGATCATGCAACCTGTTGGTTTGAGAAAGTCCACTATTCGCTCTTTCAGATGCGTTTCCATTACTTTTCCCTGGGAATCTCAGAAACACATCAATTATCTTCCCCTGTGCATTGCAGACCACTGCATGTTCACTGATTGGAATGCTTTTTTATTGCATTAGGTAGCCTCCCTCCCTTGTGGAGGTCTGAAGGTCACAGGAGTACAATCAATGACCCTCCAATACAGATGGAAATATGGGCTGCAAAAGTCCAAGGGGGAGAGGTTAAGTACTTCAATGCACTAAAGAAGAGCAGAACCTGGTGCTGATTGTAACAGTGACCTTAAAGTGGCCAAACAGGTAGAAACGCTGTTGACAAAAGTCAGAAGGATGCTGGGTGCTTAGGAAATAGAATGGTCAGGAGGAAAAAGGAAGTGATAATGCCATCATTTGGATTACTGTGTACAGAGCTCCACACCACAAGGCAGACCAACTGGTCTCTTCTTGAGGCAGTCTGCTCCATTGTCCTACGCCAACAACACCTTGTTCTACTTGGAGACCTTCACCTCCCCTCAGCTGACTCCATCCACAGCAATGCCTTTCTCCAGGCCATGAGTGACCTCCAATTCACCCAAATCATCAAGACCTCTACTCACCAAAAAGGAAGCACTCTCGACATGCTCTTCCTACCCAATGAATTACTCTCCTCCCCCCATTCAATCACCCCCTCATCCACTCCAGTCCCATGGTCCGACCATCACCTCATTTCCTTCACCTTACCCAACCCCAAACTCTAACATCCCACACTACCCAAACCTCACACGACAAGATTCACAAACTTCATCCATCAAAACCATTCCTCAACTAAAGCAAGCTTTTCAACACTCAGATCTTGATTTCCTCATTCAAACCTGGAACACCATCATCGCCACATCCTCTCAAGCTCCATAACACAACCATCCCAAAACCCCCTGGTACTCATCCTACCTCAAAAATCTGAAGCGCCTACTTAGAAAAATAGAACAAAGATGGAGAAAAACCAAAGACCCACAACTGCTGATCATCTACAGTGAACAATGTAAAGCATACCTTACCAGCACTCTCAATGACAAGCGAGACCACCACAGCAACTTACTACTCCGTGCCATAAATAAGCCCATAGAACTCTTTCAACTTGTCAGGAGCTTCACAAATGACCCATCACAGCCCCCCAGGAAGACATATCCACCCCCAAGTGATGGCAGATTTTCTTATAGCTAAACACAGCCACTCTGCCACCTCTACCTTAACCATTCCATCCACCATCTTCACAACCCAACCCTGGACCTCTTTCCGAGATGTCCATCCAGAGGAAATCCAGAACATCATCACCCGCATCAATGCCACCACTTCCTCTCTAGATCCATGCCCAGTAACATGGATCAAGCAGACAAAGACCCTGATGCTTCCACTCATCTCCGCAGTTCTCCACGCCTCTCTCAACCAAGCCTACCTCCCCCATCGTTCAAAAAAGCCTCCATTAGGCCCCTCCTGAAGAAACCCAACCTTGATCCCACCTCACCTGCATCCTACAGACCCATTGCCAGCATCCCTTTCCTCTCTAAAATCATCGAAAAAGCAGTACAAATCCATCTTCTGGAGCACTTGGACAATTTTGCCCCACTCAACAGCAACCAGCATGGATTTCGCCCACTCCACAGTGCGGAAACCCTTCTCACTTCCCTCCTTAACACTCTCATAACTGGGATAGAGAAACTCCGCTCAGGCTTCATCCTACTATTCCTTGACATATCCGCAGCTTTCGACACAATATCTCACCAGACCCTCATCAACCAACGTAACACCATTGGCATCCAGGGCACCCCACTACAATGGTTTCACTTCTACCTCTCCCAATGAGTGAGAACTGGAAACCAATCCTCTTCACCATTCACCCTCCCCCAAGGGGTACCACAAGGTGACCCCTCTGTCACATCCTCAAGAGCCTCAATACTGAATACCAAATCTACGCGGATGATATAATGCTCTTCACCCCCTTCAACACCATCTCTCCTGACTACTCCACACTTGCAGCCTGCTTCACAGAAGTCAGCGCATGGCTACAACCACACAATCTCACAATCAATTTGAACAAAACAGAGAGCTCCTTCACATATAGCTTTAGTCCTTCACACATAGCTTTAGTCCTTCACACAGCGTCAAACTGGGCGACACTGAAATCCAGGTCAAACCCCAGATCAAATACCTTGGTGTAACCTTGGACCACCTCTTGAACTTCCAGCCACACATCCTAAACACCACCAGGAGTATCTACTACAAAATCAGAATTCTCTGCAACCTACGCCCTCTTCTACCCCATGATAGCTTCCGCACGGTCTGTCAAGCATCAATCACCCCTCTCCTTGACTACTGCAACTCCATCTTACAAGGACTACCTAAGGCCACCCTTGCCTCCCTCCAGCTGGCTCAAACCACAGCTGCACGACTCATCGCCGGAGCAACCAGGCACAACTACATCATGCCCTTATTGAAATCCCTGCACTGGCTACCAATCTTATCCCGTATCAGGTCAAGACCATTGTCCTCACGCATAGAGCCCTCCTCAACACTACAGCGGAACAGCTACAACTACTAATTGAACACCCCAACAACAGCAGATTCCGGCGCCAAAACACAGCAAATCTCCTCCTTATACCTGCACAGAGCTCCAAGAAATCACAATGCACCTGCACAAGAACCTTCCAATTCTATGCCCCCACCAATTGGAACAAACTACCTCCCACCTTACAGGCCCTCCAATCCCACACCCTCTTCAAAAAACATCTTAAGACCTTTTTTTTCGAAGAACACTTCAACAAAGCCACTGCCACAAACCACACACAAGATCATACCCCGCCCACCCTCACTACTCATCCCCCATAAGCAGGCGAGCACAATGCCTCACCGTATAGCAGCTATTCCATCTGTAAACAATCACTTTGTTCTCTTGTTCAATTGTAACAATATAATTTTTATACCAGTTATCTGTACATAGTTCCAACTGTTTCATACAAAAAGTTACTACTTATTTCAATGTAAAATTTCTACCAGTTAATTGTACATAGTTCTAACTGTTCCATGTAAATGTTACTACTTGCTCAATGTAAACCGTTTTGCCTTGCAGAAAAATGGTATATAAAAGCAGTTAAATAAATACATAAATAACTCTGGAGGTTGTACCTTCAAACGGATATAAACAGGATGGATCAATCCAGAGGGTGGCTACTAAAAAATATTGGAAAAGACTTAAAGATCTCAATCTATATACTCTGGCGGGGAGAGATATGTTAGAGACATGTAAGTATTCTGTGGTATAAATGCATAGGAGGTAGCCCTCTTCCAGTTGAAAGAAAGCTCTGGAAGGAGGGACAATAGGATGAAATTGAAAGCGGATAGACTCAGGAATAATCTGAGAAAATATTTGTTAAGGTAAGAATGCAAGGAACAGCCTCCCAGTGGAGGCGATGAAGACAAGAACTGTATCTGAATTCAAGAAAGCATGGGATAAGGATCTCTGAGGGAGAGGAAAGGATTGAAGAACTTAATAGTTCCTATGGATGGATAGGCTTTATGGTCTTTATCTACCATCATATTCTCTGTTTCTATGTTAAGTGGAAATGATTCATTCAAAACTGGAGGTCCTAGACTTCAGGAAAACTACCTTTGTTAAGAAGGGGAAGGAGGACTGGTGCAAGGGCTTCCCAGGCACACCTTCAATCTTGCACCCCCTCCCCTGTTGCAGCCTACCTACTGACGGCTTCACAGGAGGAAGGTCACTTGAAAAAGATCAAGATCTTTGGAGTGGCAAAAAGTCATCAGGTAGGAATTTTAAATTCCCTTCTTCTTTCGGAGGGTCCATCCCAGTGCTTCCCTAACATCTTGACTGGCAGAAGAAGGGCGCTTAATATCATGTGGAATGGAGGACTACCCTAATAGTTAGAATAGCAAGCTGGGAGGCTTGGTTCAAATCCCACTACAGCTCCTTGTGCCCTTGAGCAAGTCATTTATTCCTCCATTGCCTCTGTTACAAAATTAGATTGTAAGCCCTGCAAGGGATAGAAAAATGCCCACGGTACTGCAACGTAACATCTAAGAATTTGTAAGCTGCTCCTTCCAGTGGAAAAAGTGGGATTAAAAATCTGCATTGAATTGATTTGCAGTACAAAAAATAAAAAAATAGCTAATCTGTTTGTTTTAGTCATAAAAAGATAATGGTATAAATCCCCCTTATCTTTGTTAATGTAGCTGGGTTTAAAAAAGGTTTGGATAAGTTCCTGGAGAAACAGTCCATAAAACATTACTAAAGAGGACCCGGAAAATCCACTGCTTGCCCTGGGACAAGCATTGTGGAACCTGTGTGCCTTTTTGGGAACCTGCCAGGTACCTGGAGGGGTCACTGTTGGAAACCTGGATATTGGGGTTGATGGACCTTGGTCTGACCCAGTATAGCATTTCTTAGGTTATCATGTCATTTTTCTCTGCTGCATGGGACCAGTCTTGCGGTATGAGCTGCAAGGTTATGATATCTTGTGGCTCATATTGTGAGATTGACTATGCACTACAGAAGAAACTGCATTAATAAGCACGCTTTCTTCTTGCTAGTCATGAACTGAGAGGACCTCTGAGGGAAGGAGGGTATTTAAAATTCCTGTCTACTATCTTTTTGCCGCCCCAAGAATCTTGGCCCTCTAGGTGACTCCCAGTTTGCCTAATGGAAGTGCCAACCAGTGGAGTACCTCAAGGGGTCAGCTTCATGGGAAAATCTAGAAGAAGCAGAAGAGCAGTGGGGAAATCTGAAAAGAGATATCATAAGGGCAACAAATCTTTTTGTTAGGAAAGTGAATACAAGGTAAGAGGAAAGAGAGGCCACTATGGGTTTTGAAAAAAATTGACTCTTTTCCTCGAAGGTTTATGCTTCAATACATTATTAATCTATGAGGTTTGTATAAGGATGAGTTTATAAATGCAGTATGTCATCAATAATTTTGGGATCTGTCTTAACTTTATTGATAAAATATGTCTCTACCTATACATCTGGTTGGTACGAAAAAGAAATGGGCCTGAGTGGGAAGATCATTTTGCTTTGATGTTCTTAGAAACATAGAAACATGACGGCAGAAAAAGACCACATGGCCTATTTAGTCTACCCTTCCATATCAACCACTACAGTAGTCCCCTTTTTCCCTTTAGAGATTCCCCCTCTGGCTCTCCCTGTTTGTCCCATGCTTTTTTGAATTCAGATACTGTCCTCATCTCTACTACCTCAACTGGGAGACTATTCCACGCATCTACCACTCTTTCCATACAAAGATATTTCTGTATATTACTCCTGAGTCTATCCCCTTTCACTCTCATCCTATATTCACTTGTAGCAGAGCTTGTTTTCAAACGAAAGAGGATCTCCTCCTTTGCATTTATGCCATGGAGGTATTTAAACGTCTCAATCATATCACCTCTATCTCTCCTTTCCTCTAAAGTATACATATTAAGGTCCTTAGGTTTGTCCTCATATGCTTTACAATGAAGACCACTAACCATTTTAGTAGCCACCCTCTGTACTGACTCCAGCCTGTTTATATGCTTTTGAAGGTGTGGTCTCTAGAATTGCACATAATACTCCAAATGAGGTCGCACCAAAGACTTATACATAGGCACTAGCACCTCCCTTTTTCTGCTGGCCATTCCTCTCCTTATGTACCCAAATATCATTCTAGCATTTGCTATTGCCTTTTCTACTTGTTTAGCTACTTTAAGGTCATCAGATACAATCACGCCCAGATCCCGCTTTTCTTTTGTGGACAGAAGTACTTCACCACCTATACTGTATTGCTCCCTTGGATTGCTGCAGCCCAAATGCATGACCTTACATTTTTTAACATTAAAACTCAGCTGTCAAATTCTAGACCATTCTTCAAGCTTAGCTAGATCCCTCCTCATGTTATCTACACCTTCCTGGTGTCTACTTTATTGCAGATTTTGGTATCATCTGCAAAGAGACAAACCTTACCCGACAGCCCTTCTGCTATATCACTAACAAAGATGTTAAAAAGAATCAGACCAAGGACAGATCCCTGGGGCACACCACTGATAACATCCTTCTCCTCAGAGTGAGCTCCATTTACCTGTACCCTTTGTCACCTCCCACTCAACCAATTTCTTATCCAAGCAGTAACTTTAGGGTCAATCCCTAGGGTGCTCAGTATGCAGAATGTGTCAAAGGCTTTACTGAAATCTAAATACACCACATCTAGGGCTCTCCCTCGGTCCAACTCTCTGGTCATCCAGTCAAAGAAATCAGATTTATCTGACAAATCCCATTCCTTAGGAAAAGTCCCTCATTTTCTTTCCCTGTATAATGATCCAGTGCCATATAAATAAAGTTAGTTTTGAAAGTGTCGATGCAAAGTTTGCTTCTGGGCCTCATGATTCATTTTCTTAAATAGTGTGCGGCCATGTTAATCCACTTGAATGCACAGAAATAAAGATGAACAAATGATACCAGTCTGTGCAATAAAAAGATAACACCTTATGGAGGTCATTCCCGAACACGGGTTGCAGGGCAGCACATCCCGGTGGGATGTGAAGCCCCGCAAGGCATCCAGGGCCAATTCCCCCTCCAGCTCTCCCTGTATGTACTGTGCCGGTGGGGGGCAGGAAGAGGGCAGAGCGGGGGTGGTCCAGCCCATCAGCATGTACAAGACCAATTCAGATCATGACCCTTTATATGCTGCTGGGCCCATGGGTACCTGCTGCTTATACCACCTCAAAGGTGGTATAAGCAGCACTTTGTGGACGATCAGGCCCAGGGAGCCGCCTCCAGGGCCAGGTGCGTGGGAGTCCCCACCTCCCGATCCAGGACATGGCAGGTCAGCCGTAGGTTGGGCGGCGGGGATATTGGGGGCCCGAACCATGGATGTCGCAGGTGCCTGCAGGAAGGACATCCCTGCAGGCAGAAAGGGCATGCCGGGCCATTCACGGGCCCGATTCTGGCAACCACGGGAATGTTTGGACCAGAATCTGGTCCTAAGATCCCCATCTTCATTGGGGACATCCAGACAGCCCCCTCTCGGAATTGGGCTCCACATGTATGTTTACCTTTCTTTTTTCCTAGAGAAATGGAGGATGGGAAGGAGAGAGAGAGAAGAGTGGGCCCACCACCTTCTGAGTTCAAGAGAATTCCACTCAAGAATAAAAATGAAGCTCTCTGTAAAGTAATTATGGGGCAATAACTGAGAAAAAAAGGTCTATCTCTGAAGTCCCATCATGTCCAGGACACCTTCTTCCTCTCCCTCCCAAAAATCTGAGACAGGAGCTGACTGAGCTCTTTTTATCTTTATTTTGTGAAGTAAAGGATACTGTCTACAGAAATTCCACCACTTACAGGAAATAATGAAATGGAAATTAGAAGTTGCAGGTCCTATTAAGGAAAAGGTTCTGAGGGAAGTTTCTGAAGGTGGCACACTAATAATAACAGGGAGTAAATAATACAGAACAATGGGACAGATAACCTCAGTTGCTCACATGACCAAGTGCAGTGCTGTCCTTGGCCCATGAAGAATGCGGTGGGACTTGCTGTCTTCTTCCCGGTGCCTCTCAAAAAGCTTCTCAGTGCAGCCTACACCACCTCTCCTGATGAAGGGCATCCAAAAGACTCACTTCCTGCTGATCTGCATACAGTAAAACAGCCGGGCCTCATTTGGTGCCGTGGCTCCCACGTCATCTTGCCTGGCTTTGTCTCCCCTTTCTTTAATGATGCCTAACTTGCTACTGCAATGAATTTGAAAAAGAAGAGAGCAGCACGGGGCTTTGGAGTCTGCATGTCTGACATGCCCCTGCCTCCTGTGATGCAACTTCCTGGAGGAAGTGGAGGAGTGGCCTAGTGGTTGGGGCAAGGAAGTGGAGGAGTGGCCTAGTGGTTGGAGCAAGGTACTTCAGGCCGGAAGGTCGGGGGTTCAAATCCCACTAGAGGACAGCAACCTTGGGCCGGAAGGACTGGGGTTTTCTAGTCCCCCAGGTGCTCCTTGTGGTCTTGGGCAAGCCACTTAACCCTCCATAGCCCATGTTCCCTGTAAAATAGTTATCTCCAAGTTATAACTCACACATTAAACAATGTAACACCGAAGAACTTATCATGTATCCATTCTAAAATCACAGGGACTCTACTTATCTGAGTGAAAGAGTAATAAACTACGAACACTCCTTCATGCAGGGGCTCAGAGATCCAAGACAGAATGCTTTGATTGAGGAAGCCTCAGCACATGGTATGCAGTTTCCTAAGTGGCTATTATACCACCAAACTTTTGAGCTGCTCCACCTGATTTATCATTCATAGGTTTCAAATGAGTTTACAATTTTCTAGATGCATTTAAAAGAATTGGAACGCTTAGCTCAATCTCCCATCTCGTAACGATCTCCAAGACTCCCATACTGCTGGACTTTGGTCATCAGGTTGTCGACTCGAGTTTCACCTTATAATTGAGAAGGCTGCAGGCAGCATCAAGAGGTTCCTCACAAATAATGAGACTACCTCCCTCCCAAGGTTAAATAAAGGAGGCAGTTAACACTATCAGACTATAGCCAATCACTTGAAAGTGCTGTCATCCAATCTAAGGACTCGCTAAGGCCCATTCATTGCACAGATTTTAACGTAAAGATCCATTTCTGTTTAAGTCATGTCAAAACCTGTATCGCATCACCACTCTGGACCCCACAAAAACAGTCAATGACGAACCAACGCATATTTTGCTATTGTTGATGTAGCATGAGGCAATGTTGCATCATTGGTGCCATTAGCATTTGGGTGGATAGCCTTGACTTGTGTTCCACTAAACATGTTTTAATTTTACGACAAGTCCTGCCTACATATTTTTTCACTACCAACAAACAACAACTTGTACAGGTTCTCACACATCAGCTAATTATCCAAGACAAAAAGAACCAAGGTGTAACGTCTGTTCACATTACCAAAGTAATGATAAAGAAAAATGGGGACACAAAAACAAAAAAGTAAGCAACCTGAAATAATTGTGCAGGCCTCAGTGAAGGGGCATGCACTTGTGAAAATAATGCGACAAAACCCCACAACTTTTCCTCACCCCACAATCTCAATCATATGCCACCAACTAATTTATAATTTTTAAATGCATTTAAAAAAACAACTTAGCTGGAAAAAGATGGTGCCCACCAAAAAGGATGCCGAAGCTCTTATACTCGTACACTGTCTTCTTGGGAAGCACACAGTTCACAGTTGACTTAGTTTCGCCTAGATTTCAAAGGCTGCCTCAGGACACCATGTAAGTTAACAAATGATTCCCTGACAGACAACGTAGCAGTCTCATACTTTAGAGACTTTTATAAGGAACCTAAAGGCATACAAACAAACCAGCCAATCGAATGTGCCAACTACCACGTGATCCCACTATGTAGGAGATGACGTAAAAAGATGAATGAACCAAAAAAATTAAATCGCCACATCCATTCAACTGAATCATTCAGACCTGTAGGTTGAACTGCCTTAAGTCAAAAAATCTATTTCTGTTCCAAATGTGCCAGATGACGATCAGCTTGACCAGCCTGCAAATTGACTACTGCATCAATGACCAACCACCGTAAATCACACCAATCATGGTGGTGGACAACGCAGTGTTGGACAATAGGTGCTGTTAATATGATGTTTTTAAGTCTAGATTTATGTTCAGAAAGCCGAATTCTGACTGGTCAGGAGGTTCTCCCTACATAAATACATGGATATGGACAAATAATAACATATATGGCCCAAGACGTTGAACATTCAGTAATGTATTTTATGTAAAGTCATTTTTATGTAAAGTCATTTTTATTATTTTCATCAGTAATGTATTTTAAACAATATGCAACCCCATTGACCGGATCAGACCAAATGTCTCTAAGTATGAGACTGCTGCGCTGTCTGTCAGGGGAATCATTTGTTAACTTACATGGTGTCCTGAAGCAGCCTTTGAAATCTAGGCGAAACTCAAGTCGACTGTGGGGGATTATGCCCTGTGTGGTTATGTATTGTTTCAGTGATATGTTTAACTACACAATGAAATCATTCAGGTATTCTGTGGCCCTCAACTGTGTCCCCTGGAGTTCGATGTGTCAATCTTTGAGGGCAAGGGACTTTATCAGCAGTTCTGTTTTCTCAATGTACTGAGCTTGGTATTGCATATTTTGGTGCAGAGGTCATTCAGAGCAGTGCAGAAGCTGCTGAGACTAGCAGCAAGTGCTTGGTTAGTAGTGGCTGTCATCTTCTCCTGCACCTTCCATAGCTGCTTGGTTATCATCAAAGGGAGAAGGAAGCAGAAGCTAGAGATCAATTCCCTCTAAGACATCCGCTTCCTCCATCATCTGGATAGTGGCACTGATAACATCCTTGATGCCCTTCTGCTCCTGGTCTCTACTATCTGGCCTACTACTATTATCCTGGATTGAATGGGCCTGCAGCATGGGATCCTCTCCAAGGAACTGGCTGCTGGGGTCTGTGCTGCAGCCCTCCAGAGAATCTGTGGACCCCTAATTTTCTGTAAGTAAAAACCAAAATGCTATCATTCATTATGTTGTGGCTGTCTACCAACCTATGTCATGTAAGTGGTGCAAACACATTCCACACACATATATACCATCTGTCTGGTTGGTCCATAGTGTGTGATAGTAGATGGCACTCTCAGTGGTGGCCATGGCTCTATCATATTGACCCTGGCCAGGGCACACTGTAACATATAAGTGATGATCCAGGGCAGTGAGCTGAAGCTGCATGGATGGGGTCCAACTGCTTTGACCTTCAATGCCACACATGTGTGTCACAGTGCATATTGGGAGCAGGTATTGGTTAGGATTAATGTCTGGAAGTGTCAACTGTGCACATCCCATCATCACATCCACAGCAAGGCACATGCACCAATAGCCCACTTGCCCAGAGATGTATTCTGTGCACAAACCAAAGCAGATATAGCAATCTGAACAGGAACTGGCAAGTGGTGCAATGGTAGGGAAAGAGGGAGGCGATGAGTATGATGCCATACTAGGCAACAGGGCCCAAAGAGATGGAGCAGAGTGGAAGCTGCTCATGCACCACCATAACAGAGGGGCCGGGATGTGGCTTAGGTACCCCTTAGTGGCCTCTTTCAAATGCTCTCACAGTCCATATGCAGTAGTGGAGCACTGTGAGGTGTGCTATCTGGCTACTGCAGCCGCGACCTCTGCACATGTAGCATGCCCATGAGGTGAGGGATTCAGAACAGTGGACTGCAAAAGTAGCTGTCCACATTGCATGACTGTCAGACACTTTTGGTGACTGGGTCCCAGGAGTTCCCTTCTGCATGCACCTCTGTCAGGATATAATGCACACATGACCTAAATGTGTGCCCCAGTAAGATTTGAGTGATAGATATTTTCAACTCCAAATAGTGCACCTAAGTGGAGGGGAGGTGGCAACACAGGGTGGCAGGGCATGCAGGGAGGTGGAGGACAGGTGTTAGAGGGTGTGTCTCATAAACTCACTATATTTCATTTTCCCGCTTTTAGTTATTTTGCTTTTATTGTAAACTGTTTTGATTTGCTTGAAAGGCAGTAAATTAAGTGCCAAATAAACCATATCCAGGCCTCCCATTCCCCCCACTGTCTTCTCATCGATAGTCAGGACCACCTATTGGTCAAGCTCAGTGAGGGTCTGTGCCTGGACATCTGGTCCTCTCTCTTTGACCTTGGGCCTGGTCTTCCTCTTGACTTCCCTCCATTTTTATTTGAGGTCCTCAAGCTCACAGTTGCAGTGGAAGATGGCATTCAGCCCCTGACAGATGCCCAGCCAGAGTTTCTGTTTTTGGTAGGCACTCATACTCACCCCCTCATGGCCCAGGAACACTCTCTGATGCTTGATCACCTCCCACAACAAGAGTTCCATTGCACCTGGTGAGTAGTCTTTGCCTGTAACAGCACTGATCATATCATTTGCAAAATGAAACAGTGTACACATATCTTGCCATTATATGTATGTATGAAGGAGCAGCATCTGTACATCCTCAATCTACACGTGTCTTTCTGAAATGGGCCGCAGCCGGGCACATCTACAAGATATACATGTGTGTGGAAGCCATTTTAGAAATGTGGATAAGATGCATGTTTTAAAATGCAAAATATCCGGTTTTATGCAAGTAGCATGCAAGCTCACATACCACAGCTGCCTCCAGCCAGCTAAGGGAGTTGGATGTGATGCACATGTGGGTTGTGTTCACTTTGTTTGTCGTTGTCTAGTTGGTCAACAAATGTTCCCACACCTGCAAGCACCCATAGGCACCTGTCACTGCACAATATTTTATTTTATTTATTTATTTAATGCTTTTATATACCGCGCTCTTTAAAATCAGTGCGGTTTACAGATAACATTTTGTGCAGAGTGGGAAGAGCCTGCTTTGCACTTACATCGAACAGGTAATACAACTTGGATTGTGTAGGGGTTAAGGACTAATTTGACTTACTTAATTTGGCTTACTTTGATAATGATGTTGGAAGTTATGATCCTATCCCAAAGAGCTGACTAACTTCTAAATGGCACAGAAGAACTGCATGTGGGCTGTGATTGACAACATGTATAATCCCTGCTGAAACATGTAGGATACCAGACTCTGAACAGGGGTGTGCAGAGAATGGACTTACAGAATTGAGCAGATGCCAGCCTAATATAAGATTGATGAAAAAGTTTGCAGAACTAAGCCTTGAAGATTCTAACTTGTGCTTGAAGCGAAAATCACCCAAGCGAAACTACAGTGAAACAAAGAAGAAGATGCAGGGCGGGGACCGAGCAGCCCAGACCAAGCAGCCCAGCAGGGAACGGCCTAGCTGATAAGAAGCACAACACATTTAGTTATATTATACTGAGTGAAGGGCCTCAAGACAGAAACCTGATAATGGGGATGGTCCCAGGGCAGAGCCTGCAAATATATGCAGAATGTTCTGGAACTATTTGCTGCAGAGGAGTATATAACAGAGGTAATGGCCGACTGTGGGCGGGACAGCCTTCTCTTTCACTATTATTCAGAGCCAGAGAATGCTGTCCGCATCAGGCAGACTGTTTATAGCTTTGCTTGTAACTTCTTTACTTTTTGTTTTTGCCCAAATAAATTATTTTATTATGGAATAAGCAGAGTGTCGCCTGATTGATTATTGTATCCACCCCAGGGGAGATTTGTCCGAGCACCCTGGCGGACAATTGACGCCCGAACAGGGACTGAGTGTTTAATACTCCAAGTATTTAATACTCCTAAAACGTTTATTCTAAATTGTCCCGTATTCCTCTGATATTGGCTGTACGTCAGGGATGAGGATACCCCCTATTGCTTCACTAATTAAATAGGGGAGGGGATACCTCCTGCCGGTTCAGGGGATGAGAATTTTGTTGTGAGAGAAGAGAGAGAGATTTGGATACCGTTCTGAGACGAACGAGAGAAAAAGTTTGGATGAGACTCCTAAAAATTTTCTAAATTGTCTTGGGATACCCCTGATTTTGGCTTTATATCAGGGATGAGTATACCTCCTATATCTATATATATATTTAAAAAAAAAATACATATAGGGGATGAGGATACCGTTCTGAAATGAACGAAGTTGGATGCCGTTCTGGTAGGAACGAGAGAGATATTTGGATACCGCGCAAAGACTACAAACAAGAACAGAAGATTTACCCAGGTTTGATTGGTGGGACTTGGAGCCATGTCACCAATTGCAATCCAGAGATTCCAGCAGAGAGAATTGGTCATAATCCAGATGTAACAGACCATCCCAAGAACTCCGAACTACACACCGCAGAAATGTGTGGGGGCGTCCCTACCTGGATCCGTGCGTCACATTGAAAAAGGGCCAAGATATCCACCTATGAGAATGAGAGATTCTACTTTTGAGA
The DNA here is from genome assembly GCA_033557465.1 of Ichthyophis bannanicus. Lineage (NCBI taxonomy): Eukaryota > Metazoa > Chordata > Amphibia > Gymnophiona > Ichthyophiidae > Ichthyophis > Ichthyophis bannanicus. Next base: position 859,181,740 of record CM066035.1, read on the forward strand.
AAAAACGAACTTACACTTAAACTTCAGTGAAAAGTGAAGACCAAATTATTTGAAAATAGGACAAGGACTATTAGACTGATTGGGAGCTTTTGGGACTGATTGTGTTGTTATCCTTTTATTATCATCTTCTTAGAAAATAACTGAAATCTACAAGCCATTTGGGCTACAGCAATTGCAATACCCACACCAGTTCAAGTTTTGCTGTGACATTTTCAAAGCTTTCTTCATTACTTTGTTGAATATTTGATGTGTTCAGTATTATTGCATGCTGTATTTTTCTGTTTTATTAGGATGCTGTAAGAAAATGATAATGCAAAGCACCAATACCATGTATGTTGTATCTCGAGAACAGTACCAGAAGCTGCCCCTCAATGATCCCTCAGTGGGGAATGAAGATAAGCGGCTCAGATCTGCTTAATATGTTTGCCTTATGAATGCATATATATATATCTGCCTTATAACTGCACTCTTGTGTATTTGAAGCAAACATAGCAACATATGGTGGGCACAAAACATGTGGGCAGCAAGGAAGAATTCAATGTGGCTTACTCTTATAAAGCCTAAAGCTATACCCTGGACAGAAGTGTCCAAGGATATAAGCCTAGGGTCAAACAGGTCAAGCCAGGAATTCAACTAATACTCTAGCCCTGAAGGTTTCAATTAGTGCCAGCGGATGGAACAACACAGGAAGAGGCAGGGGGCTATGATTGATTATGATTGATTGCATAGATAGGCAAGCCTTAATAAGCAGATCCAGCTGCATAAACATAGGAGGCCCCTAGAAAGGGCTTTGCAGAAAGCCTGATAATGACCTAAGAATTTATGCAGAATAACGCAGGCAGAGACAGGAAGGTTATGGTGGACTGCACAGATAAGCAAAACCTTGGAATGCCAGCTGCAAAGAAAGGGGCCCAGTGAGAGAGAGAGAGTCTTTGCAGTTGCAAAGACGTAAGGATTTTCTGTATGTTTTTTGTCTTATGTATTGTTATTCTTTTATGGAAGTATTTCCTCTTGGTTTTCTAGCCTCGGTGGTGGCCTCAAGGCTCTTTTCATATCTTTGTTAACCATTGCAATTTTTGCTATTATTGTCTGCTGTGTGTTCTCTCTCTTATTAGCTTGTTGTAAGACAATGCTGCTGCAGTCCACTAAAACCATGTATACCATTTCTAGAGATCAGTATGAGCTGTTGCCTCTTAATGTACCCTCTGTCACAAATGGTTTAATTCATGCCCCGTAGCCAAATTTCACTGGGTGCCCTCCATCTTTCCAATCTGACAGAAAAGAAAAAATAAAAAGTGGGGAATGTAGGGGTTAAGGACGAGGTTAAGGACTAATTTGACTTACTTAATTTGGCTTACTTTGATAATGATGTTGGAAGTTATGATCCTATCCCAAAGAGCTGACTAACTTCTAAATGGCACAGAAGAACTGCATGTGGGCTGTGATTGACAACATGTATAATCCCTGCTGAAACATGTAGGATACCAGACTCTGAACAGGGGTGTGCAGAGAATGGACTTACAGAATTGAGCAGATGCCAGCCTAATATAAGATTGATGAAAAAGTTTGCAGAACTAAGCCTTGAAGATTCTAACTTGTGCTTGAAGCGAAAATCACCCAAGCGAAACTACAGTGAAACAAAGAAGATGCAGGGCGGGGACCGAGCAGCCCAGACCGAGCAGCCCAGCAGGGAACGGCCTAGCTGATAAGAAGCACAGCACATTTAGTTATATTATACTGAGTGAAGGGCCTCAAGACAGAAACCTGATAATGGGGAGGGTCCCAGGGCAGAGCCTGCAAATATATGCAGAATGTTCTGGAACTATTTGCTGCAGAGGAGTATATAACAGAGGTAATGGCCGACTGTGGGTGGGACAGCCTTCTCTTTCACTATTATTCAGAGCCAGAGAATGCTGTCCGCATCAGGCAGACTGTTTATAGCTTTGCTTGTAACTTCCTTACTTTTTGTTTTTGCCCAAATAAATTATTTTATTATGGAATAAGCAGAGTGTCGCCTGATTGATTATTGTATCCACCCCAGGGGAGATTTGTCCGAGCACCCTGGCGGACAATTGATAACAGGGGAAACTATATACAAACTATATACAATGTGGGCAGGAAGTCGCTATGCAGTTGTAGCAACATGGCTTGCCCTGAGAGCTATGTACAGGGGTGTAATTTATTTATTGTGGCTAGGTATTAAGGATTGATGGTGAGCTGGTGGTTGAGAGCACTTTGTATGATGCGATGGCAGATGCTAGCTGCTAACAATATACTCTATCCTTCCCCTGTAGGTGGCAATCAGATACAGGGGAGAGAGGAATACTAGTGGAAAGTGGGGAGGGGAGGGTGGTATGGGCAAGGACTCTTATGTGTGTTTTAAGTCTGTAGAAATATGCCCACCCAGGTCCTTACATAGGGGCAGGAGGCCTGACATACTGGCATATTCCATGTCTGTTCTGCACTTATGGCATCCATTGTAATGTAGACATGTCTGGGGCGCATGGAGTGGAGGCATGGACATGTGGGGTGGGGGTGGGGGAGACATGGAGTGGAGGAGTAGTCCAGTGTTTAGAGCACTGGCTTGGGAACCAAGAGACCAGGGTTTAATTCCCACTAGCACTCCTTGTGGCCTTGGGCAAGTCACTCAACCCTCTATTGCCTCAGAAAAATCCAAGTTATCAATGTCCCTGTTTAATGTACATTACCGAGTTTAAGTTACAACATAAACCGCTTTGACTGAAAAGATAAAGTGGTATAAAAAAAACCTAATAAATAAATAAAATGTTCAGCAGCTGCGGCCAGCACAGTTAAAGAAGCAGGCCATCACTCCTTTAAATTAACCCTGGATATTCAGGGCAGGGCCTTATCTAGCCAGTGGCACTGGATAGCCAGTTTCACCAGGTATCATTTTAGCTTTTTGATAAGCGCCAACATTCAGCCACTAGTCAGATAGCTAAACTGGCTAAAGTTAGAAAAGCCTTTTTTCTGCTTAACTTAGCCATTTTAGGTTAGCCAGTTAGTGACTCAATACTGCCACTGATTGGCCAGCCTTTGTTGCCACCCATGTTCTGCCCTGTTGCTAAGCATTAGCATCAGGATGTTTAACCAGGCTATGTGAGAATATTCAGCATCATAAACCAGGAATGTTTATTTTATTTATTTATTTACATTCTCTTATATACCGCGCTATTCTGCATCAGTGCGGTTTACATGTGCCACTGAATATCCCTCTGAGTGGCATTTATGCTGTTTGCAGGTCTGCAAATCTTGTAAATGCCTTTGAATATGCCCCCATGTGTGTCTATGGTTGTACTTTCAATGTGTGGATACCTTAAATAAAGATCTTAGCTACATTGAGTACCTGTCTCCCACTTCCTTCATCATTTGTTATGTGCACTGCATGGTATGTTGCCATGCACCTAAAATGATGTTGTGGTGGGTCCCTCAGTATATGCTATAGACACACTAACTCCCCAATGTGGGTGCCAAAGCTGTAGCCTACTGCAGGATTCATGGGTGCGTAACCAATGGCAGTCCATGGACATAGTGACATAATTAGAGACTGGGGCCCCTACCAATGCCATTAGCAACTGTGATTGGCCATGAACAATCCCTGGCACTGGAACCATATCCTGGTGTGTGCTGTGGGCTGGTGTGGAGACATGGGGTGCATTTGCAGACATTATGTGAATGATGCCATGGATGTAGATGGGCAGCCAACAGACCTGTGTCTGCATATCTGTCTCACTTCCCACCAGCCACCTCTTGCTTTGCACCATCTTGTGGCCTGTGGCATTGGCTGTGTGCAAAGAGGTGGGGTACCATGTGCAAGGGATGGGGCGGCACATAGCATGAGCCCCTGCATGATGGTTTGTGGCTACATAGCCCTGTGTGCAGGAGGACTGGTAAAGATGGGAAGCATGGCCCTTTGCAATGGTCATGTGCCATGTCAAGTATCTCCAGCGTGGCATAGGTTGGCTTGGGATGATATGGCTGGTTGGGCATCCATGGCTGTGTGCTCCTGGGTGATACATAGGTCACATGCTGTGGGTATTGGATGATGAATAGCTACAGTGGTGGCTCAATGCACCTAAAGCACAACTCAGGACACGTAATGCCCAAAATGTTCATTCTATTGCTGAACCCCCATAGGAGCTCTTTGAAAGCTATTTACAAACATCTGGCACATGGCCCCAGTTTATTCCACACACTCACCTCTCTTGGCTGCAGTGTCTGAAGCACATATACATGCAACCTGCTGCTGTATGGCTGTAAGGATGGCATATATCTCAACTCTCAGGCCCTCTAGGTGAGCAACTGTGAGGTCCTGTAACCTGGTGACTGTGAAGCCCTGCTTCATCTCCTGTTGCAGGGATGTGAGATGTAGCAGGACCTCATAGTGGCACACCTGGCTCAGCATGGAGGCAGTCTGAACAAGCTGAGTGACCGTTGGTGCACCAGCCTGTCCAGCTACCTCTTCCCACCCACCTCTCCCTCACACATCTCCTATATCTCCTCCTCTCTACCCCATCCTCCACTCTTATCCCTACCTGTTCCCCAGACTCTGCCTCCCCAACCTCAAGCTTGAAATCTATGACTTCTTCAGATCCCCTCAGTCAATGTCCATACATCTGTCCCTCCTGCCTTTAGGAGTTTCTTATGGCCCTCCTACCACTGCTCCTTGACAAGAGTAATGACCACATCTGTTGAGCCCTCCTCCTTGCTTCTCTCCACCTCAGATTTGGCCACAACCCATGCCAAAAAAGCTGCTGCTGCTGCTGGCTGTCTATGCCTCAGTGGTGGTGTCAGCCCCATGCACTGTGGCTGCATCTGTAGGATGGCCATGGCAGTGCTGGTGGCAAGGGTCCAGGAGGCAGAAGGGAAGATAGCATCTATGGTCCTATGACAGCTGTTGGTCATGGCGGCAGCAGTAGTGGTGGTGGTTGCAGCATGGCATTCATGGCTGCCTCTGCATCTGCAAGAGAGACGGTTCCTACTTAGTGCAATGTTGTATGCAGGCATATCACAGACACTGGCACATTATAGTTCTGTCCTTACTAGTCCTCTGTACTCCCTGCTATATGTGCCTCATCTGCTTGACCTATTCAGCTGTCGACCATTACAGATGTGGCATGTGATGTTCCTCTGCTGCTTGACATAATGGGAGGACGGTGCCAGAGGCATTACATAGTCTATCAGTGTAGGTCCCCATTGAGCATTACATCCACATGTTAACCTGTTGTCCCAGTATATGCCAACACACTACCTGATCACTGCTGTGGTTTCCTACCATGCAAGGCCCATGCACATCTTGCCACCATGGCAATCCCCTGCTGGGCCCTTACAATATCTAGTATCTGTGTATCAGAGGGGCCATTACTTGCCATGCCCATTGGTATAATTCACTAACATCACTATCCTGCACATGTTTTTTCCCTACACATGTGCTTATATGCTGACAGTGGCACTTGCACACTGCTCCTGTGTACCACCTTCTCATCCCATCATTATCCATGACATGGATACATTGAGATGGCTGAGTCCCCTACACTGCTGTTTTTGGTCCATATGGCCCATGCTTTGGGTACCATGTCCTTTGCTTCTGCCCCCTCCCCCCCTGCTGCTATTCCATATGTTTGTAGATGCCATGTCCTGGTAGGTGCTGCTTGGGCCCCCTCTACTATGTGCCCATAGCTATGCAGGACTATCTGCTAAATGACACCCTTATGGCCTTTGCCATGACCACTGTGGCAGTGCAGCTGTTGCCCCAGTGTGGCCATCCATCAGTTGCCATCTCCTGGCCTTGTGCATTGCAAATGGTAAACCAGGATCCTCTCCTTACGTGCCACATCTATGCCACATGTGCTATGACTTATCTCGCTGCTGCAGTATCTTCCTCCAGAAGCTCCACAGCAATCTACTACTACTATTAAGCACTTACATAGCACCACGCAAGCAGCGCTGTACAGATATATATACAAGAGATAGTCCCTGCTCATCGGAGTCATGCTCGTCCGAGCTTACAATCTAGTTGAAACAGTATAGAGCATTTGTCCCTGCTCGTGCTTGTTTGAGCTTACAATCTAGTTGAAACAGTATAGAGCATTAGTCAAGTCGGTGCAGGCACAATATGGTCAGTACAGTTCAGTCGTGAAAATTGACTGGAGTCAGTCAGGTTGAAGCAAAGGATAGAAGTCAGGATCTGAAGGCGATAGTGAAGAGGTGGGTCTTTAATCTGGATTTGAAGAGGGCCAGGGAGGGTGACTGGTGTATAGATACAGATAGGCTGTTTCAGGCATAAGGTGCGGCAAGGTGAAAGGAGCGAAGTCGGGAGTTAGCGGTGTGAGTGAAAGGCTTAGCTAGAAGTAATTTGTTGGCGGAGCGAAGTTCACGAGAGGGGATGTAGGGCAAAATAAGAGATGAGAGGTACTGAGGGGCCGTAGAGTGAATGCATTTATAGGTTAGTAGGAGAAGTTTAAACTGGATACGGAATTGGATGGGGAGCCAGTGAAGCGACTTGAGGAGAGAAGTAGTGTGAGCATGGCGAGACTGGCAGAAGATTAGTCGAGCAGCATAATTTTTTATAGATTGAAGGGGAAAGAGGTGGCTCGTGGGGAGACCAGCAAGGAGCAGGTTGCAGTAGTTGAGGCGAGAGGAGACTAAGGAGTGGACAAGCATTTTGGTAGTGTGTTCAGAAAGGAAGGGGCAGATTTGTTGTAGAGAAAGAAGCAGCAGGTCTTAGCTACAAGCTGTATATGTGTGATGAATGAGAGGAAGGAGTCAAAGATAACCCCCAGATTGTGGGCAGAGGGGACAGGAAGGATCGTAGAACCACCTACGGAGACTGAGAAGGGGGGAAGAGGAGGGGAGGAGTTGGGGGGAAAGACAAGGAGTTCGGTTTTGGCCATGTTCAACTTTAAGCAGCGGTGTCAGAAAGGCAGGTAGAGATCCTGGTCTGGATTGCTGGAGAGATATCAGGTGTAGAGAGGTAAATCTGGGAGTCATCAGCATAGAGATGGTACTGAAAACCATGGGAGGAGATGAGCGCGCCAAGGGATTGGGTATAGAGAGAGAAAAGGAGGGGGCCCAAGACGGATCCCTAGGGTACACCAACATGGAGTGGGATGGGAGAGGAGGAGGAGCCACCAGAGCATACACTAAAGGAGCGATGGGAAAGGTAGGAGGAGAACCAGGATAGTACAGAGCCCCTGAAACCAAGCAAGCAGAAGGTGGTGAGAAGATTGTGGTCAACAGTGTCAAAGGCAGTGGAGAGGTCGAGCAGGATGAGGACTGAGTAGAGGCCCTTAGATTTATCCAGGAACAAGTCATTGGAGACTTGTAAGAGCCGTTTCAGTGGAGTGTAGGGGATGGAAGCCGGGTTGTAGTGGGTCCAGGAGGGCCTCGGAGGTGAGAAAGTCGAGGCAGCATCGGTGGACTGCTCGTTCTAGTAGATTAGATATGAAAGGAAGGAGGGAGAAGGGTCGATAGTTAGGTGGGATCGAGTGAGGGTTTCTTGAGGAGAGGTGTGACCACAGCATGTTTGAAGTCATTGGGAACAGTTGCAGTGGAGAGTGAGAGGTTGAGAAAATGAGAGATGGAGGGGACAACAGTGGGGGAGATGGGGTGGAGGAGATGGGTGGGGAAAGGGTCAGAGGAACAGGTGGTGGGTTTGGAGGAGGAAAGAAGGAGTGCGGTTTCCTCATCAAAGGGAATGAGGAGAGGGTAGCAGAGAAAGTATGGATGGGGGGGGGGGAGAATTGGGGAGGGGTGGAGGTAGATGAGGAAGTGGGGAATTGGAGGGCAATCTTGTGGATTTTATTGTGAAAGTAGTCGGCTAGGGTTGTCCCCCATGGCCCTGAACCTGCACTTCAGTGACCCTACATCACTCAGGATGTGAAATCAGTTGTTGGGGATAAATGTTGACATCATGCTTAGTCATATACTCCTTTTTAGCAGTTCTTCCCCAATCAGCCACCTGACTCTTGCCTTTAGGTTTAGGGTCTGCCCTGACCAAATGTACTGAGGGTGTTGCATACAGCGAGTGGGCCTATTTGGGTACCAGATGTGGATCACATCTTCCACACCTCTATCGACATCCTGATTCCCAACATGACCTATGCACATTGCTGATGGCAGTCATCTATGGTTGTGCACTATCTTGCCACAGCATGGCTGCTTTTCTTCTCTTTTGCCTCCATGTACCATCACTTCCTGCAACCATGTACAAATTGTGCTTTATATGTGCTATGACCCGGGGGTTGGGAACTTGAAGCATCACATCCACGCCTGCAAACGTGGAAGACATGCCAATATGCTACTTTCCCCACAACCAAATGCTCTATACATGTGTTATCCATGTCCTGTTGGTCTCATGACTCATTTCCTAGCCACTGCTCTGCTTGTATGTGTGTACCTACTTTTCTTTGGGGCATTTTCTCCGAATGGGTGAGGTTTTTTTGCATACCATGACAGTCATGAACTTCATTTCTTAGCCAGGGTATGTGGAATATGATCTCAGTCTCTCATATTCGCTGCTAATGTCCAGCATAGTACTTGCATCGTGCCAAAGAGAGTCTCCCTCAGTAATTCATAAGATTACGTGTATGGGTAATTTATCAAGGTCTGCTTGGAAATTCTTCTTAATTTAGGCCTGTGGCATCCACACAATGGGAAAAAACTCAGTGTCTTTCTGCCACATTTTCCTGATCTCCGATTGCATTTCTTGGTACTTGAATATTTTTTCCCTCTCAATGCAATTCACAGAGTAGTCACTTGGAAATGACACCTCTATAATCAATGCCATCCTGGTATTTTTCTTCTTTACCAATATATCCAGCTTCCTCGCATCTAACTTTTTATCGGTTGGAATGGGAGTATTCCAGGTGACCATAACCTCTTCGTTCTCAGAAATTCTTTTAGTGTCATGATCCCAGTGCTTTTCAGGTACAGTGATGTTATAGTGCTTACAGAGTTTCCAATGGATAAGGCGTGCTACTTTATTGTGCTTTTCTATACAGAAATTTTCTGCCATCAGAACTTCACTGCCAACTATGAGGTGAGTCACTGTTTCTAGCTCTTTCCCACAGAATCAACATATGTCTGTTTTGCCATTTTTTTCAATGCTCACTGTAAACCATCTCGTCTGTAAGCCGCTGTCCTGTGCTGCAACTATCAACATCTCATCCTTAAGTTTCAGGTCACTTTTCCTTAGCCATTCATGTGTCTGTTCTTGATTGACAAAGGGTTACTGGAGTAACACTCTGTATTTCCCACTGTATTTGTGCATTTGCCACTTGTTTTTAAATTGTTGATCTATTTCTTTGAAGAGTTTTTCTTTTGTTTTGCAAATTCTGTTACTCCCTTCCCTGTGTATGCTTGTGGATTCTCACTCATTCCTTCTAATCGTTGGAACACCTGTCCAAGTTTGATGATGGAGACAGTTTCTGGACGTTTACTTTCATATTTCAGTACTTTTTGTGTATTTGGATCCAATGATGCAGTTAGGTAGGCCTAGAGACCTAAGATAGTAGCCCTGTATGTGTAATCAATCTCTATGAGACCTAGCCCTCCTTCAGCTCTAGGGATGCATAGTCTTGGCATACACTGATTTTTGTAAATTAGCTCATGGGCATGAAGGAGTTTTCTTGTTCGCACATGCAATTTTTCAAGATCTTTAAGAAGCTAGTCCACAACCCCAAAGTTGTATAAGGGTACAGGAATTGCCAACTGATTGATAGCTTGTATCTTATTCTGTGATGTCAAAGCACTTTTCAATAATTATTTTAATCTCCTGTAGTATTCTTTACTGTACATATCTTTTCTTTCAGTAATTTCTGCTTGAGTATTATTCCTTCCTCTACTCTGAAATAGTTATATACGTCTTCCTGTTCAAGGTCCTTGATGTCACAGCCTTCAGCCAGGGCGATATTTCCCATTTTGCTCAATTTTCTTCTAAAAAAAGTTGCCTTAGCACATTTTTCAAGGCCAAAGGTCATCCTGATGTCATCCGAAAAGCGTTTCACCACATGAAGTTGCTCTGCTAATTGTTGGTCGCTGGAACTATAGAGCTTCAGATTGTCTACAAATAATAAATGAGATGTTGTTACCTTTTTTAGGATTCAGGCTAAGTCCATATCCCAAAGAGCTGATAAGAGTACTCATTGGATTAAGTGCCACACAATACAGTAGGAGCAACAGAGAATCCCCCTAAAATATTCCTGCTGGATCCCGATGTTAGGAATGATGTACTGACCCTCTTCATATTTCAAAAAGAGTGCAGTTTGCCACATTGCCATGGTGAACTTAATATACTCTATCAAACCAGGATTTATTTTATATATTTCAAGGCAATTTATTATTCAAGAGTGTGGGATGCTGTCAAAAACTTTCTTATGATCAATCCATGCTATACTGAGATTTCTGCTTTTCTTAGCACTAGCCATGATGGCCTTATTCAACATTAACTGGCCACTGGTGCCATATACTCCTCTCTTGTTGCCCTTTTGCTTTATTGCCATACTATTGGACTCGATGGGCCCGATATTGAGCTAGACAAGCTAAGTGCTGCATCGGCACATAGCCCTGCCTGCTCATCCTTAATCCTGGATACTCAATGCCATGCCAACAGCATTGAATTTGGGCATCCTAGGGAAACCATCGTACAGTCTAACTGGGTAGCGGCGATATTGGACCGCTATCCGATTAGCATCCACGGCTAAGACTAGGCAAGCCAAAAGCGGTCCAAATTACCGCCATTCTCTGCCCCCACTCCATCCTGGAAGGCCTCCAATATGCCACAATGCTAACCCCATAGTATCGGGGCGCGTAGGGGTCAAAGACTGGGATATTCAATGTCACTAACTGTATAGGTGCCATCAAATATTCTGTTTAAGGCATTTACATGGTTTACTGGGCTGTAAACTGTGTAAATACCTTTTCAGTATCAGGCCAGATATGATCATATATTCTGTCTGCATCTATTGCAGTAAATAGCTTATAAATTGTAGGTAGACAAGTTATTGGTCTTTAATTTTGGGAGTGTTACTTAGGTTCCCTTTTGGAAGGAGAAATGTTTTTCCTGTAGTAAGCCATTGTGGTGTTAAAGTCTGGCTGCTTAAACAATAGATTTTTGCAATTCACCAGGTCTTGGTGGAGTGATGTTAACTGTTTACAGGGGCGGCTCTATAAATAGGCCGAGTGAGGCGATGGCCTCAGGCAGCAACCTTTTGAATGTGGCAAAAAATGCCCCTAAAAAGACCGCCTCACTCGGCCTTCAAAATCAAAAAAAAAAATGTGCAGGACAAGCTGCTGCCACTGGTTATCGGCAGCGGCAAAACCAGAAGCCCCACCACCTCCCCTTCCCGCTGTCCCAGAACAGCCTTGCCGGCACCCGGTTCATCTTTGCAGAGCCACAGGAAGGAAAAGTGTTTCTCTTCTTTCCCGCGGCTCTAATAAAATTGAGCCTGACGGCACTGAGGGTAATCTAGACATTTCCTGTCTCGCACAACACAGGAAATGCCTAGATTACCCTCAGTGCCAGTGGGCTCAAATTTAACAGATCCGCGGGAAAGAAGAGAAACGTTTTTCCTTCCCGTGGTTCTGCAAAGGTGAGCCTTGGTGCTGAGAGCAGAGCAGGGCTGGGCTGGGGGGGGAGCGTTTAGCTGGGCTGGGCTGGGGGGGATAGGACTGGAAATAGGTTGGGACTGGAAATGGGCTGATGGGGGGAGGAGAGAACTGCTGGCACTGGAAGAAGACTGAGGCCTAGAACTGGAAGTGGGCTGATGGAGGGGGGGGGGGAGGGAAGGAGTGAGCTGCTGGCCCTGAAAGAAAACTGGGAGCTAGGGCTACAAATGGGCTGATGCAGGGGGATGGGAGAATGGGACTGGAAGGGAATGGATGCTGAGATGGTCTGCCAGGGGAAGGAGGGGGCAGGAAAGGAGCTGACATGGGGGAGGGGGAGGTGGGGACAGGAAGAGAACTGACATGGGGACAGGAAGGGAACTGACATGGGGGCTGGAAGGGAGCTGATATGGGGGGAAGGAGGGGGCTGGAAGGGAGCAGATAGCTGGTGATGGCACTGAAAGGGGACTGGAAGGGGAGCTGATACTTGGGGATGGGACTGGTAGGTGGCTGGGTAATGGGGAGGAGGTTGGAAGGGAGCTGACACATGGGGATGGCACTGGAAGGGGGATGGCCAGAGGGTAGGGTAGGGTGACTGGAAGGGAGCTGATGGGGGGGGTGGCACTGGGAGTGGAAGTGAGCTGATAACCTGCGATGGTATTTGGACTAGAAGGGGCTGGACAGTGGGAAAGGAGGGGGACTGGAAGGGAATAGACACCAGAGGCAGTCCTGGGAATGCAAGGCAGTTGACACTGGAAGGTATGTGGAGGGAAGGACTGGAAAGGGGGCTGAAACTGGGGAGGGTTACCAGGACTCGAACTAGGCTGATGGAAGGAAGTGAAGAAAACAAAAGAAGAGATAAGATATGTCAGATGGACCATAGATCACAGAAAGAGAGCCAAGAGAAGACAGAAAAGTAGAAGCCTCAGATCGGGACCAGCATGATTAAAATGGTCAGACAACAAAGGTAGAAATTTTTTTTTTTATTTCATTCTAGTGAATGGACAGAGTAGTTACTCAACTGTAACAGGTGTTCTCCAGGAGCAGCAGGAATCAGTCCTCACATATGGGTGACATCGACGTTGATGGAGCCCCCTGCGGAGCATTTCCCCAGCTTTCTAAGAAAGCCTTTGGGAATGCAGGCACACATGCGTGGTCCCCTTCCCGCCTAAAGGTGCCATCTTTGCCAGTCATATGACATAGCTAATAACAGCACTTAAAAAGCAAAATACTAAACTATGTACAACTGCAACTCCAAGGGGAGGAGGGAGGGTTGTGAGGACTGATTCCTGCTGCTCCTGGAGAACACCTGTTACAGGTGAGTAACTACTCTTTCTCCAGGACCAAGCAGGAAGTCAGTCCTCACATATGGGACTCCCCAGCTTCAGGATACCGGGGACGCAGAGCTGAAAAATGAGCTCACTCTAGCCACAGCATCAGAGAAAAGGATTTCACTGGACTACACCTCCACCAGTAGCCCAACCAGAGGGCTGGAGGGTAGGAGTTGCCTAAACCTCGAAGAGATTCCGGAGCACTGCCTGACCGAAAGCACTGTCCCTACGGGACTCCCTCTCTAGGCAGTAATGGGCCGCAAAAGTCTGGCTTGAGGACCAAGTTGCAGCCCTGCAGATGTCTGCCAACGGTACAGAGCGGAGATGAGCTACTGAGGCAGTCATTGCCCTGACACGGTGGGCCGTGACCCGACCCTGCAAAGGAAGGTCAGCTGCCCTGTAAGCCCAGGTGATACAGCCACCCAGATGGACAAGGTACGCTTGGACACAGGCACCCCCAAGTTATTGGGGTCAAAAGATACAAAGAGCTGAGTAGCCCTCCTATGCCCTTGCGTAAGCTCAAGGTAGAAGGATAAGGCCCTCCTACAGTCCAAGGTATGCAGGACTGTCTCAACCCGGCTAGCATGGGGCCTAGGGAAGAATGTTGGAAGAACCACCTCCTGGTTGAGATGGAAGGAGGAGACAACCTTAGGGAGGAACTTAGGATGAGTCCTAAGGACTACCCTGTTCCTATAGAAGCGAGTGTAAGGCCTATCACAGACTAAGGCCTGAAGTTCACTTACTCGCCTAGCTGAGGTTAAGGCCACCAGAAAGAGAGTCTTCCAAGAAAGGAAGCGAAGATGGCATGTAGCCATCGGTTCAAAAGGTGGGCGAGTTAATTGCTGCAAGACCACATTCAACTCCCACTCAGGGGCTGGTGGACGGATAGGAGGCTTAAGCAGAAGCAAGCCTCTGAGGAACCTGGACACCAATGAGTGAACCGACAAGGAGTGCCCTTCCACCAGGGAGTGGTGAGCTGCTAGAGCAGAGAGGTGCACCCGAACAGAATTAGACTTAAGGCTCTGATTGGACAAATGCAAGAGATATTGAAGCACCACTTGGACAGTGCAGGAGAAGGGATCTGCCTGGTGTTCTCAACACCACAAGGAGAATCTCTTCCATTTCAGGGCATAGGTTTTCCTGGTGGATTGCTTTCTAGAGGCTAATACCACCTCTTCCACTTCCTGAGGCAGGCCCCAGGGAGCTAACACTACCCTTGCAGCCTCCAGGCCATCAAATTGAGAGACTGGAGATTGGGGTGTAGAAGGAAACCCTGATCCTGAGATAGGAGATCGGGCTGTAACCCCAGAGGCAGTGGGGTGTCCACTGCTAGTTAAAGCAGAAGTGGGAACCAGGGTTGCCGTGGCCATCTGGGAGCTACCAGAAGCACCGAGGCCTTGTCCCTCACAATCTTGAACAAAGTTCGGGCCACCAAAGGCGTGAGAGGAAACGCATAGAGAAGACCCTGGTTCCAAGAAATGAGAAAGGCATCCGCTGCTACTCTTAGGGGATGCGGTTGCCTGGAACAGAACCTGGGTAACTGGTGGTTCAGGGGACTGGCAAAGAGATCTATGGTTGGAAGTCCCCATTTCAGAAAAAGTTGTTGAACCACTAATGGGTGCAGCTGCCATTCGTGGGGCTGCAGAATCCTGCTCAACCTGTCTGCTAGGAAGTTCTCTTGACCTGGCAGGTAGACCGCCTTGAGCACCATGCTGTGTTTGAGCACAAAAGAGCAAAGGGCCTGTGCTTCCTGACACAGGAGTCTGGATCCAGTGCCCCATTGCTTGTTCACATAAAACATGGCCACCTGATTGTCCGTCTGTACCAGAACAGACTGGTGAGCCAAGGTGTGAGAGAAGGCTTTGAGGGCTAAGCGAATGGCTCGAAGCTCTAAAAGGTTGATCTGGTGAGTGGCCTCCGCAGGAGACCACAGGCCCTGGGTGCACTTGTCTGCACAATGAGCACCCCAGCCCTGCAGAGAGGCATCCGTGGTCAACACCACAGTGGGGACAGGAACTTGAAAGGACACCCCCTGTAGTAAGTTGGGGGGGTGTAGCAACCACTGAAGGGAGTCCAGGAATGGTTTGGACACCCGCACTCTGTCCGTGAGGTGTCCTGTGGCCTGCTGCCACTGAGTCCTGAGGCACCACTTGGCCGGCCGCATATAAAGACGAGCATTGGGGGTCACATGCACTGTTGATGCCATGTGGCCCAGAAGCTGCAGGCAAAGCTTGGCAGACACCCTTGGCACAGTGAGAAATTGGTGTGCCAAGGTGATGAGCCTCTGTGCTCTGTCCTCTGGCAAGAAGGCCTTCGCCTCCTTGGAGTCCAGCCTTGCTCCTATGAATTCTAGGTTCTGGGAGGGGAGCAAAGTGGAATTTGCGAAGTTTATGACAAAGCCGAGGTGTTGCAGGAGGGACACCACTCTGGAGGTGGCCTGTCTGGCTTCCTGGTAAGTCTGACCCCTGATAAAGAGTAGTTACTCACCTGTAACAGGTGTTCTCCAGGAGCAGCAGGAATCAGTCCTCACATATGGGTGTCATCGGCGCCGATGAAGCCCCAGCGGAGCATTTCCCCAGCTTTCCATGAAAGCCTTTGGGAATGCTGGCACGCATGCGCGGTTCCCTTCCCACCTAAAGGTGCCATCTTACCTCAGTCAAATGACATAGCTAAGAAGAGCACACAAAAATGTAAAAACACAAACTATGTACAGCTGCAACTCCAAGGGGAGGAGGGAGGGTTGTGAGGACTGATTCCTGCTGCTCCTGGAGAATACCTGTTACAGGTGAGTAACTACTCTTTCTCCAGGACCAAGCAGGAAGTCAGTCCTCACATATGGGTAACCCAGACTGAACAAGAGAACTCCCTCTAGTCCCAGCAGCAAAGAAAGGCTTTTCAAGGACACAACCTCCACCGGCAGCCCAACAGAGGGCAGGAGGGCAGGAGTTGCCTAAACCTCAAAGAGATTCCGGAGTACTGCTTGGCCAAAAGCACTGTCCCTACGGGACTCCCTTTCCAGACAGTAGTGGGCTGCAAAAGTCTGGCTTGAAGACCAAGTAGCAGCCCTGCAAATGTCCACCAAGGGCACAGAGCGGAGATGAGCCACTGCGGCAGCCATTGCCCTGATACAGTGGGCCGTGACCCGACCCTGCAAAGGAAGGTCAGCCGCCTTGTAAGCCCAGGTGATACAGTCAGCCACCCAGATAGACAAGGTACGCTTGGACACAGCTAACCCCAACTTATTGGGGTCAAAGGATACGAAGAGCTGAGTAGCCCTTCTATGCCCCTGCGTACGGTCAAGGTAGAAGGATAAGGCCCTACTACAGTCCAGGGTATGCAGGACTGCTTCAGCCTGGCTTGCATGAGGCCTAGGGAAGAATGTTGGAAGAACCACCTCCTGATTGAGGTGGAAAGAGGAGACAACCTTAGGGAGGAACTTGGGATGAGTCCTGAGGACTACCCTGTTCCTATAAATCCTGGTGTAAGGCCTATCACAGACCAGGTACTGAAGCTCACTCACTCGCCTAGCCGAGGTAAGGGTTATCAGGAAGAGTGTCTTCCAGGAGAGGAAGCGCAGTGGACAAGTAGCCATCAGCTCAAAGGGTGGGCGAGTCAGTTGCTGCAAGACCACATTCAGCTCCCACTCAGGAGCAGGAGGACGGATGGGGGGCTTGAGCAAAAGCAAGCCCCTGAGAAAGCGGGACACCAAGGGGTGACCTGACAAAGAATGTCCCTCCACCAGTGAGTGGTGAGCTGCTAAAGCTGAGAGGTGGACCCGAACAGAATTGGACTTAAGTCCCTGATTTGATAAGTGCAGTAAGTACTGAAGCACTACTGGCACAGTACAGGAGAAAGGATCCTCTGTACGTAGCTGACACCACACAGAAAACCTCTTCCATTTGAGAGCATAGGCTTTCCTAGTGGACTGTTTTCTAGAGGCTAGGACAACCTCCTCAACTTCCAGAGGCAGGCCCCAGGGAGCCAAGACTACCCTTGCAGCCTCCAGGCCATCAAATTGAGAGTCTTGAGATTGGGGTGTAGTAAGGAACCCTGCTCCTGAGAGAGAAGGTCGGGTTGTAACCCCAGAGGCAGTGGGGGATCCACCGCCAGTTGAAGCAGAAGAGGAAACCAAGGCTGTCTCGGCCATCTGGAAGCTACCAGCAGGACCGAGGCCTTGTCCCGAAGAATCTTGAACAGAGTTCGGGCCACCAAGGGCGTGGGAGGAAACGCATACAGGAGGCCCTGAGACCAGGAATCAGAAAAGCATCTGGTGCGATCCTCTAAGGATGTGTTTGCCTGGAGCAGAACTTGGGTAGCTGCTTGTTTAGTGGACTGGCAAAAAGATCTATCCAAGGGAGACCCCACTTCAGGAAGATCTTTTGAACCACCAAGGGATGCAGCTGCCACTCGTGGGGCTGCAGAATCCTGCTCAACCGGTCGGCCAGGCAGTTCTCCTGGCCTGGGAGGTACACCGCCTTGAGAAGGATGTGGTGCTTCAGGGCAAAGGAACAAAGGTCATGAGTCTCTCGACAAAGGAACTGGGACCCAGTGCCGCCCTGCTTGTTCACATAAAAAAAGGAGTGGAGGAGTGGTCTAGTGGTTGGGGCAAGGTACTTCAGGCCGGAAGGTCGGGGGTTCAAATCCCACTAGAGGACAGCAACCTTGGGCCGGAAGGACTGGGGTTTCTAGTCCCACAGGTGCTCCTTGTGGTCTTGGGCAAGCCACTTAACCCTCCATAGCCCATGTTCCCTGTAAAATAGTTATCTCCAAGTTATAATGCCCTGTTCAATGTAATTTCAGTTTGTTCAATGTAAACCGCACTGATGCTGAATAGCGCGGTATATAAGAGAATGTAAATAAATAAATAAATAAAATAAAACATGGCCACCTGGTTGTCTGTTTGAATCAAGACTGAGCGGTGAGCCAGGGCTGGAGAAAAAACTCTGAGAGCCAAGCGGATAGCTCGAAGTTCCAGCAGATTGATCTGTTGGGCTGCCTCCCAGGGAGACCAGAGGCCTTGGATGCACTTGTCCAGACAATGAGCACCCCAGCCCTTCAGAGAGGCGTCGGTGGTGAGGACCACTGAGTATTCTGGCATTTGGAAGGGCATGCCTTTGAGGAGATTGGGTGGATGTAGCCACCAGCTGAGGGAGGCCAAAAGGGGTTTGGACACCTTTATCTTGTCCCGTAAGTGGCCTATGGCTTGAGACCACTGAGTCCGAAGACACCACTGTGCAGGCCTCATATGGAGCCTGGCATTGGGAGTCACATGTACCGTCAAAGCCATGTGACCCAGAAGCCTGAGGCAGAGCCTGGCGGAGACCAGGGACTTGTTCAGAATCTGCTTTGCCACGTCCATCAGCCTTTGAGCCCTGTCTTCTGGCAAGAATGCCTTTGCCAGTTGAGAATCCAACCTTGCCCCTATGAACTCCAAGTTCTGGGATGGGAGCAAAGTGGACTTTGCAAAGTTTATGACAAAGCCCACCTTTTGAAGCAGAGCAATGGTGTTGAGGGTGGCTTGTCTGGCCTCCAGGGACGTCTGACCCCTGATGAGCCAGTCCTCCAGATAGGGAAAGACAAAGATGCCTTGATTTCTTAGGTAGGCCGCAACCACTGCCAGGCACTTGGTAAAGACCCTGGGAGCGGAGGATAGGCCAAAAGGTAGTACTCTGTACTGATAATGGTTTCCTCCCACAATGAACCTGAGGTACTTTCTGTGGTCTGGATGAATGAGGATGTGAGTGTACACATCCTTTATATCTAAGGAGCATAGCCAATCTCCCTGCTGGAGGTAGGGCAGAAGTGTTCCAAGAGTAAGCATCTTGAACTTTTCTTTCTCTAGGAACTTGTTGAGGTTTCTGAGGTCCAGAATGGGTCGAAGGCCACCGGTTCGTTTGGGTATCAGGAAATACCTGGAGTAGAATCCGTGACCTTGCAAGTGGGTAGGCACAGGCTTCACCGCCCTGTCCACCAACAGACCATGAAGCTCTTTTAGAAGGAGGTCTGTGTGCAGGGGAGGCCTTGGAGGCTCCCCTGGAAAATATGGTGGAGGCAGTTGGTGAAAATGGAGGGCATAGCCATTGTGGACTATGTCCAGCACCCAACTGTCCCCGGTGATAAGGGGCCACTGGTGGGCAAAGAGGGCAAAGAGGGAGAAGCGACCTCCTGTGCAGGGTGGGGAGAGCAGTGGAGAAGAGGCTACGCTCAAGAAGTCAAAAACCCCCACCCTGCTGAGTTGGAGCAGGGGCCTGAGGCTTGGGGGTCCTCTGCCTAAGGGACCCATTACCCTGGCCCTTGGCTTGCTGACCCTGGGGGGCAGCTTGGGCAGCCTGATACTGAGGGTACTGTTTATAGGCAGTGCCCTTCCTCGGGTAAAAGGACTTTTTACCCGAGCCCTTCTTCTTATGTGAAGGGGCAGAGGTCTTCCTCGACTGCCTTGTCCTGGTAAGGTGCTCTGTCTCGAGCTGAGCGGCCTTCTCGGTCACGGGTTTGCCAAAAAGGTTCTCACCTCAGCAGGGGACATCGACCAACTTGTCCTGAACCCATGGCTCGAGGTCCGATGACTGCAGCCACGCCTGGCGTTGAGCCGCGATGCCGGCAGCCGCTACTCGGTCCGAAGCCTTGAAGCCATCGTAGGTGGCGCGGGAAATGAACTTCGAGCATTCCCGAATCCCCAAGGACAAGGTCTGAAATCTCTGCAAGGGTTCCCCAGAGAGACCAGCAGAGAAGCCGGCCAGTTCTTTGCCAGGTCCCGCAAGTACATGCCCATGTACAGCTGGTAAGACTGGACATGGCAAGCAAGCATCGACCCCTGGAAGCACTTCCTACCGACGCCATTGAGGTTGCGGGCCTCCCTGCCGGGGGGCACTGCAGAGTGCATCTTCTGGCTCTTCAGACGATGCATGGCCGATTCCACAACCATGGAATGGTGTGGTAGCTGTGCTTTCTGGAAACCAGGGCTCTTGCGGAGTCGATAAATGGAATCGACTCGCTTACTTAGAACCGGCGCCGATGCCGGGGCCTCCCACATTCGGAAGAGGAGCCATTCCAGCATCGGAGGAACCGGGACAGTAAAGGCCTCCTTCGGAGGAGAGTCGTACTGTAGAGCATCGAGCTCCTTGGCTCGAGGCTCTTCCTCGGGATCGGCAGGGATAGCCAAGGCAGCGGCCATATCCCGGACGAACTCCGAGAACCTAGTGTCCTCCGGAGGGATCTACTCCGGGGATCAGACTGCGGTGAGTCCGACGGGACGCACCGAGTCTTAAAGGTATCGGGAGACTCCTCGTCCTCCGTCTCCCAGGCGGACTCGTCCGAGGAGGAATCAGGGTCCGACCCCGCGGGGCCCCGAGGCAGCCGCCCCGACACCGGGGCACCGGCGTCGACACCCTCGGTCCCGAACGGGAAGTCGAGGGAGACCTCGACCGAGGACGACTTCGAGCCACGAGGGTCTCGAGTATCGGCTTGGTCTCCAGGGTTGACTTCGAAGTTGACGTCCCGGTGGTCGGGGCAGATGCACCAGACAGGCTGGCCATCAGTGCCCGCTGCTGCTCCATGAAGGCAGACAGTCTGCACTCCAAGGCTGTCATCCTGAGACTCAGCTCGGGAGATGCAGCAGCCACCGACTCGGGCCCCGGCGGCGCTGGGACCGACGTCGGCCCTCTGAGAGGAGAGTCCATGAGGACTATGGGACTTACGTGTCCAGCAGACTCCGGCTGCACGCGAGGAACTTTGGCAGGCTTCTCTTGGTCCACGGGCCCGGGACGGGGTCTTAGACCTGGCCCTCGAGGGACCAGGGACCTCCTCCGACGCCGCCCTCGCGAGCCGCTTCTTCCTCTTACGTTCCCAGTTGGGGGACCCCCTGTCCGAGGAGCTTCGACGGCGCTCGGGATCGGAATCCCGAGATGTCGAGGCCTCAGACGAGGTCCGGGCCCGGCCGGAGGCAGAGTCCGAGAAAAAACTTTCCTTTTGATGCTGTCGACTCTTTAGTGCCTTGGAAAACATCTTCCCACATGGCCCACACGACTTTGGGTCGCGGTCAGGGCCGAGGCACCGAAGGCAGCAGTCGTGTGTGTCGGTGAGAGACATAATTTTCTTACACCGATCACACTTTTTGAAACCACTGGAAGCCATCGGGGAAAAAATACCCCAAGCGAGGTCAAAAGACCGGCCTTCCAGTGAAAAATGAAAAAAGGGCGCGAACGCCAGACACGAAGGGCAAAAACCGAAAAATGAAGAAAACAGGCTCGATACCGGTGTACCAAACCCGGCGGGAGGGGAACCGGCGGCGGGAGGGGAACCGGCGTCGAACCGGAGAAAAAATAGCGAAAATCGCCGAAGAAAAAAATCACTTTTATCCGGGAGAACAGGACACACATCCAATGGGCTTCTCGGAAAAAAAAGAGACTGAGGTAAGATGGCACCTTTAGGCAGGAAGGGAACCGCGCATGCGTGCCAGCATTCCCAAAGGCTTTCATGGAACGCTGGGGAAATGCTCCGCTGGGGCTTCATCGGCGCCGATGACACCCATATGTGAGGACTGACTTCCTGCTTGGTCCTGGAGAAGCCAGTCGTCCAGGTAGGGGAAGACAAATCTCCCCTGATTTCTGAGGTAGGCCGCTACTACAGCCAGGCACTTTGTGAATACTCTTGGTGCGGAGGTGAGGCCAAAGGGCAGTACCCTGTACTGGTAATGGTTTCCTCCCACAATGAACCTGAGATACTTTCTGTGGTCTGGATGAAAGATCCAAAAAGCATAGCCAATCTCCCTGCTGGAGGTAGGGCAGAAGTGTTCCAAGAGTAAACATCTTGAACTTTTCTTTCACTAAGAACTTGTTGAGGTTCCTGAGGTTGAGAATGGGCCGGAGGCCCCCTGTTCTCTTGGGTACCAGGAAGTACCTGGAGTAGAACCCTTGCCCTTTCAGGTGGGGAGGGACAGGCTCCACCGCCTTGTCCAGAAGCAGGCCTTGAAGCTCCTGAAAGAGAAGGTCGGTGTGTAAGGGAGGCCTTGGAGGCTCTCCTGGGAAGTAAGCAGGAAGGAACTGTTGGAAATGGAGCATATAGCCCTTGTGGACTATGCTCAGAACCCATGCATCTCCTGTTACTGGGGGCCACCTGTGGGCAAACAGGGTCAGACGACTTCCTGTGCAGAGAGGGGACAGCAAAGGAGGAACGGCTATGCTTAGGGAGTCAAAAAACCCCTCCCTGCTTTGTAGGAGCAGGAGCCGGAGGCTTGGGGGTTGGCTGCCTACAGGGCCCACGTCCCTGCCCCTTGGCCTGCTACCCCTGTTGGGGAGCTGGGGAGGCCTGGTAATGAGGGAAAGGTTTGTAGGCAGCCGCCTTCCTCGGGTAAAAGGACTTCTTACCCGAGCCCTTCTTTTTCTGAGAAGGGGCAGAGGTCTTTCTGGACAGTCTGGTCCGAGTAAGGTGCTCAGTCTCGAGCTCAGCAGCCTTCTCGGCCATGGGTTTGCCAAAAAGGTTCTCACCTCGGCAAGGGACATCAACCAACTTGTCCTGAACCCAAGGCTCGAGGTCCGATGACTGCAGCCATGCCTGGCGTCAGGCGGCGATGCCGGCTGCTGCTGCTCAGGCCGAAGCCTCGAAGCCATCGTAGGCCGCTCGGGACATTAACTTAGAGCAGTCCCGGATACCTGTAGACAATGACTGGAACCTCTGCAAAGGTTCCCCGGAGAGGCCAGCTGCGAACCCGGACATTTCCTTGGCCAGGTCCCAAAGGTACATGCCCATGTACAGCTGGTAAGACTGGACACGGCAAGCAAGCATCGAGCCCTGGAAGCACTTTGTGCCGAAAGCATCCAGGTTCCGGGCCTCCCTACCGGGAGGCACCGCAGAGTGCATCTTCTGGCTTTTCAGACGATGCATGGCCGATTCCACCACCATGGAATGGTGTGGCAGCTGCGCCTTCTGGAATCCAGGGCTCTTCTTGAGTCGATAGATGGAATCGACTCTCTTGCTCAAAATCGGCGCCGAGGCCGGTGCCTCCCACATCCTGAAGAGGAGCCGTTCTAGCATCGGAGGAACTGGCACAGTAAAAGCCTCCTTCGGAGGAGAGTCATACTGGAGGGCCTCGAGCTCTTCGGCTCGAGGCTCCTCCTCGGGATCCGCGGGAATGGCCAAGGCCTTAGCCATATCCCTGATGAACTCTGAGAACCGGGCATCCTCCGGAGGGGACCTACTCCGGGGTTCGGACTGCAGTGAGTCTGATGGGACACACCGAGTCCGGAAGGTATCGGGGGACTCCTTGTCCTCCGTCTCCCAAGCAGACTCATCCGAGGAGGAGTCAGGGGACTCCGACCGCGTGGGTCTTGGTGGCACCCGCCCCGACGCCGAAGGCACCGGCGTCGACGTCCTCGGTTCCGAATGGGACACCGAGGGTGACCGCGACCGAGGACGACCTCGAGCCTTCATGGTCTCGAGTATCGGCTCGGTCTCCGGGGTCGACTTCGACGTCGATGTCCTGGTGGTCGGGGCAGATGCACCAGCGAGGCTGGTCATCAGTACCCGCTGCTGCTCCATGAAGGCAGACAATCTGCACTCCAAGGCTGTCAGCCTGAGTCCCAGCTCAGGAGACGCAGCAGCCCCCGACTCGGGCCCCGGCGGCTCCAGGCCCGACGTCGGCTCCCTCAGAGGAGAGTCCATGAGGACTACAGGACTTACGTGTCCGACAGACTCCGACTCCACATGAGGCATTTTGGTCGGCTTCTCCGGCTCCAAAGGCCCGGTGCGGCGGTCAGGGGTCTGAGACCTGGCCCTCGAGGAGCCAGGGACCTCTTCCTCTTGCGTTCCCGGTTGGGGGGCCCCCTGTCCGAGGAACTCCGGCGATGCTCGGGATCCGACTCCCGAGATGTCAAGGCCTCAGACGAGGTCCAGGCCCGGCCAGAGGCAGAGTCCAAAAAAATCCTTTCCTTTTGATGCTGTCGGCTGTGTAGTGCCTTGGTAGACATTTTACCACATGGACCACAGGACTGAGGATCGTGGTCCGGGCCCAGGCACCGAAGGCAGCAGTCGTGTGTGTCGGTGAGAGACATGAGTTTCTTACACCGATCACACTTTTTGAAACCACTGGAAGCCATTGGGGAAAAAAGGGCCCCCACGAGGTCAAAGGACCGGCTATCTAGGGAAAAAGAAAAAAAGGCGTGAATGCCAGCCACGAAGGGCAAAAACCGAAAAATAGAAAAACGGGCTCGATACTGGTGTACCGAACCCGGCGGGAAGGGGAACTGGCGTCGAACAGGGGAAAAAAACGAAAAATCGCTGAAGAAGAAAGTAAACTTTTCCGGGCGACTAGGACAAGCATCCGACGGGCTCCATGGAAAAAGGGAGACTGGCAAAGATGGCACCTTTAGGCGGGAAGGGGACCGCGCATGTGTGCCTGCATTCCCAAAGGCTTTCTTAGAAAGCTGGGGAAATGCTCCGCAGGGGGCTCCATCGACGTCGATGTCACCCATATGTGAGGACTGACTTCCTGCTTGGTCCTGAAGAATTTGTGTTATCTTTATATTTTACACAGTATGGGGGAACTGCATATCTTATTTATCTGATGTTGCACTGCATGCGGAGTCTAGCTTCTTGGGGTTTCAGTTTAAATTTTGTCTATATATTTTAATTTTTACTTTAGATTGTGGTTACTTATTCTGCACTTGATGAGGGTCTGTGTTCTGAGTGTGTGACTGAGGCCAGGTGTTCTGTTAACATGGAGTTTGTACATAAAGATCTATACTGTACTGTAGTAATTTGACATGTTCAGCTTTTCAAATAGGTGTATGGATGTTCCAGGGCCCACTGTAGTGTTTACAGTGATGCTTTTTTTGGATGGGATCTTTATGTGATTTTTGGAAGTTGGTGCTGATATGGTATGGTATAGTAGATTTGCTCTATGGATACTCAGTGACTTTGTTGTAGGGTTTTGCATTAGTTCATAATATGCCTGGTACTGGAGAATGTTTGTTGTTATTAGTGAGATAATCAGAATCAGATTTTTTTTTAAGATATTGAGTTCTGTGGGTGAATGTCCTGGTTCTGCTCTGCACCCACTGTTGAAGGGGGTTCTGTGGATGCAAAATATATGTTGAAAAAGAAAAAGCAAGAACCATAACGCAGTTTATAACAAAATAAAAATAAGTTATAATTTAGTTTTATAAACTGTGCTGTGGTTCTCACTCTCTTTTAGTTCCTTGGTGTGCAAACATCTTGCATTTCCTCCACATAATCTAATCGGCTTTTTGGTTTGATTCAGTCCCTGATTGGAGTTTTGAGAAAGCCCCGTCCCCTCTATGGGGTTGAGGGGGGGGGGGCACCATCTCATCCTTCACCTCAGGTAGCAGATTGCCTTGAGCTGCCCCTGAACTGTTTGAGCCAAAGTTGGTTACTCTATCTGGGCCAGGGCTCTTTCAGTTTGGGACTCATTTTAACCTGCTTCCAGCTCTTTTGTTGTTACTGCAGGCCACTCCATAGGTTTGTTTGCTTTTCTAAATGCTCCTGTATGCAGGGTATGCTTCTTGACTGTGCTTTATAGAGTCCTCATATAGTTTTCTCCGGAAAGTTTCTGTTTCGGCTTTGATTGGTGGTGCTTTTACTATCTTAATGCACTTTCTAATTCCCTGTAGAATTGTTTTGAGTTCTCTCTAAATAGATTATTTTGATATCTTTCTTTCCTGTTTTCTTCATGTTTTCACAGTTTTTGCGCTTCTGTTGCTACTTTCAATTTATTGTTGGAACATATAAATTTCAGGCCTTCTTCTGTTAATGCAGCATGCTTCATTCAGCTTGATGTCTTGGATCTTCCTTAATATCTTTGATGATCTTATCCTTTTAGATATCCGTCTATCAGGGATACCTCTGCACGCAATGATAGCATTTTCCCCTCGATGCGCTTTTTCCAAGGAGGAACTGTTATTGTTTTCTTTTTTTCTTCTGACCCTGCACTTTCACTGGTAGCATTCTTGCAGTAATAATTTTAGCTGCACAATATTGTATTTAATTTATTTTGGTGATGTCAATAAATGGTCATTTTATACTGGATATGGCCTTGTTCATCTTTATAATCATACTTTTAATCTTAGGTGTTAAATTCAACTTGAGTAATCTTTCCCTTGCCTGAAACCCAGCATATTTATCTTTTTCCATGTGGATTAGGAATTCGATCTTAAATTCCTCCACCGCTGGGTCTTTCTTCCTCCTCTTCAGTTGATTGGTTGACCTGTCCTGTAGTTATTTCACTCTCCTGCAGTTCCAAATCTCCCCTCAACTGCTCTTTCTATGTGAGCTTTATAAATGTTTAATAGTAGTAACACGATTCCTTTCTTCTGGTACTCTCACCCAGGTCTCCTCCTCCTCCCTATATTTACTTTTCCATGGAAGCCCTTAGCTGCTTCAGGATGTTGTCATTCACATACTTCTTTGCTTTGATCTGCAAAATTAAAGATCTTAAATTTGCATCTGTTGCTTTTTGCAGTTTTTCTTGTGGCAATTTTCCTCTTTCTTCCAGTTTTTGGTGGATTCTCTTTGTATACCCTCTTGATTTAAATATAGGGTTTGTAGCATAAAAGTAGCAGTATATTACCTCCTCCTTATCTGTAGAATTCCATTTAACTGTAGTTAATCCTTTTAACTTTTTCATTAATTTCTGTGGCTTATCTCCTGCCACAGTGGGTCCATGAACATGCTCATCATGGTCTTTATCTGTGGCCCTACATCTGCAGCATTGCACTATCACAACCACCATCGTTAGCCCTAGTGCGTAAGCTACAGGTGGGCACCTTTTTATCCTGGGCGGCGTGCAGCCAGCAGCCAGTATATATTTTCCTTTTTCGTTCCTACCATACTTCAATTGTAGTGTTGCCTTGCTGGGATTCGGTATAGATTTTGTACAACAGGGTCATCACGTGAAGGTACCCAGCAAGACTTGAGGAGAGAACTATATTCTCACTCCCTAAGAGACGCACAGCAATTCACCAATCACAGCTAGTGAACTTTATGCTGCACTTCCCCTTGACGCCTGCTCTGCTTGTATGTGTGTGCCTACTTTCCCTGTCAGGTTCCAAACGTGCTGCTTCTTGTTTGTGTCTGTACTGTTCTTTTTGATTGCTCTGACTTGGTGCAATTCTTTCAGGTGCCTTAGTGGATGTCACCCAGGGAGAAATGGCCTGCCTTGACTACCTTTTTACCCAGCTTAAGCTATCTGATTTCCTTAATTGCACACAGATTGTCTGCCAGCAGTTACATGCCGTCCCTCCACATGTGTTGTGTCTTTATTTATTTGACAAGTTTTGTATCCCGCTTTTTCCTTCAATCAAAGCGGTCAGTACAATACTAGATTATACAGAAGTAAGGAAAACATACACCACTTTATCATTACAACAAAGTAGTGGGAAATGGGAGTACATAACACAGGGAAAAAAACATTTTGCATACAATACATTACATTTAAACTACATTTAAAACAGAATCAAACAAAGCAGCCGTTACTTGGTCCCGCAAGGTCCTATGCCTAAGGGCCATGCCAAAGGGCCCTCTAGCGAGGCCCTCAGGCACAGGCCCGCAAGGTGCGGGCACGCTCCCGCAGCGGCAGTTTAATGCCGTTGCTGGCCAAAGCTGATTGGTGGTGCCTGGAGGTGAGGAGGAGCTCCCGCTCACTCCCTCCGAGGCCATCTGCTTGATCTCTGTCCCGGACGCGCTCCCACAGCAGCGGTTTAATGCCATTGCTGGCCAAAGCTGATTGGTGGTGCCTGGAGGTGAGGAGGAGCTCCCGCTCACTCCCTCCGAGGCCATCTGTTTGATCTCTGTCCCGGACGCGCTCCCACAGCAGCAGTTTAATGCCATTGCTGGCCAAAGCTGATTGGTGGTGCCTGGAGGTGAGGAGGAGCTCCCGCTCACTCCCTCCGAGGCCATCTGTTTGATCTCTGTCCCAGACGCGCTCTCGCAGCGGCGGTTTAATACTGTTGCTGGCCAAAGCTGATTGGTGGGGCATGGAGGTGGTGTCTTTGGGTGACTCACCTTGCTAGAGCCATGCAGATTCTCTCCCAGACCCTTCTTTCTGTGGCATAAGGTGGCCTGTACCATCGGGAAGAGGATAAAAGAGATCCTTCTCTTTAAGGACAAAGGTGACAGAGTAGCAGGGGCTCAGTCCTTGAGAAATTTCTCTTCTTGGTGATAATGCTGCAACTACTGGTGCAAGGAGCACAGGCACATGCAGAGGTTCCACATGGGGGAGGGGCATATGTGCCCACATATGGGTCCTGCATGTACATTCACTTTATCAACACTGCACATGTATCCCTATTTTACATTGAATTTTCATATCTCCACTGCTGTTATCCTCTATGGGGAACCTACACGTGCCTACCACTTCCTTTTCCATCACATGTTTGGGCAGACCTTGCACATGTATATCTGCAGACAAGGAAACGGCAATTTCAGAAGGGCTATACACATGCACGGAGTTGTTCCTGAAATTGACATAGTGTCCTGCATCTTTTGATTTGCACTTCTCTGTGGCCACCTGGACTTCCTTTCTAAAATGTGCCTTCCCAATGGGGCTGGTAAGGATACATCTAAGGGTATTAAGGGAACTATGGTTAGTTCTGGAGGTTCCACTGTCCGGCCTTTTCAATACTTCCTTAGAGTCAGGAGTCGTTTTGGAGGATTGAAGATGGGCGGATGTGGTTCCTCTCCACAAAAATGACAGATTAAACAATTCATTGAGATGTTAGCTTTTGAGGACGAGTCTATTGCCACCTGCCTCTGTCATTCTTGCTGCTCCAGACTAACATAGTTACCTCTCTGAAAATTCTCCACAAAAGTAGAAGTAAGGAAAAGTCTTGGAGCTACAGACCAGTTAGTCTAACCTTGGTAGTGAATAAATAAATGGAATCATGATTAGAACAGAGGATTGTGCCGTTTCTGAAATACACTAAATTACAGGATTCACGGCAGCATTGTTTAACCAGAGATAGGTCTTGTCAGATCAATTTCCTTGACTGGATGGCTTGAAAGTTGGATCAAGGGAGAGTACTAGATGTAGTGTACTTGAATTTTAGTAAAGCCTTTGACACCTTTCTGTATGGGTGATTAATAAATAAACTGAGCTCCCTTGGTATGAGCCCAAGAGCGACTGACTGAGTTAGAAGATGGTTGAGTGGAAGACGACAAAGCATAATGGTAAAGGAGTTCATGCTGAGGAAACAGACATTACTAATGGTGTGCCACAAAAATTGATTCTTGGTCTAGTTCTTTTTAATATTTTGTAAAGGACACTGCAAAGGGGCTACCAATAAAGGTTTGTTTCTTTGTGTGAACCAAAATCTGTATCATGGTAGACATCCTGAAGGTGTAGAAAATATGAGTAAGGATCTAGTGAAGCCAGAGGAATGGCTTAGCAGGTAACATTTAGTGCCCAAAAAGTGCAGAATCATGCATTTGGACTGTAAAAACTAAAGGAAGTGATAAATTTAGGGGGTGAAGTTCTGTGCACAAAAGAACAGAATGTGGAAGTGATCACATCTAATTATCTGAAGATGCTCAAATGAGTAGATAAGATGACAGGAAAGCCAGAAGGATGCTTGGGTGCATTAGGAGGTAATGGCCATTAGGAAAAAAAAAAAAGAGGTGATACTGACTCTGTACACCTCCCATCTTTTCCGCCAGTGTCGCTAAGATCATGTAACCCCTCTTCTCAAGTCACTTCACTGGCTCTCTATCCGTTTCTGCATCCAGTTCAACCTTCTCTTACTGACCTACAAGTGCATTAATTCTGTGGTTCCTCACTACCATTCCTCACTTACTGTATCTCACTCTACAACCCCTCCTCAGGAACTCTGCTTCTCTGGCAGATCCCTTTTATCTGTACCCTTCTCTTCAACAGTCAACTCCGGATTTTGCTCATTCCACCTTGCTGCTCCATATACCTAGAACAAACTACCTCAGTCAGTACATCAGGCTCCTTCTCTAGCCCTATTCTAATCCAGACTAAAAACCCACCTCTTTGAGTCTGCTTTTGGATCTTGATGCTCTTCACTCTCTTATTCACTGCTTGTTTATCTTACCATACTCTAGTCCCCAGTTTTGTAATTTTTTTTTGTTTTGATTAGATTGTAAGCTCTGATGAGCAGGGATTGTGGCTTCATTAATATGCAGTGAGTTGTGTATACCTTGTAGCACTATAAAAATGATTAGTAGTAAGTCTCTGGTAAAACCTCAGTTGGAGCACTGTGTGCAGGTCTGGAGATTGCACCTTCAGAAATATATCAACTGGATGGAGGCAGTCTAGAGTATGGCTATTAAAATGGTTGACTGTCTTAAAGTATATGAGTACAGAATTAAAGATGTAAACACATTAAATTAAAGTCAGTTAGGGCTTAGCATTACAAGCCAGATTTTAGTTAAAGTCAGATGGTTGCTAATTTTATTCTGCACATCCTGCTCCTGTATGGCCAATCAGAATCTGGGCATGAAGTGGTAGCACCAGATGCTGATCCTGCAAGGGCTAGACATGCCCGTGAGATCAGAGTTGGGTCTATTGGCCTGAACGAGCAGGCCTGGCCCTGATTCCGATCAGCTGCACATCCGCCACCTACCCGGCTAATTCAGCAAGGCACCAGAATGTGGCTGCAGTGCCATAGCATCCCGTCTCCATGTCACTGTGGCTCAAGAATGGAGCCGCGGTCACAGGCCACCAACGACAAACTTCTTTCCCCACAGCCTGACCCCAGATCTGGTCTTCCATGGCCAGGGTCAGGCAATCCCCTGCACCCCTCTCCTCTTTGTTTCCACCAGGCTCAGCGGTCCACCCACATCCAGTGGGACTTATTCCACCTCCAAGGTGGAATAAGTCCTCCATCTACCAGGCTGACCTCAGAGATACAGGGTCGACCTCAGAATCGGCCCTGTACATCTGTGGTGAGGCGCCATCCACTGCATGCCTTCACTCCTTCCCCGGTCCACCTCTCCTGCCCACGAACAGAGCTCCCCATACAGGTACGCTATACATATGGGGAGCTCTGTCCTGGCAGCACAATTTTGGCATTTAATGGGTCTGAACATCCAGATTGGATGTCCAGACCTGTTAAATGGGATCAAAATGACCCCCTTAGCATATAGCTTAACAGAGAAAGTAAAATAGGGTAAATATTCTTTGAACACACAGAGATAAATTTTTTTAAAGATCTTTTAAAAAAAGGCCTTTTAGTTGGGAGGCAAGAAAACTGTAAAATTGCTTTAAACAGGTGTTAAAGCTGAATGACAGGTCAAAGAGGCAACTTGAAAGACTCTCTCTATCAAATCAAAGGCAGTGTGAATCACACAGGAAATTGTTTAAAAAGATTGCCTTAGAATCACAGATATAAATAGGTCAACCAGAGCTCAGTGTTTTTGAGTCTTGAAGGACTACTAAGAAGGGCTGCTATTAGTGGAAGGAATCTGTACCTGTAAATATTTACTGCTGAGAAATTCTCTAAATCTTGGGGAAAAGGGAATTCTCTGGGTGAAAGCTGATAACATCTGTGCATTTTAAAATTCAGTGTTTCATTAAGTCAGTTAGAGCATAGTATTACAAGCCAGCTTTAAGTGAGTGTTTATTCCTTCCCACCCACCCCAGGCATATTCCTTGATTTATAGCCTCCTAAACCAATTAAGGGGAAAGGAGTGATCCTACTTTACTTTCAAGTTTAACTGATTATCAAGAAGTTATTAGGCCTTAGGAGTAGATTAATTATGTCCTTGAGGTGAACACTAAAAATCCCTTATACTTATTAGGTATAATTGTATTGGTTCAAGTATTCCTATTCTCCTAGCAACTTTAAATAACTAAACAACTTTAAATAACTAAAATAAAGATGCAGACAGCAGTCCAGGAATGAGATGGGGGTTATTCAATCTTTGGCACTGTGTTACATGCAGGGCTTAATTTGTGCTGCAACAGAGTGGAATGACATTCGGGCACTTCTTGAGCCTCCTAAAGGAAGTAATGTTAGCTTCCATCCCAGTTGCCTCACTTAGCTTCCACTGTGGCTACCATCGTTTACTGCCACCATCTCCTCTGCTGCTAATTCATGTATTTTCTTGTTATTCTCTCTGCTGATTGCAGAGAGAGAAGGTGCTGACACCTTCCGGGATGTGTGGCAGCAGCAAGAGAAAAGGCATGGGGCTATTGAATGCGTGTGTGCCTCTAAGGCTCTGCTAGTCCCACCTGCTCTGATGAACACTTCCTGTATCAGAAGGGGCAGGTGGCGCGCACGCAAGCTTGATGGTCCTGTGCCTTCTGTCTCTTTTGCCATTGCTGTGTGTCCAGGGAAGTAGAAGTGGCATGACAGGCAGAAGAGAGAAGAGAAGATGAACACTTGATCAATGTAAGGGAGGGAAGAGGAGATCCTGGAGTGGGTGAGAGCCAAAACTTGCTCAGAGGAGAAAGGAGATGTTGGACACAGTGAGAAGGAAGATGCTGGATCAGTATGGGAGGCCAAAACAAGAGGTACTGGGGGGAAGGAAAATGCTGACTTAGGGAAGGGGAAAAGAAAGGGGAGATACCAGATTAGAAGGAGGGAGCAATGGTGAATAGTTGAGGGATAGAGACCCAATGGACAGATAAAGACACAGAGGAATACCAGGAGGGAGGGGGTTTGGTGACAGTGGAAATGCTGGACATGGGGTGGGGATAGGAAGACAGAAGATGCTGGACTAGGGGGAGGGTGTAAAAAGACAGAAGGGGATAATGAATATAATGGGGGATAGCGAAAGACAAAGGCAATGCTGGACATCAGGTGAATAGAAAGATAGGGCAGATACTGGACACTGGGGGAAGAGTATAAAGAGAGGGGCTGATGCTGAACATTGGGGGGATAAGGACACAAAGAGGGTATGCCGGACACTGGGAGGGTAGGGTGATAGGAAATGCTAACATGGGATGGGGAGCAGGGTGCTTGAGATGCTGGACATAGGAAGGTGAATTCAGAGGGAAGATGTTTGTATATGAGGGCTAATAAGGAAATGGGGGAATGCTGGACTCAACATGGGGGATAAAGGCACAGGAGGAGGATACTGGACACAGAGGAGACCAAAGGAGAGATGATGGATGAAGAGGGGATCAAGATAAAATATGCTGGACAAATGGTAGGAGAGAAAAGATGCTGGAAGAAGGATGAAGCATAGAGAGAGAAGAGAGAAGATGTTGGGCAAAAAGTAGAAGAAGAGAATGCTGGCAGAAGGGTAGGGGAGGAATGAGATACTGGATGAAAGGTGGGTTGGAAAGAGAGAAGATGCTGTTTGAAGGGTGGGAGAGAGGAGAGAGGAGAGAGTTTGCAAAGGACTAGGGAAGAAAAAGGAGAATGGAAGGGCTGAGGTAAGGGAAAGATGGAAAGCTGTAGGTAGATGCATTAAAAAGATGTGAAATCAGTGGATAAAGGCAGAAAAAAGTAGAAGAAAGCTGAAAGAGAAAGATCAATGTCAAAGACAGCAGTAAGAAATGAAGAAAACGGAAGATGAGAGAAGTAGTAGCAGATGAACTGGAGACTCTGGAAAGAGAGTTAAGAGAAGAGGAAAGGAATAAGAAGAGATTGGTATCAACATGATTAGAAACATAAAATGGCCAGATAAAGGAAAAAATAATTTTATTTTTAATGGAATGAATGGAATAAGTCAGTTTTGGGAATTCACATCTGTTGTCTTTTATATTTATTTATTTTATTTTTCTTTTATACTGCCCTATCATGTAAGCAGGGCAGTTTATAATGTATTACTGTTGTTTATAATGTAACATTGTAAACAGCTTACAAGTAACAGGTGTGAAAGTATTAAATCACAGATATGATTAGGTTATAATTCTTTTGATATAACTTATTTACAAGGCCACATGCAATAGAATCTTAATGAATACATATTTAACTACTTTCTTAATATAGTGTTGGCAATACTTTTTGTATGAGGTGTTTTATGGGTTCCTTTCAATTCTTTGTTATCTAAAGAGGGGAGGGGAAGGATCCTCTCCACTTATGTTGAGTAGGCTTCTGAATTTTATGTTGGGTCTCAGTTCATGTTTTCCTCATTAATACCAAAATGATCAATGAAGAGGAACGTTTTGAGTTCAGTCCGGAAGGTAGATAAATCATATATAGATCTTAGTCTATCTGGAAGAGTATTCCATAAGAATGGAAAAGCATGGGACAAACATAGAGGATCTCTAAAGGAAAAATGGGGACTGTTGTAGTTGTTGATATGGAAGGACAGACTAGATAGGCCATGTGTTTTTTTCTGTTGCCATATTTCTATGTTTCTAGATATGTATTCAAAAGCCCTTTTACTGGTGTGTTGTTTTGTTTTACGATAATCGGCTGATATTACTGATTGAATTTATCATTCAACCTCTTCGTTGGGGATAAGTAGGCATTATCCTGATTAGATGTGCTAGGATTAAAGGGGCTATGTTTCTGATGTTTAAATGTGGTCATAATTATCTTATATTTAATTCTGCTGTGGACTGGTAACCAGTAAAACACATATAGTATTGGTGTCATGTGTTGAGAGTGGTGTGCATTGTAAGTAATTCGTGCAATCATAAACTGGGCCATTTGGAGGCTGTGTAGGGTTTGCTTAGGTAATCCATGTAGTAGACTATTACAGAAGTCTGTGTGTGGGAATATCATTACTTGGGAGGAGTGGTTTCAATAGCTGAATCATTCTGAGTTTGTTATACGAGGTATGACAAAAAAGAAACAAGACTGGGGCAGCCACAACCATGACTCAATGCCAATTGGCTAACCACTTATGTCAAAGTGTTGTGCAACATCTCGCCACTATTCTGCTATAATATTTTTCATCTCTCTCACTCTGTTTTTCTTTTTCAGGTGTTTTTGTACCACACTGCTCCATCGCTTTGTCACACAACTGGAGGTGGCAGAAATATGGAGCAAAGAACACACCGCGCTCAGTGTGAGGCAGTTCTTCGCCAATAAACAGATCACAGCTCTCGACCACCCTTCTTATTCCCCAGATCTCGCACCGTGTGACTTCTGGCTCTTCCTCGGGCTGAAGACTGTGCTCAAAGGAACACATTTCACCTCTGTAGAACAGATCAAGGCCACTGTGACGAGTTTGCTGAGGGACCTCAAGGAGGAGGACTTTACCAAGTGCTTCCGTACATGGCAGAAGTGAATGCAGAAGTGTATTAACTCTGTGGGGGATTATTTTGAAGGGAACAATGCATAATTTCTCTGTAGATTTTGTAATACAACATTTATGGGACAGTCTCGTTTCTTTTTTGTCACACCTCGTATATGGCTCTTGTGGTGAGTTTAATATGGGATTTGAAGCTGAGGGTTTTGTCTATTATGATTCCCAGGTATTTTACCTCCTCTTTTACTTCGTATAGCTTCATTAACATCAATGGTAGTAGGTGGGGAGAAGTTTTGATTTCTATTTATGAATAGCATTTATTTATTTAGCTGCATTTATATCCCGCTTTTCACCAGGTCAAAGCGGTTTGACAGAAAGGGGGGGGGGGTTACAATAATCAACACAACAGAGAGAAGGGGGGGGGGGCGACATTGATGATCTGAACAGAAAGTAACAGTACTAGACAATTGACGCGAGTCTCTCAGTTGGGAGCAGAGGGGTTAGGTCAGATTGAGTCTGGATGCTGCAGTCAGTGAGAGATGTCCATCTCGGATTCAAGATATTCATGAAACAGGAGAGTTTTTAATCGTTTCCTGAATGTGGGGAATAGTACTTCTGTTTTTTTATAGTTTATGTAAAGACAATGAGATTTCAACCAATGAGCTATTTCATTGAAGCATGCTAAAATGGGTTCAAGGATGGGCTTAGTTGTGTTAAATGGAAGATATAGCATTATCTCATCCGCATAGATGGCATCTTCAACTTGGAATTTTTTTATTATTTGGCATAGCGATTGAGGATATATATTAAACAATAGAGCAGATAGGGCAGATCCTTGAGGGAGAACTTGTTTCTGACTGTAGGGGTTACAATAGTTTTGGTTAATTCTAACTTGTTGTGTACGGTCTGTTAGGTATGATGTAAACCATTTTATCATAGTGCCATATAGGAAACTTACCCGTCAGAAATGACATTTAAAGGTGATATATCAGAAGAATTGAAACAAATCTCAATAAATCAGGAAGATGTAATACAGCTAATTGATAAAATAAAGACTAGCAAATCACCTGAACTGGATGGCATGCATCACAGTGTACTGAAAGAACTGAAATATGAAATTGCAGCCCTACATTTAGTAATCTGTGAATCATCATTAAAATCATCTGTAGTACCTGAAGATTGGAGAATGGCTAATGTAACGCCAATTTTTAAAAAGGGTTCCAGGAGTGATTCGGAAACTATGGATGATGAACCTGATAGCAGTACTAGACAAAATGTTAGAAACCATTATAAAGCACAAAATTACTAAACATATAGATAGTCATGAATTTTAAGAAAGCCTTTAACAAGGTCCCTCATAAGAGACTCTTGAGAAAATTAAAAAGTCATGGGATAGGAGGCAGTGTACTATTGTAGATTAGGAACTGGATAAAAGATAGAAAACAAAGTAGGGCTAAATGGACAGTTTTTTCAAGGGAGAAAGGTGAATAGCAGAGTACTCCAGGGATCTGTGCTGGGCCTACTGCTTTTAACATATTCATAAATGACCTGGAAATGGGATTAACAAGTGAGGTGAACAGATTTACAGATGACACAAAATAGTGGCAATATTTAGTTTTGAAAAGCAGGCCTAAATTAAACCACATAGGTTATCTGTATAATGGTCAATGGTGATCTTATATTATACCTATATGCAGGACCACTGGCTATCTGTGTAGCTACACCAAATCTACATATTTTTTAAAATGTCAGGGCCGGTTGTGAATATTGACCCAAATGTGTTTACCAGCTATTGATCATTGTAGTGCCATTTATTTGGGTCCTCAGTCATCATCAATTAAGGTGTTAGAGTAGTTACTCACCTGTAACAAGTGTTCTCCAGGAGCAGCAAGAATCAGTCCTCACTTATCGGTGACATTGATGCCGATGGAGCCCCCGTGCGGAGCATTTCCCCAGCTTTCTAAGAAAGCCTTTGGGAATACTGCACGCATGCACGGTCCCCTTCCCGCGCCTAAAGGTGCCATCTTGCTCAGTCCAATGACATAGCTAAAAGACAGCACATAAAAAAGTAAAAATGAACTATGTACAACTGCAACTCCCAGGGGAGGAGGGAGGGTTGTGAGGACTGATTCCTGCTGCTCCTGGAGAACACCTGTTACAGGTGAGTAACTACTCTTTCTCCAGGACCAAGCAGGAAGTCAGTCCTCACTTATGGAACTCCCCAGCTTCAGGCTACAGGGGACCCAGAGTTGAAAAATGAGCTCCCTCTAGCCTCAGCATCAGAGAAAGGATTTCACTGAAACATACCCCCACCGGTGGCCCAACCAGAGGGCTGGAGGGTAGGAGTTGCCTAAACCTCGAAGAGATTCTGGAGCACTGCCTGACCGAAAGCACTGTCCCTACGTGACTCCCTCTCCAGGCAGTCTGGCTTCAGGACCAAGTTGCAGCCCTGCAGATGTCTGCCAACGGTACAGAGCGGAGATGAGCTACTGAGGCAGCCATTGCCCTGACACAGTGGCCGTGACCCGACCTTGCAAAGGAAGGTCAGCTGCCCTGTAAGCCCAGGTGATACAGTCAGCCACCCAGATGGACAAGGTACGCTTGGAGACAGGTACCCCCAAGTTATTAGGGTCAAAAGATATGAAGAGCTGAGTAGCCCTCCTATGACCCTGCGTACGTTCAAGGTAGAAGGATAAGGCCCTCCTACAGTCCAGGGTATGCAGAACTGTCTCAGCCCGGCTGGCATGGGGCCTAGGGAAGAACGTTGGAAGAACCACCTCCTGGTTGAGATGGAAAGAGGAGACAACCTTTGGGAGGAACTTAGGATGAGTTCTAAGGACTACCCTGTTCCTATAGAAACGAGTGTATGGCCTGTCACAGACAAGGGCTTGAAGTTCACTCACTCGCCTGGCCAAGGTCAGGGCCACTAGGAATAGAGTCTTCCAAGAAAAGAAGCGGAGAGGACATGTAGCCATCAGCTCAAAAGGTGGGCGAGTCAATTGCTGCAAGACCACATTCAACTCCCATTCAGGGGCTGGTGGACGGAGAGGAGGCTTGAGCAATAGTAAGCCTCTGAGAAATCTGGACACCAAGGGGTGAACCGACAAAGAGTGTCCCTCCACCAGTGAGTGGTGAGCTGCCA
Organism: Ichthyophis bannanicus; assembly: GCA_033557465.1. NCBI lineage: Eukaryota > Metazoa > Chordata > Amphibia > Gymnophiona > Ichthyophiidae > Ichthyophis > Ichthyophis bannanicus. The sequence continues at coordinate 859,219,954 of CM066035.1, forward strand.
GAGCAGAGAGGTGGACCCGAACAGAATTGGACTTAAGGCCCTGATTGGACAAGTGCAGTAGGTACTGGAGCACTTCTGGCACAGTGCAGGTGAAAGGATCTTCTTGGCGCTGTTGACACCACAAGGAGAACCTCCTCCACTTCAGGGCATATGTTTTTCTGGTGGATTGCTTTCTAGAGGCCAAGACCACCTCTTCCACTTCCTGAGGCAGGCCCCAGGGAGCTAAGACTACCCTTGCAGCCTCCAGGCCATCAAATTGAGAGATTTGAGATTGGGGTGCAGAAGGGAACCCTGATCCTGAGAGAAGATTGGGTTGGAACCCTAGAGGCAGTGGTATTTCCACTGCTAGTTGAAGCAGAAGTGGGAACCAGGGCTGCCTCGGCCACCTGGGAGCTACCAGGACAGAGGCCTTGTCCCTTAGAATCTTGAACAAGGTTCGGGCCACCAGAGGCGTGGGAGGAAACACATACAGTAGGCCCTGGGACCAAGAAATCAGGAAGGCATCCGCTACTAACCTCAGGGGATGCGGTTGCCTGGAACAGAACCTGGGTAGCTGCTGGTTCAGGGGACTGGCAAAGAGATCTATGGATGGAAGTCCCCATTTCAGGAAAATCTTTTGAACCACTAACGGGTGCAGCTGCCACTCGTGGGGCTGCAAAATTCTGCTTAACCTGTCTGCCAGGGAGTTCTCCTGGCCAGGAAGATAAACAGCTCTCAGAAACATTTTGTGCCTGAGCGCAAAGGAATAAAGGGCCTGTGCTTCCAGACACAGGGGCTTGGACCCAGTGCCTCCCTGTTTGTTCACATAGAACATGGCCACTTGATTGTCTATCTGAACTAGAACAGACTGGTGAGTCAAATTGTGAGAAAAAGCCTTGAGGGCTAACCGAACAGCCCGAAGTTCTAGTAGGTTGATCTGTTGCATGGCTTCCCATGGAGACCATAGGCCCTGAGTGCAGCTCTCCTGACAGTGTGCACCCCAGCCCTGCAAGGAGGCATCTGTCGTCAACACCACTGTGGGGACAGGCACCTGAAAAGGCACCCCCTGGAGCAAGTTGGGGGGGTATAGCCACCACTGAAGAGAATTCAGGAATGGTTTTGACACCCTGACATTGTCTGCTAGGCTCCCTGTGGCTTGCTTCCACTGAGATCTGAGGCACCACTGTGCAGGCCTCATGTGGAGGCGGGCATTGGGGGTCACATGTACAGTCGATGCCATGTGTCCTAGGAGCTGCAGACAGAGCCTGGCAGAAACCTTTGGCATGCTGAGAAAACGGGATGCCAACTCCATGAGCCTTTGAGCTCTGTCCTCTAGCAAGTAAGCCCTTGCTTGCAGAGAGTCCAGTCGTGCTCCTATGAACTCTAGGTTCTGGGAGGGGAGCAAAGTGACTTTGTGAAGTTTATGACAAAGCCTAGGTCTTGAAGGAGAGATACAGTTCGGAAGGTGGCCTGCCTGGCCTCCTGGTAAGTCTGACCCCTGATGAGCCAATCGTCCAGATAGGGGAAGACAAAAACACCTTGAGTCCTCAAGTAGGCCGCCACCACAGCAAGGCACTTTGTAAAGACTCTTGGGGCGGAAGTTAGGCCAAAAGGCAGTACTCTGTACTGGTAATGGTTTCCTCCCACCATGAACCTGAGGTACTTTCTGTGGTCTGGATGAATGAGGATGTGGGTGTACGCATCCTTTAAATCTAAGGAGCATAGCCAATCTCCCTGCTGGAGGTAGGGCAGAAGTGTTCCAAGAATAAGCATCTTGAACTTTTCTTTCTCCAAGAACTTGTTGAGGTTCCTGAGGTCTAGAATAGGCCTTAGGCCCCCAGTTCTCTTTGGCACTAGAAAGTACCTGGACTAGAAACCGTGCACCTGTAGGCGAGGAGGTACAGGCTCCACCGCCTTGTCCAGAAGCAGACCTTGAAGTTTTTGAAGTAGGAGGTCTGTGTGCAGGAGAGGCCTTAGAGGCTCTCCTGGGAAGTAGGCAAGGGGTAACTGCTGGAAATGGAGCATATAGCCCTTGTGGACTATGCTTAATACCCAAGCATCCCCTGTAATGGGTGGCCACCTGTGGGCAAACAGGGTTAGACGACCTCCTGTGCAGGAACGGGGCAGCAGAGATGGAAAGGCTATGCTGTGGGAGTCAAACCCCCCCTCCCTGCTGAGTAGGAGCAGGAGCCAGAGGGTTGGGGGTCTTCTGCCTACAGGGCCCATGTCCCTGCCCCTTGGCCTGCTGCCCCTGCTGGGGAGCTGGGGAGGCCTGGTACTGAGGGAAAGGTTTGTAGGCAGCTGCCTTTCTCATGTAAAAGGGCTTTTTACCCGAGCCCTTCTTTTTGAGAAGGGGTAGAAGTCTTTCTGGACAGCCTTGTCCTAGTCAGGTGCTCGGTTTCGAGCTCAGCCGTCTTCTCGGCCATGGGCTTGCCAAAAAGCTTTTCACCTCGGCAAGGGACATCGACCAACTTGTCCTGCACCCAGGGCTCAAGGTCCGATGATTGCAGCCATGCCTGGCGTCGGGCTCCGATGCCGGCTGCCGCCACACGAGCCGCAGCCTCGAAACCATCGTAGGCCGCTCGGGACATGAACTTTGAGCAGTCCCAGATTCCTGAGGACAAAGTCTGGAACCTCTGCAAAGGTTCCTCGGAGAGGCCAGCAGAGAACCCAGCAAACTCTTTCGCCAGGTCTCGTAAGTACATGCCCATGTACAGCTGGTAGGATTGGACACGTCAAGCAAGCATCGAGTCCTGGAAGCACTTTCTGCCGAAAGCATCCAGGTTCCGGGCCTCCCTGCTGGGAGGCACCGCAGAGTGCATCTTCTGGCTCTTCAGACGATGCATGGCCGATTCCACCACCATGGAATGGTGCGGCAGCTGCGCCTTCTGGAATCCAGGGCTCTTATGGAGTCGATAGATGGAATCGACCCACTTGCTCAAGACCGGCGCTGAGGCCGGTGCCTCCCACATCCGGAAGAGGAGCCATTCCAGCATCGGAGGAACCAGCACAGTAAAGGCCTCCTTCGAAGGAGAGTCATACTGGAGGGCCTCAAGCTTCTCGGCTCGAGGCTCCTCCTTGGAGTCCGCGGGAATCGCCAATGCCTTGGCCATGTCCCTAACGAACTCCAAGAACCGGGTGTCCTCCGGGGGGACCTACTCCGGGGCTCGGACTGCAGTGAGTCCGAAGGGACGCACCAAGTCCGGAAGGTGTCGGGGGACTCCTCGTTCTCCGTCTCCCACGCTGACTCATCCAAAGAGGAGTCGAGGGGCTCCGACTGCGCGGGTCTAGGTGGCACTCGCCCCGACGCCGAAGGCACTGGCGTCGACACCCTCGGTTCCGAGCGGGAGGTCGAGGGTGACTGTGACCGAGGACGACTTCGAGCCTTCATGGTCTCGAGTATCGGCTCGGTCTCCGGGGTCGACTTCGACGTCGATGTCCCAGTGGTCGGGGCAGATGCACCAGCGAGGCTGGCCATCAGTACCCGCTGCTGATCCATGAAGGCAGACAGTCTGCACTCCAAGGCTGTCAGCCTGAGTCCAAGCTCAGGAGACTCAGCAGCCACCGACTTGGGCCCCAGCGGCGCCGGGCCCGACGTCGGCTCCCTCGGAGGAGAGTCCACGAGGACTACAGGACTTATGTGTCTGACAGTCTCCAGCTCCAGACGATGTATCTTGGATGGCTTCTCCTGTTCCAAGGGCCCGGGACGGCGGTCGGGGGTCTTAGACCTGGCCCTCGAGGAACCAGGGACCTCTTCCGACGCCACCCTCACGAGCCGTTTCTTCCTCTTGAGTTCCCGATCGGGGGACCCCCTGTCCGAGGAATACCGGCGATGCTTGGGATCAGACTCCCGAGACGTCGAGGCCTTAGACGAGGTCCGGGCCCGGCCGGAGGCAGAATCTGAGAAAATCCTCTCTTTCTGGTGCTGACGGCTTCGAAGTGCCTTGGTGGACATTTTGCCACACGGGCCACAGCTTTTTGGATCATGATCTGGGCCGAGGCACCGAAGGCAGCAGTCGTGTGTGTCGGTGAGAGACATTAGTTTCTTGCACCGATCACACTTCTTGAAACCACTGGAAACCATCGGGGAAAAAAGGGCCCCCGCGAGGTCAAAGGACCGGCTATCCAGGGAAAAACAGAAAAAGGCCCGAATGCCAGCCACGAAGGGCAAAAACCGAAAAAAAGAAAACGGGCTCGATACCGGTGTACCAAACCTGGCGGGAAGGGGAACCGGCGTCGAACCGGAGAAAATAGACGAAGTAATCGCTGAAAAAAACGTCAACTTTTCTGGGTGACACGGACAGACGTCCGATGGGCTCCACAGAAAAAGAAAGACTGAGCAAGATGGCACCTTTAGGCGGGAAGGGGACCGCGCATGCGTGCAGTATTCCCAAAGGCTTTCTTAGAAAGCTGGGGAAATGCTCCGCACGGGGGCTCCATCGGCATCAATGTCACCCATAAGTGAGGACTGACTTTCTGCTTGGTCCTGGAGAAGCAGGTAATTCAAACTGTGGCATACCTATTTTGCTAAATCATAAAGAACTTCTTTGGTTATCTGCACACATTAAATTTAAATTGCTGCAGACTCCAAAAGAGGGAATATATATAGAATGCTTCAAAGTGTTGTATTTGAAAAAGTCACCTACCAGCCCTCAACAAGCATGCCCACAAGATGTAAAGAGTTAAAAACGGAAAAGGAGTGTGAACAACCATCAGCATGGAGCCCTCAGAAAAACACAGGCAAAAAAATAACTGCATTCACTTTTTCCCTGAGGGTTCCATGCTGATGGTTCTTTACACTCATTTTCAGTTTTTAAAACCCAGCCTGATATGATGCCGGTGTATTTGCATGTAGACTCTAGATAGGCCATGTGGTCTTTCTCTGCCATCATGTTTCTATCACAAGATCTCTAAAGGAAAAAAGAGGACTATTGCAATTGATATGGAAGGACAGACTAGACAGGCCATGTGGTCTTTTTCCACCATCATGCTTCTTAATCATTGGTTCAGTCATATGTTCCTTTGCATACCTTGTGTTAATCTCGAAAAGCACTTTTGCAGGTCCACTGAAATATATGCATAAAATAACTATGAAGATAGGAGCCTTTTCAGTGACTTATCCACTACTTTGGAATTCTTTACCTATTATGTTTCAGTTAAAATCAGACCTGTTAAAATTTTGTTAGGCGGTAAAGATTTTTTATTGGATTTGTGTTGACTGCTGGTATTTTTTTATGTCTGTCTTTTTGCTATGGTCTAATGTTTTTATGTAGTCTGCCTAGGATTTTGTAAGATAGACAGCTTATCAGCAGTTTTAAATACAAAAGAAATTGCTTTTCTAATTTTTAGAAACATGACGGCAGAAAAAGATCACATGGGCTATCTAGTCTGCCATTCCATATCAAATACAATAGTCCCCCCTTTTTACCTTTAGAGGTCCTCTGTGTTTGTCCCATGCTTTTTTGAATTCAGATACTGTCCTCATGTCCACCACCTCCACTGGGAGACTATTCCACGCATTTACCACTCTTTCCATAAAGAAATATTTCCGCATATTACTCCTGAGTCTATCCCCTTTCACTCTCATCCTATGTTCCCTCATAGCAGAGCTTGCCTTCAATTGAAAGAGTCCCTCATTGCATTTATCTTATCACCCCCTATCCCGCCTTTCCTCGAAAGTATACATATTAAGATTGTTGGAAGAAAGGCCTGAAAATCGACTTCCGGTCACACCTTGGCAAGAAAACCCAGGGGCTGCTGGGTCGCCAGGAATCAGCATTGACTCAATTGTCCATTGCTTCATTCTGGCCAGATGAATGGTAACATTCCCTCACCATTATACTTGTTCAAATCATACATGGAGGGGTCAGTATTCAGCCGGCATGGCAACCATACCAAGTTGAGAGCTGGCCCTGGTGTTTAACTTAGTAGGTATATTCAGCACGGCCAGCCACATAGGTAGCAGCACTGAACAAACATACAGTGTAGTCACCGTGCTGGCATTTTCTATTTGGTTTAGGCCTGATATTCGGCAGGCCTAAAATAAAGTGATAACATATTTGGTTACCAATATCTCGATAATTTTTTGGCCTACCTTCACTCCTCTTATAATCTTGCCCAGAAATATGTTGGCAAACTATCTGGCTGTTTAGCAATTTAAATAGCATAATATTGTCTGTCTGTTTTTTAAGAATACATAGATAAGGGCCACCCAGAAGCCAACATATAACTTCTTTTGAATATCAGCCCAAGAATTTCTAAGTATAAGGATTCAAAGGCCTATATTGTTTTCTGCGGGCTTCTTATCCTCCTTGACTCTAGGTCATAACATACCCCACTCCACGAATTTGAGCTGGCCCATCTTTTCAATATAATTTGTACCCTGGTATTCCAGTGTCCCATTGGTTATCCTCTCACCACCAGGTCTGATGCCTAGTATGTCTATATCTTCATTTAAAGCCATACGTTCTAACTCAACAATTTTATTTTTTAGACTTTTGGCATTTGCATACAGATATCTCAAAGTATGTTTTTTGTTTGTACTTACAACCTGCCTAGCAGCTGACAGAGATAAATTGGAATCGTTCAGCTCCATCTGTTCTTTACCTAAAGGCACATGGGCTACTTTTGCTTTTAATGCAATCTCGCTGTTGGGATAGTCTAGCTTCTCCAGCATGCCAGCATCCTTAGAAGATACCTCATGCTGAAACATGTACTCCTGGGCAACCGTTGGCTTTCTCCCGTGATCAGCTTTAAAAGCCAAACTGTCCCTTTTTTAAAGATTATTGCCAGCAGCCTGTTCCGAGGTGGAAGCTATTCTTTCAGAAAAGTTCTCCCTTCCCCAAAATGTTGCCTGGTTGCTAACAAATCTAAAGTCCTCTTCCCTGCACCATTGTCTCATCCATGCACTGAGACTTTGGAGCTCTGCCTGTAGAGCAGGGAGAATTTCTAATACTACTGCTGAAGGTTCTGGATTTAAACTTTTAGATAGAAAGTCTACATTGGGCTTCCAGAACCTCTCTCCTATACTTTCTTCTATTATTGCTACCTACATGTACCACAAGAGCTGACTCATCCCCAGCATTATCTAAAATTCTATTTCAGTGACGTGTTCACCATCTTCGTACCAGGCAGGCAAGTTCCAAGCAGTCTACACATGCACCAGTCACTCAGCTAGCTACATTCCTAAATAATGAATCACCAAATCAATGAACATCTTAATCCTTTCCTCCAGGGCACATGCCTCTGGAGACACAACCTTTGTGAGAGAGCATATCACATCATCTGGAGGGCAAGTCCTAGTTACAGAATCAAGATGATGCTCTCCTTCCAAGTGACCCTGCTCCTCCCTGGCAGCATAGGGGATGCTAGACGGGAGCTGGGACCACTCTACTATACCTCTGAAGGTCTCTTTTATATACCATTCTATCTGCCTCAGCTCTGCCAAATCTGCCATGTTAGCCTTTAGAGATCATACTTGTTCTCTGAGTGCCAGGAGCTCTTTACACTGAATATACACACACAACCTCTTACCAATTCATAATCATACATGCAATGCAAAAAACCTGATAGAGCACCTCTCATTGCTGGATTGCAGTCTGCATCCTCATATCACTAAGGTATTACATATTAAAAGCTGCTGAGAGTAGGGATGCTTAATCTATTGTAAAGTCCTTTAGATTTACTAGGTGTATTAGATTTACTTGGTTGTATTTATGTTAGTTTGACATGAACCCTGGCCAAGGACTATTACTACTACTACTACTACTGAGCATTTGTATAGTGCTACAAGTTGTACGCAGCGCTGCAAGACACATGTAAGAGACAGTCCCTGCTCATCAGAGCTTACAATCTAGTCAAGACAGACAACACAGTACCTGTAGATAAAGGATATATATATATAGGGGGAACAGTAAGGAAACCCAAAGGAGATCAGGTGAGTCAAGACCCGAAAGCGGCAGCGAAGAGGTGAGTTTTCAGCCTGGATTTGAAAAGGGTCAAGAAGGCGCCCGATGTACAGACTCAGGTAGTTTGTTCCAGGCATAAAGAGCAGCAAGGTGAAAGGAGTGAAGTCTGGAGTTAGCAATAGAAGAGAAGGGCACAGATAGAAGCAATTTGCCAGAAAAGCGGAATTCCCGAGAGGGGGTGTAGGGAGAGAAAGAGGAAAGGTAGTGAGGAGCCGCAGTGTGAATGCACTTATAGGTCAGCAGGAGAAGTTTAAACTGGATGCGGAAAACGGATAGGGAGCCAATGAAGTGACTTGAGAAGAGGGGTAATATGAGCATGACGAGGCTAGAGGAAGATTAGTCGCACAGCAGAGTGTTGAACAGATTGAAGGGGAGAGAGATGATTCATAGAGAGACCAGCAAGGAGTAGGTTACAATAGTCAAGACAGAAGGTGATTAAAGAGTGGATAAGTGTCTTAGTAGTGTGATCAGAAAGGAATAGGTGGACTTTGTTGATATTACAGAGAAAGAAACGGCAGATCTTAACTACTAGATGGCTGTGTGTGGAGAAGAGGAGTCAAAGACGACCCCAAGGTTGCGAGCCTAGGAAACAGGGATGAGTAGAGAGTTATCCACAGAGATTGAGAAAGGAGAGAGGAAGTTTTAGGGGGAAAATAAGCAGCTCAGGTTTGGCCATGTTCAATTTCAAGTGGCGCTGAGACATTCAAGCAGCAATGTCAGAAAGGCAGGCAGAGATCCAGGACTGGATTGCCGGAGAGATTTCAGGTGTAGAGAGGTAGATCTGGGAGTCATCAGCATAAAGATGGCACTGAAAGCCATGTGAAAAGATGAATGAACCAAGAGATTGGGTATAGAGAGTGAAAAGGAGTGGACCCAAGACTGAGAGCGGGAAGGCAGCAGAGGAGGATCCACCTGAACAAACACTGAAAGATTGATGGGAGAGATAAGAAGAGAACCAGGATAGTATAGAGCCCTTAAAACCAAGCAAGGACAAGGTATCAAGGAGAAGATTGTGATCAACAGTGTCAAAAGCAGCAGAGAGGTCAAGAAGAATGAGATCTGAGTAAAGGCCCTTGGATTTTGCCAGGAACGAGGACTAGTTGAGCTTGATGGCAAGAGCAAGAAATGGTGAATGAAGGCTCCTGGTGTTGTAGACTTGGTTGATTCCAGTTTTCATGTGTTGCATGGGAAGCATCTACTCAGAACATATAATTTTGGGAGCCCTGCTGTCATTATAATAGTGACGGAGAGTTATTTAATTTGGCGAGGTTCTGAAGGTGCCTAAGAATACATCAGAGAATTTCTCTGCAGGTGATTCAGCACTCGTTGCTCATACGCTTACAGATAGCCAAGAGACAACCATTCTGCTTTGTGACAACAGCAGCAAAGCAATTTGGATTTAAGGTAAACACTAGTAAAACTAAACTTCTCCATCAATCCTCTAATAAGTTAAATGAAGGTAGTGATGATTGTTTACATTTACATTCGTGATATGTTGATTGGGTTTTTATGTAATGCATTGTTTTTAATTTGTTGCATGATATATTGTACCACACCCTGAGTGCTTTTGTGGGAAGACACGTCACAGATAGAAGCTATTGTAACCTAATGGTTGAATATGGTTAAAAAATGTACCTGGAGGTCCTCCGTGATAAGGGGGCTCCAAGGAGGTGGCAGGAGCCGATTTGGTTTTGCCCCCAATATTTAGAAGCTCTGGGGGAAGCAGAAAGGTGCCATGTCTTTTTGTAAAAGAAAAATTGGTATCAAGGATCTGGAGGCTGTTCTGGAGCTAGAGCATGTTTTCTTTTTTTTTTTAAATAAAAGAAATTGGAGGAGTAGCAGAGGCCTGCAGGAGCTGGCCTACAGTGGGCCATGCACTGGGGCACTCATTGGGCTGGTCTGCATGCCTGTCTGGAGGTGGGGAAAGAGACAGGTGTCTGTCCCAGGTGCAGGCAGAGTTGTTTGGGGCATTGGGGAAAGCCACGATTTCCCACGGCTATACCCGATACAGGCCTGCAGTCACACGGTTATCCCCCCTGTTAAGGGGAGGCTGCAAGACTGAAGGGGAGTTGCGGGAGAGCTGGGAGTGGTGTTTGGCTGAATGGGCCCTAGGATGAGTCAGGCCAGGCCAGATGGTTGTGAGAAGGCCAGAGTTTGGGTGATTAAAAGGACTTGGACTACTGAAAGGCCTCTGGAGCAGGCTGGAGGCCCGAAATGGAGGCCGAGCCAGCCTTAAAGGGGGCTGTGTGCCCTAAAACAGCTGTGAAATTAAAGTTTAAATATTAAAAGATGTATGGGTCCATAAAGATTGGGTTAGGACTGGGAAGCCCTGAGGATTGGTTTATTTTAATTTTAAATGTTTATTTCTGCCACGATTCACTGTGTGGGTTAAAGGGAGATGGCTTAGGGTAAAAACAGGCCTATTTCAAAAAGTTACGTTTTTGAAGTCTTAAAGTGTAGAAAGGGTCTGGGTCACTGTTCCCTCTAAGCTGTGCGCGCGCACACACCTCGCCGAGCGAGCGCACATACTTTATAACACAGCGCACAAAAGTTACAGTTCTGATTCTGATAGAAAATAACACAGACGTCTTAAAATTTAAAAGTTGTTGTGTATTTACGGTTTTCACAAGTTCTACAATATTTTCTAGTGCAATCAATGTGGTGTGCATACTGTATTCTGACGTGTTGTCAAATTTTAAAGTATATAACTCCGAGTGTCGTTATGTGGCGCACAAAAATTTAACCTTCCTTCAAAAGCTGCACAGCTGATATTTTATGCGCACACAGCCTACAGAAAATTAGAGGGAACATTGGTCTGGGTGTGTGTGTAAGGACTGTTGATTCCTTAAAATTTTGGGACGTTTTAAGCTCTGATAAAGTTGCAATTTGCAGCAATTCTAAAGTGAAACTAAGAGTGACTTTAAAGTGTTCAAAGGTATTCAGAAAGTATGCTGATGATATAAGCATATAAATTTAAGATAAAAATGGAAATAAAATGCTTTTTAAAGTGTAAAAATGTATGTTTTAAACTTGTAAAAGTACCCACTTGTGGAGGGGAGGAGGAGTGATGCAATCAGAAACAAAGTTGCAACCAGGCACAGCTGAGAGGAATGACGCAGATAGAAGAAAAGCTCTCCTGAGACGGATACCTTTAGAGAGACAGCATAGAAAATCTTTGTTCGACACCTTCATAAGAGGTACATAAGAATTTCTTTGAAACTGGAGATATTAAGGTTTTATTGAGAATGGTCCAGGACTATTGGCCGACATCAGCAGATGTAAGGCTGCTGTTTGTAAGGTGAAGTGGGATGCAAATCACCCTCGGCAGCAACCTCAAAAAGCAACCAGTCAAATTGCAACAGAGCATTCTCATTATACGCGCCCACCCTCTGAACATGCTACCTGACTCACTCCGATCCAACTCTGACTTCTCATGCCTCCGTAGATCTCTAAAGACACACTTATTCCAGTTATAGTACAACAATGTTCCATAATGTATGAGCCTAACTTACTAGACTGAATTCTCAGCACAATCACTCTCACCCCACATGCCTAATAATTCACTTGTCTGTATATAGTTTACCTTGTTAAGATCTCCACGTTTTAAATCCTGTTCTATGTAAATCTTAGTTCAATGTTATGTTCCATATATGTTTATTTATTTAAACATTTTTATATACCACCCCTTCCATCGATCAGGGGTGGTTTATATTGAACAAAATTTCAAAACTCGGTTACAGAGAACATGTCAAACTATAATACAATAAAACAATAAACTATTTACATGTCAGCTAGGTACCTTTACGTAGGTTTTCTGAATGCTGAGTCTGAACTATTTACAAATCTGTTGACAGGGAAACAGGTTATAGGGGGGTGTTTTTGCCAGGAGGAGGAGGTTGGCGGTGGTGGGAGGAGGGGGCTATGTGGATAGTGGAAGTAGAAGAATTGTAATATTCTGAAAAAAGGAGGGTTTTTAATTCTTTGCGAAAAGACTTTAGGTCTTTTATTGATCTAAGAGAGTCAGGGAGAGAGTTCCAGAGGCTCTTTATCTTTATTATTTCTTGATATACTGCCCGGGGCATCAGAGCGGTGCACAATGACAATAAAATAACAGCATAGCTAGGAAAGGAAAGGAATGCTATTCAATAGACAGGACAGAAGGAGGCAGGAGAGAGCTGGAGAGGAGGGGACGGGAGAACGTACTGAGTAGGGGAGGGACAGGAGGTAGAGACCCAGGGGGAGAAATAGATATTAGGGGTGAGAAGGGGGCAAGTCGTAAGCTGACTGAAATAGGTGGGTTTTGAGGAGAGCCTTGAACCGGGGAAAGGAGGGTTCGGCACGTAGGGTGGTAGGTAGTGAGTTCCATAGTGCAGGGGCAAGGAAGAAGAAGGCGGAGTGACATGTTTGCTCCAGGTGCGCTTGGGAGACTGATGGGAGAGCTAGGCGGTGCATGTGGAGGGAGCAGAGGAGGCGATGAGGAGTGTGAAAGTGAAGGAGATCAGCTAAATATTGTGGGTCGCCGGAATGAATTGCTCGGTGGGCCAGGATAAGTATTTTGTAGTTAAGGTAATAGTTAATAGGGAGCCAGTGAAGATGTATGAGGGTGGGCGTGATGTGATCCTGGCGGGAAGAGTAAGTGAGTATTCTGGCTGCAGTGTTTTGAACCAACTGAAGACGATGGAGTTGATAGTGTGGAATGCCGGAGAGTGCACTGTTACAATAGTCTAGTCTAGAGATCACCAGTGATAGCAGAAGTGTAATGAGAGAGTGAGTGTCCAGAGAGGAATGAAGAGCATGAATCCGGCACAGAAAGAAAAAAAGAACACTGGACTAGGGAAGAGAGATGAGAATGGAACGAAAGAGAGGAATCTAGGACAACACCCAGATAACGAAAGGATGAGACCAAGGGGACCGGGGAACCCAGGAGAAGTGGGGCCAGAGTCGGTTGAGGCACAGAGAGGGTGAACCAGAGGGCAGCACACTTGAAAGGATTGAAATGCAAGTGATTGGTAGTGAGCCAGTTGGTGACCATAGACAGGCAAGCTTTCAGGGAGGTCAGATCAAGGTGAAGAGGGTCAGTGTGACAGAGAAGGCAGATGTCATCAGCATAAAAGTATGCGTAAATGCCAGCTTGTTGGATTAGTAAAGCAAGGGGGGACAGGAAAATATTGAAGAAGAGGGGAGCCAAAACCGAGCCTTGCGGAACACCGCAGGTCAGGGGTAGTGAGGGAGAGGAGGACTGGTTGCATAAGACGGAGAAGGAGCGAGAGGAGAGGAAAGATTGAAATCAGTGGAATATGGTGCCCCAAATCCCACAATCAGAGAGACGAGAAACCAGCAGGGAGTGGTCCACCAGATCAAAAGTTGAAGAAAGATTGAGAGAAACAGCTAGGGTGACATTACCGTGATCGTGTGCTGTGTGAACCTCATTGAGCAGTGAAAGAATGATAGTCTCTGTACTGTGGCCAGGGCAGAATCCGGATTGACGAGGGTGCAGGTAGTGGATAGAATCAAGATGAGAGGACAGCTGAATGAAGACCAGTTTTTCGAGGATCTTAGAAAGGAACAGAAGATTAGAAATAGGACGCCAGTTGGCTAGGGTGTCAGGTGCTAGGGAGAGCTTTTTGAGGACAGGGCGAATGAAAGCGTGTTTCCACTGACAGGGGAAAACACCGGAGGTAAGGCTTGAGTTGAAGATGGTAAGAACGAAAGGGAGGAGACAGAGGGAGGGCTCTAGAATCCAATCAGAGGGAATGGTGTCAGAGCTGAATACCTGAAAGCCCTACTGCTGGTAGTTTTTCTGTTTTTTCGTATTGATGAGGGTATGGATAGGAGGTCTTTTGTATTGTCTCTTCTGATTCTGGTATCAGTTTGTGCATGGATAAGGGTGGAAAGGTAGGAGGGTGAGATGCTATGGTATAATTTGAATATCGTAACTATCACCTTGTAGTTTACCCTAGAAGCAATGGGGAGCCAATGGAGGTTATAAATATTGGGGTGATGTGATCAGTAAGGTTTGCTTTGGAGATTATCCTAGCAGTCACATTTTGCACAAGCTGAAGTGTTTGGAGAGTCTTTTTAGGAAGGTCTTGTAAGACACTGTTACAGTAGTCCATGTGGGGGGTAATTAAAGCTTGGACTACTGATCTGAAGTCATGTGTTTCCAAAATTGGCTTAAGGTCTTTAATTTAAAGAATATTGTCCTAACACTTTGTTTAACCTGTGCAGACATGCTGAGGGCTCTGTCTATAATGATACCAAGGTACTTAACTTCCTGCTTGATTGGTAGTTCGATATTGCGGAATTTGAAAGTGGTGGGGGGTATAAAGTTCTGATTTCTTGTTACAAATAGGATTTTGTTTTGTTTTTTAATTTATTTGCATGTTTGTGTCGAGCCATGATTCTGTTTCAATTATACAGTCGATAATGTTGTTGTAATGAGGATTCTTTATGTCAGCTGGAGCATATAACATTATGTCATCTGCATAGATGTGGTATGTGATATTGTGCTTCTTGAAGATTGTATCTATAGGTTGGAGATATAGGTTAAACAGTAGGGCAGAGTCTTAAGGAATACCTTGTTCTTGGGGGAATGTAGAGGATGATTCATGGTTGCTTTACAAATTGGAAGCGGTTGGATATGTATGATTTGAACAAGCCTAGCACTGTTCCAGCTATACCTAAGTGTGAGAGCCTTGATAGGAGAATGCTATGGTCAATGCTATCAAATGCGGAGGAAATGTCCAGAAATATCATGATGAAAGCTTGATTTGGGTTATCCAGGCCACAGATGAGTGTGTCATATAAGACTAGGAGGAGGGTTTCAATGCCATGGTGGGGGCGTAAACCGTATTGGTGGGTATCAAGGGGCAAGTTGAAATCAATGAAATCTTGTAACTGCCTTAGAGCTAATGTTTCAATTATTTTCGCTAGAAATGGGATGCTAGCTATTGGACAGTAAGAGGTGGGGTCATGCTTGTTGAGGGATGAGTTTTTAAGTAAGGGGCGAATGATGGATAATTTAAGTGTGTCTGGCATAATTCCTTGGGTGAGGGATTGGTTGACGATGTTGAGCATTACTGGAGCTAACTCAGACTTAACAGACTTTCTCCAGCACACAGGGCATGGATCAGGGTGTGAAGCTGTTGTGTTAATTTTGGCTATTGTTTCAAGGAGTTGTTTTTCTTTTATGAGATGAAAAGAGGTCCATCTATTAGGATTGGAATGGGAATCACTGCAGCTGGGTAAAGATGGGTTGTTTTTGTTTTTTTAATTTCAAGGGAAGGTGGTCTTCTATAGCCTGTGGTTTGATGGGCATGTTATCGGATGGGTTTGTGTGGGATTTGGTTAGGGACTTTACTATTTCAAATAGTTATCTAGGGCGGTTGATGGCTTTGTTCAGAATGGCTGAGTAATGGTCCTTCTTTGCCCTGGGAACTGCCTCTTTATATGCATTTAGTGTTTACATCTATTATATGTAAACAGCTCTGACTACAAAATAGAGTGGTATATAAAATTGGTTAAAATAAATAAATTAATGAATGTGGAGAGAAAGAGTCAGTTGGAGCTTGAATGTTGAAATGAATGGATGCATGTTAGTTTGTGTGTTGACAGGGCCCTGTTTTTGAGTGAATTGGTGGAAGTTATGAATGTGTGTGTCTTTGTGAGTAGTTGAGGATGAGAGGGTTTATGAGTAAATGATTTTGAGTGATTTATCTGAATTTTCTGTCAAGAATAAGCTAAGAGTAGGGTTTGAGGGCAAGGGAGTGATAGAAAGAGAAGTGTGATAGGAGAGTGTCAGAGTATGAGAAAAAGGAAGAGAATTTGTAAAGTGTAAGTTTTTTTCAATTTTTTTTTCTAGTTTAGAGAGTTTGATGCAGAGAAGCTAGAGGATCAAAGATAGCCTTTTGTGGGGCTTGGTGTGCCTATTAGATGGTATAAAGAACCTTTTCTAAGAAACTAGGAGAGTTTAAGTTTAATTTTGTTCTGAAATGTCAAAATGGTGGAGGATAATAGAGAGTTCAGGTAAGCAGATTTCCATAGGTTGGCAGAGGGTGGGGATTGAGAGTTGAAGTGCATAAGTATTAAGGTTTCATAGAAGTGTGACTGAAAGCACCTATAACTGGACAAAGTGGGAAGTGTTTGAGAGAAAATTGTGATGAATGAGTGCATGGGATTGGTAGTAAGAGTAAAGTGTGTAAGGTAGAAAAGAGAGAGAAAGGGAAAATGTTTTTTTAAGTTGTAAGACTTCAGGAGTAATAATTATTTTTATTATTACTATAAACATTTTTTTCAGAATAGTGAGGTTACAATTTTTTTCTTGTGAGGTATAATAGATAGGCTAGAATTCGTGTTAGGGTAACTGAAGCCAGATGTCCTCAAGTTCCTGGAGAAGCTGGAAGACGTCCAGACGTTCTTGAAGAAGACGGAGGCATTCCAAAAACCAGCTGAAGCAGCAACTGTATCTGGGCCCCAACGTTTGAAGACTACTGGGATAATTACAGACTTTCCATGCGCATAACACCCTCTATTTGAGCTCAAATATATATATTAGAGTCTGGTAAAGTAAGGCGTGGACTCTGACAGGGAGGAGTAACCATTCCTTGGGAAAAGGTTCATGTGCAGCTAGATAAATAACTGGAAACATTGTTCATAAATGTTTATTTTTATATTTTTGTTGAGTAATTGTAACATCTTTAAATACTCTTTGTGAAATTTTATACTACTTGTTAAATGCCATCAAGTCGGTTTTGACTCATGGGAGGAGTGGCCTAGTAGTTAGGACAAGGTACTTCAGGCCGGAGGGCTGGGGGTTCAAGTCCCACCTGGGGACAGATATCTCAGGCCGGAGGGACTGGGATTTCTAGTCCTATAGGCACTCCTTGTGGTCTTGGGCAAGCCACTTAACCCTCCATTGCCCATGTTCCCTGTAAGTATTAGCGTATGTGTGTCATATCCCCTCGTGTTAAATGTATCTCCCAATTGACCGCTTTGACCCGGTGAAAAGCGGGATATAAATACAGCTAAATAAATAAATGGTGACCCTCTGGATAGTTATCCTAAATTGTGTTCGATCTTCAGTCAGGCAGCTCATGTTTGACAGACTGGCACCCGTAGCTGCTGTTATTGTATCGATCCATCTCATTGCTGGTCTTCATTTTTTGCATTGACCTTCAACCTTGCCAAGCATGTTGTCTTTCTCTAATAATCTCTCTCTTCGCATGATGTGTCCAAAGTATGAAAGTTGAAGTCTCGTCATCTAAGCTTCTAAAGAGAGCTTAGGTTTGATCTCTAGTATTGACTGGTTTGTTCTTCGGACATTCCATGGTATACCCAGCATTCGTTGCCAGCACCATAATTCAAAGACATCAATTTTCTTCCTGTCTATCTTTTTCACTGTCCAACTTCCACATCCATGTTAAAGAAAATGCCATGGCTTGAACAAATCAAATCTTTGTACGGAGAAAGACATCTCTGCTCTTGAGAATCTTATCTAGATCCTTCATAGCCATTCTGCCAAGAGCAATGTATCGTCGGATTTCTTGACTGCTTGTTGCTTCTTTATTAATAGTTGATCCAAGTAGTTAAAGTGGTCAACTACTTCAATTTTTTCTCAATCAACGATGAACTTACTCATTTTGCCAGTTGTCAGGATCTTTGTCTTCTTACCTTTTTTATAACACCTACCTGGGTGGAATAAAAATTACTTTTATATCAGCTGAGTGTCCCAAAGCTCAAATCCTTTTAGCTATGAGGGTCATTCTGTCCCGCTGGGATGTCCATCTCCACTATACGCCCCCCTGCCAGCCCCAGCAAAAGCCTCCCCATATGACCAATGTGTTTGTACAGGGAGACTTAGACAGGGGCAGAGCGAGGGCAGGGCATGGGTGGTCCATGACCCTGGACATACAGGGCTGATTCTGAGGTTACCCCTGTACATCTGGGGCCATGAACTTAGACGGGGGACTTATTCCACCACAGAGGTGGAATAAGTCCCCCTGGACGTTGGGGGATCCTGCTGCTGGGCCCGGTAACAAAGGTAGGGGGTGCAATAAGTTCCCCGCAGCCAGACCATGGCTATGGGAGGCTGGATCGAGGGTCTGGCTGCGGGGAATGAAGAAAATCAGCAGCAGTCGGCATTCGCGGCTCCTGAATTTACAGAACGGGATTAGAATCGGGTCAATCTGATGCACAGAGGCCTGGACGGCCACATTGGAATGCGTCTCCACACTAGTTTTTCTGACTGTTGCTCTCTAACCCCTGACTGGAAAAAGTTTATTCCAACCAGAACTTAGATTTCTTATGCCCCAGCCGTGCTCTGGTGAGGCAGATAATTCTATCACCACCCCGGCCTACCATGTGACAACTTAGAAGGGGAATCCCATGGTTCTCTCGCCCCCACAGACATCAGTGGCAGAACTATGATACTGAAGATTTTGTTGAAGGAGAGTCCTTCCAGTGTGTCTTGTAGATATTGGGAAGCACAGTGTCTAGGGATAACAGCCTTGATGTAGAGGATGCATATCAATCCAGTAGGCATACAAAGCATTTAGATCAGCACAACAGGAATACAGTAAATAAGATGGTCTACCATGCCTCAGTACTGACTTTACTCCTGTATTCCAGGGAAGTAATATCCTATCTAAGCAACATATTAAAAAGCTTCAAGTCGGTGAGACACTAGTCAAAAGCTGCTTTCTAAGGATGACTGAAAAAGTAAGAAAGCAAGTATTAGCCTAGAGAACTGGGAAGAAGCTACCAGAGAGAGATGTAAATAGAGACCTGTAGTGAATGATTCTAGTGTGTCAACATCACCACCTTCAATGGCACAATATCAAGCAGTCCTCCATTTTTGTCCACCCAAATTGTCTTGGAGGACCCTCACAGCCAGTCAGGTTTTCAGGATATCCGCAACGAGCATGTGTGGGAGAAATTTCTATGCCATGGCGGCAGTGTGTGGAAATCTCTCTTATGAATAGTCATTGCGGATATCCTGAAAACATGACTGGGCCTCAGGACAGATTTGGGAACCACTGGCTCAAACACTTTTCACTGACCTAAGAGGTTTTAAATTTTCCTCCTCCATAGTCATCAAATGCGACGGAGAGCAAAAGGCTCACTATTTTAGAAATGCAGTATGATATTTTTTTGAGGTTTAAGAAGTGACATATATCTTTTGAATTATGAAAACTTGGTCAGTTTTACATAAAAGTAATGAGCAAGGAGATGTTAGAAGAATATTATCTAACCTCTACCCCTCTGTATGCCTTGTAGTGTTATAAAAATGAAAATAATAGTTCAGTTTTAAGAAGTGAATCAAATCTACACAGTGTTAGAGGCAGGGCTGATGCTAGCCATGCAGTTGCCCAGGTCAGAAACTGCTGAGGGGACACCAAAATCTGCCTCCGGATTTGCCACCCCCTAACGATGGCCCTGATTAGAGGAAGCTTTGTATAGAAAAAACAGAGAAGAGATTAGACATTGCTCTTAATATCTTGTGTCAGGATGGCTGGGAGAATCTCAGAGCAGTTAACTCGGTCAAGTGACACCAAGAAACTTTCTTACCTAGCAGAAGAATTTTGCCAAACAAAAAGATAAATCTATGGGACATTCTTCTAAATGACACACCAGTTGGCACACATGTTCCGGACTAACTTGGCATGCTTATCTCTTCTGTTCTGACTAATGGGGTTCAATGACCTACAGGTAGACTGTAACTCATCTGAATACTGAACTGCTATTGTGCTCAGGACTTTCTGCTTAAACCCATTACTATTAAATCACCAAGCTACACAACTGGTTTCTCACAAATCATTTATTTTGTCACAGAAGGGTTTCTGGTTCCTTCCTTCAGATCGAATGTCAGGCATCTTTCGGCAGTCACAAAATTTACTCCTGCACCTTTTCTGTTCTTGGGTATAGAGGTGTGCTAGCAAAATTGGCAGGGATATTTTCATAGCTCAAAATTTCCAAAATGGTATAAACGACTGTGCAATTATTTACTATTCACTTTAAAAATAAATAAATTCACATTTCACTTAGCTATATAGCTTCAAGAGAGATGCCTGGCTATGTTCAGTCCTGATAAGCAAAATAGACTCAAGGAGAACAATTTTTAAAGCCATTTACCTGTGTATACTGAACTGTCTAAAAGTGCATACCTCTACCGGACTAAACACATACCTGGAGTTTTACAGTATGCCCACTTTTAGGTCAGGGGAATAAACTAGTTGCATGCATGGGATTTTCAAAATGTAAATAAGCTATTTAACCCTCTTTTGGGCAGCCACACAAATAGGAGGTGTAAAGATAAATGGATACTTTAGCAGCTGTTAATGTTTAAAGGGAAACCATGTGTCATTTCATTTTGAAAATTCAGTGCGGTGCAAATTAATTGTTCCCATAAGTCTATCTATATCAACCTACAGTTGTGGTCAACATTACTGGCATCCCTTCACTTCAACACCTTAATGACTAATATCTCCTAAAAAAAACAACCACCAGTGAAATGACTTTGGACTATATATGCACATATATTTGACACATAAAAGAAACAAATAAAACAAGACCAATTAAAAAAGGAAATAGTAGTGTACCTGATCATTTGCCCTTGTCAACTAAAATATATGGGGATGACTACTAGATCTATTAAAAAACATTTGCAGGAACATCGCTCACGTATTAATTCACGTGTAGCAGCAGCCCCCTTGATAATACACTGTTTACAAAAGCAACATTCTTTTGCAGATCTGCAGTGGTTAGTACTGGATGAGGCACCGAATTCTTTACAGGGAGGAGATCAAGCCAGTAGATTGCACCTCAAAGAACAACGCTGGATATTTCAATTGCAATCTACATCACCTCATAGTCTAAATTCAGAAGTCGAGTGGTGGTCATTGCATTGATTTTTGTTTTCTAATCTCACTTTTAATAGTCTTCATCAGATGCCTGTTTACTTATATTCAACTCATGTGCTGTTAATTCAGTTGTGAACGATAAAAACCGGAACAGGAAATGCGATCAGAATACATTTCTTGAGAAAGAGTCACAAAGAGACAAGGCTTGAAACACAGCACAGTGTTGCGGTACCCGATTGAGGATTTGGATTTGGCAGTACGACTCAGCTTGACTCAACGTGGCCCTCAGTTAAATACAAACAAAAAAGAAGGGGGAAGAAGTTTGAGCTTGAGCTCATCATTTTTGCTGCCAGACTGTGTTGTACTTATCACGTTGTTTAAACCGCTGCTGGCGTGTTTGCCTGTGGGACACTGATAGGAATCGACATATAGTAGTTTTTAACTACCTGTGGAGTAGAGTAGTATTGATGAAGTTTTCAGTGGGAGCATTCTGGTGAGTGTTATCCCGCGTTGAAAAGCTGGATTCCAGGTTTTTGTTTTTTTTTAAATTATTGATTAAAAAGGAGGACCCACTACAGGAGAGTAAAATCTCTCATGCTGGGTGATCTGACAAAAAATATAGTTGGTAGTATTTTCTAAGATAGGCACAAGAAGTTAGGATTTCAATTAATTTCACCTTAATTTGAGGATAATATAGCGGTGATTTTCTGGATATTATTTTTCAGCAGTTAGGACATGATTATTGGTACCCTTATAAACAATTCAAATCAGTTTGAAGAAGAGAACCACATTTCCTTTGCAGTAAAATTAGATGCACAACTGATCAATTATTAGTACTCACATGATTTAAATCAATCAATGAATGATGGCTCTAATGTTTAAAATGGCCATATTCACTCCCTGTTCCAGTTTCATAATGGTGAAGACAAGAGAGCTGCCTGAGACAGTCAGAAAAGCCATTATCACCAAATATCAAACTTCAAAAGGTATACAAGACCATCTCCAAAGACCTTGGGATTCCTGTGTCTACAGTTCATAATGTTATTAAGAGGTTTTCTGCTAATGGAACTGTCAAGAACCTCCCAGGATGCAGAGGGAAGAGGAAAATTAATTCAGGAAGTCTTCGAAGGTTAATGTGAACTGTTGGAAAAACACTATGAATAACATCCAAAGAGCTTAAGGCTGACCTGGAGTGGTGGTTTCAACCTGCCCCATATGTCGCACACTAAACAAAGAAGGACTTCATGGGCCAAGGAGGACTGCTCAAAGACAGACACGAAAAGGCATGCCTGATCTTTGCCCAAACCCACCTTAAGAAACCACAGTCCTTCTGGGGAAATGTTCTGTGGATAGATGAAACCAAACTTGAGCTCTTTGGCAATGCAGACCAGCGATACATTTACAGGTGAAGAAATGAAGTTTATAAGAAAAAAAACCACCCTTCCTACAGTTAAATATGGTGGCGGTTCAATAATGTTGTGGAGCTGTTTTTCTGCCTCAGGAACTGGAGGCCTGAAATGTATTAAAAAGGAATCATGTAGTCAGAGGACTACAAAGTATTCTGGAGCGAAATGTGCTACCTAGTGCCAGAAAGCTAGGTTTGGGTGAAAGGTCAGGGGTCCTCCAACAGGACAATGACCCAAAACATACATCCAAAAGTACAAAAGAATGGTTAAAAAGGAACAAATGGACTGTTTTAAACTGGCCAGCAATAAGTCCTAATCTCCATCCAATCAAGAACCTTTGGAAAGTGCTGAAATCTGCCATTGGTAAAAGGAATCCTGGAAACATTCATGAGCTGGAACAAATCACAGTTGAAGAGTGGGAGAAACTACCAGCAGACAGATGTATGAAACTTATAGATGACTGTAAGAAACGTTGGAGGCTGTCATCACTGCCAAGGGTTCTGCAACCAAATATTAATAAAGGGTGCCATTAATCCTGTTCAGGTCATATTTAGTTTTTTCTCAGCAATTACTACATCTAAGTTACATAGTCATCTCTCTGTTTTTGTTAGTATGTTCAAAGGTATATATTAAAATATTATGATAACATACAATTGGAATATTTGCAACTATTTCTCAAGATATTGTACACAAAATACCTAAAATGCAAGGGTACCAATAAGGTTGACCACACCTGTAACCACTGTTCCCTCTAAGCTGTGCGCGTGTGCGCGTGCACACACCTCGCCGAGCGAGCGCACATACTTTACAACAGAGCGCACAAAAATTACGGCTCTGATTCTGATAGAAAACAACACAGACGTCTTAAAATTTAAAAGTTGTTGTGTATTTATGGGGTTTTCACAAGTTCTACAATATTTTCTAGTGCAATCAATGTGGAGTACATACTGTATTCTGATGTGTAATCAAATTTTAAAGTATATAACTCCGAGTGTCATTATGTGGCGCACAAAAATTTTACCTTCCTTCAAAAGCTGCACAGCTGATATTTTATGCGCCCATAGCCTACAGAAAATTAGAGGGAACATTGCCTGTAACTGTGTATCTATTTATTTCTACATGCATACGCACACACACATAAAATTGTTTTCAACAGTATGGACTAAGTCCTTTTTGGCAGGGACCCTTGAAAAGAGCTTTTTCTGTTGCTAGTGTTCACACTTTTGAAGTGCAAAAGGCATTGACACCATCTTTTCAACAAGATCTTTAAAGGAAATCTGGATGGCTCAGGTGATTTACAGCAATACATAGTCTTTTACATCTAGGTTGTCAGCTCAAATGTGTCTGAGGTTGATAGTGATTGAAAGTCGGTATCATCTGAAAACTATTTCATTGCCTATGCGTAATGTGTTGACAGTCTCAACTGAGTGGCCTCATCATAATTTGGCAACCATTAGTAGCATAGTTGGCAGGCTCAACAGATGGGATAAACATTGCTCTGGCCTAGAAACCTAATTCCCACTAGCATTACAGGCGATCCCTCTAGAGCAGGGTCAAGTGTACTTTAGAGGAACAGTGTCTGAGAGTCTTGCACTGCTGCTGTCAGTGCTGTGCCTGTTCTGTGGATAAATAGAAGAAGTTTTTGTGTCTAAGCCTGTCAACCTGGCGTTTTTCATACGAATTGAACTCACTACAATAATATAAGGCCATGAAAGACAAACCTCACTGCAAGCGAGTACACATTGCTTCTGCCTACAAGAGCACCAACAGTGCCAATGTAAAATATACGACACATTTGTGTAGAAAAAATTGAGCCCAGGAGAATTAGACAACACATTAAGACACCAGTCTTCCTGTGTCATTAAAAATACATATATTACTTATTTTTAGTTCCTGAGGCTAGCAAACTGTAAAGAGAAAACGTGGCTTCAATATTTCATAGCATCACACAGTGCTTTAACAAATACAGGTAGTCGTCGACTTACGATCTATGCGACTTACGACTGATCGACTTTACGACCGGTTTTCTGGCCAGAACAGAATCACTGCTCACCGAGCGCAGAAAGCAGCGTCTGCAGCCGCAATGCCGTCCGTCACTCCCGTGGATTGCCACCGCGTCAAACCCTGCTGCCCCGGCTCACTAAATGAAAGGTGCTCGCAGCACTAAGGCAATCTGGCTCAGCCCGTACACCCGCAGAGTGCCGGCACAGCCAGCGGAATCCTGATCAGCGTGTGCGCTACCAGTCCCGGCTCCTCGATCGCCTCTCTGATCCTTTTCTTTTTTAAAGGCACAGCTACCTTAAGAGTTAAGGGCTGTCTTACGACCAAATCGACTTACGACCGGTCTGTCGTAACCAAACGTGGTCGTAAGTCAACGACTACCTGTATTCATTATTGTTTTTTTTCCCCCACTATAATCATCTGCTTATTGCAAAGCTAAACAAAGTCTGAGAGAGCTGGGGTTACCCAATGGCTCCAGGTCACCAAGGATAAGCTGAGACAGTCCTAAAACAAGCCGAATAAAGTCACCATCATTACCAAGTTTAGATCTACATCAAAGTACATATGTTTAAAGACATAGGTCTACATCAAGATACGGTATCTATGGGAGGAGGGGCCAAGATGGTGCCCTAAAGAGAGGATGTCCAAAGTGGTTCTGGGACTTTACTTGAAGTCTGCATCATTTGTCTCGGGACTGTGTTAGCCAAATGAGGAAAGAGGAAAGGGAGACTCCATATGAGTTTCCTCCTGCTTTGGAAGCACCTATAATTGGAAGAGTGTGATCTTCGAATTACTGCAACACCAATCGACCTAGCTGTTGGCAGGGCCTCTTGCTGTGGAGAAAGCAGAAAATCCCAATGCACTGGACAGTGAGACATCCTTGCATCCTGGTGAGCACCATGTGTATCCATGCTGGCTTCAGATTTAGAAGATGGAGAAGTTCCCTGGGAGGAGTTGCAGCATTTGCTATCAGGGACACATTGGGTGTATAGAGGCAGTCAGTCTCCTTGGAGGACGGAGTGGTAGCAGCTACTTCAGGAAGCTGGAGAGAGGAGAATCTTGAAGAGGCGGCTGTTGCAGCCGTGATCCCAGATATATTGTCTGTCCTTACAGAAACTCGCTAATGTCATGTTGAACAGTGTATGGATGGCTAACATTACCTCAGATATTCATTCTAAAGTGCTGGCTGAAGAGACTGACCATCAGTTATTGGTTAGAAGAGTCAGGGTCCTGGAAGAGGATGGCACCAGGCTGTCTTCTATCCAGATGTTTCTGGTGCAGGTTAAAAATATGGAAAATGCAGCTAGGTTTTTGAACTTCTGAGTTTTAAATTTCTTTACTTACATTTACTACTATATTTCAAAAATACCTGTGAGAAGATCTGAAAATCCATGAGGGCACCCTTATTTTCTCCCATAAAGGGAAGGAGGTAGGGTAAGCAAAGCTGGAGCTGTCTGTGTAGATCTAGCAACTGGCAGCCTAGACCTCTCAGTATTCTTGAAGTTTGGTAGTAGAGATATCCCTTTTCCCAGGACCAGGATCAGATTTTTTCCAGTTCTGTAGACATTTTGTATGGGTGTCAAACTTTCAATATTTCCAAATCCGAGTAGGGCCAATCAGGAGCAGAGATGAGAAATTCTAGAGATGGGCCAGGAGGCCTTGGCCTTAGGGGCATGCATGTAAATGTTCCCTTGGCTTGATGATGTGAAGTATGTATTTTTTGAGTCACTTAGGTTAAAATGTTTTCTAAAGTCTAAAACGATATTGAAGCAAGGGAGTGTTTCTACTGCTCAGAGTGGAAAATCAATAGAAGTGGTGCTACATTGCACCTGTGTTTAGGGCTGAGTTGTTTTTTCTTTTTAATATTTTTCCTTTGTTGTACCTTACCAGGTTTTCCTTTCGGTCCTGCACCCTCAAATACAGTAACGTGTGGTCTAACATAGCATGCTATTATTTACATAATAGTGCTTGAGGTTTCATTGCATTGCCTGTATGTACTTTTCTGATAAAGTATTGCACCTCATGGGGGTAATTTTATAAAACTTTCTCCACCCATAAAGCCTGCTTTACACACAGAAAAATGCTGCTATGAAATTACTTACCTGCATCTGCTCATAAGAAGTACTCACAGAGAAAGCATGCATCCAAACTGTAGGTAGGCATAGTTTGAGTGGAATGGTTAAAGGTGGAGACCTGAGATGTAGAACTCAAGTCATTTACATAATAAAACAGTGTTAACCTGAATTCATTTTATGGCGTAGGTCTTGATAAAAACTGGATACTTGGTTATCAGCTCACTATAAAAACTCACCAAAGACAATGCTGTTCTCCTACAGCAAGTCATGATGAATTAGCGACCATTCTAGAAATAGCCAGCTCATACGTACACCCATCTTCCCACCTAACAGTGATGGGTGACCTGAACTTATCCTCGGCACCACAGAAACAAACCAAATCATTCATGGAAGCCATGGAACATCTCCAGTTCACTAACTGGTTCACTCTCCAACACATACTAAAGGAAACACCTTAGATCTCATTTTCATCCAAACCCAACCCCTAGATATCCACACAATCTCCAATCCACAGCTCACGGAAGTCCTGCGGTCAGATCACTACACCTCACCTGCCATCCACCACAGCACTCAGCCCTTAGATCAAACACCATCCACAGCATGAGCCACCATCGCTTCAAACCCTTTGACAAATCCACCTTCATTGACAAAGTTATCCCCTCTCTGGACACAGAACCCAATGACCTGGACCTCATAATGAACAAATGGCTAAACACAAAAAAACCTTTGCATTAGCACTTCTCACTAGACCTGTTAAGCCACACTACTGCATCCACACCTTCTGGTACACACCAAGCCTCAAAGAGTTAAAGCGGAAACTGCAGAAACTTGAGCGCAGATGGAAAAGCACCCTTGATGATCAGACCAAGGGAATCTACGTACCAACCCTTCAATCATATCGAACCAAGACCAACAAGGCAAAAAGGAAATACCACACTAAACTAATAATGAAATCAATAAATAAATCCAGAGAATTGCACAATATAGTTTAAAAAACTAGCAAAAGAAAACAGCCAAGCTCAGCACACAAACACCCTTGAGCCACAGGAATTTGCTGCATATCTGCTATCAAAATACCTCACATCATCACTCAACTTACCTTTTTCTACAGGCAGCAGCAGCAAACAGACCAAACCATTGCCAGCACCTTGCTACAATCTTTCAACCCAACCACCACAGAACACTTGAAACACATAATCCACAGTCTCAAGACAACATCATCTCCATTGGACCCATGCCCAGTAAGCTGGTTTAAAATTACAAGAGCAGATCTTACCCTAATCCTTCACAAAATAATTAAGATTTCATTTACCCAAGGATATATCCCTACATGCCTGAAAACAGCATCCATCCACCCAATCCTCAAGAACCCTAAACTAGAGCTGAATGATCCAAGTTCATACAGGCCCATCTCAAGCCTATCTTTTATTGCTAAAATTCTTGAGAAAGTAGTCCTCCACCAATTGTAGAATCACATTGATGCAAAAACTCCCTTGGACATGCAGCAACATTGGTTCTGTAACCACCACTGAGTAGAAACCTTGCTAGTCTCACTAAAAGACAGACTTTTCAAGGGCATAGAAAACCCTAAACAAGGCTTTATTCTCATTTTTCTGGACATTGCAGCAGCATTCGACACCATATGCCTCCATCCTCCTGCAGTGTTTATACAATATAGGGGGATCCGTGACACAGCTCTAGAATGAATGCACTCATACCTCCTCAAATCACAACCAATATGTACAAATTGGCCAAAAGACATCTGAACAAATCGCACAAATACAAGGAGACACCCCAAGGCTCTGCGCTGTCAACTTTACAGTTTAACATCTACATAAAACCAGTCTGTGACATCATAAATGCATTTAATGTATATTACCACCTATATACAGATGATATTATGATATACGCACCCTTCACCAACATCATTGCAAACTACTGAACAATAATAAACTGCTTCAACACTATAACCTACTGGCTATCAGAACACTGACTTAAAATCAATTCCAAAAAGACAGAGGTCTTATTCCTTTCCAAAAACCAATTCTTTCATCCACTAAAGTCATTAAAGGTAGATAATGTCATTTTGGAGGTAAAATCAGAAGTGAGATACTTTGGCGTCACCATTGATCAACATCTTACACTTAACTACAGATAAACAAAGTAACTCAAAGTATCTACAACAATATAAGGACCCTCCGACACTTACGGCCCCTACTTGAAACACATGACTTTAGAACGGTCTTCTAAGCCATGATACTGCCACACTTTGATTTCTGCAATGCCATCCTACAAGGAATCCAGAAGAACTCCTTGCATCCACCATAACTTGCCCAACTTGCAGCTGCTCGAATACTTACAGTATGTGCGCACCTCAATTCAATCACATCACACCTATTCTAAAAGAATTATATTGGCTACTTCTTCTCAGTAGAATGAAATGCAAAACACTGATGGCAACCTTCAAAATAATCCATCAGTTCATGAAAACTCCGGAAAATCATCAAAGAAGCAGCAATGCAACAAACCTTCTAGTCCTACTTATTTATTTATTTATTTATTTATGCTTTTCTTCTATACCGCTTTTTCCCAAGATCAAAGGCGGTTTACAAGTAACACAATGAACAGTTTACAATTAACATAATGAACATGGTTTTACATGGAACATCTTGTTTTTTCAAACTACGTACAATTAACTTTTCGTAAACAACAACAACAAGTAACATGGAATATATAATTATGCAAATGTTGTAACTATTTACATTAGTTAAATATTTACATTATTCAATTGTTAATCGTGGTTTTTAATATACTAGGGATTTCTAGGGATTTTAATACACTGAGGATTCTAGGTTGATTTTTCTAAATGCGATGTGGTTTGTGGCTTTTTGATCTGAAGTTATGGAGGATTTTTTTGGAGGTGTGGTGAGGGTGCTGGAGGGGGTTCATTAAGATTTATAAAGTATTCTTTAAACAGATATGTTTTTAGTTCTTTCCGGAATGTCTGCAGGTCTTTTATTTTGCGGAGGCTTAGAGGGAGTTTATTCCATATGGTGGGGGCTGCATATGAGAATGCTCTTGAGCTTGTGGTTTTTTTTGTTTTTCGAATTGATTTTTTTATGTCTAGTGAGTGAGTTGCGTTTTGTCTGCGGGTTCTATGTTCTTTTGGAGTATGTAGTAGAGTGGTTAGATGTGAGGGTGATATGTCATTGATAAGTTTAAATGTAGTTAATAGTATTTTGTATGATATTCTGTTATTTATGGGAAGCCAATGTAGTTCAGCGAGGATGGGAGTTATGTGGTCAGTAAGGCGTGCTTTTGCTGTTACTCGAGCACAGATGTTTTGAGCTCTTTGGAGTAAGTTGGTGCTTGTGAGGGGGAGGCCGATAAGTAGACTGTTACAATAGTCAAAGTGTGGAGTGATGAGTGTGCTGATAACAGATCTGAAGTCATGTGTGTCTAGTATTGGTCGTAGGTGTTGAATGGTCTTAAGTTTATAGAATATGGTTTTTACAGTTTGCTTTATGTGGGGGAGCATACTAAGTGTGTGGTCTATTATGATGCCTAGGTATTTTACTTCCTTTTTGATTGGGATTGTTGTGTTGTTAATTGTTATTGTTTCAGGGAGAGTAGTATCTGGTTTTCTTGTTACGAACATTGCTTCAGTTTTTTTTAGGTTGATGCTGAGGTTATTATTTTCTAACCAGTTATTTGCTTCGTTGATGCAGTCCAATAAGTTCTGATAGATGGGATTATTTGTGCTTATTGGTTGAGTGAGCATGATGTCATCTGCGTATATGTAGTGGTTGACTTTATGTTTTTTAAATATATTTGTGATGGGTTGCAGATACAGGTTGAAAAGAAGGGCCGATAGGGCCGAACCCTGTGGAATACCTTGTCCTTGTACAATTGGTTCAGAGGTGTCTTGTCCTAATTTAACGCGTATTGATCGATTTGTGATGTATGATATAAACCATTGTAGAATTGTTCCTCCTATTCCTAGACTTAGGAGTCTGTTAATGAGGGTGTTGTGGTGGACATTGTCAAAGGCACCAGCTATATCAATGAATATGAGGATGTAGCCTTGGTTGCATGTGTCAGTGCCTTTTATGAGGTCATCCATGAGTGTTATAAGCAAAGTTTCGACCCCGTGGGATGGGCGGAAGCCGAATTGGTGTGAGTCAAGTGGTGCATGTGAGTCAATAAAATCTTGTAGTTGGAGCTGTATGATTTTTTCTATTACTTTGGCGATAAACGGTATGCTGGCTATGGGCCTGTAGGAGTTTGGGTCTGTAGGATTGAGTTTATTATTTTTTATTATTGGGCGTAAGGATGTGAGTTTCAGGGCATCTGGCATGATGCCCTGGGATAGTGATTGGTTCACTATATTTTGTATATGGTTAGCTAATTCTGTTTTGGTGTTTTTTATCCATGATACTGGGCATGGATCTAGGGGGGAGGTGGTGGTGTTGATCATTGATATGATATTGAGGAGGTGTTTTTTTTCAATGTCATGAAAGGTTGTCCATTTAATTGTTGGTTTTAAGTCTGTGGATATAGTTATTATATAGTTATGATGGCCTACTTCATGCATTGAACAAAAGCAATCAGACTGCCTGCGCCTGGGCATTCTCCCTACATGCTGCTCGCCTCTGGAATGGCCTACTCAACCACATCAGAGATACTCATGACCTCGCAACATTCAGAAAGCTGCTAAAAACCTATTTGTTTAAAGAACATTTTGATGGTATTACCTAACCCTGACAAACCTACAACCAGATTAGAACCTAATCTGAACTCAACCTACACATAACCTTCCCTCACCCCAACACCCCTCCTCACCACCTGCCCCTTCAGATTAAGTTAGTCTGCCTACCATTCATATAGGCTTATCAAGTCACTTTGCTCATATTCCAATATATTATCCATTGAAGTTATAGAGTTAGCCTAGTCTCCATGCATCCTTTCTTTTTTGCATCTAAAGTTAATCTAATAGCTGTTTCACCATGTTATACTAGCTTCACCTTGTTATAATATAATATTGCTCCATGTAATGTTGAAGTTATATTCTATGTAAATCGCATTGATCCTCTGAAACGTGGCATATAAAACTAAATAAATAAATAAAATGACCCTCATAACATTCTGAAAATGTCTTTCTGAATTTTTGACCTCACTATTCATGTTCCTCCTCGTCATCAAAATGTAACTTTCCAGCCATGATAAAGGTCTCTCCCACCCATTTTCCCTTACCAGAAAACTAACTACTATAGTAAAACAAAAGCTGCTAAGTAATAAATGATCCACTATAATGATTTGCCAGCTGAAAAAGTACAAATGAGTTCACCTTCTTGCAGACAGACGAAAAGAACAGCTGCAGCATATTTATTATACATGTGCATTTATTAGCGATACTGAAATAGAACTCCTAGACAAAGAGCTATAGGCAATCATGGGCTTAGTCACTTCAGTCTCAAACCACCATCATAAATGGCAGCAAGAGAAATTGGGGTAAATTACAGATGGGCTAGAAACCCAAGTAGCAATGGAAACAGCAATGTGTTGTCAGATTTCTTGACTATTTGTTACTTCATTATCCAAGCAGGTTAAAGTTGTCTTCTATTTCTTCTCCATCAAAGATTAAATTGATTTTGCCAGTAGTCAGTATCTTTGTCTTCTTCACATTAAAGTCCAGGCCCATTTTAAGACTATGTTTCTTGATCTTGACAAGCAGATGTTTTATATAGTCTTCACGTTTAACCAGTAACTTGGTATTGTCAGCATAGCGAAGGTTGTTGACAAATCTTTCACTAATTTTCATAAGTCTGTTGTTTTCTACAGTCCTGCTTTTCTGATGATTTGTTCTGCATATAAATTCAACAAGTATGAGGGAAGCATGCAGCCTTGCCATATACCTTTGCCTATTTTAAACCATTCTGTTTTTACTTTTTCCATTTGAACTGAAACTTCTTGATTAATGTAAAGGTTGTGCATGATAACTATCAAGTGTTCTGGTACATCTATGCCTATTAATGTGGCCCATAGTTTTTCATGATTTATACAATCAAAGCCCTTGCTGTAGGCAATAAAACACATGCAGGTATCCTTTTGATATTATTTAGTCTTTTCAAGGATCCATCTCACATCCATGATGTCTCTCGTTCTTTGCTCATTCCTGAACCCTGCTTGCACGTCAGACAGTTATCATGGCTGAATGACTGGAATGAGGTCTTACAAAATTTCTTGACAGAGCTTTCTATTTTAACAGTTACATCTGATTGCCATAATACTTCAATAGGAATGATATCAATACCTGGTGCTTTGTTCTTTGATAATGCTTTCATCACCAATGGTTTCTGATGGTAAGGTACAGGCTGAAAGTATTAGCGTATGTGTCTCATATCCGCTCGTGTTAAATGTATCCCCCAAATGACCGCTTTGACCCGGTGAAAAGCGGGATATAAATACAGCTAAATAAATAAATAAATAATAAATAAATAACTGATCTACTTGATCTTCATGGTATAATGACTGTATTCTTTCCATCTTTTTTTGATCTTCTCAGCATCATTCAACATGGATCATTGAGCATCTTAGCATTCCAATTCGAAACTGGAATTTTCTCTTTACCTCTTGTAGTTTTAGGAAAGCTGATCTTGTTTTTCCTCTGACGGTTTCTAATTCTATTTCCTTGCATCTATCATTGTAGTACTTCTTTGTCTTGTCTTGCTGCATGTTGGAAATTTCTAATAAAGTTCCATGATTTTGAGACCGTTCCTTACAAAGGATATAAAAAGACTTGAAATGGTTCAGAGGAAGGCGACCAAGATGATTTGGTGCCTGTACCAGAAAGAATATGAGAAAAGACTTCTAAATATTGTGATAAGGAGAGTGCAGCCCAGCCAGGGAAAAGTGAAAAAAGGAAGAATTTTTCCTCTTTGCGGGGGATGGGCACACAGGATCACATAGTCCACAGCAGGAACCTGGAGAGAAACCTAGAGGGCAGACCTAGCTGGAAGTCACGCCCACACTCCAGGTCTGCCACAGACAGGAGTGGGAGGTACAGAAGGGCGGAGCCAGGAAGGGAGTTGCCCTGCTCAGTGTTTGAAAGGGAGCAAACAAACACTAGAGATAGAGTTGGTTGGAGGCCTGGTTCAAGAGCTGATTCAGGTGTTGGTTGGAGGCCTGGTTCAAGAGCTGATTCAGGTGTTGGTTGGAGGCCTGGTTCAAGAGGTGGTTCAGAGTGCGGTTGGAAGCATGGTTGGAGAGTTGATTCAGGAGTTGGTTCAAGTGCTGGTTGGAAGCATGGTGAGAAGCATGATTGGAGATACAGTTCCAGTTGCAGTGGCAGATGTCGGAGTTGCAGTCCAGGCCTAAGTGGGAGTTGCAGCCCAGGTTCCAGTCCTGGTTCCAGAAGGTACAGAGGGAACAGCCCTGTAGCCAAAAGGAGCAGCAGAAAAAGGAACCGCTATAAAGACAGCCAGAGAAGGTACAAAGGAAGCCACCATACTCAGCGCAGTAGCCACCAAGGATATAGGGAAGATTCCAGGGGGAGAACCACCTACCCTACAAAGGAAGCCACCATACTCAGCGCAGTAGCCACCAAGGATATAGGGAAGGTTCCAGGGGGAGAACCACCTACCCTAGCAAGAGAGTGGGAAAGTGTTACCACAGATCTCTGCCCTACGCTGAGGCAGGGGGAGTCCTGACTGGACAAAGCTCTAACCAGGAGAATATTGTACAAGAAGCCCAAGGTAGGAGAAGGGAGGCAGCAAGGCCTTCTAAGTATGTTTATTCTTCTGACTCTGATGAAACTGTTATACCACAGATAACACAGCACAAAAAGAAATGTTGTACCAGGAAGGTTAAGCAAGAGCAACCCATAGGAGACCTGCCTAGAGCAGGGAAGGCAAGAAAGTGGGAGAGGTTGTTTAACCTGTTAAAAAGTCCAAAGCAGAAAGTTCCTGAGCGGTACCTAGCAGAACCCTGCTACAGCTCAGCAGAGAGTATGGACATTGAAGCCAAGGAGGCTGAGGTAAATTCAAATGTCTCAGAGATGGAATGCGATGCCTGCACTAAGGTAAATTAGTGTGAGCCAGAAACACTTGATATTTGAATTCACTGTTGTTTCGTTTTGGACATTTGTTACTGGAGAAGTATCCACTATTTTCTTTTGTCTGGAGAATATATGTGTTTGGGAGAAACTGTATCCACTTACCTGCAAGGAAGCTGAATAAATTCCTGTGCGCTTTATAACCACTCGGCCTCATCATTCCTTACACAACTACAACCCTAGGAAATAGAAGAGGTGATCACACGTCCCTACTAGGCGGCCGCCTGGTAGGGGCGCGAGCGTCACAGGTGGCGTAGGTTTTAGGATCCAGCATTCCAGCGGTCAAGCGGAGCATCTCCAAGCCGTATCTTTGGACGGAAAGACCCCGGAAGGACGCTGACCGACCCAGGAAGACGGAAGAAAAGTCTGGAGTGGAGTCGGATCGGGAGTGCTGTGACTGGTGGTAAAGCTGAGACCTGCATCAGAATCAGGTAACCCGTAGCCTAGAAGGGGTAGGCCTGGATTCTGGTGTAAGGGAGGGCCACCAGGTGCCCACTAGAAGTGGGAAGGGAAAAAAAAAAAAAAGTGCTGCACTTTGTGTGTGTTGTTTTTGTTTGTGTTGCAGAGACCGCAGTCCGAGATGGAGACCGCGGATGTGTTGTCGTGGGTGGCCGACCAGTTCACCAAGCAGAGGGAGATGGCAGCGGTGAGCCAGGAACAAGCAGCTGCCATGCTTCGGGCTCAGCAGCAAACCCTGCTGGAGATGATGGCACGGTGGATCCGGACCCAGGAGGAGGCAACCAAGGCAGCACAGACTGTTCCAAGGACACAGCCTGTTGGTACAGGTTGGGAAGGACTGGGTTTGGCACCTTTTTCATGTGGACGCTTAACTAAGGAGGATAACCTTGATGACCACATAGAAGCCTTTGAAAGGATAGCTGTGTTGGCTCATTGGACAAAAGAACAACTAGCTATACGGTTTGCTACTACCCTTAGCGGTGAGGCATTAGCAGCCTATAGGGAAATGCCTGTAACATTGATTGATGATTATGAGCAGGTGAAGAAGGCCATAAAGGATCGAGTAGGGTTAAGTCCCTCGGTCTATAGAAGGTCTTTAAGGGCGTGTACACTGAAGGAGGGTGAAACACCCCAAGCTTTGTATCATAGAATAAGGAGCTTGGTCTGTAAGTGGCTGGTACCGGAAAAGAATAAGGTAGATTCCATTATTGATTTGATCATTCTGGAACAGTTTACTGAAGCTGTCCCTACAGAAATGCAAAGTTTCCTAGTGATGCAAAACTGTAAAAACACCCAAGAAGCCATTGCATTGGCAGAGTGCTTTCTGGAGGCCCAGAAATTGAGCCTAAAGAAAGAGGGCGTTTTTAGGAGGACAGGATTACAGGCAGGGAATTCAGCCTTTGTCAGGCATCAGGCAGATAAGAAAAATAGGCTCATGGAGGAAAGATTCAACCTCCAGAGAAAATGTTTTTCCTGTGGTGAGCCAGGTCACCTCAAGAAAAACTGCAGAATAAAGAAGGCTTTTGTAGCAGCAAATCCCAAAGAGATAGGTGAGGGATTCCTCCTATCAGTAGAGGTGGAAGGGATACCTGCAGAGGCACTTCTAGACTCAGGGGCTAGTCAGTCCATGATATCCAACAAATTATGGAGAGAGATAGAAGCCCAGAGGCAGCACTCCCAAGAGTCCTCAAGGGGGCACGTTAAAATTAGGTGTGTTCATGGGGCTACCTCCACCTATCCGCTTCAAAAGATTAAGATAAAGGGTTTAGGTAGTGGAGGGGCTGTAGCCGTGGCAATAATACCTAGACTCCCCCATGATATAATACTGGGCCGGGATTGGTCCCAGTTTAGGAAAGGGGTGGAGGAGGAGTTGAAAGCAAGAACAGGCTTAGTTACCACACGTTCAGGCTCTAGGCCCTCAGAAGCGGGAGAAGATTCCCAGGTAGAGCCAATCCCAGGGACCTCTTTTCATGATGCCCTAATAACTCCAGCCAAGGATGTCCCCAGGAAGGGAAAGGCCGAAAAGCGGCGAGAGAGGAGCATCAGGGCTAGGAATAGGAGTCAATTGCTATCAGGCCAGGAGCTGTCATGGGTTCCTGAAGAGATAATAGAAAAGTTTCCCTCATTTCCGGAGGAGCAGAAGGCAGATCCAGTCTTAAGGCGGGCGCGTGAGTTCGCCCGGGAAGGGTCTGAGACCCTACCAAGATTTCTATGGGATAATAATTTATTGTACAGGGAGGGTATAGACCCACGGACGGGGGATCCAAGGAGGCAACTGGTAATACCTTCCTCCTTTAAGAATATTATTTTAAGATTGGCCCACGATCACCCAGTGGGGGGACACAAGGGGGTACAGAGTACCCTGGATCAAATCCTTGCTAGGTTCTATTGGCCAGGCGTGTATGCAGAGACAGCGAGGTTCTGTGCCTCCTGCCCGGCTTGTCAAAGGGTCTCTAATAACCATCCGCCGGAAGTACCTATGGTTCCCCTACCAGTCATAAATAAGCCAGTGCATAGGTTAGGGGTGGATATAGTGGGGCCCTTGCTTAAAACCCCCAGAGGTCACCAATATATTTTGGTCGTAATGGACCATGCCACTCGTTTTCCCTGGGCTATTCCGTTAAGGAACACCTCTGCCCGAGTAATAGCTGTGGAACTAGTACGCTTGTTCTGCGAAATAGGGTTCCCTCGTGAGGTCTTAACAGACCGGGGAACAAATTTTATGTCCCAACATCTGGCCCAGGTATGGGACGCTTTTGGAATTAGGCATATCCGCACAGCAGCTTACCATCCCCAAACCAATGGGTTAGTAGAAAGGTTTAATCAAACCTTAAGGAACTTGTTGAGAGGTTTGGAAGGTAGGTTTAGTGAATGGGATACGATGTTGCCTTTTGTGCTGTATGCTTGCAGAGAGAGGAGACAAACCTCCACAGGCACATCGCCATACGAGCTTATGTATGGGAGGACTCCGCGCGGCGTGTTAGATATATTAAGGGAACAATGGGTTGCACCAGTTGATGATGTACAAGAGGTTCCCAGGTTTTTAACGGATTTAAAGAATCGGTTATGGCGTATAGCCACAGTAGCGGAGGAAAATTTAAAAAAGAGTCAACATAAACAGAAAACCTATCATGACCGGAGTGCAAAGTCTCGGGTTTTAAAGGTCGGGGATAAGGTAATGGTACTGATAGCCGCAGCGAATTCCAAGTTTGAGAATTCATGGAAAGGTCCCTACAGAGTAGCAAAGCAGCTCGGACCGGTATCTTATGCTGTGGATACGGGACGAGAAAAACAGCAAGTATACCACGTTAATCTATTGCGGCAATGGCACGAGCGTGTAGGGGATGGCCAGCTAGCTCAAAAAGCAGGTGATAGTTCTCAGGCCTTATCTTGTATTACGTGCTGTTCGCAGGTTTTGGCGCCAGCCCATAATAGTCTAAGGGGGGGAATATGTGATAAGGAGAGTGCAGCCCAGTCAGGGAAAAGTGAAAAAAGGAAGAATTTTTCCTCTTTGCGGGGGATGGGCACACAGGATCACATAGTCCACAGCAGGAACCTGGAGAGAAACCTAGAGGGCAGACCTAGCTGGAAGTCACGCCCACACTCCAGGTCAGCCACAGACAGGAGTGGGAGGTACAGAAGGGTGGAGCCAGGAAGGGAGTTGCCCTGCTCAGTGTTTGAAAGGGAGCAAACAAACACTAGAGATAGAGTTGGTTGGAGGCCTGGTTCAAGAGCTGATTCAGGTGTTGGTTGGAGGCCTGGTTCAAGCGGTGGTTCAGAGTGCGGTTGGAAGCATGGTTGGAGAGCTGATTCAGGAGTTGGTTCAAGTGCTGGTTGGAAGCATGGTGAGAAGCATGATTGGAGATACAGTTCCAGTTGCAGTGGCAGTTGTTGTCGGAGTTGCAGTCCAGGCCTAAGTGGGAGTTGCAGCTCAGGTTCCAGTCCTGGTTCCAGAAGGTACAGAGGGAACAGCCCTGTAGCCAAAAGGAGCAGCAGAAAAAGGAACCGCTATAAAGACAGCCAGAGAAGGTACAAAGGAAGCCACCATACTCAGCGCAGTAGCCACCAAGGATATAGGGAAGGTTCCAGGGGGAGAACCACCTACCCTAGCAAGAGAGTGGGAAAGTGTTACCACAGGTCTCTGCCCTACGCTGAGGCAGAGGGAGTCCTGACTGGACAAAGCTCTAACCAGGAGAATATTGTACAAGAAGCCCAAGGTAGGAGAAGGGAGGCAGCAAGGCCTTCTAAGTATGTTTATTCTTCTGACTCTGATGAAACTGTTATACCACAGATAACACAGCACAAAAAGAAATGTTGTACCAGGAAGGTTAAGCAAGAGCAACCCATAGGAGACCTGCCTAGAGCAGGGAAGGCAAGAAAGTGGGAGAGGTTGTTTAACCTGTTAAAAAGTCTAAAGCAGAAAGTTCCTGAGCGGTACCTAGCAGAACCCTGCTACAGCTCAGCAGAGAGTATGGACATTGAAGCCAAGGAGGCTGAGGTAAATTCAAATGTCTCAGAGATGGAATGCGATGCCTGCACTAAGGTAAATTAGTGTGAGCCAGAAACACTTGATATTTGAATTCACTGTTGTTTCGTTTTGGACATTTGTTACTGGAGAAGTATCCACTTTTTTCTTTTGTCTGGAGAGTATATGTGTTTGGGAGAAATTGTATCCACTTACCTGCAAGGAAGCTGAATAAATTCCTGTGCGCTTTATAACCACTCGGCCTCATCATTCCTTACACAACTACAACCCTAGGAAATAGAAGAGGTGATCACACGTCCCTACTAGGCGGCCGCCTGGTAGGGGCGCGAGCATCACAATATGTATACCCTAGAAGGGAGGAGAGATAGAGGGGATATGATACAGATGTTTAAGTATTTAAAGGGTACTAATGAACAAACAAACCTTTTTCAAAGACGGGGAAGTTGTAGAACTAGGGACGGAATTCAAAAAGGCATGGGACAGAAAGACAGCAAGAGGATGGAATCAAAACAAACATAAATAACTTCTAAATGGAGAGGGGTAACCTGCCTGGAGCATCATGTACAACTCTACAACTCTGGCAACTTACTGGGCAGAGTAGATGGACCATGCTGGTCTTTATCTGCTGTTACTTACTATGTTATGTTACTTTCATTCTCTTTCCCCTCTTGATTTTGCTTCTTTGCATTTCTTGACAGTTTTCAGTCATCCATTTTTGCTCTTTCACCTTTTGCGAAGACTTTTCATTTTCTTTGAACACAACTTTATTGATGTCATCCCATAACTCTTCTGGTGCTCTATCATTTGTATCCAAAGAGGCAAATCGATTTTACAAGCAGTCCTTAAATTCCTGTGATATATTTTCAGGATCATAGTTTTCTATATTTGTGAGTGGCTTGCTCTTTTTCAGCTTTAGTTTGAGTTTGCATACAAGTAGCTAGTGATCTGTACCACAGTCAGTTTCAGGTTTCATCTTTGTTGATGTTATTGAGCTTTTCCATCATCGACTTCCACAGTTGTAGTCAATTTGATTTTTATACAATCCACTGGGCTAAGTTAATGTGCACATTTGCCACTTGTGTTGCTGGAAAGAGGTGTTTGAGATGAAAAGATTGTTGGTCTTGCAGAATTCTGTCTTTCTCCAGTGTCATTTGTATGGCCAAGCCCATATTTTCCAAGCACTCTGTCGCCTTTTTTGTTTGCAACTTTTGTGCTCCAGTCACCCATGATCCTCGGTCTATCCTTTTTGCATGTTCTGACCATTTCAGCTTGTACTTGTTCATAGAAGGAATCAATTTTGTCCTCTTAAGCATCTGTTGTTGGTGCATATACCCAAATAATGGTTGTGCTGATGGGAATTCCTCATAGACAAATATAAATTAATCATTCACTGATTGCATTGTATTTTATTACAGTTCTTGAAAGTTTACTCTTAATTATAAATGCAACACCTTTTCTTCCTTGTCTTTCATTTCCAACACAGTATAATCATGTGATCATCAGATTCAAAATGCCCAGTGTAGTCCATTTTAGTTTGCCGACACCCAACAAATCGAGTTGTGCATATTCCACTTCATTCTTGACCTCCTCCAGCTTCCCTTGGTCCATGCTTTGCATATTTCATGTCCCAATATGTAAGATACGTTTGCAGCTTCTGACTCTCATTTCATGTGCAGCTATATCAACAG
The DNA here is from genome assembly GCA_033557465.1 of Ichthyophis bannanicus. Classification (NCBI taxonomy): domain Eukaryota; kingdom Metazoa; phylum Chordata; class Amphibia; order Gymnophiona; family Ichthyophiidae; genus Ichthyophis; species Ichthyophis bannanicus. The sequence goes on from CM066035.1 coordinate 859,260,484, forward strand.
TCAGACATCCTGAGAACTTTGTTCCAACTAAATCATAAATGCTAGATTTACTCTGAAGAGTCTTCAGCTCTTTCCCAGTATCCTGTTGAGGGCCTTCCAACGTGGGAGGCTCATCTTCCAGCACTATATCCCAATTTATTTGGTTGCAACTATCCCATGAGTTTTTTTGGCAGGATACGGAAGTAGATTGTCAGACCTTTCTTCCGCACAGGTAATGCCAGTGTTGTTGCCATTGTCACAGAAATGTAATCCTCTGCCACCAACACTATCCCATACTGCTGCTACCCAGATGGATCCCAAGGACTAGGTTGAAAACCACTGCACTAGGACAACGTGAACTAAAAGGTATAGCTGGATCATATGGTAAACAAGCAGGGCAATGCAGGCACATTTTCTGGTGATGTCACTGTTGAAGCCAGAATGCCAAAGCCCTCCGAAGCTTTGAGTAACCTTTCCGACTTCTCTGCCGTGATTACTTCTCACATTTCCCTTCAGTGGTCCTGTCACTCAATCTGTACATAACTAGGTTTGCAGTTAATTTTTGCCCATGGATGAGTACAGCTAACGCACCCTCCCTCCCCCAATATCATGAGTTTTTTTTTTAAACTGCAGGGGGGAACAACTCCTTTGTAAAATGAAAGTGAAACTGACAGAAGTCTTGACTGGGACCTTCTTTTACTGTAGGAAGTCAGGTTCTTAATCTTGCCATGGTGCCGATAGCTTCCACAGCCCTGAGATTGTTAACTGTATACAGCCATAAATTTCTTTCCCTCTATAAGGGCCCTGCTGGCTCCTGTTTTGGCACCAATAGACACTGCTGCCACAGCACTGACAGCAGCAGCAAAGAAAATGCACAGCTCCCAGAAGCATCATCAATGCTCTACACCCAGGCCACTGGCTTCCTCTTCAAAAGATAACCTTCTCACCCAATTGAAGATTATGTTTTATTGAGCTTGATATACCGCCCTTCATCAGGAAATCAGGGCAGTGTACAATGTAAAAAGATACATAATAGTATCAGATAAAAGAGAGAAAACCCCCCACCAAAATATGACAGGAAAGAGCAGAACATTCATACAGGGGAGAGGGGGAGAGAGTAGAGGGGAGGTCAGAGGTCAGTTGGGTGGATGTCAAAGGCCGTGAGGAAAAGCTGAGTCTAGAGCTTGGACTTAAAGTTAGGGAAGGAGGACTCAAGGTGAAGGTCAGAGGGTAAGGAGTTCCAAAGGGCTGGTCTGAGAAAGTAGAAAGCCAAGGAGCAAGAAGTTTCTAAACAGGTGTGGGAAGATGATTAGCATGAATAGTCCATAGTACTCATGGAGGGGGTGAAGGTGCAGAACATCAGAAAGGTAGATGGGGATTCCAGTATGCAGGGCCTTATGAACAATTGTGAGGAGCTTTATTGCAGATGGTATTTGAGGGGGAGCCAGTGGAAGCGAATCAGGAGGGGAGTGATGATGATCAAAGAAAGTGGCATGAGCTAGGAAACGAACAACGGTATTCTCAATGAGTTGTTAGCAGTGGATCTGGTATTGGGGGAGATCTAAGAGAAGAACATTACAATAGTCTAAACTCTGACATGGCAAGGGCCCGGAGAAAGGTGGTGAGAGAAGAAAGGGAGATGAGGGGATGAATGGTGCGGATTTGGTGAAGTGAGACAAAGAAGCAGCAGATAAGAGAGGAGATATGGGAACTGAAGGAGAGAAAGGAGTCTAAAATTACCCCAAGGTAACAGAGAGAATCTACCAAAGGAATAGGGCCAGAAGGAAATGAGGAGGCTATGGAGGGAGGAGAACCAGATTGCTGCCATTTTCAAAGGATTAAGATGAAGAGTTCTGTGCCAGCCAAGATGAGACAGTGGAAAGACAGTGATTGAGAGGTTGAAGATCGGGCGAAACAGGGTCAGTGTGGTACAAGAGAATTATATTGTCCGAGTAAAAATACACTGGGATGCAGTGCTACTCAATGAGGAGAGCAAGTGGAGAAAGGCATTGAAAAGATTAACAAGAAAGTGTCACATACACAAGCAGTGACTTCTGAGAAAAATGTATTTAAACAAAAGCAGAAACCTAGAACAGTCCTGTCTATAACATCTTTGCCTGAGGCAGACACCAGAGAGAGTGGCACCAAAAGGAAAACTTCTCATACTTTTCTCCATACTCCTGAAAGGAAAAGATCTCAAAAGAACTCAGGCAATACCCTCATCACAAAAGACAGCTGTCGTCTGCTTCTATAACTCAGGACAAGTCAGTGCTTTCACACCTGAGCACCAAAATTCTGTAGTGAAGCCCTCCTTATCTGGCTCTCACAGTGCACTCCTACACTTATATCTAAATTTGGCCAGGACAATGCAGCTTTACTTCAGTGTCCTACCAGAATATCAGGATGGGAACCCCTATCACACCCACACCATTGTCAACCCACAAGTCCTCACCCAGTGCATTCCTCTAATCCCATGGATTGGTCTCCAGAAGTGTACCATACACTAAACTTTAATGAGGGCTACCATTCACTCCAGAGTGTTCCCTGATCTCGCAACTATGCACCAGACCCATCAGAAACAGATTCATCTATTTTGGGTCACCACCCTCAACATCCACAGGAAACCACACCTCAGGAATCAAACAGAGTTCAACTCAAAATTTCTACAAAAGATATCCAAGACACTTTCTCTAGGAAATCTCCCTCATTATGTATGTATTTACAAAACAAAGTTTAATATTTAAAAGTGTGATGTCCAAATATGTATTTTTATAGGAATGTTTTGGGAAGAATGATGTCGAGATTATTATAATTGAGTTTAATGATCAAATTTTTGGGGTGGGGGCACTAAGGGTCTAAAAGCTAATTGTGAGAGGGCATGAGGCTAAAGTTTTGCCTAGGACACCTAATATCCTTGCCACCAGCCCTGCTCCTGCAGCTGCTTCAGACATATATGGTATCAGACGCAGTCTTCAAAACACAATAAATCCTCCAAGATCCACTCCCATGTTTCCCCAGGCAAGGATCACAGGATCCTTGATACAATAGAAAAAAAGATGCATAGAAATACAATTCCATCTCTGAAGATAGTGGTGCATCAGCTACAGATTATTATTCATCATCATGCGCTGTTGCTCCAGCTCAAAAACCAGCAAGTTCAATTGCACGTGAATCTGCAAGGATCCATGTATTACTTCATATGGTCCATGTAGAATGCCTATAACACAGCATTCTACATGGACCATATCTAAGTGCATGTAAGTGCATAACAGGTCTCCTGTTTTGTGCAAAATGTTATCTGTAAACCGCACTGATTTTAAAGAGCACGGTATATAAAAGCAATAAATAAATAAATAAAAATAAATAAAAAATCTTGCGTAACAGCTGTAGCTATCGCAGCTCACCACACAGCATGGCTTTGATCTTCCAACCTGACAGAAGGCCTACGTGACAAGCTAGTTGATGTCTCCTGTCTAGGAGACAATCCTTTTGGAAACAAAATCAAGGAAGCAGTTTCCCAAATAAAGGATGAACGCACCAGACAAAGGACATACCACTAACAAGATTTTCAGCAATTGAAGGTACCAATCTTATTTGAGTCTGCCTATACAACATCTGATGACTCAGTCATATAGCCATTGTCAACAGCTGTGAGAACGCAAACAGCAATCAACCTGGAAAGTTGAGCCCCAATTTTTGACAACCCTCTGGTGGGAGGCAGAGTTCTTCATTTCAGGGAGGTTCTCACCACAGATCAATGGGTCCTCCAAATAATTAGTCAAAGCTACATAATAAAATTTGGAAAACTTCCTGAGACAAAGAGATATTCATCTTTCCACCTAGTGCTGCTCTGCAAGAACACCAAGCTATCCTAACACAAGAGTTTGCAACACTTTTGTACAACAGAGCAATTGAGATAGTCCTACAGTCTCATTAAGGTCAAGGTTTCTACTCCAGGTTTTTCCTCATTCACAAAAAAATCAGGTGGATTCCAACTAATTCTTTTCATAAAAGACATCAATCTTTTTATTAAAAAAGTTCAAAATGAACGCTCTAGCCATAATCGTGTCTCTTCTAGACCAGAACGATTGACTTACCTCCCTGAATCCGAAGGATGCATATACCCATCAATTCAAACTATTCACATATCAAAATAGCCACTTCCAATACAAGGTTTTACTTTTAGCTTCTTGTCAGCACAGTGTCATGTCTAGCAGTTATGATGGCTCACCTCCGCATAAAGAGTCACAAAGTTTATCCCTACTTAAACAATTGGCTTGTATCCGATCACGCGAGAGAAGGTATGCAGCACGTCATCCACTAAACCATTTTGTACTTTTAAGTCTAGGCTTTTTGGTCAACTGGAAAAATCCAACCTTATGCCATTGCAGACAATATTTTTCATTGGTGCACAAATCAATATGAGGCAAGCAAAAGCCTACTTCCCCATGGACAGAATTACCACACTTGTACAGCTCTGCTTAACCCTCCACTGGGCACATTCTATAACAGTGCACTTCATCCTCAAAACTCTAGGACACATGTTGACCGCACTTCACGTTCTACCTCTTGCCAGGCTGTGGCACATCAAAAAACACTGAAAGCAACACCACCAGGCATCATTAAGAAAAAGGATTCTCATTTTGTCTTCGGTTTGACGATCTCTCAAATGGTGGATGAATCCCAGCAACCTCTTGGTGAATCACCCTTTCTCAAATCTACTGCCCTCCATTGCTTTCAAAATGGCTATATCCATGCAAGGCTGGGTAGCGCATTTTTCCCACTTAAGCCCAAAGGAACGTGGAGCCAAGAAGAATGGACTCAGCATATCAGCTTTCTAGAACTCAGGGCCATCTTCAGTGCCATAAGAACCTTCAAAACATGGCTATATAGAAGAGCACTCATAATCAGAACAACCAGGTTGTAATATTTTATACCAACAAGCAGGTCAGGTTCCCTGTGCCTCTGTCTAAGGCAACAAGAATCTGGCATCTGGCCTTTTTCCTTCGAATGATGCTTCAAGGAGTTTACTTGCCTGGCCAACAAAATCAACTGGCAGATTCTCAACTGGTAGTTGGACCCACGTGAATGGTCCCTAAACCCAGAGGTTGCACGTACACTCTTCATCATGTGGAGAAGCCCAAAGTGTGTTTGCCACAGTAGAAAACACAAAATATGCTCTTTTGCTCCATTTGACCCAGTCCAGAATACATAGCACACAATGTGTTCACAATTCCATGGACTTTTCCTCCATTACTGTTCATCCCGAGCGGTTACAAAAGATCTGCAAGGGCAAAGCCCAAGTTATTCTGATCATTCCACTCTGGCCAAGGCAAATCAGGTTTCTCAGATTTCTTGCATTAACCTTTGTCTGACCTTGCCTCTGGGGGCATCATCCAACACTCTTCAGGCAACAAGGAGACCTGATTATCTGAACTTCAACAGTCTCTCCCTGCCAACAAGGAGCTTGAATGGCACCTCATACATACCCTTCTTGTTTTTCATGAGGTGAAGAACATTCTTATGGACTCCAGATGGCCAATTTGCAAGTCCTATCAAATCAAATTTGTTTGTTTTGCTCAATGGGCTGAAGAACATACCATAACCATTGTCCGACTTTGCAGATCATCTCATATCTATTCCACTTGTCTCAGTCAGGTCTCAAAACTTCTTTAGTTCATCTTCACCTTGTAGTTAAGAGTAGTTACTCACCTGTAACAGGTGTTCTCCAGGAGCAGCAGGAATCAGTCCTCACATATGGGTGACGTTGGCGCCGACGGAGCCCCCATGCGGAGCATTTCCCCAGCTTTCAAAGAAAGCCTTTGGGAATGCAGCAGCGCATGCGCGGTCCCCTTCCCGCCCAAAGGTGCCATCTTGCTCAGTCCAATGACATAGCCAAAAGACAGCACGCAAAAAGAGAATGAACTATATACAACAGCAACTCCAAGGGGAGGAGGGAGGGTCGTGAGGACCGATTCCTGCTGCTCCTGGAGAACACCTGCTACAGGTGATTAACTACTCTTTCTCCAGGACCAAGCAGGAAGTCAGTCCTCACATATGGGTGACTCCCTAGCTCTGGGCTACCAGGGACCCAGGCTGAAAAATAGAGCTCCCTCTAGAGCCTCAGCAACAGTGAAAGAATCTTCTTGGAGACCACACCTGAACGGTAGCCCAACACCAGGGCCGGAGGGTAGGAGTTGCCTAAACCTCAAAGAGATTATGGAGTACTGCTTGCCTGAAAGCACTGTCCCTACGGGACTCCCTCTCAAGGCAGTAGTGGTCCGCAAAATTCTGGCTCGAAGACCAAGTAGCGGCCCGGCAGATGTCTGCCAACGGAACAGAACGGAAGTGAGCTACTGATGCGGCCTTCGCCTTGACCTGGTGGGCCGTGACTCGACCCTCCAGGGAGAGGCCGGCTGCCCTGTACGCCCAGGCGATACAGTCCGCCGCCCAGATGCACAACGTACACTTAGTGACAGGCAACCCCAATTTATTAGGGTCAAAGGAAATGAAGAGCTGAGAAGCCCTTCTATGCCCCTGCGTACGTTCTAGGTAAAAGGACAGCGCCCTTCTACAATCCAGGGTATGCAAGACAGTTTCTGCCCTACTGGCGTGCGGCCTGGGAAAGAACGTCGGAAGTACCACCTCCTGGTTGAGGTGGAAGGAGGACACTACCTTGGGAAGGAACTTAGGATGAGTCCTCAAGACTACCCTGTTCTTATAGAACCTGGTATACGGCCTATCCGAGACCAGTGTCTGAAGTTCACTCACACGCCTGGCCGAGGTGAGTGCCACAAGAAACACCACCTTCCAGGATAGGAAACGTAAGTGGCAGGTAGCCATCAGCTCAAAAGTTGGGCGAGTCAGTTGCTGCAAGACCACATTGAGATCCCACTCAGTGGCCAGTGGACGAATAGGAGGCTTGAGCAGAAGCAGGCCTCTGAGGAAGCGAGACACCAGAGGGTGTCCCGAGAGGGATTGTCCATCCACTGGTGAGTGGTGAGCTGAGAGGGCACTGAGGTGGACCCGGACAGAGTTGGACTGAAGTCCCAGGTTGGACAGGTGGAGCAGGTATTGCAGTACCACCGGGACCGAGCAGGAGAAGGGATCCTCCTGCTGTTGAGAACACCAAGTGGAAAACCTACGCCACTTCAGAGCATAGGCCTTCCGAGTGGAATGCTTCCTGGAGGCCAACACCACCTCTTCAACCTCCTTTGGTAGGAGCAAGGGAGCAAGGACTAGCCTTTCAGCAGCCAGGTCATCAAATTGAGGGATTTGAGGTTGGGATGCAAGAGGGACCCCTGATCCTGAGTCAGAAGGTCGGGTTGCAGCCCCAGAGGAAGTGGAGCATCCACCGCCAACTGTAGAAGAAGAGGGAACCACGGCTGCCTGGGCCACCTGGGGGCTATCAGGATCAACGTGGCTCGGTCCTGATGGGTTTTGAATAGAGTCCGGGACACCAGAGGTGTGGGAGGAAACGCATACAGCAGGCCTTCGGACCAGGGGATCAGGAATGCATCTGCCGCTGCCGTCAGAGGATGCTGTTGTCTGGAACAGAACTTAGGTAGTTGCCTGTTCAGCGGACTGGCAAAAAGATCCATGGTTGGAAGTCCCCACTTCAGAAAGATCTGTTGGACTACCCGAGGATCTAACTGCCACTCGTGAGGCTGCAGGAGTCTGCTTAGCCTGTCCGCCAGGTAGTTTTCCTGGCCTGGGAGGCAGACCGCCCTGAGGGTCATGCTCTGATTGATAGCCCAGGAGCAGAGAGCTTGTGCTTCCAGGCACAGGAGTCGGGATCCTGTGCCTCCCTGCTTGTTCACGTAGAACATAGCCACCTGGTTGTCCGTCTGAATTAGGACAGACTGGTGAGAGAGGACCCGAGAGAAAGTCCGTAAGGCTAGCCAAATGGCTCTCAATTCCAACAGGTTGATCTGCTGGGCGGCCTCCCACGGAGACCACAGGCCTTGGGTGCAGGTCCCCTGGCAATGTGCTCCCCAGCCTTGCAGGGAAGCATCAGTTGTCAGCACCTGAGTGTGCGGGGAGGCTCGAAAAGGAACTCCCCCAACCAAGTTCGGGAGATGCCTCCACCAGCGTAGGGAGTCCACCAAGGGTTTGGATACCCTTATCCTGTCTGACAACTTTCCTGTGGCCTGTACCCACTGTGCCCTGAGGCACCACTGAGCCGGCCTCATGTGCAGACGGGCATTTGGGGTGACATGCACTGTGGAAGCCATGTGACCTAAGAGCCGGAGGAAGTGTCTGACAGAGACCAGAGAGTTTGCCTGAAACTGGCCGGCCAACTTCATCAGCCTGTGAGCTCTGTCCACAGGCAAATAGGCCTTTGCATGGATGGTATCCAACCTTGCCCCTATGAACTTCACGTCCTGTGAGGGGACCTAAGTGGACTTTGGGAAGTTTATAAAGAACCCCAGGTGCTGAAGCAGGGATATGGTTCTGAAGGTGGCCTGCCTGGCCTCTTGCGGAGACTGGCCCCTGATAAGTCAGTCGTCCAAGTAAGGGAACACAAAGATCCCCTGGTTCCTGAGGTAGGCTGCAACCACCGCCAGGCACTTTGTAAAGACCCTGGGGGCGGAGGTGAGGCCAAAGTGAAGCACTCTGTACTGGAAGTGGTTCCCTCCCACCACAAATCTGAGGTATTGCCTGTGACTTGGATGGATGAGGATGTGAGTATAAGCATCCTTCAGGTCTAAGGAGCATAGCCAATCTCCCTGCTGGAGGTAGGGCAGTAAGATTCCAAGAAACCTGTTCAGATTTCTCAGGTCGAGGATGGGTCTGAGGCCTCCTGTTCTTTTTGGTACCAGGAAGTACCTTGAGTAGAAGCCTTGCCCTTCCAGGTGGTGAGGCACCGGTTCCACCGCCTAGTCCTGTAGTAGACCTTCCAACTCTTGAAGGAGTACGTTTCTGTGCAGAGGGGGTCTTGGAGGCTCCCCTGAAAAGTAGGAGGGGGGTTATCTGGGTGAAGTGGAGCTGATAGCCCCTTTCGATGATGCTTAACACCCAAGTATCCCCTGTGATGGCTGGCCACCTGCCTGCGTACAGGGTCAGCCGACCTCCTGTGCCCTGGAGAGGAGGAGAGGCTATGCTGGCATAGTCAAAAAACCCCTCCCGGCTGAGCAGAAGCCGGAGTAGGAGGCTTGGGAGCCCTCTGCCTACGGGGCCCATGACCCTGCCCCTTGGCCTGCTGGCCCTGTTGGGGAGCTGCAGAGGCCTGGTAGTGAGGGTAGGTTTTGTAGGCAGTGGTCCTCCTCGGGTAAAAGGCCTTTTTCCCCGAGCCCTTCTTCTTCTGAGAAGGGGCAGAGGTTTTCCTGGACAGCCTTTTCAGCCATGGGCTTGCCAAAGAGGTTTTCACCTTGACAGGGGACATCGACCAACTTGTCCTGTACCCATAACTCGAGGTCCGAGGATTGTAGCCAGGCCTGGCAGCATGCACCGATGCTGGCCCCTGTTACTTGGGCCGAAGCCTCAAATCCATCATAGGCTGCTCGAAAGATAAACTTTGAGCACTTTCGAATACCAGAAGACAAGGCCTTGAACCTCTGCAAGGGTTCCTCGGACAGACCAGCAGAGAACCCGGCAATCTCCTTTGCCAGGTCTCGAAGGTACATGCCCATTTACAGCTGGTAGGTCTGGACGCGGCAAGCAAGCATAGAGCCCTGGAAGCACTTTCTATCGAGGGCATCCAGGTTCTGGGCTTCTCTGCCGGGAGGCACCGAGGAGTGCATCTTCTGACTCTTCAGGCGATGCATGGCCGATTCCACAACCATGGAGTGGTGCGGTAGATGTGCCTTTTGGAACCCGGGGCTCTTGCGGACTCGATAGATGGAATCGACCCGCTTGCTTAAAACCGGCATCGAGGCCGGCACCTCCCACATGCGGAAGAGCAACCGCTCCAGCATCGGAGGAACTGGCACAGTAAAGGCCTCCTTGGGAGGAGAGTCATACTGCAGGGCCTCGGGCTCTTCGGCTCAAGGCTCCTCCTCGGGGTCCCCCGGGAAGGCCAAGGCTTTGGCCATGTCCCGTACGAAGTCCGAGAACCGGGTATCCTCCGGGGGGGACCTTGTCCAAGGCTCGGATCCCGGTGAGTCCGAAGGGACGCACCGAGTCCGGAAGGTGTCCGGAGACTCCTCTTCCTCAGTCTCCCACGCCGACTCCTCCGAGGAGGAATCAAGCGGCTCCGAGTGGGCGGGCACCGACGCCATCCGCCCTGACGCCGAGGGTACCGGCGTCGACGACCTCGGTCCCGAACGGGAGGCCGAAGGTGACCGCGGCCGAGGATCGACTCGAGTTCGCATGGTCTCGAGGATCGGCTTGGCCTCCGGGGTCGACTTGGACGTCGAGGTCCCGGTGGTCGGGGCAGACGCGCCAGTGAGGCCAGCGATTAGCACCCGCTGCTGCTCCATGAAGGCAAACAATCTGCTCTCCAAGGCCGTCAACCTGAGTCCAAGCTCAGGAGACCCAGCAGCCTCCGACTCGGGCCCCGACGGTGTCGGGCCCCAACGTCGGCTCCCCCAGAGGAGAGTCCACGAGGACTACAGTACTCACGTGACTCGGGGCCTCCGACTCTACACGAGGATGCTTTGCAGGCCTCTCCGACTCCGAAGACCCGGGGTGGCAATCGGGGCTATGCGACCTGGCCCTCGAGGAGCCAAGAGCGTCCACCGATGTCGCCCTCGCGGGTTTCTTCTTCCTTCGGTGCTCCCTTGAGGGGGACTCCTTCTCAGAGGAGCCCCGACGATGCTCGGGGTCAGACTCCCGAGATGTCAAGGCCTCTGACGAAGTCCGGACCCGTCCAGACGCTGAGTCGGAGAAGATCCTCTCACGCTGGTGCTGACGGCTCCGCAATGCCTTCGAGGACATTTGCCACAGGGACTAGACCTTAGGATCATGGTCAGGCCCCAGGCACCGGAGGCAGCAGTCATGTGTGTCGGTGAGAGACATTAGCTTCTTGCACCGATCACACTTCTTAAAGCTACTGGCAGCAATCGGGGAAAAAGGGCCCCTGCAAGATCAAAATATCGGGCTGCCAGGGAAAAGAAAAAATGGCACGAACGCAGCCTCTAAGAACAAAAACCGAAAAAAGAGATACGGGTTCGGCACCGGTGTACCGAGTCCAGGCAGGAAAGGAACCGACATCGAACCGAAGAAAAATAACTCGTCTCAACACAGGAAAATCCACTTTTTCCACGGGTGACAGGGACACACGTCCGTAGGGCTCCGCGGAAAAAAGAAGACTGAGCAAGATGGCACCTTTGGACGGGAAGGGGACCGCGCATGCGTGGCTGCATTCCCCCAAAGGCTTTCTTTGAAAGCTGGGGAAATGCTCTGCATGGGGGCTCCGTCGGCGCCGATGCCACCCATATGTGAGGACTGACTTCCTGCTTGGTCCTGGAGAATAACCACATCATGACTGTGTTGATGGGAAATCCCTTTCCATAGATCCCTTGGTATCCAGATTTATGAGAGGTCTCATGAACATGAAGCTTCCTCTAAAACCACCCTCTGCAGCTTGGGACCTTAACATTTTTCTTGTATGACTCGGAGAGTCCTTTTTAATCCCTGGGTCTGGTTTTCTTGAAAACACCTCACCGAGAAAATCGTTTTTCTAGTGGCCATAATCTCACCAAGGTGCATCAGGCTCTTATTCACTACCCACCCATGCATTCAATTCTTTCTCCAGATGCATCCCAAATTCCTGCCTAAGGTTGTCTCAGAATTTCACATGAATCAATCTATTGTCCTGCACTACTGGACTACAGATATGCACGTCCTAACTATCTTCATGCCACAAAAAATATCAGGAAAACATCTCAACTATTCATTACCTTCAACCCGAAAGATTCTGGCCAACGAGCCTCAAAAAGGACTTTAGCAGTCTGTGTATCAGATTGCATCAACTCCTGCTACATTCAAGCAAGTATGCAGCCTCCAGGAACAGTTGATCCCACTGATGCATATTCCACCCAAGCAACTCCCACAATACAGGGGGGGCCCGGGCAGAAAGTGGGCTCTCATAGCAGCAGCATGGCAAACTTACTTTATCATGTTTGCTGTGATGCTCCACTCTTATAAGTCTGCCACCAGACCAGTGGCAAACTTACAAGAGCAGATCAGCACGGGAAACATCATAAAGTAACACTGCCATAGCAGAATGGAGGGCCTTGCACGGGAGTGCTACACAAAAAGGGGGCCCCCACATGGGGGGGCACACCACTGCTGTGACAATGGGGGATGCACTGCAAAATTTTGCTTGGGGGCCTCTTCATTGTAACTTATGCCACTGGTTGTTATACATCAACTCAGAGCAAAAGCCACTTCTACAGCAAGTTTCCATTTTATTACAATGCAGACCATCTGCAGGGTGGCTATTTGGGCTTCAATGCACACCTTCAAAAAGCTCTACTGCCTTATCAACTGCCCCAGGATACAGCTTTCAGCCAAGCAGCCCTCAAAAATCTTTCTGTAGTAGCTCCCCAGGATTTTCTATTATCTCCATCTGTTCTACTCTCGGGCAGTGAAGAAGAGAAATATAAAAACGACCCTCAGCTCTGGAAACGTCACAGAGTGTGTGCTTGCATTGCCCTGTTTGTCTATGGAGAAAACAAAGTTTTACCTGTAATGTGGATTCTCCTTAGACAGCAGGGAAATGCAGCCACACATTCTGGTGATGTCACTGAAGGAGCTAGAGTGCCCAGAGCCCTTCCCAGCTTTGAGAAGTCTTTCTGGACTTCTCTGTGCACATTTCCCTTAAGTAGTCCTGTCAGTATGTATGCAGTTAGGTTGCCAGTCTAGTTACATAGATTCCTTCTGAGATCGCTTTATTTAGTGGTGTTCTTTTTTGTCATGTGGAAGGCAGGAGGACAAATTTGGCTGAATTTCCCTGTTGTCTGAGGACAACCCCCTTTACAGGTAAACAACTTTGCTTTATTTACTTATCAAGAGTCTTTGGAGATGAAAAAAGTACTAGAGCAGAGGTTCTCAAATGTTTGATTATGTAGATCCCTTAATAACCTCAAAGTTCAGGGATCTCTAGTTCATCCCCGCCACTCTTCCTAGACCTCCTCCCCTCACCAACAAACCTGTCCACCATACCCTCTTTATCTCCCTTCTGCTTCCTGGCTCCACCAGTCTCTATTTCCTTGGAGACAGTCTCCACCAGTCTCTGTCTTTTTTTTCTCTTCCTTTCCACAAGCAGTGCCCACCAGCCTGTCTCATTTCTTCCTTTTGTGTTCTTCAGACCCCTGTAATGGTCTCGCATACCCCCAAGGGTCCAAGGACCACAGGTTGAGAACCACTCTACTAGAGGATGGAGGAAGAGGACACATTACGGTCGTGGTCAATATTACTGTCCCCCTTGCAGTTCAACCCCTTAATGTCCAATATCTACTTAAAAAAAAAGTGGCCAGTGAAATGTTTTTGGACTATATATTGTCACCCACTAACGTACCCAGAGGCTAAAAAGGGCTTGGGTCATTTGATGGGGCAGTATTTTTATGGCTAGAGCTCCTATGAAGGCATTTTGCAAAGCCTTCTGGATCCTGGTTTTCACCATTAGCCAAAGAAGTGTAGTTGAAGCAGAGGGTAAGGTTTAAACTCAGGCTTTATTCCCCGTCCGGGGTGGATTCATAACAGTGGAACTTAAAGGTCAGACCCTTCGTCTGATAACACAATTAAAGAAAAAATACTTTCAACACAACTTGGCTTTCTTCAGCATTAAACCAGGAAACAAAAAGTAACAGAAAACAGTTCCTTTTACTCATGGAACTCTTGCACCTGTTTCTTCTCACAAACAGTTCTGGCTGCTTTTAACATAGAGATGCTATACATTCAGATAATGTGTACGTGCAGTCCATCTCATTTTCCTCTAAGGATTCTCCAAGAGATTCAATCTGCATTTCCTCTTCATCAGAGTAAACTTCAGGCTCCCAACTGCCGTTAAAGTTATAAGGTTCTTGTCGGGGAGTTAAAACACTCTCCTCCCCCACTATACTAGTGGCCCGTAGGTAACTACCGTATTTCTTGTAGTTGGGTTCCTGAGAACTACAGAGCTCTTGGTACGTGCATAGAAAGTCAGGGTATTGCAAACCTCTCTTATTAGGGTAAATACGCCTACCTTTAGGCACTGCTGTTTCCTGCTCTCTCTGATAAGCACAGCTCTGCTTGAAAGCCCCTTTTCCACGGTGTTTCTCTGACTCATTCAAATGTGCTTCAGGGTAAAAGTTTTCCCCTTCTGCATTTCTGGTGTTAGGTAATTTATATCTTAAAGCCTTGGCTGTTGGACTACCTTCTCTGCTTGCCTCACAGCAACGCTCCTGCGGATATTGAGAGGCTGTGCACTGCTGTTCCCAACAGCTTCTCTGAGAATCACCAACCTCATGTACTCTGGATAATCCCCTTGGCTCCGTCCTCACAGCTCCATGGACACTGCTCTCAAGCTCAGCAGTTCCTAACGGTTCTCCCGTAGTTCCAACTACAGCCCTTGTAGTTCCTACTACTTCTCTCTTTCTCCTTCAGTTCTCTCTCTACCTCCCGGTAAGTGATTTTTAAGTACGTTCAAATTGGTGTTAGCCTGGGCTCCGTCCCCATGCAGGTGCTCTTCATTTTCTAATGAATTCTGTGCTCCCTTTCTGTTCGGGCGTTCCCTAACACCACGTGGCTTTGTTTTCATCTGTTGCTCATAGCAACCTTCCCCCATGTGTGAACCTGAGCTGTCAGTTTCCCTTACATTTTGCTCACAATCTCCTACTTCCATGGGTTCTGATGGCGCTACCTTATGACAATATGCACACATATTTGACACATAAAATAATCAAATAAAACAAGACCAATGAAAAAAGGAAATAGTAAAAAATAGTATAAAAACTGGGACATTGCCAAGACATGATTATTCCTTCAAAAAGGCATACAACATTCAATCTCCTATATTCCACCCTTAATTCCCCCTCTCCAACAAACAGGACTAACTGTGTGTAATAAATGTTTTTTGTCGGATTATCTGTTTTGAGAATGCAAAACATGCTCAATATTACAGACCCTCCATTTTAATCAAGTTTTAAAAGGCCTGCGCGGCCAACCTCGCGTGAGGCTATCTGGTCTTCGGACTCAGCCACCGCAAAACAATTAAATTCTATATGACAGGATAAATCCAATATCTGTTCAATTAGAACACAGTTTCACATTTTCGAACATGATGTTCAATATTGTCCATAAGTTAGAGATACTCATCTGATGAATTCAATGGGGAGCCGTGGCCTAAGATGAATTACTTAGGAGGTAGACCATATTCCATCTCTTCCCCTCTAAAGGCCACTCAAGCTATCGCTTTTCTCTTCCATATAGCTCTCCGATGAGACTCAACAACTGGGCGTTCAAACAAGTCGTTGGGTACAGCGACACAAGCCCTTGTGTTTCAAGCCGGTCATCCTCTTGGCCCTTTATCAAGCACCGTACTCCCAACTTCTTGTTCCTACGCAGATGCCATAACGTCATCCATGATGTAATGGTATATATGGGATAGAACTTGAATGACAACATCCTACTATGAAACAAAATATCAATTCAACGTCCACCATTCCACATCGGTGTTTAATCCAGTCGGAGCTGTAGATTGTAGCGTATAAATCCACCTTTGTTCTTTAAAATGTAACTATGATGATTCCCTCCCTGTGGAGTTGGGGGGGACCGTGTCTAATATCAGCCATCTGAGCTGATCAAAAGTATGCGCTTGCTGTATACAGTGATGTACTATTGGAGCCGCCATCACCTTACTAAGTATCTGGGATCTGTGTTCTTGCAGACGTTTCTTTATTGTCCTAGTTGTCATATCAACATAGATTTTAGCACAGGGGCACAAGATGAGATATACTACATAGGATGAGGTGCAATCTGGAGTATGGCGTAAAGGAAAAAAATCTATTGGACTGTGGATCACACCACTCTGTGCCTTCAATAGTGGTGGAACAAAAATCACAGGACCCACATGCTCGATGGCCACTTCCCTTTGGCGATCCTATGATCCTAGAACCTGTATTGATTATGCGGTCTGCTATATTAGAACTTTGTTGATACGCCATCATCAATGGCTGCTGAAAACATTTATGTAGTGTTAAAACATGCCAATGGGACTTAAGAATTTTAGACACAGCCATAGTGTTCGGCATAAACGGAAGCTCTCCCATGAATCGCGGCGAGGGTTCCCAATGTTGCTGTCCTGAATCTTCCCACCACTCAGGGTGATTATGGAGTGCTCGTTTATACGCTATGTTGATCAAATTAACCGGATAGCCCCGTGCCTATAATCGAGTTTTTAAATCAGCAGCATGCTTTCTATATTCCTGTAATGTGGAGCATGACCATCTAATTCGTAAAAACTGCCCAATGGGAAGTGTTCTACGCAATGATCTAGGGTGGTAGCTGGTAAATTGCAGCAAAGTGTTGTGCTGCACAGGCTTTCTATAAAGTGTAGATGAAAGCTGTCGTCCATCCTTATATAGTAGCAGCTCCAGAAACTATCTGTGAGTGATGGTATTTAGCCTCAAATTATCGTAATGATAGAGTTGATCAAATTTGTGGAGGGGTTGCGCTCTATGTTAGAGAGGGCATTGAGTCAGAAAGGATTAAAGTTTTGCAGGAAACAA
Source organism: Ichthyophis bannanicus (assembly GCA_033557465.1). Lineage (NCBI taxonomy): Eukaryota > Metazoa > Chordata > Amphibia > Gymnophiona > Ichthyophiidae > Ichthyophis > Ichthyophis bannanicus. Next base: position 859,277,118 of record CM066035.1, read on the forward strand.
AATTTGCTGTAGAATCTCTATGGATTAAAATTTCAGGTAAAAAGGGAAAGGCGATGGCAATCGGGGTGTACTATCAAACACCTGGCCAGAATGAACAAATGGATGATGAAATGCTCAAAGAAATCAGGGAAGTTAACAAACGTTACAATACAGTAATAATAATGGGTGATTTCAATTACCCCGGTATCGACTGGGTCAGTGTCATGGCAGGACATGCTAGGGAGATAAAGTTTCTAGATGAAATAAATGACGGCTTCTTGGAGCAGCTGGTTCATGAACCAACCAGAGGGGAAGCCATATTGGACCTAGTCCTTAGTGGAACACCAGATCTGGTGCAAGAGATAAGGGTGTTGGGGCCACTTGGCAATAGTGATCATAGTATGATCGCGTTTGATTTATTTAGTGGAGGAGGGATAGTAAGGAAAGCCACAGTACTACCTTTTAACTTTCGAAAGGAAGACTATGATAAAATGAGGAAAATAGTTAAGAAAAAACTAAAAGGAGCAGTTGCAAAGCTTAAAGACTTACATCAAGCTTAGGTGTTGTTGAAAACTACTATCTTGGAAGCCCAGACCAGCTGTATTCCACGCTTTAAGAAAAGTGGAAAGAAGTCCAAAAAACTGCCAGCATGGTTTAAAGGTGAGGCCATAGAGGCTGTTGTTGCCAAAAAAGCATCTTTCAGGAAATGGAAAAAAAGAGCCAAATGACGAAACCTGGAAACAGCACAAGCACTGGCAAGTCAAATGCAAGGCATTGATAAGGCAGGCAAAGGGAGAATTTGAGAAGAAGCTTTCTGCGGAAGCAAAAAGGCAAAATAAAGACTTTTTCAAGTACATTCGTAGCAAAAAACCTGTGAGAGAGTCAGTTGGTCCATTAGATGATAGAGTGGTTAAAGGGGCACCAAGAGGCGACAAGGTGCTAGCGGAGAGACTGAATGAATTCTTTGCTTCGGTCTTTACTGAAGAAGATGTAGGGATGTTACCCATGACTGAAGTGGTATTTAAAGGTGCAGAAGAATTGAAGGAAATATTGATATATCGGGAAGATGTATTACAACTATTAGATAAACGGAAGAGTAGCAAATCACCTGGGCCGGATGGTATACATCCAAGGGTGTTGAAAGTACTGAAATATGACATTGCAGACCTGCTATTTAGTAATCTGTGAATTTTCATTAAAATCATCTGTAATACCTGAAGATTGGAGGATCGCCAATGTAACGCCAATTTTTAAAAAGGGTTCCAGGGGTGATCCGGAAAACTAGACCGGTGAGCCTGACGTCAGTACCGGGAAAAATGATAGAAACCATCATAAAGAACAAAATTACTCAGCATGTAGATAGTCATGGCCTAATGAGAGACAGCCAACATGGCTTTAGACAAGGAAGATCTTGTCTTACTAATCTGTTATGTTTTTTTGAAGGTGTGAATAAACAGGGGGACAAAGGTGAGTCGGTTGATATAGTGTATCTGGACTTTCAGAAAGCCTTTGACAAGGTCCCTCATCAGAGACTTTTGGCAAAACTAAAGAGTCATGGGATAGGAGGCAGTGTACTATTGTGGATCAGGAACTGGTTAAAAGATAGAAAGCAGAGGGTAGGGCTTAAATGGCTAATTTTCCCAATGGAGAAAGGTGAATATTAGTGTACCCCTGGGATCTGTGCTGGGTCCTCTGCTTTTTGACATATTCATAAATGACCTGGAAAAGGGAATAACGAGTGAGGTTATCAAATTTGCAGATGACACAAAACTATTTAAAGTTGTTAAAACCCAAGAGGATTGTGGAAAATTGCAAGAGGATCTTGATAAATTGGAAGACTGGGCATTAAAATGGCAGATGATATTTAATGTGGACAAGTGCAAAGTTATACACCTAGGGAAGAACAACCCAAACTATGGTTACAAGATGCAAGGTTCCACATTAGGAACCACCACCCAGGAAAAAGATTTAGGCATCATTGTGGATAACATGTTAAAACCCTCGGCTCAGTGTGCAGCGGCGGCCAAGAGAGCAAATAGAATGCTAGGTATCATAAGGAAAGGAATGGAAAATAAAACAAAAGATATTATAATGCCTCTATATCATTCCATGGTGAGACTGCACCTTGAATATTGCGTGCAATTCTGGTCACCGTATCTTAAAAAGGATATAGCATTATTAGAAAAGGTTCAGAGAAGAGCCACCAAAATGGTAAAGGGGATGGAAGGATACTCCTATGAAGAAAGCCTAAAAAGGTTAGGGCTCTTTTACCTGGAAAAGAGACAGCTGAGGGGAGATATGATAGAAGTCTATAAGTTAATGAACGGAGTAGAAGGGTTAAACGCAGATCGATTGTTTACGTTATCAGAATATAGAAAGACTAGGGGACATGCTATGAAGCTACAGGGTAAACTATTTAAGACTAATAAAAGAAAATATTTTTTCACTCAAAGTGTAATCAAACTCTGGAATTTGTTACCGGGGGATGTAGTAAAGGCTGTTAGTGTAGCTGTGTTTAAAAAAGGTTTGGACAAGTTCCTGGAGGAAAGGTCCATAAACCATTATTAAGAAGGGACCCAGGATATCAATGCTTGAACCAGTACAAGCATTGTGGAACCTGTCTCTTTTGGGGAAACTGCTAGGTACGTATGACCTAGATTGGCCACTGTTGGAAACAGGATACTGGGCTTGATGGACCTTGGTCTGACCCAGTATGGCATATCTTATGTTCTTAACTGAATATGTTCATGCAACGTGTTTATCCATGCTAAAAATTCTAATAGCTCTGACATAGAGCCCATCCAGATGAAAAATATATCATCATCTAAGACGCATTTCCAAAAAGACACATGCTGAAACCTAGATGCTTCATAAAGGTAGGTATTCTCAAAATGAGCCATATACAGGGCTGTTACTGAAGGTGCCACTGTGGCCCCCATTGCCGCCCCAAACCTTTTATGGTAATATTTATGATCATACAAAAAATAGTTTCTATCCAAAACCCAGGATAGAAGTTGCAACACAAACTCCTTTGGTAGCCTAGGGGGGAGAACAATGGGTAATACCGACAAGATAGTATAAGCCTCATTTTGGTGGATATTAATATATAGCGCCACGACATCTAGCGTCACCAAAATATGATGATCCAAAACTGGAATGTCCCGAAGTGAAGACAAAAATTGGTAAGAATCATGAATATAAGACTTAATGTGTACTGTTAGTGGTTGGAAAAAATCGATCACAAAAAATTGACTATAGCTCCGACTGGATTAAACACCGATGTGGAATGGTGGACGTTGAATTGATATTTTGTTTCATAGTAGGATGTCTTCATTCAAGTTCTATCCCATATTTACCATTACATCATGGATGACGTTATGGCGTCTGCGTAGGAACAGGAAGTTGGGAGTACGGTGCTTGATAAAGGGCCAAGAGGACAACCGGCTTGAAACACAAGGGCCTGTGTCACAGTACCCAATGACTTGTTTGAACGCCCAGTTGTTGAGTCTCATCGGAGAGCTATATGGAAGAGAAAAGCGATAGCTTGAGTGGCCTTTAGAGGGGAAGAGATGGAATATGGTCTACCTCCTAAGTAATTCATCTTAGGCCACGGCTCCCCACTGAATTCATCAGATGAGTATCTCTAACTTATGGGCAATATTGAACATCATGTTTGAAAATGTGAAACTGTGTTCTAATTGAACTGATATTGGATTTATCCTGTCATATAGAATTTAATTGTTTTGCGGTGGCTTAGTCCGAGGACCAGATAGCCTCATGCGAGGTTGGCCGCGCAGGCCTTTTAAAACTTGATTAAAATGGAGGGTCTGTAGTATTGAGCATGTTTTGCATTCTCAAAACAGACGATCCGACAAAAAACATTTATTACACAGTTAGTCCTGTTCGTTGGAGAGGGGGAATTAAGGGTGGAATATAGGAGATTGAATGTTGTATGCCTTTTTGAAGGAAGTATCGTAGGGGTTACACAATTGGGTTTCTTGAATTGATAATAAGACATGATTATTGGCACCCTTATAAACAATTCAAATCAGTTTGAACAGAAGAACCACATTCCCACTGCAGTAAAATTAGATGCAGTTGTAATTGTTAGTACTCACATGACTTGAATCAACCAGTGAATGATGGCTATAATGTTTAAAAAGGCTGCATTCACTCCCTGTTCCATTTTATTTATTTAGTTTATTTAACAAGATTTATATACCTCCTTTTCCATAAATCAAGGTAGTTTACATTTCAATGCAACTGTTTACATTATAACCAGATAATTGTAAATAGTTTGAGTTTCATGTAAACTAACATTGTAAACAGTTTGAGTAACAGTAAACAAGTAACATTTTCACAATGATGAAGTCAAGAGAGCTAACTAAGACCATCAGAAAAGCCATTATCCCCAAACATCAAACTTTAAAGGGGTACAAGGGCATCTCCAAAGACCTTGGGGTTCCTGCGTCTAAAGTTTGCAATGTTATTAAGAAGTTTTCTGCTCAGGGAACTGTCAAGAACTTCCCAGGATGTGGTGGGAAGAGGAAAATTAATCCAAGTCATCTTCGAAGGTTAGTGCAAACTGTCGGAAAACCCCACACACATACAACATCCAAAGAGCTTAAGGATGACCTGGAACAATCTGGAGTGGTGGTTTCAACCCACACCATATGCCGTTAGGCCGTATGGTCTCTTTCTGCTGACATAGAAATATGTCAGCAGAAAAAGACCATATGGCCTATCTAGTCTGCCCTTCCATATCAAATACTATGGTCCCTTTTTTTCTTTTAGAGATCTTCTATGCTTGTCCCATGCTTGTCCCATGCTTTCTTGAATTCAAATACTGTCCTTGTCTCTACTACCTCCAATGAGGACACCACTGCTCAAAGACAGACAAAAAAGGCACACCTGACTTTTGCCAATACCCGCCTTGAGAAACCACAATCCTTCTGGGAAAATGTTCCATGGACAAATGAAACCAAACTTGAGCTCTTTGGTAATGCAGACCAGCGATAGATTTACAGGTGAAGAAATGAAGCTTATGAGGAAAAAATCACCCTTCCTACAGTTAAATATGGTGGAGGTTCCATAGTGTTGTGGGGCTGTTTTGCTGCCTCAGGAGCTTGAGGTCTGGAACATATTAAAGGAATCATGAAGTCAGAGGACTACAAAGCTATTTTGGAACGAAATGTGCTACCTAGTGTCAGAAAGCTAGATCTGGGTTGAAGGTCATGGGTCCTCCAGCAGGACAATGACCCAAGACATACATTCAAAAGTACAAAAGAATGGTTAAAAAGGAACAAATGGACTATTTTAAACTGGCCAGCAATGAATCTTGATCTCAATCCAATCAAGAACCTTTGGAAAGAGCTGAAATCTGCCATTCGTAAAAGGAATCCTGGAAACATTCATGAACTGGATCAAATCGCAGTTGAAGAGTGGCAGAAACTACCAGCAGACAGATGTATGAAACTTATAGATAGCTACAAGAAACATTAGAGGCTATCATCACCGCCAAGGGTGGTGCAACCAAATATTAGTGAAGGGTGTCATTAATCCTGTCTAGGTCATATTTTGTTTTTTTTTTCTCAGAAATTACTACATCTAAGTTGCAGACATCTTTTTTTGTTGTATACCTTTGAACATTCTATTAAAAATTATGATGACATACAGTTGGAATACTTCCCGATTATGTCTCAAGATATTATACATAACATACCTAAAATGCAAGGGTGCCACTAATGTTGACCACAACTGTATATTAAAAAAAGAAGAGAAGTGAGATTGACAATTAGAGACTGGTTATATCAAGGGAAAACTGATCATATCAAACCAACCCAATTAGAGACCGTTAACCGAGACACAGTGAAAAGCAATAGTGAAGATGGCATTCCTCTGAGTTTTGCAAAGACTCAACGGCCTTTGTTATTAGATTCTGTGGTCCTGAACAGCTAGTGAATTAATCTTTGGAACTCTTGGAGTTCTGTTATTAGGGATATCTCACGCCTCACTACTTTAGTGCATAACAATTGAGAAGGTAAAGAATGTGATGACGGAGAAAAGACAGACAGAACCGCTGTAAACATCTGTTTGAACTCAGTAGTGCATGTCACCAAGAACCCAAGCCTTGAAACGTAGGTCAGAGGTTAATACTGTTTAAGTTTGAGAACCACTCAATTGGTAACCAATGTAACAGCAAAAATAAAACAAAGATTTTATCAGATTCTTTTTTTAAACAAATTTTATGGTTTTGTTTTCTTAAGATGGCGCAGCCTAAAATCCAGCAACGATTAGAAACAATTTCCTTATTTGAAGTCGCAGTCTAATTCAAAAATCTCTCAGCACCAGATGTAATATTTGCATTTCTTCACCAGCTGTGGCATATAAATTCACATTCATGGGCATCTAGTTTTACACTACAGCGTCTATTGCCTGCAGCCCATAGGTCAAGGTTCAGAAAGCACATTTGGGTCCAAAAGATTCTTTCATATCAGAATCTGAAGTACAAAACAGAGACAAAACTTCAAATTTACCAGTCAGACATATAACAAAATTTGAATGTGAGCACGGTCGAGATCACACAGTTTGTACAGTGGGAAACGTGCATTTCTTAATTTGTGCTCAGTTTGTTAACGCATCTTAAAATCTGTGTACATCAAATCGATTTAATGTGAATTAACCTATAAATTAACAGGTGACTTTTTAAAAAATTTAACCAATTGATAAAATGAACTGAAAAAAAGTCTGAAAATCAGGAAAAAAAAGTCTGAAATTAACCCAAAAATGAACCAAACATTTTTTCTATGCACATTCCTAATGTGCAGTAGCGTCTGCTGTTTATACAAAACTATTGTAAACCTTAGTTACACAGTTAATACTTTCTGTGACTCAGGAAAGATGAGAGTCAGAGTGCAATTCCCGGGTGTCGTTAGCAATGGCCCAGAGGGCTGGTGCCCAAATCTCCTGAATCTGCCAACCATGCACCTGTAAGCAGCTATTAACAGATGAACAGAAGAGTAGCCACCAGAATTTATTCTTCCAGTCCACCATAGGGTTGCCAACTGGCTCCAGATGCGCCCGACAGTGTCAATCCAGTCCTGGGTTTACCCCATTGCATGCAGGGATATGTAGTTCTGATTTCTCCATTGCACTCCATAAGAAATAAAAAACTACAAGTAACTGCATTCAATGGGGTAAACCCAGGACTGGATCAAGTCTGTCGGGCGCATCTGGAGTCAGTTGGCAACCCTAGTCCACCAACGCCCGCAAAAACAAATAGATGACACTACCTAGTACACAAGCAGTGTCAGCAACAAACTTTGAAAAAGTTCATGGTGCGAGCACAGAATAGGAGGTGAGTTCTTAGCCCTGGGGACATGGCCAGGATGAACAATGCTGGCGGGGATCATCAGGCCTCACTGGCTAAAGACTGGAGAGCTGGATTTTAAGCTTTTCTGCACCTGCTGTGCAGTCAGTAAATCTAGGAGGGAGGGAGAGAGAGAGTATGGGGAGGGCAGGGAGTAGCGAGTGGTAAAATGGGCATTGGGATGAATGATAGGAAACAAGACTGCAGAAAAATACCGCATGGCCTAGATAGTCTGCCCTTCCATACCAACTACAATAGTCCCCTTTTTTTCCTTTAGAGATTTTCTGTCTCGGTCCCATGCTTTTTTGAATTCAGATACTGTCCTTGTTTCTACCTCCTCCACTGGGCGGCTACTCTACACATCTGCCACTCTTTTCGTAAAGAAATATTTCTGCATATTACTCCCAAGTCTATCCCCTTTCACCCTCATCCTATGTCACCTTATAGCAGAGCTTGCTTTAAATCGAAAGAAGCTCTCCTCCTGTGCATTTATGCAGAGGCAGCTCAAGGCAGTCTGCTGCCTGAGGCAAAGAATGAGATGGCACCCCCCCCCCCCCCACCTTAGAGGGGGCAGGGCTTTTTCAGAAATCCAATCAATCAGAGACTGAACCAAACCAAAAAGCCGATTAGATTATATGGAGGAAACGCAAGATGTTTGCACAGAAGGCTGTATCGAGCTGCAATCGTACCCTGTGCGACTTGCAGCTCGGGCGCATGCCCCCCTCTCCCCCATACTTCCATCCAGCGCTGCCTGCTCTTTCCCTGCTGCTGCTGCCCTCTGTTTTTTTCAAGGCGGTGCTGGCAGCAGGGAAAGAGCAGGCAGCGCTTAATGGAGGTATGGGGAGGAGGAGGGGGGCATGCACCCAATCTGAAAGGTGCCGGCACTTTAAGCAGATCTGTCCCTCCCTACTTTGACTTCATGTTGAGGAGGGAGGGACCAGACCTGCTTAAAGTGCTGCAAAAAGGCTTGGGAGTACATTTCAGCTGCCTGCTATTGTCATGCCAGCGGCAGCAGGACAACAGCAGACAGCCGAAATGTGCCCCCCAAGCCTTTGTGCCCTGTGCGGCTGCATTGCTTGCATAGGGCTAGGTACGGTCCACTTTGCACACCAAGGAACTAAAAGATAGCAAGAACCAACACCACAGTTTATAAAACTAAACTGTAACTTGTTTTTAATTTTGTTGTTATAAACTGCGTTATGGTTCTTGCTTTTTATTTTTCAACATATATTTTGCATCCACAGTAGGTGCAGAGCAGAACCAGGACATTCACCTACAGAACTCAATATTTAAAAAAAAAAATCTGATTCTGATCATCTCACTAACAACCACTATTCTCCAGTACCAGGCATATTGTGAACTAATAAAAAAAACCCTACAACAAAGAGCAAACCTACCATACCATACCATATCAGCACAAATTTCCAAAAGTCACATAAGGAGCCCATCCAAAAAAAGTGTCACTGTAAATACTACAGTGGGCCCTGGAACATCCATACACCTATTTGAAAAGCTGAACAAGTCAAATTACTACAGTATAATATAGATCTTTATGTACAAACTCCATGTTATCAGAACACCTGACCTCAGTCACACACTCACATCGACCCTCACCAAGTACAGAATAAGTAACCACAATTTAAAGTAAAAATAAAAATATGTAGACAAAAGTTAAACTGAAACCCCAAGAAGCCAGAGTCCACATGCAGTGCAATATCAGATAAATAAGAGATGCAGTTCCCCAATACTGTGTAAAATATAAAGATAGCACAAAATCCAATCATCAAAATTAAATAAAATTATTTTTTCTACCTTTGTTGTCTGACCATTTTATTTTCTGATCATGCTGGTCCTGATCCAAGGCTTCTGCTTTCCTGTCTTCTCTTAGCTCTCTTTCTGTGGTCTATGGTCCATCTGCCATTTCTAATCTCTTTTGTTTTCTTCACTTCCTTTCATCAGCCCATTTCCAGTTCCAGTAACCTTCCCCAGTATCAGCCCCCTTTTCCAGTCCTCCCATCCCAGTACCTTCCAATGTCAACCGCCTTGCATTCCCATGACTGCCACTGGTGTCCATTCCCTTCCAGTCCCCCTCGTTCCTCATTGTCCAGCCCCTTCTAGTCCAAATACCATCCTAGGTATCAGCTCACATCCACTCTCAGTGCCACCCCGCCTCCCCAGTCAGCTCCCTTCCAGTCACCCTAACCTCTGTCCATCCCCCTTCACGTCAGCTCCCTTCCAGCCTCCTCCCCATTACCCAGCCACCTACCACTCCCATCCCCAAGTGTCAGCTCCCTTCAGTACATCCTAGGTGTCAGTTCCATTCCAGCCCCCTCCTTCCCCCCCCCATCAGCTCCCTTCCTGCCCCCTCCTTCCCCTGGCAGACCCTCTCAGTATCTGCTCTCTTCCAGTCCTATTCTACCATCCCCCCACATCAGCCCTTTGTAGCCCTAGCCCCTAGTTTTCTTCTAGGGCCAGCAGCACTCTCCTTCCCTCCCCCATTAGCCCATTTCCAGTCCTATCGCTTTGTCTACTTTTAGTTTAGCTAGTTCCTCACGAACAGAGTCTTATGAAAATCATCTAAGATCCTCGTTACATCTGTTCCTTTTTGTAGGTGTTTTCTGAGGTTCTGCTCCAGGTCCTTCATCTTTGATGCTTCATTTTAGCTATAGTGTTGGTTCAGTAGACAGTGTCTGTCTCAGGTCTACAAGATAGGCCTCAAACCTAATTTTGTGGTATTTTACTGAACTTGGTGATATATTAGCAGATGCTAAAGGATTAAATCATATTCCCTTCCCAAGCATTTGAGGTCGATTTGGTGATGATCCCTGATGGCCATCTTAGGTATCCTGTTATAAAAATCAAGCTCATGTGAGAAGTCCAAAAAGGTGCCAGGCCTTTCTTTCACTCAGGTAATGCTAATGTTGTTGCCGTTGTCACAGGAATGTGATCCTCCACCATCAACATGGTCCCATTCTGCTGCTGCCCAGATGGGTAGTCTGGCACCTCAGGTGAGACCTGTCCATCTTGGGAGACCCTGCCAGCATTTATGCTACCGATAGCTTTGCTCTCAGCATCACTGATGCACACAGGCCCTCACAGCATGATAAGTGGCAAACTAATGGACCAATGCAGAAAACTAGCATGGCATTTAGGAACAGATAACGTCACTTTTAAGCATGATTACTGCCAATGTCAAATGCAGAAAAGAGACAGACGCACATGTAAACAGCAAAGGAAAAACTAGCCCACAAATAACCAAGAGTATTTAAATTTATTTTAATTAATATAAATTATAGGCAAATGAACTGCACGTAATAAAATTGTATGCTAATATTGGCTTCACCTGATGCAGAGAAATGTGTAGAGGATTTTGCAACCAGCCTTAGCATCAATATCTCTATGCCTGGTCTTGAGGTGGCTTAAACATCTAGCGCATGCTCCCAACAGTATTTTGATGTCATTGGGTGCTTTCTCTGATGCCTGGATCATCTGAGGGGAAATGTCAAAGATGACCCAGGCATTGGGGAAAGCCCCCCCGCTGCCATTAAAATACTGAAAGCAAATCACTGGTGGCCCAGAGGCCTCGGTCCCCCCACCCCCCTCCCAACTAAAAATAAACCTGGTGGCCCAGTGGTCCCAAACTTCCCACCTGACGCACTGTCCATGCAATCCTGCTCTTGTGCCGCCATCTTGAAAAATGGCAGCACCTGGCACCACGCAATGCATCCTGGGATGCACCATGTGGGGTCAGGCACTGCCATTTTTCAAGATGACAGCACTCCTCGTTTGTAAAGGTACCGGGACAGGGGTTGGGGCCGCTGCGGGTTCAGGGCCACTAGGTTTATTTTTAGTTTGGTGGGGGGGGGGGGGGGAGGAAAAAAATAAAAATCAGGGCCACCGGGCCACCAGGAATTCGCTTTCTGTCAGGGGCACCGGCCCTCCGACAGTATTTTGATGGCATCAGAGAAAGCCCCCCATGCCATCAAAATATTGTTGGGGCTCATATGCAAATTAGCCACACGGTACCCCTGTTTCTCTGGGAGAGCATACATTCTCCACAGGAGGGCAAAATCCAAGTGTAAAGCACAGAAGAATCACGGCCACACCAAAATATTCTTCAACAAATGCTTTTATTAGGGACCCAACTTAACCAAGCTTTGGCACTAGGCCTTCCTCAGGGGTCTCTGCCTGGAATACTGGCATCATGCATTCCTCACTCCCTTATCACCGATGTCTCGGTGTCTGCTTGAGCAGCGCTTTGCTCATGGTGGTGAGCAGGGAGTTGAAGAATGTACAAAGCCAGTATTCAAGGCAGAGACCAAAACTTTGTTAAGTAGGGTCCCTGATAAAAGCTTTTGTTGAAGAATTTTTTTGGTGTGGCCATGGTTCTCCACTTTACACTTGGATCGCTGGGAGAGCATGCCAAACTTGCACCAATTCTGTGTGCATGTGTTCAGCTTGCTCTCTCAGTTTAACACTGCCATTGGCGCACAGTTTAACTAATGGCTAACGTGTGTCTAATTTGCATACAAGTCCATTTCTGCATACCGGCATTAAAGTCGCCTGCTATTGATGCACTGCAAATAGGCATAAAAGGTTGATAGCGCGTGACTTCAGTGCTGGCTTTCTGCATCATCCTGCAAGCGAGGGATCTACTCCATAGTACTTCAAAAACGAGATTAAAAAGCGTTCATACCTAAAACCACAGCACCTCGATGTCAGCAGCATCTTTACTTTCATTTTCACAGCATTAGCCAGCTGTCTCAAATTCAGCTGGTGTTACATCACCAATAAGGTCACAGCTAAGAAATCCAAACATAGTTAAATTGACTTGGAGTGCCTCTGAAAAAACTACTATACCCAACAGCATCAGATAGTTGCAGCCTCTCTCACTATATTTCTCAATCGGTCCAGGAAAAAGTTTTATTAATCTTTAAATATGATCAAACTGTTTGCCTTGTTTGAATATGAGCTAAAAAAGATCTATCACAAGAGGAGTTAATATTGCTCAAAACTATGAGAATACTTAATACCTTTAAAAATGTATTTTTATTATTAGGAAAGGGACAGACCCCCCCCCCCCCCTCCCCAAGGGTCTCAACACCAGACTTATCAAGATGGGTTATCCATCATAAATATTTAGACCGACCGAAGGAGACCATTTAGATAAAAGCCAGTCATATTTCACCAAATACAAAAGTTCTACCCCAATTCCATAAATTCTTGAATTATCCAAAGGACGACGTTCTAATGATTAGCCAGAAAGAGATTACATGACGTTCTCAGACAAAATATCAACCAAAACAATTATATAAAAAGGACTGAAATCTCTTAGAACTGTATAAATATTTAATGCTCATTGAGGATTCCTAAACCAGTCATCCATTTTATATCCACGTTCAAACCTTGTGGGACTCGAGTGTTTAAATGAAAAATCTATTCTTATTCCTCATAAATTTTGGAGGCTGTCCATATCACCCCCTGCCAGTAGGGCTATATTTTGCCAATAACTCGCCATCAGATGTCAATTATAAAGTGGTTATATGTCAACCAATGCTCCAAAGGGGCCGTGAGGTTCTGCGTGCTAATTCTGCTCTTATGCTCATTCAATTGGAATCTAATTTTTCACTTAGTTCTCCCAATGTAGATAAGGGAGCATGGACATACAATCACATAAATAGCATAAGAGGACTCACAATTGGTAAGGGTTTTAGCTTTAAATGTGAAGTTTCTATCAATAATGCCTTTAGATTCAACTTCCAATGTGGACTCTTCTTATCTCTCCCATTGCTCTTTCAGTGTTTGTTCTGGTTGTTCCTCCTCTGCTGCTATCCTGCTCTCAGTTGGTGTACCCCAAGGATCCGTCTTGGGTCCACTCCTTTTCTCTCTCTATAACCAGTCCCTTGGTGCACTCATCTCTTCCCATGGCTTTCAGCAGAATCTTTACGCTGCTGACTCCCAGATCTACCTCTCTACACTTAAAATCTCTCTGGCAATCCAGGCCCGGATCTCTGCCTGCCTATCTGACATTGCTGCTTGGATGTCTTACCATCATTCAAAAGTGAACATGGCCAAAACCGAGCTTCTTATTTTTTCCCCTAAACCCATCTCCCCCCTTCTTCCTTTTTCAATCTCTGTGGATAACGCTCTGCAACTCCCTGTTTCCTCAGCTTGCAAACTTGGGATCGCCTTTGACTCCTCCCTGTCCTCCTCCACCACACACATCCAACTGATAGAGAAAGAAATGACAGGTTTTTAGCTAACACATAGCAAAACCTGCCTCTTCCTTTTTGAACACACTACTAAGATGCTTATCCACTCTTTAGTCATCTCCCATCTAGACTACTGGAACCTCCTCCTTGCTGGTCTCTCTCTGAATCATCTCTTTCCCCTTCAATCTGTTCAAAACTTAGCTGCGTGGCTAATTTTCTGCCAGTCTCGATATGCTCATATAACCCTCTTCTCAAGTCGCTTCACTGGCTCCCTATCCATTTCCATATCCAGTTCCAACTTCTCCTATTGACCTATAAGTGTACTCATTCTGCTGCTCCTCACTACCTTTCCTCTTATGTCTCCAAACACCCTCTACAGGAACTCTGCTCTTCTGGCAGATCATTTCTATCTGTGTCCTTCTCTTTTACTACCAACTCTAGCCTTCAATCCTTTCACCTTGCTGCTCCTTATGCCTGGAACAAACTACCCGAGTCTGTACGGCAGGCTTCATCTCTGGCCCTTTTCAAATCCAGGCTGAAAACTAAACTCTTCGAGGCTGCTTTTGAATACCGATCCACTTATCTTATGTGTTTCCTTATTTTTCCCAAAGATGTATACGTGTCCACAGCTGTTGCGTTGTCTGTCTTGACTAGATTGCAAGCTCTGATGAGCAGGGACTTTTACATGTGTCCGTATAGCGCTGCAAATGCCTTGTAGCACTATACAAATGATTATAGTATAGTAGGACTCATACCAACTACACTACCCACAAGCTTCATGTCTATTTGTCCCCTCTCTCCCAAATTCTTTCCTCTCAGAAATGTAAACATGGGGAGGCTCCCAAAACTATGTAAAGAGAGCACATGCCAATGTGACAATTTCAGTAAATTTTGTAGATAAATTTGAATATGGCAAACACACACCCTGTGCTCTGGTTTTCCTGATGCTCTTATGTCAAAAGACGACCTCTGTTGGCATATTTAGCTCTCTTATATGCTGTCTGTACTGCACAGCGAGGATAACACCTAACAGACAACCTCTGGGTTTGAATCAAAAGAGACCACAGTTGCATAGATCCATCAGAAATGTACTAGATTATCATGTGGGTAGGGGGTCAGACAAAAACACTATTTTTTAATGGGATGAGGTTGGTTTTATTGTGCGATTTGATTCCTGTCTTGTATGTTGGACTTTTTAATGCAACATAGGCGCCTATTTGCCTAGAACCAGCCTCAATAACATGCAAATACCTATGCATAAATCTACCTACTCTGAAAAGCCAAGCGGACTTTTTAAAATAAGCACATATCTCACAACTGCCTCTGCTCAACATACACCCCAGGAATGTATACACATAAGCGCACTTTTTCTGCAGTCACACAATTTTATAAAAGCCCTTTTCTGAATGCAAAATAGGTTACATGGGGACAGAGCTTTATAAAATTGCCACATCTGTCTGCACTTGAGATAAAACTTGAAGCCTCTGGCCACTTCCTTCTCAGAAAAGGTATAAAAATAGTCGTCGCGAAATCAAATGGTGAAGATATTTGGCTAAGATAAAGACAACCCAAAGAATAACATTTTAAGGAGAGGGCATTTCACATGAAGCTATACCAAAATAGTGGGTTCACTGATTGGCTTTGTTAGGGAAATAAAAAGCTTTCTGAGATACTGCGTTTTTGAAATTTTTGACTACAGTGCAAGACTGCAGCTCTTAGAAAGGGTCAAATTTACTGGCAGAACCCCCCCCCCCCCCCAAACTAGGATAGTAGGACGTTTTGTGCATAGCACTGGAATGAACCTCACTCCTAAGCTCAGGGATGTTGGGAACGATCTCACACTCTCGGAATTACTACTTGTGCTCTTCTTAGTATTTACATTGTGTCAAAGACAACTCCTCCTTTCTGGAGTTCATAGAGCATTTTATGCGCAAACATCATCTCAAGATCTGCCTGGCATGGCAATGGCAGCGCGCATACATGCCAGTCTTATTTTACAAATACGTTTAAAAAAGGTCTGTAAAGAAGTTTGGTAAATAACAGAGGCAATGATTTCACCCATGTATCTGTAGTGATCCACATGAACTTCAGAGATAATAATTTTATTTATTTAAAATATTTATACCCGCTGATCCAATGCCCGCAGGGGATAAGAATTAACATACATAGTTGTGACAATACACAGTTACAGCCACATCGATTAATACAAAATAAAACAGTTATTCTATACTCAAACTAATCATCATTAAAAGCTATCCTGAAATACATAGCTTTTAATATGCTTTGTAAAATCGAATACAGACAAATGGCAAAAAGAATAGAGTAAGTTTTGGAAGATGAACAATGAGGTAGCTGAAGCATTCTACCATCAAGACTAGACACAATATTATAAAAACCATTCAGTTTATGTGAGGTAATAAAGACTTAATAGCCGATTAGTTGATTCAATGATAATGGAGGCATTCCAACAGAGGTCCAATCCTTTAAAACAGGGGTCTCCAATTCCGGTCCTGGAGGGCCACAAACTAGTCAGGTTTTCAGGATGACCCTAATAAACATGAGATAAATTTGAATACAATGGGGGCAGTGCATACAAATCTCTCTCATGCATATTCATTAGGGTCATCCTGAAAACCCGACAGGTTTGCGGTCCCCCAGGACCAGAATTGGAGACCCCTGCTTTAAACTGTAAACTTGCGATAATGTGACAAACTTTAATCAAGTCAAATTGTGATCCCTGTGCATCCCAAAGGATTCTGGCTACTCGAACAACTTATTCTGTTTCTTTAGTCTCTTTCCTAATTCTCTGGAATCTAAACATTTTACAGCAGGAGTCCTCAAACTAGGGCCCACAGTCCAGACTTGATCCATGGAGCTTGCTTTTTTTTGGCCCGCCATAGTGTTTCTTCCCATGACCAAATCAGACCAAAGAAATAGTTTTTTTCCCATCCCCACTCACGGCATCAGCAGAAACGTTGGCAGTGTTTCCCAGGCCCTGCTAATGGAAGTACTGCAGAATTGTCAATTCATACTGATGAAGAAAGCTGCTGGTAGGGTAAGTCAGGCAAAAAGCTAGCTGACCCACACCTTTACATAGAGCTACTAGTGAGAGATCAGGCTTCAGAAGGGACGTCAGGCCCTGCCCGTTGAAGGGCAAGATGTGGGATGGACAGTGATGAGTGGGAGGGAAGAGAAGAAGGAAAGGGATGGGAAGAGGAGGGGGATTGAGAAAGTGGGAGGAAAGAGCTGGGAAGGGGTGAGTGAAAGAGGCAGGGGGGAGAGAAGGGATGGAGAGAGCGAGTATAATTAGTTGAATGGGAAAGGAAGACAGAATAGGAGGAAGTGAGAAGGAAGGAAGGAAGAAAGAAAGGGAGGGAGTGAATAGAGAGATTGCACCACACCCACATACACAGCCCCACATCACAGGAGCAGAAGGGGAAGGCGACGATATTAAGTAGGGTTCGTGGTCTGTGGCTGGATTGCCAAGTTCTGAGAAATCCAGAAATAGTATTATTAGGGCTTCTCTTCCTAGATGTTTATAAAATTATAAATTTAGTTTTTTATTTTCCAGGAACAAAAAAAAAATAAAGCGTAGTTACTCACCTGTAGCAGGTGTTCTCTGAATAGCAGGAATTAAGTCCTCATGTATGGGTGACATCACTGAAGGAGCCCTGCACGGAATGCTCCCCAGCTTCAAAAAAAAGCTTTTGGGAGATATGCAGTGCGTGCATGCATGCCTGCTTTCCCCGCCCACTGCAGCACCATATTCTCCAAATAAGATCACATAGTAGGAGTCAAAAGACAACTTCCCGGGAAGGTGGGAGGGTTGTGAGGACTTATTCCTGCTATTCACACCTACTATAGGCAAGTAACTACACTTTCTCCATGAACAAGCAGGAAAAAAGTCCTCATGTATGGAACTCACAAGCTCCAGGCTACCAGAACCAGAGGAGAAAGAATAGCCCAAGCTGGGCATTGAGAACTGGAGAAGCCAGGAAGACCAGAGAGGCAGTCCCATCGAGGGGGATTCATCTGATGCAATATCCATTTGACATTGATCAAGGGAATTTTGAGCAGGTGGCCTAGATGGTCAGAAGGGCCGGTTGGCAGGAGATGACCCTCAAGACCCAAATAGATGCCAGAGCACAGCCTGGCCAAAATTGATGTTCCATCGGGAATCCCCATCCAGACAAGTAATGGGCTGCAAAGATATGGACCGAAAACCATGTCATGGCCCTGCAGATCTCCTCTGTGGAGACAGAATGGGGGTTGGCTACCGAAGTAACCATCACATGGACATTGTGAGATGTGACATGACCCTCAAGGATCAGACCAGCCAAGGAATATGCATGGGCAATGCAAGCAGAAAGCTGGAGGGTTAGCAAACACTTCAAAAACAGTAACACCCAGCCTACTGGGGTTGAAGGAGATGAACAACTGAGAGGATTGACAGTGCACATTCATGCGCTCTAAGTAGAAGACCAACGCACACTTGCAATCCAGTGTGTGCAACGTTGCCTCACCGTGATTGGCATGAGGCCAGGGAAAGAATATTGGAAGGACAGCGGACTGGCTGAGGTGAAAAGGAGAGCCACTTTTGGCAGAAAGCATGGGTGTGTGCAGAACACTACCCAGTTCTGGTGGAACCTGGTGTACAGAGGATGTGCGACCAGAGTCTGAAGCTCACTCACGTATCAGGCTGATGTGATAGCCATCAGGAAGAGGACCTTCCAGGTCAAGAACTTCAGCAGATATGCATCCAGCAGTTCAAAAGGAGCCCGCATGAGCTGGTAGAGGACCACGTTCAGATCCCAAGAGACCATAGGGGGCTTAACTAGAGGCTTTGAAAGAAGCAAGCCCCGTATGAATCGGTGTACCAGAGGTTGAGCTGATATGGGCTTCCCCACACCGCCATGATGGAATGCTCCAATTACACAGAGGCAAATGCGCACAGAGTTGGACTTGAGCCCAGAATTGGAGAGATGCATGAGGTACTCTAACAGCTAGCCTACAAGGCAGACAAAGGGATCCAATGTATACAGCCCTCACTGTACATCTCACACAGAGGGGCTGCGATGGCATGGACAAGGGAACTGGGGCTGAGGATGCTGACTCAGAAGAGCCAAAGAGGGACTCCATCTGTTTTTCTTGATCCTTCAGCCCTCGATGCGTCATCTGCAAGCAGAGCTCGCAGGACGCTAGCTGGTAGTTGGGTCCAAGGCAGTGCAAGCACAAATTAAGGCAGTCAGTGGTAGAAATGGTCTTGCCACATTTGGCACATTTTTTAAAGCTGCTAACCGGCTTAGAAACGCCGAAAAAGAGTAGTTACTCACATGTAACAGGTGTTCTCCAGGAGCAGCAGGAATCAGTCCTCACTTATGGGTGTCATCGACGCCGATGAAGCCCCAGCGGAGCATTTCCCCAGCTTTCCATGAAAGCCTTTGGGAATGCTGGCACGCATGCGCGGTTCCCTTCCCGCCTAAAGGTGCCATCTTGCCTCAGTCAAATGACATAGCTAAGAACAGCACACAAAAATGTAAAAAGTAAACTATGTACAACTGCAACTCCAAGGGGAGGAGGGAGGGTAGTGAGGACTGATTCCTGCTGCTCCTGGAGAACACCTGTTACAGGTGAGTAACTACTCTTTCTCCAGGACCAAGCAGGAAGTCAGTCCTCACTTATGGGTGACTCCCCAGCTCTGGGCTACCAGGAACCCAGGCTGAACAAGAGAACTCCCTCTAGTCTCAGCAACACAGTAAAGGCTTTGCAAGAACACACCCTCCACAGGTAGCCCCCAGAGGGCAGGAGTTGCCTAGACCTCAAAGAGATTCCGGAGTACTGCTTGGCCAAAAGCACTGTCCCTATGGGACTCCCTCTCCAGATAGTAGTGGGCTGCAAAAGTCTGGCTTGAAGATCAAGTAGCAGCCCTGCAGATATCTTGCAATGGAACAGAGCGGAGGTGAGCCACTGATGTAGCCACTGCCCTCACACGGTGGGCCGTTACCCTACCCTGCAAAGGAAGGTCAGCTGCCCTGTAAGCCCAGGTGATACAGTCAGCCACCCAGATGGACAAGGTACGCTTGGACATAGGCCTCCCCAAGTTACTGGGGTCAAAAGAAAGGAAGAGCTGAGAAGCCTTCCTGTGACCCTGCGTACGTTCAAGGTAGAAGGATAAGGCCCTCCTACAGTCCAAGGTATGGATAACTGTTTCAGCCTGACTTGCATGAGGCCTAGGGAAGAAAGTAGGAAGAACCACCTCCTGGTTGAGGTGGAAAGAGGAGACAACCTTAGGAAGGAACTTAGGGTAAGTCCTGAGGACAACCCTGTTCTTATAGAACCTGGTGTAAGGTCTATCACAGACCAAGGCCTGAAGCTCACTCACTCTCCTAGCCGAAGTAAGGGCTATCAGAAAGAGAGTCTTCCAGGAAAGGAAGCGTAGAGGGCAAGTAGCCATAGGCTCAAAAGGTGGGCGAGTCAGTTGCTGCAAGACCACATTAAGCTCCCACTCAGGAGCAGGACGACGTATGGGAGGCTTGAGCAGAAGCAAGCCTCTGAGAAACCTAGACACCAAAGGGTGCACAGACAAGGAATGGCCCTCAACTAGGGAGTGGTGAGCTGCCAAAGCAGAGAGGTGGACCCGAACAGAGTTGGACTTGAGACCCTGATTGGACAAGTGCAGCAGGTACTGAAGCACTACTGATACAGTACAGGAGAAAGGATCCTCAGCACGTAGCTGACACCACACAGAGAACCTTTTCCACTTGAGAGCATAGGTCTTCCTAGTGGATTGTTTCCTGGAGGCTAGGAGAACTTCCTCAACCTCGGGAGGCAGGCCCCAGGGAGCCAACACTACCCTTGCAGCCTCCATGCCATCAGATTGAGAGCTTTGAGATTGGGAAGCAGCAAGGAGCCCTGATCCTGAGAGAGAAGGTCAGGCTGCAATCCCAGAGGCAGAGGCAGATCCACTGCCAGTTGAAGCAGGAGGGGGAACCAAGGCTGCCTTGGCCACCTGGGAGCTACCAGGAGGACTGAGGCCCTGTCTCGGAGAATCTTGAACAGTGTTCGGGCCACCAGAGGGGTGGGAGGAAACGCATAGAGGAGGCCCTGAGTCCAGGGAATCAGAAAAGCATCTGCTGCTACTCTGAGGATGCGGTTGCCTGGAGCAGAACCTTGGCAGCTGGTTGTTCAGTGGACTGGCAAACAGGTCTATGGAGGGAAGCCCCCATTTCAAGAAAATCTTTTGAACCAACAAAGGATGTAGCTGCCACTCGTGTGGTTGCAGAATCCTGCTCAATCTGTTGGCCAGGGAATTCTCCTGGCCTGGAAGATAGACTGCTTTGAGGAGCATGTTGTGTTTCAGGGCAAAGGAACAGAGGTCCTGGGCCTCCTGGCAAAGGGGCTGGGAACCAGTCCCGCCCTGTTTGTTTACATAGAACATGGCTACCTAATTGTCTGTCTGGATCAAGACAGACTGTTGTGCCAGGGAAGCAGTAAAGGTATTGAGGGCCAAGCGAATAGCTCTGAGTTCCAGCAGATTGATCTACTGGGACGCCTCCCAATGAGACCACAGGCCCTGGGTGCACTTGTCTAGGCAGTGTGCTCCCCAACCCTGAAGAGAGGCATCGGTGGTCAGTACCACTGTATGAGGTGGGATCTGAAAGGGCACCCCCACCAGCAGATTGGGGGGGGTGTAACCACCAGTTGAGGGAGGCCAGGAAACGGTGGGACACTCTGATCCTGTCTCTGAGACTACCTGAGGCTTGTGACCACTGAGTAGGCCTCATATTGAGCCTGGCATTGGGGGTCACCTGTACCGTCGACGCCATGTGGCCCAGAAGCCTGAGACAGAGTCTGGCGGAGACCAGGGACCTGTGCAGAAACTTGCTGGCGAGGTCCATGAGCCTTTGTGCTCGGTCCACTGGTAAGAATGCTCTTGCCAGCTGAGAATCCAACCTTGCCCCTATGAACTCCAAGTTCTGGGAGGGGAGCAAAGTGGACTTTGCGAAGTTGATGACAAAGCCCACCTTTTGGAGCAGTTCTATGGTCCTGTTGGTGGCCTGTTGAACTTCCAGGGAAGTCTGGCCTCTGATGAGCCAGTCGTCTAGGTAAGGAAACACAAAGATGCCCTGATTTCTCAGGTAGGCTGCCACCACTGCCAGGCACTTGGTAAACACCCTGGGAGCGGAGGTCAGTCCAAAAGGCAGTACTCTGTACTGATAGTGGTTTCCTCCCACAATGAACCTGAGGTACTTTCTGTGGTCTGGATGAATAAGGATGTGAGTGTAAGCATCCTTTAGATCTAAAGAGCAAAGCCAATCTCCCTGCTGGAGGTAGGGCAGAAGTGTTCCAAGAGTAAGCATCTTGAACTTCTCTTTCACTAGAAACTTGTTCAGGTTTCTGAGATCCAAAATGGGTCGAAGACCACCGGTTCTTTTTGGCACCAGGAAATACCTGGAGTAAAACCCGTGACCTCGGAAGTGGGGAGGCACAGGCTCCACCGCCTTGTCCAGCAACAGACCTTTTAGCTCCTGGAGGAGAAGGGCTGTATGCAGGGGAGGCCGGAAAGGTTCCCCTGGGAAGTGTGGCGGAGGCAGTTGGTGAAAGTGCAGGGCATAGCCTCGATGGACTATGTCCAGCACCCAACTGTCTTGGGTTATCAAGGGCCACTTGTGGGTGAACAAGGCTAGGTGGCCTCCTGTGCAGGGCTGGGTCTGCAAGGGAGGAATGGCTATTCTCAAGGAGTCAAAAAACCCCACCCTGCTGAGTGGGAGCAGGGGCTGCAGGCTTGGGGGTCCTCTGCCTACGGGGCCCATTACCCTGGCCCTTGGCTTGCTGACCCTGGGGGGCAGCTTGGGCAGCCGGATATTGTGGGTACTGTTTGTAGGCAGTGCCCTTCCTCGGGTAAAAGGACTTTTTACCCGAGCCTTTCTTCTTATGAGAAGGGGCAGAGGTCTTCCTCGACAGCCTTGTCCTCGTGAGGTGCTCTGTCTCGAGCTGAGCGGCCTTCTCGGCCACAGGCTTGCCAAAAAGGTTTTCACTTCGGCAAGGGACATCGACCAACTTGTCCTGAACCCATTGCTCGAGGTCTGATGACTGCAGCCATGCCTGGCGTCGGGCCGCGATGCCGGCTGCTGCTACTCGGGCCGAAGCCTCGAAGCCATCGTAGGCGGCACGGGACATGAACTTAGAGCATTCCCGGATCCTCGAAGACAAGGACTTAAAACTCTGCAAGGGTTCCCCGGAGAGACCAGAAGAGAATCCGGCCAACTCCTTGGCCAGGTCTCGTAAATACATGCCCATGTACAGCTGGTAAGTCTGGACATGGCAAGCAAGCATCGAGCCCTGAAAGCACTTCCTACCGACGCCATCAAGGCTTCGGGCCTCCCTTCCAGGAGGCACCGCGGAGTGCATCTTCTGACTCTTCAGACGATGCATGGCCGATTCCACAACCATGGAATGGTGTGGTAGCTGTGCTTTCTGGAAGCCAGGACTCTTTCGGAGCCGATAGATGGAATCGACTCGCTTGCTCAAAACCGGCGCCGAGGCCGGTGCCTCCCACATCCGGAAGAGGAGCCGTTCCAACATCGGAGGAACCGGGACAGTAAAGGCCTCCTTCGGAGGAGAGAGTCATACTGCAGAGCATCGAGCTCTTCGGCTCGCGGCTCCTCCTCGGGGTCAGCCGAGATAGCCAGGGCAGCGGCCATATCGCGGACAAACTCCGAGAACCTAGTATCCTCCGGAGGGGATCTACTCCGGGGCTCAGACTCAGGTGAGTCCGAAGGGACACACCGAGTCTTGAAGGTGTCAGGAGACTCCTTGTCTTCGGTCTCCCAAGCAGACTCGTCCGATGTCGAGTCGAGGTCCGACCCCGTGAGGCCTCTAGGCACCCGCCCCGACGTCGGTGGCACCGGCGTCGAGACCCTCGGTCCCGAACGGGAGGTCGAGGGAGACCTCGACTGAGGACGACCTCGAGCCGCAAGGGACTCGAGTATCGGCTCAGTCTCCGGGGTCAACTTCGAAGTAGATGTCCCGGTGGTCAGGGCAGATGCGTCAGACAGGCTGGCCATCAGTGCCCACTGCTGATCCATGAAGGCAGACATTCTGCTCTCCAAGGCTGTCAACCTGAGACTCAGCTCGGGTGACGCAGCAGCCCCCAACTCGGGCCCCGGCGGTGCCGGGCCCGACATCGGTACTCGGGGAGGCGAGTCCACGAGGACAACAGGACTTACGTGTCCAGCAGACTCCGGCTCCATGCGAGGAACTTTAGTTGGCTTCTCCTGGTCCACGGGCCCGGGACAACGGTCGGGGGTCTTAGACCTGGCCCTCGAGGGCTCAGGGACCTCCTCCGATGCCGCCCTCACGAGCCGCTTCTTCCTCTTACGTTCCCGGTCGGGGGACCCCCTGTCCGAGGAGCTCCGACACCTCTCGGGATCGGAATCCCGAGATGTCGAGGCCTCAGACGAGGTCCGGGTCCGGGCCCGGGCAGAGGCCGAGTCCGAGAAAAGCCTTTCACTTTGTTGCTGACGACTTCGGAGGGCCTTGGAAGACATTTTTCCACATGGCCCGCACGTTTTGGAATCGTGGTCTGGGCCAAGGCACCGAAGGCAGCAGTCGTGTGTGTCGGTGAGAGACATTATCTTCTTACACCTATCACACTTTTTAAAACCACTGGAAGCCATCGGGGAGAAAAGGGTCCCCGCGAGGTCAAAGGACCGGCCTTCCAGGGAAAAAGAAAAAGAATTGGCGCGAGCGCCTAGCCACTAAGGGCAAAAACCGAAAAAAGAAAAAAGGGATTCGATACCGGTGTACCGAACCCGGCGGGAGGGGAACCAACGTCGAATACGAGGAAAAAAGCGAAATAACGCCAAGAAAAAACTTCTCTTTTCCGGGAAAAAAAGGACACACGTCCGATGGGCTTCACGGAATAAAAAGAGACTGAGGTAAGATGGCACCTTTAGGCAGGAAGGGAACCGCGCATGCGTGCCAGCATTCCCAAAGGCTTTCATGGAAAGCTGGGGAAATGCTCCGCTGGGGCTTCATCGGCGTCGATGACACCCTTAAGTGAGGACTGATTCCTGCTGCTCCTGGAGAACGAACGCTTCAACAAAATCAAATTGAAAAACAGCTGTGGGAGGGAAAACGCCCCTGAAGGGGAAAACACACCAAAAAGGCACAAACAACAACAACAAAAAAAACCACCCAAAGGGTAAGAAAAGGCCGACAGGTGGGTGAAAAAAACAGCACAAACTCAGCCACAAGGGCAAGAAAGTCAAACTTTTTTCTGGACTGCAGGAAAACTTCCTAGGGGCTCCACAGAAAAAAAAAGACTACTACTGAGCATTTGTACAGTGCTAGAAGACATACGCAATGCTGCACAGACACATGTAAAAGACAGTCCCTGCTCATCAATCTAATCAAGACAGATAACACAGTAGCTGTAGACACGGGATATATTTAGGGGGAATGATAAGGAAACACAGAGGAGACTAGGTGAGCCAAGATCCAAAAGTGGCAGTGAAGAGGTGAGTTTTCAGCCTGGATTTGAAAAGGGTCAGAGAAGGCACCCGATGTACAGAATTAGGTAGTTTGTTCTAGGCATAAGGAACAGCAAGGTGAAAGAAATGAAGTCTGGAGTTAGCAATAGAAGAGAAGGGCACAGATAGAAGTGATTTTCCAGAAGAGCGGAGTTCCCGAGGAGTGTAGGGAGAGATAAGAGGAAAGATAGTGAGGCGCTGCAGAGTGAATGCACTTAAAGGTCATAGCAGGAGAAGTTAGAACTGGATGCGCAAATGGATAGGGAGCCAATGAAGTGATTTGAGAAGAGGGGTAATATAAGCATGACGAGGCTGGTGGAAGATTAGCTGCGTAGCAGAATGCTGAATAGATTGAAGGAGAGAGAGATGATTCAGAGGGAGACCAGCAAGGAGTAGGTTACAATAGTCTAGACGGGAAGTGAATAAAGAGAGGTTGTGTCTTAGTAGTGTGTTCAGAAAGGAATGGGTGGATTTTGATGATGTTCTAGAGAAAGAAATAGCAGGTTTTAGTTATCAGTAGGATGTGTGTGGAGAAGGAGAGAGAGAAATCAAAGACAACCCCTAAGATTGTGAGCTGAAGAAAAAGGAAGGAGTAGAGAGTTATCCACAGAGAATGAGAAAGGAAGAAGGAGAGAGGAGGGTCTAGGGGGAAAAATAAGCAGCTCAGTTTTGGCTATGTTCTATTTCAAGCAGCGGTGAGACATCCAAACAGCAAGGTCAGAAAGGCAGGCAGAGATATGGGACTGGATTGCTGGAAAGATTATAGGTGTAGAGAGGTAGATCTGGGAGTCATCAGTGTAAAGATGATACTGAAAGCAACGGGAAGAGATGAGTGCACCAAGGGAGTGGATATACAGATCCTTGTGGCTCACCAACTGAGAGCGGGATAGCAGCAGAGGAGGATCCATCAGAACAAACACTGAAAGAGTGATGGGAGAGATAAGAAGAGAACCAGGATAGCACAGAGCCCTTAAAACCAAGCAAGGACAAGATATCGAGGAGAAGGTTGTGGTCAACAATGTCTAAAGCAGCAGAAAGGTCAAGAAGGATGAGGACTCAGTAAAGGCCCTTGGATTTTGCCAGAACAAGCTGCTGGAGATTTTGGCAAGAGCCGTTTCAGTAGAATATAAAGGACAAAAGCCAGATTGTAAAGGATCCAGGAAGGCTTGAGAGGAGAGAAAGTTGAGGCAATGGTGGTGAACCGCATGTTCAAGTAATTTAGAAATAAAGCGGAGGAGCGAGATGGGTCGATAGTTAGGACATTTAGGGTCTAGTGATGGTTTTTTGAGGAGGTGTAACCACAGCATGCTTGAAGGCTGCAGGAATAGTTGCAGTGGACAGCAATAGGTTGAGAATATGAGAGATGGAAGGGACAACAGTGGAGGAGATTGGGCTTAGGAAATGGGTGGGAACAGGATCAGAGGAACCGGTAGTTTGTTTGGAGGAGGAAAAGAAGTGTGTGGTTTCCTCCTCAGAGATCAAATAAAATGAAGAAAGGATAGCAGAGGTGGGGGGGTGGTGTTGGAATGAAGAGGAGAAGTAGTTGATCTCGTGGGGAATTGGAGTGTGGATTTTGTCATGGAAATAATGAGCCAGGGTTTGGACAAAAAGGGAAGGAGGGGTCAGAAGTACCTTGAGGAGAAAGTTGTAAAGAGATGGCGAGGGTCAGAGGCAAAAGAGTTAATCAGATGGACATAATAGTCTTGTTTGGCAAATGCTATGGCTAACTGGAAAGAGACAAGCATGAATTTGAAGTGCAGAAAGTCCGCAAGGATGCAGGATTTGAGTCAAGCACGCTCATCTGAACAGGCATAGGAATGCAGATAGTAGATAGTGGAAGACAGCCAGGGCTGGGGTCTAGTGAGCCTCACAGGACATGACATGAGTGGAGCAAGGGCATCCAGAGCTGAGGAGAGTGCAGCATTATCAACAGACTCAGATGACAGTGGAAGAGGTGATGAGACAATGGAGAAGAAAGTCAAAGGGCAATAGCATTAAGATTTCTAAAGAGGTTGGAGGAGACAGGGCGAGACTGAGGTGAGGGGTGATGAAGAGTAAAGCTTAGCAGATGATGGTCTGATAAGGGAAGAACTGAGGTACAGATGTTTGAGGGTAAGCAATTAGAGAAGAATACAAGGGTCAAGGCAGTGGTCGTACTGGTAAGTGGGGGCAGAAGAACAAAACTGGAGGTCGAATGAGGAGGTAAGGGTCAGGAGCTTTAAAGGGTAAGGGTCAGAGGGGTTCTCAACATGAATGTTAAAATCCCTGAGAATAAGGGAGGGGGAAGAAGAACCTAGAAAGAAGGAAAGCCACAAGTCAAAGTCAGAGAGAAAGATAGAGGTGGACTTGTCAGGTCATTGGTAAATAACAGCCAATCAGAGAGAGAGCGCAGTAAAAAGGTGGATGGAGTGGACTTCAAAAGAGGGAAAAGAGTAAGACTGAGGCAGCAGGAGGGGCTGAAATTGGGAGGAAGGAGAGTAGAAGCCCAACACCACCATCACGGCCAGTGGGACAAGGCGTGTGGGAGAACCGATAGTCGCCATGACAGAGAGCAGCAACTGATGCAGAGTCTTCTGGGAGCAGCCAGGTCTCAGTTAGAGCAAGATGATGGAGAGCATTAGAGATAAAGAGATCATGAGTAAAGGCAAGTTTATGTGAGATGGAGTGTGTGTTCCAAAGGCACATGAGGAAGAGAGCAAGGAAGGGGAAAGGAGAGAAATATGAATAAGATTTGAGGTGTTGCATGAAGATCTGTTCTGGGAGTGTGACAAAAGTCTAGGGGGGCCAGGGTTGGGTTGATATCTCCGGGTGAGAGAAGGAATAGAAGGGTGCAGGGCAGAGAGGAGACAGCACGGTGGTAACGAGGGTGAGGTTGCTTTAGAGATAGAGGAGATGGCTGAATGAGAAGAAGAACATGCTGAAGCTCAAGAGCTGATGACAGGGTAGAGGACCGGATGGTGGGACAAATGAGTAAGATAAAGGGACGATAAGGGGGGAGGTTGAAGGTGTTGGTAAGAGAGGAGACAATTAGGGAGTATGAGGAATAGGAAGAGAAAGCGATGAGAAGCCATAGAAGAGAGAGATGGAAAGGAGAACAGAGATCAGAAGAAATAAGGATAGGTGGGAGAGAGATACAGGAGAATAGGTGCATCTGTGAATAATCTGGTAATAAGCAGAAGATGGCTATAAGAGACTGAACACCAGGGAGTGGGAGGGATAAAAGCTATGAAGATATATAAGAGGCAGGTACGAATAGAGAAAACTGAATAAGCTTACAGATAAATAAATAGCACAAAAACAATGGTACAGATAAATAAATAGCACACTAAAAATGATAAAATAAATATATCAATGGACACACAGGACTCACAAGCTGGCAGGTAAATGTGCCCAAATTGGCAGCAAAGCAGGTAAGCAGCTTCTCAGTGCTGAGGCAGAGAAAAAATCAGAACATGTGGGAAACAAAACAGGAAGAGGGGGTTAAGCAAAGCCTTGGGAAGGGAGGGGGTTAGTCACTCAAGGAGATTAAAGCAAGGGGAGGAAAATGGAAAATGCTGGATAAAACACCAGGACAGAGAAGAAATAGGTAATGGATTAAATGTTAGCTTGGCCTCAACAGAGACTAGAAAGTTGCAAAACGTTATGAGGATATGTAGGAAACAGGTACAAATGGAGAAAACTGAACAAGGCTACAGATAAATAAATAGCACAATTTGGCGCCACTGCGGGCAGGGAAGGCAGGCGTGCATGCCTCCCAAAAGCTTCCTTTGGAAGATGGGAAGCATTCCGGTGCAAGGCTCAGTCGCTGACATCACCCATACGTGAGGAATTATTTTCTGCCTGTTCATAGAGAAAAAAAAATCAAATCAGTGTTTTTGGGCTGTATCTTTTTTCCAGTGGAAGCAAATATGTATGTTGGTGTCACTTAGATGTGCAGAAAAGGCACAAAAACAGAGTGAAAGATAAAAGATAAACCACAGGAAAGGGTGAGAGATTACCAGGGAAAGTGGTGTTTGTCCAGGCTTGTCCAATAGACACCTATTTTAATTAATTTTTTTTTTGGCACTGGGTGTGTTAACTCCGTGTTTAGAGGTTAAGACATAAAATCAAAAACTCTAGGTGTTGTGGAAAGTTTTACTATCTGCTACATCCTTGGGAACCTGGCCCAGCCTGAGCCTGCCTCCCACCTTTCAAATCCTTTAAAGGGTTGGATCTCTCCCCTCCCACCCCCAAATTCCAAATACTTCAAGCAGGGGTGCACCCACCCCGTGCCCTCTACATAATCTGAAATGTCCTATGTGACCTTTCCCTCAAAGTCTGGGAACCCTTTCTTTACAAGAAAGCACTAAGGATATAACCCTTGTAAGAAAACATGCAGTATGAGGCCACATAGGAGCAAAGAAAGATGCAACAGGCAAAGGGCTTATGGCAAGCAGCTGGAGCTGAAGCGAAGGAAGATAAACAGGAGCCCTAATGAATTCAATGGGGTCAGCTTGCTCCTCCCATTCTCAGCACACAAGCCTTTGGTTCCCACAGTAACGGATCAGCTATCCCCCACCTTCCCATCTGTAGCTTAGGTCACCTAACTCATTCCAGATGACCAGCATTTATTAAGCTTATCTACTAGAGCAGCTGCTGCAGCCAACAGAACCTTCAGATTTTCTAGAGACAGCTCTGGTCCAATAAAAGCTGTCACTCTCCATTTTCAACAGATTTAGACAGCCCTTTGTGGAGGAAGACGAGTTATGTTATAGTGGCATCCTGGAATCGCAGGACCACAGGTCTGGAAAGAAAAGGCAAAAGGGCTCTGCTCACAAAAGACAGCTACTGACTTAAGCAAATTTTCTTATTTCCTTCATTGTTGGTTGGTCTCAAAAAGTAAATCATAGAAATAGCTCCATCCACAAGCTTCTCTGCAGGGAAGCAGGCACCAATCTGCACCTTATAATAACAATGAAAGCAAATCAGAAAATACTAAGCGAAAATACAGGATGCTTTTTCCCCCCAAAATCTTCTGGGTTGCATTTCAATATCATCCCACGTCTCTTGGCTTCACTCATAAGTAATGGTTTTAGGCAGCCTGCCCATGAGGCTAGAGACATAGCTGGCAAAGACTGGAACCATCATACCAGCTGTACCAGCCTCATGCTACAGTGTGAATCTGGCATCATCTTTCCGCCCTCGCGTCTCAACCTAAGGAAGCTTTGTTCATTAACTCGTTAGCTTTGGTTTACCAATTGGCTCCAGGCTCTATGTCCAGGCTGAACCAGTCCCACTTTACTTCCACTGCTTAAGGAATCTTCTCTTAGATAAATCAGAAATAAGTCCATAAGCGCAAAGTAGTAAAATCAAGATCAACTCTTATCTAGCCAGATGCAATGGAGTCGTTTGATGAGCATGTCTCCTATGGGGCATTTTCCATTATAAAACTAACCATCCCCCATCATCACTTGTCTAGAGTAAGGATATACTGTCTTACAATGCACAAATATATATATGTTCGCTCCTGCCTGCATTGTCCACCAGTGAGCTTCAAAAGTAGTGCCTTAGATGTGAGGAACACAAAGAATTTGTAATGCTTTGGGCAGTCAAAGCAGAGTGGAAACCCTAGAAAACATAAGGCACAGTAATGGGATAGGAGGCAAGATTACTCTTCAGCTAATGCCATGATACCCCACAACCCTATGGCCACCAGACCAGCTGCAATATGACATGTAATGATCATTGCATAACAGCAGCAATACTTTATTTCTTATTTATTCTTTCATTTAAGCTCAGTTAAAGTACAGCGCATGCATGAACATCTACAAAACAAAGAAGGAATAGCTGAATACACATGCATCACTGATTCACAAATACTCATACGGTCTAAGTAGCCAAAGGTTTAATTTCGAGACTGGTCTTCGATAAGGCTCTTACAATGCATATCTGGGAAAAGATCCCAGTTCAAACATACTATTGGAGGGTTTTAAAATGAGGAACACCTAATCTTTTTCTTTAAATATCATTATGGATTCTGAAGAAACTACTAGATTCATTACATAGTCATTGAAAGGATCTCACAGGGAAGTCAATGATGCCACAAATGTAAGTGTTTGTATATACACACACAACACAGAGCAGAGGTACTCAAATCCAGTCCTGGAGGGCCGCAAATTAGTCAGGTTTTCGGGATATCCCTAATGAATATGCATGAGATAGAGTCAAATACAATGGAGGCAGTGCATGCAAATATATTTCATGCATATTCATTAGGGATATCCCAAAAACCTGACTGGTTTGCAGCCCTCCAGGACTGGATTTGAGTACCTCTGACATAGAGAATCAAGGCATTATGTAATCTAAAGCTGACTAATGGAAGGTTTATGATGTACAAAGCTTCCAGTATACTCCTGACACAACTCATCCAGATTTCATTTGCTATCCCTACAAATTCTTGCTTTGCACCGGCTATTTACCTCTAAAATGCTCAATCCTTTTTGCACTACATTATACCCCTGCTATGCTCTTTCCTTTTGCCTTCAGTAATCATATTCTATAAAGGTATAAAAGATTCTAGTGTTCTTCCCTTAGTCTGAAATACTTCTGGACCACCAGGTTTGCAAAATGCAAAATGGTTCAAATTTAATAGCTATGTGCAATCTACTTATTTTAACCTCCTTAGTCATCACAGTGACATTTTGGCCCCGATTGGTATAAAATAAGTTTTTAAGATGAATTAGAACACAAAGGGCTTTTCAGCATTACAACAAACATTAATTTTCAGGTTAGTTAGGCAAGGGAAGGAAGGCAGCGAGAGCAACATTTTACATGTCAAAGATCTTTCCACTTCTGTAATGTGATTGCTGTTATTGAGTGGATATCTTATATAAAACTATTCATGTGACTAAACAATCTCAGGTGATACAATTACACCAGAACAGCAGTATAGATTTAGATGCATCATATCACCATTTCACATGAAGAATAAAGCAGCGCAAACCAGAAAAACTAGTAGGCTCTGTACGACAGCTTAATTCAAAGTGGATTTCCATAGACAAGGTCGAATAAAGGTGGAGATAGCAATGCAATCAATCAATAGCCTCATATGTTTCAGCACTATTCCCTGCATGAGGGGAAAACATTATCTTGGTCTCAACAAATTAACCTGAATCCATATATATTGAGAGGATATGGGACTGAAAAACAAATCAAGAAAACAACAACAAAAAAAATCAAACCAAAACCAGATCAAAAACCAAGAAAAATCTTTTCAGATGTGCGCAAATAGGTGCCAAAAGGCAAAAAGCTGACAAATCTTGTGAGCTACAGAAAAATAAGAAAGAAGCAAAAATAAATAAATTTATTAACAAGGACAAACAGATAATATTCTTGATAGGACTATATGGTAGGAATCATAAGGAAAGGAATGGAGAATAAAACAAAGGATATTATAACGCCCCTGTGTCGTTCCATGGTGCAACTGCACCTTGAAGACTGTGTGCAGTTCTGGTAACCATATAGGATATAGCAGAATTAGGAAAGGTACAGAGAAGAGCGATAAAAATGGTAAAGAGGATGGAAGGATACCCCTATGAGGAGAGGCTTAAAAGGTTGGGCCTCTTCAACTTGGAAAAGAAGGCTGAGGGGAGATATGACAGAGGTTTATACATTAATGAATGGAATGGAATGGGTAAACATAGATCGGTTGTTTAAGCCATCAAAAAGTAGAAAGACTAGGGGACATGCAATGAAGCTACAGTGTAACCTGTTTAGACTAAGAACATAAGAAATGCCTTACTGGGTCAGACATAGGTCCATCAAGCCCAGTATCCTGTTTCCAATAGTGGCCAATCCAGGTCACAAGTACCTAGCAGTTTCCCAAAAAGACACAGGTTCCACAGTGCTTGTCCTGGGGTAAGCAGTGGATTTCTAAGGTCCTCTTTAATGGTTTATGAGCATTTTCTCCAGGAAGCTGTCCAAACCTTTTCTAAACCCAGCTACACTAACAGTTTTTACTACATCCTCCGGTAACGAATTCCAGAGTTTGATTACATGTAGAGTAAAAAATATTTCCTCTTATTAGTCTTAAATGTGTTGCATTATAGCATCATTGTGTGTCCTCTAGTCTTTCTACCTTTTGATGGCGTAAACAACCGATCTACGTTTACCCGTTCCATTCAATTCGTTAATTTATAGACCTCTATCATATCCCCCCTCATTCGTTTCTTTTCCAAATTGAAGAACTCTAACCTTTTAAGCCTCTCCTCATAAGGGCATCCTTACATCTCCTTGACCATTTTTTTCGCTCTTCTTTGTACCTTTTCTAAATCAGCTATATCATTTTTGCAGATATGGAGATCAGAATTGCACACAATATTCAAGGTGCGGTTGCACCAAAGAATGATAGGGAGGTATTATAATAATCCTTTGTTTTAGTCTCCATTCCTTTCCTTATAATTCCTAGAATTCTATTTCTTTTCTTGGCTGCCGCTGCACACTGGGCGGAGGGTTTCAACGTATTATCCACAATGACACTTAATCTTTCTTTTAATGGGTGATGGCTCCTTAAATCGTGTAACCATAGTTTGGGTTGTTCTTTCCTAGTTGCATCATTTTGCACTTGTCAACATTAAATTTCATCTGCCATTTGGACACCCAATCTACCAATTTTTCAAGGTCCTCTTGCATTTTTAACAACTTTGAATAATTTTGTCTCATCTGCAAATTTGATCACTTCACTCTTTATTCTTATTTCCAGGCTATTTATGAATATGTTAAAAAGCCAGCGGGCCCTGGGATACTCCACTATTCACTTTTCTCCATTGAGAAAATTGGCCATTTAGCCCTACTCTGTTTTTTTGATCTTTTAACTAACTCCTGATCCACAATACTACACTGTCTCCAATTCCATGACTTTAATTTCGCTAAGTCTCTCTCATGAGGGAACTTGTCAAAGGCTTTCTTAAAATCCAGATACACTATATCAACCAGCTCACCTTTGTTTACTTGTTATTCATGCCTTCAAAAAATATAACAGATTAGTAAGACAAGACTTTCCTTGTTTAAATCCATGTTGGCTTTCTCCCATTAAACTATGCCTAATCTACATGTTCAGTAATTTTAATCTTTATAATGATTTCTACCATTTTGCTTGGTACGGACATCAGGCTCACTAGTCTGTAGTTTCCCAGATAAGCCCTGGAACCTTTTTAAAAATTGGAGTTACATTGGCCACTCTCCAATCCTCAGGTACTAGAAAGGATTTTAATGAGAGTTCATAGATTACTAGGTCTACAATCTCATATTTCAGTTCTTTCAATACCTTCAGATGTATACCATCTGGTCCAGGTGATTTGCTACTCTTCAGTTTATCACACAGTTGTAATACTTCCTTCTGGTTTATCGATATTTCTATCAATTCTTCTGCTACATCACCTTTATATACCATTTCAGGCATGGGTAACTTCCCTACATCTCCTTCAGTAAAGACTGAAGCAAAGAACTCCGTCAGTCTCTCCACTGTGGCCTTGTTCTCCCTTAGCACCCCCTTTTACCCCTCTATCTTCCAGTGGTCCAACTGACTACGTTTTTTTGCTAGAAATGTACTTGAAAAAGTTTTTAACAATGCATTTTTGCTTCCATGGCAATCTTCTTGCATCTAAGTTGTCAGGGCTTATGTTGTTTCTGGTGTTCATCATTAGGCTCCTTTTTTCATTTCCTGAAGGATGCTTTTTGGCAACAGACTCTGACCTCGCCTTTAAACCATGCTGGCAGATTTTTGGCCTTTGTTCTACTTTTCTTAAGCGTGGAATACATCTGGTCTGGACTTCCAAGATGGTACTTTTAAACAACACCCATGCTTGATGTAAATCTTTAATCTTTGCAGCTGCTCCTTTTAGTTTTTTCTTAACTATTTTCCTCATTTTATCAAAGTCTCACTTTTGAAAGTTAAAAGGTAGTACTGTGGATTTCCTTGCCGTCATTCTTCCATTGATTAAATGAAATGTGATTATGCTATGATCACTATTGCCAAATAGCCCAAAAACCCTTATCTTTTGCCCTAGATCCTGTGTTCCACTAAGGACTAGGTCTAAAATAACTTCCCCTCTTTTCAATTTATGAACCAGCTGCTCCAAGAAGCAGTCATTTATTTCATCTAGAATCTTTCTCTCTCTAGCAGGTCCTGCTATAACAGTGACCCAATCTATACTGTGGCAATGGAAATGACTCATTATTACTGTGTTGTAACTTTTGTTAGCTTGCCTGCTCTTTTTTTTTTTAGCATTTCATCACCCATCTATTCATTTTGGCCAAGCAGTCAGTAGTACACTGCCATTGCCTTCCAATTTTACATGAACTTCTATCCATAGATATTCTATAATGTATGGTTCCTGTAAAACGGTAATCCTATGTGACTTAATGCCCTCTTTAACAGGGCGCAACCCCTCCACCAATTCTATTTACCCTATCATTGCGATATAGTTTGTACCCAGGCATCACAGTAGCCCATTGGTTGTCCTCCTTCCACCAGGTCTCAGATGCAAATCATATCTAACTTTTCAATTAGTGTTATATAGTCTAGCTCTCCCATCTTAATTTTTAGACTTTTAACATTTACATACAGGCATTTTAGAGGCTGTATTTTATTCATACTGATCTGGTTATTAGTTGATAGGTGTGATTTGGAATCTTTCGGCACTACTGAAGTACATCTGGATTACTTTTATCTTTGTTGGAATTTCTCTGTCAGAACGCCCTAACTTATCTTTTTTCTAGTATCCTTCAAGGATACACCCTTCCAAACCCATACGCTCCTGGAGGACCTTTGGCTTTCCCCTACTATCTAGTTTAAAGCCTGCTCTATCTCCTTTTTAAAGGTTAACGTCAGCAGCCTGGTTCCATCCCGGTTAAGGAGGAGCCCCTCCCTCTGGAAGAACCCCTTCCTTCCCCAGAATGTTGCTCAGTTCCTAAGAAATCCAAACCCTCTTTTTTGCATCATTGTCTCATCCACCCATTGAGACTCCAGCACTCTACCTGCCTTTTGGGTCCTGACATGGAACTGGAAGTATTTCAGAGAATGCCACTCAGGAAGTTGAAATCCAGAACTTCCAATCTAAAAGCCTAAATCTGGCCTTCAGAACCTCCCTACCGCACTTTACTATGTCATTGGTGCCTACGTGTACCAAGACAGCAGACTCCTCCCCAGCACTATCTAAAACCTTGTCTAGGTGGCACATGAAGTCTGCTACCTTCACCCCAGGCAGGCATGTTATCAGCTACCCAGCTATCTACATGCCTAATGATAGAATCGCCAGCAGTAACAGTTGTCCTAACCCTTCCCTCATGGGCACATGGCCCTGGAGAAACCTTCTCAGTGAGAGAGGGTTTTACATCTCTTGGTGGACAAGTTCTAGCTACAAGATCACTCTGCCATATCAATGTGATGCTCTCCTTTCACATGAACTCTCTCCTCCATGGCAACTGAGGCTGCCAGATTGGAGGTGGGATTTCAGTACTATGTCCCTGTAGGTCTCATCTATCTCTCTGTCTTCCTTATGTCCTCCAAATCTGCTACTCTAGCCTCCAAAGATTGTACTCGTTCTTTGAGGGCAAAGAGCTCCTTGCACCTAGTGCACAGTAACACACCTCACCAACTGGGAGAAAATCGTACATGTGACACTCTATGCAAGAGACAGGATAGCCCCTATCTCGCTGCTGGACTGCTGTCTGCATCTTAGTTTAAAGGTTTTGTTTAGCTAAGTTGTTTACCTAAAGTTGCTAGGGATACTTGTACTGATACAACTATACCAATTACCTTCAAGGGACTTTTTTCACCTCCAGATTAATTAAACTTCAGAGCCTTAATCTTTTCCTGGCAATGATACCCATCTGAACTTGAAAGTGACTTTGACTACCCTTCCCCTTTAATAGGTTTAAGAGCCTATAAAGCTAAGATTATGCCTGGGGTAGGCAGGAGGGAACTAACACTTAGTAAAGGCTGGCTTGCTACATAGGTTCCAGATCTGTGGTTCTAAGGTAATCTGTTAATTTCCTGGGTGATTCACATAATCCTTGGTTTGATAGAGGGAGTCTTTCAAAATGCCCCTTTGACCTTTTACTTGGCTTTAACATCTATTTAAAACAAATTCCAAGATCTCTTGGCTCCTAAGTGGAAGGCCTCTTTGAAAAGTTATCTAGAACAATTTATTTCTTTCAGTTGAAAGAATATGTTACCCTATTCTTCCTTCTATGCTAAGCTATACTCTGATTAGATTTAAACAAAAAGCTCTCTGCTGATACTAGACCCTGCTGTGTTTAAAATTTAAACTAAGAGCTCTCTGCTTGGTTTTAAATTTAAACTAAAAGCTATCTGCTGATACTAGGCCCTGATTGAGTTAACAAATAAATCTTAGAATACAGTGTATCAGTTTTAACCCAAAGAATTCCTCTTTCCCCAAGATTTAAAGAACTTCCCAGAAGTAAACACTTACAAGTGCAGATTTCTTTCCAGCAGTAGGAGTCCCTTTTGGTAGTCTTTCATGACTAATAAGAGAAAATATATTTTTTTTATTCAACGCATAATCAAACTCTGGAATTTGTTACTGGAGGATGTAGTAAAGGCTGTAAGTGAAACTGGATTTTAAAAAATGGTTTGGACGAGTTCCTGGAGGAAACCATTGCTAAAGAGGAGCCAGGAAATCCACTGCTTACCCTTTGACGAGCACTGTGGAACCTGTGTGCCTTTTTGGGAACCAGTCAGGTACTTGTGACCTGGATTAGCCATTGTTGGCAACAGGATACTGGGCTTGATGGACCTTGGTCTGACCGAGTATGACATTTCTTTTGGTCTTATGTTAACCCTTTAAACTCAGCTACACTATCAGCTTTCACCACTTCCTCTTGTAATCAATTCCAGAGCCTAATTATGCATGGAGTAAAAAAAGTTTTTCTTTGTAGCTTCATTGCATGCCCCCTAGTCTTTGTACTTTTTGAAGGAGTGAATAACCAATTCATGCTTACTCTTCCACTCTGCTCATTATTTTATAGACCTCTATTATATCTCATCTCAGCCCTGAACTGTTAAGCCTTTTCCAGGGTACCCTTTCATCCCCTTTATTGGCTTTGGTCTCCCTTCTCTGTACCTTTTCCAATTCTGTTTTTTTTTTTTAAGAAGATGCAGTGACTAGAATTGTATTCAGTAATCAAGGTACAGTCACACCATGGAGCAATACAGAAGCATCATTGCATCCTTTGTTTTGTTTTCCGTTCTTTCCCTTCTAATCCCTAGCATTCTATTAGCATTCCTGGCTGCTGCTGCACACTGAGATTTCAATGTATTATTCACGACACCTAGATCCTTTTGCTCAGTGGTGGCTCCTAATGTGGAACCTTGCAATGTTTAACTATAGTTTGGGTTGTTTTTCCCCTCAAGTACATAACTTTGCACGGGTGCACCTTAAATTTATCTGCAATTTGGATGCCCAGTCTCCCAATTTCTCAAGGTCTTGTTGTAATTTTTCACAATCCTCTTGTGCTTTAACAACTTTGAATAATTTTGAGTCATCTGCAAATTTGATCACCTCACTTGTTGTTCCCATTTCCAGGTGATTTCAAATATGTTTAAAAAAATAGTGGGCTCAGCACCGATCTCTGAGGAACTCCACAATTTACCTTTCTCCAATGAGAAAATTGACCATTTAGCCCTACTCTGTTTTCTATCTTTTATCAGTTCCCACTCTGCAATAGAACATTGCCTCCTATTTCATGACTTTTTCATTTCCTCAAAAGACTCATGAGGGATCTTGTCAAAAGCTTTCTGAAAATCCAGATACACCAATGTCCACCAGCTGAACCTTATCTGTTTATTCACATCTTCAAAAAAAAAAGGTAGTAGATTAGTGAGGCAAGACTTCCCTTTGCTAAATCCATGTTGGCTTTGTCCCATTAAACCAGGATTAACTAGCACTCCTTGTGGCCTTGAGCAAGTCACTTAACCCTCCGTTGCCTCGGAAGAAAGGTCTGGCAATCTACTTTTCCGGTGACACTGCCAAGAAAACCCAGGAGCTTCTGGGTCGCCAGGAGTCAGGACTGACTCGAAGGCACACATTGCATTTGCATCGAACAGGTGGACAAAGGTGAGTCGGTTGATATTGTATATCTGGACTTTCAGAAAGCCTTTGACAAGGTCCCTCATCACAGACTTTTGGCAAAACTAAAGAGTCATGGGATAGGAGGCAGTATACTATTGTGGATCAGGAACTGGTTAAAAGATAGAAAGCAGAGGGTAGGGCTAAATGGCCAATTTTCCCAATGGAGAAAGGTGAATAGTGGTGTACCCCAGGGATCTGTGCTGGGTCCGCTGCTTTTTGACATATTCATAAATGACCTGGAAAGTGGAATAATGAGTGAGGTTATCAAATTTGCAGACGACACAAAACTATTTAAAGTTGTTAAAACCCAAGAGGATTGTGAAAAATTGCAAGAGGATCTTGATAAATTGGAAGACTGGGCATCAAAATGGCAGATGAAATTTAATGTGGACAAGTGCAAGGTTATGCACCTAGGGAAGAACAACCCAAACTATGGTTACACGATGCAAGGTTCCACATTAGG
Organism: Ichthyophis bannanicus; assembly: GCA_033557465.1. NCBI lineage: Eukaryota > Metazoa > Chordata > Amphibia > Gymnophiona > Ichthyophiidae > Ichthyophis > Ichthyophis bannanicus. Next base: position 859,316,807 of record CM066035.1, read on the forward strand.
AACCACCACCCAGGAAAAAGATTTAGGCGTCATTGTGGATACCATGTTAAAACCCTCGGCCCAGTGTGCAGCGGCGGCCAAGAGAGCAAATAGAATGCTAGGTATGATAAGGAAAGGAATGGAAAATAAAACAAAAGATATTATAATGCCTCTATATCGTTCCATGGTGAGACCGCACCTTGAATATTGTGTGCAATTCTGGTCGCCGTATCTTAAAAAGGATATAGCGATTTTAGAAAAGGTTCAGAGAAGAGCCACCAAAATGGTAAAGGGGATGGAAGGATACTCCTATGAAGAAAGGCTAAAAAGGTTAGGGCTCTTTAACCTGGAAAAGAGACGGCTGAGGGGAGATATGATAGAAGTCTATAAATTAATGAACGGAGTGGAACGGGTAAACGTAGATCGATTGTTTACATTATCAGAATATAGAAAGACTAGGGGACATGCAATGAAGCTACAGGGTAAACTATTTAAGACTAATAAAAGAAAATATTTTTTCACTCAACATGTAATCAAACTCTGGAATATGTTACCGGAGGATGTAGTAAAGGCTGTTAGTGTAGCTGGGTTTAAAAAAGGTTTGGACAAGTTCCTGGAGGAAAGGTCCATAAACCATTATTAAGAAGGGACCCAGGATATCAGTGCTTGACCCAGTACAAGCATTGTGGAACTTGTGTCTCTTGGGGAAACTGCTAGGTACATATGACCTAGATTGGCCACTGTTGGAAACAGAATACTGGGCTTGATGGACCTTGGTCTGACCCAGTATGGCATATCTTATGTTCTTATGTTAGATGCCGAAAGCAAGAGCGGGCTTTACGAGCCCATAACGTCATGTTTAAGCACAGTTTTACGATCCACCCCATGCAGGAAATAGATTTAGAAGCCAGGGGAAAAACTAGCGCTTAATTAACGCCACGCGTATCTAAATTATTACTAATTATTTAAATGTATTTTAATCTGCTGGGCTGGTATGCAAATCATGGCTGATGGAGAGACAGGCCATAGCGCCAAAATTTTAACTGCAGGGTCTGAGTAGAAGTAAACCTCTAACGCTGCCCCCGAAAGTATTTTGATGGCACCAGGTGCTTTCCCTGATGCCTTGATCATCTTCTCCCCAGATGATCGGGCATTGGGCAAAGCCCCCGATGCCATCAAAACACTATCGGGGCCATGCTGACAAAAAAGAAACCCTGGCGCCCTGTCCCCCCTGACTGTAGGAGACAGACAGATCATCTCCTGGAGCTCTGGAAGCAGGATGTTCCTGCTCCCTGTAGCCAACAATAGGCCCTTATGAAGAAGATTTTTGTAGCAGAACCTCTGTTTGGCAGTACAGTAAAAGAAATGTAAATTAGCCACCGGTGCCTGGAGAGCAAGCCAAACTAGCACAAACTGCTCGTGTGCATGTGTTTGGCTTGCCCTCCCAGTTTAATGTTGCGGTGGCTCATTTGCATGTGCAGGGTTACCATGGTGGGCATTTGCATATCCTAACCCTCCTCCATCACACGTTAAAACAAGTGCATTTGTCAGGAACATTAAAAAAATTGATCCAGTGCATGTCTTTCTGCATCGGCCTGTACACGTTCAGTAATTCTGTTTTTTATAATAATTTAATTTAATTTAATTAGCGAGTTTTTATATACCGCACCTTCCATTGATCAGTTGCGGTTTACATGGAACAACAGTAAACAAGGCAATGCTGTTTTTACAGATAACAATGTGAAACTACAAGAAATTCAACCTTACAATTAACAGTTGTAAACTATATACAAAGAACCGGATTATAACTATGTACAAGGTATGTATGTTTTCAATAACATCGGTTTGGGGTTTTAGCACTTATTCCAGCACTTATTATTATTATTATTATTATTTTAGCACTTATTAAATAGTTTCTACCATTTTGCCCGGTACCGACATCAAGCTTACCAGTCTGTAGTTTCTTGGAACCCTTTTTAAAAATTGGCATTAGAACATAAGATATGCCATACTGGGTCAGACCAAGGTCCATCAAGCTCAGTATCCTGTTTCCAACAGTGGTCAATCTAGGTCAAACGTACCTAGCAGTTACCCATCAAACGTACCTTATGCTGGCCACGCTCCAATCTTCTGGTACTATAGATAATTTTAATGATAGTCTACAAATTACCAATAATAGGTCTGCAATTTCATTTTTGAGTTCTTTCAGCACTCTGGGATGTATGCCATCTGGTGCAGGTGATTTGCCACTCTTTAGTTTATCAAATAGCTACATTACATCTTCCAGATTCACCATGATTTGTTTCAATCCTCTGATACTCATGCCAGAAACAATATTTAAAGGCAGTGAATCTCCCCTAAATCTTCAGTAAGGACCAAAGCAAAATACTCATGTAGTCTCTCTGCTATGACCTTGTCCTCCCTTAGTGCCTCCTTTTACTCCTCTAGCATCCAATAGTCCAACTCTTTCATGGGTTTTTTGCTAAAGATTCTGCTTCCATAGCTAACTTCCTTTCAAATTCTCCTTTGCCTGTCTTACTAGTGTCTATGCCATTTCCCACTGTCTTCATTTTTTGTGTGTTTTTCATCTGTTATCTTATGGTTTTATTATGACTTTTTCTTACCTTATTACTAGTTGCTTCCAATGCAACAAATCAAGGCCTCCATTTAAGCACTTAATAACTATCTTATTGTGCATTACCTGCCACAAAGTCAATTACTTAAAATGGGCTTTGCAGCATACAATACCATCACTGCATAGTAAGTGTTAATAAGGGCCTAAGTGATTTACTATAATTTTTTGTATTATTAAACTTTTTATTAAAGGAATATTCAAATCAATTCAACAACTGTAACATTCACAAGTCACAGTATATATCAATTACAACTTGCAACAATATTCTTATTTTATCCTTTCTTTTTCCCCTACTATTATTCCATCCCCCTCCTATCCCCTCCCCCTTCTCCCTATGTAGGTAAACCAGCATGTTCTGCCAATCACGCTCAAATTTAATCAGCTGTCCAAATAGATATAATTCAGGTTCCCTCTTTATTTCCACTCCAACTACTTGCTGTATCCACTTCTGTACTTTTCCCCAAAAAAGATGGATTTGGGGACATGTCCACCAGATGTGATACACAGACCCTTCTTCCCCACATTCCCTCCAGCACCCTTTTGCTACTGATAGGAACATCCTATTCAGTCATACCGGTGTATTGTATTGTCTCATTATTTATTTATTTATTTATTTATTTATTTACATTCTCTTATATACCACGCTATTCTGCATCAGTGCGGTTTACATTGAACAAACTGAAATTACATTGAACAGGGCATTATAACTCGGAGATAACTATTTTACAGGGAACATGGGCTATGGAGGGTTAAGTGGCTTGCCCAAGACCACAAGGAGCACCTGTGGGACTAGAAACCCCAGTCCTTCCGGCCCAAGGTTGCTGACTTTATGCCTGTTTTCTCTTATGACCACAGATATGGATAGTTGCCTAGCCTGGTCAAAAATAGTTTTCCACTGTAGGGCTTCTATTGTTATTCCAATCTCCTTCCATGCTAGCATATATCCAGTTTTATCATCCTTTTCTCCCCTTCATTGCCTTGAACAATATCGATATCAACCCCGAGGACCGTTTTTTCCCATACCATATAGTTTTGAGATTACACTGATTTCTGCCTTAAATAGTATACCACCTGTCCATAATGAAAAAGGCTTCTTGCCCCTAGTTGGTACTTTTCTCACAGTTCCTCAAAAGGGACCCAGTCTCACCCATCTATAACTTCACAGAACCACTTTAGTCCTGCTCTCTCCCACTTTTTAAATATCCCTCCCTCTTGCCCCGGGATAAAGTCCCCCATATAACACAGAGCCTTCATCATGGAGAATTGAGTATCTCTCACTCCCTCTATTGATCCCCTTACCCTGTTCGAAATCTGAAGGGTATGCCTCATATATGCGTTATCTTGTGTTTTGTAGCCCCGCTCCATTCTATTCATCCCAGGGAGATCTTCCAGTGGCCGCCCCTACTCCCCACCCCCTCCAAGGTCACAAAGATTTTCTTTTCCCCTCCCGCTCTCAAATCCATTAGATGCCTAATTTGGGATGACCAATAATATGACTGTAGGTCTGGTACCCCTAAAACCTCCCTCCTCTCTAGGCCTATACATTACTGCTTGGGCAATTCTCGGTGGTCTTTTCTTCCATATACATCTATACACTTTCCTTTAGAGTTCTCACATGTGCCCTATTGGAATCGCTATTGGAAGAGCCTGAAAATAGTATAGCACCCTGGGCAAAATATTCATTTTAACTGCTGCTATACGTCCCATCCATGATATTTCCATATCAATCCATTCTCCCAAGTCTTGTCCCACTGTTTTCAACAATATGGGGTAGCTCGCCTCGTATAAGCTCTGAGGGTAGGCTATTATATTTACTCCCAAATATTGATCGCCTTTGATTTAATTAGTGGAAGAGGGATAGTAAGGAAATCCACAGTACTACATTTTAACTTTCAAAAGGGAGACTATGATAAAATGAGGAAAATATTTAAGAAAAAAAACTAAAAGGAGCAGTTGCAATGGTTAAAGACTTACATCAAGCTTGGGTGTTGTTGACAAATACTATCTTGGAAGCCCAGACCAGCTGTATTCCACGCTTTAATAAAAGTGGAAGGCAGTCCAAAAAACTGCCAGCATGGTTTAAAGGTGAGGTCAGAGAGGCTGTTATTGCCAAAAAACATCTTTCAGGAAATGGAAAAAAGAGCCAAACGATGAAATCTGGAAACAGCACAAGCACTGGAAGGTCAAATGCAAGGCATTGATAAAGAAGGCAAAGGAAGAATTTGAGAAGAAGCTTGCTGCGGAAGCAAAAACGCGAAATAGGGCCTGGGAGAGTGGCTTACCTAAGACGGCGGCGTGAGCGTTTTCCTCGCCGAGTATGCCTAAGCGAAAAGGCCGGCCCAAGGCTCTCCCCGCGGAGTCTGAGCCTGACAAATCCATTGGTCCGATGGATCGATATGTGCAGTTGACGGAGCAGGAGAAAGGGGAGATTCAAGCGAGCGCTGTAGCTCCGGTTGAGGTGGATCCGGAACTACTTGCCCTGGAAGTGTCTTTCTCCCCGGAAGATCGTGTTGTTCCACCTCCTTGTGTCAGCACTCCAGAGACCCCTCCCGTGCGAGGAAAGGCGGATCCACCGAGAAGTGGTGAACCGGCCTCTCGGGTGCGGGCTCCACTCGAGGAGAGTCCTGGTGTCCAGTCCTCAGTCGTGAGGCCTGTGAAGGAGGTTGAGGAAGTAGCTGGTCACCGAGCTGTGGGAACAGATGTGCAGGAATTCCCTTTGTTGGAGGAATTTTCTAAAGGCACTCTTGAAACGCCCGAAGGTGATCTCCCTAGAGTCTATTTGGGAGGCGATTCTTCAGTTATCTTCTGCTTTGTGCCAGCATGTGGAATTGGAAACATCGCGTCTGGAAAAGTTGGAGTCTCTCTCTGGTGGGATGCAGGCTGAACTTGCTGATCTCCGTGGGAAGTTTCAGGCTGGAGAACAGAAAGTGACTCAGGTTTCTGCATTGTCTGACTCTATCATTAAGGATAATATAGCTATGAGAATGAAATTGGAAAATTTGGAAAATGTTGTGAGGGCGTCTAATATCCGGTTGTTAAATTTTCCTGTGGTTGTGGGGGTTTCTCCTGTTGAATTGTTTAAACAATATATGCATGAGACCTTAGGAGTACCGTCTGACTTAACTCCTCCAGTTGTGAAAGCTTACTTTCTGCCTATGGGTAAAAAAGAGGGTAAAAAATTTGAAGGTTCCTTAGAAATGGATATATTAGATGTATCTGCCTTGTTGCAATCACCTAAAGAGGCAGAATTAAAAGTCTCTACTATGTTGGTGATCTTTGCTTTACCATCAGATAGGGATTGGATTTTGAAGTTGTACTTTAAGAAGCGCTCAGTGTTATTTAAAGGTAGAAAGATTGCTATGTTCCCTGATGTCTCTAGAGAGACCCAGAAAAGGCGTCGAGCTTTTTTGCTATTAAGACCGGCCATTGTTTAGATGGGTGCCTCATTTCTACTTCGTTTTCCCTGTAAATGTATAATTTACTTTAATGAACATAAATATTTGTTTTTTCAACCAGAGGAATTATCTGCATTTGTTAGCTCTCATACTGTGATATCACCTTCTCAGTGATTAGTCTCAATTGTTAAGATGCTTCGTCGTCCGCCCTCATTTTGGTATTAAATGATCTCCTGTTTTCCTATATTAAGAGTGGGAGGACCCACCTGTCCTCCTATCTCTATACTCCCTTTCCCCCAATGATTTGTGGACTAATCATACTCTTGTACGTTCTTTTAGTGGTAATATTGTTATTAGTATACTAAATTCTGTTGTACAAGTTATTTCTGTACAAGCGTTTTGCTTGATTATTATTGTAAAATTGCATAAATATAAAATTAAAAAAAAAAAGCGAAATAAAGATTTTTTCAAGTACATTCGTAGCAAAAAACCTGTGAGAGAGTCAGTTGGACCATTAGATGATAGAGGAGTTAAAGGGACACTAAGAGGCGACAAGGCGATAGCGGAGAGACTGAATGAATTCTTTGCTTCGGTCTTTACTGAGGAAGATGTAGGGATGTTACCCATGACTGAAGTGGTATTTAAAGGTGCGGAAGAATTGAAGGAAATATCGATACATCGGGAAGATGTATTACAACTATTAGATAAACTGAAGAGTAGCAAATCACCTGGGCTGGATGGTATACAACCAAGGGTGTTGAAAGAACTGAAATATGAGATTGCAGACCTGCTATTAGTAATCTGTGAACTATCATTAAAATCATCTCTAATACCTGAAGACTGGCGGATCGCCAATGTAACACCAATTTTTAAAAAGGGTTCGAGGGGTGATCCGGGAAACTACAGACCGGTGAGCCTCACGTCAGTACCGGTAAAAATGGTAGAAACCATCATAAAGAATAAAATTACTCAGCATGTAGAGTCATGGCCTAATGGGAGACAGCCAACATGGCTTTAGACAAGGAAGATCTTGTCTTACTAATCTGTTATGTTTTTTTGAAAGTGTGAATAAACAGGTGGACAAAGGTGAGTTGGTTGATATAGTATATCTGGACTTTCAGAAAGCCTTTGACAAGGTCCCTCATCAGAGACTTTGGCAAATCTAGAGTCATGGGATAGGAGGCAGTGTACTACTGTGGATCAGGAACTGGTTAAAAGATAGAAAGCAGAGGGTTGGGCTAAATGGCCAATTTTCCCAATGGAGAAAGGTGAATAGTGGTGTACCCCAGGGATCTGTGCTGGGTCCGCTGCTTTTTGACATATTCATAAATGACCTGGAAAGTGGAATAACGAGTGAGGTTATCAAATTTGCAGATGACACAAAACTATTTAAAGTTGTTAAAACCCAAGAGGATTGTGGAAAATTGCAAGAGGATCTTGATAAATTGGAAGACTGGGCATCAAAATGGCAGATGAAATTTCATGTGGACAAGTGCAAAGTTATGCACCTAGGGAAGAACAACCCAAACTATGGTTACACAATGCAAGGTTCCACATTAGGAACCACCACCCAGGAAAAAGATTTAGGCGTAATTGTGGATAACATGTTAAAACCATCAGCCCAGTGTGCAGCGGCAGCCAAGAGAGCAAATAGAATGCTAGGTATCATAAAGAAAGGAATGGAAAATAAAACAAAAAATATTATAATGCCTCTATACCGTTCCATGGTGAGACCGCACCTTGAAATATTGTGTGCAATTCTGGTCGCCGTATCTTAAAAAGGATATAGCATTATTAGAAAAGGTTCAGAGAAGAGCCACCAAAATGGTAAAGGGGATGGAAGGATACTCCTATGAAGAAAGGCTAAAAAGGTTAGGGCTCTTTAAACCTGGAAAAGAGAAGGCTGAGGGGAGATATGATAGAAGTCTATAAATTAATGAACGGAGTGGAACGGGTAAACATAGATCAACTGTTTATGTTATCAGAATATAGAAAGACTAGGGGACATGCAATGAAGCTACAGGGTAAACTATTTAAGACTAATAAAAGAAAATATTTTTTCACTCAACGTGTAATCAAACTCTGGAATTTGTTACCGGAGGATGTAGTAAATGCTGTTAGTGTAGCTGGGTTTAAAAAAAGGTTTGGACAAGTTCCTGGAGGAAAGGTCCATAAACCATTATTAAGGAGGGACCCAGGATATCAATGCTTGACCCAGTACAAGCATTGTGGAACCTGTCTCTTTTGGGGAAACTGCTAGGTACGTATGACCTAGATTGGTCACTGTTGGAAACAGGATACTGGGCTTGATGGACCTTGGTCTGACCCAGTATGGCATATCTTATGTTCTTATGTAATAGCCTTACGAGCCCACTTGCATGGATACTGTTGTTTTAACCTGGTCAAGACTGTATTATTGAGGGTAACATTAAGTGCCTCTGTGTTGCCATGTTCATTTTAAAGCCTGATACAGCTCCATACCGCTCTATCACTTTCAATACTCTCAACAACATTTTCTCCGGCTGCAATACCATTAGTAGTATGTCGCCTGCAAAGAGAGATATTTTATGCTGCCGGCCCTCCACCAGTAATCCCTTAATCTTCTCGTCCATTATTATAGTCTGTGCTAAGGGTTCAACTGTTAATGCAAAGAGAAATAGGGACATTGGGCAGCCTGTCTGGTCCCTCTTTCTAATTTAAATGCCTCTGAATATCTGCCATTAATTCTTACCCTGGCCCGGGGATCCTTATATAGGGCATGCACCCAGTTTACATATTTGGGCCCAAATCCCATCTTTTGCATCACTGCAGACAGAAAGGTCCAATTTACACGATCAAATGCTTTTTCAGCAACGATTGAAAATATCATTATTTTCTCCTGCTGTTGATGTGTTGCCCAAATCACTTCTAACACTCTCTTGATGTTACCTGGGGCCTGCTATCCACTAATAAAGCCCGTTTAGTCTATATCAATAAGGGTGGGCATCCCTTTGGCTAAGCGATTAGCCAACACTTTCATAAGGATCTTTACATCTGTGTGAGCAGCGATACTGGACGATATGATCCGCATTGCAACGGATCTTTCCCTGCTTTCGGTAAAATCGTAATTCCGGCAGTTAACATTTCTGCTGATAAATGTCCTCCTAGTATCCTATTAAATACTCCCCCTAAGACTTCTACCACTTCTTCTCGAAAGATCTTATAGAAAGTATTAGTCAACCCATCCAATCCTAGGGCTTTCCCTGTAGGCATTTCTTTAATTACCCTCTCAATTTAATTTCTTTGTATTTCCTCTGCTAATATTGCCCTCATATCCTCCCCCACCTTGGGCAATTCTATCTTCTCCAGATATTTCTGTATTTGCGCTGTTGTTATCTCCCCTCCCTGCCTATCCCCACTAGGGTGTACAGCCAAACTGAAATAGTCTCCCAGTATCAATTTCCCCTGGACTGATCGAACCAATATCTCTCGGACTTCCCTCCAAAAGAGGGTTTGTCTTGTGTTTGGAGCGTAGATATTTGCCAGGGTGACTTCCCCCCCATCATTTCTCCTTTTAGTAGCAGCACCCTTCCTGTTTTGTCTCGAAATGTTTCCTCAACTTGGAATGGGCACCCTCTCCTCACCAATATGGTCACCCCCTTTCTTCCCCTCCCCCTCCCTGCTTGCCTCTAGAGCTTCCAAAATACTGATGTGGGTATTGTCTGCGAAACAGTATCCCCTCACCTTTACATCTTAGGTGGGTTTCCTGAACAAATATAATATCCCAGCGCAACCTCACTGCCTCCCGGAAGAGGTGCTGTCTCTTCTGTGGGGTATTTAGCCCCTATATATTTATAGTGCCTATTCACACCATCTCTTCTTTAGGATACATGCTGGTTCTCTATGTATTTCTCGCTTGATCCCTCCCTTCCCCCTCCCCCAATATCCAGTCTCCTCCTAGAGACATATCTCTCATAGGTAGTGACGTACTTCCCAGCAACCTCCTCTGTTGTTCGCTTCCCTCTCTCCCCTCATGGGCTTCCCCTGAGATAGTCTTTCTTCTCTTCCCTTTGATTTTATTCTTGTTCCAGAGTACTTCCTTCTATTTCCTCTACTGTCCTCCCCCCCCCTTCCAATACTAGCTTCATAAACCTAGCCTTTATTATCTAACTTTCTAAATATACCCAAACATCAAAATATACATTCAACTTCTTTAAATATCTTTCGGCATAAGACATCATTCACAATTCAACAGGCAATGGACTCCACATTTTGGAGCTGTAACAAATAACATGCATTTAGATATCTCATTTAGCTAAATATTCTTATAAGATAATGCAACAGATAACATATGGCCTGGTATAAAGTGATCCCTACTAGCCGCTTCTGCCAAACCTCAGGCCTGATTGTTCAAGGCCAGGGCCCTAGCGCGGCAAAGCTGTCCGATTAGCTTCTATGGAGAACACTAGGCCCACCTGTGCTGTCTAATAGTTGCCTGTTTATAGTGATTCTCTCATAAATTGTCTTTCAGGGTTTCGCCCCCGCTTTTCCCTTTTGATAATCTGGTCAACCTTCGGCCTTTTGTATTCACTTGCTGCCATTTCAGTCCTGCACTCCTAGGCGCCATAGTCAGAACCAATTTTGATTGGCTCAAGGAGGCGTCTGGAAGGTTCTGTACTCCAAGTTCTTTTAACGACATCCATGTTTCTCTGCTGCTTTTCACATGCCGAGTTACGCCTTTCACCGTGATTAACAATCCAAAGGGGTACAACCACTTATATTTCAGGCCCTCTCTCCTTAGAAGCTCTGTCACTTCCCTCAGTTCTTGGCGGTGTTGTAGAGTTCCTGGTGACAAGTCTTGATACAGTTCTATAGTGCAGCCCTCCACTGAAAATGTCCTCACCCTTATATTACTTCTCCGGGAGCGGTCCTCGAGGTCCTCTGCCTTTTTCCTTCAGGAATTCCTGCATCTGCTTTACTTCTTCCCATCCCCTTTGCAGCTTTCCAATTGTATCCGTCTGCTGCTCTAATTGGTTCTCATTCTCTTCTACTCAGGCACCAAGATCAATCATATCTTGCCTCAACACTCTCAAAGTCTATTTTATTTTCAATTTTTACCTCTTATCTCTGCTTTCAGGTTTTCTTTAAGCTCGGTAAGCCAGGATTTTAGCATTTCCACCACATCAGAGCCCCATGCCTCAACCTCCTCATGTTCACCACCCTCACACGCCCAACAGTCATCTTACCTTCTCTTTCAGTGTCCCATATTGCTTCAGCAGTGGCGCATGCAGAGCAGTATTCCGCCAGTCTTTTTATTGCTGACAGCCCTCTCCTGGATTTTTCCCTCTCTTGTGGTGTTTAGAGCCGGCGGTGTGATTCCTGCCCCCTTGTATTGCTCGTTTAGAGGCAGGTTACCACGAAGCTCCCTCAGTACGTGGCCCTCCTATCCAGTGGCATCACCGGCACCCCGTTCTTTATTTTAATACCGATGTTAAGTTGCTGCTTTATCTCTCGTGCTGCCCGCTCTTTCCCCATTGCTGCCTAGAGGTTTTGTGCCTCTCCGGTCGCCATCTTGTCTTCCCAGTGGTGCTCAGGGCTAGGCTCTTTTTTGTATGCGGGCTCTTTTGAAGCTGCTGCTTATCCGTGACCATTCGTTCTCCATTCCCTTTGCTGTCCAGGACTCCTGCTCTTCGTTTTGGTGTTATTTCGCTGTTCTTAGAGGGATTTTATGCTATTTAAGCAGAATCCGCGCTGGAGCATTTCTCTCACGCCGCCATCAGGCAAGGTGATGTCACTTCCTTCATGTCTCCATTTTTTTAAAGCTTTTTTTTCTGGTTATAAAAGCCTCTCTCTGCTCACCTTTAAACCATGTTGGCAATCACTGGGCCTTTTCCCTTCCACCTTTTTTAAAGTGTGAAATATATCTAGCTCTGTGCTTCCAAAATGCCATTTTTAAACAACGTCCAGGCCCAATGTAAACTCTTAACCAATTTTCCTAATTTTTCGTAGTATTCTTTTTGAAAATTAAATGCAGGCGCAGTAGATTTCCTTACTGTTCATTTATTAAATCAAATTTTTTCATGTTATGATCACTACTGCCAGGTGGTCCCAACAGATACTTCTCGTACCAGATCCTGTGTTCCCCCTTGTATTGATTCCTGAACCAGCTCTTCATAAAGCAGTCAATTATTTAATCTAGAAACTTTATCTCCCCAGCATGCTCTGATGTGACATCCATCCAGTCGATACTGGGGTAATTGAACTTTAGATTTAATCTAAATCATTAGTAGTCGCCCTTTCCAGTGTCCTTGGACTTTCCGAAGCAGCTTGCACCATGCTGTGATATACCAACTGCAGCAATGGCTGACGGCAGCAGAGCCTCTGTCACTATTCTCAATAATATTAAGTCGCTGTGCTCTACCAGTTACCCGAACACACATATTACAGCTACTGGATGAAACCCCAACAATGAGATTTAAATTTACCTTTTCTCTCCTAAAAATATAGATAAAGGACTTCTATATAGTTTAAAGAAAAGTAATATATAAACCAGGTATCATAATTGTGAGACTTAGCTCCTGTCCAGCATCATTCACCAGTTGTGAAAATGTTTGTTCGATTTCTATACAAAAGCTATGAACAGTCTGTGAAACTTAATCACACATTTTCACAGCCTGTGGAGACACATCTGAGAGATTGTCCCTGCTCCAGGGAGCTTACAGTTTATTTAAGCTACACAGACAAGACAAATAAGAAATTCATCATTATGGCTAGCAGAGGAATAAAATTCTCAAGCATGGTAGGGGAGGTGGGTTTGTTTGCTGTGAAACAGAAGTTGGAGAGGTTAACAATTGGGAGGGGGAAAACATTTTACAAATATCAATTCTGAAACTATTACGCAACCTACACTAAATTGGAGTAGGATAGCAAAAGGACAGAATCAGAAACTCTGAACATGCATATATGAACCAGGGGTGTCACACTAGACCCCAATAATCTAACGTTTGCATAGTGCATTCAAACTAGAAGCCACCCCCTCCTCCACTAACACAGCCAGCCCCTTCTCTTTTTTTTGGGGGGGGGGGGGTGGCGGCAGCAGGATGCAGGTAGGTGGGTGCCATTGATACTTCCATCCATCCAGGGCACCACATGCCCCAGAGCCAGCCCCCGCATGCTCACATACAAAAGTCCCAGTAAATGGAGGACAAAGTTATGCATGGCCAGGACTTTTGCAAGCATGACTTTTCATTATGTCAGACTTAATACACAAAAACATTATTGCAAATCACCATATATTTACAGATGAATTTCACATAAGCACCACACTTTTGGCAAACAATTAGGAACATGACAATCACACGTGTACAGCAGCTTGCATAGGGACCGATTTAAAGAAACCTCCACTATGTGATACACAAACAAAAGATGACGGGCATGTGAGAAAGACACAAAGCATTTACTGCTTCTCTGCTTTCCTTTATTTTCTTTGATTGCTAACCCAAAGCTACCAAACAAGAATCCAGAGATCAAAAGAAAACGGTTATAGAAAAGTGAAAAAAAAACCCTTTAGGATGCTGAAATGTCCTTGTATAAAACCATTAAAAAATAATTACAGAAAAAACATAAGCCCCAGTGTATGTGACAGACGACTAGACACTGTTATGGGAGTAAGGGTCTCTTGATGCCCCCTAGTGGCTAGTGCCTGCCCTACATCTAATACTAATTATATTATTGCTTATTTTAAGCTAAAAACAATACACTATAAAAAACAGAAAACACACATGTGAAAAACCTTTCTTGGTGAGATTTCTTTTACATTTGTATATGACAAACAAATACAAGACATCTGTGGTGCTCAGTTGAATGCTTCCTATTAGCTGTCACAGGAAGCAAAGCTAGCCAGAGGCGTCAGGGCGTCGGTGCTATTTTTCTCATCCTTCTGTCCTCTTTCCTGAAAGCCTACCCTCATGCTTAACTGTAGTAAATTTCATAATTTATTATTAATTACATCGTTTAAGCACTTTATTACTGTCATTCATAGGTCTGCAGACACATTCTTGCAGAACTCTATCAAATTAATGAGCAGCTCCAGGCTAGATGCCATTCAGTGCCCTTTGGAGGGGTAGGGGGGGGGGGAAGGTGGAGCCCAAGGGAGTGCTCTAAAAAAAACAAAAAAAACAACAACAAAAAAAAAAAAAACAAAAAAACTTTCCTCTGTTTATAATTGTATATATTTTTTTACATATCTTATAAATGTATTGCACCTCTTGGCAGCTGGTTTGTAGTTAACTTTTAGGTGGTTGATCAGTAGGATAGAAGATGCATGAGCTAGGAAAACTCTCATGGTAGTCTGTAAAGTTCAGTGCTGGGGTCCATGGCAAATAAAAAAAAAAAACCCCACACACTATAAAAAGGCTTTTTTTTTAAAAAAAATACTTTTGCAGCACTAGCAGGGGTTCACGCGTGCCAGATCTGCATTTTCAGTTTCAGCGTGCAAAGTCTATTTTCTCCCTAGAGAACAATGAAGCCCAGATTTGCTTACCAGGGCACTTTGGACGCCTCCTGTTCCAGCATTTTTACATTGTGTGCAAGCTGCAGGACAATGCAAAACTGCCCCCACATCACAGTTACAATCTTTGAGCCTGTTCAGGATACCATCTGCTTATGGAAACAAAGCAAGGTAACATCAGCAGTCCTTCCTCTTGCCAACTGCTGATCACAAACACGGGTAGGAAGTTTCTACTATTCACTTTCTGAGAAACAACCTTATGTTTCTGACAGATTCTTTCCAGTAAGTCTGAACCATGCAAACTGTATTATACTGGCACTTGCAGGATAATCATATGGAACACAACATACCTGCTCTGGGTTTTAGTTAATATCTGGCAGAAATAATTCTGTTGGCTTTGCCTTTAAGTCAGTGTGTTAACCTTTCTTTGGTTAAAATAATCCTTAGAGTCAATTCAATAAAAATAAACTGCTGTTTTACAGTTTCTGCTCTCATCTCCATCCTGGTGAAAATTGTTTACTTTCTTTACCATGTCTGACGAGTCTTTTCAGATGTTTAGTTCAGCTTTTCATTTCGAAAGATGAAAGTTTTGCTTCGAGGGCTGAAAGATTGGCCTCTAAGACACTTAACACAGTTTTAGTCTGTTAGGAAAGGTGAAAAAATACAGTCCATTACAAACAGAGAAAAAGAGGTAAAGTTCAGTATATTATACAGTGTCAAGATAAGCTCTGCAGGGAGGCTTCATCTTCTCTTAAAGAGAAAATGCCATCTATATCGGTTTAATATATAATGCTTCTCACTTAACTAGAAGTTGCAAACAGCAGGGTAGTGGTTACGGCAGCAAGCTGGAACTGAAAAGACCAGGGTTCAAATGCCATTGATGCTCCTCATGACCTTGGGTAAGGCACTTAACCTTCCACTGCCGCAGGTACAAACTTAGATTGTAAGCCCTCCAGGGATAGAGAAATGCCTACTGTACCTGAATATAACTCACCTTGAACTGCTACTGAAAATGCATGAGCTAAATACGAATAAACAACCACCATGAAAAGCGGTATAGCAAGTCTTATTAAAACAAACTTTTTTACTCTTTCCATCCCCTCGTAATGTAGGAAAGAAGCTAGACATTCTCAGACCTTTATGTATCTCTGGGGGAAAACCAACTCTCCAAAAATGGAACAGAATGCGACCAAATTTGGTGTGGGGAAAAATTAGGAGAAACGGCACACAGAGTTTGAAAACAGGTCAGCTCTGACCAGATGTTCTGGAGAACTAAAGTCCCCCTAAAATGACCCAGTGCATTTCTGTAGGAGAGTCAGTTTTATCAATGTTTCTAAGTTGCAGCTGCTATATGAAATGTAGTGGTTAAGGAATTGCTCCTTTCAAATTGCCCAATCTCCTCTCGACCATATATATACACACACACGCAAATAGTTAAACCCACAAGTGTGTGCATGCACAGATACAGAGCTATAGAAGGGTTGACAAAATTGCATGAGATGGGACCCTTCCCCCCTTGCTGCCATACCCAGGGCTTAATTTGAGTGGAATAGCCACCTAATGGTTAGAGCAGTGGCCTAGAACCAGGGAAGCAAGGATTCAAATCCCACTGCTGCTCTTGTGATCTTGGGCAAGTCGCTTATCCTTCCAATGCCTGAGGTACATACGACTGTAAGCCTTCCAGGGTCAGGAAAATACCTAGTGTACCTAAGTGTAACTCACCTTGGATTTAGCTCACCCCTTTTCTCAGGAGTTCAATTCCCTTTTACTTAAATTTGTAGACAAAAAGGAAGTAGAACTGTGGAGCGGGGATGGGGGAAGGCAGGCAGGCCAGTGGCAGGAGAAACGGGAGAAGAGGGCTGGATTAAGATGCAGAATGACTGTTCTGCTCACCCCATCCCCTTTTCTTCCCTGTAGGCTGCTTGGAAGGGAGGGGCTGGAGCAGAACAACCCAGGTGCTCTGGAGTCTGAAAAGTGGTGCCAAAACTCTGTTGTTGTTGTTGTTGTTGTTGTTAAGTGCCGTCGAGTCGCAGTCAACTCATGGCGACCCTCTGGATAGCTATCCTAAATTGTGTTCGGTCTTGAGTCAGGCGGCTCATTGTTGACAGACTGGTACCCGTAGCTGCTGTTATTGTATCGATCCATCTCATTACTGGCCTTCCTCTTTTGTGTTGACCTTCTATCTTGCCAAGCATGTCGTGTTTCTCTAATGATCTCTCTTCGCATGATATGTCCAAAGTATGAAAGTCGAAGTCTTGTCATCTGAGCTTCTAAAGAAAGCTTAGGTTTGATCTCCTCTAGTACCGACTGGTTTGTTCTTTGGGCAGTCCATGATATACACAGTATTTGCCGCCAGCACCATGATTCAAAGGCATCAATTTTCTTCCTGTCTATCTTTTTCACGGTCCAGCTTTCACATCCATATGATGTTATTGAAAATACCATGACTTGAACAAGTTGAATCTTTATATGGAGAGAGACTTCTCTGCTCTTGAGAATCTTATCTAGGTCTTTCATAGCCATTCTGCCAAGAGCAATGCGTTGTCTGATTTCTTGACTGCTTCTTGCTTCTTTATTGATAGTTGATCCAAGTAGGTTAAAGTTGTTCACAATTTCAATTTCTTCTCCTTCAACGATGAACCTGTTGATTATGCCAGTTGTCATGATCTTTGTCTTCTTTACATTAAGGTGCAGGCTCATTTTGAGACTATGTTCTTTGATTGTGAGAAGCAAATGTTTCAGATCATCTTCACTTTCAGCCAGTAATATGGTATCATCAGCATAGCGAAGGTTGTTGATAAGTCTTCCAGCAATCTTCACACCTCTGTTGTCTTCATACAATCCTGCTTCTCTGATGATTTGTTCTGCATATAAATTAAACAGGTAGGGGGAAAGTATGCAGCCTTGTCTTACAGCTTTGCTTATTTTAAACCATTCTGTTTCTCCTTGTTCTGTTTGAACTGTTGCTTCTGGATCAATGTACAGATTGTGCAAGAGAACGATCAGGGGGTAGTTAATTCACCTGTAGCAAGCGTTCTCCCTGGACAGCAGGAAGAAATCTTCATGTATGGGGACATCTGATGGAGCCCCGCACAGAAATGCTCCCAGCTTCTATTAGAAGCTTTTGGGAGGCTCCACCACACCTCCATGCCTCCCTTCCCGCCTGCTGCCCCGGGGCCATCTTCTCCAGTCTGATAAAAAAAGCTGTAGCAGAATGCAACTCCTCGGGGAGGTGGGAGGGTTATAAGGACTTATTCCTTTTGTCCATGGAGAACACCTGCTACAAGTGCGTAACTACCTTTTCTCCCTGGACAAGCAGGAACTCCCAAGCTACAGGCTACCAAAAACCAAGGAGGCCACTAAGACCAACAGGGGTAATACTGAACCAAGAACTGGAAAATCAATTATGTACCGTAATGATAGTTCACATTTATTTTATTTATTTATTTTATTTAGCTGTATTTATATCCCGCTTTTCACCGGGTCAAAGCGGTCAATTGGGAGATACATTTAACACGAGGGGATATGACACATATACGCTAATACTTACAGGGAACATGGGCAATGGAGGGTTAAGTGGCTTGCCCAAGACCACAAGGAGTGCCTATAGGACTAGAAATCCCAGTCCCTCCGGCCTGAGATTGCTGTCCCCAGGTGGGACTTGAAGCCCCAGCCCTCCGGCCTGAAGTACCTTGTCCTAACCACTAGGCCACTCCTCCCAATTGTGATAGTTCACATAATGATTGGATTCAGCTTCATCACCATTTTATTTTTTTTGGTAGCCTGAATGGACAGAAAGGCCTTGGAGGGGCGGTGGGGGGGGGGGGGGGGGGCGGGGTGGAGTTGGATTTACTCCCCAAACAGATGCCAGAGTACAGATTGGCCGAAGATGCTGTTGTGTCGGGAATCCCCATCCAGACAGCAGTGAAACATGAATGTGTGGACAGAAGAGCACATCGCAACTCTGTTACAGCCTTGACGTTGTGAGCTGTGACATGACCATCAAGACTTGGGCCAGCCTGGGCATAAGCGAAAGAGATGCAGCCTGCCAGCCAAATTGAGAATGTTTGGAAATGGCAGGCCCTAGCTTGCTGGGGTCAAAAGAAACAAATGGATTTTTAGTGGGACTTCAGTTGCTCCAAGTAGAAGGCTAAGGCTCGTTTGCAGTCCAACATTTGCAACGCCGCTTCCCCTCTGTGGGCGTAAGGACTCAGGAAGCATGTCGACAGAATGATTGATTAATTAAGATAGAAAACAGATACTATCTTTGGAAGGAATTGAGGATGAGTGCGCAGGACCACTATTATGATGGAACCTGGGTATACGGCAGATGAGCTACTAGAGCGCTGCGTATGTCTTGTAGCACTAAACAAATTCTCAGAAGTAGTAGAGCCTGGAGCTCAGTTACCCAGCGTACCAATGTAACTGCCACCAGAAACAAGACTTTCCAGGACAAGAACTTCATAGGGCAGGAGTAGAGCGGCTCAAAAGGAATCAACATGAGCTGCACCATAACTACATTGATGGTCCCAAGCCACTGCCTGGGGCTTGAAGGGAGGTGTTTAAACAAACCCCGCATGAAATGAACTACTAAAGGCTGAACAGAGATGGACCTTCCTTCTGTTCTATGATTGTAGGTGAACCCTCACAAAGTTGGACTTGAGACCAGACTCTGAGAAATGTAGGAAATATTCGAGTAGTCTTGTCAGTGGGGCAATCAAAGGATTTAGCGCCTGTTCCACGCACCAGAAAGCAAATCTCTATTTGAAAGCATAAGACCTTCTCGTCTGGACTGGAGTCACTCAAGGAACGTCAATTATCAGGAAAGGCCTAATTTTACCATACAAAGCATGCCAATGTATGCAAAGCACTCATTATGCAAATAGTGTAGCGCAGCTTGCGCTAAATGAACAAGCTGCATTATTCCTAGAAAAGACTGTGACATAAATTGAGAACTCCAGAAGCCCTTGTACACTTTAAAGAACTACAAAAACAATACTGCAAAGAAATCACAAGGAGGAATTACTATTCATCACTAATAACCTCTTGCTCATCACAACAAAAAAAAACTTTAGTATTTTTGGAAAAATCTTACAAAATTACCACTGTCAGATGCGTTTTGCTCTCTCTCCGGGGCTCCCTTCCACTTGATCTATTTAAAGTGCCATAATTGGGAATAATCTCCATCTACTGGAGGGTAAAATAGTTACCGAAAGCCCCACGGGATCTGCAAGCGGAGTGGAATGCGCCCTGATGATGGTCAGCAAGGAAAGATAGAGACAAATCACATCTTGCCACTGCTAAAATGGCGGAGTCCCCCAACTCTCCCGGCTCCATGGAGCAAGCTGCTCTGGTAGAAGTAGTAACGGCTGCTGTGGTGGGGGCTCTGGCCTCCAAATCTGATTAGGTCACCAGCAAGCTGGATGAAATGCAACAAGCTTTCATGACCTTTGGGAACCAACTAACAGAGGCAAGACAGCATCTGTCCCACATGGAGGACACCGTTGTAGTGGCTGACTGTGATGTGTGGCAGCTGCAAGACCTCATTGCCAAACATTCTGATAAACTGGATGATTTGGAGAACCACAGCGGGAACAAAATGTTCCTGCTGCATACAGAATTGGGCCCGAAGACGGCCCAGCATGCCCCTGGCATGCTTGCGGGGACATTCTCCCCACAGGCTCCCCTGGCTCTACAGTGAAAAACCCCCTCTTCCCCATTGCCATACCCATTACTGGCCAGCCAGGGCCTGAATTGGGTGGCGGGAACCTAGAGCATTTTCTCCATTGTGAAACTCTTGAATGGGTTGGGACACTTGACCACCTATACAAGATTATAATGAAAAGTAGTGTGATGACACATTTATAATCAGCTTAATTGGCAGTGGGACTTGCAGAGGGATTGGTCAGTGGAGAAATGGGAATCCCTGTGGACTAATACTTCAAGAATCTCGATCTGCCAGTCTTACCTAGACTCTCAATATAAAATTATATTTATGATGTATATAACCTCCTCTCTCCGCCTGTATTATTCCACACTCTACGAGCTGGACTTTCTTATGAATGATGTGAATAGACTCTTTCTCCCCTCAGTCTCCAAAGCCTGATATGACTCAACTAGACAATCAGCCTTCTACTACTGTGCCCCATCTCTTTGGAATGCTTCCATCTGATCTCTCCCAGGAATTATCATATTGCAAATTCAAGAATGATGTAAACACACACCATTTCCGAAAGACTTAACATTGAATCATTGACATTCCTCATATAGTGTGCTCTCTGTGTAGACTTGGACCTACTTGCTTTATTTTAATTGGAGTTCTTGTCCATTTCTTTTACGTTTGTTTTATTTGTAAACCGCTCTGATGTTTGAAGGGTAGTATAGAAAGTTCTTAATAAACCATAAACCATTTGCAGAGAACCCCAGCATTGAAACAGCTGAGAGTTACAACATTGGGATGTGGTGACCACTCGTGAGGATTGAGCTGTTGACTCATGCAATCTGCCATAATGTTGTTCTCTTCCTACAAATAGATTGCTATGAGGTAAATCTTTAATGAAAGCATCAAGGCCAACACTTGACTTTCCCAACATAGACAGAACAAAACCACACCACCCTGCTTACCGATATAGTACATGGTGACCATCTGTGTCTACTTGCAGAATGGAATCTCTCAAATGTGTAACAAAGCCACTGATGGCATAGCAACTGCCTTAAGCTCTAGAAGGCTGATATGCTGAGTCTTGTCATGTTGAGTCCAGTAAACTTGGGTGGAAAAGTAGTCTGTATGGGGCTCTAAATCAAAGTGTTGAAGCATCTGTCATCAATACTGTGGTTGGCTGCAGCAGGTGTAAGAACTCTGGATGAATGAGGTTAGCTGGAGCGATTCATTACCCCAAAGCAGAACGCAAGGTTGGAATTATATTGATGAATACTTGTTGATATGAATACTTGTTGAAAGAGGATGGTGGTACTGCAACCACTGAAAGCCGACTGTACAATACCTCATGTAAAGGCAGGAGTAGGGGAAAAATGTGAACAGTTGCCGCTATGTGACCAAGATGATGCAAGAGATGTTTTGCAGAAACTATAACTCTCTCCAGTGTTTGCTACACCAGCTGTTGAATTCTTGGAAGCTGCAATATAACCGTGGTTGTGGACATGTGAATCAGGGCTCCAATAAATTTCACCTCCTGCAAAGACGTCTTGTAATTTGCTACGAAACCAAGGCAAGTAAGTGTCTGAATTGTGATGTCCTGAACCTGGAGGGAACTTTCTCATGTCGGAGCCAACAAGAGCCAGTCAAAGGTGTATTTCTTGCCGCCAAAGGAATGCTGCTACTACTGCCACACATCCTATGAAGACTCTTGGTGCTGAAGAAAGACTGAAGGGAAGGACTTTGCACTGATCATGGTGATCAAGTCATATATAATAATAATAATAATAATAACAAGATATTATAATGCCTCTGTATCGCTACATGGTGTGACTGCACCTTGAATACTGTATGCAATTCTGGTCACCGTGTAGCAGAATTAGAAAAGGTACAAAGAGTCACCAAAATGGTAAAGGGGATGGAAGGATACCCCTATGAGGAAAGGCTTAAAAGGTTAGGGCTCTTCAACATGGTAAAGAGATGGCTGAGGGTAGATACAATAGAGGTCTATAAATTAATGAATGGAGTGGAACGGGTAAAAGTAGATCGGTTGTTTATGCCATCAAAAAGTAGACAGACTAGGGGACATGCAATGAAGATACAATATAACTCATTTAAGACTAATAAGAGAAAATATTTTTTACTCAACACGTAATCAAACTCTGGATTTCAATGCGGCCACAGCTCCGATAATGCACAGAGTCCGCTACTGCCGTTTAGTAAACACCCCCCCTAAGAGTCCAGGATTCAATTCCCACTAGCACTCCTTGTGGCCTTGGGCAAGTCACTTAACCCTCCACTGTCTCAGAAGAAAGGCCTGGCAATCTACTTCCAGTCACACTGCCATGAAAAACCAGGAGCTTCTGGGTCACCAGGAGTCAGCACTAAGTTGAAGGCACACATTGCATATTTACATTGTTGTAATAGAGAAAGTTGACCAGATAGTGCAGAGCGGCAAGTTGGGAGTCTGCTCAGAGAAGATGTTTTGAATCTAATGTAGTACCCCCGCTTCACCATGCTGAGGACCCATCATTCTGTTGTGATGTAGCACCAATGTTGGTAAAAATGCAATAAATGGTCTTCTATGGGGATTTGGGCTAAAGAGTCAGTCAAAAACTAGGTGCTAACCGCGGCTGAAGGGGTCACCTTCTGCTGTTTCTACACCCTTTGTCAAGGTCTCTGCTGATATTGTTGGTTGCTCCTTTGTTACAGAGGATGTCTATATCCATATCATTAGCGTTAGCAATATGGATAGTAAGGTTTCTTGTAGTGATAAGCAGAGCTTTATTTTTTTTTTGGAAGAGCTAGTCTGTGGCAGCTAAAGGTTGTCCATCAAAAGAGTTTGCATGCTGGTACAATGTTCTTTAACCATGGAGAATGTTTTCTCTACTTTCTTAATAAACAGGTTGCTCCTAGTACAGGGTGCATCCACAGTTCTGGCATAGACATCTTCCCTGAGACTAGAAGCCTTTAAGCAAGTAAATCTTGTGGCAATATTGTAAGAACTAAAGATGAATCTAATCAAGTACTTTGTACATTCTTGTAGCTCTTGTGTACTGGTGGAATCCGTGGGGAATTTGAAGAGACAAATCTTGGATGTGAGGATTCAACTATTTCATAAAGATGTTGAGCCATTTGAAACTGGTGCGTTGCTGTTCTGGCATTTAGCATCGTGTTCTGTTAGAAGCGCTTTACTAAAAGTATCAAAACGATGCAATTGTTGCCTGGAGGCACATCGTAGCAAGAACCTTCTTTAATGCGGACTCCACTACTACAGATTGGTGAAGAAACTGAGGCTCGCCGTACTCCATTGCCACCTGAACACAGTATTTGGTCTCAATGTGCTTGGAGGTTGCTTTGGCCAAATATGATGCTAAACAGGTAAGTGGTATGTGGTTCGAGGAGCACTTTATGGACAGGCAACAACTACTTCTTTTGAGGCATCAAGGTATTTCAATGCTTTCAACATTTTTGACTGGGTATCAGGAGTATCTTGAGTTGAGAGGGACAGCCTTTTGGCTATCTTTTGCAAAAAGAGTGGGTAGGATCATCTTCTGGTTGGGCATGGTTCTCCAGTGGTCGAGAATAAGGGAGGCTTGGGTGACCTGTGTTTCGGTGATGAAGATGGCATTTCAGCCAGTAATGAATTCAAGAAAAATTCTGGGGAAGATGCGAGATGTCGCCCTCTTTCATTGAGGAGGAGATGGCAAAGATGTAGACAAGACTGAAAACACCTCCATATCTAGGGGTTTTTTTGTTTGCTTTTTTAAAATACTGCTGGAGGCGTTGAAGACGGCATGTGAGGCTTGTCTGTCCCACAATGTTCCCACAGGAACTCTCTCCATTCTTCTGCAATAACTGGGTGGGGCAGTGGAAAGCCTGAGGACTGCTGTTGTAAGAGACTACTGAGTGTTTCTTATCTGCAGGAAGAGACCCTTTTGATCCTTTAGAGGAGCTCCTGGATGAAGCTGAAGCTGTTATGGCACTGTGCTTTCAGCATTTGGGATTTAGAAGATTCAGAGCTGGTATGATGGTGCTAACAGATCTTTGCACAGAGTCATCATGTTCAAGCTTTCCCTAAGAAGTCTCGGCTCTGTGGTCTGTTCCATGGTAACAGGATGGTGTCAGAACTGAAGTGGAGGATGGAGTGGTTAGTGCCGATTTTCAATGACACGTGTGTGTTGTGGTGTGCCAATTTTGGCAACTTACGTGACGCCTTCACAGAAGGCGGCTGTGTAGTGAAGGCAGGTTCTCCAGTGTGTGACTGGTCCTAGTCTTTTGATTCAGATGCTTTTGTCTCTTATGGATTTTGCAGTTTCTTGGGGACATTTTGGCACTAGCCACACAGTCCTCCACTTGATGTGTTTTGCGATTGCAACTGTGGCACCTATTGAAGCCCACTTTTTTTTCTCTGCTATGGTAAACAACAAGGATGTGAAGTCTAACTTTGTATTCTTAGTCGTTTTAATGACTTATTCGGACTTATTCAGCCAAGCGGACGAAACAGACTGGTTAATATGCCTCACCAACAAACATGGGGACTCCTGCACAGGTGTACTATGCCTTTCTAGAAGTTTTAAAGCTTGGAACCTAGACTGCTAGCTCCATTTCAAATCCAACCCCAACTGATTTTCTTTCCCCCCCCCCCCCCTCCCAACTACAATTTCTGGAACCTAGCTGAAAGCCCAGAGAAACCAATTTTGATTGGAGCACTGCTGTCACATGACAATAGACACTCTGAGGAGTATTCTCCACCGGAACTTTCCAACAGTAGCAGCTTGCTCGGTGGCAGCCTAGTTTAAAACCAATATTCCACTTCTCTGATTCCAAGTATCTTCTCAAAGGGAAACCTCAGGATACCTCCTGACCAACAATCTATTCTCAGTCTCTATCCCAAATACACAGAGGCGTACCTCATTCCTGTCACTTTATATACTTTCAGCAGCTAGCCACTCATGGACTGCCCTAACCGAAAACCTATATTTTTAACCTATTGGTTAAAATGATGAAGTTCTTCATGGGCAGTGGTAGCAGCTACCTCTTCCTTTTGACGAGCCAGAGAATGACACTTCATGAGAAGTTTTGCCTTATCCTCCACTAGCTGAAGTGTGAACATGTGGATCCCATAGACTTGTGGGACGTGTCAGCACTGCATATCCAAACACAGTGAAGGTAGTTGGCAGAAGAAACAGATGTAGGTAAGAAGCATCATGCTCTCCCTGCCAGCTGGAAAGAAGGGAAGATGGGTGTAGAGGATTATGCCGTAGGAAGGGGGTGAGGTGAGAAACCAAGAACAACATTCTTTACCTGTAATAGTTGGCCTCTGACTACAACAGTTCAATTGCATGTATAGTACAATAGTGGAGCAGAGGAGTAGCCTAATGGTTAGAGCACTGGATTGAGAACCAAGAGATCAGGGTTCAATTCCCACTAGCTGACCTTGGGTAAGACCATTAACCCTCCATTACCTCAAAAAAATCTGAATTATCAATGTCCCTGTTTAATATACATTACCAAGTTTAAGTTACAATGTAAACAGCTTTGACTGAAATGATAAAATGGTGTAAAAAGCCTGTTAAATAAATAAATGATGGGAGATAAAGATAAGAATCTAGTTTGCTACCCACCTTGCAGATTTTCTTCCCTCACTCCATCTTAGAAGTATAAAAAAGTCATTTCACTCGGCACCTTTCCATGTTGGTTACCCAATGCTATGTTTCCATTCTTTTGCCATTAAGGGATCTGCTAAATTAATCTCACTTAACCCTCCATTGTCTCACGTGCAAGCATGGATTGTAAGCCCTCCAGGACAGGGAAATACCTACTGTACTTGACTGTAAATGGCTCTGAACTATTACTGGAAAGGCATGAACTAAATAAAATAAATAAAAATAAGATGGTGGCAGATAGTAATTTTTGCGCTGCATTGATCCCCTCAAACCAGCAAGTGCCGACTCTATGCTCGTCTATGATGGGCCAAAGAAAATGGAAACAGGCCAACCCAGCCTCGGGTTTGGTGTCTTCCATCATCGTTGGTTAGAGGACTTTGAAGGTGTGCGGTTTTGTGGCAGATGGAACAGGAGTGGCGTCTTCGACAACTCCACATGATAATTCTGCGGTGCTGGGCACATCAGGGGTCTGGCTGTCCCTGGAGCAGTGCACTCCCCTGTGGCAACCCGGAAATCCGAGTTCACCTGGGGTAGTGCTTCCCTCCGGCTTAACGACAAGCCTGCCGTTGCAGGGAAGTGAAGAGTGCACACTGTTGTTTTCAGCGCTGCATACTGGTTCTCCACTGCATACGGTTGCTGCAGCGGCAGCTGGTTCATCTTCCCTTGATACGTGTAATCAGTTGGTGGGGACTGGAGGAGTGCAGCTTCCGGGAGTTCGGGGTTTGGTAAAACCTATGCTTATAACTTTGGATGCGCTATGGGACGCCATAGCAGCTTTGACCTCTTCTTTATCAGCTGAAGTGGAATCTGCGAGTATTGAATTTTCTCAATTTAAATTGAATTTATCTGAGGTTTCTAGAGTCCAGGAGCAGCAAGCGGGTGCTATTTCTCAACTTAAAGAAGAACTTGGACAGCTTCGAGAGACACAGGCTGCTCAGGTTAAAGACAGGATTTTACCGATTAGAAAGGCTGAACATTTGGAGAATCAAGTATGGAGGAATAACCTTAGACTATTAAATTTTCTTAAGTCTCCTGTTTTGTCTCTGCCAGAAAGGGTGAGGAAATACTTTGGCAAGGTTCTTAAGATCCCGCAGGGGCATTTTCCTCCCCTAAGCCGGGTTCAGTACCTGTCTATAGACGCAGGTAATAGAGGCAATAGTCCTGGAAATGTCCCAGGGGGCTGGGGACCTTACAGGGTTCCTTGAAAGCTCCTTGGAGGTAATAACTGAGATAACTATCCTTCTTGTTACCTTGGCATTGGAATCCAATAAAGCTTTAATTCTTCACTTGTATTTCAGGAACTTCAGTGAGCTGTTTTTGGGTTCTCAGGTCCATATTTTTCCATATTTTATTTATTTATTTGGCATACATTTATACACCGCTCCTTCCAGAGATCAGAAGCGGTTCATCGTTGTACAAGATCGGGGAGAGGGGACAAGACAAGGGAGGGATAATCAAAGAAAAGATTACAGTTATACAATTAATTGGTACATAAATTACTGCTTGAACACCAGTATAAGTTACAACTTGTTGTACAGGACATGGTAGAGTGGACAATACACGGGGTAGCTTGACAACGGCAAGATTACAGATATACATATCATTAGCACCTACATTACCGATTGAAATCCAGTGTAAATTACAGATTATCGCTTGAAGCACCCGGTGAGTTTATCTAATATATATACATATTTATATACTATACAACAGAGACGCAGTAGAATGGGTTATGATAGGGGAAAGAGACATACATATCTACAATTTTGATCATAGTGGAAGCGGACATCAAATGAGCATTAGGTTCATATGAAGCTTGGTCTCTTGAGGTAGGTGGGCAGCCTGGGAGGGGAGAGTTGGAACCTGCTATGTGATGCCGTAGTGTATTTGGAATAGGTGAGTTTTAAGCTCTTTTCTGAAGACCTGTAGGTCTTTGATCAGACGTAGCTCGTGTGGTAGTTGGTTCCAGAGCATGGGTGCAGAGTATGAGAATGCCCGGTTGCTGGTCTGTTCTTTGACTAGCCTAATGCTGCTGGGTACGCAGAGAGTGTTTAGGTTAGGAGTGCGTCGGCATCTGTTGGCTGGCTGAATGGTGATAAGGTTATCAAGAAAGGAGGGAGATAATTTGTTGATAATTTTAAAAGTGGTTATCAGCAATTTGTATATTATCCTTGCAGGTATGGGGAGCCAGTGGAGCTCTATGAGAACTGGGGTGATGTGGTCAGACAGGCTCTTGTTCATGATAATTCTAGCTGAAACATTTTGCGCCATTTGTATGATGCTTAATGTTTTTTTCGGTAGCCCTTGCAAAATTGCATTACAGTAATCAAGGTGCGGAATGATGAGAGCCTGTGCAACTGTTCTAAAGTCCGAGTGGTCAATGATGCAGCGTATGGGTTGCAGCACTCTCAGCTTGTGAAAAATGGCTCTGTTAGTTATCCGGAGATGTTTTTCCATCTTTAGGTTCGCATCGATTAGAACCCCTAAGTATTTGATCTCATTTTTAGAGATAGGTGTGTCCGTTCAGGGTGATCAGGGGGTTTGAAATCTTGTTTTCCTGATATGAACATCACTTCAGTTTTCTTGTGATTTATCGACATGTTGTTGCATTGGAGCCAGTCTTGCAGTTCGTGAAGGCATTCTTCTAATTGGTTAAGATTGGGGTTGTTTGTATCGAGTTGTGTGTAAAGCATGATGTCATCAGCATATAGGTGGTAGCTGATATTATGCTTCTGAAATATTGTACATACTGGCTGGATATAGATGTTAAACAACAGGGAGGAGATGGCTGAGCCCTGTGGTATCCCTTGGGTTTGGGGGAATGGCTTTGCTTGCTCGTTATTGAATCGAACCTGCTGCATTCTATTTGTGAGGTATGACTTGAACCATTTTAAGGGAGTACCTGCTATCCCTATAGATTCCAGTCTACGCAATAGAATTTGATGATGTACTGTGTCGAAGGCAGCTGATATATCTATGAATATTAGTAAGGACATCTTGCTCTTGTTCTCCAGTCCCTTGATGAGGTTGTCTAGGAGGGCTATCAGTAGGGTTTTGACACCGTGGTGTGGTCTAAAACCATATTGATGTTTGTCAAGTATTTTGTTCTCGTCTAGGTGGTCTTGTAGTTGCTGCTGAGTTACCTTCTCGATAATCTTTGCCAGAAAGGATATGCTTGAAATAGGCCGGTAAGAGGTGGGGTCTTCTTTGTTAAGCGCTTTATTTTTTTAATATAGGCCTAATTAGCGATCTTTTAAGTTGAGCAGGCATGATACCTTGCTGCAGGGATTGATTGACTATGTGAGTTAACAAGTGTGAAATTTCGTTTTTAGTTGATTTGATCCATTCTGCTGGGCATGGATCTAGGAGAGATGTTGTTGTGTGGAGGTTTGAGATTGTATTTAAGATTAGCTTTTCATTAATTGTCTGGAAAGAGGACAATCTATCATTTGGTTGCAAGCTTGCATTCTGACTGTCCAGCTGCTTTGGGACGATATCAATTGAATTCTGCGTTTGGCGGGGACGATTAGGTGGATTGAGTTTGCTAGAATAGTAATCGGCCAGGTCTTGGACCTTTATCTTCCCATTGCAGTTAGGTTCAGGTAGTGGCTTTGTGAGAGACTTGACTAGCTCAAACAGCTCTCTGGGTCTGTTAATAGCCTTATTGAGTATGTTGGTGTGATGAGCTTTCTTGGCCTTGCTGGTCTCACTTTTATATTTGGTGAGGAGCTCTAGGTATTCCATCTTGCGAAGGTCCTCCGTTGTTTGTCTCCATCTTCTTTCCAATTTTCTCAACTCCTTTTTCATTTTGTGTAGCAGAGGAGTGTACCACGGTTCCGTTTTTGTGTTCATTGGTCGTGTTTTTGACTTCCATGTTGGTTTAGAGTTGGCTTCGATTGTAGAGAACCATTGGTGTGTGAGGTCTTCAATGTTGGTGTTGTCAAGGGTTATGTGTTCCTCAAGTGCGCTTATTAGGTCTTCTTTGTTTAGCTGTTGGAATTTTCTCCTTTGTTGATTAGGTGTGATGGAATCTAGCTTGCATGTTTCAGAGGATAGATAGATGGTGACCTGAATTTGATGGTGATCAGTCCATGGGACTTGTGTAATGAGGATTTCAGGTTGCCCAATTTCTAGATGCTGAGACTCCTTGGGAAGGAATATCAGGTCTAAGGTATTTCCTTTGTAGTGGGTTCTCCTCTTGTATTAGTTGATTATATCCGAGCTGGTCCATGGCTTCTAGGAAGGAGGTTGCCTGGACGTGTGGAATGGAGTTGAGATTGAAATCTCCCAGAATTATCTGGTATTTCTTTGTTGCAGTGGAGGAGAGGGTTCCCAGAGCGTCAGCGAGGGCTTCGTGGTGCATTGATGGGGGTCTATACAAAAGGCATATCGACAAGGACCGATTCTCCACTCGGAGGATATCGATTTCCTGTGTGGAAACTGTTGATGTGGTTGTTAACCCAAGGGAGGCCTTAGCCATGATTAGGACTCCCCCTCCCTTTTTGTGTGTGTGTGGGCAGTTGAATAGCATGTATCCTGGCTTGTTGATTTGGTTTATTATAGCGACGTCTGTGTTTGATTTGTCTCGGGCCACCCAGATTAGGAGGAAGGAATTCCTGGTGTACAGAGCCAGGATCCTCTCTGGGGGTCACTTTTCTGTTAATTTTTTTTTTTTGAGCCCAAGCAGCTCCTGGAGTTCCTGGTCACTTGGGCATAGGAAAAGGAGATGCAGTCTGCCATTCAACTAGAAATAATGTGATTTGTCACTGCACTTTGAGATTATTGTGGTAAAAAGAAACAAAGAGCTGGGCAGACTTTCTAAGGGCTTGAGTCCAGGTAGAAGACAGTAGCCCTTTTGCAATCCAAGAAATGAAGAGCTTTTTCACTATTACAGAGATGTGGCTTTTGAAAGAATCTAATTGTTTGGTGTTAAACACAGTCACATGACCCCTGGGTTGGACTATATTGAGCTGCTTGTAGAAATACAACTAATACCACTGAACGTATGCGGCCATGTATGATGGTGATACGTGTTCAGGTACAACATGCCACAGAGAGCTTATAGTCTAAGTGGCTACCTAAGGCAACGGGAGATAAAGTAACTTGCCCCAGGTCACAAGGAGTGTCAGTGGAGGAAGGGGCATTTGAACTCTAACTTCCCTGGTTCTTAACCAATTACTCTAGCTGCTAGGTATCTTCCTCTATCCAAAGATTTAGCACATGGTTTATCAGCAGTAGCACGAGATGAGTTACATCTGCAGAGGGCTTGCAATCTTAGTTTGTATCCAAGGCAATGGAGGGGTGAAATGACTTGCTTATGATCATAAAAGGCATTTGTGGGATTTGAACCCTGGTTTCCAGCCTGCTGCTTTAACCACTAGGCTACTCTTCTACTCTTCAGAGAGAGGATCGGTGGAGAAGCATGCAACAGGATCATGCAAGCGCAGAAGGGAGGGCATGTAGTTCTGTATGAAAGAGAGAGCACCCCCAACAACTGTCATGCTACAATTAAAAAATAAAAAAGGTCACAAAACCTTAGAAACGTATCTCTTGTCCCAGATTCTACAACAATCCCAATTTTCATCCTACGCAAAATGTAAATGCAAAGCAATGTGTGCACCTGAGCCAACACCGACTCCTGGCGACCCAGCAGCCCCTGGGCTTTCCAAGGCAATGGAGGTAAAGTGACTTGCCTAAGGCCACTAGGAGTGCCAGTGGGACTTGAACCCTGGTCTCTTGGTCACCAGGCTACTCCTCTATTCCTAACTATATGGATT
This sequence comes from Ichthyophis bannanicus, assembly GCA_033557465.1. NCBI lineage: Eukaryota > Metazoa > Chordata > Amphibia > Gymnophiona > Ichthyophiidae > Ichthyophis > Ichthyophis bannanicus. The sequence goes on from CM066035.1 coordinate 859,348,403, forward strand.
ACAAAAAATTGCCTAATTTTAAGTCTTAACTATCAGTGAAAAGTACATTTTCTGTCACTCATGAGTGACCAGCGAGTAATGTGAAATTTGGTCTGCTGTGCTGCAAGGATCAAGCAAACTCAAGTGCTCAATAGAATAAAAAGTGAAAAGCATTATGTGGGTGACAGTGATAACTTAACAGTGTGGTTTTGAAGTGTCAGAAAGAATCTGAACAGCAACAGGAGAGTACTGACCCTGGGTTAGAATCCAAGGCTACGACATCTCTGGAACAGTTCTTCAACCTGAATGCTGTCGTCTAGCATTAACAGTAATAATGCAATAACTTAAGCAAGATCTCAGCCCCTAGCACTAACAATATTGCTGCCTAGCCATCTGTCCAGTTTATTTTGGTGGTTTTGCAGTAAACATCAGTTTACTTTTATAGCCTAGAGATGGACATTTTAGAGCTATGTAACTTAATCCATGAATTATTACTCCAGTTTTGAGATGCTACCAATAAAAGAGACGTACCACTTACTACTGTCTTTAGTCGTTACATCTCAAAGTCTCAGCCACTCCCTTCTGCCTCTCATCCTCTTCCCCTGAATTAGCTCTGGCTACCCGCCTTCCAAAACTTGACCATAACCAGTCCCTGCTGTCCGCATCTGCAAATTCTGATCCACTTTGCTGTAGACTTATCTCAATGAGGCCAAAACACATATGTACATGCATTTCCCAGACAGCACCAAGACATTACTTTTACTCAACAACCCTAGCAACAGCAAGCATAATGAAATTAAAGGAGCAATTTGACTTACCAGAAAATTTCCTTTCCTTGAGTACTACTAGACCAGTCCAGATACATTGGTTTATTCTTCTCTAACAGCCGATGGAGACAAAGAACCATCGGTATGATGGCATCTCCCTATAAACGGGCCCTGTGCAGGGTGGTAAGCTCCAGTATGCCTGTACTAAAGCACAAAGTACAAAATTAACACCTCAAGAACAACGGGGATCATAGGGAACAGATCAAAGAATATTTGATAACAATTCGACTCTTCTTCAGCAAAAGAACTGCTGCGGCCATAAACAGAAATTACAGACAGGCCAATATGCATCGTGGGCAGATCCTGAACTTGTCTAGCAGGACTCAAGGAAAGAAAATAGCCAAGTCAAATATTTCCTTCCTTATTGCACTGCCAGACCAGTTCAGACAAATGGGACATACCCAAGCAATCCATCAGACTAAGCGGAAAGCTTCAGGGCTGCCTTTAACTTACTGGCTCCAAAACAGATGCTCCCACTAGCTTGAAAGTCAAGCCTACAATGCTTCATGAGATAATACAAGTAGGCTCAAGTTGCTGTTCTGCAAATTTCTGCCAAAAAGGCATAAATCCCCACTCGGCCCAGGAAGTGGCTTGTGCATGGGTACCATATGACAGGAGACCAATAGGAACTGGTAAATCCTTCAGCACATAAACCAATCCTATAGCTTCCACAACTCAGCATCCCCTGAAGCCTTATATGTTTATTAAATGTTGTTTCCCCAACTTATACTAACCCTTAACACCAAAAAAGATTTACTTACGGAATGAATTGGTCACTTACAGGTACCAAAGAAAAGCACTGTGCACATCCAAAAGATGCAACTCTAAATATCGCTATGTGGCATTCTTCTTCTTGAGGGCTGGTAGAAAATTTGATTGATTCAGATGGAAAAAGGACACCACCTTCTGCAAAAAAGAATTCACCATTCGAACAGCCACACTTTCCACTGGAAATACCAACAAAAGGTCTCTGTAAGACAGGGCCTGGCGGCTCAGAAATACTCCTGACCGAATAAATCACCACCAGAAACACTGCTTTCAAGTGCTGGATTCAAACCCAAACTCACCTTGTCAAGGTTTTAAGAACCAAATTCAGATCCCAAGAGGGACAAACTGACTTCCACTGAGGGCAGATATGCTTCACGCTCCTGAAGCAGCACACCATGTCAGGATGCAATGCCAGAAAGTCCGTCTGAATCAGACCCCTGAAGCAATTTAGGGCTGCTACCTGGATCCTTAGGGAATTGAGGGCCAAGCTCTTCACTAACCCACTCTGGAGAAAAGCCAGATCTCAGAAAAGAATACCTTAGTAGGGGAAAACAGACCTTGCCTGGCAGCAGGCCTCAAAGACATTCCAGACCTTGATGTATGCGAGAGAGGTTGACCTCTTTGGCCTTTAACAAGATAATAACTACCCCTGAATAACCCTTCTTCCTCAAAATGAAACTTCTCAAGGGTGAGGCTGAAAGACAAAAATGGAGAAGTGTCTTCCAGGAGTACTGACCCCTGAACCAAGAGACCCAGTTCTGCTCAAATCTCAAAGGCTCCCCACCAATGTGAGACTCATGGAATCTGATCTTCTGCTACAGTTTTATTTTGGACGGTAGCTGCAGCATCCGTGCCGTGGTGGCGTGCTCCTTGGGGCGACAAGACAATACCCTGTGCCAGCTCAATCCGGATCTGTCTTCTTGGTTTTACACTACTTGGAGGATGCCTTAGTCCAATCCAGATGTCCACTGGGGTTTACTATCGTGCAACCATGTTGGATTTTCCTGTCCACTGGACATGGTATCCATAGCACTCCCCCAGCCCTCGGGATGCTCCCATGTGTGCCTTCAATAATGGCAGGTAAGCAATCTAATCTTTTGCGCTACCAAACCGTCAGTGTCACCCGTCTAGTTGTTACCATCATAAGATATACAGTTCCTCAGTGCAAGTGGTCCTTTTATAGGGAGATGCCATCAAACCAGTGGTTCTTTGTCTCCATCAGCTGCTAGAGAAGACTAAACCCATCTATCTGGACTGGTCTAGTAGTGCACAAGGAAAGGAAATTTTCTGGTAAGTCAAATTGCTCCTTTAATTTCATTATGCTTGCTGTTGCTAGGGTTGTTGAGTAAAAGCGATATCTTGGTGCTGTCTGGGGAATGCATGTACATATGTATTTTGGCCCCATTGAGATAAACAGCTTACAGCAAAGTGGATCCCCCTCTGATATGATGCATTTCACCGATTGTCATGTTCATTATTGTTCCCAAATTCTGCAGGTGACGAAGACTTAGTATTATACTATAATTAGTGAATCGATGAATCAAGGTTGAGCATTTTTTCCAGTGGCAAACCAACTTAGGGCCCTTAAACCTGTTGCTGCTGACTCATCTTGGCTAGGTCCCACTGCTGAGGGCTTGGCCTCTTTCTTTGCTGATAAAGTTGACTAATTTTGTAAATCGCTCCCAACCCACATACAGTTTTCTCTTCCTGACCCTTTGGACCCTCGGTCCACCATCACCACTCATACATGGTCCCAATTCACCCCCATTAGACTGTCGGATTTATCGCATACAGTACAAAGTATCCGGAAAACAACATTCATCTTGGACCCAATTCCTTCTAACTGCCTGTCTGTACAGTCTCTGTGTTTGCTCCCCATTTTGCTATCAGTTGTAAATAGTAGTTTATCCTCTGGTATGGTACCTAATCACTGAAAGAAAGCAATTCTAAAGCCTATACCAAAAGATTGTCAAGGAGACCTTATCAATTTAAAAACAAACAAAAAAAAAACTATCAGCCTTTTTTGAACCTGCCATTTGTCTCTAAAATTACTGAACGATTGGTATTTAGACAATTTATGGATCACGAGCAAACACATTCACTACACCCCAGACAGGCAGGTTCCCATTCCCAGCACAGCACAGAAACGGTCATGGCAGCTGTACTGAATTACATTTGTAGGGTGTGGGATCAAGGTAGAATAACCGTGGCTGTTTCTTTACCGTGGCTGTTTCTTAACCGTGGCTGCAGCATTCAAACTGGTAGATCATGGATTACTTCTCACACAATTATATGATATAGATCTTCATGGAGTCATGCTGTCTTGATTCCACTCTTTTTTCGATGGATGCTTATTTCAGGTTCAAGTTCCTGATCTTCTTCATCAGTACGAAGCTTGGAGTGTGGGATGCCCTGGGAAACCAAAACCTCTCCTGTGTTATTTAATATTTTCTTTAAACCACTGGTTACCCTTATAGAAAGTTTTTAACAGCTTTCGTATGTGTGGATGATATTCTTCTGCTCTATTCAACTGATGAGCATGCTTCTGATATCTCGCCAATCAATTCTTGCTTCGCAAGAGTCACGGAGTGGTTAAAGAACCATTCCTTGATGCCCAACCCAAGTAAAACCACAGCTACACGGTTTCAGAGTCCTCATCCAGTCCAGTTCTTGGCCCAGAAAACGAGGGTACCCCGCTGACCTTACAAGACACCTTTAAGTACCTTGGCGCAATCCTTGATTCCCATCTGTCTTTCTCTCCTAAACTGGCGCAAGTGGTCAAATCCTCCAGCGTTTCAAGACCTCACAACCCTTCCTCGACTCAGCAGCTCAGACAGCGGTGGTGCTTCATGCCGTCACTGCTGGATTATTGTTATATCATATACTTGGGCTTGCCTTGTTATCAACTCAAGAAGCTGCAGACTATGCAGAATGCGGCTGTCCACACTCTTGCCCATGTGCATTGTTTTGATCATGTCACGCTGTTTACTTATACATCATCACTAGCTCCCTATTCATCTCGGATTCAGTTTAAGACTTTATCTTTTACCTTTAAGGCTATTCACAACCAGGCCCCAGAATACCTTTCTTCTTTAGTTATGCTTCATGCACCCGCAAGGGCCCTTCAGTCTCTCCATGGGCTCCGCCTATGTATCCCAATGCCTTTGACTGTCAAATTTGAGGTTACCCATAAAATCAGCCTTTTTTGCTGCTGCCCTGTGCTTATGGAACTGTTTACTACCTTTCATAAGGCTAAATCCAGAGTTTAAAAGTTTTAAGAGAGGGAAGTTACAAGATGGCGGCATGATTTCGTTGGCTGTGAGATGTGCTCTCTGAAGGTCTGCTGGTGCTCGAGGAGTCCCCTTTTGCTCTTTTGCTGTGTGATATGGGGCGGAGAAAACGGAAGCAGGCTCCCTTACCTCCTTTGGACCTGCTGAGTGCCTCGGGATAGCGTGTGCTGAGTGAGTGCAGCTTCGTGGTCGGCGGTGGAATGGCGTCTTCGGCAGGGGCGGCAGGAGAAGTGTCGTCTCTGAGCATGTTGGGTGTTTGGCTCTCCCCCCCCCACTGCGACCCGGAGGTTTGACCTCAGCCAGAACTGTACTGCCTCCGAGGGTGACGATGAGCACTCCGTTGAAGCAGAACATGGTAGGAGGTCTGGTTGAGCTGAATTCCTCTCCCGGCGAGCAGGTACAGCGTGAGGCAAGTTGGGGAGACGTTCCAACGGAGATGGAGTCTGTGGCTGTGCCGGCCCGGGATGAGGTTGCTCCAGGGATTCCCATGCTGGAGAGACCTGAGGTGTTTACATTAGAATCGCTGTGGGAAGGTCTGGCTGCTTTGACTAAAGTTTTGGGGTTTGTGAGTACTGAATTGCTGAGGGTTAAATCTACTTGTGCTATCTTCTCCAGTGTGGAGGAAGAGCAAGCAGAGCGAATTATCAGGCTGGAAAAGGATGTGGGACAGCTTCGGGACTTGGTTACTGCCCAGCTTAAAGACAGAACTGTGTCCAATAAGAAAATGGAATACCTGGAAAATCGTCGATGTAATCTACGGTTCCTGAATTTTCCTAGGTCACCTGTATTATCACCTATGGATATGGTGTGGAAGTATTTTGGGGAAGTCTTAAAGATTCCCCCGGAACAGTTTCCACCTATGACTAGGGTTCAGTATCTGTCTGTCGGATTAAGCGATCAGATTTCTAATGTCCCCCCTACTTCCCCTGGGTTAGGAAACCTCACAGGGTTTTTGGAAAACTCCTTGGAGATTGTTACAGGGAAAAGCACAGTTACTTACCTGTAACAGGTGATCTCTGGGAACAGCAGGAATAAGTCTTCACATATGGGTATCGTCGGTACCGACAGAGCCTGCGCGGGAACGCTCCCCAGCGTCCAATAAGAAAGCTTTTGTGAGCATCCCACAGCGCCTGCGTGCTGCCTTCCCGCCTTTCCCAACCGCCTCTCTCCAGTTCGAGTTTTAAAGCCGAGACAAAGAGAGAGAGGGGGAAGTAAAGATAGATAGAGAGATACAACTCCTAGGGGAGGTGGGTGGGTTCTGAAGACTTATTCCTGCTGTTCCCAGAGATCACCTGTTACAGATAAGTAATTGTGCTATCTCCAGGAACAAGCAGGAATGAGTCTTCACATATGGGGACTCCCTAGCTGCAGATGCCAGGGAGAGACCCCAGAGTTGTGTGTCCTTGAAAAGGGCTCCACCTCCCCCCATGGATCTCTGGCATCCAACCAGGGTAGGTGGGTAGGAGTTGATTAGGAATGGAACAGGTGTTTGAGAACAGCCTGACCAAACGAGGCATCCCGGCAGGAGTCCTTGTCCAAACAGTAATGGGCTGTGAAGGTATGAACCGAGGCCCAGGTGGCCGCTCGACAGATTTGGTCGATGGACACAGAGTTTAGGTGAGCCATTGAGGCTGCCATGGCCCTCACATTGTGAGCTGTGACATGGCCTTCCAGAGAAAGGTTCCTACTTTGGTAGGCGAAAGAAATACACTGAGCAATCCAGTTGGACAGTGTTCTCCTAGAAACTGGAAGTCCTAAATGGGAAGGATCAAAAGCAACCAAGAGTTGAGAAGACTTTCTATGTTGCTGTGTTCTTTGTAAGTAAAAGGCGAGAGCTCTTTTACAATCCAAAGTATGAAGATTCCTCTCTGCACTTGATGCATGAGGTCCTGGAAAAAAGACAGGTAAGTATACCTCCTGGTTCAGATGAAAAGGCGAGACCACTTTGGGCATAAAGTGTGGATTGGTCCTGAGGACTACCTTATCATGATGGAACCTTGTATAAGGAGGATTAGCCACCAAGGCTTGCAACTCACTGATGAGACGTGCTCAGGTGACTGCAATGAGAAAGATAACCTTCCAAGAAAGAAATTTCAAGGAGGTGGTGGCTAAAGGTTCAAAGGGTGGCTTCATAAGCTGGCCAAGAACCAGATTTAAGTCCCATGCCACTGGAGGTGGTCTAATGGGTGGTTTAATTAAAAGAAGGCCTCTCATGAATCTTGCTATAAAAGAGGCTGTCCACTGAGCAGCTTGAGGGACGCTGCAATAGCACTCAAATGGACTCTTACCAAATTCGTTTTGAGGCCTGCATGGGAAAGATGCAGAAGATACTCTAGTAAAGAATTCAAAGGTATTGCAAGAGGGTTAAGACCCTTCTCTGAACACCAAATGGTAAATCTTTTCCATTTGAAAGCATAGGAATGTCTAGTGGAAGTCTTTCTAGAAGCATGAATAATATCTGACTTGCTGAGAGAGATGGAAAACTTGAAGGTCTAGGCCTTCAGCAACCAGGCCCTCAGATGGAGAGACTGGGGGTTTGGGTGCCACAATGTTCCGTCTTCCTGGGAGAGAAGATCTGGAGCAGAGCCCAACTCCAGGGACGGAGCTTGAGAGAGATGCAGAAGTAGAGGGTACCACACTTGGCGTGGCCAATGTGGTGCTATGAGGATCATAGAATCTCGGTCTATCTGAAGCTTGAACAGTGTTTTGGGAATTAGGGGAATGGGTGGAAAAGCATAAAGGAAGTCTTGACCCCAGTGAAGGAGGAAGGCATCCTTGGCCTGAACTCCCTGACACAGAATCCTGGAACAGAACTGGGGAAGTTTGGCATTCCACGGACTTGCAAATAGGTCTATGTCCGGGGTCCCCCAAATTCGAAAAATCCTGGCTACCTGGTCCCTGTGGAGGGACCATTCGTGTGGAAGCAGAACTCGACTGAGTCTGTCTGCCCAAGAGTTTTGAACACCTGGAAGATATACTGCCATAAGATGAATCTGATGCTCTCTGGCGAAGGCCCACAGTTGCAAAGCTTCGTTGCAAAGCAACAGAGAGCCAGTCCCTCCCTGCTTGTTTACATAGAACATGGCTACTTGATTGTCTGTGTGGATGAGGACTGTCCTGTAGCTGAGCAGGGAGTGGAACACTCTGAGAGCTAAGAAAATTGCTCCGAGTTCCAAGAGATTTATGTGTAGTGAAGTCTCCTGTGGAGACCAGATGCCCTGGGTGGAGAGATCTTGCAGATGAGCTCCCCAACCCCTTGGAGAGGCATCCGTTGTAAGGGTTGCTTGGGGAAATGACTGTTGAAAAGGGGACCCCAGCAATAGGTTTTGAGAGGACTTCCACCACTGGAGAGACCAAAAAAGGCGACTGGAGTTTGCTATTTTGTCTGACAGGCAACCTGATGCCTGAGTCCATTGGGTGGACAAAGTCCATTGAGCTGCCCTCATGTGAAGGCGAGCATATGGAACCACATGCACAGTGGATGCCATGTGGTCTAAGAGTTGTAGCATTTCTCGAGCAGTTAAAAGGGGCTTTAACTGTATTTGGGAGGCTAACTGCACCAAGCGTAGGCAACGGGCCTGAGGAAGATAGGCCCTTGCAGTTATGGTATCCAACCAAGCCCCTATAAACTCGAGGGACTGAGTAGGGGTGAGACTGGATTTTGGGATGTTTATTACTAGTCCCAAATACTGAAGAACACGCATTGTGCAGGTTAGACAAGTCTTGGCCTCTGCTTGAGATGGAGCTTGAATGAGCCAGTCGTCCAGATATGGGAAGATGAATATTCCTAGAGTGCGTAGAAATGCAGCTACTACTGCCATGCATTTCGTGAACACCCTTGGTGCAGAGGCCAGACCAAAAGGAAGCACCTTGTATTGATAGTGTTTTCCTTGAAAGAGGAACCGAAGGAATGGAACTGAAGGTATGGAAGCAGAGCACCGAGAGAAATCATCTTGAATTTCTCCTTGAATAGAAATTTGTTCAATTCTCTGAGATCTAAGATGGGTCTGTAGCCCCCTGTTTTCTTTGGAATAAGAAAATAAGGGGAGTAGAACCCTGTGCCTTGCTGAAGAACTGGTACTTCTTCTATTGCCCCTTGGGCAAGAAGTATGGCAATCTCCTGACTTAGAAGGTTGAGGAGAGATGTTGGAGAATTGAACAGTTTCACCATGGTGTGGGGGGAAGGCTTAAGAAATGAAGCTTGTACCCTTCCCTTATGATGGAGAGTGTCCATTGCTCTGCTGTGATTTGCTCCCATCTGGGAGCAAAGTAAGTCAACCTTCCTGGGATGGTAAGGGGCTCTGGTCCTTCCAGAGCTAGAAAGGCTAAGTTCTCTAGTAGCGAGTCAAAGGCCCTGAGGAGGCTGAGGCTGCTGGGCCGTGGAAGGTCTAGCTGCCTTTGACTTGGCCTGTTTAGGTGGTTGCTGACGCTTTGCAGCAAAACGACCTGCAGAAGATGCCTGCTGACAATAAGCAGGATAGTATCTTCCCTTTTTGGAAAAAGAAAAGATTGTTTAAAAAGACATCTTAACAGGAGCAGAGGTAGACTTTGAAAGTCGATCCAAAGCAGAGTTTTCAGCATCCATCTGAGTGGCCTTTGCTTTCCAATCCCTGCCAAAAGATTTTCACCTGTACAAGGAAGATTTCCCAATTCATCTTGGACCCAGAGCTCCAAATCAGAAGCTTGTAGCCAAGCAATTCTGCGTGCCCCTATGGCAATAGCCGAAGCTCTGCTTACACACTCAAAAGAGTCAAAGGCTGCACGGTTAAAAAATGTGGAGACATCTTGGGCATGTTTGAGCCAAGTGAGAAACTCCTCTCTTATCTTCTGAAATGAAAGGGGTTAAAGTCTGCAGATGATCTGTGACTTCTTTTAGAAACATTCCTATATAGAGACTATAGGAATTGATCCTAGCAGCTAGCATAGCAGCTTGGAAAACGCTTCGGCCAAAAGCATCCAGAGTTCTGCATTCACGCCCTGGAGGATTAGATGAGTGTCTTTTTGCACTCTTTATCTTCTTCATGGCAGACTCTATCACAATAGAGTGGTGAGGAAGCTGAGTCTTGTGGAAGCCAGGACAAGGAGGGACACGATACATGGTGTCTAATCTGCGAGAATGAGGAGAGGTGGTGAGAGGTGTCTCCCACATCCTCAACATGAGATCATAAAGAATCTCATGAACAGGTAAAGTAGCTGCCTCTAGGAGCTTTAGGATATTGTAAAATATCCAACTCCTTGGCTCTGGGTTCTGACTCAGGGGCCACTGTGATAGAGAGGCCCCTAGCCACTTCCCTAACAAAGTCTTGAAAAGACAAGTCTTCTGGAGGAGACATTCTTCGTTTAGGTGAAGAAGACTCCTGAGGAAGAAGTATCGATGCTTCTACAGAACCCTCAGACTCAGAGTCCTCAGAGGAATCGAAGTATCGCCTGTCTGGATGCTCCTGTAAAGCCCAATAACCGTATCGAGTGGGATCGACATCGGGAGTAATCGGTACCGGTTCAGTACCGATGGGCATCATAGGACAGGGTAACGTTGCAGTCGACACCGAAGCCGATGTCGATGCAATCAGTACCGGTACCGGGAGCGATGCCTGTACCGGGAGCGATGCCGGTACTGGAGCCGGTACCAGCAACGGGGATTGTTGCGGTACCGGAGGCGTCGCAGCCTGTATGAAAGCCGTTAAGGTGCGCTGCATGGTCAGAATTTTCTGATCCATCGACGCCACCAGAGTCTGGATGTCGGTACCAGTGGGAGCCACCGGTACCCCAGAACACGGCAACAGGTGATCTGTCAAGGCCGAGCCATTGATGTCAACCTGTGACCCCATAGATAATGCTTTGGAAGCCGGAGCTTCCCATCGGGGTAATTTTGCCGGTGCGGAATCCTCGAGGGCAAGCCCAGAGGCATCTCGATGCTTGGAGGGAGATCTGCCCTTCAAGGACTGGCCAGATTTATGTTTGGTTACCTGAGATCCATGGGAGGAAGAGGAGGCCCTGGAAGATGTCGATGCTACCGAAGTTGCATCAGAGGGAAACAGGATACTGAGCTTGGCTGTTCGGTTCTGCCGACCTCTCTTAGACATCATGGTACAGGACATACAATCCGTGATGGAATGGTCAGTCCCAAACACTTTAGACACCAGTCATGGGTGTCGGTGACAGAAATAGTACCGCCACATTTTGTGCATTTTTTAAACCCAGAAGCGGGCTTCTCCATGAGGAAAATATTTTTAGGCCTAGGGCCCAAAAACTGAAAATGCACAGTAGAAATAAAGCGTTTTTTGGTTTTTTTTGAAAGAAAGAAAAGAAAGACCGGCGGTACCAGTCCGACGTCGAAGGCAGACGCGACACAAAAGAATAAAGAAAAAATAAAGAACTTCTTCTGCGGTGACAGGAACACGACCTGCTGGCTCCGCGGAAAAGAAGAACTGGAGAGAGGCGGTTGGGAAAGGCGGGAAGGCAGCACGCAGGCACTGTGGGATGCTCCCAAAAGCTTTCTTATTGGACGCTGGGGAGCGTTCCCGCGCAGGCTCCGTCGGTACTGACGATACCCATATGTGAAGACTCATTCCTGCTTGTTCCTGGAGATACTACTCTGCTTGTAGCTATGGCATTGGAGTTGGATACATTTTATGTCCTTAAAATGTATTTCAGAAATATTAATGAGGTTTTTCTAGGTTAGAATATTTCCTGATGTTTCTCATGTTACACAGCTGAGAAGGAAGGACTTTTTGCCCCTTCGTCCCAGGGTTTTAGCCTTAGGGGCTACTTTTCAGCTAAAATTTCCGGCAAAACGTTGTGTATTATTTAAGCAGAAATTGTATTTGTTTTTTTGAACCTGGGCAACTTCAGGAATTTCTGGAGGCTAGAGAGGAGATAGTAGTAGAGGTTTCAGTGCCTTCTCATTCGGCTGACGCAAGAGTCTCTATCTGCCTTTGTTGTAGTATATTTCTTGTCGTGGGACCTTTAGTTCTATGGTTTGTTTCCTAGTACTTCCCTAATATTTTCTACACTTGTGGTCTAATATAATGGGGGAATCATTTCTCTTCTTGTGTTAAATGATTTCTTCTTGTTTTTTTGCTAATACCCATGTATTTTTTCATTCAATGTTATTTTTTGGATGTAATAATAATAATGGATAAATAAAAAAATTAAAACAAAAAAATTGTTTTAAGAAAGCACCAAAAGGAGAAGTTTAACTTACTGTTAATTTCCTTTCCTGGAATCCTGTTAGACCAGTCCAGCAAGTGGGTTAAATCCCCCCCTGCCAGCAGATGTTGGAGACAGAGAAAAAGCACCAGAAACTTCAATGTTGAGCCCTGTACATATAGAGGCTCCCCTAAGGGTTGCATTCAGTATAATGTTACAAAAGTAGAGGCAATCACCTTGTCCCAAAAAAAAAAAAAAAAAAAAAAAAAAAAGCACCACAGACGTAGTAATATGAAGTGATATGAACAGAGCACTGAGGAGCAACTATATACAAAGAGGACAGCCAGCATGCAAGGTGAAATATATATGGCTCTGAAGTGTTAGCTATCCATGAGAAGACAGGTGGTTGGGCTCTGGACTGGTCTAGTAGAATTCCAGGAAAGGAAATTAATGGTAAGTGAAATTTCTCCTTCCAGTTCATCCGGCTAGACCAGTCCAGACAAGTGGGCAGTACCTAAACTACTCTACTCTATGGTGGGAAGAGACAGCCGCTGCCATCACCCCGAACCTCGCCGACTCATGTGCATGGAGGTCGAGGCAATAATGGCGGGCAAAGGAACACAAAGATGACAAATATCAAGGGGAGCCACCTGTGACTGTCCTGCGCATGACGCTGCTTGAGCACACATAGAATGAGCCCGCAATGCAGGAGAAATGGACTTCCCATGGAGTATATAAACTGACTCGATGGTGCACTTAATCCATTGGGCAATTGAGGACTTTGAAGTGGTTAGGCCTTTGTGAGGACCAGAAAAAGGATAAAGATGATCAAACTTGCGAAATGAGGCATTCTGCTTGATGTAGCAGTGTAAAACTCTTTTTTTGACATCAAGTGCATGAAGCGAGTTGTCCGCGCTTGTATCCCATACCTTTGGAAAGGAAGGAAGGACAGTGCTCTGGTTGAGATCAAAGGCTGTGAGAACCTTGGGTAAGGAGGAGGGAACTGGTCTTAAACCTATTCAGGGGAAAAAATGAGGTAAGGTTCCCAAGATAGGACTTGAAGCTCCGACACCTGCAGGTGGAGGTCACGGCCACCAGGAAGGATGTTTCTGAAGGACAGATTGCAGAGAGAAATATGCTGCAAGGGCTCAAAAGGAGGTCGCATGAGATTGCTGAGTACCAAGGTCCCAGCAATGGACCACTGGGCATAGCGGAGTGCAAAGAGACTTGACGTCTCAGCGTAAAACGGCTGACACTGACGTGTGAGGCCATAGAACGGCCCGCAATGGGACCTCAAAAACAGGTGAGGGCTGCGACCTGAACCCGTAGAGAAGAGGGCTAAGCCCTTATCAAAGCTGTCCTGTAAAAAGGCTAGGATATCTGGCACTTGTGCCTTCCACGGGGGAGCACGCCCTCAGTGACCACACCAAGTCCCAAACAATCACCACACCCTGGCATAAGTTAAGGAGGTGGAGGCTTGACCATATTTTGAGGTGGGTGTTTGCATGTCCTTCCAGGAATAGCCCTTTCGCATTAACCACTTCCTTTCAAGAGCCAGGCTGTAAGAGTAAGGAGCTGAGTCGTCCATGAAACACAGAAACATGATGACAGAAAAGACCCCATGGCCTATCTAGTCTGTCCTTCCATATCAACAACTACAACAGTCCCCTTTTTTCCTTCAGAGATCCTCTGTTTGTCCCAGGCTTTTTTTGAATTCAGTTACTGTCCTCATCTCTACCACCTCCACTGGGAGATTAATCCACGGATCCACCACTCTTTCCGTAAAGAAATATTTCCACAAATCACTCCTGAATCTATCCCCCTTCACCCTCATTCCATGTCCCCTCGTAGCAAACTTGCTTTCAAATGAAAGAGGTACGGCCCCTGAACATTTATGCCACGGAGGTATTTAAACGTCTCAATCATATCACCTCTATCCCGCCTTTCCTCTAAGGTGTACATATTAAGATCCTTAAGTCTGTCCTCATATGCTTTATAATGAAGACCACTAACCATTTTAGTAGCCACCCTCTGCACCGACTCCATCCTGTTCACATCCTTTTGAAGGCGTGGTCTCCAGAATTGCACATTATACTCCAAATGAGGTCACACCAAAGACTTATACAGAGGCACTATCGCCTCCTTTTTTCTGCTAGCCATTCCTCTCCGTATGCACCCAAGCATCCTTCTAGCTTTTGCCGTCGCCTTTTCTACCTGTTTAGCTACTTTAAGATCATCAGACACAGCCACGCCTAGGTCCCACTCTTCTTTAGTGGACAAAAGTATTTCACCTCTATACTATATTGCTCCCTTGGATTGCTGCAGCCCAAATGCATGACCTTACATTTTTTAACATTAAATCCCAGCTGCCAGATTCTAGACCATTCTTCAAGCTTAGCTAGATCCCTCCTCATGTTTTCTACACATTCTTGGGTGTCTACTCTATTGCAGATTTTGGTATCATCCGCAAAAAGGCAAACCTTACCCGACAGCCCTTCCGCTTTATCACTAACAAAGATGTTAAAAAGAATCGGACCAAGGATAGATCCCTGGGGCACACCACTGGTAACATCCTTCTCCTCAGAGTGAGCTCCATTTACCTGTACTCTTCGTCGCCTCCCACCCAACCAATTTCTAACCCAAGCAGTAACTTTAGGGTCCATCCCTAGGGTGCTCAGTTTGTTTATAAGTCGCCTGTGAGGAACAGTGTCAAAGGCTTTACTGAAATCTAGGGCTCTCCCTCGGTCCAACTCCTTGGTCACCCAGTCAAAGAAATCAATCAAATTTGTCTGACAAGACCTGCCTCTGGTGAATCCATGCTGCCTCGGATCCTGTAATCTGCTGGACTCCAGAAACCTTACTATTTTCTCTTTCAGCATCGTTTCCAATGATTTACTCACCACCGAAGTTAAACCAACCAGCCTGTAGTTTTCAACCACATCCTTACTTTCACTTTTGTGTAAAGGCACCACACGAGCCTCTCTCCAGTCCTTTGGCACCACTCCCGACTCCAACGATGCATTGAAAAGGTCAGTCAGTGGAGCTGCTAGAATGTCCCCAAGTTCCCTCAGTATTCTAGGGTGTATCCCATCCGGTCACATCGCTTTGTCTACTTTAGGTTGCGCTAGTTTCTAACAAACAGAGTCTTCTGAAAATTGTTCCAAGATGTCCCTCGCTTCTGTTCCTGTTTGTGGGTGTTTTCTGAGGTCCTGCTCCTGGTTCTTCATCTGTGAACACAGAACAGAAATATTTGTTAAGCAATTCGCTTTATCCTCATCAGCTTCTACATATTCCTCCCCTTCATCTTTGAGTATGACAATACCACTTTTGCCCTTCCTCTTCTCACTAATATATCTGAAAAATGTCTTATCCCCCCATTTTATTGCATTGGCTATTTCCTCCTCTTTTTGAATCTTTGCTTTCCTGACTACTTTGCTAGCTTCTCTAAGTTTTTCCAAATATAGATGCCTGTCTTACTCTCTCTGTGATCTCTTGTATTTCATGAAGGCCTCCCTCTTTCTTCACTTTTTCAGCTACTTCTTTCGAAAGCCATAGTGGTCTCCTTTTCCTTTAACCTTTATTTACCATTTTAACAAAAAGGTTGGTTGCCCTTAAAATATCCCCTTTCAGTTTTGCCCACTGTTTTTCTACATCCCCCAGCTGTTCCCATCCCACTAACGACTCTCTGAGGTATTGGCCCATCTTGGCAAAGTTAGTGTTCTTAAAGTCTAAGACCCTCACCTTTGAATGGATTCTGACGGCCCTGGTCCTGATACTGAACCACACCATCTGGTGATCACTGGATGCAAAATAATCTCCCACTATAACATCAGAAACACTTTCACCATTGGTAAGCACCAAGTCCAGTATGGCCCCTTCATGTGTGGGGTCTGTTACCAATTGCTTGAATAGTTCTCCCTGTAGAGAATCCAGGATCTCTTTACTTCTAGATGATACTGCAGCAGGAATGTGCCAAACATCTGGCATATTGAAATCCCCTATCAGTAGCACTTCCCCTTTCCTAGCAATGCTGCGTATGTCTTCAATTAACACTCTCTCCACCTCTTCCTCTTGTGAGGGAGGTCTGTATATCACACCAATGCAAAACTATTTCTCTTTCCCTCTTTCTAGTTTAACCCACAATGCCTCCTCTCTCCCTTTTAAGCTCTGTAATTCCAAAGCTTTAATAGTATTTTTTTTACATATAGTGCCACTCCACCTCCCCTTCTTCCTACCCTGTCCTTTCTGAATAAAGTATAGCCAGGTATAGTTACATCCCAGCCATGGTTTTCTGTGAACCATGTTTCTTTAACTGCCACTAAATCCAAGTCAGCCACTCGCACCAAAGCTTCAACATCATGGATCTTATTCCCCATGCTACGGGCATTTATACACACTGCTTTCCATATGTTACCCATTTCCATAAAGGTATTTAATGCATCACTTACCTGGGGGCTTTTTTCACCCATCCCCAACGAATCTAGTTTAAAGCCCTCTTCAGTAGATTAGCCAGTCTACTACTGAAGATACGGGACCTTGTTGTAGGAGACCTCTGCATGTGCTGAGCGGCAGGTGATCTGTTGGGAGTAGGTGTACAAGATTGGCTGCGACACCCATAGTACACCGATCTGGAGCGACTTGGCTGGGGTGCGCCTCAATTCGGCAAAGTGCATGACATATCAGTGGCCATGGCGGGAAGAGATAGAGGAGTGCTCTTGTCAGCCAGGGGAGGACGAGGGCCTTGAGAATCTAGGAGCCAGCTCCCACTGGCGACTGAAGTATGCTAGAGTCTTGGCATTGGACAGAGTGACCATTACGTTAAGGCTGGGCTGCCCCCAGCTGCATACAATCCTCTGGAATGCCCATGGAGTGGAACGAGCTCCTACCCGCTGATATCCAGGGCATTCTAACTGAGAAAGTTAGCTTGCACATTCTCCACCCCCGCAATGCACTGTGCCCAAAAGAGCTTCAAGATGACTTTCTGACCAATGCAATAGAAGGGTCATTTCCCTGGCCACTCCAGGACACTTTCTTTCCCCTTGTCTGTTGAGGTAGGCTACTGTTGTGGCACTGTCGTACAGAATGCACACTGCCCGACTGCAGTAGGTGCCGGAATGCCAAAAGTGCAAGACGAACCACCTGGGCTTTGAGCCGATTGATCGACCAACATGATTCATGAAGCATCTATGAGCCCTGTGCTGTCTGAATGCGGCAATGAGCTCCCCAGTCCGAGAGCCTGGCATCTGTTGTCAACAGAGTCCAGTGCAGGATTTTCAAAGGCATTTCCAGGTGATGAGAAGAGAGCCACCACTGAAGGCTGTTGCACACAGAGCGAGGAAGGGGCAACCGGATCTCATAATTCTTGCAAAGGGGAGACCACTGGGACAGAAGCTCTGTTGGAGCGGGCACATATGTGCTCATGCCTAGGGCACCACTTCGATGGTGGACACCATTCCCTCCAAAATCTGCAGATATTCCCAGACACAGGGCTGAATTTGCATCAGGAAGGTCTGTAGCTGGGCTACAAATTTGCGACAGCGGTCGCGTGTGAGGAAGACTCGCCAAGCCTGGTGTCCAATCTAACACCTAAAAATTCCAGAGACTGAGAGGGACATAGGAAAGCTCTTGGTATGGTTTACCACCCATCCGAGCCTCCGCAGAAAGACACCACCTGCGCTACTGCCTGAACTGCTTCTGGGAGAGATTTTGCCCTGATGACTCAATCGTCCAGATATGGGTGAACTCTGATACCCTTGTGACGAAGGGCAGCAGCTGCTACCATCATCACCTTGAAGAGGGTGCAGGGCACTGTGACTAGGCCGAACGACATCGCCCCAAATTGGAAATGTTGGCTCAGAACAACAAAAACAGAGGAAACGCTGTTCCTCATGAACAAAAACGGGCCGCTCCAAAAGAACGGTTGATGCTCTTGAGATCCAGTATGGGCTGAAAGGAGCTGTCCTTTTTGGGAATGACAAAGCAGATGGAGTATCACCCTAGACCTTTTTTGGAGAGAGGCAGTGGGCAGATGGCCTGCAGTTGCAAAAGACGTCGAAGAGTGGCGAGTATTGCCGTTTGCTTGAGGGCTGATCCACAGGGGGACACTAATAAGGCATCCTGGATTGGCTTGGCACACTCGAGGACATAACCATGGTAAATCACATTGAGCACCCAGTGATCGTGGTAATGCTGGCCAAGTCCCGGAAAAAAAGATGAAGCGTCTGCCAACTGGAGGTATCCCATAGCAAACCTCAGGACTGTTAGCGGGAAGAGCGGTTAGCCCTGGAAAACTTGTTGGAAGATGAGTAATTTGTCCTTAGTCCATGGCACACCCCAAAAGGACTGCTGATGGGCCCGGAACCAGACCAACCAGCCAAAAAGGAGGATCACTTGCCCGAACGATAGCACCCCACATTGCGGAAATGTCACCTGGCAGATTGTGAAGAAGGCAGCGCACCGGCCACAGAGTGTTGCAAAGTTGTCCTAGGCATGTCTTCGGGCAGGCGCTGGGGCTTGACATCCCCGAGATCCTCGACAATATTCCGCAGATCATCCCCAAAGAGCAACTTGCCCTTAAAAGGGAGTTTGGCAAGACGGGCCTTGGAGACCGTATCCGCAGACCACTGGTGGAGCCAAAGCCACTAGCGAGCTACCGTGATAGCCGCTACCTAGCATGCGGACAAACGTAGGAGGTCATAAAGGGCATCTGCCATAAAAGCTGACAGATTCTAGTCTTGCTGCTGCGTCTTCTGGGAGGAGTTAAATCCAAGGTAAGAGTGCCCAAGCGGCCAGGCCTCCACAAACTGAGGCCTGGAAGGTAAGTGAGGAAGCGGAAAAGGCCAGCTTTAAAAGGTCTTCCACTTTGCGGTCCTGCTGTCGTGGAGAGCTACTCTGCCCTCCACAGGAATAGTGGTATGTTTAGTAACAGATAACAAAGCCAAGTATCAAGATCAGCCAATTCGTCTTGCGGAACACAAGGTGGCCTCAGGAGAGGCCCATTCCAGTGAGAGCATGTGCTGTAACTCCAAAGGAAAAGCCTTAGGAGGTTTCTTAATGCCCATTAAGATCGGGTCAGCCTGAGGATTTACCGGAGAGGACTCCTGTTGGTCAGGAGTCTCTAATATGTGCAATAGGAGTTTGACTTTGCGCAATAAGCAGACGTTCTGCATGTCATCTTGATCTTCTTCGAGATTGTCCAAAGGGGCCATTCGCCATCCTCATGATCAGACACACTGCCTAGACTGCCACCATCTAAATGACACTCTTCATCTTCCAGAGTAGCAGCAGACCAATCTCCAGAGGCCCTGGACATCTCCTTGGATGAGTGTGATGGCCGTGAGGGAGGGGGCTGTCTCTGGGTACATTTTCTGGATGAAGAGCTGCCCACCTGCACAGTTGCCACCGCCAATGGTGTGCCTATAGCGGCAGGGGCAGCCTTCCAGGGGGACCAAGCACTTTTAAATAAGGCCCTAAACTGAGCAGTATCAGTATCCGAAGGCTGAGGTACTTCCCCAGAGCCCCGGGCAACAACCGGGGTGGGAAAAGGTACTTCCAAAGGCAAGTCCTGAATCACAATGTCCAGATTAGGAGGGATCAGAGGAGACCCTATCTGAGGCACTTGATCATGATCTGGGCGGTCTTGACGCTCATGAGAGGGCCTCCACTGGTCTGCTGAACAAAGGAAATTTTGGTAGGAAGTTCACGGCCAGAGAAGTGAAGGTTAGCTCTGGCCAAAGAGCTGATGATCCCTGGAGAAATGGTGAAGGACAGTGTAGGGCAAGTCTGATATGGCAAAAATCGTCAATCCCGGGGGGGGGGGGGTGGAGGAGAGGGGGGGGGAATAGTTTTACTCACTGCGATCTTCAGAGCCGGTGCCCGACAGTGCTGCTGAGAGGGAGTGTTACTCTAAAACTGGAGTAGTTAAAAACAAAAAACCGCTAAGGAACATGCTGTGCTCACACAGAAGGATATAGTGAGGCTTCCCCTTTGGGCTAAAGTGGCTTGCCTGATCAGGAGCCTGCCCCCCCACGATAGGAGCAGCTGCACAGATCGTCTTGATCTGGAGCTGAGGAAGAAAAGCTAACTGAATCCTCTTTATCAGGAGCTTTCTTCCATAAGGCAGTGGGAAATTCAGAGGAGCACACCTCTTGTGCACTCTGGAGATGTCCAAAATAAGAAACTGAGCTCAAAAAGTGTTTACTAGCAGGGCCTCACAGAGGGTCTGCCAGGAGCAAAGGAAAGAAACATTCATATTTGCTGGAGACAGAAATACTGAATGAGACCCTAAGGGGAGCCTCTATATTGAAGCTTCTGGTGCTTTTCTCTGTCTCAAACATCTGCTGGCAGGGGAACTTAACCCACTTGTCTGGACTGGTCTCATCTTTTTGAGTCGGCTTTTGGGGTGAGCTCTGCACCTACCTGAGCTGCTTCGGTTGCCAAGGACGTCACAGCCTTACCTGCTCTACGCTTTGTATGACAAAGAGAAATTAGACTTACCTGCTAATTGTTGTTCTTTGAGGAGCTCCAGTTCAGTCCCTCACATCTGGGTTGTGCACCTCTTCCGGCAGCATGGGGACTGGGCATGTCAGAACTGTGACACCACTGTAGATATCCAGCGTGCACCTCCCACCAGCTCCCAGTGATCTAATGACAAAGCAGACTCAAAGGAGCAACAAATAAGTAGCTATAATATTAAATACAATTTAACTCTAACACTGAACTAAAACCCCGTAAATGATAGGATAACTCTCCCTGTCCTGTTTGCAGAAATAGGAAAGAAAGGAGCGAGAAGAAAGAATACAAGGTATACTTTACTTGAATAGAGAGCACATTTGCTGAACTTCTCCTACTGGATTGTAGTCACCGCACACCACACAGCATGCTTTGCGGAAGCTGACCAAACATCCCCCGGGTGGGAATTGGGACTGAACTGGAGTTCCTCAAGGAACAACAATTAGCAGGTAAGTCTAATTTCTCTTTCCTTATCGTCCCTCCAATTCAGTCCCTCACCTCTGGGATGTAACAGAGCAGTAAACTATTGGGAGGGATCTGTCCACCCGGACCGCAAAACTGCCGACCCAAAACAGGCATCTCCCGCCGCTTGAACATCCAGGCGGTAATGTTTACTAAAAGTATGCAAGGAAGACCAAGTGGCTGCTCTGCAAATCTCAACCGGCAGAACTAAGCTATGCTCCGCCCACAAATCCGCTTGTGCTCTAGTAGAATGAGCCCACAGTCCCGAGGGCACCTGACAACCTTGCAAGATATAAGCTGACGCTATTGCTTCACAAACCCATCTGGAAATTGAAGCTTTGGCTGCCGCTTCACCTTTACGCGGCCCACCAAAGAGAACAAACAAACTGTCAGACTTGCAGAAGGACTCAGAGACCTTCAAGTATTGCCAAAGTACCCTTTTAATGTCTAACAAAGGCAAACTACGGTCCGACGCAGTCTCCCCCGAAACACCCAAAACTGGCAAAAAGACCAACTGATTCACATGAAATGGCGAAACTACCTTTGGTAGGAAAGAAGGTACGAGACACAACACCACTTTTACCCCAGAAAAAAAAAGTCAGAAACGGTTCCCGACAGGACAAAGCCTGCAACTCAGATTCGACGTGCAGAGCAAATGGCTACCAAAAACACTGTCTTCAAAGTCAAATCCTTAGGGAACCCTGATGCAAAGGCTCAAAAGGCTCCCTTGTCAAGGCTCCTAAAACCAGGTTGAGATCCCACGGAGGAAAAACCACCCTGCGCAAAGGACGTAGATGGTATACCGCTCTCAAGAAACGTACATCATAGGTATGGACCCCCAAAGGAACTCCTTGTACCTTTCCTCGGTAACAAGAAATAGCTGCTAACTGCACCCTTAATGAACTGGCAGCCAATATTTTATTGAACCCGTTTTGCAAGAAACTCAACACTGTCGGTACAGATACTGAGGCTGGACGAAACTGACATTGAGCACAACAGTCCTCAAAAACACGCCAGACGTGCACATATGCTAAGGAAGTGGACCTCTTTCTGGCCAAAAACAAGGTGTCAATCACCACCTTGGAATAACCCTTCTTCCTTAACCGAGCCCTTTCAATGGCCAAGACGTAAGCGAGAACCGATGTATTCGTAGAGGACCCTGAAGCAGCAGATCCTTCCTTAGCGGCATCAACCACGGTTCCCCGTCGAGCAGACTCACCAGATCAGCATACCACAGATGACCGGGCCAATCTGGAGCTACTAGAACCACTCTTCCCCGATGAGCCTCGATGCACTGTACCACTTTGTCCTATGAGCACCTAAGGGGGAAACATGTAGAGGAGACCGTTAGTGGGCCATTGTTGGAATAAGGCATCTAGACCTTCTGACATTCGTTCTCATCGCCTGCTGTAAAAGCGACTGGCTTTGGCCGACCGAAAGGTCGCCACGAGATCCATTACCGGAGTTCCCCACTTGAGGACAATCTGAGCAAACACCTCCGGATGAAGCTCCCATTCTCTGGGATCCACTCGAACCTGGCTGAGAAAGTCTGCTGTCACATTGTCCATTCCCGCAATGTGCGCCGTCGACAGAGCCTGAAGCCAAGGCTGTATCCAACTAAAGAGACTTTTCACCTCCATTTGCAGAGCCACGCTTCCCGTGCCCCCTTGACAATTGAGGTACGCAACCGTCGCAGCATTGTCCGAGAACACTCGAACCGCTCGACCCCCTAAGGTGGATTCAAAGGCCCAAAGCGCTAGAGCTACCGCTCGCAACTCCAGCCGATTGATGGACCATTTGGCTTCCTGTTCAGTCCAGCCGACTTGCGCGAAGAGCTCTCCGCAATGAGCTCCCCATCCTGCGAGACTAGCATCCGTTAACACTGGCATCCACTGCGGATGTTCGAGAGGCATGCCTGCCACGAGATTCTGCAGACAAAGCCACCATTGAAGAGACTTCCTGACCTGCAATGGACAGGGGAGGCACTTGGACAGAGAGTCGATGGAGCAGCGACCTCTGTAAGGGACGCATGTGAGCTCTGGCCCACGGCACAACTTCCAGAGTCGCCGTCATTGTCCCTAACACACAGAGATAGTGCCAGGCTGACGGTGCAGGAGTCCAAAAAAAAAAAATCGTGCACCAGAAACCGCAGGCCCTGGGCTCGGAGATCCGGCAGGAAAACCGATCCGACACGAGTGTCGAAGTGAACTCCCAAACTTGCGTCGGAACCAATCGACTCTTGGGCTGTATTGACCACCCAACTGAGCCTCTGCAGGAGCTCTACCACTGTGTGTCACTCGTACACTTTCGGCCCTGGACTTTGCCCAAATCAACCAGTCGTCAAGATAGGGATGAACTAATACTCCCTCCTTCCGAAGAGCTGCTGCCGCCGCCACCACCATAATCTTGGTGAAGGTGCGCAGAGCCGTTGCCAGACCGAAAGGTAACGCCTGAAACTGATAATGCCCCCACGGTAGTGCAAATCTTAGAAACCTCTGATGCTCTGGCCTGATCGGAATATGTAAACCTGCTGCGGTGAGATGGAGATGTGTCAAGAACTCCCCTTGATGTATAATCACTATAACCGAACGTAAGGTCTCCATTCGGAAATGAGGTACCCGCAAACAGCAGTTTACCCCCATGAGATCCATATTTGGGTGGAAGGCCCCGTCTTTCTTTGGCACCACGAAATAAATTGAGTATCAACTGATATCTTAGTGCTCTCGCGGAACCAGAACCACTGCTCCCAGCTGCAAAAGACGAGCCAGAGTCTCCCATACCGCAATCGTCCTTTCTTGCCCCCTGCACGGCGACATGACAAAAGAGTCGACCACCGGACGAGCAAACTCAAGAGAATAACCTTTGCGAACGACCTGCACCACACACTGATTGGATGTTATCTGGACCCAGACAGGAAGAAACTCCCGAAGTCAACCCCCTACCGGCTGAATTCCTGCCTAGGTTCATCTTGCTTCATTGCGCTTTCCAAAAAACCGAGGAAGAGGGACTAGCAAATCCTCTGCCCGCTCCCCGGAATCCTCTAAAACTTTGTCCTCGAGAGGAAAACAGTCCTCTTTGAAAACCTTTCAAACGGGAGGTACGAAAATGCCTCAAATCCAGAGGTTGCCCACGGGAAGGTAACGGGGCTCGGCCCTGCTTTGGTTTATCCTCTGGCAAGCGACCTCCTTTAGAATCCCCCAAATCCTTGACCAGCTTATCAAGATCTTCTCCAAACAGCTTCCCCTTAAAAGGAAGCTTGCTCAGACGCGACTTGGAGGAACTGTCCGCCGCCCAGTTCCTGAGCCAAAGATAGCGGTGTGCGGCTACCAAGGAAGCCATGCTATTTACCAAACCTCTAAGATCATAGTGGATATCGGCCAAATATGTGGAACCTGACTCTAGTCTTGTCACATCAGCTAGCTGCTCCTGCGTTTGCTGAACTGGCTGCTGCAAACGCTGCAACCAGCGAAGGCATGCTCTCGCAACCCAAGCTCCACAAATAGAGGCCTGCAGAGCCACAGCATTAACCTCAAAAGCTTGCTTCAATAAGGCCTTCCGATCCTGTACATCCTTCAAAGCCGCACTGCCTTCAACTGGAATGGTAGTCTTCTTCGTGACCGCTGAAACTGCCGCATCTATGTGCGGAGAACCAAACGCTTCCCTTTCTTGATCCGCCAAGGGATAGAGACAATTCATGGACCTTACACCATGCAAGCCTGCCTCCGGCACATCCCATTCATCCTAAATCATCAGCTTAACCACACAGTGAACAGGAAAAACCACCTGGGGCTTTCATATCGCCTGAATGAGACGATCCTCCAAACCCTCATCCTCTGCTAGTACCACCGATGAAAGGTTGAGAGCCTGAAGGGACTCCGTAATGAGCGCTGTCAGTTCCTTCCTTCGAAAGACTCTGATAATCCTTGCTTGATCTTCAGGTTCCTGAATCTCACCTTCCTCTAAATCAGGGGTTCTCAACCCTGTCCTCGGGACCCACCTAGCCAGTCGGGTTTTCAGGATAACCACAATGAATATGTATGAGAGAGATTTGCATACACTGCCTCCATTATATGCAAATCTCTCCCATGCATATTCATTGTGGTTATCCTGAAAACCCGACTGGCTAGGTGTGTCCCGAGGACAGGGTTGAGAACCCCTACTCTAAATCCTCCATCCCGGCTTCCGGCTCCAGCTCAAGGTCCTCTACATCCGGCCAGTCTGAACCAAGAGGCTGATCTTCCACTGACCGGGCCCTCTTAACCGGTCTCTCATCACTACCACCGAACCTGTCGGTGTCCGCTTGGCCTCCTGCCGCCCCAAGAAGCGAGGCATCTGTGACTACCCCCTGCTGCCGCAAGCAGTAAGCCTGATGAAGCAGCAGCAGAAAATCTGGGGAGAAACCCTCGAAAGCTGCCCCAACATGGGAGTAGCGGGCAAAGCCAAATTTGAAGTAGGAAGAGCAGACAGAGACTCCAGCAGAGACTCTGCTTCCGCAGAAGTGGCAGCACCCTGCGCCACCAGAGCCGTGCCGTCTTTAGACCGATCCTACATTTCTTGCTCCATACTAAGCGCCTCAGATGCACAGCCACGACACACCCCTGCGTCCGAGACCGAGCCCATACGGGCACCACAAACTAGGCATTGTGGCTGCGTAGGCATTAGCGCTACGGGATCCGAGAGACTGGATAGTAAAGGAAATGGCTCCCGCAGACCACCAAAAAGGGCAACTAAACAAAAACGTGCAGAATCTGCACTTATTTTTATTTTTTACTTTTCTGTACTGACCCTTTAAGAGCTCCAAAACATTGAAAATTAAAAGTAATCAAAATTAATTCCAAGTAAGCAGAAAACTACAAGGATTAATTAAAGAAAGCTGTCAGCAAAGAGAAAGACCACTTTGAAGAAAAAACTGTGAGAAAAAGGCCAACTAAGATCCTGAGCTCTGCTAATCCACAGAACCTGCTTCACACAAGGCAGCAGGCCTCAAAAACACTCACAGGACACTAGCAGCAAAGGTTTAAACACTCACCTCTTCCTCCGAGACCTTCAAATCCTCTCTGCACCTGGATAAGAATAACGGGCTTCAAGTGAGCAGCACAGCTGAGAAAGGCTGTCAGCCGGCAGCAGCAGCAGGGAAACAAGGCCCGACGACAGTTTCTGACTGGAAATCTACAGCACAGAAAACTGAGCCAGTAAGGAGATGAAAAGCCTGCTAAAGAACTCCCCTCCGTGCCAACAAGGAGGGGAGAGCTGGCAAAGGAGACAGAAATAAACGGGAGGGAGAAAAGAGACTCCTCTAAATCCCTTCTGATCCCCTCTCAGCCCTTGTTTTTTTGTTTTGTTTTTAAACAAGCTTTAAAGCTACAGATCAAAAGAAAAAAAGTTATAGGGAGAAAAGAAAAACTAAAAACCCTAGCTAAGCTGCCTAAAGCTCCTTATCTGCTCCTCTAGTGAGCCCAGCACCTAGGCTCACTACCTCCAGCTGCATGGAGACGGGACACACTGGGAGCTGGTGGGAGGTGCCAGCAGGATATCTATAGTGGTGTCACAGATCTGATGTGCCCAGTCTCCATGCTGCAGTAAAAGCTGCACAACCCAGAGGTGAGGGACTGAACTGGAGGGACGATAAGGAATTTGTCTTTTGCTGTGTGCTCTCTTTCTCTATTCTTTCCTGTCAACAGAATGGCATTCCTTTCCCTGTGTGTATTGTTCTTTTTACTGTAAACCGCATAGTTTATTTGATATATTGCCTATCTGAGACAAAGTGAAACAAACAGAATGCCCATTCCCTGATGATCCACTATGTAAAACATATTATAAAGATGGTATACAAAAGTTTTTAGATAAAGAAAATGTGTTTCAGCATCCTGGCAATGAGGGCGCAAGGCAGGAAGACAAAGCAGGCCAATACTGAATCATAGCATCCAGGTCCACAGAGTTCCTCTCTACTTTGAATGCAAAAGTTCACCACTTTGAAGGTCTTGAAAAATTGCCATCAGATCCATCAGAGGAAAACCCCAACGACATCACCAGCACAAGGCTACCTCTGCCAGCTCCTAGTTGCCTGGATCCAGGGTGTTTCTACTTAGAAGCCCACGTGAACACTCTCCATTTCTACAACATGGACCACAGAGAGCAGTCAGATGAACCTCCATTCATCAAAATGGACGTGTCACTTCCAGCAAAACCATCTTACACTCCTCATCTCTAAGGAACTGATGGACGAGGTTACTTCCGATGCACTCCACTTTCTCTAGTCCAACTGACCCCTACAATGTGTCCCCCAGACAGTCAGAAAGACAATCACTGTAATCATGACCTATGACAGACTCCAGATCCATTCTCTTCTTCAGATTTTGATTGCTCAGCTACCAGACCAGGATGACCCAGGCCTCCTTCTGTAACATGAACCCGAGAACGAAATCCTGTAACTGGGCCAACCACTGGTAAGGGAGAGATCACTAGAGGGGATGCATATGAGACCTCACTATGGGCACAAGATTCAATATGGATGCCACTAAACCAAGGGCCTGCAAGTAGTCCCAAATCCTGGGACATCACATTTGAAGCAGAATGCAAATTTATGACTGGAGCTTGCCTATCCTTTCCTGGGTTATCCCTGTTGAATGTCGAACAGGGTCCCCCTTCCCCTGCCCCCCCCCCCCCAAAGTATTCCAAAGACTGTGTGGGCATCAACCAGCTCTTGACAAAACTGAGCAACCACCCTAATTCTTGCAGATTGATCACTCTTGTGGTGGAACTCCTCCTCTCCTGGGAGGACATTACCCATATCAACCAATCATCAAGACGAAGAAGCACCTGGGTGCCCTCTCTGTGGAGAGCTGCCGCTGCCACCACTATCCGGGAGGTAGTGAGATTGGAATCGGACATCACTTTTAGTTGATACCTTGTATGATCTTATCGTGGCTTTTTTTTTTTTTCAAAAATATGGCCACTACAGTCACTCCCTGGAGGTTTTTGTGGCTCAAAAGCTAGTCAGCAGACATGGCTTTGAAGGTGAATCTAAGCAAGCTCCATTTCCAGAGTATGCTATTCAGAGAAGGTCTCAAGACATTGGTCTAAAGAAGTTGATCCAAAGCTTCTGGGTTTGTATGTTTTTTTTTTTAATATGCTCTAATATGTTCTTGAAAAGCCCAAAAGGGATTATTCAGAACTGAAAATGCTCGCTTAAGTCTGAACTGCAGAAACTCTGATGTTGCACTTGGACTGGAATATGCAGATAGATCTCCATGAAATTCAGAAGTTAGAAACTCCCTCTGCATCACCACCATGAGAAACCTGGAGACCTGCAAGGCCCTGTTGACCTTCTTCAGATCTAGAAAAGTTGTGATGCCGACAAAAAGCAGGAAAAAATCATGTGGCAAAAGGTTTTTTCAATAAAATTAAACAAATTTTATTTACAAAGTATAATAAACCATATTGAACAACATTAAAACAAACACATTAATCATTAGAACATATTAAAAAAACCCATACAAACCCAGAAGCTTTGGATCAACTTCTTTAGACCAATGTCTTGAGACCTCCTCTGAATAGCATACTCTGGAAATGGAGCTTGCATAGATTCACCTTCAAAGCCATGTCTGCTGACTAGTTTTTGAGCCACAAAAACCTCCAGGGAGTGACTGTAGTGGCCATATTTTTGAAAAAAAAAAAGCCACGATAAGATCATACAAGGTATCAACTAAAAGTGATGTCCGATTCCAATCTCACTACCTCCCGAATGTCATCTCTGGAATCAAACAGGAACCCATCCAATAGCTGCTGAGTTGGTATATCAGGCTTCATCTCTGCCCCTTTGCAAATCCAGGCTAAAAACTCGCTCTGAGGCCGCTTTTGGATCCTGATCTGCATGGTCTCCTGCTTTCCAACTATGTATTCCCTTACCATTCTCCTAGACCTCAGCTGTTGTGTTGTCTGTCTTGACTAGATTGTAAGCTTTAATGAGCAGGGACTGGTCTCTTACATGTCACTGTACAGCACTGTGTATGCCTTGTAGCTCTATACAAATGATCGGTAGTAGTACTAGTAGCTACTGGAGGAGTAGCCTAATGGTTAGAGCAACTACCTAGTACCAAGAAGATCAAGGGTTCAATTCCCACTAGCACTTCTTGTGACCTTGGGCAAGTCACTTTACCCTCCATTGCCTCAGAAGAAAAGGCTGGCAATCTACTTCCAATGATACATTGCCAAGAAAACCCAGAGGCAGCTGGGTTGCCAGGAGTCAGCACTGACTTGATACTAAAATCAGAACATGGTCTACCAGATAAGACCCAAGATCTCAAATATCTGCTTGAAAGGGCCACCACATACCTATCCTGCATATCATTGAAGGACATGCTCCCTTCAACTGTGATTGTAGCCTTTATTAGGGTGACTGCCATCACCACAGTATCCATCTTGGGAAGTCAAAAAGTCTTCTCCTCCTCTGCCTTAATAGAATACAACCTGCCCATGGTGCAACAAACCTTCAAACCAGCACCTAGGTTCAGTCTGCCCCAAGACCTTCCACTTAACTCAGGCAATATTGACCAACTGCTGCCCTTCGTACTGGAACAATGCCAGGCTGTCCCTTCCTCCCCCGGGCTGGATTTAATGCTGCCTGGTTCTTTGTTTTGCTTCTGGCTGCTTTCTTTAACTTTATTCACTCTTTTATGGACTGTTTATCTCATTCAAATTCCCCTGCTCATCCTTAGAAAGGGAGGGAAGAAGAGGGGGGAAGGAGCAGGGGGGCAGGGTTTGGAAGCATCCACCAGTGGGGCGTCTGTCCCTGGGGTCAAAAACCTCTCTGGGAGAACTCTGTTTAGAAGCCCCACATGCTCGGTCATGTTCCATTAGAGAATAATTGTCCTCAGACTGCCACCTCTAGGCCCAGTGCATGCTATCGGAGTATTCAGTTGCATGGATTAACTATGCCTACCATTTATTGGAGATAGAGTAATACTGGTCTGGCAGTACTCAAGGGGAAGAAATTACCTGGTAAATCATAGTTCTCTTTTAGTATCATTAGGTTTGTGCTGCAAGTGTTGTGGCATACAAGTGATTTGTTGCTGTGTGGGGGATACATGTATATGTGTGTTTCAGCTCTACTGGGGAAGCAGCCTGTAGCAAAAGGAGATCAGAATTTGCAAAAGCAGACAGCAGGGACTGATTAGGCTCAGTTTTGGAAGGTAGGCTGAATGAGAACCTTTAGGGCGATGTCATCAAACCAATGTGTTTTTGTTTCCGTCTACTGGTAGGGGAGCATAAACACATGTGCCTGGCAGGGCACTGAGATAGAGGGGTCTTTACAGAAGACACGGGAGATTATTCCAAAAGCACTTTTGCTAACCAAATAGTAATGAAATAGATTTTTAAAAACCCATACAAAAAAGGCAGAGAACCAACAATATCTGGAAAAAAATTACAGCACTTCCCTTTTACAAAGCTAAGATCCCTATGCACAGATCTCCCATTACCTGCAATACTGAAGAAAGTCAAGGGGGATAACATAAGTAGGAAACATTTAAAGCGGACAAGAAGTCCAAAAGCATTTCTTGCACTACAGGAGTTACTGCAGCTGCAGTGATATTATCCAAGCAATAAAGTGGATGGAAAAGCATGTGAAGCAAGAATAGGAATACCAGCAATTTCCAGTTGGCTATATAAGGCAAAGGGTAAAAGTACAACAGCTTTTCTAAAGCTTCACTGTACTTTGGGCCTGCTGCAAAAACAAATTTACCGTGTCCCCAAAACATAGGTGTCGGAAAGGGCGGGGGGGATCCCACCAAAACTTTGCTTCTGCGATTGGGGCTTTCCCTACTTCAGCTCATAGGGATCCGATCTCCTGTGGGCAGAAGTAGGGGAAGGCTGGCGATCACAACCCGACAAGCAGTAGGCTGCCCGCGGGGATCCCATCCCCCGTAGGCAGAAAAACGCTGCGATCGCAGCACAGATCCCTCCTGTGCCAATGGAATATCAGATCCTTGCAGGCAGACAGGAGGGGAAGGATGGCGATCGCAGTCGTATGGAGTTCGGCTGGCCCAGGGGTGGAGCTTGGCCCCCCCATGGAACACAGCATTCCGATGACTCTGTCCCCAAAGATGATATTTCATAAATTTGGCATTGCTAATGACCTACAATTAAATTCCATAAAACGGCATTTCTTAACATTAACTTAAATAGAAAGGAAGCATGCTTAAGTGCACAACTGAAATGTGTTTAGTGGAGAAAATCCTGATTAGCACATCATGGTAACACAACCAGTTGGAAGTCATCTGAGTACACACACAAAAAAAAACCTGGCTCTTCTTCACAGCCTTTAGCAGATGTATGCTATATTTATGCTAGAATACACTGTACTAGAACTGTGACTTCTCAAAGTTATTGTATGGAGTAAGAGTGCAATTTTAAAAAGTTTTTCACACTGCTCCTCCCACCCCCCAAAGACGTTTCTGAAATGAAATGACATGTTCCTTACCTTTTCTATCTCTTCTTGTAGGGCAGCCTGAGACTCGAGGCTTATAGGATCTTCTTTCTCAGATATAATTTGCTGTTTTGCAGATCCCAGTACGTAACTGCAAAACAAAACCCATTATAGTTCACAGAGAGACCAATCAATCGCATGAGAGAAAATAAAGCAACCCTGGAGGTATTAGTAGCAGAATAGCCTATCATAGGAAAAGGAATACAAAATAATTGCTGAACGTCTCCCACCCGTGCAACTCACACACAAAGTGTGAAAAAAAGGCAAATGTGCTGAAGGCGACATTTTACTTACTAGATAATGTCCTTTCCTTGAGTCCTGCTAGACCAGTCCAAACAAGTGGGTTGTGTTCCCCTACCAACAGATTGGTGGAGACAAAGAACTAATGAAACGTCCATGCCTCTATCCGGCTCAGCCACCAGAGGTCTCTTCAGTATTAGTCCCAAAGCATATGGGAGAACAAGGCAGGCCTCACGCAAGCTCAATGTAGGCAAAAAATGAACAGTAAAGAACTATGTACAGGAAAGCATAAAGAAAAGACTGTTCGGAGACGATGAACCTGCAGAGCCAAATACAGGAATCATAGTGGACCCAACGATACCGCCTCAGAAGAACAGAGCAAACAGAGTTCCAGGGGAAGACCCTAGACTGGTCTAGTAGAACTCAAGGAAAGCGTAGTTACTCACCTGCAACAGGTGATCTCTGGGAGCAGCAGGAATTTAGTCTTCACATATGGGTATCATCTGTACCGACGGAGCCTGTGCGGGAACGCTCCCCAGCGTCCAATAGGAAAGCTTTTGGGAGCATCCCTCAGCACATGCGCGCTGCCTTCCTGCCTTTCCAACTGTCCCTCTTCAGTTAAGTTTGTAGCTGAGTGAAAAGGATAGAGGGAAAGAGGAAAGAGACAAAGAGATAGACAACTCCTAGGGGAGATGGGTGGGTTGTAAAGACTAAATTCCTGCTGTTCCCAGAGATCACCTGTTACAGGCGAGTACGTACGCTATCTCCGGGAACAAACAGAAATGTAGTCTTCACATATGGGGACTCCCTAGCTGAAGATGCCAGGGAGATAGCCCCAGGAAGGTGCCACCCTAGAAAGGTGGGAATCCTTCCTCCCATGATCTCTGGTATTCCACCAGGGTTGGTGGGTAGGAGTTGAATTAGGTCTGAAAGAGAGATTTTGAAGAACAGCTTGGCCAAAGAAGGCATCCCGACGGGAGGCTTTATCCAGGCAGTAGTGGGCTGTGAAGGTGTGTACCGAAGCCCAGATGGCTGCTCGACAAATGTCATCGATAGACACAGAGTGGACATTAACCATGGAAGTTGCCATGGCCCTCACGTTATGAGCTGTGACATGGTCCTGAAGAGGAAGACCCTTACTCTCATAAGCAAAGGATATGCATGGGGCAATCCATTTAGATAAAGTTCTTTTGGAGACTGGTTGTCCCAAATGATTAGGGTCAAAAGCTATAAAAAATTGCGAGGACTTTCTATATTGCTGTGTTCTCTGTAGGTAAAAGGCCAAGGCCCTTTTATAATCCAAAGTATGAAGGTTCCTTTCTGCATTAGAGGCGTGAGTCCTCGGAAAAAATACAGGAAGATAAATTGATTGATTCAAATGAAAAGGCGAAACCACCTTTGGCATAAAGTGTGGATGAGTTCTAAGAACAACCTTATCATGGTGAAACCTAGTATAAGGAGGATTAGCCACTAAAGCTTGCAGTTAACTAATGTGATGTGCAGAGGTGATTACAATTAGGAAGATGACCTTCCAGGTCAAAAACTTAAGGGTTGTAGTGGCTAAAGGCTCAAAAGGCGGCTTCATAAGCTGCCCGAGAACTACATTTAGATCCCATGCCACTGGTGGTGGCTTAATGGGAGGTTTGGTTAATAGAAGACCTCTCATAAATCTGGATATGAGTGGATGAGAGGAAATTGGTTGTCCATTCAGAGGCTTATAAGAAGCTGCAATTGCACTAAGATGGACTCTTACCGAATTGGTCTTTAGACCAGAATTCAATAAGTGAAGGAGATACTCTAGTATCAATTCTAAGGGTATGCCAAGGGGATTTAATCCCTTCTTGGAGCACCATATAGTAAAACGTTTCCACTTGAAGGCATAAGATCTTCTTGTGGAAAGTTTCCTAGAAGCCTGAAGGATATCTTTTACCTGTTGGGACAAGTTGAAAACCTGGAGGTCTAAGCCTTCAGCAACCAGGCCGTGAGATGCAGGGACTGGGGATTCAGGTGCCATAGCGTCCCGTTCTGTTGGGAAAGGAGATCGGAGCGTGCCTAACTCCAGAGGTGAAGTTTGAGAGAGATGTAGAAGCAGAGGATACCACGCCTGGCGTGGCCATCGTGGTGCTATGAGAATCATGTGATCCCTGTCTCTCTGAAGCTTGAAGAGTGTTTTGGGGATGAGGGGAATGGGTGGGAAGGCATAAAGGAAGTCCTGACCCCAGTGAAGAAGGAAGGCATCCCTTGTCTGACAATTGTGAGCCGGAATCCTGGAACAGAACCGGGGAAGTTTGGCATTCAGTGGACTTGCAAAGAGGTCTATGTCTGGAGTGCCCCAGAGATGAAATATCTTTGCCACCTGGTCCAGGTGGAGGGACCACTCATGAGGCAGCAGTACTCGACTGAGTTTGTCTGCCCAAAGGTTTTGAATGACTGGAAGATATACCACTAGAAAGTGAATTTGATACTCTCTGGCAAGGGCCCACAGTCGTAAAGCTTCGTTGCATAATAACAGAGCCTGTCCCGCACTGCTTGTTCACATAGAACATTGCTACTTGATTGTCTGTCTGGACTAGGACTGTCTTGTAGCTGAACTGGGCGTGGAATACTCGAAGAGCCAAATAGATTGCTCTTAATTCCAGGTGGTTTATGTGTAGACCAGCCTCCTGTGGAGTCCAGGTGCCCTGGGTAGAGAGATGATTCAGGTGTGCTCTCCAACCCACCTGCGATGCATCTGTTGTTAGGGTGGCCTGAAAAAGGGGTTGATGAAAAGGAGACCCCCCACTGTCATATTTTCTAGGGATTGCCACCATTGGAGGGATAAAATTAGTCGTTGAGAGTTTATTATTTTGTCCGATAAATGACCTGTGGCTTGTGTCCACTGTGTGGATAGGGTCCACTGAGCTGCTCACATGTGGAGGCAAGCATATGGGACTACATGAACTGTGGATGCCATATGTCCCAGCAACTGTAGTAGCTCTCGAGCAGTTAGGGAGGATTTTCCTGCTGCATGAGAAGCTAGCTGCATTATTCGAAGACACTGGGCTTGTGGAAGGAAAGCCTTTGCCTGTCTGGTATCTAGACAGGCCCCTATGAATTCCAGGCATTGAGAAGGAACAAGTTAGGATTTTGGGAAGTTTATTACCAACCCCAAGTATTGGAGGATTCGCATTGTGCGAGACAGTGCAGTGCTGGCCTCTGCAACTGTAGGGGCTCAAATGAGCCAGTCGTCTAAGTAAGGGAAGACTGAATATCCCCAGGGTTCGTAGAAATGCAGCTACTACTGCCATGCATTTCGTGAATACCCTTGGTGCTGAAGCTAGACCAAAGGGAAGAACCCTGTACTGGAAATGTTTTCCCCTGAAAAGGAATAGTAAGAATTTCCTCTGATCTGTATGGATCAGAATGTGAGTGTATGCATCCTTTAAATCTAGATAGCAAAGCCAATCCTGGCTTTGAAGGTATGGCAGAAGAGTTCCTAGAGAAATCATTTTGAACTTCTCTCGAAACAGGTATTTGTTCAATTCTCTGAGGTCTAAAATGGGTCTGTCCCCTCCTGCTTTCTTTGGGATAATAAAATAGGGGGGAGTAGAACCCTGCACCCCGTTGAAGAATGGGTACCTCCTCTATTGCCCCTTGGGCAAGAAGTGTTGAGACCTCGTGATCTAGCAGATTGTTTGCGGAGGTTTGAGAACTGAATTGCTTTAGAATTGTAGGAGGGGGCATGCTGTGAAAATGAAGCTTGTACCCTTCTCCTACAATGGACAAAATCCAATCTTCTGCTGTTATCTGATGTCATCTGTTGGCAAAGTGGCATAACCTGCCTGGGATATTGGGGGGGTTGGGGACCCCTCAGAGGCAGGAAGGCTAAGCTCTCTAGGAAGGAGTCAAAGCCCTTGAGGGGGCTGAACATGCCGAGCTGGTTGGGCTCTGGGGCCTTTTGGCTTCTTTTGCTGTCTAGTTTGTCCCTTTTGGGCAACCTGACCCTGAGTTTGACTCTGCTGGGTATAGGAAGGATAAAATTTCCTCTTATTTGCTGAAAGAGGTTTTTTTTATAAGACTTCTTTTTGGCTGGAGTGGCTGTAGATTTCGACAATCTATCTAGAGTAATATTGTCAGCATCTAACTCGTTAGCCTTTTCCTGCCAGTTCTTGCCAAAGAGATTCTCTCCCGTGCAAGGAATGTTGCCTAACTTGTCCTGTACCCAAGTCTCCAAGTCTGATGCCTGAAGCCAGGCAATCCGTCGTGCACCAATGGCAACAACAGAGGTTCTGCTGATGCATTCAAAGCAGTCAAAGGCTGCACGATTTACAAACTTGGAGACATCTTGAGCATGCTTAACTAGAGTAAGAAAGTCTTGTCTCTTGTCATCTGGGAGAAATGGGCTCATAAGCTCCAAGTCTACTGTAACTTCCTTGAGGAACATTCCCATATACAGTATATATGAACTGATCCTAGCTGAAAGCATAGAAGCCTGAAAAGTTTGGCGCCCAAAAGTGTCCAGAGTCCTGGCATTCACGACCTGGAGGATTGGATGCATGCCTCTTTGCACTTTTCATCCTACGCATGGCTGACTCCACCACCATTGAATGGTGTGGCAGCTGAGTCTTTTGAAATCCAGGACATGGCGGAACTCGATACATAGTATCAAGTCTCCTAGAGTGAGGAGATGTAGTCAGAGGTGTCTCCCACATTCTGAGCATCAAGTTATGCAGAATTTCATAGATGGGCAGAGTGGCTGCTTCCTTTGGAGCTTTAGGATACTGGAGAATTTCCAATTCCTTTGCTCTGTGTTCCTCTTCAGGAGCTACCGTGATTGAAAGGCCCTTGGCCATATCACAAATAAAATCCTAAAACGACATGTCCTCTGGAGGTGACATTCTGCGTTGGGGAGAAGAGGGATCCTCTGGGAGAAACCCTCTAGTACCAGCAGAATTGTCAGAGTCTTCGGAATTGGAGGATTCAAAGTATTCCTGACCACGATGCTCATGCAAAGCACGGTCCCGGTATCGATCGAAGTCGGTACCGAGTTGATCCGGTACCGATCTATCGATTCCAGCCAAAGATGGCGTGGGAAGAATTCCCACCGGGGCTGGTACCGGGTGTCTGTACCGGTGTAGGTACCGGCATCGGTGTCGATGTCGGTACCGGTGCCCGTTGGACCAACAGTACCGCAGCTGAGAGAAGAGCTGCGATGCTGCGTTTGATAGCTAGGAAACTCTGGTCTATCGACGCTGCCGATGCCTGGGTATCGGTACCGGTGTAAACAGCCGGAACCCCTGAGCATGACACAAGTAGTTCTTGCGAGGTCGGGGCCTCGAGAACATCATGGAGCCCCACTGATGCTTTGGAAGCCGAAGCCTCCCACCGGGGCTGCTTTGCCGGTGTGGTTCCCTCAAGGGCAATGCCAATGGCCTCTCGATGCTTAGCAGGAGAGCTACCCTTTGAGGACCGGCTTTTATGTTTAGTTACCTGAGATCCATGGGAGGAAAAGGAGGCCCTTGAAGATGTCGATGCAATGGATCTGGCATCCGAAGAAAAGAGGGTACCGAGCTTTGCAGCCCGGTTCTGTCTTCCTCTATTAGTCATCCACATACAGGAGAGACATTCATATGGAGAATGTTCAGGCCCTAAACATTTAAGACACCAATCATGGGTGTCAGTGACAGAAATAGTACCGCCACACTTAGTACATTTTTTAAAACCACTAGTTGGTTTTTCCATGTTTTAGGAATATGGGGCCTAGCACCCAAAACGGCGCCTAGCACCAAAAAAGAAAAGTTTCGGAAGAGAAACAGCTCAAAGTATAAGGTGTTTTTTGTTTTTTTTTTTAAGAAAAGAAAAGAACCGGCGGTACCGGTAAGCGTCGTGCGGCAGGCAAAAACGACCACAAGAAAACAATTTTAAAGGTGGAATTTTCTGCGGTGACAGGGTATGGATCCTGTCAGCGCCGCGGAAAATGAAGAACTGAAGAGGGACAGTTGGAAAAGCGGGAAGGCAGCGCGCATGTGCTGAGGGATGCTCCCAAAAGCTTTCCTATTGGACGCTGGGGAGCGTTCCCGCGCAGGCTCTGTCGGTACCGACGATACCCATATGTGAAGACTACATTCCTGCTTGTTCCTGGAGATAGGAAATTATCTGGTAATTAAAATGTTACCTTCCATATTGTCCTGCTAGACCAGTCCAGACAAGTGGGATGTACCAAAAGCTATGCCTCCACAGGGTGGAAAGACTACAGCAGCTCGCTGAATAGAACAGCTTTTAAACTAGATAATAGGGGAAAGCCACCAGTCGCCCAAAGGTGCATGGTTAGGAATGATGTATCCTTGAAAGATACTAGCAAAAGATTAAAGTTGGCCATATTAACAGACAGGTTTCAAAGACAAAAGTAACCCAAATGCCCTTAAGTACAGAGCATAAAAATTCCAAATTACCCCTACCTACCGATAACCAAATTAATATGAATAAACTACAACCTCTAAAATGTATGTATGCAAATGTTAGAAGTCTAAAACATAAGATAGAAGAGTTAGAATATATAGCACTAAATGAGAGGTTAGATATGATTGGTATCTCAAAGATGTGGTGAAAGGAGGACAACCAGTGGGACACTGTGATACCTGGGTACAAATTATAACACAATGAAAGAGTAGACCAAATTGGTGGTGGTGTTGCACTCTTTGTTTGAGAGGGCATTGAGTCACACAGGATTACATTTTTGCAGGAAACAAAATATACTGTAGAATCTCTATGGACTGAAATTCCATATTAAAAGGGGAAGGCAATGGCAGTGGGAGTGTACTACCGACCACCTAGCCAGAATAAAGAAATGGATGATGAAATGCTCAAAGAAATCAGGGAAGCTAACAAAAATTACAACACAGTAATCATAATGGGTGATTTCAATTACCCTGCTATTGACAGGGTCAGTGTTACAGTAGGACATGCTAGGGAGATAAAGTTTCTAGATGAAATAAATGATTGCTCCTTGGAGCAGCTGGTTCATAAACTGACAAAAGGGGAAGCCATTTTGGACCTAGTGCTTAGTGGAACACAAGATCTGGTGTTGGGGCCACTTGGCAATAGTGATCATAGCATGATCACATTTTATTTAATAAACAGAGGAAAGACAGCAAGGAAATCCACAGTACTACCTTTTAGCTTTCAAAAGGGAGACTATGATAAAATGAGGAAAATAGTTTAAAAAAATAAAAGGAGTAGCTGCAAAGGTTAAAGATTTACATCAAGCATGGCTGTTTAAAAATACTATCTTGGAAGCCCAGACCAGCTATACTCCACACTTCAAGAAAAGTGGAAGGATGTCCAAAAAACTGCCAGCATGGTTTAAAGGTGAGGCAGAGAGGCTGTTGTAGCCAAAAAAGTATCTTTCAAGAAATGGAAAAATAAAAGGAGCCAAATGATGAAAACTGGAAACAATATAAGCACTGGCAAGTTAGATGCAGGGCATTGCTACGGCAGGCAAAGAGAATGTGAAAAAAAGCTTGCTGTGGAAGAAAAAAAGGCATAATAAAAACTTTTTCAAGTACATTTGTAGCAAAAGGTTGTGCGAGAATCAGTTGGACCATTAGATGATGGAGGGGTAAACGGGGCACTAAGAAAGGACAAGGCCATAGTGAAGAGATTGAATAAATTCTATGCTTTGGTCTTTACAGAAGATGATGTAGGGAAGATACCCATAACAGAAATAGTATTTAAAGGTGATGCATTGGAAGAATTGAGAGAAATATCAAACTGGGAAGATGTATTACAACTATTTGATAAAATAAAGCATAGCAAGTCACCTGGACCAGATGGTGCACACCCGAGGGTGATGAAAGAACTGAAATACGAGATTGCAGACGTAATATTAGTAATCTGTACAATCATTAAAATCATCTGTGATACCTGAAGATTGATGAATGGCCAATGTAATACCATTTTTAAAAAGGGTTCCAGGGGTGATCTGGGAAACTACAGACTGGTAAGCCTGATGTCAGTACAGGGCAAAATGGCAGAAACCGTTATAAAGAACAAAATTACTGAACTTGATTTAATGGGAGAAAGCCAACATAGCTTTAGCCAAGGAAGGTCTTGTCTTACTAATCTGTTATATATTTTTTGAAGGTGTGAATAAAACAGGTAAGACAAAGGTCAAAGTGTATCTGGATTTTCAGAAAGTCTTTCATGAGGGACTTTGTCAGAGATTCTTGGCAAAATTAAAAAGTTATGGGAAAGGAGACAGCGTACTATTGTGGATCAGAAACTGGTTAAAAGATAAAAAGCAGAGGGTAGGGCTAAATGGCCAATTTTTCCCAATGGAGAAAGGTGAATAGTGGAGTACCCAGGAATCTGTGCTGGGTCCGCTGCTTTTTAACATATTCATAAATGACCTGGAAATGGGAATAATGAGTGAGGTAATCAAATTTGTAGATAACACAAAATTATTCAAAGTTGTTAAAACCCAAGGGGATTGTGAAAATTTGCAAGAGGATTTTGATAAAATGGAAGACTGGATGTTCAAATGACAGATGAAATTTAATGTGGACAAGGGCAAACGTTATGCACCTAGGAAAGAAGACCCAAACTATGGTTACACGACACAAGGTTCCACATTAGGAACCATCATCCAGGAAAAAGATTTAGGAGTCACCGTGGATAAAACGTTGAAACCCTCTGCCCAGTGTACAACGGCAGCCAAGAAGGCAAATAGAATACTAGAAATCAAAGAAAGGAATGAAGAATAAGAAAGGATATCATAATGTCTTTCATTCCATTGTGCAACCGCAC
Source organism: Ichthyophis bannanicus (assembly GCA_033557465.1). Lineage (NCBI taxonomy): Eukaryota > Metazoa > Chordata > Amphibia > Gymnophiona > Ichthyophiidae > Ichthyophis > Ichthyophis bannanicus. The sequence continues at coordinate 859,388,899 of CM066035.1, forward strand.
CTTGAGTATTGTGTGCAATTCTGGTCGCCGTATCTTAAAAAGGATATAGCGGAATTAGAAAAGGTACAGAGAAGAGCCACCAAAATGGTAAAGGGGATGGAAGGATAGCCCTATGAGGAAAGGCTTAAAAGGTTAGGGCTCTTCAATCTGGAAAAGAAAGACGGCTAAGGGGAGATATGACAGAAGTCTATAAATTAATGAATGGAGTGGAACGAGTAAATGTAAATCGATTGTTTACGCCATCGAAAAATAAAAAGACTAAAGGGACATACAATGAAGCTATAATGTAATCTGTTTAAGACTAATAAGAGAAAATTTTTCCACTCAACGCATAATCAAACTCTGGAATTCGTTACCGGAGGAGACAGTAAAAGCTGTTAGTGTTGCTAGGTTTAAAAAAAGAAAAAGAGGTTTGGACAAGTTCCCGGAGGAAAGGTCCATAAAAAAGGCATGGGAAGGGATGATCTGCATGGAGCGGCAGGTATACCTACGCTTGCCACCTTGCTGGGCAAACTAGGGACCATGCTAGTCTTTATCTGCTGTCATATACTATGTTAATATGCAATCCACTGCTTGCCCCAACACAAGCATTATGGAACCTTTGTGTCTTTTTGGGAAACCTCAAGGTACTTATGACCTGGATTGGCCACTGTTGGAAACAGGATACTGGGCTCGGTGGACCTTGGTCTGACCCAGTATGGCCTTTCTTATGTTAAATCTTAGAGCCAACGTCCGTTTCCACTCGAGGGTGGACATCCAAGCAGAAATGCTTGACAACAATGGAGGTGATGTCCACATTGCTGCCCAACAAATATCTGCAGTGGTTACCGAGCTCTGCTCTGCCCACAAGGACACTTGCATTTAGGCAGAATGGGCATGGAAACCTTCTGGAACCAGCTGGTTCTGCAACAGATCCAAGGCAAAAGCCTCCTTAACCTAGCATCCTAATGCAGACTGAGCCGCCGTGGCACCCTTGCGCAGGAAAGCGAACAGCACAAAAAGATGTTCCAACTTACAAAAAGAAATTGTAACCTCCAAGAACCACCCTCCGGACATCCACAATGTGAAGATCCTACCATTTCCTCAACATTGCTTCATAGAGAAGAAGGGCAGACAAACCGCTTGGTTCACATGAAGGGAGAAACCACTTCAGGGAAGGAAGGAAGGAAGACACAGGCCGAATAGAAAACAGTCTCCTCAGTAAAAGATAGGTAATGATCTCGGCAAGACAGAGCCTGGAGCTTGGAAAACTGCCTTGAGGAACAATCGCAACCAAGAAGACTAATCTTGAGCATCAAGTCCTGTAGAGTTGCGCACTTCAACGGCTGAAGGGGCTCGAACATCAGGCCTCAAGCACCAGACACAGATCCCAGGAAGGGACCACAGACCATAGGGGAGGACGCCGATACCGAACCCCCCTGAAGAAGGCACGAAACATCCGGGTGTATGGCTAGAGACTTACCAGCCACAGCCCTCTGAAACAGGCCAAAGCTGCCACCTGAGCCTTCAGGAACTAAGAAAAAAGGCCCTTTTCCAGACCTTCCTGCAGAAGCCACAGAGACGGCAGCCACCTCAGGAGACAACCACCATGCGCTGTACCAGCATTTAAGGCACCAGACCTGTACTTATGCCATGTTGGTAGACGTCCCCTGGACTCTGAGCAGAGAGTGGAACACCACTGTTGGAGAGTAGCCTGTACGCACTAACAGTCTTCTTACAGGAGCCAAGCCATAAGCAAGAAGAGAGCCAAGCCCTCCAGTACAAGCGGCCTCTGACACAATAAACCCAGAGACGGAGGCAAGCTAAAAGCTGGTGCTCTGAGCCGCATCAGACCTGCGCATCCTGTTCTTCTTGGCCAATCTAGCACCACCAGAATAATCCTTCTCGGATGGCACTCCATAAGCCAAATCACAAACCCCACCAGGGGCCATGGAGGAAACACCTACAGTAGGTGTTGACCTGTTCAAGGTTGAGCCAGAACGTCAAGGCCTTCGGATCCAGTCTGTATGCAGCGACTGAAGTAATGACACACTTTGGCATTAGAGCATGTTGCCATCAGATCCCTCTCAGGGCGACCCCAGCAGTGCAGAAACAACTAAAAACACCTCTTAACTCAACACCCACTCTCCTGGGACCAGATAATGTAGGTGTTTCCCACAGTATCCACCTCAGTAATGTGCAGAAACGACAAAACTAGGAGGCTCTTCACCACCCAGACAAAGAGGAGAGTCATCTCAGGGCATTCCTCATGCAGCCTTGCCGATCGACATAAGCCACCACTGTGGCATTGTCTGAGAACACATGAACCGCCTGGCCCTCAACCGGGGGCCGGAGATACAGAAGAGCCAACCTCGCTTCAGGGCAGTTGATGGATCATACAGCCTCTCTGCAGTTCCAATGGCCTTAGCAATGGATGTCTAGCCCGAGAGACTGGCATTTGCTACCAGAAAGATCCATGAGCAATCGTCCAGTGGCACACCCTTCCTCAGAAGATGGGGCTGCTGCCACCACTACAGACTGACCTTCACCATCATTGAGAGTGAGAGCTTGAGCTCGAACTGCTGATGAAGATCAACCTAGACTTTGGGAGCTTGTGAACAGAATAGCACTAGGCAATCCGACTTTAATTAAGAACATAAGAAATGCCATACTGTATCAGATCAAAGGTCCAACAGTGGCCAATCCAGGTCACAAGTACCTGTCAGGTTCACAAAAAGGTACAGATTCCACACTGCTTATGCCGGGGTAAGCCGTGGATTTCCCTGGTTCTCTTCAATAATGCTTTATGGACTTTTCCTCCAGGAACTTGTTCAAACCTTTTTTTAAACCCATCTACACTAACAGCTTTTACTACATCCTCTGATAAGGAATTCCAGAGTTTGATTACTCATTGAGTGAAAAATATTTTCTTTTATTAGTCTTAAATAGTTTACCCTGTAGCTTCATTGCATGTCCCCTAGTCTTTCTATATTCTGATAATGTAAACAATCGATCTACCTTTACCTGTTCCACTCCGTTCATTAATTTATAGACGCCTATCATATCTCCCCCTCAGCAGTCTCTTTTCCAGGTTAAAGAGCCCTAACCTTTTTAGCCTTTCTTCATAGGAGTATCCTTCCATCCCCTTTACCATTTTGGTGGCTCTTCTCTGAACCTTTGCTAATAACCCTATAACCTAGTTTCAATATATTATCCATGATGATGACTAAATCCTTTTCCTGGTTGGCGGTTCCTAATGTGGAAACTTGCATCATGTAACCATCGTTTGGGTTGTTCTCCCTTAATGTGGGAGGAGTGGTCTAGTGGTTAGGAAAAGGTACTTCAGGCTGGAGGGCCAGGGGCTTTTTATTTATTTATTTTATTTATTTACATTCTCTTATATACCGCGCTATTCTGCATCAGTGCGGTTTACATTGAACAAACTGAAATTACATTGAACAGGGCATTACAACTTGGAGATACATGTAACACGAGGGGATATGAGACACATACGCTAATACTTACAGGGACAGTAATCTCAGTCCAGAGAGACTGGGATTTCTAGTCCTATAGGCACTCCTTGTGGTCTTGGGCAAGCCACTTAACCCTCCATTGCCCATGTTCCCTGTAAGTATTAGCGTATGTGTCTCATATCCCCTCGTGTTACATGTATCCCCCAATTGACCGCTTTGACACGGTGAAAAGCGGGATATAAATACAGCTAAATAAATAAATAAATAATAAGTGCATAACTTTGCACTTATCCACATTAAATTTCATCCGCCATTTGGACACCCAGTCTTCCAATTTATCAAGGTCCTCTTGCAATTTTTCACAATCCTCTTGTGCTTTAGCAACTTTGAATAACTGTCATCTGCAAATTTGATCATCTCACTCGTTACTCTCATTCTGAGGTCATTTATGAAGAGGTTATAAAGCAGTGGGCCTAGCACATATCCCTGGGGTATTCCACTATTCACACCTTCAAAGGATATAACAGACTAGTAAGATAAGACTTTCCTTGGATAAATCCATGATTGGCTTTTTCCCATTAAACCATATCTACAGGACTTTCTCCACTGGCAGAAAGAATCCGCACCCTTGAGTATTGAAAACATGCTCCAAGGACGTCCAGGGATTGGGAATATAGCAATTGGCTCTTCTCCAAATGATCACCCAGCCGAGGCTTATCAGAAAGGACACCTCTCGGGGAGCTACCTGAGACATCTCTGAAGAAGGATGGGCTCGGATGAGTCAGTAGTTCAGATATAGGTCCACACAAATCCCTTGGCACATAGCTCCACAAAACACCACCTCCATGACCTTGGAGAATGTACTTCGGGCAGTGGAGAGTCCAAATGGAAGGGCAGCAAACTGAAGGTGAGAGCCAAGCATGGCAAAACACAGATATTTGCTGATCCCCTGGACCAGGATATGAAGATATGTCTCAGCCAAAACCAGAGATGTTGGGAACTCCCTCTGAGCACTGCTTGAATCCTGGATTGCAAAGTTTCCATACAGAAATGCATGATGTGCAAGCGCTCGTTGATATACTTGAGGTCCAGATAGGGCAGGAATGTTCCTACTGTGTCGGCCACCACAAAACAGAAGGAATACCCACCCCTGCCCTGATCATCCAGGTGGAACGGGCACCGCTGCCTTTAGAAGCAACTTTAAAACTGTGGTCGATTTATCAGAGGGAAATATACTGTTGAAAATTAAGGTGAACCCCTCTATAAATAAAGATATCTCTGATTGTAAAATACTTATGGGCTCAAATATCTAACAAAGAACTTGTACCAGCTAATATTCATATATAGATGCAGATAATTCAACAAAAATGAACCGGTGGTCTCAGTTCAAAATTTTTTCAACTCGGGATAACTTGTCCCAAAGCTGTAAACTCCAATTACATCAACGACCACATGTGCGGTTCATAAATCTGCTTGTTTGAGCTTTCATAAATGTAATAGAAATCAGAACTTATCTGTATGATTGAACTTAGTTTCAAATTGCAATAGATAATTGTGCTGTTGTTAAACAGTAGTTGTATACCGTCCCCGACGTCACCTCTAAGGTACCAAATTGTTGCACGTTTCAGTTCTTCCTCAGGGGGTAAACATTTTTGAAAAATGGCACTATCTACAAAAAAGCATAGTCACATTAAAAGTTGAACAGACTTGTGTGATAGATCATATTGAATAGTCCATGTAAAGCAACTTAGATCTCACCTTCTTATCCAAAAACTGTCTTACAAACCAACATCAAGTGGAACATTCAGCGTGTTACATTGAAGCTTTCCAGCTTTCTCCAAAAAAACACTGCGCATGCGGGGAAGAACCTGATGTTTTATAGGAGGTTAGGTTGACTTGATAATGAATTCACATGCACGCTCGCCACTCTATCAAGTCAACCTAACCTCCTATAAAACATCAGGTACTTCCCCGCATGCGCGGCGTTTTTTTGGAGAAAGCTGGAAAGCTTCAATGTAACACGCTGAATGTTATCCCGAGTTGAAAAAATTTTGAACTGAGACCACCGGTTCATTTTTGTTGAATTATCTGCATCTATATATGAATATTAGCTGGTACAAGTTCTTTGTTAGATATTTGAGCCCATAAGTATTTTACAATCAGAGATATCTTTATTCATAGAGGGGTTCACCTTAATTTTCAACAGTTTAGAAGCAACTTGTCTAAGGTGAACCACACAGTGGTTCCGTTTTTCACAGACCCGCAAGAGGAGAAGACGCAAGTAGCTGGGATCGGTTCTTTGCATTCCAGGCCATAGCTGTACTGAATGGGGACTAGCATCCGGAGATCCTTAGTGACCCGAGTCTATTCCTGAAGAAATGGCAAAGCCTGCCCCCAACCAAAGGAACCAGGGAACGGGCCCCCAAACCTTCATTGCACAGTCCGGGGGTGGGGGGGGGGGGTGGGGTCCTCCTCTGGATGGTGTCGGGTCCCTGGGCCCAAGCGCTTCACGAAAGAATGGAGAACAAACCCAAAAGGTCTATAAGCAGAGGGGAAGAAAGGCTTTCCAGGCCGGTAGTGATGAGAGTCTGACCAGCTTGCTAGCTTCACAGGTCCCCTGGACCTGTCCTCCAGAAGGCGGTAATATTTTGTCTCGCCCAGGTTCTTCACCAGCTTCTACAAATTGGACCCAATAGAAGCATCCCTTTAAGGCCAGATGGGCAACTGGGCTTTGGGAAATATCTCCTCCCTCATGTTTAAGCTAAGCCATTGCCATGTCACCATCAACAGGGCACAATCCTTGGATGCTAGACGTACCAGGTCATACATGGCATCAAAAAGTAAAGCTGTAGTCAACTCAAAAAGAGGGGTAGAATCACTCAGCAGAAAAGACTGAATCCACTGGAGCAGAGCTCGAAACATCGGGCCTGCACATGCCGCCAACTGAAGAAAAGCAGCCTCTGCAGTGAACTGGATCTTCAACACGAATCCACCTTTCAGTCCAGTATCCTTTAAGGCCAATCTGCCTTCCACAGAATGGTGGTCCATCTGGTAAGAGTCAAGACCTGTGTATACACCTTGGAAATATCAAACCACACAACACACAACCAGGACAGCATGAACATAAGAACATAAGATATGCCATACTGGGTCAGACCAAGGTCCATCAAGCCCAGTATTCTGTTTCCAACAGTGGCCAAACTAGGTCATATGTACCTAGCAGTTTCCCCAAGAGACACAAGTTCCACAATGCTTGTACTGGGTCAAGCATTGATATCTTCGGTCACTTCTTAATAATGGTTTATGGACCTTTCCTCCAGGAACTTGTCCAAACCTTTTTTAAACCCAGCTATACTAACAGCCTTTACTACATCCTCCGGTAACAAATTCCAGAGTTTGATTACACGTTGAGTGAAAAAATATTTTCTTTTATTGGTCTTAAATAGTTTACCCTGTAGCTTCATTGCATGTCCCCTAGTCTTTCTATATTCTGATAACGTAAACAATCGATCTACGTTTACCCGTTCCATTCCGTTCATTAATTTATAGACTTCTATCATATCTCCCCTCAGCCGTCTCTTTTCCAATTTAAAGAGCCCTAACCTTTTTAGCCTTTCTTCATAGGAGTATCCTTCCATCCCCTTTACCATTTTGGTGGCTCTTCTCTGAACCTTTTCTAAAATCGCTATATCCTTTTTAAGATACGGCGACCAGAACTGCACACAATATTCAAGGTGCGGTCTCACCATCGAACGATATAGAGGCATTATAATATCTTTTGTTTTAATTTTCCATTCCTTTCCTTATCATACCTAGCATTCTATTTGCTCTCTTGGCCGCCGCTGCACACTGGGCCGAGGGTTTTAACATGGTAACCACAATGACGCCTAAATCTTTTTCCTGGGTGGTGGTTCCTAATGTGGAACCTTGCATCGTGTAACCATAGTTTGGGTTGTTCTTCCCTAGGTGCATAACCTTGCACTTGTCCACATTAAATTTCATCTGCCATTTTGATGCCCAGTCTTCCAATTTATCAAGATCCTCTTGCAATTTTTCACAATCCTCTTCGGTTTTAACAACTTTAAATAGTTTTGTGTCATCTGCAAATTTGATAACCTCACTCGTTATTCCACTTTCCAGGTCATTTATGAATATGTCAAAAAACAGCGGACCCAGCACAGATCCCTGGGGTACACCACTATTCACCTTTCTCCATTGGGAAAATTGGCCATTTAGCCATACCCTCTGCTTTCTATCTTTTAACCAGTTCCTGATCCACAATAGTACACTGCCTCCTATCCCATGACTCTTTAGTTTTGCCAAAAGTCTCTGATGAGGGACCTTGTCAAAGGCTTTCTGAAAGTCCAGATACACAATATCAACCAACTCACCTTTGTCCACCTGTTTATTCACTCCTTCAAAAAAACATAACAGATTAGTAAGACAAGATCTTCCTTGTCTAAAGCCATGTTGGCTGTCTCCCATTAGATTGTGACTATCTACATGCTGAGTAATTTTATTCTTTGTGATGGTTTCTACCATTTTTCCCGGTACTGACGTCAGACTCACTGGTCTGTAGTTTCCCGGATCACCCCTGGAACCCTTTTTAAAAATTGGTGTTACATTGGCGATCCTCCAATCTTCAGGTATTAGAGATGATTTTAATGATAGTTCACAGATTACTGATAGCAGGTCTGCAATCTCATATTTCAGTTCTTTCAACACCCTTGGATGTATACCATCCGGCCCAGGTGATTTGCTACTCTTCAGTTTATCTAATAGTTGTAAGACATCTTCCCGATGTATCGATATTTCCTTCAATTCTTCCACACCTTTAAATACCACTTCCGTCATGGGTAACATCCCTACATCTTCCTCAGTAAAGACCGAAGCAAAGAATTCATTCAGTCTCTCCGCTATCGCCTTGTCGCCTCTTAGTGCTCCTTTAACCCCTTTATCATCTAATGGACCAACTGACTCTCTCACAGGTTTTTTGCTACGAATGTACTTGAAAAGGTCTTTATTTCGCGTTTTTTGCTTCCGCAGCAAGCTTCTTCTCAAATTCTCTCTTTGCCTGCTTTATCAATGCCTTGCATTTGACTTGCCAGTGCTTGTGCTGTTTCCAGGTTTCGTCGTTTGGCTCTTTTTTCCATTTCCTGAAAGTTGCTTTTTTGGCAACAACAGCCTCTCTGACCTCACCTTTAAACCATGCTGGCAGTTTTTTGGACTTCCTTCCACTTTTCTTAAAGCGTGGAATAAAGCTGGTCTGGGCTTCCAAGATAGTATTTTTCAACAACACCCAAGCTTGATGTACGTCTTTAACCTTTGCAACTGCAACTGCTCCTTTTAGTTTTTTCTTAACTGTTTTCCTCATTTTATCATAGTCTCCCTTTCGAAAGTTAAAAGGTAGTACTGTAGATTTCCTTACTATCCCTCCTCCACTAATTAAATCAAAGGCGATCATGCTATGATCACTATTGCCAAGTGGCCCCAACACCCTTATCTCTTGCACTAGATCTGGTGTTCCACTAAGGACTAGGTCTAATATGGCTTCCCCTCTGGTCGGTTCATGAACCAGCTGCTCCAAGCAGTCATTTATTTCATCCAGGAACTTTATCTCCCTAGCATGTCCTGACGTGACACTGACCCAGTCGATACCAGGGTAATTGAAATCACCCATTATTATTACTGCACTGTAACGTTTGTTAGCTTCCTTGATTTCTTTGAGCATTTCATCATCCATTTGGTCATTCTGGCCAGGCGCTCGATAGTACACCCCCACTGCCATTGCCTTCCCCCTTTTATATGGAATTTCAATCCATACAGATTCTACAGCAGATTTTGTTTCCTGCAAAACTTTAATCCTTTCTGAGTCAATGCCCTCTCTAACATAGAGCGCAACCCCTCCACCAATTTGATCAGCTCTATCATTACGATATAGTTTGTACCCAGGTATCACAGTGTCCCACTGGTTGTCCTCCTTCCACCATGTCTCTGATATTCCAATCATATCTAACATTTCATTTAGTGCTATATATTCTAACTCTCCCATCTTATTGTTTAGACTTCTAGCATTTGCATACAAGCATTTTAGAGAATGTATTTTGTTCATGTTAATTTGGCTATTGTTAAACATGGGTAAATTGGGATCTTTAAGCTCTGTCTGCTCCATACTTGAGGGCATTTGGGCTACTTTACTCTTTTGTGGAACCTCTCTGCTTTTGGTAGTATCCTTCAAGGATACATTCTTCCGAACCATCTGCTCTTGGGCGACTGTCGGCTTTCCCCTAATATCTAGTTTAAAAGCTGCTCTATCTCCTTTTTAAAGGTTAATGCCAGCAGCCTGGTTCCATCCCGGTTAAGGTGAAGCCCATCCCTTCAGAAGAGCCCCTCCTTTCCCCAGAATGTTCCCCAGTTCCTAACAAATGCAAAACCCTCATCTCTGCACCATTGTCTCATCCACGCATTGAGACTCCGGAGCTCTGCCTGCCTTTTGGGTCCTGCGCGCGGAACAGGAAGCATTTCGGAGAATGCTACCCTGGAAGTTCTGGATTTCAACTTCCTACCTAAAAGCCTAAATTTTGCCTCCAGAACCTCCCTACCACATTTTCCTATGTCATTGGTACCGACATGTACCAAGACAGCAGACTCCTCCCCAGCACTATCTAAGACCTTATCTAGGTGGCGCGTGAGGTCCGCTACCTTCGCACCAGGCAGGCATGTTACCAGGCGATCCTCACGTCCACCAGCCACCCAGCTATCTACATGCCTAATGATCGAATCACCAACTATAACGGCTGTCCTAACCCTTCCCTCATGGGCACATGGCCCTGGAGAAACTTCCTCGGTGCGAGAGGGTTTTACATCACCTGGAGGACAGGTCCTAGTTACAGGATCACTTCCTGCCGCACCAGGGTGATGCTCTCCTGTCACGTGACCTCTCTCCTCCATGGCAACAGGGGTGCTGCCAGACTGGAGGTGGGACTTCAGGACTATATCCCTGTAGGTCTCGTCTATGTACCTCTCTGTCTGTCTTATGTTTTCCAAGTCTGCTACTTTAGCCTGTAGAGAACGGACTTGTTCCCTGAGAGCAAAGAGCTCCTTGCACCTAGTGCACACGTAAGACCTCTCACCAACTGGGAGAAAATCATACATGTGACACTCAATGCAAAAGACTGGAAAGCCCCCATCCCGCTGCTGGACTGCTGTCTGCATCTTAGTTTTAAGTTTGTGTCTAGATCTTTAAGTTCTTACTTACTAGGGGTTGCTATGGGTATTTACAACAATAAAACTGTACCTAATACGTTTAATATACCTTGTTCACCTGAAGCTAAATTAATCTCAGGTCCTTAGTGTATGACTGATTTGGGTAATGAGCTTCACCTGAAAGCACCTCCTGTCCTTTAAGATTTGTAAGTACCTATAAAGCTATGATTATCCCAGGGGAGGGTGGGAGTGGGGAGGGAGGGAGGGAAATAACACCTATTAAAAGAGGGCTGCTACACAGTACCCTGTCTTGTGCTGCTGAGGTAAGCTAAATTCTGATTTGATTTAAATTGTAGCTCTTACCTGCTGCTGCTAGGCTCTAACCTCTTATGAAATTTAAACTGCAAGCTCTCTGCTGGATTCTAAATTTAACCAGAAAGCTCTCTTCTGTGTGTTAAATTTAAACTAACAGTACTTTGCTGTTACTTGGCCCTGGGTGTCTATTAAATTTAAACTACAAGCTCTCTGCTGGGTATGAAATATAACCAGAAAGTTCTCCTCTGGGTTTTTTAATTCAAACTTTAATTGCTGCTACTAGGCCCTAACTGATCCAACAAAAAAAACAGTGGGTTCACAGATTAAGTAGCTTTAATACAAAGAATTCTTTTTAGAAAATTACCAGAAGTATATACTCACAGTTGCAGATTTCTCTCCAGAAGAAACAGCCCCCCTTTCTAGTCCTTCAAGAAGTGTTGGGGAGGGGGATGGAGGAATCCCACTCCGAACAAGCCCTTGGAACACCTCCGGGACAGGAAGACAGTAGTGGATTTCCGCACACCTTGCAGGAGCAGATGTATCCTCAGTTCCTGCTCCGTTCCTAGAGCAACCACCAAGCTTAAGGTGGACGAGACCCTGGGAATCAACGCCTCCAGTTGCACCTTCTGGAACAGGCGGATAACAACCACCTCCTCACAATCATCCAAAGGCAGGAGTACTCCTTCATCCACATCAGACAAACCTTGGTACTCACCCCCTGAGAGCCCTAGGCAAAGAATCCATGCCAGGTTCAGCTCTACTCCTCTGATACTGTATAACTGGCTTTTGCAGCACTGCATTTAAAAAAGGTGGCTAGCAGGAATTTCCCCTCCAAGAACCTTCTGCAATCTTCGGGAGAGAGCAGAGGGGGAAAACAGAGGAGGAGGGCGTTGAGGTTCTGTGAGGCTGCTACACTCTTCCAGATCCTTGGCTGCTCAACAGGCTTTTATCATAAGCACATGGAGCTGAACCAATTTTCCCTCCTCCTATGGCTACCTAAAAGACCAGAGTCTCATCAGAGACTTTTGGCAAAATTAAAGAGTCATGGGATAGGAGGCAGTGTACTACTGTGGATCAGGAACTGGTGAAAAGATAGAAAGCAGAGGGTTGGGCTGAATGGCCAGCTTTCCCAATGGAGAAAGGTGAGTAGTGGTGTACCCCAGGGATCTGTGCTAGGTCCGCTGCTTTTTGATATATTCATAAATGACCTGGAAAGTGGAATAACGAGTGAGGTTATCAAATTTGCAGATGACACAAAACTATTTAAAGTTGTTAAAACCCAAGAGGATTGTGGAAAATTGCAAGAGGATCTTGATAAATTGGAAGACTGGGCATCAAAATGGCAGATGAAATTTAATGTGGACAAGTGCAAAGTTATGCACCTAGGGAAGAACAACCCAAACTATGGTTACACAATGCAAGGTTCCACATTAGGAACCACCACCCAGGAAAAAAGATTTAGGCGTCATTGTGGATAACATGTTAAAACCCTCGGCCCAGTGTGCAGCGGCAGCCAAGAGAGCAAATAGAATGCTAGGTATCATAAGGAAAGGAATGGAAAATAAAATAAAAGATATTATAATGCCTCTATACCGTTCCATGGTGAGACCGCACCTTGAATATTGTGTGCAATTCTGGTCACCGTATCTTAAAAAGGATATAGCGTTATTAGAAAAGGTTCAGAGAAGAGCCACCAAAATGGTAAAAGGGATGGAAGGATACTCCTATGAGGAAAAGCTAAAAAGGTTAGGGCTATTTAACCTGGAAAAGAGAGGGTTGAGGGGAGATATGATAGAAGTCTATAAATTAATGAACGGAGTGGAACGGGTAAACGTAGATCGATTGTTTACCTTATCAGAATATAGAAAGACTAGGGGACATGCAATGAAGCTACAGGGTAAACTATTTAAGACTAATAAAAGAAAATATTTTTTCACTCAACGTGTAATCAAACTCTGGAATTTGTTACCTGAGGATGTAGTAAAGGCTGTTAGTGTAGCTGGGTTTAAAAAAGTTTTGGACAAGTTCCTGGAAGAAAGGTCCATAAACCATTATTAAGAAGGGACCCAGGATATCAATGCTTGACCCAGTACAAGCAATGCGGAACCTGTGTATTTTGGGGAAACTGCTAGGTACGTATGACCTAGATTGGCCACTGTTGGAAACAGGATACTGGGCTTGATGGACCTTGGTCTGACCCAGTATGGCATATCTTATGTTCTTATGTTATGTACTGGAGCCGCCCATGTTGCGCTCAAGTGAGAGTGTCGCCCTCAAGGTGGTCGTTCACAAACTTTTAATCAATCTTTTTCTCTCAAATCTTCAGAATTTTCTTCAGAGAGGAGAAAATCCATCCACCATCTGCTGGAGACAAAGAAATACTGAAAAGACCTCTAGTGGCTGAGGTGTATAGAGGCATGGGAGTGATGTCATGGAAACCTGAACTTTTCATTGGTTCTCTGTCTTCACCAATCTGCTGGTAGGGCAGCACAACTCTCCTATCTAGACTGGTCTAGCAGGATGATATGGAACATTCATTGACTTGACCAGCAGCCAAAGGGAAACAATGTCTGCATTCCTTTGGTGTCCAGCACAAGTCATCTCAGACCATAAAAAGCAGAGCCAGACAACGAAACATCAATAGGCACCACGTAATGTTGTTGTTAAGTGCCGTCGAGTCGGAGTCGGAGTCGACTCATGGCGACCCTCTGGATAGCTATTCTAAACTGTGTTCGGTCTTCAGTCAGGCAGCTCATTGTTGACAGACTGGTACCCGTAGCTGCTGTTATTGTATCGATCCATCTCATTGCTGGCCTTCCTCTTTTGCATTGACCTTCTATCTTGCCAAGCATGATGTCTTTCTCTAATGATCTCTCTCTCTGCATAATGTGTTCAAAGTATGAAAGTCAAAGGCTTGTCATCTGAGCTGCTAAAGAAAGCTTAGGTTTGATCTTCTCTAGTACCGACTGGTTTGTTCTTCGGGCAGTCCATGGTATACACAGTATTCGCCGCCAGCACCATAATTCAAAGGTATCAATTTTCTTCCTGTCTATCTTTTTTCACTGTACAGCTTTCACATCCATATGATGTTACTGAAAATACAAAGATTCAACTTGTTCAAGCCATGGTATGGAGAGAGACATCTCTGCTCTTGAGAATCTTATCTAGGTCTTTCACAGCCATTCTGCCAAGAGCAATACATCTTCTGATTTCTTGACTGCTTGTTGCTTCTTCATTGATAGTTGATCCAAGTAGGTTAAAGTTGTTCACGATTTCAATTTCTTCTCCTTCAACGATGAACCTGTTGATTATGCCATTTGTCATGATCTCTGTCTTCTTTACATTAAGGTGCAGGCCCATTTTGAGACTATGTTCTTTGATTGTGAGAAGCAAATGTTTCAGATCATCTTCACTTTCAGCAAGTAATGTGGTATCATCAGCATAGCGAAGGTTGTTGATGAGTCTTCCACCAATCTTCACACCTCTGTTGTCTTCATACAATCCTGCTTCTCTGATGATTTGTTCTGCATATAAATTAAACAGGTAGGGGGAAAGTATGCAGCCTTGTCTTACACCTTTGCTTATTTTAAACCATTCTGTTTCTCCTTGTTACGTTTGAAATGTTGCTTCTTGATCAATGTACAGATTGTGCAAGAGTATGATCAGGTGTTCTGGTATACCCATGCTTCTTAATGTGGCCCAGAGTTTTTCATGGTTTACACAGTCGATAAAGCACAAATATAGATATCCTTTTGGTATTCTTTAGTCTTTTCAAGGATCCATCTCACATCCACAATGATGTCTTTCGTTCCTCGCCCTTTCCTGAACCCTGCTCGCACTTCAGGTAGTTCTTGTTCCAGGTATGGTTGTAGTCTCTTTTGAATAATCTTCAGTAGAATTTTGCTGGCATGTGGGATCAGAGCGATTGTGCGATACTTACCACAGTCAGTTGGATCACCTTTCTTTAGTATTGGTATAAACAGATCTTTTCCAGTCAGTTGGCCATGATGTTGTCCTCCATATTTCTTGGCAGAGCCTTGTAAGTATGGTAACAGCTGCATCAGATTGCTGTAATACCTCTATGGGAATGCTATTAATGCCTGGTGCTTTGTTCTTTGATAAGGCTTTCAATGCTGCTTCAACTTCTTCTTTCATCACCAATGGTTCCCGATCATAAGGTACAGGTTGAAACGGCTGTTGGTCCACTTGATCTTTATCATATAAAAACTCTGTATATTCTTTCCATCTTTTCTTGATCTTCTCAGCATCATTCAACATAGAACCTTGAGCATCTTGTAACATTCCAATTCGAGGCTGGAACTTTTTCTTTAACTCTCGTAGCTTTAGGAAAGTCGATCTTCCTCTAATAGTTTCTGCTTCTATTTCCTTGCATGCGTCATTGTAGTACTTTTCCTTGTCCTGTCTTGCTGCACGTTGGAAATCTCTGTTGAGTTCTGTGATTGTCTTTCTTTCTCCTCTGGCTTTAGCTTCTCTTCGTTTCTGGGCAATTTTCAGAGTTTCTTCCGTTAACCATTTTGGCCGTTTTTTCTTTTTCACTTTTTGTAGAGACTTCTCGCTTTCTTCCAACACAACCTTCTTGATGTCATTCCATAACTCTTCTGGAGCTCTGTCATTTGTATCTAAAGCAGCAAATCTATTTTGCAGGCAGTCTTTAAATTCCAGTGGTATATTCTCAAGGTCATATTTTGCTGCATTCATGAGTGGTTTGCTGTTTTTCAACTTTAGTTTGAGTTTGCATACTAGTAGTTGATGATCTGTACCACAGTCAGCTCCAGGTTTTGTCTTTGTTGATGTTACAGAGCTTTTCCATAGTTGATTTCCACAGATGTAGTCAATTTGATTTCTAAACAATCCATTGGGTGAAGTCTATGTGTACAGTCGCCGCTTGTGTTGCTGGAAGAAGGTGTTTGAGATGAATAGATCGTTGGTCTTGCAGAATTCTATCAGTCTTTCTCCAGCTTCATTTCTGTTGCCAAGTCCATATTTTCGAACTACTTTGTCTTTTTCTTTGTTGCCAACTTTTGCGTTCCAGTCACCCATGACTATCAGGATATCCTGTTTGCATGTTCTGTCAATTTCAGCTTGTACTTGTTCATAGAACTCTTCAATTTCATTCTCTTCTGCAGCTGTTGTTGGGGCATATACTTGAATTAAAGTTGTGTTGATAGGCATTCCTTGTAGACGAATAGAGATTAAGTAGAAAGGTTAAATCTTGAAAGTTACATAAGGATCCCTTCAGGATATTAACCATTCCAGCATGCTTTGCGTGCAGGAGCATTCCATTTTAGCTTTAGCAGTAAGCGCATGCCATCTTGTTGTAACGCCCGCCTTTTAGGATGGCTGCTCTGGTTCTGCCTGCCAATACATAACCCCTAGGAACAGAATGGGAGGTGTGGGTTTCTTCTGGTTGGTCTTGTGCTAGAGGCTTAGGTTTTAGGTCCTCTTATTTGTGCCCAATGTGAAATCATCCCTTGATTCTTGATTGTGTCTATATGCAAAAAGCCAGTCAGAGGGTTTTTTTTACCCACCCCCTGCCAAGTGCTGAAGAAAGAAAGAAGGTAGCGGCTTTATTCCCAAGCCTACAGAGGAGTCTGCAGTACTGGATAGGACTCTTCCTATTAGAGAAGGTATGATGGGAAGGTAGCATCCAGGTGCAGAAGGAAGGAGGCA
This sequence comes from Ichthyophis bannanicus, assembly GCA_033557465.1. Classification (NCBI taxonomy): domain Eukaryota; kingdom Metazoa; phylum Chordata; class Amphibia; order Gymnophiona; family Ichthyophiidae; genus Ichthyophis; species Ichthyophis bannanicus. The sequence goes on from CM066035.1 coordinate 859,405,563, forward strand.
AGAATTAGGATCCCAGTGAGGAGGGAGAAAAGCATTGGTGTCAGATAATCACTTTAGGATCCCAACAAGGGAGTCCTCAGCCAAGACCAGCCAAGCATTCAGAGTGATATCACAGACTCAAAATAGTTTATAGTTTTATACTTGATACACTGTTCTTTGTTGAAAAAAACAAACAAAACAAAACCCACAGCGGTTTACAATTAAACAAAATAAAATTAAAGGCCAAAAAGGAATTCCAAAGATTTACAGGAAAATCTACTAAAAACAGCATACCAGGGAAAGAGAAAGACACAGTGACATCTAAAATCATCTTGTTGCAGCAAACCCTTAGTCCACCCCAATGCTGATTGATTAAAAAGGTTTTAACAAGACTGAATTTTATAAGTTGTTTTCTAAGCAAACATAGCATTCCACCCTATTTCACAGGGAAGCAGCAATTTAAAAAAAAAAAAGCGCCCTACGATGATACAATTTGTTACACCAAAGACTAAAACCAGATACTGTAATTTGGACAGTGCATACAATACAAATAACTGGAGTACAAGAGCTTCTTTGAATTTATGTGCCAAAGACTTTGAAGGGATTTTCCTCCTCTTCACCGCTTTAGAGAATCTGCTCCCTGTTGGATAAGAGTGTGTGCTACCCGAGTGAAGGAGTAGGAGTGAAACCTGGAAGAAACTTACTGTGAGCAAGATCCCCAGGGCATGACTTGCCCTGCAACCAGTGGGCCTGGGGTTACAGTTATTTAACTGGTTAGGTTGAAAGATTAGAAGGTCAGACCTGGTAGACCACAGACTACCAACAATGCTGCTTATATGATAATCCCGAGCAAGGGAAAGATAGAAAGATTTAAGGATCAGAGAAAAAAGAATGAATGTTTGTGCAGTTTTAAGGAAGAATAGCCGGAGTTCCGATCATTGCACAACGAATTGACAGTTTTATTCAGCTCCCTATTTTGGGGTTCATACTCCCTTTTTCTTTTTCTGAGTTTCTTATATTGAGTATTACAGTATCTATCTTTCTCTCTTGATGTGGTAGTGTATTATGATGCTTTGTTGATTTCGGATTGTAAATTGATTGTGCTAGAATATTTTCTTGTTTGTATATTATTTTGAATTTGAAAAATGCTTAAATAATTAAAAAAAAAATAGGCTTATTTATTACATTTGATTACTCACCACCTCAAAATCTTTCAAAACAAGGTACATGACAGATAACAGCTGAATTCTGATACAATAAAAATCATATTTAAAAAAAATCTCAAAGGCCCACCGATATATCCCATAAAAATACTGTCTCCTGAACAAAAAAAGCCCAACAAAATAACCTTCTGTTTTTGGAAGAAACCAAAAAAGGTATGGCTATCTCCATCAAACTGAATATATGCTAGAAATGAAAACTCAAAACACCCTTCATATTCAAGTGAAAGCCATAATTTGTGACCTCAATCCAAGGACCGACTAGAAGGGAGACTTTAAAAATAGGGGAGGACTTTTCCCAAGGGGTTGTGAATGAAAGCTCCTAATGACATAGCCTTAGAAGCCAATACTAATGAAGCTGGAAGCCCAAAGGAGCAAGAAACTGCCAGGTAAAACCAGGAAAAAACCAAACCAAACATCTCGTACCATTTTATAGTCCAAATATAAATATGGCTTTAAAATGTATTAGAGAGAGATCCCACGTGGCACATGAGGGAGTAAGACGTGTCTTGCTCGCTCCGGGGCTGCCCCACACCAAATAATCGATTTAAAGCACTTTACCGAGCACCAAAAAGTCTCGGAGTGGACCTGCGACTTGGGCACGGCTGAAGGACGTTCGGTGGGGAAAGATTGTAAGAGATGCCCCCATTACCAAAGCGGGAAAAAGAGAAGAACGCCAAGGCAGGGCCTGCTACGTCGGCGGCCTCGCAACCACGTTCTCCGGGAACCGACAGCGCTGACTCCGCGACGGAGGACGTCGCACGGGAGGTGGCCCACCTGCTCGATCCGAAATTTGACCGCATTCTGCAAAAGCTGGACGAGATGGGAGCAGCAATGCTGGAGGTGGGCCATTGCGTGGAAGAATTGGAGCAGCGGGTGTCAGCTTTGGAAGACACGGAGGGGCGGTCAATGCGGGAGATGGACGCGCAGCGTGTGCAGATTGAGGCCCTCCTCGCAAAGGTCGACGATCTCGAGAATAGGTCCCGCAGGAACAATCTTCGGTTGGTGCGGATTCCGGAGGCCCATATGGACGCTATGCTGGGGCCCTTGCTGGAACAGTGGCTTCCTACAGCACTGGGACTGTCTGAGCTGGTGGGAGAGCTCAAGGTGGAGTGCGCTCATCGCTTGGGGGCCCGTATGGAGTCGCGCCAGCGGCCTAGAGTGGCTATTGCTAAAATCTTGAACTTTCATCACAAATTTCTGATTTTGCAGGCCTTTCGCAAGAAGAGAGATTTGGTCTTGGACAACCAGCAGATTTTGCTCTTTCAGGATTACTCTGCTGTGGTGGCTGGTAAACGCAAAGAGTTCTCCGAGGTTTGTGCAGCTCTATTTCAGCGGAAAATACACTTTACTTTGGCGTTCCAAGCCACATTGAAGATTATGCACAACGGCAAGAACTACTCTTTTACCAAGGTGGCAGAGGCCAAGAGATTTGTGGAGGGCCACGCGCAGGAGTCAGCTGGAGAAAATGGGGCGACTTCATACAGCGTAGGCTGAAGACTGCTGGACAGTGCAATCTATCTTAGGCCAGAAGTGACCCAGGACTTTATATTGTGCATACAGTGGGCATGAGGCACGTATCCTAGTTGTATACTCTGTGTGTTTCTTTTTTTTCTTATTAGTTTCTCGGTTCTGATGTGAAAATTTGTGGGGTTTATGTGTGATGTGGGTGGGCGTGGGGTGGCCCTGAGGTGTCTATAGGGGATCGAACCTCAGCTCGGAGGGCCTGAGGACTCTGGATGATTTTCTTAATGGGGGATGGGGATAGGGGGGGACGGAGGGGAGGGAAGGAGGAAAAGGGGGGAAGGGGGTGGGTTGGTAGTGGGGGAGGGGGGAAGGGGGGACTGGGGTAGGGGGGTGGGGAGAGGTAGAAGAGACAGGGGCTCCAGGGGGGGGAGGCAGTTGGGTTGTGGACACAGTAGGGGAAGGGGGTCAGACGGTAGAGATGGGTTTGGGAGCTGGGGCAGAACGTGGATCCGCAAAGTACATGGTTAGAGAATATTTGGTGGGGTCCTGGTCTATAAGCTGCCGGGGGTTTGGGCTGAGGAACCCCGGGCGCCCTTTTTGTAAGTTGAGATTGCATGTATGGGTAATCTTTGAGGTAGGGGAGGATGCCAACTGATTTGCGCATTGTGACCTGGAATGTGGGCGGGATCCTGACCCCAGTGAAGCGCACGAAAATACTACAGGCTCTGAGGCGGGAAAAGGTGCATGTGGCCCTCTTACAAGAAACTCATTTAAGCGCCACAGAACATGAGAAACTGAAGCGGGAATGGGTAGGGCATGTTTCAGCAGCTGCATCTGGGGGCAGGAAGTGTGGGGTTGCGATTTTAGTGCAAAAAGGTCTACAGGTAGAATTTCTGCGGGAGGAGGTTGATGTGCATGGGAGGTGCTTGTTCCTGCACCTTCGGGTACAGGGAGAAGAGCTGTTTTTAGGAAACATCTATGCCCCGAATGTCTATAGCCATCAATTTTTTCAGAATGTAGCACGGAAGGTGGCTAGTGCCCCGAATGTTCCAGTAATCTTGGCAGGGGACTTCAATTGCCCGCACGACCCTGATTTAGATAAGTCACGGGTCCCAGCGGGAGGCGGGTGGAGTGGGAAAGGCGTGGGCTACCTTTGCAGAGTGGGAGGTCTGGTGGACAGGTGGAGGATACTGCATGCAGGAGAGCGGGACTACACGCATCTGTCACGAGCTCATCAGACATGGTCCCGGCTTGACTATATTCTTATCTCACAGAGCTCTTTTGGAAAAGTCCGGAGTGTTGAGATCCGGCCGATTGTGGTGTCTGACCATGCGATGGTGGTTCTAGATTGGCAGGGCTGCCGAGGGGGGCAGGGTAAATGGTCTTTCCCGCAGTACTTGTGGAAGGATGATGCTTTCCGGCAGTGAGGCACTGGGAGGAGTACCTGGCTATTAATGAGCCTCAGGCCAGCAATGTCGCCGTGTTATGGGAAGCTGGGAAGGCAGTGCTGCGGGGTCTTGTTATTGCGTATGTGGCGCGGGAACGGCGGCTCTTGAATGACAAAATTGTGCGAGTGGCTCAGGAGCTTCAAGTATATAAGCGAGTGACTCTGCGGAGGCAGGATTCAGGTAGTTTGAAGATTTATTTAGAGATGCAACGGCGCCTTAATCAACTGCTTCAAGACAGAGCGATCTATTCGTTACAATATTAGAGACATCAGCTTTTTCGCTATGGGGACCGGACGGGGAAGCTTTTGGCTCAATTGGTTCGAGATGGGGAAGGGAATAGGGTTATAGCGGTGCTTAAGGATGGTGAGGGGGTGAGACATCGGGAGTCCAGTCAAATCTTGCGAGTCTTTCGGCATTTCTATAAAGAACTGTATACCCCGGAGAGGGAGGACCGCGATGCGGCCCAGAGCTTTTTGGATAAATTGCACCTACAGGGTCTGACCACCCAGGACAGAGAGGATGTGAATCGGCCCATTTCCGGGAAGGAGATTCAACAGGTTATTCGGAAGGGGGTGCCGAATAAAGCCCCAGGGCCTGATGGCTATGGAGTGGAGTTTTATAAGATCTTGGAGCGGCAGGTGACCCCCACTCTGATGGCTTTGTATGATGAAGTGTTAGAGACGGGTATGTTTCCTAGAGACATGAGGACTGCGGCCATAACGGTCATTCCTAAGCCTGGTAAGAATCTAGAAGATCCGGCCTCGTATAGGCTGATTTCCCTCATTAACTATGATATGAAACTGTTAGCGTCTGTGCTGGCGGCCCGGCTCCAACCTATTCTTCCGAGACTTCTTGGTACACATCAGTCGGGTTTTGTTAAGGGGAGGGAGGCCGTTTTAAATATTAGCAAAATTTTATTGAGCATGGATTGGTGTATGTCCCAGGGGGATCCCTTAATTCTGGTAAGCCTAGGTGCTGAGAAGGCCTTTGATAGGGTGTCCTGGGTATATATGTTTGAGGCATTGAAGGCCTTTGGGTTTGAGGGAGCCTACCTGCACTGGGTGCAGGCCCTCTATACAGAGCCTTTGGCTAGCATTTCCATGGGCGGGGAGTCCTCCCAACCTTTTGTGTTATGTCGACCCGGCAGGGCTGTCCTCTTTCCCCTCTTATTTGTCCTGCAATTAGAACCCCTGTTGGTGTCCTTGCGTGAGAGGGCCGAGATTAAGGGGGTGGAGTGGAAAGGTGGGGGACTTAAAGTCAGTGCCTTTGCTGATGACATGCTGCTTTGCCTAAGGGATCCGCAGACCTCCCTGGAAATGGCGCTACGGCAGATTGAGGAATTTGGGGAGTTTTCGGGCCTTCGGGTGAACAAAACAAAATCTCAGGTTCTGGATGTTGGGGGAACCGTTAGGTCTCAATGGACGGGGACTTTTCCCCTAAAGTGGGCGACGGGACAGATACGCTATTTAGGAATCCAGATTCCTGAACAGTTGGTGAATTTGTATGATGTAAATGTGCACCCGCTTTTAGCGGGCACGCTTGAGCGTTTGAGGAAGTGGCGGGATCTGCCGATTTCTCTTATGGGTCGGGTAGCCCTGTTTATGATGGTGGAACTTCCTAAGTGGATATATGTTTTGAGACAGCTCCCAGTGTGGCTGCTACAGAAGGACTTGTTAGTGCTGCAGAGACATTAATCAAAGTTTTTGTGGCGGGGCAAGAAGCCTCGTATTGCTTTTTCCGTGATGACGAGACCACGCGAGGAAGGGGGTCTGGGGTGAACTCCGCTTCGGATGTACAACCTGGCCTATTTGGCTAGAATGATTCGGGATCTAATTATGGGAACGGAGTGTACCATCGCTATTAGCCTGATAGATCAGATGGGTCGGCCGTTGCATAGAACATACTGCTTGCATCAGCCTCTGTCAGAGTTGGCTCCCAGGTGGAAGAATTCGGTTTGTTTACGGGGGCTGCAGCGGGCCTGGAGAGCTCTCTGTGGCTCGCGGGGGAGTTGTTGGCGGAGGACAGACTGTCTCCCCTTATCCAGGAATCCGGGCTTTCTCCCGGGCATGTGGGGTAGAGTGGGGCTGGCATGGGCCACACAGGGGGTGGAATATGTGGGGCATTTGCGTATGCCCGAGGGCTCGGGGATCGCCTCATTCGTGGAATTACAGCGGAGGTTTAATCTTACCTGATCCCATTTTTATTTTTATCTGCAGGCGAGACACTACACCCAGCAGTTGCAGAAGGAGGGTTCAGGACTTTTCGTTCAGGGAGGGATGTTGGATTTGTGGCAGAATTCAGCAGGGAAGATTTCAGTGTCTTGGTTGCTGGGGGTGATGGAGGTTCCGGACACGGCGCAACCCCCTAGAGGCGCTGGCTCGGCGGTGGCAACGGGACCAGATGACCGGAGTAACGGCAGAGAAGTTGCAACAAGCATTTCAGGCCATTAAATTGGTCTCGGAGTCGATTCGGCTACAAAAACTCCAATTTAAGTTCTTATGGCGGGCATATGCACCTGGTGTGTGGGCTGTGCGCTCTGGCCTGTCTCTGACAGATGCATGTAGGCTTTGTAAAGAGGAGAGGGGGACGCTGTCCCATAGATTCTGGTTCTGCTCCAGGATAAGACCCTTCTGGAAGGCTGTCTGGTTGAGGATGGGTGGGGGGAGTCATAGTTGGGATGCCATTTCCCCGGAATGGGGGTTGTTAGGAATATCGAGCGGGAGGGTCCCCATGGGAAAGCCCCATAGATTGGTCTGTGAGAGCGGCTTTATGTTAGCGAAATTATGTATACTTCGGCAGTGGCCGTCTACTGAACCTCCCGAGATTAAGGGCTGGGAGGGTTCTATGGGAGAGTTGAAGGGAATGGAGCTCCGAATGGTGTGTCTTCTGGGGGGGCGGAGGTTGGAGGGGTGTCAGGAAATATGGTCCTTATTTGAAGTTAATTGAGGTTGGGACGCTGTGACCTTTGAGTGGCGGGTTGGGGCCCCGGTTGAGTAATACGATGACACTGTGGGGTATTCAGGGGGGGGGCGGGAGGGGAGGGACGTTCAGTTGAGCCCAGGGGGGGGGGAAAGACGTCTCGTCCTCCAGCGAGACAGGGTTTTGGTCTCTCCCTGAGCGTTGTTATTGAGTATGTAGTTAGTGTGGCTGTTTATATTTGCTTATACCTTTGTATCTGTGGAGTGTAACTGTGGTATTGGATGATGGATGTCTTGGAAGTGAGTTGTACTGTTGCAATTACTGAGTGATGTGTTCCTCCTTGTTGGTTCATGTTAAATCAATAAAAATGATTTTCCTTAAAATGTATTAGATTTCCTATTAATATCAAGAATGACCAAGAAACAGGGATGTAAATATGGGGTCCGATATTTTGATTCATTTCTTTGACTGGGTGGCCAGAAATCTGAACAGAGGCAGCGCGTTAGATGTGGTGTATTTAGATTTCAGCAAAGGCATTGACACACTCCACATAGGTGACTTATAAGTAAACTGAGAACACTTGGGATGGATCTTAAAGTGACTGACTGGGTTAGAAACTGGTTGACTGGGAGGCAACAAAGGGTGCTGATAAATGGAGTTCACTCTGAAAATAAGGGCAAGGATCAGTCCTTGGTCTAGTTCTTTGAACATTTTTGTAAGTGATATTGTGGAAGAGTAAGATTTGCCTGTGCGGATGAAACCAAAATCTGCAATCAGGCAAAGCTTGAAGAATAGTTGGAGAATTTTGCAGCTGAGATTTAATGCTAAAAATATTTAGAGTTATGCATTTTGGCAGCAAAAATCGAAGGGAGTGGTACAGTATAGGGGGTGAAATACTTCATATACGTTTATTCCTAGGTCATGCTCTTCTTTCATGGGCAGATAATCTTAACATGGCTAAACAGAAAGAAGAGACATTGACAAAGACAGAAGGATGCTTCGGTGCATAGTAGAAAGAATGACCAGCAGGAAGGTGATGTTAATGCCTCTATATAATTCTCTGGCGAGAACTCATTTGGAGTACGGTGTGCAATTTTGGAGACCGTGTCTTCAAAAGGTTATGAACAGGATGGAGTTGGTGCAAAGGTACTACTAAAAGGTCAGTGGTCTTTGTCATAAAAGATATGGGCAAGATCAATAAGGTAATCACTCCACTAGATTAACAAAACCTCATATCAGGCACTCAACAAAACATTTACACAAGATTTTAAAAGCAGGAAGGAAGAAACAAAAAGCCTCAGAACACAAGGTAATGAATCTAGCTTTAATACAGCTTCAAGCCAATAAGCCAACCTTCCACACATCACAGGCTCTCTATACCTCCTTCCAACCCTCAAAAACTTTCCTCAATAATAACATTTCATTTTATAACAGTCAGTGCACAAAAGGAACAATGCTGTTAATACTATTAGGGAAACATGCCCCACACACAAATTGAGCAGTACTAGCAGGGAAACACACCCCACACACTATAATTAAGCAATGCTATTAGGGAAGCACACCCTAATAGCATTGCTTAATTATAGTGTGTGGGGTGTGTTTTCCTTTAATGCTGAAGGCTCCAAAAGGGTCCCCACCCCCACACACACCTTTTTAAATCTAATCAGAAGAGCTCTCTCAAGAAGTTGGTCTTCAAGATGATTTTCCTGGTTACTATTATGTCTGCCAGGCAGGTATCAAAGCTACAGGCCTTGTTCTGCAGGGAGCCTTTTCTGGTTATCTTGACGGAGTCCATCTCTCAATAGACTGTACTGTCACATCTTAACTAGGTTGTCATTCTACCCTCCTTTCAGCGGTAGACTTTCAGATGCACCCTTTGCTGTGGTCATTAGGAGGGTGTCTATGATATTCCTGGAGATTACCAATTCTTTCCAGCAGTCAGATCATCTTTGTCCTATTCAGCGGCCTGTGGTAAGGACAGGCAGCAGCCAAGTCCTCGATTACATGCTGGATTAAGACAGCTATCCGTTCAGCCTACTTCTGTGTAAGTATGTACTGGAACGAATTGAGGCTCCTAGGGCACAGGCCTCCACTTGAATGGAGTCGCCTTGGTGTCCTTGAAGGGCATCTGTAAGGCAGCTATTTTATCTTTATTCACACACTTTTTATACAGTCCTTTATTTATTTTATTTATTTATTTACATTTCTTATATACCGCGCTATTAAAAATCAGTGCGGTTCACAGTGAACAGAACAATGCTACAATGCGACAACGACACAATGCGCTTACAGAGAACAGGGTAATAACTTAGGGGAGAACTTGGGAGAAACTATATACAGATCATTTTACAAAGCTACAGGGTATTCCTAGTTGACCCAGGTTTGGTGGTATTGAAAAATCTGTACCAGGGGGTGGGCAGATTAACCATTCTCCCGTTGAGTTAGGTTGTTGGAGCAGTTAGAACAGGGGGTCGGGGGGGACTTTCTATGTTTTCCAGGGCTAGTTTCAGGATAGTGGGTTTGGAACAGATGATATTTTAGCGCTTTTCTGAACAAGGTAAGACTCATGATGGCCCTGATTCCAGTGGGAAGGGCATTCCAGGCTATGGGTGCATAAATCGAAAAAGCCCTATTGGCGGTTGTCTTTGTGCATTTTACATTTATCTTAGGTACTTCTAAAGTGTTCAGCATTGCAGATCTTCTTGCTCTGTTGTCAGGGATGTTATTGATCAGTCTACAAATGGGTGTGGGCGGCTGGTTTCTCAAGGCTTTAAAGGTCAGGATAAGTGCCTTGTAATGGATTCGGGCCTGTAGTGGTAGCCAGTGGAGTTCCTTCAGCACAGGTGTTATGTGTTCTGTTCTTGGTACACCTGCAAGCACTCTAGCAGCCGAGTTCATTGCAAGCCGGAGAGGATTTAGAGTTGCCTGTGGGAGCCCATGGAGAATGATGTTGGCAAAGTCCAGGTGTGGGATGACTAGGGCCTGGAAAATGGTCCGGTAATCAGAGAAGTCGAGTAGTGGTCGAAGATGACGTAAGGTTCGTATCTTATGGTATACTGCTCTTGTAACATTTTTCACATGTGTTACCATGTCTAGGCGCTGATCTAGGGTGATGCCTAGATAGCGAATTGTGGATTTTGTTTTGAGTTCGGCCTTATTAACTTGGAGAGAGGGAGGTGGGATGAACTTCTGGTTTCTTGTGACGAAAAGAACGTCGGTTTTGCTGTGATTGATACGCAGGTTTTGTGTGAGAAGCCAATCTGAAACTGCTTCAAAACATCTGATAATAGGAGAGAAATCGGGCTGGTTAATCGTGAATGGGAGATATAGCAGGATGTCATCTGCATAGGCGAGGCATTGTACGTTTAAAGAACGAATTAGGGTGCAGATAGGCTGCATATAGATGTTAAATAACAATGCAGATAAGGATGAACCCTGGGGTACCCCTTGCTTCTGTAGGAACGGCTCGGAGGTAGAAGTACCTGTCTTAACCTGTTGCCATCTATTAGTTAAATAAGATTCGCACCATTGTAGAGCAGTGCCTTGAATTCCTTTTTCTTGGAGACGTTGTAGTAATATCCCATGATTAACTGAATCAAAGGCGGCAGCAATATCCATGAAGATGAGGATGAATCCTTGGTTTATGTTATCGATTCCTGTGATTAGATTGTTGAGGAGGGTTGTTAGGATGGTGTCGACACCGTGTGCTTCCCTGAAGCCGTGTTGAGATGGATCAAGAGGTGCCTCAGCATCAACGTGCTGTTGGATCTGCCGCTGGACGACTTTTTCGATGATTTTGGCAAGCAGGGGGATACTCGAAATTGGTTTGTAGGAATCAACTTTGGCTGGGTCAAGCCTGCTATTCTTTAGCAGTGGCCTGATTGATGTGTGTTTAAGGCTCTGTGGGAAACAGCCCATTAATAATGATTGGTTCAAGATTTTGCATAGTGTGTTACTTAGTTCACAGCGTAATTCTTTTATCCAGCTGGCTGGACATGGGTCATTGGGTGCCGTAGTAAGGTTGATAGAGACGATAATGTCTTTGATTTCTTTGCTGGATACTTCACAGAATTTGAGCAATAGCGTTGGCCGTGGCTTCATGTATACACTTTATGACATCAGAGCGGTTTACAATATCAAAAATTCAAAAAGGCGGCCAACAGCCAGGAAGGAAAGGAACTACAATCAGTTGACAGGACAGAATATAGTCATTCGCAAAAGCCAGAGATGGGGTAAGGCAGCAGGGTAGGTTAAGTGGTGGGTAGATGGCAGGTCAAAGACAGAGAAAAAATGGAAATTACACTTACCTGGTAATTGTGGTTCCTTGGGTGACTCCAGTTTAGTCCTCAACCTTTGGGTAGTGCACCTCCTCCTGCAGCTTGGAGACTGGGCATGTCAAAGTCGTGACATCACTGGATATAGCCTGCTGGTATCTCCCATCAAACAAACCAGTCGGTACTAGAGGAGATCAAACCTAAGCTTTCTTTAGAAGCTCAGACGACAAGACTTCGACTTTAATACTTTGGACACATCATGCGAAGAGAAAGATCATTAGAGAAAGACATTATGCTTGGCAAGATAGAAGGTCAACGCAAAAGAGGAAGGCCAGCAATGAGATGGATCGATACAATAACAGCAGCTACGGGTACCAGTCTGTCAACAATGAGCCACCTGACTGAAGACCGAACACAATTTAGGATAGCTATCCAGAGGGTCGCCATGAGTCGACTCCGACTCGACGGCACTTAACAACCACATCTCCCATCAGCCCCAGTGTACTACTGACAAAGCAGACTCAAAGGAGCAACAAATAAGTAGCTATAAGTTAACTTTAACCGTAACGATCACCGGAAGTAAAAACTACACCATCAATCCTTCAACAAGAAGGACCTTCTTTCTCTTTTTTTTTTTTTAGTCGACATCTCTTTTTTTTTTTTTTCTCCTGTCCACCCCCTGACCCGGATAAAAGATAAGGAAGGAAAAAACAGGTCAGGGCACAATACTCACTGCGATCCAGAGACCGAAAGACCTTATCCACTCCTTGAAACTGACGCTGCTCACCATCTGCAGAGAACTTCTGAACTGAACACCCCTCGGGCGGGACTGAGGACTAAACTGGAGTCACTCAAGGAACCACAATTACCAGGTAAGTGTAATTTCCATTTCCTTATCGTTCTTCCAGTTTAGTCCTCAACCTCTGGGATGTATCAGAGCAGTAAACATTGGGAGGGACTTTATCACCAGATCACAACCCCTCCGACTCGAAACCGGCATCAGTTGCCGTCGGCCCCTTGAGGCGGAAGAGCTTACCGTAAACAGAAAGAGCGAACCAAGTGTCCACCCAACGAACTTCCACTGGCGGACACAAATGCACCCCATTCAGTATGTCGCTTGCACTCCAGCCAACGGAGATCTAAAGTCCACCGGTGTCGAACGATCCTACCACAGATATGCTGTGTCAAATGCTCCTTTAATCCATCCACAATGGCTGGAATCTCCGCTGACGCTCCTTTTTTCGGGGATTGCTGAATACACAAAAAGACTGGGTGACCTGAGGAAATTTTCTGAAATTATAATATGGCCATACCACCCCCTTTATGTCCAGGTAGCAAAAACCAGTGTCCTAAATGTTCCCCTCCCACGACTCAGGAAATGGACGAGGAACCGTTGGATTTAAGAAAGATGGAGAATCCCCCCGTTGGCGAAACAGCCGAACCTGGATGCAGCACCAGCCGTCCTCTTGACAAAGGGACGAAAACCACGACTCTTGACCCGAAATAGTCTAAATCTACAACATTCGCCTTGCCAAACCGATGGCTACCAAAACTCCTTCTTGAAGGTCAAGTCCTAAACCGATGGCTGGAGGCAGGACTCTTGAGGTTCCTTAGCTACCGCCCCTAGAACCAAGGGTATAGCCCATGGCGGTACTGGGAATCTACAAGGGAACCACCACCTGGTGAATGCTTTAAGAGAAGGCAACACCTTGAGAAGCACAGCGAGAGCTACGTTCTGAGTGAGTTTGGTGTCGTCCCTTAAAGAGCCGGTCAATCTGAGGGCCGTAGTACATCCCCCCCCCCCACCCCCAGGGCATCTTGCAACCGGGAGAGACTCTACTGCTGCATCTCATCCTGAAGGTCCTGCTCCCATGACCGCCTTTTGCATGCAGTTCAGGCAAACACCTGCCCCCAAGACCACACCACATCGGGGACTGCACATCTTGAGGATTTTTTTTTTTAGATTGCACTGCAGTGTTACATCTTAAAGATATGAAATGGATTAAAGATATGAAATGGCCTCTGCCTTGATCCAATCAAACTGACACATTCTCTGAGTAAAGTTTACGTTTTTATTCTAATACTACTAATGGCTCTAAGGGAGTACACAGCTTTCCTCACCAGCAATATTACAGATTTAATAGGTACATAATCTGGGCTAAGAGACAAGAGATGATCATGTCAAGTTACACACTGACCATAGCCAAATAGAAGGATTTCATTCGCTTCCTATACATCATCTTTCAAAGTACCTACATTTCTTGTATGCAGGTACTTCCTGTTTTCCATAGCACTGTAGCTGCTACCAACCTACATGCAGCATTTTATTTATCCATTTTTTTTAAAACACCTCTTTATTCCTGCCTCTGACTCTCCATCAGACCCTTCTCAGGAGAAAGTAACAAAGTATCAACCAGCTGCCTATTAGATTACTTGACCAGGCACACAGCACTCTGTCCTGAGCTTTCCTGTCTATAGTCATTCGTGCCACTAATGGAACGCTCAAAACTCATGTCCGTCACTCTTTTCACTCTCGTCCCGCAGAAACCTAACACCAAGGAACATATGCGGAAGTTGCGCGTCCTCGCCACCGTGAGTATCCAAACTCCACCAAAAGGACGTTATATGCGCCACACTGTGTCTGTGCTTCTCCTTTCATGGTTACAGTTCATGTACCGTCATATCGGTGGGCGCAGGCCATTGCCGCTGAGTTGCCGGAGAGCACTCGGACCGCTCGACCTGTCTCTGTAGTTACGAACCTTTCTATCGGAAGTCCATCCGTTCTGAGTGCTAGCCTCAGGATCGCGAAGGGATCCCCGCAATCTGTTCCCCATCACGTGAGACTCGCGTCCATACACCAAGGGAGCTACTCCGGCTGTTCCAGAAACAACCCTTCTCGAGATACAGGGAACCAGTGCCAACGAAGGAACTTCCTGAACCGTTGATTATTCAGCAAGTCAAAACGACGCAGCCAGCAGCGAAGGAGGTGTCCCCAGAAATGGCCAGAAAAGAAAACTGACCCATGGACCAACCTTCCAGGGCACTGCCATTGTTCCCAACCCTCGATGGGAACTCCACCCTGCGGTTGCCGGAACGGACTTGAAACAGCGCACACGCTGTCGAGGATCATGAACTTGAGGACCTGGCAACTTTGAGCGTCTAACCGCCCCCCAGAAACTAAAGATCCTGGGACGGAACGAATCAGTTCTTGGTCGCACTGACCATCGGTATCAACTAGGCTGTTACTGGAACGCTCTCGGCGTTGACATTAGCCTGAAGCAATCACTCGCGGAAATACGGACGAACCAGAACCCCTTGCTGTGCAATGCTAGGGACCTGATAATGCCTCCCCAGGATGAGCGACCCACAGTAACTCTTTGAAGAGTCGCTCTGATTGGGAAGTGGGGATACGCCCCCAAGAGAATGAAGGAAAGTAAAGCACTCTGCCTGACGAACCGCCCCAACGAATTTACGATCTCTCCCACAGAGACCACCACCACAACCTGCCCGAGTCGGACCAACATCCCTCATAAGGCGAACTTTCCTTACCATCCCTAGCAGAGGTCATAGACGAACCCCTCTGGCATTGGTGAGCTGAAGAGCGAGCCGAACCTCGCTCCTTGCCTCTAGGCAGAAGGGTTCGGGCGCTGCTGCCTTCCAGCCAGACGGGGCCATGTCTGCGAAAGGAACCAAATCCCTTGTATCCCCAAATTCCAGAGCGAACTCGCTCCCCTAAGAACAAAGATTTCCTTAGCCAGAGGCGGATCCTAGCCCCTTGATTGAGCTAGGTCTGTACCTCCCCAGCATCCTAACGCGCCCGACGATTGAGGTCTCCTCACAGACTGCTGAGCCCATCAGTAGATCCATACCTGCAAAGGTCACTGGCTGTCCGCAACCTACAGTACCTATAGGGAGGTCCAACAAAGAAAACCATCAGCCCCAACTCCAGCTTCTAACCGCTAGGCAACACCCAGGGCATACGATTGAGAATCGCTGTTAACAGAGCCTAAACTCCCCCCTCCCTCTGACCGAAGGTAAGAGGAGAGCTCAGCTCCTCGTGTAGTCCATTTCTTTTTTTTGCTGCATATAAGGTTTGCAGGGTTATTCTCCTTTCCTCGTCCAATAAAGGATTGTATTGTGTATTACAAACATACGGTCATTAACAAGAATTTCCTTAGTGTGTAAATTCTCGTCACCCTTTAAAAAGAAACCAGAGGTTTAGTTAATGATTTCCCAACCGGGAAAATAGGCTGTGGTCTCTGCAAAGATATCGTATTTCAGATTTTTTTCCCCTTATTTATTTAATCATTTATCTTGAAGTACCTGTTACATATCGTGAGTCTTAGAGACTCACTTAGTAACTGTTATAAACAAAACTGGCAGAAGAGGCTGGAGGGTGCTCAGATTTATGAGGAGACATTGACAATCCCGAAATTCAAACCTGCACATCCAGTACTGAGCCACTCCCATGGATTTCACAGCCAATTGTGCTGTGACCTGCCCAGTTCTGTTTCAGTTTGATGAGGTAGACTAGTAACTCTGAACACCATATATTTTATTGGAAACTCTAACCAGGCTTGATTTCAGGTTGTTGAAATACTAGTGCATCAATACTGTATGTCACTCAGTATGTGAGCGTTCTGTTAGTGCAACCTTTGCTTTTCTTTAATTAATGGCCTCTCCACTTGTACAGAAGCCATAGAAAACTTCATAAGTCTCTTTTTAGACCCAGTGAGATATCAATGATCACATTTAGTGAACCCGAATTTGTAACAAACCAAGAAGAAATACAACATTGCACTTGCTTTCCTTAAATGCTGCTAATTTTCACATTTTCAACAATTTCAATACCCCATTGTCAAAAGTATGCACCCCAAGGAAAAACAACATCTATTGCCCGCTAAGCTCTCAAACTGATCCCCTTTCCCATTATTTCTGCACAGAAAAAGGAAGAACATAAAATGAAATTATTCCTAATATCCCCTGCTAAAAACTGAAGGAGCCCCCTGAAAATAAAATAGGGGCAAAGAAATCATCCAAATAAATGATCAACTAAACAATGACTTAGCTGTGGGGCATGGCGTTTGTCACCTTGCTGGTCGCTGTAACGCCCACCACGAGACCTCACCTTGCAGTGAAAATGGCACCAATCACCTATGGGCTTGCTTGGCACCAAAACATTTGCTGCTGACACCGGCTGCCATCGCCTCTGCCGAGCCCGAGTACCTGAACTGCAGGGCTGAGATTTAGCCAGCATACTCCCGCTACCCCGAAGGGAAGAGCTTTCGAAGCCGCACTGCTTCTTGGCGATGCCGCGAGCAGCAGCTGCTGCGCCGAGAACTGTCCTGCCGGATGAAAATTCTACCCGACGACCCCGCTGTGCAGGGAAACTGCCGCCGCGCATACATACATTGCGCCGTTACGGGCCTCGGAGCTCTTCCCCGCACAGTCCTGGGGAAGAGATCCTCAACGGACCAGAATGCCCGCTGTGAAAACAAATCAGGCAAGGCAGGCGGGAGGTTTTTTTTTTTTTTTTAATAAAGGGACCGTTTCCCACTTCAATTAACTGAAGGTAAATAAATTACATTAGATTACGCTAACTTAATTGACTCCACCAGGATGAATTTGACCAAAATTAAGGAGACAACTAATTAACCTTTGCCAATTAAATTAAACCAAATTAAAGTAAATTAAAACTGAGATAACACTGAAATAATTCCGTATCTGCTCCTCAAGTGAGACCAGCACCTAGGCTCACTATGTCTTCCTGCTGGATGGAGACTGGACACACTGGGGCTGTATCCAGTGATGTCACAACTTTGACATGCCCAGTCTCCAAGCTGCAGGAGAAAATGCACTACCCAGAGGTTGAGGACTAAACTGGAGGAACGATAAGGAACAGGTGAGTTTTGAGGAGAGATATGAACCGGGGGAAGGAGGGTTCGAGGCAAAGAGTAGATGGGGGAAGAGTTCTAGAGGGAGGGACCCAGAAAAAAGAAAGCAGAATGGTGGGTGGATTCAAGGTGGGCATTTTTCGGGGAGGGTAAGTGAAGATGGTTAATGTGAGCTGAGTGGAGGCTGTGGACAGGGCATGGAAGTGGAGGAGATTAGAAAAGTACTGGAGGGTTTGTGAATAAATGGCTTTATGTACAGAGATCAATGTTCCCTCTAATTTTCTGTAAGCTGTGTGCGCATAAAATATCAGCTGTTCAGCTTTTGAAGGAAGGTTAAATTTTTGTGCGCCACATAACGACACTCGGAGTTATATACTTTAAAATTTGACTACACATCAGAATACAGTATGTATACCACATTTTTAAATGAAAATAGACGATTACTAAATGAAGTAGAAAATTTCTAGTAATTACAATCACAACTTTTAAATTTTAAGATGTCTGTGTTGTTTTCTATCAGAATCAGAACCGTAATTTTTGTGTGCTCTGCTGTAAAGTATGTGCGCTTGCTCGGCGAGGTGTGTGCGCGCGCGCACAGCTTAGAGGGAACAGTGACAGAGATAAGTATCTTGTAACAAATATGATATTGGACAGGAAGCCAGTGGAGACCGATGAGAAGTGGTGTGTGATGTGATCAAAACAGGTTGCATATGAGAGGATCCGAGCAGCGATATTCTGAATGAGTTGCAATCGGCAAAGCTATGACAAGGACCAGCAAGAACAGAGTTGCAGTAATCAAGACGTGACCACTAGGGAAAGAAGAGTGGTGAGTGACGGGGGGTCCAGAAAGCGACACAGAGCTCTAATCTGCCTAAGAGAGAAAAAGGAGCGGTGCATCAACAGTGAGACGTGATCACGAAAGGAGATGGCAGAGTCCAAAGTGATCCCAAGGCAGAGGAGGGAAGTGACCATGGAAACTGAGGACCCAGAAATGGAGGGGTTGAGGGCAGGAATAGAGCCGCCAAAGGGCATACTTGATCATCTCTAAACATGTCTGTGAAGCAGTATAGGTTACATGTGGCAGCTGGAACGGATTACACTTTTGGCAGGGCAGTTCTGTCCAGAGCATAGCTTTCCTCCTACCCTGGGTATGTCTCACTTGTCTGGACTGGTCTAGCAGGAAAAGGAAAAATTTACATATCTAATAATTTTCTTTCCTAGAATCCTGCTAGACCAGTCCAGGTCCTGCCTTTGAAAAACTACATCTACAGGTTTGAGAGCCCTGCTGCCTCTTGACTGCATTGTCAGATCAGTGCCTGACGCAGAGCCATTTGTGGTAAAACAGCCAAATACTTGTTCCAAATGACTGTTCCAAGTTGTGGTTGTTGATAGTTTGAGTCTTTCAGTCTTGCTTTCTGATTGGTTTCTTTCAGTACTGCACCAATAGATATACAAAGTGCTGATATTGCTGAAAGTTGCTCGTCTGCCTCCACTATTCATTTAGACTAGTCTAACAGGATTCAAGGAAAGAAAAGTGTGTGCATTTCTCCATCCCCACACGAATATTAGCACAAAGGAATCCTGAAAATTCTGTTTCAAAGTAGGAACAGCAGAAGTAGAAATCTGCAGCTTTCTGAACAATTGAAATGCAATATTAAGTAGTAGCTCTAAACTTTCAAAGGGTTACTGTTTTCTGCCTCCAAAACAATATCTGACCCACAGATGAAGTAGTACCTTCCAATGATGCTTCATCTAGTAATTTAATTCCATTAATTGGTTGCAGCCATGTGATGCTGTAGGATTTGAGAATCTCTCCCTTATCCCAAATAAGCACAGTCATTCAAGATTCAGTTTTGATCTACACATGGATTTTAGATAATGGCCCCACTGGGAGTCACCTCCCAGTCTGGTTACAGTGGACAGGTGCAATGTCAAGATGGTGGTCTTCAACCATTGTTGACGATGCTTCACTGTTTGCTGCCTGAACAATGAGGAGTGTTTAAGATTTTGACTATGGCTTTTCAAGCAAGAACGGAGCTCAGTCCTAGGAGTATCTGATGTGTTGTTACCTTATCGCAGAAAGATGACTTATATGTGTACCTTCTAGTAAAGGGGCTCACCTACAGGTTACATGCTCATGATTCTGTCCTTGTCTCCTACTCTTATTTCATTAATGAATAAATGGTTAACCGTTACAATATCAGTAGTTTAAAACTGGACACTAAAAAATAATGGGCATGATAGTCTAAAAAAAAAATGCCAGGCTCCTAAATTTGTGCTCTATTTTCAGCCTAAGGAGGCAAGTTTTCAGCAGAAAATTCATATTAAATGTAGAAGACTGACATTATGCTTATAACATTTAGGCCTGCCATTCACTTGCCTAGATTTATGAACCTAATGCTGAAAATCTTCCCCCTCCCCTCCTTAAATGCATCCCTGTCATCCACTTTGCATGCTCCTAAATTTAACAAATTAGTAAAATTTCTAGTATAAATTTAGGCACTCAGCCCCATTCAATTTTCAAAAAGGTCAATTGAAAAGCATAACTGTCAAAGTTAGGAACATAAATCCTTTGAAACAGAAAAATGGCTGCAGATAAAAATCATATGATCTATGCAATGTGTTGATCCTTTCCAACTATTAAGCTCTATAACTCCCCCCACCTTTCCTTTAAAATATCCTCTGTACATGCCTCATGCTTTCTTGGGGAGACATCAAAGCCCCTCCTGGGACCACATGTGGAGCACAGCATCTAGGTCCACCACACACAGATCGTTCCTGCAGCTGAAGTAGTTTTCCACTTTGGCATTCTCCCAGGTAGCCATCAAGTCTAATACTGGAAGGCCCCATCTCCTCACAATAAGATTGAACGTGGGAGGGCTTTGTTCCCACTGAGTTCCGACTCAAGAAGCTGATCTGCATAGTGTCAATACCTACTATAGGAGCTGCTGGCAAAGCAAATAGATACGCCTCAATCCAATGGCACAGCTCTGTCACCTTGAACACCACAATGGTACTGTGAGTTCTGCTTTGCTCATTGATGTAAGCCACAGCCATAGCACTGTCTGAGATCACGTAGACTGCTTTGCCCACCAGGAGAAGCCAGAATTTCTCCAGTGCCAAATGGATTGCTTTGGTCCCCAGTTGGTTGATCAGATCAATCAGGTGGTTTTCTATGGAGACCAGCAACCACAGGCTACTGACCCATACAGTGAGATCCCCAGCTCTTTTGAACGGTATCCGTGATGACTAGAACACAATTTGAGGCTTCTGGAGGCATCCAGTCATCAGATGGCAAAACTGCAACCCCCATATTAACTGCCCCTTGATCTCCTGGGAGAGAGGAAATGTCTGATTGAACAACTGAGAACAGGGAGACCAGACAGGCAGCAAATATCTCTGGATGGGGGAAGGGTGTGTGTGTACCCTGGATCAATTGCAGTGTCGATGCCATGGGCCCCTAAGAGTTGACGGTAGTCCCAGGTCCGGGAAGCTGACTGAGCACAAAGCTAGCCCTGCAGCTTGAGTGACCTCTCCAGTGTGTGGAAAACTTGACCTAGGAGAGTACATAACCAAGAACCTAGGTACTTCACTTCCTGTGAAGGAATCAGGTTGTTCTCTGGATAGATGATTACTAACTCCAACCCTATTAGCCAGCGTATCACCAGGGCTACAGTATGTCTGCCCTGGACTTTTCCAGGAAGATTGACCGAATCAATCGTCCAGGCATGGAATAACCAAGATACCTTTGCTGTGCGAGAAGGCTTCCACCACCATGACCTTTGAGAAGGTGCAAGGAGACACAGGCAAGTCACAGAGTAGGGCCCAGAACTGGAAATAGTGGCCAAAGACACCAAAGCAGAGAAATAGCTGGTGTTGCTCCCAGAAGGGATTATGAAGTACACCTCAGCAAGAATTAGGGAGGTGAGGCACTCCACTGGTCAGGCTGACAGAATGGTCATCCTGATTGTCTCCATGGGTTCGGAGTTTGGTATTCACCATCATCAGGTCCAGAATAGGTTGAAAGTCACCTCTCTTTCTGGGCATCAGGAAGTATATAGAATAAAGCCCCTATCCCTGCTTTGTGGAGAGTGTAGGTATAACAGCCTACAACTGCAAGAGGCCCTCTACAGTATCCTCAATCGCCACCTGTTTGAGCAGGGAGAGATTCCCCAAAAGCATCTCATAAAGCAAATTCCATGCGTAACCCAGATGTAGGCCTTGGAGACCCATTGGTCTGACGTGCTATGGTCCACTCAGAGACAATGCCAGAACCACAATCCAGCTAGCTGCACAGTGCAAGAGCCTGACTGGATCTCACTATGGGAGTTTTCAGATTCTGGAGTGAGCCACAGCTAAGATTCAAGAACGCCGAGAGCTCCAAGAGGGCTAACACTTTTTGGGATTAGGCCCAATTGGATAGTATCTATTCATCCTGACACCCAGTCCATGCTCCATGTGAGGCCTTGGAGTACTCCTACCACCCCTGAGTCTGCCTTCAGAGAGCCTTTAAAGGGTGAACCTCAACAAGATCTTTCACCAACCTCTTCAGGTCCTCCCAAAAGGTTGCAAGAGGCCTTTTTAGGGTTTGGATGTAGATTGTTCCAATTGGTTGTTCCTTTTTAAGGAGAGATGTTAATTTCTATTTTTGGGAGGGGGGGGTTATACTGTGAGTTAGATGGGGTGCCTTTTGGTGGGCTTTGTGGGGAGTGGATGTGGAATTGTGCTTTTTGTATAGTTCTATAATGTTATATGGTCCTTGTTTTATTGATATGAACCATGCAGTGCAGTATTCTGAATGTGCAATATATGTTATTGTTAAGTGCCTCAGGATAGTTGTCCTAAATTGTGTTTGGTCTTCAGTTAGACAGCTCATTGTTGATTGATGCAACAACAGCAGCTATGGGTGCCACTCTATCTCATTGCTGGCCTTCCTCTTTTGCACTGACCTTCTACCTTCGGGCAGTCCATAGTATAACTCAGTATTCGTCGCTAGCACCATAATTCAAGGCATCGATTTTTTTTCTCTCTTATCTTTTTCACTGTCCAACTTTCACATCTATATGATGCTATTGAAAATACCATGGCTTGAACGAGTTGAATCTTTGTATGGAGAGAGATATCTCTGCTCTTGAGAATCTTGTCTAGGTCCTTCATAGCCATTCTGCCAAGAGCAACGTGTTGTCTGATTTCTTGACTGCTTGTTGTTTCTTTATTGATAGTTGATCCAAGTAGGTTAAAGTTGTCCACTATTTCAATTTCTTCTCCATCAACTATGAACTTATTGATTTTGCCGGTTGTCAGGATTTTCGTCTTCTTTACATTAAGGTGCATGCTCATTTTAAGACTATATTCCTTGATCTTGAGAAGCCATTGTTTTAGATCACCTTCACTTTCAGCCAGTAATGTGGTATCATCAGCATAGCTAAGGTTGTTGATGAGTCTCCCACCAATCTTCACACTTCTGTTGTCGTCATAAAGTTCTGCTTCTCTGATGATTTGTTCTGCATATAAAATAAACAGGTATGGGGAAAGTATGAGCTTTGTCGTACATCCTAGCTGATTTTAAATCATTCTGTTTCCCCTTGTTACATTCGAACTGTTGCATTTTGATCAATGCAATTTATTTATTTATTATTTACAGTTCTTATATACCGCGCTCTTTGGTATCAGTGCGGTTTACAAATAACACACGTTTCGCATCAGAACAAAGGATCTTTTGCTTACATTATAACAGGGTTTGTAACATGGGACTGTAACAAGAGTAACTATAAACAAATCCACAACTGTGGAGGTTGTAAAAACTATTTACAGATTAAATTGTATATTGTTTATGGAATCGTGATGCCTGAAGCTTGTAATCTATGCCTGAGGGCGGTTGTGGAATAGAACGATCAGGTGTTCTGGAATGCCCATGCTTCTTAATGTGGCCCAGAGTTTCTCATGGTTTACACAGTCAAATGCCTTGCTGTAGTCAAACACATACAGATGTCGTTTTGGTATTCTTTAGTCTTTTCAAGGATCCATCTCACATCTGCAATAATGTCTCTCGTTTCTCACCCTTTCCTGAACCCTTCAGGCAGTTCTTGTTCCAGGTATGGTTGTAGCCTCTGCTGAATATTCGTCAGTAGAATCTTGTGGCATGTGGTATCAGAGCAATTGTGTGATAATTTAAAGTCAGTTGGATCACCTTTCTTTAGCATTGGTATATAAACAGATCTTTTCCAGTCAGTTGGCAGTCATGTTTTCCAAATTTCCTGGCAGAGCCTTGTAAGTATGGTAACAGTTGCATCCAATTGCTGTAATACTTCTATAATGGAATACCATCAATGCCCAGTGCTTTGTTCTTTGATAAGACTTTCAATGCTGCTTAGACTTCTTTAATCGCCAATGGTTCCGGATCATAAAAGGTACTGGTTGAAACGGCTATTGGTCCACTTGATCTTTATCATATAATAACTCTATATATTCTTTCCACCATTTCTTGATCTTCACAGTATCATTCAACATGGATCCTTGAGCATCTTGTAACATTTCAATTTGAGGCTGAAATTTTTTCTATAATCTCGTAGCTTTAGGAAAGCCGATCTTGTTGTTCTTCTAATAGTTTCTGCTTCTATTTCCTTGCATGCATCATTGTAGTACTTCTTGTCTTGTCTTGCTGCATGTTGGAAATCTCTATTGAGTTCTGTGATTGCCTCTTTCTCCTCTGGCTTTAGCTTCTCTGCGATTCTGGACAACTTTTCAGAGTTTCTTTGGTCATCTATTTTGGCCATTTTGGTTTTTTTCACCTTTTGCAGCGATCTCTCTCTTCCAACACAACCTTCTTGATGTCATCCCATAACTCTTCTGGAGCTCTGTCATTTCTATCTAAAGCAGCAAACCGATTTTGCAGGTAGTCTTTAAATTACGGTGGTATATTCTCAAGGTCATATTTTGCTACATTCAAGAGTGGTTTGCTCTTTTTCAACTTTAGCTTGAGTTTGCATACTAGTAGTTAGTGATCTGTACCACAGTCAGCTCCGGGTTTTGTCTTTGTTGATGTTATAGAGCTTTTCCATCGTTGACTTCCACAGATGTAGTCAATTTTATTTTTATACAATCTATTGGGTGAAGTGCATGTGTACAGTTGCCACTTGTGTTGCTGGAAGATGGTGTTTGAGATGAATAGATTGCTGATCTTTAGAATTCTCAGTCTTTCTCCAGCTTCATTTATGTCACTAAGTCCATATCTTCCAACCACTTTGCCGCCACTTGTTGCCAAAATTTGAATTCCAGTCACCCATGACTATCAGAATATCCTATTTGCATGTTCTGCCAATTTCAGCTTGTACTTGTTCATAAAACTCAACAACTTTATTCTCTTCTGCAGCTTTTGTTGGGGCATATACTTGAATTACAGTTGTGTTGATGGGCCTTTCTTGTAGTCAAATAGAAATTAAGCATTCACTGATTGCACTGTATTCCAGTTCTTGCAAGTTTCTTCTTAATTATAAATAGAAACATAGAAATATGACGACAGAAAAAGACCACATGGCCTATCTAGTCTGTCCTTCCATATCAACAACTACAACAGTCCCCTTTTTACCTTTAGAATAGAAACATAGAAATATGACGACAGAAAAAACAGAAAAAAAAAAAAAAAAAAAAAAAGACTACATGGCCTATCTAGTCTGTCCTTCCATATCCATATAAATGCAACACCATTTCTTCTTTGTCTCATTTCCAGCATAGAAGACCATGTGATCATCAGATGCAAAGTGTCCGATGCCAGTCCATTTCAGTTCGCTGACACCCAACAGATCGAGTTGTATACGTTCCATTTCATTCTTCCCTTGGTTCATTCTTCGTACAGTCCATGCCTCAATACATAAAACATCTTTGCAACTCCTGACTCATTTCATGTGCAGCTACATCAGCAGTTAGATGTACCAAGGGCCTTGATCCAACTACATCATAAATGCTGGCTTTACTCTGAAAAGTCTTAAACTCCTCCCCAGTTGCCAGCTGAGTGCATTCCGACTTTGGGGTCTCATCTTCCAGCACTATATTACAGTTTGTTTTGTTGTGACTATCCATTGGGTTTTCGTGAGAAGATAGGGAAGTAAATTGCGAGGCCTCTCTTCCACACAGTTTAATTTTAGTGTTGTTGCCGTTGTCACAAAAACGTGATCCTCCGTCGCCAACACCATCCCATTCTGCTGTTGCCAAGATGGGTGGTTTGTCTTGGTCTGGCACCTCAGTGCTTGCAATATATAAAAAAATAAATAAAATAAAAAATAGAATAAAGTCACCTATCTTTGAGGGGAGTTTGCTCAGCTACAACGGCCAACCAATTGCAGAGCTAAAGCTACTGCCATGCCATCACTATGATTCCATGGCCTTGAAGGAGAACCTAATAAAGGCATATAGGGCATCAGCCAAATATGCAGCTCCAGGATTCTAATCTTGTCATTTCAAGGCTGTCTGGCAGTTGCCAGACTCAGCATAAGAGAGCCTGGGGCCACCAGGCTGTACACAGAACCATTTAAGAGCTTAATGTGGAGGCCATATATACATTCTTAATGTCAGCCTCAACCCCCCTATCATTCACTCCTTGAGCACTGTGCCCTCTTTGATTGGGATGGCTGTATATTTGGTCATCTACCCAAGGGAGCACAAAAAGCTGTCTCAGTTCATCCTGGAGTAGGAGGACAGCTGAGACAGGGCCTAAGGATCCTGCGGCCCAGGCCCAGAAGCCTTCCACTAGGAGACTAGCTGCAACATAGGCTCCAGTAGAGGAAAGGACGATGAATGCCTTCCAAAATAGGGTCCATTTGCAAAGCATACATAAGTACAGGCTCTACAACAAGCAGAGCCGCAATAGCATCCCGAATAAGGATAGAAGGTCCTCTGCGAAAACAGGCCGTTCACAGAAGGATCCTTGGCTTCCATCTCACATTCCTCCTCTGACTCACTTTTAGGAAACAAAGAATGCAACCGTTTGCAACTTCAACCCCCATAGGGGATTAAGCTGGGCTTCTAGAGGAATGGACAGTTGTAAAGGCAAAGCTGAGGCACTTAACCCCTTTACCGCTAGCAACTGAGATGCTCGAGGGCCCTGGGTCCTCTGTAGAGGTGGCCAAGCAGCTAGCAGGGACTGAAAACAGCCTGGAGCTGTTTCAGTAGCTGCTACTCAAGCTGGTTGAAAAGGGGTCCCTTGGAGAACCTCCAGGGGGAGCCAATGGACTTGAGGCTGGGGCTATTCCACCCCCCCCCCCCCCCCGAATGAAACAGTCATCTCCAGCCATCAGGGAAAAAAGCATGGGCATGATAAGGATTCTAAACATGGCATTGATCCCGCCCCATGTCCTGAAATGTAAAAACAAAATGCACATTCCCACCACAATCAGGACAAAAAACAACAGCTGTGGGTTTAAACCGCTGGAGGTGGGGTGGGGGTTCACAGGCTGCATGGGGCCACATAACTGAGCATTGCAATAACAAAGAAAAAATAAAAGGCTGCCAAAAAAGACCCAATGAAAAACACTGCAATGGCCATGGTGAAAAGGGAATTCCAAGACCTGTCAGGCTGGCTAGGGAAACCAGATATGGGCTGCCCGAGTTGCCCCACAGGCTTGAAAGGCCCAGTTGCCAGAGAAAAAATCTGGCTCAGATTTACCATCCCTCTCAGGGATCCCATAGGGTCTTCCTGTCCGCTCTTTGGCCCACCAGTGCTGGAACCAACCTGATTTACTAAGACTGTTTCCCCAGGTTCTATGTGAAAAAGCTTAATAAATAAGGCACTTAATGTGCCACTATACAGTGCCAACAGAAGGTAGTGGCCCCTCTCCATCTCCTTCTCCCCCTTCCCTACCCCTAGTGACCCTTTATAGTTGCAGCTAAAGCAATTTCCTTTCTGGCTTCACATATCACCGTGGCACCAAAATGTGTCTCATAATCCCACGCCCCCCATTCTCTCTCTCTCTCATAATCCCCCCCAACCCCTCTCTCTCTCTTATAACCCTTCCAACCCCCATCATCCAGTTGCTCTTTCACTCACTGATTCTTGTGCCCAGCTTAAGCTGCTGAAAAAACACGTTATTTCACACTTCTCTCACTGCTCTCTGCATGGTTGAGCCATGCAGTGGAAGAACTTCAGGTTGAACTCGCGATTTCAAGACTTGAAATCACAAGATCAGCTTGAACTTCTTCCATCATGCAGCTCAACTATGCAGAGGGCCAATTGCAGTGGGGGGAGGGGAGTGTGAAGACAGTTATTTTTCAGGACTTGATGCAAAATCAGGGATATGAAATCCCGAGCTTCAGGGTGCAATTGCTAGGTTCCATGGCAACCTGGTTCCCAGGATCTGTCAAACCCTGTTCTAAGCAAATCACAGTAAACATAAACATACAAAAATAACAAATCATAAATACATAAAATTATACAGTAAAAACACAAAATTAAACACCTTCAATTTCTTCCTAAAAACTACAACATCCATCTAAAATCTCAACTCAGTCATTAGCTGGTTCTATAATAAAGGCCCCTGGTATAAAAAGGAGAATAGAACAAATTCTAATCCCATAACTCCACAAAAGGGGTCTGGGACCCACAACAGGTAAAAGTTCTCAAATCTGAGCCTGCATGCAACAATAATTGAACTTGGCCTGTAACAGGCAACAAAACATACATAACACCTTAAAAAAATCATGGAGGTCGGGAGGGCCAAGATGGCATCGGAAGTAGATGCCTGAATTGGCACATTCGAGTCGTCGCCTTTTTTGGTTCGCTTATGGGCCTCTGGTGCTACATTCATGGGGGAAGAGGAAGAACGAAGCTACAGGGATTACCTTTGCTCTCAAGCAGCCCAAGCCATCAAAGCCAGCGAGCCCTGGAAAGGTTTAGGGCACAGCTGGCAAGAGAACAATTCTCTGCTTCAATGGTCTCTACAGCAGGAGTGGCATAGAGCAGCACTGATGAGGCATCAGAGGCCTGAGCAATGTCTTTTGCTGTTACAGAGATTAGAACACTGTTCACGTCAGCTGCTTAGAGGAGATTTTGGCAACTGCTTGTTTTTGTCCAACTGCTAACTACTACTACTACTACTGAACATTTGTATAGCGCTACAAGGCATATACAGCACTGTACAGACACATGTAAAAGACAATCCCTCCTCCGACATGTTAGAGATTGGATAGGAGGGACATCGGTATATACCTCATATGATTTTGAGTCTGTGTTAGTTGCCTCTTATTCACTTCGGTCTGTGTTACATGTGACGAAAGTGAAGTTGCCGAAAGATCTTAGAAATAATATTTTATGGCAAGGGGTTCGCTGGAGTTGGCAGATGCTCTGTGGAAAATTGGGCCTTCCAAGTGAGGTGTCAGGATATTTGCCATTGCAAGGTAATTTAGCCTTTCAGCCAAGTACAATGTCTAAGTTTTTCAAGGGATGGGAGAAAAAAGGTCTACAACAGATGTGGCAAGTAATCAATGGAGAGGGCGCACTTAAACCTTTCTTGGAATTAAAAAAAACGCTATGGATTGCCTCAGGGACATTTTCATGCATACTTGCAATTAAAGTATTATTTGATTTTAATGAAAGATGGGAGACGAGGATTGAGACAGGAAATTTTTGGAAAGTTAGAGAAATGGTTTGCGATAAAGGACAAAGAAAAATATCGGCCGCTGATTATAGTAAAGCCTTGTATAACTTAACACAAGTCAAGAGCTATAGACACTTGAGTTTACAATGGGGGAGGGATCTCGGAGTTAATCTTGAAGCGTTTGTATGGGAAAAAGCCATCAGGCGCATCCCTAAAATAATTATAGGGGCAAAATTACGCGATATGCAATTCAAAATACTAGAGCGTGCTTATCTCTCACCATACAGAGCGTGGAAGGCGGGCTTTGCACAGCACGGTGATTGTCCATGGTGTGGAATGGAGCGGGCGCATTTGGGGCATATGTTCTGGACATGTGGACGAGTAAGGAAGTTCTGGAATGGAATTCAAAAATTTCTAATGGGCATATTAGGGCAGACTTTGAAATTAACCTCGGGATTCGCTGTTTTGGATGCTCCTCTTCAGGGACTTTTATCATCAGGGAATCGATTATTAGTAAGAAAGTGTTGTCTGCTTGCGAAGCATTGTATCCTTTGGAAATGGAGAGAATCTGGAGGTCCAGAATACTGGGAATGGAGGAATGTTTTACATCAACTGGTATTATGGGAGGGAGAGGCTTCTAGAAGACATGTTCGTAGAAGAGCATGTTTTTTGATGACTTGGTCTCCATATCTTGAAAGGGTGTCGGCCATGGCAAGAAATGATATTTTAACAGTTTTAAGTTGGCTTAATTAGGACTAGAACACAAAAGGGAAGGGGGGGTTGATGGTGAGGGTGGGGGTTGGAGGGGGTGGAGGTGTGGAATGTGGGGGAGGAGGGAAGGGTGGTGGTGGACAAGGGGGGGGGAGAAAAAGTAAGAAATATTCCCTGTAGTGGGATAGAATATTGTTGTTTACTATGTTTCAATATGTAAGCAGCTTACAATGTTTCAATATGTATGCTGTTTAAAATGAATAAAAAAAGATTTAAATATAAAAGACAATCCCTGCTCATCAGAGCTTACAATCTAGTTGAGACAGACAACAGTAGCTGTAGAATGGGATACAGTTAGGGGGAATGGTAAGGAAACACAAAGGAGATCAGGTGAGACAAGATCCAAAAATGGCAGTGGAGAGTTTTCAACCTGGATTGAAAAGGGCCAGAGAAAGCACCTGGATGTACAGACTCAAGTAGTTTGTTCCAGGCATAAGGAGCAGCAAGGTGAAAGGAGCGAAGTCTGGAGTTAGCAATAGAAGAGAAGGGCACAGCTAGAGAAGCAATTTGCCAGAAGACTGAAGTTGCCAAGGAGGGATGCAGGGAGAGATGGAAAGGTAGTGAGAAGCTGCAGAGCGAATGCACTTATAGGTCAGCAGAGAAGTTTGAACTGGATACAGAAATGTATCGGAAGCCAATGAAGAGTCTTGAGAAGAGGGATAATATGAGCATGACGAGGCTGGCAGAAGATTAGTGTTGAACAGATTGAAGGGGAGAGAGATAACTCAGAGGGAGATCAGCAAGAAGCAGGTTACAATACTCTAGACAGGAAGTGACTAAAAAGGGGATTAGTGTCTTAGTAGAGTGTTCAGAAAGGAATGGGCAAGTTTTGTTGATGTACAGAAAGAAATGGCAGATTTTAGCTATCAGTTGGATGTGTGTGGAGAAGGAGAGGAATCAAAGACAACCCCCAAGGTTGTGAGCTGAAGAGACAGGGAGGAGTAGAGAGTTCTCCACAGAGATTGAGAAAGGAGAAAGACGAGGGGAGGGTTTAGGGGGAAAAATAAGAAGTTCAGTTTTGGCCATGTTCAATTTCAAGTGGCGGTGAGACATCAAAGCAGCAATGTCAGAAAGGCAGGCAGAGATACGGTCCTGGATTGCCAAAGAGATTTCAGGTGTAGAGAGGTACATCTGGGAGTCATCATTGTAAAGATGGCACTGAAAGCCATGGAGAGAGATGAGCGCACCAAGTGAATGGGTACAGAGAGAAAAGGAGTGGACCCAAGACCGATCCTTGGGGTACACCAATTGAGAGCGGGATAGCAATAGAGGAGGATCCACCAGAACAAACACTGAAAGAGCAATGGGAGAGATAAGAAGAGAACCAGGATAGCACAGAGTCCTTAAAACCAAGCGAGAACAAGGTATCAAGGAGAGGTTTGCGGTCAACAGTGTCAAAAGCAGCAGAAATGTCAAGAAGGATGAGGATTGAGTAAAGGCCCTTGGATTTTGCCAGGAATGGGTCAATGGAGACTTTGGCAAGAGCAGTTTCGGTAGAATGTAAAGGATGAAACACATCAATCATCAATATATCCATAAACCAATGGAACCTAACCATCCAAAAGGCAGCTGCCCCCACACATGTCACACCCAAAAAACCCCAAAAAGATCAGAAAAATGGTTTACCAATGAACTTGCCAAACTTAAAAAACTGAGAAAACATGAAAAAAGATGGAGAAAAACTAAATCGAGCGAAAACAAATCCCAATACCTCAACCTACTCAACACATATAAAGACGCAATCAACAAATCAAAACGAGACTATCACACAAAAATAATAAACATGGCCATTAACCGACCCAGGGAATTATTCACAATTGTAAGATCACTAACAAAAACACAAAAACCAGAACCAGAACACTCCACAATATGTGTACAAACCTTAGCTACACATTTTGCAGAGAAACTAAAAAGCAAGTCCTCCAACACTATCACTGCAATACATGTAGGCTCAAAAAACCCCAACAAATGGGAAAGCTTTCACATAGTTGATCAAAAGCACCTCCTTAAGGTCATAACAATGATCAACACCACAACCTGCCCCTTGACCCATGCCCAGTATCATGGATCAAGTCCACCAAAGCCGAACTCGCCACAAACATCCTACACATAATTAATCAATCTCTCTCACAAGGCATCATGCCAGATGCCCTCAAACTCACGTCCATCCGGCCCATCCTCAAAAATAATACACTGGATCCAAAAGACCCAAACTCAAACAGGCCCACAGCCAGTATACCGTTCATTGCTAACTTAATAGAAAAAAAATCATCCAACTCCAATTGCAAGATTATATTGACCTCCACGCCCCTCTAGACTCCCACCAATTCGGGTTCCGCCCCTTCCACTGCGTTAAAACCTTGTTAATAACACTGATGGACAACCTCATTAGAGGTACAGATGACAAACAAGGATTCATCCTCCTTTTCATAGATATAGCCTCTGCATTCGATAACATCAACCATAACACACTAATCGAAAAGCTGGCAAATATGGAAATAGGAGGCACTGTTCTTAAATGGCTTATGTCATATATATCACACCGTATGCTACATGTCCAATTACACCAAGACACCTCAGAAACATTCCCCCAAGGACAGGGAATCCTACAAGGCTCAGCCCTTCTTTTTAACCTATACCTACAGCCCATCACGAATATATTTAGAAAATTCAAAATTAACCATTACATTTATACCGATGACATCATGCTCTCTATCCCCATAAACACGAGCAACCCCTCATACCACAATCTGAATGCATCAGAGAGGCTAAATCCTGGCTAGGGACCAACTACCTCAGCATTAACTTTAAAAAAACTGAAGCTATGTTTGTATCGAGAAACCACGATGCAATCCATCCAAAAACCATCATAATCAACACCGCCATCCCTGTTAAACAAGAGGTAAAATACCTAGGGATAATATTAGATCACACACTCAGTATGCTCCCCCACATAAAGCAAACAGTAAAAACTGCATTCTTTAAACTAAAAACCGTACAGCACCTAAGACCTTTTCTCGATACCCATGATTTCAAGTCTGTTGTCAACTCATTATTTATCCCCCACTTCGACTATTGTAATAGTCTACTGAATAGCCTGCCACTTAAAAACATAAATATACTACAAAGAGCCCAGAACATCACTGCCAGAGTGGTCGCAAAAGCTCACCTAGCTGATTACATAACCCCCATTTTACATGAACTACACTGGCTCCCAATAAACAGCCAGATAAAATATAAAATACTCCTTACAACATTCAAACTGCTCAACAACATCTCCCCCTCCTACCTAACCACCTTCCTACACTCCCCACCAGAATTCAGATCACGCAGACAAAATGCAAGTCACTCACTTGTCATACCCAAAACCATCTGCAGGACAAAGAAAACCACAAGCTCCAGAGCCTTTTCTTTTGCTGCCCCCACCCTCTGGAATGAACTTCCACTAACTCTCCGCATGACAAAAGACCTCCAGCTATTCAGAAAAGGACTCAAAACACTCCTTTTCGCTGAACACTCTGAAAACCCAACTGACACTCCTCAACTCCCACGAACAATCTGTCAACAAATACAGAACCAACCTACTACCTTCCCCCCTCCCTCAACAACCCCAGAGCCTTGCCCCACCCATCCAACGAACATGCTAGGTTTAGAATAGGCTGGCACCTGTATATATGTAACTAGAACGTTGACACAGATTAATTAAGCTTCAGGTGAACAAGGTATATTAAACGTATTAGGTACAGTTTTATTGGTATAAATATCCATAGCAACCCTTAGTAAGTAAAGAACTTAAAGATCTAAACAAAAACTTAAAACTAAGATGCAGACAGCAGTCCAGCAGCGAGATGGGTGCTTTCCGGTCTTTTGCACTGAGTGTCACATGTATGATTTTCTTCCAGTTGGTGAGAGGTCTTACGTGTGCACTAGGTGCAAGGAGCTCTTTGCTCTCAGGGAACGAGTCCGTTCTCTAGAGGCTAGAGTAGCAGACTTGGAAAACATAAGACAGAGAGGTATATAGACAAGACCTACAGGGATATAGTCCTGAAGTCCCACCTCCAGTCTGGCAGCATCCCTGTTGCCATGGAGGAGAGAGGTCACGTGACAGGAGAGCATCACCCTGGTGTGGCAAGAAGTGATCCTGTAACTAGGACCTGTCCTCCAGGTGATGTAAAACCCTCTCACACCGAGGACGTTTCTCCATGAGGGAAGGGTTAGGACAGCCATTATAGTTGGTGATTTGATCATTAGGCATGTAGATAGCTGGGTGGATGGTGGAAGTGAGGATTGCCTGGTAACATGCCTGCCTGGTGCGAAGGTAGCGGACCTCACGCGTCACCTAGATAAGGTCTTAAGATAGTGCTGGGGAGGAGTCTGCTGTCTTGGTACATGTCGGTCCCAATGACATAGGAAAATGTGGTAGGGAGGTTCTGGAGGCTAAACTTAGGCTTTTAGGTAGGAAGTTGAAATCCAGAACTTCCAGGGTAGCGTTCTCCGAAATGCTTCCCGTTCCACGTGCAGGACTCAAAAGGCAGGCAGAGCTCTGGAGTCGCAATGTGTGGATGAGACAATGGTGCAGAGATGAGGAGTTTGGATTTGATAGGAACTGGGGTACATTCTGGGGAAAGGAGGGGCTCTTCCGAAGGGTTGGGCGTCACCTTAACCGGGATGGAACCAGGCTGCTGGCATTAACTTTAAAAAGGAGAAAGAGCAGCTTTTAAACTAGATAATAGGGGAAAGCCAACAGTCGCCCAAGAGCGCATGGTTCGGAAGAATGTATCCTTGAAGGATACTACCAAAAGCAGAGAAGTTCCAAAAAAAAGTAAAGTAGCCCAAATGCCCTCGAGAACAGAGCAGAGAGAGCTTAAAGATCCCAAATTACCCATGTCTACCAATAGCCAAATTAATATGAATAAAAAACACTCTCTAAAATGCTTGTATGCAAATGCTAGAAGTCTAAGAAATAAGATGGGAGAGTTAGAATATATAGCACTAAATGAGAGGTTAGATATGATTGGAATATCAGAGACATGGTGGAAGGACGACAACCAGTGGGACACTGTGATACCTGGGTACAAACTATATCGTAATGATAGAGCTGATCAAATTGGTGAAGGGGTTGCGCTCTATGTTAGAGAGGGCATTGAGTCAGAAAGGATTAAAGTTTTGCAGGAAACAAAATTTGCTGTAGAATCTCTATGGATTGAAATTCCATGTAAAAAGGGGAAGGCGATGGCAGTGGGGGTGTACTATCGACCGTCTGGCCAGAATGAACAAATGGATGATGAAATGCTGAAAGAAATCAAGGAAACTAACAAACGTTACAGCGCAGTAATAATAATGGGTGATTTCAATTACCCCGGTATCGACTGGGTCAGTGTCACGGCAGGACATGCTAGGGAGATAAAGTTCCTAGATGACATAAATGACTGCTTCTTGGAGCAGCTGGTTCATGAACCGACCAGAGGGGAAGCCATATTAGACCTAGTCCTTAGTGGAACACCAGATCTAGTGCAAGAGATAAGGGTGTTGGGGCCACTTGGCTATAGTGATCATAGCATGATCGCCTTTGATTTAATTAGTGGAGGAGGGATAGTACGGAAATCCACAGTACTCCCTTTTAACTTTCGAAAGGGAGACTATGATAAAATGAGGAAAATAGTTAAGAAAAAACTAAAAGGAGCAGTTGCAAAGCTTAAAGACTTACATCAAGCTTGGGTGTTGTTGAAAAATACTATCTTGGAAGCCCAGACCAGCTGTATTCCACGCTTTAAGAAAAGTGGAAGGAAGTCCAAAAAACTGCCAGCATGGTTTAAAGGTGAGGTCAGAGAGGCTGTTGTTGCCAAAAAAGCATCTTTCAGGAAATGGAAAAAAGAGCCAAACGCAAGCACTGGCAGGTCAAATGCAAGGCATTGATAAAGAAGGCAAAGGGAGAATTTGAGAAGAAGCTTGCTGTGGAAGCAAAAACGCAAAATAAAGATTTTCTCAAGTACATTCATAGCAAAAAACCTGTGAGAGAGTCGGTTGGACCATTAGATGATAGAGGAGTTAAAGGGGCACTAAGAGGCGACAAGGCGATAGCGGAGAGACTGAATGAATTCTTTGCTTCGGTCTTTTCTGAGGAAGATGTAGGGATGTTACCCATGACTGAAGTGGTATTTAAAGGTGCAGAAGAATTGAAGGAAATATCGATACATCGGGAAGATGTATTACAACTATCAGATAAACTGAAGAGTAGCAAATCACCTGGGCCGGATAGTATACATCCAAGGGTGTTGAAAGAACTGAAATATGAGATTGCAGACCTGCTATTAGTAATCTGTGAACTATATCATTAAAATCATCTCTAATACCTGAAGATTGGAGGATCGCCAATGTAACACCAATTTTTAAAAAGGGTTCCGGGGTGATCCGGGAAACTACAGAACGGTGAGCCTCATGTCAGTACCGGGAAAAATGGTAAAAACCATCATAAAGAATAAAATTACTCCGCATGTAGATAGTCATGGCCTAATGGGAGACAGCCAACATGGCTTTAGACAAGGAAGATCTTGTCTTACTAATCTGTTATGTTTTTTTGAAAGTGTGAATAAACAGGTGGACAAAGGTGAGTCGGTTAATATAGTGTATCTGGACTTTCAGAAAGCCTTTGACAAGGTCCCTCATCAGAGACTTTTGGCAAAACTAAAAAGAGTCATGGGATAGGAGGCAGCGTACTACTGTGGATCAGGAACTGGTTAAAAGATAGAAAGCAGAGGGTTGGGCTGAATGGCCAGTTTTCCCAATGGAGAAAGGTGAATAGTGGTGTACCCCAGGGATCTGTGCTGGGTCCACTGCTTTTTGACATATTCATAAATGACCTGGAAAGTGGAATAACGAGTGAGGTTATCAAATTTGCAGATGACACAAAACTATTTAAAGTTGTTAAAACACAAGAGGATTGTGGAAAATTGCAAGAGGATCTTGATAAATTGGAAGACTGGGCATCAAAATGGCAGATGAAATTTAATGTGGACAAGTGCAAAGTTATGCACCTAGGGAAGAACAACCCATACTATGGTTACACAATGCAAGGTTCCACATTAGGAACCACCACCCAGGAAAAAGATTTAGGCGTCATTGTGGATAACATGTTAAAACCCTCGGCCCAGTGTGCAGCGGCAGCCAAGAGAGCAAATAGAATGCTAGGTATCATAAGGAAAGGAATGGAAAATAAAACAAAAGATATTATAATGCCTCTATACCGTTCCATGGTGAGACCGCACCTTGAATAGTGTGTGCAATTCTGGTCACCGTATCTTAAAAAGGATATAGCGTTATTAGAAAAGGTTCAGAGAAGAGCCACCAAAATGGTAAAGGGGATGGAAGGATACTCCTATGAGGAAAGGCTAAAAAGGTTAGGGCTCTTTAACCTGGAAAAAGAGACGGATGAGGGGAGATATGATAGAAGTCTATAAATTAATGAACGGAGTGGAACGGGTAAACGTAGATCGATTGTTTACGTTATCAGAATATAGAAAGACTAGGGGACATGCAATGAATCTACAGGGTAAACTATTTAAGACTAATAAAAGAAAATATTTTTTCACTCAACGTGTAATCAAACTCTGGAATTTGTTACCTGAGGATGTAGTAAAGGCTGTTAGTGTAGCTGGGTTTAAAAAAGTTTGGACAAGTTCCTGGAGGAAAGGTCCATAAACCATTATTAAGAAGGGACCCAGGATATCAATGCTTGACCCAGTACAAGCATTGCAGAACCTGTGTCTTTTAGGGAAACTGCTAGGTACGTATGACCTAGATTGGCCACTGTTGGAAACAGGATACTGGGCTTGATGGACCTTGGTCTGACCCAGTATGGCATATCTTATGTTCTTATGTCTGTTTGTACACTATGTTCCCTGTACATAGTTACTACCACTGTTCCATTGTTATTTATTTATGGATGGATGGATGGATTCCACACAACAATCCACAAGCCATCTAGAGGAGGGGTTACCCAAAACTACACACTATGCACCCTATCCTCCCGGTAAGATTTAAACCATTCAATAATTCTTGCTCCAACCACAAGCTCTGCTAAACAATGCAATAAAATGAGCAAGAAGCTGAATCAAATGCTGCAGCTACTTCTAAAAACATGCAACAATCACAATATTGCCCTTTCCATATTCAGTCAACCAAAGATCCAAAAGAGAAACCAAAATGGTCTCCATACTTCTTCCCACATAGATGACTATCAATTTGGTTTGTAACAAGCAAGAATCCAAATAAATTTGTAATGGCCGTACAACCACTTCTCTGATTAATTTCGGAAAAAAGGGAAGATTTAAGACTGGTGACAAATTATAGATCTGACTCACATCACTCCCAGATGTCAACACTGGTCGAATTCTAAACCAAAGAGCTATTTATCAGCTCAACTAAACTGGGAGACAAACAGCTGGAGAACCTTTCAGCAGGCAAGATGGAATAGAGTGCAATCTGGAGGTACAGCTCAATATGTTTTAATAATTTCTTAAGTAATCATCAACCAGGGAAAAATAAGACCAACTAACAGTAGGGATTGAATCAAGACTCCTCAAACCATCATCTTTTGAGACTTGTCTCAGCATGGGCTCCGTTCAAAAAATGTACATACGCAGAAGAACAAGTTCCAAAAAACTGCTACTCAACAACGTATAAGAGAAAAAGGATCTCAGAAGCCGTCGAGTTGAGCGTCATAAGCATAAAGTCTCCAAGTCCCTGACATACACTTGCTACATCAGTGATCCAAAAAAACTCCATAATTGGAACAAAACATGCTCAAGAATATAACACGTAACAATTCTTTTTAATTGTTAAGTATTCTATGCCAATCAATATATATAAAATATATAGGAAAATTTCAATAGGAAAGCCTTTCAGCCCCACACAGCATAAACTACCGCTCTCTAGCAACCAGCAGAGCATCGCTTCACCAACCGTATGTGTTATCACAAATTCCATACAAGGCATCAAAATCACTTATCTTGCAGATAACCAACTCCCCGATGCCACCTTTGCCTTGTATGGAATTTGCGATCCAGGACAGTGAAGAACTCTCCTTTCCGCATGGCTGTGATCACAGAGTGCAATGTTTCCATGTGGAATTGTAGAACCCGCAGGAAGCAATCAATGTATTTAAGGTCCAGGATGGGACGAAAAGAACCCTCCTTCTTGGGGGATCACGAAATAGATGGAGTATTGACCAGATCCTAACTGGTCTGCGGAAACAGGCACCACCCCTTGAAGCTGCAGCAGATGCTGTAGAGTCTCCTCAACTGCCAGTCTTTTGGCTGGGTTCTTGCAAGGAGAGAGAAGAGAGTCTCCAAGTGGCCTTGCGAACTCTAAGGCATAATCTTTGCGAATCACCTCCGGCACTCATTGATCTGATGTAATCTGAACCCAGGTGGCATAGAATTGATACAGGCAGCTGTCTACCAGGACCACTTCCACCTGAGCCCGCTGGATCTCATTGTGGCTTCTTGGCTCCGGGCTCCAGAGCTGGAGAAGGAACCCTGTCCAGAACCTCTAGCTCCCCGAAAGGGCTGGCCCCACGGTGGGTATCTGGATTGCTGATAAGGTGCAAACCTAGTCACCCAGTAACAGCTAAATACACAAACATCCAACTAGGCCCCCGGGCCGTCCTATCGTGTCTACGAAAGGGACACTGTTGGAACCACTGTCCACATATTTGGATTCGTTTTTGCGCCCATTATTGACGGACATTCCATCTTACATCCGTTACACGATCTATTTTTTATCCTTGCTAAAAGACTTGTTCCCATGGACTGATGACGATCAAGTGCTTCTAGTAACACTGGATGTTCAGTCCCTCTACACCAGTATTCTACAAGAAGCTGCTAGCACAATAGTACAACAAGCACTGAATGCTCACGGTGATTTATCCCAATTACAGTTACAGTTTTTGCAAGCTCTTACAGCCTTAGCCCTTTTCAAAAATTTATTTGAATTTCAAGGGGTTTTATACCATCAGATTTCGGGGGTGGCCATGGGCGCCACCTGCACCCCGTCGGTTGCCAATCTTTATATGGGAGCCTTTGAAAAAAATTTTTTTCCTAATTCAATTTATTCCGACAATATCAAGGCCTGGTATCGCTACATTGATGACGTCAATGGATTCAGACGCCATCATGGGGTCGAAACTCTCTTGATCTCATTACTGAACACCCTAACCAAAGGAATACAAACCAAACAGTCTGGATACACCATGATCTTCCTGGATATATCTGCGGCATTCAATACCATCTAACATAACATCCTCCTGCGCAGACTACAAGAGACCGGCATATGTGATAAAGTTCTACAACGGTTCCAGTCCTACCTAACCTTGGTGGTAGAGATGAGGACAGTAACTGAATTCAAAAAAGCATGGGACAAACACAGAGGATCTCTAAAGGAAAAAAGGGGACTGTTGTAGTTGTTGATATGGAAGGACAGACTAGATAGGCCATGTGGTATTTTTCTGTCGTCATATTTCTATGTTTCTAACTGACAGACATCAACTAATTCAAACCAGTGCTATAACCTCCCCTCCATTTCAACAAACCCAAGGAATACCTCAGGGATCGACACTCCGCTATGCTCTTCAACATCTACCTCCAACCACTCTGCACATTAATCCCACAACATCAACTTTCACAAATATGCAGATGAAATCATGCTTTATGGACCTATCATGACCACAGATCTAACAAACCCATAGCTAATAAACTGTTTCAATGATGTCTCCGAATGGCTCCAAACAACCTTGCGATAAATCTCAAAAAGACAGAAGCCTTATTCGTCACAAAGGACCAAACCTTCACCCCCCAATACACATCACCCTGGGATCAACTCAAATAAGAGTCCAATCACACATAAAATACCTGGGAGTTATTCTTGATCAATCACTTTCATTTAAACAACAGATCGCAAGGACTATATTTTTCAAAGCAAGGATGATACAGCACTTCAGACCACTCCTAGACCCAAAAGATTTCAGATCGGTAATACAAGCAATGACACTCCCCCATCTGGATTATTGTAATGCAATATACCAAGGTCTTCCAATCACCACTCTCAACCCGCTACGAACAGCCCTCAACACAATGGCCAGAATCATCCAAAGAGTGACAAACCACGAGCACATCACCCCAATCCTGAGAGACCGCCGCATCCTCCCACTAGAAGCACAGATCAAGTACAAAATTCTGGTATTGGTCCATAAAGCCCTTCATTAACAGCACACTTCACACCCCCAAACCCTTCTAACTCGCCTAGACTATGGAAGACCTACACAGCAGACCCACAAGCGATGCACTCACAGTACCACACGAGAGAACTAAATTCAATCACCAAACCTGCGACCACGTATTCGACTTGTATCCCCCTTCACTATGGAACTCCCTCCCAACCAGAATCCGGAGCAACAAAGACCTTACCTCATTTCAATACCCAATAACTCCATCTGACATGTATATAGTTACCTTTTCAATGCTACGCATATGTATATAGTTTACCCTGTTTTCCAAGTTACTTGTTCCTGTTCAATGTAATGACCTGACTTTTGTTCATTGTCGGATACCTTTTGTTTTATGTAAACTGCGCTGATCGCAAATAGTGCGGTATATAAGAAATGCAAATAAATAAATAAATTTCGAAAACAGCTGAATACCCATCTATTCAGCGAACACCTAGGACATAACAGAACAGCGACCATTAAGCACTTCGCCATGGTACACTCTGGATGAAGTGAGACTAACTGAAAAAACAAATTTCTGGCAAGTCAAGAAACCCTGATGCATGCCATTTTCAGAAATGTAAATATGTTTAATCTCCCCCAGTGACACCTCCCCCGGTGATGGTTCTCCCCCCTCACCTGTTTATTTTATTTATTTATTTAATGCTTTTATATACCATGCTCTTTAAAATCAGTGCAGTTTACAGATAACATTTTGTACAAAAGCAGAGAGAGCCTGCTTTGCATTTACATTGAATGGGTAATGCAACTTGGATTTAGAACTGGGGTAACTATATACTTGTTTGTTGTAAACCACTTTGACCCGGTAAAAAGCGGTATATAAGCACAACTAAATAAATAAATCTGCCCAAACAAAATCAAGGTAAATGAAAGCACAAACTCTCCCACCTACTACATCCTACCATTTTTTTTTTTTTTAATGCTGAGGAATTCTCTTCAATGCAGCCGAGACCACACAAGGCTATTCCTCATCTGCTAGAGATGGAGGATACTGGTTAGGTGGGAGGTGCAGCTCCCTTTATGGGATGACATTACCAAAACCTGGAATTCTCAATCTCCATCTGCTGGAAGGGGGTAAAAACCCTGTAGTATGGACTGGACTGGAGGGATTCTATGGAATATTCCTTTTAAGAATATTACAAATGCAATGTGTGCTGTTGATTCCCAACCTATTAATAATTCAGTTATAAATGTTAAGTAATTCAGAAAAAGGATTCTTTTTTCTTTATATACTGAAAGGTTCTGTAGAATTAGCTGTCATTGGGTGCCACGATCAGACAAGACTAAAGAAAAATCAAACTAAAACACAACTGTCAGCCAATGACAGTTCCTTTTTCTGAAGGCCTCTCTAGAGATTGTGACCTTCAAACATCTTGTTGCTTACAATTGATCAATAGTGGAATTGAAGAAGTGACTATCACACAGATCAGAAATTACACAACAAACAGCCAAGGTCCTTGCTGGAATAGTCAAAGAATGTCAACTGTTATTTTTTTTATCAATCCAGTTTTACAAAATGTCCACTTTAGTCCTCTCGTGTTTCTTCCCTAAAATCTACAGATCAGAATGATTTTCTGTCTGTCCATCTCATAAGGTTCCAGTTTAATTTATTCTTTGCTTCAGGTCACAGTTCAGTTCTCAGACTTGGTATGTTTTCTTTTCCAGAGTCTATTGCCTTGACAACTACAGTCTAGTCTAGCTGAGAAAATGTTTTATAACAGTGAATTAAGTTGTTTTTTGTTACAATACCTACAAAGTTTATATTTACTGTTCAATGTAAATAGTTGATTTCTACTGTTCTATGTAAAATGTATACAAATTGTGTACAAGACTGTTAATCTGTTATATGTAAACCGCCCTTGATCTCTGGAAGGGGCGGTATAAAAGAAATAGTTAAATAAATAAATAAATAAATAAATAAAAGTGCACTTTCTCCAGAAATGCTGGCACTTTACTAACACTTGTTAAATTACAGCTTGTCCAAACATCCCTGGCAAGAACTTCCCTGTTTCTCCTGGCACTGTGGAAGCACTGTCCATCAGCTTCCTCTTTCCTGACACAGCTATCTGATCAGCACCCAGGGAAAGTGCAAGATGATGCATGACACTGAGGCAGAACTGACTATCAGCTGTTTGGGCCCCATCGATCCTAAAGATGGAAGTGCAAGCTTTTTTAAAAGATTCAGTCAGCTCAGCTGGGTTCTCATAATCCAAACTATAGAGAGGCCCATGAAGACTGCAGAGATGATTACTCTAGAGGCAGAGAGGAGATGCAGCCCTTGGTCCATCCCCGGAGGCAGTAGAAGGTTAGAGTACAGTCAACCTCCAGGTAACATGAAATCAGTCTGCTTTGTCTATTCAAACTAAGCACTTGCACAAACAAATATGAACCTTCCTTCTCACCTTTCAATCGAAACAAGGTCTAAACAGAAGAGATCTCGTTTGAAGTCCAGCACTTTTGGTGTACATCTGTAAGTTCTGCCAATAATCTTGGAACAGCCTGTGCAGGACAACTCTTCAAACAAGCTACAATTTAAAAAAGGTTTAAAATGTCCTCAGTATAAAGCATTATATTACAAACTTTTCAGGTTAAACATGTTGCTGAGCTGAATTTCACACCTCAAAAACACAAGGAATAAATTATTTAGCAGTAACCAACAGGGAAGATATTTTCAGAAAGACAGTCACACAGATAAATTGAAGAACTTGTTCATCAGTCAGGAGAAATCCTAATGTGTAACCAAATTCTAGCTCTACGGCCTTTATAAGCCACAACTGAAGAGCTAATTCTTTAGCTATACCTGGCAACACAAGAAAACTCATATGACCCTAATTAAGTTGGAAGGAAAAGCTACAAGGACAAAATCGCTATGAGTGACAGTCTTCAAATATTTCCTTCTCATCAGGACATCATAGAGGAAATACCTGATCCTGAAATGTGTTATGATTGATCATTATTCATTAAGAACCATACTAAATCTGTGGCTTAAACAAAACATATCAAAGTTCTGAGGAACGGTCCCAAAGCTCAGGCCTCTTCTTCACTGTCATCATATGATAAAGTTCTTCTATTACTGTATATCATCCTTGCAACATAAAAAATACAGAAGATAGGACCTGAGCAGTGATGTGGGAGTAGAGGTATAGTGAAAAATGACCCAAATAGTTGGAGGACTGAAAATTAGTGACCCAATGAGGTGGTGCTGGTGGCTGTTCAGTGCCGACGAGTCTGTGCTGACTCATGGCGACCCTCTGGATCGTTGTCCTAAACTGTATTTGGTCTTCAGTCAGGCAGCTCATTGTTGACAAAGTGGCATCTATAGATGCTGTTATTGTATCAATTCATATCATTGCTGGCCTTCCTCTCTTGCACTGACCTTCTACCTTGCCAAGCATGATGTCTTTCTCTAATGATCTCTCTCTTCGCATGATGTGTTCAAAGTATGAAAATCAAAGTCTTGTCATCTGAGCTTCTAAAGAAAGCTTAGGTTTGATCTCCTCTAGTACTGACTGGTTTGTTCTTCAGGCAGTCCATGGTATACTCAGTATTCGTCGCCAGCACCATAATTCAAAGGCATCGATTTAATTTCTGCCTATCTTTTTCACTGGCCAACTTTTGCATCCATATGACACTATGGAAAATACCATGGCTTGAACAAGGCGAATCTT
Source organism: Ichthyophis bannanicus (assembly GCA_033557465.1). Lineage (NCBI taxonomy): Eukaryota > Metazoa > Chordata > Amphibia > Gymnophiona > Ichthyophiidae > Ichthyophis > Ichthyophis bannanicus. Next base: position 859,450,072 of record CM066035.1, read on the forward strand.
GTATAGAGAAACACATCTCTGCTCTTGAGAATCTTGTCTAGAACCTTCATAGCCATTTTGCCAAGAGCAATGTGTCGTCTGATTTCTTGACTGCTTGTCATTTCTTTATTGATAATTGATCCAAGTAGGTTAAAGTTGTCAACTATTTCATTTTCTTCTCCATCAACGATGAACCTATTGATTTTGCCAGTTGTCAGGATCTTTGTCACCTTTACATTAAGGTGCAGGCCCGCTTTAAGACTATGTTGCTTAATCTTGAGAAGCAAAAATTTCAGATTGTCTTCATTTTCAGCCAGTAATGTGGTATCATCAGCATAGCTAAGGTTGTTGATGAGTCTTCCTACCTCTGTTCTCTTCACACAGTCCTGCTTCTCTGATGATTTTTTCATTTATTTGGTGATGCAGAATGTGATCCCAGGGAAAGAGAGAGATTTATTTACAAAATTAGATCATGCTTTCATCCAAATAGATCTGACATCTCGATCCATAGAATCCTTCACTTTTTCTTCTATATATCCATGAGACTTCAACAATAGATGACTGGTGCAGTATACGCTCACAAAAATGTAATGTTTTTCTAAGATGCTGCTATTCTGCAGAAGGCTGTAAAGGGTTTTCGTGTGAAAATTACAGTATTTCAGTAAAGAGATAACAACATCAGTGGTGGAGCTAGAGGTACAGCTCAAAACAGATGAAGATTCCTACAAACTACATCCACAATCTATAGACATTTCCCATACTACTCACAGTGCTTAATGCTATTATACATCAAAAAGCACTATGATAAATAGCTAGTAATCTCAATACATCTCTAAGTAGGATGGTCAGATCTTATGAGAAATTAATCTAACAGTTATCAAAGATGCACATGAAGATTTGGAGCTGGCTGAAAGGCTTAGTGGTAGTGCTAAGCATTGCTATGCAGAAAAAACAATCAGATTCCTAGGCCAGCTGGTGGTATTATGGACATAGCAATCACAGCTGCAGGAGGGAAAATTTCAGACATTGCTCAATGGTGACTCCTACTAGCTAGAATTACATTGATTCCCATTGGAATGAGATCTATAGCTCCACTGCAAAAAACATCACTTCAAGGGTTGCTTTCTAGGGAAGATTATAAAAATAGAAAAAAATACCCCAGTAATTGTGAATGAAAGCTTATGGTGCACTGTCCAATAAAGGCCAGTTCTAACAGAGCTGAACAGATAATGAAGCAGGAGAAATCTGCCAAGTTAAAAGTAGAATTAAAACAATTCTTTTGGATGTCTTAATTATCTAAGATGTTATTATATGGGCCTATCTGCGGTTATGAAGTTTTTTTCTCTTATCCCTTGTGTTTTCTGTAAAGTTAACAGGTTGTGTTAATGACCGAGATACTAGTGTCTCAAGGATTCTCACTATGATATATACATTTATAGTACGTCAACCAGATAATAAACAAAAGAAAATACATGTATATTCCAAGGAACATTCACTTTTCTTACCAACCAAAATCACTTGAAGATTTAGAGAATTTCTGCTCTGTACCAACAGACACATTTGAGGAGACAACTGAAAGAAAGTACAAGTTAAATGAAGTTATAAAAACAGAACTATCTCTTTTCATATGCTTTATGCTGAAAATTAAGGACTGCGTTATACTACGGAAACATTATTCCAACCTCTTCAAAATTAACCGATGACAAGTATAAAAAAAAACTGCATCCTAAGTTTCCAAATTAAGGGTTACATTTACTAAAGTATGCTATGGCATTAGCGCATATGACTGGTAAATGGGACTTGTTATTATAATATGCATTATTTATTGCACTTGTGGGTCACAAAATTAGCCTACTGTAGTCACTCAATCAGAGAAAAACCTTGCTCAACATTAGGACAGCAAAGTGTAACGTTATAAAGTGGAAGGACATGGGTGAAAATGTATGCGTTTTTAATGCTTGTTTTCTCAATTCAGCATTGCTCTTTTCTTTATGGTAAAGTCACTACATCCCATTTAGGATATTAGAATTGTGAATGCAACACATTCCGATCTGCACGTTGACATTTAAATGTGTGATAGGTTCTGTGAGCATCACGTCTATAGTGCAGAATATCAGTGGTCCTAATGGTCCTGCAGAAAACTAGTTTCTTTGTAGGCTGTGATGCCTTTTATGGTCCATTATAAGAATAATCTAAAGATGACGACAATAAGCTTTTAAAAATAACCTTTCATATGTAATTAAAGGAATCTGGATAATCTGGAAAACCGGCTTATATCATCTCTGCATAATTCTTGATGGCTCAAGAAAAGGTAGCCGAGTAACAGCTATACAGTAAGTCTCAGACTAAAGGCATATGAATAGCAGCAAAAGATTTAGGGAGTCCTGATCTGTATTTGACCCACAAAGAACTTCCACTCCTCCTTTCCAACTCTCTCACCGGAGAACACCACCACTTCATCCTGCGGCTCGTTGTCCACCAGTCCGCAAGAGTCCGCCAACACAATCCCGCACCCACTACACAAGAACACCATAGGGATATGCTCAGGACCCATAGTGGAAAGCTCTTCCGCCATGCTAAACGCTACGCGCCTCTCCCAAGAGCGCCAGCCCTTCAAACTCCGCGCCTCCCTTACCTCACTTCCGCAGCTCAGAGCCGCTCTCTTCTCCGTCATTTCTGGTACAATAACCGGATATGCCCTGCGAAACTATGCAGTAAACTGTTTGCCCAGTCGTGGGGCGGCCATGTTGTGGATGGCAAAAGCATTTGCCAGCTGAGCCTGTAGAAGCGAGTAGAGGGCCGCATGAGTCTTTTTTTAAATTACTTATACAGTAAACAGAGCTGCCAAGGAGAGTAGGTTTTCGAGAGAGATTTTCAGCACCTGGTATGCAATTCCACTTGCTGTTTTTTTCAGAAATGTACCTTAGTAATACCATACCAATGACAACACTGTGCTATTCGATTTAGCAGTCTATTTTTTAAAATAGCATATTAAAAACTCAACCATTCACTTGATCCTTTATGCTCCTTACCATTTTCCCTTGTTGCTTTCTTGTTCCACGTTCTTTATTTTCCTGTTCTATTTATCTATTCTATCTATTTATTTAACATTTATAAAGTGCTTCAAACGTACGAAGCGCTGTACATACATGAAGAAAAGACAGTCCCTGCTCATCAGAGCACACAATCTAGACTTTCAAAACACAACAAAGCGGAATTAATATCTTTTAGCCATTCTTTTATCTCAGTCTTTCTTCTATATTTTGGTACCCTCCTCCTGACACCTTCAAGTCATACAGACATATATATAGATATAGATGGATAGATAGGTATAGATATGTAAGATGCACTTTTTTGGGAGGGAAGGTGGGGATATTTTTTTTTTTTTAAATCTGGAAGCTTAATCCTTCTGCTTTGGTAATAATTGTATATGGCTATGCCCCTTTCAACTCCAAGAACACATTGACAGACACAATCTCCTAGATCCCCAGCAACACGGCTTCCAACCACAACATGGAGTGGAAACTTTATTAACCACATTAATAAATACTCTCATACAAGGAATGCAGTGGATCAGCCAAGGCTACCTATTAATCTTCCTAGATATCTCATCGGCCTTCGACACCATAAATCATCAAATACTGCTACAACGCCTCCGCACAATTGGAATGCAGGGAACTGTCCACAAGTGGTTCAAATCCTACCTCACTGACAGATATCAGAAAATAAGAATTGGAAACAACTCTTCAACTCCATACAAGCAAGCCCAATGTGTGCCACAGGGATCCACCTTCTCAGCTATGCCCTTCAACCTATACCCCTGACCACTCTGCACAACCATAAGAAATCACAAACTAAACCTACATGTCTATGCTGACAACATTATGATTTATGGATCAATTGACGCATGCCAACCCGAAATAACAGCCCACCAAGAATGCTTCACCGAGGTAACAAAATGGCTAACAGAAAACAACCTACAAATAAACTATATCAAGACAGAGGCCCTATACATAACAAGAGACACTGCATTCACACCACCCCCTGCGATAACACTGAACAACATCACAATCAAAACAAAAACCGAAGTGAAATACTTAGGAGTTAGCATTGACCAACACCTAACCTTCAAAACGCACATAAGCAAAACCACCCAATCTATTTCAAGGCGAAGACATTCCAGCGCCTCTGACCACTCCTCAAACCAGATGACTTCCGTACCATATTCCAAGCGTCAATAACACCCCACCTGGACTACAGCAATACCATCTTACAAGGACTGTTGCATTCCACACTCCTACCTCTTCAGACAGCCTTCCACTCAACAGCAAGAATTCTACAAGCATCAATGAGAAAACACATCACCTCGATACTCAAACAGCTTCACTGGCTCCCCCTGCAGAGACACTTAACATACAAGACTATCATGCTAACACCCAAAGCAATTCATTCAGACGCCCCCCCCCCCCCCACACACACACACATACATACCTACAAACACTCATACAGCCCTCACAACCACATAGAGACAGAAGGATCTCGACAAGGAACACTCAGCATCTCCCACATCAATGTCAAATCAAATCAACAATCATGCAAAAGAGCCTTTCAACTTTACGCACCTTCCATATGGAACAGACTGCTGGACCAGCTCAGAAACATCACGAACCTCAAGACCATCCACAAAAAATTAAAAACACATCTCTTTACAGAACACTTCCATTGCAGTGAATAACCACCACCATAAAAACAATGGCGGAGGGTTGGGGTAATCAAACTCTGAAATTGTAATCAAACTCTTGAATTTGTTACTGGAGGATGTAGTAAAAGCTATTAGTATAGCTGGGTTTAAAAAAGGTTTGGACAAGTTCCTGGAGGAAAGGTTAATAAACCATTATTAAAAGGGACCCATGAGGAACCTGTGTCTTTTGGGGAGACTGCTAGGTATTGTCAGACGGCTGCCTGGGTGAGAATCTTCACAGTCTTGGCAAGTGCATATATCTATATGATTTGCAAGGGATTGTGGGAAATGCAGTTCATTCACACCAGACACAGCTGCTGACAATAATTTAGTTGTGCTCAAGTGTTAAAGCCAATAAGGTATTTATTTATGGGGTTATTTCTCCCAACACAGATATGCTTGGTAGCACATAAATCAGGTTACTTGCTTCCAGTGTTTAACTTGGAAAAACAAAATCAAAATCAGGAAAACAACATTCAAACTTGTCAGGCATTAGCTAATGTTTTCTTAGCATATATCAAACAGCAAACCAAAAGCCACAAAGCAAGAAAAAAACTGTTCTTTTCAGGTTAACTTCTGATAACTTCCCACATAGATTCAGAAGTGATTCTCTCCTAGCTCACAAGCAATTAGGTAAGGCTCAATTGCTAGTAGTTATCCAGCTGAAACCCCTTAGCTGGCTTGCTTTCTACAGCGTGGCCAGAAATCTTACACAGGAGCTTTTCTGAGTAGATTAAAGAACAAGTTTGTATTTCTTTGTGATGGTTGCTGTACTTTATAAGAGAAAATCACCAAAGGAGTTTGGACAGAGAGCAGTCCATATAAACACATTCTTCATCTGCAATCATTCCCCCTTCTTCAACAAGCATGGGTTCAATATCATGGATTGGCACAGATGAATCTCTCAATGGAGCACTTTCAGGAGAATACTTGTTTCCCTGCTGTCTTTCAAGGTTATAGCTAGGGCATAGATCAGTGTTCATCTAGTTAACAGATTGCATATTCCATGTAAATAGTTCTCCCTTGTTTTCCAAGTTGATAATCCTGTTATATGTAACTCCGAACAGCCTGTTGTTCTGGTTTTGTTGTGTTCTCTGTAAACCGCGCTGATGTCAAAGAGTGCGGTATATAAGAAATTAAAATAAATAAATAAATAAATAAAATACCTGAGCTTCCATTGCTGTTAGAGTTCCTCTCTATATAGCCTGGCCAGTATGTAGTCCAGTTCTTATGTCCAGCCTTCCAATCCAGATCCCTGGACACTGGATCTCTCTTCACATACCTTCTGGCACGGGTCTTAGGGTCCCTTCCACGTGCAGCCGTCTCCCTCACAGGTAGCGTCTGGAGATTCCTAGCTCTGCAGCACCATTCCTCTGGCTTTCCCCAGTCCAATGGTGTATGCTGGCCCTTGAAATGCCTCCCAGTATACGTACTGCTCTGGACTCTTCTAGACCTCTCAAAGGATTTTCTCTTCCTTCTTCCAAAGGGTTTCTTTCCCTCTCTGTCTGTCCGGTTTGGCTTCTGCTTCTGATGATCCTTCAGATGAAACTGATGATCAAGCTCAAGCTGATTCTCAGGATAATGAGGATAATTCTCTGTAGAATAAACTCTACCTTTATTCTGCCTAGATGAGTGCTCCCCCCTAATACAGCGCAGCTGTGCTGAATCAGGCCCTTCCCTTTCAGATGAATGCTTAGGGATTACCTCATAGCCCTCCTGATTGAACACACGTTTCCCCACTTCAGCTCCTTTAATGGCTGTTGGAAACCTGGTGCATTCTGGGACTGGTAGTCTTTTATGGGAAAATTCTGTTTTCTTATTTCTACCAGAACTGACAGGTTGCTTGTTCAGAGTCACTTCACCTTTTCTATAGCTCCTTCCTGAGCTATGATAAGCTTCCTTATCACATACCCCCCTGCTTAAGTTATTACGGACTGGTGTAACTGGTGAAACTTCTTCTCTACAGTCCGTAATACCTACGAGAGTGTTATCTTTTTGAAGCTCACTTACTTCCTGACTGGCTTCAGGGTCATTATTATTTACAGGCCTCTCCTTCCAAGACTTAAGTACATTAATATGGTAGGTCTGCCTACGCCCTCTTGCATTTTCTACCATATAAGACACTGGGCTCACTTGTTTAACAACCTTCCATGGCCCTTTCCACTGTACTTCAAATTTTTGGGCTGTACCTGCTACTTGAACCAAAACCTTTTCACCAATGTTTAATTGGCGGCTTTTGGCCTTCCTATCATACCACCCTTTCTGGCGAACTTGACTGTCCTGCAGGTTCCTCTCAGCAACCTGCGAGGTCCTTTTCAAACGTGCTCTCAAGTCACGTAGAAACTGTGGCACTTCCTGACTTCCTGGTTCAGGATCAATCCACTGTTCCCTCAAAATATCTAACAAACCCCGTGGAGCCCTACCATACATCAATTCATATGGAGTTACACCTAGGGACACCTGAATTCTTTCCCTGCAGGCATATAAGGCAAAGGGCAATAACATATCCCATTCTTTTACCTCTCCTGCTAACCCCCTTCTCAACATTTGTTTGAGAGTTTGGTTGAATCTCTCCACCAAACCGTTCGATTGTGGATGGTAGGCTGAGGTTTTCACGTGATGAATGCCAAAGGCATCCCAGACCTGGGCCAAATATTTGGATACAAAATTGGACCCTCGGTCAGTCAACACCTCTCTTGGGAATCCCACTTCACAAAACAATTTTACTAGCTCTAAAGCTATTGTTTTTGCAGACACATTCCTCAATGGTATGGCCCAGGGAAACCTTGTTGCCTGATCTACCATAACTAGGATGTATTGGAAAGCTCGGGGCGTTTTGACTAATGGGCCTACAATATCCATGGCAATGCGACCAATTGGGTCTGTGATAATTGGCATGGGAATCAATGGCACCACCGGTGGGTGAGCCGCTGTAACTCGCTGACACGCTGGACATGCAGCACAAAACTGGGCAGTTTCTTTGAAAATACCTGGCCAGTAAAAACGCATAAGTATTTGATCCAGCGTTCCTTGCATCCCTTTATGACCTCCAACTGGATGATCATGTGCTAATCTAAGTAACTAGCCCTTTGAAAGTTGTGGGTACCACCAATTGTTTACGTATGGTCCCATTCCTGGGGTCCTGACTCTCTCTATATAATATTTCATTATCTAGTCTGAATCTGGGCAACTCCTCCCTGACCTCATGAGCATACTTAAAAGCTCGGGTGAGAGCTTGATCCGCTCGCTGCTCTTGTGGAAAGTTAGGAAACTTTGCCACTAACTCAGCTGGCACCCAGGGTAAACTTTGACCAGCTAACATCTCAGCCCTTCCCTGTGCTCTGCAAAGTTTCTCACGCCGCTTTTGTGCTTTCAACTTTCTTACTTTACCAGATGATGGAGTTATTAAATCATAATGAGAGGGTAAGTCTCCTAATAACTCTGCCTGCTCCCCCTCCTCCTTCTGCTGGCTCTCTACCTTAGCCTGTGAGCGGGTGGATACAAGGCCCCTCTTATTACCCATAGTTTGGCCTTCTGGAAGCTTAACCATCTTTTTAGCTAGGGACTGAGGACTTCCAAAGAAAGGCCCGGGAGCTATTTCCATTACTCCTTCTCCCTCCTTCTTTCCTAGCCCTTCCACTAGACCCTGCTTAAATCTTGACCAGTCCCTTCCTAGAACCAAATCAAAGGGTAGCCTAGGCACTACTGCTAACAGGACTTCCTCTTGTTCCCCCAGGCACTTAACCTTTAGCCTATAGGTGGGATATGATGTTGCAGCACCATGAATGCATCTGATGTGAACTTGGCTTTCAGGGGTTCTAGGCACAAATCCTTCTTGGGCCTCTATTCTCTTCCAAATCCTTTTTGACATCATACTCTAGTCTGCCCCAGAGTCTAACAAAGCATTTGTGGTAATTCCTTGCACATCAACCATCAAAAGAAATCCTTCTTTGGGCTGTTTTAAATCCACACCCATTAAACTAGTGTGTGTCTGGCATCCCTTTTCTAAATGTCCCCATTTTCCACACTTGAAACATTTCTTTCTACTCCACTGTGTCATCTGGTTTGATACAGTACATTCATTTTCAGAAACATTTTTAAATATTTTCTTTTCTGATACAGCACATCTTGCCTCAGCACCAATCTTCAGAGGGCCACCCATTCTATGGCAAGCCTGCGTGGCTTCCAAGAATCTCTCTGCTAGCATGGTTGCCTCTCCAAGATTTTGGCAATTTTGCTGTATAAGGAAAGTGTGCAAATCTTTAGGGACCGCAGACATAAATTGTTCAAGCATTATAATGTCTAATAACATTTCTACCGTCTTTTGCTCAGGCTCCAACCATTTTACAGCTAAACCTCTGATTCTCTGACTCAGAGCCCTGGGTGTTTCACCCACTCTCAATGTAGTAGCTCTAAACATTCGCCTATACTCTGAAATAGACAACCCTAGGCGATCTCTAATAGCAGCCTTTACATCCTTATAATTCAAAGCCTGGGCTGCTGGCATTGCTCTGTAAGCTGCAAGCGCCTCTCCAGTTAATGAAGCTGCCAGCCTTACTGCCCACTGGGTCTCTGGCCATGCTAATGCTTGTGCCACTCTTTCAAAAGACTCTAGAAAATCATCAACATTATCATCTGGAGTTAGCTTCCCAAAACTAAATGCCCCAATTCCTTGATTGAGTCCCACACTGTCCACATGTGGTGTACCAGTATTTACTGCTGGTCTTGCATCTGTTCCAGTTTGGTTCTGCAGTTGAACTAGGGCTTGCACCAGATCAAGCACTGGCTTCTGCTGGTCCATTAAAGCTTTTTTTATTTTATTTATTTTATTTATTTAAAACTTTCTTATATACCGCCTTTTCCAGCGATCAAAGGCGGTTTACATATAACAAGTGTAACCAGAACAGGTTTTACATGGAACAGATTTTTAAATTATTTACAAACAACTTTTAAATCAACAATTTTTTTTCTGAGTAACTATATTATTAATTGTAAACAACTATATACAGGAGTAGTAGAGTAGGTAGCATTGGTAGACATTTGTTGGATTTAATCATCAGTAGGGTTTCATTTAGACTTTTCTGATGTGTTTACGGTGTAAACGTCTGCATTTAAGGTGGGTTTGAGAGGTATATTGTGTTTGTGAAGTGTTCTGTGAATAAGTGGGTTTTAAGTTCTCTCCTGAAGAGATGGAGGTCCTTTATCATTCTAAGATTTAAAGGTAGTTTGTTCCAGAGGGCGGGGGCAGCATATGAGAAGGCTCTAGAGCTCGTAGTTTTTTTTGTTTTACGGATAGTATTTTGTATGCCTAACGAGTATGTTGCGTTTTGTCTTCTGGTTCTGTGTTCTGGTGGGGCTTGCAAGAGGGTGGTTAGATGTGATGGTGAGATGTCATTGATGAGTTTAAATGTGGTTATGCTTTCATAGCAGTGTCCTGAGCCTGCTGTGCTAGCTCCTGTTGCCTGCTAAACTGGGCTGCCATCCAATCAGCTAGTTCCCTTGGATCCATCTTGACCCCTGCAAGAAACAAAGAAAAAAACCCCAAAGTGCACCACCTTCCAAACAGGTGTGTTTTTTTTCTACTTTTTTTTTCTTCAATTACTCCTGTGCCTTACTCCCATCCACCACTAGACATGCCCAGGTACTTATTACCTTGTGTCAGTGATGAATCCAGCTCTGCACAGGGTCTTTTCCTCCTGGGACAGCTTCCTGGAACAACCACTTCTCCTCCAAAGTGCAGTTGAGGGAAAATCTTTTTTTCCAGCTTTAAACTTGAACTTTAGTTGTAATCCTCAGCAAGTAAATCCCCTTTGTGCAAAAGCAATCCGAAAAACTACGCCATTTGTCAGACGGCTGCCTGGGTGAGAATCTTCACAGTCTTGGCAAGTGCATATATCTATATGGTTTGCAAGGGATTGTGGGCAATGCAGTTCATTCACACCAGACACAGCTGCTGACAATAATTTAGTTGTGCTCAAGTGTTAAAGCCAATAAGGTATTTATTTATGGGGTTATTTCTCCCAACACAGATATGCTTGGTAGCACATAAATCAGGTTACTTGCTTCCAGTGTTTAACTTGGAAAAACAAAATCAAAATCAGGAAAACAACATTCAAACTTCTCAGGCATTAGCTAATGTTTTCTTAGCATATATCAAACAGCAAACCAAAAGCCACAAAGCAAGAAAAAAACTGTTCTTTTCAGGTTAACCTCTGATAACTTCCCACATAGATTCAGAAGTGATTCTCTCCTAGCTCACAAGCAATTAGGTAAGGCTCAATTGCTAGTAGTTATCCAGCTGAAACCCCTTAGCTGGCTTGCTTTCTACAGCGTGGCCAGAAATCTTACACAGGAGCTTTTCTGAGTAGATTAAAGAACAAGTTTGTATTTCTTTGTGATGGTTGCTGTACTTTATAAGAGAAAATCACCAAAGGAGTTTGGACAGAGAGCAGTCCATATAAACACATTCTTCATCTGCAATCATTCCCCCTTCTTCAACAAGCATGGGTTCAATATCATGGATTGGCACAGATGAATCTCTCAATGGAGCACTTTCAGGAGAATACTTGTTTCCCTGCTGTCTTTCAAGGTTATAGCTAGGGCATAGATCAGTGTTCATACCTGAGCTTCCATTGCTGTTAGAGTTCCTCTCTATATAGCCTGGCCAGTATGTAGTCCAGTTCTTATGTCCAGCCTTCCAATCCAGATCCCTGGACACTGGATCTCTCTTCACATACCTTCTGGCACGGGTCTTAGGGTCCCTTCCACGTGCAGCCGTCTCCCTCACAGGTAGCGTCTGGAGATTCCTAGCTCTGCAGCACCATTCCTCTGGCTTTCCCCAGTCCAATGGTGTATGCTGGCCCTTGAAATGCCTCCCAGTATACGTACTGCTCTGGACTCTTCTAGACCTCTCAAAGGATTTTCTCTTCCTTCTTCCAAAGGGTTTCTTTCCCTCTCTGTCTGTCCGGTTTGGCTTCTGCTTCTGATGATCCTTCAGATGAAACTGATGATCAAGCTCAAGCTGATTCTCAGGATAATGAGGATAATTCTCTGTAGAATAAACTCTACCTTTATTCTGCCTAGATGAGTGCTCCCCCCTAATACAGCGCAGCTGTGCTGAATCAGGCCCTGCCCTTTCAGATGAGTGCTTAGGGATTATCTCATAGCCCTCCTGATTGAACACACGTTTCCCCACTTCAGCTCCTCTAATAGCTGTTGGAAACCTGGTGCATTCTGGGACTGGTAGTCTTTTATGGGAAAATTCTGTTTTCTTATTTCTACCAGAACTGACAGGTTGCTTGTTCAGAGTCACTTCACCTTTTCTATAGCTCCTTCCTGAGCTATGATAAGCTTCCTTATCATAGTATTTATGACCTAGATTGGCCCCTGTTGGAAACAGGATACTGGGCTTGAAGGGCCTTGGTCTGACCCAGTATGGCATATCTTATGTTCTTTTGTATACCAGTCGGACGGGTTGCTACGTGTGTGTCTTTGTTATTTTGGTCTTTGGAGTGTTGGGGGTGATTGTTGCTTTTCTGATGGTGTTGTTCCAGTTTTCTATGAGTACTTCTGGGTCTGTGGAATCAGTCGTCATTTGTTCAGTGGTTTCTTTGATGAAGCTCTCTTTATCGAATGGTTTCACCATTCACCAACTGTTGTATATAAAAAACCTGTGTATAGTTAAGAGCAAGCCGCTCTTTGATTGCATGCTATAAATAGTTAATACAAATGTTTCAATTTAAGTTACTTCCTCAGTTCTATGTAAACCGCCTTGACCCGGAGAAAGGAGGTTTCAGGTTCATTCTTTCCCAGACGTAGATCCCTTCTGTACGTCCAGTCTGAGCTGGATGTACAGAGGGGATCGCGATTCTGATACGCGGGATCAGAATCACAAACAGTCCTGTATGTGCAGGTCAGGACTGCGATTCAGCCCAGCTTGCCATGGCACCGCAGCTCCATTGAAGAGCCATGATGCCAGCCGCCGAAAAAAAAAGCTTATTCCCCACAGCCCAACCCCCGATCTGGTCTCCTAAGGTCAGGGTCGGGCTGCAGGAAATATCTTCAGGCCCTCCCCTGCCCAATTCAAGCCCCAGTTATTCCTCGGAGGTGGAATAACTTCCCCATACAAGTCGCCGGCCCTGGACGTACAGGACCAACATTGGAATCGGCCCTGTACGTCCAGGGCCAGCGACCGCCCACCTCCTGCCCTGTCTCTGCCTCTGATCCTCCCCTTTCCCGCCCCGTCTAACTTCCCCATACAACCGGCGGGGAAATTAGACGCGGGCAGAGAACGCACGAATAGCGGGGATGGACGTCCTGTTGGGACATTCACCCCTGCTATTCATGGCATATAATCGGCCAGCTAAAAAAATAAGTAAAAATACATATTCTAGATATTATTTGTTATGACTGTCTTTGGGGTTATAGCTATCAAGTAAGCTCTGTTCTGTATTGTCCTGCTAGACCAAGTCAGACAAGTTGGTTATGCTTCACTGCCAGCAGAGATGGAGACAAAGAAATATTACAAAGGCTTATTTATTTATTTTATTTATATTCTCTTATATACCGCGCTATTCTGCATCAGTGCGACTTACATTGAACAAACTGAAATTACATTGAACAGGGCATTATAACTTGGAGATAACTATTTTACAGGGAACATGGGCTATGGAGGTTTACGTGTCTTGCCCAAGACCACAAGGAGCACCTGTGGGACTAGAAACCCCAGTCCTTCTGGCCCAATGTTGCTGTCCTCTAGTGGGATTTGAACCCCTGACCTTCCGGCCTGAAGTACCTTGCCTCAACCACTAGGCTACTCCTCCACTCCAGTCCTTCTTATGACTTTGGAATGGAGGAGAATTCTAGTGGTTAGACACTGGCTTGGTAACCACAAGACCAGGGTTCAATTCCCACTAGCACTTCTTGTGGCCTTGGGCAAGTCACTTAACCCATCATTGCCTTGGAAGAAAGGCTGGCAATCTACTTCTGGTTACACTGCCAAGAAAACCCAGGAACTGCTGTCTTGCCAGGTGTCAGCATTGACTTGAAGGCATTGCTTATGACTTCATCCTGCTATATCAACCAATACAGCTAGGGGCATACCTCAGTAATGGACCCAGAGCATAGTTAGGAATCCCTGACTGCACACAATCTCAATGAGAATAACAAGGCTCAGCAAAACAAAGAACCATAACTATGTACAGATCTTCTTCAGACAGAAGGTCTGTCAAGAGTATATGGGCCCACAGGGCCAATAGCAGAGAAACAGCAAAGACCATAATCGGTTACAAGGCAGGTCCTGAACTGGTCTAGCAGTACTCGAGTACAGGACATTATCTGTAAGTAAAATAACACTGTGGACAGCCCAACCTCCGGAGGAAGCCCCCCCAGAGGGATAAGTACTGTGTCCTGTGGGTCATGAACCAAAGGGGCAGAATATGCCCCTTTGGCACCCTTCGGCACACCGGCGGCTGTTGGAAGAAGGGGAATCTGTTTTGCTTGTTTCGCTATAACCGGAATGGGGAAGCAGAAGAATAAAGGAACTCTGAATGTGGACTTTGGTGTTTCTACAGCAGTTAAACAATTGGACATATGGACAAACATTTGTTCCCACTTCTGTCAGGCCAGTCCTCCCCCGAAGGAACGTTGCTTAGCTCCGGGTGAAGAACGCCACCGCCATACCAACTTCCTCTTATGTCCTCTACAGTTCTTTCTGAGGATTCTTCAGATGGTTAATGTGGCTGTTTCTTCTGTTTTAGTCCCCAACCTGGCTACTGTGTTTCATTCTGCTGATGTTCCCATAGAAGGAGTAATTGAGGGGGAAGTCACCCTGAAGGATATATGGGGGGGCAGTCAGAAACTTTGATTGTACTCAACAGTCAATTCTTTGTGCAGCTTCACATAAGGGGCTGCTGACGTAAGATACTAGAGTTTTTGTATTAGATAAATCAGTGACTGTTGGATACTCAAGTGCCAACTTCTTCACCCTCTAATGTGGCTCATATTAAGGACCCTTTAATTCTACATGCTAAGCTAGAGGCACTCGAGAATGCTTCACGAGCTAGCAACTTACGTTTCTTGAATTTTCCTGTCACACATCTGTTGTTCCCAGAAATTCTTTTGCAAAAGTACTTTAAGGAGGTTCTTAACTTGACAGATTCCATAGACATTGTCCAGGCATATTATATTCCAACTAAGGTTCTAATGCCTTCCCTAGGGGAGGGAAACTATCACTCTCTGCGTCCGACAGTTAGCCAAAATTTAACAGATTTTCTAGAAGTTTGATCTACATGATCATTTCAGTATAATTTGTAACCTGGTATCACAGTGCCCCATTGGTTGTCTTCCTTCCACCAAGTCTGAGATGCCTATTATGTCTAACTCTTCATTTATTACATACATTCTTACTATCTTATTTTTTAGGCTTCTGGCATTCTCATTCAGACAATTTTAATAAAGCTTTTTATTTCTATTTACAACGTGTGTAGCAGTTGATGGAGATACTTTGTAATCATTTACGATCATTAGAGAAAAACAAGGTTGAAGTTCAGTGCAAAAAGGAAGGCCAGCAATGTGATGAATCAATACAGTAACAGCAGCTATGGATGCCACTCTATCAGGAATGAGCCACCTGACTGAAAACCAAGCACAGTCTTGGACAACTATCCAAAGGGTCACCATGAGTCAACATCAAATTGACAGCACTTAACACACACATCTCTGTCCTCTATTTAAATACCCCTAGGCTACTTCAGCTTTCATTGCAACCTCTCTATTGGGATATTGTAACTTCTGCATTTTCAAGTATTTTTTGAAAATATCTTACTACAAACCATGAGCTCCAAGCGACTCGGCTTTTCTCCTGGTTCTAGTTTAAAAGCTGCTCTATCTCATTTTTAAAGGCTAGTGCCAGCTACCTGGCTCTACCTGGTTAAGGTGGAGACCATATTTTTGGAATAGGCACTTGTTTCCCCAGAATGTTGCCCAGTTCTTAAAAAACCTAACTCCCTCCTCCCTGCACCATGCATTGAGACTCCGGAGATCTGCTTGCTTCTTGGTTTCTGCACATGGAACAGGGAGCATTTCTGAGAGTTCTATCCTGGATGTTCTGGATGTCAACTTTCTACCTAAAACATTCAATTTGGCTTCCAGAACCTACCTCCCACTCTATACTATATTGTTGATACCCACATGTACCAAGATAGCTGGCTTTTCACCAGCATTGTCTAAAATCCTATCCAGGTGACATGTGAGGTCTGCCACCTTTGCACCAGGCAGGGACGTTACTAAGCAAATACTTACCTCCATGATCCATCTACATGCCTAATGATTAACTTGAAGGACTACAAAAGGGGACTGCTACTTATGAAGAGAGATCTGCAATTGTAAGTATTTACTTCCAGGAATTTTTCTAAATCTTGGGGAAAAAGGAATTCTTTAGATTAAAGCTGATTAATCTGTGAACCCAGTGTATTTATTAAATCATTCAGGGTCTAGTAGCAGCCAGGGGCGGCCCAAGGGGGGTGCGGGGCCATGTGCGGAGACTCGGTGCGGGGCCTCATTTGCATAAGTGGCCTTATTTGCATAAATATTTGCATAATGTTACCATACACTAACTTTTAGTAAACATGTCTCTTAATGAGTGTATGGATAAAGAAAGACTAAAAGATTTCTACATTACTATAATCCAGTGGCAACCGCCAGGCACATTAGGAACTACTACAAACGCTGCCCATTTAGAACCCATAGCAAACCCGCTGTATCCTGACAGCATTACCAGGACTCACAAAGCACCAGTCCCTACCTATCAAAAGGAAACACTGCAAATATTAAACCAGTACATTTCAGAGAATACTGGAGAAAGAGAACAAGTGGCAATGTCAAATAGGAATTACATAAACAGAATACCTCAGCTCAGTTACACATGCAGAACATAGACCATCACCAAACAAGGAATCGCAATTTAGAAACAGGAAGGCAATAATTTAAACTGGGAACCCCAAAAGCCAAACTTGGAATGTACAACAACACTGTAGAAATAAAACTATAAATCAATTTCCTCTTGTACCAAACAAAGCGCAGATGTTAATGATGCACATTTCCCAGAACTTTCATATTCCAGTTAATAAATTCAAAATAAAGAGATATATTTCTACCTTTTGTGCATTTTTTTTCAGTTGCAATTGCTCCAGCCACTTTCTTCTGGTTTCTTCATGTTTTCTGCTAACTCTCCATCGTCTGCTGTCCATTTGTCCTTTCTTCTCTCTTCTAGTTTTCTTTCCATCCTCTCTCTCTACATCTGCTTTAACATACTAATCTTTATCCTTTTGCTCTTTCCTCATTCTTATTTCATCCACACAAATTTTACCCCTCCATCCTCAATCCCCACTTACTCTCCCAATACCCGGCCAATTGTAGATTTTTCATCCCTCCCACACAAAATATTTTTCCCCTCTCCATTTTACTCTCCCAGCCCCATCCCATTCTAATCCTCCCCCAACATCAGCTCCCTTCTAGTTCCAGTCTCACCCAGCATCCATTCCCTTCTAGTCCCTGCATCAGCCCATTTCCAGTCCTAGCCCCCCATCAACCCATTTCCAGTCCTAGCTCCCCCATCCATTTTCAGTCTGAGTCCCTTCATCAGCTCATTTCCAATCTTAGCCCCCCATCAGCCCATTTCTAGTCATTTCCTAGCCCCACCATCAGCCCATGTCAAATCCTAGCTCCCCTCCACTCAGCCCAATTCCAGTCCAAGCCCCCCCATGAGCCTACTTCCAGTTCTAGCCCCTCCATGAGTCCATTTCAATTCAAGCCCCCACCACAGCCCATTTCCAATCTTAGCTCCCCCCACAGCCCAGTGCCAGTCCTAGCCTAGCTGCGCCAGCAGCCCATTGTCAGGTCTAGCGCCCGTCCCTCACAGCCCATTTCCATTCCAAGCTCCCTCCCCATCAGCTATTTGCAGTTCAAGCCTCCCCGTCCACTCAGTCCATTTCCAGTCATAGCAATCCCCCAACCCATTACCAGTCCTAGCCCCCCATCAACCCATTTTCAGTTTAAGCCCCCCCCTATAACCCATTACCAGTCCTAACCCCCCATCAGCCCACTTCCAGTCTTAACCCCATCAGCCCATTTCCAGTCAGCCCCCCATAGCCCATTGCCAGTCCTAATCCCCCCCCCATCAGCCCACAGCCCATTACTAGTCCTAACCACATCAGCCCACCTCAAGTCCTAACCCCTCCCCATCAGCCCTTTTCCTGTCCTAGCGCCCCCATAGCCCATTAGCAGTCCTAACCCCCCCCCATAGCCCATTAGCAATCCTAACCCCCATCACCCTATTTCCAGACAGCCCCCATCAGCCCACAGCCCATTACCAGTCTTAACCCCCCCCAGCCCATTTCCAGTCCTAACCCCCCATCACCCCATTTCCAGTCAGCCTCCATCAACCCCCAGCCCATTACCAGTCTTAACCCCCCCAGCCCATTACCAGTCTTAACCCCCCCAGCCCATTTCCAGTCAGCCTCCATCAGCCCCAGCCCATTAGCAGTCTTAACCCCCCCCCAGCCCATTTCCAGTCCTAACCCCTCCCCAGCCCATTTCCAGTCCTAACCCCCCCCAGCCCATTTGAAGTCAGCCTCCATCAGTCCCAGCCCATTTCCAGTCCTAACCCCCCCCTTGCACATTTCCAGTCCTAACCCCCCCCTTGCACATTTCCAGTCCTAACCCCCCCCCTTGCACATTTCCAGTCCTAACCCCCCCCTTGCACATTTCCAGTCCTAACCCCCCCCCTTGCACATTTCCAGTCCAAACCCCCCCCCTTGCAAATTTCCTGTCCTAACCCCCCAACACCCCATTTCCATACCGCCTCAATCCGCCCCCCCCCCCCCCCCCGTTCCCTTCCCTTCCCTTCCCTTCCGGCAAATTTAAAAACAAAAACCTGGCTCTAGCTGCTGCCGCTGCCGCGTCCGTCGCAGCAGCGGCAGAATGGCGTGTCCCGCGGGGCCCCCTCTCCACGTCGAGCCCTCTGCAAGGGCTTTCAGATTCGCGAAGGGAGAGTGCTCCCTCGCGTCTCTGTAAAGCCCGCAGGGGCTAATGGGAAATTTCCCATCAGCCCCTCGCGTCTAAAGGGGCTGATGGGAAATTTCCCATTAGCCCCTGCGGGCTTTACAGAGACGCGAGGGAGCACAACTCTCCCTTCGCGAATCTGAAAGCCCTTGCAGAGGGCTCGAAGAGGAGAAGGGGCCCCGCGGGACACGCCATTCTGCCGCTGCTGCGACGGACGCGGCAGCAGCAGCAGCTAGAGCCAGGTTTTTGTTTTTAAATGTAATAAAAAAAAAGCAGAATGTTCTTTGCGCGGGGCCCCCTGAAACGCGGGGCCCTGTGCAAAAAACATTCTTGCTCAATGGACGGGCCGGCCCTGGTAGCAGCAAAGAGACAGCAGAGAGCAGATAACTTTCTGGTTAAATTTAGAACCCAGCAGAGAGTTTCCAGTTTAAATTTAATACTCAGTCAGGGCCTAGTAGCAGCAAAGAGCTTTCAGTTTAAATTTAAAACACAGAAGAGAGCTTTCTGGTTAAATTTAGAACCCAAGACTCCCTCTATCCAAGCAAGGGCTGTGGGACTCCCCCTGGAGATTGGTCACAGATTACCTTAGAAGCACAGGGCAGGACACTGTGTAGCAGCCAGCTTTTAATAAGTCTTCTTTCCCTCCCTCCCCGAACCCACCCACCCCTGGGATAATTGTAGCTTTATAGGCGCTTAAACCTTTTAAAGGAAAGGAGGTGCTATATTCACTCTCAGGTGCAGCTGTTTATTCTCATTAGCATACATTAAGGACCTGAGATTAATTAAACTTCAGATGAACAAAGTACATTAAACGTATTAGGTATAGTTTTATTAGTATAAGTATCCCCAGCAACCCTTAGTAAGTAAAGAACTTAAATATCTAAACACAGCCTTAAAACTAAGATGCAGACAGCAGTCCAGCAGCGAGATGGGGGCTTTCCAGTCTTTTGCATTGAGTGTCACATGTATGATTTTCTCCCAGCTGGTGAGGGGTCTTACGTGTTCACAAGGTGCAAGGAGCTGTTTGCTCTCAGGGAACTAGTCTGATCTCTGGAGGCAAGAGTAGCAGACTTGGAAGACATAAGGAAGACAGAGAAGTACATAGACGAGACCTACAGGGATATAGTTCTGAAGTCCCACCTCCAATCAGGCAGCATCCCTGTTGCCATGGAGGAGAGAGGTCACGTGACAGGAGAGCATCACCCTGGTGTGGCAGGAAGTGATCCTATAGCTAGGACCTGTCCTCCAGATGATGTAAAACCCTCTTGCACCAAGGATGTTTCTCCAGGGCCATGTGCCCATGAGGGAAGGGTTAGGACAGCCGTTATAGTTGGTGATTCTATCATTAGGCATGTAGATAGCTGGGTGGCTAGTGGACATGAGGATCGCCTGATAACATGCCTGCCTGGTGCGAAGGTAGCAGACCTTGTGTGCCACCTAGACAAGGTCTTAAATAGTGCTGGAGAGGTGTCTGCTGTCTTCTTACATGTCGGTACCAATGACAGGAAAATGTGGTAGGGAAGTTCTGGAGGCTAAATTTAGGCTTTTAGGTAGGAAGTTGAAATCCAGAACTTCCAGGGTAGCGTTCTCCGAAATGCTTCCCGTTCCATGCGCAGGACCCAAAAGGCAGGAAGAGCTCCGGAGTCTCAATGCGTGGATGAAACAATGGTGCAAGGATGAGGGTTTTGGATTCGTTAGGAACTGAGAAACATTCTGGGGAAAGGAGGGGCTCTTCCGAAGGGATGGGCTTCACCTTAACCGGGATGGAACCAGGCTGCTGGCATTAACCTTTAAAAAGGAGATAGAGCAACTTTTAAACTAGATAATAGGGGAGAGCCGACAGTCACCCAAGAGCACATGGTTCTGAACAATGTATCCTTGAAGGATACTACCAAAAAAATGAAGTTAGGGCATATCAGTAGAGAGGTTCCAATAAAGACAAAGGTAGCCCAAATGCCCTTGAGTACAGAGCAGACAGAGCTTAAAGATTCCAAATTACCCCTGCCTACCGATAACCAGATTAATACGAATAAAATATAGTCTCTAAAATGCTTGCATGCAAATGCTAGAAGTCTAAAAAATAAGATGGGAGTATTAGAATATATAGCACTAAATGAGAAGTTAGATATGATTGGTATCTCAGAGATATGGTGGAAGGAGGACAACCAGTGGGACACTGTGATACCTGGGTACAAACTACGCGTATATCGAAATGATAGAGCTGATCAAATTGCGCTCTATGTTAGAGAGGGCATTGAGTCATAAAGGATTAAAGTTTTGTAGGAAACAAAATTTGCTGTAGAATCTCTATGGATTAAAATTCCATGTAAAAAGGGGAAGGCGATGGCAGTGGGGTTGTACTATCGATCGTCTGGCCAGAATGAACAAATGGATGATTCCTGATCGTCCCTCCAGTCTAGTCCCAGAATCTCTGGGGTTGTCAACCTCCTCCAGCAGCTTTTGAGACTGAGAAACTTCACTCCTGTGATGTCACCGGTATATAAGGACTGGAACTGCCTCCTCACACCAGTTTTATCAGTCTCCAAAGCAGCTAGAGGGGTGGTGAGCCCAGGGGTTTCAGGGCTCACTAGAGGAACGATTAAGGAGAGTTTTAAGTTCAACTATTTTATTTGATTTTCCAAATATAATCAATTACAAATAATTAAGCAAAAACTATTAGTACAACTCAAAGAGATCCCAATATAAGGAAAAAGAAAACAAAATATTATAGTCCACAAAAAGGGAGAAAGACTTTTTCAAATTAATAACATAATAAATCTAGGAAAACACAAGGAGACTAAACTCCATGTCATAGCCAGTATCCTTCAATCAATCCACCCTCTCAATCCCAGAATCTATGGTCTCCCTACTAGACAAAAACTCCTCCAGCTGAAGTGGGTCAAAAAAAACATATCTCACCCCCTGGAAGGCTATCAAACATTTACATGGATATCTCACAAAAAAAGAGGCTCCCAGAGCCAAGACACGAGGTTTAAAAGCCAAAAAGGCTTTTCTATGTGCCTGTGTAGGTCTGGACACATCTGGAAACAGTTGAATGGGTGATCCACAAAAAGAAACATTTTTATTCCTAAAATATTCTTTAAATACAGAGATTTTATCACTCTCTAAGACAAAAGTAACAAGCAATGTAGCACGAGACGGGATGTTATCCTGGGTGTCCTCAAGGAACTCAGTCAAATTAAGCCCCTGAGATACCTGCTGTTGAGAATCAGCAACAGACCATCTAGGAGAACTACCCCGTCCTGATAGGTAATAAAGTTTTGAAATAGATATAACATCAGCATTAGGTAATTTTAACACTTCCCATAAATATTTATGTAATAAAATCTCTGGAGATAGCAAATGGCACAAAGGAAAATTTAAAAACCTAATATTCTTAGATTTTATCACATTCTCATACATTTCCAACTTACGATTTAACAATATATTATCCTTCACTACTGCAGACTGAGCTGTCTGTAGGGACTGACACAATGATTCACATTTAGGAACTTGGTTACAAAGTAAATCCACCTGCTTTTCTACATGAACCAGCCCTGCCACTACATCTTGAGTAAAGGAGCAGAGCTGGGTCACCGTAGATACTAAGGTACGCTCTGTCCGTGTCACCACCTTCCAAACGTCAGCCAAGGAGACCTGGGAATCCAAAATCTCCTTAGCCTCAGCCTGAGGGGGAGTCCAAGAGACCGGTATCAGTGGCCTCATCACTGGAACCAGAGTGTCCTGTTCCAACGGAGAACTACATGCAGACTTAGCAGGAGTGGAACCCTGGGAAGGAGGGGGCGGAGTACGGTCAGCGGAGCTCAAAGAGGCCCCCCCTGAACTGTCAAATGGGGAGCCTTCGACTAAAGGTATGGCAGCCCCCAACAAAGGTATCAGATGACGATCCATGGGGCCACTCACCACAGAAGACGAAGCTGCCACTGCTGCTGATGTCACCACCTTCTTTTTCCGCTTCCCCGTGGATACACACACTGTACTCTTGTGCTCTGACGGTGCTCCAAGGAGCTCACAAGGAGCTAGAAATGCCCCTTGTAATGCGCCTCTTTGATGTGCGCCACCCGCGTGCGCTACCCGTGCTAGAGCAGGCAGAGGAAAATAAATTATAGGTAAGAAGTCCCCCGAGGGCATCGGGGCCGTCCTTCCCAGAGCCTGCTGCTCCGATTACCTGCAGCTGGCTCAGAATGCTTCCTCCACCTCTCTGGCTCACCCGAAGCTGCTTTTCAAGCTCACGATTAAGGAGAGTTTTAGGTTGTAGAGGTTTAAAAAAAAAAAAGAAAGAAACGAAAATGGAGCTAATTTAAATTCACTACCTGTGGTTTGCAGGTGATCTGGCCTTCCGTTGCCCTGAGGTCCTCTGTTCCCTTCCGTTTCTTCCTCTCTTTCCTAGGGGCAGTCAGGAGCCAGCTTTATTGACTTGCACATCCTGGGGGGAGAGGACTGGCAGCTGGTTACCGTTCCGTTCGAGGAAGGAACAGGAACCAGTGGAGTGCTGAGCTCAGTGTATGCAGAGGACTTGCCTGCCAGCGCTTAGAGCCATCGGATGCAGCTACGACTGTGTTCGGCAGTTTTTTGGGGCACCGGCTGTTGAGCACTATCCAGATTGCTTCCGCTGTGCAGGGGAGCACGGGCCAAAAAGCTACAGTCAATTCGCCAAGGGCGATGGAGGTAAGGAAGTGGTTTTCGGCGGGAAACGGCGGTATTTAAAGTGACAGGCCGGACCACGTGTATAGAGCGTGGGAAATCGCCGTTTGCAATTCCGGGGCTTCTGCAGCTTATAATTCAGTGAGGGAGCCTCGTTTTCCGTGGGTTTCTTCAGATTCTAGCTGGGGAGGCGAGTCTGAGGGGACTACTAAAAAAAAATAAATAAATTTTTTTTTGGTTAGTTTTGGCGCGGTTCTGTAAGCGCACCATGCCTTCCAGACAGCTCTGCCTGTTGTGTGGGGCCAGGAGGAGTTCGGTGTCGCAAGAAGGAGTGTGCAGGGGCTGCACTCCGGAATCGGAGGCTAAGGAGCTAGCTTCCGAAACAGAGGTAGGGGGGCAAGAGAGCTTGGGGGACGTTGTAGAGCCCATCTTTGCATCCCTGCCTGCTCCCGAGCCGGGGCTCAGTGCAGCTTCAGCTCAGGAACCCCCAGTTTCACAACCGCCTATATCGGGGAGTTTGGCAGTGATTTTTTCGCCGGATTTCATGGCTCTGCTCCAAAAGGCATGGGGCAGCTCCCAGGGGATGCCGGCAGCAGGTACCTCGGGAGCTGGGCTCGGGCAGAAGAGGCCGAGTTTGCCTTTGACGACGGAAGTGTCCGGCGTCAGCGTCAAAAGGTCCAGGGCAGATAGGGATCGACTAGAGCAGTCGGGCGTGTCGGAGGACTTACGTTCGGAAGAGACGGATCTGGAGAGGGGCCTGGAAGAGGATCTAGAGGAAGGTGAGATTAAGGAACAGGAAGATCAGGCAAGGGTAGTATGGGTGTTCCGTAGGGAGGAACTACCGGCACTCATTGCGGAGTCCCTCAAGACTCTTAATATGCCAGAAGAGGGGCCGGCAGAGGATTCTACCCTAGAGGATCCGTTGCTGCAGGCTGTTCGGAAGACTCAGAGGGCATTCCCAGTGCATAGAGTGTTTAAGGAGATGATTTAGGAGGAATGGGATATGCCTGAAGCTGCGCTTAAAGGGTCTAGGGTTATGGCGAGGCTTTACCCTCGGATCAGGATCGGGAGTTGTTTAAGGCTCCGAGAGTAGATGCTGCTGTGTCAGCGGTTCCCAAGAAAACTACCATCCCGGTGGAGGGGTCAGCGGCACTCAAGGATGCGCAGGACCGTACGTTAGAGACCTTACTGAAGCAGGTCTTTGAAGCAAATGTGCTATCCTTACAGGCGTCTATTTGTGGGGCCTGGGTGGCGAAAGTCTGCTTACACTGGGCGCAGCGGCATATCTGGCTGATATTCATTATGACCTTATCCGGGGATTGGCGAAGAGTATGGCGTCGGTAGTCGCGGGGAAAAGATGTCTTTGGCTGTGAAATTGGGCAGCTGATGGCTCTTCCAAGGCGAGATTGAGTAGGCTTCCCTTCCATGGTAAGCTACTCTTTGGAGAGGAATTGGATAAGTTTGTAAAGGATTTAGGAGAGTCTAAGGGCGGTAGGTTGCCAGAGGACAAACAGAAGCAGGGACGCCCTGGTTCCGGGCCTCGGGGGCAGCAGCGGGAGTTTTGCCGTTTCCATTCCCTGAGGTTTGGACAGGGACAGCGGGGACGTTTTCCTGGTTGGACCCAAGGGTTTCGGGGGTTTTGAGGAGCGAGTAGGGGATTTACGGCTGCATCCTCGTCCTCCAATTTCAGAAAGTCACAATGAAGTCAGGAGAGTCCAGGGGGAGCTAGTTCCCATAGGGGGTCGGCTGCGGGATTTTTACCCTGCCTGGACTCAACTCACTTCCGATCAGTGGGTGTTAGAGGTGATTCGAGAAGGTTATGCATTGGAGTTGCAGCGGCTGGTGTCCGATTCTTTCGTTCGGTCTCCGTGCAAAGCACGAGCAAAGCGCAAGGCAGTGCAGGAGACGGTAGAAAGGCTGCTATTTCTCAGAGCAATTGTCTCGGTTCCTACCAACCAGTTAGGATGTGGTCAATACTCCATTTACTTCATGGTTCCAAAGAAGGAAGGGACGTGGCGACCCATTCTAGATTTAAAAAGGATAAATCGCTGTCTCTGCATATCTCATTTTCAGATGGAGACCCTCAGGTCAGTTATCATAGCAGTGAGAAGAGGGGAGTTTCTGACGTCCGTAGACCTATCGGAGGCGTATCTTCACATTCCGATATGGCGGGAGCATCAAAAATTCTTCAGGTTTGCGGTGCCTATGGGGCATTTTCAGTTTCAGGCGCTTCCCTTTGGATTTGCAACCGTACCATGGACGTTCACCAAGGTGATGGTGGTGGTGGCGGCGGCCTTGCGAAAGGAAGGAGTGTTGGTACACCCATATCTGGACAATTGGTTAATCAGGGCAAAGTCCAGAGAGGAGAGTGTATCGGCTACGGCCAGGGTGATAGCTCTTCTGCAGAGTCTCAGTTGGGTGGTCAATGTAGCAAAGAGCAAGTTGGAACCGTCTCAAGACCTGGAGTATCTGGGAGCACGTTTCGACACGAGCGTTGGCCGAGTGTTTCTGCCTCGGCAGCGGGTGCTGGGACTCAGACAGTTGGTGCGTCGGTTTCTCAGCAAGCAGTGTCCCACGGCCTGGGATTATCTTCGTGTGTTGGGGACCATGGCGGCGACCCTGGAATTGGTTCTGTGGGCGCGAGCCCACATGAGGCCGTTGCAAAGAGCTCTGTTGAGAAGGTGGTCGCATCAAAGGGATTTGCTGTCGCAGAGGTTGGCTTGCCCGCCGCAGACTTGCCAAGCTCTGCTATGGTGGTTGTCCAGGGTCTCTAGAAAGAGCAATGTCATTGGAAGCACCGTCATGGATTTCCCTGACAACGGATGCCAGTCTGCAGGGCTGGGGAGCACATTGTCAAGGTCGGCTGGTGCAGGGACAGTGGTCCGCCCTGGAAAAGACGTGGTCAATCAACAGATTGGAGTTGAGAGCTGTGGCGCTGGCTCTGCAGGAGTTGCGCCCCTATCTCCAGGGAAAGGCCATTCGGGTGTTCTCAAACAACGCAACTGTGGTGGCTTACATAAATCGACAAGGAGGCACCAGCAGCATGGTGCTGGAGGCCGACGTGGAGAATTTGTTCGAGTGGGCCGAGAAGAATCTGGTGGCCTTGTCGGCGGTGCATGTCGCAGGGGTGGACAATGTAAAGGCCGATTTTTTGTCGCGTGAAGGTAGACCCAGGGGAGTGGGTCCTGCATCCAGAGGTGTTCGAGATGTTGGTGTGTCGCTGGGGAATGCCGGTGATGGATCTCATGGCGACTTTCCAGTCAGCAAAGGTCAATCGGTTCTTCAGCAGAAGAAAGGAGAGGATGGCGGAAGGCCTGGACGCTCTTATTCAAGCTTGGCCGGAGGGGCAGCTTCTATACGTGTTTCCTCCATGGGTGTTGATCGGTTGGGTATTGCAGTGCATAGAGCTCCACAAAGGGCGAGTGATTCTAATTGCACCGGATTGGCCAAGGAGACCGTGGTATGCGGACTTGGTCAGGCTCTTGGTGGGGGAGCCCTGGAAGCTTCCAGTTTGCAAGGACCTTCTAACTCAGGGGCCCCTCTACATGCTCCAAGTGGATCGATTCTCGCTTATGGCCTGGCTATTGAGCGGGCTAGGTTGAGAGCGAGGGGTTATTCTGCGGCAGTGGTTGTTACTATGCTGAAAACAAGACGGAAGTCTACTTCATTGGCATATGTCAGAGTGTGGCGTATCTTTGAGGCCTGGTGTGCAGAGTTTGAGGGAGGGAATAAAGCGGGGAGATACAACAACCTTCGCTATGCTGATGATACCACATTACTGGCTGAAAGTGAAGATGATCTGAAACATTTGCTTCTCACAATCAAAGAACATAGTCTCAAAATGGGCCTGCACCTTAATGTAAAGAAGACAAAGATCATGACAACTGGCATAATCAACAGGTTCATCGTTGAAGGAGAAGAAATTGAAATCGTGAACAACTTTAACCTACTTGGGATCAACTATCAATAAAGAAGCAACAAGCAGTCAAGAAATCAGACGACGCATTGCTCTTGGCAGAATGGCTATGAAAGACCTAGATAAGATTCTCAAGAGCAGAGATGTCTCTCTCCATACAAAGATTCGACTTGTTCAAGCCATGGTATTTTCAATAACATCATATGGATGTGAAAGCTGGACAGTGAAAAAGACAGACAGGAAGAAAATTGATGCCTTTGAATTATGGTGCTGGCGGCGAATACTGTGTATACCATGGACTGCCCGAAGAACAAACCAGTCGGTACTAGAAGAGATCAAACCTAAGCTTTCTTTAGAAGCTCAGATGACAAGACTTCGACTTTCATACTTCGGACACATCATGCGAAGAGAGAGATCATTAGAGAAAGACATCATGCTTGGCAAGATAGAAGGTCAACGCAAAAGAGGAAGGCCAGCAATGAGATGGATTGCTACAATAACAGCAGCTACGGGTACCAGTCTGTCAACAATGAGCCGCCTGACTGAAGACCGAACACAATTTAAGATAGCTATCCAGAGGGTCGCCATGAGTCGACTCCGACTCGACGGCACTTAACAACAACATACATGGCGCAGAAATTGAAGCAGAGGAAACTGTGCTCCCACATATTGCAAATTCGGAGCACAGAAGGGGGATTGGTACACAAGGATAGAGAGATAAGGGAAGCGTTTAGGGGATACTACCAGGGGTTGTATAAAGCGCATGACTCTCCACAGAGGGAAAGAATACAGAGTTATCTTAATTCACTGGCGTTGTCAAAATTGGACGAGGGTGAGCAACAAGAACTAAACAAGGCAATAAAAGCAGAAGAAGTGCTGAGAGCAATCAAACAAAGACAGAAAAAGCTCTGGGATTAGACGGGTTTACAGCGCGCTTGTATAGGCGCTTTGGAGAGATATTAACAGCACCACTTGTGCGGCTCTTTAATTTTCCACGGAAGGAAGGGGGCCTGGCAGACACTATGGGATGGGTGGGAATAACCATAATACATAAGGAGGGGAAGGACCCACAGGAGTGCTCATCTTATCGCCCTATCTCGTTGCTTAACCTAGATGCCAAATTATTAGCTAAAATATTAGCTACGCGTCTCAATAAGTTGATAGGAAAGTTGATACACCCTGATCAAGCAGGATTTATTCCTGGCAGACAAGTGGCGGACAATATCAGGAAGATTTTGAATATGATATGGTCAACGGGACAGCAGAGGGAAGAGGCCTTATTATTGTCTTTAGATGCCGAAAAGGCTTTTGATCAGGTGTCTTGGCCATTTCTCTTTCAGGTAATGGAACGAATGGGCTTGGGGGTAGAATTCATAAACTGGGTAAAAGCGTTATATCATAATCCGAAAGCTTGTATTGGGATAAATGGTGGATATTCTGAGTTCTTTGGGCAGGGGAGAGGAACGAGACAGGGTTGCCCACTGTCACCGCTGCTTTTCGCTATATCCCTGGAACCATTCGCGGAGAGGGTGCGGGAGAGGGCTGATGTACAGGGAATTAAAATAGGGCGGGGTGAATACAAAATGTAATTTGCCGACGATATAATTCTGAGCATGGTAAAGCTGCGCTTTTCTATCCCAATCTTAATGTGGGAATTAGAAGAATTTGGCAATCTATCGGGTTTCTCTATCAATTGGACCAAGTCAGAAATTCTAAATCTAACAGTGCAAGGGGACACACAGAGAATACTACAGGAGGAATACCCATTTAAGTGGGCAAAAGAAAGTATAAGATATCTTGGAATCCACATAAGTAAAAGGATAGAAGCATTATATAAATTGAATTATCAAAGGTTATTTGGGCAGGTAGAGAGACTGACGGATGGGTAGGGGCGGGGATATCTCTCATGGTTTGGATGGATTGCTACAATAAAGATGATGCTCTTACCCCGATTTCTATTTCTTTTCCAGACTCTTCCAATAAAGGTCCGACCTAGCAAGTTAAAACAGTTACAACGAATCGTTAATCAGTTCATTTGGCAAAATAGACAGCCGAGAGTAGCTAGGGTCGTAATGCAAAGAACTAAAGGGGAGGGAGGCTTAGGGGTGCCAAATTTTAGGAAGTATTATGAGGCAGCGCAATTGAAAACCATATATGAGTGGCACCGAGGAACTCAGAAACACTGGGTCCAAATAGAAGAGGATTCAACAAGGGGGGAGAGCCTGGTACAACTAGTGTGGCGGGGAAGTAAACTTATACAAAATATATGCCAAAATCCCTTCATAGTACATAGTATGCTAGTGTGGAAACAAAACAGAAAATATTAGTACAAGATAAAAAATATACACTGGAGGCCTGTTTTGATAGGGGACAGGGACCAGGGGCAAATATTCTGCGTAGATGGGCGCAGGCAGGGCTAACACACATCTCTCAAATAGTGAGTAGGGAGGGCATTCTCAGGTTTGAGGGCCTTAAGGACTTATATAGACTGAGGGACAGTGATTATTATGCATATCTACAGGTGAACCATTTTGTGAGACAACCGAAGGTGTGGAAGGATCTCTGGGAGAATAGGGTGTGGTTTGAGGCGCTCAGTACAGGGACCGTTGGGCAAAAAGGAGTGTTGTCCAGGATATACAAAGGCTTAATGGAGGGGGGGGGGGAGGGTAAAGTGGGGTGCATGTTAAAATGGGAGGAGAATTTGGGGGTGAGCTGGAATGATGAGGTATGGGTCAAGATAATACAGACGGTGGCAAGTATTTCTATTGCCACACAGGTCAAAGAGAATGCTTATAAAGTATTGCTCCGCTGGTACTGGACTCCAGTACGCCACAGGAGGGCTGGAAGGGGAGGTACTGACCACTGCTGGAGGGGATGTCAGGAGAGCGGGGATTGGTTACATATGTGGTGGAAGTGTGCAAGCATACAAGCTTATTGGAAGGAGATTTTAGATCTGATCTACAACATGACAGGATATCGCCTGCAAAGGAAACCAGAGCTCTGCTTGCTGCATCAATTAGAGGAGGATATTCCAAAAAAGGATAGCAGCGTGCTGCATCACTGTATTGTAGCAGCACGCTGTGAAATAGTGCAACACTGGGTGGGGTCAGGCGTTCCACAATTGTCAGGATTTGTTAGAAGGGTTTCAGAAATGGGTTTGATGCACCAGTTGACGGAGATGAGGGGGAAAGGGGGGACAGGTGCGGAACTCTGGCAGAGGATGGGTAAGTGGTTGGAATCCTGGAAGGCTGAGGGAGGGGGAGGGCAGCGGAAGAAGGCGGTGGGAGAAGCAGCAGGTATAGGGGATTAGGAAGATTGTAGGGTGCTGGTTGACAAGGGAGGTGAAGTTGCAGATGGAATGGTGAAGCGGGAGAAGAACGGGTGCTTTTAGATTGAGAGGGGGGTTGGGAAGGGGGAGGGGGAAGGGTTGGATAATGAGGGGGATATAGGTGGGGAGCCAGTATGAGAAAGGGATAATATATGATAGTAAATGTACATGTTATGGAAGTTGTACAAAGTTGGTAATGCAGACATCTGTTATTTCTGTGAAATGGTTAATAAAATAAAAAACAAAGAAAACAAACCAGTTTTTTATATTCATCCTAATTGTGCATTTACAATGTGTGCTATAGCTTTTTTTGCATGTGCAAATGCTCATGTGCACAATTTGCATGCATGCTTAATGTTTAGGTACCCAAACAAATGCCCAAATGAGTGTGAAATTCACACTCCTACTACCATTGATGGGTTTACCTAAAAAGACTATATAAACAATGCAATTGCAACAAAATACTGTGACATGGCTATTGGAGACTCTGGTATAAGAGATCATGTCCTCTGATGCTATGACAGATGACACTTGGGGACTGTAATATTTGAGGTCTTTGGTATACGGTAAATACTGCTAATGGGGGTTATTGATTGTAATCTGGGTTATTTTATGTTAATGTAATTTATCATGTTTTATTGTTAATTGTATTTTTTTTTTGTGAATCGTCTCGTGACACTGATAGAGGTGATTAAGAAATGACAGTAAATAAACCATTTAAAACAGGCCTGTTTGCTGAATTACTTGACTTTTTTAGCTGAATCATTCAAGTCCTAATTATTTCATATTAAAAGAAAAAAAAAAGAAAAAAAACGAATGAACTAAGAGGACACTCTGAAAATGAGGATTTTGTGGCATATCCCCATTGTCAGAACTTTCCAATGTATCCTTGAGAGAAAGGGGAAGGACTAGGAATGTCTGGGTTGTGCCATGACCTTTCTATGAAGTATGAGAATGTGTTAGTCTCTATAAATAGCACACTGCCAAGAAGCACTCCCAGGGCTAGTTAATAAAATAAATGAAACAGAAATAAGCAGAGTTTTACATGCACAAATTAAAGAGATGACATGCACCATTAAAACCATTCAGCTTCTCAATTACCCTCCTTCTTCCATTTTTACGTCTACTTCTAATGATTATGTGATACTTCATAATCTTCCAGCTCAGGAAATTTTATTTAGGCTGAGCTCCCAAAATCTTATTCTTAAGAAATGTGAACTGCTATCATGAATTTATAGCTATTTTTATTTATAATAAAATGTAATCTAGATTTTTTTACACTCTTTTTTTGTCCAAAATAAAGTGAAATATTTCTTACTATTTTTTTACACAAATGCAGAGGCATCCTTTTGTGAAATACCGTTGTCAAAAGAAGCCAAAACAATGGCACGGTAGTAGTGCTGATTGCTGCAATACAGGGAATCTGGGTTTGATATCTGGGCTAGGCTGGGTCTGGAGATACTGCAAAGCAGAACCAGTTCAACGGGTTGTTGTGCTTAAGAAAGCTTTTTCTTTTGTGCCCTCCCCCCTTAGGGATAATCTTTAGTATAACTACACAGCTTTCAAGGCTCATACCTCAAGAATAGCTGTACACCATAAGGAAATTGGTATTGTAGCTTAACAGCCATTGCTTAGCAAGTTTTTAGACTTAAAAGTATTCCAAATATTTAGGATCTGATCGTCAGCGGTGCTAGCCGCCTCTGAACATATCCAGCCATTGGGTCAGCTTCCAAAGCAGCAAGCTAACTGGGCAGCAGAGATATTCAGCTGCTGCCCAACTAGCTTTGGCAGCAAAAGTTAGAACAGCCTTTAATGTGCCGAATTTTCGCCACCGAGGGATAACTGGGCAGTGGCTGAATATCGCCACTGACTGTGGCACCCACAGAATTCCCCCAGAATGTCCCAGTACTAACCAGTTAGCATCGGGGCTTGTAGGGGTAGTACCGACCATGTTAGTGCCACTCAATATACCGCTTGGCAAAATTTACATGGTTTGCCGGTCTGCAAACCGTGTAAATGTCTTTGAATATCAGCCCCTTAGATCTCACAACTCCTCCTCCTCCATCAGCAAGCACTTTCTGAGCATCCAGAGGTGCTGCCCTATTCTGCCGCCTCCTCTATCTGTGATTACGCAGACTCTGTGCTCTCCCGCCAACAAATCCAACAGCTGCTCTCATCTCACTTCAGCTGTAACCGATAAAATGAGATCAAGCAGCACAGGGCATTACTTAGCTCCTGAAGTGAAAATGTAAGCCCCGCTCCAATTGGCCAGCATTGGATCAGGCTAGACTCAAACCTGCAGCCTTAGGGATCAGGGACCAACAGTATGAGACTGGAGCCACAGAGACTGCTGGGCCTAAAACAGAAGTCCAGGAAAGACATCCTAGAAGTAGCTGGAGAAACCCACCCCTGGAGGAGCCCATTGGATGAGCAAGGGGGTTGTCCAATTGTACACAATACATAAGGAAGCCTAATCAGACACATCCTTGCTATTCAACAATATGTGGTGGGCCTGATCTGAGTCTACTGTCAATCCAGCTCCCTTCACTTTCTTAGTGGAGTGTTTGGTTCCAAGCATTACCTGCTTCTTCCTCCTGCTCATTGCCAAGACATCCAGTTCCTGACCGCTGCTTGGTTCTTGCTCCAGTCTTGCCATCGCAATATCTGTTGGCTTCTAATTCACTTCTGGTTCCTGCACCCTTTCACCCTGCCCGGGGCCTAATCTCTCCATCCACCCTCCCAGGTAGGCCATAACAGCCACTAAGCTTTCTCGTTTGACTGGCCACTCTGGACTATATTCCAGCCCAGCCAGTTTCAGCTACCCAGTAAAACTATGATTATGATTTAATTTAATTTAATGCCATTTGAACATGCATTTTTTAATGTAAATCATATAGGGGCATGTTTACTAAAGCGCGATACCGGATAGCAGGTGCACCACGATAAAAGTACAACTCACTGAAAATGTGACTGCGCTAAAACTCCCACACTACCCAAGTAGTGCAGGTTGGGGCGGAGACTGTCTTTTCTTGGGTGGAGCATCAACATTGCAGGTAGCATAGGTGTTTGTTGACACATGCTCCCAGCCTCAGTGGGTAGCGTTAAGTGCACCTGTGCTGATCATGCCAAAGGAAATGAGCGAGTGGGGCAGGCAGTACCTGCATTAGCAACATGGAGCATGCTGGGCACGCCACCATGTTTTAGCGCAGCTCGTGTGTCACCTTCATGCTCGGTTTTGGGGCCATTCGCGCACTAGTGGCATGCTGCTTAGTAAACATGCATCTTAAAGTATAATTATTCATTCACATGGAACATCCCCAGATTGACTGATAAAACTCCTCTCATAATGGGTACAGAGCAGAAGAAGAATGCTTCACTTTATAACGCAACATCTAAAAAGATTCACTTCAAATTCTTATGTCACACTGGTGACAGCAACCCAAACTCCCTACACTGCCAGACAATGCGGCCAGTGTAATAAACTGAGTTCTCCTTTAGCACAGAAGTTTACTTCCAATTTCCCCATGTTAATCTTACTCCCAATTTAGCAAGACTTTTTATCATAGAAAATTTAGAAGTAAAACCACTGCACTAAAGGATAGTATAGTGAACATGCAAAACACATGTCAAAGGACAAATCTTTAATTGCTCCCGAGGTAAAAAAATCTGCTAAATTTTGCCATAGTTTTTCACTTCTTTTGTAGCATTGAATCTATATTCGTCTTAGGGCCAGAGTAAATATGTAGTGTTACATTGAGGTACTGTAGGCATTTTCCTATTCCAGAGGGCTTACAATCTAAGTTTGTACCTGAGACAATGGGGGTTAAGTGACTTGCCCAAGATCACAATGAGCAACAATGGGATTTGAAGCTGGCTTTCTTCATTGACAGCCCAATGCTTTAACCATTCAGAGCTGGCCCTTGACATGTGTGGACATATCACCTGTACATTGCCCCGCTCCCCGAGGAGCCCCACGGCACTGACCGTCTTAAAAGGTGATCCAATGAGGCCCAAATTCTCTCTTGCCGGCTCGCCTCTGCACAGCCACGGGAACGTTTTCTTCACTCCCACGGCTGTGCTAAGTTGCAGCTGCCGACACTGCAGAGTTCCTAGAAGTGAAACCAGGGCAAGAAACAGGAAATGCCCCATTTTGACTTCTATGAACTCCATGGTGCTGGCGGGTGCAACTTAGCACAGCTGGGGAAGTGATTAAAAAATTTTCCGCAGCTGTGCAAAGAATGTAGACTGTGTCAGGACCACAGGGGAGGAGATGACGGGGTGAGTTTGATGCTGGGGAGAGGGTGGGCACTAGAATAGAACGGCTGGGGAACTAGAACTGGAAATGGGCTGATGCTCGGGGATGGGAGGGAAAGGACATGATGCTGGGAGGGACTTGAACTGGAGGACTGGTGCTGGAAGAGTCTGGAACTGGAAGAGGTGATGGTGGGGGGGGGGGGGGGCTGGTACTGGAAGAGAACTGCTGGGGAACTACTACTGGAAATGGGCTGATGCTGAAGGATGGGAGACTGGAAGGGACAGGGATGAGGAGGGCAGATGCTGCAGCAGGAGTTGGCACTGGGACGGCTGGAGAGCTAGGACTGGAAATGGGCTGATGGGAGTGTTCTTGAACTGGAAGGGAGATGATGCTGAGATGGATTGGGACTGGGAAGGGACATATGCTAGGCAGCTGGTACTGGAAGAGGACTGCTGGAGAACTAGGACTGGAAATGGCTATGCTGGGGGATGGGGGTCAGACTGGAAGAGAGATGATGCTGGGAGAGTCTGGGACTGGAGGATGACTGATGCTGGGAGATGGGAGACTGGGACTGGATGGGAGATGATGCTGGGAGGGACTGGGACTGAAGGAGGACTGATGCTGGGGGGCTAGGACTGGACATGGGCTGATGTTGGGGGATGGGGGACTGGGACTGGAAGGGAGATAATGTTGGGAGGGAATGGGACTGGAGAAGGGCTGATGCTGGGGGATAGGGGGACTGGGATTGTAAGGGAGATGATGGGAGAGACTGAGACTGCAAGAGGACTGATGTGGGGGGCTGGAACTAGAAGAGAGTTGATGTTCAGAGGGACTGGGACTGAAAGGGAGATGAAGCTGGGAAGGTCTAGAATAGAGCTGATGCTGGGAGAGCTGGGACTGGAAGGGAGCTGATACTGGGGCTAGGGGCTGAAAGAGGGCAGATGCTGGGGTCAGGGTAGAGAAAAGGAGCTGGGGGAGTGAGAATGGAGAGGGGGACAGATATTTTGTGTGAGGGGAGAAGCAAGATCATACAGAGGGAGGGGCATAAGAATAGATACTGGGGTAAGAAGAAGGGATGACAAGGCAATACATATTGGAGAAGGAAGAAACTGGGTGAGTGTGGGGAATGGATATAGGAGGGTAGGTACTGGAGACATGGAGATGAGGGTGAGCAGGGACTGGGACATAGGTGGAGACTTTAAAATTCAGTGGGAGAAAAAAAGAAGGTGGACTTTTGGCTGGGTACTGGGAGAGTAAGTGAGGACTCAGGTGACTGGCCCAGGGCCAGCACAACACACTGTGCATTCAGCTCTAGCAGTAGAAAGATTGTGGCATCATGTGGCACCATCCCGTTTCATCTTTCTTTCTCTGAGTTAGTGAAAGTAGCCAGTGCTGCCCGTAGCATTCACTTTTAGTGCATGAAGCCATTGAAATGTACACCGGAATTGAATGCTACAGGCAACACTGGCTGCTGCATGCTGACTCAGAGAAAGATGAGATGGTGCTGAATGATCGTTTTGCCATTGAGTTAGAGAAAAAAAGAAGACATCAGGGATGGTGTTGCACGATAATTTTGCATGGAGGGGATCGGGGGACAGAGAGAGAGAAAAAGAGAGAGGGGATGGTTTATGGTTTATTAAAATTTACCATACTGCCCTTCAGGTCAGCAGAGCAGTTTACAATAAAATCTACAAGAGGAGAGACTCCAAAATTAAAACTGTAAAAAACAAAAGAACTTCAAAGTTGAGACAGGAAAGAAGAGAGATAGATAGAACACAAAGACATACATGTCAGATTCAAAGAAGGGAAGGGATAGGACAAAGGAAAGTATGACAGGCTAAGCAAGGCGAGGCATGCAGGACCCCATATCACTGAGGGCCCAGGTTGATATGTTGGATTGGGGGTGGGTGGGGTGGATATAGAGAGAGAGAAATAGAAAGGAAGATTTGGGTTTATATTGGACCGGGGATGAGGATGGGAACAGGGAGAAAGAAAATGCTGGGCTAGGCTGGGAGAGGAGATAGAAGAGATGCTGTATTGGAGGGGGAGAAATGGAGAAGGGGAAGGGGAAGGGGCTAGAAAGTTGCTAGTCTATGGGTTGGGGAAAGAAAAAAGGGCTGGGGAGTTGGAAGGAGATGATAAT
The DNA here is from genome assembly GCA_033557465.1 of Ichthyophis bannanicus. Lineage (NCBI taxonomy): Eukaryota > Metazoa > Chordata > Amphibia > Gymnophiona > Ichthyophiidae > Ichthyophis > Ichthyophis bannanicus. The sequence continues at coordinate 859,487,160 of CM066035.1, forward strand.
GGACTTTGGGGGGGATGATTGGGAGATGCTGAATTAGGGTGGTAAGAGAGAGGGGGGATATGGTGGGCACAGTAGAACTATGTGAAAGAGGTCATGGGATGTTGGCAAGGAGATGAATGAGAGGATGGTGATTACAGAGCATATATATGTGGAAATGAGGAGTAGATGAAAGACAGAAGGGAATAAAAAGCTAGCAAATGAGTGAGACAGGAAAGGGGATAACTGTGGAAACGGCCTGAACTGGAGGTTAGAGGAGTAGATGGAAAGATGAAGAGTCAAGAAGGGAATGAAGATGGAGGGGTGAAATTTAAGTGGATGAAAAAGGAGTAAAGAAAGAAATGGAGGAAAGAGCAAAAAGAGAAAGGTCAATATGTTAGAGACAGATGTAGAGAGAGAATGGAAACAATAGAAGAGAGAAGGAAGGACAAATGGATAGCAGATAATGGAGAGTTAGCAGAAGTCACAAAGAAAGCAGAAGAAAGGACTGGGGCAATTGTGACTGAAAAATAAAATGCCCAAACAACATAAGGAAGAAAAAAACTATTTTATTTTGAATTTATTAACTGGAATATGTCAGCTCTGAGAAATGTGCATTTCTAACCTCTTTATGTTTTGTTAAGAACAAGAGGAAGCTAATGTATACTTTTATTTCTTCAGTGTTGTTGTACATTCCAAGTTTGGCTTTTGTGGTTCCCAGTTTAATTATTGTCTTCATATTTCTAAATTGTGATCCCTTGTTCTGTGTTTGGTGACAGTCTGTTTTGCATGTGTGACCGAGCTACAGTATTCTGTTCATGTAGTTTCTATGTGATAGTCCCATTTGTTTTCTTTTGCCACTAGGAGATGTACGAGTATTGGTATTCTCTGAGATGAATTGGTTTAATATTTACAGTGTTGGCTTTTGATAGGTAGGGTTTGGTGCTGTGTGGGTCCTGGCAGTGCTGTTATGATATGGTGGGTTTGCTATGGGTTCTAAATGTAGAACCTAGAGCTATGGTGAAATAAGTGAACCCTATAAGGGAAAGAAAAGGACATATAGACCATTTCCGCTCTGTCTCTCACTGTGTGGAATCTCCGATGAACTGATAATCACCGTAGGCACACTTGCAACTGAGGGAAAAAGAGAAGGTGAATGGCCTCAGAAACGGGGCAAGGGGTTGCACTTGCGGATATGTATTCTCATGCTGCAACACACCCTTCCCTTACACCCTCATTCTCATTCATAGGCATGCTTAAGTATTCCTGGTGTCAGGTATCCGCTTGGCCCAGTCCTTAAGCAGCCCTGTAACTTGACGGGCAAAACTCGAGTCGACGTGGCGGCTGAGCAGTGACCACATCTGATGGTCGGGAGTTGGAGTGAAAGCTAAGTTTTTCAATTATTTTAAATGCATTTGAAAATTGTAAAAACAAATCCAAGGCCTATGAATGAGAATGAGGGTGTAAGAGAAGGGTGCTTCGCCCCGTTTCTGAGACCATTCCCCCTCCCTTTTTCCCTCAGTTGCGAGTGTGCCTACAGTGATTAATAGTTCATCGGAGATTCCACACAGGGTAAGGTGAAGAACATGCTAGGAGGCATGCCAGTGATTCTGGAATCCTATGTGGAGTGAAATGTTGTTGACATTGGAGTGTGTTTCACTGGGTTTGATGACCCGCTGTGCTAGCCAGGACCCTCCTTTGAGGAAATGGAGACCCGCTGGTGAAATGTCAGCTAGGACCCTCCCCTGAGTAAGCAGAAGGGAAACACTATCTGGGCGTCCGTTGCAGTGTTGGGATCAGTTGATGATATTACAAGTGCTGAGATAAGTGGTACCCAGTGACACCCTTGAGAAAGCTTTTTAAAGCATAAGGGATTAGTTGAGATATTATAAGTGCTGAGGCTTAAGGGATGTGTGTAATACATACAATATTATAGAGCTTATATATGTTATATATATACATATACAAGCTCATATATATATATATATATATATATATATATATATATATAAAATGTGTATTTTTATGATGGGTTCAAGGGTTTAAGCATAAGGGTTGTGTGCAATATATGTAATGGTTTGAGGCATAAGAGTTGTGTGTAATATATGTAATATTTATTATATTTTTGTTATGCCTTTATGTTTGTGATGAGTTTAAGGGCATACTGATTGTACTGAATAGATATGTATCACGTCTGAAGGGAGTTTTTTGGACCCATGATGTCATAGAGCTAGTCCATGGCCTAATTTTTTAAAGCTGGGACAATGAGCTTGTAGGTGCCGAGTTCCTTTTTCTCCCTTATTGATGTGTTAGGAATTATCTCCATTTGTTAAGGATAGGCAGAATGTTGTTATTTGGAATTTAGATATTATAGGCGTCGTTCTGGTGGAATGGACTATGAAATAATACAATTTTAGATGGGCAACATATACATTTTAAAATAAAATGAGTAAATGTATGTAAATGAGGCCTAGTGGATATGCAACTATTTATGCAAATGAATCCCACAATGAGTCTCCGCACATACTACTAATACTACTACTACTACTGACCATTAGTATAGCGCTACAAGGTGTACGCGGTGCTGTAGAGACACATGAAAAAGATGGTCCCTGCTCATCAGAACTTACAGTCTAATCAAGACAGACAACATAACAGCTGTGAACAAGGATATATCTAGGGGAATGGTAAGGAAACACATAGAAGACTAAACAAATCAGGATCCAAAAGCGGCCTCGAAGAGGTGAGTTTTCAGCCTGGATTTGAAAAGGGCCAGAGATGAAGCCTGACATACAGACTCGAGTAGTTTGTTATTTATTTATTTAACTGTATTTATATCCCGCTTTTCACCGGGTCAAAGCGGTGGGACATATAACCAGGGGGGGGGGGGGGGAATCGAATGTGGGGGGGGGGGCCAAAACCGGGGGTACAAAATTGATGATTTTTGGGGTGAACATATAGACTGACAAGATAGCATAGTTACTGGTTTGGAGATCTTGGAGAGAAATAAGGGGGGGGGGGGGTTTCCTATTCAGAGATGTTCTTGGAATAGGATGGTTTTTAGCTGCTTTTTGAATGATGGGAGATCACCGTTGTTCCTGATGTGGTTTGGTAGAGAGTTCCAGAGGGATGGGGCATAGAGTTCAAAGGCTCTGTTGCAGGTCCGTTGAGTTGCTTTGGTTCTTTTGTGGGGGATGGCAACGGAGCTGTTGGAGGATTGTCTGGTTGTTCTGCTGTGGGTTGGGCGAGGCAGTAGGGCACGGAGTGGGGTGCCCTGTGTTTGGTGGATGGTTTTGTGTGTGAGTAGAAGAGTTTTGTACTTGATTCTTGCTTTGATGGGGAGAATATGAAGGTCCCTCAGAATTGGGGTGATGTGGTCTCGTTTCCTTGCATTGTGAATTATTCTCGCCGTGGTGTTTAGGGCAGTTCCAGGCATAAGGCACATGGCTCCACATCACTATAACCATTAGGCTGCTACTCCACAAAGGCCATTCCTGGTGATTCAGTGGGCCACTGGACTCCCTACCTCTGACCCCACAAAGCTATACCTGGTGGCACAGTGAGCCTCTAGATCACTGACTCTACATAACCGGCCTTGAGGTTCCCAGACCTCCCACTCCCTGAAACCACAAAGCTATCCCTGGTGGCACAGTGAGTCCACAGACCCCCAACTCCACAAAGTCATCCTTGGTGGTAAGGTCCCCTTCTTTGGGTAGGGAGGTAGGAGCAATGCATACTTGTTCCTGCCTCCAGCACTGCCATTTTATAAAATGGTGATATATGACCTTGTTGGGACACACCGCTAGGGCTCAGTTTGCTAAAAAAGCTCTATCTTATAGGAGCTGCCATTTTGCAAGATGGTGATGCCAGCAGCTGAAGCAAGAGAGCACTGCTTCTGCCTCCCAATCAAAAGGTGGGGGGAGATCATCAGGGCATCCATAAGTCCACTGTTTCACTAGGATGGTTTTGTGGGATCAGGGATTAAGGGACCCACTTGCCACCATGGATGGTTTTGTGGAGTCAGAGGTCTGAGGCCTATTGGGCCTCCAAGGATGATTTGCTGAGGTCAGAGGGTGGGAAGCAGGAATCCAGAAGCCCAGTGAACCACCATGAATTGTTTTGGGGGTTGGTGGTGCATGAGCCAATCGCCATTCATGCACTGACAGGGAGACACCTAAACGCCCAATGCCCTAAACAATGGCATGTTACCGCAAAGGTGTGTGGACTAGACCACCCCCCCTCCCCAGAGGACCTGTTCCTCTCTGTGTACATGTGCTGACCTCCCTGTTGGTCCTCTGTTCTGCTAAGAACTTCATTGCAAACCTCTGCTGTGCATTCTGTTTTGCTCAGATTGGTTTGTTATCTGTTCTTGTCTTAAGTTTTCAGCTTGTTTGTATATATACGTATTTATGTATTTTTAGTTAGTGTGTTTCTTAGCTTCTTTTTGTAATTCTGTTCAGTTTTTCTGCCATCTTCTGCTGGCTGTTCCTCCTCTTCTACACATCTCTCTTCCTCTAAACTTACTACTTGCTCTTCTGATCGCATTCCCACCCATCTACTAAACTCCATCTCCTACATTGTTGTCCGTTCCATCTGTCATATCATCAACCTGTTGCTTTCTACTGCAACTGTTCCTGCAGCTTTCAAGCATACTGTGGTTACACTTCTCCTCAAGAAACCATCTCTTGATCCCACCTGACTTTCTAATTATTGACCCACCTCTCCATCCCTTTATTTCTAAACTACTTGAATGTTTGGTTCACCACTGCTGTCTTGACTTTCTCTCCTCTCAGTCCCTTCTGAATCCACTGCAATCTGGCTTTCGCCCTCTACATTCTACTGAGACGACTCTTGCCAGTCTCCAGTGACTTGTTCCTTGCCAAATCCAAGGGCCTTTACTCGATCCTCATCTTCTTGATCTTTCTGCTGCTTTTTACACTGTTGATCACCACCCTCTCCTAGATACCGTGTCCTTGCTTAGATTTAGGGGTTCTGTCCTGTCCTGGTTTTCTTCTTATTTCTCCCACCATACTTTTAGTATAGGTTCTGGTAGATCATCCTCTACTGCTATCCTACTTTCAGCTAGAATACCCCAGGTCTCCATCTTGAGACCTCTCATTTTCTCTCTCCACACTCAATCTCTTGATGCACTCAACTCCTCGCCTGGTTTTCAGTATCATCTCTATGCTGATGACTCTCAGGTCTACCTCTCTGCACCTGAAATCTTTCCTGGGATCCAAACTCGGATCTCTGCCTCCTTATTTGACATTAGTGCATAGATGTCTCACTGCCATCTGAAACTGAACATGGCCAAGACTGAGCTCCTTATCTTTCCCCCTAAGCCAACCTCCCCCCCTTCTTCCTTTCTCTATTTCTGTGAGCAACACTCTAATCCTCCCTGTTTCCTTGGATGCCAACCTTGAGGTTATCTTTGACTCCTCCCTCTCCATCACACACATCCAACAGATAGCTAAAACCTGTCACTTCTTTCTCTATAACACTGACAAAATTTGTCCCTTCCTTTCTGAGCACACTAATAAAACCCTTATCCATTCTCACTTCCCGTCTATGCTATTTTGCAACCTTCTCTTCACTGGTCTTCCTCTAAATCATCACTTCAATTTGTTCAAAACTCAGTTGCACAGCTAATCTTCTGCCAGTGTCACTATGCTCATGTCACTCCACTTCTCAAGTCACTTCAGTGGCTCCCTATCCATTTCTGCATCCAGTTCAAACTTCCACTACTGACCTATAAGTAACTTCATTCAGCTGCTCCTCTATTACATCTCCCTCCACCCCTCCTTGGGAACACCGCTTTTCTGGAAGATCCCTTCTATTTGTGCCCTTCTTGTCTACTGCCAACTCCAGACTTTGATCTTTCGACCTTGATGCTCCTTATATCTGGAACAAACTACCTGAGTCAGCACATCAGGCTCTATCTGTGGCCCTGCTCAAATCCAGGCTAAAAGCTCACTTCTTTGAGACTGCTTTTGGATCCTGATCCCCTTAGTCTTCTGTTCACCTCCTATGTGTTTCCATACCATTTACCTAGATATATCCTAGTCCCCAGTTGTTGTGTTGTCTGTCTTGACTAGACTGTAAGCTCCTATTAGAAGGGACTGTCTCTTACATGTCTCTGTACAGTGCTGCATACACCTTGAAGTGCTATACAAATTATAAGTAGTAGTAGTAGTAGTATTCAATATACAAAGCATAGAGTGGCAGGCGTTGACTCTGCTACACGCCAGCCCAACAATAATTACATAATTCAAATTCAATGTGTGCCTTTGAGTCAGTCCTGACTCCTGGCGACCCAGAAGCTCCTGGGTTTTCTTGGCAGTGTCACCGGAAGTAGATTGCCAGGCCTTTTCTTCCGAGGCAACGGAGGGTTAAGTGACTTGCCCAAGGCCACAAGGAGTGCTAGTGGGAATTGAACCCTGGTTGCTTGGTTACCAAGCCAGTGTTCTAACCACTAGGCTACTCCTCCACTCCTAATTACATAGTAATCATACACAAAAAATAGGCAAAAACAACATTTCGTTCTATTGAAACCCCTGTCCCAAAGTCACTCTCCCAACCCCTTTCCCCTCTTACTACCCTACATTCAAGCCTTGTCAAACAACTTTGTTAATTTTAAACCATTCTCTTTCTCCTAGTTCCATTTGAACTGTTGCTTCTTGATCAATGTAAAGGTTGTGCAAGAGAACTATTAGATGTTCTTGTATACCCATGCTTCTTAATGTGTTGCAGAGTTTCTCATGGGTCATACAGTCAAAAGCCTTGCTGAAGTCAATAAAACACATATAGATATCCTTTTGGTATTCTTTTTTTTTCAAGGATCCATTACACATCCGCGATGATGTCTCTCGTTCCTCGCCCTTTCTTGAATCCTGCTTGCACTTCAGACAGTTCTCGTTCCAGTTATGGTTGTAGGGCCCAATTTTCAAAGGCCTTTACACGGGTAACTTCCCTAGTTACCCATGTAAAGGCCTTATCTGGGATTTTCGAAGGGCACCTACACGGGTAGTGCCCTTTGAAAATCCCGGCTATGTCCCTAACACGCCCAGATGCTAGTATGCCAGACTCCATCTTTGGCCCTATTTAAATCCAGGCTAAAATCCCACTTCTTTGAGGCGCTTTTGGATCCTGGTCTCCTTATTCTCCTGCTTATCACCTATCTCTATCTCTGCCATTCTCCTAGATTTACTCTTCTAATCCCCCGTTGTGTGGTCTGTCTTGATTACATTGTAAGCTCTGATAAGCAGGGAGTGTCTCTTATACATGTACAGTGCAGCATATGCCTTGTAGTGCTGTACAAATGATAAGTAGTAGTTGTAGTAGTAGCAAGGACCAATCCCATTGCTTGTGCAACTTACACCATGGTTAAGATGATAAATTCCCATTTTACTATCCTTGACAGCGTCCTTTTAAAAAGATTTCTTCCCAATTAAGCTGCAATACAGATCTCTTACGCTGGTAGGATAATCATAATTGCTAACTGTATATTTTAATAATTTGAATATAAATGATTGTGAAAAACGTATTACTCCAGAAGCAAGCAGGAAGTCAGTCCTCACATACGGGTGACATGGGCACGAAGCATTTCCCCAGCTCACAAAGAAAGCCACCATCCAGAATTGCTCTAAGTTCCTGTCCTGGGCCGCCTACGATGGGTTCTAGGCTGCAGACCTCAGACCTCAAACAATGAGTCCAGGAAAAGTTGCTGGATGTCCCCTGCATTGGCGAGAACTTGTTTGGGAAACCTATGGCTGACAAGGTGGCCGAGATTGAGGCCGAAGTGGTGACCAGGCAGAGGCTGTCAAAGAAGACCTCTTACCCTTCCCCACAAGAAAACCTTGGGGAAAAGGCCAATTTTCTCGAGGAAGAAGGGCCCTTTTCATCAAAGTCACCACTACCAAGCCTTCCCAAGCCAGCAGCAGCAGGGATCCCAGCCCAAGGGCCAGAGACACGGATCCAAGAAGCCAAAGGCCCCCAAACCACAGACACCAGCTCTGACTCAATCTGGTGAGAGCTTTTGACTCCCAGGGCGAGGCCTCCCTCCCCCTGCATCCCCTCACTTCTTTCCACCTGGCGTCGCAGTCCCCTGATGTCCAGGGGGACCTATTGCACCTGCAAGGTGGAATAAGTCCCCCGTCTCTGTGGCCAACCCCGGACATACAGGGCCGACCTCAGAATCAGCCCTGTATGTCTGGGGTCACTCTCTGCCCAGTGCCCGCCTTCGCTCCGCCTCTGTCCCACCCTCTCCCTCACCCTCACAGAGCTCCCCATACAAATCACCTGGCTGCGCGGCCATTTAGTGTGTGTGGATATCTGGATTGGACGTCCATACCCACTAAATGGAGTTCAGGATGACCCCCTACATGTTTCCAAAGTTTGTATAGAAACGAGTTCCATTGCTATTACATGTGACCAAGCCCCTTAGGCTTCTGTTGGGGAGGGCATGTTCATCTGTCTGTGTGTCTGTCTGTTTGTCCATCCATACATGTAGGTTTGTGTGAACATCTCTCATGGATGTGCACATAATGATTTTTTTTTTTAATCTTTTATACAGCATTTTCAAAATATATTATCACCAACAGAATAATGAGAAAACAGAAACAAAACAATATACATACTTCAATATAAGAAAAAAAGAGAGACAATGCTAGATTACAACATGGCGAGGAACCAAAAGCAATTCCAAACTAACACACAGAAGAAGAAAAAAATCAGGAGTATGATGATATCTTTACATGGCAGCCGGTAGGAGGCGCATCCTCTAACCCTCAGAAGCATTCTCTCGTACAAATAAAAATTCTCCCAGCTGTTTGGGCTCAAAGAAAAGAAATTGCTTAGACTCATACAAAATCATATATTTACATGGATATTTCAACATAAAAGTAGCCCTCAGAGCGGTGACTCTCGGGCGTAATGCCAGAAAATCTCTCCTCCGCTTCTTGAGGCATCTTTAGGCCTTCAAGAAAATACTAGCGGACCCGGTCTGAAGGTGAAAGGAAAGAGGATCGAGGAAAATTCAAGAAACTTTAATTGTTCCTTATAAGCTGGTTCTCTATGTATTCTATCTTTCATGCCTGAATGTTCCTCTCCTTAACCTACGCGCTACCAAGCGCTTGCAAGTCTCCTAGATGTGATTCCAGCTGAAACACATAGGTGGTCTTCTGAACCTGTCCTGTCATTACAGCTTGCATAGTAGATTTCAGAGAAGAAACCTCTTGATTCAATATACCCACGACAAATAAGAGAGAACTAGAGGGTAGAAATCACATCCCACAAGTTATCCAGTGTTAAAAGAGCCATTCTCTTCAGCCTACAACTCCTGAAGCAGCTGTCCCGGGTATCCCAGAAGCTGACACAGACTGGGAGGCAGCTCCAATGAGCAACAAACATCCCCCAGTCACCTCTCTGGTGGGAAGCTGAAGCATCCTCCTCCAAGCCAGGCAGTGCTGTGGTATCAACTTCCTGAGGCTCCAATGCTGGCTCCGTTGCACTCGGCTATTACTTCCAGGTTGCGGTGGCAAAGCCCTATGCTCAGGGCTAAACTCTATCCCATCACTACTCAGGTATGCCGTGGCCATGCTCAGCACCGGGGTGGAACAGAACTTATCCAACATCTGCTAGGACAGTGCCGGAGATGGCTTGGAGCTAGAGGACTGAGCCTTCTGCTTCCTTTTACGCTGCCCCATTGAAAACCTCCAAGGCAGCCAAACAACACAACACATCACAAGCACAGACGGACAGGTAGAGCTCCACCGCCATCTTGGATTCCACATAATGGAATTTCCTGCACTCAGGCAGGGCTGGTGAAAGGACATTCAGCACTCTAGGCAACTCTCATTCTTGCCACCTTTCCCTCCTGCTCCCATCCCCTGCTCTTACCAAGGCTAATTTTAAACAGCAGGGTAAATGGAATATTGGTTAAGTTCACTTTCAATAACTAAATTAACAGATCAACTCCCTTCTAGGCTTGGAGTATAATTGATTCGTAGTCTTTTGTAATCAATCCCAAAACATCAAGCAGATCAGATCCACAGCACTCACAGTCAGTCTAGTTCAGGTCAAATTTTATCAGGTTACTTTTATACAGATATTCTGGTTCAGAGTGCACGGGTTAAAAAGAGTTGTGAAGTTCCCATTGGCGATTTTCAGGCTGACTGACAGTCCTCAAGAATACCTTTCATGCATCCCACACCCCTTTTTAAATCCCTAAGGACCCATGTGGATCCTCAGAAGTGAGGTTCCAGTTGGGTTTGGGAGAGCAAGTAAGTCCTCACTGCTTGCTCAGCTTCGCTTTCATATAGACACCATGTGGTTCAGAGATAATACTCACATTTCTTATTCCATAAATGAAATCTTATGGTTTGAGATCAGACAGGCTCTTTTGCTCTTACAGAGCTTAAATTTATGTGGTTTTAGAACTCTGCAAACATTTACCTTTTCTCTAAATAATATTTGTAGGTATCATAACTGCATGCATTTGCTAATATACATTTTCTTAGATCAATCATTTTGTGGTTGAATTAAATACAAGAAGGTGTACCTTGTCTCACATAGAGCATAAAGTTTGTAAAATTCTGCATAAGAGAAGCAAATATGCTTAGGTTGATAACCAAAGGCATTTATCTGAATAACCACAGCTGTTACTCGGATAAATGCCTTAGCTGACACGATCCATGGTTATTCAAATGGCACTACTGGATAACCTCCCCACTGTCCCCCACTATTTATACGCTGATGGCTTACAAATGTTCTGTGCACAAATAAGCATTGGGAAAGTGTTTGTTTCGGCTGAAAAACCTCCAGAGGGTGTGGAGAAGATAGCACTCCATCATTCCCAGTACTCAGCACAATCAAAATGATAGCAGCCGTAGGATTTGAATCCTGGATTCCCTGGTCCTAGCCCACTACTCTAACCGTTAAGCTATTCCTAAACGTCCAGGTTCTGAAATACTATTCTTGGGATGTCTATGTAGACGCCGCTGCACATCCATGTTTGTGAAATCGTGTCTGCGCCTGGACATGCCTGCTTTATTTTCAGTCGTTCTGGCTTAGTTGTCCCAGATTGCATCTGGACGTCGTTTCTAAAATGCCCCTCATAGTTACTTAATTGATCTGATCTGATCTGTTCTTCAACAGGGATTTGTGATTACTCTAGACAAACCACAGTTGCTGCTTGGGAAATATATCCATTGGTTCAACCAATTAAACATGAGTAATGTTTATTTTAGCACATTACGGTTAATAAATACAGCTAACATAAATTTGGTTGAATTAATCTGCGTATTCTCTAAGGAGCAATTGTGTTTTTTTCTAGACTGACCATAAATTCCAGCCAAATTAATTAATCAGTTAATTCACCATCTGTGTTTATCTTTCCTTTTGGCAAGACTAAAAACAGCTGTTATAGAAAGGGGTAATTATATTTTCAGTTTCTAGAGAATAAATAGTGGAGTTAGAAGGCTTAGTGAGTTGGTGGACATAGTAGGGTGTGTTAGTGGGTCGTAACCCTCTTGGAGAGGGAAATACCTACCGTACCGGTATATAACTTGCCTTCAGTAATCAAATCTACAATCCAAACAAGTCCAGAGTGGGAATTTTTAGTGGGTTGGTAAATACACAGAGTGGAGGAGTAGCTTAATGGTTAGAGCACTGGCTTAGTAACCAAGAGCATACACACCAAAATAATCACTGAGGATACATACCTATTATCTAACAAAACCTCAGTGCCTCATTACTTTTAATTTCATCCATTAGAAATTACAGACTATAATACTTCTGGAAGAAAACCTAAAATAGAGGAGAAAAGATTTCAGTAATCCCGTTCGCCCTCTATACGGCAGTCATGTGACCAGAAGGGGAATCGCTATAGAATACCATCACAGGTCTAAAAAACTCCTCTTTATCAATTTTTATTATTTACTAACAAATATAGACCAATTTATCACCTAACTTCCATCAATTCCCTTACCCTAAATAATTATTATTTCCAACCAACCACTATCCTTAAAATTCAACAATTTAAAACAGCACGTAACTTGCTGCAAAATAGCATATATCTTGCTGGGCATAAAGCTCCATAGATTGCCCCAGCTGCTCCACTTTTTTTCTTATAACACCAGGGTCTATTGCATTTTCGCCATCCCTCAAAAAAAGAGACAAACCAGAGTGAAAACATCTCATAGAATCAATAAATAGTCTTATTCTGTTACTTATCTTAAGTAGTGTTTCCCAGAAGATTTTTAATTCACAAACGCCCTACGAAGATATCCATTTCGTAAACAAATCGCTTCATCATAAACAAATCGCTCAACGCTTCAAAGACCATTTCTTTCTTTCTCTAGCTATAATGTCTAACACCGTTTTCCAATTCAAATACTTTTAGGATTTAGGGGATACAGTTGGGTGGATTGGTGTGTTGGAAGATATAGTGTGATTCATTCCTGGGTTTGGAATCAATGAGATATATTAATTTGGTTTGTAAGACCAGTAGAGTAGATTTGGGGCTTCATGGAGTAAGTAACTGAGTTTAGAGGTGTTTATAAGGAGCATTATTAGGTGTTAAGGTCCATTATAGATAAATTATGGAGTGGGGAATTAAGACATCCAGATCTGTTACATAGTAAATGATGGCAGATAAAGACCAACATGGTCCATCTAATCTGCCCAGTAAGGTGGCTAGAGGGATCTAGCTAAGCTTGAAGAATGGTCGAGAATTTGGCAGCTGAGATTTAATGCTAAAAAAATGCAGGGTCATGCATTTGTTTTGCAAAAATCCAAGGGAGTAGTACAGTGTAGGGGGTGAAGTACTTCTGTCCACAAAAGAAGAGCGGGACCTGGGCGTGATTGTGTCTGACAATCTTAAAGTAGCTAAACAGGTAGAAAAGGCAATGGCGAAAGCTAGGATGATGCTTGGGTGCATAAGGAGAGGAATGGGCAGAAGAAAAAAGGAGGTGATAGTGCCTCTGTGTAAGTCTTTGGTGCGACCTCATTTGGAGTATTGTGTGCAATTCTGGAGACCGCACCTTCAAAAGGATATAAACAAGTTGGAGTCGGTGCAGAGGGTGGCTACTAAAATAGTTAGTGGTCTGCATTATAAAGCATATGAGGACGGATTTAAGGATCTTAGGGGTATGTTTACTAATCGGCGGTAGCAGCTTCCATGCGATATTGGAGCTGCAGCCCCATTCTCGCACGGAAGCCGCTACCACCGATTAGTAAACATACCCCTTAATATGTATACTTTAGAGGAAAGGCAGATAGAGGAGATATGATAGAGATGTTTAAATAATTCCATGGCATAAATGCACAGGAGGAGAGCCTCTTTCAACTGAAAGCAAACTCTACTACGAGGGGACATAGGATGAGGGTGAAAGAGGATAGACTCAGGAGTAATATGCAGAAATATTTCTTTACGGAAAGAGTGGTAGATGCATGGAATAGTCTCCCAGTGGAGGTGGGAGAGATGAGGACATTATCAGAATTCAGGAAAGCATGGGACAAACACAGAGGATCTCTAAAGGAAAAAAGAGGACTATTGTAGAAGTTGTTATGGAAGGGCAGACTAGATAGGCCATGTGGTCTTTTTCTGCCGTCATGTTTCTATATCTCTAGAATTGTAAAGTTGCACCTGCAGGTTACCCCCCCCCCCCTTAGGATGTGGAAAATTCCCCTTGTATTTTGACAAGACTCTTCCAAAGTCAGAGCCTCATGTTAAATATGTATGAAGGCATGTAGGAGTGCACGCCAATTTCTCATCATGCCTAGCAGGAGCAGCTATTTTAAAAGGCTGTGCAAGGAGGGGGAAGCATTCTTCATTCCCCCCAAATATGTATGGGAAAATCTTTGTATAACTCCCAGAAGCATCAATCCCTCTCACCTCAACACCCTCTATGTCATCAATACTCCCCTGGTAAATACACCCCAATACCTCCTCGATAATCATCACTCCCTCCAGACAGTCTGCTGAAAAGTCACCCCATCCTAACATCAACTCCCCCCAATATCAAGAACCCTTCTGACTTACCCCTGGATATCCTAATCCCCCCAAGACAAGCCCCCTCCAATCCCATCCTGGCTCTTACCAGAGGTCCCTGGTGTCCTGTGGGGAGCAGGAGCAATCCCCAGTTGCACCTGCTTTATCAGAGTCCTGTGGGGGTCAAGGATGCAATTTTGAATCTGAGACTCCAGTGGAACAGGAGCAACTGGGGATCACTCCTGCTCCCCCCATGGACACTAAGGACCCTCCCAGCCCAAGTAAGAGCCAAGGGTGGGGGAGGGCTTGTCCAGGGGGCAATGGGGGGGGGGGGTGTCTGGATGTCAGTGTCATGGCCAGATCTGCTCTTAAAGAACACCTGCGACCTAATAAGTGTGTACTCGTCTATAACAGCCCCCTTTCCCTTCAGGTTCAACTCTCTGGTACTCAGAGACTGCTAGACTTGAAGCATTTGTCTGAGGTGTTCCCTGCAGGAACGATAGGCACCAGAAATCAGAGAGGCGGAAGTGGCAGGAGACATACCGTGGCATAGAACCAAATTCAAAACAGCAGGTAGAAGCAAGGTTCAGGAATAGACAAGTGTGAGTGTCGAGAGAGGGTAGTGGCTTCAGTTTTTCCGCCTGCCCATTTAAACTGATACTTGTGTATGCCTCAGGACAGGTGTAAAAGCTGACATTTAGAATTTTTAGTATCCACCACATGTATTCCCCTTCTAAAATAGGGAATAAATGTCAATATTTTAGGCACACGTAAACCACTTTCCTATCCACACTCTAACCATGCCTTCTGGAAATCTACATGTGGTGCGGATCACAATCAGGGTCATTCTGAGGCACAAATAGCAGGGATGGATGTCCCATTGGGATGTCCATCCCCGCTATTCATGCCCTCTCCCAATCCCATCTAGCTTCCCTGTGTGTTGTATGGGGAAGGTAGATGGGGGCAGGAAAGGGGCAGATTGGTGGCAGGGTTAGGGCAGGCAGTGGGCGGTCGTCAGCCCCAGACATACAGGGCCAATTCCAATGTCAGCCCTGTACGTCTGGGCCGGTGACTTGAACAGCGAACATCTCCAGTACCAAGCAGGAAGTCAGTCCTCACATATGGGTGACGTCGGCGCCGACGGAGCACTCACGGAGCAATTTTCCCCAGCTTTCAAAGAAAGCCTTTGGGAATTGCAGCGCGCATGCGCGGTCCCCTTCCCGCCCAAGGGTGCCATCTTGCTCAGTCTTCTTTTTTCTGCGGAGCCCTACAGACGCTGTTTGTGATCACCGCTGAAAAAGTTGATTTTATTTCTTATTCTTTTCTCGATTCGACGCCGGATCCTTTTCCTGCCCGGACCCGATACACCGGTATCGAGTCCGTTCGTTCTTTTTTCGGTTTTTGTCCTTCGTGACTAGCGTTCGCGCCAATTTTTCTTTTTCACTGGCAGCCCTGTCTTTTGACCTCGCAGGGGCCCTTTTTACCCCGATGGCTGCCAGCGGGTTTAAAAAGTGTGATCGGTGTAAGAAACTTATGTCTCTTACCGACACACACGACTGCTGCCTCCGCTGCCTCGGACCCGATCATGACCCGATGAACTGTGGTCCGTGTGCTAAAATGTCCTCAAAAGCGTTGAGGAGTCGGCAGCAACAGAAAGAAAGAATCTTCTCTGACTCCGTGTCCGGCCGGGCCCGGACCTCGTCAGAGGCTTCGACGTCCCGGGACTCCGGTCCTGAGCATCGTCGGAGTTCCTCTGAGCGGGGGTCTCCTGCCCGGGAACATCATCGGAAGAAGAAACCTGCGAGGACAGCGTCGGTGGATGCTCCTGGTTCCTCGAGGGCCAGGTCGCATAGCCCTGATAGCCGTCCCGGGTCTTCGGAGTCGGAGAAGCCTTCGAAACACCCTCGTCTCGAAATGGAGTCTCCTGGACACCTGAGTACTGTAGTCCTCGTGGACTCGCCTCCGAAGGACGTAGATCGATTGTTTACCTTATCAGAATATAGAAAGACTAGGGGACATGCAATGAAGCTACAGGGTAAACTATTTAAGACTAATAAAAGAAAATATTTTTTCACTCAACGTGTAATCAAACTCTGGAATTTGTTACCGGAGGATGTAGTAAAGGCTGTTAGTGTAGCTGGGTTTAAAAAAGGTTTGGACAAGTTCCTGGAGGAAAGGTCCATAAACCATTATTAAGAAGGGACCCAGGATATCAATGCTTGAACCAATACAAGCATTGTGGAACCTGTGTCCCTTGGGGAAACTGCTAGGTACGTATGACCTAGATTGGCCACTGTTGGAAACAGAATACTGGGCTTGATGGACCTTGGTCTGACCCAGTATGGCATATCTTATGTTCTTATGACGTTGGGCCCGATGCCATCGGGGCCCGAGTCGGGGACTGCTGGGTCTCCTGAGCTCGGACTCAGGTTGACGGCCTTGGAGAGCAGTTTGGCTGCCTTCATGGACCAGCAGCGGGCATTGATCGCTGGCCTCGCCGGTGCATCTGCCACGGCCACCGGGACGTCGACGTCCAAGTCGACCCCGGAGACCGAGCCGATCCTCAAGTCCATGCGAGCTCGAGTCGATCCTCGGTCGCGGTCTCCCTCAGCCTCCCGTTCGGGACCGAGGTCGTCGACGCTGACACCTTCGGCGTCGGGGCGGAGGGCATCAGTGCCCGCCCGACCGGAGCCGCTCGATTCCTCCTCCAAGGAGTCAGCCTGGGAAACGGAGGACGAAGAGTCCCCTGGTACTTTTCGGACTCGGTGCGTCCCATCGGACTCGCCCGAGTCCGAAACTCGGAGGCGGTCCCCCCCGGAGGACACCCGGTTCTCGGACTTCGTGCGGAATATGGCCAAGGCCTTGGCATTCCCCGCGGATCCTGAGGAGGAGCCTCGAGCTGAAGAACTCGATGCCCTCCAGTATGACTCTCCCCCGAAGGAGGCCTTTACTGTACCGGTTCCTCCGATGCTGGAGCGACTTCTCTTCCGCATGTGGGAGAGCCCGGCGTCGGCGCCGGTGTTGAGCAAGCGGGTCGATTCCATTTATCGAGTCCGCAAGAGCCCCGGGTTCCAAAAGACACAACTACCGCACCATTCCATGGTGGTGGAATCGGCCATGCATCGACTCAAGAGTCAGAAGATGCACTCCTCGGTGCCTCCCGGCCGGGAGGCCCGGAACCTGGATGCCCTCGGTAGGAAGTGCTTCCAGGGCTCTATGCTTGCTTGTCGAGTCCAGACCTACCAGCTCCATATGGGCATGTATCTCCGAGACCTGGCAAAAGAAATTGCCGGGTTCTCTGCTGGTCTCTCCAAGGAACCTTTGCAGAGGTTCCAGGCCTTGTCCACTGGCATTCAAGAGTGCTCGAAGTTTATCTCTCGAGCAGCCTATGATGGCTTCGAAGCATCGGCTCGAGTAGCCGCAGCCGGCATCGGTGCCCGCCGACAGGCTTGGCTTCAGTCATCCGACCTCGAGCCATGGGTACAGGACAGGTTGGTCGATGTCCCCTGCAGAGGTGAAAACCTCTTTGGCAAGCCCATGGCTGAAAAGGCTGCACAGATCGAGACCGAGACTCTGACCAGGATTCGGCTGTCCAGAAAAACCTCTGCCCCTTCTCAGAAGAAGAAGGGCTCGGGGAAAAAGCCCTTTTACCCGAGGAAGGCGGCTGCCTATAAACACTACCCTCATTATCAGGCCTCAGCAGCTCTCCAACAGGGTCAGCAGGCCAAGGGACGGGGTAATGGGTCCCGTAGGCAGCAGGCCCCCAAGCCCACAACACCGGCCCCTGCTCCGCAGGGTGGGGGGTTTTGACTCCATCAGCATAGCCTCTTCCCCTCCGCTGGTTTCTCTCAGCACAGGAGGCCGGCTGGTCCACTTTGCCCACAGATGGTCAGCCATAACATCAGATACCTGGGTGCTTCATATAGTTCAAAAAGGCTATCTTCTTCACTTTCACCAGGTATCTCCCTCCTACTTTCCAGGGGAGCCTCCAAGACTCCCTCTGCACAGGGACTTACTCCTTCAGGAGTTGGCAAGTCTTCTTCAGGAACAGGCTGTGGAACCGGTGCCCCACCACCTGAGAGGTCAAGGCTTTTATTCCAGGTACTTTCTGATACCAAAAAGAACAGGAGGCCTCAGACCCATCCTGGACTTGCGGAACCTCAACAAGTTCCTGGCAAGGGAAATGTTCAAGATGCTTAACCTTGGAATCCTGCTGCCCTACCTCTAGCAGGGAGACTGGCTATGCTCTTTAGATCTAAAGGATGCCTATACTCACATCCTTATTCATCCAGACCACAGACAATATCTCAGGTTTGTTGTGGGAGGAAATCATTACCAGTACAGGGTACTGCCCTTTGGCCTATCCTCCGCCCCCAGGGTGTTCACCAAATGCCTCTCAGTGGTGGCGGCCTATCTAAGACTTCAGGGCCTCTTTGTATTTCCATACCTGGACGATTGGCTCCTCAGAGCCCAGTCTTCCCAAGAAGCAACTCAGGCCACTCATCGCACTGTGACTCTGCTCCAGCACTTGGGGTTCGTCATAAACTTCACAAAGTCTACTTTGCTCCCCTCTCAAAATCTCGAATTCATCGGCGCAAGGTTGAACACACTTCAGGCACGGGCCTTCCTGCCTCTAGACAGGGCACACAGGCTCATGGATCTAGCCAGCCACTTTTGCAGCAATTCCCTGGTCTCTGCCCGGCAATTTCTGAGACTGCTCGGCCATATGGCTTCCACGGTCCATGTGACCCCCAATGCCCGCCTGAACATGCGACCTGCTCAGTGGTGCCTTCGCACTCAATGGCATCAGGCCACAGGGAGCCTGGCGGACTCAGTGCAGGTATCCAACCTCCTGGTCTCTTCTCTGCGATGGTGGCTTCATCTCCCAAACCTGGTGCTGGGAGTGGATTTTCAATCTCCTCCACCTTCTCAGGTGCTGACAACCGATGCTTCTCTCCTAGGTTGGGGAGCACATTGCCAAGGGACATGTACTCAAGGCCTCTGGACTCCTTGGGAGTCTGCTCAACAGATAAATTTCCTAGAGCTCAGAGCCATACGCCTAGCTCTGAGAGCCTTCTCCCACCTAACTTCTCACCAGTCTGTGCTGGTCCAGACGGACAATCAAGTTGCAATGTTCTACGTGAACAAACAAGGAGGCACAGGATCCTTCCTTCTCTGTCAGGAGGCACGGAGACTGTGCTCTTGGGCCGTCCTTCACGGCATCCTTCTCAAAGCTGTCTATCTCCCAGGTCAAGAAAATTACCTGGCAGACAGGCTGAGCAGGATCCTCCAACCTCACGAATGGAGATTGGATCCGTTGGTGGTTCAGCAGATCTTTCTCAAGTGGGGCCTCCCCACCATGGATCTATTTGCCAGTCCCCTGAACCGGCAGCTTCCCAGATTCTGCTCTCGACAACCGCATCCTCTCAGGGTAGCGGCGGATGCTTTTCTGATTCCATGGTCCACAGGCCTCTTGTATGCCTTTCCACCCACGCCACTGGTGTCTGGGACGCTCTTCAAAGTTCTCAGAGACAGAGCTTCGATGATCCTAGTAGCTCCCCGGTGGCCGAGACAACCCTGGTTCCCGCTTCTAATGCAGCTGGCGGTGGACACACCTCTTCCTCTGGGGTTTCAATCCGATCTCCTGTCACAGGATCAGGGGACTCTCCTACACCCCAACCTCCGGTCCCTTCATCTGATGGCCTGGCTGCTGAGAGGGTAGTCCTTGCTCCCCTCCTGCTGCCTCGTGAGGTGGAAGAGGTCGTCTTGGCCTCCAGGCGGCCCTCCACCCGAAAATCCTACGCCCTTAAGTGGCGTAGGTTCTCCGTGTGGTGTGCTCAGCAGTCGTAGAATCCCTTCTCCTGCTTGGTGGCAGTGGTCTTGCAATATTTGCTTTACCTCTCCAATCTGGGCCTTAAGTCCAACTCTGTCAGAGTCCACCTCAGTGCTCTCTCTGCGCATCACGCACCGGTGGATGGCAGGCCTCTTTCCAACCACCCTTTGGTGGCTCGTTTTCTCCGAGGCCTCCTTCTCCTTAAGCCTCCTTTGCGCCCACCACCCCCTGAATGGGATCTGAATGTGGTCTTGCAGCGGATTACCTGCCCTCTTCGTTTTCTTTCCTGGAAAACCTTGTTCTTGGTAGCCCTTACCTCTGCTAGGCACGTTAGTGAACTGCAGGCCCTAGTGTCTGATCCTCCTTACACTAGGTTCTACAGGAATAGGGTAGTCTTACAGACTCACCCTAAGTTTCTTCCAAAAGTGGTTTCTCCTTTTCATCTCAACCAGGAGGTGGTTCTTCCGACCTTCTTTCCCAGGCCGCACTCCAGCCGGGCTGAAATGGTCCTGCATACCCTGGACTGTAGGAGGGCCTTGTCCTTCTACCTTGACCGTACGCGGGAGCATAGGAGGGCTGTTCAACTCTTCGTTTCTTTTGACCCCAATAAGTTGGGGCTCCCTGTCTCCAAGCGTACTTTGTCCATATGGGTTGCTGACTGTATAGCTTGGGCTTATGGAGCAGCCGGCCTCTCGTTGGAGGGTCGAGTCACGGCTCATCGTGTTAGGGCGAAGGCTGCGTCAGTGGCTCATCTCAGCTCTGTTCCATTGGCAGCCATCTGCCGGGCTGCTACTTGGTCTTCAAGCCAGACTTTTGCAGCCCATTACTGCCTGGAGAGGGAGTCCCGCAGGGACAGTGCTTTCGGTCAGGCAGTCCTCCATAATCTCTTTGAGGTTTAGGCAACTCCTACCCTCCGGCCCGGATGTTGGGCTACTGGTCGGGGGCGTTTTCAGAGAAGATTCCTTCCTTCTGTGCTACTGAGCTAGAGGGAGCTCATTTTTCTGCTTGAGGTCTCTGGTAGCCTTAAGCTAGGGAGTCCCATATGTGAGGACTGACTTCCTGCTTGGTCCTGGAGAAAGAGTAGTTACTCACCTGTAACAGGTGTTCTCCAGGAGCAGCAGGAATCAGTCCTCACAACCCTCCCTCCTCCCCTTGGAGTTGCAGTCATATGATTTATTTTTGCTAATTTTTTTGCTGTCTTTTAGCTATGTCATCAGACTGAGCAAGATGGCACCCTTGTGCGGGAAGGGGACCGCGCATGCGCGCTGCAATTCCCAAAGGCTTTCTTTGAAAGCTGGGGAAAATTGCTCTGCGAGGGCTCCGTCGGCGCCGACGTCACCCATATGTGAGGACTAATTCCTGCTGCTCCTGGAGAACACCTGTTACAGGTGAGTAACTACTCTTTATTCCACCTTGGAGGTGGAATACGTTCCCCTATTCAGTGGGGGACAGCGGGCCTGGAGCTCTGAAAGGGCAGGAAGGGGCACGGGGACATTCCCCATGGCCTGATCCTGGCCTTGGGAGGCCAGATCAGGGGTCGGGCTGTGGGGAAAGCACTTTTGGAGTCGGCAGCTGGGAATCACAGCTTTCAATAGAGCCACCGTGCCATGGCAACCGGATGCCATGGCGCCATGGCTCCTTTGAAAAGCCCTGACTGAGCTAGCTGGGAAAGGCCTGTATGTGCAGGCGGGATTGAATCAGGATCCTAGTCTGCACGTACAGGCCTGGAAGCGATTCTGATCCCACGGGGCTAGATGTGCCCCATGGGATCAGAATCCTGGCTAACTCTGTAACATAGTAACATAGTAGATGACAGCAGATAAAGACCAGTATGGTCCATCTAGTCTGCCCAGCAAGGTGGCAAGAGTAGATGCACCTGCCGCTCCGTGCAGGTCACCCCTCTCCATGTCTTTGTTTAGGGGTGAACCCACCGTTCTGTGTAGGGCACCCCTGTTTGTTGAGAAATTAGATAGTTATTTTGATTTTATACTGTTGCTTTAAAGGGATCCACTGTGTCTGTCCCATGCCATTTTGAATTCTGTCACTGTATTTTACCTATCATCTTCCATTGGAAGGGCATTCCAAGCATCCACCACCCTTTCAGTGAAAAGGTATTTCCTGACATTGCCTTTCAATTTACCCCCTTGCAGCTTCATGTTATGCCCTCTAGTTTTACAGCTTCCCCATCTTTGGAACAGGTTTTGTTTGTTCATTAATACTCTTTAAGTATTTAAAGGTCTGAATCACATCTCCCCTATCCCTCTTCTCCTCCAGAGTGTACATATTTAGGTCTTCAAGTCTCTTCTCATAAGGCCTTTGACTCAGGCTCCAAATCATTTTGGTTGCCCTCCTCTGAACCGTTTCCAGTCTTTTTACATCCTTTGCGAGATATGGTCTCCAAAACTGAATACAGTATTCCAAGTGAAGCCTCACCAGTGACTTATACAGTGGCATTAGTACCTCTTCCTTTCTGCTGGTAATTCCTCTTTGTATGCAACCCAACATCCTCCTGGCTTTTGCCACTGCCTTGTTGCACTGTTTTGCCCTCTTGAGATCCTCAGAAATAATCACACCAAGGTCCTTCTCCTGGTCCATGCACACCAACCTCTCGCCCCCTATCGCATACATTTCCTTTGGATTTCTGCTTCCCAAGTGCATGACACTGCACTTCTTCGCATTAAATCTGACCGGACGCACAGAGGGCCAGGACGTCGATGTCAGAATCGGGCCCAATGTGTAAATAGCGGTATTCTAAAATTGCTAATTTATATATAGAGATGCATTCGTAGCCTAAAACCTGTGAGAGAATCAGTTGGACCATTGGATGTTAGAGGGGTAAAAGAAGCACTAAGATGGGGCAAGGTCATAGCGGAGAGACCAAATTAATTCTTTGCTTCTGTGTTTACTGAAGAAGATGTAGGGAAGTTACCCATGCCTGAAATGGTATTTAAAGCTGATGCAGCAGAAGAATTTAAAGAAATATCGATAAACTGGGAAGATGTGTTAAAACTATTTGATAAACTGAAGAGTAGCAAATCACCTGGACTGGATGGTATACATCCAAGGGTGTTGAAAGAACTGAAGTATGAGATTGCAGATCTACTATTACTTAACTGTAAACTATCATTAAAATCATCAGAAATACCTGAAGATTGGAGGATAGCCAATGTAACGCCAATTTTAAAAAAGGGTTCCTGAGATGTCAGTACCAAGAAAAATGGTAGAAACCATTATTAAGAACAACATTTCTGAAAATGTAGATAGTCATGGTTTAATGGGAGACAGCCAACATGGCTTTAGCCAGGGAAGGTCTTGTCTTACTAATCTGTTATATTTTTTTGAAGGTGTAAATAAACAGGTAGACAAAGATGTGTTGGTCAATGTAGTGTATCTGGATATTCAGAAAACCTTTGACAAGGTACCTCATGATGGCGAAATTAAAAAGTCATGGGATAGGAGGCAGTGTACTATTGTGGATCAGGAATTGGTTAAAAGATAGAAAGCAGAGGGTAGGCTAAATGGCTAATTTTCCCAATGGAGAAAGATGAATAGTGGAGTACCCCAGGGATTAGTGCTGGGTCTGTTGCTTTTTAACATATTCATAAATATGTTAAACATCGCCCCCACAATGCTCTGATCAATCAATGCAGAAATGTTAAAATGTATATAAGTTATGCTTCCGAGCATGTCCTGCATGCCACCGCTACCTATTTCATGAGTTCTTTGTAAAATTGTTGAGTTCTTCTGTAAACCGCTTTGATTTTTTATGATAAGGTGGTATTAAAAAAAAAACACTTGTTAGATAGATAAATAAATAAATTAATTAAATGACCTGGAAATAGGAATGAGTGAGGTAATTAAATTTGCAGATGACACAAAGTTATTCAAAGTTGTTAAAACCCAAGAGGATTGTGAAAAATTGCAAGAGGACCTTGATATATTGGAAGACTGAGCATCCAAATGGCAGATGAAATTAAATATCGACAAATGCAAAGTTACACACCTAGGAAAGAACAACCCAAACTATGGTTACATGATACAATGTTCCACATTAGGAACCACCACCAAGGAAAAAGATTTAGGCGCCATCGTGGATAATATGTTGAAACTCTCTGCTCGGTGTGCAGTGGCAACCAAAAAAGCAAATAGAATTCAAGGAATCATAAGGAAAGGATTGGAGAATAAAACAAAGGATATTATAATGCTTCTGTATCATTCCATAATGCGACTGTACCTCAAATATTGTGTGCAATTCCAGTCGCCATATCTTAAGAAGGATATAGCGTTTTAGAAAAGGTACAGAGAAGAGTCCCAAAAGGATAAAGGGGATGGAAGGATACCCTATGAGGAGAGGCTAAAAAGGTTAGGGCTCTTCAACCTGGAAAAAAGACGGTTGAGGGGAGATATGATAGAGGTCTATAAATTAATGAATGGAGTGGAATGGGTAAACATAGATTGAACTGCTTTGACCCGGTGAAAAGCGGTTTATAAATGCAGCTAAATAAAAAACAAAATAAATAAATTGTTTACGCCAAAGTATAGAAAGAGTAGGGGACATGCAATGAAGCTATAGTGTAAACCATATAAGACTAATAAGAGAAAATACTTTTTCACTCAACATGTAATCGAACTCTGGAATTTGTTACCGGAGGATGTAGTAAAAGCTGTTAGTGTAGCTGGGTTTAAAAAAAGGTTTGGACAAGTTCCTGGAGGAAATGTCCATAAACCATTATTAAAGAGGACCATGGAAATCCACTGCTTGCCCCATTACAAGCATTGTGGAATCTGTGTGTCTTTTTGGGAAACTGCTAGGTACTTGTTACCTGGATTGGCCCCTGTTGGAAACAGGATACTGGACTTCATGGACCTTGTTCTGACCCACTATGGCATTCTTATGTTCCAAAATAAGGACTTTTAGCATATTAATTAATTATTTTATATTTAGTGCATGTCTTTCCAGTAGTAGTTCAAGGCAAGTTACAATCAGGTACTGTAGGTGTTTCTCTATCCCTAGATGGCTTACAGTCCAAGTTTGTACCTAAGGCAATGGAGGGTTAAGTGACTTGCCCAAGGTTGAAGAAAGGCTAAAAAGGTTAGGGCTCTTTAACCTAGAAAAGAGACGGCTGAGGGGAGATATGATAGAAGTCTATAAATTAATGAACGGAGTGGAACGGGTAAACATAGATCGATTGTTTACGTTGTCAGAATATAGAAAGACTAGGGGACATGCAATGAAGCTGCAGGGTAAACTATTTAAGACTAATAAAAGAAAATATTTTTTCACTCAACGTGTAATCAAACTCTGGAATTTTTTACCGGAGGATGTAGTAAAGGCTGTTAGTGTAGCTGGGTTTAAAAAAGGTTTGGACAAGTTCCTGGAGGAAAGGTCCATAAACCATTATTAAGAAGGGACCCAGAATATCAATGCTTGACCCAGTACAAGCATTGCGGAACCTGTGTCTTTTGGAGAAACTGCTAGGTACGTATGACCTAGATTGGCCACTGTTGGAAATTGGATACTGGGCTTGATGGACCTTGGTCTGACCCAGTATGGCATATCTTATGTTCTTACTGGATTTGGGTTTTAGTGGAGTGAGTTACATTAGTGGACAGAGGCACTAGAGGGTGTGTTAAAGCATTAGTGAGATTGCTCAATGTATTTGGGGGGCTCAGTGAGTAGGTGGGCTGATAGTGGAGTGTTCAAAGTTGGAAGATTAGTGGATGATAAGGTTGGAGTTGGGGGAATCTAAGGTTATTTAATGCAGGGCTCTGTTTTGGGGGCCTCAGAATTTGGCCTTCCAAGTATGTGTGCTCTAGCCTTCCCACCCATTAAGAGTTCCTTAATGCCCATCCACCTACTTAATCCCACCTTCCACTCACCCACTCACTCAAACCTAAACCCACTGATGTACACCATTCATACCTCCTATCCCACTACAAAATGCAATGTGTGCCTTTGAATCAGTGCTGATTCCTGGTGACCCAGCAGCTTCTGGGTTTTCTTGGCAGTGTAACTGGAAGTAGATTGCCAGGCCTTTCTTCCAAGGTAGTGGAGGGTTAAGTGACTTTCCCAAGGCCACAAGGAGTGCCAGTGGGAATCGAACCCTCCCACTACACATTCCAGTTATTCCTTTATCCACTAGCACACCACTTAATATCCCTGATCCATTAACACACCCCACTGTGACCTCTGAACTTACTAACATATTGCACTGATCTCTCAAATTCACTAGTGTGCCCATTGACCTCCCACCACATTATTTATTTATTAGTCTCTTATACCGCGCTATTCAACATCAGTGCGGTTTACATGGAACACAGAACATATACGACGCAGGGTTCTGCGACGCACTTACACTAAAAAGGTGCTTAAAACTTGGCTAACAACTGGGTGAAACTATTTACATATATACATCAAATGTCACATATATCATCGTTAATTACACGGTTTCCTAATGTGTGTTAGTACGGGGCAAGGCGTTATTTAGAACATTCTTCTGGATAGTGTTTCAGGAAGAGATGGTGCTTCAGGGCCTTTCTAAATTGTATTAGGTCATTAATATGTCTCTGTCACCTCAAACCCACTACTGTAACCCACTGTCCCCCTAACCAATTAATATATCCCACTGTTCTCCGGGAACAAGTAGGAAGTCAGTCCTCAAATATTGGTGACATTGGCGCCGACAAAGCCCTCACGGAAGCATCTATGCAGCTTTCAAAGAAAGCCTTTGGAAGATGCACCACGTACATGTGGTCCCCTTCCTGCCCAAGGGTGCCATCTTGCTCAGGCTCCTTTTCACTGTGGCGCCCTTTGGATGTCTGTCCAGTTTCGCCCGGGAAAAGTGTTTATTTTGTCTTGCTTTATCTGGTATGCGTAACGGTTCCTTTCCCGCCCCCGAGTCAGCTCACCTTAGAATCGCTCCTCAGATTTGTCCCTTTTTTCTTTCTCGAGGTGTTCCTTGACTGGTGTTTCATGCCCTTTTTTGGTAGCAGGCTTCGGACCTGTGCCTGGGTGACAGGGCCCCTTTTTTCATGATGGCCTCCAGCAGTTTCAAGAAATATGATCAGTACGGTAAGATGTCTCTCACCGATCCACTTGACTGCTTCCTTTGCTGCCTTGGGCCGGACCACGGCGACTTGGACTGCAAAGTTTGCAAGGTGATGACCACAAAGGCCATCAAGAGCTATCAGCTGCAGCAGGAAAAGATCTTTCACAAGTCCAACTCTGCGCCAGAGTCTCTGGCAACACTGTGCTCTAGGGCCCTTTCTGGTACCTCTGTGACCCGCGATGCCCAGGCCACCTTGGAGTCCCCAGAGGTGGAATGCAAGAAGTCGAAACCCTTGAAGACTGCCTCAGAGGATGGATCTGGGAAATCAGGGAAATCCCATTCCAGGCTTGAGTCCGAGGGATTGGAGTGGGAGCAGCCTCACAAGCTGCTCTAGAAGGGAGTCATCAGCAGCTGGTGACTGGTCTCAGACACCCGAGGCCATCATCGTCGAGGACTCTCCCTCGACAGAGCCAGCGCCAGACCCAAAGTCCTCAGTGCCCACATCGAAGGCTGCGGAGCCAACTGTCATAGATACCAGGATGTCGGCCTTGGAGCGCAGTATCTCTGCCCTCATGGCCAAGCAGCGGGCATTCATGTCCGGTTCTTCCAGCTCATCTGCCCCAACATTGAGGGCCTTCCCAGAAATCGAGCCAATCCTTGAGCACCACCAGCCTTGAGAGACCCATCGGCAGAAGACGAGATCCCGATTCTGTTCCTCGGGGCACTGGTCCTCTCTGACCAGTGCCCATGGTTCAGACCACAGGTCCTCCAGAGGCGGCGGGCCTCAAAGCCCGGGCCTCGACTGCGGGACCTTGGACTTTGAGTCAGATTGGGAGACAAGGACTAGCAGTCCCCAGATACTCGGTGACACCAAGACGTGCCCTCGGACCCGTCTCCCCTGGTGTCCCGGCCCATTCCCCGCCAGAGGATGTCGCCTTCCTTGACTTTTTTGTGAGATATGGCTAAGGTGCTCACCTTCGAGACCGCACAGAGGAACTGGAGATTCTCCAGTATGAGCCCCCCCCCCAAAGGAGGCTCTCACGATGCCCATCCCTTGAGTGCCTCCTCCTCTGTATGTGGGAAACACTGGCGTCAGTGCCCATAGTAAGCAGACAGCTTGACTCCATGTACTAAGTCTGCCAAAGCCCCGGGTTCCAGAAAATCCAACTTCCCCACAACTCGATGGTCATTGAGTCTGCCATGCACACTCAAAGCCAAAAGATCCATTTCTTGGTGTCCCCTGGCAGGGAGGCCCGTACTTTTGATACCCTCGGCTGAAAGGCCTTTCAGGGCTCGATGCTTGCATGCCAAGTCCAATCCTACCAATTATACATCGGGTTCTCGGCAGGCCTTGACGGGGAACCTTTCCAGTGGTTCATGTCACTGGCCTCTGCGGTCAAGGAGTGCTTCAAGTTCTTATCTTGAGCAGCATATGACAGCTTTGAGTCCTCAGCCAATGTAGTCACTGCGGGCATCGGGGACCAATGCCAGGCCTGGTTGCAGTCATCTGACCTCAAGCAATGGGCTCAGGACAACTCACTGATGTCCCCTGAATCGGAGAGAATCTCTTTGGGAAAGCCACGGCAGACAAAGTGGCTGAAATAGAGACTGAGTTCCTGACAAGGACCAGATTCTTTAAAAAGACCTCAGTGCATCCCCATAAAAAGGCCCCAGGGAAGAAGCCCTTCTTCCCGAGGAAAAAGAGGGGTTTTGGCAGTGCCCCACAGTTCCAAGCCTTCTCTGCTCCACGGCAAGGCCAACAGCACAAGGGGGAAGGGCACGGCCCCTGCAAGCAGAAGACCCCACCAAGATCCAGGCACCAGTCCCAGCCCAGCCTGGAAGGAGTTTTTGACTCCTTGGGCACAACCTCTTCTCCCCCAGGAGTTCTCCTGTAGTCTACAGAGAAGCATCTGGCTCTGTTTGCCCACAGGTGGTCTTCCATCACCACCGATACCTGGGTACTGCAAGTTGTCAGGGAGGGTTACCTCCTCCACCTGCAACAGACACCACCATCTTACTTTCCAGGAGAGCCTGTCACGCCTCTCCTTCACCAGACTGTGCTCCTCACGGAGCCCATAGGCCTCCTCAAGGACAAGGCAGTAGAGTCAGTGCCCAAACGTCTCTGGGGCAAAGTCTTCTATCCAGATATTTCCTCGTTCCCAAGTGGACAGGGGGCCTCAGGCCTATCATGGACCTCCAGGACTTGAACAGATTTCTGGTGAGGGAGAAGTTCAAGATGCTGTCTCTTGAAACACTGCTGCCTTACCTCCAGCAGAGAGACTGGCTGTGCTCCTTAGACCTGAAGGATTTTTATATTCACATCCTGATCCATCCCAGCCACTGCAAATTCTTATGGTGCATGGCGGGAGGAGGTCACTACCAATACAGGGTGCTACCCTTTCGGCTGGCTTCATCTCCAAGGGTCTTCACCAAGTGCTTAGCGGTGGTCGCAGTCCACCTTTTCTCCAAGGGGCTTTCATCTTTCCCTACCTGAACGACTGGCTCATAAGGGGAGGCAGAACTCCAGAGGTACACCATGCCACTGAATGCACTATCCATGCCCTGCAGCACCTGTGGTTCATCAACAACTACCCCAAGTCCCATTACTCCCCGGCTCAGTGCCTGGAGTTCATAGGAACTCAGCTAGACACCCTCCAGGCCAAGGCCTTCCTCCCTCTGGAGAGTTCAGAATGTCTCAGAGCGCTAGCCGCAGAGGTGCAGCACTGCTGGCAATGCTCGCCACCTTTTCCTCCACCGGCTGGGCCACATGATCCTGTACGCTTGCCTACATATGAGGGCGGCTCAGTGGTGCATCTGCTCCCAGTGGACACAATCCACGGGTAGGCTTTGAGACAGGATAAGAGTAACCCACCACCCGGTGGACTCCCATGACTGGTGGCAGCTCCCCTGCCACCTTCAGGCCGGGATGCCCTTCCAGGCACCCATTCCCAGAGAGTCCTAACAAGGGACACCTCTCTCCTGGGTTGGGGAGCTCACTGCGAGGACTTCCACACACAAGGCAGTTGGTCCCAGGTGGAAGGCAAGTTGCAGATCAACCTTCTGGAGCTCCGGGCGATATTTCTGGCACTCCAAGTCTTCCGCCACAGGTTCCAGCACCAGTCGGTGCTGGTCAAGATGGAAAACCAAGTCGCAATGTTCTAAGTGAACAAGCAGAGAGGCACAGGGTTGTACTCCCTTTGCCAGAAGACAGTGGTCCTCTGCTCATATGTGACAGGCAATGGGATGCTCCTGCGAGCGGTCTACCTCCCGGGCCAGCAGAATGCCCTGGCGGACAAACTGAAGAGTCCTGCCGCACAAGTGGCATCTGGACCCCATAGTGGTCTCCTGACTTTTATGGCTCTGGGGCATCCCCCTAGAGGACCTGTTTGCCAACCTGAACAGCACACAGTTGCCCAGTTTCTGCTCCTGCCAGCTGCACCCATCCTGGGTGGCAGCGGATGTTTCTCTATGTCTGGAACTTGAAGAGGGTCTTCTATGTTGCCAAGACCCTCTTCAAGATCCAGAGTGACAGAGCATCACTGTATTGATAGCCCCCAGGTAGCCCAGGCAACATTGGTTCCTGCTACTTCTCTGCCTGTCGGCAGCGTTTCTGATTCCCTTGGGCCACACCCCAGGACTGTTTTTACAGGCAGGGGGCTCTCTCCTGTACCCCAACCTAGGGTCCCTGTCACGGCTTGGCTGCTGAAAGGGTAGCACTAGTGGCCTAATGGTTTGGGCAAGTAACCTTGGGCCGGAGGGCCAAGGGTTCAAATCCCACTAGAGGACAGCAACCTTGGGCAGGAAGAACTGGGGTTTCTAGTCCCACAGGTGCTCCTTTGGCCTTGGGCAAGCCACTTAACCCTCTGTTGCCTCAGGTACAAAAAACATAGATTGTGAACCCTTCGGGGACAAGGGAAAAATATATATACAGTACCTGAATGTACACTGCTTTGATTGGTAGAAAAGTGATATATATGCCTAGTTTAATAAATAAACCTCCCATAAGATGTGGAGGAGGGACTCCACAAGAAGGGCATACACCTTCAAGTGGCATTGATTTTCGATGTAGTGTGCCTAAGCGCTATTGTGGTGCATTACCATTCTGTCAAGGGCAAGCCCCTCTTGGCCCAGCCCCTTATCTCTCATTTCCTACAGGGCCTTATGTTGTCCAAGCCCCCCATCTGCCCACCAATGGTGGAATGGGATCTCAATGTGGTGCTCTCACAGCTCACTAAGCTGCCGTTTGAGCCCCTGGCTACTTGCTGCCTGCAGTGCCTCTCCTGGAAGGTTGTCTTTCTTGTGGCACTCACATCAGCTTGCAGGGTCAGCGAGCTCCAGGCTCTAATGGCAGAGCTGCCCTACATGAGGTTCTGCGTGAACAGGGTGGTGCTCTGCATGCACCCCAAGTTTCTCTAAAGGTGGTGTCCCCCTTCCACCTCAATCAGGAGGTGGTGCTCCCCACCTTCCTCCCAAGGCCTCACACTGGCAAGGCAGAGACTGTTCTCCATATTCTAGATTGTAAAAGGGCTCTGTCCTTCTATCTGCAATGGACACAGGGCCACCGCAAAGCACCTCAGCATTTCGTCTCCTATGACCTCAATTGTCTGGTGCTTCCAGTGACCAAGCAAACTCTGTCCACTTGGGTGTCAGGCTGCATTGCCCTCACCTGTGAGCAGGCTGGGACCTCACTGGATCACCGGGTCATGGCGCACTGTGTCAGGGCCATGACTACCTCTGTGGCAAATCTGCGTTCCGTACCCATGACAGAAATCCTCCGGGCCACCACCTGGTCTTCAGTCCATACCTTTGCAGCTCACTATTGCCTGAAGAGGGAGTCTCGACAGGACAACACCTTCAGCCAGGCCATATTCTGTAATCTATTCAGGGTGTAGGCAACTCCTGCCCTCTGACCCTTCTGTGTTCAGGCTACCAGAGTGCTGGTTCTTCGCCAGATACTTGGGTCATACGAGAGTCTCTCAAATGGGACTCAACTACTGCAAGTCACAGCTCACCTTCTCTGGTTGTCGTGGCATTTTTGTACAGGTTCTCGGTAGCCTGTAGCTGGGGAGTCCGATAGTGGCTGACTTCCTGCTTGTTCACAGTGAAAGCGTAGTTCTCCAGGGACAGCAGGAATCAGTTCTCACAACACTCCCTCCTCCCCTTGGAATTGCTTCTTTACCGTATTTTAATTTTTTGCCGTCTTAGCCATCTCTATAGACTGAGGCAAGATGGCACCCTTGGGCAGAAAGGGTACCATGCATGCGTGGTGCATCTCCCAAAGACTTTCTTTGAAAGCTGGGGAGATGCTTCAGTGAGGGCTTTGTTGGCACCGACGTCACCCATATGTGAAGACTGATTCCTGCTGTCCCCGGAGAACATCTGTTACACTATGCTATCCTGAAACCATTAATACATTCCACAGACTGTCTCAATACATTAACATATCCCACTGACTGCTAAACCCAGTAATGCAACCCACTGACCTCCCATACCCAAAAATATACGTACTCAACCTCTATCCAATTATCATACCTCGCTCATCTCCCTTGACTCTGCAGTGCACTCCACTAACCCCATCTCATTAATACACCCCTCTAAGCCCTCCCAAAGCCATCATTGCAACCATCAACCTCCTCACTTCATGAATGCACTCTGTTGTTTTTTTTCTTAAATGCTGTCAAGTCAGTGTCAACTCATGGCGACCCTCTGGATAGTTGACTTAAACTGTATTCGGTCTTCAGTCGGTGGGTCATTGTTGATAAAGTTGCATCCATAGCTGCTGTTATTGTATAAATCAATCTCATTGGTGGCCTTCCTTATTTTGTGTTGACCTTCTATCTTTACAAACATGATGTCTTTCGCTAATGATCTCTCTCTTCACATAATGTGTCCAAAGTATGAAAGTCAAAGTCTTGTCATCTGAGCTTCTAAAGAAAGATTTGGTTTGATCTCCTTTAGTACTGACTGATTTGTTCTTCGGACAGTCCATGGTATACACAGTATTCTTTGCCAGCACCATAATTCAAAGGCATCAATTTTCTTCCTGTCTATCTTTTTCAGTGTCCAATTTTCGCATCCATAAGATGTTATTGAAAATACCATGGCTTGGACAAGTCTACTGACCCCCAAAATGGGTAAGAGATCAATGGGGTGGGGTGCTGGGTGGTAGACTGAGTGTGATGGTGCCTTGTGAGGTCGAAGGGGGGGGGGCTAAGTAGGTTGGTAAGCTGTGTGGGTCTATGTTGGAGATTGTGGGAGCTACAGTAGGTGGATGTTTGGGCTGAATAGGGTGCATTAGGGAGCGACAGGCGGGCTTAGTGTGTAGAGAGGCTAGGTGTTTAATTCAATGATTATAGATATGAATTAAGCTTAATTTTCATCTCTAACCACTGAAATTAAAAAATGCAGTAAAGTTGCATGCTCTTTTTATTTAATTAATTTATTTATAAGCATTTCTAACCCAGCTATCAAATAAATAATTTCTAATGTTGCTACTGGTTTTAGATAGTCTTTTTCTAAGTTATCAAGCAATTTGCTTATAATTAGCTTACTGCTTCAGTAGTATATTTTTGCATGCTAGTAAAACAAACTTGATTTGAATCTTAGCACATACTTCTAACTACTGCTTTGTTACATCGGCCTCTCAATCTTCTGGAACTTATTTTTGTTTCCAAAGTGCATGACCCATGTCTTTTTAAATCATATTTAGCACTTACTAGCTCACCCCTCTTATTTATGCATGTTCCCTTGCAGCCCAATACTCTTGTCAGATGACAACACAACCAGAGCTGACAACTTGCAGTGTGTATACGCTGTCAGCCTTGTCTCTTACACCTAATAGGATGTCACCCTTCAATTCAGCTTCGAGTTTCGTCCATGAATTCTGCCATAGACACACCACTGTCCCCACTGCACTGTTCTTTCTTTATCGTCTTGCTTCTCCACTCTGGTTCTGTCTTGGGAGTGAGAAATAAAATTAGTTGGATTGGCTCATTCAGTAACTGTTTACTTTAGATGCCTATCTGTATAAACAGGGGGAAGAAGCAGCCAGAAAGGGAAGGATACATCTTTCTGGTTAGTATTCCAGGGCTAGCTGACTGCTTTACCTGGAGATTGCTGGCTGGTTGTGGTCTGTGGTAGGCAGTCATAAAGCAGAAAAGGATGAAGGCTCCCAGAAACACACACACATCATTTTTTTACCAGGCTTTGCTGCAGACGTCTAAGCTTAAGGCAACATAAAGGGTTGTTTTCAGTGTCCTCAGCTAGGCTGATGAAAAGTGATTTTAAAATGGCTAATCTGACAAACACATCAGATTACTTCTGGGGTTTGGAAGAATACTGGGACTATGTGGATCCTGTGTCAGTAGATGAAAGAAACTTGGAGGCCAATAAATGTGAGTATTGTTGAAACATAATTAACCAGAGAAAGAAAAAGGTAAAACTGAATGGATTTTTTCCTCCTACTTCTAGCTGAACGTTTGTTTTTAACCTATGTATAGAAGAATGTAGTGATGTAATAAATGCATGTGAATATATATGAATATTTATACTTTATACAAATAGAAGTATAAATATTCACCAGACCTATTAATGTAATTGTTACGCATGTCTGACCGATTCAACTTTTATTGACCATGTATATCGCATATATGCTGAGCAGAAATTACTGAATTCAGTCCATTATTCAGAGGGATGGAGGTCACATAACTTTACTTCTAGCTTCTGCTTCTACTTTAGACGTTTATACTGCTTTCCTCCCCATAAAGAGGACCCAAACATATCTGGAGAAGTTATCGATATAAAGTTATACATATGTTCAAGAAAGATAAATGCATGAGTGTCACTGCTGCATATACACCTGTAACTATATATGGATAACCTATCTGTATAAAGCTATAGCTGCTATTTGTGTGGCTGCGCTTATTATTGCTGAATATTGCTGCTATCCATAAAAGCTTTCGGTCGACCCCAGACCACCCCAAATCCCAGTCGAATTTAAAATGGTTAACTTTGACCATATAGGGGGTCATTTTATGAAGCTATTTCTGCATGAAAAGCATGTTTTAGAAGCAGAAAATGACTCAAACCTTTGCACATCATGCACACTTAAAAAGTACACCCAGGGCAAGATTGCACCTACTTTCATGCAATCTGTGCATAGATGTTCCTGGAGATCTAGTTTGGGTGGATCTGGGGCGGAGTTATAATGTGCCCATGTCTTGTATGTACGCAAACAGAGTACATGTATGCATCCAGGTATAAATTTGTACAAGAGAATTTGTGTGCTGCTGGGAGTCATTTGTGTGCTGTAGGAGCCTATTTTACAAAGGAACATAGGCGCTTATGTTGCCTTTATAAAATGCTTGTTAAATAATAAATGACCCTAGACCTGCCAAGACAGGAGAATAGAGCCACCATGACAAAATACCTCAGTCCTTTTTATTCTTTCCAACCCAACAGAAGCTGAAAAAAAGTATATAAAAGGAGTTGAGAATGTCCATCTGTCTGTTTGGGACAAAATAATTCTTAGAAAATTTAACAGAAAAGGATGAAATTTGTTATGTGAGAAAACTACTAAAGAGACACATCAAGATCGAAAATAGGGCAGATTGGACTGGGGGTCGCAGAGAAATAAGTATCCTAAAATTAACCCAAAGTATTTTTATGGGAGAAGGAGTTCCAGCTTCTGTAGCATAAAGGTTTACATACAAAGAAACATAGCAATTAGGGAACTGCTTCTTTCAAACTCCCTCTCCCTGTTCTCTACATTTCCAACCCCCCCCCCCCCAACTTCCCCCCCACCACCAAAAAATGCCCCCTAACAATTGCCCCACCAACTCCAAAAATATTCTCACAACTATCCTACCAACTTGCCAAATGCTCCCACCACAAAAAAATTACCCCTCCTCATCTGCTTCGCCACCCTGCAAAACTGCCCCACCCTCAAAAACTACATCCCACAACTGCCCCACCATACCAATAACTGTACCCACCCCAAAAGCAACTACTTGCAATTGCCTCACCACCATGAAAACTGTCCCACTTCCCGAAACTATATCCCCCACAACTAACCCACCATACTACTAACTACCCCAACCCTAAAAATACCACCACAATTGTTCCACTGCCCTATCAATTGCCCCACCCCTAAAACCTCACCCACAATGGCCCCAGCCCAACCCAGAAACTACCACACTTCCTCACCCCTAAAAAACATTCTTGTGCAACTACCCACCATCCTTAAAACTGTCCCACCCCTAAAATATACCCCCACTACTGCCTCACCTCCTCACAAAATCCCCCACCCCCAAAAGCTACCCCTGAAACTGCCCCACCACCTCAGAAACTGCCCTGTTTTCAAAGCCTACTGCCCCACAATTGGCCCACTCTCAAAAACTACCCCCTTACAACTGTTCCACCAACCTGCACTCTGTATCTACCTCTAAAAAAATACTCCCTTGCAACTGACCTACTATGCCACAGACTGTTCCACCCCTAAAAATCACCTCCAAATTTGCTCCATCACCTTGCTAAATGCCTTACTCCCAAAACAACCCCTGTAACCCACCTCACCAAATGCCCCTGCATCTGCCCCACCAACTCGCAAACTGCCTCCATTCCCAAAAACTACCACTCCACAATTGCCTCAACCTAAATAACTACTCCCCTGAAACTTTCCTACAACCCTACAAACTGCCCCACCCACCACAAATATCCCCCCCCATAAAGGCCCCATTCTCAAAAACTCCCCCTATCTAAATGCTCCACCTCCCAAAATTCCCACTGTAACTGCTCCACCATCCAGCAGACTATCCCCACTCCCAAAATTAAATCCTCTGTAAATGCCCCCACAGATATGACACTTGCACAGCACACATACAACATGCAACAGAGATACACATATAAACACATGCAAGGAACATACCAAGGGGCAAACATTTAGGGAGATGCAGTCAGATGTGCTAAGGACTTGGGAGGTTAAGATTAACAAGTGTTTGGCTTTTTCATGATTCTATTGATTTTTACATTAATGTCTGGAAGCTAGAAGGAAGGCTAACATGTCTGGGCGAGTGTGCCTGATCTCGGATTTTGGAAGTTTAGCAGGGTTGGGTCTAGTTAGTACTTGGATAGGAGACTAACTTGGAATACCAGGTGCTGTAGGCTTACTGTGTGGAAGATAGATCTGGCAGTCTACTTTTGGTTTGCACCTTGACGAGAAAACCAGAGGATAGTCACAACATGATCTACGATTTGGCAGCTGAGATTTAATGTCAAAAAATGCAAGGTCATGCATTTGGGCTGCAGCAATCCAAGGGAGAAATATAGTATAGGGGGTGAAGTACTTCTGTCCACAAAAGAAGAGCGGGACCTAGGCATGATTCTGTCTGAAGATCTTAAAGTAGCTAAACAGGTAGAAAAGATGACGGTGAAAGCTAGAAGGATGCTTGGGTGCATACAGAGAGGAATGGCCAGCAGAAGAAAGGAGATGATAGTGCCTCTGTATAAATTTTTGGTGTGACCTCATTTGGAGTATTGTGTGCAATTCTGGAGACCACACGTTCAAAAGGATATAAACAGGTTGAAGTCGGTGCAGAGGGTGGCTACTAAAATGGTCTGGTGTTCATTATAAAGCATATGAGGACAGACTTAAGGATCTTCATAAGGCGGGATACAGGTGATATCATTGAGATGTTTAAATACCTCCGTGTCATAAATGCACAGGAGTACAGCCTCTTTCAATTGAAGCAACCTCTGCTACAAGTGGACATAGGATGAGGGTGAAAGGGATAGACTCAGGAGTAATATGTGGAAATATTTCTTTACAGAAAGAGTGGTAGTTGTGTGGAATAGTCTCCAGTGGATGTGGTAGAGATGAGGACAGTATATGAATTTAAAAAAGCATGGGACACAAAGGATCTCTAAAGGAAAAAAGGGGATTGCTGTAGTGCTTGATATTGAAGGGCAGACTAGATAGGCCATGTGGTCTTTTTCTGCCATGTTTCTATGTTTCTATCCACAGGGTCAACATTAATCTAATGGCAACAATCCTTACACCCCCCCCCCCCCCCTTCACATGTGAGTAAGCCTGCTGTGCCCGCTTCCAATGTAACTAGCAGCAGAGACTGTGAGTAGGATCCAGCCAATGGGAAGGCTATGGGAGCGGAGCACTGGAATACTGCTATAGTGACATGAAGAAAGGTGGGGTGCTGGGGGATATCCCTGTGCTGTACAAGTTTAATTTCTACGTGTGGTGGGAGATGAAAGAAATTAAGCTTTTGCCTCTCAACAAACTGACTCATTGCATTTCTCTAGGAAATGCAGTTCCAACAGTTGCAGAATACTGATTCACAGTAACAGCAATTATGCAATTGTCCCTGTCAAACATCCCTCCCCTCTTATTTCTTCTCCTGATTATAGACACATACAAGTATTCACACACACATTCAAGAATACACAGACATGCATACAAGCACATATACAGTGACACAAAAACACATGCATATTTATACAGAGACCCACAGATATACAACTCACATACAGACACACACATAAACAAAATAGAGAAACACACACACAAAAAAACAGGTAAACAACATACAAAACAAAGATATACCGGCAATGCAAATACAAATAAATGGCGACAATTTAATTTAATTTAATTAGCAAGTTTTTATATACCGCACCTTCCATTGATCAGTTGCGGTTTACATGGAACAACAGTAAACAAGGCAATGCTGTTTTTACAGATAACAATGTGAAACTACAAGAAATTCAAACTTACAATTAACAGTTGTAAACTATGTACAAAGAACAGGATTAGAACTATGTACAAGGTATGTATGTTTTCAAAAACATCGGTTTGGGGTTTTAGTACTTATTCCAGTTCAGAGATGGATAAAGTTAGCTGGTGAAACTATCCTTTTTCTTGTTGAAAAGGTGAATTCGACAAAGATCCGTAGTATGTTGAGAATAAATGTGTTTTGAGACAAGGTGGTGGCAAAAGTCAGGAGGATGTTGGGCTGCATACAAAGAGGAATTACCAGCAGAAAGGAAGAGGTACTAATGCCACTGTATAAGTCACTGGTGAGGCCTCACTTGGAATACTGTGTTCAGTTTTGGTGACCATATCTTGCAAAGGATGTAAAAAAGACTGTTCAGAGGAAGGCGACCAAAATGATTTGGAGCCTGCGTCAGAAGCCTTATGAGAAGAGACTTGAAGACCTAAATATGTACACTCTGGAGGAGAGGAGGGACAGGGGAGATATGATTCAGACCTTTAAATACTTAAAGAGAAATAATGAACAAACAAATCTCTTCCAAAGACGGGGAAGCTGTAAAACCAGAGGGCATAACATGAAGCTGCAAGGTGGTAAATTGTAAGGCAATGTCAGGAAATACTTTTTCACTGAAAGGGTGGTGGATGCTTGGAATGCCCTCCCGATGGACGTGGTGGAGGCAAACACAGTGACAGAATTCAAAATGGCATGGGACAGACACAGTGGATCCCTTTACAGCAACGGGATAAAATCAAAATAAACTGAACCATCTAATTTCTCAACAAATAGGGGTGTCCTACATGGAGCAGTGGGTTCACCCCTAACAAAGACATGGGGAGGGGTGGCCTGCACAGAGTGGCAGGTGCACCTACTCCTGCCATCTTGCTGGGCAGACTAGATGGACCATACTGGTCTTTATCTGCCGTCACTTACTATGTTACCCGTCCATCATCTCAGTTCACAGATAGAATCATAATATTCAAAAATAATTTTGACAAAACAATTTCATCTTTTCAAACAAATCTATACAGACACAGACACCATGGCTAATTGCTTACGCTGGTAGTACATCAGAAAATGTGTTGCTGCCATAGCTAAAACCTTTTTGGCTAACCTCTCCCCAGCCCAGTCTCTCACAGAGCACAGTACTAGTTGCCTTACTGGTCCTAGAGAAAACTGGATTCCAAAATACATGAGAAGTTTGACCTGCAGTTGCAAAGAACGACAGAAACGGAAACCAGACTTGCAGCCCAGGAAAATGAGAGCACGCAGTTAGGACAGCAGCTTGCGACCTTGCAGTGAGAAATTGGGATCTTGTTAGACCCCATCGAGTAGCAGAAAAAAACGCTCCAGAAGGAATAACTTGAGATGGTTTCAGATGGAGAATCCTATGAATTTTCTGAGAAATGGCTACTGGCAAAGCTAGTACCAATCCAAGAGCAAGGTGTATAAACAAATTGATTTACTGCAGAAAATTATTGGGCCACTACCCGATACAGCAGTGTTTTGGCACTGCCTTCGTCAGGGGTTTCTGAACTAAAACCAGAGATAATTATATCAAATATAAAACCAAAAGTCAAATTACAATTATGGACATAAATATGAATAAATAAATAAATAAAAACATCAAAAGGTAAAAACAAATGGTTTAAATGATATCAATAAATAATGGCATACTTTAAAACAAACATATGAATGGGTAATAAAAAGCATAAAACCTTTTAAAATAATAAATAGCACAAAAAATATTTTAAAACAATACAACATACAATGTTGTTGTTAAAGTGAGATGAGGATATCTGATATTCTCCAGGGACAAGCAGGAAGTCAGTCCTTACCTATGAGTGACATTTTCCCTTTTTCCGTGGAGCCCTTCAGATGTGCATCTCGTCCCCGGAAAACGTTTTCTCTGTTCCAACAGTTTTTGTTGTACCGGCCTTCACTGGTCCTCTTCCCGCTTCCCGAGCACCTCTGCTTCAATCCTGGTCTCGGGGTTTTTCTTTTTTGCCTTTTTTTGTTTGTACCGCTCTCCGTGCCCTTTTTAACCACTGGCCGCATCGAGGGCCTTCGATCTCGCAGGGGTCCTTTTTGCCTCAATGGCCTCCGGTTTTAAAAAATGTGAT
This sequence comes from Ichthyophis bannanicus, assembly GCA_033557465.1. Taxonomy (NCBI): domain Eukaryota; kingdom Metazoa; phylum Chordata; class Amphibia; order Gymnophiona; family Ichthyophiidae; genus Ichthyophis; species Ichthyophis bannanicus. Next base: position 859,527,908 of record CM066035.1, read on the forward strand.
AGATGCTCCAAAGATATGTTGCTCATGGACACCCATGACTGTTGTCTCAGGTGTCTAGGAGCCAACCATGATCCGGAGATATGCTCCCTCTGTAAGAACATGTCCTCCAAGGCCATCCAGAGTTGTAAGCAGAAGCTGGATGATCTCTTCCATAAGACAGCCCCGGTATCCCCGGTAGCCTCCTGCTTTTCGGCCCTGCAACCTCTGGAGTCTCCCAAGGCTCCTCCCCGGGCCCGGCAGCACTCTGACCAGGGGTTGCCTGAACACGAGCGGAAGAAGAAGAAGGTGCTCTCGAGGACTCTGTCAGGGCGCTAGACAAGTGTGAGATGTCACGCGCCCGGTCTCTCAGTCTTCCTTGGCAGTTGGAGTTGGAGAGGGAGTGGCCCAGTAAGGTACCTCAAACCGATACGGAGGCCTCCAGTGAAGATGCATGGTCTCCTGAGGGTCAACGCAGTGAGGACCTCCTCGACACCCGTCCTGGTGACCCCAGCGTCGGTGTCACAAGGCCCCACTCCCAAGTGGGAGGCCCAAATACTGGTCTTGGAATGCAGCATTTCTGCATTCCTCGCTGTCCAGCAGATGCTAATGCCAGGCCCCATTGGCAAGCGCCTCGAGACCGCAGGGACCTCGACCTCGAGGACTCCCCGGGCCACTGTTTATTTATTTACATTCTCTTATATACCGCGCTATTCTGCATCAGTGCGGTTTACATTGAACAAACTGAAATTACATTGAACAGGGTATTATAACTTGGAGATAACTATTTTACAGGGAACATGAGCTATGGAGGGTTAAGTGGCTTGCCCAAGACCACAAGGAGCACCTGTGGGACTAGAAACCCCAGTCCTTCCGGCCCAAGGTTGCTGTCCTCTAATGGGATTTGAACCACCGACCTTCCGGCCTGAAGTACCTTGCCCCAACCACTAGGCTACTCCTCCACTCCTGTGAGTGGAGGAGTAGCCTAGTGGTTGGGGCAAGGTACTTCAGTAGCCTAGTGGTTGGGGCAAGGTACTGTTGTGACTCCTGAGAGCCAGAAGCCTCGTGAGGTTCCTCAGCGCGGGTCTCAATCTCCATCCCGTTCCTTGGGCACAAGATCTTCGCGTGCGAGTGCCTCTGGCTCCAGACAAGTTTTGGCCTCGGAGACCAGGCGTGGGTCACTGACCCATCTTGAGCCGCCCAACCTCAAGTCCTCCACGGACTACTCAGACTGGGAGTCCAACAGAGAGACCTCCCCGGAGATTCAGTCCCCACCGAGACCTCCCCTATGACCACTTCTTGCCAACCCAGAGGTGGCGGTCACCTTCCTGGAGCTCATCTGGGACATGGCATGGGCCCTGGGGCTTGTCACCGAGTTAGAGGAGGAGCCCTGCACTGAGGTGCTTGATATTCTGCAATATGAAGCTCCTCCGAGAGAGGCTGTCTCGGTGCCAGTTCCTCCCATTCTGAACCAACTCCTACTCCACATGTGGGAGATCCCGGCCTCTGTCCCAATTGTGAGCAAGCACCTGGACACTATGTATAAGGTCCAGCGAGGTCCGGTGTTTCGGAAAGCCCAGCTCCCCCACACCTCGATGGTGGTCAGATCGGTAATGTGGAAGCTAAAGAGCCCAAAGACTCATTCGTCAGTCCCCCTGGGCAGAGAGTCTCATACCCTCTACGCCCTCAGGTGCAAGGCTTATCAGGGCTCCATGTTGTCATGCCGCATCCAAGTTTACCAATTATAAATTAGGATGTTCCTCCGTGATCTCACTAGGGAACTCGGAGGCTTTGCGACGGGTCTTGATGGAGACCATCTCTGGCATTTTCAGGCCCTCTCAAAGTTCGTCGGGGAATGCTCAAAGTACCTCTCGCGAGCAGCGTACAATGGCTTTGAGTCTTCTGCCTGGATGGCTGCGGCTGGTATCGGAGCCTGTCAGAATAGTGGGTCCAGGATAAGCTGCTAGATGTCCCTTGCCTCAGTGAGCAGCTGTTTGGCAAGTCCATGGAGGATAAGGCTGCGGAGATCGAGATGGAGTACGTGACTCGTATTCGCCTCTCCCGGAAAACTTCCTCCCTCCTCAGGAAGAAGCAGCGGAGCAAGAAGCCTTTCTTCTATTGGAAGGGGCTGCCATACAGGGGCTACCCGGCCTATCCGCTGCTGTCGACCCTGTTCAGGGCGGCCAGGGCAAGTCCACGGTCCATGGCCTTCGTAAGCTAAAGGGTCCCAAGACCCATCCCCCAGTACTGGCTCAGCCAACCTCGGGATTTTGACCCCATCGGCATAGCCTCTCGTCCTCTGTTTAGGGCGGCTGTCCGTCGGGGGGGGGGGGGGTGTCTGGTCTGTTTCTCCTTCAGGTGGGAGTCCATCTCCACCAATGCCTGGGTTCTCCAGATCGTTCGGGAGGGCTATCGCCTCCAACTGGACCAGGCCCTTCCCCTGTACTTTCCCAGGGAGCCGCGTCGGCTTCCCCAGCACCAGGCCTTCCTGTCAGGAGCTCACAGGCCTCCTCAAGGACGGCGCAGTATTACCAGTCCTACCGTGCTCCCATGGACGGGGGTTTTATTCCCGATACTTCATCATCCAAAGTGGACAGGGGGCCTTTGGCCCATCCTCGACTTGCAGAACCTCAATAGGTTCCTGGTGCTGGTTAAGTTCAGGATGCTCTCCCTTGGAATGTTACTGCCCTACCTCCAGCAGGGCGATTGACTATGCTCCTTGGACTTAAAGGATGCTTACGCTCACATCCTCGTCCACCCCAAACACAGAAAGTACCTCCGCTTCATGGTTCAGGGAAACCATTATCAGTACAGGGTACTTTCCTTCAGCCTCACGTCTGCCCCGCAGGTCTTCACGAAGTGCCTGGCCGTGGCTGCAGCCCATCTATGGCTGCAGGGTACCTTCATCTATCCATATTTAGATGACTGGCTCATAATAGGGGACACAGCCTCTGAATCCAGGCAGGCTACGGACCACACCATTTGCCTCCTGGAGCATCTGGGGTTCGTGATCAATTACCCAAAGTCCCACCTCACTCTAGTTTAGTCTCTGGAGTTCATTGGGGCTCACCTAGACACCCTTCAGGCCATGGCTTTTCTTCCTCAGGACAGGGCGGACCGCCTTGTGTCCCTGTCGTCCAAGGTGCGGTGCCGTGGCGCCATACCAGCCTGGATGATGCTTCGCTTTCTCGGCCATGTGGCCTCCATGGTCGGTCCATGTCATGCCCAATACCCATCTCAACATGTGGGCGATGCACTGATGCCTCCAAGCGCAATGGGCGCAGTCGACCAGCCGCCTCTGAGACCCCATCTCGGTCTTTTCCAGGGCGGCAGAATCTCTAGCTTGGTGGCAGGAGTTTCGGAACCTGCTTTGCGGCATGCCCTTCCAAGCCCCGGTGCATCAGGTGGTCCTGACCACGGATGCCTCCTTAGTGGGCTGGGGAGCCCACTGCAAGGGATGTAGCACTCAAGGGACCTGGTCCATCGAGGAGTCCCGGGCAGCAGATCAACCTGGCCATTTGCCTCGCTCTCAGGGTTTTCAGGGACTCCTTGCAGCACCGAGCGGTGATGGTCCAGATGGACAACCAGGTCATGATGTTCTATGTGAACAGACAGGGAGGTATTGGAGGTGACAGCCCTGTGCTCCTTTGCAGTGCCCCAGGGCATGACCGTACGGACCACTTACCTCCCAGGTCAGGACAATGCATTGGCAGACCGGCTCAGCAGAGTCCTCTGGCTGCATGAGTGTCGCCTGTATCCCCGAAAGGCGCAGCAACTCTTCCAGCATTGGGGGACTCCTGGACCTCTTTGCCAGCCCGGCAAACTCACAGCTTCCTCGGTTCTGCGGTCTCCTCCCGCACCCGGGCAGGGTGGCCCCCGATGCCTTCCTTATCTCATGGGAAATGGGCCTGCTGTATGCCTTCCCCCCTGTGCCCCTCATTGCCTGGACCCTTCTCAAGGTCCAGCAGGACAGGGCCTCGATGATTCTCATAGCCCCGAGGTGGCCCAGGCAGCCTTGGTTTCCCCTGCTGCTCCGTCTCTCCTTCTCACCAGAGCTGCTGATGCAGGAGGAGGGTCTGCTTCTTCACCCCAATCTGAGGTCCCTGTCCCTCACAGCTTGGTGGCTGAGCAGGTCGCTCTAGCCTCCTACCACCTCCCCCTGGAGATCAAGGACGTTCTTTTGGCCTCATGAAAGGACTCAACCAGATGGGCTTACGCCTTCAAGTGGCATCAGTTCTCGGTATGGTGCTCGGAGCTCCGAGCAGACCCATTTTCATGCCCTTCCAGTTTGGACTTGCAGTACATGCTCCACCTCTCACAGTCTGGGCTGAAGTCTAACTCGGTCAGGGTTCACCTGAGTGCCATCTTAGTGAACCACCACTCCATCGAGGGCAAACCTGTTTCGGGGCTACCGCTTGTCTCTCGTTTCATAAGAGGCTTGTTTCTTCCCAAGCCCTCTGCCCACCCTTCTCTAGTGGAATAAGACATCAATGTTGTCCTCATGCAGCTGACCAAGCTGCCCTTTGAGCCTATGGCTACCTGCCCGATGCGGCACCTGTCGTGGAAGGTGGCCTTTCTGATAGCTCTCACTTCTGCCTGGGGAGTCAGTGAACTCCAGGCGCTGATGGCCGAGGCACCATACATGAGGTTCTATAGGAACCAGGTGGTCCTGTAGACTCACCCCAAGTTCTTTCTCAATCAAGAGATAGTGCTGCCCACTTTCTTCCCAAAGCCCAATGCCGACTGGGCATTGACAATTCTCCACACTCTGGATTGTAAGAGGGCTCTCTCTTTCTACCTGCAGCGGACTCAGGACCACCACAGATCCGGGCAGTTCTTCATTTTCTTTGATCCCAGCCATCTGGGGCTGGCGGTCACCAAGCATACCTTGTCCATGTGGGTAACGGACTGCATCGCCTTTGCCCAGGCCCAAGACGGGTTTCCCTTGGAACTCTGAGTCATGGCTCACAATGTCCGAGCGATGGTGACATCAGTCGCTAGCCTGCGCTCAGTACCACTGGCAGACATCTGCCAGGCCGCCCCCTGGTCCTCCACTCACATCTTCACAGTGCATTACTGCCTGGAAAGGGAGTTCCATTGGGACGCCGACTTCGGCCAGACTGCACTCCATAATCAGTTCAGGGTTTAAGCAACTCCTGCCCTCTGACCCAGCTACTGAAAGCGTGACCACCCATGGACCCAGAGTCCTCGGGCTGCCTTCAGCTTTCACTGGAAACTGCTCAGGGCAATGCCATGCTTTTTTCTACAGGTCCTCGGTAGCCTCAGTTGAGATTTCCAACGTGCAGCAAGACAGGACAAGGAAAAGTACTACAAGTGACGCATGCAAGGAAATAGAAGCAGAAACTGTTAGAGGAAGAACAAGATTGGCCTTCCTGGAATATACAGAGTTTTTATATGATAAAGATCAAGTGGACCAACAACCGTTTCAATCTGTACCTTATGATCGGGAACCATTGGTGATGAAAGAAGAAGTTGAAGCAGCATTGAAAGCCTTATCAAAGAACAAAGCACCAGGCATTGATAGCATTCCCATAGAAGTATTACAGCAATCTGATGCAGCTGTTACCATACTTACAAGGCTCTGCCAAGAAATATGGAAGACAACATCATGGCCAACTGACTGGAAAAGATCTGTGTTTATACCAATACTAAAGAAAGGTGATCCAACTGACTGTGGAAAATATCGCACAATCGCTCTGATCCCACATGCCAGCAAGATTCTACTGAAGATTATTCAAAAGAGACTACAACCATACCTGGAACAAGAACTACCTGAAGTGCAAGCAGGGTTCAGGAAAGGGCGAGGAACGAGAGACATCATTGCGGATGTGAGATGGATCCTTGAAAAGACTACAGAATACCAAAAGGATATCTATTTGTGCTTTATAGCAAAGCTTTTTACTGTGTAAACCATGAGAAACTCTGGGCCACATTAAGAAGCATGGGTATACCAGAACACCTGATCGTACTCTTGCACAATCTGTACATTGATCAAGAAGCAACAGTTCGAACGGAACAAGGAGAAACAGAATGGTTTAAAATAAGCAAAGGTGTAAGACAAGGCTGCATACTTTCCCCCTACCTGTTTAATTTATATGCAGAATAAATCATCAGAGAAGCAGGATTGTATGAAGACTGGTGAAGATTGGTGGAAGACTCATCAACAACCTTCGTTATGCTGATGATACCACATTACTGGCTGAAAGTGAAGATGATCTGAAACATTTGCATCTCACAATCAAAGAACATAGTCTCAAAATGGGCCTGTACCTTAATGTAAAGAAGACAAAGATCATGACAACTGGCATAATCAACAGGTTCATCGTTGAAGGAGAAGAAATTGAAATCGTGAACAACTTTAACCTACTTGGATCACCTATCAATAAAGAAGCAACAAGCAGTCAAGAAATCAGACGACGCATTGCTCTTGGCAGAATGGCTATGAAAGACCTAGATAAGATTCTCAAGAGCAGAGATGTCTCTCTCCATACAAAGATTCGACTTGTTCAAGCCATGGTATTTTCAATAACATCATATGGATGTGAAAGCTGGACAGTGAAAAAGATAGGAAGAAAATTGATGCCTTTGAATTATGGTGCTGGCGGCGAATACTATGTATACCATGGACTGCCCAAAGAACAAACCAGTCGGTACTAGAGGAGATCAAACCTAAGCTTTCTTTAGAAGCTCAGATGACAAGACTTCGACTTTCATACCTTGGACATGTCATGCGAAGAGAGAGATCATTAGACATCATGCTTGGCAAGATAGAAGATCAACGCAAAAGAGGAAGGCCAGCAATGAGATGGATTGATACAATAACAGCAGCTACGGGTACCAGTATGTCAACAATGAGCCGCCTGACTGAAGACCGAACACAATTTAGGATAGCTATCCAGAGGGTCGCCATGAGTCGACTCCGACTCGACGGCACTTAAAAACAACAACAACCTTGGTAGCCTGTAGCTAGGGAGTCCCATATGTAAGGACTGACTTCCTGCTTGTTCTTGGAGAAAGCATAGTTACTCACCTGTAACAGGTGTTTTCCAGGGACAGCAGGAATCAGTCCTCACAACCCTCCCTCCTCCCCTTGGGGTTGCTGTATATTTTTGCCATCATCTTGGAGGGGCTATAGCTATGGCACCTGACTAAGAAGGCACCTGACTGAGTAAGATGGAACCTTTGGGCGGAAAGGGGATCATACATGTGTGGTGGCATTCCCAAAGGCTTTCTTTGAAAGCTGGTGAAATGCTCTGGGCAGGCTCCGTCGGTGCCGACATCACCCATATGTGAGGACTGATTCCTGCTGTCCCTGGAGAACACCTGTTAAAGGTGAGTAACTACGCTAAATAGTATTACATCTAAAAGCCACAGTTAGGTCGCTATGAAAACATCTCACATAGATAGGTGAATGAAGGAAGCACATGTGGTCAGAGGGCCAGACCATAATTATAAAGAGAATAAATGAGCTATACCGGATAAGTATGTTGACTTTGGTAAGTTATAACATGATCAACTCACAGAATCTAAAAGAAATTTCATATATGGTTAGAATACTAAAACTGTCTGTATTTGTGTTTATAGAAAGGGAACATTTTTTTGCAACAGGGCGGATGCTAAAACAGCAAAGCTTTGATATTGCAACGTACTAACAAAACTCTGACTTATATGAATGCTGTCTCTCCGTATATTTAACAAACTAGAGGATGTTTTCATTAATACTCAACTTTAAGATGCTAATATTGTGAACGGTGAGCTTAAAAATCATTACAAGCTCTAAAACAACAATCCAGTGTCCCTATGGGATTATAAGCTCCCATAGATTTTAAAAATCAATTGCCCTCTCAAATACATCAAAAACCGATAATACTAAACATCAAATATCTAAAAGATAGTTGTTGAACTTTAAAATTCATGTATAGTGTACATGTATAGTGTAACCTTATAGCTTATATTTCTGAGGAAATTGTGTACCATGGCCACTGACTCTCGTAGTAGGCTTTGTATACTGATTCACTGTCTTGTGAAAGAGGGTGACAATGAAATGTAAATAAAATTCTGCTCAGAGCGTATCTCACTAAGGAGAGGGGAGCCAAATTGAAATTATGGACTGATGTCACATGTGCAAAGTATAAGGTGCACATGGGAACTTTTCAGCATTCGTTTTTAGAATGTCCTGGGCTGACAGAGATCTGGGGGCAGATGATGCAGATTCTTAGCAATATAGAATAAGGACCTCGAATGGACACATGGGCTGCTGATGTTGGGAGATGATGCATCTTTGAACGAGCAAAAGCTTTATAGCGTGGCAAGCAAATTCATCCAGGTAGCTGTTCTCTTGGTTAAGAGAATGATTTTATGCTACTGGGTGGGCGAGGAGTGTCATCTGGCTCAACGATGAATGGTATGCCCTGCATGAACTAGCAAGAGCAGAATTGCAGTGCCGTAACGAACACAAGCACCCAGTACGGCGCCAATATAAATGGCTGTGGGCTCAGTTTCAGCGGCAACATCCCAAGACATCAGACCTTGGAGGAAGTGTGAAAGATAAGTGAAGTGGGGGAGAAGAGAGGGAAGGCGTTAGAAGGGGGCATGTATGAGAGAGTAAGTGGTGGACGAGTGCGAGTTTGTAAAAACGTTATGAGTTGAGGGGAATTCCAGGAGTGGTACAATTCTCCTGGCTTGGATGTTTATGTTTATAACTGTGATCTACTGATGTTAAGGGCAGCTTTGTTTGTTCTGTTTGAATCTTATGATATCTGCCTATTATTCTGGAGCACCTGTAACCTCTTATGGCATCAAAATTAAAATGTAAAAAAAATTTAAAATACAGAAAGGTTCCAACCCCTTACTATCCTAAATGTCTCCCCTTCCTTCCCTTCTTGTGACTTGTGTTAATCACACATACTCCCAAAATATTAATAAATTCCATTGGTGTAAATCATCCCACTTCTCCATACAGAAGAAAAGAAGAACTGGATCCCAAATTGTCGGCACTGCATACCAGGCTTCTTTTTACATTTGCTGTTATTGGATGCATCTCTGTTTTACCATCTGTACCCAATCATCAAGTGATGGAGAGAGGATTTCTCCCGTTAGCTAATACAACTCTTCTCTCCCGTAGCAGCAAATCTGGATCTGCATCAAATAAGGCTGGAAGTTTAAATCATGAGAGCTCAGGTCAGAAATAAATATTACCAAATCATCTGATAAAACAGCAAATCTGATTATTGAGACCAGAAATCTTTAATTACCTTCCAGTGAAATCAGACATTCATCAGTTTCCTTGACCCCCTATGCTTGACAGGTGTAAAGTAGTCTCTTTTTTTTTTAAATTAATTTTTAATCAATGGAACTTTAACAATCAAAGCCACATGAACACTTGAAGCTGAAATCAGATAATAACATTTCACATGATATCCACATCTTTTCTACTGATAAACCTTTCAAAAGAATCTCCTCTAAATCCTGTCCCCCCCCCCCCATTTATTCAAGTATGCATGCAGAACCTCTCAATCATGCTCTGAGCTATATGTCAAATAGCTGTAAGCATTTCCATTAAAACAACTTACGCATCCCAGTTATCCACATTTCTATACTTAGGGGCTTGTTCGCGGTCGTTATCGGAGCCGCGGCCCCATTGGGGCCGCGGCTCCAATAACGACCGCAAACCGCTACCGCGGCTTTGTAAACAAGCCCCTTAGTGTCTCACTCCATTTCCAATTGTATGCTTGTCCTAAGTGCACCCATAGCTTTGTGTGGGTTCCTTCTTGCCATTCAATGACGCTTTGCAGTTGTGTTGCAATATAATACTTAGAAAATCAGGAATGCCCAATTCCCCTGGTCTTTTGCCTGCATCAAGACCACCCTAGGTACTCTTGGGAGTCTCTTCCTCCAAATGTATCTAAACCCTTTTCTCGTATATACCTTAACACCTGCCTAGGTACAGTAATAGGCAAGGCCTGGAAGAGGTATAAAAACCTAGGCAAGGTGTTGATATTTATGGTCGGCACCCTACCCAGACACGAGATCTCTCCCTCCTGCCACTTAGTCAAATCCGCCATTATTTTTATGATCAGCAGACTATAATTGGTCGCATAAAGATTCAGTGGATCCCATGTTATCTGTACCCCCAGATACTCGATAGAGTCGTTTACCCATCAAAATGGAAAGTGTGCTTGTAGGAGCTTGACTTCCCTTTGTTCCAAATTAATGGTCAGAGCTTCAGACTTATCCCTATTAACCATAAAGAGTGATTTCTTGCAGCAGCACTGGGAGAGACAGATGAGGCCTCATAAGTGCAAATACGGTTATTTTGTGCTCCCCATATACCTACCCGCATACCTAAAATGTCCAGGTTTTTCTGAATACACTCAGCAAGTGTTTCCATTACCAATTCAAACAACAATGGAGACAGAGGGCAGCCCTGTTTAATCCCCATGCCCAATGGAAACATCTCCAAACAGCTCCCATTACTCTTTATGTGTTCCATGGGTGATGCATACATCTTTAAAATCCATTCTACCGTTCCGGGTCTATCCCTACTTTCTGAAGCGCTTCAAACAAATTCCCAATGGAGCCTATCAAAGGCGTTTTCCATGTCTATCACCAGATGCATAGATGGGGTACATTCTGTCTTTTCTGTCCAAACTAATTTCACTATTCTTTTGATGCTATCAGAAATGTGTCTCCCTGGAACAAAACCTGCTTGATCTGCATCCACTAAAGAAGAAAGACTAAGGCTAACCAATTAGTTAACACTTTGGCCAGGATCTGAACATCTATTTTAATAAATCAATGGATGTATACAGGGCTGGCGCAAGGAGATGAGTCGCCCTACGTGAACCTCATCTCTTGTGCCGCCCCTCTCTGGAACAAGCTGCAGCGGCAATGGCTGCAAACAACCCTGGGACGTTTTCCTTGAAATTTCAGCACCGCGGTGCTGTTTGCTTCCACTCCCTCTGACACCCGATGCCAACTTCCTGTTTGCTTCTCCCCCACTCCCGATTTTCCAACTATTTCTTGCTCTGTCAAAGAACAAATACTAGGTTTTCCTCTCTAGTGGACTGCTGTTCCAGCCTATCAGCCTGATCCTCAACTGATCCAGCAACACTATCAAAGTCCTCTTTAAATGTCCCAACAAGCAAAAGTAAAGAAGAGTTTAGACTATGGATGGCTTCCCACAATGACTCCATGCTCACATCAGCTGGTCTTTCCACTTCACCAATCCTCAAATTGGAAGCATCAGCGCTCCTTCTCTGAACCTTACTCCGTAGCAGCACCAGTTCTCAGATGTGCTCCCTATAATACAGTCAAGACTTTTTTTGGAGAGGGGGGGGGGGGGAAAGAAACCGCAGCAGCAACCCCTCCGAAGCCTAAGCTTAGCAGAACTTCACTCAGTTCCCTGAGAGCCAGCATTGTTGCATTGCCAGAGGTACTTCTGGGTCTCATTGGGGCTGCCTTCAGGCTGGGAATTAACAAGGCCCCTCAACACTCTGGTCCACTGCCCCTTCCATGAACCTTGCTGAAGCAATGACAATCTCTCCCCCAGCATGGACACTATATACCCCAAGTTGCACTGGGTCCAAGAAAGAGGGCTTGAAATTTTGCTTTCCTCTTCCTCATCGCCAGAAAGCACACCGGAAATTAAGATCATTCGTGGAGACAAGAGGATTGAGAAAGGAATGAGATGGAGGGTTGAAAGAGAGAAAAGACTGTGTTGGGGGTTGACAGAGAAAAACTGGTGGGAGCAGGCTGAGGGGGGGGGGGGAAATCAGCATATGAATAAGGAATGGTTATTTAGCATATCAAAAAGTACTAAGATTAGGGTTCACTCAATGAAACTAACACCACATTTAAAAAATAATTGAGAGTATTTTTTCACTCGCTGCACAATTAAGGTGTGGAATTTCTTGCCAGAGGATGTGGTCAAGGGAGTTAGTATGGTTGGGCTTAAAAAGGGTTTAGACAAGTTCCTGGAGGAAAGTCCATATGTCATTGCTATCATGTAGAATTCAAAGTCACTGCATAACCCTGGAAGTGAGCAAGAAGGAATGAATCTGGGGTTTCAGGTACTATTAAGCAACTTCAACAAGTTCAAGGAACTTTGGTTCAAGATAGATTGGTTGTCTAGCAAAAAGTAGAGAACCTGAAAATCAGTCTAGGAATTTAAATCTTCGGGTTTTGAATTTTCCCCGAGTTGCGTTGGTTTCTCCCAGGGACCTTTTTTCAAGGTTCCTGAAGGAGACTTTCAATTACCAAGAAGCGTTATTATCTTCCCCCTGTGCTGGTTAAAGGTCCTCTTCCCAGGTGGAATCCCCCTGGTGGACATGTCATCAGTCTCTTTGGACTTGGCTAATTTGACTGACGTTCTAGAGCAGTCCACTGAGGAGGTGGAAGCCAGAGCTACTCTATTAGTTTTGTTTGTGTTTTTGCAAGATAAAGAGGTTTTGTTGCATCTTTATTTTAAAAAGTCTTGTGTTATGTTTATGGGTGGGAAAATATAGATCTTCCTGGATGTTTCTAAGTGGATGCACTTCAGGAGGAAGAAATTTCTAGAGCTTTGCTCCAAGGTTTTGACCTTAGGTGCAAAGTTCTAGTTAAGATTCCCCTGTAAGTGTGTCCTCGTGTATCAGAACAAGTGTTACCAATTCTTTGAACCCTCACAGCTGTGCTTTTTCTTGGATGCTAAACAGTTGAAGGACTGATCAGGTGTAACATTTATGGGTGTAGAAGTATTAGAGGATGTTCCCTACTCTTTTTCTTATTTTCCTTATCCATCTTCTCATGGTTTTTGTATTCTTGGATCCTCTCTTATTGTGGACTGTTTGCACTCGATGTAATTATATGATGTGTTTCTTTTTCTTTTCATTTCCTGAGCTATTCTGACACATGAAGGAGTGTATGTTTCTGGTTCAAAGGTTTTCTTTTGATTGTGTAAATGCTATAAAAAGTAAATTAAAAAAAAGAAGGAATGAATCTACAAGAATCCTGCCAGTACTGCCAGATACTGCCGGAGACAGGCTACTGGGCTTGATGGACCTTTGGTTTAACCCTACAGGGCACATCTTATGTTCTGATGCCGAGAGAGAGACAGGCTGACAGGGAAGTGGCGTTAAGGGAAGTAGCATTAAGAGATTGGTGGAAACATGGTGGGGGATTGACATTAAGAATCTGGAGATAGAAAGTTGTCTGAGGGGGAAGCCACCCCCTTTCCACTTGGCCTCTTCTAAACATGAGGCCCTTTGGTGCTATATACAGGGACGGCCCAAGGGGGGTGCGGTTCCTCATTTGCATAACTATTTGCATAATGTTAATATGCACTAACTTTTAGTAAACATGCCTCTTAATGCAGGGGTCTCAAACTCAAATTGCTTTGAGGGCCAAATGAGGACTTGTAAAGTAACCCGGGGAACGCATAAGACGCGGGGCCTCATTTGCATAAGGGGCCTCATTTGCATAAATATTTGCATAATGTTACCATACACTAACTTTTAGTAAACATGCCTCTTTAATGAGTATGGATAAAGAAAGACTAAAAGATTTAGAAACAGGAAGACAATAATTAAACTGGGAACCCCAAAAGCCAAACTTGGAATGTACAACAACACTGTAGAAATAAAACTATAAATTAATTTCCTCTTGTACTAAACAAAGCGCAAACATTAATGATGCACATTTCCCAGAGCTGACATATTCCAGTTAATAAATTCAAAATAAAGAGAGATTTTTCTACCTTTTGTGCATTTTTTTTCAGTTGCAATTGTTCCAGCCACTTTCTTCTGGTTTCTTCATGTCTTCTGCTAACTCTCCATCGTCTGCTGTCCATTTGCCCTTTCTTCTCTCCTAGTTTTTTTTCCATTCTCTCTCTACATCTGCTTTAACATACTAATCTTTCTCCTTTTTCTCTTTCCTCATTCCTATTTCATCCACTCCAATTTTACCCCTCCATCCTCAATCCCCACTTACTCTCCCAATACCTGGCCAATTGTAGATTTGTCTTCTCTCCTAGACAAAATATTTTTCCCCTCTCCATTTCACTTTCCCAGCTCCATCCCATTCTAATCCTCCCCCAACATCAGCTCCCTTCTAGTTCCAGCCCCACCCAGCATCCGCTCCCTTCTAGTCCCTGCATCAGTCCATTTCCAGTCCTATCATAGCCTCACCATCAGCCCATTTCCAATCCTAGCTCCCTCCCCTCACAGCCCATTTCCATTCCAAGCCCCCCTCCCCATCAGCCATTTGCAGTTCAAGCCCCCCTTCCACTCAGCCCATTTCCAGTCCTAGCAACCCCCCCCCCGCCCATTACCAGTCCTAGACCCCCCATAGCCCATTACCAGTCCTAACCTCCCCATAGCGCACTTCCAGTTTTACCCCCTATCACCCCATTTTCAGTCTTAACCCCCCCCATAGCCCATTACCAGTCCTAACCTCCCCATAGCGCACTTCCAGTTTTACCCCCTATCACCCCATTTTCAGTCTTAACCCCCCCCATAGCCCATTACCAGTCCTAACCTCCCCATAGCGCACTTCCAGTTTTACCCCCATCACCCCATTTTCAGTCTTACCTCCCCTCATAGGCCATTACCAGTCCTAACCCCCCAATCAGCCCACCTCCAGTCCTAACCCCCCAATCAGCCCACCTCCAGTCCTAACCCCCATCTGCCCATTTCCAGTCCTAGCCCCCACCATAGCCCATTACCAGTCATAACCCCCCCCTGCCAATAGCCCACTTCCAGCCCTAACCCCCATTACCCCATTTCAGTCAGCCCCTCCATAGCTCATTACCAGTCCTAACTCCCCCCATCAGCCCACCTCCAGTCCTTCCTAACCCCCACCTGCCCATTTCCAGTCCTAGCCCCCACCATAGCCCATTACCAGTCATAACCCCCACGCCAATAGCCCATTTCCAGTCATAACCCCCCCCTGCCAATAGCCCATTTCCAGTCATAACCCCCCCTGCCAATAGCCCATTTCCAGTCCTACACCCCCCCTGCCAATAGCCCATTTCCAGTCCTACCCCCCCCCCCCCGCCAATAGCCCATTTCCAGTCATAACCCCCCCCTGCCAATAGCCCATTTCCAGTCCTACACCCCCCCTGCCAATAGCCCATTTCCAGTCCTACACCCCCCCCTGCCAATTGCCCTTTTCATTTCTTAACCCCCCCTGCCAATTTCCCATTTCCATTCCTACCCCCCCTGCCAATAGCCCATTTCTTGTCCTACAGCCCCCACCCTGCCAATAGCCCATTTCCAGTCCTCCCCCCCCCCCCGGTAAATAAAAAAAACACCTGGCTTCTGCTGCTGCAGCAGAAAATCAGCTGTCCCGCGGCCCCTTCCTCTCTGCCCGGAGATCCCTCATTGTGCTTCATCAGCGGCGTGCTTTTTAAGCCGCGAAGAGAGTATTTCCCTCTCGCGCGGCTTAATCCTATTCACTTTTCAAGCCTCGCGAGAGGGGAATACTCTCTTCGCGGCTTGAAAAGCACACGCTGATGGAGCACAATGAGGGATCTCCGGGCAGAGAGGAAGGGACCGCAGCACAGCTGATTTTGCTGCTTGAGCAGCAGAAGCCAGGGTTAAAAAAAAAAAAAATTGACAGTCGATTCTGCCTCTGCCACGGCAGCAACGGCAGAAGCAGAAGCAAGGCTTTTTTCTTTCCCTCCGTCGTGGGCCGCACAATGTTCTCTCGCGGGCCGCATGCGGCCCGCGGGCCGCATGTTTGAGACCCCTGTCTTAATGAGTGTCTGGATAAAGAAAGACTACCAGATTTCTACATTACTATACTCCAATGCCAACCGCCAGGCACATTAGGAAGTACTATAAACACTGACCACTTAGAACCCATAGCAAACCCGCTGTATCGTAACAGCACTACCAGGACTCACAAAGCACCAAACCTTACCTATCAAAAGGCAACACTGCAAATATTAAACCAATACATCTCAGAGAATAACAATACATCTCCTACTGGGGAAAGAGAACAAGTGGCACTGTCACATAGAAACTACATAAACAGAATACCTCAGCTTGGTTACACATGTAGAACATAGACCGACATCAAACAAAGAGCCAAGGGATCACAATTTAGAAATAGGAAGACAATAATTAAACTGGGAACCCCAAAAGCCAAGCTTGGAATGTACAACAACACTGGAGACATAAAACTATAAATTAATTTCCTCTTGTACCAAACAAAACACAGACATTAATGATACACATGTCCCAGAGCTGACATATTCCAGTTAATAAATTCAAAATAAAAAAGTATTTTTCTACCTTTTGTTTGTGCATTTTATTTTTCAGTTGCAATTGCTCCAGTCATTTTCTTCTGGTTTCTTCTTGTCTTCTGCTAACTCTCCATTGTCTGCTGTCCATTTGTCCTTTCTTCTCTCTTCTAGTTTTTTCCCATTCTCTCTCTACATCTGCTTTAACATACTGATCTTTCTGCTTTTGCTCTTTCCTCCATCTCATTCTTAGATGCTCTTTCCTCCATCTCATTAAACCTAGACACAGCAGTAACTAACTGGCACAAAACTATCAATAACGCTGCAGCTAAAAAACAAATCATTAAGAAAAACACAAATTCTAAAGTTGGTCAAACCCCCTGGTACAATAAGGATTTAAAACTAATGAAAAAGAATTTAAGGAAAGCTGAATGTAAATGGAGGAAAAATAAAAACACAATTACAAAAGACCTATACCTCACGCTCCTTAATAAGTATAAAGATGCAATTAACACTGCTAAGAAAAATTACCACGCCTCCATCCTAAATAACGCAATAAACAGACCTAGAGAACTTTTCTCAATAGTCCAAAACCTGACAAATAACAACCACAACTCCAGCAACGAAATCACAGATATTACTCCACAAGCATTGGCAAATTATTATATGAACAAAACAATGTCCCATCCCCCCCTACCTAAACCCATAAATACTTCTCAAATACATTATGCAGACGAATGGTCTGATTTCCAACCCCTAACTAAAATTGCACTCAAGAACATTATCACAAATATTAATACAACCACCTCACTCCTTGACCCTTGTCCAGTAACTTGGATAAAGAACTCCCTACCTATTCTCTCTCAATTCATCCTCCCAATAATAAATCTTTCACTAAAAAATGGATACCTACCCCCCACGCTAAAACACGCACAGATCCGCCCAATCCTAAAAAACACTACCCTTGACAAATCATCACCCAAATCCTACAGACCCATATCGAGTATTCCGTTTATGGCTAAATTAATTGAAAAAGCAGTACAAATTCAAACTCAAGATTACATTGACAGCTCAGCCCCCCTTGAAGATCAGCAGTATGGGTTTCGCCCCAGACACGGAGTAGAATCACTTCTAACAGTCCTAATCGATACACTTGTAAGAGGGATAGACAATTCAAAACAAGCATTCTTACTCATATTCATTGATGTCTCCGCAGCTTTTGACAGTGTCCACCATTCAATAATGATCAATAAACTTAAGCAAATAGGTATAAAATCTACTGTTCTAGATTGGTTTACCTCTTATCTAACTGATCGAACTCAAACGGTACAAATCGGTAACCTTACTTCAAATACTTACAATCAAGAACTAGGCCTCCCCCAAGGTTCGGCACTGTCAGCGTTACTATTTAACATATACTTAAAACACATCTGTAAAATCTTTAAAAAATTCAATGTCCACTATCACCTATATGCGGACGACATAATGATGTATGTCCCTTTCAAAATACCAAATATCCCTCTACAACTAATTAACGATTGCCTCAATGAAATAAACACCTGGCTAAATGAAAACAACCTATACATCAATCACTCAAAAACAGAAGCACTAATAGTAACTAAAAACACAACGTTTATACCCCCCTCACATATTACACTGCAGAACAACGACATCAAACTAAAAACTGAAGTACGTTACTTAGGCGTCATTCTAGACAAACAACTCAGCATGGACACACACGTAAGAAATATAACAAAAAAAGTTTATTTTAAACTTAAAATATTAAAGCAACTTCGTCCCCTAATGCACCTGCTAGATTTTCAACGAGTTATACAAGCAATAATAACCCACCATTTTGACTTTGCAAATCAAATCCTACTAGGTGCAACAAAACAGACCTTGAAAAAACTTTAATTAGCACAAAACGCGGCAGCTAGGACCATAACAAAGGCCCCACCTTTTCAACATATAACACCTATATTAGAATATTTACACTGGCTCCCGATTCAAACCCGAATAGATTACAAAACTCTTTTAACTACCTACAAAGTCATAAATAAAACAGCACCCCCGACCATAAATAGCCTCATCAAAATAGAGCCTACTCACAATCTGCAAAGGAGAGACCAGTTAAACAAATTAGCAACACCAAAAGAATTTATAAAGGCCAAAAAAACCACAAATAAGAAAGCCTTCTCCCATGCAGCCCCCATATTGTGGAACACAATCCCATCAGAATTAAGATCCTTATCTGAAATCATGGAGTTTAGGAAAAGACTTAAAACACACCTATTTACAATGCACCTCTCCGCTAGATAAAGGATAACCCCACTCCAGACTACATATTTCGTCCTGAAAAGAATGAAGTACTGCAGTCCTAATCCAATGTATTGAAAACAATTGAATAACAAATACCCTGTATATAGTTTAATTCTGTTCCATTGTACATAGTTTACCATTGTTAATTTACTATTGTTAATTGTTGATTGTAAGCTCCAATTTGTTATATGTAAAAACAGTTCTCCCTGTTTACTGTTGTTCCATGTAAACCGCATCTGATCAATGGAAGGAGCGGTATATAAAAAATCTGTTAATTAAATTAAATTAAAATTAAATTAGTTTTTTCCCATTCTCTCTCTACATCTGCTTTAACATACTGATCTTTCTGCTTTTGCTCTTTCCTCCATCTCATTCTTTATTCCTTTTTCATCCACTCAAACTTTACCCCTCCATCCTCAATCCCCACTTACTCTCCCAATACCTGGTCAATCATAGATTTTCCTTCCCTCCCACACAAAATATTTTTCCCCTCTCCATTTCACTCTCCCAGCCTCACCCCATTCTAGTCCTCCCCCAACATCAGCTTCCCTCTAGTTCCAGCCCCACCCAGCATCAGCTCCCTTCTAGTTCCCGCATCAGTCCACTTCCAA
This sequence comes from Ichthyophis bannanicus, assembly GCA_033557465.1. Classification (NCBI taxonomy): domain Eukaryota; kingdom Metazoa; phylum Chordata; class Amphibia; order Gymnophiona; family Ichthyophiidae; genus Ichthyophis; species Ichthyophis bannanicus. The sequence continues at coordinate 859,547,057 of CM066035.1, forward strand.
TCCTAGCCCCTCCATCAGTCCATTTCCAGTCCTAGCTCATCCCACACTCAGCCCATTTCTAATCCAACCCCCCATGAGCCCATTTCCAGTCCTAGCTCCCCCATCCATTTCCAGTCCTATCCTAGCCCCCCATCAGCCCATTTCCAGTCCTAGCTCCCCCCTAATTTCCAGTCCAAGCCCCCTCCCCATCAGCTATTTCCAGTCCTAGCTCCCCCCACTCAGCCCATTTCCAATCCAAGCCCCCCTATGAGCCCATTTCTAGTCCTAGCCCCTCCATCAGCCCATTTCCAATCCAACCCCCCCAACAGCCCATTTCCAATTCTAGCCCCCCATCAGCCCATTTCCACTCCTATCCTAACCCCTCCATCCGCCCATTTCCAATCCTAGCTCCCCCCACTCATCCCATTTCCAGTCCAAGTCCCCCCTCCACTCAACCGATTTCCAGTCCTAGCTCCCCCCCCCAATTTCCAGTCCTAGCCCCCCACTCAACCCATTTCCAGTCCAAGCCCCCTCCCCATCAGCTATTTCCAGTCCTAGCTCTCCCCCACTCATTCCATTTCCAGTCCAAGTCCCCCCTCCACTCAGCCGATTTCCAGTCCTAGCTCCCCCCCCCCCACTCATCCCATTTCCAGTCCAAGTTCCCCCCTCCTGAAGAGCCCCACAGCTATCTAAAAAGCTTTAGAGGGAGCTGGAGAGGCCCTGGCTCATCTCTAACAGCTGCCGAAGTGAAGAGTGTCTTTTTTCTTCACTTTGGCAGCTGTACTGTAGTTTAGAACGCTGCCACGCTGAGCGCCGGGAAACAGGAAGTCCCCTTTGACCTCAGTGTGGCAGCAACATAAACTACAGTACAGCTTCCAAAGTGAAGAAGAAAAACACTGTTCACTTCGGCAGCTGTTAGAGGTGAGCTGGGGCCTCTCTGGCTCCCTCTGAAGCCGCCCTGCCTGCTGGTGCAGAATGCGGAATGTTGTTGGCATGGGGCCCTGTGCCAACAACATTCTCGCACAATGGACGGACTGGCCCTGACTATATAGTCTGGTTTCTTGGCTCCTGGTACGCAGAAGATTGGTTACTCATGATCTAATGAAGTGCTTTTCCACCTTTTTATGTTGTGGCACACTTTTGAGTTTCTTCAGTTCTTGAGGCACACAAACCAAATTTTGCATGATCATCACTGCTCAGCCCCTCCCACCAGCAGAAGGAGAGCAGAATGTTTTACCTATGGGTGCCTCATTCTGCCAGATTCAGTCTCATATCTGAACATATGAGGCCAGCAGGTCATGGAGATGGCAGGGCTCCATGCATTCAGACATCAGATTGAAGCTAGCACAGGAGACGCACAAGGAAGAATTGCTGCTGTCTTACCAATGGGAGGGAGAATTGCTAGTAGTAAGCAATCAGTTCAGTTTGGTGTGGGTGGGGGGGGGGGGGGGCGGTAAGGGGAATCCAGTGGACTCTGTATGAACAATTGTAGTAATCTATTCTTAAACTATATCTAAAAGTGCATTACTTTAATTTTGCTACTACAGAATATTTTTGGGTTCGGTACAAAAGCTTCCTGGCTGGTGGGTACGTCTTGCCTACAAGACAATTAATATTCTATGTAAGAGATAAGTTCAAGTCATAGATTTTGCACTGGGTTCCAGAACATTCAGGTTACTCCAGGGAGCAGACAACTACTAGATCACACATTATAATCACTAACCTGAAAATAAAAGTTGTTTCGTACTTCTAGGGGAGAAGAGAAAGGGACTGGAGCAGGGAGATTAGGGGCTTTACTTTGATCTGGAGTGTGTGCTCCAATCAGTCAGACTCCACGCCTGCTGTCCTAGAATGACAGGAAGGGAGGGGGAATTAAGAACAGACTAGTTCTTATAACTATTTATTTACTTCTTCTTTGCTCTATCTGCTCCAAGCTTATCCTCTCTTGATGTCTGTGTTCTGCTTGGGAGGAGATGGGGCTGAAGCAGATTTCTATTTTCAAGGGTACTGTCCAAATGAGATGGGAAAAATGCCCCATGTCTAGCCACATCTTTAATTGCCACCACCAAGGACTTCCCAAGGCACGCTGCTTGAGAAGCATTGATCCTGATGCATGTTATCATCCTCCCTGAAGGAAATTAACAAAGGTCATAAATTTAAATTCGAAAAGTGTGCAAGAAGAAGTGATAAATAAATTTACCTTTTCTTTTGTGTTGTATTTTTTGGAAGTGACTGCCTATAATATTTTAATATTTTTGTATAGTTTAATTTGTGGGTTGATATAGACAGAATCCTAAGGCACAGTATAGACTGAAAAATAGCTGTCAAATTCACTGTCTGAAATTTCTGTCTGTATAGGATCATAAACAGCATTGATAAGGCAAGCAAAAAAACCTGTGAGAGAGTCTGTTGGACCATTAGATGATAGAGGGATAAAAGGGGTGCTAGGGGAGGACAAGGCCATAGTGGAGATATGGAATGAATTCTTTGCTTTGGTCTTTACTGAAGAAGATGTAAGGAAGTTACCATGCCTGAAATGGTATTTAAAGGTGATATATCAGAAGAATTAAAACAAATATCGATAAACCCGGACAATATATTACAACTATTTGATAAACTAAAGAGTAGCACATCACCTGAACTGGACGGTATACATCCCAGGGTGCTGAAAGAACTGAAATATGACATTGCAGTAATCTGTGAATTATCATTAAAATCATCTGTAGTACCTGATGACTGGCGAATTGCCAATGTAATGCCAGTTTTTAAAAAGGATTCCAGGAGTGATCCAGAAAACTACAGACCGGTGAGCCCGACATCAGTGCCAGGCAAAATGGTAGAAACCATTTTAAAGAATACAATTATTGAATATGTAGATAGTCATGGTTTAATGGGAGATAGCCAACATGGATTTAGCCAAGAAAGGTTTTGTCTTACTAATCTGTTATATTTTTCTGAAGGTGTGAATAAACAGGAAGATAAAGGTGAGCCGGTTGATATAGTGTATCTGGATTTTCAGAAAGCCTTTGACAAGGTCCTTATGAGAGACTTTTGGCGAAATTAAAAAGTCATAGGATAGGAGGCAGTGTACTATTGTGGATCACAAACTGGTTAAAAGATAGAAAGCAGAGAGTAGGGCTAAATGGCCAATTTTCTGAATGGAGAAAAGGTGAATAGTGGAGTACCCCAGGGATCTGTGCTGGGCCCGCTGTTTTTAAATATGTTCATAAATGACATGGTAATGGGAATAACGAGTGAGGTGATCAAATCTGCAGATGACACAAAATTACTCAAAGTTGTTAAAACACAAGATTGTGAAAAATTGCAAGAGGACCTTGATAAATTGGAAGACTGGATGTCCAAATGGCAGACGAACTTTAATGTGGACAATTGCAAAGTTATGCACTTAGGGAAGAACAGCACAAACATACAATTACACAATGAAAGGTTCCACATTAGGAACCACCACCCAGGAAAAGGATCTCGGCATCATCAGTGTGCAGCGGCAGCCAAGAAAGCAAATAGAATGCTAGGAATCATCAGGAAAGGATTGGAGAATGAAACAAAGGATATTATGATGCCTCTGTATCGTTCCATGGTGCGACTGCACCTTGAATATTGTGTGCAGTTCTAGTTGCCATAGCTTAAAAAGGATATAGCAGAATTAGAAAAGGTACAAAGAAGAGCCACCAAAATGGTAAAGAGGATGGAAGGATACTGTTATGAGGAAAGGCTTAAAAGGTTAGGGCTCTTCAACTTGGAAAAAAGACAGCTGAGGGGAGATATGATAGAGATCTATAAATTAACGAATGGAGTGGATTGATTCTTTTACTCCATCAAAAAGAAGGAAGACTAGGGAACACACATTGAAGCTACAATGTAACCCATTTAAGATAATATGAGAAAATGGTTTTTCATTCAACGTGCAATCAAACGCTGAAATTTGTTACCAGAGGATGTGGTAAAAGCTGTTAGTGTAGCTGGGTTTAAAAAAGGTTTTGACAAGTTCCTGGAGGAAAAATCCATAAAACATTATTAAGGAGGACCAGGGAAATCCACTGTTTATCCCAAGATAAGCATCGTGGAATCTTTGTACCTTTTAGGGAACCTGACAAGTACTTGTGACCTAGAGCCACTGTTGGAAACAGGATACTGGGCTTTATGGATCTTGATCTGACCCAGTATGGCATTTCTTATGTTCAGGGCCCCTGTAAGGGTATGAGGCCGCCCCTGCTCCACACCCATGCCCATTGCTGCCCATCTCCGAGACATGCAGCATTGGCAAAACATTTAAAATGGTACCATGGCACAGGAGTTACCTTCTCTTTCACCCCCCTCCGATTCCAATTCCTTTAACAGGAAGAAAGTTGAATTGAAGGAAGGGGGGGGGGAGGGTGGGCAGAAGCACAAATGGCACCACAGCAGGACACCAGAAGGTAAGTCCAGCACCGCAGTGCCTTTTTAAATGTATTGCCACTGCTGAATGAATGTCCCAGAGAGTCGCAATGGCAACAGGTGGCAATGGGTGCCTCTGACCATTGATGCTCAAGGCCAGTGGTTCCCAACCCAGTCCTCAGGTACCCCCAAGCTAATCAGGTTTTCAGGATACTCACAATGAATATGCATGAGGTAGATCTGCATGCACTGCTTCCACTGCATGCAGATCTATCTCATACATATTCATTGTGGATACCCTGAAAACATGACTGGCCTGGGTTGGGAACACTGTTCTAGGCAATTACCTATTTTACCTAATGGTCACATTGGCCCTGATCAGAAATAAAATAAAATGTCAATTCCTTTTTCTTTTCACACCTTTAGTGGGAAGAGAATTTTATAAAAAAGCTTTTTTTGTGCATCTATACCAGTACAATAATTTATAGACCCCTATGAGTCTTTATAAGCAAGGTTCAAAATAGTGCATAGTTGCCCTTTACATATAAGAGACCTGTTAAAAATGACTCTCAGAATGATTATCTGATTATTACAAGTTTTGATTCTAGGTAAGAATATGAAGGGAATTCTCCTTTGAGAATAGATTTTGATAAAGTAAACAATCATGGTACGCCCACAAAAATAACACCAGGAGCTCACCTCCAACATAAAACTCGCTGCCGAAAGGAAACACCACCAAGAGCATGGCAACCTGAACACATCACTTACTCCCACAAAAGACCCCACCAGTATCCTTTCCCAACCTGCTCATTTTCCCTGTGCACTGTGCCCAGTTTCCCCCGTTGCCCAGGCCCCCGATGTCTACCTCCCTCTTTCTGTCCTCACACCCTCTCTCTTTCCCTCTTGCCCTTCAATACTTCTTGCTAGCTCCCAGACCCTCTCTCATCCCTTCTTGTTCCACCTCCCCTCTCTGTGCCCCCACCCCCTCTAGAGTCCTCGCCTCCTATTCCGCTCTCTCGACCCCTCTAATCATCACCAGTATTCCCTATCTGACCTCCTGTCTTTCCCCTTCTCATAGTTCTCAACAGCTCTCCTCTCTCCTCCCCGTCTTGATCAATCGTGTCAGTCTCAATTCCTTCACCTCTAGTAGGCTAAACAACAGGCTTCAACCAGGAAAAAAGACTATCTGTAGTCTCTTCTGTGGCCCTCTGCATTATGCTCCCTCTCTCTCTCAGGGACTCAACAGCCCTTCAGTGGCAGTTCAGTTATGGCAGCAGTTTCGGGGAGGGGTGGGAAGGAGTGCACCAGCAGCAGCAGCAGAAGCTTTATCAGGCTCAAGGGTGCATGAGGCTGTACACACAGCTCTCAAGTATAACACCAAGCATCAGCATACTGGCACCTTCTCAAAAGCACATCTTATGCTTCTGTGGCCTGAAGGACTGTGTATGTAAAGACAAGGCTATGTGGAGGTGTGGGTGTGGTGCTTGAGAGTGAAGAGTGTGTGCAGGGTTTGTGTGGTGTGCGTGTGTAGAGGCATTATAAGATAGCCCATGTTTTCTTGCACCCTCTGTTCAACCCTGTGATCAATTCCTTTCCTCCACACTCGCTCTCTCTCTTCCCAAACTCCTACCCTGCTCCCCCATTTGCTCTTTCAGCCACCCTCTGCTTGCTCTCCCTTTCCACACCACTCCCATACACTTGTCCCCACATCAGAATACTCTCTCCCTCCCTCCCTCCTCACTCAGCTCCCATGCTCTATCTCCACACCTCTCAACCCCACACTTTATGCTCCTGCAATCATTCCCCATGCTCTTTTCACCCCCCTTTGAATTCCTCCTTGACTCAGCCCCTATTTTTCCCACACTCATTCCTTCCTTCTTCAATCTCCATGCTCTGTCCATCTCCTCTTGCCCTTGATGAACTCCTCATTCAACCTCTATATTCCCCCCCCCACACACACTCCCATGCTCTGCTCAGCACCCCTGCTCTCCTTACCGCTTCTCTTCATATAAGGTTTGCCTCTCATGCTCTTCCTCACTGCGAATTGCAGAGCAGGCAGCTGGAGGGAGGCTTTAGGCTGTAGCACCTGGGTCTTCAGCTGTCAGGGCCTGGAAATCCCTGCTGGTGCTTCAGCACATGCATTCTGGGTCTCCAACTGGTGAGTCCTGAGAATCCCTACTAGTACTTTTCCTCATGCCACATTTTGGTGACAGCAATGGCTGAGATTCAGGGCACAAACCCCATGTGCCCAGTTGCTAATGATGCCCCTAATCCATTCTGTGCCATCTCAGGGGCAACGGAAGGCCTTTTTCTTTATGGGGGCCCATGCACCACCCTAAGTCCACCCCACAGGCAGAAGCCCTTTCCTGTTCTATCTGCAGGAATCTGATCTCCCATGGACAGACAGGAAGTATCTTTAGCACAATCACAGCTTATATGGTTTATTAAAATTCCATAACAGCAGAGTAGTGTACAATAAAAATTAAAAACAGATAAAAGAAATGGAAAAGAATGCCAATAAAATCATAGTAAAGTTGAAAGGAAGCGATAGTAAAGGGAAATGGGGGAAGGAGATAGAATCAAGAGGGTATGGGCAGCAGAATTCTAAGAGAGCTGTGGAGAAATGTTTAAAGTCAGTCGGAACAGGGTTTGCAAGAGAGGTTTACATTTTGGGTATGAGGACTCAAGGTGGCAGTCAGCAGGGAGGGAGTTCCAAAGGCTAGGTCCCAGAAAATAAAAAGCAGAGTGTTGTTTCTTCTTTTGCTCTCAGGGATGGGATCCCCACAGGCAGCCTGCTGGCCACGATCACGGCAAAGAGCCTTCCTTTCTGCCGGCAGGAGATCACATCCCTACAGCCAGAACAGGGAGGGTCTTTGCCATGATCGCAAGCAGCAGGTTTCCTTTCCATGAGGATCTCATCTCCCGTGGGCAAAAGAAGAGGAGACGCCACGATCATGGCAAAGACGCTTCCTGTTCTGCCCGAGGGGATCTCATCTCCCACAGGCAGACAGGAAGGGTTTTTGCAGTGATGGCCGCTTCTCTTCTTTTGCCCGCAGGGGATGGGATCCTCGCAGGAAGCCTGCTGTGATTTTTGGTGGGGTCAGGGCCCATGTTGCCCACTCTTTTCCAACACCTATGTGCCATCTGCAGTTGTCCTTGCAGTGACAATCATGGTTCAACCCCAGGATCTGAGAACATTGCTCCCAGAATGTGTCCTGTCCCATTAAGTTTGCCAGCTAGCCCTGGTCAACCCACAGCGTTTGATCCTCTCTTGGTTTTGCTCTGTTGCATGCATGGCACTTCATTCTATTTTTTAGGGGATTCAAAACTATTTCTATATGAGTGCAATAAAGCAAAGTCAGGCAGGGCCTGTGCAACTCAATATAAATCACAAGCAACCACTAGCATTGTGAACTGTGAAAAGCAGCGTAAAAAGTATTAGCTTGTCTCTTTTAGCTTAAATTTTACCAAATATATATAATTCCCTAAAGCAACTGTATGAAAACATAACCCAAAGGCACTCTATACTGTCAGGTCTTTCACAGGGTATCAGACTGGTGGCCCCGGCACTGGTGAGAGAGAGATCAGTTAACATGACTCAATGCTCGAGGTAGATCTTTGGCTGTGATCCAGACTAGCTTTGAAAAGGAGTGACTTAAGCTGAGAAATGAAAATTAGTGTCATAACCATATCTGAAATACTTCTGCACTGTTGGCTAAAAAGCAGATGTCTAGGTAGATATGTAAGAAACATTTGTATGGTGATGAGATAATGAGAACTAGCCAATCATAGGAAATAAAAACTCCAAGAAACCTTTCTTCTATCTTGCAGCCAGTTGAGTGGATGCCTCTGAATTCAGGCTAGGTGCTTATTAAACTAAGGGGGTCTTTTATTGAAGGATGCTAAGGTGTTGCATGCAACATGCCAATAGAACCGAAACTATAGCACATTAGGTGCAACACCACCGCGTTAACTGTCGGGTGCATGGAAAGCATTTCCCCAGCTGTTAACGCAGAGCCCTGTCCCATAGCTCACGCTGCCTTACTCTGGTTGCACTTAACTCCACCTATTGAGGTGGTGTTAGGTGAACCCACCCTCATGCAGTTAGCATGCGATGTGAACCCAGCACTAATAACTGCGCTGAAATCACCTCTCCCACTTTGCACCCCTAACCCACCCACTCGCAACCTAACTTGGGTTGCACAGTGCAGGAATCATCCCGCACTGTCATGACCCTGCATTAGCTAGCAACATGTGTTCCAGCACGCCGTCAGAGCACACCAGAACACGTGCTGCCAGCTGGCACCCTACGTCATTCCTATAGAAGTAGACAGTGTGGCTTAAAAAAATGCTCTTCGGTCTCTTGTGTAGAGAACCAGAAATTACTGACAGTTGACAAAGCTTTGCTTATAGGCTGAAGCTCAATGATGATTATAAAAGCCAAACACGTGCATGCGGTTGAAAAGCCAGGAAGATAAATGCTACATCCGTATACAAAATATGTATCCGAGTGTATGATATTTTCTGTCAGTCCTGTTTTTGTAGCACAGATCTTGCAGCAGTGGAGCTCATCCTTCACCCTCTGCACTGCCTTGACCTCGTCTTCCCTGAACACTGCCCTCTCTCTGATCTGGCTATTTTTAGTTTATCCTCCCTACTCATCACTTAATGTTTCAGCACTTCACACTTCTGCCTCTCCCCTCCTTTCTCTTTTGGAACTGTAAAGCAGCACTATTAGTTGCACCTACTTGGATTTTCTGTCGCCCTTGTGACGTTAACACTGGATTGCTTAAGCTTGATCTCCTTATTCCAACTTCCCTCCTTTATTTTCTGTTTATGTTTGAAGACTATCTTTTGTTGGTTTTACAAACTCAGCTCTTCTTTCTCTTTTTCTTCATATGTTCTGGCCTTCGCTAAGTCTTGTCACTTCTTCCTCCATAATATTACCATGACCCATCCTTTCTTATCCACTTTTACTGCCGAAACTCTTTTCTTCACTATTTCTTGTCTTAATTATTATAATTTTGCCTTACTCGCCTCCTTCTCCGATATTATTCTCTATAGTCAACCTAAATTAATACTGCAAGACTCACCTTCATTTCATTTATTATAATTTTTATATTGCCAATTTGACTAAAATACAATTAGAGCAGTTTACAAAATATAAACGTTAAAAGATACATTTACTAACAAAAACCACCTATCTCCTCCGTAACCTATAAGCTGAAGCATACTCAAATCTGAGCTAGCCATAACAACAACTTTACACCCTCTCCTTAATGTTCAGTATTGCCTCTGCACTAGTTTAAAGGAAAGGCCTGGTCTTAATCTGCCTCCAAAATGCCAACAGATTTTTCTCCAAGTGCTCTTCAGCTGCTAAACTAGTCCAGACCTTTGGGGATGCTAGTGAGAAATCCCTGTCCCTCCATTTCATCAGCCTATGGACCCATGAACAGGAATGGTTAAAAAGCCACCCTGAGCTGAACGCAGATATCTGTTAGAGATATAATGCTGCATCCATTCTGACAATAATTGGGTTGATGAAAATTAGGACTAACCATTTAAACTGTATTCTTTTGTGAACTGGTAACCAATGCACATTTTCCAAAGCAGGACAGACATTCTCCCTTTTCCTAATGCCTGTAATGATGCAAGCTGCTGCATTTCTGCTTAGTTGCAAACAGTGCAGCCATTTATTTATTTCGGCCGTTAGCTTGCATATCCATATATAATGCATTGCAGTAATCCAAAGTGCTAAGAACTGTACATAAGGCATGCGAACAATGTAGGGCTTAAGTCTCTTGAGCATGTGCAGGCTACCAAAAGCCAATTTATGTACATGGGATAGTTGCGCTATCCCTTCTTGTCCCAGCTAGGCATCTAATGATTTAATGGAGTGACCTAACTGTCAATCATGGATTGAATCCACATCTCCATCCCAATGTTCCCACCAAAATATAAGTATTCAGCATTTTGTGCATTAATAATCATTCTGCTCACCTTTATCCAAGTTAAAATATGTACCAAATGGCTATATAAATTTTCACTTGCCCAATCTTGGTTGGTCCGCAGTGGGACAAGCAACTGTAAATCATCAGTATAAGTGAAAAAATTGTTACTAAAGAGTAAAATAAATCCCCTAATGGCTGCAATAAAATGTTAAATAGTAAGTGGTGAGTCTTGGGGCATTCGCCACTTCAAAGCCTTTTGATTTCAATGATTTGTCCCTACTACTTCTACTTCTTGAATTACTCCATTACCTTCCTATCTCTATCCAAATCAAATTTTAACTTTCCACCCTCCCCTTCAAAGCCCTGTACTCTACTGCCCCACCCTATGGCTCAGCTCTTATCTCACCTTGAATGTTTATTTAAAACATTTATATTCTACTTTCAATTCAATTTCAAAGCAGATTATATGACAGATGCCAAGTATGAACCATCCTAAAGAGTGAGATTTACCACGCCAGAGTGTGAGATTTAAGTCCAAAGAGCGAGATTTTTTCAGATGGTGCATCCACGGTATATATCTAGAAAGATTTAAATGTAGTTTTGCTTGTAAATGATAAAAGCAGCATAAAATAGAAACCTAGGGGTATGTTGACTAATCGGTGGTAGCGGCTTCTGTGTGATATCGGAGCTGCAGCCCCTCACATGGAAGCTGCTACCACCGATTAGTAAACATACCCCACAGAAACATGACAGCAGAAAAAGACCGCATGGCCTATTTAGTCTGCCCTTCCATACCAACCACTACAAGAGCCCCCTTTTTTTCCTTTAGAGATCCTCTGTGTTTGTCCCATACTTTTTGAATTTAGATACTGTCCTTATCTCCACCACCTCCACTGGGAGACTATTCCATGCATCTACCACTCTTTCCATACTGAAATATTCCCGCATATTACTCCTGAGTCTATCCCCTTTCACCCTCATCCTATGTCACCTCGTAGCAGAACTTGCTTTTAATTGAAAGAGGCTCTCCTCCCACCTTTCCTCTAAAGTATACATATTAAGGTCCTTAAGTCTGTCCTCAAATGCTTTATAACGAAGAGCATTAACCATTTTAGTAGCCACCCTCTAAACTGACTACAACCTGTTTATATCCTTTTGAAGGTGCGGTCTCCAGAATTGCACACAATACTCCAAATGAGGTCGCACCAAAGACTTAGAGGCACTATCACCTCCTTTCTTCTGCTGGCCATTCCTCTCCCTGTGCACCTTAACATCCTTCTAGCTTTCACTGTCACCTTTTCTACCTGTTTAGTTACTTTGAGATCATCAGACACAATCACACCTAGGTCCCGCTCTTCTTTCATGGACAGAAGTACGTCACCCCCTATACTGTACTGCTCCCTTGGATTGTTGCAGATTTTTTAGCATTAAATCTCAGCTGCCAAATTCTAGACCATTCTTCAAGCTTAGCTAGATCCTTCCTCATGTTATCTACATCTTCCTGAGTGTCTACTCTGTTGCAGATTTTGGTATCAACTATTTTGTAAATAGTTATAACTGCTGTTCCATGTAAAAGTTGTTCATTTGTTCTCTGTAAACCGCCCTTGATCTCTGGAAGGGGCGGTATAGAAGAAAAGTATAAATAAATAAATAAATAAAACAAAGAGGCAAAGCTTACCCAACAGCCCTTCCGCTATATCACTAACAAAGATGTTAAAAAGAATCGGACCAAGGACAGATCCCTGGGGCACACCACTGGTAACCTCCTTCTCCTCAGAGTGAATTCCATTTACCTGTACCCTTTGTCGCCTCCCACTCAGCCAATTTCTAACCCAAGCAGTAACTTTAGGGTCTATCCCTAGGGTGCTCAGTTTGTTTATAAGTCATCTGTGCGGAACAGCGTCAAATGCTTTACTGACATCTAAATACACCACATCTAGGTTTCTCCCTCAGTCCAACTCCCTGGTCACCCAAAGAAATCAATTAGATTTTTCTGACAAGACCTGCTCCTGGTGAATCCATGCTGTCTCGGATCCAGTAATCCGTTGGACTCCAGAAACCTCACTATTTTCTCTTTCAGCAACATTTCCAATAATTTACTCAGCACTGATGTTAACTAACCAGCCTGTAGTTTTCAACTTTTCTTTTGGACCCCTGAAAGGACACAGACAATCTAACGAAAAACAATAAAAGTGAAGGAACTGAAAACTTACAAGTGCAATTAATTGTACGTGTGTTAATTTTCAGGTTAATATGCATTCAATCAATTTTGTACTCACAAAACGTTTCAAGACACACTAACAAATTGAATGATCCTTAATGAATGCACATTCCTAGTCTTTTACCCTAAGGTGCATTTGAGCAATAAGATCATTGTTAGATAAGTCATCCTTGTATGTTATTATAGTGGCTTTGGCAATTAATCATATTATAACTATCAAGGCCCAACTCAAAAACAGTTGCAGAGACTGCAGCTAGCCCAAAACTCATCTGTTAGAGTTCTTCACTGGGCAAAGAAATTTGACCATATGACTCTGCTTCTTTATGAGGAACACTGGCTGCCTGTGAGGTCTCAGATCCACCTTAAGATTCTTACAATTGCCCATCAGGCTTATTACTCAGGTATTTCCTTCTTTCTCCCTTCCTCTCTGGTCCTCTATACACCTCCTTGCATGATCTGCTTCTCTCAGTATACTGTAACTTGCTGGTCATTCCATCTTAGTCCTCCATTCAACTAGAATGTACACAAATCTTTCTTCAGGGTCACCGCTCCCATGTTGTGGAATGGGGTGGGTGCCTTTGGATATAAGGCTCAAATCCTCAAAGGAAATTAAGATAGCCCTGAACATGTTTTACTCTATGCAAGCTTTTCCGTAGATCTGATTAACACGTTAGGTTTCTAGGCTTGTATGATGGTGTTGACTGGGGTTTGTCTTCCTCTTTTACCACTTATGTCCTTATTGTTGCAACATTGCACTGTCCTTGTTCTATCATTGTTGACCTTGTCTGTGCTTTGTTGTTTACTCCTCATTCACATTGGAAACTCAGATATTATTTTTGTTGTACGGTATAGCAAGTGAATAAACTATAAAAACAATGACTGAAATGCTGCTTTGCTGGTGCCTAGAGCAGGTTCCAGTCTTTCTTCTTACCTCTGTTCTTTGAGGCATCTAAAGAAAGCAAAATTTCCAATTACAAGGAACTCGGGGCTTCCATCTTGATGGCTCTAAATATCCTGGCCCTACGTGACCACAAGCAGGGAAAAATATGCATGATATCTGGGATTTGACATCACCTAACATGGACACTTCTTAAAGCTTAAAGGCTGGCTTGCCATGGTGAATAGGACATCTTCAAGGTTGAACTCAATGGTGAGAGGATGGAAAACTAATTACAGGGTAATATTTTTTCTTTGAAGAAAAAGAGGAATCAAGACACAGTAGCTTAATTTAAGGCAGTGCTAATGAAGAGAGTAGAATCTACATTCACATGCTAGACAGACAAAAATGAGACTGAGGAGCTGGAATGGGTGGTTGCTGCATAGAAACTTCCATCTGCTCGTAAAGACCTTCAAGTTTTTTTGAGTTCCGAGAGAGCACAGTCCATCTTGACATTATCAGATAGTGTCACCCATTAATGTGGCTGATTTTATCTTGTTTGATGGAGGAAAATACTTGGCTACACTTCTCCACTAAAGACATAATATAAAGAATGATCTCCTGCAGGTGGGTCAAGCTTGTAATGCTGACAACTGAGAAATATCCTTAGGAAAGTTGGCAGCAGGGTAGAGGAGCTGTGGTAAGGACAAGAAAGTGGGATCATCACAAGTAGAGCAATTTAGGAAGTGGTATTGGGGCAGACTAAGTGGGCCAAATGATCCTTATTTGTTCGTATCTACTGAATTATACATATTACTAGATGGAGTGCACCTTGCCAGAAAGACAATGGCCAAAAACTGATGTGTAGGATTTGGGTTGATGTCCAGACCTTTCATTTTGACATTTACCACCTGCTGGCTGTCTAAATTTATCTGGACAAATTATGGCTGATCAAACTTTAGCTGAACAAAAAAAGGCAGAAATGGGATCATTCTTAGGATGTTTAAACTTTGGTTGGGTAGTTCTGATATACTGTACCAGTTGGCAAAGTTACCAGCTAACTCTAGTTGGCCAGATGTCAAGTTAATGTTAGGCTTTGCTAACTCTAGGCCAAAAGCATAGTTACTCACCTTTAACAGATGTTCTCTGGGTACAGCAGGAATCAGTCCTCACATATGGGTGACATCAGCACCGACAGAGCCTGCACGGAGCATTTCCCCAGCTTTCAAAGAAAGCCTTTGGGAATGCCGCCACGCATGCATGGTCCCCTTCCCACCCAAGGGTGCCATCTTGATCAGTCAGATGACATAGCTCAGGCAAAAAGAAAAAATACCAAGAATGGTGGGCAACTCCAAGGGGAGGTGGGAGGACTGATTCTCGCTGTCTCTGAAGAACACCTGTTAGAAGTAACTACGCTTTCTCCAGGAACAAGCAGGAAGCCAGTCCTCACATATGGGAATCCCCAGCTACAGGCTACTGAGGACCTGTAGAAAAGCACCACGGTGAACCATGAGCAGCCGCTGGTAACCCACGAGAGCCCGAGGACCCCAGAAGATCACATCCCCAGTAGCTGCAGAAGAAGGGTCAGAGGGCAGGAGTTGCTTAAACCCCAAACAAATTACAGAGTACATAATAACATAAGATATGCCATACTGGGTCAGACCAAGGTCCATCAAGCCCAGTATCCTGTTTCCAACAGTGGCCAATCTAGGTCATACGTACCTAGCAGTTTCCCCAAAAGACACAGGTTCCACAATGCTTGTACTGGGTCAAGCATTGATATCCTGGGTACCTTCTTAATAATGGTTTATGGTCCTTTCCTCCAGGAACTTGTCCAAACCTTTTTTAAACCCAGCTACACTAACAGCCTTTACTCCATCCTCCGGTAACAAATTCCAGAGTTTGATTACACGTTGAGTACGGCCTGGCCGAAGGCACTGTCCTGACAGGATTCCCTCTTCAGGCTGTAGAGTGTCACGAAGGTGTTAGCCGAGGACCAGGTGGCAGCTCAGCAGATGTCCATCAGTGGCCACAGATGCCACCCTCGCACGAACATCATGCACCGTGACTTGGTGGTCCAGAGGTAGCCCAGCCTGAGCCTGGGCAAAGGCAATGCAGTCTGCCATCCAGATGGATAGAGTCCTCTTAGTGACCGTGAGCCCCATGCGGGCAGGGTCATAGGAGACGAAGAGCCGCTCAGACCTGCAGTGAACTCGCATACGTTGCAGGTAGAGGGAGAGCGCCCTCCTACAGTCAAGGGTATGGAGGACCGCCGACGCCCAGTCAGCGTGGGGCTTCAGGAAGAAGGTCGGCAGCACTAACTCCTGATTGCAGTGGAAATCCAAGACAATCTTCGGGAGGCTCTTGGGGTGCGTTCAGAGAACCACCTGATTCCCGTAGAATCTCATGTAGGGGGCATGGCCATCAGGGCCTGAAGTTCACTGACCTTCCGGGCTGAGGTGAAGGCCACCAGAAAAACCACCTTCCAGGAAAGGTGCCAAAGCAAGCAGGTCGCCATAGTCTCGAAGGGCGGCTGAGTTAGCTGTGTGAGGACGACATTGAGGTCCCACTCTGCCTGGGGTGGCCGGGTGGGGGGCTTGGAAAGAAGCAGCCCGTGCATGAAGGGGGAACCAGCGATTGACCTGAGAGGGGTCTGCCCCCAATGGGGTGGTGGTTAGCCGAGATAGCGCTCAGGTGGAATCTGACAGAGTTGGACTTCAAGCTCATCTGTGAGAGTTGGAGAAGGTACTGCAGAACCAAGTGGGTAGGGCAAGAGAATGGGTCGGCACCACACCGAGAACCGACACTACTTAAAGGCATAAGCCCTCCTAGTTGAGCCCTTGCATAAGGCCAGCAGTATGTCCTCGACCTCCACTGAAAGATGAAGGGGGGCTAGAGTGACCTGTTCAGCCGCCAGGCCATGAGGAATAAGGACCTCAAGTTCGGGTGTAGTAGCAGACCCCCCCCCTCCTGCATCAACAAGCCCGGCATGCTGCCGAGGGGAACTAGAGGCCCCGCTGAGAGGCAGAGCAGCAGCGGGAACCAGGGCTGCCGAGGACACGAAAATTACCAAGACCCCATCCCGCTGTATTTTGAGAATGGTTCATGCTATGAGCGGAGTGAGGGGAAATGCATATAGGAGGCCGTGTGTCCACAACAGGAGGAAGGCATCGGGGGCTTCCCTGTTCGGGTGGGGAAGTGGGCCACAGAACAGTGGGAGCTGTGAATTCACCAGACTGGCAAAGAGGATTAGGACTGGAGTCCCCCAATGCTGGAACAGCTGCTGTGCCATCTGTGGGCAGAGGCACCACTCTTGCGGCTAGAGGAGCCGGCTTAGCCTGTCTACCAGGGCGTTGTCCTGGCCCGGGAGATAGGTGGCCCGTAGGACTATGCCCTGATGAACCATGAAGGAACATAGGGCTACCGCCTCCAGGCAGAGGCTGTAAGAGCCGGTGCCTCCTTGCTTGTTCATATAGAACATTGCCACCTGATTGTTCATCTGGATGAGCACCACCCGATGATGAATGCGGTGGCTGAACGCCCGGTGGGCAAGGAGGACCACCCGGATTTTGAGAAGGTTAATTGGCTGCCATGATTCCTCCAGGGACCAAGTCCCCTGTGTGCAGAGCTCGCCGCAGTGGGCTCCCCAGCCGATAAGGGAGGTATCCGTGGTCAAAACCATGTCATATTGTGGAGCCTGGAAGAACATGCCTCGAAGCAGGTTCCAGGTGTCCTGCCACCAGTTGAGGGACTCGGCCAGTTGATGCGTTACTGAGACAGCGTCTCGGACACGATCTGTTGCCTGAGACCATTGAGCTCAAAGGCACCACTGCGCTGCCTGCACGTGCAGTCGGGTATCAGGAACGACATGAACTGTCGAGGCCATATGGCCGAGGAGACAGAGCATCGATTGGGCTGATAGGGTGTTGCAGCATTGGACCGTGGATGCCAGAGTGAAGAGGCAGTCTGCCCTGTCCTGAGGAAGGAAGGCTGTCACCCGCTGAGTGTCGAGGTGCACGCTGATGAACTCCAGGGATTGGACTGGAGTGAGATGAGATTTCGGGTAATTGACCACGAAGCAGAGGTGCTTGAGGAGGTGGACGGTGTGGGCTGTGGCCCGTTGCGCCTCGTCAGCCATCCCTCCCGTAACGAGCCAGTCATCTAGATAAGGGTAGATGAAGGTGCCCTATAGTTGGAGGTGGGCCACGGCCACTGCGAGGCATTTGGTGAACACTTTCGGGGTGGACGTGAAGCCGAAAAGAAGTAACCTGTATTGGTAGTGGTTCCCTGCACCCTGTGTTTGAGATGGATGAGGATGTGAGCATACATATCCTGAAGGTCCAAGAAGCATAGTCAGTTGCTCTGCCCAAGGAAGGCCATTTTGAATTTCTCCCGCATCAGGTATTTATTGAGATTTCTTAATTCGAGGATGGGTCAGAAACTGCCCATCCGCTTTCGCCCAAGGAAGTAACGGCAGTAGAACCCACAATCTTTGAAATGCCGTGGGACCATTTCCACCGCTCATTCCTCGAGTAGGGTGGCAAGCTCCTGCACCAAGGCGGCCTGGTGCACGGGGAGCCAAGGAGGCTTTGTGGGGCAGAAAGGTAGAGGGAGCCGGTCCAGGTGGAAGAGGGAGCCCTCCCAGATGACCTGGAGGACCTAGGTGACTGAGGTGACAGACTCCCATCTGGGAGTGAAGTGGACCAGGCACCTTCCAACCGGTAGCTGAGTCACTGGTGGGCGAATGGCTATGTACCTGGCGTCAAAAACCCGGGGCCAACTGGGCCTTTGCCAGGGTTTGAGTCCTTTGGACTTATGAGGGCCTTGAGGTCCGCTCTTGCTCTATCTGCTCTGGGACAGAGCCGATGCCGGAGGGTAAGGTGGGAAGCCCCAGTAGGGGAGCCCCTTCCTCTGGAAGAAGGGCTTTTTGCCCTGTTGCTTCTTCTGCAGGAGGGACGAAGTCTTTTGGGAGAGATGGGTGCGGGTGATGTACTCTGTCTCAATCTCCGCTGTTTTGTCCTCCATCGGTTTGCAGAAAATTGCTCACCCAAGCATGGGACGTCGAGCAGTTTCTCCTGGACCCATTGCTCGAGATCTAAGGATTGGAACCAGGCCTGCTGCCTGGCCCCAATGCCAGCAGTTGCTACCTGGGTGGAGGACTCAAAGCTGTCATATGCAGCACGAGAAAGGTACTTTGAACAGTCCCCCACTGACTTCAAGAGGGACTGGAAATGGCGGAGGTAATTGCCGTCAAGACCCACCTCAAAACCCCCAAGTTCTTTCATGTATAGCTGGTAAGCCTGAATGTGGCACGCCAGCATGGAGCCTTGGTAGGCCTTACCTCTGAGGGCGTTACGGGCATGAGATTCCCTACCTGGTGGGACTGAAGAGTGGGTCTTTGTACTCTTTTGCCTCCACATGGCGGACTCAACCACCATCAAGGTATGGGGAAGCTGGGCCTTCCGGAAGCCGGGCCCTCGCTGGACCCTGTACATGGTGTCCAGGCACTTGCTGGCAGTGGGGATAGATGCAGGCATCTCCCACATATGGAGAAGCAGCCGGGACCATGAAGGATTCCCTCGGCAGGACCTCGTATTGTAAAATATCGAGTTCCTCTGTACGGGGTTCCTCTGCGAACTGTGTGGAAAATATCAGTGCCCGAGCCATGTCCCGTACAAACTCCAGAAAGGAGGTGTCTTCAGGAGGGGACCGCTGTTTCTGAACAGGCGGGGAAGGGTCTGAGGGAAGGTCCCAATGAGTGAGTTTTGGGGGAAGTGTCTTCTCCTGATTCGTAGCCCGATTAGTCCGAGGAGGACTCGGAGATAGGCTGCTCGAGCAGAGTCTGAGTCCTGCGCTGAGCTCCCGAGGCCGAAGCCCACCCAGAACCAGAGGCACTAGCTTGAGATCATCTCATACCTGATGATCAGGATGGAGATTGAGACCTCTGCCGGGTTCCCTCATGAGGCCCCTGGCTCTCAGGGGTTGCTATGGCGGTCTGGGGAGCCATCATAGGCATCACCCCCGAGGTCTCAGGGCGTGTGCCAGCAAAGCCTGGCACCAGCACCTGCTGGGCAGCAAGGAAGGCAGAAACGTTACGCTCCAGTGTCAGCTTTGGGCCTCCCACTCGGGAGTGGAGCCCTGCAATGCTGACACCGGGGTGACCGGGTCTGGTGTCGAGGAGGAGAGGGGGTCCTCACTGGGACGACCCTTGGGAGACTGGGCACCATTGCCGGAGGCATCTGTATCTTTGTGAGGTACCTTTCGAGGGTGCTTCCTCTCCGACTCCTGAGATTGCCGAGGGGGGCTGAGGGACCAAGCATAAGAACGCTCAAGCTTGTCCGGAGCTCCCGACAGGGTCCTCAAGGCCTTCTTCTTCTTTTTGCGTTCCCTTTTGAGTGAACCTTGCTCAGAGTGATGCCGAGGCCATGGAGCAACCACGGGGGACCTCAAAAACTGTGGGTCAGTGGAGCGGGAAGCTACTGAGGACACCGGAGCCATCTTGCGGAAAACATCATCCAGCTTCTGCTTATGCCTCTGTATGGCCTTGGAGGACATCTTTTTACAAGGCGAGCAGAGCTCCGGGTTGTGGTCAGCTCCTAGACACCTAAGACAACAGTCATGGGTGTCTGTGAGCAACATATTTTTGGAGCATCTGTCACACTTTTTGAAACCGGAGGCCATGGGGCAAAAAGAATTCCCGCAAGTTGAAGACCTTTGATGTGGCCAGCGGTTGAAAAGGGTTGAACGCGCTGGAGACCAAACTCGAGAAAAATGAAGAAATGAAAAAACAACAAAATCCCGGGGCCTGCTGCCAAAGCAAGGGTACTGGGCACGGCAGGAAGAGGACTGGGGAACCGGAATTAGAGAGAAAAAAATTAGAGACTTTTTCCGAGGTACAGGACATGTGTCCAAAGGACTCCGCAGAAAAAGGGAGAATGATCAAGATGGCACCCTTGGGCAGGAAGGGGACCAGGCATGCATGGTCACATTCCCAAAGACTTTCTTTGAAAGCTGGGTAAATGCTTTGCGCGGGCTCCATCGGTGCCGACGTCACCCATATATGAGGACTGACTTCCTGCTGGTTCCTGGAGAATATTTAGCTCCACTGTATTCAGGCTGCATTTCACAGCAATGCTAAGCAGACAATGATCTGGTAACTTTGTTCATAAATGGCCAGCTGAGTATCAGCCTCTTTTTGTTTTACTTCATTCTGACCCATCACTTCCATTCTCTGTGCTTTAAACCCCCCCCCTCCCCGTACAATAAGATACATATTTTTAATGACAATTATTTCTTTTGCAACTGGATTTGAAGCAGCTTATTTTTTTCACCTGGTCATTTTTCAGTAGCATAACTCAACCAACCACTTTTGGCTAATCACAAATAGAAGGATCTTCAAAGATTTTCAGCACCCAGTGATCATACAGTGTGCAGAGAGGATAATGGGCATCTTAAGAAACACTAAGAAACTTATATAAGGCTAGCAATGCAAAATCATCTCACTAGGGATATCCAACTGTGTTCTGCTTGCTCATTCAGATCAAGAGGGGGATGTGCAAATAAGCTAAACCATTACAAATAAAATGGATTGTCACTTACTGTTGGCTTTGTGTGTTAGAGAGACTGGCTTGTCCTTTTCATTGGGCATATTATGTATGCTACAATGCAGTGGCAGAAATTCAAATTAAGGGCCCCAAAAGCAAGGGAAATCCACCTCAGGAGATATAGGAATGACTATAAGTGGGTCTTCACCTTCCCCAGGCCCTCCTGCACTGCAGAGGCTGCTTGGAATGAATTTACACCATTACGACAATGTGAGTGCCAAAAGGGACCCTGAACAATGCCAATCTCAACATAGTTGACGCCCTAGAGCATACAGCAGAAGGGGGGTTGTTGGGGCTTTTTTTTTGTATTTAATGATATAATATATAGCCTTTCTTTTAACAGATTCAATTGTTATTGCCTTTTGGGTTGGCCTGGCTACATTTGTGGTATTTCTCTTCCTCATTTTGCTCTACATGTCCAGGTCGGGATCAGTACCAGTGAGGTGAGTATAGGCGCTACTGTGGGAGGTTACAGCTATGGTTAACTGAGCAGCATCTCGTTTGTCAGATCACAGTTCAGCTTTTTACCAACTCTGTATAAAAAAAAATTTAAACATGTAAACAGGTCTTGTAGAAGTATTCCTGCAATTCTATAATTTGTAAAAAACATTACAAATAGTCAGAGCTGGGAGGGGGACAGGGTGTTGGGTTAAGTATGAGTGTTGTAAGAACCAAAGAGGAAGATGGAGAGAGTAGCCTAATAGCGCAGTGGACTGAAACCAGGGAAGTCCACTGATACTTATTGCCTTGGGTGAATCACTTAAACCTCCATTGGATTACAAGCCCTCTGGGGACAGGGAAATACCTACAGTACCTGAATGTAACTCATCTTGAACTACTGGAAAGATGTGAGATAAACACAGCAAAAAATTTAAAATAAACCTAGCGTTAGAGGCTAGTGCTATAATGGAATGTAAACATGCTTAAAAAACATAAGGGACAGCTTGGGCGGGGGGTGGAGGAGGGAGGTCAAGTTGGAACTGGTGTTCAAGTTGTTCTTGTGCTGTTGAGTCTTTGTCAACTCATGGCAACCCCTCTGGATAGCTGTCCTAAACTGTATTTGATCTTCATTCAGGCAGCTCATTATTGATAGAATGGCATCCATAGCTGCTGTTATTGTATCGATCCAACTCACTGCTGGCCTTCCTCTTTTGCGTTGACCATCAACATTACCAAGAAAGCATAGTAACTCACCTGTAACAGGTGTTCTCTGGGGACAGCAGGAATCAGTCCTCACATATGGGTGACATCAGCACTGAAAGAGCCCTCATGGAAGCATCCCCCCAGCTTTCAAAAAAAAGCCTCTTGGAGCTGCCACCACGAGTGCGTGATCCCCTTCCTACCAAAGGGTGCCATCTCACTCAGTCAGATGACATAACTAAAAGACGGCAAAAACAAGATGGTAAAGGAGCAACTCCAAGGAGGGAGGGAGGGTTGTGAGGACTGATGAGTAACTACGCTCTCTCGGAACAAGCAGGAAAGTCAGTCCTCACATATGGGACTCCCCAGCTACAGGCTACCAAAAGCCCATAGCAAAAATAGGGGCTCCCTCATGGGGAGCCGCAAGCAGCAGCAAATGAGTCCGTGTCCACAGACCACAGTAGGACCCATGTGTCTGATGAAACCAGCACTCCGGTAGCCTGAACACAGAAGGGTCGGAGGGTAGGAGCTGCCTAAACCCTGAAAAGGCTACGGAGCACAGCCTGGCCAAAGGCACTGTCCCATCAGGACTCTCTTTCCAGGCAGTAATGAGCTGCAAAGGTATGGACTGAAGACCAGGTGGGGGCCCAGCAGATGTCCACCATTGGGAAAGAGTTTAAGTTTGCCACCGGGGCTGCCATGGCGCACCATGATGCGGCCTTACACTGGGATCCCCTCCTGCTCATAGGCGAGGGAGATACAGTCCGCCGTGCAAGTGGACAGCGTACGTTTGGTCACCACCTCCCCCAGCGTACTTGGGTTGTAGATGAAAAGCTGAGCAGCTTTGCGGTGGCCCTAGGTGCGTTGGATATAGAAGGACAAAGCCCTCTTATAGTCTAAGGTGTGAAGGACCGTCTCCACCTGATGAGTGAGGCCTTGAAAAGACGGTAGGGAGCACCACTTCTTGATTGAGATGGAAGGGCGATACTAACTTCGGCAGGAATTTGGAGTGTGTGTGAAGCGCCACCCTGTTCTTGTAGAAGCTGGTATAAGGGGCCTCTGCCACAAGGGCCTGAAGCTCTCTAACTCTGTGAGCAGAGGTGAGCGCAACCAGGAAAGCCACCTTCCAAGAGAGGTAGTGAAGGTAGCAGGTAGCTAGAGGCTCGAAGGGTGGGCGAGTGAGCTGCCCCAACACTACGTTGAGATCCCATTTGGTTGCCAGAGGGAGAACCAGGGGCTTCAATAAGAGCAGGCCCCGAAGAAAATGGGTCAAAGGCTGGACCGAGAGGGGCTTACCATCAACCGGATGGTGGTCCGCCGCCAGGGCACTAAGGTGCACTCGGATGGAGTTGGACTAGAGCACGGAATGAGAGAGATGGAGAAGGTACTGTAACACCAATCCCACTGGGCAGGAGAACAGGTCAGCCCTGTACTCGGTGTACCAAGCTGAGAACCTATGCCATTTGAGGGTGTAAGCCTTCCTAGTAGAGGCCTTACGAGATGCCAGCAGAATTTCTTCCACGTCAACCGAAAGGTTGAAAGGGGCCAGTCACCCTCTCAGCAGCCATGCTGTCAGTGACAGGGACCCTAGATTGAGGTGCAGAAGAGAGCCCCCCTCCTGAGACAGGAGTCCTGGGGCAGACCCCAAGGGGATGGGGGTCCCAACTACCAATCAGAGGAGTAACGGGAACCACAGTTGCCTTGGTCACCGAGGGGCTATCATGATGAGCGAGGCCCTTTCGCAGAGGGTCTTGAACAAGGTCTTGGCAATCAGTGACGTGGGAGGGAAGGTGTACATGAGGCTTTGTGACATGAGACAAGGAATGCATCTGCTACCACCCTGGAGGGGTTGGCCTCCTCAGAGCCGGAAAAACCGACTAGCTACCCTGGGGTCCAGCTGCCACTTGTGCGGCTGAAGGACTCTGCTCAGCCTGTCAGCCAGAAGGTTGTCCTGGCCTGGCAGGTTTACTGCTCGCAGGAGGATACCCTGCTGGATTGTGTATGAGCAGAGGACCAGTGCTTCCTTGCAAAGGGTATGAGACCCCATATCCCCGTTTGTTCACGTAGAACATCGCCACCTGATTGTCCAGCTGGTGATACAAGTGGTGGCAGAGGACTCACAGGGCTAAGTATATGGCTTGGTGCTCCAGGAGGTTGATCTGCTGGGTGCTCTCATCTGGTGACCAGATGCCCTGGGTGCGGAGCTCCCCACGGTGTGCTCCCCAGCCGAGCAGGGAGGTGTCTGTAGTGAGGACCTTTGAGGAGCTTGGGGCCCGAAAAGGCATGCCCACCTCGAGATGCTGAAGAGACTGCCTCCAGACCAGGGAGTCTGCCAGTTGTCAGGTTACAGAGACTGTCTCAGAGGCCATCCGTGGCCTGAGACCACTGGTCCCGGAGGCACCACTGCGCCGCCCTCATGTGTAGGCATCTGGGGTGAAATGGACTGTGGAGGCCATGTGGCCAAGGAGGCGCAGAAGAAGCTGGGCAGGCACTGAGGGACGGTGTTGTATATCCCGTGCCAAAGTCCTGAGATGGTCGGCTCTGTCCCTGGGCAAGAAGGCCTTCGACTGGAGAGTGTCAAGCTTTGCCCTGATGACCTCCAGACACTGTCGAGAGGAGGTGAGATTTGGGGTAGTTTATGACAAACCCCAAGTGTTGCAGGACCTGGATGGTAATAATACATAAAAGTCCAAAAGAGGGATCAAAAAATATACCAAATCTAACCAAAATCCCCCATATGAGTGGAAAAATTAATATTTTTGTCAGACTATATTAACATATGGTCACCCGGTACAGGACTGACCTACACCAAATAGTCCATTTTAATTATAAATTTGAAAAAGTATAAATATACTTGCTTTCCCAAAATACTAAATGTAAAAGGCAACAGTGAAAACCAGAAGAATGCTTGGGTGTATGCACATAAGAATGGCCAGTAGGAAGGTGGTGGTGATAGTGCCTTCTGTAAGTCTCTAGTGAGACTTCATTTGGAGTATTATGTGCAATTCTGGAGACTGCATCTTCAAAATGATATAAATAGTATGGAGATGGTGCAAAAAGTGGCTACTAAAATGGTCAGTGGTCTTCGTCATAAAGCATATTTTATTTTATTTTTATTAGCATTTAGCTCACACCTTTCCAGGAGAAGATCAAGGTGAGTTACATTCAGGTACAGTATGTATTTCCATAAAAAAAAAAGAAATGCCATGCTGGGTCAGACCAAGGTCTACCAAGCCCAGTATCCTGTTTCCAAAAGTGGCCAATCCAGGACACAAGTACCTGGCAGGTTCCCAAAAAGACACTGCTAGGTACATGTATTAGGGCAAGCAGTGGATATCCCGGGTCTCCTT
The DNA here is from genome assembly GCA_033557465.1 of Ichthyophis bannanicus. NCBI lineage: Eukaryota > Metazoa > Chordata > Amphibia > Gymnophiona > Ichthyophiidae > Ichthyophis > Ichthyophis bannanicus. The sequence goes on from CM066035.1 coordinate 859,572,574, forward strand.
TAATAATGGCTTATGGACCTTTCCCCCCAGGAACTTGTCCAAACCTTTTTTAAACCTGGATACACTAACAGATTTTACTACATCCTCTGGTAACGAATTCCAGAGTTAGATTACATGTTGAGTAAAAAAAATATTTCCTCTTATTAGTCTTAAATGGGTTACATTGTAGCTTCATTGCGTGTCCTCTAGTCTTTCTACTTTCTGATGTTACTATGTTACTATCTACGTTTACTTGTTCCATTCCATTAATCTATAGACCTCTATCATATCCCCCCACAGCCATTTCTTTTCCAAGTTGAAGAGCCTCTACATTTTAATCCTCTCCTCATAGGGGTATCCTTCCAACCCCTTCACCATTTTTATTGCTCATCTCTGTACCTTTTCTAATTCTGCTATATCCTTTTTAAGATATGGCGACCAGAACTGCACACAATATTCAAGGTGCAGTCACACCATGAAATGATACAGAGACATTATAATATCCTTGGTTTTATTCTCCATTCCTTTTCTTATAATTCCTAGCATTCTATTTGCTTTCTTGGCTGCCGCTGCACACTGGATGGAGGGTTTCAATCAACAATGACGCCTAAATCTTTTTCCTGTGTGGTAGTTTCTGAGGCAGTACATTGCATCATTTTATCATAGTTTATTCTTTCCTAGGCGCATAACTTTGCACTTTTCGACATTAAATTTCATCTGACATCCAATTTCTTAATTGCAATTTTTCACAATCCTCTTGCGTTTTAACAATTATGAATAATTTTGTGTCATCTGCAAATTTGATCACCTCACTCATTATTTGTATTTCCAGGTCATTTATGAATATGTTAAAAAGCAGCAGGCCTAGCAGAGATCCTTGGAGTACTCCACTAGTCACCTTTATCCATTGAGAAAATTGACCATTTAACCCTACCCTCTGCTTTCTATCTTTTAACCAGTTCCTGATCCACAGTATTACACTGCCTCCAATCCCATGACTTTTTAATTTGGCCAAGAGTCTTCTCATGAGGGACCTTGTCAAAAGCTTTCTGAAAATCCAGATACACTATATCAACCGGCTCACCTTTGTCTACCTATTTATTCACACCTTCAAAAAAATAAATAAAGGTTAGTAAGACAAGACTCTCCTTGGCTAAATCCATGTTGGCTTTCTCCCATTAAACCATGACTATCTACATGTTCAGTAATTTTATTCTTTATAATGGTTTATACCATTTTGCCTGGTACTGACATCTGGCTCACCAGTCTGTAGTTTTCCAGATCACTCCTGGAACCCTTTTAAAAAATTGGCGTTACATTGGCCATTCTCCAATCTTCTGGTACTACAGATGATTTTAATGATAGTAGGTCTGCAATCTCGTATTTCACTTCTTTCAACATCCTTGGATGTATACCATTTGGTCCAGGTGATTTGCTACTCTTTAGTTTATCAAATAGTTATAATGCATCGTCCCAGTTTATCAATATTTTTCAGTTCTTCTAATACATCACCTTTATATACCATTTCAGGCATGGGTAACTTCCCTACATCTTCATTCAGTCTTTTCGCTATGGGCTGTCCTCACTTAGCACCCCTTTTACCCCTCTATCATCCAATGTTCCAAACAGACTCTCTCACAGGTTTTTTGCTTAAACCATGCTGGCAGTTTTTTGGTCTTCCTTCCACTTTTCTTAAAGCATGTAACATCTGGTCTGGGCTTCCAAGATACATATTTAGTTAGCTAGCTAGCTAGCTGTTTTTATATTCCACTTAATCTACAAGTCTAAGCAGTTTGCATAACAACAAATGGCCAATATGGCTTTACATAGAACATTGGAACATTATAACATTGGTAACATTAACATGGAACTATTTAAGGTAACTTAATACTTATGCAGATTTCAGCATTGAGGATTGTGGGGAGGGTTAAGGGTGGACTGAAGTGGGGTGGAGAGTAGCTGGAAGGTGTAGTTGTCCATTTCATGAGGTCTGTTATGTTGGGTCCACGAACTGCACAAGGAAAAGGTGTGTTTTCAGTTTTTTTCTGAGGTTTTCTGTCATTGATGGCATGAGATTCATCCAGTAGTACTTTTAAACAATGCCCATGCTTGATATAAATCTTTAACTGTTGTAGCTGCTCCTTTTAGTTTTTTCTTAACTATTTTTTTCTCATAGTCTCCCTTTTGAAAGTTAAAAGGTAGAACTGTGGATTTCCTTGCCGTCCTCCTTCCATTTTTTAAATCAAATGCGATCATGCTAAGATCACTATTGCCGTGACCCCAAAACCCTCATTTCTTGTACCAGATCCTGTGTTCCACTAAGGGCTAGGTCCAAAATAGCTTCTTCTCGTCAGCTCATGAACCAGCTGCTCCAAGAAGCAGTCATTTATTTCATCTAGAAACTTTGTCTCTCTAGTGTGTCCTCCTGTGACATGGACCCAGTTGATACCGGGGTAATTGAAATCACCCATTACTGTGTTGTAACTTTTGTTAGCTTCCCTGATTTCTTTCAGCATGTCATCATCTATCTGTTCATTCTGGCCAGGCAGTTGGTAGTACATCCCCACCTCCATCACCTTCCCCTTATTTCATGGAATTTCTATCCATAGAGATTCTAGTGTATTTTCGCTCCTGCAAAACATTTGTCCTATGTGACTCAATGACCTCTCTAACAGAGTGCAACTCCTCTACCAACCTGATCTACCCTATCATTGTGATATAGGACCATACCAAGTTAGAAATACACCCTGTCCAATTAACAAATCTGGTGCTCCTCTCCACCTAGCCACATTCAGTAACTTACTTTTTTTTTAGCTTCCTAGAAGCCTAGTTAGATCAGGGCCCCCTTCTGTGCTTGTGCCCTGTGTGCCCACACTGTTCACATGGTACAGCCCTGTGTATTTCCACATCGTCAAGGGGCTCACAATCTAAGTTTCTACCTGAGGCAGTAGAGGGTTAAGTGGCTTGCCCAGGTCCACAAGGAGTACCAGTGAGATTTGAACCCTGATCTTTCTGAGGACAGACTTATAGATCTCAATATGAATATTTTTGAAGAAAGATGGGAAAAGGAAGAAATGATAGAAGTGTTTAAATACCTCCCTAGCATAAATGCACAGGAGGAGAGCCTCTTTCAGTTAAAAGAAAGAACTGAAATGAGGCTGGATCAGATGAAGATGAAAGGGGATAGACTCCAGAGTAATCAGAGGAACTATTTCTTTAGGGAAAGAGTGGTGGATGTGGGGAACAACCGTTCATTTGAGATGATAGAGACTAAGGCTGTATGAATTCATGAAAGCATGGGAGAAACACAGGGATCTCTAAGGGAAAAGAGGGGATTGTAGAGTTTAGTGGTTAGCATGGATGGACAGACTGGATAGGTTGTATGGTCTTTATTCACCATCATCTTTCTATGTTTCTATCTTTTTTTTTAATATACAAGTACATCACAACCCCACCTATGCTCTGTCTAATCTATGTCCCTGGGAAAGCGTAGTTACTCACCTGTAACAGATGATCTCCGGGAACAGCAGGAATTTAGTCTTCACATATGGGTATCGTCGGTACCGATCGAGCCTGTGTGGGAACGCTCCCCAGCATCCACTAGGAACGCTTTTGGGAGCATCCCTCAGCACATGCGCGCTGCCTTCCCGCCTTTCCAACTGCCCCTCTTCAGTTACGTTTGTAGCTGAGTGAAAGGATAGAGGGAGAGAGGAAAGAGACAGAGAAATAGAAATAGAGAGACAACTCCTAGGGGAGGTGGGTGGGTTGTGAAGACTAAATTCCTGCTGTTCCTGAAGATCACCTGTTACAGGTGAGTAACTACGCTATCTCCAGGAACAAGCAGGAATGTAGTCTTCACATATGGGGACTCCCTAGCTGAAGCTGCCACCTATAGTGAGGTGGGCCATGCTTCCTCCCATGGATCTCTGGCATCCTACCAGGGTTGGTGGGTAGGAGTTGAATTAAGTCTGAAAGAGATGTTGAAGAACAGCCTGGCCAAAGAAGGGATCCCGACGGGAGGCTTTATCTAGGCAGTAGTGGGCTGTGAAGGTGTGCACCGAAGCTCAGGTGGCTGCTCGACAAATGTCATCGATAGACACAGAGTGAAGGTTAGCCATAGAGGCTTCCATGGCTCTCACATTATGTGCTGTGACATGGCCTTGAAGAGGAAGACTCTTACTCTCATAAGTAAAGGATATGCATTGTGCAATCCATTTACCTAGAGTTCTTTTGGAGACTGGAAGTCCCAAATGACTAGAATCAAAAGCAACAAAAAGTTGAGAAGACTTTCTATGATGCTGTGTTCTTTATAGGTAAAAAGCCAAGGCTCTTTTACAGTCCAAAGTATGAAGGTTCCTTTCTGCATTAGAGGCATGAGGCCTCGGAAAGAATACAGGAAGGTAAATCGATTGATTTAAATGAAAAGGCGAAACCACCTTTGGCATAAAATGTGGATGAGTTCTGAGAACAACTTTATCATGGTGAAACCTTGTATAAGGGGGATCAGCCACTAAAGCTTGCAAGTCACTAATGCGACGTGCGGAGGTGATTGCAATTAGGAAGATTACCTTCCAGGATAAAAACTTTAGGGTTGTAGTGGCTAAAGGTTCAAAGGGCGGTTTCATGATCTGTCCGAGAACTAGATTTAAATCCCATGCCATTGGTGGTGGCCTGATGGGAGGCTTTGTTAATAGAAGACTTCTCATAAATCTTGCTATGAGTGGATGAGAGAAAATTGGCTGTCCATTTAGAGGCTTATAGGATGCTGCAATTGCAATAAGATGGACTCTTACTGAATTGGTCTTTAGACCAGAATTTGATAAATGAAGTAGGTACTCTAGTACCAATTCCAAAGGTATCACAATGGGGTTTAAGCCCTTTTGAGAACACCATATAGTAAAACGTTTCCACTTAAAGGTGTAAGAACGTCTTCTGGCAGGTTTTCTGGAAGCCTGAAGGACATCCTTTACCTGTTGGGAAAGGTTAAGATCCTGCAGGTCTAGGCTTTCAGCAACCAGGCCCTGAGATGCAGGGAGTGGGGATTCGGGTGCCATAGCATCCCTTTCTCTTGGTAGAGAAGGACTGGAGCACACCCTAACTCCAGAGGTGCAGCTTGAGAGAGAGATGTAGAAGCAGGAGTATATCACGTTTATCGTGGCCACCGTGGCGCTATGAGGATCATACGACCTCTGTCTCTCTGAAGCTTGAAGAGTGTTTTGGGGATGAGAGGAATGGGTGGGGAAGGCATAGAGGAAGTCCTGACCCCAGTGAAGGAGGAAGGCGTCCCTTGCCTCGCAATTGTGAACCGGAATTCTGGAACAGAACCGGGGAAGTTTGGCATTCAGTGGACTTGCAAAGAGGTCTATGTCTGGGGTTCCCCAGATGTGAAATATCTTTATCACCTGGTCTAGGGTGGAGAGACCATTCGTGAGTCAGCAGTACTCGGCTGAGTTTGTCTGCCCAAAGGTTTTGAATGCCTGGAAGATATACCACGAGAAGGTGAATTCAATGCTCTCTGGCGAGGGCCCATAGTCGTAAAGCTTCATTGCATAACGACAGAGAGCCTGTTCCACCCTGCTTGTTCACGTAGAACATGGATACTTGATTGTCCGTTTGGACTAGAACTGTCTTGTAGCTGAGCTGGGCATGGAATACTCGAAGAGCTAGATAGATTGCTCTGAGTTCTAGGAGGTTTATGTGAAGTGGACTGGAAGAGTAGCCTAGTGGCTAGAACACTGGTTTGGTAACCAAGCAACCAGGGTTCAATTCCCACTAGCACTCCTTGTGGCCTTGGGCAAGTCACTTAACCCTCCATTGCCTCGGAAGAAAGGCCTGGCAATCTACTTCCGGTCACACTGCCAAGAAAACCCAGGAGCTTCTGGGTTGCCAGGAGTCAGGACTGACTCGAAGGCACACATTGCATTGCATTATGTGAAGACAAGCCTCCTGTGAAGTCCAGGTACCCTGGGTGGAGAGATGGTACAGGTGTGCTCCTCATCCCACCTGTGATGCATCTGTTAGGGTGGTCTGGAATGGGGGTTGTTGGAAAGGAGACCCCACTAAAAGATTCTCCAGTGATTGCCACCATTGTAGGGACAAGATCAGTCGTCGTGAGTTTGATATCTTGTCCGATAGACGTCCTGTGGCCTGTGTCCACTGTGTGGATAGTGTCCACTGGGCTTCTCGCATGTGGAGGCGAGCATAGGGAACTATAGGAACTGTGGATGCCATATGTCCCAGTAATTGCAGCAGTTCTCGAGCAGTTAGGGAGGACTTTCCCGCTGCTTGAGAAACTAATTGCACTATTCGAAGACAGCGGGGCTGTGGGAGGAAAGCCCTTGACTGTCTGGTATCTAAACAAGCTCCTATGAACTCTAGGGTGTGAGAAGGAGCAAGTTTGGATTTTGGGAAGTTTATGACCAATCCCAAGTATTGGAGAATTCGCATTGTGCGAGACAGTGCAGAGCTGGCTTCTGGAATCGTGGGGGCTCGAATGAGCCAGTCGTCCAAGGGAAGACGAATATCCCTAGGGTTCGCAGGAATGCAGCTACTACTGCCATGCATTTCTTGAATACTCTTGGTGCCGAAGCCAGACCAAAAGGAAGAACCCTGTATTGGAGGTGTTTTCCCTTGAAAAGGAATCGTAAGAATTTCCTGTGATCTGGACGGATCAGAATATGAGTATATGCATCCCTTAGATTAGAGAGCAAAGCCAATCCTGACTTTGAAGGTATGGCAGAAGAGTTCCCAGAGAAATCATTTTGAACTTTTCTCGGAACAGATATTTGTTCAATTCTCTGTGGTCTAGAATGGGTCTGTCCCCTCCACTGTTCCCTCTAAGCTGTGCGCGTGCACACACCTCGCCGAGACAGCGCACATACTTTACAACAGAGCGCACAAAAATTATGGCTCTGATTCTGATAGAAAACAACACAGACGTCTTAAAATTTAAAAGTTATGATTGTAATTACTAGAAATTTCCTGCTTCATTTAGTAATCGTCTATTTTCGTTTAATTTGATTAAAATCAATGTGGTGTACATACTGTATTCTGACATGTAGTCAAATTTTAAAGTATATAACTCCGAGTGTCGTTATGTGGCGCACAAAAATTTAACCTTCCTTCAAAAGCTGCACACAGCTGATATTTTATGCGCACACAGCCTACAGAAAATTAGAGGGAACATTGGTCCCCTCATGTTTTCTTTGGAACAGGAAAATAGGGGGAGCAGAACCCTGTGCCCTGTGTTTCTCTATTGCTTCCTGAGCAAGGAGTGTTGAGACCTCTTGATCCAGTAGATTGTCTGGAGAGGTTTGGGAATTGAACTGTCTTACGATTATAGGAGGGGGCATGCTGTGAAAATGAAGCTTGTACCCCTCCCCTACAATGGACAGAGTCCAATTTTCTGCTGTTATTTGGTGCCATCTGCTGACAAAATGACACAACCTGCCTGGAATGTTTAGGGGTTTTGGACCCTTCAGAGGCAGGAAAGCTAAGCTCTCTAGGAAGGAGTCAAAGCCCTTGAGGGGGGTGAGCCAGTGGAGCTGGTTGAGCTCTCGGGCCTTTTGGCTTCTTTTGTTGTCTGGATTGTTGCTGTTGTCCCTTTTGGGCAACTTGACCCTGAGCTTGCCCTTGCTGGGTATAGGATGGATAAATCTTCCTCTTTTTGCTGAAAAAGGTTTTTTTATAGGGTTTCTTTTTGGCTGGAGTGGCTGTAGATTTTGACAATCTGTCTAAAGTGAGATTGTCAGTATCTATCTCATTAGCCTTTTCCTGCCAATTCTTTCCAAAGAGGTTTTCTCCTGTGCAAGGGATGTTTCCTAATTTGTCCTGTACCCAAGTCTCCAAGTCTGATGCCTGAAGCCAGGCAATCCGATGTGCACCAATGGCAATAGCAGAAGTTCTGCTGATGCATTCAAAGCAGTCAAAGGCTGCATGATTTACAAACTTGGAAACGTCTTGAGCATGCTTGACAAGAGTAAGGAAGTCTTGTCGTTTGTCATCAGGGAGAAGGGGGCTCATAAGCTCCAAGTCTCCTGTGACTTCTTTGAGGAACATTCCCATATATAAAATATATGAGCTGATCCTAGCTGAAAGCATGGAAGCCTGAAATATTCGACGCCCAAAGGCGTCAAGAGTCCTGCATTCACGACCCAGAGGACTGGATGCATGTCTTTTTACACTTTTCATCCTACGCATGGCTGATTCCACTACCATTGAATGGTGTGCTAGCTGAGTCTTTTGAAAACCAGGACATGGTGGAACTCGATACATGGTATCGAGTCTCCTAGAATGAGGAGATGTGGTCAGAGGTGTTTCCCACATCCTGAGCATCAAATCATGAAGAATTTCATGAATGGGCAGGGTAGCTGCCCTCTTTGGGAGCCTTAGGGTATTGGAGTATTTCCAATTCCTTTGCTCTAGGTTCATTTTCAGGAGCTACCATAATTGATAGGCCTCGGGCCACATCATGAATAAAATCCTGAAAAGACATGTCCTCCGGAGGAGACATTCTGCGTTGAGGAGTCGTCTTCCGGAAGAAGTACTCTGGCACCGACCGAGTTATCCGAGTCATCAGAATTGGAAGATTCGAAGCATCTCTGATCCCGATGTTCATGCAAAGCATGGTATCGGTATCGATCGAAGTCGGCACAGAGTTGATCTGGTACTGATCTGTCGATGCCCGAAAAAGTCGGCATGGGCAGAATTCCCACTGAGGTCTGTACCATCGGTGCTGGTACTGGTATCGGTACCGGTGCCCATTGAACCATCGGTAGCGGTGTCAATGGTACCGCAGCTGTAAGGAGAGCTGCAAGACTGCGTTCGATAGCGAGGAATCTCTGTTCTATCGACGCTGCCGATGCCTGGGTGTCGGTACCGATAGAAGCGGCCAGAATCCCTGAGCATGGCACCAGTAGTTCTGTCGAGGTCAAGGCCTCGAGAACATCTTGGAGCCCCGTTAGTGCTTTGGAGGCCAAAGCCTCCCGCCGGGGCTGTTTTGCCGGTATAGTTTCCTCAAGGGCAATGACAATGGCTTCTCGATGTTTGGAAGGAGATCTACCCTTTGAGGACCGTCTCTTATGTTTAGTTACCTGAGATCCATGGGAGGAAGACGAGGCTCTGGAAGATGTCAATGTAATGGACATCGCATCTGAAGAAAAGAGGGTACCGAGCTTTGCAGCCCGGTTCTGTCTTCCTCTTTTAGTCATCCCCATACAAGAGGAACACTCCGATGGAGAATGGTCAGGGCTTAAACATTTGAGACACCAGTCATAGGTGTCGATGACGGAAATGGTACCGCCACACTTAGTACATTTTTTAAAACCACTAGCTGGTTTTTCCATTTTTAAGGAAAATGGGGCCTAATGCCCAAAATGGCACCTAGTGCCAAAAAGAAAAAGTTTCTTTAGAGAAACACGTCTGAAGTATATATATATATATATTTTTTTTGAAAATAAGAAAAGAGAACCGGCGGTACTGGTAGGCATCGAGCGGAGACAGGCGCGACCACAAGAAAAACAAGTTTAAAGAAGAAATTTTCTGTGGTGACAGGGTATGTGACCTGTCGGCTCCACGGAAAACGAAGAACTGAAGAGGGACAGTTGGAAAGGCGGGAAGGCAGCATGCATATGCTGAGGGATGCTCCCAAAAGCGTTCCTATTGGACGCTGTGGAGCGTTCCCGCACAAGCTCCGTCAGTACCGACAATACCCATATGTGAAGACTACATTCCTGCTTGTTCCTGGAGATTACCTATGAACAAATTGTGTAAAAGTAAGGAAGATGCTTTCCAGACATGTGCACAATTGCACAATTTTATAAAAGCCCTTTTCCATATGTTACAGTCAGAACATCTGGAAAAATCTTGATAAAATTACCCCCATAAGGGCAATTTTCAGAGGCCAATTTACTTTGGTGAGTGACTTTGAAAATTGACATCATCATGATCTTCCTCCACATGACCCACCTCCTTCAAGTCCTTCCATCCTCTCCTTTATCTCCATGCCGAGTGAGATAGGGGAGAGCAAGCACTGAGTACCGATATAACTCACAATAGCAGTGGAAGCGACATGTGGCAGTCAGAGTAACAGAGTCAGCTGCTCTCGCTGCATGGACTTCTGCACACAGAAGCTGGAGTCCAGGAGTGGGGAGCTCTGTGTATGGCAAGGAAACGAGGATACAAGAATTAGAGAAAAAGAGAAGATTTGTGGTGAAGAGCCGAGGTTAGGAAGAGAGTTAAGTCCACAGCTGTTGAGAAAGGGAGAGAGCAGGAACATGTGAAAGGTGAGGAGTTGGGGTAAATGAGTGATGTGACTATGATAAAGGCCACTGTGAGCAGGAGTGAGGAGGGGGCCCTTTTGTGCACAACAGTGATGTCAAACTGTGGCTGAGGCTCAAGGAAGTGTTGAAACATTGGATGACCCACAAATACAACTTGGTCTTCATCCTCCAATGCAAAAGAGCCATGGAGATGGCAGGAGGGAATTTATGGGAAGAATAAAACTAGCAGCAGTTATCTGCAGGCTCTGTAAACTCATGCCTGTCCTTCTGTCTTAACGGGTCTGTCTTTCTCCCTGAATGTATGTGTGCTGCGCATCAAAAGAGAAAAAGATGGACATATGCTTAACCACATTATCTGAAAATTACTCAAGCCTCTGCTGTGACACAAGCATATTGGTTAATTTCAAATATCCTGACGTGCTGCTACTTTGTGACAGTCCCATATTTCTCTCTGCCTCCTCTCGCCCTTTGTTTTAAAAATTGAAAAACAGATCGATGGGTTTTTTGGTGCTTCCCTAGTTCTACTTTTGGCGACAGGGATTCTCTCCATGTCTGCTCCATGGAGGTTAGTGTACCACATAACATTTTGGTTAATGTAGATGTTCCTTGGGCTTGAATAGATTGAGGAACATCCCTCCATATACATAGTTAAAAAGACCTCTGACCATCTTGCAAAGTCTAATCACTTTCTAAATGCTTTATAGCAGGCCGTAACCTACTGATCAGCCCGAGAAGGTGACTCTGAAGTATTTTGTTCAGAAATATCCTTAAATTATCTATTACTCATTCTTTTCTATTTTTGTATACAGGAGCAGCAGCTCAAGGAAAATATTTCAGTGGGATTACACAAAAAATTTCCATAATTTCTTCCACTGTCACAGTAATTCTCAAAACAACCATGCAAGCACTTCGTTTGCAGACATCAGGATAGAAGAAGCAGGAGAAAGTGCATCAGGCTGCGAGGCTTCTCACTGCAGTAACCGCAGCTGTCAAGACTCAACTTGATCGTTACTGACCTTCGCAACTCAAACTCATTTTGAGATGTGGTTCAAATCTCTGACTGTTGGGTTCTTTTAGCTGTCACTAGAATAGATAAACTTGGGGTTTGTTAAAAACAAAGGGCCTGACATTCAAAGGATTTATGCTCCTAAACTGGTCTCTCAAAATTTACTAGGGTAAGGTTCCTAAATTTATGCTCCATTTTACTAAGTTTGGAAACATAATTAGTAGGTGGCAACAAGGGTGGATTTAGGGCAGGGGGGAAGTTATGAGATTAACAATGACTTTCAGCAATAGGCTCATAATTCTAGGCAAATGAACAGCAATAAGCATAACTTAGGCTCCTAAATTAAGATGAATTTTCAGCTGAAAACTTAGGATCCTGAGTTTGGATATAAAGAGGGCACAAATTCAGAAGCTTAACTTAGGAATCTACATTTAGGAGCTCAGCTTTTTTCTTTGAATATGAGGCTCAGAGCTTGTTTCTAGTTTTCATAATAGGGATTGATGTTTGCAAATATATGAGCCATCCAGTATACTCACTATTTTCAAAAATACACACTACCTGATTTACTGACAGAAATAGGAATGGATTCAAAAATATATAAGACTGTGTTTTAGACTAGGGATGCCAACCAACTCTGTCTTTCCAGGACAGTTTGAGCCAGGACTGGTTTTACCCCATTGCACTCATAACCTTGTTGTTCTGATGGCCCTAATGACTGTCCTTAAGTAAAGAGGAGGAACAAGTCCACACATGCAATGGGGTAAAAACCAAGCCTTGGATCAACCTGGCCACAAAAATATGAAGTCAGCTGGCAACCCTATGCAGGGCAATTTAAGTACTGAAATGCCTTAATGTGTAAATGAGAAAAAAGTCTGGCTTTCCACATACACTAGCTAATGCATTATTGCACCTTTCACATACTAAAGCTTGAGATTCTGCTCACACAGCTCCTTGTACAGCCCCAACAGAAGACTTGCATCTCCAGCATGGCTGTGATAAATCTTGTTCCTTAAAATTCAAACATGTTTTCAATACAGTCAGAAGACAACTGCAGTGAATCAGTACCACACTTGCCAATTAGTTTATTAACATGTCTTCCTTATGCAAAGCACTTGGCATCTTTTCCACTGTAAGAATTTTTAAATTAATGATTCTCCTTTCTTTGTTGTGCAATAATAATTTATTTTTAAGCATGAAGTGAATTGATCTGCTTATTACAAACAGTGCCTGCAATGCACATTATAAATGACAAAAATAGGCCACTATTTTTGTCGAAGTCTTTATGGTATGATACAGTCAATAAGTTCCTTTCATTAAAATAAATTAAACTGCATGAACTCAATAATAAAAAGTTGCATAAAACTTCAGAAGACTTCCTTCTCTTTTACAGAGCATATCATTTCTAGGAACCAAGGAATGAAAATAGTTACCCATATAGGAGTTGGGTGGATATATGACAATGCAAAAGAAATAAAAAATACAGGACATATTGCATAAAACTTCATAAAAGTTCCATGTGCTAAATGAAACACTTTGGGCTATTTCAGTGTCAAAAAGGAGTCAATAAAACAAAGTCATTAAAATAAAACAAAGCAGAAGACATTTGTTCCACTAAAGACAACTAAAAAGACTAGGACTGTCTCCGATATTAATCATCCTCTTAGCATATAATATTGATTCAGGGCCTGATATTCAGCGGAGATGGATAGCACTGCTAAAGCAGCTAGCAGCTCTTGCTGAACATTAGACATGGATATTCAGTGCCGGGGCCATATCTGCACCTCGGCATTGAATATCTGGGTTGCCCAGATGCTAACCAAGCAGCAGCAATATTCAGCCGCTGTCCGGTTAAGGTTAGGCCGGCCTTTACTGCGTCTGGCTTTCACTACGTTGCGATAACCATGCAGCAGCCCACTGCCTGGTTTTCACCGGGTGCCACCCCCAGACTGCTCCCGGTCAGCATCAGGGGGTGCAGCAGCGGCTCCCATGGATATTCAGAAGCACTGTGTTAGGGCCGCCAAATATCCAGGCCAAGGGGATTAACGCAGTACTAAGTCTGCTAATTGCATTAAGTCCTTTCAATATTGGGTCCATAGATTCTTAACCTGTGAAAATGAATGTATTGCTATTAAGGTGCAGATTCAACCTGTTTTGGCTTTTGTAATGAAGAGTCTGTTGCCAGAAAAAATGCTATTCATCTATTAATAAAGGTTTCCAGATACAACCATGTCACCCCTCTTCTGTTCAAGCATCACTTGCTCCCTCTCATTCATCATTTTGAAGCACACCTTCTTGTTCTTAAGACTTTTTTGTATTGGTTTTCCTATTTACCTTGCCATACTGCTGGTTCCTTAATATCCAGGCTGTTCTCTTCGGTTCCAAACCACAAGCTAACTGACTGTTCCTTCAATATCTCATGCATGACCAGCGGCATCACATCATGTCGCCTTCTATTTTTTTGCCCCATCATTATGGAATGCCTTTCCTGTGCTTATCCGCATGGAATTCTTCAAAAATTTAAATCCCTTCTAAAACTCACTTTTTTTTAACTTTCGGGATTACTCGAGTTAGGGAGAGAGTAATATCATGACTGTTTGGGTTTTTTACTATCAGGCCTAGTCTTCCTTCTCACCCTTTCTTTCCTTGCCTGTTTTTTTTTTCATTGGTGTTCCTTTCTCTACTTTTTCAAAATTTTTATTTAGTTTTTATTATGTGTAAATGGCCCTGAAACAAACTGAAGTAGGGCGATATAGCATAGTTACTCACCTGTAACAGGTGATCTCTGGGAACAGCAGGAATCAGTCTTCACATATGGGTGATCATCACAGACTGAGCCCACGTGGGAACACTAATAGAAAAGCCTTTGGGAGCACTCCATTGCACCTGCATGCCTGTCTTCCCGCCTTCCCAATTCCTCTCCTCAGTTGAGTTTGTAGCCGAGAATTAGAAGAAAAATAAAAGAACTCTACAACTCCTAGGGGAGAAGGGTAGGTTGTGAAGACTGATTCCTGCTGTTCCCAGAGATCACCTGTTACAGGTGAGTAACTATGCTATCTCCAGGAACAAACAGGAATGCAGTCTTCACATATGGGACTCACTAGCTCCCAGGTACCAGACTGGTATGGTGGGGGGGGGGGGGGGGAGTGGGGAGTGTAATGCAATCCCTGAGGCAAAAAAATGTGTAGCCAAAGAGTCTGGAAGAATTGAGGGCCATTGGACTTGATTCCAGGAGGCAATACTCCCCCAGTGATAGTCTGATATCTTGTAGAAGTCTGGGACTGAGGGTAGGAGTTGAGTTTAAGACCTAAAGAGGTGCTAGAGTACAGCTTGGCAAAAAACAGCATTCCGACTGGAGTCTCAGTCCAGACAGTGTGCGCAGCGAAAGTGTGAATGCAGGACCAGGTAGCTACCCGGGAAATATCCTCAATGGCTACTGAACATAAATTAGCTATGGATGTTGCCACAGCCTGCACATTATGAGCACGGACGTGACCCTCTAATGAGAGTCCTGCATTTCTTTTGCTTATGCACAAGAAATCTGCTATCCATCTAGATAGAGAATGTTTTGTCACCAATAGGCCCGGGTGACTAGGATCAAAGGAAATGAATAATTGAGAGGATTTCCAGTGAGCTTTAGTTCTATCCAAATAGGCAGTGCTCACTTGAAGTCTAAAATGTGTAGTGCTGCTTCAGCTCAAGAAGCATATGGTCTTGGGAAGAAAAGCAAAAGGATTACCGACTGGTTTAGGTGGAAGGAGGAAACCACCAATGTAAGGAAATGCAGATGGGTACGCAGAACCACCTTGTCTTAGTGGAACAGAGTATCGGGGGATCCACCACTAGAGCTTGCAGCTCACTAATGTGGCAAGCTGAAGTGAGGGCAATAAGGAAGATGACCTTCCAAAATAGAAACTTCAGTGAAGTGGTTGATAAAGGTTTGAAAGGTGACTTTAGAAGCTGTGCCAGAACCATATTCAGATCCCAGGCCACCGGAGACAGCTTAAAGGGTGGCTTGGACAGCAGGGGACCCTACATGAAGCGTGCTACTTAAGGGATGTGAACAGATGGGTTGTCCATCTACTGGTCTGTGAGAGGCTGCAATGGCACTAAAGTGAACTCTCACCGAGTTAGTTTTAAGACCTGTTAAGGATAAGTGGAGAAGATATCATAGAAGCGACTCCACCAGGCAAGACAAAGGAGCATACCCCTTTGGGGGCACCAGAGGGCAAACCTATGCCATTTGAAGGCATAAGAGCGCCTGGTGGAATCCTTACGAGATGCAAGGACGACATCCTTCACTGCCTGTGATAGGTTGAGGTCGGCGAGCACTAGCCCTTCAGCAGCCATGCTGTGAGGTGTAGGGAGTGACGATTGGTATGGAGGAGCATCCCATAGTCCTCAGAAAGGAGGTTAGGCACACATTCCAGGTTGAGTGGCTGAGTCTGTGCAAGGCGAAGAAGTAGAGAAAACCATGACTGACAGGGCCAAAAGGGGGCTATGAGAATCACTGAGCCCCTGTCCGCCTGTAGCTTGAACAGCATCTTGGGTATATCAAGGGGATGGGAGGGAATGCATAGAGCAGTCCCTGTCCCCACTGGAAAAGGAAGGTGTCCGGGGCCTTTTGGTGCAGTGACAAAACCATGGAACAGAAGAGTGGAAGCAGTGTGTTTTGTGGAGTGGCAAAAAGATCTACGAGTGAGATTCCTCACGTTTGGAACATCCGAGCAGCTGTCTCCCAATGCAAGGTCCATTTGTGTGGACGAAGGAAACAGCTTAGCCTGTCTGTTAGGATAGTGAGTTCGCCCAGGAGGTACACCACTCTGAGGTAGATGTGGTGAGAGATGGCAAAGAACCATAGGTAAATCACTTCTTTGCAGAGGGGACGGAACCCTGTTCCCCCTTGTTTGTTTACATAGAACATGGCAACTTAGTTGTCCGTTCTGACTAGAACAGGTTGCCCCCAATAGTTGAGGTTGTAAGCCCGAAGAGTATTTGCCTGTGCCCGTAGTTCTAGCAGATTGATCTTCAGGGCAGATTCCTGTTGTGTCCATAGTCCCTGTGTGGCCAGGTCGTTCAGATGCACCCCCCAACCCAGCTTGGAAGCATCCGTCGTCACAGTGCATTGAGGTGGAGGCATCTGAAAAGGTGACCGGACGAGTAGATTTTATGGAAGACACCACCACTGAAGGGACTTTAGCAGTTGAGGGATGATGTGGATCTTGTCTCAGATGACCTTTTGCTTGCGTCCATTGAGAAGACAGAGTCCACTGCACTTGCTGCATGTGTAATCGAGCATAGGGGACAACATGGACCGTGGAGGCCATGTGTCATAGTATCTCTTGAGCTGATGTGTACCTCTTTTTCCAGCTCGATGAGGCGGGCCCAGTGATCCTGCGGGGGGAAAACTCGGGCTTGTCGAGTGTCTAAGAGTACTCCGATGAGCTCTAGACTTTGGGAAGTTTATGACAAAGCCCAGGCATTGGAGCACCATGATTTTATTTATTTATTTATTTTTATTTATTTAACTATTTCTTTTATACCGCCCCTTCCAGAGATCAAGGGCGGTTTACATATAACAAGTTAACAGTCATGTACACAGTTTGTATACATTTTACATAGAACATAGAACAATAGAAATCAACTATTTACATTAAACAGTAAATATAACATTTATAGGTATTAAAGCAAACACATTAAACTTTATACAAATGAATATTTACAGTGTGTGGTGTGTGTGGTGTGTGGGGCAGGAATTGGTGTAGGTGCTGGAATTTAGTTCCTTTTGATGATGGTGCGATGAAGGGAAG
Source organism: Ichthyophis bannanicus (assembly GCA_033557465.1). NCBI lineage: Eukaryota > Metazoa > Chordata > Amphibia > Gymnophiona > Ichthyophiidae > Ichthyophis > Ichthyophis bannanicus. The sequence continues at coordinate 859,589,646 of CM066035.1, forward strand.
GTTTTACCTTTGAGGTGATTCTCCCCTGATCAGCCAATTGTCTAAGTAAGGAAAGATGAATACCTCCAAGGTGCATAGGTAGGCAGTGATGACTGACATGCATTTTGTGAAGACCTTTGCGGCAGAGGCTAGACTGAATGGGAGAACCTGGTATTGAAACATGAAGCGCAGATACGGTCTGTGCAAAGGATAGATCAGTAAATGCATGTACATCTCTTTTAGGTCTAGAGAACAGCCAATCCTGTCTCCGGAGGTATGGTAGAAGAGTTCTTAATGAAATCATTTGAATTTTTCTCAGACCATGAACTTATTTAGGTCTCTGAGATCCAAGATGGGCCTGAAGCCTCTTGTTTTCTTTGTAATGAGAAAATATGGAGAGTAGAAGTCCAACTTTTCATGAGGAGGAGGAACTCTTTTTCTAGCACCCTGGGACAACAGGGTGCTCACCTCTTCTTTTAAGAGAGTGTTTTGAAGGGGTTGTATGGGATAATCCCCTGTGAAGTTTGTGGGGGGTAAGGATTCGAAGTGAAGCTGATAACCCCTTTGGACAATCTGGAGCGTCCCCTGCTCTGATGTTATGAGGTGCCACCTGAGGGCATAGTGAAAGTCTGCCTGCTACGTGGAGTGGCTGGGGGCCCTCCAGGGGCAGACTGGCAATGCTCTCTAGGAAGGAGTCAAAAACCAGGTGCAGGCTGTGCCTGTGCAGCTAGTTGAGGCTTAGGAGCCTTGGGTTTCTTGGATTGGCGAGGACCCTGCTGGCTCTGCTGAGGTTGCCGAGGATAATAGACAGATGATTGTGGGTAAGAAGGATAGTATCTTTTCTTTTTAGAATAAAGAGACTTCTTAGGAAGAACCTTCCTTTTGGATAGGTCAGCTGTTTTTCTGGAAAGACGTTTTAGGGTGACATCATGTTTCAGTCTCCCCTGCATTTTCCCTCCAATCTTTGCCAAAAAGGTTTCTCCAGTACATGGGATATTGGCCAATTTATCCTGGACCCATCACTCAATGTCTGATGCCTGTAACCAGTCCATTTTGCAAGCCCCAATATAGACTGCTGAAGCTCTGCTTGTGAATTGGAAAGCATCAAAAGAGGCCCTGGTAAGAAAGCACAGTTACTTACCTGTAACAGGTGATCTCTGGGAACAGCAGGAATTAGTCTTCACATATGGGTACGTCGGTACCGACGGAGCCTGCACGGGAACGCTGCCCAGCTTCCAATCAGAAAGCTTTTGGCAGCATCCCTCGTGCCTGCGCGCTGACTTCCCGCCTTCTCCAGAGCCTCTCTTCAGTTGAGTTTCAAAGCTGAGACAAAGGCGAGGAGAGGAAAGGAAGAAGAAGATAAGAGATGCAACTCCTAGGGGAGGTGGGAGGGTTGTGAAGACTAATTCCTGCTGTTCCCAGAGATCACCTGTTACAGGTAAGTAACTGTGCTATCTCCAGGAACAAGCAGGAATGAGTCTTCACATATGGGGACTCCCGAGCTGGAGATGCTAGGGGGAGATCCCATAAAAATGCAGTAGCCTGGACCAGGGGTGCATTTTGTCTCCAGGAATCCCCGGCATCCAAAGTGGGATGGAGGGTAGGAGTTGACAATAAAGGAGCTGTGAGGAAAGAAACAGCATAGCCAAGGACTACAGGGCCCTACAGACTACAGGAGTCCTTGGTATATATGATGAGTAGCATTAAAACACCTTTAATGTACACTTAAAATATGCAGCTTACCTACTGTATTGTAGGAAGTAGAGAGCATGATGGAGTCTACTGGATAAGCAGTGGCGGAATCTTCAAGGTGACCTCCCAGCAGTGAGGATGAAGGTCCAGACCTGGAGGTAGCAGACGATCCAGGTGTCAACTGGGTAGGATTAGACGTCAGGTCTTCAATGGAAGCTTTATGGGAAAAAGCTGAAAACTCCTTTAGGCATAAAGTCATTAACATTGAGGACTAAAGGAAGAAGACTGACGGAGTTGGAGAACTAGCCCAGTCCTGGCGGGAAGAGGGGGACTGGAAAAACCCCTATTCCCAAGGAGAACAGCTGTGTACTCAAGATAAAGATGTACACTATTTTTCCTAGCTGGCAAGAGGTAGGAAAAATATTGAAGCTTGATGCTTCAAGGACTTAAAGAAAAAATGGAAGATGTTAGCACCACAGTAGTTATAGGTGCATGACAGTTTCTGCGTCGTAAAATGATATGCGAAGTAGGGCGATAGACTGTCTAAAACCTCTAGAAGGTAAAACATTTAGTATAGACAGTAAGGGTGATAGTGTGTAAGACATATCAACCCTTAAGAAGCCCCCCGACAGACATATATAGACAGATATATATATGTGGATGGAATGAATATATATACACATATGTCCATATGTGTATATTAGGATATGGGTGGAGAAATGTATCAAAATATATATATATATATAGATAGATAGATATAGATATGATATACCGAAATATATATACATTTGTGGGGCATGGTTTTGCACCACCAGGGTAATGATATAGGTATGTAGACATATATGGAGATGCTACATACAAGATAACAAGTTGAAGATACATGTCTACCACCCAGCCCCATAATTGTACATGGGGAATATAAAAGAAAAAGATTCTTCGCCCTACAAGAGGGTGAACCCACTTGGGATATGTATAGAGAATCTATTTCCGTGGATTGAGGGATGCAAGAAGGCAATCCAACGAGATAACCGTGATGTTTGCGTGGGAACAGATGATCATATGAATCTGTAAGGAACAAGGTGGGAGTTCCACAGAACACTGACACGGCAGATGTGCAGAAACGCAGAAGAAGATACCAGAGGGACCTACTGGAGGGACCCAGAGGTAGCATGTGTAAACATCAGCGTTGGATTTTCACGCAGAAGAACTTATATTTCATGTTAACACCCCAGGCCTGAGGGTGTGGAGAACCCTCACAGGCATGGGAAGGGATTATAAGCTTTTCCCTACTAATAGAGAAGCTTTAGAGACAAGGTCAATGCTCTATAGCAAGGCCCTCATAGTAGAAAGCTTCTCTGAAGACTGCAGAGAGCATTGTGCAAGAGAGATATGAGATAAACTGACTGAAGTCAGGTGTGTTGCCATGAGATAAACTGACTGAAGTCAGGTGTGTTGTCAGGAGAGGAGATGGATAGAATAATGTGAGAAAGCCTAAAAGAGTAGGAGGATCCAAGATAGCTGACGAGTAGCTTGGAATCACTACTGAGGCTAGACAAAATTTTGAACAAGGTACTGGAACACGTAAAAAGTACCAGTAATACAAGCACTGTAACTCCTGCAGGCACAGCTGCTGACGGAAACAGCAGAGAGATTGTCCTGTGCCCAAGAAAGAAAAACAGACAAGGAGAGGAGATATCCCTTCTCCCTGTCTGAGGAACTAGCTTGCTAGAGAAGCCTTTCAGTGTGGTACCCCTCAGTTAGGGAAAAAGCCCGGTTGAGAGGGTAGAGCAAGTGATTGGAGGGCGACGTACCCATAGGGTAAGTCAACTGAAGGAAAAAATGTTCAGTTGGGACAGAACTATCAAGGGATAGTTGCAACTGCTCTTCTAGAGAGTAAGAAGAGGAGAAGTCTGTAGTCCCTGAACAAAAATTTACCGACAGCTTAGTACACTGAAAAAGAAAAGCACAGTGAATAAACTTCTAATGGGTAGACGTGAACTGTAGAGTATAATTCCCAGCCCCTATGGTTGCTGGGAATGCTGAGACTGGCCAGAGCTGCAGGACTTCAGACTAGGCTGAGGTGTCCCTTGTTTAGGTACAGCCGAATGATGGGCAGGAGATGAATGAAACTTTCTTTTCTTAGGGAAAGAAGGTTTGGTAGGACATTTCCTACCTTTCGAAGAAGGAGGTGGCTTAGAATGGTCCTTAGTGGAAGGAGAGTCAGCGGAGCATTGAGCAACCTGACGTAAAGCCTCCTTATTGAAGAGACCTTCTCCAGTACAAGGAGAATGAGCCAATATAGTTTGTGCCCATCTGCTCAAGTCTGAAGCTTCGAGCCAGGCTCTGCGACGTGCTGCAATGGCAATAGCAGAAGATCTGCTAACAGACTCAAAAGAGTCTATAGAAGCACGAGAAAGGAACCAAGATATATTCCGGCTATGATTGAGTAGCAAGGAATAATTAGTAGCCTTGGGCTCTGGCATAAAAGGGGTCAAAAGAGACAATCTCTCCGTGACCTCCTGGAGTGTGAGACTCATGTGGAAAATATATGAAAGAATTCTGGAGGCCAGCATAGATGTTTGGAAGGCTTGACGACCAAACGCATCGAGTGTTCTTGAAGAACAACCTGGCGGATAAGAAGAATGCTTCTTCTTGCTCTTAACCTTCCTCAGTGCTGATTCCACTACAAGGGAACGATGAGGAAGTTGAGGCTTCTGAAATCCTGGGGAGGGAGGCATCCGGTATCAAACCTCAGTGGCTGTAGAAGGTAGAGGAAGCCGTAAGGGTGATTTCCAGCCCCTTAGAAGGAGATCCTGCAGAGCAGGATGTAAAGGAAGCATCATATTTTCCATTTGTGCCGGTGAGCCAGGAATAGCATCACAACCAGGGATAGAGATATTAAGAAAGGTTGCCATATCCAGGAGAAAAGCCTGAAAAGACTGATCTCCTATGGGAACCTTCCCTGGTAAGGCTAAAGAAAGAGGCTGAGCACCAGAGGACGTACCGTGGTGTGAGGAGAGAAACCTAGTAGATGGACAAGGATACTGGTATGGTAACTTAGAGGCACTGAGTACTGCATCAGCAACCCCAGGTATCGGTTCTAAACTAGGCATCGGTGCAAGAACAGGCATCGACATCGATACTGACACAGGGCCAGCAGTTGAAGTTGTCATCGGGAACTGCTGCAATGGTACCGACATCATGCGAGAGTTATGGCTAGGATCCTCGGAACTGCTTATCTGGAAACGACGGGAGTCGGTTCCGGGACGCGTCGGTACCCAGTCCTCGAGACTAGATATCGATTCAAGACTCGGCATCGAAGGAAGCGAGTCTATCGATGCATGTCTCGAGAGTACCGACGTCGGTGGTAGTATCGGCGATGCCGATACCGGTAAAGCAGCCTGGGTTACATCGATCGGTCCCGAAGGTACCGAGGATGCCCGACGACAACCTCTCGCCGGGAGAACGTTATTCCACACCGGTGCCGATGCCGGGGTATCGGAACCGATCGAAGCCTGTACCGTCCCGGAGCATGGCTGAGATATGGAAATGTCCATCGGTATCGTATCGCCCGGCCCCAAAAGTGCCGAGGATGCTAGAGGACGATTCCTGGTGAAGAGTGAAACACTCGACACCGAAGCCGATGCCGGGGAATCGGTACCGCTGGAAGCGGATACCCGCACCGTGCACGGCTGGGATCGAGGGAAGTCAATTCGGAGCATATCGATCGGTCTCGAAGGTACCGAGGATGCCCGATGGCGATCCCTGGTGAAGAGTGGAACACTCGACACCGGTGCCGATGCCAGGGGATCGGTACCGCTCAAAGCGGATACCACCCCCGGACATGGCTCAGGTATGTTCTGTGAGGGGTGAGCCCCAGGAACAACTTGAAACCCCTTTAATGCTTTGGAGCCCGCAGACTCCCGCAGGGGTAATGCCAATGGATTCTTGAGGGTAAGGCCGGAGCCGTCACCATGCTGGGCATGGGACATACCACTCAAGCATTGACTAGTCTTAACAGACTGTTTGTGGGTTACCTGATCCTGTGAAGAGGAGAAACCGGGTTCCCTCACTGACGAATAAAAAACGGTATTGAGGGAAACTCTAAAAACTGAAGGTTTCCTCACAAAAAGTATCCCCTGACAAGTCAGGGAAAAAAGGGTCAGGACCCACACAATTGAGACACCAACTATTGGAGTCTAAAAGGAAACAGGTGTTTCCACATCGAATGCACTTCTTAGGAAAAGAAGGCTCCATGAGGAAGAGGCCTGGTAGGCCCAACAAGTTAAGGCAAAAAACTGAAGAAAAAGTTTCTCAGAATTTAGTCAAAAATCCACCGGCGGTACCGGTGGCGGCGGGAAATACAGCCGCGACCACAAGAAAACAAAAACTAAAGTAATTAAAACAAGTAAAAAGAAAAGTTTCTGCGGTGACAGGAGGACGTCCTGCCGGCTCCGCGGAAAAACGAAAACTGAAGAGAGGCTCTGGAGAAGGCGGGAAGTCAGCGCGCAGGCGCGAGGGATGCTGCCAAAAGCTTTCTGATTGGAAGCTGGGCAGCGTTCCCGTGCAGGCTCCGTCGGTACCGACGTACCCATATGTGAAGACTCATTCCTGCTTGTTCCTGGAGATACTTAGATGTGTTCTGGCTTTGCTTGATGAGTGTCTGGAATGTACTCTGTTTATCCTCAGGAAGTAGGAGGATGAATGTCTCCAGATCCCTGGTGACATCCTTCAGAAACATGCCTATGTATATCATGTAAGAGTTGTTTTTGGAGGTCAACATGCATGCTTGGAAACACAGGCACCCAAAGGCATTGAGTGACCTTGAGTCTCTGCTGGGAGGCATGGATGAATGGTTCTTTGAGCTCTTTATTTGGCGCATCACCAATTCCATCACCATTGAGTGGTGGGGGAGCTGAAGTTTTTGGAAGCCTGGGCACTCTGATACTCAGTACATAGTATCGAGTCTCTTGCTGACAGGTGGAACCATGAGCAGGGCCTCCCACATGAGCAGCATAAGATCCTGCAGGATATGATGCACCAATAATGTAGCTGCCTCCTTGGGCATGGGAGGGTATTGGAGTATCTCCAATTCCTCTGCCCAAGGCTACTGTGATGGAGAGCCCTGCTGCCATGTCACGTATGAAATCCTGAAAGGGCATATCTTCTGGTGGGTATTGATGTCATTCCTGAAGTGGCGAGGGTTTTGAAGGGATGGTGGAAAGCTCTTGGGAACTGAGTGACCCCCTGTCAGATTCTGAAGAATTTGAATCAGAGTCTGGCAAGAAATCAAAGTATCAGCGGGGTCTTGGGTTCCAGCTCGATGCTCTGTGGAAGTCGATGGTCAATGCCGATATCAATACTCCAAGGTATCAGAACTAAGAATCATGGGAGCCTGAATTTATTGGATACCGGGGGCATCCAGCAGAGGAATCGGACTCGGGTGCTCTGACGATGCTGGTTTGAAGGCCAGCATCAGGCCCAATATGCCTGGCTGTAGGCTTGGTGCCGAAGCCTGCACTCCTAAAGCTCTCGATGTTATCGGTATAGAGACTGCCAGGAGTGCTACCAAACTCCTCTTGAGAGCCAGCCGGCATGCCCTGGTCTAGGGAGATAGCTGATGTCTGGGTGGTTCACATACGGGGCTCTGAGCCACCGTCCCAGAACATAGAACTGGTAGCTCTCTGGGGGTCGAGGTCTGGGAAACATCCCAGAGCCTCACTCGTGCTTTGGAGGACAGATCCTCCTGCTGGGACTCTTTGGCTGGCTGGTCTGCATCGGAAACACCTCTAGGGGTGTCTCTGTGCTTATGATAGGACTTTACTTTGGCCTTGGAATCGGTCTTTGATGCCGAAGATTTGGAAATGGCCCCAGACTTTGACGAAGCCTGAGAAGAAGTCGATGCTCTCGAAGTGGAAGCCACTGAGACAGAGTCCAAGGCAAACAATGATCCAAACTGTCTGGCTCAGTTCTTGAGGCCTCTCTTTGTCATTTGTTGGCACAAAGGACCAGAAGTGTGTTCAAGTTCAGGACCCAAACATTTTAGAATCCAGTCATGTTTATCAGTGGCTAAAATGATACTGGCACATTTATTTATTTACATTCTCATATACCGCGCTATTCTGCATCAGTGCAGTTTACATTGAACAAACTGAAATTACATTGAACAGGGCATTATAACTTGGAGATAACTATTTTACAGGGAACATGGGCTATGGAGGGTTAAGTGGCTTGCACCTGTGGGACTAGAAACCCCAGTCCTTCCGGCCCAAGGTTGCTGTCCTCTAGTAGGATTTGAACCCCCGACCTTCCGGTCTGAAGTACCTTGCCCCAACCACTAGGCCACTCCTCCACATAGGACAAGAAGTGGGTTCAAGTTCAGGACCCAAACATTTTAGACTCCAGTCACATTTATCAGTGGCTAAAATGATACTGGCACATTCGGTACATTTTTTAAAACCACTGACTGTTTTCTTCCATGCCTGAAAAGTTGTCTTCAAGATTGAAGATAAGGCTATGGAGGCCTAGTTTTGCGGTGAGAACTGCAGTGAAAATCAATAGAAAAGAAACATTGAAAAGAAAAAAGGAAAAATGTCAGGACCGGTGTCGACAGAAAGGCAGAAGTACGATGTACCCTGAAGGGTACAAAAAAAAGAACATTTTTTTGGCAGCAACAGGACGATGCATCCTACTGGCTCTGTGGGAAGGCAGACATGCAGGCACAGTGGAGTACTCCTAAAGGCTTTCCTATTGGATGCTGGGGAGTGTTCCCGCACGGGCCCCGTCGGCGACGCTCACCCATATGTTAAGACTGCATTCCTGCTTGTTCTTGGAGATAGAAAGTTTAAAATAAATATAAAGAAAATACTTACTGGCCAGAAAGCTTTGAACCAACTTTAAGATCCTGCAAGATGAAGCCTCAACACTCTTCATGAAAAATTTCCAAGCCTAGGCACTCTTCCTATAACGTCTGGTAACAGTAAATGCTACAAAAGGCAAAATTCATTTTAGCCAAGATTTCCATAAGAATCTGCAAATGAATCCCAGCTTTGTGCCACGTTCCATATATGAATGAAAGAATGGAAATGTTCCCTTTCATTTCCATTACCAAGAGCAGTTGTACAATACAGAAAAAAGCTATCTGCACAGTGAATGCTTTCAGGAGGACATGAAAGTTTTATTTTCTGGACATAATAAACTACTTACCAGGCATATAGAGGGGTGATTATATAAAGATTTTCCATGTGTGAACTGTTTTACACATGGTAAATGGGTTTTATAAAATTGTGAAGCCGCAGATGTGCATAAAAAGTTCTGATGCTAGAAATCACACGCATGTTTATGCAGCTCACGCACAGACATTCCTGGGAGCATAGTTTCAGTGGAACGAAGGCAGAATTGTGATATGCACAAATTTACACCTTTTTTCAGGGCAGGTATACATTTGTACCTGAGTAGGGTTTTTTTGCTGCTGAGGCTGGTTCTAGGTGCCTAGTTTGCTTTTGTAAAATATGTGCCCTTTTGGACTTTCCACATAGGCAACCGGTTATAAAATTACCCCCCACAAAGCCTAATGACTCTTACTATTTTAAATACTGCGGTTTCCGAAACACATTGGAATAATGTTTATCAAGGAATCGGACACATTTGGAACAGCTGCTTCTTTGTATGAATAACAAAGAAAAACTAAGCGCTGCTGATACGAATAATAAACTCAGGAATTACTATAGAGCCGAGGTCTCAAGTCTGAACAGAGTCAAAAAGAAGACAACTCTGTATGTGAATATTCAGGAAATAATTTTAGAAAGTATTCCCAGCATGTAAACCATATTTTATACATGGCCATGCCTCTTATGAAACTGCAGGTGTATATGTACAAAGAAGCACGTGTACCGAAGAAAGCACACATACCTTTATGTAATCTGTGCACAGATGTTCCAGGGGTAGGGCTGTGAATTGTGCACGCATAGAGTGCACACACACATTTGCAACTGCCCCAGGGCCACGCGAGGATACTCTATGAGCCTATATTATAAAGGCACGTGGGTGCCTAAGTTGCCTTTGTAAAACAAGCATGCTTTTGAGAATCTTTATAGGTGCCCTATTGGAAAATTACCCTTTTCTTGTAGATGTTCTAAGGAGGTAATGGGTGCTACTGCATTTTGTAAGTTTTGTAGTATCTTTTCAATTCTGGATACATTAAAAGACATTTTGCATTATAATCACACAGCCACTGTAATAGTCACTTCGGTCTATGATGCCTCCTTTAAATACTCAGGCCTTTTTGAGTACGAAATATTCTGAGTACTTTCCTACTAAATACTCATTTTCTTGGATTCCTTAAATAGAAGATTCTGGAGTTTTAAAGGGTCACAGACTTGCTGAACTGTGGTTGGCAGGTTCTGTATTCATCGCTGGTATTGTGACTTCTTCTGTCAGCAGTTCAGCTGAAATATCTTCACAGAGAGACACTATGGTTTCTACTCTTTGTTTCTTTGGTCTCTCTCTATTGCAATTTAATACCTCATCAGCAGTTCTACAAACCATTTTGACATGAGCTGTGAGCAGGTCCAGCTTCTGTGCCCGCAGCCACACGTCTCCAATATAAAGAGAAACCAAGAATCCAACAGCAGCTGCAACAACAACAAACAACAATATTCAGAATGCACTGCATATCAGATTTAAGATGTCCTCATCGTATTTTCTGTTTCAAAAGACACAAAAATGCTGGTTGAGAGACAGGCTTTTCATTTTTAAATCTATATGGCTGCAAGGAACAGGCTGCATAAGGTAATTTCTACACAAGGCCGCTGGGGATGCAGGACGTGTATAACAGATCTACAGAAACATGGCTTGCTGGAAATTTCTTCAACACGAAGAGAGAAAAGGCTCAAAGTCTATCTAGACTGTCCAATTGAATTCCTGTTTCACTGCTTTTAGCACCAGGTGATCTATCTTTGCTTTCATAACTAAGAATCCTCTATGTCTAGCCAATGCTGTCCTGATTTCCGTTACTGGTTTTTTTCAGCACCTCCCGTTATTCCATGCATCCACAATCTTTCTGTGCAGCAACATTCTCTAATATATTTTATAATTTTACTCCTTTGTGGCTCATCATATGTCCTCTTGTTCTAGAATTTACTTGCCACTGAAAAAAGATTTGTTTTGTGCAATATTTACCTCAAAGGCATAGCTGAATGTCTCCATCATATCCTGTCTCTTTTCTCCCCTAGGATATATATATTTAGGCTCCTAAGTCTTGTCTCAGTAAACATTTGCTGAAGGCCATGCACTTGGCATTCTTTCCACTTCCTTGGACCACCTCCAATCTTCCTGCATTTATTAGGGGGTATGTCCCCCAGAATGCTATGGCCACACCATCCTGAGTGAGTCTGATCTCAGAAGCTAAGCAGGGTCAGGCCTTGTTAGTACCTAGATGGGAGACCGCCTGGGAATTCCAGGTGCTATAGGCTTACAGCACAGAAGAAAGGCCTGACAATCTACCTCTGGTTGCACCTTGCCAAAATGACCCCCCGATGATTGTCCCAGTTATCCACAGGGTCGCCAGGAGTCGGCATCGACTTGACAGCATATGTGTACTCCAGATAAGCTCTCACTAACATCCCACCCAGAGCCATTATATGTCCCCTTTCCCCTTCATTATTCCTAGTCTTATGCATCCTAGCAACCCTCTAGCTCTGGCTCACCCTTTTGCATTGTTTAACGGTCAGAAATAATCCCCCAGAAGTCTCTTTCCTGCTTGAATTTGGATTTAGCTCAGGCCTTTTCAGCAGTTGTTACATTCAGGTACTGTAAGGACTTCTCTGCTCCCAGAAAGCTTACAAACCTTTAATTCTGACATCTCCTTTGTGCACCAGCTGACCTGCAGAGTCCCTTGGGGCTCAGTTCTTTCCCCTATTCTCTTCAATCTTTTTCGCCACCTCTTGCACTGTTAATTCAGTCCCTAGATATTACAGCCCAATGGCATTGCGTTAGTGGCATATCTGGACCCTTGTGCCTTAGATTTTCAACCTCTAAGTAACTGCCTGACAGCCATAGCTCAGTGGCTAGAATCCAATTTATTAAAACTAAATCCAACTAAACACAAGGCTATATGGGTATCTGGCCATTCTTCCCAGCCAATGCTTGCCCCATACTAGCTAGTCTCACCCTTCCCTTGCTCTCCAACTTAAAAATATGGGGATGTTCTTTCAACTCTCAGCTATTTGACGTTCAAAGGATAATAGAAACATTGGAATCATGCCCTTAGAACTATTTGGGCTTTCTGCCCCTTTCTGGACAAATCACTGGTTATTGCATTAGTGATTAGCTAATTGAATTATGTTAATTCAATGTACAACTGTCTGCCCCTGCAGTCTATTAAATGACTTTAGTGAATCGAAAATATAGCAATTAAATTAATAACTCACTCAAAGAAGTCAGATCATGTCACTCCTCTACTGAAAGCCCATCGCTGACTCCCTGTTTCTTATCATATTAAGTTTAAAATTCTACTTCTAGTCCACAAGGCTTTCTGCCCTGGTCTTCCACTATATCTGACTCCTTACACACCCGCCCAGTGCCACAACAGGTTACTCGTCCCTCCCAACAGTTTAGCCCGCCATGAGTCTACTTGACAATGTGCCTTATTTTCTGGCCCCAGCATTTTGAAATTCTATTCCATTATATATTAGACAAGACCCTTCAATAAAAATCTGTAAGAAAAATATGAAGTCATATTTCTTTGAGCTGGCATACGGGGTGGCCTAATGGGGGTGGCCAGTGGGACAGAGGCCTGGACTGAGTAATTATCTAATTTTCCTCTCATTCTATTCCCTAGCCTCCCTTTAACCTCCTCAACCTTTTCTTTTCTGTATTTTATATTACTTTTTTAAAGTTTCTGTAAACCGCATTGATGTCTGAAGCTCAAATTTAAAATAAAACAAAACAATCTAAGTTTGTTCTTGAGGCAACAAAGGGTAATATGACACGGCCAAAGTTACAAGGAGTGTCATTGGGATCTGAACTCCAGCTTCCCTGATTCTCAGCCCCGCTACCTTAAATACTAGGCTACCCCCCCCCACCCCCTCCATGCTTTGGTATAGTATCATTATCTCATCCCACACGGCTCCTTCTGACCTCTGCATTCCAGATTCATGATTTTCCACTTTTTCAAATTGAAGCTTGTCAAACATCTAATTATTCCTCATCCTATTCTAGATCTCATTGTATCTGCTCCTTCTGACGTATCCATTCTCTGCAACAGATCTTAGTGTCATCAGCTTTTGCCTTCTAAGTGCTCCACAATATTGCTCAGAAAGATACGGACCAGAACTGGGCCCAGATATGAACCCTGAAGCACTTCACTTATCACCTTCTTTCCTTGGAGGGGATTCCATTTACTACCACCCTCTGTTATGTGCTTCTAATCCAATGAGCTACCTTAGGACCCACTCCTAGGACGCTCAGTTCATTTATGATTCCAGCACATGCACCCGATCTAATTCTCTGGACACCCAATTGAGGAAATTGTTCAGATCTCCCTTTCCTAAAACCGTGCTACCACTTGAAATCTGTTGAGCTACAGATAGTTCACGGTCCTTTCCTTTAGTAGTCTCCATTAATTTCCCCACTACTGTAAGCAGACTAATAAGCCTGTAGTTTCCAATCCCTTACCTATTACTACCTTTTATGAAGTAGTTCTCCAATTCTGTAGAACCACTTATCTCCAAAAACTGATCGAATGGATCCAACAATGGATTTGCTAGAACCTTTCTGAGCTCACTTAAAAGTATCAGCATGTGTAGCACATTCAGGCCCATGGTTTTATTCACTAAGAAGGGCATTTTACAAAGGACGTCCAAGTACAATCTGGGATGTCTAAATCAGAATGTCTGAAGAAAAAAAAAAAAAGCAGGCATGTCCAGGTGCCGACAATTTCACAAACATGGATGTGCCCGATAAGGACATCTGCGGAAGTGTCTACACAGATGCCCCCAGAAAAGTATTTCAGAACCTGGATGTCTAGGAAGAGCCTAATTGTTAGAATAGTGGGCTAGGACCAGGGAAGTCAGGGTTCAAATCGCACTGCTGCTATCATTGTGACTCTGCTGAGTACTAGGAATGATGGAGATCTTCTCTACACTCCCTGGATGATTTTTAGCCAAAATGAACACGTTCCCAATGCTTATTCATGCCTGGAGCAGCTCTAAACTTAGACGCAACTCCGGATGTCCAAGACATTTCTGAGATCAGGCAGTGATATCAAGGTTCCTGGGAATGCCTCCTCCACGCTCCCATTCAGACTTGGATGTCCTCATGCTGGAGACATCCACAGACCCAGCTTCTAAAATGGCTCTGGAAGATGTCTCTCCGCTTTGAACATCTCTATGCCCATTTTCAGATGTCCAAAGCATGAAAAAGGCTTCCAAAATAGCCTCCCAAGTTTTCGTAGTTCCACACAAATCCTCTTCTCCTGTAGATGTTGTGGTGTGTATCTCACTAGCTTAAATACCTGTCGACTATTAGGGACTCTTCTCCTATTCCTTTTTTCAATGAATACTAAAAGTCTTTGTTTAGCCTGTTTTCTCCTCTTTCTCCTCCATACAATTCTCCTTTTTTTCCTCGTCTCACTACTCCGCCTCTGCCCTTTCTCTTTTTGCTGACCTACCTGAAAAATATCTCGTTGCCTTCATTTGTATATATTACTTCAGCTGTCCTGACTGCCTACCCTGCTTCCTTTAGCTTTTCTAGATATTCTTCTGTTCTTCTTTTAGTGAGATCACTTATATCATTTTGTCACAACCTTTTCAACACCCCCTTTAAAGGACCAAATCAGTTTCTTTTTTCCTGTTACATTTATTTATTTTTCTAACAATGTTTTCTTGCCCTTTCTGCAGCTCCTTCAACCCACTACTCTAGTGCCTCATTAAGATATTTTCTTCATTAGTCAGTACACCTTGACATCCAGGACGCTTACTTTTGTGTGCCTTCTCTCTGCCTCAACATTAACCACACAAAAAATATACTCGGTCTTTGCGGAGTGAATTATGACTATCCAACAGTAAAAAATCACACCAATATAACAAATTTCTTTAGTGGAAAACAAATTTCATATAAGCATCTAAACGGTGTAAATACTAAGGTGAATGTTGGCACCAGTGTTAGAAATTATGTTAGTAAGTTATGTTATTAATAAACCAGGGGGTTTCAGCTTCTCACTGCGCTTTAAATGCTTTTTCAAAGAGTTTGTTTGAGCATTAGCGCTTCAACCACATCAGCAACCACCCTGGAATGCAAGAAAAGTTGTATCACTTAACACCCGTACTGCCGTCACCAATTAGTGTGAGAAACTCTTGGGAAGATATTTCTTTGACTATAACTTATTTCTTGATAAAAAACCTTATTATTTGTAAAAAACTCTTCCATGACCGCACTATTCGTGCTCAATTTATAGTCCCTGGTTTCTCTGTTGTTGCTATATAAACACCAATCTTCGATGCCAACTTCAATCTTCTTTCAATAAATATCCAGCAAAACTATTGCACAAAAGATTTTTCTTAAAAGTTGTGTTTCATCAAAAGAGCCTTGGCTAATTTTCTTCAAAGCTGTATTTCATCAAAAAGCCTTAGCTTGGAAACATGTTTAAGGTCCAAAAACTTATCTAAAGACTTTTCTTCACATGAAAATAGCCAACTGCCTGTGATGAGTTTTCAATGCCTCTACGCTTTAACTGGCGCCCTCATAGCGTTTCACTCCATATCAGGAGTTTCTTCAGGAGGGTCTGTGAAAATAGACATGGCAATAGCTGTAACTATTCCACTATAATACGAAGGAAATCATTCATATAAAATGTCAGGAAATAAAACCTCAATTACTTACAAGCAAATGATGCTGCCCACGTTTATTCAAGTTTCATGGTAAAAATGCCAAAAAACGCCGCGCATGCGGACTGGCGGATCAAAGCTCTTTTTATTATGAGCATTAAAACTCCTCCCAGAATGACAGAACTGCCTATTGGAACTCACTATGTAATTAAAGGCATACTTGCCAATCAATAGTAAAATTTAAGCCGAAAGGTTGTATCGTGTTCACTAAAAAAATCCAGCGCTGTTCAAAGAATAACAAAGTTTCATCCAAGCTTTTTCCTCTCATCGGGGAACAGATGTGATCAATGCAAAAGCATCGTAACTGATCAAAAGTGTGATTCTTCTCAATACAATGCTGGACTATCGGAGCTGTTACTACTTGGCACCGTATGCGGCTTTTATGTTCCAAAAGGCGAATCTTGAAAGTTCTACTGGTTTTACCTATATATAATTTGCCACAAGGGCACCTTATAGCATATATCACAAAAGAAGTGTTACACGAGGTTGCATGCCGCATAATATAGGTTTTTTCTAAATAGGTGAATTCATTTAAGGTTTCAGACACATGGCAGATCAAACACTCACCACATGGTTTGTGTCCCCAGGCTGATACTGAGGAATTAATCTCTGTCAGAGGCCGCAAAACTGCGGGACTGAGATGTTCTTTAAAATTGGTGTTACGCTGCCAGACACATCTCACTATTTTATCCGACAGGCCGGGGATCGTTTGTAAAAGGTTTGTGTGCTTGATCAAAATTTTCTGAATGTTTTTACTTAACGGAGAAAACTTTGTGATTAGATTAACGTGATTTTGGTCTTGATCAGATGTCCGTTTCGCTGGAGGTCTCAACAGCCACTCACGGTCATTGTATAGAGCTCGTCTATATGCGGTCTTAATGATGGAATTCGGGTAACCCCTCGCAGCCAAATCTGTAGATAGCTGGTGAGAATGAGTTTTATAGTCTTCGAGCGTAGAGCAATTGCGACGAAAGCGCAGAAACTGGGAGAATGGAAGACTGTTCTTTAATTGAGACGGATGTCCACTTGTGTAATGAAGAAAAGTGTTACGAGCTACTGGTTTTTTGTATATTGTGGACTCCCAGCCTGTTAGTTCTTTTTTGATCAGCAAATCTATAAAAACTAACAGGCTGGGAGTCCACGATATACAAAAAACCAGTAGCTCGTAACACTTTTCTTCATTACACAAGTGGACATCCGTCTCAATTAAAGAACAGTCTTCCATTCTCCCAGTTTCTGCGCTTTCGTCGCAATTGCTCTACGCTCGAAGACTATAAAACTCATTCTCACCAGCTATCTACAGATTTGGCTGCGAGGGGTTACCCGAATTCCATCATTAAGACCGCATATAGACGAGCTCTATACAATGACCGTGAGTGGCTGTTGAGACCTCCAGCGAAACGGACATCTGATCAAGACCAAAATCACGTTAATCTAATCACAAAGTTTTCTCCGTTAAGTAAAAACATTCAGAAAATTTTGATCAAACACACAAACCTTTTACAAACGATCCCCGGCCTGTCGGATAAAATAGTGAGATGTGTCTGGCAGCGTAACACCAATTTTAAAGAACATCTCAGTCCCGCAGTTTTGCGGCCTCTGACAGAGATTAATTCCTCAGTATCAGCCTGGGGACACAAACCATGTGGTGAGTGTTTGATCTGCCATGTGTCTGAAACCTTAAATGAATTCACCTATTTAGAAAAAACCTATATTATGCGGCATGCAACCTCGTGTAACACTTCTTTTGTGATATATGCTATAAGGTGCCCTTGTGGCAAATTATATATAGGTAAAACCAGTAGAACTTTCAAGATTCGCCTTTTGGAACATAAAAGCCGCATACGGTGCCAAGTAGTAACAGCTCCGATAGTCCAGCATTGTAATGAGAAGAATCACACTTTTGATCAGTTACGATGCTTTTGCATTGATCACATCTGTTCCCCGATGAGAGGAAAAAGCTTGGATGAAACTTTGTTATTCTTTGAACAGCGCTGGATTTTTTTAGTGAACACGATACAACCTTTCGGCTTAAATTTTACTATTGATTGGCAAGTATGCCTTTAATTACATAGTGAGTTCCAATAGGCAGTTCTGTCATTCTGGGAGGAGTTTTAATGCTCATAATAAAAAGAGCTTTGATCCGCCAGTCCGCATGCGCGGCGTTTTTTGGCATTTTTACCATGAAACTTGAATAAACGTGGGCAGCATCATTTGCTTGTAAGTAATTGAGGTTTTATTTCCTGACATTTTATATGAATGATTTCCTTCGTATTATAGTGGAATAGTTACAGCTATTGCCATGTCTATTTTCACAGACCCTCCTGAAGAAACTCCTGATATGGAGTGAAACGCTATGAGGGCACCAGTTAAAGCGTAGAGGCATTGAAAACTCATCACAAGCAGTTGGCTATTTTCATGTGAAGAAAAGTCTTTAGATAAGTTTTTGGACCTTAAACATGTTTCCAAGCTAAGGCTTTTTGATGAAATACAGCTTTGAAGAAAATTAGCCAAGGCTCTTTTGATGAAACACAACTTTTAAGAAAAATCTTTTGTGCAATAGTTTTGCTGGATATTTATTGAAAGAAGATTGAAGTTGGCATCGAAGATTGGTGTTTATATAGCAACAACAGAGAAACCAGGGACTATAAATTGAGCACGAATAGTGCGGTCATGGAAGAGTTTTTTTACAAATAATAAGGTTTTTTATCAAGAAATAAGTTATAGTCAAAGAAATATCTTCCCAAGAGTTTCTCACACTAATTGGTGACGGCAGTTCGGGTGTTAAGTGATATAACATTTCTTGCATTCCAGGGTGGTTGCTGATGTGGTTGAAGCGCTAATGCTCAAACAAACTCTTTGAAAAAGCATTTAAAGCGCAGTGAGAAGCTGAAACCCCCTGGTTTATTAATAACATAACTTACTAACATAATTTCTAACACTGGTGCCGACATTCACCTTAGTATTTACACCGTTTAGATGCTTATATGAAATTTGTTTTCCACTAAAGAAATTTGTTATATTGGTGTGATTTTTTACTGTTGGATCAACATTAACCACATCATCTGATGACCATCAGAAACAATTTCCCCATTTATGTATACTAGGCTTATTAACCTTTCATTTGGACGCCAATTGCTTGGTCGATAGAATGAAGATGGACACAGAATTTTATGGGATAGGGGAAACATTTAAAATTCACTCCCTACTTAAATGTTCTTGGGGACTTCATAGTCTCTCTTTTAAAGGAGAAGAACAAGTGGAAATAAATATTGTAAGTATTTTCTTAATTTATGTATTTGTGCAATAGTATTAAGTAAATATTAAAATGTGCTATTATAGATTAGAATTAAAACATACACATTGCATGTCTTTAGCCCAGTAAGACGCCATGATTTCTCCTACACATCCTTCATATACCAGGTAAAAAGAAAGCAAGATTACCTTTCCTGGTTTTATCATTATCATCTGCGGCATGCAGGCACATCTTTTTCATCAGCTTATGACGAGTGGTTTCACTGTGGCCCTCGGCATTCAAGAGCTTGATCATGATGGTATTAAAAAGATGCAGAGTATCCGAGTTTGAAGTCTCACCAGGACCATTACAGACTCTGCTGTAAAGCATAAAGATATAGCTCCTTAGCCTGTGGTCTCTGAGAAGCTCTTCCACCACAGCACCATTTGGTAAAATGTTCTTGTGAAACCACTGGAGAACTGCCCGTATCCTGGGAATGGTCACGTTGTGAGCTGTCATATGCTTCAATACCAATTTAATGACTAGAGAAGCAGCAGCACTCTCTCGAGAGCTTGCTCTATCCGTGGACTCTGCAGCCTCACATGCCTCAGCTGGAAGTTTGGAAGACAAGACAGGAAAGACTGGTTCCCAGTAAAGCAAGATGGAAGTCAGCAGGTCCCTGCAATTCTCCAGGCAAGCTGTTTCCGTTTTTGAATCCAATTCCTTGTCTCCTTCCACTACAGTCCTGCTCCTCTTCTGTTGAGATGATGTTGGAGGCTTATTTCTGTCTTTATGGGTTTCTGGAAGAAAGCACACCAGCCTCTAGATTACAAATAGTAATGACAATACTGCTGTTTATGCCTTTCTCCAGATCATTGCTAAAAATATTAAATAAGAGCAGTTTGAATGCCAACTTCTGTAGGTCCTGTGTTTTACTTTAATCCAATAAAGCACAGTTACTTACCTGTAACAGGTGATCTCTGGGAACAGCAGGAATAAGTCTTCACATATGGGTATCGTCGGTACCGATGGAGCCTGCGCGGGAACGCTCCCCAGCGTCCAAAAGGAAAGCTTTTGGGAGCATTCCACAGCGCCTGCGCGCTGCCTTCCCGCCTTTCCTAACCGCCTCTCTCCAGTTCGAGTTTTAAAGCTGAGACAAAGAGAGAGAGAGGAAAGGAAAGATAGATAGAGAGATACAACTCCTAGGAGAGGTGGGTGGATTGTGAAGACTTATTCCTGCTGTTCCCAGAGATCACCTGTTACAGGTAAGTAACTGTGCTATCTCCAGGAACAAGCAGGAATGAGTCTTCACATATGGGGACTCCCCAGCTAGAGATGCCTGGGAGATCACCCAGGTTGTGAGTCCCTGGGAAGGGCTCTACCTCCACCTATGAATCTCAGGCATCCAGTCAGGGATGGAGGGTAGGAGTTGATTAGGTATGGAACAGGTGTTTGAGAACAGCCTGACCAAACAAGGCACCCCGGCGGGAGTCCTTGTCCAAGCAGTAATGGGCTGTAAAGGTATGAACCGAGGCCCAGGTGGCCGCTCGACAGATTTGGTCGATGGACACAGAGTTTAGATGAGCCATAGAGGCTGCCATGGCTCTCACATTGAGAGCTGTGACATGGCCCTCCAGAGAAAGGTTCTTACTCTGGTAGGCGAAAGAAATACACTGAGCAATCCAATCGGACAGAGTTCTCTTAGAGACTGGAAGTCCTAAATGAGAGGGATCAAAAGCAACAAAAAGTTGAGAGGACTTTCTATGTTGCTGTGTCCTTTGTAAGTAGAAAGCAAGTGCTCTTTTACAATCCAGGGTATGAAGATTCCTCTCTGCACTTGATGCGTGAGGTCCTGAAAAAAAGACAGGTAAATACACCTCCTGGTTCAGATGAAAAGGTGAGACCACTTTAGGCATAAAGTGTGGATTAGTTCTGAGGACTACCTTGTCATGATGGAACCTTGTATAAGGAGGATTAGCCACTAAGGCTTGCAACTCACTGATACGGCGAGCTGAGGTGACTGCAATGAGAAAAATAACCTTCCAGGAAAGGAATTTCAAGGAGGTGGTGGCTAAGGGTTCAAAGGGTGGCTTCATAAGCTGGTCAAGAACCAGATTCAAGTCCCATGCCACTGGAGGTGGTCTAATGGGAGGTTTAGTCAAAAGAAGGCCTCTCATGAATCTCGCTATAAGAGGATGAGAGGAAATAGGCTGTCCATTGAGGGGTTTAAGGGATGCTGCAATAGCACTCAAATGGACTCTGACTGAATTTGTCTTAAGGCCTGCATGGGATAAATGCAGCAAATACTCCAGTAAAGAATTCAGAGGTATTGCAAGAGGGTTAAGACCCTTCTCTGCACACCAAATGGTAAACCTCTTCCATTTAAAAGCATAGGAACGTCTGGTGGAAGGCTTTCTGGAAGCATGAAGGATATCCTTCACCTGCTGAGAAAGAGGTAAATCTTGAAGGTCTAGGCCTTCAGCAACCAGGCCCTGAGATGAAGAGACTGGGGATTTGGGTGCCATAACGTTCCTTCCTCCTGGGAGAGGAGATCTGGAGCAGACCCCAAGTCCAGGGAGGGAGCTTGAGAGAGATGCAGAAGTAGAGGGTACCACACTTGGCGTGGCCAAAGTGGTGCTATGAGGATCATAGACCCCTTGTCTCTCTGAAGCTTGAACAGTGTCTTGGGAATGAGGGGAATAGGAGGAAAGGCAAAGAGGAAATCTTACCCCCAATGAAGGAGGAAGGCATCCCTGGCCTGAACTCCCTGACACGGAATCCTGGAACAGAACTGGGGAAGTTTGGCATTCCACAGACTTGCAAACAGGTCTATGTCTGGGGTCCCCCAAATTCGAAAGATCCTGGCTATCTGGTCCCCATGGAGGGACCATTCATGTGGAAGCAGAACTCGACTGAGTCTGTCTGCCCAAGAGTTTTGAACCCCTGGAAGATACACTGCCATGAGATGGATTTGATGCTCTCTGGCGAAGGCCCACAATCTCAGAGCTTCGTTGCAAAGCGACAGAGAGCCAGTCCCCCCCTGCTTGTTCACGTAGAACATGGCTACATGGTTATCCGTGTGGATGAGGACTGTCTTGTAGCTGAGCAGGGTGTGAAAGACTCTGAGAGCTAGAAAGATTTCTCTGAGCTCTAAGAGGTTGATATGTAGAGATGTCTCCTGTGGAGACCAGATGCCTTGGGTGGAGAGATCTTGTAGATGAGCTCCCCAACCCTTTGGAGAAGCATCTGTGGTAAGGGTTGCTTGGGGTAACACCTGTTGAAAGGGGGACCCCAGCAACAGATTTTGAGTGGACTTCCACCAATGGAGCGAGGAAAAGAGGCGACTGGAGGTCGCTATCTTGTCTGACAGGCACCCTGATGCCTGGGTCCATTGGGTGGACAAAGTCCACTGAGCTGCTCTCATGTGAAGGCGAGCATAAGGAACCACATGCACGGTGGATGCCATGTGGCCTAACAGTTGTAACATCTCTCGAGCAGTTAAATGGGATTTTAACTGAATTTGAGAGGCTAACTGCACCAAACGTAGGCAACGGGCCTGGGGAAGATAGGCCCTTGCAGTTGTGGTATCCAGCAAGGCCCCTATGAACTCTAGAGACTGAGTGGGGGTGAGATGGGATTTTGGAATGTTTATTACAAGTCCCAGATACTGAAGGATATGCCTTGTGCAGGTTAGAGAAGTCTGGGCCTCTGACTGGGATGGAGCTCGGATGAGCCAGTCGTCCAGATATGGGAATACGAATATCCCTAGAGTGCATGCTGCCATGCATTTTGTGAACAGCCTTGGTGCAGAGGCCAGAACAAAAGGAAGCACTCTGTATTGGTAGTGCTTTCCTTGATAAAGGAACCGAAGGAACCTTCTGTGTGTTGGATGGATGAGAACATGGGTGTATGCATCCTCGAGGTCTAGAGAGCAAAGCCAATCCTGACTCTGAAGGTATGGAAGGAGAGTACCGAGAGAAATCATCTTGAATTTCTCCTTGCATAGAAACTTGTTCAATTCTCTGAGATCTAAAATGGGTCTGTAGCCCCCTGTTTTCTTTGGAATAAGAAAGTAGGGGGAGTAGAACCCTGAGCCCTGTTGAAGAAGGGGTACTTCTTCTATTGCCCCTTGGGCAAGAAGGGTAGTAATCTCCTGACCCAAAAGGTCGAGGAGAGATGTCTGAGAATTGAACTGTCTCACCATGGTGTGAGGAGGAAGGTTTAAGAAATGAAGCTTGTACCCCTCCCTTATGTTGGAGAGGGTCCACTGCTCTGCTGTGATTTGTTCCCATCTGAGAGCAAAGTAAACCAACCTTCCTGGAATGGTGAGAGGCTCTGGATGTTCTAGAGCCAGAAAGGCTAAGCTCTCAAGTGGTAAGTCAAAGGCCCTGAGGAGGCTGAGGCTGTTGGGCCGTAGCAGTCCTAGCAGCCTTAGGCTTGGCCTGTTTTGGTTCTCCTTGACTCTTTGAGGCAAAACGACCTGCAGTAGATGACTGCTGACCATAAGCAGAATAATATTTCCCTTTTTTGGGAAAAAAAACCTTTTTTGAACAACCTTTTCTTAAAAGGAGCAGAAGTAGACTTTGAAAGTCTATCTAAAGCAGAATTTTCAGCATCCATTTGTGTGGCCTTTGCTTGCCAATCTTTGCCAAAAAGATTTTCACCTGTACAAGGAAGGTTTCCCTAGGCCATCTTGAACCCAAGGTTCCAAATCAGAAGCTTGTAACCAAGCAACTCTGCGTGCACCTATTGCAATGGCCGAGGCTCTGCTGGCACCTTCAAAAGAGTCAAAGGCTGCACGGTTGGAAAACTTGGAAATATCCTGGGCATGTTTGAGCCAGGTGAGGAACTCTTCCCTTTTATCTTCTGCAATAAAAGGAGATAAAGTTTGCAGGTGATCTGTAACTTCTTTTAGAAACATTCCCATATAGAGACTATAGGAGTTGATTCTGGCAACAAGCATACTGGCCTGGAAAATTCTCCTGCCAAAGGCATCTAAGGTTCTGCATACCAAAGAAATAAAATAAAATAAAGAAATTCTTCAGCAGTGACAGGAACACGACCTGCTGGCTCCGCGGAAAAGAAGAACTGGAGAGAGGCAGTTAGGAAAGGCGGGAAGGCAGCGCGCAGGCGCTGTGGGATGCTCCCAAAAGCTTTCCTTTTGGACGATACCCATATGTGAAGACTCATTCCTGCTTGTTCCTGGAGATCAAGTATAACATTAGGAACATTGCAAAGGTGGTGTTCATGACCTTGTGGAAAGAAGGAATACCAGCCATTGGTGTTCATTGGCATCTGATTTCACCAGGAGGGCCCGGGGTTCAATTCCCAGCTGGGGACTGCAATCTCAGTCCAGAGGGATTGGGGTTTCTAATCCTATAGGCACTCCTTGTGGCCTTGGGCAAGCCACTTATCCCTCTGTTGTCTCAGGTACACATAGATTGTGAGTCCTTTGGGGACAAGAGAATGTATCCAGTACCTGTTTGTAGTGATTACATAATGTAAACCGCTTTGATTGACGGATAAGGCGGTTTAGAAAACTGGTTAAATAAATAAATAAAAATTAAAGCAAAAGAACTGCAGGCCTTACAAGGTAAGGAGGAGGCACTATGGGTTAATCTGGAAAGAGGGAATAGAACATACATTTTATAATGGTGTGATATTCAGACCTCCCCTTCACAGGCAGAAGTGGAAAGAGATTTAATTGAAGACATTCTGAATATTGCTATGAAAGGAGAAGCACTACTTATAGGTGATTTCAATATGCCAGATGTTGATTGAGACATCTCTGCTGCAGTGTAGTCTAGAAGTAAAGAGATTCTGGATTCTCCACAGGGAGAACTATTCTGAAAACTGATAACGGGACCCGAGCAGGAGGGGGCCATACTGGACCTGGTGTTTATGAATAGGCAGAGTGTTTCTGATGTTACAGTGGGTGATCACCTTGCATCCAGTGGTTCAGCATTAGGACAAGGGCAGAGATGATTCATTCAAAAGTGAGGCTCCTAGACGTCAGGAAAACTAATTGTCAAGATGAGGGAGAACCTCAAGGAGTCATTAGCTGGATAGGAACAGCTTGAGGACGTACAAAAGCATTGGGAAAACCAAAAGTGGCTTTTTTAAGGCAACAAAACCTTTTTCTTAGGAAAAAGAGGCCACTATGATTCACAGAAGCAGCAGCTGAAAAGGTAAGAAAAAAGAAGGTGGCATTCATAAAATACAAGAGATCACAAAGAAAGATGAAGACAAGCAACAATATCTGGCAAAGCTAAGAGAAGATGGGAAAGTAATTAAGAAAGCAAAGATGCATATGAAAGAAAAAATAGCCAATGCAGTAAAATTGGAAGGTTGCGGGGGGACAAGGCATTTATTTTTAGATAAGTTAATGAGAAGAAGTAGTGGAAAAGTGGCACTGTCAGACTTGAGGGTGAATTGGGGTAATATTTAGAAACTTATGAGGATAAAGTAGAATTACTTAAATATTTCTGTGCTCTCAGAAGAAAGATTGAGACTAGGACCTCAGAAAACACACACAAATAGGAACAGAAATGAGGCAGATCTTGAACAATTTTCAGAAGACTATTCATGAGGACCTAGCTAAACTAAAAGTAGACAAAATGATGGGGCCAGATTGAAGACATATGAGAGTCTGACAGCTCCATTGTCTGACCTTTTCAAAGCTTCTTCACAGTCAGGAGTGGTCCCAGAGGAATGGAGAAGGGTGCATGTGTTCCCGCTACACAAAAGCAGAAGTAAGGAAAGGTTGGTAATTAAATGGCCAGTTAGTCAGATGTCTGTGGTGAGTAAATGAATGGAAATGCTTTTAAAACAAGGATAGTGAGGTTGCTAGAACCCAATGGCTGGCAAGATCAGAGGCAGCATGGTTTTATTAGAAGCAGATCTTGTCAAATGAATTTGATTAATTTCTTTGATTGATCAGAGCAGGGCCGTACCAAGGGAAGATCGCGCCCTGTGCGACTTGCACATCGGGTGCACGCCCCTCCTTCCCCCTTCCCCACCCCCCCCCCCCGTGGCGGGAGAGAAGAGACGTGCCTGATATGCAAGTTGCCGGCATGCTAAGCAGATCTTTCCCTCTCTGCTCTTGCCGGAGAAGATTTAAGGGGCGTATTTTAGCTATCCTGCCATTGCCTGCCGCCGCTGAGAGAAAAAAAAGTGGCGGCGGCAGGCAACGGAAGACAGATAAAATGCGCCCCTTAAGCCTTTGCGCCCTGTGCGGCCGCACTGCTCGCACAGGGCTAGGTACGGACCTGGACCAGAGAGTTGCATTGAGGGAGAGCACTAGATGTGATGTACTTAGATTTCAGCAAGCCTTTGACACAGCACCACATGGGCAACTTATAAATTAATTGAGCACCTAGGGATGGACCCTAAAGTGACTGACTGGATTAGAAACTGGTGGATGGGAGGCAACAAAAGGTATTGGTAAATGGAGTTCACTTTGAGGATAAAGATGTTACCAGTGGTGTGCTGCAGGCATCAGTCCTTTGTCTGATTCTTTTTGACATTTTTGTAAGTGATATTGCAGAAGGGCTGTAAGGTAGGGATTGCCTCTTTGCAGATGATACTAAACTCTGTGATAGGATAGACCCCTGAAAACTGTAGATAACACGAATATAACTGGTATCTCAGACACCTGGTAGAAGGATAACCAATGGGACTCCGTGATACCAGGGTACAAATTATATCATAATGATAGAGTAGATAGACTTGGAGAAAGGGTGGCGCTATATGTTGAAGAGGACATTGAGTCTAACAGGTTTAAAGTTTTGCAGGAAACAAAATACACTATAGAATCCCTATGGATAGAAATTCTATGTAAAAATGGGGAAGGGCACGGCAGTGGGGGTGTACTGGCCAGAATGAACAGATGGATGATGACATGCTAACAAAATTTACAACACAGCAATAATGAGTGATTTCAATTACCCCTGTATCGACTGGGTCAATGTCACATCAGGACATGCCAGGGAGAGATTTAATTCCTCTAGAAACTTTTAACTGCTTTATGAAATAGCTGGTTCAAGAACTGTCACAAGGGTAAGCTATTTTAGACCTTGTTCTTAGTGGCATACAGGATCTGGTGCAAGAGGTAATGGTGACTGCAACATTATCACATTTGATTTAACGGAGAGAGGACAGAAAGGAAATCCACTGCTCTAGCATTTAGTTTTCAAAAGGGAGATTATAATAAAATGAGGAAAAATGTTTAACAAACAATTAAAAGGAGAAACTGCAAAGGTAAAAGTTTACATAAAACCTGGGCATTGTTTAAAAATACTATCTTGGAAGCCCAGACCAGATGTATTCCATAATTTATGTTTAAATCTGTTTATTCAGTATACACAGCAAACAGAAAGAAAAGTACACCCACTAATAGTAGAAGCAGTACAGTGGTGGAATATATACAATAGAACAGTACAACATCAAAACGAACTATACTGTAAACCATAATGACCAGTAAACTATGATGGACAGCCCCCAGCTCCACCAACCCTCTTGTGCCATAGATCTACAAAAAATTGGCAGCAGCATATTCGTACAGAGTGCCATACGGCAACCAAGCATTAAGCTACTACCCAAAGACGCTAGACTGGGATACCCCCTGCAGGAGGAGCATGTCACACAACTACGGGCAGCAATATGACACAGATGTGACGCCATCCCCAAGTAGACATCCAACAGACCCATACCTCCTGCCAGCTTCCCATCCTAGAGCATTAACGTGTACCATAAGTTGAGGAGTTCCCCAAAAAATATATATATATTATAATAATATCCACGGTAAAGGTGGAAAGAGGACAGGAAAGACACCAAAGAGCCAGAGCAGAGGGCTGCACAAACAACCAGCCCCGCAGTCCATCCCATCTCCCATCCCATCCACCCAGAACCTCCCCCCCAAAGCGTTACCCCATAGCTAGCGTCGTCCACCAAGTACTCCCCCCTCCTCAAGGTACCCCCCTTCCCCTCCCCCCCCCTCTATTACTGACCGGCCCACCAAACGTACGCCTATGGAGAGATACCAGTAAACCCAGGGTTGAGTCTTCTCCTGGGTCCACCCGTACGCACCCAATCGACTGGGCCAAAGGTACTCATATATTCCACCTACCTACCCCCCCCTACCCACCCCCCACCCTCCCAATAGCACACTATAAGAAGGAAGTGCGATCGAATACAATAAACCTACAAATATATGAGGGCAAACAGACGTGAGCAAAGTGCCCTCCCCATTGCTAACACCATGACCAACCCAGATGTTTCTCCATAGAGGAACTAAAGAGGCTCCCCTAAAAGGCGTCGCCGCACCCCAGCAGGCATCAGTTGTATATGAGGACCCCACATCTGCAGAAAGCGTGTCCACCGTCTCTCCACTCCCGCCGCATGTAGCCGATCCCAAAGTAGAACCCTATGGAGTCGAATCCGCCAAACACCAAAACTCGGACCTCTACTATCCAACCACTGTTGTAGCACCACCATATGTGCCTCCATTAGCATCAATCTTATCCACTGCAACCCCATAGCTCCCAGCCCCTCCCTCCATTCATCCACCCAAACATCCAACACAGCATTTCGTGCAGCAAGAGGCTCCAGTGCTGAGAAGCATCGACTCAAGTGCCCAAAACTCCCGCCCCCAGAAAGCCTGAACCGTAGGGCAACACCACAACATATGACCCAGAGTCGCTCTAACCGCCCCACACCTAGGGCAACAGTGGCTCGCACACACCCCAGCCCTCCAGGCCCGTACGGGGGCAAAGTACAGACGGCGCACTATACGATACTGGGTGTCGCGGTGTACCACCTGCACACTTAAGGTCGGAATTGCCTCCAACCCACCCAAAAGCTGCTCCACGTTAACCTCCTCCCCCAATTCCGCAGACCAAGCCACCGCCAGGGTTTCCACCTCCAGGGGAGGCACCCCTTCCCACAACATTGCATGAAGTCCGGACACCCTCACCCTCATGGACCCCCCAGCAAAGCCAGTTCAACAGCCGCGCAGACCTCGCCCCTCAGAACCGCCACCGGGAACGTGCGTACATAGCTTCGAAGCTGGATATATTGAAACACATCTCGAGCCCTGAGCGGATATTGCCGACACAAGTCCGAGAAAGACACGAGAGTCCCTTCAGGGGTCAGCACGTGCTCCAGATTCACCACCCCAAGCATCTCCCAGAAACGAAAGGGAGACCGCCCCATGCCCGGCTCAAAGTTTGCATTTCCCCTAATTGGGAGATACGGCGTTTGCGTTGCCGATATCCTACGACCAGAACAAAAGTAGCGCCACGCCTGTCTAATAGGCCGCAAAAGGAACATCCGAATATCCACCGGCATGGTCCTCAATGACCGAGCATGCAGCAAGTACCGCAGGTGGTAAGGGGCCAATACCTCTGCCAACATCGCTACCGGGGAGAAATCCGTCAAGTCCCACAACCAGTCGCGTACATACCGCAGCAGGCACGCGATATTGTAACGACGTATATCTGGGAAGCCCATACCCCCCAAAGCCCAAGATTGTCTTAAAATCGCCAGACGCACCGAGGCCTGCGCCCCCTCCACAAAAGCCGATTGAACAGTCTCTCCAGGTGCCGAAGATCCGAGTATTTGAGGAGTAATGGAAGAATCTGGAGCGGGTATAGAATTTTAGGAAAAATTGCCATCTTATATAGGGCTATTCTGCCTCCCAGGGAGAGCGGCAGATCTCCCCATCTATCAACACAGGACGACACCTCCCCAAGTATCTTAGAGACATTAAGAGAATAAAGATCTCCCAACCTTGCCGGCAGATAAATGCCTAAATATTTAAAATATCCCGTAGCCCATTTTAATGGAAATGAACCCTGCCACCCCGAGTGCCCTGCGGGGGCCAAGAACATCGCCTCAGACTTATCTAAATTCAGGCGAAGGCCCGAGGGCACCCCATAGTCCTCTATAAGCTTTAACAGACAAGGCAACCCCACTATGGGGTCCCCCAAATGAACTAGCAGATCGTCTGCGAATGCGGCTAAACGAAACTCCTCCCGCCCCATCCTAATACCCCTGAACTGTGAGGAAGTCCTGATAAGAGACAAAAGTGGCTCCAGAGATATCACAAACAAAAGGGGTGAGAGCGGGCAACCTTGTCGAGTCCCTTTTTGAATGGCGAAATCTACCGATAAGTTCCCATTGATCCTCACAGCACCTATCGGGCTAGCATAGAGCAGATGAATCACTTCTACAAAAAATCCCGCGAATCCCATTGCTTCCAGAACCTGGTACATAAAGCCCCAGTTCACCCGATCGAACGCCTTCTCGGCGTCAAAACTAATGAGAAGCGAGGGGTCACCCGTCAATTCCCCCACCCCAAGAGACAGCAGTATCCGCTGCAAACTATGCGCAACCTGACGTCCACGTACAAATCCAACCTGATCCCTGTGAATTAAAAGGGGCAGGTATTGCGCCAACCGATCCGCCATTATCTTAGCCAATAGTTTGATGTCCACATTGAGCAAGGAAATGGGGCGGTAAGAACTCGGCAATAGGGGATCCCTCCCAGGCTTTGGCAAAATAGTAATCACCGCTTTATTAGCCTCAAAGGGGAACCTACCCCGCTGCACTAGGTCGTCAAAGTATCCCACCAGGGGAGACACCACAATGTCGCCTAAAGCTTTGTAGAACTCACCCCTGTACCCATCGACACCCGGAGCCCTCCCGTTCTTCAAGTGCTTTATGGCAGCTTGTACCTCCTGTCCCGCAATAGGACGATTGAGGGTGTCCAATTGCTCTTCATTAATTCGAGGCAACACACAGCGCTCGAGAAGGAGACGACCTTCTGGTCCTTTATCGCCGTCGCTAGCGTAGAGTCCCTGGAAGAAATCAACGAAGACCTTCTCAATAGTTGCGGAGTCTCGGGTAACAGTACCATTGGCCTGTCTAATGGCCCCTATCTGTTGGGAGCCTCCAGCAGGGCGCAACAACGAGGACATCAACTTGCCCGCCCTATTCCCAAACCTAAATAGTTTATAACGATAATACAGCATTGACTTCTGGGCCCGCCTGTGAAGCAACATCTCCAGCTCGGTCTGTACCTCTTTGAGCCTACGCTTATTTAACACAGTAGGCGAACCCGCTACCAACCTACGTGCCTTCCCAAGCTCTTTTTCCAGATGTAAAATCTGCTGATTTAGCCGTCTGTGCCGTTGGCAC
Organism: Ichthyophis bannanicus; assembly: GCA_033557465.1. Lineage (NCBI taxonomy): Eukaryota > Metazoa > Chordata > Amphibia > Gymnophiona > Ichthyophiidae > Ichthyophis > Ichthyophis bannanicus. Next base: position 859,620,636 of record CM066035.1, read on the forward strand.
TGATAGCTAATGATATCCCCCCGTAATACTGCCTTCCCGGCCTCCCACAACAAAGCAGGTGATACATCCGGGGCCGCATTCAATTGCTCATAGTCCTTCCATCTCTCCCGCAGAAAGGCTTCAAAATGGGCATCCCCACATAGCTCCAAGGGGTATCTCCATGACCTTCCCAACGGCACGCCACTCCCCCGGAGATCCAAAACCACCATCGCATGGTCAGATATAACCAAAGACCCAATGTCCGCCCGTGAGACCCCGCTGAATAACGAGTCCGTTATCAAAAAGAAATCAATGCGGGACCACGTTCCATGCGCTCGAGAGAGATGTGTATAATCACGTTCTCCAGGGTGCAACACCCTCCAGATGTCCAATAAACGGTACGCTTCGCACAACCCCCACAAACGCTGACGTGCCCGACGGCTCCCTCTTCCCCCCCTGCCTGACCAGTCCAGCTCTACATCCAAGACTTCATTGAAGTCACCTCCCAATATAACCTGATAATCACCCGCAGCCGTAAGCAACTGAGAAATATCCCGAAAAAACCGAGCCTCATATACATTTGGTCCATAGACCGAGCACAGCATCACTCTTCTCCCAGCAAGTCTACCCCATACACTCACATATCTACCATCCGCGTCAGAGAGGACTTTTTCTTCGACCCAGCTAACCGATTTCGCAATAAGAATAGCAACGCCACGCTTCTTACCTACCGCCGGGGACCCATACACATGCGCAATGTGGCCTGAGCCCAACTTCGCAGACTCTACTGCCGACTGGTGCGTCTCCTGCAACATAACCACATCTGCACGTTGCCGTTTAAGGTATTGCATGACTTTGTACCGCTTCACCGGGGAGCCCAGTCCGCATACATTCCAGGAAACCACTCGGGGACCATTAGCCATCGTGCAGTAAGAAACTACTATACCACGGGATAAGATCCCAAGATAAATCCTGGCAGCGGCCCCCCCAGCCCAGGGCCTCCGCCACATCAACCAGCCGGTATGGCCCAAAAAGGTACATGCATCCATCTGTTCCAGACACTCCCACGCATTCGAACAGCACTCTTCCCCTTACACCAGTACAGTTGGTTACCCCCCCCCCCGCACCCCCCCCACCCCTAGCCCAATTCTACTCCTTCCCATCCTAAATGCTACACTACCCCTCCCCTCCCCCGACCCACCACTTCCCCTACCCACTCCCACCACCAATCCTTCCACCATCCACCTCCCAGTCGCGCCCAGCACCACCGGAACTTCCTAAACATGCAAAGCCCCCCCCCTCCCCCCCATCATGGCCAACCAATCCACCTTCTAGGGCCAAAGTCCCAGTACTAAACCAAAAAGCGGCTCCCACTCCCTCCCAGCCGAGAGAGCAGGGGCAACCACAGGTAGCAAGGCAGGGGGGAAGCACCCCAACATATTGACCGAGACTATGAAGAGCACCCAAAACTTGAACCCCCCGCCCCAGCCCGTCTGTCCACTGCTATTACCCCCGGGGTCTACCCACCCGCCCTCCGGAAGCGGAGGGACCTCGGAGCCGAGCAGCCAGCCCCCCTACCAGGGGAGCTAAGCTTCTGAGGATAAACAGAAGAAAGAGCAAAGGAGATGGAGTCAGAGAGGGGGCCCCACGAAATTCGGACATTCGCGGTCAAGGACCACCCCATGAGAGCTGAACATGGAAAAGAGTAACTTACCCATGTGGAGCTAATCTACACCCCGTCTACAGCATTAGCCCAAGACACAACCCCTTGGGGCACCCCCCGCCATTCCCCGAATCTCATCCACCCTCCCTCCAGTCCCCCCAAATCAGAAAGTTCGAACCCTCCTACCCTCCCCGCTCAGACCTCCCGGGCAGGGCGAGATCTTCATAGGGCCGGGGTGGGTATCTGAGCCTAAATCAGGTAAAACTAGTTGAACTGGGGTAAACCATCGCCCTAAGCATCCCCACCCTTAGGAGGGGGATTAAGAAGTGACCTAGATGGGGGAAGAACCGCACTTACCAAAGACAATGCCCCACTGGCGTGGCATTAGACCAAGCAAGGGCCAGTATGAGGAGCAAAGGACAGGAAGTACTAAATAAGCTAAGTGAAGGGAAGTGACACGAGCAAATAAAGATACATAAAACAAGGTTTAAGAACCAATGGAGATCTACCATATATAGGAACTATTCAATCAACAATATAAAATTACAGAAATTGCAAAAAATTAGTTATAATATAGAGCAAACCACTCCCGTTCTAACAGCCTCTCGAGACCCCAAAGAGCCTCCGGGCTGACACTCATCCTTACTGTGTAGTATAGAAATGTCCTCAGAAGGAAATCCAAACAGCTGCCATCCAGCGGAGGCCGGAGCTCCGGACCGCGCCTTGCAGTTCAGCCCCAGGATCCAAGGGCCTCCAGCATGCAAAGATCCACCCGCCATGCTGTCCTCAGATGCACGTGGCTCTGACCAGCAATACACGAGCTAAAGGAAGTACTAAGGGAGTGAAAACATGATACAACCATGGGAACCGATACAGAAATAAATATAAGGTAAATTAAATACAGGTAAGAGTAGTTTAAATGAGACGCTTAACGGAAGATAAATTAGAACATAAATAAAAATTAGGACATAAATAATACAGAAATAGTACAGCAACCCCACGTGTTTACTCGTCCGTGGGGTGTCCAACAGGCCTCTAAACTGGCCTTTAACCATAGCGTCCATCAGAGCAGTGTCTCAAAGCAAATGTCAAGCAGCTACCTCCGGGGGAAAACCAGAGCACCAGGCAATGCCGCTCGGCCCCGGGTCCAGGAATCAATCAGTACACGGGGATCATCTAGCCGTGCTGCAGTCAGCGGTCCAGACCATTACAATAATCCATTACCTCCGCTGGGGAGGAAAAGGTACGATTCCCCCCTTCACCGTGTATCCGCAGGGTTGCCGGGTAGGCCAGGGTGAAGCGGATGCCCCGCTCAATCAATTTGCTGCAAGCTTCCTTGTATGCCCGACGCTTCAGGGACACATCCGCCGAATAGTCCTGGAAGACCAAGATCCCACCAGCGGAGGCTCCATCTCGGCGCTGCTGCCTCGCAGCCCTCAGAACCTCTTCTTTTTGCGCCGCGTTGAGAAAGCGGGCAAGCACTGCTCGTGGCCGCCGCTCCCCGGATCTATGAGGCCCCAAGCCTATGGGCCCTCTCCACCACGATATCCCCTACACCCGCCGGCAGGGGCAGATTATCTGGCAGCCACTTCTCCAAGTGCCTCCGGAGATCTTTGTCAGGCACTGATTCGGCAATACCGATGAAACGTAGATTGTTCCTTCTACTACGGTTTTCGAGATCTTCAATCTTGTCCTGTTGCTTTGCCAAAGCCTCTTCCAGGTATTTAACTTTAGCTGCATCCTGTGTCCTCAGGTCTTCCAGCGAGCCGATGCGTGCCTCAGCATGCTCGACCCGCTTCGTAAACTCAGACACCGCTTGAGCAACCGCATGGATCTGCGCAGCCAATCCCCCGAAGCGGTCTTCCAGGGCCACCACAACCGCCTTCGAGACCTCTGCCACCATCGTCGAGGTTGGTGGCGGCAATGCTGCTTCCTGCGGGTCCTCCGCCATCTTTGCTTCCCCGCCGCGTGTGCGTTCACGGCGGGGGATTTTCGTGGCCATGTGCTTTATACCACACCGCTGAGTGAGCAATCAAAGTAGCAATCACCTCCCAAGATCGCCCCCCACGATAGGTCTAAGTTAAGCCGGCAAATTTGCAAAAGTCATAAAGGGGGAGAGAGCGGGCTCCGGAGCTGCAGAGGATGCGTCCTCTCAGCTCACCATGTCACCGGAAGATCCGTATTCCATAATTTAAAGAAAGGTGGAAGGAAGGCCAAATGACTGACTCTTTTTAACATCTTTGTTAGTGATACTGCAGAAGTGCTATCGGGTAAACTTTTCCTGTTTGCAAATGAAACCAAAATGTGCAATAGAGTAGACACCCAGGAAGGAGTAGGAAACATGAGGAGGGATCTAGATAAGCTTGAAGAATGGCCTAGAATTTGGCAGCAGAAATTTAATACTAAAAAATGAAGAGCGAGACCTGGGTATGATTGTGTCTGACGATCTTAAAGTAGCTAAACAGGTAGAAAAGGTGACGGCAAAAGCCATTTGAATGCTTGGGTACACAGGAAGAGGAATGGCCAGCAGAAAAAAGGAGGTGATAGTGCCTCTGTATAAGTCTCTGGTGCGACTTCATTTGGAGTATTGTGTACATTTTGGAGACCACACCTTCAAAAGGATATAAACAGGTTGGAGTTGGTGTAGAGGATGGCTACTAAAATGGTTAGTGGTCTTCATTATAAATCATATGAGGACAGACTTAAAGATCTTAATATGTACACTTTAGAGGAAAGGCGGGATAAAGGAGATATGATAGAGATGTTTAAATACCTCTGTGGCATAAATGTACAGGAGGAGAGTTTCTTTCGATTGAAAACAAGCTCTTTACAAGAGAAAATAGGATGAGGGTGAAAGGGGATAGACTCAGAAGTAATATGTGGAAATATTTCTTTATGGAAAGAGTAGTAGATGCATGGAATAGTCTCCCAGTGGAGGTGGTAGAGACGAGGACAGTATCTGAATTCAAAAAAGCATGGGACAAAGGATTTCGAAAGGAAAAAAAAAAAGAGGACTATTTTGGTTGATATGGAAGGGCAGACTAAATGGGCCATGTGGTCTTTTTCTGCCGTCATGTTTCTATGATTTAAAAGTGAGGTCAGAAAGGCTGTTATAACCAAAAAAAAGCATCTTTCAGAAAATGGAAAAAGGAGCCAAATGATGAAATCAGGAAACATAAGCATTGGCAAGTTAGATGCAAGGCACTGATAAGGCAGGGAAAGAGAATTTGAAGAAAAGCTTGCCATGGGAGCACAAACTTATAATAAAAAACTTTTTCAAGCACAATCAGAAAAAAACACTGTGAAAGAGTCAGCTGGACCATTAGATAACAGAAAGGTAGAAGGGGCACTAAGGAAAGAAAAGCCTATAGCAGAGAGACTAAATTACTTGCTGTGGCCTTTACAAATGTAGGAAAGTTACCTTTTCCAGAAATGATATTTAAAGGTGATATACTAGAGGAGGAATTGAAACAAATCTCAATAATCTTATAAGGGGGAGGAGTGGCCTAGTGGTTAGGACAAGGTACTTCAGGCTGGAGGGCCGGGGGTTCAAGTCCCACCTGGGGACAGCAATCTCAGGCCGGAGGGACTGGGATTTCTAGTCCTATAGGCACTCCTTGTGGTCTTGGGCAAGCCACTTAACCCTCCATTGCCCATGTTCCCTGTAAGTATTAGCGTATGTGTGTCATATCCCCTCGTGTTAAATGTATCTCCCAATTGACCGCTTTGACCCGGTGAAAAGCGGGATATAAATACAGCTAAATAAATAAATAAATAAAGGTGTAATACAGCAATTTGATAAAGAGTAGGAAATCACCTGGATCAGATGGTATACATCCCAGGGTGTTTAAAGAACTCAATATTGAAATTGCAGACCTACTATTATTAATCTATAAACTAATCATTAAAATCATCTATAGGTCCTGAAGATTGGACAGTGGCAAAAGCAATATCAGTTTTTAAAAAGGGTTCTAGAGGTGATCCGGGAAACTACAGACTGGCGAGTTTGATATCAATGCCAGGTAAATTGGTAGAAACCATTATAAAGAATGTTCGCTTGGGCTTCCACAGCTAGTATGATGAGCTTTGTAGTTTTCAGAGTCATGCTGCATCTTTGTAACTGGAAGTGGTTAGAATGTTGGCTCCATCCTGGGGAAAGAATGGGCTCTTCTGAAGGGATGGGCTCCACCTTATCCAGAATGATACAAGACTGCTGGCATTAACCTTTATAAAGGAGATAGAGCAGCTTTTAAACTAGATAACAGGGGACAGCCCTCACTTGGTTTGCAGCTTGTCGTGCTGTGAGGGCTTGTGTGCATCAGTGATGCTGAGGGCTAAGCTATCGGTAGTTTAATTACTGGCAGGGTCTCCCAAGATGAACAGGTCTTAGCTGAGGTGCCAGACCAAGACAAACCACCCATTTGGACAGCAGCAGAATGGGACAGTGTTTGCGGCGGAAGATCACTTTTCTGTGACATTGGTAATAACACTAAAACTTAAACTGCACGGAAGAAAGGCCTGGCAATCTACTTCCATATCTTGTCATGAAAACCCAATGGATAGTCACAACAAAACAAATTGCACTATAGTGCTGGTAGATGAGACTCCCACGTCTTAAGGTACTCAACTGGCTACTTGGGAGCAGCTGAAGACTTCAGAGTAAAGCCAGCATTTATGAAGTGTTTGGATCAAAGCCCTCAGGATGTCTGACTGCTGATGTAGCTGCACATGAAATGAGAGTCAGAAGCTGCAAAGATGTCTTACATATTGGGACATGGAACGTACGAAGTATGAAGTTGGAGGTGGTCAAAAATGAAATGGAACGTGTACAACTTGATCTGTTGGGTATCAGCGAACTGAAATAGACTGGCATCGAGCACTTTGCATCTGATGATCACATGGGCTATTATGCTGGAAAGAAAAGACAAAGAAGAAATGGTGTTGCATTTATAATTAAGAAAAAACTTGCAAGAACTGTAATGAAATACAATGCAGTCAGTGAATGCTTAATTTCTATTCATCTGACATGAGAGGAATGAACCAGTATGGCCATTACTCAAAAAGATCCAAACCGTTCAGCCACAGGTTCGATGACTCTAGTAATTTTAGAAAACGAGATTCCCCAGCAGGTAGATATAATGACACACAAGAAAGAAACAAAAAACGTATTCGGAGTGAATCAGAAGAACTTTTTGCCTCTCCGGTTTCCACTCCCCTTCCTAACTCCCCCGGGACTTCTAAGGATTTTTTATTCGACGATCTGTGGGAAAAGGAATCAGCACAACGCAAATCCAAAAAACCCCCTCCCCCCCGGTTAGAATTCAGAGGAAGAGGAAGGGGCAGGGGCAGAGGCCATGCACCTCGACCAATGCAAAGTCACCTATATGAGCCTTATGAATCAGGATGTTCTTACAGACACACAGAGTTTAGTTTCATTTGATTTGCCTGTTATCAATTTATCCGAAGCCACCCTCACACAAACAGAACTTGATCTTTTACACAAAGGGTTGTCCTTTGTCCCCACAGCGCGTTATGATGCGTTCCAAACTAGGGTTGATTTGCATAAATTCTTCAGAAAATTACAAATTAAAAAATTTTTCTCTGAGAAACCCAGTGTCTCGACAGATTCGTCTGTGGTACGCGGTAAATCCCGGTGGGTCCCCCCTGGCCCTGTCGATCCTCTTGTTCACATTTTTACAAAATGTGTTCTAAGAGATATACAACAGATGGAAAAGAAACCCTTATGTAGATACTCTAACCTCACACGTCAAGAAAGAGCTGCCATATCCAATTTTAACAAACGATCAGATATCATTATAAAACCGGCAGACAAGGGAGGTGGCATAGTGGTTCTAGACCGCACGTATTACATCCAAGAGTTGTCTAGTCAACTTGATGATAGAGACTTTTACCAAATTTTACCTGGTGATCCTACATCCTCTCTAAAAGTAGAAATTGACTCTCTTCTGTTATACGGCCTACAGGCTGGCTTTCTCACCCCACGGGAGCACGCCTTTTTGACAGTCAAGTACCCAGCGATACCGACCATATACACCATCCCCAAAATACATAAGTCTCTTACGGCCTCCCCTGGGCAGCCTATAGTCTCTGGTATTGGTTCTGTCCTGGAACCTCTTTCAAAATTTATTGATGTGTTTCTACGTATTGCTTCTTATGTTAGAGATGCTGCTGATGTAATCTCCTTTTTAGATACTTTAGACATTGACTCTTCTTCCGTTACTCTTGTGACACTAGATATTGAGTCATTGTACACGAACATACCGCAGAAAGAGGCTCTACTCATTCTCACTAAATATCTGGATTCACGCTCTCTTCCAGTCCATACACCCACTCATTTTCTTATTGAGTTGGCTCAGATTGCCTTGACACGTAATTATTTTCTTTTTAATGGCACTTTTTACCAACAGATTAAAGGTACGGCCATGGGTGCATCTATGGCACCAGACATCGCTAATTTGTACGTGGCAGAATTTGAGGTGACTCACCTTGTTGATTGCCCTTTTTCTTCCTTGATTTTACCTTGGAAGAGAGATATTTATTTATTTATTTATTTAACAGTTCTTCTATACCGCTCTATTTTAGATCAGAGCGGTTTACATTTAACATCAACTATACAACACAGGGAACTTTGAGTTGTATTTACAATAAAGCGTAGTTACTCACCTGTAACAGGTGTTCTCCAGGAGCAGCAGGAATCAGTCCTCACTTATGGGTGACGTCGGCGCCGACGGAGCCCTCGCGGAGCAATTTTCCCCAGCTTTCAAAGAAAGCCTTTGGGAATTGCAGCGCGCATGCGCGGTCCTCTTCCCGCCCAAGGGTGCCATCTTAGCCAGTCAGATGACATAGCTAAAAAAGACAGCATAAAAATTTGCAAAAAACTAAAGCAGACGATTGCAACTCCAAGGGGAGGAGGGAGGGTAGTGAGGACTGATTCCTGCTGCTCCTGGAGAACACCTGTTACAGGTGAGTAACTACGCTTTCTCCAGGACCAAGCAGGAAGTCAGTCCTCACTTATGGGACTCCCAAGCTCAAGGCTACCGGAGACCCTAAGCACAAAAATGAGCTCCCTCTAGCTCAGCAGCACAGAAGGAAAGAATCTTCGCTGAATTATCACCCACCGGTAGCCCACATCCGGGATGGAGGGTAGGAGTTGCTCAGACCTCAAAGAGATTACGGAGGACTGCCTGTCCGAAAGCACTGTCCCTGCGGGACTCCCTCTCGAGACAGTAATGGACCGCAAAAGTCTGGCTCGAAGACCAAGTAGCGGCCCGGCAGATGTCTGCCAGCGGAACAGAGCGGAGGTAAGCCACTGACGTAGCCTTTGCCCGAACACAATGAGCCGTGACTCGACTTTCTAAGGAGAGTCCGGCTGCCCCATAAGCCCAAGAGATACAGTCCGCAACCCAGATGGACAGAGTACGCTTGGAGACCGGGAGCCCCAATTTATTGGGGTCAAAAGACACAAAAAGCTGGGCAGCTTTACGGTGCTCCCGCGTACGGTCAAGGTAGAAGTTCAAAGCCCTTCTACAGTCCAGGGTATGGAGGACCGTTTCAGCTCGGCTGGAGTGTGGTCTGGGAAAGAAGGTTGGAAGTACCACCTCCTGATTGATGTGAAAAGGGGAGACCACTTTAGGAAGAAATTTTGGGTGAGTCCGTAGGACTACCCTATTTTTGTAGAACCGAGTGTAAGGGGGATCAGACACGAGGGCCTGCAATTCACTTACGCGTCTAGCGGAAGTGAGGGCTATCAAGAACAGTGTTTTCCAAGACAGAAAACGGAGAGAACAGGTAGCCATAGGTTCAAAAGGCGGACAGGTGATCCGCTGCAAAACCACATTCAGGTCCCAGTCAGGCGCTGGCGGGCGCAGAGGTGGTTTAAGTAGAAGGAGACCTCGGAGAAACCTCGCTACGAGAGGGTCGCTGGAGAGAGGTCTACCGTCCACCGGCACATGATGTGCCGAAAGAGCACTGAGGTGAACTTTGACGGAGTTGGACTTAAGTCCCAGATTAGAGAGGTGTAGCAAGTACTGCAAGATCACCGACACCGGGCAGGAGAAGGGATCCTGAGACTGTTGGGTACACCAGACTGCAAAGCGACGCCATTTAAGGGCGTAGCATTTGCGGGTAGAAGGCCGTCGCGAAGCCAAGACGACCTCCTCCACCTCTGCCGGCAGGAGAAGGGGAGCAAGGACTACCCTCTCAGCAGCCAGGCCATGAGGTTGAGAGACCTGAGGTTGGGGTGTAGTAAAGACCCCTGATCCTGAGTGAGGAGATCCGGTTGTACCCCCAGAGGGAATGGATCCTCCACCGCTAATTGCAGTAGGAGCGGAAACCACGGCTGTCTGGGCCAGCGAGGGGCCACCAGGATCATGAAGGCTTTGTCTCGGAGAACCTTGAAAAGAGTCCGAGAGACTAGCGGGACGGGAGGGAAAGCGTACAGAAGGCTCCCCGACCATGAAATCAGAAAAGCGTCCGCCGCAACCCGAAGGGGGTGTGGCTGACGAGAGCAGAAGCGAGGAAGCTGCCGGTTGTGAGGACTGGCAAAGAGATCCACCGTGGGGAGGCCCCACTTTAGGAAGAGCTTCTGAACTACCAAGGGATCCAGACGCCACTCGTGCGGCTGGAGGACCCTGCTGAGTTTGTCCGCCAGGCAATTTTCTTGGCCCGGAAGATAAACTGCCTTGAGGAGAATGCCGTGACTGACGGCCCAAGAGCAGAGCTTCTGTGCCTCCCGGCAGAGGAGGAAGGAGCCCGTGCCCCCCTGCTTGTTCACGTAGAACATGGCAACTTGATTGTCCGTCTGAACAAGGACGGACTGGTGGGAAGTGAGGTGGGAGAAGGCCTTGAGAGCTAGGCGGATCGCCCTGAGCTCCAGGAAGTTGATCTGCTGAGCAGACTCCCACGTGGTCCAGAGGCCCTGAGTACGTGCCCCTTGGCAATGTGCTCCCCAGCCCAGGAGGGATGCATCCGTGGTCAGCACCCGGGTCGGCTGAGGTGACTGGAAAGGCATTCCGAATATCAGGTTCGGCTGCCGAAGCCACCACCGGAGAGACGAGATCAGCTGCTCGGAGACGCGCACTAGGTCTGCTAGGCCGCCTGTGGCTTGTCGCCACTGCTGGCGGAGACACCATTGAGCAGGCCGCATATTCAGGCGGGCATTGGGGGTCACATGGACGGTGGAAGCCATATGGCCGAGTAGTCTCAGGAAGCGCCTGGCGGAGACCAGGGGCTGGCTGCGAAAACGGTCGGCTAGGTCCATGAGCCGTTGAGCCATGTCGAGCGGTAGGTATGCTCGTGCCGGAGGAGTGTGCAGCCTTGCGCCGATGAACTCGAGATCCTGTGAGGGGAGCAAAGTGGACTTTGCGAAGTTTATAACAAAGCCCAAGTGCTGCAGAAGAGTCACCGTGCGGCGCGTGGCGTTGGTGACCTCCAGAGCGGACGCTGCTCTGATGAGCCAGTCGTCGAGGTACGGAAAGACATAGAGGCCGTGAAGCCGGAGATGGGCCGCCACCACCGCGAGACATTTTGTGAAGACTCGCGGTGCGGAGGACAGGCCAAAGGGCAGTACTCTGTACTGGTAATGATTTCCTGCCACCACAAACCTTAGGTATTGGCGGTGGCTTGGGTGGATGAGGATGTGCGTGTAGGCATCCTTTAGATCCAAGGAGTATAGCCAATCTCCCTGCTGGAGGTAGGGCAGAAGGATTCCAAGGGTAAGCATTTTGAACTTCTCCCGCACAAGGAACTTGTTGAGGTTGCGCAAGTCCAGGATGGGTCTGAGGCCCCCTGTTCTCTTTGGTATTAGAAAATACCTGGAATAAAAGCCTTGACCTCTCAGGTGGTGTGGCACCGGTTCCACCGCCTGTTCCTGCAGAAGACCTGCTAACTCCTGAAGGAGTAATTCCCTGTGCAGAGGGGGTCGTGGAGGTTCTCCCGGAAAATAGGAGGGAGGGACCTGGTGGAAGTGGAGAAGATAGCCTTCTCGCACGACTTGAAGCACCCAGGCATCTGCGGTGATGCTGGACCACCTGTGGGCGAAGTGAACCAGCCGGCCTCCGGTGCTGGGAGGAACCAGCGGAGGGGGAGAGGCTATGCTTAGTGAGTCAAAAACCCCCACCCTGCTGAGCAGGGGCTGGTGGTGCAGGCTTGGGGGCTTGCTGCCTACGGGACCCATTACCCCGTCCCTTGGCCTGCTGGCCCTGTTGGGGAGCTGCAGGGGCCTGATAATGGGGGTATTGTTTGTAGGCAGCCGCCTTCCTCGGGTAAAAGGACTTTTTCCCCGAGCCCTTCTTTTTCTGGGAAGGGGCGGAGGTCTTCCTAGAAAGCCTGGTCCTGGTGAGAGTCTCAGTCTCAATTTGTGCAGCCTTTTCCGCCATGGGCTTGCCAAAGAGGTTTTCGCCTCGGCAGGGGACATCGACCAACTTGTCCTGCACCCAGGGCTCAAGGTCTGACGACTGAAGCCAAGCCTGTCGGCGGGCACCGATGCCGGCTGCGGCCACTCGAGCCGATGCTTCAAAGCCATCATAGGCTGCTCGGGACATGAACTTTGAGCATTCCCGAATGCCAGTGGACAAGGCCAGGAACCTCCGCAAGGGTTCCTCGGACAAACCAGCGGAGAATCCGGCTAGCTCTTTAGCCAGATCTCGGAGATACATGCCCATGTATAGCTGGTAAGTCTGGACACGACATGCGAGCATAGAGCCCTGGAAACACTTCTTACCAAGGCCATCCAGGTTACGGGCCTCCCTGCCAGGAGGCACCGAGGAGTGCATCTTCTGGCTCTTAAGACGATGCATGGCCGATTCCACTACCATGGAATGGTGTGGTAGCTGTGCCTTTTGAAAGCCAGGGCTCTTGCGGACTCGATAGATAGAATCGACCCGCTTGCTCAGGACCGGCGAGGAGGCCGGACTCTCCCACATGCGGAAGAGTAGTCGTTCCAGCATAGGAGGAACCGGTACAGTAAAGTGTTCCCTTGCGGGAGAGTCATACTGGAGGGCGTCGAGCTCTTCGGCTCGAGGCTCCTCCTCGGGGTCCGCAGGGAAGGCCAAAGCCTTGGCCATATCCCTGACGAAGTCCGAGAACCGGGCATCCTCCGGGGGGGACTGCTTCCGAGGCTCGGACTCCGGTGAGTCCGAGGGGACACACCGAGTCCGGAAAGAATCAGGCGACTCTTCCTCTTCAGACTCCCAGACCGACTCCGACGAGGACTCGGTGGGGTCGGCTCGGGCAGGGCGCGGCGCCTGCCGCCCCGACGCCGAGGGAGTCGGCGTCGGCGACCTCGGTCCCGAACGGGAGGCCGAGGGTGACCTCGACCGAGGATCGACTCGAGTTCGCATCGACTCGAGGATCGGCTCGGTCTCCGGGGTCGACTTGGACGTCGACGTCCCGGCGGTCGGGGCAGCGGCGCCAGCGAGGCCAGCGAGCAGTGCCCGCTGCTGGTCCATGAAGGCAGACAGTCTGCTCTCCAAGGCCGTCAACCTGAGTCCGAGCTCAGGTGACCCAGCAGCCCCCGACTCGGGCCCCGACGGCGTCGGGCCCGACGTCGGCTGTCGCGGAGGCGAGTCCAGAAGGACCACAGGACTTACCCGAGCAGGCATCTCCGACTCCAGGCGAGGTCGCTTCGTGAGGTGTTCCTTCTCCACGGACCCGGGGCGGCTGTCGGGGCTATGCGACCTGGCCCTCGCGGAACCAGGAGCGTCCACCGACGCCGCCCTCGCGGGTTTCACCTTCCGACGATGGTCCCCGGAGGGAGAACCCCGGTCGGAGGAACTCCGGCGACGGTCCGAGCTGGAGCCTTTGGACGCGGAGGCCTCCGACGAGGTCCGGGTACGGCTGGGGTCAGCGAAGATTCTATCACGCTGATGCTGCCGACTTCTCAACGCTTTTGAGGACATTTTGCCGCAGGGCCCACAGATCAGTTCCTCATGATCCGGGCCCAGGCAGCGGAGGCAAAAGTCGTGTGTGTCAGTTAGTGACATATTTCGGTCACACTGACCACACCGCTTAAAACCACTGGCAGCCATCGGGGGAAAAAGGGCCCCTGCGAGGTCAAAGGACCGGGCTGCCAGGGAAAAACGAAAACGAAAGCTGACTAAGTCAGAAAAACCGAAAAAAAGGAAGAGGACTCGTGACCGGCGTCGCGAGTCCGGGCGGGAAAAAGACCGGCGTCGAACCGAAGGAAAAAGAATAAAATACTGAAGAAATATCGACTTTTTCGCGGGGACAAGACGGGGACGTCTGTAGGGCTCCGCGGAAAAAAGAAGACTGGCTAAGATGGCACCCTTGGGCGGGAAGAGGACCGCGCATGCGCGCTGCAATTCCCAAAGGCTTTCTTTGAAAGCTGGGGAAAATTGCTCCGCGAGGGCTCCGTCGGCGCCGACGTCACCCATAAGTGAGGACTGACTTCCTGCTTGGTCCTGGAGAAACAGGGAGATCAACTTGGAAGTAACGAAGTAATATTGATGATATTTTAATTTTATGGCAGGGCACTCATGGTCAGCTCCTTGAATTTTATGATTGGCTCAATACTCTTGACAATAACTTGAAATTCAAAATGCAATCTAGCACTACGGACTTGCCATATTTAGACCTTCTCATTAAGAAATCTACGCCTGGATTTAAAACTACCATCTTTCGTAAACCTACAGATAAAAATAAACTTTTGCGGTTTGACAGTTTTCATAATAGTCATATAAAAAGGAATTTACCCATCTCACAGTTCTACGGCTTCGTAGATTATGTACAGATTTTAATGATTTTGTAAGTAAATCTACCGATATGGCAGCACGGTTTAAGTCTAGAGGTTATCCTATGGACTGTATCACCAAAGGTTTTCAACGTGCCTGTTCCTCTAATAGACGATTTATTTCTGCCAAAAGACAAATCCTCCAATGACAAGTTTGTTTGTGTTCTCAAGTTTTCGCATCTTGCATGGAAGATACAGAAAATCCTCAGAACACATTGGCATATTCTCCAAACTAGCCCATGTTTCTCCAATCAACACCTCATGATTGCCTATAATAGAGGATGTAATTTGGCAGATAAATTAGTTTCTTCTTATATGTCCTCTGGATTAAGCTCAGATGTTGAAGTTAAGGGACATTTTAGATGCAATAGCTGCTCTGTTTGTAAACATACTATTGTGGGTCCTCCAATAAAGTGTTTTGCATATCATTTTTTTGTGTGAAGGCCTGTTTTTGGTTTCCGCTTTTTGTCTCTCTATTGTAGATTAGGAACTGGTTAAAAGATAAAAGACAGAGGAGGGCTAAGTGGCCAATTTTCTCAGTGGAGAAAGGTGAATAGCGGAGTACCTCAGGGATCTGTTTTTAACATATTCATAAATGACCTGGAAATGGGAATAATGAGTGATGTGATCAAATTTGCAGACAACACAAAATTATTCAGAGTTGTTAAATTGCAAGAGAAGCTTGAGAAATTGGGAGACTGTGCTTCCAAATGGCAGATGGAATTTAACGTGGACAAATGCAAAGTTATGCATGTAGGGAAGAACAACCCAAATTACAGTTACATGATGTACGGTTCCACATTAGGAATCACCACTCAGGAAAAGGATACCAAGAAACCACCTGCTCAGTGTGCAGCGGTGGCCAAGAAAGCAAATAGAACGCTAGGAATCATAAGGAAAGGAAAAGAGAATAAAACTAAGGATATTATAATGCCACTGTACCACTCAATGTTGTGACTACACCATGAATATTGTATGCAATGCTGGTCGCGCCATATATAAAAAGGGATATTGTGGAATTAGAAAAGCTAAAGAGAAGAATGACAAAAATGATAAAGAGGTTAGAAGGATATCCCTAAAAGGAAAGGCTTAAAAAGTTAGGGCTCTTCAGCTCGGCAAAGAGACAGCTGAGGAGAGATATGATAGAGGTCTATAAAATAATGAGAGGCGTGGAACGGGTAAACATAGACCAGTTGTTTACTCTTTCAAAAAGTAGAAAGACTAAGGGATATGCAACGAAGCTACAATGTAGCATATTTAACACTAATAAAAGAAAATCATTTTTTCACTCAACACATAATAATTCGTTGCTGAACAATGTAGCAAATGCTATTGGTTTAACAGGGTTTAAAAAGAGGTTTGGATGATAAAACGTGAATAAAAATGCTTGAAGAAAGTATATGATTGCATGGTCAGGGCTGCAAGATTCAAATCTGACCAATACAGTGCTGGTACATTGAGTCATATGTTGTAAGTTTGCTCAATATGTGATACCTTCAAAAAACGTTTCAACAAAGTATCATTATGGATACTTTCTGCTTTTATTAATGCCTGTATGAGAGATTCCTCTATTGTTTTGATTTTTATTGTAACATTAGAAAAGGTATAGAAAAGAATCACTATACTAATGATGGGGATATAGGGGTTAATGCATGCTGAAAGATGGTCTAAACGAGGACTCATTTCTCTTAAAAGAATAAAAACAACAACAGTTGAAGGGGGAATTTAATTACACTGTGCAAAATATGTCATAGATCCTACAGGGATATCATTTTTAGCATCAGACGCAACAAAAAATCTAAAAAAGGCATCTTCTCAGGCAAAATGCAGTTTGCCACTCTCCCGAAAGAGTGGTGAGACTGTGCAAGATTTTGTCAACAGAAATGGTCATGGTGACATTAAACTCTGTAAGAAAACTGGATATGTGTGTGAAGAACAAAAGATCAAGGAGCAGGATGATGTAGCCGACCTTCTTATAATAGTGCTAATCTAGAGACTGAAGCCCAACGCCATATTTGTAGTTTGCTCCTCTGCCTATCACTTCACTACCACCTGCAGAGAGCTGTGAAATTTCTTCACAGAAATGATTTTGACACTGGAAGAAGACTGCAGGCAATGAATGTCTGGTCTAGCTTTCAAGTTAATACATTATACACAATCTCCTGGTTGAGATTCTGAAAGCACTTACTGAGCAGATCCTTGAGGCTATACTTTTCGGTCACAGTGTGTAACTCGTCCTGGAGCTCCATGTCTTTTTCTATCAAGCTCCACTTATGCAGGAGCACCAACGCAGTCTTGCTGGAAAAGACTCTCTCGTTCACAGTGAATCTGCCCATCTCCTTGAAGGCCTTCATGACCAGTGTGCGATATCCCAGCACAGAATTTAGCGTAGTGAAAAATTCATTCAACTGTAGGAAACTGATATAGGGCCTGTATAAGAAAAAATGTATATCAATATTTCACCAGTAGATTTAAATTATTAAAATGCCTTTGGATAAACCAGTTCACTAAACCACAATGGGCCCGGATTCAGATGTTTGTCCAGGTGGCACAAGGATCTGTTTAAGAGTTAGAGGGAACTTAGTGATCGTCCTTGCCACTAAACCTAGCTGCCTAGTATATCGTTATATTGTAGACAGTCAAAATATCTTTAGAACATTAAAATAGTAAAAAAAATATATATTTAGCCACCAGGATTTTTTTGTGACATTATAAACTTTAAAATGGCGGCCATGTGTTATGAGCTAGTAATGATCTAGTACAGCCTTGTTGTACTTCAGTAATCCTAAGCATATATTTAGTATTGCTGTCAAGGACTTACCAAATATGTTGAATAAGTGTAAGCAAAACAAAGAGGAATTCGTTGATCAGCTGAAGAGGAAGAAACTTCGGGCTCTCTGGAAGCCCCTCTTTGCTCTGAAGTGCAAGAGATAATTGAGTATCTTTGTCTCCCAAGTTCGTTATCCACAATGTGCGTATTATAGAGATGATACTAGCTAGACGCTGGCTGTCAAGAGACCTGGAACACAATGTTAAATACCCTTTCAACATCAAATATCTTCAGGAAAATAAAACGAGCAAGCCCATAACAACCTCCACTTCCTGAAATAGCTACTACACTTGTGCAGCTATATCACCACCACATTTATTGCAGTCTGGCCAATCGTGTTGCTTTGAAAGTTCTGATGTCATAGTGAAAGTAACATGCGATCGCACCTTGAATATTGTGTGCAATTCTGGTCGCCGTATCTTAAAAAGGATATAGCATTAATATAGGTACAGATATAGAAGCTGATCATAGCCAGGGTGATCATAGATATAGCAGTGTACAATCATATACAAAATAAAACCCTCAGCCCAGTGTGCAGCGGCGGCCAAGAGAGCAAATAGAATGCTAGGTATCATAAGGAAAGGAATGGAAAATAATGCCTCTGTATCCGTTCCATGGTGCGACCGCACCTTGAATAGTGTGTGCAATTCTGGTCACCGCATCTTAAAAAGGATATAGTGTTATTAGAAAAGGTACAGAGAAGAGCCACCAAAATGGTAAAGGGGATGGAAGGCTACTCCTATGAAGAGAGGCTAAAAAGGTTAGGGCTCTTCAACCTGGAAAAGAGACGGCTGAGGGGAGATATGATAGAGGTCTATAAATTAATGAATGGAGTGGAACGGGTAAATGTAGATCGATTGTTTACGTTATCAGAATATAGAAAGACTAGGGGACATGCAACGAAGCTACAGGATAAACTATTTAAGACAAATAAAGAGAAAATATTTTTCACTCAACGTGTAATCAAACTCTGGAATTTGTTACTGGAGGATGTAGTAAAAGCTGGGTTTAAAAAAGTTTGCACAAGTTCCCGGAGGAAAGGGCCATAAACCATTATTAAAAAGGGACCCAGGATATCACTGCTTGACCCATTACAAGCATTGTGGAACCTATGTCTTTTGGGGAAACTGCTAGGTACGTATGACCTAGATTGGCCACTGTTGGAAACAGGATACTAGGCTTGATGGACCTTGGTCTGACCCAGTATGGCATAACTTATGTTTTTATGTTCTAAATAGATGTGAATCCAATTTTTCATGGAAAGTGTCTTGCGTCAATCAATTTCAGTTGTCCTCTGGCTGGATGCGTGGGAAAACCATACTGTGGCTTCAGAAATGAGCAGACTATAAGACAGGAATAAAGTTCCAGGCCCAAAACATAAAAAAACTGCATAGACTGATTAGATTGCTCCTCTGGTCCTTATTTGATGCCATTTTCTACATGTTTCTGTTTTCTAGACCTGTAACAAGTTATTCTAGTTCATGAAGTCTTAAAAACATTGCATATAATATTTAATGTGTTTTATTGTAATCAGTTGAAAATTTTAGATCTATGATATATAAAAGCTTTTTACATAAAGTACACAGGTACACTAAAAAAAATTTTTTTTAAACTGCCTCTAATGTTTCGATTGATTTTTACGTTTTTTGGTGCGCTGAATCCAAATCTGGTAACCAATTTGCTCCATCACGTACAGATTTTTTGCTACATTGGGTTAGCAGTTTGAGGTGAATGTTTCAGAATGAGTGCGATCGAGATAAAAGTTTCTTGGATGAATTCTTTATACTAATTGTTTAGTAGTTATTCAAATAAGAATAAAGAAAATTGTAACAAGGCAGCACATAAGAATAGAGTAATGTCAACAAAACACACTGTGATGGTAGCAAAATTGTCTGCACTTAAAACAGCCACATACATGTGCACAAACATTGAGCATATAAGAGCGAGGTTAGACACAAAGCAAAGCAAAGAAATGTGCAAAAAATGTTGTACAGGTATGTATGTAAGAATAGAAAACGCAAACCGCACCATTGCAATACATGAAGACAAACACCCGATGGTGTGAAAATAAAATTCTAATAAATGAGATCCGACACTGTGGTAATAACTAGCAAATTTTTATTTCAAAGTTTAGTAAAAACACGATATTTGTCAACACAGTTTAGATTTTAAAGTCATTCTTGGGTCAATCAATCTCCTGGTGGGCCCGTTTCTTCTTCCCCCGAATGCTTCTCTTGGTGCGCTGCTTGGCATATTTTTCATCTGGGGTTTCCCGCAGCAGCAATCAGCAGAAATCAGCCATCATAGTGGTGTTCCATCTTCCTTGGTACCTTCTCTCTGCGTCCTTGATGTCCTGGTGAAACCTTTCACCTTGTTCTTCACTGTACGCCCCCAAGTTTTCGGGAAAGTAGTTCACATGGGAGTGCAAGAAATGGACTTTCAGGCTCATGTTACAGCCTTGTTCTTTGAAGGCATTGAGCATCCTGGCAACAATATAATTATAGTTCTCATCCCGCCTGTTCCCCAAGAATTTGAGAACATCATCCTTGAAGGAATCCCAGGCTTCTTTTTCCTTCTCAGACATCGTTTCAGCGAATGCTCCATCTGAAATGAGTTTCCTTATATCAGGGCCAACAAACACTCCTTCCTTTAGCTTTGCTTCAGAAAGTCGGGGGAACTTTGAGCAAAGGTAGCAAAAGCACTCACCATCTTTTGGAAGGGACTTGATGAATTGCTTAATGAGACCCAACTTAATGTGGAGAGGTGGTAATAGAATTTTATCACGAGGTACCAAGCTCTCATGAAGAACATTTTTCTCACCGGGTCTCAAATACTCCCGAATTGGCCAGTCTTTTTTCCCCCAGTGTAAGTCGCGGGCCCAGCTATCCCACAAGCAAAGGAAGCAGGGATATTTGGTGAAACCGGATTGCTGCCCTAATAGCATGGATAGAATTTTAAAGTCTCCACAAATCATCCACTTATGCTCATCATAACGAATCTTCTGAAGAATCAGGGCCAAATTCTCGTATTTTTCTTGGAGAATAACAGAGTGAGCAATAGGAACTGAAGCGAATGTGTTGCCATTATGAAGAAGAACACCTTTTATGCTGTCTTTTGACGAATCAATGAACAGCCGCCATTCAGCAGGATCATACTTGAGTTTAAACTTTTCCATCACTCCGTATATATCGTTGCAAAATACCAAATCTTCCTCTTTGCTGAAATACTTCAAAAATTGTGTCTCGCGGTTGCGGTACCAATAAAAAGTTGTTCCTGGTGACAATAGATTTTTCTGTTTAAGCCGAGAACCTAGCAGTTGGGCAGCATCTTTTGGGAGTCCTAAATCCCGGACTAAATCATTCAATTCAGCTTGAGAGAAAAGTTCAGGTTTCGGATCTGGTTCAGTTTCAAACTCGGAAGTACTGGACTCATCGGGAAAAGCCATCTGATGAGTCTCATCATGATCAGAACCGTCCACACAAATATGATCCAAAGATTTTGGTGGTTCAGGCACAGGTACTTCGTTGCTATGAGGCATAGGCCTAATTGCTGAGGGAAGGTTGGGGTAACTTATTACGTTCTTATTTTTTAAGTTGTATCCCTTCACAATGCAAGAGCAAAAATAGCAGTCACTGCTGTGGTCTCTTTGTTCACGCCACATCATAGGTATTCCGAAACGAAATGCTTGTTTTTTACCTTTCATCCATAAGCGTAGATCTTCCTCACATGTCTTGCACACTTTGTGAGGAGCCCACGGTTTGTCTTGATCGCCTAACTTCAAACCGAAATAGGCGAAATATACTTTTTTAATAAATGCAGAAATGTTCCTCTGCTGCTTTTTCACGGTATATTCCCCACAAATAAAACAAAAACTGTCCGGAGAGTTGACGCAACCTCTGGCTCTGTGAGCCATCACAAATACACAGCACTGCAAACTACAACTGTAGTGAACCACTTCGGAATAAAGCTGGATTACGACTGAGCAAACAAAAGGTAATAATGAACTTGCAAGAAACTGAAATTTGACAGGAACGTTCATGTCGCAACCATCGTGTTTGAGTGAGCGAACGAGGCGAGGCGAACAGGACAGAACATGCGCCAGCGCGAGTACTGGATTTAGCCCCCCGCCTCCCAATTGTCCTGTTAATGTATAAAATGAATACAAAACACTCTAAAATATCATGAGGGAGTGTTTCTAGTTAGTTAACCATTACAACCTCTATTTTGGGCCAAGAAAATAAACTGCAGTCGGCTAAAAAGAAATTATGTGAACATTCCTTATATGGGTAAGAAATCTAATTTTGCAAGAAAACGTGATGTGATGGAACATTTTGGCTATTTTTCCTGGATTCAGCACCCCAAAATCTATAGGAATCAGTTGCAAAACTGGAGGCAGTTTTTTGGTAGTGTACCTGTGGTATAAATGAATACTCCATATGCTGGGCCACAGTTATGGCAGGGGATGCTTGGAGATATATTCAGAGTCCCTCAGGAGGAGAGAGCCCCATTTACTGCAAAACAGACATCTACTGGCTGAAACTGTGGCCCATAACTGCAGGGTCAGGAAGGTGCTCTGGTATGTGTCCCCCAGCCAAGGACTGTCACTATGATGAGTGGAATAAAGTGAGATGGGAGGGGAAGATAAAACAGCAGGAAATTACCTGGGTAGTTAATATAAAAAAAGCCCTGCTGAGTTAGACCAAGGTTCATCGAACCCAAAATAAAATCTCAGACAGTGGCCAGTCCAGGTCAGAAGTATCCAGCGGATCTCAAAAAGTAGATCTATTTCTCATAGCCCATTCCCAGGGATAAAAAATGTCTCGCCAAAGTCTGGCCTGATTAATTTTTTTTAATGGACTTTCCTCCTGGAACTTGTCCAAACCTCTTGAACCTGCTATGTTAGTTGCCTTAACTACATCCTCTGGCAACAAATACCACAGCATAATTGTGCACTATGTGAAAAAAACTTTCTACAATTTGTTTTCAGTTGGCTGTTAGCTGCATGGAGTTTCCTCTTGTTCTTGCGTTGTCTGAGAGCTTAAGGAGAAATTTCACTTATCATTAATTTCCTTTCCTGGAATCCCTCAAGGTTAGTCCAGACAAGTGGGTTATGTTCCCTTGCCAGCAGATGTTGGAGACAGAGAAAGTACCAGAAGTTTCAGTGACCCAGTCCTAGTAGGTACAGTAATTCCACTAGAGGTTGCCTTCAGTATACCCCTGGAAAAGCAGAGGAACGATCCTACTCAGACCACCCATGCTCAGACAAACACAAGTCGCAAAATTTAAGAGAAAGCATAGTTACTCACCTGTAACAGATGTTCTCCGGGGACAGCAGGAAACAGTCCTCACATATGGGTGACACTGGTGCTGATGGAGCCCCACGGAAGCATCTCCCCAGCTTTCAAAGAAAGCCTTTGGGAGATGCCTTAACGCATGCATGGTTCCCTTCCCACCCAAGGGTGCCATCTTACTCAGTCAGATGACATAGCTACAGCCAACAAAAGAAGATGGCAAAAATTGTACAGCAACTCCAAGGGGAGGAGGGAGGGTAGTGAGGACTGATTCCGGCTGTCCCTGGAGAACACCTGTTACAGGTGAGTAACTATGCTTTCTCCAGAAATAAGCAGGAAGTCAGTCCTCACATATGGGACTCCCTAGCTACAGGCTACCGAGAACCTGTAGAAAAACATGGCCCAGCTATGAGCAGCTACAAGCGAGTCTGAGGAAAGACTCTAAGGACCCCAGTGTCCAGGGAGAACCATTGCTCCGGTAGCCTGAACAAGAAGGATCAGAGGGCAGGAGTTGCCTAAACCCCATATAGATTACTGTCTTGTCAGGACTCCCTCTCTAGGCAGTAGTGAGCTGCAAAGGTGCGAAATGAGGACCAGATGGCAGCCCAGTAGATGTCTGCCAGAGGGAAAGAGTGTAGGCTTGTAACCGAGGTCACTATAACTCTGACGTTATGTGCTGTGTCATGGCACTCCAACGAGTACCCAGCCTGATCGTGGACGAAGGCAATGCAGTCTACTACCCAGGTGGACAGGGTCTGCTTGGTAACAGCCTCCCCCAGTCGACTGGGGTCATATGAAACAAAAAGCTGCAAGGCTTTACAGTGGCCCTGAGTGCATTGCAGGTAGGAGGACGGGGCCCTCTTACAGTCCAAATGGCTGCCGCCTTGTCGGTGTGAGACTGTGGAAAGAAAGTGGGGAGCATCACCTCCTGGTTGAGATGGAAGGCGGAGACTATCTTCAGAAGGAATTTTAGGGTGAGTGCAAAGCACGACCCTATTCTTGTAGATCCTGGTGTAAGATGGCTCAGCCACCAAGGCCTGAAGCTCGCTGACTCTGCGGGCAGAGACGAGCACCATCAGGAAGGCAACCTTCCAAGATAGATAATGGGAATGGTAGGTAGCCAGAGGTTTGAAAGGTGGCTTGGTGAGCTGTGTCAGAACCACATCGAGGTCCCATTCCGCTGGGGGCAAGAGGATGGGAGGCTTAGAGAGTAGCAGGCCCCGCATAAACTAGGTAAAGAGCGGTTGCGCAGAAAGAGGTTTTCCCTCTATGGAGTGATGGTGCGTTGAGAGCACGCTCAGGTGCACCTTGACAGAGTTGGACTGGAGTCTGGTATACGAAAGGTGGAGTAAGTACTGCAGCACCGTGTGCACCTGGCAAGAGAATGGTCTACCCATTACTCCATACACCATATTGAGAATCTGTGCCACTTTAAGGCGTAGGCTCATCTCGTGGCATTCTTACGAGAGGCCAGGAAGACTTCCTCCACCTCCCTTGGGAGATTGAAGGGTGCTAAGGCGACCCGCTCAGCAGCCATACTGTTAATGACAGGGACCCCAGGTTGGGGTGAAGAAGAAAGCCCTCCTCTTGGGTCAGTAGCCCCAGGGTGTTCCCCAGAGGGACCAGGAGCTCCGTTGAGAGGCAGCGCAACAGGGGAAATTAAGGCTGCCTGGGCCATCGTGGGGCCACCAGGATCATGGAGGCCTTGTCCCGCAGGATCTTGAAGAGGGTCCGGGCGATTATTGGCATGGGAGGAAAGGCATACAGAAGGCCCACCAACCACGAGATGAGGAAGGCGTCCATCGCTATCTGGGATGGACACGGTTGTGGACAGCAGAAGCGGGGCAGCTGAGCAATGGCTGGGTTGGCAAAGAGGTCCAGACTTGGGATTCTCCAGTCAGAATAGTCGCTGTACCACCCTGGGATTGACGCCATTAATGCGGTTGAAGGACCCTGCTCAACCTATCTGCTAAGGCATGGTCTTGGCCCAGAAGGAGCATTCCCTAACCGATCGTGTACGAGCAGAGGGCTACTGCTTCCTGGCAGAGGCGCTGAGAACCTGTGCCCCCCTGCTTGTTCAGGAAGAACATCATGACCTGGTTGTCCATTTGGACTAGCACAGACTGGTTCTGCAGGCGGTAGTGGAAGGCCTTGATCGCCAGACAATGGCCTTGAGCTTCAGCAGGTTGATCTGCTGCTAGCTCTCCGCTAGGGACCAGTTGCCCTGCGTGCGCAGTTTCTTGCAGTGGGGACCCCAGCCCAGTAGGGACGCGTCTGTGGTGAGGCCTCTCTGGGGTCTGGGGTTTGGGGGCTGGAACGGCATGCCCTTCTGCAGGTGCAATGCCCCCTGCCACCAGTCGAGCAACTCTGCTAGTTGATGGGACACTGAGACCCTGTCCCAGAGCCTGCCCATGGCCTGTGTCCACTGTGAGCGGAGGCACCACTGAGTTTCCCACATGTGGAGGTGGGCATTGGGGACCACATAGACATTGGATGCCATGTGGCCCAGTAGGCAAAGCATGGACCGTACTGACACTACATGATGTCGTTGCATCTCAGTGGCCAGGGTCGTGAGGCGATCCGCCCTGTCCAGGGGGAGGAAGGCCCTGGCCTGACGAGTGTCCAGGCCACCTCCTATGAACTCCCGATCCTGTGTTGGGGTGAAGTGAGATCTGGGGTGGTTATCACGAATCCCAAATGCTGCAGGCCGTAACCTGTTGCACCTCGGTGGCCGTGTCCCCTTTCATAAGCCAGTTGTCCAGGTATAGGAAGACAAAGGCCACTTGGAGACAGAGGTAGGTGGCCACCACTGCCAGGCATTTGGTGAAGACTCTTGGTGCAGAGGCTAAGCCAAAGGGTAGTACCCTGTACTGGAAGTGGTCGCCCCGACCATGGACCTTAAGTATTTCCTGTGACTGGGAATAAGGATGTGGGTATAAGCATCCTTTAGGTCCTAGGAGCTTAGCCAATCTCCCTGTTGGAGGTAGGGCAGCAATGTTTCAAGGGAGAGCATCTTGAACTTCTCTCGCAGCAGGAACTTGATCAGGTTTCATAAGTCCAGAATGAAGAAGAACCCCTTTCCCCTAAGGTGGTGGGGTACCGACTCCACAGCATTGTCTCTGAGAAGGCCTGCGATTTCCTGCAGTAGCCTGAGGGTGTTTCTCCTGGAAAGAAAGGAGGCATCTGGTCTAGGTGAAGGAGGTAACCTTCTCTGACCATTTGGAATGCCCAGGTGTTGGTGGTGATGGCAGGCAAAATGAATCAGACGCTCCTCTGTTGACAGCTGCTCCCCCACAGGTGGAAAGGCTATGCTCCAAAAATCTGTCTAAACACTCAATTTCCTGTTAAACAGGACGTTAAATATCTCAGAGTTACCCTGGATAAAACACTCAGCATGGAACCCCACTTAAAACTACTAAACAGAACATATTCTATAAGTTAAGGATGATACAACCACTTGGAAACCTCATAGAGCTGACCGACTTCAGAACAGTAGTCCAAGCACTCATAACACCACACTTCGACTACTGCAATAACCTTCGGCAGGGAATACCCCCAAAAAACATTAAATATATTACAAATGGCCCAAAATGTCACAGCCAGAGTCATAATGAAAGCACGACTCACTGACCACATAACACCTATCTTATATGAGCTCCATTGCCTCCCAATTTCTTCAAAAGACAGACACAAAATAATAATGACTACATTCAAACTGATATATAACTTAGCCCCCTCCCACCTCTCATCACTCATCCAAATACAATCAACCAACAGACTAAGAAGAACCTCCAACCAAAACTCTCTAAGGATATCCCCTACAATATGCAAAACCAAACAATTCACTAGCAAAAGGGCATTGACACACATAGCACCCTCACAATGGAACTCCCTCCCTGAAGCGCTAAGAGGAATTAAAGACCTGCAATCATTCCGTAAAGAATTAAAAACACACCTATTCAAAGAACATTATATCAGCCCCAACACCAACAGCACATAAGGTTTCCCCTTCCCCTCCCCTCCCCCCCGTCCCATCCCCTTACCACTGCAACCCCCAACGGTTTTAGATTTGTATCTGTGGATTTAATTGCTGATCTCAATCGATGGTCACACTAATAAGAACGCCATTTATGTACTTAAATCCACCTGTACATAGCTCGTTGTAAATAGTTATAAGTTGTACTT
Source organism: Ichthyophis bannanicus (assembly GCA_033557465.1). Taxonomy (NCBI): domain Eukaryota; kingdom Metazoa; phylum Chordata; class Amphibia; order Gymnophiona; family Ichthyophiidae; genus Ichthyophis; species Ichthyophis bannanicus. Next base: position 859,647,353 of record CM066035.1, read on the forward strand.
TATCAGTACCACTCCATGTAAATACTTAGAGGTTTTACCTCATTTACTCTGTTCTGTGTATAAGTTCATTAATACCATTCCATGTAAAAGTTTGGTTTGTTAAAATGTAAACCACCCCTGATCTCTGGAAGGGGCGGTATAAAAATATGTTCAAATAAATAAATAAATATGCTCAGAGTCAAAACCCTGACCTAGCCTGGGCAGGGGACAGTGTTTGAGCTTAGAGCCCTCAGGCTTGCGTTGGCCCTGGTGACCCTGCTGTGGGATCTGGGGTGCCTGGTATTGGGGATAGCCTTGGTAAGGCTGGCCTTTCCTGTGGAAGGGAGCTTTTCCCCCGGCATTTTTTTCTTGGAAAGGGTGAAGGTCTTCCTGGAGAGCCGAGTCCTAGTGACGAACTCTGTCTCGATATCCGTCGCCTTATCCTCCATTAGTTTGCCAAAGAGGTTTTCACCAAGGCAGAGGATGTCGAGGAGTTTCTCCTGGACCCACTGCTCAAGATCCAGTGCCTGGAGCCAGGCCTGGTGTTGGGCATAGATGCCTGCGGCGGCCACACTCATTATACTCGAAGCTGTCGTAGGCGACTCGAGGCATATACTTTGACCATTCCCCAACACACTTCGTGAGGGTTTGGAATCGCTGGAGGTGATCTCCACTGAGACCCGCCGAGAAAGCTGCAAGCTCTTTTGCTAGATCTCAGAGATACATGCCAATATACACCTAATATGCTTGTATTCGGCAACCCAGCATCGAGCCCTGTTAGCATTTGCGTCCAACAGTGTCGAGGGCAGGCGACTCACTGCCCAGAGGCACGGAAGAGTGAGTCTTCGGGCTTTCCTTCTGGTGCAAGGTCAACTTCTGGTGCAAGGCTTTCCTTCTGGTGCAAGGAAGCCGGGGCCCTGCTGGACCCAGTACATGGTGTCCAGGCGTCAGCTATCGGCACCAAGGCTGGTGTCTCCCACATCCGAAATAGAAGTCGCCAGAAGATGGTGGAGATGGGGACCGTCAGGGCCTCCTTAGGAAGAGCCTCATACTGGAGGATTTCGAGCTCCACCGACTCCATGGTGAGAGACAAGGCCTTTGTCATGTCCTGGACAAACTCGAGGAACGAGGTGTCCTCGGGAGAGGACTGGCGTCTCGACGCCGGAGGACAGATCCAAGGGGAGATCGCAGTGCTTACGTGTCTCTGGGGAAGTCTTGTCCTCAAACTCCAAGACCGAGTAGTCCATCAAAGATTCAAGGCCTGACAGCTCCTGAGGCGTCGGGCTCTTATAGTGTCTTCGGTGACCCATGGCTGCTGCTTGGCTGGAACAGATCTCGCTTCCGAAGACCGGGAGTGGGATTGAGACCCTCGCCAAGGATCGGTTTGAAGCTCAGAGCTCTCGTGGATCGTATCAGTAGCCATTGAGGTCCCTGCAGTCTCTGCATGAGCAACAGTGGGGCCAGGCATTGATGCTTGGTGCGAGGCAAGGAAGGCAGTGAGATTGTGTTCCAATGCCACCATCCTGACTTCCCACTCAGGAATTGTAGCCTTTGATGCAGACACCGGGGTGACCATGTCTGGTGGCGAGGAGAGGGAGTCTTCAACAGGACAGGCCTCAGGTGTCCATGATCTGTCATAGGAGGCCTCGGCGTCTGCTCTTGCACCTTCACCAGCTGCTCCCGCTCCAACTCCTCCGATACCCTCCGGGGACTGTGGGACCTTGCCTGGGACTTGCCGTGTGTGTCCAATTCCCAGGATGAGTTCCTCGAGGATTTCTTCTTCTTGCGCTTCTGCTCTGGAGAACCCTTGTTGGAGTGTCCGTGGACCCGATCGTGCACTGCGGGGGCTTTACATGACTCTAAGGATCCGTGCAGGGCCTTAGAGCACAAGGTTACTGGGGACACCGGGACTGAATTTGTGGAAGATGTCGTCTTGCTTCTGCCGATGACTTTGGATGTTCTTAGTGGACATCTTTTTGCACAGGGCACAAACTTCTGGGTCATGGTTGGCATCTAGACACCAGAGGCAGCGGTCGTGGGTATCGATTAGGAACATGTTCTTTGTGTACCGATCACACTTTTTGAACCCACTGGCCATTGGGGCAATAACAATCCCTGCGAGGTCGAAGACCCTTGACGCGGCCAGTCATTAGAAAAGATGCAAAACTGCACTGGAGGGAAAAACCCCTAAAAACGGTGACAGGGCTCGGAGGCGGGAAAGAGACCAGTGATTGGTAGTTATGCGGGTCCATTCGCGGGAGTAAAGAGTCAGCCGCTCGCCCACCAGTGACGTCCTGGAACGGGACTTGAAGGCATTAGTGGGAGGAACAATTGGATCCAGAGAACTTAGTTGAGGCGGAGTAATTGTCTTTGGCTCAATGGAAGCTTCGAAAGGGTTGCAACTTGGGTCTGGACCTGCTCGATGAAGAGGTGGAGGAAAATTTGCTGGGTTGATAGAGTCTCGAATTCCCAAAACAAGACCGAGAGGAGGAGGAGAAGGATGTACTAGGTTGCAGAGGGTGTTGGCCAAGCATGTCACCACCGACTCCAGGTGTGCCAAGACTGAGTCCTCGGGCAAAAGCTGGATCCAGTACAGGAGAGCCTGGGCCACCAATCCTCCGCACAAAGAGGACTGGAGGGCCAGGGAAGAGGAGGAAAATGCAGTCTTCAAGAGGCCCTCAAACTTGCGGTCATGCTGAACATGAAGGCCTGCTCCACCTTCTACTGGTATGGTGGTATGTTTAGTTACAGCTATGACAATAATGTCCACCCTAGGGAAATAGAACCACTTATCGAGGTCCGTGGGGGACCAAGCATAGCGACGGCTCAAACGTTTTGCTGTTTGAAGGGACACCTCCGGAGACTCCCACTTGAGGGAGTTCATTTGAAGTTCCAGGGGGAACAGGAAGGCTCTCAAAGGTTTCCGTATGCCCGCTAGGGTAGGGCTAGCGTGAGCATGTTCTGGTTAGGTGCCTGGTCCGGAATATCTGAGCTCAGAAGGGTCTCGATAATTTGAACAATAAGAACTGGCAGCTCATCTTTATGAAACTCGCAGATATCCTGAGAATCATCCTGGTCTTCTAGAGAGGGAACATTCCCCATCTTTGCGATCAGAAGCGCTGTTGGGTCATTTGTCGATGGAAAGGTGATCAGGGTCGTCCTGAAGCGAAGAATCACTTAAGAACATAAGATATGCCATACTGGGTCAGACCAAGGTCTATCAAGCCCAGTATCCTGTTTTCAACAGTGGCCAATCTAGGTCATATGTACCTAGCAGTTTCCCCAAAAGTAACAGGTTCCACAATACTTGTATTGGGTCAAGCACTGATATCCTGGGTCCCTTTTTATTAATGGTTTATGCACCTTTCCTCCAGGAACTTGTCCAAACCTTTTTTAAACCCAGCTACACTAACAGCCTTTACTACATCCTCCAGTAACAAAATTCTGAGTTTGATTACACATTGAGTGAAAAAATATTTTCTCTTATTTGTCTTAAATAGTTTACCCTGTAGCTTCATTGCATGTCCCCTAGTCTTTCTATATTCTGATAACGTAAACAATCGATCTACGTTTACCCGTTCCACTCCATTCATTAATTTATAGACCTCTATCATATCTCCCCTCAGCCGTCTCTTTTCCAGGTTGAAGAGCCCTAACCTTTTTAGCCTCTCTTCATAGGAGTAGCCTTCCATCCCTTTTACCATTTTGGTGGCTCTTCTCTGTACCTTTTCTAATAACGCTATATCCTTTTTAAGATGCGGCGACCACAATTGCACACACTATTCAAGGTGCGGTCGCACCATGGAACGGATACAGAGGCATTATAATATCCTTTGTTTTATTTTCCATTCCTTTCCTTATGATACCTAGCATTCTATTTGCTCTCTTGGCCGCCGCTGCACACTGGGCCGAGAGTTTTAACATGTTATCCACGATGACGCCTAAATCTTTTTTCCTGGGTAGTGGTTCCCAAAGTGGAACACTGCATCGTGTAACCATAGTTTGGGTTGTTCTTTCCTAGGTGCCTAACTTTGCACTTGTCCACATTAAATTTAATCTGCCAATTGGATGCCCAGTCTTCCAAATTTATCAAGATCCTCTTGCAATTTTCCACAATCCTCTTGGGTTTTAACAACTTTAAATAGTTCTGTGTCATCTGCAAATTTGATAACCTCACTCTTTATTCTCTTTTCCAGGTCATTTATGAATAGGTCAAAAAGCAGCGGACCCAGCACAGATCCCTGGGGTACACCACTATTCACCTTTCTCCATTGGGAAAATTGGCCATTTAGCCCTACCCTCTGCTTTCTATCTTTTAACCAGTTCCTGATCCACAATAGTACACTGCCTCCTATCCCATGACTTTTTAGTTTTGCCAAAAGCCTCTGATGAGGGACCTTGTCAAAGGCTTTCACAGTCCCCTGATGCCCAAGAGACCACTTTTGACGAACGCTCCATGTCTTCGGACCGCTTATGGGTGGATGGCATCCTGTCAGTGTGCAAGACAGGAGCTACAGCAGGTGATGAGACAGGCTCACTCCTGCACAGCTCCCAGGCCTTCCTGAACAGGTTCATAAACTAATCCAATTCTGGATCAGAGACCACCTGGGAAGGACCCTCTGCCCCCAAAAGCTGAGTTACTAGTTTGGGGGAGGGACATCCATGGACAGCAGAGCAAGAGGCACATTTATAACAGATTCAGGTGTATGAGGAGAGGAAATGTCAGGAGATGTGGATCCCAGAGCACCTCTTTGAGGCCCGGAGGAGCTTGGTCTGATGTAGAGGTCTCCCCGGATCCTTGGCACATGCAGTGCAAATCCGATCCATTAAATACTGGCATTTGTAGCTACATGCCAAACATTGTCGAACAACACTCCCTGTGGTGAAAGAAGCTGAAACGGGAGAAAACATGCTGCAGTGGCCATGGGCAGCTGCAGAAGGAGAGTGGGACTGTTTACAAAAGGGCCACTGCAAGCAGCAAGGGCCGAGCGTCAGGCCCGCTGCAGGTGAAAATGAAAGGAAGGAGTTGTGGGCAGCAGCATTCCCTTCACAAGACCCTCGGGTAAGGCTGTGGCACAATGGATGAGGGACTGCAACGTGGTGCGAATCGATCCGGAACCGCAGAAGGAGAGCAGGAGTGTTTTCAAAGTGGCTGCAGCAAGCAGCGAAAGCCGCGCGTCAGGCCTGCTGCAAGAGAAAATGGTGGGAAGGAGCTGCAGGCAACAGTGGCGGCATTTCCCTCACAAGGCCCATGATAAGGCTGTGGAACAACGGATGAGGGACTGCAGCAATGTGGTGTGAATCTTGAATCGGAGGGTGGGGGGAGGAGTGATACACTCACTGCAATGCCTTCAGCCATTCCTGGCAGAGCTTTAGCGTCTGTAGTACAGGCAGTTGCAAAGGGCTGTGTAGAACCAAGAATCCTCTTTCCCCATCTGTTTGTCGTTTTTCTTTTTTTGTTTTTAAAATAATAAAGAGCTAAAGAAGTTCAGACTGTTCATCCAGAAGACACTGAAGGCTTGTCGTCCTGGCAGCACAGGCAACACTAGACCAGGAGCCTGCCCCTCTCACTGTGTGAATCAACACCAACCCTCCTGATCAGGTGCTTAACCCCAAAAGATATTGTGGGCAACCTCCTGTGTGCCTTGGAGACGTCCACAAATTTAAAATGCACTCTGGCAGAATGCACTCAAAGTGAACAGCCAGGAGCAGCAAAAGGTGCAATCATCATCTGCTGGAGACAGAGAAATACTGAAGGTGACCCCTAGGAGAATCACTATACGTACCAGGGATGGGTCATTGAAGCTTCTTGTACTTTCTCTATCTCCAACATCTTTTGGCAGGGGGACATAACTCACTTGTCTGGACTGATCTAGCAGAATGAACTGGAAACAATTATTCCCTACATAATGGTTCTACTCCGCTCACGGCTTGTATAAATATTATCTTATCCTCTTTCTCAGTCATCTTTTTTCTGAGTTGAAGAGCCCTAATCTTTTTTCGTAAGGGAGATACTCCATCCCCTTTTATCATTTCTGCTATTCTTCTGTGAGCCTTTTCTAATTCTACTACATCCTGTTGGAGTTGTGAATGAAGGCTCGTAGTGCACATCTCAACCCTGGTTCTGACTGAGCTGGAAACCCAAAGAAGGGGGGAAAAAATGCAGGACTAAAAAAATAAATTACTACTGCTACTGAATATTGGTATAGTGCTACAAGATGTACACAGCGCTGCACAGTTGCATGTAAAAGGCGGTCCCTGTTCATCAGTAGCTGAGACATAGGATACATTTAGGGGGAATGGCAAGGAAACTGTCAGTTTTCACTTACAAACATCCACTGATGATACAGATGCCATCTCACTAGGCAGCAAATTATACAAGTTAAATCAGTAAAAACGTCGAATAATGTTCTTTTGGTTTTTCATGTTATCTGCAACTTCACCTTTTAAATTTAAAGAGTCTCTGCTATACCTTTCCTAGTTCTGCTATGACCTTCAATTTTTGTAATTGTTTAATTTTGTATGACTGTACACTGCTATGGCTATGATCAACCTGCACAGAAAAGCAGTATAGGAGCTGATCATAGCCAGGGTGATCATAGATATAGCAGTGTACAATCATATACAAAATAAAACAATAATTACAAAAGTACAAGGTCACAGCAGAACTAGAAAAGGTACAGCAGAGACACCCTAAATATGAGAGATGATGTGGAGTAGTCAAACGCTTTCACGCTCAAGAATATGCAAAATCAAAAGAACATTATTTGCAGCCTCAATGGCTTTTTAAAAGCTTTTATATTCCATTAATCTATTTTAAAAGCTTTTATATGCCACTGATATAAAATACTTGTGTCCAAATGAAAGTTAAGGATTGTGGGCAGGGAACCATTGGGGTTACCTGTACCAAAGTATCTTTGGTATTCCCAATACGAGGCACATACCTTTTGTTGAGAATATTGAGTATCCATGTTAGAAGGCTGTGATCCCGGAGGAGCCTGTAAGCTGCCTGGGTAATGTGTGCTGCCCTATGCAGTATGCCTAGAATCTGGTTCTGCAAAAGATTGCACCAATATGAATGTGAAAATTAACCTACTATATGGACATTACAAGTGCACTAGTCTGGCCTTAGCTTACCCCCCCCCCCCCCACATACATATAGACTTTGGTTTTATAACAAGATGTTTCCATGAGAAGTCCAAAAAGGCAACTATTTTATATAACAATCTTGTAACATGCTCGGAATTCCCCAAAATATCCACAAACAAAACCAAACTCACTAGAACATTAAGAGGTGTATCTATTTTTTTTTTTAAGTGCCATCAAGTCAATGCTGACTCCTGGTGACCAAGAAGCCCCTGAGTTTTCTTGGCAAGGTATGACCAGAAGTAGATTGCCAGGCCTTGTCTTCCAAGGCAATGGAGGGTAAAGTGATTTTTCCAAGGTCACAAGGAGTGCCAGTGGGAAATGAACTGAGACCTCCTGGGTACTAGGCTGTTGCTCTAACCACTAGGCTACTCCTCCACTCTGAAGTGTATATAAAGCAAATTGACCTCAAAGAGACATCAAAAGGACTTACAAGCTGTGTACCACTTTCTAAAGTTTTTTAGGCACTTTTTAAATGTCCTTGTGAGTTTGTGCCTATTTTATAATACAGGCTCCCAAATCCAGCCCTAATAGCACACACAAATTTACTCCTCTTCTGAAGATGTGTGTATATGCACTCTAAACGTGTGTGTGTGTGTATATGTATATGTATATATATATATATATATAGTTGTTTTTTTTTTACAAAATATTCACATATATTGCAACCCTATCTTGAGGAACACCTACCAACAGATTGTGTAAAAGTAAGTGCACACTTTCCATGCATATACTTTTTACGCAGTCATGCAATTTGATAAAAGCCCTTTTCATCTTAAAAAATGTTGATTCACATGACTATAACCCTGAATGTTGCACATCTTTCAGACCACAATACATCACAATACATACACAATACATCACTTCTACAGTGCTGACATTGTGAGTGTCCTATCTGTTATTTGAGTGTTCCATAGGGCTGCCTATTAAGGTATATCATTTGTATTTTGCTGACACTGTATCATATTTCTGTTATCTGAATGTTCTACTATGCTGTTTTAACGTGTACATTACTGACATTATAGCATATTGGTATCTATGCCTACTTCCAAGCTAAGCAGGGATTCTCAACCCAGTCCTTGGGACACGCTTAGCCAGTTAGGTTTTTAAGGCTAGTCAAAATGAATATGCAGGTGAGAGATTTGCATACAATGGAGGCAGTGCATGCAAATCTCTCATATGTATATTCATTGTGGCTATTCTGAAAACCTGACTGGGTAGGTGTGTCCTAAGGGCTGGGTTGAGAACCTTGCTCTTAAGCCAGGGTATGTGGAGTATGATTTTAGGTTGACCTGGTGATCATTTGCTATTGTATCACCTTGGGTAAATCTCTTCAAAAAAGTGGTTAATAGATCTAAATCAAATCAAATTAATCAAGGTATTTCTAGAACCCAACATCAGATCTTTTGGCATTATATTGTACAATTATTACAGAATTGCTGGGGAGTGCCAAGTCTTCCTTATTGAATGGATTTTTTTTAAATGCCGTCAAGTCAATGCTGACTTCTGGCAACCCAGCAGCCCCTGGGCTTTCTTGACAAGGTATGACCAGTAGTAGATAGCTAGGCATTTTCTTCCGAGTCAATGGAGGGTAAAGTGACTTGCCCAAGGTCACAAGGAGTGCCAATGGGAATCAAACAGAGCTCTCTTGGGTGCTAGGATGTTGCTCTAAGATTAAAGATCTGGTGTTTTCACCAGAGGGCTACAGAATTATTTTCAATTGTGACTATACTGTTAGCCTTAAAATCTGCTTATAATAAATGAACACTACATTTTGGAGAATTACATAGATTTAGAGCTGGCTTAAAATGTAGCTTCAAGGCAAACAGCAGCCCTCCAATGCTCACAGGCACAGATTAGAATCTAAATGAGTATTGCACAGTGCCAGCCTCGAATCTGGAATCAGTGCATTACGGTTCTCAATGCTCTAAAATCTACACCTCACTAGTTGCTATATACAGGCATGTCCAACTTCAAATAGGTCGTGATCTACTTTTTTCGGCCAAAAGTGCCGATGATCTACCAACATGAAAATTAATTTTCAAATTAGTTTCAAATTAAATTTTAACCAAATAAAGTTGGAGGATTCCCCCCCCCCATTTTTAATGAATCTTCTGTCATTTACTTGGATGTGATCAGCTGTTAAGCAAATTAAGCAAAAACAAAACAGAGAGACGAAGATCCAGTGAGAACTGCGAGGGGAAATGGAAAGTACATTTTTTCTTAAAGTTTTATTGAGTAATAACTTACATAAGAACATAAGATATGCCATACTGGGTCAGACCAAGGTCCATCAAGCCCAGTATTCTGTTTCCAACAGTGGCCAATCTAGGTCATACTTACCTAGCAGTTTCCCCAAGGGACACAGGTTCCACAATGCTTGTATTGGTTCAAGCATTGATATCCTGGGTCCCTTCTTAATAATGGTTTATGGACCTTTCTTCCAGGAACTTGTCCAAACCTTTTTTAAACCCAGCTACACTAACAGCCTTTACTACATCCTCCGGTAACAAATTCCAGAGTTTGATTACACGTTGAGTGAAAAAATATTTTCTTTTATTAGTCTTAAATAGTTTACCTTGTAGCTTCATTGCATGTCCCCTAGTCTTTCTATATTCTGATAAGGTAAACAATCGATCTACGTTTACCCGTTCCACTCCGTTCATTAATTTATAGACTTCTATCATATCTCCCCTCAGCCGTCTCTTTTCCAGGTTAAAGAGCCCCAACCTTTTTAGCCGTTCTTCATAGGAGTATCCTTCCACCCCCTTTACCATTTTGGTGGCTCTTCTCTGAACCTTTTCTAAAATCGCTATATCCTTTTTAAGATACGGCGACCAGAATTGCACACAATATTCAAGGTGCGGTCTCACCATGGAACAATATAGAGGCATTATAATATCTTTTGTTTTATTTTCCGTTCCTTTCCTTATCATACCTAGCATTTTATTTGCTCTCTTGGCCGCTGCTGCACACTGGGCCGAGGGTTTTAACATGGTATCCACAATGACGCCTAAATCTTTTTCCTGGGTGGTGGTTCCTAATGTGGAACCTTGCATCGTGTAACCATAGTTTGGGTTGTTCTTCCCTAGGTGCATAACTTTGCACTTGTCCACATTAAATTTCATCTGCCATTTTGATGCCCAGTCTTCCAATTTATCAAGATCCTCTTGCAATTTTCCACAATCCTCTTGGGTTTTAACAACTTTAAATAGTAAATAATAATAATATAAATAAATAAATAATAATAAACTTTCTTTAACTGTCTTAATAACTTTCTTAAACTTTTATTGAGTAATTTGTGTTAAATTTAGGTTGAGTATTGATCCAGGCTGATCTTGCACAATCTTTAATATTTCGCTCTTGCTCATTAGTGAGACGTCTGAGTCTGCATTTCATCCACCAGCTTTTTGAAGTTGGGTGAATATTGCGCTAGGGCCAGTCTCAGGGAATTCTGGAGATGTTCATCTGTCATGTTGGAACATTGTGTACTCTGTCATTTTCAGATGGGAAAATGCAGATTCACACAAATAAGTTGAACCGAAACAGGAGTGTACAGCTTCACTGCATCTTCTCAAGTTGGGAAATTTGTCTCTAGGCACTAGCTTCCAAAACGATTCTTGCTCAGCACGGATCTTGAGAAAAATGTCATTTTTAAGGGTTAATATTTCGTTTTTAAGAGATGGCTTGTTCAATGAGTAATTTTTACTGATAGCAGCTGCAGTTTCTTTAATGTCCACATCTACTTTGAATGGGTATGACAAGTACTCCACAACTGTTCCAATTTTTTGGAAGTCACAGAATCTATTTTCTGGATAACAGAACAGATTTCTGTCACATACTTCTTGTTCTGAAACACAAAATTTGGATATTGTCCCAGATAGTCCTGTGTATTAGGAAAATGATCAAGTGTTGTTTGCAAGGTCAGTCATCATTAGCTCAAATTTGCTCTTTTAGGATGAAACTGTACTCATCTCGCCAATGCATTTGTTTTTACCTTATAGGTCAAGGTTCATGTCACTTAGTTCGTCTGTAAAGTCAGCGAGAAATGCCAGATCACATAACCACTCCTCATCTTCCAACTCTGCTTGGCCATCTCCCCTCTCCTTCAAAAATCTTCTTATTTCATTCAGCAAATCACGAAATCTTTGCAAAATTTTGTGCCTACTTAGCCACCTTACATCTGTATGCAAAATGATTTCCGCTGCCCCTTCATCAAGAGTAAGATTGAAAAGCCATCTTTGAAGTGATCTTCCACAAACTGAATTTACAATTTTGAAAGTGATGTCCATTACAGTCTTTGTATTGAGTCTCTTGCTATCCAAAACTTGTTGGTGAATGATGCAGTGGTAAGAAAGGAAATCTGGGAAGTCGTCATGCTGTCTACAGAGGGCTATGAAACCATTAACCTCACCTGTCATTGTTCTTGCTCCATCAGTAGTGATGGAAACAAGTCTATGCAATGGAAGATTACACTTTGTCACAAAAGAACGGAATATTTCCTGACCGGTAGTTCTCCCTTTTAAAGAAATCATTCCAAGTAGTTCTTTAACACTGAAGTCTTCAAAAACCATCCGGATAAAGACTAGTAACTGGGCTATGTCTCTTATGTCTGTAGATTCATCCAGTTGGAATGAGAAAGCAACACAATTTGAAACATCCTCCAACAATTGTTCAGTTGTGTCGCCACACATCTTTTCTATTCGCCGCACGACGGTGTTTCTTGACAATTGTACATCTTGAATAGCAGCTATGAACTCTCTTATTTTTAAATCCTTCAAAAAGATTGTCAGCTGCTTCAAGAAAACAATCTTTTACAAATTCTCCTTCAGTGAAAGGTTTGCATTTCTTTGCGATCAGGTTGCTGACCTTGAAGGATGCTATGGTTGCATTGACTGAATGTGACCTTGGCTTTTTGCCATCAACTGTTGCTGAGTAGCCAATTTTGATTTAAGTTCTTTGAGCTTCAGTTTACGAATTTCACTTTTGGGTGGAAAATCAGCATCAAACTTATTGCTATGCCGAACCTTATAATAACGTTCCAGATTACCCTTTTTGGGCAAGGATACTGGGGCGTTACAAATTAAACAACACTTGTCTTTCACCATGATGAAGAAGTAGTCCATTTCCCATTCATCATGAAAGTGGTAGGTTTTGCTCTTCTTTGGAACACTCATCTTCGTTATACTGGGGTGGCTGGATGTAAGAAGGCCAAATCTGCTAAGTTAGTATAAACACTGGCTGAATCTGGTCCAAAACTGTCACTGTTCCAAAGTATTAAAGATCAACAAGAAATGAAGACCTCTGGATGATGTGCAATACAAGGACCGGAGATGCCAAAACCACACATGCAGTTCTAAAAATAAGAATTCATCATATTGGCACCAATAATCAAATACCACCAATCATCAAAAAAACTCAAACACCTGTCCAGCAAACCACATAAAATCAAATACCGCCAAACAAGTTCAAATACCACCACACGCAATTTAATAAATTCTGCACAGTGTAGAAAACGCAAAGGCAAGGCGAAATAAAATTGCAGTGTAGAATCAACGCAAAGGCTAGGCAAAATAAAATTGCAGAACCAATTCGAAGGCAAGGCATAGGCAACTTAGAACAAAATTAGAAGAGCCCACCAAAATCACCAAATTCTTGACACTTTGTTGTGTCTGCACGAAAACACTTAATGAAAGCGAACAATAAAGCGACCAACGACCAGCACACGACACAACTAATATGGTAAGTGTATTCAGGTAAAGCCTGGGCGAATGGATATCACCCGATATATAACACACTTCTAAGGGGTGTTGGGGCGGGGGCAGGAATGGGTGATTCTGAGAGGCAGGAGACCAGGTATGACGCCGGGCCTGTGGCATCTCGTCGCGGGGTGTGGATGGCGGCCCCCTGGGGTATCCACAAACTATTGACACGAAAACAAGCAGCGCCCTCAATACACCCGCAGGCAAGATTCACGCAGGCAGGGAAAAAAGACAGGCAAAGGATCAGCAGCGGCGGCAAGCCCTCAGCAGCGACCTGCCGGCACGAGCTCTCTCCTAGCGACGGGGCGAGCTGCTGGAGAGATGGAGCCAAGTGGGGCTGGTGATCTACCTCTGACCCTCCGCGATCTACAGGTAGATCGCGATCTACCTGTTGGACATGCCTGCTATATACAGTAAGTGGATGGCTTCCAGCTGAAGGAAGGTGAGAACTGTGGTTTGAGCTGGCACAAATTACCCTGAATTTGCTGTTTCCATGTTTAAAACCTTTTCCTACATAGAGAAGTGGCTGATGAGGCCGGCTTAGTGGTTCCATGGCAGAGTTCTTTGTTTAAATAATAACAGACCTAGTCCTAAGTTATTGACAGAAACCCTTAGCCAGTTAAATTTGAATGTAGAACCAGTTCTTTGAGTATTAGGTGTTTCATTGGATGATAACTTAACTTTCTAGGCATGTGTTAATACAGCAATTTCTAAATCATTTTTTAAGATGAGGCACTTAGAAGACTTCGGCCTTATTTTTCTTTTGAACGCTTTTGCATGTTGGTGAAGAGTACAATCTTAGCTTTTCTAGATTACAGTAATTTATTTTTAACTAATTGCTCTCAACATCAGATACGAAGATTACAACTACGTCGAAATACTGCTGCTAGATTGATTTTCAAGGTCTCTAGATATATGGCGGTTACTCTGTTATTTAAAAAATTACATTGGCTTAGGGTTCCTCAATGGGTCCTTTTTAAGTTTTATGCAGTTCTGCACAATTTTTTTTATGATTCAATTCCAACTGTGTTTTCTGCTCTTCTACTTCCATTGTTAGCTACTACTAAACTGAAACACCTGCAGACATCCGGCGTTCTTCTGTTTCCATCTAGCAAAGGCATGACCAACAAGATAAGATTAACACACACTTTAGCATACAAAGCAGCCAATTTATGGGTTATCATCAGTTGAGTTAAAAGGTCAATCTTCTATTTTACTTTTTGGGAAAAACATGAAAACTTGGTTATTTGACTCATAATTGATTGAGTTTGGATTCTTATGCCTTTGCTTCTGACATAAATCTTTGGTCTAACTGCACTGAACCACTCAGCTTGAGAGAGTAGCGGTATAGAAGTCCATGTTAGTTAGTGCTGATCTGGATTTGACTCTCAGGCCTATGATTGCAGGCCTCTGGAAGGAGCACAGGTGCATAGCCTCTTAGTAGAGGCTTGCTACTGCAATAACTGGACTAGGAGGGGAAAATAAATTGAGCAGAGATTCCTGGATACTTGCAAATGAAGGCCCATGGCGATAGATACCAACCTTCGAAGAAGTACAAAGGAACGTGCTGGGTCAAAAACAAGTGGCTGAACTAGCACAAGTTTGACACTGGTTACAGCATCATCAAGGATTATCACCACATTACTCTAAATCCACTCATTTTCCATAAACATTGCTTTGCTAAATGTTATATCATTTAGATTTTTGCAGTTCTCTCACAAAGCATAGTTACTCACCTGTAACATGTGTTCTTCAGGGACAGCAGAAATCAGTCCTCACATATGGGTGACGTCCGCACGGAGCATTTCCCTAGCTTTCAAAGAAAGCCTTTAGGAATGCTACCATGTATGCGTGGTCCTCTTCCTGCCCAAGGGTGCCATCTTGCTCAGTCAGATGACATAGCTTAGGCAAAAGATAAATAAGGTAAAGGAGGCAAGTCCAAGGGGAGGAGGGAGGGTTGTGAGAACGATTCCAGCTGTCCCTGGAGAACACCTGTTACAGGTGAGTAACTATGCTTTCTCCAGGAAAAGCACAGCTACTTACCTGTAACAGGTGATCTCTGGGAACAGCAGGAATAAGTCTTCACATATGGGTACGTCGGTACCGACGGAGTCTGCGTGGGAACGCTTCCCAGTGTCCAATCAAAGAGCTTTTGGAAGCATCCCACCATGCCTGCATGCTGCCTTCCCGCCTTTCCCAACTGCCTCTCCTCAGTTAAGTTTTAAAGCTGAGACAAAGAGAGAGAGAAAGGAAAGGAAAGATAGATAGAGATACAACTCCTGGGGAGGTGGGTGGGTTGTGAAGACTTATTCCTGCTGTTCCCAGAGATCACCTGTTACAGGTAAGCAGGAATGAGTCTTCACATATGGGGACTCCCAAGCTGAGATGCCTGGAGTCCCAGCATGTCATAGGTTGGAACATGCTATCTCCCAGAACACCAGGCATCCTGAGGATGGAGGGTAGGAGTTGAAGAAAGAAAGATGCTGTGGAACAGCTAACCTAGCATAGGACTGCAGAGAAGGAGTCCATGTGTGGATAATGATTGTTATGAATGATATCACAAAGAATATTGCAATATGGACCTCCCCTGACAGGATTTCACAGAAGTATGGAGGTTTATGGATCTACTGGGAAACCCAGTAGAGGAACCGTGAAGAGGACCTCACTGTAAAGTGGAGGTAATAAACCTGTAGGAAAACAGTGGAGGTCAGAATTCTGAAAGGTAACAGGTAACCCCAGTAGGAAAAACTGGGGTAGTACAAAAACGGTGGGCCTTCAGCGGAAGGCTGTATGACAAAAACCTAACTCTTTTGGCGGCAGAGTGGCTCACTCTTAGAAGCAAAAAAGAGAAAGGCTAACCGATTTGGACAAACAGGCACAGTCCTTGTGGGGAGAAAGGGTATGGGAACCCCTTGTATTCCAAAAAGAGAGGACAAATGCCTGAGGCGTTAAAGCCTGTGATTAACTGAAGATCCACAATATCTCTCCTAACTGGGGTAAGGTAGGAGAGATATTAGGTACGGAGAGCATCAGAGGTACCTAAACCCTTAGGTTATGGTATAAAATTGTTGACTACCACAGGAGTGGTTGTGTGTAGAATCCCAAACCTGCTGGATAGCAGAGGTATGGGTAAAACCCCTCTGTCAGAAACAGATAGCTAAGTGAGCATAGACAGTGAAATAGATAAGTATGTGGAGACATATCTATCTAGAATGAAATATCTCGACAGATACATTATCTATCTATCTATCTATATATATATATATATATGACATATAAGAATATATCTATAGTGAGATATGGAAGGGCATAAAATACACACAAAAGATAAATATGAATATGTAGGCCTAAATATGGGTGTCTGTAATTAAACAGATATATGCCTACAGCATGGTATTCACATAGGACATGTGGAGAGGAAAGATTCATCTAATAACAAGGAGGTGCAACCTACTTGAGAGATATATAGAGAATCTATTCCCCCTGGTTATGATCCGTAAGGATGCTAGCTAGTGAAATAACCAGGATGGTTACATGAAAAACAGAGGATAATATCAATCTGTAGCCAGCAAGTCCCGAGTGGTCCAAGACTCTAGCATGGTAAGTAGACAGAAGACAGATAGGGATGAGGTACTATGTTGACCTGCTTAAGGGCAAAAAGTATCATGCGTTCTTACCATGAGGACGAGCTGCAAGGAGAAAGAGCATATCCCCGATTGGGAATGCCATGGACCAAAGCAGGGTATTGGCAACTCCTTAAGCCCTTAGGTAAGAAAAGGCCTATGTCCTTTATGGCAAAAGGAGATAGTAAAAGAAGGGAGAACCTTCTAGTCATGGGAGACATGACTGAAAAGCCTCTTCCAATCATCTAAGATAGCTGTTGGAGAAAAAAAACCCCATGCTCTCTAGCAAGGGCCCATAGTGGAAAGCTTCTCTGTAGAATTGCAGAGAGCATGATGCAGGAGAATGAGGAGATAGAACTGGCTGCTAGAGAGCCAGTATCTCAGCCCACTATGCTGCCAAATCCAGGGGAATGGAGATGGCAGAAATAGAAGAGCAACCCAGAAAGCTTGTAGTGGGATAATCTCCAAGATAGATGAAAAACACTGACTTGGAGCCACTACTAAGACCAGATAGAATGTTAGTGGAGGACAAATCTGGTTGTTTGTGGACAAGAACCAGTGGACCAAACATTAAGGCTCCTGCATAGGCAGCTGCTAGCAAGACAGTAGAAAGAATATTATTGTTTAAAAACAGAAAGAACAGACAGAACAGGAGTAGAAAACTCTGGACATGTCTGATAAGCTGCCTCAAAGTAAAATTGAAACAGGGGAGGAAACTCAGGGAGGAAAACTCCACACTGGAAAGTGACAAACGTAGAGAGGCTGAAGAAAAGCCCTCCAGCAAGTAATTCCGCTCTTACAATGGTAAGACGGTGAAGAGAATAGAGCTGAAGAAGACTTACCAAGTAGTAAGTCTATAGAAAGGAAAAATACATGCTGGCAGAGGAACTATCATTTGATAGTGGTCAGACCTCTTTCCCTAGCAGGAGAAGAGGAGAAACCTGTGACTTATAGGCATGAACATTCTGACAGCTCATAGAAAAAATGGATGTCTTTTGGAAAGAGATCCATGTGTAGGGGTTAGAATGAAGTAGTGGATTGCCTCTGTTGAGAAGAAGCAACTGTAGATTCTAACCCCAAGGATCACAAGCATCTGATGATGATTGGTCAGAAACCCTGCAAAGGCCGGGTTTGCTGACCCTGGTGAGAGGTTGGATTCTTGAGACCAGGACGATGCCTCCCCAGTAGGGGAACATCTGTATGATGGGCAAGTGAGGAATAAAACCTTCTTCTCCTGTGGGAAGAAAGTTTGGTAGGACATTTCCTACCTACTGGGAGAGAAGAAGGTGTAGAACAACCCTTAGGAACAGGTAAATCAGTGGACAACTGAGTAACCTGACATAAAGACTCCTTGTTGAAAAGATTTTCTCCAGTGCAAGGAGTATGTCCCAGCCGTTGTTGTGCCCACTTGGCCAAATCAGAAGCTTGGAGCCAGGCTCTACGTCGTGCCCCTATAGCTATAGCAGATGTCCTGCTAACAGACTCAAAAGAGTCTAGGGAAGCACGAGAAAGCTACCAAGAGATATTCTGGATATGCTTAAGCAGTGAGGAATAGTCTGTACTCCTGGAATCTGGAAGGAAAGGAGTCAAAAGATGTAATTGCTTTGTGACCTCCTCAAGAGAAAGACTCATATAAAAAATATATGAGAGAATTCTTGCAGAAAGCATAGATGTCTGGAAGGTTTGACGTCCAAAGGCATCTAGGTGTCTTAGACTCACGACCTGGCGGATAAGAAGAGTGCTTTTTCTTACTCTTTACCCGCCTCATTGCTGATTCCACTACTATGGAATGATGAGGAAGTTGAGTCTTTTGAAACCCTGGAGAGAGGGGCACCTGATATAAGAGATCAGTTGCCCTGGGAGGTGGGGGTACCCTTAAAGGTGTTTCCCACATTCCTAGAAGGAGATCCTGCAAGGAATGATGCAAAGGAAGCATTATGTTGTCCTTTACTTTGGTAGAAACAGAGCCTGGTGCAGGATCATGTCCTGGAATAGGAATGGCAAGGGATCTTGCTATATCCAGGAGGAAACTCTGGAAAGAGGGATCCCAAACAGGAATCTCCCTTGGACAGGTTAGATCTAAAGAACTAGCCTGAGCACCCACAGAGTTATCCAAATATAAAGGAATAGAAGATCATGCAGAGTGCAGTGTGGAATGCTTAAGGGATGGTTGCTGGCACTGGTTGTCAGGAGCAGCAACCGTTCTTACCACACTGTGCATGCCAGGTATCGACTCCAAGCTTGGTATAGAATGGAGCGATCCTGTTGAAAAAAGCATGGCAGGAGTTGGCCACGATGCTACTGTGGATACCGGTACCGATGGCAATACCGGTACTGATGTCGGAGTCGAGCCCGACAAAGACATCGGAGCAGTCATCGATGACAGTTCAACCGGTACCGAGGTAACCGAAAACCTGCGGCTACTATCCTCGGTACCGAAGTCCCAGTATCGATCGGTGTCGGAACCAAAATCTATTGGTACCCAGTCTTCTAGACTAGAGATTGACTCCAAACTCAGCATCGAGGGCAGAGAGCCTGATAAGCGAAGCATGGAAGGCACCGACCGTAAGGGTAATGAGGACATCGGTACCGACTTCGGTACCGTGTCTGATACCAGTGAAGGAAGGTCAACCAGTGGCAACTCAATCGGCCTCGGGGGAACCGAGAGTTGCGGATCCGAGTCATCGGAACCGAGCCTTCGGTACCGCCCAAGGCGGTACCAAGGCGAGTCGGTACCCAGTCCTCCAGACTGGAGATCGATTCCAGATCCGGCATCGAAGGAAGCGAGGCTGTCGATGCACATCTGGAGGGTACTGACGTCGGTGGTAGTATCGGTGTTGGTACCGATAATGGAAAGTCAATCTGGGGAGTATCCACCGGTCCCGAAGGCACCGAGGATGCCAGATGACGATCCCTGGTGAGGAGTGTTTCATCCAACACCAGTGCCGATGCCGGGGTATCGGTACCGCTCAAAGCGGATGCCACCACCGTTCACGGCTTAGGTATGTTCTGTGGGGGGTGAAGCCCAGGAACAACCTGAAACCCCTTATACTCTTTGGAAACCGAAGACTCCCGCCGGGGTTTTGAAGCCAGTGGGCCGTCGAGGGCAAGGCCAGAGCCGTCTACATGCTGTGCATGAGACCTACCACTCGAGGACTGGTTAGTCTTAACAGACTGTTTGTGGGTTACCTGATCCTGTGTGGAAGAAGAAGGGGACGGTGCCCCGAAGTTGGAGGGCAACCGTGTATCGAGGGAACCTCGATGTTGAAGATGTCTTCTCACTAAACTGTTGTCAGGACCCAAGCAGGTTAGACACCGACTTCGAGGGTCTAAAAAGAAAGTTGTACCGCCACAGTCTGAACATTTCTTGGAGAAAATGTCCGGCGGTTCCATGAAGGAAAAAGAAGAGGCCCAAAAGGCCTAAGAGACCGTGGGACACTATGAAGAAAAAATATCCCGTGGAAAAGGAAGATTTTACAAAAAAAGAAAAGAAAACACCGGCGGTACCGGTGGCGTCGGGAAGACAGCTGCGACCACAAGAAAACTAATTAATAAGAACAAGAATTTTCTGCGGTGACAGGAGGACGTCCTGCCGGCTCCGCGGAAAAACGAAAACTGAGGAGAGGCAGTTGGGAAAGGCGGGAAGGCAGCACGCAGGCGTGGTAGGATGCTTCCAAAAGATCTTTGATTGGACGCTGGGAAGCGTTCCCGCACAGACTCCGTCGGTACCGACGTACCCATATGTGAAGACTCATTCCTGCTTATTCCTGGAGTTAAGCAGGAAGTCAGTCCTCACATATGGGACTCCCTAGCTCCAGGCTGCCAGGGACCACTGTTCCCTCTAAGCTGTGCGCGTGTGCGCGCGCACATACCTCGCCGAGCGAGCGCACATACTTTACAACAGAGCGCACAAAAATTACAGATCTGATTCTGATAGAAAACAACACAGATGTCTTAAAATTTAAAAGTTATGATTGTAATTACTAGAAATTTCCCGCTTCATTTAGTAATCGTCTATTTTCATTTAATTTGATTAAAATCAATGTGGTGTACATACTGTATTCTGATGTGTAGTCACATTTTAAAGTATATAACTCCGAGTGTCGTTATGTGGCGCACAAAGATTTAACCTTCCTTCAAAAGCTGCACACAGCTGATATTTTATGCGCACACAGCCTACAGAAAATTAGAGGGAACATTGCCAGGGACTAAAAGCCGACAGCACCAATGGCGACTAAAAGGGAGGCGTGAGCTGAAGAAGGTGAGTCCCTACCAAGAGAGACTGCAGACCCTAGCATCAACATCAGCATAACTCCAGTAGCCTGAACACAGAAGGGTCGGAGGGCAGGAGTTGCCTATACACCGAGAATGCTTCGGATTACTGCCTGGCCAGAGGCACTGTCCCTGCGGGACTCACTCTCTAGGCAGTAGTGAGCTGTGAATGTATGAACTGAAGACCATGCGGCGGCCTTGCAGATTTCATGCACCAGCACTGAGCGTAGCTTGGCCACCGACGTGGCCAAAGCCCTCACGCAATGAACAGTGATCCAGTGCTTCAGAAAGAGTCCAGCTCGCTCATAAGTGAGGGTAATGCAGTCCGCCACCCAAGTGGACATGGTTTGCTTGGTCACAGGTAGCCCCAGTCTGCTGGGGTCATAAGAGACAAAAAGCTGAGGAGTTTTGCGATGGTCCTTGGTCCTCTGCAAATAAAAGGACAGAATCCTCTTGCAATCCAGGGTATGTAAGACCACTTCTTCATTGCCAGCATGTGGCCGTGGGAAGAAGGTGGAAAGAACTACCTCCTGATTGAGGTGAAAGGCAGACACCATCTTTGGGAGGAATTTGGGGTGCGTACGAAACACCACTCTGTTCGTATAGAACCTGGTATATGGCAGATCCGCCACCAATGCCTACAGTTCACTTACTCTGTGAGCGGACGTCAAAGCCACCTTCCAGGAGAGATACCTTAGGTGGCAAGTAGCCAAAGGCTTGAACAGCGGCCTGGTGAGCTGGAAGAGCACCACATTGAGGTCCCATTCCACTGCAGGAGGGTGGAGAGGGGGCTTGGAGATCAGAAGGCCCCTGATGAAGCTGGAGACCAGAGGCTGGTCTGAGAGGGGTTTCCCCTCTATAGGGTGATGGTTAGCTGCTATGGCGCTGAGATGCACCCTCACCGAATCAGATTTCAAGCCTGAGTGTGAGAAGTGCAGTAAGTACTGCAGCACAAGCTGCACCTGACAGGAGAATGGATTCTCATTCCTTTCTGCGCACCAGACTGAGAACCTCTTCCACTTGAAGGAGTAAGCCTTTCTGATGGATGGTTTCTGGGAAGCCAGGAGGATCACCTCAACCTCACCTGGGAGGTTGAAAGGGGCCAGTGCTACCCTTTCAGCAGCCACGCTGTCAGCATTAGGGACCTCAGGTTGGGGTGTAGCAGGGAGCTCCCCTTCTGTGATAGGAGGTCTGGGTCCCAGCCCAGTGGTACTGGGGTTGCCACTTACAGGGAGAGCAGCAGGGAAAACCAGGGCTGTCTGGGCCACCTGGGAGCAATCAGGATTACTGAAGTGTTCTCGCTCTGGATCTTGAAAAGGCACTTGGCTATCAGAGGGGTCAGTGGGAATGCATAAAGCAGGCCCTGTGACTATAAGATCAGGAATGCATCCGCTGCCACCCTTCTGTGGTGTGGCTGAGGGGAGCAATATTTTGACAGCTGTGCATTGTTCGGGGGAAGTGAACAGGTCCAGCCAGGGTCTGCCCCAGAGGAGGAAGAGTCTTCGGGTCACCCTGGGATCCAGGTGCTACTCGTGTGGCTGAAGGACCCTGTTGAGCTTGTCTGCCAGATGGTTGTTCTGGCCTAGTCAGTACACTGCCCTCAGGAGCATGCCGTTGTGCACTGCAAAGGAGTGGAGGGCCACTGCCTCCTGACAGAGGGAGTACGAGCTTGTGCTCCCTTGCCTGTTCACATAGAACACGGCAACCTGATTGTCTGTCTGAATGAGGACTGGGAGGTTGCTCAGGAGATGGCGGAAGGCTTGTAGGGCCAGGAAGATGGCCTGAGCTCAAGGAGGTTGATTTTGCAGGAGGGATTCTTCTGGGAACCAGCTGTCTT
The DNA here is from genome assembly GCA_033557465.1 of Ichthyophis bannanicus. Classification (NCBI taxonomy): domain Eukaryota; kingdom Metazoa; phylum Chordata; class Amphibia; order Gymnophiona; family Ichthyophiidae; genus Ichthyophis; species Ichthyophis bannanicus. The sequence continues at coordinate 859,669,972 of CM066035.1, forward strand.
GGGTGCACTGGCCCTCGCAATGTGTGCCCCAGCCTGCAAGGGCGGTGTCTGTTGTGAGGACCCTCTGAGGTGTTGGTGCCTGGAAGGGCATCCCTGCCCTGAGGTGATGCAGGGACTGCCACCAGGTGAGGAAGGCTGCCAACTGTTGGGTGACCACTGGGCTGCTCGGGCGAGCCAAGGGCGTAACGTGTGCAGGCGAGCCAAGGGCGTAACGTGAACCGTCGAGGCCATGTGGCCTAACAAATGGAGGAGCAGCCAAGCTGACACCAACCTGCAGCCTTGCACCTCCTTTGCCAACTGTGTCAGGCGGTGGGCCCTGTCTTCCGGGAGAAAGACTTTGACCTGCAGAGTGTCCAGCTGGGCTCCTATGAATTCCAGGTCTTGAACTGGGGAGAGGCTGGACTTGGGGTAGTTGATGATGAATCCAAACTGCTGCAGGGTGTGGATTGTGAGCCTTGTGGCTTGGCTGGCCTCGAGGGATGTGCTGCCTCTGATGAGCCAGTCGTCCAGGTATGGGAAGATATGGGCCCCCTGGAGATGCACATGGGCGGCAACAACTGCTACGCATTTTGTGAAGACCCTTGGAGAGGAGGCGATGCTGAATGGTAGCACCCTGTATTGGTAGTGCTGTCCCCCCACAATGAATCTCAGGTATTGCCTGTGGGAGGGGTGGATCAGGATGTGGGCGTAGGCATCCTTGAAGTCCAAGGAGCAAAGCCAGTCTCCCTGGCGGAGGTAAGGCAGCAGTGTTCCATGGGAGAGCATCTTGAACTTCTCCCTCACCAGAAACTTGTTCAAGCTGTGTAGGTCCAGAATGGGCCGGAGGCCTCCTGTCCTTTTTGGGACAAGGAAATACCTCGAGTAGAACCCCTTGTCCCAAAGGTGATGGGGTACAGGATCCACTGCTCTGTCCCTGAGCAAGCCTGTGAATTCTGTGGCGAGCAAGGCCTGGTGGAGGAAATGCAGTGATGGCTCTCCTGGGAAGAAGTCTGGAGGGCTGTGCTGTAGATGGAGGAAATAACCTTCCCTCACTACCTGCAGGATGCAATGGTCTGTGGTAATGCTGGCCCATCTGTGGGCAAAAGAAGCCAGACGACCACCTGTGGACGGAGGAGGGACAACTGGGGGAGGGGGGTCCCAGCCCCGGGAGTCAAAAGTTCCTCCCCCTGGTTGGGCGGGAGCTGATGTCTGAGGCTTGGGAGCCTTGGACTTCCTGGACCCATGTCCCTGGCTTTTTGGCTGTGAGGCCTGATGTGGTTGCCCAGAGTAAGGCTGGTAGTGGCTGACCTGGGAGTAGCCCTTTTTCGTCGGGAAAAAGGGCTTTTTCCCCGAGGATTTTTTTCCTGGGGAGAGCCAAGGTCTTCTTGGACAGCTTTTGCCAGTCACTACCCTCAGCCTCATTCTCAGCTGCCTTATCAGACATTGGTTTCCTGAATAGATTCTCGCCATTACAGGGGACATCCAACAGCTTTTCCTGTACCCACTGCTCCAGGTCCGAGGTCTGCAACCAGACCTGGCGCCAGGCGCCGATGTCGGTGGCTGCTACCCTGGCTGCAGACTTGAATCCATCATAGGTGGCTCGGGAGAGGAACTTGGAACAGTCTTGGATGTCCGCCGCCAGGGACTAGAACCTCTGCAGAGGTTACCCGGCGAGGCCCGCCGAGAACCCCGAGGGCTCCTTATCAGGCCTTTAAGGTATATATCGGTATATCCCCATGTACAACTCTTATGCCTGTATTCAGCACCCGAGCATGGTGCCCTGGTAGCATTTGCGGCCTAGGGTGTCGAGGGCCCGGGCCTGCCTGCTTGGGGGGGGGGGGGGGAACTGAGGAGTAGGTCTTTTGATTCTTCAATTTCTGCATGGAGGACTCCATCACCATTGAATTGTGGGGGAGTTGTGGTTTATGGAATACGGTAAATGGTGCCCAGGTGCCAATTGACCACCAACACCGAGGCCGGGGTCTCCCACCATCCTGAAGAGTAGCCTTTCAAGGATGGGTGGAACTGGCACCGTGAGAGTCTTCTTGGGAGGGGACTCATATTGCAGGATCTCGAGCTCTTCCATGTGAGAATCCTCCTCTGACTTCGTCTGGATCGAGACAGCCCGGGCCATGTCGCGGACAAAGTCATGAAAGGCTACATCCCTCAGGCGGAGAGTGGTGCTGAGGCTCCGGGAAAGACGGCTTGGAGGGAACATCCCTGTGCTGGGAGGTCTCCAGCGAGGCCTTGTCCTCAGTTTCCCAATCAAAACCCAAGGGCACTGAGTCGTCGGCCCTGGGGGCAGCCCCGAAGAACCGGCTCCCCCTGGAGGACCTGGGGTCAGACTCCCGGAAACTCGCCAGGAAAGACCAGATCCCTGAGGAGCATGATCGAGACCTTGATCGACGTCGAGGACTTACCCGAGACCGATGGCGCTTGATGCCTAGTTCAACGCTCTGGGGACTCCTCAGAGGTCAGGGGCCCGGTGTCAGGGCTGATGATGCCAGGAGCCTGGACATCAACGCCCGCTGCAAGGCCAGGATGGAGGAGAGGCTCTGTTCCATGGCCGTCATGCGGGACTTGAAGCCCGATGGCTGTGCAGCTCCCGGAATCGACACCGAGGGACTCGGGTCTGATGCTGGCACTCCGGAAAGCGCATCCTCGAAGAGGACTACAGGCTCACGGGAACTGGTGCGGTCTCCGCTGGCCGAGGACTCTCTCAATACCCTCTAAGGGCACTGCTCAGAGTCACCCAAGTCCCGGAGAGGGACTTTGCCAGGCTTCATCGGAGGCACCTCCTTCGGGACCACCTTCTTTTTCTTGGAAGGGTCTGGGGTTGCGCTGGAAGAGCCACTGCCACAGGACTCCAAGGATGCCCCGACCACTCGTGAAGGGCCAGTTTTGGGCTCGGCGATGGGGAAGCTGGGGCAAAGTCAGATCTTGGAAACAGCTTCCCTTACAACTCCAACCGCCTTTAATTTGTTTTGGGGTTCATGGCCTGGCACTAGTCGCAGGGGGAACTTTCGTGGTCCAGGCACAGACAACAAATGCAGCAGTCATGAGTGTCAGTGAATGAGATAGTCTGACTGCAGTGGTCTCACTTCTTGAACCCACCGGGAGACATGGTGGGAGAACACCTGGCTGGGGTAGACAACCCCCAGGCGAAAAATGGTGCGAAGACTGGTCGAGTGAGAACCTCGAGGAAAAAAAAAAGAAAAGAAAAGGAAAAAAAGGGGTAAGAGCCGAGACCGGTGCTGAGGGTGTCGACTCGAGGCGGGAAGGAGACCGATGCACCACCAGAGGAAAGAAGAAATTGGCACTTTTTCTGGGGGGAATAGAGGACTACGTCCGTGGGGCTCCACGGAAAAAAGGAGACTGAGCAAGATGGCACCCTTGCGTGGTAGCAGTCCCAAAGACTTTCTTTAAAAGCTGGAGAAATGCTCTGCACGGGCTCCGTCGGTGCTGACGTCATCCATATGTGAGGACTGACTTCCTGCTTGTTCCTGGAGAAAGAACATCTACCATGTCATCAGCTAATGATGACAAAGGAACTTGGGAGCAGACAGATACACTATCAGGTTTTCTACTCCCCAGGCTGACTGCAGAGGCAGCATGTACAGTCCCCTGGGGGAGAGGGGAAAGAAAGTCATGGTCATTGTTTATGGGTGACACCTAGTGGTCAGATTCAGAGCCCATGATTGTAGCTCTGGTACATGGCCCCTGGCTCAGGGTGGTCACTGGAATGACCAAACTAGATATGCTGAAGGGCAGATATAAAATTAGGGAAAAATCCTTGGGTAGTTTGAAAAAATGCTCATAGCATCAGATCCTAGTCTTGGTCCCAATTAAGCTGGATGTACAAAGATGATCTGTACATTGATCAGGAAGCAACAGTTCGAACAGAACAAGGAGAAACAGAATGGTTTAAAATAAGCAAAGGTGTAAGACAAGGCTGCATACTTTCCCCCTACCTGTTTAATTTATATGCAGAACAAATCATCAGAGAAGCAGGATTGTATGAAGACAACAGAGGTGTGAAGATTGGTGGAAGACTCATCAACAACCTTCGCTATGCTGATGATACCACATTACTGGCGGAAAGTGAAGATGAGCTGAAACATTTGCTTCTCACAATCAAAGAACATAGTCTCAAAATGGGCCTGCACCTTAATGTAAAGAAGCCAAAGATCATGACAACTGGCATAATCAACAGGTTCATCGTCGAAGGAGAAGAAATTGAAATCGTGAATAACTTTAACCTACTTGGATCAACTATCAATAAAGAAGCAACAAGCAGTCAAGAAATCAGACGACGCATTGCTCTTGGCAGAATGGCTATGAAAGACCTAGATAAGATTCTCAAGAGCAGAGATGTCTCTCTCCATACAAAGATTCGACTTGTTCAAGCCATGGTATTTTCAATAACATCATATGGATGTGAAAGCTGGACAGTGAAAAAGACAGACAGAAAGAAAATTGATGCCTTTGAATTATGGTGCTGGCGGCGAATACTGTGTATACCATGGACTGCCCGAAGAACAAACCAGTCGGTACTAGAGGAGATCAAACCTAAGCTTTCTTTAGAAGCTCAGATGACAAGACTTCGACTTTCATACTTTGGACACATCATGCGGAGAGAGTGATCATTAGAGAAAGACATCATGCTTGGCAAGATAGAAGGTCAACGCAAAAGAAGAAGGCCAGCAATGAGATAGATCGATACAATAACAGCAGCTATGGGTACCAGTCTGTCAACAATAAGCCGCCTGACTGAAGACCGAACACAATTTAGGATAGCTATCCAGAGGGTCGCCATGAGTCGACTCAGACTTGACGGCACTTAACAACAAAGATGCAGGAGGAAACTACTGATAAAAAAAACAGCTGTTCCAGAAGAAAGAGTGAATTAAGCAAAAACAAACCTTTTTTCATACTCTTATTTTCTAGGAATGATTTTCCACTTAATCTTTGCAGAGTTCAACACATGAAGGCCCATTTTAAATAAGTTGTGGAGAATGGAATTGAGACATCCAGGTCAGGATGTGCACAATTCCCCCTGTATTTTACAAAGCAGCAAGCAAGCAATGTGTGCCTTCGAGTCAGTCCTGACTCCTGGTGACCCAGAAGCTCCTGGGTTTTCTTGGCAGTGTCACCGGAAGTAGATTGCCAGGCCTTTCTTCCGAGGCAATGGAGGGTTAAGTGACTTGCCCAAGGCCACAAGGAGTGCTAGTGGGAATTGAACCCTGGTTGCTTGGTTACCAAGCCAGTGTTCTAACCACTAGGCTACTCCTCCATTTTACAAAAGACTCTGCTAAATGGACAGCCTTTGGTAAAATACAAAGATGGACATTGGCAAATACAAGGCTATTTGCTGGCACATCCAGAACAAGCAGCAATTTTAGAAGGGTATATATGGGAAAAAAAGCATCCTCAAACATCCATGGCCCCCCCTCATCTACCCACTCACCCCTGACAGTATCAACTGTCCCCTGACATACTACCCCCCCCCCCAACAACATCACATTTCCCTCAACATCCCCTGGTGTTCTAGAGGGAGCAGGACCAATCCCCAGTTGCTTCTGCCCCATTTGACTCCACAAGCTGCCAAATAACACTCCCACCAGCATTTTACCCTTAAGAATGGATTTTGATACTGTTGGAGGGGTGGTGAGGGACATATGATGCTGTCAGAGGGGTGGTCAGCGAACATGTGATGCTGTCGGGAACGAGGAGGGTGCCATCAGACCTTGTACTTGCCCCTTCAAGATGGCACTTGTGCATGCTCTGGGGCAGGTTGACATGCAAAGCTTTAGGCCATCACATGTAGTCCTCCTTGTAAAATGGGGAATACACATCTAGATTTCTGTCTCACCCGAACCATGCCCCTTTAAAATATATGCCTGGTATAGATCTCCACGTGTAAATAACAGCTTTCTAAAAATTGCTATTCATATGTATAGCTTATCTTCATGTGTAAATGCTGCTATTTACACGTGAAGATCATTCTAAAATAACCCCTTAGTATCCTGACATGTCATCTAAAATATCCAATCATTAAGGGATTTTTTTTTTTAACTCGAACCATTTATTGAAGTTTCCAACCACCATACATCACAACAGGATACATTACATCTTAAAAGTAAAACAAATACATAGAAAATACCCACCCCCTACCCATCCCCCCTGGCGCACGGCATGGCATATTTACCTCAGAAACAACTCAAAACCCTTTACACCTCCATCTATCTCCAAAAGGGATCACATTGAAATGCCATTTTCTTCTCCCGCCACTTCTTGAGTGCAGTCAGCTTATGCATTTTATACATTCCCAATGTTTTTCAAATCCACCCCTTCTTCCTGGGCAAACGGGGTTTCTTCCAGTTGGCAGCAATCTCAAATCATGCAGCAACAATAAAGTGTTGCAACATCCCCCTTATTGAAATTGGCCATATTTGCTCCTGCTTATGAAGCAAGAAACTTGCCAGCTGCCATGGAAGGGCAAACCCCAACATCTCCTCCATCATAACAACCACACCCCCCAATACCGTTTAACCTCCTGACAGTCCCACCACATATGCAGAAAAGTACCCACACCCTCGGCAACAAACATTAAGGGATAATTTTATAAACAGTACAAGCATACGTTTCCTGGTAAATTTTCAAAAGTATGCACATATTTCTGCTTTGAAAATTACCCCAGGGAGTTGGTGTGTTTATATTTACACCTACTCTTTGGTATGCACCAATTTTCTCAGTAAGTTCAGGAACATATTTTCCAACGTATGAGCATAAATGCAAACCCTTCCCCAACCCCACCTCTGGGAATGCCTTCACCCAGTTTGGGTAAAGTTATGCTTGTACAGATTCTACGTACATAATTTTACGAGCATACGGGATGTGCATGTTTATAATTACTGCTTTATGCACAGAAATGGCCTTTAAAATTAATGCTTGTGGAAGCTAGTTTTATAAGAAGGCATACAATCAGAGCTGGCCCCAGAGCTGTCAAAATCTATTGTTTTAAAGAAAAAACCTCCAAAAATGTGATGACACACAAAACAAAAGTCAAAACATATGTAATGTCTGTGAATCTGTTTTAACAAACAAATATTATTCAAAAAACCAAACACCATCTCATTTAAATGAATATTTTTCTGTCAGGATCCGTCGACATGAGACGGGGAGAGGAAAAAAAACCCCACTCGGTGTCGGCAGAAGCCTTTTATTCGTATTTTCAAATTCAAAGCGCAAAGCTAATAATAGTGAAAGCACTTATCTGATATTGAGCGGAAAGAGCAGCAGAATAATAAAGCAGCGACATGCATGTTTCGAGCCCGGTAAGGGCACGTATTTTGATGGAAACAGCTTGCTACAGAGCAAGGAGGAAGGAGTGGTCTAGTGGTTAGGACAAGGTACTTTAGGCCGGAGGGCCGGGGGTTCAAGTCCCACCTGGGGACAGCAATCTCAGGCCGGAGGGACTGGGATTTCTAGTCCTATAGGCACTCCTTGTGGTCTTAGGCAAGCCACCTAACCCTCCATTGCCTATGTTCCCTGTAAGTATTAACGTATGTGTGTCATATCCCCTCGTGTTAAATGTATCCCCCAATTGACCGCTTTGACCCGGTGAAAAGCGGAATATAAATACAGCTAAATAAAAATAAATAAATAAATTACATATGTTCAAAATCTATTGTTTAGCTTTGAATGCCCTGATCTTTGTTCCCCACTGCCTTCCCCAGACGTTTCTGCCCTAAGTGACCACCTAGTTTTCCTAATGCTTGGGCCGGTCCCACATGCACTCTGCTTATTTCATAAAATCAAAATACGAACCTATGTGCCTTTATAAAATAGCTTGTCCAAAAGATGCTTACAGACTTACACCTGCTCCGAAGTAGGAGTAACTTTGTGCAGGGCTGGACAACTTCACTGGGGGGGCGGGAGAGCAAAGAGCAGGGCATTCAAAGATAAAGCACAGTTACTTACCTGTAACAGGTGATCTCTGGGAACAGCAGGAATTAGTCTTCACAAATGGGTACGTCGGTACCGACGGAGCCTGCACGGGAATGCTGCCCAGCTTCCAATCAGAAAGCTTTTGGCAGCATCCCTCGCGCCTGCGCAGTGACTTCCCGCCTTCTCTACAGCCTCTCTTCAGTTGAGTTCCATAGCTGAGACAAAGGCGAGGAGAGAAAAGGAAGAAGATAAAAAAGATGCAACTCCTAGGGGAGGTGGGAGGGTTGTGAAGACTAATTCCTGCTGTTCCCAGAGATCACCTGTTACAGGTAAGTAACTGTGCTATCTCCAGGAACAAGCAGGATTGAGTCTTCACATATGGGGACTCCCTAGCTATAGATGCCAGGGGGAGACCCCATAAAAATGCAGGTACCTGGAACAGGGGTGCATTTTGTGTCCAGGAATCCCCGGCATCCAATGTGGGATGGAGGGTAGGAGTTGATAATAAAGGAGCTGTGAGGAAAGAAACAGCATACCCAAGGACCACAGGGGAGAGGTCCTTGGTATATATGATAAGTAGCATTAAAAGACATTTAATGTACATTGAAAATATGCAGCTTACCTACTGTATTGTAGGAAGTAGAGAGCATGATGGAGTCTACTGGATGAGCAGTGGCGGAATCTTCAAGGTGACCTCACAGCAGTGAGGATGAAGGTCCAGACCTGGAGGTAGCAGACGATCCAGGTGTCGACTGGGTAGGATTAGACATCCGGTCTTCAAAAGAAAGCTTTATGGGAAAAAGCTGAAAACTCTTTTAGGCATAGAGCTATTAACATGGAGGACTAAAAGACGAAGACTGACGGAGTTGGAGAACTAGCCCAGTCCTGGTGGGAAGAGGGGTATTAGCAAAAACCCGCATTCCCAAGGAGAAGAGACGTGTACTCAAAAGATAAAGATGTACACTATTTTTCCTAGCTGGGGAAAGATAGGAAAAATATTGAAGTTTGATGCTTCAAGGACTTAAAGAAAAAATGGAAGATGTTAGCACCACAGTAGTGAATGGTGCATAACAGCTTCTGCACAGTAACATGGTATGAAAAATAGGGAGACAGACTGTCTAAACCCTCTAGAAGGTAAACATTTAGTATAGACAGAGAGGGTGATAGCGTGTGAGACATATCAACTCTTAGAAAGTCTCCCAACAGAGACATATATATATATATCTAGATGGATGAAATATATATACAGTATATATATATATATATATATATATCTCCGTATATGTATAGTAGGATATGGGTGGAGAAAGGTATCAAAATATATATATATAGATAGATATGATATACCTAGACATATATACATATGTGGGGCAGAGTTATGCACCACAAGTTTAATGACATATATATGTAGACATATATGGAGATGTTTACATACCAGACAAGAAGGTTAAAGATACATGTCTACCACCAAGCCCCATAAGTGTCACATGGGGAATACGAAGGAAAAAGATTCTTCCCATAGCAAGAGGGAGAACCCACTTGGGATAGGTATAGAGAATCTATTTCCGTGGGTTAAGGGATGCAGGAAGGCAATCCAGCAAAATAACCGGGATGTTTGCGTGAAAACAGATGATAATATCAGTCTGTAAGGAACAAGGCGGGAGTTCCATAGAACACTGACACGGCAGATGTTCAGAAACGCAAAAGAAGATACTAGGGGGACCTACTGGAGGGACCCAGAGGTAGCATGCGTTAACAGCAGCCTTGGATATTCACGTAGAAAAGGTATATTGCATGTTAACACCCCAGGCCAGAGGGTGTGGAGAACCCTCACAGGCATGGGAAGGGATTATAAGCTTTTCGCTACTAATAGAGAAGCTTCAGAGACAAGGTCAATGCTCTATAGCAAGGCCCTCATAGTAGAGAGCTTCTCTGAAGACTGCAGAGAGCATTGTGCAGGAGAGATATGAGATAAACTGACTGAAGTCATGTGTGTTGCCATATCCTAGGAGAGGAGATGGGTAGAATAATGTGAGAAGCCTAAAAGAGCAGAAGGATCCAAGATAGCTGAGGTGTAGCTTAGAATCACTACTGAGGCTAGAGAAAATTTTGAACAAGGGACTGGAACTTGTAAAAGGTACCAGTAATACAACCACTAACTCCTGCAGGCACAGCTGCTGAAAGAAACAGCAGAGAGATTGTCCTGTGCTCAATAAAGAACAACAGACAAGAGAGGAGAGGAGAGTCCTTCTCCCTGTCTGAGGAATGAGTTTGCTAGAGAAGCTTTTCAGTATGGTACCCCTCAGGCAGGGAAGAAACCCGGTTGAGAGGGTAGAGGAAGTAATTGGAGGGTGATGTACCCATAGGGTAAGTCAACTGAGGGAAAAAATGTTCAGTTGGGACAGAACTATCATGGGATAGTTGCAACTGCTCTTCTAGGGAGTAAGAAGAGGAGAAGTCCGTAGCCCCTGAACAAGAATTTCCTGACAGCTTAGTATACTGAAAAGGAAAAGAACAAGAAAAACACAGTGAATAAACTTCTAGTAGGTAGAAGTGAAGTGTAGGACACAATTCCCAGAACCTATGGTTGCTGGGAATACCGAGATGGGCCAGAGCTGGAGGACTTCAGACTAGGCCGAGGTGTCTCTTGTTTAGGCACAGTCGAATGATGGGCAGGAGATGAGTGAAACCTTTTCTTCTTAGGGAAAGAAGGTTTGGTAGGACATTTCCTAACCCTTGATTTCGAAGGAGGTGGCTTAGAAGGGCCTCCATTAGTAGGAGAGTCAGTGGAGCATTGAGCAACCTGACGTAAAGCCTCCTTATTGAAGAGACCTTCTCCTGTACAAGGAGAATGAGCTAGTATAGTTTGTGCCCATCTGCTCAAGTCTGAAGCCTCGAGCCAAGCTCTGCGACGTGCTCCAATGGCAACAGCAGAGGATCTGCTAACAGACTCAAAAGAGTCCATAGAAGCACGAGAAAGGAACCAAGAGATATTCCGGCTATGATTGACAAGCAAGGAATAGTCAGTAGCCTTGGGCTCTGCCAGAAAAGGGGTCAAAAGAGACAACCTCGTTGTGACCTCCTGGAGTGTGAGACTCATGTGAAAAATATAGGAAATTATTCTGGAAGCCAGCATAGATGTTTGGAAAGCTTGACGTCCAAAAGCATCCAGTGTTCTTGAAGCACGAGCTGGCGGAAAAGAAGAATGCTTCTTCTTGCTTTTTACCTTCCTCAGTGCTGATTCCACTACAATGGAACGATGGGGAAGTTGAGGCTTTTGAAACCCTGGAGAGGGTGGCACCCGGTACCGAACATCAGTTGCTGTAGAAACTGGAGGAACCTGTAAAGGTGATTTCCAGACCCTCAGAAGGAGATCCTGCAGAGCAGGATGTAAAGGAAGCATCATGTCTTACATTTCTGCAGGTGAGCCATGAGTAGAATCACAACCAGGGATAGAGATATCAAGAAAGGTTGCCATATCCAGGAGAAATTTCTGAAAAGAAGGATCTCCTATGGGAACCATCCTTGGCAAGGCTAGGGTTGAAGAAATAGGCTGAGCACCAGAGGATGTACTGGGCTGGTGTGAAGAGAGAAACCTAGTAGATGGACAGGGATACTGGCATTTCAATTTAGAGGCAGTTGGTACTGCATCGGCAATGCCAGGTATCGGTTCCAAACTAGGCATTGATGGTATCGATGTAAGCACAGGAATCGACATCGATACCGATACAGGGAATGCCGTCGAAGTTGTCATCGAGGACTGCTCAAGCGGAACCGAGATCATTAGAGAGTTATGGCAAGGATCTTCGGTACTGCAGAGCTGGAAACTACAGGAGTCAGTTCCGAGATGCGTCGGTACCCAGTCTTCGAGACTAGACATCGATTCAAGACTCGACATCGAAGAAAGCGAGTCTATCGACGCATGTCTCGAGGGTACCGACGTCGGTGGTAGTATCGACGATGCCGATACCGGTAAGGCAGTCTGGGTTACATCGATCGGTCCCGACGGTACCGAGGATACCTGATGATAACTCCTTGCAAAGAGTAAGTTACTCCACACCGGTGCCGATGCCGGGGTATCAGAACCGGTCGAAGCCGGTACCGTTCCCGAGCATGGCTGAGACATGGAAGTGTCCATCCGTAGCGTATCGATCGGCCCCGAAGGTACCGAGGACGCCAGAGGACGATCCCTGGTGAAGAGTGGAACACTCGACACCGGAGCCGATGCCGGGGTATCGGTACCGCTCGAAGCGGATACCACCACCGTACACGGTTGGGATCGAGGGAAGTCAATCCGGTGCGTATCGATCGGTCCCGAAGGTACCGAGGATGCCCGATGACGATCCCTGGTGAAGAGTGGAACACTCGACACCGATGCCGGGGGATCGGTACCGCTCGAAGCGGATACCACCCCCGAGCATGGCTCAGGTATGTTCTGTGAGGGGTGAACCCCAGGAACAACCTGAAACCCCTTTAACGCTTTGGAGCCCGAAGACTCCCGCAGGGGTAATGCCAATGGATTCTTGAGGGTAAGGCCGGAGCCGTCACCATGCTGGGCATGAGACATACCACTCAAGCATTGACTAGTCTTAACAGACTGGTTGTGGGTTACCTGATCCTGTGAAGTGGAGAAACCGGGTACCCTCACTGCCGAAGAAAAAATGGTATCGAGGGAAACTCTAAAGAGTGAAGGTTTCCTCACCAAATTATCACCTGACAAGTAAGGGGAAAAAGGGTCAGGACCCACACAATTGAGACACCAGCTATTGGAGTCTAAAAAGAAACATGTGTTTCCACAGTGAAGGCACTTCTTAGGAAAGAAGGCTCCATAATGAAGAGGCCTTGTAGGCCCAACAAGCTAAGGCAAAAACTGAAGAAAAAATTTCTCAGAATTTAGTCAAAAATCCACCGGCGGTACCGGTGGCGGCGGGAAATACAGCCGCGACCACAAGAAAACAGAAAAACTAAAGTAATTTAAGTATTTAAAGAAAAAAGTTTCTGCGGTGACAGGAGGACGTCCTGCCGGCTCCGCGGAAAAACGAAAACTGAAGAGAGGCTGTGGAGAAGGCGGGAAGTCACTGCGCAGGCGCGAGGGATGCTGCCAAAAGCTTTCTGATTGGAAGCTGGGCAGCATTCCCGTGCAGGCTCCGTCGGTACCGATGTACCCATATGTGAAGACTCATTCCTGCTTGTTCCTGGAGATACAATATATTCTGAGAGCCGGGGATGTAAAGCTTAAAGTTTGCCCAGGGCACCAACAACTTGAACCAACTCTAGGGCTAGCCCTGACTTTGTGCATGCATGTTCCAATAGGAATCAGCTGATCCCACCCTCACTTCATCCATTCTTGGCCCTGAGAATACTTATACATATGTTGCATAAAAGTAGGTACTATGTTTTCTGACTTTAATGCACTAGGGCAATTTTATACGTGTCTACTTGAGTGTGTAAAACACAGTTTTACACATTCAAGTCACTTAAAAATTACCCTCCCTGTGTGTTTACAAAATGAGCTAAGACCTATTTATTGTAATGCTCTGTTTATATATGTGCTAGTAAGGATGCAAAAGAAAGCAATAATTCTTTCTTGATCTGGTTTTCTCAGTCAAAAAATGTTAAATCAATAACAGAGAATCTCACAAATAACCGCTCAACTTTTAACTGCCTCACTGATGAAGTATGTGTTAATACATAGGGTGTGCACACTTCATAACGTGCATGAAGAGATTCTACCTGGGTGTGGTCATCACACAGGGAGCTGCTGAAGAAAGACAGGACGACATGGAAGATCTTCTGATAATCATACAGCTCATAACAATTTCTGTCTCGTAAACCTTCGGCCAGGAGTGCAAGAACCCACTCAAGTTCCTCTTTGTGCTAACATCCACAAAAGAAGAAAAAAAATGTTAGCCACAAATCTACTTTTCACTCATTTGAATCTACATATTTTTTACGCGGCCTCTAAACACCAGCACCCATAAAGAATGTCTGTGACTTCCTGTTAGATAATACTCATTGCAATCTCAAACCAAAAAGCTCAAAACAAGCTTTAACAGGCCAGCCTGGAAGCAGAGCTATGCATTGCTATGTGAAAGATCTGGGTTCAACATAGAGAACTTAAACTTCGTTTCTAGGCCAGTCAGCTGGGACCAAGGATGTTGCAGAGGCAACATTCACAGTCTCTTAGGAGGAGAGCGTCCTAGTCTTCTTGTAACGGAAATATTTAGTGGCTGAACTTAGGGCCCACGATGACAGAGCCTGGAAGGAGTCCTCAGTGTGTAGTTCCCGGCCAAGGACAGCAAATATTAAAGGGACCGATATTCAGAAGCCCTAATCTGGATAACCATGGAGATTATCTGGCTAAGGGCATGGAGAGAATCAGCAGCACTATCCATATAAGGACACAAAAGAGAGATATTCGGAAGCGCTATCCCTATCTCAGCTGATCTCAGAGGCTAAGCAGGTTAGGCTTGGCTAGTTCTTGGATGGCAGACCACCTTGATACCAGGTGCTGTAGACCTACTGCTCAGAAAAAGGGACTGGCTATCTAATTCTTGTCGCACCTTGCCAAAAAAAAAAAACAGGGGCTGGGTCACAAGGAGTCAGTATGGACTGGATGACACGCACACATCTCGACAGTGTCAATGAATATCCCCACAGATGACTTGGCATGATTCAAATAGTGTGGGGACTGGTCCATGGGAAGAGAGAGGGCAATTGCAGGTGGTTATCCGGATTGCAACGATATTCAGCCATTGCCTGGATAAATTCCCCCTTTATGTGGAGAGCCTATCTGTGTAACTTAGCACAGCCAAAAGCTGAACACCATTGCTATCTGTATATTCACCAGCTATTATCTGGATACCAGTGTTGAATATCCAGATTATATTTAAACACCACGGCTGACTGTCGTGGTGTTCAAATATCCAGCACTTTTGAAATGCAGCGCCACAGTGCTCAGTAACTAGGTTGGAAAAAAATATTTTGGAGACTAATTTTATAAGAGTGGAGTGAAGGAGTGGCCTAGTGGTTGGGGGTTCAAATCCCACTAGAGGACAGCAACCTTGGGCCGGAAGGACTGGGGTTTCTAGTCCCACAGGTGCTCCTTGTGGTCTTGGGCAAGCCACTTAACCCTCCATAGCCCATGTTCCCTGTAAAATAGTTATCTCCAAGTTATAATGCCCTGTTCAATGTAATTTCAGTTTGTTCAATGTAAACCGCCTTGATATCATGAAAGGCGGTATATAAGAAATGTTAAATAAATAAATAAGAGGCACCTGGCAGGGACGATGCAAGGAATGTGCCTATGTGCCATTAAAAAACAGTCAACCTGAAAGCTCCCACACAAAATTACTTATGTTCTAAGGCAGGACTAACTGTGAGCATGTGTCAGAAGAAATCAGTGCATATACAAGATACTGTATATGCATAAGTGCAACCCCACCCCCAAGAATGCCTACATGGATATGGCACATAAGTAGGCACAATGCTTTCTGAGCACCTATTCTTATGCATTTACATCTGATGGCAATTTTATAAACCCTGTTCCATAACATGCTCAGGTTGCTTGTAAGATTAGCCTCTTAGAGGTCATTTTGTAAAAGAGTGCATAGGCTATGAAGGCACATAGGTGTGTATGTTGTGCCTATTTTATAAAGGCCTTAATATGTCTCAAAAGACATCCATACACAACAATGTCCAATGGAAGAGGCAGGAATTAAATCATACATAAAAAAAGAATCTCAACCAATCGAATAAAAAAAAAAATTATACATAAGAGAAAAATATTTTGTTGGGCCCCTTATCATATATGATCCACCAGTATACTCAAAGTAGGTCAGTGTATCAGTGGCCCTTTGTTAATAAAATCATCCCCTGCTCAAACAGTATATAAGAGAGGGATTATGCCTATACATTACAGGTCTGTAGGGAAGAGAAGCACCAGTGGCATAAATTCTGCCCACGTAGACCCCACAATGCGGTGGTGGAGGGCCCAGGCAGGAAGGGGGTCCACACATTGGCACAGTTCCCTCACATCCTGCACTTACTTTATTTGCCACACCGCCTCCATCCCAGGCCTGCTGTTGTCACCTCCCGAACCGAAGCCCTGCGATAACAGCTGCACTGCAAGACTTTGGCCTAGGAGGTAACAGCCGCCAGGCCTGGAACAGAGGCAGCATGGCAAACAAATTAGTTGCTGCGTGCATAGGGAGAGGGGAGATGTGCACCATGGGGGGGGGGGTACTGCAGGGGGACCGACAATGGGGGATCATCAGCAAAATTTTGATTGGGGGTCCCTTCATTAGAACTTATGCCACTGAGAAGCGCCAATATTCAATCAAGCGTAGTTACTCACCTGTACTGTAGCAGGTGTTCTCAGGGAACAGCAGGAATAAGTCCTCATATACAGGTGATGTCACAGATGGAGCATGCACGGGAAGGCTCCCCAGCTTCCATAAGAAGCTTTTGGGAGCTCCATCGCATATGTGCGCCTGCCACGGCGCCATCTTATCCTCAGTAAACTACAAAACTAGTAGCCAGAACAACTCCACGGGAAGGAGAGAGGGTTGTGAGGATTTATTTCTGCTGTTCCCAGAGAACACCTGCTACAGGTGTGTAACTACTCTTTCTCTGGGAACAAGCAGGAAGTAAGTCCTAACATATGGGACATCCCAACTATAGGCTACCAAAAAAAGCAGCAAAACCAAGCCCAATGGGGCAACCAACCGAAGAACTGGAACAAACAGTATGGGTAGTCTCTCTAGGGGACTCACTGAGTCAGCATCCACAGCAGATATCAACATCAGGGAGACACTGACTCGTGGCTTTCCTTCTTTCTGGATTCCTCTTCTCCCACTTTTATTCTTTACTGTTGATAACCCCTCTGATCCTGATGTTTTAAAGCTCCTTTCCCTTACCTTCTCATTCAACCTCCAGCTTTGTAATACTGCCACCACTCACCAGCATGGCCACTGCCTCAACCTTGTATTCTTCTCTAATTGTTACCCTCAAACCTCTGTACTTCAGTTATTCCCTTATCGGACCATCACCTGCTAAGCTTCATTCTTCACCACCCGCCACCTCAACCTCGCCCTGTCTCCTCCAACCTCTTTAGAAATCTTCATGCTATTGACCCTTTGGCTCTCTCCTCCACTGTCTCATCACCTCTTTCCTCCACTATGTCATCTGAATCTGTTGAGGCAGTAGCTTCCTATAACGCTGCACTCTCCTCCGCTCTGGATGCTCCTGTTCCGCCCAGGCAAAATCCTGTAAGGCATACTATACCCCAGCCCTGGTTGTCTTCCACTACCCGCTATTTATGTTCCTGTGCCCATTTAGCTGAGCGTGCTTGGCTCAAATCCCACTCCCTTGCAGACTTTCTACAAATTCATGCTGGTCTCTTTCCAGTCAGCCATAGCACTTGCCAAAAAGACTATTATGTCCATATGACTAACTACTCTCGCCATCTCTTTACTACTCTCAACTCTTACCTCAAGGTGCCTCTGCCTCCGACCCCTCCCTCCCTTTATCTTATTTATCTGTGCTTATACACTGGCTGGGTCAAAGCGGTTTACAATAAACAAGAGGGGATACATTAAAAAGATCCATTCATATGTACAGGGGGGGATACCATCACCAGGGGGATTCAACATATTTACATTTCTGATTTTTTTGTGCACCAGAGGTATTAGTCTTATTTACAGTTTGGTTTTTCTCTTCATTCTCAACCTACTTAGTTTTCTTAAATGGGTGCTGTTCTGTTCTGATCTTAGGTGCTCCCGGAATAGATGTGTTTTTAGCTGTTTTCTAAATGTGGAGAGGTCCTTGTTGCTACAGATTTGGGTTGGAAGAGAGTTCCACACTGAGGGGGGAATACAAATCAAATGCACGGTTACAGGTTTGGAGATTGAATTTTGTCCTATCATGCGGCACAATGAGTGCATTATTTGTGGCTTGAGGTAGGTCTTCCAGAGTTCATCTGTGGAAGCAGGGTTTGTAAAGGAGATGGCATTGTTGGTGAAGCGCTTTATGGATCAGTACCAGTGTTTTATATTTAATCCGTGCTTCCAGTGGGAGGATGTGGAGATCTCTCAAGACTGGGGTGATGTTATCATGTTTCTTTAGTCTCTGGATTATCCTTGTCGTTGCGTTGAGGGCTGTCTGTAGTGGGTTGATGGTGGTGGCCATGAGTCCTTGGTATATTGCATTACAATAATCTAGGTGGGGGAGTATCATTGCTTGCATGACCGTTCTGAAATCCTGTGGGTCTATGAGCGGTCTGAGGTGTTGTATCATCTTTGCTTTGAAGAATATTGATCTTGCAGTTTTAGCAATCTGCTGCTTTGAATGACAGGGCTTGATCCCCAGGTATTTTACATGCAATTGACTTTTATTTGTGTTGCTCCCAGGGTGAGGTGTGGTTGGGGGGGTGAAGGTTTAATCTTTTGTAACAAATAAGGCTTCTGTTTTTTTAAGGTTTATGGTGAGATTGTTTTCTTGGAGCCATCTGGATACATCATTGAAGCAGTCTATTAGATGTGGGTTTGCTGGATTGGTAGTTGTGATGGGTCCATACAGCATAATGTCACCCGCTGCCGTTTCCTTATATCGGCTGATCCTGGAGTGCTGATTGGGCTGGAGGCTGAGAACAGGGAGGTGAGCTGCTTTCCTGCTCTTGGCTTCGATTCTGATCGGAGGAGCTTTGCGATGGAGGATAGTGTGCTCAGTTCTTGCCCCCGCTGCTGTTTCCTTATATTGGCTGACCCTGGAGTGCTGATTGGGCTGGAGGCTGAGAGCGGGGAGGTGAGCTGCTTTCCCACTCTTGGCTTCGACCCCAATTGGAGGAGCTTTATGATGGAGGATCGTGTGCAATCCCTTTCTGCCTAAATCCTGGCTGACTACTTCCATGACAAAATCCACAAGATCACCCTCCAATTCCCCACAAAGTCAGCTACTTCCCCCTTCACCCTTCTTCACTCCCAACTTTCCCCCTCTACATCTGCTACCCTTTCTTCCTTTTCTGAGGGGGAAACTACACACCTTCTTTCCTCCTCCAAACTCACTACCTGCTCCTCTGATCCAATTCCCACCTGTCTCCTAAGCCCCATCTCCTCCACTGTTGTCCTTTCCATCTCTCTTATTCTCAGCCTATCATTCTCCATTGCTACTGTCCCTGCAGTCTTCAAGCATGCTGTGGTCACTCTTCTCCTCAAGAAACCCTCACTATATCCTGCCTGTCCTTCTCACTATCAACCCATTTCCCTCCTCCCCTTTGTTTCTAAACTACTTGAATGTGCGGTTCACCGCTGTTGCCTTGACTTTCTCTCCTCTCAAGCCCGCCTGGATCCTATACAATCTGGTTTTTGTCCTTTACATTCTAATGAAATGGCTCTTGCCAAAGTCTCCAGTGACCAGTTCCTGGCAAAATGCAAGGTCCCTTACACAATCTTCATCCTTCTTGACCTTTCTGCTGCTTTTAACACAGTTGACCACAACCTTCTCCTTGATACCTTATCCTTGCTTGATTTTAAGGGCTCTGTACTATCCTGGTTCTCTTATCTTTCCCATCACTTTTTCAGTGTTTGTTCTGGTGGATCCTCCTCTGTTGCTATCCTGTTCCTAGTTGGTGTGCCCAAAGGATCTGTCTTGGGTCCACTCCTTTTCTCTCTATATACCCAGTCCCTTGGTGCACTCATCTCTTCCCATGGGCTTTCAGTACCATCTTTATGCTGATGACTCTCAGATCTACCTCTATACACCTGAAATCTCTCAGGCAATCCAGGTCCGGATCTCTGCCTGCCTTTCTGACATTGCTGCTTGGATGCCTCACCACTGCTTGAACTTGAACATGGCCAAAACTGAGCTTCTTATTTTTCCCCCTAAAAACTCCTCTCCCTTTCTCATTCTCTGTGGATAACTCTCTACTCCTCTCCGTTTCCTTGACTCACAACCTTGGATTCTCATCTTTAATTCCTTTCTCTCCTTCTCCACAAACATTCATCTGATAGCTAAGACCTGCTGTTTCTTTCTCTATAACATCAACAAAATCCTCCCATTCCTTTCTGAACACACTACTAAGACACTTATCCATTCTTAGTCACTTCTCGTCTTGATTATTGTAACCTACTCCTTGCTGGTCTCCCTCTGAATCATCTCTCTTCCCTTCAATCTGTTCAACACTCAGCTGCGCGGCTAATTTTCCACCAGCCTCATCACGCTCATATTACCCCTCTTCTCAAGTCACTTCATTGGCTCCCTATCCATTTCCGCATCCAGTTCAAACTTCTCCTGCTAGTCTATAAGTGCATTCACTCTGCAGTTCCTCGCTACCTTTCCTCTCTTATCTCTCCCTACACCCCCCTCCTCAGGAACTCCGCTCTTCTGGCAAACCACTTCTATCTGTGCCCTTCTATTCTACTGCTAACTCCAGATTTCACTCCTTTCACCTTGATGTTCCTTATGCCTAGAACAAACTACCTGAGTCTGTACATCAGGCACCTTCTCTGGCTCTGGCCCTTTTCAAATCCAGGCTGAAAACTCACCTCTTTGCTGTTGCTTTTGGATCTTGACTCACCTGATCTCCTTTGTGCTTCCTTACTATTCTGCCTTGACATATCCCATGTCTACAGCTACTGGTTGTCTGTCTTGACTAGATTGTAAGCTCTGATGAGCAGGGACTCTCTCTTAGATGTGTCTGTGCAGTGCTATGTATGTATTGTAGCGCTATACACATGCTTAGTAGTTTTAGTAGTAGTACTTTACGGTAGCCTGGACAGACAGAAGGGCCAGTGGGAGGAGTTGAGCCTAAGTCCCAAACAGATGCAGGAGTATGGCTTGTCCAAAGTTACTGTAGTGCCAAGAATCCCCATCCAGACAGTAGTGGGCAATAAAGGTGTGGAAAGAGGACCATGTAGCAGCCCTGAACTTTTCTACTATGGAGACAGAGTGCAAGTTTGCCACAGAAGTGGCCATAGCTCAGACATTATGGGCCGTGACATGAGATTCAAGGTTCAGACCAGCCTGCGCATAAGCAAAGGAAATGCAATCTGGCACCCAGAGGGACAGCATATGTTTGGAGATGGCCACTCCCAACCTGTTAGGATCAAAGGAGATGAACAGCTAGGTACAGCGTTGATGGGCTTTCATCCTTTCGAGGTAGAAAGCCAAGGCCTGTTTACAATCCAATGTGTGCAACGCGACCTCAGCCCTGTTGGCATGAGACCAGGGAAAGAAAGCGGGCAGAACCGCCAACTGGTTAAGGTGGAATGAAGAAACCTCAAGTGTGTGCGCAGGACCACTCGGTTTTGATGACATCTAGTGTAGGATGCATAAACCATCATAGCTTGCACCTCACTAACCCAGTAGGCAGAGATGACCACCACCAGGAAAACTATGTTCCAGGTGAGGAACTTAAGCAGACAGGAAGCCAATGCTCAAAGGGGGCCAAGAGGAGCTGTCCCAGCACTACACACATTGAGATCCCATGCCATTGGCAGGAGCCTGAAAGGAGGCTTAGAGAGAAGGAGGCCCTGCATGAAGAGGGTCACCAGTGGTTGCATGGAGATGGGCTTGTCACCCAACCTGTGATGGTACCCTCCAATAGCGCTGAGGTGTACTCAGAAGTAGTTGGACTTAAGGCTCGAGTCAGAGAGGTGTAGGAGATACGGCAATAAGACCTTAACAGTGCAAGAGAAGGGGTCCAGGATCTTTTCAGCACGCCAGACAGAGAAGCGTCACTATTTGAAAGCATAGGACAGGTGTGTGGAGTCTCTGTGAGACGTTAGAAGGATGTTCTCTATTTCCATAGGAAGATGAAGTTCTGAGAGAACTACCCACTCAGCATCCATACCGTGAGGGCTAGGGACTGGACAATGGGGTGAAGCAAGGTCCCATCATCTTGAGGGATGAGGTCCGGGGCACAGCGCAACCGGAGAGGCTCTTGTTGAGAGAGCCGGAGAAGTAGGGGCTTCCACAGCTGCCAGGGCCCATATGGGGCAATTAGTATCATGGTGCCCCTGTCGGCCTGAAGCTTGAACAAGGTCTTCTCAACCAGCAGAATTGAGGGGGGTACACATAAAGCAGCCTCACGCTCTAGTTTAGGAGAAATGCATCAGGAGTCAACTGGTTACTGGATGCTATCCTGGAGCAGAAGCGAGTCACCTGAGCATTGTGTGGAGTGACGAACATATCGATTTCCGGCCTGGTCCACCTCTGGAAGATGCAATGCACCATAGCCTTGTTGAGGGTCTCTTTGTGTGGCTGAAGAACTCTGCTGACATGGTCTGCGAGCACATTGAGCTCTCCTGGCAGGTATGTTGCCCTGAGGTTCATGCTATGGGTAGCAGCAAACCACCATAACCGTACCGCCTCCAAACAGAAAAGGTGTGATCCAGTGCTGCCCTGCTTGTTGACATAGAACATCGCTATCTGATTGTCCGTCTGAATGAGGACTGATTGGTCAACTGTGGTCAAAAAGCCTAGACGGTGTTCGCAATGGCTCGGAGTTCCAGAAAGTTGATCTGGTGCAGGCTTTCCTGCTGCAACCAGAGGCCCTGCGCATGTGCAGGCCTTCAAGATGCACCATCCGGCCTAGTTTGGACACATCTGTAGTCAGCGTCTGGTGAGGCAGAGGGGACTGAAAGGGAAGTCCTTTGAGCAGGTTCTGTGGCTGGAGCCACCAGTGCAGAGAGAGGGCAAGAGGCGTGGTGACTGCCACTCTGTCCTTGAGGTGGCTGCCTGTCACTGGATGCCATTGGGTGCACAGAGTCCATTGTGCTTGGCACATAATGGAGACGGGCCAATGGCGTGACATGTACTGTGGAAGCCATGTGGCCCAGCATGAACGACAACCCCCGAGATGTGGTAAAACGGCTGCACTGGATGACCTGAACCACCCCGATGAGCAGCTGCGAGTGGTCCTCTGGTAAGAAGGTCTAAGCTCGAGTGGTGTTGAGGAGGACTCTCATGAAATCCAGCTTTTGTGAGGGGTGGCGATGAGACTTTGGGTAATTTATGACATAGCCCAGGTGTTCGAGCAGACTGGCAGGCCGAGCGGACTGGAAGACCTCATCCGGCATGGCACCCTTTATTAGCCAGTCATCTTAGTGAGGGAAAATGAAGACTTCCATGGTCCGGAGGAAGGCAGCAACCACCGCCAGGCACTTTGTGAAGATCCTTGGGGCTGATGCCAACCCAAAGGGCAGCACCTGGTAATGGAAGTAATGACCATTGAGAATGAAGCAGAGATATCAACAGTGGAAAGGATGGATCGGGATGTGTGTGTAGGCATCTTTCAGATCCAGGGAGCAGAGCCAATCATCCTTCTGGAGGTATGGAAATAGCGTCCCTAGGGAGACTATTTTGAACTTTTCTCTTACCAAGAAGCAGTTGAGGTTGCGGAGGTCCAGAATGGGCCTGAAACCTCTGGTCTTCTTGCAGACAAGGGAGTAATGAGAGTAGAACCCTTTGTCACCTGTTCTGGTGGTACCAGGTCAGCCAGCAAGGTGTTGATCTCCTGTTGGAGGAGGGCCTGCTGTAGCGGGTCAAGAGGATACTCCCTGGGAAAGAACGGGGAAGGTAGCTGGGCAAAATGCAACTGGTAGCCGCTCTGGACGATCTTCAGGGCCCAGGTGTCTGTTGTCACCATGGGCTATCAGTGGGCAAAGTGGGCCAGGTGCCCCCCCACCTGCTGGGGCACTGCACCGGACTGTGGAAGATTGGCGATGCTCCTTGAAGTAGTCAAAAACCCACCCATGGTTGTGGCTGCAGGGCACCCTTAGTCTTCTGAAGTTTAGGGTGGCGCTGCTGGCGGGGCCCTTCAGTCTTCTGCTGAGCTGGCTGAATAGACTGAGTAGGGCGGATAGCCTGAGTAGTACCGGCACTTACGCAGGTAGAAAGCCTTCTTCCCCACTGCCTACTTCTTAGAAGGGTCTGCTGTTTTCCTGGAGGGGCAGTTCATGATGAGCTGCTCCCCGGCCTTATTCTCCATAGGCTTGCTGAACAAATTTTCCCCCTGCAAGGGACGTCAGCTAGCTTGTCTTAAACCCTTTGTTCAAGATCTGAAGACTGCAGCCAGGCCAGGCAGTGGGCACCAATGCCCACTGCAGCCATCCTGACAGACTCAAATGCGCTGTAAGCCGCTCTGCTCATATTTATTATTTAACAGGTTTTTTATACTGCCTTTATGCCAAGGCGGTTTACATGGAATAAACACACACAAATATTTTGTGATTATATACAACTAAGGGAAGCAAACTTGGAGCTAACAAAATGGGTATTTATAGATGTTCACAGAGCGTGGTTGGGTTATGGTGTGTGTGTAGTTAAGTGATATCATTTGGACCAAAGTGTTCAACAAACAGATGTTTTTTTAAGTGTCTTAAAGTCTTGAGTCGACTGTGCTGATTTGATAGCTTCCAGGAGTGAGTTCCAAATTGTTGGGGAAAGTAGGGAAAAAGGATCTATTGCTTGTTTGCTGCATAGTCCATAGACTTTGGGCAATCTTTACCTCGCCCCGCCAGACTGCAGAAGTTCTCAAAGTGCTCCAGGGGAATCAAGAATGCAAATTTGCTGATATCCCCCATCACATTCTTAAGGAACATGACCATATAAAGCTGATTTGAGGGAATCTGGGCCATCAACATGGATCCTTGGTAGCACCTTCTCCAAACCCATCGAGGGTGCTGGCCTCTTTGATTGGGGGAATGGAGGAGTGAATCTTAGAACTCTTGATGCGACACATAGCTGACTCCACAACCATAGAGTTATGTGGGAATTGGAGCTTCTTAAAGCCCGGACTCTTTTGAACTCGGTACATCGAGTCCAGCCTTCTGCTGATGGCTGGTACAGTCAGTGGGTTCTCCCACATTCTGAAGAGTAGGCGCTAGAGGATCCGGTGCACCGGCACTGTAATTGCCTCCTTGGGAGGTGAGGGATATTGCAGGCTCTCAAGTTCCTAGGCCCTTGGTTCTTCCTTGGCCTCCAAGGTTAAGGGTAGAGCTTTGGCCATATCCTGGACAAACTCATGGAAAGAGATGTCCTCTGGCAGGGACTTGTGCCTTTCATAAAGAGATGAAGGATCATATGGGATGTCCTGGTACCGGTCTGAGGCCAAGGACTCTTTCTCTGTCTCCCAGCCCTCATTCTGACAAGAAGTCAAAATAATGTCCGACCTCTTCCCTGCCCCTCCGCTGTTCAGGCGGGGACCAATAGGGGCAGCCTCGGAAATGGAGGCGCTAGTGGGGGAGATAGCGATCGGCGCAGAGTTGTAATCTAGTTGACAATCCAGTTGCTCTTCCAGGTTGGTAAGGGCATGGGTCTCCAAAAATGTCTGAACGAGAATCAGCAGGGCCATTGCAGGTGGCAGGGCTGCCGCTGGTGAGGTACCCGAAGGCATCGGAGCCACTGTGGTGTGTGCCACCAGGAATGTGGCAATGCTTCTCTTGAGGGCCTGCAAGTGCTCAACAGGCACTGCTGACTCTGAGGGAGTGGGGGCCGTGGCAGCCACCTCGGCCTCCGACTCCAGCACCCATGTCAGGGACACCTCAATGGGGAGAGCATTGGGAGTCTGCTAACGTCCCTCTGGGGCCTTGTAAGTTGATTCTTCCAGCGGGGCAGCATCACCAGTCGCTCCTGGACATTGCCCAAGGAGTCTCAATGAGAGGGACTCCGATGCCGATGCCCATGGGGTTTGCCCCGGCCCTCAGCATTATTCCTCGACGTCAACAGGGTGGAGGACCAGTCGGACCCCAGGTTGAACCACCGGTCCATGTTGCTACACCTCTTTGGCTCAGAATGAGCTTGGGTGCTGAACGATATGGAAGCCTCGGCAGAGCCCCTCAAGGGCATTGGTGCAGACTCAGATGACCCGAAGATTGACTCGCACTGGTTTTTCACAGTTCTTCTGGCCCTTTCCCATCATCTGCAAACACAGAGTACAAGAAGAGTGTTCATGGCCGGGCCCAAGGCATTGGATGCACTAGTTATGGCGGTCCATCATTGAGCTGGTGCATGCACACTGGATGCAATCTTAAATCCACAGGTCAGTTTGGACGCTGGGAAAAACAGCCTCTGCCAAATCAAAGGACTCCAATGTTCTGATTGGCCAGGGAACGCATAGGGAAAGAGGGACCCACACTGAAAAAATAAGCAAGAAAAGTTAAAGAAAAAAATAACCAAAGTGGCGTCAAGTGACTCGACACCCCCGATGACAGGCGGGAAGGCACCGAAAAAACTGATCAAATTGAGATGAAAAGATACCACAGTAATGGCAAAAAAGATTACACTTTTCCCGAGGTGAAGGACACACATCCAGTGGGCTCCATGGAAAAAAGAAGACTGAGGATAAGATGGTGCTATGGCAGAAGGGAAGGCAGGTGCATATGCATGATGGAGCTCCCAAAAGCTGGGTAGCGTTTCCGCGCAGGCTCCATTGATGACTTTACCCATATGTGAGGGTTTACTTCCTGTTTGTTCCCAGAGAAGCAAATCACCAGTTCTCAAAATGTGCATAGAATGCCCACATGCTTTGCAAAGCTGAAGCAGTATCAAGTGATTCTTTCTCCTAATAAGACTTTATTAGGAAGTGTATGGGCATATCAGGAACTGGTGATTTGCTGACTGAGGATTGGTGCTTCTCATCCCTATGGAACTATTATATATAGGAATATTTCCCCTCTTATATGCTGTTTCAGTGTGGAGATGATTTTAAATAATTTCTACTTTGACTATTAAAATTATAAAAGGATCTACATTTACCTATTTGAAATATACTGGTAGATCCAATAAAAAAATGTTTCTTTTACATATAAGAGGATTTTTTGGGATCTGATAGGATAAGATCCCTTTATAAAATACGTGTGCATTTATAAGATGGCCTACATGAAAATTCCCACACAAAGTTACACTTGTTTCATGGCAGACGTAATGCTTCCACCCTAGTCTGCGTTGATACATGCATATTTTAAAACATTCTACTAGATGTTGGTAAAAGATGTTACTCACTATCAGCTTGAGACATTTTCTGTGATGGTTTTACTTGCCTGATTTAAAAACGTTTTTGTTTCCAGTATTGCATCGCACAGTTGGGAACAATCCCCCTGACAAAGGTTTGTGAGCCGAAACACTGTCACTGTAGGGGTATTTAATAAGAGCTCATTCTACAAACGAAGGGTTGAGTCGTTTTTCGCCTTGCTCTTCTGTCACATCTTACAAAAATATGCACTAAATATACTGTAGTTTTATGCGTATATCATTGGAGAAAGACATAATGCTTGGCAAGGTAGAAGGTCACCGTAAAAGAGGAAGACCGGCAATGAGATGGATCGATATAACAGCAGCAGCTATGAATACCATTCTATCAACAATGAGCCACTTGGCTGAAGATTGAACGAAGTTTAGGTCACCTATCCAGAGGGTCGCCAGAAGTCGAGACAGACTCGATGGCACTCAACACCACCACCACCCCCCGCAGACAATATTATAAGCACCTATATCTGCACATAAAACACTGTTTTATATGCAAAACATGCTTACAGAATTACCCCCTTAAAGACCCCGCTATTACCTCTAAATTAAAGCTATAGAAAAGCCTGTAGAAATCTGGCACTTTGTTCATGTCCAAGTACTGATGGGAGAGAAGAAATCTGTTTATCTTCATGTACATGTGCTCCTCTGGGGAAAAATAGTATAGGTTAACAGGGAGGAAAGGCAATCACTCATGTGCAACCTGACATTTTCATTCAGTGTTTCAAAGTCAGCACAATTGCTGTAGAGAATCGGCTTGATACTTTAAAAAAAACTTTAGTGTTTCTAATTTCTAGCATTGTAACACTGTATTTTTATCTGTTTTCTCATGACAAGGTCAACACAATTTCAACCCCTGAAACTACTGCTACTACTAGTCATTTGTAGAGTGCTTACCTTTTCCCCTCAGCATACCTATTTAGAATGGCAACAGGTGAGTTAAGGTGAGCAGCAGCAGCTGCTACACAGGGACTGCGAGCAAGTTCTTACTGTGGCTCTGTACTGTACATTCCACTGATTTCTCTCTAGTTACTGAAGTGCAGCATCAACTTCATGGTCCTGTATGAGCGCCTATGCCACTTTATGCTTACTGTGTTTACATGTGACCATGCAAAGACAGACTACAATCAACAAACTCAACATACCACAAACCAAACATAAATACAATCCATAAACATGCCACAGAGCATTTGAACTATACGCCCCATCTCTATGGAACTCCCTTCTGTACACCCTAAGAAACATCACCAATCTCCCTACATTCCACAAACACCTACCTATTCACAGAACATTTGCCCCACCCCCCATCTAACCCCCTCAACTACACAACTCAACCACAATAAACTCACAAATGTAAATAGCTGTTTATATCAGTTTAAATGTAAATAGTTGCTTGTATCAGCTAAAATGTTAAAATGTTAAATTAGAAAAAAATGTTTGAATGTTTAAATGTCACCATGTTAATTGTATAACAAATGTTCAATGTAAAATCTTCTGTTCTCTGGAAACCACTTTGACCTGGTAAAAAGCAGTACATAAATATAACTAAATAAAATAAAATAATTGTGTCATTTGGTCCCAATTAGTTGGGAAACGCAGAGAAGCTAAAGCCAGAGGAGAAAGAAAGACAATCGCAGAACTCAACAGAGATTTCCAAAGTGCAGCAAGACAGGACAAGGAAAAGTACTACAATGACACTTGCAAGGAAATAGAAGCAGAAACTATTAGAGGAAGAACAAGATCGGCTTTCCTAAAGCTACGAGAGTTAAAGAAAAAGTTCCAGCCTCAAATTGGAATTTTACAAGATGCTCAAGGTTCTATGTTGAATGATGCTGAGAAGATCAAGAAAAGGTGGAAGGAATATACAGAGTTTTTATATGATAAAGATCAAATGGACCAACAGCCGTTTCAACCTGTACCTTATGATCGGGAACCATTGGTGATGAAAGAAGAAGTTGAAGCAGCATTGAAAGCCTTATCAAAGAACAAAGCACCAGGCATTGATAGCATTCCCATAGAAGTATTACAGCAATCTGATGCAGTTGTTACCGTACTCACAAGGCTCTGCCAAGAAATATGGAAGACAACATCATGGCCAACTGACTGGAAAAGATCTGTGTTTATACCAATACTAAAGAAAGGTGATCCAACTGACTGTGAAAATTATCGCACAATCGCTCTGATCCCACATGCCAGCAAGATTCTACTGAAGATTATTCAAAAGAGACTACAACCATACCTGGAACAAGAACTACCTGAAGTGCAAGCAGGGTTCAGGAAAGGGCGAGGAACGAGAGACATCATTGCGGATGTGAGATGGATCCTTGAAAAGACTAAAGAATACCAAAAGGATATTTATTTGTGCTTTATCGACTATAGCAAGGCTTTTGACTGTGTAAACCATGAGAAACTCTGGGCCACATTAAGAAGCATGGGTATACCAGAACACCTGAACGTTCTCTTGCGCAATCTGTACATTGATCAAGAAGCAACAGTTCGAACGGAACAAGGAGAAACAGAATGGTTTAAAATAAGCAAAGGTGTAAGACAAGGCTGCATACGTTCCCCCTACCTGTTTAATTTATATGCAGAACAAATCATCAGAGAAGCAGGATTGTATGAAGACAACAGAGGTGTGAAGATTTGTGGAAGACTCATCAACATCCTTCGCTATGCTGATGATACCACATTACTGGCTGAAAGTGAAGATGATCTGAAACATTTGCTTCTCACAATCAAAGAACATAGTCTCAAAATGGGCCTGCACCTTAATGTAAAGAAGACAAAGATCATGACAATTGGCATAATCAACAGGTTCATCGTTGAAGGAGAAGAAATTGAAATTGTGAACAACTTTAACCTACTTGGATCAACTATCAATAAAGAAGCAACAAGCAGTCAAGAAATCAGACGACGCATTGCTCTTGGCAGAATGGCTATGAAAGACCTAGATAAGATTCTCAAGAGCAGAGATGTCTCTCTCCATACAAAGATTCGACTTGTTCAAGCCATGGTATTTTCAATAACATCATATGGATGTGAAAGCTGGACAGTGAAAAAGATAGACAGGAAGAAAATTGATGCCTTTGAATTATGGTGCTGGCGGCGAATACTGTGTATACCATGGACTGCCCGAAGAACAAACCAGTCGGTACTAGAGGAGATCAAACCTAAGCTTTCTTTAGAAGCTCAGATGACAAGACTTCGACTTTCATACTTTGGACACATCATGCGAAGAGAGAGATCATTAGAGAAAGACATTATGCTTGGCAAGATAGAAGGTCAACGCAAAAGAGGAAGGCCAGCAATGAGATGGATCGATACAATAACAGCAGCCACGGGTACCAGTCTGTCAACAATGAGCCGCCTGACTGAAGACCGAACACAATTTAGGATAGCTATCCAGAGGGTCGCCATGAGTCGACTCAGACTCGACGGCACTTAACAACAACAGTTGGTATCCTACCCTCGACATCAGAAAGTATCCTACATATAAACCTGGATGGTATTAGCATATCAATATAGGGACCTATGAACAAAGGAACTTGCGGAAAAACAAGTTACTTATTTGTAGCAGGTGATGTTTGGGGACAGCAATATAGATGTCCTCACAAGTAGGTGATGCCATCTGATGGGGCCTAGTGCAGGAAAGCTTCCCCTAGCTTTGCAGCTCTGAAGAACATTTCATTTTAACTGTGCACACGCAGCACTTCCCACGTTGTCATCATGTGGGACCACTCCTGGGTGTCATTGTTTCTGATGATCTTAAGGTGGCTAGACAGGTAGAAAAGGCAACAGAGAAAGCCAGAAGGATGCTTGAGTACATAGGGAAAGGAATGGAGCCCAATCCAAAAACGTGGTAAAAAGGAAAGACAGAGCTATTTTATTGTACCAAAATACAGGGGTAAAACGCCAAAGGGACCTGACACAGGCTGTGTTTCGATTAAACCTTCATTAGGGATAATCTGGCGTGCTTTCATATAAACGAAGATTCTCCAAGAAGTTAATGATTCTTCCTGAGCTAACAAGAATATTACATATGGGCTAAACTACCTACAGAGCACGCCAGATTACCCCTGATGAAGGTTTAATCGAAACACGGCCTGTGTCGGGTCCCTTTGGCGTTTTACACCTGTATTTTGGTACAATAAAATAGCTGTCTTTCCTTTTTACCACGTTTTTGGACTGGGTTTTTATTGCTTTACGTGGTTTTGTGCTTTTTGTGGTAGGGAAAGGAATGGCCAGCAGAAAAAAGGAGGTGATAGTGCCTCTGTATAAGTCTCTGTGGCGACCATTTTGGAGTAGTGTGTGCAATTTTGGAGATCACATCTTCAAAAGGATTTAAACAGGATGGAGTCTATGCAGATGGTGGCTACTAAAATGGTTAGTAGTCTTCGTTATAAAGCATTTGAGGACAGAATTAAAGATCTTAATATGTATCAGTTACAGGAAAGGCAGGATAGAGGAGATAAGATAGACGTTTAAATTCCTCTATGGCATAAAGGCACAAGAGGAGAGCCTCTTTCGATTGAAAGCAAGCTCTGCTACGAGGGGACATAAGAGGAGAAATATGTGGAAATATTTCTCTATAGAAAGAGTGGTGGATGCATGGAAAAGTCTCCCAGTGGAGGTAGTATAGACAAGGACAACATCTGAATTCAAAAAAAGCATGGAACACACACAGAAGATCCATAAAGGAAAAAAAAAGAGGACTACTGAAGTTGACCTGGAAGGGCAGACTAGATAGGCCATGTGGTCTTTTTCTGTCGTCATGTTTCTATGACATGTTTCATCAGCTCCATGTAAAAATGGGAACTGATGCAGCATGTACAATTGATGTCAAGTTTCTTCAGTGCTGCAAAGCTAGCGGGAAGCCTTCCCATGCACGGCTCCATCAAATAACACTACCCACTTGTGAGGACTTACCTTGCTTGAGCTTGGATGAGAGGCTTGAGAAGCACCAGATCTAGACTGACTAGTGCATTCAGATCGTATTGTTCTCTGCTTTGTGCACTTTTTAAAAAATACAACAGCAAAGCCTTCCCAAACCTGTCCTGAGGAACCCACGAGTCAGGTTTTCAGGATATCCAAAATGAATATGCATGATCTAAATTTACATAAGATATTTATTTATTTAACAGGTTTTTATATATCGCCTTTAATCCAAGGCGGTTTACATAAAACTATAGTATACAAATCTCATGAGAGTTGTTTTACATAGAACATGGGGAAGTAAACTTGGCATTAAATATGGGGGCTATACATGATCTAAGGTGTGTGGATGGTTATGGAATTTACAGTTAGGTAATGTCATTAGAACCAAAACGTTCAATGAAGAGATGTGTTTTTAATAGTTTCTTCATCTCTTGTGGAGACTATGCAGATCTAATGGCTTCTGGTAGTGAGCTCCAAATCATTGGGGAAAATAGTGAAAAGACTATTTGCTTGTCTGCTGCGTATAATTGGTCTTGAAGGGAGGGATGGCAAGAAGGCTCTGATTTCCTGATCTTCTGGTCCTTGATGTTGATGTTCTTGAGATTTGATTGTCAAGACAGGGCGCAGATAGTTTATGAAGGATTTTATAGATGGTTACGGTCTTATGTTTAATCCTCTGGGCAACTGGAAGCCAGTGTAATGTCCTGAGAGTTGGGGTTATGTGTTGATGACCTGAAGTACCTGTTAGGATTCTAGTGGCAGTGTTCTGAACTAACTGAAGTGGGTATAATGCCTGCTTCAGCATGGGGTGTGATGATGGCCTGGAAAACTGCTCTGTAGTCGTTGTCTTGGAGATGAGAATGTAGAGGTTTGAGGACCCTAAGTTTCAGGTATGCTGTGTTGGCTGCTTTCTTGATGTGTGGAAGCATTTTATGTTAATTTCAGCTTGTTGGAGTATGATCTTCTCTGGTAGATTGAAAGCTGGGTCTCTGAAGATTAATAGTGCTTCTTTTTTACATTTTATTCACTGCTAGATTTAGTTCAGTGGGAAGGTTTGTGATAGCTGTGAAGGCATCTGATATGACTGAGAAGTCTGGGGTGAGTATGTTGAAGGGCATGAAGAACATGTCGTCGTCTGCATATAGGTGAAAGTGCATGTTCCGTTTTCTTAGTAGGTTGCATATGGGCTGTATATAAATATTAAACAGAAGGACTAATAAGGCTGATCCTTGTGGTATGCCTTGTTTTAGATTACATTTATTTTTATTTATTTAATGGGATTTCTATACCGCTTTATCTTTAAATCAAAGCAGTTTACAGTAAAACACGAGTGTTAACATTGAACGAGGGGGGGAGCATGCTGGCGAATTGCAACTATGCTCTATGCGTTGCAATCTAACTATATACAGTATAACTATTTACATAATGATTTGGGTTGAGGGGGGAGGAGGGGCTGGGGGAGCAGACGGGAGGAAGCCAATGTGTGTCAATTGAGTGTCATTTGCTGCCAGTTTATATGGAGATTCCATAGTGTTCTTTATAGAGTGTGGTTTTCAGTAGCTTCCTAAAGTCCTTGATATCTGATGTTGCTCTTAGGTGTTCCGGAAGAGAGCTCCATAAGGCAGGCGAAGCAAGGGATAAGGCTCTTCCACATGTGGATTGGGTAGACCTAGTGTATTCATTGGGTGTAGTGATCTTTTCAGTTGTGCAACGTTTCCTTGGTCTGGTGTTTGTATCCTTGATGATAAGCGTGGTCAGGCAGCTTGCTGAGAGGTTTTGTTTAATCTTAAAGATGTTTAATAGAGTTTTGTACTTGATGCGGGAGAGAATGGGGAGCCAGTGGAGATGATTCAATATGGGGGTGATGTGGTCGTGCTTTGATGATCCTGTTATAATCTGGGCAGCAGTGTTTTGTGCCATCTGTAAGGGGCAGAGAGAGAGCTGTGGAAGTCCAAGGTAGATGGGGTTGCAGTAGTCCAATATTATGGCTTGGCAAACTGTTCTGAAGTGTTCTGGGCTTAGTAGTGGTTTTTGTCGTCTGATGATCCACATCTTGAGGTAGGCGGCCTTTGTAGTGTTTTTGATATGCGACTGGAGGTTCAGCTTACTGTCCAGGGTGACCCCGAGGTATTTCACTTCAGGTTTGATGGGTATTGCAGTATTGTTCAGAGTGATTGTAGGAGGGGTGAAACTGGAGTTCCTTGTTATGATAAGAGCTTCAGTCTTGTTATAGTTTATTGCAAGGTTGTTTTGCGTTAACCATCCAGTCATATCCTGAATGCAGTCCTGTATTAAGGTATAGTCTGGGTTCTCAAGGTTGATTGGGGTGTAAATCATTATATCATCGGCATAGATGGTGTAATGGATCTTGTGGTTTTTGAAGATTGAGCAGATGGGTTGTATGTATATGTTGAATAGCAGTGCGGAAAGGGATGAACCTTGAGGAACTCCCTGTTTTGCTGTGAGTGGTTCGGAGATTTTGGAGCCACATTTGACTTGCAGCTATCTGTTTGTGAGGTAAGAGGTAAACCATTTTAGGGTAGTGTCTTGCAGCCCAATGTTGGATAATCTTTGCAGTAGGATGTCGTGGGATACCGTGTCGAATGCGGAGGTGATGTCAATGAATATCAGGAGGAAGCCCATTTTGCTGTTGTCTATGACTCTGATAAGGTTGTCTAGTAGGAATATTAGCAGGGTTTCAACACCATGGTTTGGATGAAAACCATGTTGGTGCGGATCTAATGGTGCATTGGCATCAATATGATCCTGGAGTTGACGTTGAACAGTTTTCTCGATGATCTTCGTTAAGAAGGGGAGGCCAGAGATAGGTCTGTATGCAGTTGGGTCATTTTTGTTTGAGGCAGCATTCTTGAGTATTGGGCGGACCGTTGCAAGTTTTAAGGCGTTCGACATGATACCATTTGTGAGGGAATTTTGCACAATGCTGTGGATGTAGTGACTGAGATCTTCTTTTGCTGATTTGATCCAGGCTACTGGGCATGGATCTATGTGGGCTGTGCTGGTATTGAGTGTCGAGATGGTTTGCGTTAGCTGCTCAGCAGATGATCATAATGAATCCTTGATGGGGCTTGTCTAAGCGTTGATGAGTGTGCCGAAGAGAGCAGTGAAGAGTGTATCAACGCCATGCAATGGGCAGAAGCCATGCTGCTGGGGGTCCAATGGAGCATGGGAATGAACATGGTCTTGGAGCTGGTGTTGTATAGTCTTTTCAATTATTGTAGCCAGAAATGGGATTCTGGTGATCGATCGATATGAACTGGGGTCTATTAGGTCTAATGAGGATTTCTTCAATATGGGGCGTATTGAAGCCTGTTTCAGGGCTGGGGATAGGTATCCTTTAGAAAGAGGTGTGGACTATCTTTAGTATAGTCGGAGAGAACGAAGGGATTTCATCCATGTAAATGGTCAAGGATCCAGTGGGGAGGTTGTGGCATTGATACTACAGATGATGTCTGAGAGTTATCTCTTTGATATTAGTCTAAAAGTGTGCCATATGTGAGTATGAGATGAGTTATCTTGTTGAACAGGTGTATCACTGTTCAGGGGAGATGTCAGGTATTGCCTGTTGCAGAGGAAGTCGGCTATGGTCTGTGGGTCTAGTTGCTCTCTTGAGTTTGTGGAATACGTTGATGTAGGGTCACTGGTGAAAGAGGATACGATTGAGAATAATTCCCTGGGATGGTTGAGAGATTTCATGAAGATTCGTTTCAGCAACTGTTGAACAGGTTGTTGTATTCCTGTTTGCTAAGGAATTGCTGCTTAATGGTTGCATCTTGTGTTTGTTTCCATCTTCTTTCTAATAGCCTAAGTTCTTGTCTGATAGGGTAGAGATTACTGGAAAACCAAGGAGGGTGCGTAGATTTGGGGGGGGGGGTCATAGATCGTTGTTCTGTGAATACAGTGGCTTTGCTAATTACTGAGTTCCAGAAGTTGATGAAACTGCCTAAGTCGTGTATGTCAGGTTCAATAAGCGGGGAGACATTATCGAGAAAACACTGTGGGTTAAACACTTTGAATTGGTGTCTCTGTTGCTGTTTCTGGGGGAGGTGTGGTAGATGGATATAGTTCGGGAGTACGAGTGAGATCATAGCATGGTCAGACCAAGGCACTGGGTCAATCTGGAGTTTAGGTCAGCTCTTTGCAGTATGTTAGGTGCCAATGTGAGGTCTAGAAATACACCTTTAGAGTGAGTGGGTGTGTAAATTATCTGGATTTGCTGCAGTGTTTCCATGGCGCTCATAAATGCGTTTACTTGTTTCGTAGAAGTGGATGGGAGGTTGAAGTCACCCATGAGGAAGATGTGTTTGTTGGATGATATGTGTGTGCATACTTTGACTAATAGAAGGTGAAATTAGGCTTACCTGCTAATTTTCTTTCCATTAGGACCTACGGTTCAATCCAGACTCATGGATTGTGTCCCTATTCCAGCAGATGGAGACTGAGAATTCTAGCTTTTGGTGATGTCACTACATAAGGAGCAAGCGCACCTCTAACCAAGCCAGTATTCCCATATCAAAGCAGAACTAAAATAACCAAGAATGCCCCTAAGGACAACTATATACAGACTAACTATCATGTGATGACTACAGGCAGCCCGACGGGAACAAGATCACTCCTAGCTCTCTTCAAGCACCCAGGACTGAACCCTTCGGCCTGTAGAGAACTCTTCCACCTGCACCATAGAAAAACGCCTCGCCCCCTATATCTTGAACATCTGAAACAGGCTTGCCACCATAGTGAGACAGGTGAGATCTGGATTGGACTGTAGGTCCTAATGGAAAAAATAATTAACAGGTAACCTTAATTTCACCTTCCATAGCCCCCTACAGTCCAATCCAGAGTCATAGGAATTACCAGAGCAGTACTCAAACCCGGGCAGGACAGACAAGCCCAGCCTCCAAAATCCGAGCCCCAAACTGCGCCTCCGAACACACCTGCAAATCTAGGTTATAATGACGAACAAAGATATGCAATGACGCCCAAATAGCTACCTGACAAATCAGCGCACACTCCACCCAGAATGCAGTCTGCGCCCTGGTGAAATGCGGTTGTGGCCCCGAAGGCACTGTCTTACTCTTCAACAGATAGGCCGAGCAAATCGCCTCCTTCAATCATCGAGCAATGGAAGTCTTTGAGGCCACTTCCCCCTTCTGGGGACCCCCAAAGAGAACAAATAGATTATCCAATTTCTGGAACAGCTCTGTAACCTTCAAGTAGCACCATAGCACTCTCTGCGCATCTAATGCATGTTGACTATTATGCTGCCCCCGAGGAAAAAACGGAAGGACTATGATCTCATTGAGATGGAAAGGCGAAACCACCTTGGGCAGAAAAGAGGATACTGTCCACAAAAGGCAGGGCTCCCGACAAGACAAAGCCCGCAGCTCTGAAATTCTCCTGGCCGAACAACTGGCGACCAGAAAAACTACCTTTAAGGTAAGGTTCTTGAGCAAAGCCGCCACCAATGGCTCAAATGGCGCTGTCCAGAGAACCTCCAGCACCAAATTGAGATTCCAAAAGGGAATACATGGCGGCCTCAAAAGCCTGACTGCTCTGAGAAACCTGACCACATCAGGATGAACCACCAAGGAGATTCCCTGAATGTGTCCCCGATAGCATGCCAAAGCTTCAATCTGCACTCAAAGGGAGTTCAAGGCTAGGCCTTTCTAAAACCCAGCCTGCAGAAACCCCAACACCTCTGAGATCAAGGCTCCGAAGGGACAGCACTGCCACTCCGCACACCAGGCCTCAAAATACTTGATACCTGCACATACGCCAGCAATGTGGACCTACACCGCACTTTCAGTAAGGTAGCAATCACAAGAGCAGGAAGTAGTACGTCTCAATTACCCCAGAAGGAACACGTTCTGAACTCCAGACCCCGGTTTGTACTCATCCCAGAGGCCCCCAGCAGCCGTGGCTGACTAAAACAAACACTCACCTTGTGCACTTCCACTCAATAAGGCTGTGCTATCACAGCAGCAAGTCCAGAGTCCCCTACCCCACCAAAGGGCGCTGGGAAAACAGGCAGGAGGTCTGAAATGCCACAGAGTAGGAGAAACAAAACCCACCCCAACTCCTCCCAGGACCCTACTGTTGACTTAAAGACCTTGACACCCTGGGGCAGACCTAGTCACCACAGTCACTGCTCACCCTTCCTGACTAGCTGAGAGTTTGAAGCCTTTGAGACAGGAATTAAAATGGGAGCAACCTCTAACACTCCCTACTTCCCTTTTTTTTTTTAAACTCTGTATAACTCAAGAAATCCCCAGACTAGCACAGGCTACTGGGGTTGTGTTCCATCTGCTGGAGACTTAAGTATACTGGTTTGGTGGGAGGAGTGCTTGCTCCTTATATAGTGACATCATCAAAAGCTGGAATGCTCAGTCTCCATCTGCTGGAATAAAAACACAACCCATGAGTCTGGAATGGACTGTAAGGGCGCTACGGAACTGCCTGATTGTTGATGTTGGAAGAGGGCTTGCGGTATGTTAAGCAGATAGTGTATTCACAATTGGAGATAGTGAGGAAGTCTAATGTTTGTAGGGATTGTGAGTTAACCAGGGTGAAATTCAGGTGTTCCTTTGCCAGTATTCGTACCCTCCTCCTCTTCTGTCAGTTCTGGGGCAGATGAAAAGCTTAATAGTAGCAGTGCATGCAGATCTATCTCATGCATATTTATTATGGATAATTGACTAGTTGTGGAAGAAGGCATGGAACAGCGAATTATACATTTACTAAATGTTTTAGCTGATGAATTATACTGCCTCATACACAGGAGGTTAAGGCAGAAGGAAGATCAGAATTCTATTCCCTTCAACCCTCTGTACCTGTCTATGTGGCGAACACTTGTGGTAACCTCAAGAAGTGGCACCTCACCATAACAGATCATCAAAATGGTATGTGTAGTTAAAAGATTTCTACAAGTAGCTTTCTCTGTACCTGGTCTCAGAATTTGATGGGCTACTTTGGCAATGTACAGCGTCAGGCAGAAAGTCAGCTGAAGATTCTGTTTCTTGATCCCACCTTTTACCACATCCATTAGATAAAGCAACTATAGATCAAAACAAAATAAAGGAAAAATAATATGAATAACTTCTTAACTAGAATGGAGACTGCTAGGAGGCTGGTCTACTTACATTTAAGTCATCATTCAAACATGAGTATCCTAATGACTGGGAGATGGGGTGGCATAGTGGCTACAGCAATGGGATGATAACTAGGGAAACCACTATTCAAATCACACTTCTCTCATTGATGCTCCTTGTGGCCTTGGGCAAGTTACTTTATCCCCCGTTGCTCCAGATACCACCCCTTAGGGGAAAATAATCAAACTGCCTGCACTGATGCAAATACTTTTTTTTTTTTATTTAATCTTTATAATTTTACAATAAATTCAAGCATATACAACACTTGCATGGGAAATTTAGGAAGCACGGAGAAAATATAACCATATTGAAACATTCAATAATATATTAGTGGAAAACAAATCAAGAAAATAGACATCAGCCCCTAACTATAGCCCGCAAAGTGAGAGAGATCCATTAACATCATATATTAAAGGTAAATCTGAAAGAAAACATAATGAGAACACCAGCCGATATCAACTATAGCAATGGATCAAGGACTGTTTCGGGTGGGCGACGAGAGC
The DNA here is from genome assembly GCA_033557465.1 of Ichthyophis bannanicus. Lineage (NCBI taxonomy): Eukaryota > Metazoa > Chordata > Amphibia > Gymnophiona > Ichthyophiidae > Ichthyophis > Ichthyophis bannanicus. The sequence goes on from CM066035.1 coordinate 859,709,531, forward strand.
TCAGAAAGGCAACCAATTGAGAGGGCTCAAAGAATATATATGACTGAGCATTAATTTTTATCATACATTTGCAAGGGAAGTTTAAGAAAAATATACCCCCCAATAACACAACTCCAGGGCGAAGCACTAAGAACTCTTTTCTACGTTTCTGGGTTTCTTTAGCAATATCAGGAAAAACCCGAACCTGTAACCCACAAAAGGGCAGAGTTAGTTTCCTAAAGAAGAAACGCAAAAACCAATCTCTGTCAGAAGCAAGAACAAAAGTTGCTATCAAGGTGGAAGACGAGACAGAGTTGGATAAAGAGGTTTCCAGAATAGCTGACACATCTAGTACATCAATTTGCCCAAGACCCTCTATATTTCCACCCGAAACCTTTCTCCCAGTCGGTAAATAATACAGCTTAACCATAGGAGGATGAGAATCCACAGGTATATCAAAAACTTCTAATAAATATTTACGAAACATCTCTTTCGCGATATATACCAGGTGATTTTGGAAAATTGATTAAGCGTAAGTTAGAGTATCTAACAGCATTCTCCAACATCTCAATCCGTGCTTTTAAAGCCAAAGAGTCTTTTTGATATGTTGAAATACCTTCATCATTCACCAAAACAGTCTGCTTCAACTTTGCCACCGTTGTTTGTAAAACAAAGAGTTCCTCGGAGTGTTGTTGGAGAGAAACTGCAAACTCCTGACTCCTGAGACTTGGTCGCGAGAGCCCCCATCTGGGGAGCAAAAAGTTCCCCTAGTTTGACTATCGCCGACCAAATAGACTCAAGTATTCCCATATTAGCAAAGATACTGGAGAAAGAGGTTCAAAGGCAAATTCAGGATCATATAGACTCCATAGCTCCATTAGATTATTGCCAACACGGGTTTAGAGAGTACCATGGAGTAGAGACACTTCTAACCTTCCTATTCAATAACATATTCACAGGCATGGACAACATCCGACAAGGCTTTGTGTTAATCTTTTTAGACATCGCTGCAGCCTTTGACTCGGTTCATCATGAGATTCTCCTCGGGAGACTGAAAGAAAAGGGAATTTGCAATACTGCACTTGATTGGTGCAGCTCCTATCTAAGTGGACGATGTCAATATGTGAAATCCGGAGCAGAAGAGTCCAAACAATTCCATCAAACACAGGGTGTGCCGCAAGGATCCTCATTGTCATCTCTACTTTTCAACATATACATGCAGCCCATTTGCAACATCATTAGAGCATTTAACGTGAGCTGTCTGATATATGCGGATGACATCCTCCTATATATGCCTTTCTCAACCGTTCAAATGGACCTTACTCCTATTATAGAATGTTTCAATACCATATCGGACTGGCTACAAGCACAAAACCTCCGCATCCAGCACAAGAAAACGGAGGTACTGTTCATCGCTAGAGACACAAACTTTACCCCACCAACACATATAAAGGTCAAAGAAGCGGAATTACAAACCAGAGAAACAATAAAATACCTGGGAGTCACCTTAGACAGAAACCTTGACATGAAATACCATATAGGCAACGTCGTGAAAGCGGTCTATTTTAAGATCCGTTCACTCAGGCATCTGCGCTCCCTACTGGAACCAGATGATTTCCGGACTATATTCCAAGCTCTGATACTACCGCACTTTGACTTTGCTAACTCCATCCTACAAGGGCTCCCGCAATCCACACTAAACCCGCTACAACTAGCCATGAATGCTGCAGCAAGGATTCTCCATGGAGCCACCAGAAGCGACCATGTGACTCCGATTCTAAAACAGCTTCATTGGCTACCTATACACGGAAGGATTATCTTCAAAACATTAATCCTCTCATTCAAGGCCATCAAGCGCCTGTCCTCCACAGCACTTACTGATCTCATTCAAACAGTGCCCCCCAACAGAGCCAGGAGGTCAACCGCCTTAAATCTATTAACTACCCCGAAAACATTGACTAAATGCAATAACATGACAGCGAATAGGGCCTTCAGCCTTTACGTCCCCAAAATTTGGAATACACTCCCACCAAACATCCGAGCCATTGCTGACCTGACCCAATTCAGGAAGGCTATCAAATATCACCTCTTCCTCCAATACTACCCAGCCAGCGATGATTCCAGATAACACCAACTAAGAAACACAGCCAGCGTTGTTTCTAAATAACACCACCAAGAAACACTGCCTTTCTTACAGCCCATTCTCACAATGTATTTTATATTTGAAACGGACTTATTTTATACTGTTCAATTCAATCATGTTATAGGTCTTTTACGTCATGCATTTGACCTATTTCATGTTTATATTTCATGTATATAGTTCATGTATATAGTTCAACCCCCCCTGTTATCCAAGTTTATACCCCTGTTCAATGTAAAACCAAACAGAAGTGTGTTTTGGTCATTTTGTTATACTGTGAACCGCGCTGATGCCGAATAGTGCGGTATATAAGCAACTGTAATAAATAATAAATAATAAATAAATAAGAGTGAAAACCGCCAGTCTCTCAAATGCAAATGTAAAAGTTGGTGCCTGCACAAGGCTGCCCTCCGACTCACGCCACTCGCCTCCCGATACCTCGGAATCAGAGAGGGCTGCTGCCATCCTGAAAACCGGCCTCTGCAATACAGGAACCTCCGAACTCGAAGGGGAAGCCGATACAAGTGCTTCACCACTCTTCCGTGCAGCCGGCCCTCCGCTCTCGGCTCTTTCTCTCACTTCGGAGGAAGGCACAACCTCCTGCTGCACAGGGCTCCTTCTCAACAGAGGGTCCTTCGGAGGCCGCCACTGCTCCGGTGGTGAGATCTCCGGGCCCGAGCCCTCCAGCGAGCTTTCTTGCTCCACCAGGAGAGCAGACGGACTCTTCCCCACCAGTACCAGACAGAGCTTAAAGATTCCAGTTTACCCATGTCTAACAATAGCCAAATTAACATGAATAAAATACATTCTCTAAAATGCTTGTATGCAAATGCTAGAAGTCTAAAGAATAAGATGGGAGAGTTATTATTAAGAAGTGACCAAAGATATCAATGCTTGACCCAGTACAAGCATTGTGGAACTTGTGTCTCTTGGGGAAACTGCTAGGTACATATGACCTAGATTGGCCACTGTTGGAAACAGAATACTTGGGCTTGATGGACCTTGGTCTGACCCAGTATGGCATATCTTATGTTCTTATGTACCGCCGACTGCTGTAGTGGCATCACAAAAGCATCAAGCGGACCAACCGCTCGAGAAGAAGACGCAGAAGGAGATGCCGGGCCAGAGGAGGGCTTTTTAGGCCCTTTAGCTGTCCTTTTGCCCATAACGGATGAGAGGAAGAAAAACGCCACCACACAAAATTCTCATTAGACCGCCATCTTGGGTTAGATCTTTTTTTTTTTTTTTTTTTTTGTAACTTAAGTTTTTATTCAATGCCTTTGTGATACAAAACACCAACTGTGCAAAATAGATATATCTGTACCATTAACTGAACATGGTTTACATTCTTACCAACCAACTTCTCTGACAGATTCCACCTCTGTACAAACATTCTATATTACATCAACCAAGAACATCACCTACATTTGTATGGCATGTTTCGTTCTCTATTCTTTTTATAATTACTTAAAGTTTATTCAACAATAACAGGAACACCATACCCAATACACAACTTCTGTACCACATTTTGTTTCAACCCATATAAACCTATTATCTCTAGCAGCTCTTCTGTTATCACTAGTTGAGCCCTCTATAACCCCATCCCTTGCTCCACCCCTCATTCTGTATCCTGCGAACTTTAAGTACCTCCCCAACCCTACCCCCCTCCCCCTCCCCTCCCCCTTCCCACCAGCCCCTTCCCCCACATCCCTACCTAGCTATAACATCACCAGTAGTGACCTTCATACTCCCTCCTGTATTACCCCTATCTTCCCTTCCCCACCCCTACTTAACCATCGCCACACCCCCTCCCACTGCCTTTCCACCTTCTCCCCATACCCCTTGTTTAGCCCTGTTAATTTTTGCATTTGATACAAATCTGCCAAGCGCCCTGCATATTTCCCTGTGGGCGGCATAACCCCCTGCTTCCAATGTTGCGCGATTTCACACCGAGCCGCAATAATACATTGCCCCACAATACTCCAATTCCCTTCCTCCCCTGCATGCTTCTTTAGTAGGAGACATAGCTCCGGTGTCAAATTAATTCTGGCGCCTGTTATGCTTTCAATGATGTCCCCAATATTCGCCCAGTACTGCCGTACTGCTGGGCACGTCCACCACATATGCAGCCAAGTTCCTTTCTCTCCACACATCCTCCAGCATTCATCCGTCCCTCGAGCCCCCGCTTTGTACAATCGCTCCGGCGTCAGATACAACCTCGACAACACTTTCCATCCATTCTCACGCAGGGACGTAGTGATAGACGCCCTCGCTATGTCCTGAGCTATTCGCTCCCACTCCTCCACCCCCCACTCTACCCCTAAGTCCCTCTCCCACGCCTTCATATAACTTAATTTCTCTCTCCCTCTCTCTGTTAGTCCTTTGTAAATTCTAGAAATAACCCCCTTCCTCCCCAGCGAACCCAGACAGCTACCCTCAAACCAGCCTGGGTCCTGCACAATATCCTGCCAGTGCCCTCTCTGCCTAAGAAGGGAACCCAACTGTAGATAATGGTACCGGTCAGTTTCTTTCAACCGGTACAGGTCGCGAATGCCCTCAAAATCTCTGATACCTTGCCCAAAGACTATCTGAGACACTCTTTGCAGCACCTGCTGCGCCCATCTTTTCACTACCAGCATATCAGGGCCTATTCCCCCTCCACAACAGGCCAGCAATGACATCCCACGCGCCCACTTCTTCTCCCCTATCAGCCTTTTCCTGTGTACCTGCCACACCCCCAATGTATGCCCCACCAATGGATTCTCACCCTTGCTCCCCTTCCCCCCCCAGACGAGTCTTTCCAGCTCACCGGGCCAGAATCCCGCTTCCTCCATCAGCACCCAGTGCTTATGTTGCTCCCTCAGCCATGAGTATACCGCCCTCAACTGTGCCGCCAGGTAGTATTTCCTGAAGTTTGGTACCCCCATACCACCCTCTATCCTTGCCGTTTGCAATGTTTTAGCAGCCACCCTGGGTCTTTTATTTCCCCAAATAAACCCCTCGACTTGCTTTTGTAGCTTGGCTAGCATCTTTGTGGGTATCGCTACTGGCAGCACTTGAAAGAGAAAAAGGAACTGGGGGAGCAACATCATTTTCACCACTGCCACTTTCCCCAACCACGATACGATCCCCCTATTCCAAGTCCCCAATTGCGCCTCTACCTGCCGAAACGCCTTCAAGTAATTCAGCTCGAAAAGGTCCTCCAGGTTCCGCCCTAAATTAATTCCAAGATACTGAATTGATTTGGCTGCCCACCTAAATTTAAATGTTTGTTGTAGAGTCGTTTGCTGCTCCTCCCCGACTGACAAGTTTAATATTTCCGACTTACTCCAATTGATCTTAAACCCCGCCATTTCCCCATACTCCTTTATCTCCCTCATCATCCCTGGCACCGTTTCCTTCGGCCTAGTGACCATAAGCAGGATGTCATCAGCAAACATGGCTAACTTGTATTCCCTCTGCCCTACTGTCACCCCCGTGATTTCTGCACTCTTCCTTATTCTCCCCGCTAGCGGCTCCAGCGATAAGGCGAACAATAGGGGTGAGAGTGGACACCCCTGTCGCGTCCCCCTCCCCAACGTGAAGAAATCTGAATATCCTCCATTTACACGCACACACACAGTAGGTCTCTCATATAATGCCTTTATCCAGCCTACAAAACTATTCCCAAACCCCATATGTTCCATTACGGAGAAGAGAAATCCCCAAGACACCTGATCAAAAGCTTTTTCCGCATCTAACGATAGAAGCAATGCAGGCTCTGATGTGCGTTTTATGGACCATATTACATTTAACGCTTTCCTGATGTTGTCCGCCACCTGCCTCCCAGGTATAAACCCCGCTTGATCCTCATGCACCAGCTTCCCCAGCACTTTATTGAGTCGCCCTGCTAACACTTTAGCCAGCAGTTTTGCATCAATGTTTATTAATGAGATCGGCCGGTACGACGCACACTCCAACGGATCCTTACCCATTTTAGGGATCAGTGTTATTCCCGCCCACCCCATTGTTTCCGCTAATCGCTCCCCCACCCTTGGGACATTGAACAGGTGCGTCAGGGGCCCCACCAACTCTCCCTTAAATTTTTTATAGAAGCTGGCCGTCAGCCCGTCGAGGCCGGGGGCTTTCCCTGTTTTTAGACCCTTAATTGCCACCGCCACTTCTGAAGCCTGTATTTCCCCTTCAAGCGCCTCTCTTTCCCCATCGTCCAGATGGTGTAGACCAGCTGTCGCTAGGTAATTCCTCATTTCGTCTTCTGGTCTGTCCACTTTAGCCTCATATAAGCCCTTATAGTACTCCACAAATGCTTCCCGGATTTCCTTCTCATCTCTAGTAACCCCCCCCCTCCCCCTAATCTGCACAATCAGGGACATATTCCGCTTCTGCTTTAGTCTCCTCGCCATAAACTTTCCTGCTCTATTCCCTCCCTCAAAGAACTCCTGGCGTAATAATTGTAACCGATAATGGATTTTGTCTGCTTCGAGCGCATTCAGCTTAGCCCTAGTCTCTAACACCTCCCCTCTCAAATTCCTGCCGGCACTACAGGCATCAGCCTCTTCTAACTGCACCAGTTTCTGCCGCAGTTGGAGCTCCTTCTCCTCCCCTTCCCTCTTTATTCTCGCCCCCCACTTGACTAGTGTGCCTCGCACCACCGCCTTGAAGGCATCCCATACCACACCCTTTCGAACTTCTCCCGTATCATTGAGCGCAAAGTAGTCTGGTATCAGGCTTTGTATATCTTGCACTACCCTAGTATCGCTCAAAAGAGCCTCGTTCAATTTCCAGAAATGGATCCCCCGATCTTCTCCCCGTCCCCTCAGTGTCACCCGCACCGGTGCATGGTCCGACCATGTAATCGGTTCCATCTCCCCTTCAATAATTCTCCCCGCGATCTCCTTCCCCACCCATATAGTGTCAATCCGTGAGTACGTACCGTGCACTGCTGAAAAAAAGGAGTACTGACGCCGACTTGGATTGAGCAGTCGCCATGCATCAATCAAATCATTGGCCTTTATAAATTGCTGGTATCGACTCCTATCTGCCCGCCTCGCCTCCCCCCTCCCCGTGGAGTCTCTCCCCACCTCCCAAGTCATATTGAAGTCTCCACCACATATCCTCGCTCCGTCCCCCCAAGGCATTTATTTTCTCATCCACTTCCTCCCAGAAATCCTTTTGGGCCCCTGTGGGTGCATACACATTAGTCACACAGAACCATTCATCCCCTATCCTCATTCGCACTAGTAGGTATCGACCTCCTCTATCCCTAATTACAGTGTGCATCTCCACTTTGAGTGTCCCACTGACCAGCAACGCTACCCCCCCTTTCTTCCGCTCTCTCAGATTAGAAGCAAACACTAACTCTGTATATCCTTTGGGTTTCACTAGCGATTCGTGTCTGCGTAACAGATGAGTTTCTTGCAATAGGACTATTGAGGCTTTGTGTCTTGCTATTTCTCTGTACAATTTCTGCCTTTTAAAGGGGGAATTTAAACCTTTCACATTTAGAGTAATAATTTTCAGGTCACCTGTACTGTGCCCTCCCCCCGCTGCGCCCCCCTTGCCTGCCCTGTCCCTCCCCCCTCCCCCCACTCTCTCTTCCCCTCCCCCCCCGCTCCCACCCCTGATCAACCTCCCTGAAGGGAGTATCGACTTCCTTACTCGTGACTGTCCATCGAGCCTTAGCCTGCCCCTTCCCTACCCCCCCTCTTCCCTCTTCCTCGCCGCTCCCTCCCCCCCTTCCGTCCCTACGCCCACCCGCCAGCCCCTTCAACCCCCGTAGCCCCTCCCCCCCATTGCTTTACACCGGAACTGTAGTCAGAACAACATGCAAAGTCTTAATATTCAGCTCGCTCCAGTTTTCTCAGCCAACGTTCCAGCGCTCCCTCGATGCAGTCTTGCCACTCTTCTCCCTCCAGCTGGTGCTCTGTGCCATCGCTGGGTGTTCCATTTTGAAAGTGTATGTCCCGTGGCGTTGGTACTTCCATTGGACGGTTGTGCTCCCTCCGGCAAGTGTGTTGCGCCTAACTCTCGCAATGCTTTCCACGCTTCCTCGCATGACTGCACCCGCCTCGATCTTCCCTTTACTGTAATCAGCAGTCCGAATGGAAACAGCCATTTATAGCGCAAGTCTTCGCGCCTCATATACTCCGTCACTTCTTTAAGGTTTCTTCTACACTGCAACGTTCCGGGGGACAAGTCCTGGAAAAATTCCAGCTTATGTTCTTCCCAAACATACTGTTTCATTGTCCTCGCAGCCCAAAGTAGTTTTTCCTTACTTTTGTACGAGCTAAGACATACTACTATATCTCGAGGTTTGTTGTCCCGCACCGGGCCCAAGCTTCTGTGCGCTCTCTCTATCAATACGTTCGCTCCTGCCTCCTCTTCCACCTCATCTGCCGACTTTAGCAGTGAACTGAATATTTTAGCCACAACTTCTTCAGAGTTCTTGTATTTTGGCTCTTCCGGGAGACCTCGTACCCTTATATTGCATCTCCTAGATCTATCTTCGAGGTCCTCCAGTTTCACTTGCAACTCGTTGAGTCCACATGTGTGTTCTTCCCATCCTTTTTGTAACTCTTCTAGTGCTGCACCTTGTTGTTCCACCTGCACTTCTGTTTCTTCCACACGACTGCCCAGGTCTGCTAAATCTTGTCTCAGTGCTTGAATTGTCTCTTTTAATTCCTTCTTTACCCCACTGAGCTCAGACTTAATCTCCTCTTTCAACTCAGTGAGCCAGTCCTTCAGCATGCTTGTTAGCTCTGAGTTGCTCTCCTTCTCCACCCTCCGCTCGGATTCATTTAGGGCCAGAGGGGGCGATTTGTCTTCCTTATCTCCTTCTTTTCCACCTTTGGGTGTAACATAGGTGGAGCGAAATTCAGCTAGCTTCTTCTTAACTGATGGCCTACTTTTACTTTTCTCCATGGTCTCTCTTCCGCCCTCCCGACTGGAGAGCGCAGCTATCACAGGAGTTCCGGTCTCTGGCTTCCTTGCTGCCTTCCGCCCACTGTCCCCCACCTCTGGGCAGGACTTTTGCTATTAGTGTTATATAGCGCAATGCCGCAGGTAGCAGTGCTCTTTATTAATTCAGCTGAGGCCTGTCTGTTTTATTAGGATCTCAAGCACTTAGCACCTCCTGGGTCACTTAATTCTCCAGCTCACACTCAGGCCCAGAAGTTACAGTCTCAGCATTCCATCGCACTGCCCTTGCTTCTCACTCCTCTTCACCCACTCGGGCCTTTATCTGCTCTGCAACGTGCCCCCTCAGACTCTGCTCCGGAGCCAAAACAGCTACTTCTCTACCTCCCCGGACTGCCCTGGGGAAAAGTGCTCCTCTATACTTTCCCGCCTCTCGTAGGAGCTTTCGGCAGCCCGCCGCTTCACTTCTGGAGTTGGGGGTCTGGCAGTCTTCAGCCTTTGTGCCTCGCGTTCACTCCCCTCACCACGCGGTGCTACAGTCGGCCTCCTCTCCCCTCCTCCACGTGGTGTTTCAGTGCCCCGGGGCCTCCGCACGTTCTCTTCCCACTGTCTCTTACCGGGCTGCCTCTGCGCAATTTCTACTTCTGCCGGCCGTCCAGTGCTGCGGCGCGTTCTCGCTCCGGTTCTCCCGTGCGCCGCACTCACATCCAGGCTCTTCCTCTGCTTGTCTGCACCTTCCCGATCACCTCCGCCTAGCTCTGCAGGCCGCCGATGCGAGCCGCTCCGGGTAAAGCCCCTTCACGCTCGTTCTTACACATCTATTTGTTTGGAGCAGGGTCTTTCAGCGCTCCCACATATCGCCTTGCCTTTCCTCTAATTTGGGGTTTTTACACCCGTTTTTGCAGGCTTCGGCAGCGGAGCCCGATCACTTCGCTGCCATTCCGCTCGGTGACGTCACCGGAAGTGTTGGGTTAGATCTTTTAACACCTTTAGCGTGCAAATATTTTTTACCCAGTGTGTTTCCACCACTAATCAAAGTAAAATTACATGCACAGCTTTGGTTTGATTATTGCCATGGAACTGGATTTACCTCTCGCTTCTGTCACATTTCAAGGTGAATTACAGTCAGGTACATTAGGTATTTTCCTCTTTCCAGAGGGCTTACAATCTAAGCTTGTACCCGAGGCTGAAAACCTATTTGTGCCTGTTTTTTGTGGAGTGAAAAATGTAAATGAAATTAATGTATGCTGATCTGAAAATACAAGTTAATCCTCACGTGTGTGATGTCATCGATGGAGCTCTCCACAGGAACCTCTGCCAGCTCATTCCAGCAGCTTTTGGATGGGTTCTACTGCACATGTGGGCAAAGTCCTGCCTTGACCAGTCTCTTCAGTCTGGTTACCAGCTACACAAGAACACAACTCTAAGGGGATGTGGGAGGGTTTTGAGGACTTATCCTACTGTCCACGAAAAAGCATAGTTACTCACCTGTAACAGGTGTTCTCCAGGGACAGCAGTAACCAGTCTTCACATATGGGTGACGTCGGCACTGATGGAGCCCACACGGAGCATTTCCCTAGCTTTCAAAGAAAGCCTTTCAGAATGCCACCACGCATGCGTGGTCCCCTTCCGCCCAAAGGTGCCATCTTACTCAGTCAGGTGCCATAGCTATAGCCTCTTCAAGAAGATGGCAAAAATATACAGCAACTCCAAGGGGAGGAGGGAGGGTTATGAGGACTGATTCCTGTTGTCCCTGGTAGGGCATGAAAATGGGTCTGCTCAGAGCTCTGAGCACCACACCGAGAACTGATGCCACTTGAAGGCGTAAGCCCGTCTGGTCGAGTTCTTTTGTGAAGCCAAAAGAATGTCCTCCATCTCCATGGGGAGATGGTAGGAAGCTAGAGCGACTCGCTCAGCCGCCAAGCTGTGAGGGACAGGGACCTCAGATTGGGGTGAAAAAGCAGATTCTCCTCCTGTGTCAGCAGCTCCGGTGAGAACCCGTCAAGAGATGGAGCAGCAGGGAAAACCAAGGCTGCCTGGGCCAACTCAGGGCTATGAGAATCATCAAGGCCCTGTCCGGCTGAACCTTAAGTCCGGGCGATGAGGGGCGTGGGGCGAGGGAAGGCATATAGTAGCCCCGTGTCCCACGAGATGAGGAAGGCATTGGGGGCCTCCTCGCCTGGGGGCGGGCAGGGACCACAGAACCGAGGAAGCTGCAAGGCTGGAAGAGACACTGCGCTATTCGGGGGCACAGGCACCACTCATGCAGCTTGAGGACTCTGCTGAGCCAGTCTGACAATGCATTCTCCTGACCCAGGAGGTAAGTGGCCCGGATGGTCATGCCATGGCTCACCGCAAAGGAGCACAGGGCTGTCATCTCTGAACAGAGGCTGTAGGAGCCCTCCTGTTTGTTCACACAGAACATCGTGACCTGCAAGCGGTCCCTGAAAACCCTCAGAGAGAAGCGAATGGCCTGGAGTTCCAGCATGTTGATTTGCTGCCGGGACTCCTCGAGGGACCAGGACCCCTGAGTGCGGCATCCCTTGCAGTGGGCTCCGCAGTCCGCCAGGGGGCGTCCGTGGTCAAGAACACCTAATGCGCTTGGGCTTAGAAGAGCATACTGCAAAGCAGGTTCCGAAACTCCTGCCATCAAGCCAGAGACTCTACCACGCTGCAAAAGACTGAAATGGGGTCTCTGAGGCGGCCAGTCGACTACATCCATTGCGCTCGGAGGCACCACTGCATCGCCCACATGTTGAGACGGGCATTGGGCACGACATGGACTGTGGAGGCCAGTGGTCGAGAAGGCGAAGCATTGTCTGGGCCGGGAAGGCACCACACCTCGGATGCCAGGGACATGAAGCAATCCGCCCTTTCCTGAGGCAGAAAAGCCATGGCCCGAAGGATGTCCAAGTGAGCCCCGATGAACTCCAGGGACTGAACTGGAGTGAGGTGGGACTTTGGGTATTTGATCACGAACCCCAGATGCTCCAGGAGGCAAACAGTGTGGTACATGGCCTGCCGGGGTTCGGAGGCCATGCCCCGTTACGAGCCAGATATGGCTAGACGAAGATGCCCTGCAGATGGGCCGCAGCCACAGCCAGGCACTTCATGAAGATGTGCGGGGCAGATGCAAAGCCAAAGGGAAATACTCTGTACTGGTAATGGTTTCTCTGAACCATGAAGTGGATGTACTTTCTGTGTTTGGGGTGGACGAGGATGTAAGCATAAGCATCCTTTAAGTCCAAGGAGCATAACTAATCGCCCTGCTGGAGGTAGGGCAGTAATGTTCCAAGGGAAAGCATCTTGAACTTCTCCCGCAGCAGGAACCTGTTGAGGTTCCGCAAGTCGAGAATGGGCTGAAGGCCCCCTGTCCGCTTCAGGATGTGGAAGTATCATGAGTAAAACCCCTGTCCACGGAAGTGCAATAGGACTGCCTCTACCGTGCGGTCCTCAAGGAGGCCTGTGAGCTCCTGACACAGGAGGGCCTGGTGCTGGGGAAGCAGATGTAGCTCCCAAGGAAAAAACAGAGGAGGGGCCTGGTCCGGATGGAGATGACAGCCCTCCCAAATGACCTGGAGAACCCAGGCATCGGTGGAGATGGACTCCCACCTGTGGGAGAAATGGACCAGATGTCCCCTGGCACTTGCTCACAATCGGGACAGAGGCCAGTGTCTCCTACATGTGGAGTAGGAGTCTGTTCAGAATGGGAGGAACCGGCAGAGAGAGAGCCTCTCTCAGAGGAGTTCATATTGAAGAATATAAAGTTCCTCAGTGCGGGGCTGCTCCTCTGACTCAGTGGCGAGGGCTAGGGCCCGCACCATGTCCTGGATGACCACCAGTAAGGAGGTGTTCTTGGGAGGTGACAGCTGCCTCTGGGTCAGTGGGGAGGAGTCCGAGGGGAGGTCTCGGTAGGACAGAGTCTCCTGGGAGGTCTCTCCTTCGGACTCCCAGTCTGAATAGTCCGTGGAGGACTCTAGGTTGGGTGGCTCAAGACGGGTCGGTGACCTGCACCAGGTCTCTGAGGCCAAAACTTGCCCGGAGCCAGAGGCGCTTGCCCGCGAAGATCTCAAGCCCGAGGAACAGGACGGAGATCAAGACCCGTGCCAAGGATCCTCACGAGGTTTCTGGCTCTCAGTGGTCATAATGGCAGCCCGGGGGGTCCTCAAGATCAAAGTCTCTGCGGTCTTGAGGCACATGCCAGCAGGTCTGGGCATCAGCGCCTGCTGGGCAGCAAGGAACACAGAAACGCTGCATCCGAAGGCCAGCATTTGGGCCTCCCACTCGGAAGTGGGGCCCTGCGACACCGATGCTGAGGTCACTGGGTCGGGTGTTGAGGAGGAGAGGGGTCCTTGCCGGAATGACCTTTGGGAGACCGGGCGCCATCGCCAGAGGCCTCCGTATCAGTTTGAGGTACCTTACTGGGCCACTCCCTTTCCAACTCCAGAGACTGCCGAGGGTGGCTGAGAGAATGGGTGCGCGACCTCTCACGCTTGTCTGGCACCCTCGACAGAGTCCTCGAGGCCTTCTTCTTCTTCCACTCGCATTCAGGTGACCACTGGTCAGAGTGCCGCTGGGCCCGGGGAGGAGTCCTGGGAGACTCCAGAGATTGCGGGGCTGAAGAGCGGGAGGCTACTGGGGATGCCTTACGACTCTGGATGGCCTTGGAGGACATCATCTTACAAAGAGAGCATTTATTTATTTATTAACATTTTTTATATACCGCACTATTCGTTATCAGTGCGGTTTACATGGAACAAAGAACCTCAGCCAAGATACAAATATCTGGTTATTACAGTTAACAGGAAAATCAACTTGGATAACAGGATAACAGTTAACAGGAAAATCAACTTGGATAACAGGATAACAGGAATAACTATATACAAGACAACTATTTACATCAAAGTGTCAGGGTAAGAAAATTGTCATGTAGCATAGCTCTGGGTCATGGTCACTTCCTAGACACCTGAGACAACAGTCATGGGTGTCTGTGAGCGATATGTTTTTGGAGCATCTATCACATTTCTTAAAACTGGAGGCCATTGGGGCAAAAAGGAGCACTGTGAGGTTGAAGATCCTCGATGCGGCCAGCGGTTAAAAAGGGTGTGAAGCACGGTAAAAACAAAAAAGGCAAAAAAGAAAACCCCCAAAATCAGGGCCAAAGCAGAGGTGCTCAGGAGGCGGGAATAGGACCGGCAAAGACCGGTAGAGCAAAAACTGGTTGGAAACAGAAAAAATGTTTTCCGGGGATGAGATGCATGTCCGAAGGGTTCCACAGAAAAAGGGAGACTGAGTAAGATGGCACCACCTTTGGGCGGGAAGGGGACCACGCATGTGTGGTGGCATTCCCAAAGCTTTTCTTTGAAAGCTGGGGTAATGCTCCACGCTAGCTTCATTGGTGCCAATGTCACCTGTATGTAAGGACTGACTTCCTTCTTGTTCCTGGAGAATACCTGCTATAGATCAGTAACTTTGTTTTCTGTGTGGACAAGCAGGATAAGTGCTCACATATGGGATTCTTTAGCTACCCACTGCCTTGAAAATAACAAACAGGGAAAAGAAGGGTGTCATAATGAGCAGACACCAAGTAAGATAGGTACTCTTTTTTTTTTTTTTTTAGCAGGAAGAATGATAAGGCAGTATGGAACAGAAAGAAAAAAGGGCCTAAGGAGGATGGAGTTGGATTCTACTCCCCGAACAGAATCTGAAGTACCAACTGCCTGAACCTGCACATATTGGGAATCCCATTCCAGATTGCAGTGAGATCTGAATATGTGGACAAACGTCCAAGCTGAAGCCGTGTAACATCTCTTCCATGGAGGCTGATGGCAAGTGGACCACCAATGCAATCATGGTTTGGACATTATGAGCTGTGACACAGCCCTCAGGTTTCAGGCCTGCAAAAGAGATGCAGTCTGCTAGTCAAAAACAGAGTACGCTTGTTGCCAGCATCCCCCAACCTACTGGAGTCAAAATAAACAAAAAGCTAGGAAGGCTTTCTATGGACTTTAGACCACTCCAAATAGAAGGCCAAGGCTCTCTTGCAGTCCAATGTGTGCAACACACTTTCCCCTTCACGAGACTGAAGTCTTGGGAAAAAGGATTATTGACTAATTGGAGTGGAGGAATAGCCTAATGGGTGGAGCACTGGCTTAGTAACCAAGAGACCAGGGTTTGATTCCCACTAGCACTCCTTGTGGCCTTGGGCAAGTCACTTAACCCTCCATTGCCTCAGAAGAAAGGCCTAGTAATCTACTTCTGGTTACACTGCCAAGAAAACCCAGGAGCTGCTGAGTTGCCAGGAGTCAGCATTGACTTGGGCACATATTGACTGATTAAGACGGCAATCCCATACCACTTTAAGAAAGAATTTAGGATGAGTACGCAATACCACTTTATTTCTGAAAAGCCTTGGATCTGCTACTAGAGCCTGGTGCTCACTAACTCAGTGTGTTGAAGTTACCGCCACAAAAAATAAGACCTTCCAGGTCAGGAACTTCAGAGCACAGGTATCTAGCTGCTTGAAGGGAGCTATCAACACTTGAATTAAAACCATGTTGAGGTCCCAAAACACTGTGGGAGGCTTAAGGGGAGGCTTTGTAAAAAGCAAGCCCTGCCTAAAGCGAACAAATAAAAGCTGTAGAGAGATGGGCTTACCTTCTACATGACAGAGATAAGTGCCAATTGCACTGAGATGAACCCTTACAGAGATGGTTTTCAAAACAGACTCAGACAAATGTAGAAGGTATTCAAACAATTTTTTTTGAACACCACAAGAAAGTGCTTAGGGCCTGTCCCTCACACCAGATGGCAAACCTCTCCACTTAAACCCATACGATCTCTGTGTGTAATCTCTTCTGAAGGCCAGGACGACTGTGGTAACACCAATTGGAAAGTCCACAACAGATAAAGTTAACCCTTCAGCATCCATGCTGTGAGGGCAAGGCACTTGATACTGAGATGCAACAAAGTCCCTTGATTGTGCATAATTAGATTTGGCGAGTTGCCCAAGTGAGCCAGGTCTCTGATGGAAAGTCCAAGAGGAGAGAACTATGGTTGTCTGGGCCAATAAAGTAGTATAAGTATCATTGCGGCCTCATCATCTTTGATTTTCAGAAGAAATTTTGCTATCAGAGGGATAGGAGCATATTTGTATAGACCCTCCCCCTCCCCCATGAGAGAGGAAGGCATCCAAGGCTAGTTTTCCTGTGTCTCCCACCCTGGAGCAAAATGGAAGCACTTGCCTGTTTTGAGGAGTGGCAAATAGATCTATTGAGGGGGTGCCCCACTCTCGGAAGATGGACTGAGCCACTCCCCCTGGGTCCAGGGATCATTCGTGAAGTTGAAGGACATGGCTCAGTCTGTCCAACATGGCATATTTCTAGTCTGTTAGGTATACATATGGCTCTGAATGCCATCCCTACAGACATGGCAAAGTTCCATATCCTATTTCCCAACACAGGAAGTATGAACCCGTTCCTTCCTGCTTGATTGTTGGTCTAGACATGACAATTTAGTTGGCCAACTGAACTCTGAAAGCCTTTAGAACATTCAAGATTTCTCTCAGCTGCAAGAAATGTACCTAATGGAGACTCTCCTACTCTCCCAGAGCCACTGGGTGAGAAACTCATCTATATGAGCCTCCCAGCCCAGCTTGGACACATCTATCATAAGCAACTTTTGGTAGGGGCAAATTTGAAAAATAATACCTTTTTACCAGACTGGAGAATAGTAGTGACAGAAATTATGCCCTTGACCCTGCGTGCTCAGGGTCCAATAAGACTGTCTCATGTGGAGACGTGCCAAAAGAGTTGCATGAACTATTAAAGCTATATTACCCAACATTCTTAACATGGTCCTAATTGACTTCTGCTTGCTCTGATGTACTTTTCCTACTATGGCCACCAATCATGTGAGCCTATCTTGCAGGACGAAGGCTTTCACCTGAGTCATGTGTAGCAGAACTCCAATGAACTCCAAGTGGCGTGACAGGTTGAGGTTTGAATTGGGGTAGTTTGACAAATCCTAGTAGCTCCAACACCTGCATGGTAATGCATACAAGATTCTTGAACACCCCCTCCCCTTCCTAAGTGGTCTTCTTGACCAGCTAATTGTCTAAGTAGGGAAACAAAGTATGTCCAGTCTGCATAGAAACTCTGTGTTGTGAGGCATTTGCTGAATACATGCAGAGCAGAGGCAAGGCCAAAGGGCAGTATGCTATACTGGACATTGTGTTGCCTTATAAGAAATTTCAGATACTTACTGTGACCGGAATGTATCTCTGATCTGAAGATAAGGGAGCAAGATGCCCAAGGAAACCATTCTAGACTTTCCTCTGACCAGATATTTGTTCAGATCCCTTAGATACTGGATGGAACAGTATCTCCCTGTCTTCTTTGGCACCAGGAAATATCTCAAATAAAATCCCAGCCTTTCTTGCCCTGGTGGGATGGGCTTAATGCATTGGCGGCCTGAAGGGCAGTGTGTTCTTGAAGAAGCATGTCCTAATGCTGAGAAGTCAAAGAAAAGGCCATCGGTGGGCAATCTGGAGGAATCTCAAATAGGTGTAATCTCTACTCTTGTCTGACTATTTATGAGGACACAAGAGTTGAAGGTTATTGGGGGCCAAAGACCCACAAAGAGCATGAGCCTTCCTCTAACTGGAAGGTTGACTGGAGGCAGCAGTTGGAAAGAGGCTATGTTATCTTGGAGCCAGTTAAAATCCCACCCCCAGTCTTGGCTGGGACACCAGCTTGGCCTTCTGCACCTTTGGATGCTTGGGATGGGAATGGGAAGGTCATCTGGTCTATGAAGAGCGGAAGGGAGGAGGGTGCCTATGCCTGTGAGAGTAAAGCACAGTTACTTACCTGTAACAGGTGATCTCTGGGAACAGCAGGAATAAGTCTTCACATATGGGTACGTCGGTACCGACGGAGTCTGCGCAGGAACGCTTCCCAGCGTCCAAAGAGCTTTTGGAAGCATCTCACCACGCCTGCGTGCTGCCTTCCCGCCTTTCCCAACTGCCTCTCCTCAGTTAAGTTTTAAAGCTGAGACAAAGAGAGAGAGAGGAAAGGAAAGAGATAGAGATACAACTCCTGGGGAGGTGGGTGGGTTGTGAAGACTTATTCTTGCTGTTCCCAGAGATCACCTGTTACAGGTAAGTAACTGTGCTATCTCCAGGAACAAGCAGGAATGAGTCTTCACATATGGGGACTCCCAAGCTGAGATGCCTGGAGTCCCAGCATGTCATAGGTTGGAACATGCTATCCCCCACACCAGGCATCCTGAGGATGGAGAGTAGGAGTTGAAGAAAGAAAGGTGCTGTGGAACAGCTAACCTAGCATAGGATTGCAGACAAGGAGTCCATGTGTGGATGATAATTGTCATCAATGATATTGCAAAGAAAAAATATTGCAATATGGACCTCCCCTAACAGGACTTCAGAGAAGTATGGAGGTTCATGGGATCTACTGGGGAACCCAGTAGAGGAACCTCGAGAAGGACCTCACTGTAAGTGGAGGTAGTAAACCTGTAGGAAAAGCAATGGAGGTCAGAATCCTGAAAGGTAACAGGTAACCCCAGTAGGAAAAAACTAGGGTAGTACAAAAACGGTGGGCCTTCAGCGGAAGGCTTTATGATAAAAGCCGAACTCTTTTGGCGGCAGAGTGGCTCACTCTTAGGAACAAAAAGAGAAAGGCTAACCGATTTGGACAAACAGGCCCAGTCCTTGTGGGGAGAAAGGGTATGGGAACCCCTTGTATCCCAAAAGAAAGGACAAACGCCAGAGGCGTTAGAGCCGGTGATGAGCAGAAGATCCGCAATGTCTCTCCTAACTGAAGTCAGCTGGGAGAGATATTGGAACATGGAGAGCTTCAGAGGTACCTAACCTTAAGGTTATGGTAGGTGTTAACTACCACCAAAGTGGTTGTGAGTGTAGGACCCCAAAACATGCTGGACAGCATAAGTATGGGTAAAGCCCATCTGTCAGAATCATATAGCTATATGAGCCTCGACAGTCAGGTAGATAAAGCAGAATACATATCTATCGAAAGTAAAATATCTCGACAGATACACACACACACATATATATATATATATATAACATATAGATATATGAGAATATATCTATAGTGAGATATGAAGGGCATAAAATACACACAAATGATAGACAGACATCTGTAAGATGTGTGCTATAGGTATGAATATATAGGCCTCTATATGGAAGTCTGCAATGAAGCAGACAGAGATATGCCTACAAAAAGGTATTCACATAGGAAAATGTGGAGGGGAAAGATTCATCTAATAACAAGAAGGTGGAACCTACTTGAGAAGATATATAGAGAATCAATTCCCACTGGTTATGGCTACAGGGATGCTAGGTAGTAGAATAACCAGGATGGTTACGTGACAAGTAGAGGATGATATCAGTCTGCAGCCAGCAAGTCCCGAGTATTCTAGAACTCTAGCATGGTAAGTGAACAGAAGACGCATATGAATGAGATACCATGCTGACCTGCTTAAGGGCAAAAAGGTATCATGCGTTCTTACCATGAGGACGAGCTGAAGGAGAAAACATATTCCCGATTGGAAATACTATGGACCAAAGCAGGGAATTAGCAACTCCTTAAGCTTTCACGTAAGAGGAGGCCTATGTCCTTTATATTAAAAAGGAGAACTTTTCTAGTCATGGGAGACATGACTGAAAAAGCCTTTTTCAACCATCTAGTATAGCTGTTGGAGAAAAAAAAACCCATGCTCTCTAGCAAGGGCCCATAGTGGAGAGCTTCTCTGTAGAATTGCAGAGAGCATGATGCAGGAGAATGAGGAGATAGAACTGGCTGCAGGAGAGCCAGTACCTATGTCAACTATGCTGCCAAACCCAGGGAAATGGAGATGGCAGAAAGAGAAGACAATCCAACAAGCTTGTAGTGAAAAAATTTCCAAGACAGATGACAGCACTGACTTGGAGCCACTACTAAGACTAGACAGAATGTTAGTGGAGGACAAATATGGTTGCTGGTGGACAAGAACCAGTGGTCCAAACATTAAGGCTCCTGCATTGGCAGCTGCTTGCCAGACAGCAGAAAGAATGGTACTGTTTAAAAACAGAAAGAACAGACAAAGCAAGAGTAGAAAACTCTGGACGTGTCTGATGAACTGCTTCAAAGCAAGATTGAAAAAGAGGAGTCAACTCAGAGAAGAGAACTCCGCATTGGAAAAGTAAGAAAACTAGAGAGGCTGAAGAAAAAGCCCTCCAGTGAAGCAATACCGCTCTTACAGAGGAAAAACCTGGTAAGAGGGTAAAGAGAATGGAGCTGAAGAAAACTTACAAAGTAGTAAGGTTATAGAAAGGAAAAAAGACATGCTGGCACAGGAAACTATCGTTTGATAGTGGATAAACGTCTTTCCCTAGCAGGAAGAAGAGGAGAACCCTGTGACCTAGAAGCATGAACATCCTGACAGCTCATAGAACATAGAAAGAATGGATGTCTTTCGGGAAGAGATCCATGTTTAGGATTTAGAATGACAGCAGTGGATTGCCTCTATTGAGAAGAAGCAACTGCAGATTCTAATCCCAAGAGTCACAAGCATCTGATGGATTGATCAGAAACCCTGTGGTTGCTGGGTTTGCTGAGCCTGGCGAGAGGTTGAACTCTGCAGACCAGGGCGATGCTTCCCCTGTTTGGGAACATCTGTATGATGGGCAGATGATGCATAAAACCTTCTTCTCCTATGGGAAGAAAGTTTGGCAGGACATTTCCTACCTACTGGGACAGAAGAAGGTGCAGAACAGCCCCTAGGAACAGGTAAGTCAGTGGACAACTGAGTAACCTGACGTAAAGACTCCTTGTTGAAAAGATTGTCTCCAGTGCAAGGAGTATGTCCCAGTCTGTGCTGTGCCCATTTGTCCAAGTCTGAAGCTTGGAGCCAGGCTCTACGTCGTGCCCCTATAGTTATAGCAGAAGTCCTGCTAACAGACTCAAAAGAGTCTAGGGAAGCACGAGTAAGAAACCAAGAGATATTCTGGAGATGCTTGAGCAGTGAAGAATAGTCTGCACTCTTGGACTCTGGAAGGGAAGGAGTCAAAAGATGTAATTGCTTTGTGACCTCCTCAAGAGAGAGACTCATATAGAAAATATATGCGAGAATTCTTGCAGAAAGCATAGATGTCTGGAAGGTTTGACGTCCAAAGGCATCTAGTGTCTTAGACTCACGACCTGGCGGATAAGAAGAGTGCTTTTTCTTACTCTTTACCCGCCACATTGATGATTCCACTACTATGGAATGATGAGGAAGTTGAGTCTTTTGAAACCCTGGAGAGGGGGGCACCTGATATAAGAGATCAGTTGCTCTGGAAGGTGGGGATACCCCTTAAAGGTGTTTCCCACATTCCTAGAAGGAGATCCTGCAAGGAATGATGCAAAGGAAGCATTATGTTCTCCTTTGCTTTGGTAGAAACAGAGCCTTGTGCAGGATCATGTCCTGGGATAGGAATGGCAAGAGATCTTGCTATATCCAGGAGGAAACTCTGAAAAGAGGGATCCCCAACAGGACTCTCCCTTGGACAGGTTAGATCTGAAGAACTAGCCTGAGCACCGACAGAGCTATCCAGATATATAGGAATAGAAGATCCTGCACAGTGCAGTGTGGAATGCTTAAGGGATGGTCGCCGGTACTGGTTGTCAGGAGCAACGACCGTCATTACCACATTGTCCATGCCAGGTATCGACTCCAAGCTTGGTATAGAAGGGAGCGATCCTGTTGAAAAAAGCATGGCAGGAGTTGGCCACGATGCTACTGTGGATACCGGTACTGATGCCAATACCGGTACTGATGTCAGAGTCGAGCCCGACAGAGACATCGGAGCAGTCATCAGTGACCGTTCAATCGGTACCGAGGTAACCGAAAACTTCCGGGCGATATCCTCGGTACCGAGCCACCAGTATCGATCAGTGTCGGTACCAAAGCGTATTGGTACCCAGTCGCCCAGACTAGAGATCGATTCCAAACTCGGCATCGAGGGCAGCTCAATCGGCCTCGAGGGAACCGAGAGTTGCGGATCCGAATCATCGGAACCGAGCCTTCGGTACTGCCGAGAGCCGGTACCAAGGCGAGTCGGTACGCAGTCCTCCAGACTGGAGATCGATTTGAGACTCGGCATCAAAAGACGCGAGGCTATCGATGCACGTCTGGAGGGTACCGACGTCGGTGGTAGTATCGGTGCTGGTACCGATAATGGAAAGTCAGTTTGGAGTGTATCCATCGGCACCGAGGACGCCAGATGACCATCCATGGTGAGGAGTGTCTCATCCAACACCAGTGCTGATGCCGGGGTATCGGTACCGCTCGAAGCAGCTGCCACCACCGGATACGGCTCAGGTATGTTCTGTGAGGGGTGAACCCCAGGAACAACCTGAAACCCCTGAAAAGCTTTGGAGACCGAAGACTCCCGCTGGGGTTTTGAGGGCAAGGCCGGAGCCGTCTACATGTTGTGCATGAGACCTACCACTCAAGGGCTGGCTAGTCTTAACAGACTGTTTGTGGGTTACCTGATCCTGTGTGGAAGAAGAAGGGGACAGTGCCCCGAAGTTGGAGGGAAACCGTGTATCGAGGGAACCTCGATGTTGAAAACCTCTTCTCACCAAACTGTTGTCAGGACCCAAGCAGGTTAGACACAGACTTCGAGGGTCTAAAAATAAAGTTGTACCGCCACAGTCTGAACATTTCTTGGAGAAAGTGGCTGGCAGTTCCATGAAGGAAAAGAGGAGGCCTGAAGGCCTAAGAAACCGCGGGACACTATGAAGAAAAAATATCCCGTGAAAAAGGAAGATTTTACAAGAAAAGAAAAGAAAACACCGGCGGTACTGGTGGCGTCAGGAAGACAGCCACGACCACAAGAAAACTAAAGAAATAAAACAAGAATTTTCTGCGGTGACAGGAGGACGTCCTGCCGGCTCCACGGAAAACGAAAACTGAGGAGAGGCAGTTGGGAAAGGCGGGAAGGCAGCACGCAGGCATGGTGGGATGCTTCCAAAAGCTCTTCGATTGGACGCTGGGAAGCGTTCCCGCGCAGACTCCGTCAGTACCGATGTACCCATATGTGAAGACTCATTCCTGCTTGTTCCTGGAGATAGGCTGTGAACCTCCTAAATGCTGTGGAGATTGGGTTGGAAGTGGGCCTAGAAAGGATCTTCTCTTCATCTTCGTCAATCTGATGGTCTTTTAGTTCATTTATTTAACAGTTTTTTTATACCGCTTTATCATTTCAATCAAAGAGGTTTACATTGTAACTTAAACTTGGTAATGTACATTAAATAGGGACACTGACAACTTATTTTTCTGAGCAATGGAGGTTTAAGTGACTTGCCCAAGGCCACAAAGAGTGCTAGTGGGAAGTGAACCCTTGGTCTCTGGGTTCCCAAGCCAGTGCTCTAACCATTAGGCTACTCAGAAACTGTTGGGCATTGTTTATAGAGTGTTGTGACCCACAGGTCAGGTGTATGAGACACAAGTGACTTCAGAACAGTGCGTCAGGCCATCATCACCAAGGTCTACCAAAGCAAACAATATATTCACTTCAAATGGCACAAACTACTGTTGCTAGGATAATAACTGGAACACCCAAATAAGATCTTATCACTCCCATACTAAAAAGTCTCCACTGGCTAATAGCACAGAGAATAATGTACGAAACAATCATCACCATCTTCAAATTACGGCAAAACCAATCAGCACCGCTTCGCCAAATGCTAATAAATGAAGCCCCAAACACAAGATCAAGATGAAGCAACCAGCAAAATTTACTCACCATATCTGCCCTCAAAAGACAGACTCCCAGCAGTCCCTCTTTGCATCCACAATCTGGAACGCCCTCCCAGAAACTTTAAGAGCTACCAAAACCATTACTGATCTATGAAAAAAAGCTCAAGACCCCTCTCTTCACCAAATACTTTGGACTTGACGAATTAGGCTAACCCATATGAATTACCCAAGTTCAAACCCTCTTCCCCCCAATCTATAGCAATCTGACGATATCATTTATACTATGACTACTATGTTTTAACACCAGCTAATGTATCTTCCAACCCAACTCCATGTACAGTAATATACTCATCCCACTAAACTCAGTTCTATATATTTTCAGTTCCATGTATAGCAGTCCTTCTGCTGTTAATGTTCCATGTAAACTGCTTTGATTGAAGAGAAAGCGGTATATAAACCTTGTTAAACAAATAAAATAAACAAAGACTCTCAGGAGTGCTTTAACGCAGACTCAGAGAGGTACTCCAGCAATGTCAGAGTCTCGGTCTAGGTCAATTTCCACCTGTCAGGGGAGGCAGATCTCCTCTGGAAGAATTGGAGTACCGAAGACTTCTGGTATCTCAGACAGCAATGGCCCCCCCTGATGCACTGAATAGTGATATCAGTTGGGCAGGAATGGTGTTGAGGACCTTCGAGGTCCAGATGATGATTCCTCTTCTGCAGGCAGTTGAAGAGTTTCAAGAATGGATTTGATGTGCCATCATCAATTATGTCAAAGCTGCAACTTCCCATAGGGCAAAGAACATAATCATCCTTTGCTTGAAACCCTTGATGAGCTGCACCTTGAGGGCTACCATGGACAAAGGTGTAAGACATGCAGTATATTTGGCCAGTGTCTGAGGAATCTGGTGGGGAGGTTTGGCAGGTTGGTCTCGGCTCTGTGAAGTCTGATAGAACCCCTCCGACATGGAGAACGAGTGGCCCTCATGTCAGGGTTGCATTGAGGGTCAAGCCGCCTCCGATACCTCAATGTTCTTAACATCATACTCCAATGAACCTTGATGCCAATGAACTAAAGTCTCTTATCAATGCTCAAGATCTCTTATTCCTGATGCCTTTGAAGATGAGGACAAATCCTTCCTCTTCCTTGGGGTGTTATTGGTGGGTGTTAGATGCTGAGGATATCTACTGGTGCTCAGCTCTAAGTGAGTTTGACAACTCCTCAATGTCAAAACACTGCCAGTGTCTAATGTAGCTCCAGAAGCTATGGAGACCAATGGCACCTATACTGAAGATGGATTGGTCTTCTCAACGCCAAAAGGTGACATTTTCTTTACCAGTTAGTTACTCACCTGTAACAGGTGTTCTCCAGGAGCAGCAGGAATCAGTACTCACATATGGGTGACGTCGGCACCGACGGAGCCCATGTGCGGAGCATTTCCCCAGCTTTCAAAGAAAGCCATTGGGAATGCAGAGCGTCTGCGCGGTCCCCTTTCCGCCCAAGGGTGCCATCTTGCTCAGTCTGATGACATAGCTAAAAGACAGCAAAAAAACAAAATAAAATATATGACTGCAACTCCAGGGGAGGAGGGAGGGTCGTGAGGACTGATTCCTGCTGCTCCTGGAGAACACCTGTTACAGGTGAGTAACTACTCTTTCTCCAGGATCAAGCAGAAAGTCAGTCCTCACATATGGGACTCCCCAGCTCTAGGCTACCGAGAACCCAAAGCTGAAAAAATGGCTCCCTCTGCAGAGCCTCAGCATCCGTGATAGAATATCCTCTGAGAACGCCCCCGTACGGTAGCCCAACACAATTTATTTATTTATATTCTCTTATATACCGCGCTATTTTGCATCAGTGCGGTTTACATTGAACAAACTGAAATTACATTGAACAGGGCATTATAACTTGGAGATAACTATTTTACAGGGAACATGGGCTATGGAGGGTTAAGTGGCTTGCCCAAGACCACAAGGAGCACCTGTGGGACTAGAAACCCCAGTCCTTCCGGCCCAAGGTTGCTGTCCTCTAGTGGGATTTGAACCCCAACCTTCTGGCCTGAAGTACCTTGCCCCAACCACTAGGCCACTCCTCCACTTATGGGCCGGAGGGTAGGAGTTGTCTAAACCTTAAAGAGATTACGGAGTATCGCCTGTCCGAAAGCACTGTCCCTTCGGAACTCTCTCTCAAGGCAGTAGGTGGGCTGCAAAAGTCTGACTTGAAGACCAAGTAGTGGCCCGGCAGATGTCTGCCAACGGAACAGAGCGGAGATGAGCTACTGATGCGGCTTTTGCCCTGACACGGTGGGCTGTGACTCGACCCTGCAAGGAGAGGCCGGCTGCCTTGTATGCCCAGGTGATACAATCTGCTACCCAAGTGGACAAGGTACATTTGGAGACAGGCAACCCCAGTTTATTAGGGTCAAAGGAGACGAAGAGCTGAGTAGCCTTTTGGTGCCCCCGCATACGCTCTATGTTAAAGGACAACGCCCTCTTACAGTCCAGGGTATGCAAAACTGTTTCAGCCCGGCTGGTATGCGGCCTGGGAAAGAATGTCGGAAGAACCACCTCCTGGTTGAGATGGAAGGAGGAGACAACTTTTGGAAGGAACTTCGGATGGGTCTGTAGGACCACCCTGTTCCTATAGAACCGTGTGTATGGTCTATCAGAAACCAGAGCTTGTAGTTCACTCACACGCCTGGCTGAGGTAAGAGCTACCAGGAAGAGTGCCTTCCAAGAAAGGAAGCATAAATGGCACGTAGCCATCGGCTCAAATGGTGGGCGAGTAAGTTGCTGCAAGACCACGTTCAAATCCCACAGTGGCTGGTGGACGAACCGGAGGCTTGAGCAGAAGCAAGCCTCTGAGGAAGCGGCACACCAAGGGGTGAACCGACAGAGACTGACCTTCCACCGGGGAGTGGTGCGCTGATAGAGCACTGAGGTGGACCCGAACAGAGCTGGACTTGCCTAGGTCTGACAGGTGAAGTAGATACTGCAGTACTACTGGCACAAGGCAGGAGAAAGGATCTTCATTGTGCTGAGCACACCATATTGTGAACCTACGCCACTTGAGGGCATAGGACTTTCTGGTGGACTGCCTCCTAGAGGCCAACACCACCTCCTTAACTTCCCTAGGTAGAAGTAAGGGAGCTAGCACTATCCTTTCAGCAGCCAGGCCATCAGATTGAGAGATCTGAGATTGGGGTGCAGAAGGGAACCCTGATCCTGAGACAGGAGATCGGGTTGCAACCCCAGAGGGAATGGAGTTTCCATTGCCAACTGCAGAAGAAGTGGAAACCACAGTTGCCTCGGCCATCTGGGGGCTACCAGAATCACCGAGGCCTTGTCCCATAGAATCCTGTACAGAGTTTGAGCCACCAGGGGCGTGGGAGGAAACGCATACAGAAGGCCCGTTGACCAAGAGATCAGAAACGCATCTGCCGCCATTCTCAGGGGATGAGACTGTCTGGAGCAAAACCTGGGCAGCTGACGGTTCTGTGGACTTGCGAAGAGATCGATTGATGGAAGTCCCCAGCATAGAAAGATCTGCTGGACCACTAGTGGATTCAACTGCCTGCCAAGAAGTTCTCCTGACCAGGTAGATAAACTGCTTTGAGAAACATGCCATGTTTGACTGCAAAGGAGCAAAGGGCCTGCGCCTCTTGACATAGGAGTCTGGACCCTGTGCCCCCTTGCTTGTTCACATAGAACATTGCTACCTGATTGTCTGTCTGAACTAAGTCAGACTGGTGAGAGAGGGCATGAGAAAAAGTCTGCAGAGCCAAGCGGATTGCTCACAGCTCCAACAGATTGATCTGCTGTGCTGCCTCCCAAGGAGACCAGAGGCCTTGAGTGCACCTGCCCCGGCAATGTGCACCCCAGCCCGTTAAGGAAGCATCGGTCGTCAGCACTCCTGTGTGTGCTGGGGCCTGAAAAGGTCCCCTGAGAAGGTTGGGGAGATGTAGTCACCACTGCAAGGAGTCCATCAGTGGTTTGGACACCTTTACTCTGTCTCGGAGGTTGCCTGTAGCCTGCGCCCACTGAGCTCTGAGGCACCACTGAACAGCCCGCATGTGCAGATAGGCATTCGGAGTCACATACACCGTGGATGCCATGTGACCCAGGAGCCGCAAGAAGTGCCTGGTGGAGACCTGAGAATTGCTTTGGAACTGGTGGACCAAGTCCATCAGTCTGCGGGCCCTGTCTTCGGGCAAGTAAGCTCTTGCCTGCAGGGTGTCTAATCTTGCTCCTATAAACTCTAGGTTCTGTGAGGGGAGCAAAGTGGACTTTGCGTAGTTTATGACAAAGCCCGGATGCTGAAGAAGAGACACAGTGCGAAGAGTGGCTTGTCTGGTCTCCTGGAGAGACTGGCCCCTGATGAGCCAGTCATCCAGGTATGGGAAGACGAAAATTCCCCGATTCCTGAGATAGGCCGCCACCACCGCCAGGCATTTGGTGAAAACCCTGGGGGCGGAAGTTAGGCCAAAGAGAAGTACTCTGTACTGGAAATGGTTTCCTCCCACCACAAATCTGAGGTATTGTCTGTGGTCTTGATGGATGAGGATGTGAGTATAAGCATCCTTTAGATCTAAGGAGCATAGCCAATCTCCTTGCTGGAGGTAGGGCAGCAGTATCCCAAGGGTAAGCATCTTGAACTTTTTTCTCTCCAGAAACTTGTTTAAGTTTCGCAAGTCTAGGATAGGCCGGAGGCCTCCTGTCCTTTTTGGTACCAGGAAGTACCTGGAGTAGAAGCCTTGCCCTTCCAGGTGGTGGGGCACCGGTTCCACCGCCTGTTCCTTTAGAAGACTTGCCAACTCCTGAAGGAGGAGGTTTCTGTGCAGAGGGAGTCTTGGAAGCTCCCCTGGAAAGTAGGAGGGGGGTAGCTGGTGGAAGTGGAGCATGTAGCCCTTTTGGACTATGCTGAGGACCCAGGTATCCCCCTGTGATGGCTGGCCACCTGTATGCGTACAGGATCAGCCGACCTCCTGTGCTGAGTGGAGCCAGCTGTGGAGAAGAGGCTATGCTGTGGGAATCAAAACCCAGCTCCCTGCTGTGCAGGAGCCGGAGCTGGCGGCTTGCGGGTCTTCTGCCTACGGGGCCCATGCCCCTGCCCCTTGGCCTGCTGGCCCTGTTGGGGAGCTGGAGAGGCCTGGTATTGAGGGCAGGATTTGTAGGCAGCACCCTTCCTCGGGAAAAAGGGCTTCTTTCCCGAGCCCTTCTTTTTCTGAGAAGGGGCAGAAGTCTTCCTGGACAGCCTTGTCCTGGTGACAGTCTCAGTCTCGATTTCTGCAGCCTTTTCAGTCATGGGCTTACCGAAAAGGTTTTCACCTTAGCAAGGGACATTGACCAACTTGTCCTGCACCCATGGCTCCAGGTCTGATGACTGTAGCCAGACCTCACAGCGTGCACCGATGCCGGCCGCGGCTACCCAGGCCGAAGCCTCAAAGCCATCATAGGCTGCTCGAGAGATAAACTTCGAGCACTTTCGAATCCCTGTTGACAAAGCCTTGAACCTCTGCAAAGGATCTAGGCAAGCTGAGAACCTGGCAATCTCCTTTGCCAGGTCTCGTAGGTACATGCCCATGTACAGCTGGTAGGTCTGGACCCGGCAAGATAGCATAGAGCCCTGGAAGCACTTTCTACCGAGGGCATCCAGGTTCCGGGCCTCCCGGCCAGGGGGCAACAAGGAGTGCATCTTCTGACTCTTCAGACGGTGCATGGCCAATTCCACAACCATGGAGTGGTGCGATAGCTGCGCCTTTTGGAACCCAGGGCTCTTACAGACTCGATAAATGGAATCGACCCATTTGCTAAGAACCGACGTCAAGGCTGGTGCCTCCCACATACGGAAGAGCAGCCGTTCCAGCATCGGAGGAACCGGTACAAGTAAAGGCTTCCTTCGGAGGAAAATCATACTGGAGGGCATCGAGCTCCTCGGCTCAAGGCTCCTCCTCGGCATCCACAGGGAAGGCCAAGGCTTTGGCCATGTCCCTCACGAAGTCCGAGAAACGGGTATCCTCCGGGGGGGGGGGGGGGGGGGGGACCGTCTCCGAGGCTCGGACTCCGGTGAGTCTAAAGGGACGCACTGGGTCTGGAGGGTGTCCAGGGACTCCTAATCCTCTGTCTCCCACTCTGACTCCTCCGAAGAGGAATCGAGTGGCTCTGGCCTTGTGGGCCTCGGAGCTACCTGCCCCGACGCCGAGGGTATCGGCGTCGACGACCTCGGCCCCGCACGGGAGGTCAAGGGGGACCTTGACCGAGGATCGACTCGAGACTTCATTGACTTGAGGATCGGCTCGGTCTCTGGGGTCGACTTAGACGTTGAGGTCCCGGTGGTCGGGGCAGATGCACCGGTCAGACCAGCGATCAGCACCCGCTGCTGTTCCATGAAGGCAGCCAAGCTGCTCTCCAAGGCCGTCAACCTGAGTCCAAGCTCAGGAGACTCAGCAGCCCCTGACTTCGGCTCCCCCAGAGGAGACTCCACGAGGACAACTGCACTTATGTGACTCAGGGACTCCGGCTCCACGCGAGGTAGCTTGGAAGGCCTCTCTGACTCCGAGAGCCCGGGGCGGCGGTCAGGACTACGCGACCTGGCCCTTGAGGAACCAGGAGCCTCCACCGACGCCGCCCTCGTGAGCTTTTTCTTCCTCCTGTGCTCCCGGGTGGGAGACTCCCTTTCAGAAGAACCCTGACGGCGCTCGGGGTCGGATTCCCGAGATGTCGAGGCCTCTGATGAAGTCCGAGCCCGGCCGGACGTGGAGTCAGAGAAAATTCGCTCACGTTGATGCTGACGGCTCCGAAGCACCTTAGACAACATTTTGCCGCATGGGCCACAGGCCAGTGGGTCATGGTTGGGCCCGAGGCATCAGAGGCAGCAGTCATGTGTGTCGGTGAGAGACATAAGTTTCTTACACCGATCACACTTTTTGAACCCGCTGGCAGCCATTGGGGGAAAAAGGGCCCCTGCAAGGTCAAAAGACCGGGCTGCCAGTGAAAACACAAAAAGAGCGTGAACGCTAGTCACGAAGGATAAAAACCGAAAATCAAAACTCCGGACTCGATACCGGTGTACCGAGCTCAGACGGGAAGGGGAACCAGCGTTGAACCGGATAAAAGAACGTGAAAATCACAGAAAAAAATCAACTTTTTCCGGGTGACATGAACTCACGTCCGTTGGACTCCGCGGAAAAAGCAAGACTGAGCAAGATGGCACCCTTGGGCGGGAAGGGGACCACGCAGGCGCGCTGCATTCCCAAAGACTTTCTTTGAAAGCTGGGGAAATGCTCCGCACGGGGGCTCCGTCAGTGCCGACGTCACCCATATGTGAGGACTGACTTCCTGCTTGGTCCTGGAGAAAATGTCCTTTCCTTGAGTCCTGCTGGACCAGTCCAGACAAGTGGGTTTTGCTCCCCTAGACTGGTGGAGGCAAAGAACCAATGAGAAGTTCAGGTTTTAATGACATCACTCCCATGCCTCTATTCTCCTCAGCCACCAAAGGTCCCTTCAATATTCGTCCCAAAGCATAAGGGAGAAACATGGCAAACCTCACATAACCGCAACAATGAATGATCAACAGTAGAGAACTAAGTAAAGGAAAGCATAAACATAAGGCTGTCAGTAGATGATGAACCTGCAGAGCCAAGTATAAAAGTCATGGTGGAGAACACCAGTCCTAGCTCCCTCCCCTCACAGCCCATTTCCATTCCAAGCCCCCCTCCCCATCAGCTATTTGCAGTTCAAGCCCCCCCCTTCCACTCAGCCCATTTCCATTCCAAGTCCCCCTCCCCATCAGCTATTTGCAGTTCGAGCCCCCACTTCCACTCAGCCCATTTCCAGTCCTAGCAACCCCCCCCAGCCCATTTCCAGTACCACAGCAGTATGATGCACTGTACCACAGCAGTATGATGCACTGTATAGAAGTTAATACCCTGTACCATAGCAGTATGATGCACTGTATAGAAGTTAATACCCTGCTTCTATCCCTACCCCAACTACGTTAAAGACCTCCCCCCCTCCCCCCCAACTATAGGATTATAATCCTATGCTTTTGTAATTAAGTCAGAGAAAAGTTCCATATTACGTTTCTCATGATGTTAAAGTTATTTATTTAACAGGTTTTTTTTAAAATGTAACACACACTACTGTTAAGGTTATTTAGTTAAATTGCACTGCATTCCATGTAAACAGTCTTGACTTGCAGAAAGATGGCATAAAAAACATGTTAAATAAAATAATAAAGAAGAACAGCAATAACGTTCCAGGGGTGGGCCCCGGACTGGTCTAGCAGGATTCAAGGACAGGACATTAACTGATAAGTAAAATGTCATCTTCCATATCATTCTGCTAGACCAGTCCAGACAAGTGGGTTGTACCAAAGCTACAACTCCACTGGGTGGGAAGAAGACACAGCAGCTCACCAAACTCTTGAGCCAAAGGTCATTTACTATGTTGTTACTATGTTACTATGTCATATCCACCCTCGTGTAGATAGCCAAGAGGTAATGCATGACAAAAGTGGAAGGTGATGTCCATGCTGCTGCCCGACAAATGTCTATAGGGACTAGAGCTCCATTCTACCCACAAGGATGCCTGCGCTCGGGAAGAATGGACATACAACTCTCTGGAACTGGCCAGTTCCATAACAGATATGCTGAGGTAATGGACTCCTTAAGCCAGCATCCCAAAGCTGACTTAGTCGCTAAATCACCCTTGCACGGGTCAGCAAACACTATAAAAAGATGGTCGGACTAACGAAGGAATTTGTAACCTTCAAGTACCATAGAAGCATCCTCCGGACATCCACAAGGCGAAGATCCTTATCCCCCCTTCAATGCTCCTTAGAGGAGGGCAGGCAGACCACTTGGTTCATGTGAAAGGGAAAAAGCACCTTAGGCAAAGAGGAAGGCACAGGCCGAATGGAAACAGCCTCCTTTGAAAAGGACAGACAAGTATCTCAGCAATACAGACCCTGCAGTTCAGAAGTCTGCCTCTTGGAACAAAATGCGAACAAGAACATCATCTTGGGCATCAAATCCTTCAAAGTAGCAAGCTTCAATGGCTCAGAGGGTACTGCCATCAGGGCCCTGAGCACCAGACACAGGATCCCAGGAAGGGACCACAGACCAGAGGGGAGGATGCAGATGCTGAACCCCCTAAAAAAAGTGCAAGACATCTGGGTGCAAGGCTAGAGACTTACCAGTCACCAGACCTCGGAAACAGGCCAAAGCTACCACCTGAACTTTCAGGGAGCTAAAGGAAAGGCCATTTTCTAGTCCATCCTGTAGAAGACCAACAGAGATGGCACCTTAGCTGCCTCAAAAGCCAATTGCCGAGAGCCACGCCATTGCTCAAAGAGGCACCAGATCCGCACATATGCTAGCTTGACAGTCCTCCGGCCTCAGAGCAGAGCGTAACTCATCACTGAAGAATAGCCCTTATGTGCTAACCATCTCTCCTCTCAAGAGCCAAGCCATAAGCGGGAAAGGAATCGGGTCCTCCAGAATGACTGGTCCCTGCCACAACAGGCCCCAAAACGGAGGCAACCAAAAAGGAAGCGCCTGCAGGAGCTGCATCAGGTCTCCAAGCCACGCTCTCCTAGGTCAATCTGATGCCATCAGAACAATCCTGCCCAGGTGGTATTGTATTTGCCGAATCAAACGCCCCACCAGGGGCCATGAAGGAAACACATACAGCAGGTGCTGACTTGGCCAAGGGTAAGTCAGAGCATCGACGCTCTGGACCCCGCCTCTGTATGGCGAATGAAGAAGCAGCAAACTTTGGCATTGGAGTGTGTCCCCATCAGATCCATTTGGGGTAATGGCAGTGACGCAGAATCAACTGAAACGTTTCCTGACAACTCCCTCTCTCCAGGATCCAGAGAGTGACAGCTGAGGAAGTCCGCTTCCACTTTGTCCACTCCCGCAATGTGCTGAGCTGACAAGGCTAGGTGATTTTTCTCCACCCAAGCAAACAGGAGAGCCATCTTCAGAGCTACCACAGCACTCCTTGTGCTGCCTTGCTGAGTGACATAAGCCACTGCTGTGGTGTTGTCCAAAAACACTCGAACTGCACAGTCCTCAACCAGGGGCAGGTAACACATTAGAACCATCCTGACTTCCCTCGCCTAGAGGCAGCTGGTGGACCATACAGCTTCACTGCGGTTCCAATGGCAGTGGGCCGTATGGTCTTGGTAATGAGTTCCCCAGCCCGAGAGACTGGCATCCATCATCAGTGGACCCAGGAGAAATTGTCCAGCAGCATGCCCTTCCTCAGATGACAGGGCTGCTGCCACCACCACAGGCTGGTCCTCACCATCATCAGGAGCCTGCGCGTGAACTCCTGAGAACTCAGGGATCACCGAGCCACCAAGGACTTCTGGAGAGGCTGCATGTGAGCATGCGCCCATGGCACGATCTGTATTATCGCTGCCATCAATCCAAGATGCTTTAGATAATCTCAGACTCTGGGAGCCCGCTGTGCACAGAACAGCACCAGGCAATCCAACAGTCTTGACTTTCTCCTCTGTCAGGAAAAACTCTGTCCACTCGAGTGTCGAAACGTGCTCCCAGGAATTCCAAGGACCTGGATGGTAACAGCTGACCATTTTCCAGATTGATCACCCAGCTGAAGCTTTCCAAAAATGACACCACTTGCGACGCCATCAGAGATACCTCTGAAAGGGAATGGGCCCAGTGGAACCAGTCATCCAGATGTGGATGGACACAGATCCCTCAGTGCTGCAGCCGCCGCCGCCACCACCATGAGCTTGGAGAGTGTCCTTGGGGTGGTGGATAGCCCAAAAGGGAGGGCTGCAAACAGAGAGAGCCAAGCATGGCAAAATGCAGATAATTTTGCTGATCCGCCCAGATCAGGATATGAAAATACGCCTTGGCCAGATCCAGAAAAACCAAGAATTCCCCTCAGTGCACTGCTTGAATCATGGAGCACAAGGTTTCCATCTGGAAGCACAGGACACACAAATGCTCACCTGCCCCTTGAGGTCCAGGATGGGCCAGAAGAAACTGTCCTTTTTGGGCATCTCAAAATAGATGGAATATCTGCCATCTGCCCTTGCCCTGCTCATCTGGGTTGGGAGGGGGGGGGGGAGTGATAGGCACCACTGCCTTTAGGCGCAGCAACATGTCTAAGGTGGTCCACTCATCAGCACTTTGATCGCAGACCCACAAGGGGAGATGACAAAGGCATCCAGAATCGGCTCTCTGCATTCTAGGACATAGCCAAACTGAAAGGTATCTATCATTCGGTGATCTTTGATAACCCGGACCATTCCTGAAAGAAAAGGCAAAGCCTGTCTTCAACTGAAGGAACCAGGGAATGGGCCCCCAAACTTTCATTGCGCAGCCCGGTATGGGCCTCCTCTGGAGGGGACTAAGTCCTTGGGCCCATGCGCTCCACAAAAGTCAAGAACGAGCTCAAATTCCATAAAGAGAAGAAGGGGTCTCCAGGCTGGTAGCAAAGGAATTCCCAAGACCCCCAGGAATCTGACCAGCGTTCCCACAAGGAGCGGGCAGAGGCTGACAGAAGGAGCTCCTGCTCGCTACACAGGCCCCTTGGACCCGTCCTCCAGAAGGCAGAAGATATTGTCTTGCCCAGATCCTTTACCCGCTTCTCCCAATCGGATCCAACAGAAGTGTTCCTCCAAGGCCAGATGGGCATCAGGCTGTGAAAGAAGAGTCTGCATCCCCATGTCAAAGCCAAGCCAACGCTATGTCACCGTTGACAAAGCACAAACCTTGGCTGATAGACGTACCAGGTCGTACATGGCATCAGAAAGGAAGGCCATAGCAGACTCCAAAAGAGGGGTAGAATCATCTAGCGGAAGAGAATGAATCCACTGGGGCAGGCCCTGAAACATCAGGTCTGCACATATCACCAACTGAAGAATAGCAGCCACTGCAGTGAACTGGTTCTTCAACACAAATCCATCTTTCAGTCCAAAGTATCTTTCAAGGAGAATCCGCCTTTCATAGGAATGGTGGTCCATCCAGTAACTGCCATGACCTGCGCATCTACCTTAGAAATATGAAGCCACACAATGCAATCCTTCTCCAGGACAGGGTGCATCTTCTTACAAACCCTAGGCGGGAAGTTGGGGGAATCCCATTCCGATTGGAACAAGCCCTTAAGCACCTCCGGGAATGGGAGATAGTAGTGGATTTCCGCATCCCTTTCAGGAGTGGATGCCTCTTCGGTTCTTGCTTTGAGTCTGAAGCATCCGCCAACCTCAAGGTGGATAAGACCCTGGGATCAGCAACTCCAGTTCCTACTCCTAGAATAGGCGGATAATGTTGACGTCCTCACAAGCCTCTGAAGATGAGAGTACTTCATCCACATCAAACATCTCAATCCAAGTCACAGTCCAGATCCCAGCTGATCCCCATCTCCAGGGGTGCCCTTCGTCAGGGATGCTCAGCCATCAACTTGAACAAGCCTTCCACTCTCAGTCTACCCCTCACAAGACTATGCTCAGGGGAAATCAGAGGCCGCAGGATCTGAATTTCCACACCAGAATGACCAGGCCTGCTGTAAAAGGAAAAGAATCCCAGGGAGGACAATCCAGACTCTGGAGGCTCTCCTCGTGGAAATCATCTCCCACACTAGTAGACATCATTGCTGTCAATCCCCTAGAGGATGGGAAGAGACCCACAGCAAGGTCGCCAAAGCCCCCGACCAGCTGAATATCCCTACTGTAGCACCATCACCTCCTGCCCTGAGGCAAGCAAGATCAGACTTGCAGCATCTTCCATCTGAAAGAGTGGGAGCAGGGTCTCCAAGGATGACTTCAGCTATGCAAGTAAGACAGAGTCCAAAAGCTGGAGAGGAGGCACCCCACATGCCACAGACCAAATGCTTCCTGGAAGAAGACGGAGAGCTAAGGCAAGTACCACAACAATGGGTGCTAAGGCCACAGCAGCCCAAAAGGCACATGTTAACTGCACTTTTATCGCAACGTGTTTTGGAGCCGCTCGGGCGGAATGTTCACAAAGACCACATGACCACAAGGTGAACAATATTAAAAACACTACTAGCGCGTGCAAAAAAACAGCGGGAAACCCACACACAGCACCAACAGTTGCCAGCAGTCCACCCCAAATTGCAGCCCACACAGACTGAATCGGGAGCCCCCAAGAGCAATGACATGGTCAAGCCTTGGTACTTACCCCTTGAGAGCCCCAGGCCGAGGATCTGTGCTGGGCTCAGCTCTGCTCCCTTGAAACTGTTTCTTTGGCTTGGCAGCACTGTGTTTAAGGTGGCTGGCAGGCAGATTCCTTTGAGAGCCTTCTGCAATCTTCGGGAGAGAGCAGGGGGAGGGAAGGAGTATTAAGAGCCCCTGCTGTGTGGGGCTGCTGAATTCTTCCATCATTCCAGATCCTTCCAATTTTCTGGCTGCTCAACAGGCTCATCCAGGGTAAGAGCATGGAGATGAACCGATTTTCCCTCCTCCTATGGCTACTGAAATGACTGCAGCCTAGTGGAGCCTCTCATGTCACACTCAAGTGAGAGAGTCACCCTCAAAGTGGTCTTTCACAGCGTTTTATCAATCTTTTCCTCTCAAGTCTTCAGATTTTCTTCAGAGAGGAGAAAATCCATTCACCATCTGCTGAAGACAAAGAAATACTGAAGGGACCTCTGGTGGCTGAAGTGAACAGAGGCATGGGAGTGATGTCATTGAAACCTGGGCTTTTCAATGGTTCTTTGTCTCCACAAATCTGCTGGTAGGGGAACACAACCCACTTGTCTGGACTGGTCTAGCAGGATGATATGGAAATACGTTTGAGCTACTTCTCTTGACCCTAGAGCCCTTTCCTTGTCATCTGCGAACAAAAAACACAATGAGAAGGCTTGTGATTGGGCTCCAAGCACTGCAGACACCATTTCTGAGTGTCTGTAGTAGATCAGGTACTGAGGTATCAGATGCACTTTTTTAAACCTGTTGGCTAGTTTTTGGGACATGTTGCCCCAAAAAATAACCAAAGCAAAATCAAATGACTTGATTTCCAAAGAAAAAAAAAAAAGACAAGTAATGTGTCCAGAATGCCCGAGGCCTAAATAAAGCCTACAACAGCAACACAGATAAAATAAAGGAAACTTAAAATTGACCATAAAAAAATCTATAATCTAGGAAATAAAGGTGAGATTAGCGAGTGCAGCAGCAAGCAGAAAATTCACAAAGAAATGGCAGATAGCCAAAAAGAGAGAAACTATGATAACGGAAAAGTGATGAAAAATATGTCTGTGGGACTCCACAGAAACACAGACTGAGGAGACTAGGTGTGGTGACAGCAGATGGGAACTTGTGCACATGAACAGTAGAACCCATCTAAAAGCTTCTAGAAGGAGCTGGAAAGGTTCCTGCATGGGGCTTCATTGATGATATCGCCTATATGTGAGCACTTATCCTGTCAGGTTAAGTTCCCCATAAACAATCTCCAGAAATGCCTAACAATTGAGGGTGGGCAATGTTCAAAAAGCCAGTTTACTTAAGTGTTTTATCTACAGAATTCAACTTTCAAAACTGCCCTTCCAAACTTTAAGCTCTTTGGCAGAGAAACTTATTGTAACTGAACGTTGGTAATGATAAAAGTGACCCCGAGTATCATTTGGAAAAGTGGATGAAAAATCTAAAACTTTTTACATTTTAAGCTGTTAAAAATGTGTATTTGCATATAATGTGTGTGTGTATACATATATACATACACACAATATATGATTCCCCGGGAAAAAGGGGGGGGGGGGAGGGGAGGAAGTCTTTCATTAAGAAAAGGTCATAGACAAATCTTGAATAAATATGGAAAGAGAGGTACTGTAAATTCCGTGATAAATGGATTATATTATGTACAGCATTCCAGATGATTTGAGCATAACCATAAACGTGGTGAGCTGCTGAGCTTTTTCTTTGCTCTGTGTGTTCACCCAGCCCATGCTTACCGGTTTCTTATCTCGGAAGCGGGCCCCTTCCAGATGGGAGTAAAAGGACCCCAGCACGTAATTGGCTGCTGCTCTCATTCTGGAGTCATAGCTACTAAGAGCAGCTACAGTCAGGCCCAGACCATTAATATCCACAAATTTATGGCAATCAACCACAAACTCTGCAGAAAAAAAAAAAAAACAATGTGATGATGGAATGTGTTGCATATCTTCAATTCAATTAAGAACACGCTATACTTACTCACAAATCTAGAAGACAGTGCTAGGATGCTTAAAGTTCATGATGGGTCATTTTTTCCTTTAACACTGTAAATGCCACTGGTTGAACAGACCAACTCCAGAAATTGGTCAAAAGCAATCAGTGGGCAATTCTAGAACTGAAGCAAACCAATACCGTGATTTTTATATGTAAGAATTATGAAGGCATTTTCTGTGCATATAAGCCAATACATGTGTGCAAAGGTTCTCTTATAAAATTATCCAATACATAATAAGAACGTGCCTACTTTTATGCGACTCAGGTGTAGACATGTTGGGAGCAGACTTTGGACTGAGCGTGGGTGCAGTTGTGATTTATATGGCCATTCTATAATGTACATACAAACATTTACAGCTGCTTCTAAGCAGGTGTAAATGTCCATGGCTTCATTTTTGCTGCGACTTTGGCTGCTTTGGTGGGGTAATTTTATAAAGACACATAGGTGCTTATCTGTCTTTTTAAAATAGGTTTATAATAGGCACCTACTTGGACGTCACACACAGGTGCAGGGGTGACCCAAAGGGGGTGCGGGGCCATGTGCAGAGACTCGGTGCGGGGCTCATTTGCATAAATATTTGCATAATGTTACCATACACTAACTTTTAGTAAACATGCCTCTTAATGAGTGTATGGATAAAGAAAGACTAAAAGATTTCTACATTACTATAATCCAGTGCCAACCGCCAGGCACATTAGGAACTACTACAAATACTGCCCATTTAGAACCCATAGCAAACCCGCCATATCATAACAGGACTCACAAAGCACCATACTCTACCTATCAAAAGGCAATACTGCAAATATCAAACCAATACATTTCAGAGAATAACAATACATGACCTACTGAGGAAAGAGAACAAGTGGCAATGTCAAATAGGAATTGCATAAACAGACTACTTCAGCTCAGTTCCACATGCAGAACATAGACCATCACAAAACAAGGAATCACAATTTAGAAACAGGAAGACAATAATTAAACTGGGAACCCCAAAAGCCAAACTTGGATTGCACAACACCACTGTAGAAATAAAACTATAAATTAATTAACTCTTGTACTAAACAAAGCGCAGACGTTAATGATGCACATTCCCAGAGCTGACATATTCCAGTTAATAAATTCAAAATAGATATTTTTCTACCTTTTGTGCATTTTTTTCAGTTGCAATTGCTCCAGCCACTTTCTTCTGGTTTCTTCGTGTCTTCTCCTAACTCTCCATCGTCTGCTGTCCATTTGTCCTTTCTTCTCTCTACTAGTTTTTTTCCATTCTCTCTCTTCGTCTGCTTTAACACACTAATCTTTCTCCTTTTGCTCTTTCCTCCATCTCTTTCTTTATTCCTTTTTCATCCACTCAAATTTTACCCCTC
The DNA here is from genome assembly GCA_033557465.1 of Ichthyophis bannanicus. NCBI lineage: Eukaryota > Metazoa > Chordata > Amphibia > Gymnophiona > Ichthyophiidae > Ichthyophis > Ichthyophis bannanicus. The sequence continues at coordinate 859,749,901 of CM066035.1, forward strand.
CATTAGCAATCCCCACTTACTCTCCCAATACCCGGCCAGTTGTAGATTTTTCTTCCCTCCCACACAAAATATTTTTCCCCTCTCCATTTCACTTTCCCAGCCCCATCCCATTCAAATCCTCCCCCATCAGCTCCCTTCTAGTTCCAGCCACACCCAGCATCCGCTCCCTTCTAGTCCCCGCATCAGCCCATTTCCAATCCTATCTGAGTCCCTCCATCAGCTCATTTCCAATCCCAGCTTCCCATCAGAACATTTCTAGTCTTTTCCTAGCCCCACCATCAGCCCATTTCCAATCCAAGCCCCCCATGAGCCTACTTCCAGTTCTAGCCCCTCCATGAGCCCATTTCAATCCAAGCCCCCACCACAGCCCATTTCCAATCTTAGCACACCCCCAACAGCCCATTTCCAGTCCTATCCTAGCCCCTCCATCAGCCCATTTCCAGTGGGGGGCACTCAGCCCATTTCCAGTCCTAGCTCCCCCCCCCACTCAGCCCATTTCCAGTCTTAGCTCACCCCCCACTCAGCCCATTTCCATTCCAAGCCCCCCTCCCCATCAGCTATTTGCAGTTCAAGCCCCCTTTCCACTCAGGCAATTTCCATTCCAAGCCCTCCTCCCCATCAGCTATTTGCAGTTCCAGCCCCCACTTTCACAGCCCATTACCAGTCCTAGCAACCCCCCAGCCCATTTCCAGTCCTAGCCCCCCCATAGCCCATTACCAGTCCTAACCCCCCCATCACCCCATTTTCAATCTTAGCCCCTCCTTCCACTCAGCCCATTTCCAGTCCTAGCCCCCCCATAGCCCATTACCAATCCTAACCCCCCATCAGCCCACTTCCAGTCCTACCCCCATCACCCCATTTTCAGTCTTAGCCCCCCCCATAGCCCATTACCAGTCCTAAACCCCCATCAGCCCACCTCCAGTTCTATCCCCCCATCAGCCAAATTCCAGTCATATCACCACCATCAGCCCACTTCCAGTCCTTTCCCTCCACCATCACCCTATTTTCAGTCTTAGCCCCCTCCCCATAGCCCACTACCAGTCCTAACCCCCCCCATCAGCCCAGGGAAACTTTAAAAAAAAAACGAACCTGGCTGCTGCCGCCGTGGCAGCGGCAGAATCAAGTGTCTCACGGCCCCCCCAGCAGAGCCCTCCCTGAATCAGTTCCCTCAGCCGGCTTAACAGAAACAGAAAATGCCTGTTTCCCATCAGCGCCAGCGGGCTTAACAGAGCCACGAGAAAGGGAAACTCTCCCTCCGTGGCTCTAAAAGCCGGCGCTGAAGGAACGGATTCAGGGAGGGTTCTGCTGAACAGGCGGGGGGGGGGGGGGCACCACGGGACAATTGATTCTGCCCCTGCCACAGCGGCAGCGGCTGTCTTTTTAATCCAGAATCCTGAAACGCGGGGCCCTGTGCAAACAACATTCTTGCTCAATGGACGGGACGGCCCTGCACAGGTGGCTTGTTATAAAATTTCCCTCTATGCAGTGTTTTGTTGTATTTATGCTTGTTACATGCAACACATTATATTGACATAGCTAAAAGGCAGTCAGGCAAAAACAAAAAGACTGCAACTCCAAGGGGAGGAGGGAGGGTTGTGAAGACCGATTCCTGCTGTTCCTGGAGAACACCTGTTACAGGTGAGTAACTACGCTTTCTCCAGGAACAAGCAGGAAGTAAGCCCTCACATATGGGACTCCCTAGCTCCAGGCTATCGAGGACCGAACCATGATAGTACCAACAGCGACCGGTCTGGATGCCATGAGTTGCAGAAGGTGAGTCCCCGCTGAGAGACTCTGCAAGACCCTAGCGTCCAGCAACACTATCACTCCGGTAGCCTGAACACAGAGGGTCGGAGGGTAGGAGTTGCCTACACTCCAAGAATATTACACAGCACTGCCTGACCAAAGGCCCTGTCCCTATGGGATTCGTTTTCCAGGCAGTAGTGTGCAGCGAACGTTTGAATGGATGACCAAGTGGCGGCTCTGTGAATTTCTGTCACCGGCACAGAATGGAGGTGGGCCACTGACATGGCCATCGCCTTCATGCGATGCACTGTGATATGGTGCTCAAGGGAGAAGCCTGTCCGCTCATAGGCAAGGGCAATACAGTTTGCCACCCAAGAGGATAGGATATGCTTGGTTACAGGGAGCACCAGAGTCTGCTGGGGTCATAGGACACAAAAAGCTGAGGTGCCTTGCGGTGTCCCTGGGTCTGCTGCATAGAAGTTTACAGTCCAGTGCGTGGAGTACGAGTTCCTCCCTGCCGGCATGAGGCCACGGGTAGAAGGTGGGGAGCACCACCTGCTGGTTGAGGTAAAACGGGGATACCACCTTCGGGAGGAACTTAGGGTGAGTGCGGAGCACTACCCTGATCTTGAAGAATCTGGTGTACGGTGGATCTGCCACCAGCGCTTGAAGCTCGCCGACTCTGCGAGCTGAAGTCAGGGCCAGCAGGAAGGTCACCTTCCAGGATAGGTATCTGTGGTGGCAAGTGGCCAGTGGCTCGAAGGTGGCCTAGTGAACTGGGACAGCACCACGTTAAGGTCCCATTCTGCTGCTGGAGGATGGACGAGGGCTTGGAAAGCAGAAGGCCCTGTAGGAAATGGGAAACCAGGGGCTGACTAGATAAGGGCTTTCCCTTCACTGGGTGATGGTGAGCGGCTATGGCACTCAGAAGCACCCGAACTGAGTTAGATTTCAGCCCTGTGCACGACAGATGCACTTGGTACTGGAGTACCAGCTGGATGTGGCAGGAGAACAGGTTCTCTTTCCTATCTGCGCACCACAGAGCGAACACAGCATAAGCCCTCCTTGTGGAGGTCTTCCTGGAGGCTAGCAGGATTTCCTCAACCTCTTGTGGTAGGTTGAGCGGGGCCAAGGCTACCCTCTCAGCAGTCAGGCTATTAGAGTCAATGACCCCACATTGGCATGCAGAAGGGAGACCTCCTCCTGTGTCAGGTCTGCGGCTCAGCCCAGGGGTACTGGGAGTGTCGTCTGGTTCCGTTGTGGGAACTAGGGTTGCCTGGGCCACTTGGGGGCGATCAGTATCACCAATGCCCTCTCATTCTGGATTTTGAACGGAGTCTTGGTGACTAGGGGAGTCGGTGGGAATGCATACAGAAGTCCCTCGGTCCATGAGATCAGGAATGCATCTGCTGCCAACCTCTGTGGGAGCAGAAATGAGCCAGCTATGCGTTGTCTGGAGAAGCAAAGAGGTCCATCTTGGGCCAGCCCCAAAGGCGGAAGAGCTTCTTCACTACTTTAGGGTCGAGATGCCACTCGTGAGAGTGGAGGACTGTGCTGAGTCTGTCTGCCCGGTAGTTGTCCTGGCCCGGGAGGTAGACCGCTCGCAGGAGCATGCAGTTGCCCTGTTTGTTTATATAGAACATTGCGACCTGGTTATCCATCTGGACCAGCACAGGTCTGTTCTGCAAGAGAGAGCAGAACACACGTAGGGCAACGGCTATTGCCCAGAGTTCCAGAAGATTGATCTGTAATAGAAACTCCTCCCTGGACTAGCAACCCTGAGTGCGGTGAACTCCACAGTGAGCCCACAAGCCCTGGAGAGAGGCATCCGTGATCATGGTACACTGCAGTAGGGGCGCCTGGAAGGGCATCCCTGCCCGAAGGAGGCCCTGGTTCGAGGCATCTCAAAAGCTGGTGGGAGACTCTGACCATGTCCCGGAGTTGGCCTGTGGCCTGGGTCCACTGAGAATGCAGGCATTACTGGGCTGTCTGCAGATGCAAGTGGGCTAGGGGTATGACATGGACCGTGAAGGCCATGTGTCCCAGTAGGCAGAGGAGAAGGTGAGTCGGCACCTCCTCTGCCAGCTGTCTGAGGCAGTTTGCCCTGTCCTGAGGAAGGAGGGCTCTGGCCTGCACCGTGTCCAGCTGAGCACCGATGAACTCTACGTGCTGTACTGGAGAGAGATGTGATTTGGGGTAGTAGATGATGAACCCCAGGTGCAGCATGAGGAGGATGGTACATTCTGTGCCTTGACTGGCCTCTGTGGGTGTGCCGTCCTTGATAAGTCAGTCGTCCAAGTAGGGGAAGACGAATACCCCTTGTAGGTGCAGATGGGCGGCTACCACTGCTAGACACTTTGTGAACACTCTTGGCGAGGAGGCCAGGCCGAAAGGAAGTGCCCTGTATTGGTAATGGCCTCCTCCTATCATGAATCTCAGGTATTGCTGGTGAGATGGGTGGACCAGGATGTGTGTGTAGGCATACTTTAGGTCTAAGGAGCAAAGTCAGTCTCCCTGGTAGAGGTAGGGCAGCAGTGTCCCAAGAGAGAGCATTTTGAATTTCTCCCTCACCAGGAACTTGTTCAGGTCTCGGAGGTCCAGGATGGGCCTGAGACCCCCAGTTCTCTTGGGGACAAGAAAACACCTTGAGTAGAAGCCCTTGCCCCAGAGGTGTTGGGGGGCAGGCTCTACCACCCTGTCCCTTAGTAGACCTGCTAACTCTGAGAGCAGGAGGGCCTGGTGAAGGAGAGGTTGCACTGGTTCTCCTGGAAAATGCCAAGGAGGTGGTAGTTATAAGTGGAGGTGGTAACCCTCCTTCATCACCCGGAGTGCCCACTGGTCCGAGGTGATCTCAAGTCACCTGTGGGCGAAGAGTGCCAAGGGGCCCTGTGTGGGCTGGTGAGGGTCTCCCAGGGGAAGGGAGGCCCCGTCCTGGGAGTCGAAAGCTCCTGCTAGGTTGAGCCGGAGTCGGTGTCTGAGGCTTGGGAGCATTTGGCTTCCTGAGTCTGTGTCCCTGGCCCTTGGGCTGGGGTCCCTAGTGCTGCTGGTTTGGAAAGGCCTGGTAGTGGTGACTGATGTGAAGGGCCCTTCTTCCTCGAGAAAGTTGGCCTTTTCCCCCAAGGCTTTCTTACAGGGAAGGGTAGAGGTCTTCTTTGAGAGGCTCTGCCTGGTCACCATCTCAGCCTCAATCTCAGCTGCCTTGTCGGCCATAGATTTTCCAAATAGATTCTCCCTGGTGCAGGGCACATCCAGCAGTTTTTCCTGGACCCACTGCTCAAGCTCAGAGATCTGCAGCCAGGCCTGGCATTGAGCACCGATGCCTGTGGCTGCTGCCCGGGCTGTAGCCTCGAACCCATCGTAGGCGACCCAGGACAGAAATTTGGAACAGTCCCGGATGGTGGCTACTAAGGTCTGGAACCATTGTAGGGGTTCCCCGGCGAGCACTGCTGAGAAGCCAGCGAGTTCCTGGATGAGGCTCTTAAAATACATTCCTATGTAGAGATCATAGGTTTGTATCCGGCAGCCCAGCACTGGGAAACAGCCCTGGCCTCTCTAACTGGGGGTACAGAAGAATAAGTCTTCTGGCTCTTGAGCTTTTGCATCGAGGACTCCACTACTATGGAATTGTGGGGAAGTTGGGCTTTCTGGAAGCCTGGACTCCTCTTGATGTGGTAGATGGCATTGAGGCATCAACTGACCACTGGCATCGAGGCCAGGGTCTCCCACATCCGTAGGAGCAGCCGTTTGAGGATGGGTTGCAACAGCACTGACTCCGAGTGTGTCGAGAAGTCCGAGGCTCGGAGCTCCCGTGCCTCGAGGCCTGCATCAGGAAATCGAGACCCCCTGACCAATCTCGGGTCAGACACCCGGAAACTAGCCAGGGAGGAACAGACACCCGAGGATTGGGACCGGGACCTCAATCGGTGCTGAGTGCTGGCCTGAAGCCATTAGTGCTCGGGGCCCAGCTTGACCCCCGGGGGCACCATCGCAGTCAGGGTCCCAGTTGTCAGGGCAGATGATGCAGACGAACCTCACATCATCCCCTGCTGCATGGTCAAGATAGCAGAGGTACTCTGTTCCAGGACCGCCATTCTGGCCTTGATGCCAGAAGACTCAGCAGCTTTTGGCACGGGCACCGAGGGTTTCGAACCCAGTGTCTGTGCTCTGGCGAGCGCATCCTCTATGAGGACCGCCGGACGAGGACTCCTTCCTAGAAGCCTTAGGAGGACGCTGCTCGGAGTCGCACAAGTCCCACCATGGGACCTTACCGAGTTTCCCCAGTGGAATATCGACTGGCTTCGAGGATTTTTTTTATTTTTCTTGCCAGGATCCGGCATCTTTCTGGAGAGCCGCTGCCGTGGGACTCCGAAAACACCCAGGCCTCACGGGAGGTGCTCGGCTTCGAGCTCAGCATCAGGGAAGCCAGAGCAGAGCTGGACCGCGGGAATATCTCCTGCAACTCCAGCTGTTTCTTGTTGGTCCGAGGGGTCATGGCCTGACACAGGTCGCAGGAGGTACTGTTGTGGTCCAGGCCAAGGCAGTGCAAGCAGCAGTCGTGGGTATCTGTGACAGACATAATTTGACTACAACGATCACACTTTTTAAAGCCACTGGGAGACATGGTAGATTACACCCAGATGGGGTAGATGATCCCCAAGCGAAAAAGGGCACGAACGCCAGTCGAGGCAAGCCTCGATGAAAAAAGAGAAAGGAGCCGAGAACAGCACCAGGGTCGGCACCGACTCAAGGTGGGAAGAGGAACCGGTACGTAAACCGGGAAATAACTCACTAACAGGATCATTTTTAAGGAATTTTTCTGGGAACACAGGACATGTGCCTGTTGGGCTCCACAGAAAAAAGGAGACTGAGCAAGATGGCACCCTTGGGCGGGAAGCGGACCACGCATGCATGGTAGCATTCCCAAAGGCTTTCTTTGAAAGCTGGGGGAAATCCTCCGCACGGGCTCCATCGCTGAACACGTGTTAATAAGTAGACACTTGAGGGGGGGGGGGGCAGTGTGATTAGGGTGCTTAGCGAGGTGCTCCAGTGGTGGTGTGTGGATTTGAGGGATGTGAATAAGAGAGGAGTGAGTTTTGCCTCTTATTCTAACCAGTGAAACTCTTGGGTTTACAATGCCACTGCCACGAATGATGGGGAATTGGGCTAGAGCCTGTTGACAGGCATTGATTCTGGGATATCAGCGAGAGAAGTGCCGAGCCCGGGAGAATATACAGGAGGTGAAAGGGGGCCATTACTCCTTTCTTTAGGTTGCTCACTGTACTCAATGCAAGCAAATAAGATTTATGCTGGTTTTCAAGGACACTCTTTTTGGAAGTCTGTGTATTGTAGCCCTCTTGGGATCTTATTAGGTTGGTCAATGTTCTGCAGTACTCCTTCCTTTATATTTTCCAGTAACGTACCTTTTGTTCACTCTGTTCAGATATGAGAAGAAATTTTCCCTGAAGCTAATTAGAGCGGTGAAAAGATATCAAACTTATGCTCTGCTATATTCTTATTTAACCTGCACTTCTAGGCTATTAACATGTGCTAGAAGAATGCCATCTAGTGTTTAATGAGTTTAATTACATAATATATTGCTAATCCCATATACTTAGCTTTTGAATGTGAATACAAAAAAATAAATGTCACAGACTTACAATCATTTGTGGCCAAATGTTCGGTCGAATGGCCAATCGTTCAAGTGGCTTTGTTTTCCGTCCCCCGTTGACGACTGTGGTTGTCATGTAGTCTCGCACGGATGGATGTCAAGGTGCTGGATTTTCGGATATCTGGCAGTGCAGTGGAAGGTGTCTACTTTACTCGTTAGCTTTCTTGGTTTTGGCCCTCATCATGCCCGCCAGGCGCATGTGCATGCCGGTTTTCAAACTGCAGCTGGTGTGCCCGATTGGCTGCCTCGGTGGCGAGCGGGAAGGAGCCTCTTCTCCCGCTCCTGGCTGATGTATCCCATTGGGCCGGTGGAGTCGTGAGATGCCTGAGCGCGCCGGTTTTCAAACTGCAGCTGGTGTGCCCGATTGGCTGCCGCAGTGGGGAGGAGCCTTTTTTCCTGCTCCCGGCTATGTCGAGTCCTGTATGGTGCCTGAGCACACTGGTTTTCAAATTGCAGCTAGTGTGCCTGATTGGCTGCCTCGGTGGGGAGCTGGGAGGAGCCTCTTCTCCTGCTCCCGGCTGTGTCGTCCTGTCGGGCCAGTGGAGTCCTGTACGGCACCTGAGCATGCCGGTTTTCAAACTGCAGCTGGTGTGCCCAACTGGCTGCCTCGGTAGGGAGCAGGGAGAAGCCTCTTCTCCCATTCTGGGCTGATGTGTGCCGTCGGACCGGTGGAGTCCTGTGTGGCGCCTGAGCCCGCCAGTTTTTAAATTGCAGCTGGTATGCCTGAATGGCTGCCTTGGTGGGGAAGCAGGGAGGAGCCTCACGCTCCCGGTTGATGTGTCCTGTCGGGTTGGTGGAGTCTTGTGTGGTGCCTGAGCATGCCTGTTTTCAAACTGCAGCAAGCAGGAGGTAAGCGAAAGGGGCTTAGCAAAGCAGTTTTTGTGAGGTTTCAGTGTATGAACTATGAAATGTTATTTTCAGTGGCATCTCTGTAGGTAGCTATCAAATTTTTCTTTATTAGCATTTGCTTTGCTGTTCTTCAGACACCAGACCCAACAAAGTGGTATACAACGAAGTGATTTTGTTAGGCCAGGATAGGCAGCTTCGATCCTCAAGTACCACACGCCGACTGGGTTTTGAAGACACCACCGTGAATGGGCACGAGATGCATTTGCATGTGCTGCCTCTACTATATGCAGATGTATTTAATGCATATTCATTGTGGATATCCTAAAAACTCAATTAGACTGTAGCACTTGAAGACTGTAGTTTCCTACCTCTGTGTTAGGTAAACACTGGCTTTAACATAGGATTCCAGTTGTTACAAGTTAGCAACCCCTCAGAATAACAACATTAAAACATCATCTCAAAACAAAACTGGACAGGCATTTTCAGGAAAAAATTGATACGTGATAGTTAAACTTCAACGAAAAGCATCAGTAAATGGAGCCCTCCATTTATCTACAAACCAAGTGAAGCATAGAAGCCTCTCCCTCACTGCCCTGCTCTAGATAGAGAACCTCCCAGGATAAAAGAAGCTTATATGCAATTCAGTCCTTGGCTTCTGCAGTGATAAATCAGGATGCTAATCAGGGCCCATTCTAATAGGATACTGCAGTGAACGCTGCGCTGTCTTACTGAGGCCGAAACTAGTCACACAATCAATAAAATTGAAAGACTGGGATCCTCTTCTCTTCAGCCTTTTTAAATACTAATCTTTATTATTCATTTGTATGTTTTACAAAATAACAAATCAAGATATTTCTGGGCAGAGTTATATTCAGTACAAAGGAACATCAATGTTTTACATTAGTCTATGTAGAAAATCATTCGTAATGTATTTCTCTTAAGCATGCAACATTCATGTTGGTAGAATATTTGAACTTTAAATAATTTTGTCTGTGAATTCAAGGATAAGGTGTCCAACATTTAGGCTTGCCCAATGGGGCAAGAGACTTGAGTTTGAGAATTCTACCTGACAGTGTCAGCAGAGATTAGAAGTGTAAAAGACATAACAAGCTCCATCTCAGGGTGGAAAGTAACAGGCGACCCCAGTCAATACAAAGTGGCGCTAAGGGATTGAAGTTAAAACACAAGGGGGAAAGGGAATTGGATTTAGCTCATGTCTTAATTTTTCTAAACCTCTCTATGCCCAAAACTGGGATCACATGGATCATCTTGGAGCAGAGGTTCCCCCTACCCAGTCCGCAGGACATACCTAGCTAGTCAGGTTTTCAGGATAACCACAATGACCATGCATGAGAGAGATTTGCATGCGCTGCCTCTATTATATGCAAATACTGTCATCTATATTCATTGTGATTATCCTGAAAACCTGGCTAGGTGTGTCCCAAGGAGTGGGTGAGAACCACTATTTGGAAGAATCTTCCTTCTAGTTTCTGGAGCTGGTGAGGCCACCTGATATTTTTTTTGAGCATGCCATCCGGATGAGACTAGACATACAAAATGAGAGAAATGGTTTTGGAGGTAAATAAAGTCAAACTTTACTTACCCGATCGTTTCTCTTTCCTGCAGTCCTGCTAGACCAATCCAGACAAGGTAGAGTTCTCCTGCCATCAGGTGACGGAGTCACAGATAAAACTAGAAGTTTCCAATGAACCCTGCTGGAGGGGAACATTTGGGGCCTCCTATCCTGCCAGGGCCATATGTCGGAATGCCTGAAGAAATGGAAATGCCCTAGGTGGCCTGTGGAGACCCTCTAAGAACAGATTCATATCTAATTTCTCTCCCCACCATGGTCACCTCTGCAATTCAGAGTGAAGACAAGATTTGGATAATCAAGGACCACCAGGGAGTCCTCCTCCTCATGCGAGAGCTCCCCTTCTTTCAGACTCTTCATGCTGCTCAAATATCCAGTGCAAAATCCTCATCCCTATTACCCAGAAGGGATAGATCATGGTGGACAGAGACCTCCTCAGAGGTCCTATGCGGGCCTTTGTAGAAAAGGGAGGCCTCTCCTCCACAGACAAGCCCAGACAAGAACGCTTCTGTGGCAGTACACCAAGGGGAGAAGCTGCAGGGACTTCCCCAGAGGGGTTCCAAGTGGACAAACTGGCTGCTATCAGCTGGGCAGGGTCCCACTTGGTGTCTCCTGCCAGAGGCATCAAGCCTGTTGTATGAACTGTAGGAAGTCACTTGAAATATGTCCTGAAGACTGAGAAAGGGAGAAGGCAGCCCTGTGGGTCCACTCCAACAGTCCTTGACTCGGGACACGGGGAGGGGTCATGCGGGGGCTGGAGCTGCCATTGCCTGGCAAAATGGCAGACATTTCAGCCTCTGCGGAAACAGCAGCAAGCAGTGGAGTCATGTGCTCATCCTGCCCTGATAGAGTTGGAGACTTTCAGGATATTGCAGCACACTTCCCTGAAGAATCTCTGGCTTTGACCGCACACTACTCAGACATTCTGAAGTTCAGGCAGCAGCGCCTACATTCTGGCATTCACATATGCCTGAGGCTTTTCAGCCTAGTTCCATGAAAGGCTAGCACTCTGTGAGGACCCAGCTGTAACACCAGTGCTAGTATGGAGCAGCGGAAAAAGAGAGACGTGTTTCAGTCATGTGGCCCAAGACACAGTTATAGCGAACAATGTGCTGGTACTCTTCCCCCTCCCCCCCTAGTTGGCTGACACGTTGTTGCTAGAAAGGCTAAAGCAGACCAGAGGACTGGCTACTCGGCCTCAATGTTCTGAGCATCCATTCACGAGGAGCCTGCCTCAAAACATATGCTGTGCTGGGAGGAAGTGACGTCACCGGAGCCGATGGCGGCCTGAACGAGCTGCTCCGGCACCGATCCAGCCGTTTATATAAAATATTGTAACCCCCCGGCGGCGAAAAGCGGTGGTCCCGGGTGCGGGAAGCGGCCGGAGCTGACCGCGACTGCAGGAACGCTGGCGGCAGCATAACTCAGCGGCAGAACGCCGCGTGAGAGGGAGGCCTACACAGCCGCGTGGTGGGCAGAAATGGCGCTCGGAGGCCCAAAGGAGGAGATGTGAGTGGCCGGCGGCAGCCCCGGACCTGCGAATTTCCCTGGCTTTGCAGTCTCTCCGAAGGAGGAAATTGTGGTGCACAGGGGTGCTGGAGGCGGCCAAAATTGTGGGGCATTGGATCAGGAGGTGAGCAGGGGCTGAAGAGGGAGCCCGCCAGACCGGAGACAGCCGAAAAATCGTGAGTCTGCAGTGCTACAGTCAGAGGGCACTGGGAGGACCAGGTGGTGGCTGAGCAGTAGCAGGAGTCTGCAGCACAAAGCAGAGTAATAGTGCTGTGTACGGCTGCCCTTAGTGCTAGCAAGGGTAAAGATTGAAAGACCAGTGCAGTGCCAGACTGCGCAATCTGGGGCAGCGATGACCACCAGAAGAAAAGCGGCAGATCTCAAAGAGTTTGCATACCCTGGATCGCATGGAGGGAAGGGAGAAGCAGGCCCGACAGGGACTAAAAAGCCTCCGGATGGGCACGAAGAAGAGCAGGGTGAAGAAGTGGAGAGAGAGAATGTAACGGCTCCTGGACTGGAAGCTACGCAACATATCACGAGAGCGGAGCTCAGAGACTGGTTTCTTGAAATTAAAAATGAGGTGCAGTCCGTGAAGAATGAGTTGGCCGAGGTGCTGGGTCCCCTGAAGTCGGAGAGTTGGTGTGTAGAATGGGAGACCATGAGAACAGGTTACAAGAGCTTGAACAGCTACAGGAAGGCGAGACCCAACGGAACGTGAAGTTGGGATCTCAATACGAAGCTCTGTTATATAAGCTGGAGGATCTGGAGAACCGTTCGCGACGCAACAATCTGAGACTCCGCAGGATTCCAGAGGAAAAGGAGTTTATGGACAGTGAAAAGGTTGCGCGATCGGTGTGCATGGAAGCTCTCCGGCAAGGCGGAGAGGAGGTGACGGCTATGGACATACAGTTGGAAAGAGCACACCGTGCACTGGGAAAACCAGTTAGCAATAAACCACGAGACATCATCATCTGCCTAGCACGGTATAAAGTCAAAGAGAAAATTGTGCATAAAATACGGAGAGCGGGAGCCCTCATGTGGCAAGGGTACCCAGTGCACATATATGGGGACCTTTCTGCGGGCACGTTGCAGCGGAGGAGGGCTATGCAACCTGTTACACAACTTCTGCGGAGGGAAGACATTAAATATCGTTGGCTTCATCCATTTGGACTCTCATTTACAGTAAAAGGGCAGTCATGGCGGATACAGACACCGGAGGAGGCACTGAAGGCTCTTCGGGAGGCAGGACTGAGCACCACGGCAGAAGGCCTGGGGGCAGGTACTGCAACTGGCGGGTGGCGGGGGCAGAGTGGGGGCAGCCCACAGCACCGGCGTACAAGACATCCAGGGCAGGAGTTGCAGACCGCCCAGCGGCCGGAAGACACTTGAAGGACTTTGAGGACTGATAGCATGCAGGTTTGAATGTTGCAGGGTGCAGGTGGAGTGCTATGTTTCTGTATGACCATCTTGGTAGCATATAGGTTTTGTGTTATGTACTTAGGGGAAGAGAAGGGAGGGGAGGTGGAGAGCAGGTGGTGAGGGGGAAGGAGCAAGGGGATGGGAGGGGGAGGAGGATGGAGATGTGGTAGTGTAAAGGGGGGGAGGTCTGAGGGAACGGGGGGAGAGGGGACGGAAGGTGGGATACAGAGGGTGTGGGAGGGGCATGTGGAGAGGAAACGGGGGGCTGAGGGGATGAGTAGGTGACAGAGGGAGGCGGGTTAGTGGGTTGGTAGACGGGGGGGGGGTAGGGATGAGTGTAAATGTTAGGCTGGGGAAGGTAGGGGGCGCACTACTCCTGTTATCCTCTGGAAGTAACGGAGGATATGGGGGGGATGGGGGGGAGGGGGGGAGGCCTTGAGGGGGTTAAAAGAGGTTCGACGTGTGCGGGGGGGAGGAGGGGGGAGGTATGGGGTAGGAAGGGTGGGTGGCGGGCTTGGGGGAGGGGGTGTGGGAAGCAGAGGAAGTTGCGGATCATGACCTTGAATGTCAAAGGGCTGCGTACAAGACAGAAACGCCGGTTGGTGGAGATGGAGGGTAAACGCACGGGTGCTGATATTATGTGCATACAGGAAACACATTTGCGGGTGGGGCAGGAATATATGTTAACATCTCGGCAGTACCCCACAGTGGTTCTGGCGGGCCAGAGGACTAAACTCTCGGAAAGGGGGGTGGGCATCTTGGTAGGGGGGGTGTATCATAACATGGTGAAGGAGGTTAGACGGGGGAGAAAGGAGGTAGATGGGTGGGGGTGTTATTGCAAATTGACAGGGAGGAGGTATGGGTGATTAGTTGGTATGGCCCAATGAGAAGCAGGGGGAGGCCTATGAGCAACTTCTGAAGGAGTTGGAGGGAGTGGGGAGTATTCCAATAATACTGGGAGGGGATTTCAATCTGACGTGTAACCCCAGAATTGACACCAGCGGGGAGCAGGGGGGTGGGGGGCGAAGGGATAGACAAAGCCTGCATAAATTGAGAGAAAGCCTGGGTTTGGTGGATGTTTGGAGAAGTTGACACCCGGGAGAACGGAAATACACATACTATTCCCCAGTGCATAGCTCTTATAGTAGGTTGGATATGATCTGGGGGGGTGGAATCTGGTTAGAAAGAATCCAGGATGTAGAACATGGTTTGATCACTTGGTCCGACCTTGCCCTGGTGAGTGTATGTTTTGATCTGGGTCGGAAAGAGGACAGTCTCAAATTTTGGAGACTCAATAATTCTCTGTTAGAAGAGGAGAAGCATGTGGGGAAGATTAAGGCCCATATACGAGACTACCTCCAATTTAACAATACAGGGGAGGTGTCTATGGGGGTGCTCTGGGATGGCTTAAAAGCGGTGATTCGTGGACAGTTGGTTAGTCTAGGGGCGCGGGTAAAGCAGGACAAAGGGGCAGCGGAAAGTAAATTATTGAACCAGCTGCGGCGTTTAGAGGGGGTACATCAGAGGGTGTCGGATCCATGCACACTTGCGGAGCTTATTAGGGTGAGAGCGGAGTTGAGCACACTGCGGGCCCAAGAGATAGCATTCCATCTCGCGGTAATGAAGCAGGCCCATTCTGAAGGAGGCAATCGGGCGGGGAAGATACTGGCCAGTCGCCTGAAGGGGCGGCGGCAAGCAGCGCATGTCGACGGTATTTGGAATACTAAAGGGGAATGGATTCACACCTCAAAGGTCATTAGGGGGGTGTTTCGGGAGTACTATAAGAAATTGTATGAAAGCGAACTGGGGGTGGGAGGGCAGGACACGGCCGAATTTCTGGAGGAATGTGGTCTGTCGCAAGTGACTGAGGAGGAAAGGGAATATCTCGGGCAGGAAATCCGGGAGGAGGAGGAGGTGAGGAGGGCTATAACCACCACGCTGAAATTGGGGAAGGCGCCAGGGTTGGATGGGTATACGGCAAAGTTCTATAAGGTCCTATCCGAACAGATCACGCCCCTCTTTACTAAGGTAGTTAATAAGGTGCTACAGGGGGAGGGCCTCCCGCGAACAATGGCGGAGGCGGGTATAACAGTATTGCCGGAAAACCAGGTAAAGATAAGGGGGTATGTAGCTCATACCGACCTATCTCCTTGATAAATTTGGACGCTAAGTTGTTGGCAAAACTTTTGGCGAATAGAATTCAAGATGTCGTTCCGCACCTGATCCACCCGGATCAGACGGGTTTTGTGAAGGGGCGTCAGGGTAGTGATAATGTGAGAAAAGTTTTGAATGTTATGTGGCATCTTCAGCGTACCACCGAGGAGGCAGTGTTAATCACAGTAGATGCCGAGAAGGCCTTTGATCGGGTGGAGTGGTCTTTTATGTTTCAGGTTTTGGAGACCATGGGGTTTGGAGGGAGGTACATTAGTTGGATAAAAGCGTTATACCAGGGGCCGCATGCTAGAGTTAGGGTGAATGGTGGGTGCTTTGAGCTCCATAGAGGTACTTGACAGGGGTGCCCCTTATCGCCCCTCTTGTTTGCATTGGCTATAGAGCCGCTGGCAGCCTATATCAGACGGGCGGGGGATATTAAAGGAGTGACGATACGTGGGAGGGAGGAAAAGATTGGGACTGTTTGCAGATGATGTTGTCTTTACCCTGACCCAGCCCCTTACAACCTTACCAGTGCTCTTGACGGCTATACAAAGGTACAGCCGCCTAGCGGGATATAAAATGAATCAAGGAAAGACGGAATTGTTGGGATTTAATTTGGCGCCCAGGGTGGAAGAGAGCCTCCGGCACCATTTTAAGTTTCGGTGGGTGGAGGGGAGATTCCGGTACTTGGGGATCCAGTTGGGGACCCCTTTATTTAAGCTTAAGCAATGGAATTATCAAGGTTTGGTTGAGAATATCCGACAGGATCTATCCCGGTGGCGGGGGTTGTATCTGTCTTGGTTGGGCCGCATTGCGGTGGTAAAAATGAATGTCCTCCCAAGGTTATTATTTGTGTATATGTCTCTGCCGTGTAGGCTGGTTAGAAAGGAAATCGATAAGATGCAAAATCTCCTGCTGCAATTTATTTGGGATGGTAAGCGTCCGAAAGTCGCCCGGGCGACCATGTATAGGTTGAAAGCAGAGGGGGGATTGGGGGTCCCGTCGTTGCTCTGGTATTACGAAGCGGCGCAACTTCGGGCGCTGTTCGCTTGGAAAGAGGGGGTGGAGAGACCTGGCTGGGTGGAGATGGAGGAGGGGGAGGGAGCGGAGGTGGGGGCATGGATATGGGACCCGGGTGGGGGAGGGACGGAGAAAGGAGATGGGAATCCATATCGCGAACTAACAAGACAGGTTTGGGTGAAATGGAAGAGGTCCCTGCTAGGGGGGAAACAATTTTCCTGCGAAACTCCAATACCGACCTTAATGAAAGGCAGGATGGGGGAGGCAGCAAGGGCTTTTAGGGGGTGGGGGGAGAAAGGCTTACGGAAATTGGGTCAGTTGGTGGGGGAAGGGGGGCACATTCGGGGATTTGAGGAGCTGCAACAGAAATATGGCTTGGAAGAGTCCGATAGATTTGCCTTTGTTAGTTTGTGGTATTGGCTTCAGCAGAGGGGGGTGAAGCAAGACTGGATGGCGAAGCGCACGTCGTTTGAGGAGATGATGGGGAGTGCTGGGATTCCTAATCAGATTATCTCAAAGTTATATAAACTTCTGGGGGAATTTCAACAGGGACCCATACGAGGTCAGTTGCAATGGGAGGAGGAGCTGGGGGGACAGTGGGATGCTGAGAGGTGGGAAAGAATTTATATTAGAACCCATAAATTGGCTCCGGGAACAGCTATGCTGGAAAAATAGCTTTAAGCTAAGGTTAAGGATGTATTGGACCCCGGTGTGGCTGCATGCCCTCTACCCTGATAGTTCGGATAGATGCTGGAAAGGGTGTGGAGAAAGAGGGGATTTGCTGCATATGGTGTGGGGCTGCATGATAGTTCGGGATTATTGGCGGGCGGTGGAAAGTCTTACGGCAGCCATCACAGGGGTGCAGGTGGGCTTTACCCCTAGTGTGGTGATTCTGAATGAAGGTGTGCTAGGAGGGAGAGGGGGAGAATTGGATAGACTACAGGGGTATTGTGTCATCGCCGGGCGGATGGGTCTGCTACATTGGTGGAAGAAACAGGATGTTCCCCCAATAGCGGAGGTTGTGGGGCGTATGGAGCAGCTTAGGGGATATTGTGCAATAGAAGCCCATCATAAACATACTGTCCACCGGTACAATAAAGTGTGGGAAAGATATGAGCATTGGAGGGCAGGGGGGGGGGGTTAGTATAAAGGCGCGGATATGGTTGTAGTATCCAACCACTGCTCCTTTCACCTGTAGGGGTGCTGGGTGGGCTGTTTCCTGTCTGCACCTCTGTACGTATGCACCTCGTGTTAAGATTTGCCTTGGTTACTTTTAGTATGTCCACCGCTGCTTGTACGGTGGAAAGGGGTTCTTCTGCTTTAGGGGAGTGGGTGAAGTTTTTTTTTTTTTCTCTTTGTTGGGAGGCCTAGGGTTAGCGGGAGGGGGGGGGGTAGGGGGGGATGCTATTGGGTGGGGGGGCTTATGATTATTATTGTGTGGTACGTGGTCTTTATGCTTGTATGGCCCACAATGGAAGAATCTCTGCCTGTATAAACTGTAGAATGTATAAACGGTACAAGGTACAAGGTATAAAGTGTAAAACAGCGTATTGGGGTTAACAGAAAATGGAGATGCACTATGGGCAGGGATCTACCCCACCTGCTGATGACACTGTACAGATTGTTTTTGTTTTGGTATCTGAGTTGGGAGGGTTCCTGATGTATGTTATGTATTGCCTGTTGTGGTAAGTGCTAATAAAAACTTTTAAATTAAAAAAACATATGCTGTGCTGGAGGTGACTGACAGGGCCACTATAATACCAATGTCCTTGCTGTTTCTGATGGAGCCACAGTAATTCAAAATTACTTAAAAAATTATGTTAAACTGCTCAAAGGAGGAGGGGGAATAAAAAGTAGGATCAAAGAGGAAAAATAAGAGAATTTTTAGGACAGTCCTTATGGTAATCTCCAGGAAGGCGAGGGGCACAACAGGCCATCTGCAGCTGATTGGGAAACCAGACCCCACCTCCAAGCAGGAAATTTCAGAGGGATATACACAGATATGACCTGGAGATCTCTGCCACCTCGGCTCAACTGGGAAGGCACCGTGCAGAATGTCTGCCTAGGAGCCCTAGGATACCTGAAGCTGTACCAGTCCAGCAACCACTATCTGCTAGAGATGGAGAACATACTGGTGGGTTCCCCTAGCTGCATCAACCCTAGCACCAGTGATGATGTAACTGGAAGCTTCCATATTTTTCTCTCTCTCCATCATCTGCTGGCCTGGGGACACTATCCACTTGTCTGGAATGATCTGACAGAATGATCTGGAAAGCGTAGTTATTCACCTGTAGCAGATGTTCTCCGTGAACAGCAGGAATAAGTCCTCACGTATAGGTGATGTCACTGACAAAGCCCTGCATGGAAGGCTCCCCAGCTTCAAAAAGAAGCTTTTTGGGAGGTACAACGCATATGGGTGCCTGCCTTCCCACCCACGACGACACCATATTCTCCAGTAAAATATCATAGCAGGTGCCAAAAAGCCAACGGGAGGGCTGTGAGGACTTATTCCTGCTGTTCACAGAGAAAGCACAGTTACTTACCTGTAACAGGTGATCTCTGGGAACAGCAGGAATAAGTCTTCACATATGGGTATCGTCGGTACCGACGGAGCCTGCGCGGGAATGCTCCCCAGCGTCCAAAAGGAAAGCTTTTGGGAGCATCCCACAGCGCCTGCGCGCTGCCTTCCCGCCTTTCCTAACCGCCTCTCTCCAGTTCGAGTTTTAAAGCTGAGACAAAGAGAGAGTGAGGAAAGGAAAGAAAGATAGAGAGATACAACTCCTAGGGGAGGTGGGTGGGTTGTGAAGACTTATTCCTGCTGTTCCCAGAGATCACCTGTTACAGGTAAGTGACTGTGCTATCTCCAGGAACAAGCAGGAATGAGTCTTTCACATATGGGGACTCCCCAGCTAGAGATGCCTGGGAGATCACCCAGGTTGTGAGTCCCTGGGAAGGGCTCTACCTCCACCCATGAATCTCAGGCATCCAGCCAGGGATGGAGGATAGGAGTTGGTTAGGTATGGAACAGGTGTTTGAGAACAGCCTGACCAAACAAGGCATCCCGGCGGGAGTCCTTGTCCAAGCAGTAATGGGCTGTGAAGGTATGAACCGAGGCCCAGGTGGCCGTTCGACAGATCTGGTCGATGGACACAGAATTTAGATGAGCCATAGAGGCTGCCATGGCTCTCACATTGTGAGCTGTGACATGGCCCTCCAGAGAAAGGTTCTTACTCTGGTAGGCGAAAGAAATACACTGAGCAATCCAATTAGACAGAGTTCTCTTAGAGACTGGAAGTCCTAAATGAGAAGGATCAAAAGCAACAAAGAGTTAAGAGGACTTTCTATGTTGCTGTGTCCTTTGTAAGTAAAAAGCAAGAGCTCTTTTACAATCCAGGGTATGAAGATTCCTCTCTGCACTTGAAGCATGAGGTCCTGGAAAAAAGACAGGTAAATAAACCTCCTGGTTCAGATGAAAAGATGAGACCACTTTAGGCATAAAGTGTGGATTAGTCCTGAGGACTACCTTGTCATGATGGAACCTTGTATAAGGAGGATAAGCCCACCAAGGCTTGCAGCTCACTGATGCGGCGAGCTGAAGTGACTGCAATGAGAAAAATAACCTTCCAGGAAAGAAATTTCAAGGAGGTAGTGGCTAAAGGTTCAAAAGTTGGCTGCATAAGCTGGCCAAGAACCAGATTCAAGTCCCATGCCACTGGAGGTGGTCTGATGGGAGGTTTAGTCAAAAGAAGGCCTCTCATGAATCTTGCTATAAGAGGATGAGAGGAAATAGGCTGTCCATTGAGAGGTTTAAGGGATGCTGAAATAGCACTCAAATGGACTCTTACTGAATTCGTTTTAAGGCCTGCATCGGATAAATGCAGTAAATACTCTAGTAAAGAATTCAGAGGTATTGCAAGAGGGTTAAGACCCTTCTGTGCACACCAAATGGTAAACCTTTTCCATTTAAAAGCATAGGAACGTCTAGTGGAAGGCTTTCTGGAAGCATAAAGGATATTCCTCACGCTGAGAAAGATGCAAATCTTGAAGGTCTAGGCCTTCAGCAACCAGGCTTTGAGGTGAAGAGACAGGGGATTTGGGTGCCACAACGTTCCTTCCTCCTGGGACAGGAGGTCTGGAGCAGATCCCAAGTCCAGGGAGGGAGCTTGGGAGAGATGCAGAAGTAGAGGGTACCACACTTGGCGTGGCCAATGTAGTGCTATGAGGATCATAGACCCCTTGTCTCTCTGAAGTTTGAAGAGTGTCTTGGGAATTAGGGGAATGGGTGGAAAGGCATAGAGGAAGTCTTGCCCCCAATGAAGGAGGAAGGCATCCCTGGCCTGAACTCCCTGACACGGAATCCTGGAACAGAACCAAGGAAGTTTGGCATTCCACGGACTTGCAAAGAGGTCTATGTCCGGTGTTCCCCAAATTCAGAAGATCTTGGCTATCTGGTCCCCATGGAGGGACCATTCGTGTGGAAGCAGAACTCGACTGAGTCTGTCTGCCCAAGAGTTTTGAACCCCTGGAAGATACACTGCCATGAGATGAATTTGATGCTCTCTGGCGAAGGCCCACAATCTCAGAGCTTCGTTGCAAAGTGACAGAGAGCCAGTCCCGCCCTGCTTGTTCACGTAGAACATGGCTACTTGGTTGTCCGTGTGGATGAGGACTGTCTTGTAGCTGAGCAGGGTATGGAAGACTCTGAGAGCTAGAAAAATTGCTCTGAGCTCTAAGAGGTTGATATGTAGAGATGTCTCCTGTAAAGACCAGATGCCTTGAGTGGAGAGATCTTGAAGATGAGCTCCCCAACCTTTTGGAGAGGCATCTGTTGTAAGGGTTGCTTGGGGTAACACCTGTTGAAAGGGGGACCCCAGCAACAGATTTTGAGTGGACTTCCACCACTGGAGGGACCAAAAGAGGCGACTGGAGGTTGCTATTTTGTCTGACAGGCAACCTGATGCCTGGGTCCATTGGGTGGACAGAGTCCACTGAGCTGCCCTCATGTGGAGCCAAGCGTAAGGAACCACATGCACAGTGGATGCCATGTGGCCTAATAGTTGTAACATCTCTCAAGCAGTTAAATGGGATTTTAACTGAATTTGTGAGGCTAACTGCACCAAGCGTAGGCAACGGGCCTGGGGAAGATAGGCCCCTGCAGTTGTGGTATCCAGCAAGGCCCCTATAAACTCTAGAGACTGAGTAGGGGTGAGATGGGATTTTGGAAAGTTTATTACAAGTCCCAGATACTGAAGGATACGCCTTGTGCAGGTTAGAGAAGTCTGGGCCTCTGACCGGGATGGAGCTCGGATGAGCCAGTCGTCCAGATATGGGAATACAAATATTCCTAGAGTGCGTAGAAATGCAGCTACTACTGCCATGCATTTTGTGAACACCCTTGGTGCAGAGGCCAGACCGAAAGGAAGCACTCTGTATTGGTAGTGCTTCCCTTGATAAAGGAACCGAAGGAACCTTCTGTGTGTTGGATGGATGAGGACATGAGTGTACGCATCCTTGAGGTCTAGAGAGCAAAGCCAATCCTGACTCTGAAGGTATGGAAGGAGAGTACCGAGAGAAATCATCTTGAATTTCTCCTTGCATAGAAACTTGTTCAATTCTCTGAGATCTAATATGGGTCTGTAACCCCCTGTTTTCTTTGGGATAAGAAAGTAGGGGGAGTAGAACCCTGAGCCCTGTTGAAGAAGGGGTACTTCTTCTATTGCCCCTTGGGCAAGAAGGGTAGCAATCTCCTGACCCAGAAGGTCGAGGAGAGATGTCTGAGAATTGAACTGTCTCACCATGGTGTGATGAGGAAGGTTTAAGAAATGAAGCTTGTACCCCTCCCTTATGATGGAGAGGGTCCATTGCTCTGCTGTGATTTGTTCCCACCTGGGAGCAAAGTAAGCCAACCTTCCTGGAATGGTGAGAGGCTCTGGATGTTCTAGGGCCAGAAAGGCTAAGCTCTCTAATTTTAAGTCAAAGGCCCTGAGGAGGCTGAGGCTGTTGGGCCGTAGCAGTCCTAGCAGCCTTAGGTTTGGCCTGTTTCAGTTGTTGCTGTCTCTTTGTAGCAAAACGACCTGCAGAAGATGACTGCTGACCATATGCAGAATAATATTTCCCTTTTTTGGGAAAAAAGCCCTTTTTGAACAACCTTTTCTTAAAAGGAGCAGAAGTAGACTTCGAAAGTCTATCTAAAGCAGAATTTTCAGCATCCATTTGGGTGGCCTTTGCTTGCCAATCTTTGCTAAAAAGGTTTTCACCTGTACAAGGAAGGTTTCCTAGTCCATCTTGAACCCAGGGTTCCAAATCAGAAGCTTGTAACCAAGCAACTCTGCGTGCACGTATGGCAATGTCCGAGGCTCTGCTGGCACCTTCAAAAGAGTCAAAGGCTGCACGATTGGAAAACTTGGAAATATCCTGGGCATGTTTGAGCCAGGTGAGGAACTCTTCCCTTTTATCTTCTGAAATAAAAGGAGATAAAGTTTGCAGGTGATCTGTAACTTCTTTTAGAAACATCCCCATATAGACTATAGGAGTTGATTCTGGCAACAAGCATACTGGCCTGGAAAATTCTCCTGCCAAAAGGCATCTAAGGTTCTGCATTCTCTTCCTGGAGGAGCAGAAGAGTGCCTCTTTGTACTCTTTAACTTCTTCATAGCAGACTCCACCACAATGGAGTGGTGAGGAAGCTGAGTCTTATGGAAGCCAGGACAAGGAAGAACACGATACATGGTGTCCAACCTGCGAGAATGAGGGGAAGTGGTGAGAGGAGTCTCCCATATGCCCAACATGTGATCATAAAGAATCTCATGTATTGGTAAAGTGGCTGCCTCTTTAGGAGCCTTAGGATATTGTAAAATATCTAGTTTTTTGGCTCTAGGCTCTGTCTCAGGTGCCACTGAGATGGAAAGGCCCTTGGCCACTTCCCTAATGAAGTCTTGAAAAGACAAGTCTTCTGGAGGAGACATTCTCCTTTTTGGAGAAGAGGGCTCCTGAGGATGGATCACCGATGCTTCGACAGAGATCTCTGATTCATCAGAGTCTTCAGAGGAATCGAAGTATCGCCTGTCTGGATGCTCCTGCAGAGCCCGATATGCGTACCGGGTGGTATCGACATCGGGAGTGATTGGTACCGATTCGGTACCAATGGGCATCACAGAACAGTGTACCACTGCAGTCGACTCCGGAGCGGATGTCGATGCAATCGGTACCGGCACTGGAACCGGTGCCGGAGTTTGTTGCGGTACCGAAGGCGTCGCAGCTTGTATGAATGCCGTGATGGCACGCTGCATGGTCAGGATATTCTGATCCATTGACACAACCAATGTCTGGATGTCGGCACCAGTGGGAACCACCGGTACCCCAGAACATGGCAACAGGTGATCGGTCGAGGCCGAGCCATCGATGTCAACCTGTGACCCCATAGATAAAGCTTTGGAAGCCGGATCCTCCCGCTGGGGTAATTTTGCCGGTGCGGATTCCTCGAGGGCAAGCCCGGAGGCATCTCGATACTTAGAGGGAGATCTACCCTTCGAGGACCGGCTGGATTTGTCTGGTTACCTGAGATCCATGTGAGGAAGAAGCAGCCCTTGAAGACGCCGATGCAACCGAAGCTGCATCCGAGGGAAACAGGGTAGTGAGCTTAGCTGCTCGATTCTGTAGACCTCTTTTAGACATCATGGAGCAGGACTCACAATCCGCAATGGAGTGGTCAGGACCTAAACATTTTAGACACCATTCATGGGTGTCGGTGACAGAAATAGTGCCGCTGCACTTCGTGCATTTTTTAAACCTAGAGGCGGGCTTTTCCATGAGGAAAAATTTGCTAGGCCTAAGGCACTGAAGTGAGAAAAAACAGTAGGTTTTTTTTTGTTTTGTAGAATAAAGAAAGAAAAGACCGGCGGTACCGGTCCAGTGTCGAGAAGGCAAACGCGCGACCAAAGAAATAAAATAAAATAAAGAAATTCTTCAGCGGTGACAGGAACACGACCTGCTGGCTCCGCGGAAAAGAAGAACTGGAGAGAGGCGGTTAGGAAAGGCGGGAAGGCAGCGCGCAGGCAATGTGGGATGCTCCCAAAAGCTTTCCTTTTGGACGCTGGGGAGCGTTCCCGCGCAGGCTCCGTCACTACCGACGATACCCATATGTGAAGACTCATTCCTGCTTGTTCCTGGAGATCACCTGCTACAGGTGAGTAACTATGCTTTCTCCATGAACAAGCAGGAAATACGTTTTCACATACGGGACTCCCAAGCTACAGGCTGCCGTAACCCGAGGAGATAAGCAGCCCACCCAGGCAATGAGAAGTCAGGAAGACCAGAGAGGTAGTCCCGCAAGGACTTATCTGATTCAATATCCTCAGCAGACATTGATCTGAGGGGATTTTGAGCAGGTAGCCTGGATGGACAGAAGGGCCGGTGGGTAGGAGTTGACTCTAAGACCCAAAGAGATGCCATCGGGAATCCCCATCCAGACAGCAAAGATATGGACCGAAGACCACGTCGCAGCTCTGCAGATTTCCTTTGCAGACACTGAAGTGGCCATCGCATGGACATTGTGAGCCATATGACATGATCCTCAAGGCTCAGCCCAGCCAGAGAGTATGCATGAGCAATGCAATCTTCTAGATAGAAAGATAGTGTATGCTTTGAGACAGCAACATTTGAGACAGCAAATTAGAAACAACATGTTAGCAGAAATACTACATGAACTTATCGGATCCAAAACAAGCACAAGACCAGATAGAAATAGCACCAAAAACAATATACCAACACCCAGTCTATTTACAAGAACCAACAAATCCACATCCATGAGAACCTTCTCGCTGGCTGCCCCTGCCATCTGGAATGCCCTCCCAGATAAACTAAAATCAACAACAGATTTAAAAGAATTCAGGAAACTACTAAAAACCACCCTATTCATTGAGCAATTCAATGAAGACCTCCAATCACCCTAATCACTTCAAGAAGAGCACTATCACGGACCACTCCCGCGCTCTGGAAATCACTCACCGACAACCTACGGTCAACAAAAGACCTCAAAGACATCTTGAAGACGCTAAAAACTACGCTCATCAGAGAACACTATAAGGACTTCACACGAACTGTTCAAACAAACTTACTCTCTACCAATAAAATGTAAAAATGTAAATAGCTCATACTGTATATAGCCTACAGCTGTAGATAGCCTGCAGCAAGAAAATGTAAAATGTATATTGTTCCTATACAGAGCTCCTACTGTATATAGTACATTACGCAATCAACCTCACACCACTCACGCTCACATACCTCAATGTATCACTGCATGCCCGCACCCACACACCCTGCCACTTGATGTTTGTTGTGTAATCCGCTTTGATTTTAGGATAAAGCGGTATATAAAACTGTTTAAATAAATAAACAAACATCCAGCCTATTGGGGTGGAAGGAGACGAACAGATTGGTGGATTGACTGTGTGCTTCAGATAGAAGGCCTACGCATGCTTACAGTCCAGCATGTGCAAGACCGCCTCACCACGGTTTACGTGAGGCCTGGGAAAGAATGTCGGAAGGACAATGATTGGTTGAGGTGGAAATTGGGGATGCGTGCGGAGCACCACCCGGTTCTGGTGAAACCTGGCATACGGAAGATGAGCAACCAGAGCCTGGAGCTCACTGATGCTTCATGTCGATGTGACGGCCACCAGGAAGAGGACCTTCCAGGTTAAGAACTTCAGTGAGCATGAGCCTAAGGGCTCAAAGGGAGCCCGCATCAGCTGGTCGAGGACCACATTGAGGACCCAAGAGATCGTAGGAGGGCTTCAACAGATGCTTTGAGAGGAGCATGCCCCTCAAACTGGGCCAACAGGGGCTGTACCAAAACAGGCTTTGCCCCGCAGTCGTGATGGTAGGCCCCAATTGTGCTGAGGTGGACTCGCACTGAGCTAGACTTTAGTCCGGAGTTGGAGAGGTAAAAGAGGTACTCCAGCAGCTGCTCCACCAGACAGGAGAAGGGGTGCAGGGCCCTACTCACACACCAGATGGCAAACCACTGCCACTTGAGCACATAGGCCTTGTGCGTGGAGTCCTTGCGGGATGCCAGCAAGATGTCAGTGACATCCTAGGGGAGATCAAGCTGCACGAGGACTACCCTTTCAGCATCCACACTGTAAGTGCCAAGGAGCCACCCTCCTGCAAGATGAGGTCTGGGCCAGAGCCCAGTCGAAGACGCTCCCTCAGTGAGAGCTGCTGCAGCAATGGGAACCAGGATTGTTGAGGCCAGTATGGGGTGACATGAATCATGAAGACCCTCTCGGCCTGAAGCTTCAGGAGAGTTTTCGCAACAAGTGGTATCGGGGAGTAGGCATACAGCAGGCCTTCCCCCCAGTGGAGGAGAAAGGATCCATGGCCAGGCAACTATTGGCTGGCCTCTGAGAGCAGAACCGAGCCACTTGGGCATTCTGCTCTGTTGCGAAGAGGTCCACTACCAGAGTGCCCCACTCCCGGAAGATCCGATCCACCACTTCCCTCTTGAGAGTTCACTCGTAAGGCTGGAGCACCCAGCTGAGATGATTCACCAGGTTATTGAGCTCGCCAAGCAGATAAGTCGCCCTGAGGTCCATGCCATGGAGCAGGGTGAACTTCCAGAGGCAAACAGCCTCCCAACACAGGAGGTATGATCCCGTGTCTCCTTGCTTGTTCATGTAAAACATGGCCACCTGGTTGTCTGTTTGAATCAGGACCACCTGATTGTCCAGATGCACACAAAAAGCACGGAGGGTGCTCGCAATGGCCTGAAGAAGTTAATTTGATGGAGACTCTCCTGCGTGGATCACAGCCCTTGTGTGTTGAGACTGTCCAAGTGCACACCCCAGCCAAGCTTCAACACGTCCATCTTAAGCAGTTTGTAGGGTGCCACTGGCTAAAAAGAAAGGCCCTGCAGCAAGTTGTCCAGCTCGAGCCACCACATCAGGGACTGTGCCAACAATGCAGTGACCACTATCCTGTCTCACAGATGGCCTGATGCTTGCTTCCATTGCATGGACAGAGTCCATAGGGTCTGCTGCATGGAAAAGCAGTCCTTAGGAGTGACATGTACTGTGGTGGTCATGTGTCCAAGGGCACTCAACAATCTGCAGGCCGTGGTATGGCGTGCCATTGCAGTGTGCCCACCACTTTGACAAAGCGATCTAGGTCGTCTGCCAGCAGAAAAGCTCACACTTGAGAGGTATCGAGGAATGCCCCGATGAACTCTAGCTGCTGTGCCCGATGAAGGTGGGACTTTGGGTAGCTGACAATGAAGCCGAGGTGCTCAAGCACTTGGAATTGTGAGCGCAGCAGACTACCAGATGCTGGCAGGCATGGTAGCCTTGATCAGCCAGTCATCCAGATATGGGAAGACAAAAGAACCCCTGGGTCCAGAGGAAAGCGGCCATGACCACCAGACACTTCATGAAGAGCCGAGGGGCCATGGCCAGCCTGAAGGGAAGCACGTGACAGAATTGCAATGTTGTGAAAGTACTCCACCTGGATGATTCCTTAGGTATATCAGTAAGTTACACTTTACCAGTGTCTTACTACTGGTCTTAGTTCCCTGAAGAAGGCTTCGGCCGAAACATGTGTCAGGCAGACCCTGTTATTAATAAAGCACTTTCCTCCAGTGGCATGGCTCTCCTGCTCCTTTGTGCTTCTTTGTGCCTGCAGGAGGTGCCTCCCTTCTGCGCTCTCCACCACGAGAGCCTGGAGCTTACTCACTCTCTGGGCAGAATTGAGCGCAACCAAGAATACCACTTTCCAGGAGAAGTACCGGAGGTGGCACGTGGCCATCGGCTCAAAGGGTGGACGGGTAAACTGCCCCGACATGACATTAAGGTCCCATTCGGCCACTGGGGGATGGACTGGAGGTTTCAACAGGAGCAGGCCCTATAGAAACCAGGATACCATTGGGTGAGCAGAGAGGCTTCTCGTCCACGGGAAAGTGGTTCGCCGCTAGGGCACTGAGGTGCACTCTAACGGAGTTGGAATTAAGTCCCATCTCAGAAAGGTGGAGAAGGTATTGCACCACCACTGGGCAAGAAAAGGGGTCCACCTTTTGCCCAGCACACCAGAAATCAAACCTGCGCCACTTAAAGGCATATGTCCGTCTAGTAGACGGCCTACGTGAAGCTAGCAAGACCTCCTCAACCTCCTCCAGCAGGAGGAGCGGGGCAAGAGTCACCCTCTCAGCAGCCATGCCGTCAGCGAAAGGGAGCCAAGTTTGGGATGCAGGAGAGAGCCCCCCTCCTGGAAGAAAAGCTGTGGGGACGACCCCAGGGGTCTCCACCGCTAGCTGCAGGAGAAGGGGGAACCACGGGCCACCATGGAGCTAAGAGGATGACAAAAGCCCTGTCCCTAAGGATCTTGAACAGAGTCTTGGCGACCAGAGGCATTGGGAGAAAAGCATACAGAAGACCCACCGACCATGAGATAGAAAGGCATCGGCAGCCACCCTGGCCAGATGCGGCTGCCTCGAGCAGAAGTATGATTTGGGATTACGTGGTGCAGTCTGGAAGTGGTTCTCTTCTTTTCTTACAGACCGCTCCTTTACCGTTCGTTCAAATAACCAGTCCTCTTCCTCACTCCCTCTCACCTGTGGTGTGCCCCAGGGTTCTATTCTTTCACCTCTCCTGTTTAATATTTTCCTCTCTCCCCTCTCTCTTCTGATCCAGCAGTATCCGGTCTCATCATATATCTATGCCGACGATATTATCCTTTTATTCCATACTTCACCGTTGAACCTGGATATCTCCCAGTTCAATAGCTGCCTTTCTCATGTCATCTCCCTGGCTTTCCCTGAACTTTCTTCATTTGAATCCTGCAAAGTCCACAGCTATGTGGATGTCTCTGAGCGGCTCTTGCCCAACCGTTGCTCCCCAGATTGATCTCATTCCAATTCCACTTGCCTCCTCCTTCCGCTATCTGGGAGTTACTTTAGACTCCTCTCTTTCCTTCCATAGTCACATCTCCACCCTCACTTACCGTTCTTTTGCAGTTCTACGTCAAATTAGAGCTGTCCGTTCCCTTCTCCACTAGGAGTGGCCTAGTGGTTAGGACAAGGTACTTCAGGCCGAAGGGCTGGGGGTTCAAGTCCCACCTGGGGACAGCAATCTCAGGCCGGAGGGACTGGGATTTCTAGTCCTATAGGTACTACTTGTGCTCTTGGGCAAGCCACTTAACCTTCCATTGCCCATGTTCCCTCTATGTGTGTCATATCCCCTCGTGTTAAATGTATCTCCCAATTGACCACTTTGACCTGGTGAAAAGTGGGATATAAATACAGCTAAATAAAATAAAATAAAATAAATAAAATACTTTACTGATTACCCTAGTTCTGGCCTTGGTCATCAGCAGACTTGATTACTGCAATATCTTCCTAGCTAACCTTCCCACTTATCAGCTTAAGCGTCTACAGCTTATTCAAAATACGGCAGCCCGTCTTATCACATTTTCCCACCGCTTTGAGCATGTCACTCCCATCCTGTTTCACTTACATTGGTTACCTCTCCGTTTTCGATTTCATTATAAATTTCTTATTCTAACACATAGAGCCATTTACACATCTAATCCTCTCTACTTGGCCGATCTTATCTCCCTTCACATACCGTACCGTCAACTTCGTTCCCTACATGCCAATCGCTTGTCTTTACCTTCTCCATCACAAGCACATCTGGAACAGACCCGTCACTCA
Source organism: Ichthyophis bannanicus (assembly GCA_033557465.1). Classification (NCBI taxonomy): domain Eukaryota; kingdom Metazoa; phylum Chordata; class Amphibia; order Gymnophiona; family Ichthyophiidae; genus Ichthyophis; species Ichthyophis bannanicus. Next base: position 859,779,556 of record CM066035.1, read on the forward strand.
GCTTTCTTTTTCTTAGGCCCCTCACTTTGGAACGCTCTACCACCCTCCCTCCGGCTGGAACCCTCATATCCCAAGTTTAAAGAGTTGCTGAAAACCTATCTGTTCCGACAAGCCTTTGACCTCCCCCCTGACGTCCCTCCCTGAGTCTTTGTCCGGCCTGTCTCTCGTGCTGTTACCATGTTCGGCTTTGTATAGTCATCTCCCTTTTTTGCTGTTATGGTTTCCCCACCCTATGTTCGTTGTCCTTTTTGAGTTTCTGTCTGGTTTGTGTCTCGTGCTCTTATTGTATTTGTTTTATGCTGTCCTTTCTCCCTCTTTCCTATTATACTATGGCGTTCCTTTTCTATAGCTTAGTGGCGTGGACCTTTTATTGTACACTGCTCTAATGTTTCGACGAGAGCGGTCTATCAAATGGCGAAATAAGGATAAAGATAAAGTGGGGAAGCTGGTGATTGTCCGGGCTTGCTAACAAGTCCATCACCGGTTCTCCCCAGGTCTGGAAAAGCCTGTGGGCCACCGCCCGGACCAGCTGCCACCTCGTGCGGCTGGAGGATCCTGCTGAGTCTGTCGGCCAGCCAGTTGTCCTGGCCCGGCAGGTATACTGCTTTGAAGAGAATCCCCTGCTGGGTTGCAAACGAGCATAGGTCCAAGGCCTCCTGACAGAGTGCGGGATCCCGTACCCCCATTTGTTCATGTAGAACATGGCCATTTGGTTGTCCGTTTGGACCAAGACTGACCTGTGGCCCAGATATGGCCTGAAAACCCTCAAGGTGAGACGGATGGCTCGGAGCTCCAACAAGTTGATCTATTGGGCACTCTCCTCTGGGGACCACACCCCCTGCATACGGTACCCCTGGCAATGGGCTCCCCAGCCTAACAAGGAGGCAACTGTGGTAAGGACCCTCGAGTGGGGAAAGGCCTGAAAGGGCATACCTGCCTTCAAGTGCTGGGGCGAGAGCCACCAGGTCAGGGACTGTACCAAGCACCTGGTCAATTTGATCCTGTCCTGGAGGTGTCCCGTGGCCTGGGACCATTGGTCTCTGAGAAACCACTGCACAGTTCTCATGTGGAGACGGGCATCCAGAGTAACATGGACCGTGGAGGCCATGTGCCCAAGGAGACGCAGTAGTTGCCTTACTGGTACTTAGGAGCTGTGACTCACTTTCCCTGCAATGGCTATCAGCTTGCTTGCCCTGTCTGCAGGCAGGAAGGCCTTCAACTGAAGGGTATTGAGCCTTGCCCCAATGAAATCTAAGGGGCTTGTTTACAAAGCCGCATTAGTGGTTTCCGATCATTATCGGAGCCGCGGCCCAATTGATTTCAATGGGGCCGCGGCTCCGATAATGATCGGAAACTGCTACTGCGGCTTTGTAAACAAGCCCCTAACTCTCGAGTCAGGCAGAGGCTGGATTTGGGATAGTTGATTGCAAACCCCAAGTGCTGCAGGACCTGGATGGTACGAGCTGTGGCCTGTTGCATCTCATGGCCGAAGTGCCCCTGATGAGCCAGTCATTGAGATAGGGGAAGACGAAGATCCCCTGAAGCCCGAGGAAGGCAGCGACCACCGCCATGCACTTTGTGAACACCCTGGGGGCCGAAGCAAGGCCAAAGAGGAGCACTCTGTACTGGTAATGGCTGTCCCCCACCACAAAGCATAGGTATAGCCTGTGGCTTGGGTGGATTAGGATATGTGTGTAGGCATCCTTTAGGTCTAAGGAGCATAGCCAGTCTCCCTGGCGGAGGTAGGACAGCAATATTCCAAGAGAGATCATCTTGAACTTCTCCCTCACCGGGAATTTGTTGAGGTTGTGCAGGTCGAGGATGGGCCTTAGGCCCCCTGTCCGTTTTGGGACGAGGAAGTACCTGGAGTAGAACCCCTTGCCCTTGAGGTGGTGGGGCACAGGTTCCACTGCATGGTCCTTGAGAAGACCAGACAACTACTTCAGAAGGTGGTCCCGGTGGAGACCTTGGAGACTCTCCTGGGAAGTAGTGTGGAGGCACTTGGGCTAGGTGGAGGAGGTATCCCTCCCTGATGACTTGTAATGCCCAGGAATCGATGGTGATGGTTTCTCACCTGTGAGCATACAAAGCGAGTCAACCTCCTGTGGGCTTCCCAACTCCAGCTGGGAGAGGGGCTATGCTGGAGGAGTCAAAATCCCTTGTCAGGCTGGGCCGGGGCAGGAGCCTGGGGTTTGGAGGCTTTCTGCTTACGCAGGCCATGCCCCTGTCCCTTGGCCTGCTGCCCCTGTGGGGGAGCTGGGGAGGCCTGGTAAGGGAGGGTAGTTTCGGTAAGCAGCTCCCTCTTCCTCAGATAAAAGGGCTTTTTACCCAAGCCCTTCTTACGAGGAGGGGCAGATGTCTTCTTAGGAAGCCTTTTCCTCGTCATGAACTCAGTCTCCAGCTCTGCAGCCTTGTTGGTCATGGGTTAGCCGAAGATATTCTCCCCTTGGCATGAGACATCGACCAACTTGTCCTGAACCCATTGCTCGAGGTCGGACGACTGCAGCCAAGCCTGGTGGCGCACACTGATGCCCACCACGGCTACTCGGGCCACCGACTCAAACCCATCATAGGCCACCCAAGACAAACTTGGAGCATTCACGGACACCTTTGGACAGGCCCTTGAAGTGCTACAAAGGTTCCTTCGCCAGGTCCCTCAGGTATATGCCCATGTACAACTGGTACACCAGGATTCAACAATTCAGCATCGCACCCTGGAAACATTTTCTGTCGAGGGCATCCAAGTTGCGTGCCTCCCTGCTGGGGGGCACCGAGGAATGTGTCTTCAAGCTCTTAAGCCGATTCCACAACCATGGAGTTGTGTGGCAGCTGTGATTTCTGGAATCCAGGGCTCCGGTGGACTTGATACATCGAGTCGAGCTGCTTGATGATCACCGGACCAATGCTGGTGTCTCCCACATGCGGAGCATGAGTCTTTCCAGGATCGGAGGAACGGGTACCATGAGGGTCTCCCGAGGAGGAGCCTCATATTGGAGGATCTTGAGCTCGTTGGCTTGAGGATCCTCCTCAGACTCCATGGGGAAAGCCAACGCCTTGGACATATCCCACAGAAAGTCCAGGAAATCCATATCCTCCGGCAGGGACCTTCTCCGAGGTTCAGACATGGGGGAACCTGAGGGGACGTCCCGATGCCTTCAGGTGTCCGGGGACTCCTCGTCCTTCGTCTCCCAGGATGAGGCCTCCAAGGAGGACTCGAGGGGCTCTTCGGGCATCGAGGACCCCGACGTCATCCATCCCGACACCAGTAGACTCGGCGGCGATGATGACCTCGGTCCCGAACAGGAGGCCGAGTGCGACCTTGGCCGAGGATCGACTCGAATCTGAAAGGTCTCGAGGATCGGCTCGGACTCCGGAGTCGACTTTGACGTCGAGGGCCCGGTGGTCGGGGCGGAGGAACCGGAGATGCCAGACATCAGCGCCCACTGCTGTTCAATGAAGGCAGTAAAACTGCACTCCAAAGCCGCCATCCTGGACACGAGTTCCGGAGGCTCTGCAGCCACCGGCTTGGACGCTGACACTGTCAGCTCCGATGCTGGTTCCCCCGGAGGGAAGTCTTCGACCACAACAGTCTGTACTTGCCTTGGCTGGTCCGGTTCACGGCAAGGAACTTTGGCCAGGTGCTCCTTCTCCGATGATCCTGGTTGGCGCTCGGGGCTCCACGACCGGTCCCATGAGGAGCCCAGTCATTTGAAGCCACCCAGAGACACCGCCTTTGAGGATTTCTTCTTTCTCTTATGTTCCCGCGAGGGAGACCCCCCTCTCCGAGGAGCCCTGACAGTGCTCGGACTCGAAGTGTTCTCCCCGAGACGTCGAGGCCTCAGATGAGGTCCTGGCTCTTGGAGGCATGGGGGATTCAGGAAAAATCCTATCGTGCTGCTGCTGGCGGCTCCGCAGCGCCTTGGACGACATCTTCTTACATGAAAGGCAGACCGCCGGGTCGTGGTCCGGCCCGAGGCATCTTAGACAGTAGTCGTGCGTATTGGTGAGGGACATAATTTTCCCACACCGATTGCACTTCTTAAAACCGCTGGTGGCCATCAGGGAAAAAAGGACCTCGGCTAGGTCGAAGACCCTACGGGCTGCCAGCGAAGGAAAAGAGAAAAAAAGGCGCGAAGACGCCTCAAAGGTGAAATTAGGACAAAAAATAGAACAGGACCGACCCAATACCAGAGTACCAAGGCCAGAGGCGGGAAGAATACCGGTGTCGACTGGTCGGGCCAAAAAGGCACAGAAAAAAAAATCAACTTTTCCTGGGACACGAGGGACAATGTTGGATGGGCTCTGCGGAAAAAAGGAGACTGAACAACATGGCACCCTTAAGCGGGAAGGAGACCACACATGCGTGGTAGCAACTCCCAAAGGCTTTCTTTGAAAGCTGGGGATTTGTTCCGCACAGGCTCCGTCAGTGTCGATGTCACCCCCATATGTGAGGACTGACTTCCTGCTTGTGCCCGGAGAACTGTTTTTTCTATGATTTTGGAAAGGAATGGTGGGCTGTGGTGGGCTGGAGTTTGGTCGGTATGCTGGGGTCTTTTCTGTCTAGAGAGGCATCTTTAAGGATGGGGCGGATGGTTGCCTGCTTGAGGGTTTTTGGCATGTATTCTTGTGTGAGGGATGATTGAACTACGTTATGGGTAAGTCTGATGAGCTCTTCCTTGGCTGACTTAATCCATGGTACTGGGCATGGATCTGATGGTGTGGTGCTTGTGTTTAGTGGAGATTGTCCGGGCTACCTGCTCACAAGAGAGTATGTTGAATTAATCCCAGGTATCCTTGAGTGTTGTGGTTTCAGAGGTGTCTGTCATGTTGGTTGAGTTATTCTGGTGTGAGAACTTGAATATCATCATTAGGAAATTTGCTATGGTTTGTGGATGAATTGTGTCCTCGCCTTTGGGGGCGGGTTCTTTCGTGAGGGTCCGGACTATATCAAATAGCTCCCTAGGTTTGTTAGTAGATCTCAGGATGAGGTTGGTGTGGTATTCTTGCTTGTGTCAGTTGATTAGGTCATTATATTCATGCTGTTTTGTTCTGTACTGCTATAGGGTGTGTTGGGCTTTGTTCTGTCTCCATTATGCATTTTTTTGTAAATCGCGCTGATCTGATTATTAATTGGGATAGCGCGGCGTTTTTGTGACACGGAGAATATGCATTTACATGGAAAGGTTAAAATAAACATCGTAAGAAGAGAACATAATACAAAACCCCTGAAGAAACCATTAGTGAAACGCATGGGCGCCACAGTTTAGCGTCGGGATCATCTACTGCACACAGCATCACTCCAGGACTGTTTTTCGATTTGAGTGGTTTGGAGAAATTGTTTTTGGTCAACAGATAAGTGCCGTTTAAATTTTGAAAGACATCCAAGAGTTCACTACATGTTTCTAGATAAGTTCACAAAAACACAAAAAAAGAAAAATATGGCAACCTTGAATAGGTCATTGATGCAATAAGAAGCATTAAATTCTCATTTTTGAAGAGTTTATGTACATGCTTGATATAAGTCTGAGACCTAGTTGCCATTTAGACATTAAGTGTTAGAGGATTTCATTCTCGCAGTTAAAGTGGAGCTGAAAATTTGTTATTTTATTACTATTATGTTTTAAATAACAATAAACTTCCCTCTATTTTCCGTAGAGTCCTCTTTGCTTCTCTTATCTCAATGGAGTACCAGGGTGCAGAGCTCATTCTTTTTCCATGTGGTTTGGTGCTCTTTCTGTCTGGAGCCTTTGCGGCTTCAGATATAGTTGTATTCCAATTTTCAACCATGCTGTCAAGGTCAGCGCAATCTCAGTTTAGGTTAGGAAGGATTTCTTCTCAGAACTGCTCCTTATTGAAGCTCTTGAATCGTCTGTTCGGGCGTTCTTTAGAATATCGGGCCCTCTCCATTTTTTCTCTTCCTCCTCCCATGACTGAGCAGCAACAATTGCTCCTTAGGAGAGATGGAGGAGGAACAGGCTGCTCCTCGTGTGTTATTCTCCTTCTTTCCTTCTCACTGACTCAGTAAGGCAGGGAGGGAGCTACATTGTCTGCTGTCCCTCCCTTCCAAGCTCTTAAGGTGTGTGCAAATGTTTACGTCAGTGGTTCGACTTCCACTGTGACCTATGCCAAGTCATCTGTTAGCATGTGGCCTGTGAGCCAGTGAACATTCATAGACTCTTGCCCCTACTGGTAAGCTTCCTGTTGAACTGGAAACCCATGCAGAGTACTAGGGTCTGTAAGCACACACTGACACAAGGGAACCTGTGTTGACTGTTGCTGAGGTTGCCACTACGTTCGCTACTACCTGCCTGCTTGAGATGAGTGGAGGGAGGGGAAGGAGGCTGGAGAACTGCTGTTTTGATTTCATCATCATCTGGGGTCTCGTGAATTTTCAGTTGTTAAAATGGGGTCATATGAGATAAAAGTTAGAACACTGGTTTAGTCACCCTGGTCTGTTTATTTCAGCGAGTCCTTAAGCAAACAAAAGCCAACACCACCGTTACATGGTACAAACACATATGGAAATGCCTTTTGCCTGGCACTGATGGTGGTGCTAACCTCACAAGTGGTTTTTTTTTTTGTTAAATCCAAGGCTGGTGAACAAATAATGCTGTTATATGCTCAAAAATATCTGTCCAAAAAGGCAGCAAGGTTTGGAGTGTACCGGGGTAGCACTGCTTAGTAACATGCTTAAGCAATGATATTTTGCCACTAAAAATGTGTAAGTTAAAGGTCTGATACTCCAAAAAGCCTGATATTCAAACGCCATGGAGGTCAGTCATAGCGTTTAAATACTGGTGGGATATTCAGGACCCATATCAGAATACGAGCTACTGCTGAATGTCTGAGCTGAGCGGTGCCATCCAGACAAGTGTTGCCACTTATCTGGTTAGCACTATATTCTGCTGGCACTTATCTGGATTGCAATTTAGACCAGCTATTCACGTGGCCCACAGACCACCCCAGCACTAACCGGATAGTGCTGAGGCAGTATTTAGAGAGACTCAGCGGCACTATCTGGATATCACAGTCTGCCCCCTTAACCATCCATCCTCCTGTTGGTCTGTCAGCTAAAGACTTTGAATATCAGCCCATAAATGTCTACGAGGCCTGAACAAAAAGCAGGTATGTCTTTAGACATTTTGGAGGTAATTTTATAAAGGATTATTCACAAGCAGAGTCCTTTTACATGCATAAAAAGGCTTTTGTAAAATTACTTCAGTGGTTACACGTGTAGAAATATACACAGTAACATGATGGCACGTACTTTTATGCGACGCGTGTGCTCCGGCATAGTTTGGGTAGAATGCAGGCAGAGTAGTTATTTAATGATGTTTCAGAATTCCAGTATATAAGCATTTTAAATAAAAAAAAATGTATGTGCATATTTCAGAAAATACATGTTTACATGCATACTTTACATACTAACATTTACTCCTGGGCAGCAGCAGAATGGGATAGTGTTGACGGCGGAGGATCACATTTCTGTGACAACGGCAACACCACCAAACTTAAACTGCACGGAAGAAAGGCCCGGCAATCTACTTCTGTATCTTGCCATGAAAACCCAATGGATAGTTGCAACAAAACAAATTGTGCTAAGATGAGACCCCAAGGTCGGAAGGCACTCAACCAGCTACTGGGGAAGAGCTGAAGACTTTTCAGAATAAAGCCAGCATTTATGATGTGGTTGGATCAAAGCCCTCAGGATGTCTGACTGCTGATGTAGCTGCACATGAAATGAGAGTCAGAAGCTGTAAAGATGTCTTACACATTGGAACATGGAACGTACGAAGCATGAACCAAGGAAAGTTGGAGGTGGTGAAGAATGTAATGGAACGTGTACAACTTGATCTGTTGGATGCCAGCGAACTGAAATGGACTGGCATCGGGCACTTTGCATCAGATGATCACATGGTCTACTATGCTGGAAATGAAAGACAAAGAAGAAATGATGTAGCAATTATAATAAAGAAGAAACTTGCAAAAACTGTAATGAAATACAATGCAGTCAGCGAACGTCTACGAGGAATGCCTATCAACACAACTATAATTCAAGTATAGCCCCAACAACAGCTGCAGAAGAGAATGAAATTGAAGAATTCTATAAACAAGTACAAGCTGAAATTGACAGAACATGCAAATAGGATATCCTGATAGTCATGGGTGACTGGAACGCAAAAGTTGGCAACAAAGAAGGCGGCAAAGTAGTTGGAAAATATGGACTTGGCAACCGAAATGAAGCTGGAGAAAGACTGATAGAATTCTGCAAGACCAACGATCTATTCATCTCAAACACCTTCTTCCAGCAACACAAGCGGCAACTGTACACATGGACTTCACCCAATGGATTGTATAAAAATCAAATTGACTACATCTGTGGAAGTCAACGATGGAAAAGCTCTATAACATCAACAAAGACAAAACCTGGAGCTGACTGTGGTACAGATCATCAACTACTAGTATGCAAACTCAAGCTAAAGTTGAAAAAGAGCAAACCACTCATGAATGCAGCAAAATATGACCTTGAGAATATACCACTGGAATTTAAAGACTGCCTGCAAAATCGATTTGCTGCTTTAGATACAAATGACAGAGCTCCAGAAGGGTTATGGAATGACATCAAGAAGGTTGTGTTGGAAGAAAGCGAGAAGTCTCTACAAAAGGTGAAAAAGAAAAAATGGCCAAAATGGATGACGGAAGTAACTCTGAAAATTGCCCAGAAACGCAGAGAAGCTAAAGCCAGAGGAGAAAGAAAGACAATCACAGAACTCAACAGAGATTTCCAATGTGCAGCAAGACAGGACAAGGAAAAGTACTACAACGATGCATGCAAGGAAATAGAAGCAGAAACTATTAGAGGAAGAACAAGATCGGCTTTCCTAAAGCTACGAGAGTTAAAGAAAAAGTTCCAGCCTCGAATTGGAATGTTACAAGATGCTGAAGGTTCTATGTTGAATGATGCAGAGAAGTTCAAGGAAAGGTGGAAGGAATATACAGAGTTTTTATATGATAAAGATCAAGTGGACCAACAGCCGTTTCAACCTGTACCTTATGATCGGGAACCATTGGTAATGAAAGAAGAAGTTGAAGCAGCATTGAAAGCCTTATCAAAGAACAAAGCACCAGGCATTGATAGCATTCCCATAGAAGTATTACAGCAATCTGATGCAGCTGTTACCGTACTTACAAGGCTCTGCCAAGAAATATGGAAGACAACATCATGGCCAACTGACTGGAAAAGATCTGTGTTTATACCAATACTAAAGAAAAGTGATCCAACTGACTGTGGAAATTATCGCACAATTGCTCTGATCTCACATGCCAGCAAGATTCTACTGAAGACTATTCAAAAGAGATTATAACCATACCTGGAACAAGAACTATCTGACGTGCAAGCAGGGTTCAAGAAAGGGCGAGGAACGAGAGACATCATTGCGCATGTGAGATGGATCCTTGAAAAGGCTAAAGAATACCAAAGCATATCTATTTGTGCTTTATCGACTATAGCAAGGCTTTTGACTGTGTAAACGATGAGAAACTCTGGGCCACGTTAAGAAGCATGGGTATACCAGAACACCTGATCGTACTCTTGCACAATCTGTACATTGATCAAGAAGCAACAGTTTGAACGGAACAAGGAGAAACAGAATGGTTTAAAATAAGCAAAGGTGTAAGACAAGGCTGCATACTTTCCCCCTATCTATTTAATTTATATGCAGAACAAATCATCAGAGAAGCAAGATTGTATGAAGACAACAGAGGTGTGAAGATTGGTGGAAGACTCATCAACAACCTTCGCTATGCTGATGATACCATATTACTGGCTGAAAGTGAAGATGATCTGAAACATTTGCTTCTCACAATCAAAGAACATAGTCTCAAAATGGGCCTGCACCTTAATGTAAAGAAGACAAAGATCATGACAACTGGCATAATCAACAGGTTCATCGTTGAAGGAGAAGAAATTGAAATCGTGAACAACTTTAACCTACTTGGATCAACTATCAATAAAGAAGCAACAAGCAGTCAAGAAATCAGACGACGCATTGCTCTTGGCAGAATGGCTATGAAAGACCTAGATAAGATTCTCAAGAGCAGAGATGTCTTTCTCCATACAAAGATTTGACTTGTTCAAGCCATGGTATTTTCAATAACATCATATGGATGTGAAAGCTGGACAGTGAAAAAGATAGACAGGAAGAAAATTGATGCCTTTGAATTATGGTGCTGGCAGCGAATACTGTGTATACCATGGACCGCCCGAAGAACAAACCAGTCGGTACTAGAGGAGATCAAACCTAAGCCTTCTTTAGAAGCTCAGATGACAAGACTTTGACTTTCATACTTTGGACACACCATGCAGAGATCATTAGAGAAAGACATCATGCTTGGCAAGAGAGAAGGTCAACGCAAAAGAGGAAGGCCAGCAATGAGATGGATCGATACAATAACAGCAGCTACGGGTACCAGTCTGTCAACAATGAGCCGCCTGACTGAAGACCGAACATAATTTAAGATAGCTAACCAGAGGGTCGCCATGAGTCGACTCCGACTCAACGGCACTTAACAACGACATGCATACTTTACATACTAACATTTACTCCTGTTTCCGAGCACTCCCATGTCTGCAGCTTCAACCTAACCGCTATTTTTGCTAGTTTACCCGCAATAATTTATAAAGACACATAAGCACCTATGTTTCTATAAAATAGGCTAAGAACATGGCATTCACACAGACAACCTCTTCAAATTGTATGTGGCTATTCAGCAGCACCACCTAACGGTTAACGTGCATTAAGTGCTGCCAATTAAGTGCTGCCACTGCTCATTCATTTTTATGGGCTGTTGTGGTACTTAACGCACGTTAACTTTCATAACCTTTGGCAAATATGCCCATGATTTGAAACCTAAGTTAGACATTTCAAATTATAAACTTTCCATGCGGCTCGATATAGACCTCAACATTTTTCCGCAAACTGTAATGCAGATTACTTATTTATTTTCAGGGTTTTTTAAACAGATTCAAAGTAATAGTGAATATGGTGGGTGCAAAAGTTTGGATACCCTTTCATCTGGCATTTTGCAATACCTCCTGTGGCAGAAATATCAGCTTCCAAATATTTTCTGTAGCAGTTCAGAGTTTTTCAGTTCTCAATTTTGCATTTTCCTACTCTTTCTTGAACAACTCTTCCAGCTCAGAGAAGTCTTAGGCCTCCTTCCATGTACTGCATCGTTGAGATTCCCTCACATATTGCCAATAATATTCAAATCTGGGGACTATGAAAGCTATTTCAAAACCTCTCTTTCTTTCTTTCCTGTTAAGCACTTCATGGTGTTGATTTTGAGGTATGTCTCAGATTGTCTTGCTAAAATATTCAACCAGTTTACAGCTTCCATTTCATCACACTATATGGGATATTAGCTTCTAAGATTTGGATATTTAATTGAACTACTGGTAAAAATTAGAGCAGTTAAAAATATTTTGCCCATAAATAATTTTTTTACATTGAAGAATAAATTCATAAAATATAATTATTTAAATCCCCTTGAAAACTATTGCATATGGCATATAACTCATTTAAAACAAGCACAGGAGGAACTTCCGGTGGCACATGAGCGAGTGAGGACGTGATCTCTGCTCGCTCCGGGGCCGCCTCAACCTTAACGATTAGTCTTTGCCTAATATACCCGTGGACGGTGTGCACTTTTGTCCTGCACTCCTGGGCGGTTCATACGGGGCACAGTGGCAGCGAAACCGCAGCGCAAAATGCCTCCACCGCCGAAGAAGGAGCGGGAGGCGGCTACCCGAGCCGGGGCCACGCTGCTGGACGGCCCTAATCCGGCCTCACCGGGAGCGGAGAGCGTCGATTCGGCCACTGAAGAGCTGGCTAAAGAGGTCGTAAAGCTCCTGGACCCCAAATTCGACCGCATTCTCAACAAGCTAGAATCTATGGGAACGGCGTTAGCAGACCTCGGTCACAGAGTGGAGGAGGTGGAGCACCGCGTCTCTGCGCTGGAAGATGCCGGGAGCGGAAGGGCCAGAGAGCACGAGGCACAACAAGTGCAGTTAGCTGCTCTAATGGAGAAAGTTGAAGACCTAGAAAATCGATCCCGGAGGAACAATATACGGCTGGTGGGGATACCGGAGTCTACTACGGATGCTCTCCTTCTGCCCTTGGTGGAATCATGGCTACCAAAAACTTTGGGCCTAGATGCCTTAGTGGGTCAGTTGAAAGTGGAACGTGCGCACAGATTGGGGCCGAAACTCGAGTCACGCCCGCGTCCGCGGGTGGTAATTGCCCGAATTTTGAACTTTCAACACAAGCTGCAAATTCTTCAGGCCTTTCGGCAGAAGCGTGAAGTATTTTTTGAAAATCATAAAATCTTACTTTTTCAGGATTATTCTGCAGCTGTTGCTGCGAAGCGCAAGGGATTCGCGCCAATTTGCTCTGATCTTTTCCAGAGGAAACTACGATTCACGCTGGCGTTTCCTGCCACCTTGCGCATCTCACATTCTGGCGTCAACCATGCTTTTACAGCGGTCGGAGATGCGCAGGCCTTTTTGGACGCTCTGAACCGGAGACCAGCACCCTCGCCGGCTCGAGAAGAGGCCACTTGAGTACATGGCTTACTGCGCCTTTCTGGGCGGCCTTACTTCAGATGTACTTCTGCTGGACTCTCTGGCATGGTTTGTTGCAGATAGCCACACCTAGTACATGTTTAGGATTTGTTCTAATTAAATATGTTTGGGGATCTGGGTGGGCGCTTTTGTGCATGGGAGGGGGGGGATAAGGTGTTTGATGGTGGACCACTGTGCAGGTTCTGGCCATAGGGGTGTAGGAAGCTTGGTGTGGCTATCATTGCTGGTGAGGGGTGCCAGGTATTAGCTGTTGTGACGGGTATTGTGTGCCATGGTTGGACTGTTGGGGGGGGGTTGGGGCGGCCCTGCAGGGCCAGGCCCGAAGTCAAGCCCCGCCTCTAGCGGTTGGGGTGCTCATTTGTAAGTTGGGGGTGGAGGGATTGATAGGTAGAGGGGAAGTAGGTTTTGGCATGGGGTGGGAGGTGGTGGGGGGTGGGGGGGTTGGGAGGTTGGGGGGTAGGGCTGGGCAGGGGGAGGGGGGTGAGACACAGTGGGGTGGGTGGGTGGGTGGGGGTATGGGTCCGGGACAGCACATCTCTTCATCTTGGATGGCCTTCCAGGGGGGTGATAGGTTCTACACACTTGGGATCTCAGTACAGCGGTGGGGGTGGGAGCGGAACCTGGAGGTGAGGCTGGGCGCCTCCGGGAACAACACTAAGCGATCTCGCCATTGGTTATCTTCTGTGGTGACCCATGCCTGAGCTCAAGATAATCTCTTGGAATGTGGGCGGCATTGGGTCACCGATTAAACGTACAAAAATTATCCAGGGGCTCAAGCGAAAGGGCGCCCACATTGCTTTATTGCAAGAAACCCACTTGAGCGCTGTGGAGCATAAGAAACTTGCCCGGGATTGGGTGGAGGTGGTATATGGTGCTGAGTCGGGTACGAAGAAAGCGGGAGTGGTGGTTTTAGTGCGAAAGGGGGTTTCTCTTGAAGTGCAGGGGATCCAGGCCGACCCGCACGGCCGGTATATATTGTTGAAGGGCCAATTGTACAATGAACCTATCTGGCTGTTAAATGTCTATGCGCCCAATGTTTATGATCATGCCTTCTTTACCCACTTGATAGATCTGTTAAAGCATGCGGGGGGGGCAAAGGTCATTGTGGCTGGAGACTTCAATTGCCCACATGACCCCCGTTTGGATAAGTCCTCGTGGGGGGGAGAGGGAGCGTGGTCACGTAGAGGGGTTAGCTACTTGTGTAGGGTGGGGGCCCTTGTAGATGTGTGGCGGGTTTTACACCCGGGGATGCGAGAGTACACCCACCAATCGAGAGCACATCTTACGTGGTCCCGTATTGACTACATCCTCGTTAGTGAGGGGGGGCTTTCCCGGGTTGGACAGGCCGATATAGAGCCCATTGCTGTTTCCGACCATGGTATGGTCTGGATTACGTGGGAGTGTCAGGGGCCAGAGAGACTGGGCTGGAGATTTCCGGCTTTTCTGTGGGAGGATGAGGCTTTTCGGGTGTTTCTCTTGAAACAGTGGGAGGAGTACGCATTATTCAATGATATCCCCACTTGCCCCCCACTGTTATTCTGGGAAGCCAGTAAGGCGGTGATGAGAGGAGCGATTCTTTCCTATGTGGTCTCGCGACGTAAGCACTTGAACCGTAGTATTGTGACAGCGGAGCGCACTTTGCGTACGCTGCAACGCCGGGTATCTCGGGGCGGCGACAGTATCTCCCAGCGGGAACTTGTTAATGCGCAGGCGGTGCTTAATGCTCTGCTTCAGCGGAGGGCCTCATTTTCGCTGCACTATTATAAACATCGCCTCCACCTCTATGGCAATAGGGCGGGAAAGCTTTTAGCTCGATTGGTGCGAGACCCCCGTGGCAATCGGTTCATCCCGGTGCTTCGAGACCAGAATGGTGCTCTACAACATCAACCTCGACGCATTGCGCAGCTCTTTCGAGCCTTCTATCAGCAGCTCTATAGTGAGGAGGCCCAAGACTACCGACAGGGGGTAGCCTTTCTTCGTAACTTGTCTCTTCCCAGACTTTCGGCCACGGACTTGGCACTGCTTAATTCACCATTGAGGCCGTCGGAGCTCCTGTCCGTGATTGCGCGGGGGAAGAATCACAGGGCTCCTGGCCCAGATGGTTTCAGTATGGAATATTATAAAATCTTGGCCCCGCAGCTGGCCCATCTATGGTGGCGATGTTTGAGGAGGCCCGGGCACAAGGTATTTTCCCACGGGATATGCGTTGTGCGGATATTACGGTGATCCCAAAATCAGGGAAGGACTTGTTAGAGCCGGCCTCCTACCGCCCAATCTCTCTTATAAATTGTGACATGAAACTTTTGGCGTCCGTGCTGGCGGCTCGGCTCGCGCCCCTCTTACCGTCTCTTGTTGACTCGGGCCAGGTCGGCTTTGTGCAGGGGAGGGAGGCTTCTCGGAATATAGCCCGACTGCTGTTGGGAATGGAACACTGTCTATGTAAAGATGAGGCTCTTCTCTTGGTCAGCTTGGACGCTGAAAAAGCGTTTGACAGAGTGGCCTGGGTTTATATGTGGGACGCGCTGTCCGCTTTTGGTTTGCACGGTGATTTTGTTGGCTGGGTGCAAGCGTTATATGCTCAGCCCATGGCCCGAGTCGGCTCGAATGGTGTCTTTTCGGAACCTTTTGTGCTTGAGCGTGGCACGCGGCAGGGCTGTCCTTTGTCCCCGCTCCTTTTTGTACTAGCCTTGGAGCCGCTCTTGCGGGCATTGCGGTCGGACCCAGCGATCACTGGTATGCGCCTAGGCGGGGAGGATATCCGGGTTAGTGCCTTTGCGGATGACATGTTGCTGAGTTTAACGCAACTGCCTCGGTCCTTAACGCGTGCACTCCATCTGGTGCAGGAATTTGGAGGTTTTTCGGGTCTGAAAGTGAACGCTATGAAGTCGGAGGCGCTCGATGTCGGGGGGAAGGTCCGACCGCGGTGGGAAGGGCCGTTTCCCTTAGTGTGGGCGGCCGGGACGATCAAATATTTGGGGATTCAGCTCCCTGACCGCCCCGGTCGCCTCTATAGTGTCAATATTACTGGTCTGTTGGAGAGAAGCATCCGAACATTTGCTGGCTGGCGGAGCCTCCCTTTATCGCTGAGAGGTCGGATTGCATTGTTTGTCATGGTGGAATTCCCCCGGTGGCTCTATGTGTTACGTATGTTGCCAATATGGGTCTTGAATAAAGACTGGCAACGCTTTGAAAAATGCCTGCGAGGGTTTCTGTGGGGGGGGCGGAGGGCGCGAATCCCCCTTCGAGCTTTAATGAGCAGGCGCGAGGAGGGGGGCTTGGAAATGCCCTCTCTGCGGAATTATAATCTTCGCTATTTGGCTCGGCATATTCGGGCGCTGTTGGAGGGGGAAGGCTGTGCCCCGGTTAAGCAGTTGCGGGAGGCGCTGGCTCCCTATCATGGTCTTTATCTTTTACACGTTGGTCAACTTCCACGGGCGCTCCGGACCGGGATCGGCGGGGGATATTTGGGAGCTCTCCGTGCGGCCTGGAAGCTGTTGTGTCAGCGATTTGGGTGGAACTGGTCTCGATCTCCGTTGCTGCCACTCGTGGGTAATCCGGAGTTTGTTCCCGGCTATGCACCCCCCAATGTTTTCTGGCAATGGAGGGAGAGGGGTCTTGTATGTTTAGGTGATCTTTTCTCGGGTGACACTGGCATTTTGGATAGCTTTCAGCAGGTGCAGCGCCGCTTCCAGATTCGCCATCAAGACTTTTATGGATACTTACAGGTCCGCTCCTATTTAGCTTCTGCTGTGGGGGTCAGAGGGGGAAAGCTTTGGCTCGCTTCGGAATCTCCACGGATTGTTCTGGAACAGCTAGTGGAGGGCCGAGCGGGAGAGCCGACTGTGCGCACCGTGCTTCGGCCCCTTGGAGGTCTCGGGTTCCTACAGGCGCTCGCGGCAAGGTGGCGGGCTGATGGGATTGAGGAAATGACGACGGAGATGCTGCGGGTAGCCTTTGAGGGCATACAACATGGGCCGGTGTGGGTGTATCTCCAGGAAATGCAGTACAAATTTCTATGGCGTGCGTATGCGAGTGCTACGTGGGCTTGTGCCGTTGGTCTCCAATCATCTTCTATCTGTCAGTGGTGTGGGGTGGTCCCGGAACATTGACTCACAAATTTTGGGGCTGCCCGAAGGTGCGTGCCCTATGGGCACAAGTTTGTACTAAACTTCAGGGGTGGTTGCGATCAGGCGTGGTTTTGCAACGTGAGGTTTGCTTGTTTCATAACTGGGAGATGGGCTATGAGTGGTTCTCCTCTGTGCACCGGGCACTGCTTGAGCGGGGGTTTCTGCTGGTCAAACGGACCTTGTTGAAGCATTGGGTGGACCCCGCACCTCCATGTTTGGCATTCTGGGAGAACTCGATGATTGATTTGCTCTGCATGGAAAACTCCACCGCGCAGCAGAGAGGGGGCAAGTGCTGGGAGGGATTCCTGGAAATTTGGTCCCCCATGATTTCCCAGTTATCCCCTCGGGGACGAGGGGGGCTGCTTAATGTGTAGTAGGGGTGGTCCCTAAAGGGGGATCTCCAAGCCACAGTGTTTACCTGCGCCTCTCTTGTGATGCGTTCTGCCATCCTCTACATGTTGGGAGGGGTAGCTGAGCCGCCCGCTGTTTTCTGTCTACTCCACTGCTGTGCTATCTGCCTTTCGGTGTATTATTGCACTTTGCTCTGCTGACCTTGGGATGCCCCCATGGGGGGAGAAGGGTTTTCTAGGTGCTGGTGGGAGGGGGGGTTGGGGTTGGGGGAGCTGTTACCCTTGCAGGTCTCTGGAGCCCAGGGCCCTGGACTGATTGTTGTTTATTTACGGGGGTTGGGGGGATAGGGCTCAGTTGATTTGTTTCTAGTTGTGTATATGTTCTGTGCAAAAAAATTCAATAAAAATGATTTGAAATAAAACAAGCACAGGAAGACGGCACAGTTAAAGTAAGCCTAGAAAGCTTGCAAAGAGCAGTCCTTCATCTGTTTCTGGTCCTGCTCACAGGTTTCAACCCTATGCTAATTAGGTCACATCAGTTTGTTACAGAGTGTGCCATGTCTTTCCTTTAAAAAGGCCTTGAAATCTGCCATCAAGAACCTCTGCTGTCATGCTTATCAGATCTACCATGAGATTAACACTGTGCACGGATTTATCATAACTTTCCACTGACCCTGAAAGTGTGAATAAGGTAAAAAAAACAAACAAACAAAAAAAAACAAAGCAGTGTCTTTCTTCAATAAGAAATTCTAAACATTATAATGCCATGAGCGAGAAACTAAGAAAGTAAGAGAGGTGTGTATAGCCAAAAGGGAGTATGGCTTGTGCTCATTTTAAACAAATTTTCTTGATTTCTGGGATTTTTTTTTGTTCATTTCATCTACTGTATTCGTTCATTATGCACATTATGCAGTTACTTACCTGTAACAGGTGATCTCTGGGAACAGCAGGAATTAGTCCTCACATATGGGTACGTCGGTACCGACGGAGCCTGCGCGGGAAAGCTCCCCAGCTTCCCAGAAAGCAAGCTTTTGGGAGCCTCCAACAGCGCATGCGCGCTGCCTTCCCGCCTTTCCTAACCAACTCTCCTCAGTTCGAGTTTAAAGCTGAGACAATAGAGAGAGAGAGGAAAGGAAAGATAGAGAGAGAGATACAACTCCTAGGGGAGGTGGGAGGGTTGTGAGGACTAATTCCTGCTGTTCCCAGAGATCACCTGTTACAGGTAAGTAACTGTGCTATCTCCAGGAACAAGCAGGAATGAGTCCTCACATATGGGGACTCCCTAGCTAAGATGCCTGGGAGATCCCCAAGGGTATGAGACCCTGAAAGGTTCCTTGTCTTCCTATGAATCTCAGGCATCCATTAAGGGACGGAGGGCAGGAGTTGTTTAAGAATGGAACAGGTGTCTGAGGACAGCCTGACCAAACAAGGCATCCCGGCGGGAGTCCTTGTCCAAACAGTAATGGGCTGTGAAGGTATGAACCGAGGCCCAGGTGGCTGCTCGACAGATCTGGTTGATGGACACAGAATGAAGATGAGCCATAGAGGCGGCCATGGCCCTCACATTGTGAGCAGTGACATGGCCCTCCAGAGAAAGATTCTTACTCTGGTAAGCAAAAGAAATACACTGAGCAATCCAATTGGACAGTGTTCTCTTAGAGACTGGAAGTCCTAAATGAGAAGGATCAAAAGCAACAAAAAGCTGGGAAGACTTTCTATGTTGCTGTGTCCTGTGTAAGTAAAAAGCAAGAGCTCTTTTACAATCTAGAGTATGAAGGTTCCTCTCTGCACTGGATGCATGAGGAGCTGGAAAAAAGACAGGTAAATATACCTGTTGATTAAGATGAAAAGGTGAGACCACTTTAGGCATAAAGTGAGGATTTGTCCTAAGGACTACCTTATCATGATGGAACCTTGTATAAGGTGGATTAGCCACTAAGGCCTGCAGTTCACTGATGCGGCGAGCAGAAGTGACTGCAATAAGGAAAATAACCTTCCATGAAAGAAATTTCAAGGAGGTAGTGGCTAAGGGTTCAAAAGGTGGCTTCATAAGCTGACCAAGAACCAAGTTTAAGTCCCATGCCACCGGAGGAGGTCGAATGGGAGGTTTTGTTAAAGTTAGGCCTCTCATAAAACTTGCAATAAGAGGATGAGAGGAGATAGGTTGTCCATTGAGAGGCTCAAGGGATGCTGCAATAGCACTCAAATGGACCCTTACTGAATTCGTTTTAAGGCCTGCATTGGAGAGATGCAGGAGATATTCCAATAGAGAATTCACAGGAAGTGCCAGAGGGTCAAGACCCTTTTGAGCACACCAAATGGAAAATCTTTTCCATTTAAAAGCATAGGAATGCCTAGTGGAAGGTTTCCTGGAAGCATGGAGGATATCCTTCACTTGCTGAGAAAGACTGAAGTCTTGAAGGTCTAGGCCTTCAGTAACCAAGCCCTGAGGTGAAGGGACTTGGGATTTGGATGCCACAAAGTCCCTTCCTCCTGGGACAGAAGGTCTGGTGCAGCTCCCAAGTCCAGGGAGGGGGCTTGGGAGAGATGCAGAAGTAGAGGGTACCACACTTGGCGTGGCCAGCATGGAGCTATGAGGATCATAGATCCTTGATCCCTCTGAAGTTTGAACAGAGTCTTGGGAATCAAAGGAATGGGTGGAAAGGCATACAGGAAGTCCTGACCCCAATGAAGGAGGAAGGCATCCTTGGCCTGAGCTCCCTGACACGGAATTCTGGAACAGAATCGGGGAAGTTTGGCATTCCACGGACTTGCAAAGAGGTCTATGTCCGGGGTTCCCCATTCTTGGAAGATTCTGAGTACCTGATCCATGTGCAGGGACCATTCGTGTGGAAGCAGAACTCGACTGAGTCTGTCCGCCCAAGAGTTTTGGATTCCTGGGAGGTATAATGCCAGGAGATGGATTTGATGCTCTCTGGCGAAGGACCATAATCTTAGAGCTTCGTTGCAAAGCGACAGAGAGCCAGTTCCTCCTTGCTTGTTTATGTAAAACATGGCTACTTGATTGTCCGTGTGAATGAGGACTGTCTTGTAGCTGAGGAGGGTATGAAAGACCTTGAGAGCTAGGAATACTGCTCGAAGTTCCAAGTGGTTGATATGAAGAGAGATCTCCTGTGGGGACCAAATGCCTTGGGTGGAGAGGTCTTGTAGATGAGCTCCCCAACCTGTTTGGGAGGCATCTGTTGTGAGGGTTGCCTGGGGCAACAAAGGTTGGAAGGGGGACCCCAGCAACAGATTTTGAGTGGACATCCACCATTGGAGAGACCAAAAGAGACGTTTGGAGGTTGCTATTTGGTCTGAGAGAGCTCCTGAAGCTTGAGTCCACTGGGTGGACAAAGTTCATTGAGCTGCTCTCATGTGTAGGCGAGCATAGGGTACCACATGTACTGTGGAAGCCATATGGCCTAGCAGCTGAAGCATCTCCCTGGCAGTTAAATGGCTCTTTGACTGAATCTGGGAGGCTAACTGCACTAGACGTTGACAACGGGCCTGAGGAAGGTAGGCCCTTGCAGAAGTGGTGTCCAACCAGGCCCCTATGAATTCCAGGGACTGAGTAGGGGTGAGCTGGGACTTTGGGAGGTTTACCACAAGTCCCAGGTATTGCAGAATGCGCCTGGTGCGGTTCAGGGAGATCTGAGCCTCTGACTGGGTTGGAGCTCGGATGAGCCAGTCGTCCAGATATGGGAAGACAAATATTCCCAGAGTGCGTAGAAATGCAGCAACTATTGCCATGCATTTGGTGAACACTCTTGGAGCAGAGGCTAGACCGAAAGGAAGCACTCTGTATTGATAATGTTTCCCCTGGAAGAGAAAACGTAGGAATTTTCTGTGAGATGGATGGATGAGGACATGAGTGTACGCATCCTTGAGATCTAGAGAACAAAGCCAATCCTGACTCTGCAGGTATGGAAGGAGAGAGCCTAGAGAAAGCATCTTGAACTTCTCCTTGCATAGGAATTTGTTCAATTCTCTGAGATCTAGAATGGGTCTGTATCCCCCTGTTTTCTTTGAAATGAGAAAATAGGGGGAGTAAAACCCTGACCCCTGTTGAAGAAGAGGAACTTCTTCTATGGCCCCCTGGGCCAGAAGGGTAGTCACCTCCTGATCCAGAAGGTCGAGGAGAGATGTGGGAGAATTGAAGTGTCTCACCATGGTGTAGGGAGGAAGGTCTGAGAAATGAAGTTTGTAGCCCTCTCTTATGATAGAGAGGGTCCACTGTTCTGATGTGATTTGCTCCCATCTGGGAGCAAAATGAGCTAACCTTCCTGGAATGGTGAGAGGTTCTGGCTGTCGTAGAGCCAGAAAGGTTAAGTTCTCTAGTATCAAGTCAAAAACCCTGAGGGGGTTGGGACTGCTGAGTTGTAGCAGCCCCTGCAGGTTTAGGCCTGGCCTGTTTAGGTTGCTGACACTTAGTAGCAAAGCGACCTGTAGAAGATTGTTGGCCAGAAGTGGAAGGAAATCTGCTCCTTTTGTAAAAAGGCTTCTTGAAAGACTTTTTCTTGGCTGGAATGGAAGTTGACTTAGAAAGTCTATCCAGAGCAGAATTTTCTGCATCCATTTGAGTGGCTTTTATTTGCCACTCTTTGCCAAAGAGATTTTCACCTGTACAGGGCAGATTTCCTAAGCCATCCTGAACCCAGGGTTCTAGATCAGAAGCCTGGAACCAAGCAATTCTGCGAGCAGCTATGGCAATGCCCGAGGCTCTGCTGGCACCCTCAAAGGAATCAAAGGCTGCCCCCCTGTTGGAAAACTTTGAAATATCTTGAGTATGCTTAAGCCAAAGGAGGAATTCATCCCTTCTATCCTCTGGAATAAAAGGGAGAAAGTTGTGCAGCTTTTGTGCAACTTCCTTTAGAAACATACCCATATAAAGGCTATATGAGTTGATTCTGGCAATAAGCATACTGGCTTGGAAGATTTTCCTACCAAAAGCATCCAAGGTCCTGCATTCTCTTCCTGGGGGAGCAGAAGAGTGTCTTTTGGTACTCTTTATCCTTTTCATAGCTGACTGCACCACAATGGAGTGGTGAGGAAGCTGAGTTTTCTGAAATCCAGGACAAGGAGGGACACGGTACGTAGTGTCCAATCTGCGAGAATGAGGAGAAAGGGTGAGAGGAGTCTCCCATAAGTCAATCATATGTTCATAAAGAATTTCATGAATTGGCAAGGTGACTGCCTCTCTGGAAGCCTTAGAGTATCCTAAAATATCAAATTTTTTTGCTCTAGGCTCTGCTTCAGAGGTTACTGAAATAGAGAGTCCTTTAGCCACTTCTCTTATGAAGTCTTGAAAAGACAAATCCTCTGGAGGAGACATTCTCCTTTTTGGAGAAGTAGGCTCCTCAGGAAGGGTAATGGATACTTCGGGAGACTCATCTGATGAATCAGAATCATCAGAGGAATCGAAGTATCATCTATCCCCTTCCAATGATCGATACGCGTATCGATCGGTACTGACATCGGGCGTCCCCGGTACCGGATCGGTACCGAGAGATAGCTCTGGACAAGGAACCTGAGTCAGTATCCTGACTGATGTCGATGCAGTTGGTACCGGTATCGATATTGGTACCGGTACCGACAATGGAACTCGTTGCGGTACCGACGGCGTCGCAGCCTGAATAAAAGCCATTACAGCCTGCTGCATGGATTGCACAGTGTGATCCATGGACGCCACGACTGCCTGGATGTCGGTACCGGGAGATTGTGCCGGTACCCCAGAGCAGTCTAACAGGTGATCGGTCAAAGCCGTGCCATCGATGTCCACCTGTAACCCCATAAGAGGAGCTTTGGAAGCCGGAGCTTCCCGCCGGGGTTGTTTGGCTGGGGCAGGATCCTCGAGGGCAAGCCCGGAGGCATCTCGATGCTGAGAGGGAGATTTGCCCTTCAAGGACCTGCTAGGTTTATGTTTGGTTACCTGAGATCCATCAGGAGAGGAAGACCTGGAAGATGTCGATGCCACCGCCGGTGCATCCGTGGGAAACAGCACATGGAGCTTGGCTGCTCGGTTCTGTAACCCTCTTTTAGACATTATGGAGCAGGACTGGCAATCCAGAATGGAGTGTTCAGGACCCAAACATTTAAGACACCATTCATGGGTATCTGTAACAGAAATTGTACCGCTACACTTAGTGCATTTTTTGAACCCGGAGGCTGGTTTTTCCATGAGGGAAAATTTTCTTGTGGGCCTGTAGGCCTAAGAAGAAAAATACACCAAGTGAGGAAAAGTATAATTTTTATTTTTTTTTAAAGAAAAGAAAAGAAAAGACCGGCGGTACCGGTCCGGCGTCGGGGAAGGCAGACACGCGACCAAAGAAATAAATTAAAATAAAGAACTTCTTCAGCGGTGACAGGAACACGACCTGCTGGCTCCGCGGAAAAAGAAGAACTGAGGAGAGTTGGTTAGGAAAGGCGGCAAGGCAGCGCGCATGCGCTGTGGAAGGCTCCCAAAAGCTTTCTTTCTGGGAAGTTGGGGAGCTTTCCCGCGCAGGCTCCGTCGGTACTGACGTACCCATATGTGAGGACTCATTCCTGCTTGTTCCTGGAGATTGCATGCTTGACCTTTTTTAGAACATAAGATATGCCATACTAGGTTAAACCAAAGATCCGTCAAACCCAGGATCCTGTTTCCAAGAGTGGCCAAGCCAGATCACAAGTACATGTCAGGGTCCCAAAAAGTAGAAAGATTCCATGCATGCAGATCAACTTTATACATCTTAATTCATAGATATATTTGCATAAAAGTGATTTGTGCACACTTTTTATTTTTATGCACTAAAATGTATTAAATGTGTGCTCATGAATACACACCCTAACAGGTAATTAAGCAACTGCTCATGGCTCAGCATGCAAACAAATCATATCACCAACGGGGAAATTATGATATGAGGAGATAGGGGCAAGTGCACCTCCCTGCAATCTGTAATGTACAAGCAGCATCATTTATTTCAGAGGTACTCAACTCCAGTCCTGGAGGGCCGCAAACCAGTCAGGTTTTCGGGATATCCCTAATGAATATGAATGAGATAGATTCAAATACAATGGAGGCAGTGCATGCAAATACATCTCATGCATATTCATTAGGGATATCCCAAAAACCTGACTGGCTTGCGGCCCTCCAGGACTGGATTTGAGTACCTCTGATTTATTTATTTATTTAACATTTCTTATTTATTTATTTATTTTTATTTCTTATATACCGCGCTCTTTTAATCAGTGCGGTTTACAAATGAACAAAATTTAAACACAATGACACATTCAGCATTGGTTTTTTTACAATGAACAGGGAACAAAACTTGGCGGTAAACAGGGTAAAACTATATACAGACAAGTGGCGGTAAATAGGGTTAGCTATGTACAAGGCATTTTGGTTGATTAACATGGTAGTGGTAATTAGAATACAATTACAAATAAGGTATAATTATGGTATGGAATAGTGTGGACAGTTATGAGCATCATGATTAACCTTTCTCCACCGGGGTCATGTGGGAAAGACCAATATGAGGGCTATGTACAATCGGAGTGGCTTCCGGGTAATAAATTAGGTACAAGTGATACTTTAAGGCCTTTCTGAATGCCATGAGGCTTGTGATGGCTCTAATTTCAGGTGGGAGGGCATTCCAGGCTCTGGGCGCAAACAATGAGAAGGCTCTAGAGGCTGTTGATTTCGAGCATTTTGTAAGGAGTTTTGGGAGGTCAATGGAATTCAATGTAACCGATCTCCTGGATCTATTAGATGGGGTGACATGTATCATGTTGCTGATAGGTGATAGAGATGGGGTCTTTGCGGCTTTAAAAGTCAAGACAAGGGTTTTATATAGGGTTCTGGCTTGGAGGGGTAACCAGTGTAAACTCATCAGTATTGGAGTTATATGCTCTGAGCGTGGAGCACCTACGAGAATTCTCACGGCCGCATTCATGGCCAGGCGGAGGGGATTATATATATCGCTTTCATGATATCAAGGTAGTTTACACTGAACAAACTGAAATTACATTGAACAGGGCATTATAACTTGGAGATAACTATTTTACAGGGAACATGGGCAATGGAGGGTTAAGTGACTTGCCCAAGACCACAAGGACCACCTGTGGGACTAGAAACCCCTGTCCTTCCGGCCCAAGGTTGCTGTCCTCTAGTGGGATTTGAATCCCTGACCTTCCGGCCTGAGGTAACTTGCCCCAACTACTAGGCCACTCCTCTCTCCATCATCCTCATCATGATGCAGTAAGGAGAAATTAGACCTTACCTGCTAATTTTCTTTCCTCGAGTCCCTCCAGACTAGTCCAGACACATGGGCTTATGCTCTCCTACCAGCAGATGGAGACTGAGAACCAACCTCACAACCAACCAGTATTTCCATGATAGAGCAACAGAACACAAGTTTTCCCTCCCCAAGGAAGAGAGCAAGGGAGAACGAGTATTGCAACAAGAAAGCCTCAGCACCAGAATACACTCAGGGTAATAACCCGGCCAAGCCTAACCTCTTTCCTTCAACTTATTTACAAAGAGCAGAAATGTGGGTGGATTCTAGACTGTTGTGAAGGGACGTAAGAAAATAAAATTGGCAGGTAAGGTCTAATTTCTTCTTCCTCATCCTCTCTCAGACCAGGGTGAGGCATAGTCACACCAGCCTGCTCAGGAAATCTTTCTGGATGTTCTGCAGTCTTCCCACATGGGCCATGGACAAGCTGACCAGATTCCTTTCCACCCACTCCAGCAGTATGGTAACCTCTTCTGCTACTTGTCTGCTCCAGCTTCTGGCCTGGCAATTAATGTAGGCCACCACCACTGCATTATCTGATGGAATCCATATTGCCTTTCCATGGAGCGGGGGATCGAAAGACCTGCAATGCCAACCAGATGGTTCTCGTTTCCAGATGGCTGATTGACCAACTCAACTCCTCCTGGGACCACTGTCCAAACAGTGGGCTCCCCAGCTGTTCAAGATGGCATTCATGGTCATCAGGTCTTCCAGCTCTATTCTGTGCCTCAGATTCTCTACGTTCAACCACCATTACAGGATGCTTCTGACTGTCTCAGCAGGAGTACAACCTCAAGAATCAGATACTGTAGAAAACCATCAACTTAACAATGCAGACACCTCATGTGTGCCGATGCCCATAGAATGAGGTCCAGGGCTGCTGCTATTGACCCCGAAACCTGGATGTAATTCCAAGCTGTATGCCTTGGCATCACCAATAATTCCTGAACCTGTATCTGCAGTTTCCAGATTTTCTCCTCTGTCAGGAACACCTTCACCAACCAAGTATCGAACCCGACTTCCAGGTACTCCTGGACCTGAGACAGTACCAACTTGCTCTTGGAAACATTGACAACACAGCTTAGCTCTCGCAACATGTTGGTCACTGTTTCCATCACAAGTTTGCTCTCATGAAACAACTTTGCCCAGATGAGCCAGTTGTAAAGGCTTGACCAGCACTCCCTGCCACCACAATGCAAGGAGCCTAGTAGCAGCAAAGAGCTATAATTTAAATCAAATCAGAATATAGTTTTCCTCAGCAGCACAGGACAAGGTACTGTGTAGCAGCCCTTTTTTAATAAGTGTTATATACCCCGGCATCGACTGGGTCAGTGTCACAACAGGACATGCTAGGGAGATAAAGTTCCTAGATGAAATAAATGACTGCTTCTTGGAGCAGCTGGTTCATGAACCGACCAGAGGGGAAGCAATATTAGACCTAGTCCTTAGTGGAACACCAGATGTAGTGCAAGAGATAAGGGTGTTGGGGCCACTTGGCAATAGTGATCATAGCATGATCGCCTTTGATTTAATTAGTGGAGGAGGGATAGTAAGGAAATCCACAGTACTACCCTTTAACTTTCGAAAGGGAGACTATGATAGAATGAGGAAAACAGTTAAGAAAAAACTAAAAGGAGCAGTTGCAAAGGTTAAAGACGTACATCAAGCTTGGGTGTTGTTGAAAAATACTATCTTGGAAGCCCAGACCAGCTGTATTCCACGCTTTAAGAAAAGTGGAAGGAAGTCCAAAAAATTGCCAGCATGGTTTAAAGCTGAGGTCAGAGAGGCTGTTGTTGCAAAAAAAGCATCTTTCAAGAAATGGAAAAAAAGAGCCAAAATGATGAAACCTGGAAACAGCACAAGCACTGGCAAGTCAAATGCAAGGCATTGATAAGGCAGGCAAAGAGAGAATTTGAGAAGAAGCTTGCTGCGGAAGCAAAAACACGAAATAAAGACCTTTTCAAGTACATTCGTAGCAAAAAACCCGTGAGAGAGTCAGTTGGTCCATTAGATGATAAAGGGGTTAAAGGAGCACTAAGAGGCGACAAGGCGATAGCGGAGAGACTGAATGAATTCTTTGCTTCGGTCTTTACTGAGGAAGATGTAGGGATGTTACCCACGACTGAAGTGGTATTTAAAGGTGTGGAAGAATTGAAGGAAATATCGATACATCGGGAAGATGTCCTACAACTATTAGATAAACTGAAGAGTAGCAAATCACCTGGGCCGGATGGTATACATCCAAGGGTGTTGAAAGAACTGAAATTTGAGATTGCAGACCTGCTATCAGTAATCTGTGAACTATCATTAAAATCATCTCTAATACCTGAGGATTGGAGGATCGCCAATGTAACACCAATTTTTAAAAAGGGTTCGAGGGGTGATCCGGGAAACTACAGACCGGTGAGCCTGACATCAGTACCGGGAAAAATGGTAGAAACCATCATAAAGAATAAAATTACTCAGCATATAGATAGTCATGACCTAATGGGAGACAGCCAACATGGCTTTAGACAAGGAAGATCTTGTCTTACTAATCTGTTATGTTTTTTTGAAGGAGTGAATAAACAGGTGGACAAAGGTGAGTCGGTTGATATTGTGTATCTGGACTTTCAGAAAGCCTTTGACAAGGTCCCTCATGAGAGACTTTTGGCAAAACTAAAGAGTCATGGGATAGGAGGCAGTGTACTACTGTGGATCAGGAACTGGTTAAAAGATAGAAAGCAGAGGGTAGGGCTAAATGGCCAATTTTCCCAATGGAGAAAGGTGAATAGTGGTGTACCCCAGGGATCTGTGCTGGGTCCGCTGCTTTTTGACATATTCATAAATGACCTGGAAAGTGGAATAACGAGTGAGGTTATCAAATTTGCTGATGACACAAAACTATTTAAAGTTGTTAAAACCCAGGAGGATTGTGGAAAATTGCAAGAGGATCTTGATAAATTGGAAGACTGGGCATCAAAATGGCAGATGAAATTTAATGTGGAGAAGTGCAAGGTTATGCACCTAGGGAAGAACAACCCAAACTATGGTTACACGATGCAAGGTTCCACATTAGGAACCACCACCCAAGAAAAAGATTTAGGCGTCCTTGTGGATACCATATTAAAACCCTCGGCCCAGTGTGCAGCGGCGGCCAAGAGAGCAAATAGAATGCTAGGTATGATAAGGAAAGGAATGGAAAATAAAACAAAAGATATTATAATGCCTCTATATCGTTCCATGGTGAGACCGCACCTTGAATATTGTGTGCAATTCTGGTCGCCATATCTTAAAAAGGATATAGCAATTTTAGAAAAGGTTCAGAGAAGAGCCACCAAAATGGTAAAGGGGATGGAAGGCTACTCCTATGAAGAAAGGCTAAAAAGGTTGGGGCTCTTTAACCTGGAAAAGAGACGGCTGAGGGGAGATATGATAGAAGTCTATAAATTAATGAACGGAGTGGAACGGGTAAACGTAGATCGATTGTTTACCTTATCAGAATATAGAAAGACTAGGGGACATGCAATGAAGCTACAGGGTAAACTATTTAAGACTAATAAAAGAAAATATTTTTTCACTCAACGTGTAATCAAACTCTGGAATTTGTTACCGGAGGATGTAGTAAAGGCTGTTAGTGTAGCTGGGTTTAAAAAAGGTTTGGACAAGTTCCTGGAGGAAAGGTCCATAAACCATTATTAAGAAGGGACCCAGGATATCAATGCTTGAACCAATACAAGCATTGTGGAACCTGTGTCCCTTGGGGAAACTGCTAGGTACGTATGACCTAGATTGGCCACTGTTGGAAACAGAATACTGGGCTTGATGGACCTTGGTCTGACCCAGTATGGCATATCTTATGTTCTTATGTAATGCTGCAGCTACCACTACCATCATCTTTGAAAACATCCAGTAAGCCATCGCTAATCGAAAGGGAAGTGCTCAGAATGGGTACTGACCAACCAGAATCGCAAACCCGGATGGGAATGTGGAGGCAGACATCCATGAGGTCCAGGTATTTCAAGAAATTCCCCTTGCATTCGGTCACTATGACCAATTGAAGTGTCTCCATTTGAAAATGTGGCATGTGCAAAAGCCTGTTGACTGAGATCCAAGATGGAATGGAAGGTATTTTCCTTCTTGGGCATCACAAAATAAATTGAGTAGCTGCCCATGGCCCTCTCCTCGTGAAACACTGGAACTACCACCATTAGCCGATCCAAGGTAGACTACACCACTGCTACCTTGTGTGGAGTCTTGCATGGGGAATACCAGAAAATGGTTAGGATGTGGACAAGCAAATTTGAAGGCATACCTCCTCTCGGATCATCTCCAGAACCTATTAGTTGGACATGACCTGAACCTACTTGTTGCATAACCGGTGCAGGCATCCGCCAATCTGCTACTCAGACAGATGGGTTCCTACACCTTCATAGGATTCTATGGGCACTGATGGCACTCCCTGCATCCCCATTTCAATTCCTTTGTGGCTGACCCAAAAAGACTAAGAATTGGAGAGATACAGGTTCCTCTGACAACCTGAGGACCTACTGGGCCGAAAACGTCTAATCTCCTGCAGCCAGCTCTTCCCTATAGAAGACAGACCACTCCTCTGAGGCTTGTCCTCTGGCCACCTGGGCATCTTGGACTCACCCAGCTCTTTCAGCAATTTCTCAAGGTTCTCTCTGAAGAGCAGTTTCCTCTTGAAGGGAAGCTTGCTAAGATGCATCTTAGAGATCACATCCATTGACTAATTTCAAAGCCACAAAAGCTGCCAGACAATCACTACCATGGCCATATTCTCAGCAGATACCTGAACAAAACTCTAAAGGGTGTCCGCAAGATGGGTGGAACCTGCCTCTGAGTGCACCATCTCCATCGACCCCTTTGGCATGGCTTCAATTAGCAACATCATCATCCATCTCAAGTGGACCCTCACCATGTAGTTACTGCAGTTTGCCACCTTTCTTGATAGGACCTTCTATTCGATAATAAAGAAGATCTTTCAAAGCTGCTCTGTCCTCCAATGGGATCGTGGTTTTCTCGGTTACTGAAAATACAAGCGCATCCACCTTGAGCAAATGCAGCTTGTCTCTCTCCTCGAAGACCAGAGGATACAATTAGGCCATGGAGTGGGCCACTTTTAAATCAGCATCTGGAGTGTACCGTTCTGCTGTTAACATTTCTCTAATGGCCCTATGCAGCAGAGAGACTCTAGTGAGCTTCCTAATCCCCTCCAAAAGAGGGTCATCCTGAGCCACTGCTTCAGCCAGCTGATCGTCTAAAATTTCAAAACTGTCAGGACCTGTGAGATCAGTGAGCTCAACTTATCTTTCCTGGAGATCTTCACCACAGTGGCATCTTTATTTTATTTTATTTATTTATTTATTTAACAGTCGCTTATATACCGCTACCTTCCAAGGATCAGGTGCGGTTTACATAGAACAGATAAAGAAACAGAGTAACATATCTGTTTTTACATAGAACATCACGTGACATATTTACATCTTAACTTTAACAATTAAACTTTAGAGAACTATATACAAATCAAAGGATTTTGAGGTAAACCGTCAGATAGCTATTTGTAATGTAAACATCGCAATCTGTGTGGTCATATTTTCATGTTTCAATTATGGAAATATGCTGAAGTGTTGTATATTATCCCTTTTTGTTTTCCTTCCTCCTGTGATTCCTCTAAAGTGGTGTCTTCTTTTCATGTGAATCAGTCAGTGGCTTTGCCCGTTTTTTCCAATCTTTCAGGGTCTCCTATGGATCGTGCTCTCAGGAAATTGGATCTCGGACGAGTCCTCCGAAAATACCTGAAAGTCACTAAAGATTTTCGCCAGTCCGATAGGTTGTTTGTACTATTTGCGGGTCGGCATAAAGGCAAGGCGGCTACGAAGGCCTCTATTGCCCGATGGGTAAAACGGGCAATAGTGGCAGCTTACAAAGCTGGGGGTAAGGATCCTCCGGAGGGGCAACGAGCTCATTCCATGAGGTCACTAGCGGCGTCTTGGGCGGAATTTGCATTTGTGCCTCCAGCGGATATCTGTAGAGCTGCTACGTGATGTCGTGAAACACTGCCGCATTCAGCTCCCATTCCCCGGGATTGAGAACATGGCGACTGAGATAATCCGCCTGGACATTTTCCTTGCCGGCCATGTGCGCCGCTGATAAGGCCAAGAGATGATTCTCCGCCCAAGCAAACAACTTCTGACTCTCCTCCAGCAACGGCCGACTCCTGGTACCGCCTTGTCGATTGATGTAGGAGACGGTCACCGCATTGTCGGAAAAAACTCGAATCGCCATCCCCTCCAGCAGGCGTTCGAAATGTAGAAGTGCCAAGCGAACAGCTCGGAGTTCTAAGTGATTGATAGACCACAAGCTTTCTTCCTGGGACCAGAAGCCCTGTGTCACCTGCGCCTGACAGTGTGCACCCCTGCCTGAGAGACTGGCGTCCGTCGTCAGAAACACCCACGGAGGATCTTGCACGGGAACCCCCGCTGTTAGATGACCGGGATCCAGCCACCACTGCAGACTGTCGCGCACCAAGTCTGGGCAGGGCAACTTTTGCGATAGAGGATGGGCAGGGCAACTTTTGCGATAGAGGATGGAGCTGAGGCGACCATCTGGAAAGCAAGGCCTGTTGAAGAGGCCGCATATGCGCCCTGGCCCACGGAACCAAGTCCA
Source organism: Ichthyophis bannanicus (assembly GCA_033557465.1). Taxonomy (NCBI): domain Eukaryota; kingdom Metazoa; phylum Chordata; class Amphibia; order Gymnophiona; family Ichthyophiidae; genus Ichthyophis; species Ichthyophis bannanicus. The sequence goes on from CM066035.1 coordinate 859,811,621, forward strand.
GGGCCGCTGCCATGGACCCCAAGAGCTGTAAACAGACCCACGCCGAAGGAGACAAAGTCTTCAAAAACCTCTGCACCTGTTGACCAATCTTCTGAACTCTGTTCCCGGGTAGAAAGACCGAACCGCTTTCTGTGTCGAAGAAGGCCCCGAGATAAGTGAGCTGTCGCACCGGCTGCAACTGACTCTTCGCTTGGTTGATGACCCAACCGAGTTGTTGCAAGAGTTGAACCACCCGAGCCGTCGCTACGACAGCGTCCGCCCGGGAATCGGCCCTGATCAACCAATCATCCAGATAAGGGTGAACTCGAACTCCCTCCTTCCACAGAGCCGCTGCTACCACCACCATCACCTTCGTGAAGGTGCGAGGAGCAGTCGCGAGCCCGAAGGGCAACACCCGAAACTGGAAATGACCCATGGGAAGCGCAAATCTCAAAAACTGTTGATGAGCTGTTCTGATGGGAATGTGAAGATAAGCCTCTGTGAGGTCTATAGCCGAGAGGAACTCTCCCGGGCGCACCGCCCAAATAACTGATCTCAACGTTTCCATCCGAAAGTGCGGAACCCGCAGGGCGCAATTGACATGCTTGAGATCGAGGATCGGTCGAAAAGAACCCTCTTTTTTGGGGACCACAAAATAAATCGAGTATCGACCTAAGCCGCACTGGTCTGGAGGAACCGGCACTACTGCACGCAGTTGTAGCAAGCGTGTGAGTGTTTCAGCGACTGCCTGCATTTTCGGCCCGGGAGCACAAGGAGACGGCACAAAGGCGTCCGTCAACGGGTACGTGAAGTCTAGTGCATACCCGTCGCGAACAATCTCTAGCACCCACGCGTCGGAATTATTGAGGTCCAGGCCGGGAGAAATTCCTGCAAGCGCCCTCCCACAGGAATCTCCGTCTGGACCGGCCAACCTTCATTGTGGCTTCTTAACTGCGGCCTGCTGAGAATTGAAGTAGCTTCTAGCGAAACCTCTGGCTCCCCGAAAGGACTGCCCACGAGGACCGAATCGGCCCCTGGAATAGGGACGAAATCGAGCACCTCGAAATCTACGAGAATCCTTACCTTGTCCCCGCTGCGCCGACCCTCCTCTAGGAGGCCTTGGTCGATCCTCTGGTAGGCGACCACCTTTGGAATCTCCCAGATCCTTAACAATCTTTTCCAACACTTCTCCAAAAAGTAACTTCCCTTTATAAGGAAGCTTACTGAGACGTGATTTAGAGGACACGTCAGCCGCCCAGTTTCGTAACCAAAGAAAACGCCTAGCCGCCACCAAGGAAGCCATGGACTTCGCGGCAATGCGAACCAAGTCATAAAAGGCGTCTGCCAGGTAAGCCGCTGCCGACTCTAGTTAGCTCCCTCAGCGGGAGGTGTTTCTGCAGCCTCAGCCGCGAACTCTCCCTGGAGCCACCTAATCGAAGCGCGAGACACATACGCTCCACAAATGGAAGCCTGTAGCGCTAGAGCACTAGAATCAAATGCCTGCTTCAACAGCACTTCTAATTTACGATCCTGCTGATCCTTAAGTGCTGCCGCGCCCTCAACCGGAATCGTTGTCTTCTTAGTCACTGCTGAAACTAAGGCGTCTACTTTAGGCATTTTTAACAACTCTTTCTCCTCCTGAGGCACCGGGTAAAGGCGGCCTACGGCGCGACTACACCTCAAGGTAGCCTCCGGACATTCCCATTCAGACTCTATCATTTGCTTAATGACGCAGTGAACCGGAAAACAGCGTTGCTCCGCTTTGAAGCCCTGCAGCAATGGATCCTCAAGCGGTTCTTGAGAGACGGAAGGCATTTGAATATTAAGAGCTGTCAAAGATTGCGAGATTAGCGCTCCGAGCTCCTCCTTGCGGAACACTCGAAAGACGTTAGGATCCTCTCCAGGGGCAATCTCTTCCTCTTCCAGATCCCCTAACCAGGGATCCAAATCGGTATCAGAGAGGAGCTCAACCTCCTCTCCTAAATGCGGCTCCACAGCCAGGGAGGTGCTAGGATCCTCAGTAGTAACCTTACTCAAAACCCCGTGGGAGGAACCCTCACCCGGGTCTACTTGAGACCTCCCTGGAAGCTCACGTTGATCCTGCCAGGAATCAGGAGCCCCAGTAGGTTGTGCAGATTTTAATAAAAACGCTTTATGGAGCGCCAAAATGAATTCGGGGGAAAAAAGAGCAGAGAAGCCTTCCTGAGCTTCAGGAGGCTTCTGCTGCGTCTGAACCGCCACCGGAGCTTCCCTACTGGTCTTTGATTTTCTTTTTCCGTGCTTTTGAGGCCCCGCGGCAGGCACAGAAGTCTCACCTGAAATGGCAGCCATTCCCGCCTTTTCTGAGGAAAGGGAAGGCCGCTCTGCCTCTGCAGATTTATTTTCCATTGAAAACGGCAGTCTGTATACCCCCGCTAAAAACGAACGCGGTCCAGAGCCGCTTCAAACTACACGGCGCCAACAACTGACCACCGTCATTCCAAACCGGAGCACTCCCGATGTCACTAAATCGCGCGGACTTTCCTCACGCAGCCCCCTCCTGCCCCGAAGGCCTTGGGGAGCTGCCCACAAGAGCGCCAGTCTTTCTCTCGCTTCCCCGCTACTAGCGGGTGAAGAGAAAATGCGGCGGCTGCATCAGGAGAATGATACCTGAGGCTCTCAGGATCAGAGCTCCAATAATATGAATGAATGCCCCTGAGAAATCAGGCTCTGCCTTCTCTTGCTGCCACAAACCGGCCGCCACGGCCATACTCGCTGAAATTGAGGAAAAAAAAATCAAATCAACAAATCTTGCAGCTAAGGGGAATATAGGAGCATCAGCCCTGCTAGAGCCCGCTCACTGTCTGTTCTGAAAGTAAACAATATCTCTCTTTCTGGCCAGGAGCCTGTCAGCACGTCGTCCTGTTCAGCTGCTGAGGACTGAAAGACTGGAGTGCTGGCATCAGGAGGAGGGACTTAAGCTGTCAGCAAAACTTTTAGTCTGTCAGTCCTCAGCTGCTGGACAGGATTGACAACCCTAACGTTCCCTGGACTGGCCCGGAGAAGCGATTAGGAACTACCAACTTTAAGGGCTCTCGGACGCCTCCTTGGAATAAGGAGAAGGTCAAACACCCTGTAGAAAGTTCCCAAAATGGTGATGGGAGGGAAAGGGGGAGGGATCCCGCCAAGCCAAACTTCTTACCTTTCCCCCTAAACCATCCTCCCACCTTCCTCCATCACTGTTGACAATATTCTTCTTCTTCCTATTTCCTCAGCTCACAGCCTTGGACTCCTCTCTTTCCTTCTCCACACATATTCAACAGATTGCTAAAACCTGTTGTTTCTTTCTCTATAACATTAACAAAATTCACCCCTTCCTCTCTCAACACACAACTAAAACTCTTGTTCACTCTTTTGTTACCTCCCGTCTTGACTACTGCAACCTCCTCCTTGCTGGTCTCTCAGTCATCTCTCTTCTCTTCATCTCCCTCGGTTATCTCTCTCTTCTCTTCAGTCTATTCAGAACTCTACTGTGCGGCTAATCTTCCGCAAGCATCGATACATTCATATAACCCCTCTTCTGAAATTACTTCACTGGCTCCCCTTCCATTTCCATATCCATTTCAAACTTCTTCTAACCTATAAATGTATTTGCTCTACTGCCCCTCATTACCTTTCCTCTCACCCTACATCACTCTCCTTGTGAACTTCGCTCCTCCTCTGACTTCTCTCTCTCCATGCCCTTTTCTTCTACTGCCAATCCAGATTTCAATCTTTTCACCTTGCTGCTCCTTATACCCGGAATAAACTTCCTCTATCCTTACGTCAAGTCTCATCTCTTTCCCTCTTCAAATCTATGCTAAAGGCTTACCTCTTTGAGGTCACTTTTGTATCCTAATCTCTTGTTCCTCTTGTATCTCCTTTCCCTACTGAACCCTTATTTCTCTTGTATGTACTGTCTGTCTTAACTAGATTGTAAGCTCTATGAACAGGGACTGTTCTATATGTGTTTGTACAGCGCTGCATATGCCTTGTAGTGCTTTATAAATGATTAATAGTAATAATAGTAGTAGTATTTCCCTGGGCATCTATGACCAGTCTCAGTCCTCTTGCTGCAGGGAAGAAATAAGGCAACCTTACCTCTGTCACGCCTCCCTTGTATGGCGTCTTTTTTTTTTTTAAACCAGGTCACCAGAGCTGCAAAAACCTATTTTTGCATACCATATGCTGGAGACTGTGAAATACTGGTTGGTTATGAGCTGCACAGGTCCCTGTATAGGGTGGTATCATCAAATCAGTTGTCAGACGCCATCTGCTAGAAAGACAGCATAAACCCATATATCTGGATAGACGATGAGGAAGCCAATTTTTCTCAAACTGGTCCTGGAATATCCCTTAGCCAGTCCAGTTTTTAGTATATTCACAATGATGTGCATGAGAGATTTGCACGTAATAGAGGCAGTACACGCAAATCTCTCATATTCATATTCACTGTGGATATCCTGAAACCCAGACTGACTAGGAAGTACTTCAGGAATGGCTTGAGAAAAACTGCAGTACAACACAGAGTCATGCCTTCTTATAGCACGTGGCCATAGACTAGAGCTGCACTTTCTGAGGCACGTATATCAGTCTACGCTGCATACGTTACATCAAACACCAATTCGTTGGTGCTACATTTTTAAATGTATTTATCACATAAAGCATGTGGCATCTGTCAGTGCCATACTCCTCTATGTCAAATGGCTATGAGCCAGAATCTCATCCCCTATGGCAAGTGGGCAAGAGTCAGATTATCTTCTCCCCCTCTCACTGGTAACAGAGTCATCAACCAAACCACACTTTTAACAACACATGCCTTTTAGTCTGAGACATACCCCATAGCAGATGCTTTTTTAGCCAATAGAAAACAGAACCTGCAGTGGGAGTAGACCCACATTTTCAAGGTGATTTATTAAGAGGAAAGTAGGTAGCACACATGCATAAGTACATACTTTTATTTTTCTCACATGCTTAGGAGTCCACTATTTACCTGGCCTGACCAATTCACTGAAAAGAGGAATCAAGAATGAAGGGTCATAGAATGCATCCAGCTTGCTGATGCTGCCAGCCTCGTACAAACTCCATTGTCCTTCCTGATAAAAAAGAAAAACAGCAGTAGACAAGTTCAGTGGGTTTCATTGCGCAATGGCTTCAGTTGCAAGGTCAGAAAGAGCAGAATGCCAAGGAGCAAGTGGTTCTATTCCAAATCTCCCCAGTGTGTCAATCCTGCTGCTGATCCCTGCCAGAAAAGTCCATTAACACCATGATCTGAAGTTGGTGGGGTTCCAAGTAAGAAACAAAAAATCAATATTCAGTAAGAATGTGCACAGGGAAAACATAGCTACACACATGTAACAGGTGTTCTCCGGGGACAGCAGGAATAAGTCCTCACATATGGGTGACGTTTGCGCCAACGGAGCCCACAGGGAAGCATCTCTACAGCTTTCAAAAAAACCTTTGGGAGATGCACCACACATGCGTAGTCCACTTCCTGCCCAAGGGTGCCATCTTGCCTCAGTCAAATGACATAGCTAAGACGGCAAAAATAAAAGATGGTAAAGAAGCAACTCCAAGGAGAGGAGAGAGGGTTGTGAGGACTGATTCCTGCTGTCCCCAGAGAACACTTGTTACAGGTGAGTAACTACACTTTCTCCAGGAACAAGCAGAAGTCAGTCCTCACATATAGGACTACCCAGCTACAGGTTATCGAACCTGTTGAAAATGCTATGGCAACCTACAAAGGTGAACAGTGATCAGCAGCAGTTGAATCCCAAGAGAGACTCCAGCAAGAACCAGGTGTCCAAGGAGAACCAGCACTCCAGTAGTCTGAAGACAGAAGGGTTGGAGGGCAGGAGTTGCCTACACCTCGAAAAGATTACAGAGTACGGCTTGGCCAAAGGCACTGTCCCGTTGGGACTCCCTCTCTAGGCAGTAGTGAGCTGCGAAGGTATGGACCAAAGACCAAGTGGCAGCCTAGTAAATTTCCATCATGGAGACAGAACGCAAATTGGCCACAGAAGTAGCCATGGCCCTGATGCGGTGCACTGTGACTCTCTGGTCCAGTGGGATCCCCGCTTGCTCGTAGGCAAGGATAATGCAGACAACCACCCAAGTGGACAGAGTTCGCTTAGTCACTGGGAGCTCGCCCCAGATGGCTGGGGTTATAGGAAACGAAAAACTGTTGAGCTTTGCGGTGGCCCCGAGTCTGTTGCAGGTAGAAGGACAGGGCTCTCTTGCAATCCAGAGTATGGAGGTCTCCACCCTACCGGTGTAAGACCTGGAAAAGAAGGTGGGGAGAACCACCTCCTGACTGAGGTGGAATGGGCACACCACCTTTGGCAGAAACGTGGGGTGTGTGCAGAGCACCATCCCGTTCTTGTAGAACCTTATATAAGGAGGCTCTGCCATCAGAGCCTGGAGCTCGTTGACTCTGCATGCTGATGTGAGTGCTAGCAGGAAGGCAAGCTTCCAGGAGAGGTACTGCAGGTGGCCTGAGCTCAAACGGAGGACTGGTGGACTGCAAGCGCACCACATTAAGGTCCCACTCTGTCGCTGGAGGGCGGACAGGGGGGTTGGACAACATGAGGCCCCATAGGAACCGAGAGACCAGGGGTTGAGCAGAGAGGGATTTCCCCTCAACGGAGTGGTGATGCACTGTGATGGCACTCAAGTGTACTCTGAGTTGGACTTCAGTCCCGCCTGCGACAGGTGGAGCAGGTTTTGGAGTACTATATGCACTGAGCAGGAGAACGGGTTAGTCCACTTTTCTGTGCACCACAATGAGAAATGGCACCACTTGAAGATGTACACCCTTATCGTGGAGGCCTTATGAGAGGCCAGGAGAATCTCTTGCACATCTCGTGGGAGATTGAAGGAGGCTAATGCTATCCTTTCAATAGCCAAGCTGAGAGCAAGAGGGACCCCAGGTTGGGGTGTAGGAAAGAGCCCTGCTCCTACAAGAGTAGTCCTGGGGCTCAGCCTAGGGGAATCGGCAGTACAGTCAATAGGGAGAGGAGCAGCGGGAACCAGGGCTATCAGCACTAGCAATGCTCTGTCATGCTGAGCCTTGAACAGGGTTCTTGGCTATCAGCAGCGTTGGAAGAAAGGAGTACAGGAGGCCTTCCGTTCACAAGATCAGGCATGCATCCGCCGCTACCTGAGAGGGATGAGGGCGGCGGGAATAGAAACAGGGCAACTGTGCATTGTCCGGGCTGACGAACAGGTCTATCACCAGGATGTCCCAGAGCCAGAACAGCCGCAAGGCTACTGCTGGATCCAGGCGCCACTTGTGCCACTGGAGTATTCTGCTCAGTTTGTCCACTAAGACACTGTCCTGGCCCAGGAGAAAGAATGCCCTTAGGAGCATCCCTCTGTGTACAGTATAGGAGCAGAGGACTACTGCCTCCTGACAGAGGGGGTAAGACCCTGCCCCCTGCCTTGTTTGTTCACGTGGAACATCGTGACCTGATTGTCGGTCTGGATCAGCAATGCGTGGTGCTGTAGTTGGTGGCGGAAGGCTCTGAGGGCCAGGAATATCGCCCTGACTTCCAGCAGGTTGATCTGTATTTCGGATTCCCTCTGGGACCAGCTGCCTTGTGTTTGGAGGCTCTCACAATGTGCTCCCCAGCCCATTAGAGAGGCGTCCGTGGTGAGGACCTTCTAGGGATGGGTGCCTGGAAGAGCATCCCGGCCTGAAGATGACATTCGAGGGAGCCTGCTAACTGGTGAGCTACCTGCACTCTGTTCTTGAGCCTGCCTGTGGCTTGGGCCCACTGAGAGCGGAGGCACCATTGGGCTGCTCTCATGTGCAGGCGGGCATTTAGTGTCACGTGGACCATGGAGGCCATGTGTCCCAGCAGGTGGAGAAGCTGGGCGGATAGTATCCTGCGCTGTTGCACCTCTGCGGCTAATTCCCTGAGACATTCTGACCTCTCCTGGGGGAGGAAGGGTTTTGCCTGAAGGGTGTCTAACTGCGCCGCTATGAACTCTAGGTGCTGATCTGGAGTGAGGTGGGACTTGGGGTAGTTTATGACAAATCCCAGATGCTACAGGGCATTTATGGTGCATCCAGTGGCACATTGTGCCTCTGCAGCTGTGTCCCCCTTTATGAACTAGTCATCCAAATAAGGGAAGATGAAGGCCCCTTGAATCCTGAGATGGGCTGCAACACCACAAGGCACTTTGTGAAGACCCATGGAGATGAGGCCCTGTATTGCTAGTGCTGTCTCCTCACCACAAACCAAAGGTATTTTCTGTTGTTAGCCCTGCTGAGGGGCCAAGAAGGCCTGGAAGTGCGGAGTGCCACCAAAGTCCCCTTTCTTCCTCGGGAAGAAGGGCTTTTTCCCCTGGGGGGTTTCTAATGGGGTTGCACCGAGTTCTTCTTTGAGAGCCTGGTTCTAGTGACATACTATGTCTCCATCTCTGCTGCTTTATCTGTCATGGGCTTCCCAAATATGTTTTCACTTATGCAGGGTACATAGTTTGTCCTGTACCCATAGCTTCGCGTCGGATGACTGGAGTCATGCTTGGCATCGTGTCCTGATACTGGCGGCAGTCACCCTGACCGATGACTCAAAGCCATCATAGGCTGCTCAGGACAGAAACTTTGAGCATTCTTTTACTGCCGAGGTTAGAGTCTTGAACCTCTGAGGGTTCACCCTCGAGGCCTGCCGAGAATTCCCCAAGCTCCTTCGACAGTTCCTTCACGTACCTGCCAATGCAGAGCTGGTAGGATCGGATTCGGCATGTTAACATCAAGCCCAGAAAGGCTTTCCGGCTGAGGGCATCGAGGGTTCAGGCCTCCCTGCTGGGTGGCACCAATGAATAGGTTTTTTGGCTCTTCAGCCTACATGTGGCTGACTCCACGACCATGGAGTTGTGGGGAAGCTGGGTCTTTTGGAACCCCGGGCTTCAGCGTACTCAGTACAGGTGCCTGTTAAATTGGTACCAACACTGGTGTTTCCCGTATGCGTAAGAGGAGGCGGTGCAGGACCGGGTGGGGGGAGGAGGCGGCACAGGGACCGTAAGGGTTTCCTTCAGGAGGCCTCGTAATGGAGGATTTCCACTTTCTCGGTTCACGGATCCTCCTTAGCTTCGGTCTCGATAGCGAGATCCTTGGCCATATCCCTCACAAAATCGAGGAACGCCAGGTCCTCGGGAGAGGAATGGCATTGAGTTGCCGGGAGAGACGGGTCAGAGGGCAGATCACTGTGGAGCCTCGAGATCGGGACTCTTTGCCCTCAGTCTCCCATTCAGACTGTGTGTTTGAGTATGACTCAGACACTGCATGATCACCTCTGTCGAGGACTGCTCTTTGCAGTGCATGACCTCTGGAGGATCGTCAATCCGAGCTGCAGGTGCTCACAGGGGAGGACTGGTGTCCCAAGGAACAGGACCGGGCCCTTGACTGGGGCCAGGGGGCTTTCTTGAGGCCGGTGGAGCTCGAGGACTGGTTGAACATCTGGGAAAGTCCTCGATGTTGAGGATCCCATCGTCTGAGCAGATGAACCAGACGAGCCAGACATAAACGTCTGCTGCATGGCCACTAGAGCAGATATACTGCTCTCTAGGGCTGCCATTCTGGTCTCCATGCCAACTGGCTCCACAACCTTTGACACGGGCACAGAGGACCTCAGGCCCGGCACTGGTACTGTCAAGGGAGAGTCCTCAATGAGGATGGCCTCGGAGGCCCGAGACCAGTTGGCAAGAGCAGACGACTCCTTGCGGGGCATCTTGGTGGGCCGCTCCTGTCCCAACTCCCCGGACTCATGCCTGGGGTGGGATTTCACCTTCTTCCCGGATCTGTCCTCAGAGGCGGTCTTCGGGGATTTTTTCTTCTTATGCTCCAGCTGTGGGGACTCCAAAGAGGCTCTAGCTTCACAGGACACCAAGGTATCGAAGGGGGCCCTGGAGCGTGGTGTGGCAACCAATTGGGTAGCTGTGAGTTGTAGAAGGTAAGTCCCCACCTGAGAGACTCTGCAAGATCCTAGTGTCCAGCGACACTATCACTCCGGTAGCCTGTAGGGTCGGAGGGCAGGAGTTGCCTACACCTCGAGAATATTACGGAGTACTGCCTGGCCAAAGGCACTATCCCTGCAGGATTCGCTCACAAGACAGTAGTTAGCTATGAATGTGTGAACTGAAGACCATGTGGTGGCCTTGCAGATTTCCATCACCGGCACTAAGCAGAGGTTGGCCACCCACGTGGCCATCACCCTCACGCAATGCGCTGTAATTTGGTGCTTAAGGGAGAGGCCAGCTCGCTCACAGGTGAGGGCAATACAGTCCGCCACCCAAGTGGACAGAGTTTGCTTAGTCATGGGGAGTCCCAGATTGCTGGGGTCTAAAGACACAAAAAGCTGAGGAGCTTTTCAGTGGGCCTGAGTCAGCTGTAAATAGAAGGACAGGGCCCATTTGCAATCTAGTGTATGAAGTACTAGTTCGCCCTTGCCGGAGTGAGGCCGCAAGAAGAAGGTGGGGAGGACCACCTCATGGTTGAGGTCGAAAGGGGACACCACCTTCGGAAGGAATTTGGGGTGTGTGTGGAGCACCACCCTATTCTTGTAGAATCTTGTATATGATGGATCTGCCACCAGGGCCTGGAGTTCACTCACTCTTCGAGGAGACATGAGGGCCACCAGAAAAGCTACTTTCCATGACAGGTACCATAGGTGGCAAGTGGCCAGAAGCTTGAATGGTGGCTTGGTGAGTTGAGAGAGCACCATGTTGAAGTCCCACTCTGCTGCTGGAGGGCAGAGAAGGGGCTTGGATAACAGGAGGCCCCAGAGGAACCTGGAGACCAGGGGCTGGCTTGAGAGGGGTTTTCCCTTGACAGGGTGGTGGTGAACGGCTATGGCGCTTAGATGTACCCTTTCCGATTTCAGCCCAGTGTGTGACAGGTGCAGAAGGTACTGCAGTACTAATTGCACCTGGCAGGAGAAAGGATTCTTCTCCTTTACCACACACCAGGTAAAGAACCTTCTCCACTTAAAGGCGTAAGCCCATCTGGTGGATAGTTTTTTGGGAGGCCAGTAGGATCTCCTGAAGACTGAAAGGGGCCAATGCTACCCTTTCAGCAGCCACGCTGTTAGCATTAGTAACCCCAGATTGAGGTGCAGGAGAGCGCCCTCCTCTTGGGACAGGAGGTCCAGGGCTCGGCCCAGGACTGGGAGTGCCACCAATATGGAAAGTAGCAGAGGGAACACCAAGGTTGCCTGTGTCACCTAGGGGCAATCAGTATAACTGATGCCCTTTCGCTCTGAACCTTGAAGAGAATCCTGGCAACCAGGAGGGGAGGGGGGGGGGGTGGTTGGTGGGAACGAATAGAGTAAGCCCTCGGACCACGAGATCAGGAAGGCATCTGCCGCCACTCTCTCTGGGTGCAGCTGACGGGAGAAGAAAGATAAGCTGCATGTTGTCCAGAGAGGCGACTAGGTCCATCAAGGTGGAAGAGCTGCTTCATTACTCTGGGGTTTAAGCGCCACTCATGTGGGTGAAGGACTCTGCTCAGCCTGTCCATTAGGCAGCTGTTCTGGCCCGCAGAGGTACACAATGCTGCGAAGGAGAGGAGGGCCACTGCTTCCAGGCAGAGGGAGTACAAACCCGTGCCCCTTGCTTGTTGATATAAATCATGGTGACCTAGTTGCTTGTCTGGATCAGTATAGGCCGGTGTCTTATGCAGTGGCAGAATGCTCTTAGAGCCAAGAAGATTGCCCTGAGCTCCAGGAGACTGTTCTGTACGAGAGACTTCTCCTGAGACCAGCTGCTCTGTGTGCGGCAATCTCCACAATGTGTCCCCCAACCCAGGAGGGAGGCATCTGTGATCAGGGTCCTCTGCAGCATGGGTGCCTGGAAGGACATTCCTGCCTGGAGGTGGCGCAGGTTTTGCCACCAGCTGAGGAATTCCGCCAGTTGGCGGATAACCCTGACCCTGTCCTGTAGTCTGCCCATGGCCTGAGCCCACTGCAAGCGAAGGCACCATTGGGCTGTCCACATGTGTAAGTGGGCTGAAGGCATGACGTGGACCATCGAGGCCATATGGCCTAGTAGACGGAGATGACAAGCCAGCACTGACTGGTGGCATTGTACCTACCCTGCCAGTTGCCTGAGGCATTCTGCTCTTTCTCTTGGAAGGATGGCCTTGACCTGTAACATGCCCAACTGGCCATCTATGAACTCCAGACTTTGGGTTGGAGACAGATGGGATTTGGGGTAGTTGATGAGCCCCAGGTGCTGCAAAAGAAGGGCTGCATGCTCTGTGGCCCGACTGATCTCTGAGGCCGTACTGCCCCTGACGAGCCAGTCATCCAGAAGATGAAAGCCCCTTGTAGGAGCAGGTAGGCAGCTACAACAGCCAGGCATTTGGTAAAGACCCTTGGCAAGGAGGCCAAGCCGAAGGGTAGCACCTTGTACTGGTAGTGTCCTCCTTCCACCACCAACCATAGGTACTGCCTGTGGAAGGTGTGGATCAGGATGTGCGTATACGCATCATTTGCGTCCAAGGAGCACAGCCAATCTCCCTGGTGAAGGTAAAGCAGCAGTGTTCCAAGAGAGAGAATCTTGAACTTCTCCCTCACCAGAAACGTGTTTGTTTTTCAGGACTAGTATGGACCCAAGGCCCCCAGTTCTCTTTGGGACAAGGAAGTATCTAGAGAAGCCTTTTCCCCATAGATGTTTGGGTACAGGCTCTACTGCGCTATCCCTGAGCAGGCCTGAGAGCTCTGAGAGCAGAAGGGTCTGGTGAAGGAGAGGTCGCACCAGCTCTCTTGGAAAGAACTTGGGTGGTACCTGCTGTAGGTGGAGGAGGTATCCCTCCCTTACCACCTGCATTACCCACTGGTCCGAGGTGACACCTGTGAGCTGGTGAAGGTCTCCTGGGGGAGGGGAGGCCCCGCTCTGGGAGTCAAAAGCTCCCCCCGGGCTGGGCAGGATCTTGGGCCTGGGGCTTTTCTGCCTTTGGCTTCTGGGCTCCATGGCTTCGTATTTTAGGGTGAGAACCTTGTTGCTGGCCCGAGAAGGGCTGGTAGTGGTGACTCTGATGAAAGGGCCCCTTTTCCTCGGGAAGAGGGGTCTTTTCCCCAGTGGTTTCTTACAGGGGAAGGATGAGGTCTTTTTGGAGAGCTTCTGTCGAGTCACCACATCGGCCTCTATCTCGGCCGTCTTGTCGGCCATAGGCTTGCTGAACAGGTTCTCCCCAGTACAGGGGACATCAAGCAGCTTGTCTTGGACCCATTGCTTGAGGTCCGAAGACTGCAGCCAGGCTTGGCACTGGGTGCCGATGCCCACTGCTGCTACTCGAGCCGCTGACTTCAAGCCATCATAGGCCGCCCAGGAAAGGAACTTAGTCCTTGATCCCAGAGGTTAGGGATTGGAACCGTTGGAGGGGTTCCCCAGTAAGCCTTGCTGAAACCTGGACAACTCCAGGGCTAGGGCCTTGAGGTACATGCCTATGTATAACTTATAGGACTGTATCTGACACCCCAGCATCAAGCACTGGTAACACTTGCTCCCAAGGGCATCAAGGGCTCTAGCATCCTTACCAGGGGGATCAGAATAATGGGTCTTCTGGTTCTTAAGTTTTTGCATGGTTGACTTAACAACCATGGAATGTGGGAGTTGGGGTTTGTGGAACCCCAGCCCTTTCCTGACATGGTACATGGCATCGAGGCAAAAGCTGACCACTGATACCGACGCTGGGATCTCCCACATTCTCAACAGGAGCCGCTCAAGGATCGGCTGCACCGGCACCGTGAGAGTTTCATTGCGTGGAAACTCGTACTGGAGAATCTCCGGTTCTTCGATGCGTGGATCTTCCTCTGCCTTGGTTTGCACCGAGAGGGCTCTGGCTATATCCTTGACAAAGTTGTGGAAGGCCACATCCTCTGGAGGAGAATGCGCCGGAAAAGGCGGGTCTGAGGGGATTATCACGGTGCCGTCTGGTTTCCGAGGATGCCTCATCATCGGTCTCCCTCTTAGAGTCGAGGAGTGATGACGAATCTGAGGCTCTGTGACTCCTTGCCTCGAGGCCAGTACCAAGGGGCCAGGAGCCTCTGGAGGACCTGGGGTCCGAGTCGTGGAAACTGGCCAGGGAAGATCAGATTCCTGAGGAATGGGACTGGGACCTCAACTGGCACCAAGGGCTTACCCGAGGCTGGTGGCACTTGGAGCTCGGTTCGACGACCGGGGACTCCCCCGCAGTCAGGGGGCCAGTCGGCAGGGCAGATGATGCCGACAAACCAGACATCATTGCCTGTTGCAGGGCCAGGACAGCAGTGATGTTCTGCTCCAGGGCCGCCATTCTGGTTTTCAAGCCAGAAGGCTACACAGCTTTTGGTGCAGGCACTGAGGATCTCTGGCCCAGCACCGGGACTCTCGCGAGGGCATCCTTGACAAGGACTAAAGGAACCTCACACGGTCTCCGCTGCCGAGGAATCCTTTTTGAGGACCTTGGTAGGGCACTTCTCAGAGCCACCGTGCGGGACTCCAAGGAAGTTGGGGCCTCACAGGAAGTGCTGGGCTTGGAGCTCGGCGTCAGGGAAGCCTGTGCCTAGTCAGACCTTGGGAACAGTTTCTACTGCAACTCAGACCTCTTTTTATTGGTCTTAGGCATCATGGTCTGGCACAGATCATAGGAGGTGCTGTCATGGTCTGGTCCCAGGCAGCATAGGCAGCAGTCATGGTGTCAGTTACTGACATGGATTTGACTGCAGCGGTCACATTTTTTTTTAACCCACCGGGAGACATAGTGGGAAACACCTGGTCGGGGTCGATGACCCCCAGGTGAAAAAAAGGAGCAAATGCCAGTTGAGGCAAGCCTCGATCAAAAAAAGGGAACACCAGTCCGGCATTGGCTCGAGGCAGGAAGAGGAACAGGTACTCAAACCGGGAAAAGCTCATTTTTAAGAAAATAGCAAAGATTCTTTCGGGGGAAACAGAGCAGACGTCCGTTGGGCTCCAAGGAAAAAAAGGAGACTGAGCAAGATGGCACCCCTGGACGGGAAGGGGACCACACATGCATGGTAGCATGTTCCAAAGGCTTGAAAGCTGGGGAAATGCTCTGCATGGGCTCCGTCGGTGCAGACATCACCCATATGTGAGGACTGACTTCCTTCTTGTTCTTGGAGAAAGGAACAGACCGGTTTCTGTATGGAAATTTTTTAGAAAGCCAGTAGATCAGAATGCTCACTTGCCGTTTCAGAGTTTTCATCATCCAGAACACTGCCGCCCGTATTCTCACCCATGCCTCTCGCTTTGATCACGCCACTCCCCTGCTTCTACGCTTGCATTGGCTCCCTGTTTCTTTCCGGATTCAATTCAAGTTTCTTATGTTTGTTCATAAATCAATTCACACAGGTATTCCCCTCTATCTTGCTGACCAGGTTCATCTTTACACCCCCCTCCGCACCCTTCGTTGTATTCACGCCAACCGCATGTCACTCCCTTCCCCTTCCCTTGCCCACCTGGAGTCCACTCGTTCCTCAGCTTTTTATTTCCTTGGCTCAAAGCTCTGGAACTCGTTCCCCCATGCCTTCCGTTTGGAACAGTCTTTTACTGCATTCAAAGCCAAATTAAAAACCCACCTTTTCTGTCTTGTTTATGACCTCCCCCCCTCACTCTCCCCCCTTTCCCCACCTCCACGTTGATGTATTGTCCTTTGTCCCTACCAATCAGAGTCTCTCCCCCTTATTCTCCCCATTGTACTCTCTCTCTCCTTTGTCTTTTCTCTATTCTGTTCTGTTTCTTTGATTTTATGGCGTTCCTTTTCTTTTTATTTTCTGCAGCATTTTTTAATTTTTTAGTCTTATTGTAAACTGCCCAGATACTTGTGTTGTTGGGTGGTATATTAAGTATAAAATAAACATAAACATACTATTTGAAGTATGGACTCCCTAAGAGTCAATTTTTACAAGCTCGTAGAATATGTTCTATTGAGAATGCCTTTAAAATGGAAGCAAATCTTTTAAAACAACGTTTTTGTGCCCGGGTTTGTTGTCATTCTTCAGAGGTTAGTTCTTATTATCGGGCTAAATATTCCCAGCGAGATCTGCTATTGCAAGACAAACAAGCTCCTCCAGAAGATACCTTTGTATGTGTTCTACCATATTCAACTGCCTCTAAACAAGTGGTTCAGGCAACGAGGCAGCACAAGTCTGTTTTGACTTTATACCCTATTATGCATATGTTTCCCTGGATAGATTATGGGTTCGAAATCTGGATGAGATGTTGACCAGTTTTTCTCTACCTACTTTTATGGCACCTGTTCGAGTAGAGCAGTATGCCTGTGGTCATTGCTCCAGGTGCAATACAGCTCTGACAGGACCCTCTTGGATCTATACAGATGAGACTACTTATGAATCTTTGTGGGTCATATATATGCTGGTATGCCCCTGCATTTATATTGGCCGGACTAAATATAAGGTTTGTCTCCGTCTGACTGAACACAAAAGTAGCATATTGTATAATGTAGAAAGTGCTCCGCTGGTGGCTCACTGGCTCGCTAATGGTCATACTTGTGCTGATCTCAGTTGGTGGGTTATGAATTGTTGCCCTCCCCTACGTGGAAAGGAAGCAATGGCGTTTGAATGAATATGAACATGGATGGAATTTTCACCTATGCTCTATGGAACCTATGGGTTTGAATCAAACAATCAATCGGATGACTCTGCTTTGATGTTTGCTCCTTCAGTGTATGATTGTTTTTTTCAATCATGTGCTCTTCTGACGTCACTTTACCGACTTGCTTTAAATGGCTTGTTCGGTGAGTTTGGTAATGGAGTCTGCCTACAGCTGATCTGGGAGTAGGACAACAGTTGGACTTTCTGAAACTTTGAAATTCTGCTCTGAAAGTTTGTTAAAGAACTGGATGAATGACTGCCTATTGAAGAATTGTTGCTACTTTCTATATCCCTGATGCAGATAAGTTTGAAACACAATATTGTGTCCACTAGTGGCCTTTTGGGTGCAGTTCGTTTTTGAGCTATTGGCTAATAGCAGCTGCTGCTTTATCATTCAGGGTACCTTTATGAGTTTGAGATTAAAATTGTAACCTTTAGAGATATTTGATAACTATTAATAAAAATAAGAAAATATTTATAAAAAAATATAGAAAGCTTTTTTGAGGGTATTTTTTGAGTGCCTGGGCATTCTATAGTAAGTAATTGTGGGTTGATCTGGAAAAGGTTGCAGTTACTCTGAGGGCTGATAATGATGTTTCTTGAGCTGGTCCAGTTTTGAAGCCTAAGCTTTGTCCTTTTGGCTCTTATGCTGGAAGTACTGTATGCTCAATATTTTTGAGGTCCTCTTTAATAAACATTTTTGTTCAGGAGCTTTTTGTATTTTGTGGCTTTTGTAAAATAGGCATTTTTTGGACTTTTCATCTTGGTGTCCTCTTATTGAATTACTCCCATAAAGTAGATGCACATATTTACACCCTCTTTGGGGCAGGTGTAAACTGGTGCAAGAGCATTTGTGTGCCACAAGAGGCCATTGTATATGTCTATTTTATAAAGGAACACAAGAGCTTGTTGCCTTTATAAAAGAGGTGCCTTTCTGGACATTTCATATGGGTGTTCCATTATGAAATTTTGCCCAATAAGGAGGGAGAAGGCTCTGAAGACTGGATATGGATAATACTGCTGTAAAATGATAAACTCAGTCTATGAATTCCATTACTAAACTGAGGAAGACTACCAATGAGGAAGAAGGTGGGAACTTCTGAAAGAGCACCTCAGGGTGAAGACGACGATTCAGAGGGAAGTGTGTGATAGTCTTCATCATCCTCTCTCGATCTAGCAGACAGAGGATCGCCTCCATGCTTGGCTGCTGCCACAGCGATTTCCCCAGACTCTTTCGTGTTTTGTGATGTTCCACTGCAGCTGGTCCCCAAAGCAGTAACCTACAACCCAAAGCAAAAACTGACATGGACCCGTGGCCAATGAACCTGCCTTCCCAGCAACAAACGTAACTTTACAGGAAAGCAAGCATGCAGCAAGTATACTGCAGGCTTATAAGGGGAAGAGAAAGCCCAAGCAAAAGTTCTGCATTGGTAATTTCATATATCTTACTTAACTACTTTTATATACCGCTAAATCTACAAGTCTAAGGAGTTTACATAACAACCAAGTGGCCAACATGGCTTTACATAGAACATTATAACCTTATCACCTAATAGCAATATTATAACAACTGTAACCCTAAGTAGAACTGGTTAATTAAGGTAACTTAATAATCTTAAGAGCAATTCCTACTGCACTAGATGTGAGACGATACCATAGACTAAAACACTTCATAATAGGTAGGGGATTTTGGTTGGGAAGGGCTCCTCAGTACCTTTCTTCTCTTATCTCTCCTTACAACCCCCCTCGGGAACTCCGCTCTTCTAGCCAACTGCATCTATCTGTGCCCTTCTCTCCTACTGCCAACTCCAGACTTCGCTCCTTTCACCTTGCTGCACCTTATGCCTGGAACAAACTACCTGTGTCTGTACACCAGGCACCTTCTCTAACCCTCTTCAAATCCAAGTTGAACACTCACCTCTTCGCTGCTGCTGCTTTTGGATCTTGACTCACCTGATCTCCTTTTCCTTCCCCCTGTTTTACCCCTGCTTACGCCTTCTGTGTTTTGTCTTGACTAGATTGTAAGCTCTCATGAGCAGGGACTGTCTCTTACATGTCTGTACAGCGCTGCGTACGACTGGTAGCACTATAAAAATGCTCAGTAGTAGTAGGGAAGGGGGGCGCTGAGAGGAGATGTATGACCAATTTTATGGTTTTGTAATTCACTTCAAAATCTGTTTGGTGAAGCATGCTATCAAGTTAAACAATAAACTAAGGGGGCAAAATCAAGAGCAACCAGAGGGCATCATTCTCTGGGTCAGGACCTTATGGTACACCTACAGACCCATTCAGTCTATGGTGTTTGACAGAGACTATAATGCCTTTATCTACAATAATCCAGTGAATTGTGCCAACATACATGTTACAATCACACAGGAAGCCAATATCTAGTAAGGAAAACATCATGGGAGATGGCAATGTGGTTAAGCTCATTATTACTGCTACAAGGAAACAGGGTCAGGACAGTGAAGGAAACCTACAAAGAAAGCGGCAAACAGAGATAAAAATGCTCCATGAAGACAGACGCATGACATGAAAGGTGGATCACACTAAAAGTGAATAGTGTAAAAAGATATCAGAAAGAGAAAAGATGCCCTGTGAACATAAGGAATACCACAGAGAAACAAGGTGGAATGACGTACAAGAGCAAATGGAAGTGACAGAAGAGATCAGGGGATGATAAAGTAGGAAGGAAACCCCCCCAAACATACTACATATAAGAGTAACCTCAGTTAAGCAGCTTTTGTAATTAAATAGCCTTGGAAAGGTATACTTTGTCATGGCCAACAGGTTTTCTTATGGACAGGTAATTTCAGGAAGGTCTGCTGTGATCATACATGAAGACAAGGTCTGGTAAGTAAACCATTTCCTAGTTTAGCATGCTTATGCTACTGTCAACATACACAGTACGTTTCCTTCAGTGTTGTAAGTTTCCTTCACTGCCCTGACCCTGTTTCCTTGTAGCAGTAATAATGAGTTTAACCACACTGCCATCTCCCATGATGTTTTCCTTACCAGATCTTGGCTTCCTGTATGATCACCACAAAATTCCAAAGCTGTAAAAACTTCAAGACAGGTATACTTGCCTGAAGTCTGTAAGGCTTAAACCGTTTTTTTCATACAGTTGGAGCAGCAGCAGGATTTTCTGATCTGAAAGTGAACGAAGGAAACAGTTAGCATGCAGAGAGTATCTGGGAGAAGGCAGCATCCTGCCAGGGCGATGGGCTCACCTGTGATGCTCAGTGTTGCTCCATAGGCTCCTAACAACACAGCAAAGTGATTGACATGGCAGACTTCGGGACACTTTTTCACCACGGTTGTCAAAACATCCACAAATGCCTCTGGAAGGAAGATAAACCATTATAGGTAAAACCTGAGCCTTCTTTATTCCAGCAGTATAAAGGTTTGGCAAATCCTCTGCACCTGTACTTTCGGCAGCTTGGGAAGGATTTATCAATTTAGGTAACATACAATTTCATGGCTTCTGGTCAGTAACTTTCCCAGCCAATATAGTACTCTTGAATAATTTCACCTATAGTGCATTTCGAATAGGCAATAAAGTTATATCTCAGCTTGTCTGACTTTCCATAGTACAGGCATCCTGCCTAGGTATTTTAATATGGCTTCTAATCAGGACCTTTCAAAGCCCATAAACACCCAGCACAAATGAATCTAGGATTTCTTTCCAACAGATAGTAAAGTTCACGGTCTTAGCTAGTCTGGCCCTCAATAGTATAGACTACAGACCAAAGCCTAAGGCTTTAACTTACCATCTATTTCATAATTACTTAAAATCTATAGCCGCAGTCTCTCCACCAAGCTCCAACCTCATTTCAAGATTTTGGCATTCGTCTATTTATTTATAAGTATTTGGCAAACCCTAATTTGGCCATGGAAATAACATGATAGTGCACAAAGTCATAAAATTCAGACACATATAAGGCAGTTCACAAACCCATAAAATTCAGACATATACAAACATTTATAACATTGGTATCAAAATTAAGATTGCATAGATACGACATATAAAGGTTAACTGAAAATCCACCAAAACACTAATAAATATGGAAAGGAAAGGAGTATGACCATCTTTACCATATTAGACAAAATAACCACTGTGAAACAAGAGGCAGCAGACTAAAAGAAAGTTAAGGGCCAGTGGGCTGGGGATTATAAGTAATTTGCCATAGGAATGCTGAAACCACCATATTTTTTATTAATTTCTTATAAGAGCTTTTTGTCTTAATGGCTATCAGCAATAAAGTCCAGAGGAGGGGAGCTTGATATGCAAGAGCTGAGTCTTATCCAAGCAACTTTAAATGTATGTAGTGAAGAGACAGTCAGAAGGTGCATCTGAGATGATCACAATTGTCTCCCTGGGATGAGATATGACGTGTGGATATTCAGTATAAAACGTAAAGAGAACAAACAGAAGGATCTTAAACTTGATCCTACTCATTACTGGCAGCCAATGCTGATCAATTAACAGGGGCATCACGTGATTTGATCTTTTGGTATTGTAAATAAGTTTAACGGCAGTGTTTTGAAGTAAGTGAAGACGTTTAATGCTATCTTGAGGAATTACAATCAACAAAGAATTGCAACAGTCACAACTGCTCAGATGAGTGCGTGAATTAATATTTTTAATGCCTTCTTATCAAGGTAAGGTCTAATAGACCTGATCAGCCTTTCAGCACAATAAGATTTCTTACTTATTGCAGCTGTGTGCGGTAGGAATGAGAGATCCTTATCCAGAATTACGCCCAAAGAGGTGATCAGAGACAACTATTGAGTTTCCAAAGATGGAAAGAGTGAATCTACAAGGTGAGTTAACATTTAGAAATCCAGAGAGCTGCAGATTTCTTGATTCTGAAAATAAGCTTATTGGTTTTTTTTTTAACTTATAGTTTATTGTAACAAGGAAAGCATGCAACCAGTTACAAGCAACGCAACTCATCCATATAAAGTATGCACGGCTATTCCAATCTCAGTCACACACACCATAATTACCTTGTCGCATATACATTTCTTACTTTACAATAATCATCCAACCTCCACCCATACCCTACATAGAAACATCTTTAATTGATTCCATCTAAATCCTTCCATCCCCCATACCCTCTGTCTCCCCTCCCCCCCGTCCCCCCCTTCCCCCCGCTTACCTCTGAATTCCTACCCCTCATCCCTCCCATAAGGCTCTACTGCTGTTTTTCATATATTTTCCATTCTCTTATATACCGCGCTATTCTGCATCAGCACGGTTTACATTGAACAAACTGAAATTACATTGAACAGGGCATTATAACTTGGAGATAACTATTTTACAGGGAACATGGGCTATGGAGGGTTAAGTGGCTTGCCCAAGACCACAAGGAGCACCTGTGGGACTAGAAACCCCAGTCCTTCCGGCCCAAGGTTGCTGTCCTCTAGTGGGATTTGAACCCCCGACCTTCCGGCCTGAAGTACCTTGCCCCAACCACTAGGCCACTCCTCCACTCCTGTATATATATATATATATAGTACCCCATACTAGTACCTAGAAAATTATCCATTTTGTCCCACCTTATTGCAGTCAATTTGGCCATGAAACAGTGTAATTTACTTAAAAAAATGCCCCCCAAGGGGTAGCTTCTTGTACTTCCAATTTCGTGCCCACACCAGCCTTGCCACTACTAAAACCAACCTCACCCACTTAACCTCATTCACCCCCTCAGTAACCTCTTAACAGCTACTCCAAGCAAGGTATTTGTAGCACCCACTTTCAGGATGGTATTTCAAACCTCCCCCAAGAAGGCCTCAACCCGGGCCCAGAACCCAACCACCTTCAGGCACTGCTACCATATGTGAATGAATGTACCTTTCCCCCTACACTCCCTCCAGCATCTTTGACAGCCCTCCCCATAGTCCTCCAGAGCCTAACAGGAGTACAGTAACACTGGCATAGCATTTTATAATAATTTTCAATCATACTGCTAGCCAGCAAACCTTTTACTACCTCCTTTTATATATGCTACTTCACTCTTCCTCTGACAACTGAACTCCCAGAGCAGACTCCCATTTGGCTTGAAAATTCAATTTACCCTCTGGAGGCTAGTTCATAAGTGCGTAGAAATGAGTCACCCCTTCTCTAGCTACCAACTTAGTAAACACCCCTTCCAGAAGTAGCTGCTCCAACAACAGGCCCCCTTTCAAAACAATACAGTGCTTTCCCTGAAAATAGAGTGGAGCAGGGCCGGCCCGTCCATTGAGCAAGAATGTTTTTTGCACAGGGCCCCGCGTTTCAGGGGGCCCTGCGCAAAACACATCTTGCATCAGCGATCAGCCCAGCTAGATAAAAAAAAAAAACACAAACTGGCTGCTGCTGCTGCCGTGGCAGCGGCAGAATTGAGCACCCCGCGGGGCCCCCCCTGCCCTGCAGAAGCCTCCTTTCAGCATCAACTCCCTCAGCGTCGGCTACCAGAGCCACGAAGGGAGAGCTTCTCCTCTCGCGGCTCCGTTAATCCTGCTGCGGGGCTTATGGGATATCCCATATGGGCTGATGGGGGGGGGGGAGGGTGGTTAGGACTGGTAATGGGCTATGGGGGGGGGGCTAAGACTGCAAGTGGGCTGATGGGGGGGTAGGACTGGTAATAGGCTTTGGGGGTAGGACTGGTAATGGGCTTTGGGGGTAGGACAGGTAATGGGCTATGGGGGTAGGACAGGTAATGGGCTATGGGGGGGCTAAAACTGGAAGTGGGCTATGGGGGGTTAGGACAGGTAATGGGCTATGGGGGGGCTAGGACTGGAAATGGGGTTATGGGGGTTAGGACTGGAAGTGGGCTGATGGGGGGGATTTGGACTGGTAATGGGCTGATGGGGGGGCTAAAACTGGAAGTGGGCTATGGGGGGGGGTTAGGACAGGTAATGGGCTATGGGGGGCTAGGACTGGAAATGGGATTATGGGGGTTAGGACTGAAGTGGGCTGATGGGGGGATTTGGACTGGTAATGGGCTGATGGGGGGGATTTGGACTGGTAATGGGCTGATGGGGGGGATTTGGACTGGAAATGGGCTAGATAGGGGGCGTTAGGGCTTGAAATGGGCTATGGGGGGGCTAAGACTGGACGTGGGCTGATGGGGATTAGGACTGGTAATGGGCTATGGGGGCGGGGAGCTAAGACTGGAAATGGGCTGATGGGGGTAGGATGAAGTGGGCTGATGGGGGGGGTTAGGACAGGTAATGGGCTATGGGGGGCTAGGACTGGAAATGGGATTATGGGGGTTAGGACTGAAGTGGGCTGATGGGGGGATGTGGACTGGTAATGGGCTGATGGGGGGGAGTTGGCCTGGTAATGGGCTGATGGGGGGGAGTTGGACTGGAAATGGGCTAGATAGGGGGCGTTAGGACTGGTAATGGGCTATGTAGGGGGCTAGGACTGGAAATGGGCAGATGGGGGGGTTAGGACTGGTAATGGGCTATGGGGGGGCTAAGACTGGACGTGGGCTGATGGGGATTAGGACTGGTAATGGGCTATGGGGGTGGGGAGCTAAGACTGGAAATGGGCTGATGGGGGGTAGGATGAAGTGGGCTGATGGGGGGGGGATAGGACTGGTAATGGGCTATGGGGGGGTTAGGACTGGTAATGGGCTATGGGGGGGCTAAGACTGGAAATGGGCTGATGGGGGGGTTAGGACTGTAAATGGGCTGATGGGGGGTTAGGACTGGAAGTGGGCTGATGGGGGGTAGGACTGGTAATGGGCTGTGGGGGTTGCTAGGACTGGAAATGGGCTGAGTGGAAGGGGGGCTTAAACTGCAAATAGCTGATGGGGAGGGGGCTTGGAATGGAAATGGGCTGTGAGGGGAGGGAGCTAGGACTGGAAATGGGCTGAGTGGGGGGGCTAGGACAGGAAATGGGCTGATGGAGGGGCTAGGATAGGTTTGGAAATGGGCTGTAGTGGGGGCTTGAATTGAAATGGACTCATGGAGGGGCTAGAACTGGAAGTAGGCTCATGGGGGGCTTGGATTGGAAATGGGCTGAGTGGAGGGGAGCTAGGATTTGACATGGGCTGATGGTGGGGCTAGGAAAGGACTAGAAATGGGCTGATGGGGGGGATGGGATTGGAAATGAGCTGATGGAGGGACTCGGATAGGACTGGAAATGGGCTGATGGTGGGGCTAGGATAGGATTGGAAATGGGCTGATGGGGGGCTAAGACTAGAAATGGGCTGATGCAGGGACTAGAAGGGAGAGGATGCTGGGTGGGGCTGGAACTAGAAGGGAGCTGATGTTGGGGGAGGATTAGAATGGGAAGGAGCTGGGAGAGTGAAATGGAGGGGGAAAAATATTTTGTGTGGGAGAGAAAGCACATTTACTTAACTGTAACAGGTGATCTCTGGGAACAGCAGGAATAAGTCTTCACATATGGGTACGTCGGTACCGACGGAGCCTGCGCGGAACGCTCCCCAGCGTCCAATCAGAAAGCTTTTGGGAGCATCCCACAGCGCCTGCGTGCTGCCTTCCCGCCTTTCCAACTGTCTCTCCTCAGTTGACTTTTATAGCTGAGACAAAGAGGGAGAGAAAGAGAGATAGAGAGAGAGAGAGACAGAGACAACTCCTAGGGGAGGTGGGTGGGTTGTGAAGACTTATTCCTGCTGTTCCCAGAGATCACCTGTTACAGGTAAGTAACTGTGCTATCTCCAGGAACAAGCAGGAATGAGTCTTCACATATGGGGACTCCCTAGCTTTTGATGCCAGGGAGAGCGCCCAGAAGTTGTGTGTCCCTGGAACAGGGCTGCACTTCCCCACCTGGATCTCTGGCATCCCATGAGGGATGGTGGGTAGGAGTTGATTAAGCATGGAACAGGTGTTTGAGAACAGCCTGACCAAACAAGGCATCCCGGCGGGAGTCCTTGTCTAAGCAGTAATGGGCTGTGAAGGTATGAACTGAGGCCCAAGTGGCTGCTCGACAGATGTCATCGATAGACACAGAGTTCAGATGAGCCATTGAGGTTGCCATGGCTCTTACATTGTGAGCTGTGACATGGCCCTCCAGAGAAATGTTCTTGCTCTGATAGGCGAAAGAAATACATTGGGCAATCCAGTTGGAAAGAGTTCTCTTGGAGACTGGTTGTCCCAAATGAGAAGGATCAAAAGCAACAAAGAGTTGGGAAGACTTTCTATATTGCTGTATCCTCTAAGTAAAAAGCCAAAGCTCTTTTACAGTCCAGGGTATGAAGATTCCTCTCTGCACTTGATGCATGAGGTCCTGGAAAAAAGACAGGTAGGTAGATAACATGAGGAGGGATCTAGCTAAGCTTGAAGAATGGTCTAGAATTTGGCAGCTGGGATTTAATGTTAAAAAATGTAAGGTCATGCATTTGGGCTGCAGCAATCCAAGGGAGCAATACAGTATAGGAGGTGAAGTACTTTTGTCCACTAAAGAAGAGCGGGGCCTAGGCGTGGTTGTGTCTGATGATCTTAAAGTAGCTAAACAGGTAGAAAAGGCAACAGCAAAAGCTAGAAGGATACTTGGGTGCATACAGAGAGGAATGGCTAGCAGAAAAAAGGAGGTGATAATGCCTCTGTATAAGTCTTTGGTGCGACCTCATTTGGAGTATAGTGTGCAATTCTGGAGACCGCACCTTCAAAAGGATGTGAACAGGATGGAGTCGGTGCAGAGGGTGGCTGCTAAAATGATTATTGGGCTTCATTATAAAGCATATGAGGACAGACTTAAGGATCTTAATATGTACACCTTAGAAGAAAGGCGGGATAGAGGTGATATGATTGAGATGTTTAAATACCTCCGTGGCATAAATGTTCAGGGAGAGCGCCTCTTTCAATTGAAAGCAAGTTCTGCTACAAGGGGACATGGGATGAGGGTGAAGGGAGATAGATTCAGGAGTGATATGCGGAAATATTTCTTTACGGAAAGAGTAGTGGATCCATGGAATAGTCTCCCAGTGGAGGTGGTAGAGATGAGGACAGTAACTGAATTCAAAAAAGCATGGGACCAACACAGAGGATCGCTAAAAGTAAAAAGTGGACTGTTGTAGTTGTTGATATGAAAGGACAGACTAGATAGGCCATGTGGTCTTTTTCTGTCATCATGTTTCTATGTTTCTAGACCTTTTGGTTGAGGTGAAAAGGCGAGACCACCTTAGGCATAAAATGTGGATTAGTCCTAAGGACCACCTTGTCATGATGGAACCTTGTATAAGGTGGATTAGCTACTAGTGCTTGCAGTTCACTGATGCGGCGTGCTGATGTGATTGCAATGAGAAAGATAACCTTCCAAGAAAGGTATTTCAAGGAGGTAGTAGCTAAAGGTTCAAAAGGCGGCTTCATAAGCTGTCCAAGAACCAAATTTAAGTCCCATGACACCGGTGGTGGTCTAATGGGAGGTTTTGTTAAAAGGAGGCCTCTCATGAACCTTGCTACAAGGGGATGAGAGGAAACAGGTTTAGAGGCTTGAGTGAAGCTGAAATAGCACTCAGATGGACTCTTACTGAATATGTCTTAAGGCCTGCATTAGACAGATGCAGGAGATACTCCAGTAACGATTCTAAAGGTATTGACCGGGGGTTAAGACCTCTTCCAGAACACCAGATGGTAAACCTTTTCCACTTGAAGGCGTAAGAACGTCTAGTGGAAGGTTTTCTAGAAGCATGAAGAACATCTTTCACTTGTTGAGAAAGAGGAAGATCCTGGAGATCTAGGCCTTCAGCAACCAAACCCTGAGATGCAGAGACTGGGGATTGGGATGCCACAATTTTCCGTCCTCCTGAGATAGGAGATCTGGAGCAGACCCTAACTCTAGGGAGGGAGTTTGAGAGAGATGTAGAAGCAGAGGGTACCACACTTGCCGTGGCCAATGTGGAGCTATGAAAATCATGTGGCCTCTGTCTCTCTGAAGCTTGAATAGGGTTTTGGGAATTAGGGGAATGGGTGGAAAGGCATACAGGAAGTCTTGACCCCAGTGAAGGAGGAAAGCATCCCTTGCCTGAGCCCCCTGAGCCGGAGTTCTGGAACAGAACCGGGGAAGTTTGGCATTCCACGGACTTGCAAAGAGGTCTATGTCCGGGGTTCCCCAAATTTGAAAAATTTTTGACACCTGGTCCATATGTAGGGACCACTCGTGTGGAAGCAGAACTTGACTGAGTCTGTCTGCCCAAGAGTTTTGAACCCCTGGAAGATAGACTGCCAGAAGATGAATGTGATGCTCTCTGGCGAGGGCCCATAGTCGCAGATCTTCGTTGCAAAGCGAAAGAGAGCCAGTTCCCCCCTGCTTGTTTAGGTAGAACATGGCTACCTGATTGTCCGTGTGGACAAGGACTGTCTTGTGGCTGAGCAGGGTATGGAAAACTCGTAGAGCAAGGAAGATTGCTCTGAGTTCCAAAAGACTGATGTGGAGACAAATCTCCTGTGGGGACCAGATGCCCTGGGTGGAGAGGTCCTGAAGATGAGCTCCCCAGCCCATTGGAGAAGCATCTGTTGTAAGAGTTGCCTGGGGTAGAGGCTGTTGAAAAGGACACCCCAGAAAGAGGTTTTGAGGGGACTTCCACCATTGGAGGGACAAAATGAGGTGACTTGTGTTTGCTATTTTGTCTGACAGGCAGCCTAATGCCTGGGTCCATTGGGTGGATAAAGTCCACTGAGCTGCTCTCATGTGAAGGCGAGCATATGGTACCACATGAACGGTGGAAGCCATATGGCCTAGCAACTAACATTTCTCGAGCAGTTAGTAGGGGTTTCAACTCTGCTTGAGAAGCTAACTGCATCAAGCGAAGGCAGCGGGCCTGGGGAAGAAAGGCCCTTGCCTTTGTGGTATCCAGCAATGCCCCTATAAACTCCAGGGACTGAGTAGGGATCAAATTGGATTTTGGAATGTTTATTACCAGCCCTAAGTATTGAAGGATACGCATTGTGCAGGTTAGAGCAGTCTTGGCCTCTGATTAAGTGGGAGCTCTAATGAGCCAGTCGTCCAGATAGGGGAAGACAAATATTCTCAGGGTGCGCAGAAAAGCAGCAACCACTGCCATGCATTTCGTGAACACCCTTGGTGCAGAGGCCAGGCCAAAGGGGAGCACTCTGTATTGATAGTGCTTCTCCTGGAAAAGGAACCGAAGGAACCTTCTGTGAGTTGGATGGATGAGAACATGAGTGTACACATTCTTGAGATCTAGAGAACAAAGTCAATCCTGACTCTGAAGGTATGGCAGCAGAGTTCCTAGAGAAACCATCTTGAATTTTTCCTTGACTAGGAATTTGTTCAACTCTCTGAGATCTAAAATGGGTCTGAAGCCCTCTGTTTTCTTTGGGATAAGAAAATAGGTGGAGTAGAACCCTGTGCCTTGTTGTTGAGAAGGCACTTCCTCTATTGCCCCTTGGACTAGAAGAGTGGCAACCTCCTGCTCTAATAGGCTGAGGAGGGAGGTTGGAGAATTGAACTGGTGCACTCTTGTGAGAGGGGGCAAGCTGAAAAAATGAAGATTGTACCCCTCTCTTATGATGGAGAGTGTCGAATGCTCTGCTGTGATTTGCCCCCATCTGGGAGCAAAGTGACATAACCTTCCTGGAATGGTGGAGGGCTCTGGTCCTTCTAGAGCCAGGAAGGCTAAGTTCTCTAGCAGAACGTCAAAGGCCCTGAGGGGGCTGAGACTGCTGGGCTGGAGCAGGCCTCGCAGCCTTGTCCTTGGTCTGTTTGGAGGATTGCTGATGTTTAGAAGGGAACTGAGCTGCAGAAGATGCTCTCTGACTATAAGCAGGATAGGATCTTCCCTTTTTAGAAAAAGGTGTTTTCTTGAACAACCTTTTCTTAGCAGGAGCAGCTGTAGATTTGGATAGTCTATCCAAAGCAGAATTTTCAGCATCCATTTGATTGGCTTTTGCTTGCCAATCCTTACCAAACAGATTTTCCCCTGTACAAGGAATATTTCCCAATTCATCTTGGACCCAGGTTTCCAAATCAGATGCTTGAAGCCAAGCAATCCTACGTGCACCTATGGCAATAGCTGAGGCTCTGCTTACACATTCAAAGGAGTCGAAAGCTGCACGGTTGGAGAATTTGGAGATATCCTGGGCATGTTTGAGCCCAGAGAGAAATTCTTGCCTTTTATTGTCAGACATAAAAGGACTCGAAGTCTGCAAATGGTCAGTGACTTCTTTTAAGAACATTACATGTAGAGGCTATAAGAATTAATTCTCGCAGCAAGCATGGAAGCTTGGAAGACTCTTCTACCAAAAGCATCCAGGGTTCTACATTCACGTCCTGGAGGATTAGAGGCATGTCTCTTGGCACTTCTAATCTTCCTCATTGCAGACTCAACCACAATAGAGTGGTGAGGAAGCTGAGTTTTATGGAAACCAGGACAAGGAGGGACACGATACATGGTGTCCAACCTGCGAGAGTGAGGAGAGGTGGTTAGAGGTGCTTCCCACATCCTTAACATGAGATCATACAGAATCTCATGAATAGGCAAGGTAGCTGCCTCTTTAGGAGTTTTAGGATATTGTAGAATATCTAACTCCTTAGCTCTAGGCTCTGACTCTGGGGCTACTGTGATAGAGAGACCCCGAGCCACCTCTCTGATAAAGTCTTGAAAAGACAAGTCCTCTGGAGGAGACATCCTTCGTTTAGGAGAGGACTCCTCCTGTGGAAGAAGCATCGCTGCATCGACAGACTCTTCAGAATCCTCAGAGTCATCAGAGGAATCGAAGTATCGTCTGTCGGGATGCTCTTGCAAAGCCCAATACCCGTACCGACCGGGGTCGGTATCGGGAATCATCGGTACCAGGGTATCGGTACCGGAGGGCTGCAGAGGGCAGGGTACCGGTATGGCTGACACCGATGCCGATGCCACTGGTACCGGAATCAGTACCGATGGCGATACCGGAGCCGGTACCTGCAGAGTAGTCTGCTGCGGTACCACGGGCGTCGATGCCACAAGGAAAGCCGCCAGACTGCGTTCCATGGACAGAATCCTCTGATCCATCGACGCTGCCAATGCCTGGAAGTCAGTACCGGTGGAGGCCACTGGTACCCCAGAGCATGGCACCAGGAGATCTGTTGAGGCCACGCCATCTAGATCGTCCTGGAACCCCGATGATGATGCTTTAGAAGCCGAAGCCTCCTGCCAGGGTAATTTTGCCAGTGCAGAATCCTCGAGGGCAAGGCCAGAGGCATCTCGATGCTTAGAAGGAGATTTGCCCTTCGAGGACCGGCTGGATTTATGTTTAGTTACCTGAGATCCATGTGAGGAAGAAGCAGCCCTGGAAGACGTCGTTGCCACCGAAGCCATATCTGAGGGAAACAGGGTACTGAGCTTGGCAGCTTGGTTCTGTCGACCTCTCTTAGACATCATGGAACAGGACACACAATCTTTAATGGAATGGTCAGGGCCTAAACATTTGAGACACCAGTCATGGGTGTCGGTGACAGATATAGTACCGCCACATTTTGTGCACTTCTTAAAACCTGAGGCAGGTTTTTCCATATTTAAGGAAGAAGGTTTTGGGCCTAAGGCCCAACACTGAAGTACACCTGAAGAAAAAACAGAAGGTTGTTTTTTTTTTAAGAAAAGAATAAGAACCGGCGGTACCGATACAGCGTCAAGGAAGGCAGACACGTACAGAAAAGAAATAAAGAAAAAATAAGGAAATTCTTCTGCGGTGACAGGAACACGACCTGCTGGCTCCGCGGAAAAAGAACAGCCCTGTTCCAGGGACACACAACTTCTGGGCTCTCTCCCTGGCATCAAAAGCTAGGGAGTCCCCATATGTGAAGACTCATTCCTGCTTGTTCCTGGAGATAGCACAGTTACTTACCTGTAACAGGTGATCTCTGGGAACAGCAGGAATAAGTCTTCACAACCCACCCACCTCCCCTAGGAGTTGTCTCTCTCTCTCTTCCTTTCCCTCTCTCTCCCTCTTTGTCTCAGCTATAAAACTCAACTGAGGAGAGACAGTTGGAAAGGCGAGAAGGCAGCACGCAGGCGCTGTGGGATGCTCCCAAAAGCTTTCTGATTGGACGCTGGGGAGCGTTCCCGCGCAGGCTCCGTCGGTACCGATGTACCCATATGTGAAGACTCATTCCTGCTTGTTCCTGGAGATGACAAATCTACAATTGGCCGGATATTGGGAGAGTAAGTGGGGATTGAGGATGGAGGGGTAAAATCTGAGTGGATAAAATAGGAATGAGGAAAGAGCAGAAGGAGAAAGATTAGTATGTTAAAGCAGATGTAGAGAGAGGATGGAAAAAAACTAGAAGAGAGAAGAAAGGACAAATGGACAGCAGACGATGGAGAGCTAGCAGAAGACACAAAGAAACCAGAAGAAAGTAGCTGGAGCAATTGCAACTGAAAAAAAATGCCCAAAAGGTAGAAAAATATCTCTTTATTTTGAATTTATTAACTGGAATATGTCAGCTCTAGGAAATGTGCATCATTAACGTCTGCTTTGTTTAGTACAAGAGGAAATTAATTTATAGTTTTATTTCTACAGTGTTGTACATTCCAAGTTTGGCTTTTGGGGTTCCCAGTTTAATTATTGTCTTCCTGTTTCTAAATTGTGATTCCTTGTTTGGTGATGGTCTGTGTTCTACATGTGTAACTGAGCTGAGGTATTCTGTTTATGTAATTCCTATTTGACATTGCCACTTGTTCTCCTTCCCCAGTAGGTCAAGTATTGTTATTCTCTGAAATGTATTGGTTTAATATTTGCAGTGTTGCCTTTTGATAGGTAGGGTATGGGGTGCTTTGTGAGTCCTGGTAGTGCTGTTAGGATACGGCGGGTTTGCTATGGGTTCTAAATGGGCAGTGTTTGTAGTAGTTCCTAATGTGCTTGGCGGTTGGCACTGGATTATAGTAATGTAGAAATCTTTTAGTCTTTCTTTATCCATACACTCATTAAGAGGCATGTTTACTAAAAGTTAGTGTATGGTAACATTATGCAAATATTTATGCAAATGAGGCACCTTATGCAAATGAGGCCCCACACAGTCTCCGCACATGGCCCCGCACCCCCCTTGGGCCGCCCCTGAAGTGGAGCAGTGGCCTAGTGGTTAGTACATGGTACCTCAGGATGGAGGGCTGGGGGTTCAAGTCCCACCTGGGGACAGCAATCTTAGGCTGGAGGGACTGGGGTTTCTAGTCCTATAGGCACTCCTTGTGGCCTTGGGCAAGCCACTTAACCATCTGTTGCCTCAGGTACAACATAGATTGTGAGCCCTTTGGGGACAAGGGAATGTATCCAGTACCTGTTTGTAGTGATTCATAATGTAAACCACTTTGATTGAAGGATAAGGCGGTATAGAAAACTGGTTAGATAAATAAATAACTATTATAATAGTCCCCCCTCCTATCCCATAATCTTCCATTCATTCCCGGTAAGACAGAAACTCATAATCGCACACAAATTGCCCTACATATTCCAACCCTAACCTCCCTCCACCTCTTAAAAACTATATTCACATTCCCTGGCACAAATTCCCCATCAACCCCCCCACCCCACCCCATCTTTCCCCCTTCCTTTCCCATCTAACCATAATAGGCACCTCAGGGATTTTACCCCAGCCTCAGTTTTTTCAATTTCTACCCAAGGCTTGTGCATACTAATTCTCCATTCCAGCACTTCCTTCAACTGCACCGTGTCAAAGTAGTGCTTAATATTCAGCACAGCCATTCCTCCTTCCCCCTATACAGCACCCCTTCAGCTGCTCGAGGCTTATTACCCCAAATATAGGTTACCTTCCTCTGTACCCTCTTAAAGAGCCCTCCTAATATAGGCACTGGTAAGACTGAGAAAAGATAAGTAAACCGAGGAATAATCATCATTTTTACCATCACAATGCGGCCAACTCCACAAGATATGAAGCCGAAGCCAGTGGCCCAATTCTCTAAAAGTTTTGTCAGTCAAAGATTCAAAGTTAAGTGCAAGCAGCTGCCTATCATCTGAACTAGTTGGACTCCGAGATACCTAATCCCCTTCTTAGTCCACTGAAAGGGAAACAGACTGCAAAGCTACCCTATCCCCCTCCCCCAAGTTAATGTTTAAAATTGCAGAGTTGTCCATACTAGCCCAAAACCCTGATACCCTCCCATACCCCTCCAAATTTCTCAGCTACTTCTGCCACTGTGCTTCCTGGCCTGGACAACGTAAATAAAATATCATCTGTGAATAAGGATAATTTATATTGCTTCCCCCCTCACCATGGACACCCCCATGAGGCCCCCTGTTGTCCCTAATCCGACATGCCAGTGGCTCCATTGCCAAAACAAATAAAAGCGGGGATAAGGCACCCCTGTCGAGTGCCTCTCTGTAAAGTAAACCTCTCGATATAGATCCCATTTATACTCAGGCATGCTGTTGCACAGGCATACAATGCCTGGACTCCCTGCAAATATTGCTCACCAAACCCCATTTTTTTCATGGCCTCACATAGGGAGGGCTACAGCACACAGTCAAACGGGTTCTCTGTGTCCACAGAAAGGAGTATTGCATGGTCCTGCCCCCTTTGAGCATGCCAAATCATATTTAAAGCCCAATGGGTATTATCTGCCACCTGTCTTCCTGGGATAAACCTCATTTAGTTAACATGGATCAACTTCTGTAAATGCACTGCCAACCAAACTGTCAGTATCTCTGTATAAATTTTTAAGTCCGCTCCCAGTAAAGAGATAGGGCGACAGGACCCACATAAGGAATATTTCCCCTCTTTTAACAAGACTGTTACCCCGGCTATTTTCATTTGGTTGGGTACGGCACAGCCCCCCCCCCCCCCAAACTGAATTAAACAGCCACAGGAGAGGAGCCACCTAATGCCCAAAGGTTTTATAAAATCTTGAGGAGAAGCCGTCCATGCCTGGTGCCTTGCCTGTCAGGAGAGTCTTAATAAGCTTATGAGTTTTAATCCATTTGGCTACCAAATCTAAATGTATTGTTAATTCAGATGTGAAGAAGAACGAGGGATAATTTCTATATCACCTGCAAAGAAATGGGCATTAAGTTCTAAACTCTGGATAAGGGTAGCTAGTGGGGCCAAAAAGGGATTTGAACAGCATAATTACTAAGATGGACCCCTGTGAGATGCCACAGACCACAGGGTAAACATTAGATAATGAGTGACCAGTATTAGCTCTAAAGGTACGAGAGCTTAAATAGTTTTTGAACCATTCAAGCACAGTATCACAAATTTCTGTCTCTTATAATCTGCTAAAAATCAAAATCCTTAGTCAAGAAGGAAAACAAGTCCACAAAAAAATCTCTCTCTTCTTGTAATCTGCTAGCATTAATTGGTGGTCTACCAAACTAAAAGCTTCGGTCATGTCCAGATGGAGTATAAGAAAGTCATTATCAAAGCAGATCAGAATTTCATTTTGAATAGCAACCAATAATGCTTTGGTACTATGAAAAGACCTAAAGCTAGATTGCTTTGGATGAAGAAAGTGTCTCGATTCATAAAAAGAGAGAGTAGTAATTAATTTTTTTCTCCTAGTTTTTGCTATTGAGATTAGAAATTGGGCGATGATTAGATGATAACGAAGGATCAGATTTAGGCTCCTTTAGATTGCGAGTATGATGAAATTTTTCCAGGTTCCAAGAACATAGCCCTGGATAAGACTGCTATTCACCAGTTCCAGCAAACTAGAGGAAAAACAAGGAAGCATGGGAGGGAATGGGTCAGTGAATGAGGAGCATAAGTTCATTAATGCAATAGACTTTTCTATGCAACATTGGCTGAAAACCAGCAAAGACTGCGAGGAGACACTATTGTTCCCCTTGGAAGATAAGCCATTACCATCCAAATTTAAGGAAGCATGATATGTTTTATTTTTTCTACTAAACAGATTCTTAGTTGACCAGGGGAAAAGTAATTACAAATCATTTTTTTTTAAATAAAATGCCAATTCCTGGACTAGGTGAAACAATTGCTGGGGGGAAGTTTTCACTAGAGTGAATTTGGAGCACAGTAAAATACCTTTTCTAATTTTTTCTGACTAGCGCCTTCTCATGGGATTGAAGGGCTCTACAGTTTTCACCATCAAATGGGCTTTGGGATTTACGCCAGTCTCTTTCTGCTTTTTGCAATAGTTGACTAAAGTTCCTATAGTCCCTGTACCAAGCTTGCTTACAACTGGAGTTAATTTTCTTCCTCTTGGCAGGAGCAAAATGATCAAGGGCTCCTTTTAAAGCAGCAGGCACAGTACTTTATCATCAAGGGATGTATCTGGGTAATGGTTTGCAAGCAGGTATGTAGGTGCTGCACAAAAGCATTTTTATCAAGGGATTTTAGGTTCCCAAAGGTTTTTTTTTAATATGACAGTGACCTTTTGGGGAAGGTTCTGAATCTACAGTAAATTGGACCAGAAAATGATCTGTCCAAGACGGCGGGGTGATCTTAGAGGAATAGATGGAGGATGTGCTGCTGAAATAATGTCTAGGCAGTGGCTAGCAGAATGGGTTGGGGTGGATGACAAAATCTGAAAACCTAGATCATCCAACAAGGAAAGAAAGTTACTTTCAATACCTGAACTTTGAGAATCAATATGGAGATTAGGGTAGGAGATGTGTGTGTAACTGGAGGCAGGTAATAAATTGTAGAGTTAAGTGCCGTCAAGTCTGTACCGATTCATGTGACCCTCTGGATAGTTGTCCTAAACTGTGTTTGGTCTTCAGTCAGGTGGCGAATTGTTGATAGAGTGGCATCTATAGCTGCTGTTACTGCATCCATCCATCACACTGCTGGCTTCCTCTTTTGCGCTGGCCTTCAACCTTGACAAGCATGATGTCTTTCTCAAATGATCAATATAAAGACGGATTTGCAGATAACCGAACCAAAAGGGAGTCAGATGTTCACGCAATGTGACAAGGGATTGCTTTAGCTTTGAATTTGTTCAGAACCAACAAAGAAACTCTTCCACCACAATTCATAGGGCAGAGTACTGCAAATGTCTGAAACCTTCCTGGGCAGGATTGCAGGAGGTAATGATGCTCACCCTCCTTCAACCACGTTTCCATGACAGCCATAATATTTATGTAATAGGCAGAGATAATATACAAAAGTAGTGAAAGCTTATTTTTTAAAGAACAATCATTGAGTAATTGTACCTTAGTGAGGTAGAGTGCATAAGTAGCTATTTTGTTCTGGATGGGAACACACTTCTTGTGTGCTGTTGTATGTCTGCATAAGTTGCATATTTTCTAAAATAGCTACTTATGTATTTACACATGTATTTTATACATGGCCTAAGGTTTCTAAAATTAACTCCTGCAACATTAAGCTTTCTTCAGATGCTTTTTGTGCCCTGGTTTAGTCTGAGAAAGAAAGCATAAAACAAACATACATAAATGGAAATTACACTTACCTGGTAATTGTGGTTCCTTGAGGGAATCCAGTTTAGTCCATACTTCTGGGTACTGCAACTCCTCCTGCAGTCTGGACACTGGGCATGTCCAAAAACGTGTCATCACTGCATGTAGCTCCTCATCTCTCCCAGAATACCCCAGTGAACTATTGACAAAGCACACTCAAAGGAGCAATAAAAATCTGAATCAACCTGAACAGAAACAAAGTTTGAAATGCAGACCTCATCCGCCTTTGCGCCCCGTAAAAATGTATTATTTTTTTTCTAAACAGACAGGCAAGAGTTCTTCTGCCTGCCACCTACTGTCTGAGCTAACCCCTAGACCGATAAGCATAGAAACAAAACACCGAACCTTACTTACCAGTAATCATACTCGAACAACCCGTCTTTCAGCATCTTAACCCATCTCGGGAGGGAATGAGGACTAAACTGGATTCCCTCAAGGAACCACAATTACCAGGCAAGTGTAATTTCCATTTCCTTTTCAGTCAAAAAGTTTAGTCCATACTTCTGGGATGTAACAGAGCAGTAACTAGTGGGCGGGACCCTTCCAACCGGCCTGCAACATGGCCAATCCGAAGACCGCATCCTGCGCTGAGAAGACATCCAGTCGGTAATGCTTGCTGAAAGTATGAAGGGACGACCAGGTGGCCGCCCTACAGATCTCTACCGGAGGCACCAGGCTGTGTTCTGCCCACGACGCCGCCTGCGCCCTAGTAGAATGAAAATCCCCAAGTTTCTACACCAATGCTCCTTAACCTAGCCCTAAAGTAAGCCCAACACTAGGCTTACACGTCCTCCTGCTGCCTGGAGACTGGACACACTGGGGTATTCTGGGAGAGAATGAAAAGCTACATGCAGTGATGTCACGTTTTTGGACATGCCCAGTCTCCAGGCTGCAGGAGGAGGTGCACTACCCAGAAGTTTGGACTAAACTGGATGACCGAAAAGGAACCTAAGATATGCCATACTGTGTCAGACCAAGATTCATCAAGCCCAATATCCTGTTTCCAAGTGGCCAATCCAGGTCACAGGTATCTAGTAGTTTCCCAAAAAGACACACAGGTTCCACAATGCTTGCAAGCCCCGGGAAAAGCAGTGGATTTCCAGGATCTTCTTTAATAATGATTTAATAATGACTTTTCCTCCAGGTACTTGTCCAAACCTTTTTTTAAACCCAACTACATACAGTTTTTACCACATAGAGTCAAGGAGTGCAAGGACACACATTATCACACTTGAAGAGGAATGGTAAGGGGGAAGCACAATACCTCTTATTGGACAGTTTATATCTTCATTTCTGGATCTCAGCATTATTGGCAGAAATAAGGAATGTTGTGTAATCATCATGTGAATGACAGAGAGCTGAAGCAGAGAGTCTGATGCGTCCTTCCCATACAACATGTCAATAGCAGTGTTAAGAGTTCCCAGAAACGTGCAATCTCTGTAGCGATACCTTCACAAAAAGACGGACAAAGACATTATCTAACTAAATGTTTATAAACGTAAACTAATTTACTATCAGGATGCCTATGTGAGAACTTCAAAAAGATACCTATTTTATAAAAGGCCCTTGCTAAAAAAAAAAACCACAAAAACTAGGATACAAACCAAATCATAAAATCAAACCATCATTAATGTCCTCAAGGAGATATCAGCAAAGGCTGCAATTGATCACCCTACACTGACATATCTGCACCCCGAAAATTTCATCATCTGTCTCCCAGGCTTCTTTCAGCTTGGCGGTATCTGAAAGAAATTGGGTAACATGATACTCTACCTGAAGGAGGCCCTTTGTGACCAAAACATTGATGTTGACATTATTAATATCAGCAATGCAAATGGTGTGAGTTACGATGAGAGTCAATACTCAGAGAAGTTGAGACCTGCCAAGACTGCAGCTGTTTCAAGACAAGTAATGATTATTTGTGAAGTCTGAGCTATGCATTTGATTTTTTTTATAAAGTTGGATGAGTGGATCTTGAAATAGGTTTAAAACACTTGGGTACATAGTAGTTTAAAATCACAGTGGATAGACAATGATTTTACCTGTGAGACAGATGATGACATTTTGGGATACAGATATGTTAATGACATTTTGATTTTGTGAATTGTTTTGTGTCCTAGCCTGTATGTTTTTGAGCAAGTATGTTTATGGGACATGAATTGCTTTTACTGTACATTATCAAGGCAACATAGGTGCTATATGGCTTTATAATATAACCATCCAGAACCATCGCCGGTAGCACGCAAATGCCAATGCACATATCTGCACTTGATCTGAAGTTGGTGTAAATGTGTGCATATCCTCATGCATTTTATAAAATACATGTGTACGTCACAACTGTGCTCCCAGGAACACCTACTCATGCTGTCCTGTCACCCTCTGTTCTTATATGTGTGTATACCGTCGTGCAATTTTATAAGCATTCTTTCCGTGTGTAAATTAGACTTTCTATGCAGACAAACCTTAGTATAATTATTCCTCAAGAGAGTAATTTTCCACAGCATTTCCAAGGGATACATAGTACTTTATGTACAAAAATGACCTATTAGAAAACTTTCAGCCTGCTATGCAGATAAACTTATGCACATATACAACCTGTATATACACAGGTTTACCCGTCATTTGAGAAGGCATTCCTGAGAGGGAGGAGGGGGGGGGGGATTTTCAACACACTTTTAAAAAGGCATAGTTACTCACCTGTAACAGTGTTCTCCAGGGAGAGCAGGAATCAGTCCTCACATATGAGTGACATCAGAGCTGATGGAGCCCTCATGGAAACATCTCCCCAGCTCCCAAAGAAAGCCTTTGTGAGATGCCACCAAACATGCATAGTCCCCTTTCCACCCAAGGGTGCCATCATACTCAGTCAGATGACATAGTACAGCAGACAAAAGAATATGGCAAAATACAACAACTCCACAGGGAGGAGGAAGGTTGTGAAGACTGATTCCTGCTGTCCCTGGAGAACATCTGTTACAGGTGAGTAACTACACTTTCTCCAGGAACAAGCAGGAAGTCAGTCCTCACATATGGGACTCCCTAGCTACAGGCTACCAGGAACCTGTAGAAAACACGGCCCAGCCATGAGCAGATGCAAGCAAGTCTGAGGAGAGACTAAGGACCCCAGAGTCCAAGGAGAACCATCACTCTGGTATCCTGAACACAGAAGGGTCAGAGGGTAGGAGTTGCCTAGACCCCAAAGAAATTACGGAGTATGGCCTGGCCAAAGGCACTATCCCATCAGGAATCCCTCTCCAGGCAGTAGTGAACTGCAAAGGTGGACTGAGGATCAGGTAGCGGCCCGGCAGATGTCTGTCATAGGGACAGAGCACAAGCTTGCAACAAGTTGTGTGCTATGACCCAGTGCTCCAATGAGAGCCCAGTCTGATCGTGGGCGAAGGTGAAGCAGTCCGCTACCTAGATGGACAGGGTCCGCTTAGTAACAGCCTCCCCCAGGCGACTGGGGTCATATGAAACAAAAAGCTGTAAGGCTTTGCAGTGG
Organism: Ichthyophis bannanicus; assembly: GCA_033557465.1. NCBI lineage: Eukaryota > Metazoa > Chordata > Amphibia > Gymnophiona > Ichthyophiidae > Ichthyophis > Ichthyophis bannanicus. The sequence continues at coordinate 859,852,085 of CM066035.1, forward strand.
CCCTGGGTACGTTGCAGGCAGAAGGACAGGGCCCTCTTACAATCCAGAGTGTGAAGAACGGACGCTGCCTTGTTGGCGTGGGAAGAAGGTGGGGAGCACTATCTCCTGATTGAGGTGGAACGTGGCTTCCACCTTCGGAAGGAATTTAGGGTGGGTGCGAAGTACGATAATGTTCTTCTAGAACCTGGTGTAGGGTGGCTCGGCGACCATGGCCTGAAGCTCGCTGACAATGCGGGCAGAGGTGAGCGTGACCAGGAAGACCACCCTCCATGAGAGGTAATGCTTTTGGCAGGTAGCCAGAGGCTCAAATGACAGTTTGGTGAGCTGCGTCAAGACCACTTTGAGGTCCCATTCTGCTGGGGATGGGCAGATGGGAGGCTTAGAGAGCAGAAGGTCCCACATGTGGGAGGAGTCGTCCACCATTTTAAAGGGCAGCCGCCACCGGCGGGAACCGCAACAAAGCCCTTAACCAGCCGTGAGCTCCCTGATCAGGGTCGAGCTCCTGAGCGGGCCGGCCAGCCTTCCCGCTCAGGCCTCCAGCCCAATCGGGGCTGTGGGAGGAGGAGTCCACCATTTTAAAGGGCAGCCGCCGCCAGGCAGGCCCGCGCCTGTTGGGCCTGCGCCTGAGGGCCTCGCCAGAGTGCCCTTTGGCGTGGCCCTTAGGCGCAGGCCTCCTACCAAGATCTTACACACCCCCACCGAGCTCCCGAGTTGGCTGTCTCCTGACACAGAATACGGGACGACAGCCATCCTCACCGATCGGATCAATCTGAGCAGATTCCTGCTTTTAAGGAAAAGCCCTTGACCACTGTGTTAGACGCTCTCCAGCTCACACCCAAATCGGCTTTCCCCGCTAGAGAGTCAGAAGAAATCAACAGCTGTACTATAACCACCCAAGATCCACTTCCGCATAGACGGGGTAACTGGATGAACCATCAATCTTCCCTCTACATTTCCCCCCTCAAGAACAGTCTTTTCTCGGTTGCCCCATGAACCTGTGATCCCCGTTGTACCCTTGCAGAAATTGAAACACGGACACATGCTCATAAGACTCAATTCATACTCTACTCATCAGATTATGCCTGAGCTCTGTGCATTGTAACTAACTTCAGCCACGCTGTAACACTGAAGCCTCATGCGACTGGAAGCAAAATATCTTCCAGTTAATCTTATCTAACTAGCAAAAGGGCTTGTTGCAACCTTGTACCTTTAACTGCGGCTGAAAACAAATATCTTTATCCTTAATTGTAACAACCTAGCCTGTAATTGTAATTGTAACAACCTAGCCTATAATTGCAACTGTAACTCCCCAGCTCGAAGCAACACTCCACACCTAACCATGGCCATCTCCAAACTAGCCCTTACTCTCCTATACCTCACTGCAAGCACCTTCTACATCTCCACTGCACTCACACACAGCCACAACCCCATTCCAAAACTCATTAGCACAAATAAAAAACAATGTCATAACCAGCACCAACATCCGGGACACACACATTACAGAAGACAACCACACCTGCTGCTTATTTCCTTAGATCACACAACCAACAAAAGGTTCTATAGTCCAAAAATGCACCATGACATTAGGTGCGCTCTTATCAATGCATACTCTGCCCGCAATAAATGGCCAGTCATTACAGACCTAATAACCACTTTTAATCTAGACATCCTGATGATCACCGAAACATGGTTCTCGGACACAGACACCGCCATTTTAAACCAAATCACACCCCCTAATTTCTCAATCCACACTAGCAACAGAGCTAGTAAGAGAAGGGGCGGGGTCCTCATACTATCAAAAACCGAACTGCAATACCGGACAGTCCAGTCTAGAAGTATGCAACACTTAAGACACAATCACCATCGCAAACAAACACAATTCCTTCAACCTTATCTACAGGGCACCAAGCTCCACCTTTGACGACATATCTAACATAATTGCTTTAGCTTGTAACCCTGAAAACCCCTCCAAACAAAACTGGCTATTGGGGGATTTTAACCTAGCCTCTGTACAACCTACTCTGTGCAACGCATTTCTAGAAGCAATGACCAACCTTAACTACACCCAGATCATAACTGATCCCACCCACCAACTTGGGAACACCCTGGATCTAGTCTTCGCACCAGTCACATCCACAGACAGGAGGGACCAATTAATCCCATCATCACTCCGGTCCCATGGTCAGATCACAGCCTGATAACATTTCAGGTCCCATCTCCCCACAACACTCACGACCAACTAAACCCTAAGAACGCTCCAAACCTATGCCGCTTCAGACCATTTGATAAGGAAATGCTGGCTAAACATGTCATCCCAAAACTCTCTCAACCGCCGAACAACCTCAATAACATGGTCTCCACCTGGAACGACACTCTAATGCGGTATGCTCACCAACCTACGTTGAATGACCACATCAAACCCAAGAACAACGCCACCAAAAGGCGAACAGCCCCCTGGTTCTCTCCTGAACTAAAGTCCCTACTTTACCTGAGAAAACTTGAGAGAAACAGGAGGCACACCCATAGTACAGATGATCAAGCCACCTATCTAGCCTACCTTAAAACACACCGAGAAGCAATTTGGAACAGGAGGAAGGAATTCCACTCAGATCTTCTCAGTCGTTCGCTAAACAAGCCACGTGAGCTCTTCAACTTGGTAAAATCCTTAACCAAAGAACCCTCCCCACCACAGGTTGAGCAAATACAACCCCAAGCATATGCCAACTACATGCAATCCAAGACCATCAAAGCAATCAATGCCACCTGTCCAAGAACTCCTCAACGTTCCCCACGTCTACAACCACTCATCAAGTTCTCACCCCCATCAGCATCCAACATCGAAGACATCATTGCTAGCATCAATACCACCACAGCACCAAATGACCCCTGCCCAGCACACTGGATTAAAGCAATGCGATCAGAACTCAGCCCAATCATAGCAAAAATCGCACAGCAATCCTTCATAACAGGAAAGTTCCCAACACTCAAGCAGACCTCCATTCGACCACTGCTGAAAAATAACCAGCTTGACCCAGAGAAGGTTGATTCCTACCGGCCAATTTCCAGCATCCCGCTGCTAGCTAAAATTCTCGAGAAAGCAGCCCTGACGCAAATCCAACAACATATAGACACCGCATCCCCCCTAGACCCCTGCCAACACGGGTTTAGGGAAGCCTACGGTGTTGAAACACTCCTGACTTCACTAATCAACACTCTCGTCTGTGGCTTAGACAACATCAAATCTGGCTTTGCTCTGATTTTCCTGGACAATGCAGCAGCATTTGACTCAGTCGACCATGCACAACTAGTAGCTCGGCTCCATGACAAGGGGATTCATGGTCTAGCCTGGAATTGGTGCAGATCTTATCTCGAAGACTGATGGCAGCAAGTCAGAATTGGATCTAATACATCAGAACCATTCCAACAGAAGCAGGGAGTACCCCAGGGCTCCTCCCTCTCCGCGCTTCTCTTCAACATTTACATGCAGCCAATCTGCGAAATCACCCGTGCCTTCGGAATATCATGCCTTATCTACGCAGATGACGTTCTGATGTATTCACCTTTCAATGTCACACTCCCAGATTACTCGAACCTAGTCGATTGTTTCAATGCAGTAACTGACTGGCTCCTCAAACAGAACCTAAGGATAAACTTAGAAAAAACAGAGGTTCTAACCATCACAAGAAATAAAAACTTCTCTCCTCCCACATCCCTAACTGAGAGAGACACGGAGCTACCAGTCAAATCAGTTATACGCTATTTAGGAGTAATACTCGATCAGCAGCTAAACTTTAAAGAACACATTAGCCGCACAGTAAAATCTGTCTATTTCAAGATCAAAACCCTTTGCCACCTCAGACCCATGCTAGATCCCGACAGCTTCCGCACAATATTTCAAGCTCTTGTCATACCCCATTTTGATTACGCTAACATTGTACTCCAAGGCCTCCCCAAAAACACACTTAACCCTCTTCAATTAGCGATGAATGCCGCTGCCCGTGTATTAGTTGGAACATCAAGAAGCGACCACATATCCCCCATCCTAAGAGATCTACACTGGCTACCGATCAGTTATAGGATCTCCTTCAAGGTTCTATTAACCACATTTAAGGCTATAAACAACATAGCGCCCCCTTCAATCTCCATGCTCATCTCCCAACCCACCAACAACAGATCCAAGAGGTTGCATCACACCAATACACTCACAACGCCAAAGGACTCCACAAAGTGGGCACAATCAACCAACAAACGGGCATTTGTGTCCTACGCACCCAGTTCTTGGAACCACCTCCCACATAATATCAGAGCAATCAAGGACATCACGCAATTTAGAAAGGCCCTCAAGCACCACTTGTTCATCATGTACTTTCACGATGCATCAACTCCCCCAGCGCCACACAGCATCACAAACATCATCCCACAACCTGATAAGTTAAAATCTTACACTAATTAAGTAAGAGGAAGTGGTCCGTAAATGGAATGCACACTTGATCTCATTCCTGCTCCACCCGTGCAATGTTATTGTCACATCAGTATATAATTTGTACATAGTTTTCCCTGTTCTCTCTCCAAGTTGTCTTACCTGTTCGATGTAAACTCGAGAGTGTCCTGTGGTCCTCAAGTCATTCTGTTAATTGTAAACCGCACTGATGATAAAGAGCGCGGTATAAATGAAATGTTAAATAAATAAATAAATGAACCACGTAATGAGGGGCTGAGCAGACAGGGGTTTACCCTCCAAAAAACGATGATGCGCCGGCAGTGTATTCATGTACATCCTGAAAGAGTTGGACTTGCGTCCAGCTTGCGAGAGGTAAAGCAAGTAGTGCAGCACCATGTGCACATGGCAAGAGAATAGGTTAATCCACTGCTCTACGCACCATACTGAGAATCTGCACCACTTGAAGGTGTAGGCCTGTCTCCTGGAAGTCTTATGAGAGGCCAGGATGACTTCCTCCACCTCCCTTGGGAGGTTGAAAGGGGCTAAGGCTACCCGTTCAGCAGCCATGCTGTTAACATCAAGGACACAAGGTTGGGGTGGAGAAGGGAGCCCTCCTACTGAGTAGGTAGTCCTACTACTACTACTACTAAGCGTTTATAAAGCACTACCAGGTGCACGCAGTGCTGTACAATGAAAACATACAAGAGACAGTTCCTGCTCAAAAGAACTTACAATCTAAAAAAAAAGACAAGTAGTCCTGGGGCGTTCCCCAGAGGGACCTGGAGCTCCAATGAGAGGCAGAGCAACAAGGGGAACCAAGGCTGCCTGGGCCACCACGGAGCTAACAGGATCATGGAAGTCTTGCCCCGCAGGACTTTGAAGAGGGTCCAGGCAATTAGTGGCGTGGGAGGGAAGGCGTACTGGAGGGCCCTCCAACTACGAGATGAGGAAGGCGTCCACCGCTACCCAGGACAGTGTGGCTGGTGACAGCAGAAGCGGGGCAGCTGAGCATTGGTCGGGCTAGCAAAGAGGGCCAGACTTCGGGTGCCCCGAGTCAGAAGAGCTGTTGTGCTACCCTGGGGTATAGCCGCCATTCATGGGGCTGGAGGATCCAGCTCAGTCTGTCCGCTAGGGCATTGTCCTGGCCCGGAAGATACACCGCCCTGGAACCATTCCTTGACTGATCATGTACGAACCGAAGGCTAGTGCTTCCTAGCAGAGGCAGTAAGACCCTGTGGCCCCTTGCTTGTTCAGGTAGAACATCATGACCTGGTTGTCTGTTTGGACCAGCACAGACTGATGCTGCAGGCAGTGGTGAAAGGCTTGATTGCCAGAAAAATGGCCCTGAGCTCCAGCAGGTTGATCTGCTGCTAGCTCTCTGCTAGGGACCAGTTGCCCTGTGTGCAGTTCCTCACAATGGGCACCCCAGCCCAGTAAGGAGGCATCCATGGTAAGGACCCTCTGAAGATTTAGGGACTGGAAGGGCATGCCCTCCTGCAGTGTAGTCTGCCACCAGTTGAGTGACTCCACTAGCTTGCAGGACACTGCGACTTCGTCCCAGAGCTTGTCTGTGGCTTGTGTTCATGGGGAGCAGAGGCACCACTGGGCTGCCCGCATGTGAAGGCGGACATTGGGAACCACATGGACTGTGGATGCCACGTGGCCCAGCAGGCAAAGCATGAACCGTACTGACATGGTGTGGCTGTGTTGCACCTCAGTGGCTAGAGCTACAAGGCGACCTGCCCTGTCCAAAGGGAGAAAGGCCTTGTTGTAAAGAGTGTCCAGTCAAGACCCTATGAACTCCAAGCCCTGTATCGAAGTGAGGTGGGACTTGGTGGTTTATTACGAGCCCCATATACTGTAGGACACTGATGGTGTGGGCCGTGGCCTGTTACACCTCAGTGGTCGTGTCTCCCTTTACAAGACAGTTGTACAGATAAGGGAAGATGAAGGCCCCTTGAAGACGGAGGTAGATGACCACCACTGCCAGGCATTTGGTGAAGAACCATGGTGCGAAGGCTAGATCGAATGGTAGTACTCTGTATTGGTAGTGGTCGCACCCGGCCACGAACCATAGGTACTGCCTGTGGCTAGGATGAATGAAGATGTGTATATAAGCATCCTTTAGGTCTAAGAAGCAAAGCCAATCTCCTTGCTGGAGGTATGGCAGCAATGTTCCAAGGGAAAGCATCTTCAACTTCTCCCGTACCAGAAACTTCTTCAGGTTTCGCAAGTCTAGGATAGGACTTAGGCCCCCTGTTCTTTTTGGGACCAGAAAGTACCAGGAGTAGAAGCCCTTGAGGTAACTGAGTACTGGTTCCATGGCTCTGTCCATGAGGAGGCCTGCGAGTTCCTGTAATAGCAGGGCCTGGTGTAGGGGAGTCCGAGAGGGCTCTCCTGGAAAGAAAGGAGACTGCGTCTGGTCCAGGTGAAGGAGATAGCCTTCTGTGACTTCTTGGAGTGCCCAAGAGTTGGTGGTGATAGCAGGCCACTGATGAGCAAAGCGTACCAGATGCCCCCCTGTTGGTAGCTGCTCCTCCGAAAGTGGAGAAGCTATGCTTAGGGAGTCAAAAACCTGTCCCCAGCTGGACAGGAGCTGGGGTCTGTGGTTTTGGGCTTGGAACCCTTAGGCTTGCAAGGGCCCTGGCCCGCTCCCTTGCTCTGGTAACCCTGCTGTGGCGTCTGGAAAGCCCGATAGTGGGGGTAGCCTCGGTAAGGCGGGCACTTTCTCCGGAAAGGGTCTCTTCCCTGGTGGTTTCTTCTTAGGGAGGGTGGAGATCTTCCTGGAGAGCAGAGTCCTCGTGAGGAACTCGGTCTCTATCTCCGCCGCCTTCTCCTCCATCGGCTTGCCGAATAGGTTTTCACTGAGGCAGGGGACATCGAAGAGTTTCTCCTGGACCCACTGCTCGAGGTCCATTGCCTAGAGCCAGGCCTGGCATCAAGTGCCGATACCCACAGCAGCTGCCCTTGCATTTGACTCAAAGCCATCATAGTTTTGAAACACTCAAAATTAGGTCTTTCTTCAGAGTGTGATATAATGTGAGACTGTGGAGTGTAGCCTAGTAAGGCTTGTGTTTAATAAGATAGTGCTGATCAATGTCGGTGATATCTTTTGGAGTGTACATTACATTTAGTTGATCAAAGGCAGCTCGAGAAAATACTTTGAGCGCTCCCCGCCACACTTTGTGAGGGTTTGGAACCGCTGGAGATGATCCCCTCCGAGGCCCGCTGAGAAACCTGCGAGTTCCTTTGTCAGGTCCCGAAGATACATGCCGATATACAGGTGGTAGGCTTGTATTCAGCAGGTCAGCATCGAGCCCTGGTAGCATTTGCAGCCAAGGGCATCAGTAGAGCATGGGACTCCCTACCGGGGGACACAGAGGAGTGTGTCTTCTGGCTCTTCTTCCGATGCATAGTCGACTCTACCACCTCAAAGGTGTATGGCAGTTGCGACTTACGGAAGCCGGGGCCACGCTGAACTCGGTACATGGCATCCAAGTGTCAGCTAACTACGGGTATCAATGCCGGTGTCTCACACATATGAAGGAGCCACCGCCTGAGGATGGCAGAGACAGGAACCGTCAGGGCCTCTCCTTGGGTGGGGCCTTGTACTGGAGGATTTTGAGTTCCTCCATACAAGGGTCCTCTTCCGACTCGGTGCTGAAGGACAAAGCCTTCGACATATCCCGGATAAACTCGAGGAACGATGTTGTCCTCGGACGGGGGCAGATGCCACAATGTCGGGGGAGACGGCTCTGATGGGAGGTCGTGGTGCTTCCATATCTCTGGGGATGCCTCGTCCTCGGACTTCCAGTTGGAGTAGTCAGTGGAGGACTCAGTGGCTGACTGGGCCTGTAGTGCAGGACGCAGGTTGGGGGCCCAGTTGCCCATGGCAACTACGTGGCTGGAGCCATGTGCACTCACTGGGAAGAATCTCACTCCCCTCGAGACCCTTGCCGAGGACTGACTCGAAGCTTCGGGCTCACAAGAATTGGTTCGGTGATTGGGGGAGTCAGTGATGAGGTCCCCGCGGTCTCGGCAGATGCACTTGCGGTGCCGGGTATCGGCACCTGCTGTGTGAGAAGGAAGGCAGTGAGACTATGCTCCACAGCCATCATCCTAGCTTCCCTCTCAGGTGGTGAAGCTTTTGATGCAGACACCGGGTCCAGCATCGCTGAGGAGAGGGAGTCCTGAATGAGACAGGCCTCGGGGGTCCAGGATCTGTCGCCGGAAGCCTCTGTGTCAATTTGAGGAACTTTGGCTGGCTGCTCCTGCTCTGACTCCTCAAGTTCCCTCCGTTGGCTGTGGATCCTGGTGCGGGACCTGCCCAGGGTGTCCGAGTCCCGGGATGAGGTCCTCAAGGATTTCTTCTTCTTTTTGTGTTCCTGCTCCGGGGAGCCCTTGTCAGAATATCCGCAGTCCCGGTCAGGCGCTGCAGGGACATTATGTGACTCTGAGGACCCATGTAGGGCCTTGGATTGTGAGGCTACCGGGGATTCCAGGGTAGAGTCTCACCTGTGGAAAATAGGTTTCTGCTGACGATGCTGGATGGCCTTTGTGGACATCTTTTTACAGAGGGAGCAGACCTCTGGATCGTGGTCGGTCCCTAGACACTGGAGGTGTGTATTGGTAAGAGACATATTTTTAGTGCACTGATCACACTTTTTGAACCCACTGGGCATTGGGGGAAAAAGTACCCAGGCAGCATCGAAGACCCTTGGAGCGGCTAGCAGATGGAAAAAGTCAAGCTAAGTAGGGAGGGACAGAGGAAAGGACCACTAAGATGATGGCCAGGCTGATCACAATCTGTCTGCTTGCTGAAATCCTTGAGCTGTAATGATGGGGAGGAGGGGATTGAGAGAAAAGCTTCCAAAAAACTTGTCCTGGGGCTGGATCTGATCTGGGGAGAAGGAAAAGATGGAGGGGGGGGGGCAGGAAAACATGCTGTAAGGGCCACATCCAGTCCTTGGTCTTAATTTGGGGACCCCTGATCTATATGGTCAGTAGTTCTGCTTTCTTCAGTATAGCCTCAACTGTTTTGTCCTCTGGTTTGTAGTTTCTTGGATCAACACTGGAGCTTTTTTTAAAAAATTGACCTTAAATTTGTCACCCTCCAATCCTCGGGTATGGTTGCGGTTTTGAATCATAGGTTACAGATTATTAGTAACAGGTTAGCAATTTCATATCTGAGCTCTCTTTCAGGACCTCTGGGGTGCATGCCATCTGGTTTTGGTGTTTTGTTGTACTTGTCAATTTCTATTGCATCTTCTAGACTTACAAGGATGTGCTTTAGTTGCTCTGAATCATCACCATCAAAGATTTCAATCTGAGTATGACCCCTACATCTTCCTTGGTAAAGACGGAGGCAAAGAAAAGCATAGTTAGTCACCTGTAACAGGTGTTCTCCGGGGACAGCAGGATCAGTCCTCACATATGGGTGATGTCAGTGCCGACAGAGCCCGCGCAGATCCAATCCTCAGTTTTCAAAGAAAGCCTTTGGGACCTATACCGCGCATGCGCAGTCATCTTCCCACCCATAGGTGCATCTTACCTCAGTATAGCTCAAAAGCAGAAAAAGAAAAAACAACTCCATGGGGAGGAAGGAGGTTTGTAAGGACTGATTCCTGCTGTCCCCAGAGAACACCTATTACAGGTGAGTAACTATGTCTCCAGAGAACACCTGTTACAGGTGAGTAACTACGCTTTCTCTGGGAACAAACAGGAAGCCAGTCCTCATATATGGGACTCCCAAGCTACAGGCTACCGAAAAACCTGTAAAAACTACGGGCGACCCAAAAAGTGGATCGTAGAAGGCAGCAGAAGGCTCTGATTGTCTGGAAGTCTGACAGTGCAGCATCAGCATCGAAGATGCAATCCCCACTCCAGTAGCCTGGACATCACGGGTCGAAGGGAGGGGGTTGCATTATTCCCTAAAGAGGCGACTGAGTACAACCTGGCCGAAGATGCTATCCCTCCGGGAGATGTCTTCCAAACAGTAGTGTGCAGCGAAAGTGTGCACAGAGGACCAGGTGGCAGCCTGGTAGATGTCCAGCAATGGCACAGAGTGCAGGTTTGTCATCGAGGCCGTCATGGCATGCACATTGTGAGCCATCACATGAGGCTCCAGAGAGACCCCACCTGTTGATAGGTGAAAGAAATGCAGTCGGCCACCCACTGTGAGAAGGTGCACTTGAGACTGCAACCCCCAGACGACTGGGGTCAAAAGAGACAAAACTGCGTTGAGCAGCGATGAGGGTGCATCCTCTGGATGTAGAAGTTCAACGCATGCTTGCAATCCAGCGTGTGCAGGGAGGCCTCCGCCTTGGAAGAATGAGGCCTAGGAAAGAAGATGGGCAATACTACCCTCTTGATTCAAATGGAAGGCCGAGAAAACCTTTGGCAAGAACTTCAGGTGAGTCCTAAGGATGACCTTGTTCTTGTGGAACCTGGTGTAGGGCACATGTACCACCAGTGCCTGCAGCTTGCTCTGGCCTAGGTGAGCTCTACCAGGAACACAACCTTCCTTGAAAAGTACTTGAGATGGCAGGAAGCCAGAGGTTCAAAGGCTGGAGTCATGAGCTTCCTTAATACCATACTGAAGTCCCATGCTTCTGATGGGCAGATGGATCGGGGGCTGGAAGAAGAGGAGGCCTCGCATGAACCGTCCCACCAAGGGGTGCACCGACACGGTCCTGCCATCCACTGCATGGTGGTGAGCAGAGAGAGCACAGAGGTCCACTCTGACTGTGTTGGACTTGAGGCCAGCCTGATAGATGCAAAAGGTACTGTAAAATGTCCAGCATCGCACAGGAGAAGGGGTTGAGATCTTCATCTGATACCAGTGCGAGAACCTGCGCCACTTAAAGGCATACGCCTTATGTGAGACAAGGAGAATGTCCTCCACTGGCCTGGAGAGGCGGTGATGCGCTACAGCTAGCCTCTCAGCATCCAGGCCATCAGGGCTAGGGACTGGAGGTTGAGGTGCAATGGCATCCAGTCCTCCTGAGATAGCAGGTCATGGAGCATTCCCCAACGGCAATGGCTCCCTCCAGGATAACTGCAGAAGAAGTGGGAACCTGGGCCACCTGGGCCCAATGAAGATGACTGAGGCTGCCTCCACTTGTATCTTGAGGATGGCTGAGGCACCAGGGGTGTGGGTGAGAACGAATACAGAAAGCTCCTTGACCAGGGGAGGAGAAAGGAGTCCTGCACATTCCGACCCCTGTCCAGCCTCCGAGAGCAGAAGCACAGCAGCTGCGCGTTCTCTGGATTGGCAAAGAGTTCAACCTCAGGGGTCCTCCAGTGCTGAAAAACCTCTGCCAGCATGGTCGGGTCCAGTCTCCACTCGTGGGGCTGGAGGGCATAGCTTAGGCAGTCGACCAGCATGTTGTACTTGCCCGGCAAGTACACTGCTGAGGGAGATGTTCTCAGTCGCAAAGTTCCAAAGGTTTACTGTCTCCCAGCAGAGAAAGTATGAACCCGTGCTCCCCTGCTTGTTGATGCAATACATCGCCATCTGGTTGTCAGTCTGGACCTGAAACACCTGCACTTCCAGATGATCCTGGAAGACCCGCATGGCATGGTAGACTGTTCAGAGTTCTAGCAGATTGATCTGCAAGGCACTCTCCTCTGGTGACCATGGTCCCCACAACTGCAGGGGACCACAGTGGGCACCCCCAGCCCAACTTGGATATGTCTGTTGTGAGGATGTAGTGCACTGGGGGAGCCTGGAAAGGCAGGCCAGCTCTGAGGTTGAGGGGGGTCCTGCCATTAGGCAAGGGATGTCACCAGGACTGGTGTGACCAGAATGCGGTTGTCTAGACAGCCTGAAGCTTGTGCCCACTGGGCACTTAGCATCCACTGTGCCTGCCTCATGCATAGGTGGGCAAACTGGGCGATGTGGATTGTGGATGCCATGTTCCCAAAGAGACGGAGCATCTGTCTGGCCATTACAGCTAAGCTGTCCTATATGGCTTAGGCCAGGGCGAAGTGTGCCGATGAACTCCAAAAGTTGGATGGGCCATAGGTGAGACTTCAGGAAGTTCACCATAAAGCACAGGCACTGGAGCAGTCCTATGGTGTGCAGCACTGTGTTGTGTACCTCCCCCCATTGTCCTTGTTCATAAGAGCCAGTTATCCACATAGGGGAAGGTGAACAACCTCTGGAGTCTGAGGCGAGTGGTCATGACTGCCAGGCATTTGGTGAATACCCTGGGAGTCAAGGCAAGACCGAAGGGGAGTACCCTATACTGATAATGCCATCTGCTGATGATGAATCAGAGGTACCGACAGTGTCTTGAATGGATCAGGATACAGGTATAGGCATCTTTGAGATCCAAGGAGCATAGCCAATCTCCCTGCAGGAGGTAAAGCAGCAAGGTTCCAAGTGATACCATTTTGAACTTTTCCTTGACCAGGAAGCAGTTGAGGTTCCATAGATTCAGGATGGGCCAGAAGCCCCCAGTCTTCTTGGGGACAAGGAAGTAGCAGGAGTAGAATTCCATGCCTCTGAGAGGTTGGAGAATGGGCTCTACCGATTGTTCCTCGAGCAAAACTTCAAACTCCTTTTGCAGAAGCTCCCTGTGCAAGGAGTCCATGGGTAATTTCCCAGGGAAGAAGGAATGGGGCAGCTGGGCAAAGTGGAGGAAATAACCTTCCCTGACCACCTGCAACACCCAGGCGACTGTGGTGATGCTTGGCCAATGGTGTGTGAAGTGGATCAGCTGTCCTCCCGTGAACTCTGGGTCTTCTACCTTCTGGGGGAGGGAGACTATGCCCAGGCTGCATCTGGGGTGCTGTTTGGGGGCCTTTGGCTTATGGGGGCCATGCCCCTGGCCCTTGGCCTGCTGCCCCTGTGGGGGAGAGAGATAGGCCTGAAACTTGGGGTAGTTCCTGTAAGCCTTCTTGGTCTTTGGGTGGCCTACAGGAAGGTTCATCCGGTGAACACAAAGAAGAGCAGGACGCTCTTGCAATAGAATCCAGAGAACACAAGGAGCAAGAGACGTGTGATGGTCAACGGAACTTTTTATTCAAAATAAACCCCAAACCATGGGGTTTATTTAATAAAAAGTTCCGTTGACCATCATACGTCTCTTGCTCCTTGTATTCTCTACAGGAAGGTTCAGACACTTTCTTGGACAGGCTAGTTCTGGTCATGAATTCCTTCTTCAGCTCGTCTGCCTTCTCCGGCATGGGCTTGCCAAACAGATTCTCCCCCTGGCAAGGGATATTGACTAACTTGTCCTGAAACCACTGCTCCACATTGGAGGACTATTGCTAGGCAAGGCATCGGGTACTAATGTCCACCGCAGCTACCTGAGCCACCGACTTTAAGCCGTCAAAGGTTGCCTGAGTTTGGAACTTGGAGCACTCCTTGACCGATGACACCAGGATCCTGAAGCACTTAAGAGGTTCACCTGCTAACCCAGCTGAGAACCCGGCGAGCTCCCTCCCCCTCTCCAGGTCTCAGAGGTACATGCCCATGTACAGCTGCTATGCCTGGATCAGGGCTGTGAGCATCAAGCCCTAGAAACATTTCCTGCTAAAAGCATCCATGGTGCGTGCCTCCCTGCCAGGAGGCATCAAGGAGTGCATCTTCTGGCTCTTAATGCGATGCATAGCCAACTCTATAATCATGGAGTTATGTGGCAATTGTATTTTCTGGAAGCCAGGGCTCCAGCCGACCCGATACTGCGAACTGAGTTGACAGTTCACAACTGCCACCATCACCGGGATCTCTCACATCCTGAACAGTAGCCGTTCAAGAATGGGGGCATGGGCACAATCAGTACCTCTTGAGGAGGAGCCATGAAAGCAAGTGCCTGGGACTTCTCTTGAACAAACTCCAGGAGAGTCAAGTCCTCTGGAGATGACCGCTGCCAATGGTGTGGCAGAGACTGGTCGCAGGGGATGTCCCAATGGAGGATGGTGTCAGGTGACTCCTAATACATCTCCCAGGCAGACTCTGAGCCATCCGTGCCGGTCCTTGACTTGGAGGCCATTGACACTGAGTGGGCTAGCCTCTCAAGGATGGGAGGGGCATCCTCGGGAGAGGTCCTGGACGAGGATGGTCCCGTCATAGGCGCCAACAACCTGGAGTGACTAGGAGTCGGGCCTCGCTGAGCCTCAATGAATGCAGCAAAGCAGCGCTCCAGGGCTAGCATCCTGGCCTTAATGCCCAATGGTTCCACCAAGGTAGTCAGTCTTCAAGGATGCCGAGGCCAGTGTTGGGTCCCTTGTAGCGGAGTCCCAGATGGTAATGGCGTCAGGAGAACAAACTCAATCTCGCAACTCCGTGGATGACACTTCCTTCAGAGTTGCTTGGAGGCGCATTCCTGGTCCCCATCACCGGTGTCGAGTTGAAGGCTCCGTGCACGTGACCCTGAGAGGTCTTACCCCCTGAGCCAGGGTCAGACCTTGACTTCAGCAGGGTTTTCGATGCCCAGGGAAGGTCCTCTGGGGATGACTCCAATGCACGTCAGACCTACGGCTCAGACTGAGCCTGGGAGCTGGATGCCGAGTCACCCAACACGGGCACTGAAGGCAGGGATTCTGCCCCCAATGCCGATCTTGGGACAGGATTGCTGAACTGCTCCTCCTGCCGCCTTCTGCGCTCCTTCCGGGTCTTAGCTGACATTAAAAGGTGAAGAGGCAGGAAGTCACGTCATGGTCCACGCCGAGGCATTTCATGCAGGTGTTGTGGTGGGACATAGTGCAATTGCACTTGCCACACTACTTAAATCCGCTGGTCGAAGACATAGTGGGTAAAACGAGCCCCACAAGGTTAGACGTCTCGACTATCTAGGTTGTGAGCAAAAAAACAGCAGGTCAAAAAATAAAATAAAAGTACCCGAGCGAAAAGCACGACGCCGAGGCATTGGACTCTGATGGCGGAAGGTGATAAGATACTGAAGAAAGAACAAATGTTATGAGAAATGGTGAAAAAATCTACTTTAACTGGGGTGCAGGACTCTACAGGGAAAAGAAGACTGAGGTAAGATGGCATCTTTGGGCAGGAAGGTGACCATGCATGCACGGTGTAGGTCCCAAAAGCTTTCTTTGAAAGCTGGGGATTGGATCCACGTGGGTTCCGTCGGCGCCAACATCACCCATATGTGAGGACCGACTTCCTGCTTGTTCCTGGTGAATCACAGCTTTTTCTATTACCTTATCCTTCTTAATCCTTCCATGATTTTTACACTTTTCTGGTTCATGCCATGTCTTGGTAAGTGGAACTGACGTTTCAGCCATCATTCCGTGGCTTTCTTCAGGGTGACGTGGTTATGCAGTGAATGTCTGTTCTTATATACAGCAGTTCTCAAACTGGACTGGTTGGTTTGAAGCAGGAAATTTGATTTTTCAGAATCTGATATTCAAATTCCCTTTCTCCAGGATTCCTACTTGCACTTTTCACACTCTTTCTCCAATGAACCTTCCTGCCAAAATTCAAATTTCAAAACGCCCACCTTCTTCCAATGAACGTTCTCTCTGAAATTCAAATTTCCCATCTTTTATTCAACAAACTTTCCCTCCAAAATTCAAGTTTCCTGCTTCAAGCCAACCAATCTGGTTTGAGATCCACTATGTATAAGAATAGACATTCACTGAATAACCACCCTGAAGAAGCCACAGAACAGAACGATGGCTGAAATGCTGGTTCCACCTACCAAGATGCAGCATGAACCGGAAAACTGCAAAGATCACTCCTTTTAACCTTTGGTTGACCACAAACTGACTACATTTTGGCTTTATGCTTCGGATGTACTTGAAAAAGATTTTAGTAATAGTTCTTGCCCTTACAGCAAGCTTCTTTTCAAAGTCTCTTGGCCTGCCTTGTTACATCTAACTTGCCAGTGCCTGTACGCATTCCTATTTTCTTCATTAGGATCTGCTTTCCATTTTCTGAAAAATGCCTTTTTGCCTTTCACTGTCTCTCCCAACTCACCATTAAATCATGCAAACAGAAAACCTTTAAACTAGCCTACTGCTTAACTAACAGTACAGCAAATGCTGAGCTCTAAGCCTTCCTACAATTCCCAATAAAGGTAGCAGAGTTATTACCCTTCAATAATGACGATTTACGGCAGTCCAAACCTTCCAGCAGTGCAGCAACAAATCAGTCTGCATCCTTCTGTCACAGCTCCACTAGAATACTTACTTGAGTGCAGTCTTCACCAGGCTGCTCCACTCTGCAGGGACAGGACCGAACTGCTGCAAGTGCAATAGAAAGATGAAAAGATAACATGAGTAGGTACATAGAATGAAAGAGTGCACAGAAGCAGCACTAGACCCATTACTGCTGGTTGCCACTCTTCATATGCTAAGGATTCCCTTCTTGTGTGAATGTGTATACACACAATATAGTATAATCCTGTAATGAGACCATGTAATTTCCTCTGAACATCCGACTGTGTACATATATAGATAGCTTTGCTCCCTGTGTGCTTGTTATTGTAGGTGTGAGGAATGACCATCACTTAAAATAAAATTGTGAAGGAAATGAAACAATGGTGTGAAGCATGGCATTTTTGCAAGGTTCTGATAACATAACACAGAAAAAGTTCTGACACACAGAACATATTATCTGAGGCTGGAAAATATAAAAATATGCCCATCCTTTGAAAAGAATGTTTATGTCAGTCACACACGCATATTTAAGAACCATGCAGTGGCTATTACACTACAAATGAAGTTGCCAGGAAAAGCCAAAATACAACATTTAAAAATCTTGAATCAATTAATAAGGAAGAGGGACATGTACCAGGAATGAAGCAAGTGTGAACACAGCAACACATATAACTCAAACTCTCAAATTCTAGATCTCTAAAGGGGGGAAAAAGGGACTGTAGTAGCTGGTATGGAAGGGTAGACTGGATAGGCTGTATGGTCTTTACCTTCCATCATGTTTTTATGTTTAGATGAAAGGGCGCATTGGTATCTCACCAGTAACTTTTCTAGCCTTGCGAGCATGATCTTCTCCGAGGCATCTGTCCCTTCTTGTTCTTTGCTGCTGAATGTGGCTATTAACCATGTAAGACATGCTGATAGTAAGGATTTCTTCCAGGCGCAGTTTCCGTTCACAAGCGTCTCCATTACTCTCCCCATGGAATCCGCCACAAGCCATCTGTACAACATGTCAATATTAAAGTGTTATTACAGTCTAGCTTTTACTAGGCTAGTGCCTGAACTGTTTGGTCATTTGCAGTCTACTGTAGGCCACAAGGGATATAAGCAGGCCTGGAAAAAATATTTCACAAATTGAGGCAACAGTCAAAACTTCGTAGGTGCCAAGAGGAAAAAATAATTCTCTGCACTTTACCCAAGGTGCATGATTTTTTTTCCACTTTTATCCATTTTTCTCATTATTTTTTGTAGAGTGTATAGTTCAGTGGTTCTCAACACAGTCCTCTGGGATCCCCAGGCCAGTCAGGTTTTCAGGATATCCACAATGAATATGCATGAGATCGATCTGCATGCACGGCTTCCACTGTATGCAGATTTCTCTCATGCATATTCACTGTGGATATCCTGAAAACCTGGAATGGTCTGGAGGTCTGAGAGGACTGGGTTGAGAACCATTGATGTAGTTACTTTTCTTTTGCTTTTCTCTCCCTTCTTCCAGTTTCTTTGATTTCCAACCTCTTCCCTCACCTTCCCTTTTTTCTACTGCGACTTCCCTGATAGGGGACTAATTGCTGTAAAAATGTGGAAAGTGCTACATCTCTGTAAATACCAAGCCATGATGTTACATATTTATTGTATATAGTTTTCCCCGGTTTTATACCCAGTTTACCTTCCTTGTTATCTGTAAGCCTATATCAATTTTTATTGTTAGGTATTGTTGCTCAATGTGAACCGCACTGATGATAAATAGTGCGGTATATAAAAACTGTTAAATAAATAAATAAATTAAATAAATAATTAAGGCCAATACTCCTCCTCCAAGCAGCCTGACAGTAAGAGTGCCAACCGAGGCCAGGACAACTCCTCTGTGCATCTTGAAAACCAGGATGCTGACTGAGGCCACAGCCCGACAGCATTGTGTAGAGGAAAAGGGAGCACAACTAAGGTCATGGCTTCTCCTCCATGCAATCTGACAGCAGAAGATGTGATCTGAGGCTATGGTCCTCTCTCTGCACAGCTCGGAGCAGTAGGGCCACTAAGGGGACATGGCACCTCCTCTGCGAGGCCTGGAGGCAGAGTCTTTTCCTGAACTAGCACTGATGGCTACTGTCAACCTTGGGCAACACACTACAGTGCCTCATGAAAGTATTCATCCCCTCGGAGTTTGTCCTGTTTTGTCGCATTACAACCTGGAATTAAAATGGAGATTTGGGGTTAGCACTATGTGAGTTACACAACATGCCTAACACTTTGAAGGTGCAAAATATCCTTTATTGTGAAACAAACAATAATTAAAACAAAAAACAAAACAAAACAGAAATCAGGAGTGTGCACAGGTATTCCACCCCCCTCCCCCCTAAGTCAATACTTTGTACAGCCACCTTTTGCTGCAATTACAGCTGCAAGTCTTTTGGGGTATGTCTCTATTAGCTTAGCACATCTAGCCACTGGGATTTTCACCTATTCCTCAAGGCAGAACTGCTCCAACTCCTTTAAGTTAGATGGGCTGTGTTGGTGAACAGCAACCTTCAAGTTACGCCACAGATTCTCAATTGAATTGAAGTCTGGGCTTTGACTAGGCCACTCCAAGACATTTAAATGTTTCCCTTTAAATCACTCCAGTGTAGCTTTAGCAGTATGTTTAGTGTCATTGTCCTGCTGGAAGATGAACCTTCGTACCAGTCTCAAATCTTTGGCAGACAAACAGGTTTTCCTCAAGTATTGCCCTGTATTTAGTGCCATCCATCGTTCCTTCAATCCTGACCAGTTTTCCTGCCCCTGTTAATGAAAAATAGCCCCACAGCATGATGCTGCCACCACCATGTTTCACTGTGGGAATAGTGCTCTCGGGGTGATGGGAAGTGTTGGGTTTGCACCACACATGGCGTTTCCCATAATGGCCAAAAAATGCAATTTTCATCTTAACTGACCAGAGAATCTTCTTCCATGTGTTTGGGAAGTCCGCCACATGCTGCTGTACAAACTCCAAACATGTTTTCTTATTTCTTTCTTTAAGCAATGGCTTTTTTCTGGCCACTCTTCCATAAAACCCCGCTCTGTGGAGTATAAAGCTTAATGTAGTCCTATGGACAGATACTCCCATCTCCACTGTGGATCTCTGCAGCTCCCTTCAGTGTTATATTAGGTGTCTTTGTAGCATCTCTGATTAATGCCCTCCTTGCCCGGTCTGTGAGTTCTGGTGGGTGGCCTTCTCGTCAGGTTTGTAGTAGCCCACAGAAAAACCATAGTTACTCACAGTTCTCCGGGGACAGCAGGAATCAGTCCTCACATACGGATGTCAGCGCCAACGGAGCCCTCACGGAAGCATCCCCCCCAGCTTTCAAAGAAAGCCTTTGGGAGATGCCACAATGCATGTGTGGTCCCCTTCCTACCCAAGGGTGCCATCTTGCTCAGTCAGATGACATAGCTAAAAGACGGCAAAAACAGAAGATGATAAAGGAGCAACTCCAAGGGGAGGAGAGAGAGTTGTGAGGATTGATTACTGCTATCCCCGGAGAAATCTGTTACAGATGAGTAACTACGCTTTCTCCGGGAACAAGCAGGAAGTCAGTTCTCACATATGGGACTCCCCAGCTACAGGCTACTGAAAGCCCATAGGAAAAAAATAGGGGCACCCTCACAGGGAGCCGCAAGCAGCAGCAATTTTTAAGTCCATGTACACAGACCACAGTAAGACCCCTGGGTCTGATGAAACCAGCACTCTGGTGGCCTGAACACAGAAGGGTCGGAGGGTAGGAGTTGCCTAGACCCCGAAAAAGGTACGGAGCACAGCCTGGCCAAAGGCACTGTCCTGTCGGAACTCTCTTTCCATGCAGTAATGGGCTGCGAAGGTATGGACTAAAGACCAGGCGGCGGCCCGGCAGATGTCCACCATCGGAACAGAGCACAAGCTGGGGAGAGACAGAGCTGGACAGAGTGGAACCTGTAGAGTGAGATTACTGGGAAGGGCTGAGCCTGAGGATGGAGAAATCTGTGATGTGTCAGGGCTGGGATGGACAAATGCCATGCTTTATGATGAGGGAATTCTTTATCTAAAAAATAAATAAATAAATGGCTAGATTTACTAACCTGTGTTAATATTTTAATGCATGTTATAACATACTAGTATCATTTTGATTTAATGTGTGCTATTTAATGCAAGCCACATTATTGTCAATGGGGCCCATTTAATAATTTCCATTAATCACAACACATGCTAAATGCAAATTAATATGCATAACATGCATAAGGGGGAAATTAAGTCTTTATCTGCTAATTCACTTTCCTAGAGTCCCTCCAGACCAGTCGAGCAGGTTGTCACTCCCCACCAGCAGCTGGAGATTGAGCATGCCCAAACTGATGATATCAGCACACATATGCCACCTGCACCACCCACCAAAATTAGTACCATTCTGACAAAGCAGAACCAACCCCAAGCTGCCAAACAGAAACCAACACTAGGAGGCAACAATCTTAAGTGGAAGTCATTCCTTTACTGGTTCCTTGATTCAGAATTTCCACTCTTCTTTCTTTTTTTTTCTTTTTTTTTGTCTTTCGACCCGCTGAGAACACACCCACGGTCAGTCCGAGACCCAACTCCAGAGACCACAGACCGATCATGCCATGCACTACCTTGGTCTGAGAAAAACAACTGATGAATTCTGCAAGGACCAGGTTTGCCACGAAAAGGGACTGAGAAACATACTAAGGGCGGGTCCTGGACTGGACTGGAGGGAAAGTAATTAGCAGGTAAGACCTAATCTCCCCTTCCTTATCATCCCTCCAGTCCAGTCCAGACAAGCGTGATGTACCAAAGCAGTGCTAAACATAGGTGGGGATCCACCAAAACACCAAATTCCATGTCCCGAACAGCTTGCATGTCCAGCCGATAATGATGCATGAAGGTATGCAATGATGACCACGTCGCTGCCCTGCAAATGTCCACTAGGGGTACCAAAGAGCAATCAGTCGAAGACACTGCCTGTGCCCTGGTAGAGTGTGCTCTCAACCCTTGCTGCACCGGACTGCAATTAAGGAGTTAGGCTGAAGCAATTGCCTCTTTAACCCAGTGTGCCACCGAATCCTTGGAGACCACTTTACCCTTGCGCGGCCCCACAAACAGGGCAAACAGCTGCTCTGACTTCTGAAAACACTGTGCACTTTAAGTATTTGCACAACGCATGTCTCACAACCAAGAGACGCAACTGCTGGTTCTCTGCTGAGGTTCCCTATTGTGCGAAAACCGGAAGCATCACCAGCTGGTTTAAATGAAACACAGGCACCACCTTCGGCAAAAAGGATGGTACAGTGCACAATACCACCTTCTATTTAGAGATCACCAGTAAAAACTCCCTACAATAGAGCCTGGAGTTCAGGGACTTGTTCAGCAGAATAAATCACCACCAAGAACACCATCTCCAAAGTCAGATCCTTTAAAGTAGCTGCCTCCAAGGGCTCAAAAGGGGGTGCTTGTCAGCGCCAACAAGACCAGATTCAAATCCCATGAAGGGACCAGGGCTCGCCTGGGGGGACGCAGCTGCTTAAATGCTCGAAGAAAGCAAACCACAACTGGGTGCGAGGTCAGTGACACTCCCTGGATTCGTCCCCGAACATGCCAGGGCGGCCACTTGCACCCGCAGTGATCAGAGGGCCAGCCTCTTGTTGAGCTCCACCTGCAAGAATGCCAGAATCTGCAGCAACGGTGAAGTCAAGGCACTGATATAATTGTCTGCACATCAATTCCCGAATATCCCCCAGATCCATATATAAGACAAGGAGGTTGTCCACTTCCAGGCCCGCAGCAGCATGGCAACCACTGGCAGCAAGTATCCCTTCCTTCTCAACCGAGCTCTTTCAAGAGCCAAGCCATAAGTGAGAAGTGATCCACTTGCAGCATGATAATCAGACCTTGAGACCGCAGATATGGTCACATCAGCAACCACCACCGCTGGTCCACCAGGAGACACTGAGGGCCACATACCATGGTCAGCATGGCCAGTCTGGCACTATCAGAATCACCAAACCCTGATGCACCTCTATGTGCTGCAGTAGACGACTGATGAGTGCCAAAGGTGGGAACACAGAGTAGCTGGTTCCACAGTCAGGACTGAACCAGCATATCCAGACCTTTGGACATCCGCTCACGCCAGCAACTGTAGAACCATGGCACCTTTGCATTTTTGAAGGTCGCCATGAGGTCTATGACCGGGTGCCCCCACCTGAGGGCCTCCCTACCAAACACCTCAGGATCGAGGGACCAATCGCCAGGGTCCAAGCAATGCCAGCTGAGAAAGTCAGCCGGTACGTTCTCTTTCCCGGCCACGTGCACTGCCGAGAGCACTTTGAGGTTCTTCTCTGCCCAAGCCAAAATCAGGACAACCTCATCCTCCAGCACCACACTGCCCCTGCTTCTGTGATGGTTCTGGTACTCTACTATGACTGCATTGTCCAAGAAAACGCGCACCACTGTCCCCTGAAGGAGTGAGTGCAAGTGTTGTGGTGCCAGGAAAACTGCTCTGATTTCCAACCGGTTTATGGATCACATGCTCTGCTCGCAAGTCCATTGCCCTTGTGTGACCTGTGACTGGCAGTGTGCTCCCCATCCAGAAAAGCAGGCATCCATGATCAATGGAATCCAATTGGGCAGTTCCAAAGGAATTTCTGCCAGGAGATTCTTGGGGTTCAACCACCACCAGAGAGACAACCTGGCGCCCTTAGGGCACACGAGCTCCGTCGTCCACTCTTCACTTTGTGGAGACCAGCCTGCCAGTAGCACCATCTGAAGTGGGCACGTGTGCCCATGCCCAAGGAACCAGCCCTAATGTTGCAGCCATTGACCCCAACAGCTGGAGGTAATGCCACACCATGGGAGCTGGCAAGCGCAGGAACTTGGGCAACAAGATTTGGCCTTGCACTGTCTGGAACCGCACCCCTAGGTGTACCAAATCCTTCGAGAACTGTAGGTGGCTGTTGGCAAATTTGATTACCCAACCCAGCCATTGTAGGCATGACACCACACTCTGGGTGACCTCCCGGCTCTCCTTGGCTGACTTTGTCCATGTCAGCCAGTCATCGAGATACGGATGCACAAGCACCCCTATGTGATCCAGGGCAACCGCTGCAATGACCATCACCTTTGTGAAGGTGCAAGGGGCCATTGAGAGACTGAACGGCAACGCCTGAAACTGAAAATGACCCATGGGCACCGCAAACCGTAGAAAGTGGTGATGTTCTGGTCATATGGGAATGTGCAGGTAGGCCTCCAGTGACATAAGAAATTCCCCTTGGCAGACCGCCACTATCATGGACTGCAAGGTCTCCATGCGGAAATGGGGTATCCGCAGCGCTCTGTTCACGTGTTTGAGATCCAGGATAGGATGAATAGAGCAGTCCTTCTTGGGCAGGAACCATGCCTACCTCAGGCACACCTGTGAGATGTAGGCCCGCATATGGAAATCTAGAGAATGAGGGTGTCAGTATCAAATGCCTGCTTCAGCAAAGCTTCCAGCCTCTTATCCTGAGGGTCCCTCAGGGCAGCTCTGCCTTCGACCGGAATTGTAGTTTTCTTGGTGACAGTGAACACCGCTGCATCCACTCATGCAACCTTAAGCTGCTACCTATCCTGATCTGGCAGCGGATACAGCTGAGCGGATACAGTCGAGCATCCAGTGTTTCCCACTCATCTCCATCATGCAACGGAAGACCCTGTGTACCACAAAGGCTTTCTTTGACTTGCGGGTGTCCTGAAGCAAGGGGTCCTCCAAGGGCTCCTCATCTGCCAGGGCCACGAGGATGATATTCAGTCTTACCAGTGAATGGGCAAAAAGGGCAGGCAACTCTTCCCTATGGAAGACGTGCTCGATATTCGGATCTTTGCCAGAAGGAGCTTCTTGGTTCTCCGGCTCCCCCAGAGCACCCTCCCCAACTAAATCCTCCAAGCTGTCACAGAGCTCTCCCCAGGGTTCCTTTCAGAGCTCCAAGTTGAACAGAGGTCACTTGGTGGTGGGCTCCCCCATGTCCCCAGGCCTGGGAAGGGAAGCCTGTGTGTCAGGTCCCGCTTTGTGCTTTGAAATGGCTCCTGCTTTGGGCCCTGCTAAACCCTGCTGCAGACAACAGGCCCGGTGCAGGAGCAGCACAAACTCCAGAGAAAAGGGTTCTAGGGATCCAGGTTCCCCCCTTTCCCCAAAGCACTCATCAACTTGCGGGGATTGAAAAAGCAGGTCTTGCCTTCCCATTTCCTGTGGGCTCACTGTTCCCAAAATGGCCTCCGATCCCACCAAAACTGGGGGAGGAGAACCATAAGTGGAGGCTTATGCAGAATGTGCCTTTCCCCTGGCAGCCTACCCAGACGCCATCTTACAACCTACTAAACCCTCCTCGGCTGAGCGGGTCTCATTCTCACACGAACAGCCGACCCTGGCTGCTGAGAGGCTAAATTGATGCGCGATGCACGCCGTGCATGGCACCTTCACAGACGGCATCAAAGGGATAGAGAGAGCCATCTTCCCTGTCTTGCTCTCCTCGCCCTCCAGACCTGAAAGAACTGCAGAGAAACACTACTAAAAGGCAGGAGAACCGTTGGCCTAGAAACTACACTACACACAAAGGACCGCTAAGTCAGATGCTACTGCACATATTTCGCCCTCCTCTCATCCGGAGACCGAAACCTCTGGCGCTCCCGCTGAAAACAAAGGACTGACAGCTGATAAGGGGACTCACCGATCCAAGCAGCCCACTGACAGTCTTTCCTGGGCAGTGCTGGCTCCTACTGTAAGGAGAGGAAGGGACAGGGCGCTCTACCCACAGTGTGTCCCCCGCAGCAGGACCGGATCAATTCAACGGTCCCAGTCCCTCAGGAGGCCTGCCTTCGGCTGCCCTTGACTGCTTCTGAGCACTGCCAATCTCGGTGGCCAACCACTCAAGGGTTCAGCCAGGAATGAAAACGTTCACCCTTTGTTTTTGTGTTATTTTTCTTTTCTTTATTGTACTGTCATCTTTTCTGCTTGGCAGGCTAGCTATGGAGAAATTTTACTTACCAATAATTTCCTTTCTGGAATCCTACTAGACCAGTCCAGACTAGTGGATTGTGTCCCCCTGCCAGCAGATGGTGAGACAGAGAAAAATTCCCAAAAGTGCAGTTACTCACCTGTAACAGATGTTCTCCGGGACGGCAGGAAACAGTCCTCACATATGGGAGACATTGGCACCGATGAAGCCCTCATGAAAGCATCCCCCCAAAGAAAGCCTTTGAGAGATGCCACCATGCATGCGTTGTCCCTTTACCACCCAAGGGGGTGCCATCTTGCTCAGTCAGATGACATAGCTAAAAGACGGCAAAAATAAAAGATAGTAAAAGAGCAACTCCAAGGGGAGGAGGGAGGGTTGTGAGGACCGATTCCTGCTGTCCCCTGAGAACACCTGTTACAGGTGAGTAAAAAACACTTTCTCCCGGAACAAGCAGGAAGTCAGTCCTCACATATGGGACTTTCCAGCTACAGGCTACCGAAAGCCCATAGCAAAAAGCAGGGTCTCCCTCACGGGGATCTGCAAGCAGCAGCAATTTAGTCCGTGTACACAGACCACAGTAGGACCCCTGTGTCCAATGAACCAGCACTCCAGTAGCCTGAACACAGAAGGGTCGGAGGATAGGAGTTACCTAAACCCTGAAAAGGCTACAGGGCATAGCCTGGACAAAGGCACTGTCCCATTGGGACTCTCTTTCCAGGCAGTAATGGGTTGCAGAGGTATGGACTGAAGACCAGGCAGCAGCCCGGCAGATGTCCACCATCGGTGCAAGTTTGCCCCCGAAGCCGCCATGGCCCTGACATGGTACGCCATGACACAGCCTTCCAGAGGGAGACTCGAAAGCTCATAAGCAAGGGTGATGCAGTCCGCCACCCATGTGGACAGCGTACGCGTGGTCACCACCTCCCCCAGCCTACTGTGGTCATAGGAGATGAAAAGCTGAGAAGCTTTGTGGTGGCTCTGAGTGCGTTGGATATAGAAGGACAAAGCCCTCTTACAGTCCAGGGTGTGAAGGACCGTCTCCACCCGACTGGAGTGAGGTCTTGGAAAGAAGGTAGGAAGCATCACTTCCTAATTG
This sequence comes from Ichthyophis bannanicus, assembly GCA_033557465.1. Lineage (NCBI taxonomy): Eukaryota > Metazoa > Chordata > Amphibia > Gymnophiona > Ichthyophiidae > Ichthyophis > Ichthyophis bannanicus. The sequence continues at coordinate 859,878,751 of CM066035.1, forward strand.
AGATGGAAGGGTGACACCACCTTCAGCAGGAATTTGGGGTGTGTGAGAAGCACCACTCTGTTCTTGTAGAACCTGGTATAGGGTGCCTCTGCCACAAGGGCCTGGAGCTCGCTAACTCTGCGAGCGGAAGTAAGTGTGACCAAGAAAGCCACCTTCCTAGAGAGGTAGCGGAGGTGGCAGGTAGCCAGAGGTTTGAAGGGCGGGCGAGTGAGCTGCCACAACACCACGTTGAGGTTCCATTCAGTTGCCGGAGGGCAAACCGGGGGCTTCGATAAGAGCAGGCCCTGAAGAAAACAGGTCACCAACGGCTGGACCGATAGGGGCGTGCCATCCACTGGATGGTGGTGCACTGCTGATGCACTGAGATGCACCCGGACGGAGCTCAATTTGAGCCCAGACAGAGAGGTGGAGAATGCACTGTAACACCAGAGCTACCGGACAGGAGAAAGGGTCAGCCCCATGATTGGCGCACCAAACAGAGAACCTGCACCACTTGAGGGCATAAGCCTTCCTAGTAGAGGCCCTGCGAGAGGCCAGCAGGATGTCCTCCACCTCAACCAGAAGGTTGAATGGGGCCAGAGTCACCCTCTCTGCAGCCACACTGTCAGTGACAGGGACCCCAGATTGGGGTGCAGGAAAGAGGCCCTCCTCCTGAGAAAGAAGTCCCAGTGCAGTCCCCAAGGGGATGGAGGTGTCCACCGTCAACTGTAGAAGCAGCGAGAACCACGGCTGCCTGGACCACCGAGGAGCTATCAGGATGAGAGAGGCCCTGTCGCGGAGGGTTCTGAACAAGGTCTGGCGATCAGCGGGGTAGGAGGGAAGGCATACATGAGGCCTCCCAACCATGAGACCAGCAATGCATCCGCTGCCACCCTGGAGGAGTGGGTCTGCTGGGAGCAGAAGCGGGGCAACTGAAAGTTGTCTGGGCTGGCGAACAGGTCCATCACGGGTTCTCCCCAGAGCTGGAAAAGCCGACTGGCTACCCTGGGGTCCAGCTGCCACTCATGTGGCTGGAGAACTCTGCTGAGCCTGTCGGCCAGCTGGTTGTCCTGACCGGGCAGGTACACTGCCCGCAGGAGGATGCCTTGTTGGATTACGTACAAGCAGAGGGCTAGAGCTTTCTGACAAAGGGTACGAAACCCCGTGCCCCCCTGTTTGTTCACGTAAAACATCGCCACCTGGTTGTCCATCTGGACCAGAACCGGCTGGTGACGCAGGTGGTGACAGAAGGCCCTCAAGGTTAAGTATATGGCTTGGCGCTCCAGGAGATTGATCTGCTGGGTACTCTCATCCAGTGACCAGTTGCCCTGAGTGCAGTGGGCTCCCCAGCCGAACAGGGAGGCATCTGTGGTGAGGGCCCTGGAGGTGCTTGTGACCTGAAAAGGCATGTCTGCCTCGAGATGCTGGGGAGACTGCCACCAGACCAGAGAGTCCACCAATTGGTGGGTCATGGAAACACTGTCCCGTAGGCGGCCGATTGCCCAAGACCACTGGTCTCACAGACACCACTGCGCCTCCCTCATGTGGAGGTGAGCATCTGGAATAATGTGGACCGTGGAGGTCATGTGCCCAAAGAGGCACAGGAGAAGCCAAGAGGGCACCAAGGGACGGCACCGTATGTCCTGAGCTAGAGCCCCGAGATGATCGGCTTGGGCTCTGGGCAAGAAAGCCTTCAACTGGAGAGTGTCGATCTCTGCCCCAATGAACTCCAGACACTGTGTCGGAAGGAGGAGACTTGGGGTAGTTTATGACAAACCCCAAGTACTGTAGGAGCTGGATGGTGCGTGCGGTTGCCTGCTGCACCTCAAAGGCCGTGCCTCCCTTTATAAACCAGTCGTCCAGTTAGGGAAAGACGAAGACCTCCTGGAGCTGGAGGAAGGCAGCCACGACTGTCAGGCATTTTGTGAGAACTCTTGGGGCAGAGGCTAGGCTGAAAGGGAGCACCCTGTACTGAAAATGCCTGACCCCAACTACGAACCGCAGGTACTACCTGTGGTTCGGATGGATAAGGATGTGTGTATAAACATCCTTGAGGTCTAAGGAGCATAGCGAGTCTCCCTGCTGGAGGTATGGCAGCAATGTTCCAAGGGACAGCATCTTGAACTTCTCCCTCACCAGGAATTTGTTGAGGTTGCGCAGGTAGAGGATTGGCCTTAGGCCCCCTGTCCTCTTTGGCACAAGGAAGTACCTGAATTAGAACCCCTTGCCCTTGAGATGGTGGGGCACCGGTTCCACCACTCTGTCCTCGAGAAGATCTGCCAACTCCTTCAGAAGGTGGTCCTGGTGGAGGGGAGACCTGAGGGGCTCTCCCGAGAAATAAGGGAGAGGTGTGAGTCAGATGGAGGAGGGTAACCCTCCCTGACCATCCGAAGTGCCCAGGAATTGGTGGTGATGGACATCCACCTCTGGGCACAGAGAACCAGACATCCCCCTGTGGGCTGATGATCTCCTTGGGGTAGAGAAGCTATGCTCAATGAATCGAAAGCTTCCCCCTGGCTGGACCGGGGTCCGGTGAGTGGGGTTTTCGAGCCTTCTGCTTAAACGGGCCATGCCCATGTCCCTTAGCCTGCTGACCTTGTTCGAGAGCCGTGGAGGCCTGATAAGGTGGGTTAGTTTCAGTAAGCAGCTCCGTTCCTCGGTAAAAAGACTTTTTACCTGAGCCCTTCCGTCAGGGAGGGGCAGCGGTCTTAAAGAACCTGGTTCTCATTATGAACTCGGTCTCCAGCATGGCAGCCTTTTCGGTCATGGGTTTGCCAAAGAGGTTCTCTCCTTGGCATGGAACATCAACCAATTTGTCCTGAACCCACTTGCTTGAGGTCAAAGTCAAGCTTGGTGGTGTGCACTGATGCCTGCTGCGGCTACCCGGGCCACCGACTCAAACCCATTTTAGGCCGCTTGAGACATGAATTTGGAGCACTCACGGACTTGTCTTGGCCAGGTTCTTGAACCACTGCAAAGGTTCTTCGGAGAGACTAGCTGAGAACCCGGTGAGTTCCTTCGCCAGGTCTCTCAGGTACATGCCCTTGTACAGCTGGTCAGCCTGGATGCGGCGGATGAGCACTGAGCCCTGGTAGCACTTTCTGCTGAAGGCTTCAAGGTGCTGGCCTCCCTGCCAGGGGCACAGAGGAGTGTGTCTTTTGGCTTTTCAGCCGACTCCACTACCATGGAGTTATGTGGCAGCTGTGACTTCTGGAAGCCCGGGCTCAGGCGGACTCAATACATCAAGTCGAGCCATTTGCTCAGCACCGGCACCTAAGCCGGTGTCTCCCACATTCAGAGAATGAGCCGTTCCAGGATGGGATGAATGGGTACCATGAGCAATTCCCATGGAGAGGCCTCGTACTGGAAGATTTGCAACTCATCTGGCCTAAGGGTCCTCCTCTGACTTGGTCGGGAATGCCAGAGCCTTAGACATGTCTCTGACAAAATCCATGAAGCCCATGTCCTCGGGGCAGGGACCACCACCGAGGCTCCAAGACGGGAGAGTAGAAGGGACATTGTGGTGGCGACGTGTATCGGGGGATTCCTTGTCCTCCGTCTCCCAGAGTAGTCCATCGAGCACTTGTAGGAGGCTGCTCCGTGGGCCTCGGGGCCCCCGATGCCCTGTGGCCAGCTCCCGGCAAACCTGCCGAGGATGTACGCGATCCCATCGAGCGGGACTCAGTGCGAACTCAGCTGAGGATCGACGAGGATTGACTTGGCCTCCAGGGACATATTGGAGGTCGAGAGCCCGGTGGTCGGGGCAGATGAACCGGTCGTGCCAGACAACAGCACCCACTGCTGATCCATGAAGGCAGACAAACTATGCTCCAGGGCCCCCATTCTGGACTCCAGACCAGAAGGCTCCACAGCCTTCAGCACGGGCACCAAGGGACTCAGGCCCAACGCTGGCTCCCCTGAAGGGAAATCCTCGATGAGGATGGTGTCTGGGGACCGAGGCCAGATTCTTCCAGGGGACCTTTGCAGGCCGCTCCTTCTCCAATGCCTTGGACGAGCATCTCGGACTGCAGGACCGGCCCCGGGGAGCCCCCAGCCGGTCGGAACCATCCAAGGATACCGCCTTTTTAGGGTTTTTTCTTCTTCCTGGGTTCCCTTCAAGGGAGACCCCCTTTCTGTGGACCCATGTCAAGGTTTGTGTTCGGAGGGTTCTGCCCAAAATGTCGGAGCCTCAGACGAGGCCCTGGCCTTCAGAGGCATCGGGGACTCGGGGAAAAAAACTTATCATGCTGCTGCTGGCGGCTGAGGGCCTTACTGGACATCCTCTTGCAGAGACCGCAGGCTGCCGGGTCGTGGTGTGGTCTGGCCCAAGGCAGCGAAGACAGCAGTCATGTGTGTCAGTCAAAGACATGATTTTAGAGCACCGATCACACTTCTTAAAGCCACTGGTAACCATGGGGGAAAAAAGTACCCCTGTAAACCGCTTTGATTGAAATGATAAAGCGGTATAAAAAAACTGTTAAATAAATATAAAAAAACTGTTAAATAAAGACTCTCCGGGCTGCCAGCAGGAGACAAAAGGTGCAAAGACGCCAGAAAATGAAAATAACAAAAGATTTAAAAAAATAAACTGAACCTGATGCCAAGGCACCAAGGTCGGTAAGCAGGAAGAGTACTGGTGCAATACCGGAGGGGAGTGAGAAACTCAGAGAGAAAAAAATAAACTTTTTCTGGGGATAAGCCAAACGTCTGAAGGGCTCCGTGGAAAAAAGGAGAATGAGCAAGATGGCACCCTTGGGCGGGAAGGGGACCATGCATGTGTGGTGACATCTCCCAAAGGCTTTCTTTGAAAACTGGGGGGGGATGCTTCCACGAGGATTCCGCTGGTGCCGACATCACCCATATCTGAGGGCTGACTTCCTGCTTGTTCCCAGAGCAGCTTTGCGACATCACGCTTTGTATAAAAACCCATCCCCAAGGGGAGCTTCAACATAACTATAAAAAGCAGTAGGAATTCAACAGCCAAGGAAGCACAAACTAAAACCAAAATGAGTTCATAAATGAAGAACTCTTACAACAAGCTAAATTGAACAATGTGAAACAGGATTTGCAGGCCAAGGATGCTTGGGTGCATACGGAGAGGAATGGCTAGCAGAAAAAAGGAGGTGATAATGCCTCTGTATAAGTCTTTGGTGCGACCTCATTTGGAGTATGGTGTGCAATTCTGGAGACCGCACCTTCAAAAGGATGTGAACAGGATGGAGTCGGTGCAGAGGGTTGCTACCAAAATGATTAATGGGCTTCATTATAAAGCATATGAGGACAGACTTAAGGATCTTAATATGTACACCTTAGAGGAAAGGCGGGATAGAGGTGATATGATTGAGATGTTTAAATACCTCCGTGGCATAAATGTTCAGGGAGAGAGCCTCTTTCAATTGAAAGCAAGCTCTGCTACGAGGGGACATGGGATGAGGGTGAAGGGAGATAGATTCAGGAGTGATATGCGGAAATATTTCTTTACGGAAAGAGTAGTGGATCCGTGGAATAGTCTCCCAGTGGAGGTGGTAGAGATGAGGACAGTAACTGAATTCAAGAAAGCATGGGACCAACACAGAGGATCTTTAAAGGCAAAAAGTGGACTGTTGTAGTTGTTATGGAAGGACAGACTAGATAGGCCATGTGGTCTTTTTCTGTCGTCATATTTCTATGTTTCTATGTTTCTATACATGGCGAGGTACAGCAATGTCACCGATACGTAGAGTCTTAGCTAGGTGACAGACTAAACAGTTTAAAGGGACGGATCTTGGACTGGTTTAGCAGGATTCCAGCAAAGGAAATTATCAGTAAATAAAATTTCTCCTTCCAAATACATTCTGCTAGTCCAGGCCAGACTAGTGGAGAGCACCATAACTAAACCACTCCAGGGCGGTAAGAAACATCTGCAGCCAAGACAGAGGCTCGAAAGCAAGCTGCTTCTTGAGCATGGACATCAAAGTGATAATGACATGCAAAATTAGAGAGGGAAGACCAGGTGGCCGCCCTGCAAATATCTAGTAGAGCTACCCGTGAGCATTCTGCAAAGAATGTGCCCGAAGACCTATGGGCACAGGTTTGGTGAATAAAATATAAGCTGACTCAATAGTCTGCTTGATTCAGCACACAATGGTTGCTTTGGAAGTGGCCGCACCTTTTCATGGACCAGAAGCCAGGACAAAAAGGTGATCAGAGAGATGAAACGTATTAGTGAGTTTGAGGTAATGGCGTAATGCTCTACCAACATCCAACAGGTGAAGGACTCTGTTGTAACCCGAAGACAGCTCCTTAAAAAAGGAAGGAAGCACAACCAATTGGTTGACATGAAAATCCAAAAGGACCATAGGCAAAAAAGAGGGCATTGTTCAAATGGTAACCCTCTGGGGAAAAAGACAGAAAAGGATCCCAGCAAGAAAGTGCCTGGAGCTCCAAAAGGTGCAGTGCCAAAGTGACTGCTATAAGAAAAACAGTTTTGAGAGTCAAATCTTTAAGAGATGCTCTACAGAGAGGCTCAAATGGGGCACAGATGAGTGCACGAAGAACCAAGGACAGATCTCAAGAAGGGACAGTTGGACGAATGGGGGGCCTCAGGGAGCAAACGCCCCACAGAAAATAGGAAAAGTTTACATGAGAAGCAAGAGACTGCTCATGGAGAGGCCCTTGAAAGAATGTCAAGGCCGCAATATACGCCTTTAAAGAATTAAACACAACACGACCCTTATCAAATCCGTACTGAAGAAGGAAAGAATGTCTGGAATATCAACTCACAAAGGGGAGAGGGATCTCTTACAACACCAAGAAGGAAAAAAAATACACCAGATCCAAGCATAGGCACGTGAGGTAAAGACCTTCGAGCCCGTAGTAGAGTGGCCACTACTTGTGGTAAGTAACCTTTGTGATGCAAGCGACGCCACTCAATAGCCAAGCCGTAAGCGAGTAAGAAGTGGGGTCATCCATGAGAACCGGCCCCTGAAACAGGAGACCTCTCTGGACACCGAGGGGTAGGAGCGCCTCCTGCAGGAGGCGGAGGAGATCAGCATACCATGGACGCAGAGGCCAATCCGGTGTCACCAGCACTACCCATCTGGAGTGTGACTCTATCCGACGGAGTACACAGCCGATTATTGGCCAAGGAGGAAATTTAAGCTGGTTCGAGGACCAGGTCTGAACTAGAGCATCTATGCAGTGAGAGTTTGATTCCTTTTGATGACTGAAAAAGATTGACGTCTTGGCACTGGAAGAGGTGGCCATTAGGTCGAGTCAGATGACTCCCACCAATGCACAATGTTCGCAAATGCTCAGGGAGCTAGCTCTAACTCGCTGGAGTCCAGGATATGACAACTCAAGAAATTCACATGAACCTTCTCCATTCCTGAAATGTGTTGCACAGAAAGAGCCAGGAGGTTGGATTCTGCCTAGGGAAATAGAAGTCTCATTTCCAGGGCCACTCTGGGACATATGGTCCCACCCTGTCTGTTGAGATAAGTCACAGTGGTGGAACTGTCGTTAAGTACTCTGACTGTTTGACCCTGGAAGTGGGATTGAAAGAAGAGTAGAGCCAGACTTACAGCTCGGGCTTCGTGGCAATTGATGGTCCAATATGCTTCTTGAATGGACCAAGATCCCTGCGCTGCCTGTCCCTGGCAGTGTGCTCCTCAACCTGCAAGGCTGGCGTCCATGGTAACCACCACCCACTGTGGAATTTCTGGTGAAGACTGCAGTGAACCACTGAAGAAAGGGATAGATGAATCTGATAGTCCTGGGTAGATGGGGACCAGAGTGACAGGAGAGAGTACTGAAGCGGACGCATGTCAGCATGGGCTCAGGGGACTACTTCAAGAGTAGAAGTCATGGTGACGAGGAGTTGTAGGTAATTCCAGGCAGTAAGAGCTGGCAGGCACCGGAAGGAAAGGACGTGAACGCAGAACTTCTTGCATTTGTCGTAAGAGAGGAAGACATGACCCATTCTTGTGTCAAAGTGGATACCGAGGAATTCCAGAGACTGACGAGATTGTCAATAAAGGAGAGAACCTGAGAGATCGCAGAAATAGCCTCCTCGAACAGGATCAGAAATTGGTTGACTGAGACGACAGATGGTGATGGTAAACGGAACTCACTTAGCTGAAAGGAAGGTGATTAATGGCATGCCCCAGGGATCGGTCCTGGTACTGTTCAATGTATTTGTGAGCGATATTGCTGAAGGACTGAATAGAAAAGTCTGTCTTTTTGCAGATGACATGAAAATTTGCAACAAAATGGACTCCCTGCGAGAATGGATAACACAAGGAAAGATCCACAAAAGCTGAAAGAATGCTCTAATGCTTGGCAGTTAAGATTTAATGTGAAGAAGTGCAATGTCATGCACTTGGGATGCAGAAATCCAAGGAAATTGCATGCAATAGGGGGGCGAGAGATTGGTGTGCACAGACCAGGAGAAGGGCCCCGGAGTGACTGTTTGAGGATCTCAAGGTGGCAAAACAGTGTGACAAAGTGGTGGCCAAAGCCAGAAGGATTCTGGGTTGCAAATGGAGAGAAATTACCTGCAGAAAGGAGGAAGTATTAATGGCACTGTACAAGTCACTGGTGAGGCCCCACTTGTAATATTGTGTTCAGTTTTGTAGACCGTATCTCACAAAGGATATAAAAAGACTGGAAAGGGTTCGGAGGAAGGCGACCAAAATGATTTGGAGCCTGCACCAGAAGAAAAATTAGAGGAGACTTGAAGACCTAAATACGTATACTCTAGAGGAGAGGAGGGACTAGGGAGATATGATACAAACCTTTAAATACTTAAAGAGTATTAATGAAAAAACAAACCTTTTTTAAAGACAGGGAAGCTGTAAAAGTAGAAAGCATAACATGAAGTTGCAAGGGGGTAAACTGAGAGGCAACATCAGGAAAGCATAGTTACTCACCTGTAACAGGTGATCTCTGGGAACAGCAGGAGTTTAGTCTTCACATATGGGTATCGTCGGTACTGACGGAGCCTGCGTGGGAACACCCCCTGGCGTCCAATTAGAAAGCTTTTGGGAGCATCCCACAGCGCCTGCGTGCTGCCTTCCCGCCTTTCCCAACTGCCTCTCTCCAGTTGAGTTTAAAGCTGAGACAAAGAGAGAGAGAGGGAAAGAGAAAGAGATAGATAGAGAGATACAACTCCTAGGGGAGGTGGGTGGGTTGTGAAGACTAAATTCCTGCTGTTCCCGGAGATCACCTGTTACAGGTGAGTAACTATGCTATCTCCAGGAACAAGCAGGAATGTAGTGTTTACATATGGGGACTCCCTAACTTTAGATGCCAGGGAGAGACCCCAGAAGTTGTGTGTCCTGGTGAAAGGGCTCCACTTCCCCCAATGGATCTCTGGCATCCAACCAGGGATGGCGGGTAGGAGTTGATTAGGTATGGAACAGGTGTTGGAGAACAGCCTGACCAAACAAGGCATCCCGGCGGGAGTCCTTGTCCAAGCAGTAATGGGCTGTGAAGGTATGCACCGAGGCCCAAGTGGCTGCTCGACAGATGTCATCAATAGACACAGAGTGCAGATGAGCCATTGAAGCTGCCATGGCTCTCAAATTGTGAGCTGTGACATGGACCTCCAGAGGAAGGTTCTTACGCTGATAGGCAAAGGAAATACACTGTGCAATCCAGTTGGACAGTGTTCTCTTGGAGACTGGAAGTCCCAAATAAGAAGGATCAAAAGCAACCAAGAGTTGAGAGGACTTTCTATGTTGCTGTGTTCTTTGTAAGTAAAAAGCTAAAGCTCTTTTACAGTCCAAAGTATGAAGATTCCTTTCTGCATTCGATGCATGAGGCCTTGGAAAAAAACACAGGCAGGTAGACCGCTTGGTTAAGATGAAAAGGCGAGACCACCTTTGGCATAAAGTGTGGATGAGTCCTAAGGACTACCTTGTCATGATGGAACCTTGTATAAGGTGGATAAGCCACTAGTGCCTGCAACTCACTGATGTGACGTGCTGATGTGATTGCAATGAGAAGGATAACTTTCCAAGAAAGGAATTTCAAGGAGGTAGTAGGTAAGGGTTCGAAAGGTGGCTTCATGAGCTGGCCAAGAACCAGATTTCAGTCCCATGCCACCAGTGGTGGCTTAATGGGAGGCTTAGTTAGAAGAAGGCCTCTCATAAATCTTGCTATGAGAGGATGGGAGGAAATAGGTTGTCCATTTAAAGGCTTGAAAGAAGCCACAATAGCACTTAAATGGACTCTTACTGAGTTAGTTTTAAGTCCTGCATTGGATAAATGATAAAGGAGATACTCTAGTAATGGATTCCAGAGGTATCGCAAGGGGGTTAAGACCCCTCTGCAAGCAACATATGGTAAACCTTTTCCACTTGAAAGCATAAGAGCGTCTTGTGGAAGGTTTTCTAGAAGCATAAATGATATCCTTTACTTGCTGAGGAAGGTTAAGATCCTGAAGATCTAGGCCTTCAGCAACCAAGCCCTGAGATGCAGAGACTGGGGATTGGGATGCCATAACATTCCGTCTTCCTGAGACAGGAGATCTGGAGCAGAGCCTAACTTCAGAGAGGGAGCTTGAGAGAGATGTAGAAGCAGAGGGTACCACACTTGCCGTGGCCAATGTGGAGCTATGAGAATCATACAGCCTCTGTCTCTCTGAAGCTTTAACAGGGTTTTGGGAATCAGGGGAATGGGTGGAAAGGCATACAGGAAGTCTTGACCCCAATGAAGGAGGAAAGCATCCTTGGCCTGAAAGCACTGAGCCAGAATTCTGGAACAGAACCGGGGAAGTTTGGCATTCAACGGACTTGCAAAGAGGTCTATGTCCGGGGTTCCCCAAATTTGAAAAATCTTGGCCACCTGGTCTGCATGTAGAGACCATTCGTGTGGAAGCAGAACTCGACTGAGTCTGTCTGCCCAAGAGTTTTGGATACCTGAAAGATACACTGCCAGGAGATGAATCTGATGCTCTCTGGCGAGGGCCCATAGTCGCAAAGCTTCCTTGCAAAGCGACAGAGAGCCTGTTCCTCCCTGCTTGTTCACGTAGAACATGGCTACTTGATTGTCCGTATGGATGAGGACTGTCTTGTAGCTGAGCAGGGTGTGGAACACTCGCAGAGCAAGGAAGATTGCTCTGAGCTCCAAGAGATTGATGTGTAGATGAGTCTCCTGTGGAGTCCAGGTGCCTTGGATGGAGAGGTCTTGCAGATGAGCTCCCCAACCCACTGGAGAAGCATCTGTTGTGAGAGTTGCCTGGGGTAAATGTTTTTGAAATGGGGACCCCAGCAACAGGTTTTGAGTGGATTGCCACCATTGGAGGGACAAAATAAGGCGATTTCTGTTTGCTATTTTGTCTGACAGGCACCCTGATGCCTGGGTCCATTGAGTGGACAAAGTCCACTGGGCTGCTCTCCCCTGAAGAACCTTAACAGCGAAACGCAGGTGCGCTTCGATAACAGCGTTGGGACTTCAATATTAAGTTAATTAATCAAGCAACTCTACAGAATGTCTCACTAACATGAGCTAAGTTGAAATTATGTAGAGTATTAAATGTTTTTGCTTGCTGACACACGAGAGGGAAAAATTTGCAAAAAGTTGGGTCGTTGATGCTAACAGGCATAACACTGGGAATTTGTAAACACCCAGAATCTAATGCCATTGTGAAGTCTGAGACCCGTGAAAAGCAAAACCCCCTATAGTGGATTTCAACCTGCAGATAAAATTAGATTGCTAGAGCGTAGGAACATATTACAGTGCCAGTGTGAGATCGCTCTGTTACCAGACCATACATTTTTGCTCTCTTATGGAGGCAAGCATAAGGAACCACATGCACGGTAGATGCCATGTGGCCTAGTAGTTGTAACATTTCTCGAGCAGTGAGATGAGGCTTTAGCACTGCTTGAGAAGCTAACTGCACCATGCGAAGGCAACGGGCCTGGGGGAGATAGGCCCTTGCTTTTTTGGTATCCAGCAAAGCTCCTATGAACTCTAGAGACTGAGTGGGAGTTAGACTGGATTTTGGGATGTTTATGATCAGACCCAAATATTGAAGGATACGCATTGTGCAAGATAGAGAAGTCCTGGCCTCTGACTCTGATGGGTCTCGAATGAGCCAGTCGTCTAAGTAGGGGAAGACGAATATTCCTAGAGTGCGAAGAAATGCTGCTACCACAGCCATGCACTTCGTGAACACCCTTGGTGCTGAGGCCAGGCCAAAAGGAAGCACCCTGTATTGGTAGTGCTTTCCTTGAAAAAGGAACCGAAGGAATTTTCTGTGAGTTGGATGGATGAGAACATGAGTGTACCCATCCTTGAGATCTAGAGAACAAAGCCAATCCTGACTCTGAAGGTATGGCAGCAGATTTCCCAGAGAAATCATCTTGAATTTCTCTTTGAACAGGAATTTGTTCAACTCTCTGAGGTCTAAAATAGGTCTGTGTCCCCCTGTTTTCTTTGGGATAAGGAAAAAGGGGGAGTAAAATCCTGTACCCTGTTGAGGAATGGGTACCTCTTCTATTGCCCCTTGGGCAAGAAGCATAGTGACCTCTTGATCTAACAGGTTGATGAGAGAGGTCTGAGAATTGAACTGTCTTACCATTGTGGGAGGGGGAATGCAGATAAAATGAAGCTTGTACCCCTCTTTTATAATGGAGAGAGTCCAATGTTCTTGCTGTTATCTGCCCCCCTCTGGGGGCAAAATGACATAACCTTCCTGGAATGGTGGAAGGCTCTGGTCCATTGAGAGCCAGGAAGGCTAAGTTCTCTAGATGAAAGTCAAAGGCCTTGTGGAGGCTGAGACTGCTGAGACGGTTGAGGCTTAGCAGTCTTTGCTTTCCTTTGTTTAGATGGTTGCTGACTCTTCCAGGCAGGCTGACCTGCGGAACATCCCTGCTGGGAATAAGAGGGGTAAAACCTCTTCTTTTTTGAGAAGAATGGTTTCTTGAAAGATTTCTTCCTTGCAGGATTAGCTGTGGCTTTGGATAACCTATCCAAAGTGGAGTTGTCAGCATCCAACTCATTGGTTTTCTCTTGCCAATTTTTGCCGAGTAGATTCTCACCTGTACAAGGGATATTGCCCAGTTTGTCCTGCACCCTGAGCTCCAAATCGGATGCCTGGAGCCAGGAAATTCTACGTGCACCTATGGCAATGGCAGAGGTCCTGCTTATGCACTCAAAACAGTCAAAAGCTGCACGATTGACAAATTTAGAAACATCCTGGGCATGTTTAACCAGAGTGAGAAAATCCTGCCTCTTATCTTCAGGAAGAAGAGGGCTTAGAACCTCTAAATCTCCTGTGACTTCTTTAAGGAACACTCCCATATATAAAATATCGGAACTGATCCTGGCAGAAAGCATGGAAGCCTGGAAAGTATGACGTCCAAAGGCATCCAAGGTTCTACACTCACGTCCTGGAGGATTAGAGGCATGCCTCTTTGCACTCCTGATCCTTCTCATAGCTGATTCCACTACAATAGAGTGGTGAGGAAGCTGAGTCTTCTGGAAACCAGGACAAGGAGGGACTCGATACATGGTATCCAGTCTACGAGAGTGAGGAGAGGTGGTAAGAGGTGTTTCCCACATTCTTAGCATGAGATCATGTAAGATCTCATGGATAGGCAAAGTAGCTGCCTCCTTAGGAGCTTTGGGATATTGAAGAATCTCCAACTCCTTTGCTCTGGTTTCTGCCTCGGGAGCCACAGTAATGGAAAGACCTCGAGCCACCTCCCTGATAAAATCCTGAAAGGAGATATCTTCTGGAGGAGACATCCTATGTTTAGGAGAGGAAGGCTCCTCCGGGAGAAGTATTCCGGTACCAACAGAATCGTCAGAATCCTCAGACTCCTCCGAGGATTCAAAGTACCTTCTGTCCGGATGCTCTTGTAGAGCACGATACCCGTACCGACCGAAGTCTGTGCTGGGGGGAATCGGTACCGGTGTATCGGTACCGGAAGGCATAGCATGACTGGGTGCCGGCAAAGCAGACACCAATGTCGATGCTGTCGGTACCGGTACAGATACCGGTGCCGGAGTCGATGCCGGTACCGGTTGAAGTGTCTGACACGGTTCCGAGGGTGCTGAGCTTAGCAGCTCGGTTTTGTCGACCCCTCTTGGACATCATGGCACAAGCCATACACTCCGAGATGGAGTGGTCAGAACCTAAACTTTTAAGACACCACTCATGGGTGTCAGTAACCTCTGGTCTATCGACGCTGCAGATGCCTGGGTGTCGGTACCGGAGAAAGCAGCCGGTACCCCAGAGCATGGCACCAGTAGTTCTGCCGAGGTTGAGGCCTCAAGAACATCCTGGAGCCCCGATAATGCTTTGGAAGCCGAAGCCTCCCGCCGGGGCAATTTTGCCAGTACAGATCCCTCAAGGGCAACGCCAGAGGCATCTTGATGCTTAGAAGATCTACCCTTTGAGGACCGGCCAGCTGGCTCCGTGGAAAACGAAGAACTGGAGAGAGGCAGTTGGGAAAGGCAGCACGCAGGCGCTGTGGGATGCTCCCAAAAGCTTTCTAATTGGACGCTGGGGAGCGTTCCCGCGCAGGGTCTGTTGGTACCGACGATACCCATATGTGAAGACTACATTCCTGCTTGTTCCTGGAGATATATTTTTTCACTGAAAGGGTGGTGGATATTTGGAATGCCCTCCTGATGGAAGTGGTGGGGGCAAAAACTAACTGAATTCAAAATGGCATGGGACAGACACAGTGGATCCCTCTATAGCCAACAGGATAAAATCAAAATAATCATAACGCTCTTATATCTCAATAAATAGGGGTGACCTGCAAGGAGCAGTGGGTATACCCCTGAACAAAGGTATGGGGAGGGGTGACCTGCACAGAGCGGCAGGTGTACCTACTCTTGCCACCTTGCTGGGCAGACTAGATGGACTATGCTGGTCTTTATCTGCCGTCATATACTAAATTAGTATGTTAATATGTTAGATCTCCTTTACATGGCTTGTCTTGGAAGAACTTTTGGCTCCATGGGCCTTTCTCCCCTCCTGCAGCCTCCTGGGTTCTTAACCTCTCTCTCTGAACCATACCCTCCCAGCCCTGAACTTTCTTAATACACTTTCTGACCATGAAACAGTTGTAGCACAGACCTCAGCACTGGAGGCATCTCATGCAGTAACCCACTGTGAATTACACACAGCATGCACAGCAGCAATTTAACTTCCCTCACAAACACATACTGCCCCAGAACAAGTACAGCAAAGGCAGTATGCATCACAGGCAGCAGCGCAAGTTCCTTCCCTACATATACACGCTATCCCAATATGAACAGATGAAGCACAAGGAGCAGCGCAAGCTCCCTCCCTACATATACACAGTGCCCCACTATAAACAGACGCAGCACATGCGGCAGCAGCAGCGCAAGATCCCTCCCTACATATATACACTGCCCAACTATAAACAGATGCAGCAAAGGCAGCAGCAGTGCAAGCTCCCTCCCTACATATACACACTGCCCCACTATAAACAGACCCAGCACAGGCAGCAGCAGTGCAAGCTCCCTCCCTACTTATACACACTGTCCCACTATAAACAGATGCAGTACAGGCAGCAGCTGCAGTGCACGTTCCCTCCCTACGTATAGACACTGTCCCACTATAAACAGACAGCACAGGCAGCAGCAGCACAAGCTCCCTCCCTACATATACATAATATCCCAATACAAACAGATGCAGCACAGGCATCAGCAGCACATCAAGTTACCTCCCTACGTATACACACTGTCCCACTATAAACGGATGCATCACAGGCAGCAGCAGCAGCGCAAGCTCCCTCCCTACATATACACACTGTCCCACTATGATAAGACGCAGCGCAGGCAGCAGCAGGACAAGATCAGCAGCAGCAGTGCAGGTTCCTTCCCTACGTATAGACACTGTCCCACTATAAACAGACACAGCACAGGCAGCAGCAGCACATCAAGTTCCCTCCCTACATATGCACACTTCCCCACTATAAACAGACACAGCACAGGCAGTAGCAGCACAAGCTCCCTCCCTACATATACACACTATCCCACTACAAACAGACGCAGGACAGGTAACAGCAGCAGCAGCACAAGATCCCTCCAAACATATACACACTGTCACACTATGAATAGATGCAGCACAGGCAGCAGCAGCAGCAGTGCAAACGCCATCCCTATATATACACACTATCACACTATGAGCAAATGCAGCACAGGCAGCAGCAGCAGTGCAAACGCCATCCCTATATATACACACTATCACACTATAAGCATATGCAGCACAGGCAGCAGCAGCAGTGCATGTTCCCTCCCTACATATGCACACTGTCCCTCTATGAATAGGCACAACATATGCAGCAGCAGCAGAGGAAGCTCCCTCCCTACATATATACACTCTCCCACTATAAACAGAGACAGCACAGGCAGCAGCATCTCAAGCTCCCTCCCTACATATACACACTGCTGCACTATAAATAGACGCTAAACAGGCACAATACAGGCAGCAGGGCAAGCACCCTCCCTACTTATGTACACTGTCCTGTTATAAACAGATGCAACACAAGCAGTAGCAGCAGCAGCAGCAGCAGCAGCACAGGCTCCCTCCCTAGATATACACACTGTCCCACTATAGACAGATGCAGCACAGGTAGCGGCAGCAGCAGTGCAAGCTCCCTCTCTACATATATATACTGTCCCACTATAGAGACACGCAGCACAGGCACAACACAGGCAGCAGGGCAAGC
Organism: Ichthyophis bannanicus; assembly: GCA_033557465.1. Classification (NCBI taxonomy): domain Eukaryota; kingdom Metazoa; phylum Chordata; class Amphibia; order Gymnophiona; family Ichthyophiidae; genus Ichthyophis; species Ichthyophis bannanicus. Next base: position 859,895,427 of record CM066035.1, read on the forward strand.
TCCCTCTCTACATATATACACAGTGTCCCTCTACAAACATATGCAGCACAGGCAGCAGCAGCAGAGCAAGTTTCCTCCCTACATATGCACACTATCCCACTATAAAGAGAGGCAGCAGCAGCATTGCAAGCTCCCTCTCTACATATATATACTGTCCCACTATAGAGACACGCAGCACAGGCACAACACAGGCAGCAGGGCAAGCTCCCTTCCTACATATATACACAGTGTCCCTCTACAAACAGATGCAGCACAGGCGGCAGCAGCAGAGCAAGATTCCTCCCTACATATGCACACTATCCCACTATAAAGAGAGGCAGCAGCAGCATTGCAAGCTCCCTCTCTACATATATATATACTGTCCCACTATAGAGACACGCAGCACAGGCACAACACAGGCAGCAGGGCAAGCTCCCTTCCTACATATATACACAGTGTCCCTCTACAAACAGATGCAGCACAGGCAGCAGCAGCAGAGCAAGTTTCCTCCCTACATATGCACACTATCCCACTATAAAGAGAGGCAGCAGCAGCATTGCAAGCTCCCTCTCTACATATATATATACTGTCCCACTATAGAGACACGCAGCACAGGCACAACACAGGCAGCAGGGCAAGCTCCCTCTCTACATATATATATACTGTCCCACTATAAAGAAACACAGCACAGGCACAACACAGGCACCAGGGCAAGCTCCCTCTCTACATATATCTACTGTCCCACTATAAAGAAACACAGCACAGGCACAATACAGGCAGCAGTGCAGGCTCCCTCTCCCTCTCTCTCTCTCTCTATATATACACTGTCCCACTATAAAGAAACACAGCACAGGTAGCAGCAGCAGAGCAAGTTTCCTCCCTACATATGCACACTATCCCACCATAAAGAGAGGAAGCAGCAGCAGCAGCATTGCAAGCTCCCTCTCTACATATATATATATACCGTCCCACTATAAAGAAACACAGCACAGGCACAACACAGACAGCAGGGCAAGCTTCCTTCCTACATATATATTGTGAGAGCCAGAGGAGAAAGAGTTAACACAATAATACAAGTAAAATCATTGAAATGTCTGAATGCTGGAATTGTACTGAGGTGCGTACACACTTATCACTAAATGGTGGACAGAGAGGGGGTAAAAAAGCAATCATGAGATATAAACATGCCAGCTTAGCATGAAGAACATATGGCCCTCAGTATAGTTGTCAGAACACGGGGTGTTCGTTTCCTGTGCAGTGGAGGCTGCGTGGGGTACGGATTGTGTGTGTGTGTGTGATTGTGTGTGTGTGTGTGTGTGTGATTGTGTGTGTGTGTGTGTGTGTGATTGTGTGTGTGTGTGATTGTGTGTGTGTGTGATTGTGTGTGTGTGTGATTGTGTGTGTGTGTGATTGTGTGTGTGTGTGATTGTGTGTGTGTGTGTGTGTGTGTGTGTGTGTGTGTGTGTGTGTGTGTGTGTGAAAAATCTGTGAGACAGTTATTACCATGTACGAGTGTGTTATCCTGTATAAGGAGAGATTTTGTTGGGAAGTGTATTTATTTATTTATTTTTATTTATTTTATTTAGCTGTATTTATATCCCGATTTTCACCGAGTCAAAGCGGTCAATTGGGGGATACATTTAACATGAGGGGATATGAGACACATATGCTAATACTTACAGGGACCATGGGTAATGGAGGGTTAAGTGGCTTGCCCAAGACCACAAGGAGTGCCTATAGGACTAGAAATCCCTGTCCCTCCGGCCTTAGATTGCTGTCCCCAGGTGGAACTTAAACCCCTGGCCCTCCGGCCTGAAGTACCTTGTCCTGATCACTCCTCCCTAGGTCCTCTCTGTGATGTTTCTTTTGTTGGGAAGTGATATGTCTTTCGTGAGTGGTTTCCCTTCTGGACGTAGGAAGGTGTCAGCTTAGGAACTGTCTGGCCAACAGTCCAGCTGACCCTTGGCCCCGTATATTATACACAGTATCTCCCTACAAACAGATGCAGCACAGGCAGCAGCAGCAGAGCAAGTTTCCTCCCTAGATATGCACACTATCCCACTATAAAGAGAGGCAGCAGCAGCAGTGCAAGCTCCCTCCCTATATATAAACAGATGCAGCATAGGAGGAAGCAGTAGCAGCAGCGCAAGCTCCCTCCCTCCCTACATATACACACTATCCCACTATAAAGAGAGGCGGCAGCAGCAGCGCAAGTTCCCTCCCTATATATAAACAGATGCAGCATAGGAGGAAGCAGCAGCAACACAAGTTCCCTCCCTCCCTAGATATACACACTATCCCACTATCAATAGGCACAGCACAGGCAGCAGCAGCGCAAGCTCCCTCCCTACATATATACACTGTCCCACTAAACCAACACAGCAGCACAAGCTCCCTCCCTAGATATATACACTGTCCCACTATAAACAGGCACAACACAGGCAGCAGGGCAAATTCCCTCCCTACATATGCATACAGTCCTACTATGAACAGGTGCAGTATAGACGCCCTACCTACACATGCATACACTGCGCCTCACCAAAGAGCAGGTTTGGCAAAGTCAGCAGAGCTATAAGCTTTTTGTGCACGTTAACCCACCAAAACAGGTTGAGCACATGAAGTGGAAGGATAAGCCTCCTGCACACTTCAGGGGTTGGAAAGAGATAAAAAGAGGGGTAGAGAGACAGAGTCATCTAGGGGTAGAGACATTAGAGTCATCTAGTTCTAGAAGGAAGAGACTGTAAACCATGATGATTTCTTAAACTGTAGCTTAAAGAATCCATTTTTCTGCCACTGCTTTTGTGATCTGAGTACCCCATACAAAGTTACCACAGCTCTGAAGCAGACTGAGTTTTCCAAGAAGTTGAGGTACTTGTGCGTGTATTTGATAAAACACATAAGTGCCCACAGCTCCACCTCTGGAAACGCCTAAGCATACCATGTAAAAGTATGCTTTCTGCATCAGTATTGCATATAACCTCCAAGCAATTTTATAAGTTACTATTTGTAAGTGTAAAATACTCTTACACCTATAAATGCCATATAAAATTAATTTTAAAAGCTTTTTATACACAAAACGGTTTATTTTAAAACTTCCTGGACTATGTGCAGCTAAAGGTATATGCCTATAGACTGAATGCACATTAAGTGTGCCTGAACCCTGCCCAGGGACAGGGTTGGGGAGAGGATGGCATTTACGAGCCTATTTTATGAAATCCAGATGTACGTGCATGAAATAAGACCAGGCAGCATATGTGTATAAATGGTATGAACGTGTGTACATACTTTCCATGCAGTAATCTACCAAAGCAGCACATACTTTCCATCTGAAAACTGGTGCAAGTTGGGCATGAACTTAAGCACAAGTAAGATGGCCTGTTCTGAAATTACCTTCATATCTCAAAGTTGGGACATGTACGACTTGATTAGAGGACATAGTTACCTTTCTTGGCTTCCCCTCTTTGACAGGACTCTAGGAAACTGGTCACTAAGCTTTAGAACCTCTTTGGTATCTAAAAATGGAAGAAGCTTGGAAAGAATGTCCATCTGTAGAGCAAGCCCCGAAGAATCTTCATCTACCAATGCTGCATTCACAAGTTTCTTCCACAAGGCATCTCGCAGAACAGTAGTCACCGCAGTGAATACTACAGAGAAACAAAAGTCATTGGTGGCAGTTTAGGCCAAAACAGAGGTTTAGAATGTATTTGGCTATGAAAGGTAGATGCAACATTCTCTATTCTCAGGAAAAGGAGGGGGTGAGGAGGTGAAGCTGAATCTCATTCACATATTCTAGGTGGGGGGGGGGGGGAGTATCTGGGACACATCAATCTTCTTGAATTGTGGAGACACTAGTATGTCTGTGCTGGCATTAGGGAAGGGGATTACATATTAAAGTGTACTTACTCACCTGCAACAGGTGTCCTCTGGGAACAGCAGGAATCAGTCCTCACATATGGGTGACTTCGGTGCCGACGGAATCCGCATGGAAGCATCTCCCCAGCTTTCAAAGAAAGCCTTTGGGAGATGCACCACGTAAGCGTGGTCCCCTTCCCGCCCAAGGATGCCATCTTGCCTCAGTTTAATGACATAGCTAAGATGGCAAAAAATTAAAATACAGTAAAGAAGCAACTCCAAGAGGAGGAGGGAGGGTTGTGAGGACCGATTCCTGCTGTCCCTAGAGAACACCTGTTACAGCTGAGTAACTCCGCTTTCTCCAGGAACAAGCAGGAATCCAGTTCTCATATGGGACTCCTCAGCTACAGGCTACCGAGAACCTGTACAAATGCCACGATGACCTGCAAAGGATGAGCCGTGAGCAGCAGCAGTTGAGTCCATACTGAGAGACTCTTACAAGACCCAAGTGTCCAGCGGGGAACTAGCACTCCTGTAGCCTGAACACAGAAGGGTCAGTGGACAGGAGTTGCCTATACCCAGAGATTACAGAGTACAGTCTGGCTGAAGGTACTGTTCTGTCGGGATTCCCATTCCAGGCAATAGTGAGCTGCGAAGAAATGGACCAAAGACCAGGTGGTGGCCCAGCAGATTTCCATTACAGGTACAGAACGCATGTTTGTTATGGAAGTAAGTCATGGCCCTGATGCGGTATGCTGTGACCCTCTGGTCTAGAGAGATCCAGGCCTGCTCAGAGGCGAGGGTAATGCAGTCTGCCACCCAAGCGGACAGAGTTCACTTAGTCACTGGGAGTCCCAGAAGACTAGGATCATAGGATACAAAAAACTGCGGTGCTTTGCACTGGTCCTGAGTCCATTGCAGACAGAAAGACAGGGCCCTTTTACAGTCCAAAGTATGGCGAATGGTCTCCACCCTGCCAGCGTGAGTTCTTGGAAAGAAGATGGGGAGCATTACCTCCTGACTGAGATAGAAGGGGGACACAACCTTCAGCAGAAACTTGGGGTGTGCGCGGAACCACTACCCTGTTCTTATAGAACCTTGTGCAGGGGGCTCTGCCATCAGAGCCTGGAGCTCGCTGACTCTGCAAGCTCATAAGAGTGTCACAAGAAAGACGACCTTCCAGGAGAGGTACCTCAAATGGCAGGTAGCCAAAAGCTTAAATGGAGCTTAGTGAGCTGTGAGAGCACACAGATTGCACTCTGCCACTGAAGGGCAGATGGGGGGGGGGGGGGGAGGGGGGTTTGGATAGCATGAGGCCCCGCAAGAACACAGAAACAAGGGACTGAGCCGAGAGAGGCTTCCCCTCAAAGGAATGGTGGTGCGCTGCAATAGCGCTCATGTGCACTCTAAGTTGGACTTTAGTCCCACCTGCAACTTGTACCGAGAAGAACAGGTTCACCTGTCTTTCGGCACACCACATCGAGAATCGGTGCCACAAAGGTATTCACTCTTCTTGTGGAAGCTTTATGAGAAGCCAGAAGAACCTCTTCCATGTCCCGTGGGAGGTTGAAGGGAGCTAACGCTATCCTCTCAGCAGCCAAGCTGTGAATGTCAGGGACCCCAATTTGGAGTGTAGGGGAGAGCCCTGCTCCTGTGACAGTAGTCCTGGGGCTCGGCCCACAGGAATCGGTGATACCACCGACAGGGAGAGGAGCAGCGGGAACCAGAGCTGCCTGGACTACCGGGGAGCTATCAGTATTAGTGATGCACTGTCGCGCTGGACCTTGAGGAGGGTCAGCGACAAGTGGTGTCAGCGGGAAGGCATAAAAGAGGCCTTCTGTCCATAGAATGAGGAACACGTCCACTGCCACCCAGGACGTGTGTGGCTGCCAGGAGCAGAAGCGGGGCAATTATGTGTTGTCCGGCGAACAGGTTCACCAGGGGGGACACCCCAGAGTCAAAACAGCCGGGAGGCCACTTCAGGATTGAGGCGCCACTTGTGCGGCTGGAGGACTCTACTTAACTTGTACACCAGACCACTGTCTTGGCCTGGGAGGTAGACCACTCTTAGGAGTATCTTTCTGCATGTCGCATAGGAGCAGAGGGCTACCACCTCCTGGTAGAGGGAGGATGACTCTGTGCCCCCTTGGTCGTTCACGTAGAATATTGCGACTTGGTTGTCGGTCTGGACCAGCACCGATTGGTACTGCAGCAGGTGGCCGAAGGCTTGGAGGGCCAGAAATAATCGCATGGAGCTACAGCAGATTGATTTGCATCTGGGAGTCAGTCTGGGACCAGCTGCCTTGCATCTGGAGGTCCTCACAATGCGCTCCCCAGCCCAGTAAGGAGGCACCCGTGGTGAGGAACCCTCTGGGGGGTGGGTTCCTGGAAGGGCATCCCGGCCTTAAAGTGACGAGTGATCTGCCACCATCCAAGGGAGTCCGCCAGTTGGTGGGACACTCATTGTGTCCTGCAGTCTGCCGATTGCTTGTGTCCGCTGACAGTGGAGGCACCACTGGTCCGCTCTCATGTGCAGTCAGGCATATGGGGTCACGTGAACCATAGAGGTGATGTGGTCCAGCAGGCAGAGGCGAAGCCAGGCGGGTAGCGACTGGCATCGCTGTACCTCTGTGGCCAGCCCCCTAAAGTGTTCTGATCTCTCCTGAGGGAGGAAGGCCTTGTCCTGTAGGGTGTCTACCTGAGCCACTATAAACTCCAGATGTTCAGCTGGAGAGAGGTGGGACTTGGGGTAGTTGATGACAAACCCCAGATGCTGCAGGGCGTTAATGGTGCATCCTGTGGTGCATTGCGCCTCTGCCGCTGTGCACTATCAACTCCCTGCAGCATCTGGGGTTCATCATCAACTATCCTAAGTCCCACCTCTCTCTGGCTCAATGCCTGAAGTTTGTAGGGGCTCAGCTAGCTTATCAGGAACTTGTTCAGATCCCGCAAATACACGATGGGCATGAGGCCCCCTTTTCTCTTCAGAATGAGGAAATACCTGGAGTAGAAGCTGGTGCCCCAGAGGTGTTTCAGCACAGGCTCTACCACCTTGTCCTCAAGGAGACCTGTGAGCTCGGTGAGGAGCAGGGTCTGGTGGAGGAGAGGACTTACGGACTCTCCTGGAATTATGAGGGTGGCATCTGCCATAGGTAGAGGAGGTAGCCCTCCTTGACCACTTGTAGGACACAGGTATTGGTGGTGATGGTGGACTATCTGTGGGCTGTAGGGGACCTTCTGGAGAAGAGGAGGTCACACCCAGGGAATCAAAAGCTCCCCCCAGGCTGAGCCGGGGCTAGCGCATGGGACTTGGAGGTCTTTTGCTTACGGTGGCTGTGCCCCTGCCTCTTGTACTGTTGGCTGTGCTGTGGGGCCAAGAAGGCCTAGAACTGTGAGATGTTGCCAAAGCTGCCCTTTTTCCTCGAGGAGGGTGGTTTCTTTCCCAGGGCCTTCTTACGGGGCCGCACAGAGGTCTTTGGTGAGAGTCTGGTCCTCGTTAGGAACTTAGTTGATCTCTGCTGCTTTGTCTGCCATTGGTTTCCTGAAGAAGTTCTCTCTGATGCAGGGGACATCAATAAGTTTGTCCTGAACTTTGAGGTCAGATGATTGCAGCCATGCCTGGCGTCGGGTCCCCGATGCTGGCGGCGGCCACCCTGGCTGAAGACTCGAAGCCGTCGTAAGCTGCTCGAGACAGGAACTTTGAGCACTTTTTGATCGCCGAGGCCAGTGACGTACCTCTGGAGGGATTCCCCGTCAAGGCCTGCCGAGAACACACTGAGCTCCTTCGACAGCTCTTTGAAGTACCTGCCGATGTAGAGCTGGTAGGACTGGACCCGGCATATCAGCATCGAGCCCTGAAAGGCCTTCTGGCCAAGGGTGTTGAGTATCTGGGCCTCCCTGCCGGGGGTACTGAGGAATGGATCTTTTGACTCTTGAATTTGTGCATGGTGGACTCAACGACCATTGAGTTGTGGGGAAGCTGGGCTTTCTGGAACCCAGAGCCTCAGCGGATTTGATATATGTATTAGAGTCATCTACTACAATGGGCACCAACGCTGTCTCCCACATGTGGAGGAGGCGGCATTGTAGGATTAGCGGAACGGGTACCGTGAGGGCCTCCTTCGTAAGGGCTTCATATACTGGAAGATTTCCAGTTCCTCCATGCGAGGGTCCTCCTCCACATCTGTTTTAATGCAGAGCGCCCTAATCATGTCCTGCACAAAGTAGAGGAAAGCAAAATCCTCTGGCAGGGAATGGCATCGGGACACCTGGGCGATGGGTCCGAAAGTACGTCTCGGTGGTGCTGAGTGTCCGGGAACTCCTTGTCCTCGGTCTCCCAATCGGACGAAGTCAGAGGTTGATTCCAAGGCTTCACGGTCACCGCAGTCGAGATCCGAGCCAAGGGGCCCAGGGCCTCCAGAGAACCTGTGGTCCGAGCTGCATGCCTTGCCAGAGAGGACCAGTGACCCAAGGAATGTGATCAGGACCTCGTCCGATGTTGATGGCTCTTGCTAGACCAATGACATTCAAGGGATCTGCTTGATGTCTGGAGAGGCCCTCGATGCCGAAGGACCCGTCATCGGGGTGGATGAAACGGACAGGAACGCCCACTGCTGGGCCACGAGAGCAGAGATACTGTGCTCTAAGGCCACTATCCTGGTCTCCATGCCAGTTGGCTCTGCAGTCTTTGACACGGAAGCAGAGTGTTTCGGGTCCAGAGTCTGTTCCGTCAAGGGGGAGTCCTCAATGATGATGGCCTTGGCTGTCAGAAGCCAGTCAATGGGTACTGGATGATTCTTTTCGAGGCAGCTTGAGAGGCCACTCCTGATCAGACTCCTCCAACTCAAGCCGGGGACTGTGGGGCCTGGAGTGGGATTTTCTTGTCTTCCCAGACCCATTCTCAGAGGAGGGCTTTGAGGACTTCGACTTCTTGCGTTCCACCTTCAGGAATTTCCTCTTAGAGGAACCACGGCCACAGGACTCTGAAGTGGTCCAGGCTTCACGGGGCACTAAGGTACCGGAGAGGGACCCTGGAGCGGGATATCATTGGAGACTCCAGCACGGAGTTGGACTTTTGGAAAAAATTTTCCTGCTGCTGATGGCAGCTCTTAAGGGCCTTTGAGCTCATAGTCCTGCAAAATTTTCAGTCCGAGTCGTCATGTTCCGAGCTAAGCACCACAGGCAGCAGTCATGTGGATCGGTGAGGGACATCATCTTGTTGCACAGGTCACACTTCTTGAAGCTGCTAGAAGTCATCAGGGAAAAAAGGGGTTCTTGCCGCCCAGCAGAGATCAGAGGCCTTCGGCCAAAAAAAGATGCAAATGCTGGTCGAGGGATACCTCAAAGAAAAAAAACAAAAACAAAGTATTGAACCCGAAAGCAACACTGAGGCGAGTTGGCTTGGGGGCAGGAAAGGAATCGGTATGCAAACCGGACAGAAAGCGTAGTTACTCACCTGTAACAGGTGTTCTCCAGGAGCAGCAGGAATCAGTCCTCACTTATGGGTGACGTCGGCGCCGACGGAGCCCTCGCGGAGCAATTTTCCCCAGCTTTCAAAGAAAGCCTTTGGGAATTGCAGCGCGCATGCGCGGTCGTCTTCCCGCCCGAGGGTGCCATCTTAGCCAGTCAGATGACATAGCTAAAAAAGACAGCAGAAAAATTTGCAAAAAAGAACATAAGCAGATGATTGCAACTCCAAGAGGAGGAGGGAGGGTAGTGAGGACTGATTCCTGCTGCTCCTGGAGAACACCTGTTACAGGTGAGTAACTACGCTTTCTCCAGGACCAAGCAGGAAGTCAGTCCTCACTTATGGGACTCCCAAGCTCAAGGCTACCGGAGACCCTAAGCACAAAAATGAGCTCCCTCTAGCTCAGCAGCACAGAAGGATAGAATCTTCGCTGAATTATCACCCACCGGTAGCCCACATCCGGGATGGAGGGTAGGAGTTGCTCAGACCTCAAAGAGATTACGGAGGACTGCCTGTCCGAAAGCACTGTCCCTACGGGACTCCCTCTCGAGACAGTAATGGACCGCAAAAGTCTGGCTCGAAGACCAAGTAGCGGCCCGGCAGATGTCTGCCAGCGGAACAGAGCGGAGGTAAGCCACTGACGTGGCCTTTGCCCGAACGCAATGAGCCGTGACTCGACTTTCTAAGGAGAGTCCGGCTGCCCCATAAGCCCAAGAGATACAGTCCGCAACCCAGATGGACAGAGTACGCTTGGAGACCGGGAGCCCCAATTTATTGGGGTCAAAAGACACAAAAAGCTGAGCAGCTTTACGGTGCTCCCGCGTACGGTCAAGGTAGAAGTTCAATGCCCTTCTACAGTCCAGGGTATGGAGGACCGTTTCAGCTCGGCTGGAGTGTGGTCTGGGAAAGAAGGTTGGAAGTACCACCTCCTGATTGATGTGAAAAGGGGAGACCACTTTAGGCAGAAATTTTGGGTGAGTCCGTAGGACTACCCTATTCTTGTAGAACCTAGTGTAAGGGGGATCAGACACGAGGGCCTGCAATTCACTTACGCGCCTAGCGGAAGTGAGGGCTATCAAGAACAGTGTTTTCCAAGACAGAAAACGGAGAGAACAGGTAGCCATAGGTTCAAAAGGCGGACAGGTGATCCGCTGCAAAACCACATTCAGGTCCCAGTCAGGCGCTGGCGGGCGCAGAGGTGGTTTAAGTAGAAGGAGACCTCGGAGAAACCTCGCTACGAGAGGGTCATTGGAGAGAGGTCTGCCGTCCACTGGCACATGATGTGCTGAAAGAGCACTGAGGTGAACTTTGACGGAGTTGGACTTAAGTCCCAGATTAGAGAGGTGCAGCAAGTACTGCAAGATCACCGACACCGGGCAGGAGAAGGGATCCTGAGACTGTTGGGTACACCAGACTGCAAAGCGACGCCATGTAAGGGCGTAGCATTTGCGGGTAGAAGGCCGTCGCGAAGCTAAGACGACCTCCTCCACCTCCGCCGGCAGGAGAAGGGGAGCAAGGACTACCCTCTCAGCAGCCAGGCCATGAGGTTGAGAGACCGGAGGTTGGGGTGCAGAAGGGACCCCTGATCCTGAGTGAGGAGATCCGGTTGTACCCCCAGAGGGATTGGATCCTCCACCGCCAGTTGCAGCAGGAGCGGAAACCACGGCTGCCTGGGCCAGCGAGGGGCCACCAGGATCATGAAGGCTTTGTCTCGGAGAACCTTGAAAAGAGTCCGAGAGACCAGCGGGATGGGAGGGAAAGCGTACAGAAGGCTCCCCGACCACGAGATCAGAAAGGCGTCCGCCGCAACCCGAAGGGGGTGTGGCTGACGAGAGCAGAAGCGAGGAAGCTGCCGGTTGTGAGGACTGGCAAAGAGATCCACCGTGGGGAGACCCCACTTGAGGAAGAGCTTCTGAACTACCAAGGGATCCAGACGCCACTCGTGCGGCTGGAGGACCCTGCTGAGTTTGTCTGCAAGGCAATTTTCTTGGCCCGGGAGATAAACTGCCTTGAGGAGAATGCCGTGACTGACGGCCCAAGAGCAGAGCTTCTGTGCCTCCCGGCAGAGGAGGAAGGAGCCCGTGCCCCCCTGCTTGTTCACGTAGAACATGGCAACTTGATTGTCCGTCTGGACAAGGACGGACTGTTGGGAAGTCAGGTGGGAGAAGGCCTTGAGAGCTAGGCGGATCGCCCTGAGCTCCAGGAAGTTGATCTGCTGAGCAGACTCCCACGTGGTCCAGAGGCCCTGAGTACGTGCCTCTTGGCAATGTGCTCCCCAGCCCAGGAGGGATGCATCGGTGGTCAGCACCCGGGTCGGCTGAGGTGACTGGAAAGGCATTCCGAATATCAGGTTCGGCTGCCGGAGCCACCACCGAAGAGGACGAGAGCAGCGGCTCGGAGACGCGCACTAGGTCTGCCAGGCCGCCTGTGGCTTGTCGCCACTGCTGGCGGAGACACCATTGAGCAGACCGCATGTTCAGGCGGGCATTGGGGGTCACATGGACGGTGGAAGCCATATGGCCGAGCAGTCTCAGGAAGCGCCTGGCGGAGACCAGGGGCTGGCTGCGAAAGCGGTCGGCTAGGTCCATGAGCCGTTGAGCCCTGTCGAGCGGTAGGTACGCTCGTGCCCGAGGAGTGTGCAGCCTTGCGCCGATGAACTCGAGATCCTGTGAGGGGAGCAAAGTGGACTTTGCGAAGTTTATGACAAAGCCCAAGTGCTGCAGCAGAGTCACCGTGCGGCACGTGGCGTTGGTGACCTCTTGAGCGGACGCTGCTCTGATGAGCCAGTCGTCGAGGTACGGAAAGACATAGAGGCCGTGAAGCCGGAGATGGGCCGCCACGACCGCGAGACATTTTGTGAAGACTCGCGGTGCGGAGGATAGGCCAAAGGGCAGTACTCTGTACTGGTAATGATTTCCTGCCACCACAAACCTTAGGTATGGGCGGTGGCTTGGGTGGATGAGGATGTGCGTGTAGGCATCCTTTAGATCCAAGGAGCATAGCCAATCTCCCTGCTGGAGGTAGGGCAGAAGGATTCCAAGGGTAAGCATTTTGAACTTCTCCCGCACAAGGAACTTGTTGAGGTTGCGCAAGTCCAGGATGGGTCTGAGGCCCCCTGTTCTCTTTGGTATCAGAAAATACCTTGAATAAAAGCCTTGACCTCTCAGGTGGTGGGGCACCGGTTCCACCGCCTGTTCCTGCAGAAGACCTGCTAACTCCTGAAGGAGCAACTCCCTGTGCAGAGGGGGGCGCGAAGGTTCTCCCGGAAAATAGGAGGGAGGGACCTGATGGAAGTGGAGAAGGTAGCCTTCTCGCACGACCTGAAGTACCCAGGCATCTGCGGTGATGCTGGACCACCTGTGGGCGAAGTGAACCAGCCGGCCTCCGGTGCTGGGAGGAACCAGCGGGGGGGGAGAGGCTATGCTGAGCGAGTCAAAAACCCCCACCCTGCTGAGCAGGGGCTGGTGGTGCAGGCTTGGGGGCTTGCTGCCTACGGGACCCGTTACCCCGTCCCTTGGCCTGCTGGCCCTGTTGGGGAGCTGCAGGGGCCTGATAATGGGGGTACTGTTTGTAGGCAGCCGCCTTCCTCGGGTAAAAGGACTTTTTTCCCGAGCCCTTCTTTTTCTGGGAAGGGGCGGAGGTCTTCCTAGAAAGCCTGGTCCTGGTGAGAGTCTCAGTCTCAATTTGTGCAGCCTTTTCCGCCATGGGCTTGCCAAAGAGGTTTTTGCCTCGGCAGGGGACATCGACCAACTTGTCCTGTACCCAGGGCTCAAGGTCCGACGACTGAAGCCAAGCCTGTCGGCGGGCACCGATGCCGGCTGCGGCCACTCTAGCCGAGGCCTCAAAGCCATCATAGGCTGCTCGGGACATGAACTTTGAGCATTCCCGAATGCCCGTGGACAAGGCTAGGAACCTCCGCAAGGGCTCCTCGGAGAGACCAGCGGAGAATCCGGCTAGCTCTTTAGCCAGATCCCGGAGATACATGCCCATGTAGAGCTGGTAAGTCTGGACACGACATGCGAGCATAGAGCCCTGGAAGCACTTCTTGCCAAGGCCATCCAGGTTACGGGCCTCCCTTCCAGGAGGCACCGAGGAGTGCATCTTCTGGCTCTTAAGACGATGCATGGCCGATTCCACTACCATGGAATGGTGTGGCAGCTGTGCCTTCTGAAAGCCAGGGCTCTTGCGGACCCGATAGATAGAATCGACCCGCTTGCTCAGGACCGGCGAGGAGGCCGGACTCTCCCACATGCGGAAGAGTAGTCGTTCCAGCATAGGAGGAACCGGCACAGTAAAGTGCTCCCTCGCGGGAGAGTCATACTGGAGGGCGTTGAGCTCTCCGGCTCGAGGCTCCTCCTCGGGATCCGCAGGGAAGGCCAAAGCCTTGGCCATATCCCTAACGAAGTCCGAGAACCGGGCATCCTCCGGGGGGGACTGCTTCCGAGGCTCGGACCCCGGTGAGTCCGATGGGACACACCGAGTCCGGAAAGAATCAGGTGACTCTTCCTCCTCAGACTCCCAGACCGACTCCGACGAGGACTCGGTGGGGTCGGCCCGGGCAGGGTGCGGCGCCAGCCGTCCCGACGTCGAGGGAGTCGGCGTCGGCGACCTCGGTCCCGAACGGGAGGCCGAGGGTGACCTCGACCGAGGATCGACTCGAGTTCTCATTGACTCGAGGATCGGCTCGGTCTCCGGGGTCGACTTGGACGTCGACGTCCCGGCGGTCGGGGCAGCGGCGCCAGCGAGGCCAGCGAGCAGTGCCCGCTGCTGGTCCATGAAGGCAGACAGTCTGCTCTCCAAGGCCGTCAACCTGAGTCCGAGCTCAGGTGACCCAGCAGCCCCCGACTCGGGCCCCGACGGCGTCGGGCCCGACGTCGGCTGTCGCGGAGGCGAGTCCAGAAGGACCACAGGAGTTACCCGGGCAGGCATCTCCGACTCCAGGCGAGGTCGCTTCGGGATGTGTTCCTTCTCCAAGGACCCGGGGCGGCTGTCGGGGCTATGCGACCTGGCCCTCGCGGAACCAGGAGCGTCCACCGACGCCGCCCTCGCGGGTTTTTCCTTCCGACGATGGTCCCCGGAGGGAGAACCCCGGTCGGAGGAGCTCCGGCGACGGTCCGAGCTGGAGCCTTTCGACGCGGAGGCCTCCGACGAGGTCCGGGTACGGCTGGGGTCAGCGAAGATTCTCTCACGCTGATGCCGCCGACTCCTCAACGCCTTTGAGGACAGTTTGCTGCAGGGCCCACAGATCAGTTCCTCATGATCCGGGCCCAGGCAGCGGAGGCAAAAGTCGTGTGTGTCGGTTAGTGACATATTTCGGTCACACCGACCACACCGCTTAAACCCACTGGCAGCCATCGGGGGAAAAAGGGCCCCTGCGAGGTCAAAGGACCGGGCTGCCAGGGAAACCGAAAACGAAAGCTGACTAAGTCAGAAAAACCGAAAAAAGTAAGCGGACTCGAGACCGGCGTCGCGAGTCCGGGCGGGAAAGCGATCGGCGTCGAACCGAAAGGAAAAAGAATAAAATAATGAAGAAAATCGACTTTTTCGCGGGGACAAGACGGGGACGTCTGTAGGGCTCCGCGGAAAAAAGAAGACTGGCTAAGATGGCACCCTCGGGCGGGAAGACGACCGCGCATGCGCGCTGCAATTCCCAAAGGCTTTCTTTGAAAGCTGGGGAAAATTGCTCCGCGAGGGCTCCGTCGGCGCCGACGTCACCCATAATTGAGGACTGACTTCCTGCTTGGTCCTGGAGAAAGGTATCAAAACACACTTTTTCCAGAAGAAACCGGACAGACGCCTGGAGGGCTCCATGGAAAAAAGGAGACTGAGGCAAGATGGCACCCTTGGGTGAGAAGGGGACAATGCATGCGTGGTGCTCTCTTTGAAAGCTGGGGAGATGCTTCTGTGTGGGCTCCATTGATGCCAACGTCACCCATATGAGAGGACTGACTTCCTACTTGTTCTAGGAGAATTAAAAAATTCTTGCTACATTAGAATGTAAAAGGTTGCAAATAATAAGCAGGGCAAGATAGACCCAGATATCCACCCATGCAAAGGGCTCAGCCTTTGTCTGCTGTCCCTTGTTAGTATCTTCTGTACATTTGGGTGGTATTCTCAAGCACAGAGGAAATGCAGTCAGTGCCATGTCCCAGGGCACTTTTAAATGATCTGAATGAATTTTTCTGATCCTTTGGCAGCAACCATATTAGAGAGAGAAACTCTGGGATATGCGTTTGATCAGTGTGGTCTGTTGCCACTGATGACAGACACTGAATCCACCAATCAGATCCTATTCTATCTGAAGTCACTTGTGGCACCTGTTCTGGTCACAGCTGTCCCCAGGAGCCACCAAATATTGCACATGAACCACTTAAAAAATAAGTCACCTTTTGATTGCTAGAGGATTATTATGCTTTAATGTATTATGGATGTTTTTATGTTTTGCAGTATAAAAATGTAATACATGAAAACGAAATGAAATAGTTATTACATACAGCCATGTGCTTGCTTTTAGCATTACCAGGATAAAAATGTATGTGATAAAACCCAGACTAGCTCAATTTCTGCCCTGTGTAAGCCAAGGTTCCTGTAACAAGAGGGAGCTCATGATGGGACATCTAAAGCCAAGTCCATCAGTATACTGAAGCATATATTTTACAATTTGTGAGTACTGCAGATCAGCCGCCACTCTTACACTGCCAGCTGTTTTTTGTGAATAGCATACACTATTAACACAAACCTACAATAAGTTTTCCTCTTCTATTTATATTGCTCAAATAACATTTCCTTCTCTTGAATAAAAACAATTCGGTCAATATTCAGTCCACACCATCACTGCAGTAATTTAAGAACTGGTGCTAGTAATTATATTAATGGGTATATTCAGAATCGCTGAATGTATGTTGGCCGCACTGGTACTATCCGCACTGAATATTGCTGCTAGGGCTTAATTTGTAGACAAAAAAGAAGTGGTAATATGGATGGGGCAAAGGCCAGAAGTGATCTGTAGAGGCGGGACTAGGGCTGGAAAGTATAGTTACTCACTTGTAACAGGTGTTCTCCGGGGACAGCAGGAATCAGACCTCACATATGGGTGATGTCGGCGTCGACGGAGGCCTTGCGGAAGAATCCCCCCCAGCTTTCAAAGTAAGTCTTTGGGAGATGCCACCACGCATACGTGGTGCCCTTCCTGCCCAAGGGTGCCATCTTTCTCAGTCAGATGACATAGCTAAAATACGGCAAAAATAAAAGATGGTAAAGAAGCAACTCCAAGGGGAGGAGGGAGGGTTGTGAGGACCGATTCCTGCTGTCCCCGGAGGACACCTGTTACAGGTGAGTAACTACGCTTTCTCTGGGAACAAGCAAGAAGTCAGTCTTCACATATAGCACTCCTTAGCTACAGGCCACCAAAAGCCCATAGAAAAGGGGAGCCGTGAGCAGCAGCAATTGAGTCCACAGATAGACTGCAGTAGGACCAGTGTGTCTGATGGAAAGCAACGTTTCAGTAGCCTGAACACAGAAGGATCGGAGAGCAGGAGTTGCCTAGACCCCGAAAAGAGCACGGCCTGGCTAAAGGCACTGTCCCATTGGGACTCCCTCTCCAGGCAGTAATGAGCTGCAAAGGTATGGACTGAAGACCAGGTGGCGACCCGGCAGATGTCCACCATTGGGATGGAGCGCAGGTTTGCCACAGAGGCTGCCATGGCCCTGACACAGTGCATCGTGACCAGGTCTTCCAGCAGAAGCACCGCCTGCTCATAGGCAAGGGCGATACAGTCCGCCACCCAGGCAGACAATGTACGTTTGGTCACCGCCTCCCCCAGCCTACTGGTATTATACAAAACGAAAAGCTGAAAAGCATTATGGTGGCCTTGGGTACGCTGAATATAGAAGGACAGGGCCCTCTTACAGTCCAAGGTGTGGAGGACAGTCTCTGCCCTACTGGCATGAGACCTTGGGAAGAAGGTGGGCATCACCACATCCTAGTTGAGGTGGAAGGAAGATACCACCTTCGGAAGGAATTTGGGGTGTGTGTGGAGCACCACCCTGTTCTTGTAGAACCTGGTATACGGTGCATCTGCCACTTAGGCTTGGAGCTCGCTAACTCTGCAAGCGGAGGAGAGTGCAACCTGGAACACCAACTTCCATGACAGGCATCGCAGGTGGCAGGTAGCAAGAGGCTCAATAAGGCGGGTGAGAAAGCTGTGCCAATACTACGTTGAGGTCCCACTCAGTCACCAGGGGCGGACCGGGGGTTTTGATAACAGAAGTCCCCTCAAGAAGCGGGTCACCAGCGGCTGGACTGATAGCGGTTTGCCAGCCATTGGATGTGCTTCCAGGGCACCGAGGTGCATTCTGACGGAGTTTGATTTCAGCCCAGATTGTGAGAAATAGAAAAGGTACTGCTGCACTGGGCAGGAGAATGGGTTAACCCCTTGCTCCGCGCTCTAAACTGAAAATCTGCGCCATTTGAAGGTGTATGCTTTACTAGTGGCAGCCTTACAGGAGGCCAGCAGGATCTCCTCCACTTTTCCCGAGAGGTTGAAAGGGGCCAAGGTCACCCTTTCAGCAGCTACACTGTCAGTGACAGGGGCCCCAAATTGGGGTGCAAGAGATAGCCTGAGAGAGGAGCCCAAGGGAGCTCACCAATGGGATAGGAGTCTCCACTGACAGCCAGAGGAGTAGCAGGAACCATGGTTGCCTGGGCCATTGAGGGGCTATCAGAATCAGCACGGCATTGTCGTGGGGGGTCCTGAATAGTGTTTTGGCAATTAGTGGTGTGGGTGGAAAGGTGTAAATGAGACCTTCTGACCACAAAATGAGAAATGCGTCTGCTGCCACCCAGGAGGGGTGGGCTTGCCAGAAGCAGAAGTGGGACAACTGGTAGTTGTTCAGGCTGGCAAACAAGTCTATCCATGGTTTTCCCCAGAGATGAAAAAAACGGTTGGCCACTCTGGCATCCAGCTGCCACTCGTGCGGCTGGAGGACTCTGCTCAATCTGTCCACCAGTGAGTTGTTCTGGCCTGGCTGATATACTGCCTGTAGGAGTATGCCCTGCTGGACTGCGTAGGAGCAGAGGGCCATTGCCTTGTGGCACAGGGTGAGAGACCCCGTGCCCCTTTGCTTGTTCACATAGAACATTGCCATCTGATTGTCCGTTTGGATCAACACTGGCTGGTGCCGCAGGCAGTGGCAAAAAGCTTGGCGGGCTAGATATATTGCCCGTAGCTCCAGGTGGTAAATCGGCTGGTTGCTCTCGTCCTGTGACCAGCTGCCCTGGGTGCAGAGTTCCTTGCAGTGGGCTTCCCATTCCAGTAGGGAGGCGTTCGTAGTGAGAACCCTTAAGGGACTCAGTTTGGAAAGGTACTGAGGGTTTTGCCACCAGGCCAAGATTCTGCCAACTGTTGGGTCACTGAAACTCTGTCCTGGAGACGGCCTGTGGCCTGTGTCCACTGGTCCCGAAGGCACCACTGTGTGGCCCTCATGTGAAGGCGAGCATCTGGGATGACATGGACCATGGAGGCCATGTGCCCAAAAAGACGCAGCAGGAGCAGAGCAGACACTGAGGGGTGGTGTTGTATGTCTAGGGCCAATGCCCTGAGACAGTCTGCTCAGTACTGGGAAGGAAGGCCTTTGCCTGGAGGGTGTCCAGTCTTGCCCCTATGAACTCTACACACTGTGTCGGGAGGAGGTGGGACTTGGGGTAGTTTATTATAAACCCCAGATGCTATAGGACCTGGATAGTACATGCGGTTGCCTGCTGCACTTCTGTAGCCATGCCGCCCTTTATGAGCCAATAATCCAGGTAGGGGAAGACAAAGACCTCTTGGAGGAAGAGGAATGTGACCACAACTGCCAGGCACTTGATGAAGACCCTTGGGGCGGAAGCCAAGCTGAAGAGTGGCATCCTCTAATGGTAGTGGCCACCCCTCCACCATGAACCACAGTACTGCCTGTGGTTGGGGTGAATGGGGATGTGGGTGTAAGCATCCTTCAGATCCAAGGAGCATAGCCAGTCTCCCTGTTGGAGGTAAGGCAGAAAGGTTCTAAGGGAGAGCATCTTGAATGTCTCCCTCACCAGAAATTTGTTCAGATTGCTCATGCCTTAGGCCCCCTGTTCTTTTTGGTACAAGGAAGTATCTGGAGTAGAACCCCTTGCCCCTGAGATGGTGGGAAACTGATTCTACCACTCTGTCCTTGAAAAGACCTGTGAGTTCCTTCAGTAGAAGGTCCCGGTGAAGGGGAGACCTGGGTGGTTCTCCTGGAAAGAAAGGGGGAGGTGTCTGAGCCAGATGTTGGAGGTAGCACTCCTTGACCACCTGGAGTGCCCAAGAATTGGTGGCGATGCCTGGCCACCTTTGGGCATAGTGAATGAGACGTCCCCCTGTGGGCTGCTGACCTCCTTGTGGTGGGGAAACCTCTGCTTACCAGGGCCATGCCCATGTCCCTTGGCCTGCTGACCCTGCTGGGGAGCCAGGGAGGACTGAAAAGGTGGGTAGTTTCTGTAAGCAGCCCCTTTTCTCGGGTAAAGGGCTTTTTACCCAAGCCCTTTCATCAGGGAGGGGCAGCGGTCTTTTTTAGAGAGCCTGGTCCTCGTCATAAACACGGTCTCCAGCTCAGCGGCTTTATCAGTCATGGGTTTGCCAAATAGGTTCTCTCCTTGGCATGCGACATCAACCAATTTGTCCTGAACCCATTGCTCGATGTCG
Organism: Ichthyophis bannanicus; assembly: GCA_033557465.1. NCBI lineage: Eukaryota > Metazoa > Chordata > Amphibia > Gymnophiona > Ichthyophiidae > Ichthyophis > Ichthyophis bannanicus. Next base: position 859,915,434 of record CM066035.1, read on the forward strand.
GATGACTGTAGCCAAGCCTGGCGGCGGGCACCAATGCCCGTCGCCGCTACTTGAGCCGCTGACTTGAAGCCATCAGAGGCTACCCATGACATAAATTTGGAGCACTCATGGACAGCTTTGGCCAGATTATTGGACCGCTGCAAAGGTTCCTCGGCAAGACCAACTGAGAACCCAGCAAGTTCCTTTGCCAGGTCTCTCAAGTACATGTCCATGTACAGCTGGCAGGCCTGGATCCGGCCAATGAGCATCGAGCCCTGTTAGCACTTTCTGCTGAGGGCATCCTGCTTGGGGGGGGGGGGGCACTGAAGAATGCATCTTCTGATTCTTCAGCCAACACATGGACAACTTCACCACCATGGAATTGTGCGGTAGCTGTGCTTTCTGGAAGCCTGGGCTCCGGCAGACTCGATACATCGAGTCGAGCTGCTTTAGTGTCTCCCACATATGGAGCATTAGCCATTCCAGGATGGGCACTGTAAGCGATTCCCTTAGGGGGGGCCTCGTATTGGAGGATTTCTAGCTCCTCCGTCCAAGGCTCCTCCTCTGATTCCATTGGGAACGCTAGAGCCTTGGACATGTTCCTGACGAAATCGAGGAATGCCATGTCTTTGGGCAGGGACAGATGCCAGGGCTCTGAAGGAGGGGAGTCTGAGGGGATTTCACGGTGGCGACGGGTGTCTGGCGACTCCTTGTCCTCCATCTCCCACTCAGAATAGTCCGTCGAGGACTTGAGGGAAGGATGGCTCGCGGGCTCTGGGCCTGATACCCACCTGCAGCCAAGCGCACTAGTCAGGAAAGATGGAGCAAGAACCGGGTCTAAACCTCGGCCAAGGATCTACTTGAGGCCAAAACATCTCGAGGATTGGCTCGGCCTCCGGTGACGTCTTTGACATTGAGGGTCCGGTGGTCTGGACAGAGGAACCAGTGGTACTGGAAAACAGCACCCGCTACTGGTCCATGAAGGCAGACAAGCTGCATTCCAGGGCCACTATTCTGAATGAGTCCAGAAGGCTCTGCAGCCATCGGCATGGGCACCAAAGGAATCAGGTCCGACGCCGGTTCCCCCAAGGGGTGTCCTCAATGAGGATAGTGTCTGGCGACCGAGGCAGAGCCGTTTTTGGGGATCTTCACAGGCCACTCCTTCTCTGATCCCTCGGATGAGCATCGAGGACTGCAGGACCTGGCTCGGGACCTACCCGGCCTGTCGGAGCCGTCCAGGGATGCTGCCTTCATGGTCTTCTTCTTCTTGAGTTCCCTCGAGGAAGGCCCCCTTTCCAAAGAGCCATAGCATCGATCGGGGTCTGCAAGGCTATCCCGAGATTCCGTAGCTTCAGAAGAGGCCCTGACCTTCGGAGGTACCGGGGACTCCGGGAAAATCTTATCGTGCTGCTGCTGGCAGCTCTTGAGGGCCTTAGTGGACATCTTTTTATAGCTAGGCCGCATGCTGTGGGGTATTGGTCCGGCACCAGGCAGCAGTTTTGTGTGTCAGTCAGGGACATTATTTTGGCACACTAATCATACTTCTTAAAGCCACTGGTAGCCATAGGGGAAAAAAGTACTCCAGCAAGTTCGAAGACCCGCGGTGCTGCCAGTTGGAAAAAAAGTGTGAAGGTGCTGAAGGAGAAAAAAACCCCTAAGAACTCTAGACACGATGCCAAGGCAGCAAGTTCAGGTGACGGGAAGAGTACCGGGTGCACTACCCGGGGAGAGTATGAAACAACTTTTTCCAGGGAAAGACCAGACAGAAGTCTGAAGAGCTCCACAGAAAAAAGGAGCCTGAGCAAGATGGCGCCCTTGGGCAGGAAGGTCACCATGCCTGCGTGGTGGCATCTCCCAAAGGCTTTTTTTGAAAGCTGGGAGGATGCTTCCATGAGGGCTCTGTCTGCGTCGACGCCACCCATATGTGAGGACTGACTTTCTGCTTGTTCCCAGAGAATTGTTTTGAACTTTGCCCCTCCCCATGTTTCTGCACTTTGTCTCACAGTCCCACTCATGCTCTTAATCTCTGGTCAATTTTTCAGTCTCCACTATCCCCTAAGGCAACCTCAAATCCCCACTTGTCCACTCTACCCAGTCCCTGTATCCTCGCTCACAACCCTACCCAAACCCTGAGTCCCCACTTACATACCCAATACCCATCCTATGTTAGTCTTTCTTCTGTTTTTTCACCCAATCTTAGATTCTCCACCTAAGCCCAAGTCCCTGCTTTCCCACATCTCCAGATTCCACCCATCTACCTCCTTCTCCAATACTTATTAATCCTTCCTTTTCTCCTCCTTACCCCAGCATCTGATTTTATAGACTGCACTCTCAACCTTCCCCTGGTTATGACTTTACTTCTTCCCCAGGCTCTACAATATCTATCTTACTCTCCCTTCTTGCTCCCCAGCATCTCCTTTTCCCCAGCATTTGTCAGCACTAACACCCTTTCAGTACCAAGCCCCCTAGCCCTAAAATTAGCCCTCTCCCAGCATCAGTCCCCCTCCAGTATAAACCCATTTCTATTCCCAGTCCCAGTATTAACCCATTTCCAGTCCTGCCTCTCCAGTCCCAATATCAGTCCATTTCCAGTCCAGCTCCCCCTCCGCATCAGCCCATGCCCAGGTCCCAGTCCCCCCCTGCAGGCCCAGTATCAGACCATATTGTCTCAATCCCTCCCCAGCCCCATTATCAGCACAAGCCCAGTCCCCCCAGCCCCGTATTAATCTGGTTCTATTTCCAGTTCCCCCTCCAACCCCAGTATCAGCTCATTTCCAGTCAGCTCCTCTCCCAACATTGGCCCTCTTCCAGTCCCAATCTTCTCTACCATCATAAACCCATTTCCAATGCCCCAGCCTCTTTCCAGTTCCTCTCTCCCTCACCCTACATTTGTTATATAATCCCAGCCCCCCCCCCCCCCCCCCCAATCAGCTCTGGCAATCTGTCCACCTCCTCCCCCACATCACTCTGGGCCAGCTCCTTCCTCTTTTCCTCTCCCTGCCTGTTCCATGCTTAACACAACTACAGATGCAAACAACAATTACAGATGTGTTAAGTATTAATATGACCGCAGCGACATCCTCTCGTCCTCTGCCTTTGTGCTGCCGCAGCAATATTAGCATTTAACACAGCCGTAGGAGCATTTCTTTCCTACCACAGCTGTGTTGTACAGAAACAGCCCAGCTGTGGCACATTCAGTAAAGCAAAATAAGCACTTCCTGCCTTACGTAAAAGTGCTGTGGCTAGGCTGCTTCAGTTTAGCACAGCCACAGGAGGAAAGAAAAAGCTCCCACAGCTGTGCTAAGACGGCTGAGGCAGTACAGAGCAGGGAGAGGAGGTGGAAGATGGAATGCAAATTACTTCTGCCTCCACAACGAATGCCATACCACCTCGTTCCGCCTCAAATTAAGCCCTGATTGCTGCTAAAAGGTTAATTTGTAGCACTGCCTCCACCATGCCCCTATTTATACTGACAGTATCTGGCCATTCAGTGATTTAAATGCCCAATGATATCCATATAAACTTTGAAAATATACACATAAGCAATTAAGTTTTCGCTGCTGGCTGGCAAATGTATAACTTACTTTGAATATCGGCCTGAATACGTAACATTCCCAAACCCTGCCACATTCTTGAGTATTTGATGTTGGGCTACAACATCTGATGACTGCTCTCTTAAATACTCAATGTGTGTGTAAACCTCAAACCTTGACAAGCAAATCAGTGGTGTTTGTCATGTAACTCTCTCCTACCCTGCTCTAATCTAATCCTAATCTAACACTTGCTTATATACCGCCACATTCCCAGTGGATCAGTGAGGTTAACAAAAAAACCTAAACGTTTTCATAAAAGACACTTATTACAACCTACAAGAAATATCAGCAATTCCTCCTACTAAGGCTGGATTAATTGTTGAACTACCATGACTTTAAACTTTTACAAAAATATAAAAAGGACAAGAAGGATTTGATTTCTATAGGTAACTCTGCCCATAATTCTGCAGCCATATATGGAATTCTCTATTTAAATCTAGATTTTAATCCAATATCTTTACAGGGAGGAAACAAAATAACACTAGAAGACTGTACTAAACCTCTTTGGATGAACCCCAATAAAGCACAGTTACTTACCTGTAACAGGTGATCTCTGGGAACAGCAGGAATAAGTCTTCACATATGGTTATCGTCGGTACCGACGGAGCCTGCGCAGGAACGCTCCCCAGCGTCCAAAAGGAAAGCTTTTGGGATCATCCCACAGCGCCTGCGCGCTGCCTTCCCGCCTTTCCTAACTGCCTCTCTCCAGTTCAAGTTTTAAAGCTGAGACAAAGAGAGAGAGAGGAAAGGAAAGAGAGATACAACTCCTAGGGGAGGTGGGCGGGTTGTGAAGACTTATTCCTGCTGTTCCCAGAGATCACCTGTTACAGGTAACTGTGCTATCTCCAGGAACAAGTAGGAATGAGTCTTCACATATGGGGACTCCCCAGCTAGAGATGCCTGGGAGATCACCCAGGTTGTGAGTCCCTGGAAAGGGCTCTACCTCCACCCATGAATCTCAGGCATCCAGTCAGGGATGGAGGGTAGGAGTTGATTAGGTATGGAACAGGTGTTTGAGATCAGCCTGACCAAACAAGGCATCCCGGCGGGAGTCCTTGTCCAAGCAGTAATGGGCTGTAAAGGTATTTTTTTATTTATTTATTTATTAACAATTCTTATATACCGCACTATTAGACATCAGCGCGGTTTACATTGAACAGAAAACATCCGACAGTTTACACGTGTCTGGTCGTTACATTTAACAGGAAGTATAACTTGGCGAAGTAGGGGAAACTAAATACAATGCAGGGTTATCTGATAAAGGATATCCTGGTTAACTATATACAACAGTGGTACAATAGTATATGGAACAACTTGCTATTTACATTGTGAAGTTGGTCCGTTGCGGGGTCTATCTGTTTGACCACTTCTGCTATTCACCTGGGGGTTCTGTTCGGAGCTGCCATTGAGATATTTAAGGAAGAGGAAATGCTTTAAAGCCTTGAAAGGAAAGGAATTTCAAGGAGGTCGTGGCTAAGGGTTCGAAGGGTGGCTTCATGAGCTGGCCAAGAACCAGATTCAAGTCCCATGCCACTGGAGGTGGTCTAATGGGAGGTTTAGTCAAAAGAAGGCATCTCATGAATCTGGTATGAACCGAGGCCCAGGTGGCCGCTCGACAGATTTGGTCGATGGACACAGAGTTTAGATGAGCCATAGAAGCTGCCATGGCCCTCACATTGTGAGCTGTGACATGGCCCTCCAGAGAAAGGTTCTTACGCTGGTAGGCGAAGGAAATACACTGAGCAATCCAATTTGACAGAGTTCTTTTAGAGACTGGAAGTCCTAAATGAGAGGGATCAAAAGCAACAAAAAGTTGAGAGGACTTTCTATGTTGCTGTGTCCTTTGTAAGTAGAAAGCACGTGCTCTTTTACAATCCAGGGTATGAAGATTCCTCTCTGCACTTGATGCATGAGGTCCTGGAAAAAAGACAGGTAAATACACCTCCTGGTTCAGATGAAAAGGTGAGACCACTTTAGGCATAAAGTGTGGATTAGTTCTGAGGACTACCTTGTCATGATGGAACCTTGTATAAGGAGGATTAGCCACTAAGGCTTGCAACTCACTGATATGGCGAGCTGAGGTGACTGCAATGAGAAAAATAACCTTCCAGGAAAGGAATTTCAAGGAGGTCGTGGCTAAGGGTTCGAAGGGTGGCTTCATGAGCTGGCCAAGAACCAGATTCAAGTCCCATGCCACTGGAGGTGGTCTAATGGGAGGTTTAGTCAAAAGAAGGCATCTCATGAATCTTGCTATAAGAGGATGAGAGGAAATAGGCTGTCCATTGAGGGGTTTAAGGGATGCTGCAATAGCACTCAAATGGACTCTGATTGAATTTGTCTTAAGGCCTGCATGGGATAAATGCAGCAAATACTCCAGTAAAGAATTCAGAGGTATTGCAAGAGGGTTAAGACCCTTCTCTGCACACCAAATGGTAAACCTCTTCCATTTAAAAGCATAGGAACGTCTGGTGTAAGGCTTTCTGGAAGCATGAAGGATATCCCTCACCTGCTGAGAAAGAGGTAAATCTTGAAGGTCTAGGCCTTCAGCAACCAGGCCCTGAGATGAAGAGATTGGGGATTTGGGTGCCACAACGTTCCTTCCTCCTGGGAGAGGAGATCTGGAGCAGACCCCAAGTCCAGGGAGGGAGCTGGAGAGAGATGCAGAAGTAGAGGGTACCACACTTGGCGTGGCCAACGTGGTGCTATGAGGATCATAGACCCCTTGTCTCTCTGAAGCTTGAACAGTGTCTTGGGAATGAGGGGAATAGGAGGAAAGGCATAGAGGAAATCTTGCCCCCAATGAAGGAGGAAGGCATCCCTGGCCTGAACTCCCTGACACGGAATCCTGGAACAGAACCGGGGAAGTTTGGCATTCCACGGACTTGCAAACAGGTCTATGTCTGGGGTTCCCCAAATTCGAAAGTTCCTGGCTATCTGATCCCCATGGAGGGACCATTCGTGTGGAAGCAGAACTCGACTGAGTCTATCTGCCCAAGAATTTTGAACCCCTGGAAGATACAATGCCATGAGATGGATTTGATGCTCTCTGGCGAAGGCCCACAATCTCAGAGCTTCGTTGCAAAGCGACAGAGAGCCAGTCCCCCCCTGCTTGTTCACGTAGAACATGGCTACTTGGTTGTCCGTGTGGATGAGGACTGTTTTGTAGCTGAGCAGGGTGTGGAAGACTCTGAGAGCCAGAAAGATTGCTCTGAGCTCTAAGAGGTTGATACGTAGAGATGTCTCCTGTGGAGACCAGATGCCCTGGGTGGAGATATCTTGTAGATGAGCTCCCCAACCCTTTGGAGAGGCATCTGTGGCAAGGGTTGCTTGGGGTAACACCTGTTGAAAGGGGGACCCCAACAACAGATTTTGAGTGGACTTCCACCAATGGAGAGAGCAAGAGAGGGGACTGGAGGTCTCTATCTTGTCTGACAGGCACCCTGATGCCTGGGTCCAATGGGTGGATAAAGTCCATTGAGCTGCTCTCATGTGAAGGCGAGCATAAGGAACCACATGCACGGTGGATGCCATGTGGTCTAAGAGTTGTAACATCTCTCGAGCAGTTAAATGGGATTTTAACTGAATCTGTGAGGCTAACTGCACCAAGCGAAGGCAACGGGCCTGGGGAAGATAGGCCCTTGCAGTTGTGGTATCCAGTAAGGCCCCTATGAACTCTAGAGACTGAGTAGGGGTGAGATGGGATTTTGGAATGTTTATAACAAGTCCCAGATACTGAAGAACACGCCTTGTGCAGGCCAGGGAAGTCTGGGCCTCTCACTGGGATGGAGCTCGAATGAGCCAGTCGTCCAGATATGGGAATACGAATATCCCTAGAGTGCGTAGAAATGCAGCTACTACTGCCATGCATTTTGTGAACACTCTTGGTGCAGAGGCCAGACCGAAAGGAAGCACTTTGTATTGGTAGTGCTTCCCTTGGTAAAGGAACCGAAGGAACCTTCTGTGTGTTGGATGGATGAGGACATGGGTGTACGCATCCTTGAGATCTAGAGAACAAGGCCAGTCCTGACTCTGGAGGTATGGAAGGAGAGTTCCGAGAGAAGTCATCTTGAATTTCTCCTTGCATAGAAACTTGTTCAATTCTCTGAGATCTAAGATGGGTCTGTAGCCCCCTGTTTTCTTTGGGATGAGAAAATAGGGGGAGTAGAACCCTAAGCCCTGTTGAAGAAGGGGTACTTCTTCTATTGCCCCTTGGGCAAGAAGGGTAGCAATCTCCTGACCCAGAAGGTCGAGGAGAGATGTTGCAGAATTGAACTGTTTCACCATGGTGTGAGGGGGAAGGTTTAAGAAATGAAGCTTGTACCCATCTCTTATGATGGAGTGGGTCCATTGCTCTGCTGTGATTTGTTCCCATCTGGGAGCAAAATAAGCTAACCTTCTTGGAATGGTGAGAGGCTCTGGATGTTCTAGAGCCAGAAAGGCTAAGTTCTCTAGGTGTAAGTCAAAGGCCCTGAGGAGGCTGAGGCTGTTGGGCCCTAGCAGTCCTGGCAGTCTTAAGCTTGGCCTGTTTTGGTTGTTGCTGTCTCTTTCTAGCAAAATGACCTGCAGAAGAGGCCTGACCATAAGCAGAAGAATATTTCCCTTTTTTTGGAAAAAATACTTTTTTGAACAACCTTTCTAAAAGGAGCAGAAGTAGACTTGGAAAGTCTATCTAAAGCAGAGTTTTCAGCATCCATCTGGTTGGCCTTTGCTTGCCAATCTTTGCCAAAAAGGTTTTCACCTGTACAAGGAAGGTTACCTAGTCCATCCTGAACCCAGGGTTCCAAATCAGAAGCTTGTAACCAAGCAACTCTGCGTGCACCTATAGCAATAGCCGAGGCTCTGCTGGCACCTTCAAAAGAGTCAAAGGCTGCACGGTTGGAAAACTTGGAAATATCCTGGGCATGTTTAAGCCAGGTGAGAAACTCTTCTCTTTTATCTTCTGAAATAAAAGGAGATAAGGTTTGCAGATGATCTGTAACTTCCTTTAGAAACATCCCCATATAGAGGCTATAGGAGTTGATTCTGGCCACAAGCATACTGGCCTGGAAGATTCACCTGCGAAAGGCATCTAAGGTTCTGCATTCTCTTCCTGGTGGAGTAGAAAAGTGCCTTTTTGCACTCTTGATCTTTTTCATAGCAGACTCCACCACAATAGAGTGATGAGGAAGCTGAGTCTTATGAAAACCAGGACAAGGAGGAACACGATACATGGTGTCCAACCTACGAGAATGAGGGGAGGTGGTAAGAGGAGTCTCCCATATGCCCAACATGTGATCATAAAGAATCTCATGTATTGGTAAAGTGGCTGCCTCTTTAGGAGCCTTAGGATATTGTAAAATATCTAATCTTTTGGCTCTAGGCTCAGTCTCAGAGGCCACTGAGATGGAAAGGCCCCTGGCCACCTCCCTGATGAAGTCTTGAAAGGACAAGTCTTCTGGAGGAGACATTCTCCTTTTTGGAGAAGAGGGTTCCTGAGGAAGGATCCCCGATGCTTCGATAGAGGCCTCTGATTCATCAGAGTCTTCAGAGGAATCGAAGTATCATCTGTCTGGATGCTGCTGCAGAGCCCGATACGCGTACCGGGGGGTATCGACATCGGGAGTAATCGGTACCGATTCGGTACAGATGGGCATTCACAGCACAGTGTACTGCTGCCGTCGACGTGGATGTCGATACAATCGGTACCGGCACCGGAACCGATATCGGGTCCGGTACCGGAATCCATACCGACAACGAAGTTTGTTGCGGTACCGAAGGCGTCGCAGCTTGAATGAATGCCGTGATGGCACGCTGCAAGGTCAGAATATTCTGATCCATCGACGCCACCAATGTCTGGATGTCGGTACCAGTGGAACCCACCGGTACCCCAGAACATTTTAACAGGTGATCGGTCAAGGCCGAGCCATCGATGTCAACCTGTGACCCCATAGAGCGAGCTTTGGAAGCCGGAGACTCCCGCCGGGGTAATTTTGCCGGTGCAGATTCCTCGAGAGCAAGCCCGGAGGCATCTCGATACTTAGAGGGAGATCTACTCTTCGAGGACCGGCTGGACTTGTTTGGTTACCTGAGATCCATGGGAGGAAGAGGAAGCCCTGGAAGACGTTGATGCCACCGAAGCGGCATCAGAGGGAAACAGGGTACTGAGCTTGGCTGCTCAATTCTGTAGACCTCTTTTAGACATCATAGAACAGGACTCACAGTCCGTCATGGAATGGTCAGGACCTAAACATTTGAGACAAAAGTCATGGGTGTCAGTGACAGAAATAGTGCCGCTGCACTTCGTGCACTTTTTAAACCCGGATGCGGGCTTTTCCATGAGGAAAAATTTGTGTAGGCCTAAGGCCACAGAAGAAAAAGCACCGAAGTGAGAAAAAATAGTAGTTATTTATTTATTTATTTTTTTAAAAGAAGAAAGAAAAAACCAGCGGTACCGGTCCGGAGACGAGAAGGCAGACACGCGACTAAAAAAATAAAGAAAAAATAAGAAATTCTTCAGCGGTGACAGGAAACACGACCTGCTGGCTCCACAGAAAAGAAGAACGGGAGAGAGGCAGTTAGGAAAGGCGGGAAGGCAGAGCGCAGGAGCTGTGGGATGCTCCCAAAAGCTTTCCTTTTGGACGCTGGGGAGCGTTCCCGCGCAGGCTCCGTCGGTACTGACGATACCCATATGTGAAGACTCATTCCTGCTTGATCCCGGAGATCACCTGTTACAGGTAAGTAACTGTGCTATCTCCAGGAACAAGCAGGAATGAGTCTTCACATATGGGGACTCCCCAGCTAGAGATGCCAGGGAGATCTCCAAGGTTGTGAGTGCCTGAGAAGGGCTCTACCTGCCCCCATGGATCTCGGGCATCCAACCAGGGATGGGGGGTAGGAGTTGATTAGGTATGGAACAGGTGTTTGAGAACAGCCTGACCAAACAAGGCATCCCGGCGGGAGTCCTTGTCCAAGCAGTAATGGGCTGTAAAGGTATGAACCGAGGCCCAGGTGGCCGCTCGACAGATTTGGTCGATGGACACAGAGTTCAGATGAGCCATAGAGGCTGCCATGGCCCTCACATTGTGAGCTGTGACATGGCCCTCCAGAGAAAGGTTCTTACTCTGGTATGCGAAAGAAATACACTGAGCAATCCAATTGGACAGAGTTCTCTTAGAGACTGGAAGTCCCAAATGAGAGGGATGAAAAGCAACAAAGAGTTGAGAGGACTTTCTATGTTGCTGTGTCCTTTGTAAGTAAAAAGCGAGCGCTCTCTTACAATCCAGGGTATGGAGATTCCTCTCTGCACTTGATGCATGAGGTCCTGGAAAAAAGACAGGTAAAGACACCTCCTGGTTCAGATGAAAAGGTGAGACCACTTTAGGCATAAAGTGTGGATTAGTCCTGAGGACTACCTTGTCATGATGGAACCTTGTATAAGGAGGATTAGCCACCAAGGCCTGCAGCTCACTGATGCGGCGAGCTGAGGTGACTGCAATGAGAAAAGTAACCTTCCAGGAAAGAAATTTCAAGGAGGTAGTGGCTAAGGGTTCAAAGGGTGGCTTCATAAGCTGGCCAAGGACCAAATTCAAGTCCCATGCCACTGGAGGTGGTCTAATGGGAGGTTTAGTTAAAAGAAGGCCTCTCATGAATCTTGCAATAAGAGGATGAGAGGAAATAGGCTGTCCATTGAGAGGCTTAAGGGATGCTGCAATAGCACTCAAATGGACTCTTACTGAATTCGTTTTAAGGCCTGCTTGGGATAAATGCAGCAAATACTCTAGTAAAGAATTCAGAGGTATTGCAAGGGGGTTAAGACACTTCTGTGCACACCAAATGTTAAACCTTTTCCATTTAAAAGCATAGGAACGTCTAGTGGAAGGCTTTCTGGAAGCATGAAGGATATTCCTCACTTGCTGAGAAAGATGCAAATATTGAAGGTCTAGGCCTTCAGCAACCAGGCTCTGAGATGAAGAGACTGGGGATTTGGGTGCCACAACATTCCCTCCTCCTGGGACAGGAGGTCTGGAGCAGATCCCAAGTCCAGGGATGGAGCTTGAGAGAGATGCAGAAGTAGAGGGTACCACACCTGGCGTGGCCAATGTGGTGCTATGAGGATCATAGACCCCTTGTCTCTCTGAAGTTTGAACAGTGTCTTGGGAATTAGGGGAATGGGTGGAATGGCATACAGGAAGTCTTGCCCCCAATGAAGGAGGAAGGCATCCCTGGCCTGAACTCCCTGACACAGAATCCTGGAACAGAACCGGAGACGTTTTGCATTCCACGGACTTGAAAACAGGTCTATGTCCGGGGTTCCCCAAATTCGGAAGATCCTGGCTATCTGGTCCCCATGGAGGGACCATTCGTGTGGAAGCAGAACTCGACTGAGTCTGTCTGCCCAAGAGTTTTGAACCCCTGGAAGATACACTGCCACGAGATGAATTTGATGCTCTCTGGCGAAGGCCCACAATCTCAAAGCTTTGTTGCAAAGCGACAGAGAGCCAGTCCCGCCCTGCTTGTTCACGTAGAACATGGCTACTTGGTTGTCCGTGTGGATGAGGACTGTCTTGTAGCTGAGCAGGGTGTGGAAGACTCAGAGCTAGAAGAATTGTTCTGAGCTCCAAGAGGTTGATATGTAGAGATGTCTCTTGTGGAGACCAGATGCCCTGGGTGGAGATATCTTGTAGATGAGCTCCCTAAACCTTTGGAGAGGCATCTGTTGTAAGGGTTGCTTGGGGTAGCGACTGTTGAAAGGGGGACCCCAGCAACAGATTTTGAGTGGACTTCCACCAATGGAGAGACCAGAAGAGGCGACTGGAGGTTGCTATTTTGTCTGACAGGCACCCTGATGCCTGGGTCCATTGGGTGGACAGAGTCCACTGAGCTGCCCTCATGTGAAGGCGAGCGTAAGGAACCACATACACGGTGGATGCCATGTGGCCTAACAGTTGTAACATTTCTCGAGCAGTTAAATGGTACTTTAACTGAATTTGTGAGGCTTACTGCACCAAGCGTAGGCAACGGGCCTGGAGAAGATAGGCCCTTGCAGTTGTGGTATCCAGCAAGGCCCCTATGAACTCTAATGACTGAGTAGGGGTGAGATGGGATTTTGGGATGTTTATTACAAGTCCCAGATACTGAAGAACACGCCTTGTGCAGGCTAGGGAAGTCTGGGCCTCTGACTGGGACGGAGCTCGGATGAGCCAGTCGTCCAGATATGGGAATACAAATATTCCTAGAGTGCGTAGAAATGCAGCTACTACTGCCATGCATTTTGTGAACACTCTTGGAGCAGAGGCCAGACTGAAAGGAAGCACTCTGTATTGGTAGTGCTTTCCTTGATAAAGGAATCGAAGGTACCTTCTGTGTGTTGGATGGATGAGGATATGGGTGTACGCATCCTTGAGATCTAGAGAACAAAGCCAATCCTGACTCTGAAGGTATGGAAGGAGAGCACCGAGAGAAATCATCTTGAATTTCTCCTTGCATAGAAACTTGTTCAATTCTCTGAGATCTAATATGGGTCTGTAGTCCCCTGTTTTCTTTGGGATAAGAAAATAGGGGGAGTAGAAACCTGAGCCCTGTTGAAGAAGGGGTACTTCTTCTATTGCCCTTTGGCAAGAAGGGTAGCAATCTCCTGACCCAGAAGGTCGAGGAGAGATGTTGGAGAATTGAACTGTCTCACCATGGTGAGAGGAGGAAGGTTTAAGAAATGAAGCTTGTACCCCTCCCTTATGATGGAGAGGGTCCATTGCTCTGCCGTGACTTGTTCCCATCTGGGAGCAAAGTGGGCTAACCTTCCTGGAATGGTGAGAGGCTCTGGTTCTTCTAGAGCCAGAAAGGCTAAGTTCTCTAGATGTAAGTCAAAGGCCCTGAGGAGGCTGAGGCTGTTGGGCCGTAGCAGTCCTTGCAGCCTTAGGCTTGGCTTGTTTAGGTTGTTGCTGACGCTTTGCAGCAAAACGACCTGCAGAAGATGCCTGCTGACCATAAACAGGATAATATTTCCCCTTTTTGGGAAAGAAAGCCTTTTTGAATAACCTTTTTCTAACAGGAGCAGAAGTAGACTTTGAAAGTCTATCTAAGGCAGAATTCTCAGCATCCAACTGAGTGGCCTTTGCTTGCCAATCCTTGCCAAAAAGGTTTTCACCTGTACAAGGAAGATTTCCTAATACATCCTGGACCCAGGGTTCCAAATCAGAAGCTTGTAACCAAGCAACTCTGCGTGCACCTATGGCAATAACCGAGGCTCTGCTGGCACACTCAAAAGAGTCAAAGGCTGCACGGTTGGAAAATTTGGAAACATCCTGGGCATGTTTAAGCCAGGTAAGAAACTCCTCCCTTTTATCTTCTGAGATAAAAGGAGATAAAGTTTGCATATGATCTGTAACTTCCTTTAGAAACATCCCCATATAGAGACTATAGGAGTTGATTCTGGCAGCAAGCATATTGGCCTGGAAAATTCTCCGGCCAAAAGCATCCAAGGTTCTGCATTCTCTTCCTGGAGGATTAGATGAGTGTCTTTTTGCACTCTTTATCTTCTTCATAGCAGACTCCACCACAATAGAGTGGTGAGGAAGCTGTGTCTTATGAAAGCCAGGACAAGGAGGAACAAGGTACATGGTGTCCAACCTACGAGAATGAGGGGAGATAGTGAGAGGTGTCTCCCATATGCCCAACATGTGATCAGAAAGGATCTCATGAATTGGTAAAGTAGCTGCCTCTTTAGGAGCCTTAGGATATTGTAAAATATCCAATTTCTTGGCTCTAGGCTCTGATTCAGGGGCCACTGAAATGGAGAGGCCCCTGGCCACTTCCCTAATGAATTCTTGAAAAGACAAGTCTTCTGGAGGAGACATTCTTCTTTTTGGAGAAGAGGGCTCCTGAGGAAGGAGTACCGATGCTTCGACAGAAGCCTCTGATTCATCAGTCTTCGGAGGAATTGAAGTATCGCCTCTCTGGATGCTCCTGCAGAGCCCGATACGCGTACCGAGTGGTATCGACATCGGGAGTGATCGATACCGATTCGGTACCGATGGGTATCACAGAACAGGGTACCGCTGCAGTCGACACCGAAGCAGATGTCGATGCAATCGGTACCGACAACGGAGTTTGTTGCGGTACCGGAGGCGTCGCAGCTTGTATGAATGCTGTAATGGCACGCTGCATGGTCAGAATATTCTGATCCATCGACGCAACCAATGTCTGGATGTCGGTAGCAGTGGAAACCACCGGTACCCCAGAACATGGCAACAGGTGATCGGTCGAGGCCGAGCCATCGATGTCAACCTGTGACCCCATAGATAAAGCTTTGGAAGCCGGAGCTTCCCGCCAGGGTAATTTTGCCGGTGCGGGATCCTCGAGAGCAAGCCCGGAGGCATCTCGATACTTAGAGGGAGATCTACCCTTCGAGGACCGACTGGACTTATGTTTGGTTACCTGAGATCCATGGGAGGAAGAAGCAGCCCTGGAAGATGTCGATGCCACCGAAGCTGCATCAGAGGGAAACAGGGTACTGAGCTTGGCCGCTCGATTCTGTCGACCTCTTTTAGACATCATGGAACAGGACTCACAATCGGTGATGGAGTGGTCAGGACCCAAACATTTTAGACACCAGTCATGGGTGTCGGTGATAGAAATAGTACCGTTGCACTTCATGCACTTTTTATACCCGGAAGCAGGCTTTTCCATGAGGAAAATTTTTCTAGGCTTAAGGCGCAAAAGGGAAAAAAAAAATGCACAGAAGTGGGAAACGGTAGGTTTTTTTTTTTTAAAAGAATAAAAGACCGGCGGTACCGGTCCGACGTCGAAGAAGGCAGACGCACGACCAAAGAAATAAAGAAATATAAAGAACTTCTTCAGCGGTGACAGGAACACGACCTGCTGGCTCCGCGGAAAAGAAGAACTGGAGAGAGGCGGTTGGGAAAGGCGGGAAGGCAGCGCGCAGGTGCTGAGGGATGCTCCCAAAAGCTTTCTTTCTGGACGCTGGGGAGCGTTCCCGCGCAGGCTCCGTCGGTACCGACGATACCCATATGTGAAGACTCATTCCTGCTTGTTCCTGGAGATCGAAGCAATTCTACATATTGGATTTACTGGACTGCAGTGACTAGAATGGTTAATTTAGTTAATTACATTTAGCTGAATGCCTTCCTCCACCCCTCCACCGCCCTAGTGTCTGTTTACCTTTTGATGGCCGTGTAAAATCCTCTTGCTCCCTGCATTGTAAGTATGTGCTGATGAGAGGTAGGTAGGCGTCCATGTGTTTCTTCAGTAGTTTTCCCACCCCATCGCTCAAACACCACAGTTCAAACTGCAGCAGCTGAGTTCTACTGTGCTGAATCAGAAAAGCAGCAGTGGAAAGACACATTTCTGTCCTGTGAGTAAGGCAGTAAGTGAGCACGTCTAGACCCAGTGCCTGCACATATACAAGTTGCTTCTGAAGCATGCACCAGAGGGGCTCTTCCAACTCTTGACTACTGGAGGAACAAAGCAGAGTCCCCAGCCCTTGGACACGTTCTATGTTGAAGCACAGATCTTCTTTCTGTCCTGGCCTTTTTTGGCTTTCAGAGAGTATCCGTACCAAAGCTTTTCCATAAGGGCTCAGGTTCTTTCCCTTGGAGTCCTCCTCTTTGGAGCTCTCTGTGGTCAGACTATCTTCAGGAAGTCTTAATAGAGCCAGGGTGATTTCTTTCAACTGAGTTGTGTCCAGGTACTGATGTAAACTCAACAAAGCCTCCATCGTCGGAGACATCCTGTTGGAAATTTTTTTCCCATCACATTTCCCAGGCTGCAGTTCATTCAAGACACTTTCAACTATGGTCTCACAATAGCTCACTATTAAGTCCATATGATTCATGTGCTGCAGCAAGGGTGCAGAAGACTGCAGCAGGCCCAGGATCCCATGGTTTAAGTGCAATGACAGCAGCTTCATGCTGACAGGGTTTAAAGTGTGTGGAGGAGGAGACCGACGCTCTACAGCCAGAAACCAGTTCTCCAAGACAGGGTGTCTTAGTATAATCTTGAGCATGTCCTTCAGGATCTGGGGATGAGACACAATATGTATACAGCAGAGTGTAAAGAGACACATAAGATAAAAAATCCCTTTCAGATCAAGAGAAGTGACTATAACTAAAAGGGCAAAATGAGGTTCTTAAGTCAATGAGAACCACTGTGGGATAAAAAGTGACTGAAATATTCTGACAGAAGATACACCAGTTCCCATTCCCTATGCTTATTATAACTGTACCAATGTGAAGTCTTTGTTGTGTCCGACTCTCAGCTAATCACTTATTATTCTTATCATGAAATGGTGTGGTTTTTCAAATCATAGGGAGGTAAGATTTCCAGTATCTATATGACTAAATGTCTGTTTATCTACATAGAAACATGGGGTTCGATATTCAGAACCCTCAGCCGGATGGCCAATGGGAAGCTATTTGGATAGTGCCGCTGAATATCTCCACAGGCTGTTCCTGCACTATCTGGTTAGTGCAGGAGTGGTACTATAGCTATCTGTATCAGTACTGACTGGTCCAGATAGTGGCGATGTTCTGTTGGCATTTATTCAAATAACATAGACCGCCATGCACAGCAGGCTTAGTTGCTATTTGTGATAATAGTGGCGTTCAGTCAGGATATTCAGCAGCAGTCACTGTCTCGTTAAATAAAGCTTTTTGAAAACTAGTCTGATGGTTTAACAATTGTCCCCAGGAATGCATACATACTTTTATGAAAACTTAAAAGGAGTAGAAAAACCACTGTAAAATACACAAGGTGCTTTCCTTTTTAAATCCCTGTGGGTACTTTACCCCATGTACTTTGCACCTGCACAGCACAGAGGTAGTTTTATACAGCGCCTATAAACCCCAGGTCTGTCCACAGGGATCCCATATCCCATGGGCAGAAGTGTTGAAGGCCACGATCACAGCCCAGATGTAAGCTCGTCTGTCTGTGGGAGATGGGATCCCCGCAGGCAAACAGCTTGCATCTGGGCTGCGATCACAGCCTTCCCCTTCTCTTCTGCCTGCGGGAGATTGGATCCCCGCAGGCAGAACAGGAGGGGAGGGCCATGATCGCTGCCTGCAGGGATCCCAATTCCTGTGGGCAGATAAGGAGAGCCAATCGGGGCCTGCAATTAAAACAAACAAAAACATTTAGATGGGGGAGTGAACTACAACAATTTAAGGGGCCAGCAATTTAAAAAAAAAAAAAAAAAGGAAAGAGGATGGGGGAATGGAGGGCAAGGAGGTGCAAGTGCTAGGAGGGGAGGGTGAAGGGGAAGAGAATCGGGGAGGGGAACAGAGATTGGGGAGAGGTTCGAGGGGGGAAGGAGGAATGCAAGGTTAAAAGGATGAATACATGGGGACAAAAAGGCACAATGCCTATTTACCAAAAGGTGCATTCCCCTCCCCCCCAGAACACATACACACCTATCACTTACACCCACAAGCACCCCACTTTATTAGGATAGGCATGTACCCAGCTCCACTCTACATACACATGCACATACAGGAAACTCACCTCTGCAGCACATCCCACACACACACTGCAGCCCTGCATCCCACCCACACAAAGGCATCCACCACCACATCCCACACACACACTGATAAACCACAGTTGCACCACACACACACTTGCTAACTGAAGTTATAACTGTTATTATCCAAAGATGTCACTGGTCTCACAAGACTTGAAAATATGAGACCAGTGTGAGAGAACCAGGGGGGAGGGGGTATGGGGGGAGGGGAAAGTGGCCATAAGGAGTCACGAGCAACGAGCACTGGATCCTAAGATTTTGGTCTGGCTCCTAAATTTGCACAAGATTTGTCAAGGCTTGTACATACTTAAAAAAATAGGTACCGAGGTTTCTGGGGGAGTAACCAAGATGGCGGATGTGAGCGTGGTCGGGTGAGCTGCCTTCCTGAGTATTGCTGTTCTGTCGAGCCGCTGCCGTCGGAATGGGACAGAGGAAGCGAAAACAAGCCGCCCTACCTCCGGGCGAGAAAACTTCAAGCTTGGCCGGCCAGCGAACGCTTGGGGAGTGCGGTTTTGACCCATGCGTTGGAGCACCGTCTGGCTGGGGCAGTGGAAGGAGTTTCACCCCAGAGCGTCTCAGGTGTCTCGCTGTCTTCGGTCGAGCGGACACCCCTGCTGCGGCCAGGAAGTTTGGTCTCAGCTGTCACTCTGCCCTCGGCTTTGGTTTTGGCAAGTACCCCAATTTCAGAGGGAGATGGAGGTGCTTTGGCTGAGTTAGACCCTCCCCTTGGGGAAACAGGCCAGAGTCGGTTGAGAGAAGCGGTGGTTTCAGCAGAACGATCTGTGTCTGGACCCTCAGTGGTGAGGGAAGAATTTCCTGACTTTCCCATTATGGTGAGACCCACGGCATTTACTTTGCAAACGCTATGGGAAGGACTGGCGACCTTGAATGACTCCATGAATAGAGTTTGTGGGACTTTTAAAAAAGACATTAATCTGGTTAGAGACTCTTGAGGGCTCCTTACTAAGGCTAATGAGGTACAATGCAGTAGACTAGCCAGTTTGGAAAGGGAGATGGGGGAGGTTCGGGATTTGGTAAATGCCCAAACAAAGGATATCATCATCTCTGGTAGAAAATTGGAATACCTGGAAAACCAGGTTCGGAGAAATAATCTCCGTTTTCTGAGTTTTCCTCGGTCACCAGTGCTGTCAGCGAATGAAATGGTTCAAAAATATTTTGGGGAGGTATTGAAAATCCCGCCGGAACAGTTCCCTCCTATAACCAGGGCTGTGTATCTATCCCTGGGGAGTAGGGGTGGAACAGTTGCTCCCCCTCCCCCACAGCCTGGGCTAGAGGATCTTACGTGTCTCCTTGAGAGTTCTCTGGAGATTGTAATGGAGAGAACCACCCTGCTTGTTACATATGCTTTAGAAACGGATAAAGTGTTTATTCTTAGAATGTTTTTTCGAAATGCTAATGAAGCTTTTTTGGGGTCTAGGGTGAGGGTATTTCCTGATCTTTCACGAATTACACAGCTGCGGAGGAGAGAGTTTTTGGCTCTTTGCTCTAAGGTTTTGGCCTTGGGCGCCTCCTTCCAACTTAAATTTCCTGTTAAATGTTTTGTTAATTATAAGCAAAAAATGTATTTGTTTTTTGACCCCAAGCAGCTGCTGGCTTTTCTGGAGACTAGGGAGGGGAGTGATATTGAGGTTGTTATTTCTTCTCATACAGCTGATGTGTAAGTCTCTCTTCCGCCCTTAATATATTTGTGTTAATGCTAGGATTTCTTGGCAGTATATGAATTACCTAGTACAGCACAGTTACTTACCTGTAACAGGTGATCTCTGGGAACAGCAGGAATAAGTCTTCACATATGGGTATCGTCGGTACCGACGGAGCCTACGCGGGAAGGCTCCCCAGCGTCCAAAATGAAAGCTTTTGGGAGCATCCCACAGCGCCTGCGCGCTGCCTTCCCGCCTTTCCTAACTGCCTCTCTCCAGTTCGAGTTTAAAGCTGAGACAAAGAGAGAGAGAGAGGAAAGGAAAGATAGATAGAGAGATACAACTCCTAGGGAAGGTGGGTGGGTTGTGAAGACTTATTCCTGCTGTTCCCAGAGATCACCTGTTACAGGTAAGTAACTGTGCTATCTCCAGGAACAAGCAGGAATGAGTCTTCACATATGGGGACTCCCCAGCTAGAGATGCCTGGGAGATCACCCAGATTATGAGTCCCTGGGAAGGGCTCCACTTCCACCCATGAATCTCAGGCATCCAGTCAGGGATGGAGGGTAGGAGTTGATTAGGTATGGAACAGGTGTTTGAGAACAGCCTGACCAAACAAGGCATCCCGGCGGGAGTCCTTGTCCAAGCAGTAATGGGCTGTGAAGGTATGAACCGATGCCCAGGTGGCCGCTCGACAGATTTGGTCGATGGACACAGAGTTTAGATGAGCCATAGAGGTTGCCATGGCCCTCACATTGTGAGCTGTGACATGGCCCTCCAAAGAAAGGTTCTTACTCTGGTAGGCGAAGGAAATACACTGAGCAATCCAATTTGACAGAGTTCTTTTAGAGACTGGAAGTCCTAAATGAGAGGGATCAAAAGCAACAAAAAGTTGAGAGGACTTTCTATGTTGCTGTGTCCTTTTTAAGTAGAAAGTGAGTGCTCTTTTACAATCCAGGATATGAAGATTCCTCTCTGCACTTGATGCATGAGGTCCTGGAAAAAAGACAGGTAAATATACCTCCTGGTTCAGATGAAAAGGTGAGACCACTTTAGGCATAAAGTGTGGATTAGTTCTGAGGACTACCTTGTCATGATGGAACCTTGTATAAGGAGGATTAGCCACTAAAGCTTGCAACTCACTGATACGGCGAGCTGAGGTGACTGCAATGAGAAAAATAACCTTCCAGGAAAGGAATTTCAAGGAGGTAGTGGCTAAGGGTTCAAAGGGTGGCTTCATAAGCTGGCCAAGAACCAGATTCAAGTTCCATGCCACTGGAGGTGGTCTAATGGGAGGTTTAGTCAAAAGAAGGCCTCTCATGAATCTTGCTATAAGAGGATGAGAGGAAATAGGTTGTCCATTGAGAGGCTTAAGGGATGCTGCAATAGCACTCAAACGGACCCTGATTGAATTTGTTTTAAGGCCTCCATGGGATAAATGCAGCAAATAGTCTAGTAAAGAATACAAAGGTATTGCAAGAAGGTTGAGACCCTTCTCTGCACACCAAATGGAAATCCTTTTCCATTTAAAAGCATATGAACGTCTGGTGGAAGGCTTTCTGGAAGCATGAAGGATATCCTTCACTTGCTGAGAAAGGTGTAAATCCTGAAGGTCTAGGCCTTCAGCAACCAGGCCCTGAGATGAAGAGACTGAGGATTTGGGTGCCACAAGGTTCCCTCCTCCTGGGAGAGGAGATCTGGAGCAGACCCCAGGTCTAGGGAGGGAGCTTGAGAGAGATGCAGAAGTAGAGGGTACCACACTTGGCGTGGCCAAAGTGGTGCTATGAGGATCATAGACCCCTTGTCTCTCTGGAGCTTGAACAGAGTCTTGGGGATGAGGGAAATAGGTGGAAAGGCATAGAGGAAGTCTTGCCCCCAATGAAGGAGGAAGGCATCCCTGGCCTGAACTCCCTGACATGGAATCCTGGAACAAAACCGGGGAAGTTTGGCATTCCACGGACTTGCAAACAGGTCTATATGTCTGGGGTACCCCAAATCCGAAAAATCATGGCTATCTGGTCCCCATGGAGGGACCATTCGTGGGGAAGCAGAACTCGACTGAGTCTGTCTGCCCAAGAGTTTTGAACCCCTGGAAGATACACTGCCATGAGATGGATTTGATGCTCTCTGGCGAAGGCCCACAATCTCAGAGCTTCGTTGCAAAGTGACAGAGAGCCAGTCCCTCCCTGCTTGTTCACGTAGAACATGGCTACCTGGTTGTCCGTGTGGATGAGGACTGTCTTGTAGCTGAGCAGGGAGTGGAAGACTCTGAGAGCTAGAAAGATTGCTCTGAGCTCCAAGAGGTTGATATGTAGAGATGTCCCCTGTGGAGACCAGATGCCCTGGGTGGAGAGATCTTGTAGATGAGCTCCCCAACCCTTTGGAGAGGCATCTGTTGTAAGGGTTGCTTGGGGTAACACCTGTTGAAAGGGGGACCCCAGCAACAGATTTTGAGTGGACTTCCACCAGTGGAGGGACCAAAAGGGGCGACTGGAGGTTGCTATTTTGTCTGACAGGCAACCTGAGGCCTGGGTCCATTGGGTGGATAGAGTCCACTGAGCTGCTCTCATGTGAAGGCGAGCATAAGGAACCACATGCACCGTGGATGCCATGTGGCCTAAGAGTTGCAACATCTCTCGAGCAGTTAATTGGGATTTTAACTGAATCTGGGAGGCTAACTGCACCAAGCGCAGGCAACGGGACTGGGGAAGATAGGCCCTTGCAGTTGTGGTATCCAGTAAGGCCCCTATGAACTCTAGAGACTGAGTAGGGGTGAGTTGTGATTTTGGAATGTTGATTACCAGTCCCAGATACTGAAGAACACGCCTTGTGCAGGCCAGGGAAGTCTGGGCCTCTGACTGGGATGGAGCTCGGATGAGCCAGTCCTCCAGATATGGGAAAGCGTAGTTACTCACCTGTAACAGGTGTTCTCCAGGAGCAGCAGGAATCAGTCCTCACATATGGGTGACGTCGGCGCAGACGGAGCCCTCGCGGAGCAATTTTCCCCAGCTTTCAAAGAAAGCCTTTGGGAATTGCAGCGCGCATGCGCGGTCCTCTTCCCGCCCAAGGGTGCCATCTTGCTCAGTCAGATGACATAGCAAAAAGACAGCAAAAATTAGCAAAAACGAAAGCATAAAACTGCAACTCCAAGGGGAGGAGGGAGGGTTGTGAGGACTGATTCCTGCTGCTCCTGGAGAACACCTGTTACAGGGGAGTAACTACGCTTTCTCCAGGACCAAGCAGGAAGTCAGTCCTCACATATGGGACTCCCAAGCTTAAGGCTACCGGAGACCCTAAGCACAAAAATGAGCTCCCTCTAGCTCAGCAGCACAGAAGGAAGGAATCTTCTCTGAATACGTCTCCAACCGGTAGCCCAACATCCGGGATGGAGGGTAGGAGTTGCCTATACCTCGAAGAGATTACGGAGGACTGCCTGTCCGAAAGCACTGTCCCTGCGGGACTCCCTCTCCAGGCAGTAATGGGCTGCAAAAGTCTGTCTTGAAGACCAAGACCAGGGCTGAAAAGACATCCCCAGCACTAGGTTTGGCAGATGAAGCCACCATCACAGAGAGGAGACCAGCTGGTCGGAGATCTGTACGGAGTCCGCTAGGCTCCCAGTGGCCTGATGCCATTGTTTGCGAAGGCACCATTGAGCAGGTCGCATGTTCAGGCGGGCATAGGGGGTTACATGGACCGTGGAAGCCATATGGCCGAGCAGTCTCAGAAATTGCCTGGCCGAGACCAGGGAATTGCTGTGAAAGCGGCTGGCGAGATCCATGAGCCTTTGGGCCCTGTCCAGAGGCAGGAAGGCCCGCGCCTGAAGAGTGTCCAACCTGGCGCCGATGAATTCTAGATCTTGAGAGGGGAGCAAAGTGGACTTTGCGAAGTTTATGACAAATCCCAAGTGCTGGAGCAGAGCCACCGTGCGATGAGTAGCCTGAGTGGCTTCTTGGGCAGACTGGGCCCTGATGAGCCAGTCGTCCAGGTATGGGAACACAAAGAGACCCTGAAGTCTCAGATAGGCCGCTACCACTGCTAGGCATTTGGTGAACACTCTGGGGGCGGAGGATAGGCCGAAAGGCAGTACTCTGTACTGGTAATGGTGTCCGCCCACAACAAACCTGAGGTATTGTCTGTGGTTTGGATGAATAAGGATATGAGTATACTGTGACAACGCACCGCCTAGCCTGTGGCGTAAGCAGGCCAAGGGGATGTGAGCCACACAGTGAGGGTGAGTTTAAAAGAGTCCTTGTTAGTGCTGAAGCCTTCCTACTGTAGTTGTGGAGTGAGTGACGACAGCCAAGGTTGGGTTTCCAAAGTAAGTAATGCTTTATTCATGCATAAGGTATTTGCACAAAGTATAGCAAAGGACACCGTACAGGACTTACTCCCCCACCACAGAAGTATAATGGTAACCTTCTGTACCAAATAAAAGTTCAAGTGTTTATATAACTTCTCCTGATACTTCTCAGGGACACATAAATTATTTACAAGCTTTCATCATTCTTCCAGCTTCATTACTACAACAGGGCTTCAATCTTCTAGTACTGCTTTCTCAGTATCTACTGGTAATAAAGATTCTTTCTCCTGTTGTACTTCTTTCTAGTGCCAAACAGCTTCCCATAGAAATGGCAATCTCCACAACTCTGGCTTATTAATGACTGCCTTCTTGAGTAGGAGCAGTTTCTCTATATTGCCTTCTATTCACAGCTGTACCACATGAAGCTTTGATTCATTCCATTCACTAGAACGCTGCTGTCTCTCATGCAGGTTCTAGAACATTGGCTTAAGGCTTCTCAGCACTCAATCATCAATTAGGAATACTTATGGTTCTTCACTCTAACATGCAAATAACACACTCCATTTCTGACTCACTGGAACTAGATAATGGAGCCCCCAATTCCATTGCTTCCTCTTGGTCCTCAAAGGGTTCCCTTAGCTCTCTGCACGATTGCTGCCAATTAGCCTCTTGCTGGCAAGCAGGTGTGTGCTCCTCTGAACTAGAGCTTAGGTCACGCTGTCTATACCATGGAAATGTTTGCAGCTTTCTAACAGGGACTTTTTTATAGCCCCTCTTCCCTCTATTAACTTCAGGTTTATATTCAAGGTCTGGTTTACCCCTGCCTCTTTTAGCAAGCAGTCTATTGACAGTTCCTATAGACTGACTTCTCTCAAAGCTATTTACAAGGCTTAGAAGAGTTTGCTCTGACCTGGTTTTTGCAGCGTCTGCCTCTGGGGAACTCCCCTGACTCCCAGTCAGTATTCCAGGCTTCTGAATCCAGCTCTGGGTCACCTCCAGGGTTTTCTCTCTCATGGAGCTGAGGTCTGCCTGTCCCTCTTCCAGGACCACCTGCAGGAACTCTCCCCTTCCCTGGTTCTCTCCTTAGTTCCTTTGGGCTCAGCCTTTCTGCTTGCACTGCTCTGTAACCAGTTCCTCCTCCTTGATTCCTCTCTCGAGTCTGGACCTCTCTCTGCCTCCGAATCCGAATCTACTGCTAACTGCTGCTTCCTGGTTATGAGTGCAGAGTGGCCCAATCCGGTCTGACTCCGCCCGCCTCCCTGATTGGCTCTGTCTCTGGGTTAGCCTAGAGCTAGGGTGTGGTTCTTTCCCTGCTCTTCTCTGCAGAGAATGTTTGTGTGCAGGAAACTTAACCCCTTCCTGTCCTGCCTCTCCAAGCCTCTGAGGTGACAGAAAGTGATTTAAACCCATTTTCTCCTGTTTCTGAGCCTCTGCCTTGTCACAATACGCATCCTTGAGATCTAAGGAGCATAGCCAGTCTCCCTGCTGGAGATAGGGCAGCAGGATTCCAAGGGTAAGCATTTTGAACTTTTCCTTTGCAAGGAACTTGTTGAGGTTTCACAAGTCTAGGATGGGTCTGAGGCCTCCTGTTCTTTTCGGAATCAGGAAGTATCGGGAATAAAACCCCTGACCCTTCAGGTGGTGGGGCACCGGTTCCACGGTTTGTTCCTGAACAAGACTTGCTAACTCCTGAAGGAGTAAGTCCCTGTGCAGAGGGAGTCTGGAAGGCTCCCCTGGAAAGTAGGAGGGAGGTACTTGGTGAAAATGAAGAAGATAGCCCTTTTGAACTATCTGAAGTACCCAGGTATCTGTGGTGATGTTGGACCACCTGTGGGCAAAGTGGACCAGCCGGCCTCCTGTGCTGAGAGAAACCAGCTGAGGGGGAGAGGCTATGCTGAGAAAGTCAAAAAACCCCCACCCTGCTGAGCAGGGGCCGGTGGTGCAGGCTTGGGGGCTTGCTGCCTACGGGACCCATTACCCCGTCCCTTGGCCTGCTTTCCCTGTGGGGGAGCTGGTGAGGCCTGATACTGAGGGAAGTATTTATAGGCAGCACCCTTCCTCGGGTAAAAGGGCTTTTTCCCCGAGGCCTTCTTCTTTTGAGAAGGGGCAGAGGTCTTCCTTGAGAGACGAGTCCTGGTGAGAGTCTCCGTCTCGATTTGTGCAGCCTTCTCATCCATGGGCTTGCCAAAGAGGTTATCACCTCGGCAGGGGACATCGACCAACTTGTCCTGTACCTAGGGCTCGAGGTCGGACGTCTGAAGAGAAGCCTGGCGGCGTCCACCGATGCCGGCCGCGGCTACTCGAGCCGAAGCCTCAAAACCATCATAGGCTGCTCGAGAGATAAACTTGGAGCACTCCCGAATACCAGTAGACAAGGATTGGAACCTCTGCAAAGGTTCATCGGAGAGACCAGCAGAGAACCCGGCTATTTCCTTAGCCAGGTCTCGGAGATACATGCCCATGTAGAGCTGGTATGTCTGGACTCGACAAGCAAGCATAGAGCACTGGAAGCACTTCCTACCGAGGGCATCCAGGCTTCGGGCTTCCCTACCAGGGGGCACCGAAGAGTGCATTTTTTGACTCTTCAGTCTATGCATGGCCGATTCCACCACCATGGAATGGTGCGGTAGTTGTGCCTTTTGGAACCCGGGGCTCTTGCGGACTCGATAAATGGAATCGACCCGCTTGCTTAACACCGGCGACGACGCCGGGCTCTCCCACATGCGGAAGAGAAGCCGTTCCAGCATGGGAGGAACCGGTACAATAAAGGCCTCCTTCGGGGGAGAGTCATATTGGAGGGCATCGAGTTCTTCGACTCGAGGCTCCTCCTCGGGATCCGCAGGGAAGGCCAAGGCTTTGGCCATATCCCTCACGAAGTCTGAGAACCGGGTATCCTCCGGGGGGGAACCGTCTCCGAGGTTCGGACTCGGGGGAGTCCGAAGGGACACACCGAGTTCGAAAGGAACCAGGTGACTCTTCGTCCTCAGATTCCCAGGCCGACTCCTCGGAGGAGTCGACCGGCTCCGGTCGGACGGGCACTGATGCCATCCGCCCCGACGCCGAGGGAGTCGGCGTCGACGACCTTGGTCCCGAACGGTCAGGGCAGAAGCGCCAGCGAGGCCAGCGATCAATGCCCGCTGCTGGTCCAAGAAGGCAGACAAACTGCACTCCAAGGCCGTCAACCTGAGTCCGAGCTCAGGAGACCCAGCAGCCCCCGACTCGGGCCCCGACGGCATCGGGCCCGACGTCGGGTCCTTCGGAGGCGAGTCCACGAGGACAACAGTACTTACGTGAGCGGGCAAGTCCACCTCGAGTCGAGGATGTTTTGACGGCCTTTCCGACTCCAAGGACCCGGGACGGGAATCAGGGCTATGCGACCTGGCCCTCGAGGAACCAGGAGCGTCCACCGATCCCGCCCTCGCGTGGTTCTTCTTCCGATGATGCTCCCGGGTAGGAGACCCCCTTTCAGAGGAACTCCGACGATGCTCAGGACCAGAGTCCCGAGACGTCGAAGCCTCTGACGAGGTCCGAGCCCGGCCGGAGTCAGAGAAGATACGCTCCCGCTGGTGCTGCCGACTCCTCAATGCTTTTGAGGACATTTTGCCGCATGGCCCGCAGATCATGGGGTCATGATCTGGGCCGAGGCAGCGGAGGCAGAAGTCATGAGTGTCTGTAAGAGACATAAGTTTCTTACAGAGGTCACACTTTTTGAAACCACTGGCCGCCATCGGGGGAAAAAGGGCCCCTGCGAGGTCGAACGACCGGGCAGCCAGGGAAAAAGGAAAAAAAGCGCGAAATCTGTCACGAAGGACAAAAAAACCGAAAAATAAAGGACGGACTCGCAACCGGCGTCGCGAGTCCGGGCGGGAAAAGAACCGGCGTCGAACCGAAGAAAAAACAGAGAAAAATAGAGAAAAATCAACTTTTCTGCGGGGATTCACAGGCAACGTCTGTAGGGCTCCGCGGAAAAAAGAAGACTGAGCAAGATGGCACCCTTGGGCGGGAAGAGGACCGCGCATGCGCGCTGCAATTCCCAAAGGCTTTCTTTGAAAGCTGCGGAAAATTGCTCCGCGAGGGCTCCGTCGGCGCCGACGTCACCCATATGTGAGGACTGACTTCCTGCTTTACTGCCATGCATTTTGTGAACACTCTTGGAGCAGAGGCCAGACCGAAAGGAAGCACTTTGTATTGGTAGTGCTTTCCTTGGTAAAGGAACCGAAGGAACCTTCTTGTGTGTTGGATGGATGAGAACATGGGTGTACGCATCCTTGAGATCTAGAGAACAAAGCCAGTCCTGACTCTGGAGGTATGGAAGGAGAGTTCCGAGAGAAGTCATCTTGAATTTCTCCTTGCACAGAAACTTGTTCAATTCTCTGAGATCTAATAGGGGTCTGTAGCCCCCCGTTTTCTTTGGAATGAGAAAATAGGGGGAGTAGAACCCTCAGCCCTGTTGAAGAAGGGGTACTTCTTCTATTGCCCCTTGGGCAAGAAGGGTAGCAATCTCTTGACCTAGAAGGTTGAGGAGAGATGTTGGAGAATTGAACTGTTTCACCATGGTGTGAGGAGGAAGGTTTAAGAAATGAAGCTTGTACCCATCCCGTATGATGGAGAGGGTCCATTGCTCTGCTGTGAGTTGTTCCCATCTGGGAGCAAAGTGAGCTAACCTTCCTGGGATGGTGAGAGGCTCTGGATGTTCTAGAGCCAGAAAGGCTAAGTTCTCTAGTGGAAAGTCAAAGGCCCTGAGGCGGCTGAGGCTGTTGGGCCGTAGCAGTCCTCGCAGCCTGAGGTTTGGCCTGTTTTGGTTGTTGCTGTCTCTTTGTAGCAAAACGACCTTGAGAAGAGGCCTGACAATAACCAGAAAAAAAATTCCCTTTTTTTGGGAAAGATCCTTTTTTGAACAACCTCTTTTTAAAAGGAGCAGAAGTAGACTTTGAAAGTCTATCTAAAGCAGAATTTTCAGCATCCTTCTGGTTGGCCTTTGCTTGCCAATCTTTACCAAACAGGTTTTTCCCTGTACAGGGAAGGTTACCTAGACCATCCTGTACCCAGGATTCCAAATCAGAAGCTTGCAACCAAGCAACTCTGCGTGCACCTATGGCAATAGCCGGGGCTCTACTGGCACCCTCAAAAGAGTCAAAGGCTGCACGGTTGGAAAACTTGGATACATCCTGTGCATGTTTAAGCCAGGTGATATATTCTTCTCTCTTATCTTCTGACATAAAAGGAGATAAGGTTTGCAGATGATCTGTAACTTCTTTTAGAAACATCCCCATATAGAGACTTATAGGAGTTGATTCTGGCTACAAGCATACTGGCCTGGAAGATTTTCCTGCCAAAGGCATCTAGGGTTCTGCATTCTCTTCCTGGAGGAGCAGAGGAGTACCTTTTTGTACTCTTGATCTTTTTCATAGCAGACTCTACCACAATGGAGTGGTGAGCAAGCTGAGTCTTATGAAACCCAGGACAAGGAGGAACACGATACATGGTGTCCAACCTTCTAGAATGAGGGGAGGTGGAAAGAGGAGTCTCCCATATGCCCAACATGTGATCATAAAGAATCTCATGTATTGGTAAGGTGGCTGCCTCTTTAGGAGCCTTAGGATATTGTAGGATATCTAATATTTTGGCTCTAGGTTCAGTTTCAGAGGCCACTGAGATGGACAGGCCTTTGGCCACCTCTCTAATGAAGTCCTGAAAAGACAAGTCTTCAGGAGGAGATATTCTCCTTTTTGGAGAAGAGGGTTCCTGAGGAAGGATCCCCGATGCTTCAATTGAGGCCTCTGAAGTATCAGAGTCTTCAGAGGAATCGAAGTATCGACTGTCTGGATGCTCTCGCAGAGCCCGATACGCATACCGGGAGGTATCGACATCGGGAGTAATCGGTACCGAGTCGGTACTGATGGGAATCACTGGATAGCGTACCGCTGCCGTCGATGCTGATGTCGATGCAAGCGGTACCGGTATCGGAACCGATTTCGGATCTGGTACCGGAATCGGTACCGCTACCGACAACGGGGTTTGTTGCGGTACCGTAGGCGTCGCAGCTTGTATGAATGCCGTGATGGCACGCTGCATGGTCAGAATATTCTGATCCATTGACGCCACCAATGTCTGGATGTCGGTACCGGTAGTAACCGCCGGTACCCCAGAACATTGTAACAGGTGATCGGTCGAGGCCGAGCCATCGATGTCAAGCTGTGACCCGATAGGTAGAGCTTTGGAAGCCGGAGCCTCCCGCCGGGGTAATTTTGCCGGTGTGGATTCCTCAAGAGCAAGCCCGGGGGCATCTCGATACTTAGAGGGAGATGAACTCTTTGAGGACCGGCCAGATTTAAGTTTGGTTACCTGAGATCCATGGGATGAAGAAGCAGCCCTGGAAGACGTCGATGCCACAGAAGCTGCGTCGGAGGGAAACAGGGTACTGAGCTTGGCTGCCCGATTTTGTAACCCCCTCTTAGACATCATGGAACAGGACTCACAATCCGCAATGGAGTGGTCAGGACCTAAACATTTTAGACACCAGTCATGGGTGTTAGTGACAGAAATAGTGCTACTGCACTTCGTGTACTTTTTAAACCCGGAGGCGGGTTTTTCCATGAGGAAAAATATATCTGTAGGCCTAAGGCCCCAGAAGAAAAAATGCACTGAAGAGTAGTTTTTAGGTTGTTTTTTTTTTTTTTTAAAAAGAAAGAAAAAAGACCGGTGGTACCGGTCTGGAATCGAGAAGGCAGACACGCGACTAAAGAAAAATAAAAGAAAATAAGAAATTCTTCAGCGGTGACAGGAAACACGACCTGCTGGCTCCGCGGAAAAGAAGAACTGGAGAGAGGCAGTTAGGAAAGGCGGGAAGGCAGCGCGCAGGAGCTGTGGGATGCTCCCAAAAGCTTTCCTTTTGGACGCTGGGGAGCGTTCCCGCGCAGGCTCCGTCAGTACCGACGATACCCATATGTGAAGACTCATTCCTGCTTGTTCCTGGAGATTCCCCTATTTCCTATGTTTTGTTGGGGTCTAAATAAGATGGAGATAAGATTTGTTATGGATTTATTTCCTGGATAATTGTATTGGGAGAATTCCATTGCTTTTTCTATGTCGTTCATGGTATGATATCTGAATGTTAATTTGATAATTGATAAATAAAAAAAAAAAAAAAAAAAAAGGTACCTAGAAGAATGCACCTACTTTTACGCAGCATGTAGGCATTCTCAGGCATGGACTGTAGTTTGGGCAGAGCTGGGGTGAAATTCTGTGTATATATATATATATATATATATATATATAAATATGCCGGTACATGCACAAATTTAAACCATCTTTACTTCATAAAATGCATACAGGTGCCTATGTTGCTCCTATCAGCTAGGCTTAAAATAGGTACCTTTTTCAACCTTGGCTGCAGGTACCCTGTTACAAAATTACCCCATGAGTACACATGTACCTGTGCTTCCCACAGTCCTCTAAATTCTCAAAAGGAAACTCCGCAGTCCCTTAGATACCACAGGAGCTTGAAAATTACCCTCAGGAGTCTAGAATGATAGTACAGGGGAGCTAAATATATGAATAATGCCATTAGAAACTCGTCTGTCCTGGACCACTCCAATTGATACAGACAATATCATCAGAAAGCCAAAATGCTGCACCAAAGCACAATATCAAACACAAAACACACTGCCCCGCTTTATGTTAAAAAATAAAATTAGATATAAAAAGAGAAGAAAGACACTCTTAGGCAGAGCAGTACAGTATCATCACTGGACGCACAGCACAGTAATTCCATCACCATGAACCATGTATTTTGAGGACTATGAGTGGTATGGGAGATCTCATTACAAGGAGTCAAAGGGCATGGATGGCTATGTTTGGGTTGAGATGTCTTATTACAGAAGTCTGTCACAGGATGTACTAGAAGACAATGAGTGGGGTGGAGGCCTATGGCAGCAAGGCACAGGATATGCTGGAAGTGCATGGGAAGGCAGCCTGTGCGTGTGTGGCCAGTTTTAAGTTATTTCTCAGAAATGATAACAGGTTAAATCTGCCTGTGCAGTTGCTTTCTTTTGATGTTGTGATCATTCTTTCTTTGTTACTCTTTTTAATTTAATCCTCATAAATATAATTTCTTTTCTGGATATATCTGCTATGCAATACATAAGCTGGAGTGATTTCTTTAAAAAATCTTTTAGAAAGGTGCTGGGATGTGGGGTGCACAGGATTTCTCTCTACCTTCCCACCCCAGTCTCACGTCACCAGACCCACCTACAGCGGTGGCTGTGACTGCTTTCCTTTCTTTACAGCCAGGAGGAAAAAGGTACAGAGAAGAGCCACCAAAATGGTAAAGGGGATGGAAGGATACCCCTAAGAGGAAAGGATTAAAAGGTTAGAACTCTTCAACTTGGAAAAAAAGACAGCTGAGGGGAGATATGATAGAGGTCTAGAAATTAATGAATGGCGTGGAAAGGGTTAAACATAGATTGGTTATTTATTCCTTCAAAAAGTAGGAAGACAAGGGGACATGCAATGAAGCTACAATGTAACCCATTTAAGACTAATAAGAGAAAATATTTTTTTCATTCAAGGTGTAATCTAACTCTGTAATTCGTTACTGGAGGATGTGGTAAAAACTGTTAGTGTAGCTGGGTTTAAAAGAGGTTTGGACAAGTTCCTGGAGGAAAAGTCCATAAACCATTATTAGGAGGACCAGGGCAATCCACTGCTTACCCCATGATAAGCATTGTGGAATCTGTGTGTCTTTTTGTGAAACTGCTAGGTACTTGTGACCTGGATTGGCCACTGTTAGAAACAGGCTTGATGGACCTTGGTCTGACCCAATATGGCATTTCTTCTGTTCTTGATGAGTACCACCAACCTTTACAGGCCCGTATGGCCCATTTCTGCTGATGCATACTCCAAAGGGAGGAGGGAAGAGAGTGAAGCGGATGGTAAGATAGGGATTGGCCTACTTTGTAGTGTGAGGCAGCAGAACTGCAGGCTGGAAAAAGAAGGGGTGGATTGCGACTGGCCTGCAACTGTGAAGATGCCAGTTCTCAGAGGGCTGGACAAGATCAACCCAGCTTCTTGCATCCTGCTTCCTTTTCCACCTACTTCTGCAGGGCAGACAAGATGAATGAATAGCAATCAGCCACTCCTCAGCAGTGCTGGGGCAGCCGCTGTGCAGTCTCCTGGTGGTGGTCTGAATTTCCTCAGTTCCCAAGCAGAGGTAGAGATACGAGGACAGGAGAGGGCTGGTCTGGCAACTGCCACCCAGATGAAGCTATGCAACTGCAGGAGCAACTGCGTGCTGTTCCTAGTAGATGACTCACTGATCTGAAACCATCACCACTGCGCTCTAAGTAGGCACTTTAGCAGAAATTGCTATTTCTGTACCTTTAGTACTTATAACTAATCCTCTAAATTCATTGTTCACCACAAAACAAAATCTGACGCGATAACATTTCTATAGATATCTACCCAGCTACAAAAACAGACTGTACAAAGAAATAACCCTCCAGACAAATAAAACAAATGCAGCTGGTGCTTCAGCAAGTAAGTGTGGTCATCTTTTCATTATAAAAGCTTTTTGTTTTAGATTTACTGTGTGACAAAGCTTGAAATTTCTTTCCTGCCAACTGAGATGCCTTCAATTTATTCTAGGAAAAGATCCACACCTCTGTGTGTTCAAATAACACTTAAAAATATATATCTGGTGATTAGAGAAGTAGGTTTTATTTAGTATTTATCTCAAGCTTTTCCAGTAGAAATTCAAGGTGAATTACAATCAGGTATTGTAGATTCTGAACCCGAGAACCCATGCTTCAAATCATGTTTCTCCTACTATGTGACACTGGACAAATAACTTCACCCTCCATTACCTCAGGTACAAGGTGAGATTATACTTACTAGATAATCTCCTTTTCAGGAAATCTGCTAGACCAGTCTACACAAATGGGCTATATTCCCCTACTAGCAGATATGGAGACAAAGAACCAGAAACTTCCAGGGACATCATCACTGCTGCAAGAGCTGGTGTAGGTAGGGGCACACTTCAGTATTCGTACCCAAGCATATGGTCAAGAACCTGACCTCACTGAATCTTATTGAGGATAACACGGAAGGTGGTACATGGAGAACTACATACAAAACTATGCGCTAAGACAGCCACCATACAGCGTATATTGCAAGAAGGCCAAAAGCTCAAAAGGCAGACTCTCGAGAAAACTGATCACAAAGGAGCAGGTCCTGGAATGTCTAGCAGGACTCTAGGAAAGGAGTTTATCTGGTAAAAAAAATCTCACCTTCCAGATTATCCTGCTTAAACCAATCCAGACAAGTGGGAAGTGCCAAAACTATGTCTCCACTGGACAGGAAGACACGGCTGCCTTCAATTCTCTGTACTCAAGGCCATCCAAGATAGAGAGGGGTGACAAATGTCCATGGAGACAATATAACTGTGTCCCACCCAGATCAAAGCCTGTGTCTAGGTAGAATGAACCCGCAGTTCCTCCAGACCAGTTCAATTTTGCAAACGATACAGAGGACATTGCCTCTTTATCCAATGGCCCAAGGTGGCCTTAGAGGCCGTTTCACCCTTCTATAGCCCTGCAAAAAATAATCTGTACAACCTACTGAATGAGTTAGTGACCTTCATGAACCCGAGGAGCACTCTATGGACATCGACCATACGAAGGTACTTGTCCTGCCCTTTACACTGCTCTGCAGAAAAGGATGGGAGGCCAAGCACCTGATTGACATGAAAGACGGATACTACCTTGGGCAAAAAAGAACAAACTGGCTGAATGGACTTAGCCTCCTCTGAGATGGGCAGGTACAGGTCTCTGCCTGAGAGAGCTCACCACTCCAAAATGTGATGCGCCAAACAGATCGCGATCAAAAAGATGGCTTTAAGCGTACTCTGCTTCAAAGGCTTGAAAGATGCAGACATTAAGGCTCAAAGAACTAGGCCCAAATCACAAGGGGGAATAATTAACCACTGGGGAGGACACAAATGCCACAACCCCGGAAAAAGCATTCAACATTGAGGTACGAAGCCATGGAGCAACTGGCCACTGTCCCCCAAAAACATATCAAGGCTGCAATCTGAATACTCAAGGAAGTGAGGGACAATCCCTTATCAAGACTGTCCTAAAGGAAGAGGAGCAAGGAGGGCAATCCACCATCTTGGGAGCTAGGTGGTGCTTGCTACACCAGTCCTCAAATAGACACCAGATGCACACCTAGGAGAGGTAGATGGAACCGTGCTCTGCCTTAAAGGCGTGGAACATAACATAAGATATGCCATACTGGGTCAAAACCAGGGTCCATCAAGCCCAGTATCCTCTTTCCAACAGCAACCAATCCAGGTCACAAGTACCTGGGGTCAGGTTCCCAAAAGGTACACAGATTCCATGCTGTTTATCCTGGGGTAATCAGTGGATTTTCCTAGTTCTCTTTAATAATGGTTTATAGACTTTTCCTCCAGGAACTTGTCCAAAACATTTTTTAAGCACAGCTACACCAACAGCCTTTACCATATCCTCCTGCAATGAATCCAGAGTTTGATTATGTGTCGAGTGAAAAAATATTTTCTTCGATTAGTCTTAAATGTGCTACATTCTTGAGTCTCCCTTAATGTTTCTACTTTTTGAAGTAAACAACCAATCTACATTTACCTATTCCACTTCATTCATTATTTTATAGACCTCTATCATATCTCCCCTTAGTCGTCTGTATTCCAAGTTGAAGAGCCATAACTTGTTAAGCCTTTCCTCGTAGAGGAATCCTTCCATCCTCTTTACCATTTTGGTGGCTCTTCTCTGTACCTTTTCTAATGCTGCTATATCCTTTTTAAAGAAATGGCGACCAAAATTGCAACTGATATTCAAGGTGTGGTCACACTATGAAATGATACAGAGGCATTGGTTTTATTCTCCATTCCTTTCCCTATGTTTCTTATAATTCTATTTGCTTTCTTGACTGCCACTGCACATTGGGCAGAGGGTTTCAAAGTATTATCCACAATAACACCTAAATCCTTTTCCTGGGTAGTGGTTCCCAATGTTGGACCTTGCATCGTGTAACCATAGTTTGGGTTGTTCTTCCCTAAGTGCATAACTTTGCACTTGTCCGCATTAAATCTCATCTGCTATTTGGACGCCCAGTCTACCAATTTATCAAAGTCCTCTTGCAATTTTGCACAATGTTCTTGTGTTTTAACAACTTTTAAGAATTTTGTCTCATCTGGAAGTCTGATAACCTCGCTCATTATTCCCATTTCCAGGCCATTTATGAATATATTAAAAAGCAGCGGGCACAGATCCCTGGGGTACTTCACTATTCACTTTTCTCCACTGAGAAAATTGGCCACTTAGCCCTACTCTCTGTTTTCTATCTTTTAACCAGTTCCTGATCCACAATAGTACACTGCCTTTTATACCATGACTTTTTAATTTCCCGAAGGGTCTCTCATTAGGGACCCTGTCAAATGCTTTCTGAAAATCCAGATTACTATATCAACCGGCTCACCTTTATCTACCTGCTTATTCACACCTTCAAATATAACAGATACTGCGGTGACTCGCTCCGGTTCTTCCTTACTCCCCTTACTAGTTTTAGTGATGGGGAAGTGGAAGGCCAAAAATGTGGATAAGGCCCCTGAAGTTGGTTCTGGAGGAAAACAGATAGGCCCCTTGGATAGGCACTTTGTGCCAGTCCCACTTGCGCAGTCTTCTCCAGATGGAATCTCCCTTAATTCTAGCAGGAGATCTCCTCCTCCATTACCTGCACCTTCGCACTTATCTGAATTATCTGCTGAGTCTCCTGAAATCGCAAGTATCGCCAAGTCTCCTATTGTATTACCTATTCCTGTGCAATCTGTGTCATTAACTACTGTATCTGATATTGCTCCTGCCCCTGGTCGGTGGTGAAATTACATTGAAAGATATTTGGTCTGCTTTATTAGCTATTGATAAAAAAGTATCTTCGACTTTGAATGCGCTTTGTACCTTTTCTCAAGATGCTGTTGTAACCTTGCAGCAACTTGACGAAAAGGTTAGCTCTGTTGATAAAACTGTTATGTATATGAGTTCTCAGGTTCCTTCACTCGTGGCCGCACATGCTGTTGGGGTTAAAAATTCCTTATTCTTATACTCTCGGGTGGAGGCTCTTGAGAACTCTTTTCGCTCATGCAATCTCCGGTTTCTCAATTTTCCACATACTTCGCTATTGACACCTAGAATACTTTTAGAAAAGTATTTTAAGGAAGTTCTTAATATTCAGGAACCAGTTGTTATGCAGGCTTATTATGTTCTTGCTAGTACTAAAAATGTTAATCCCATCGAGGGGGAGATGGATGAAATTGTTCCTGCTATATCAAATCTTACTGCTTTTCTGGAAGACTACAGATAATATTACTTCTCGCTCCACTTTATTGGTTACTTTTGCCTCCACCGAAGTTAAGCAGCGGATTCTTCGAGCCTTTTTTAAAAAGAAGTCTGTCCTGTTTTGTGGTCAAGGCTATCAATATTTTTCCTGATGTCTCCCGCGAGACTCAGCTTCGGCGAAGGCAATTTCTGGCTCTTAAACCTAAGGTTGTGGCCTTGGGTGCCACTTTCTTTTTGTGTTTCCCATGTAAATGTGTGATTGGTTTTGATGGAGCCTCTTATGTTTTTACGGATGTGACTCAGTTGGAAAAATTTGTTAATGATCACTCTGGTGTGGTAATTGGAATTAAATCTGGTTGATGGAAGGTTCCTCCAATTAGTGTAGGCTTAAAGCCTGGTTTTCTAAAGCTTTGTTTCTTATATTCAGTTTTTTTGCCTGCATCGCTTGATGTGGACTATATCATTGTATCATGTTTCCTTGTACTTTAGGTATTTTGTTTTATATCTGATTTACCTTTCTGATTTGGTGTAAATTTCACTAAAAAGCTTAATAAAAAAAAAATATATAACAGATTAGTGAGACAAGACTTCCTTGACTAAATCCATGTTCACTTTCTCCCATTAAACCATTTATTCAATCATTCATTTATTAGATTTTATATAGCGCCACTTCCAGAGATCAGTGGCGGTTTCCAATGAACGCAACAGGAACTTCACATTATAACATTAGTAGAACTTATTTACAAGGTAATGATGGTGACAGTAACGGTGTAACGGTGCATAACTATATACAAAATACAAAACTCAATTTACTGACCATGACTGACTATCTACATGTTCAGTAATTTTATTCTTTATAATGGGTTTCTACCATTTTGCATGGTACGCATGTCAAGTTCACCGGTCTGTAGTTTCCCTGATCATCCCTGGAACGCTTTTAAAAATTGGCGTTACACTGGCCATTCTCCAGTCTTCAGGTACTACAAATGATTTTAATGATAGTTCACAGATCACTAATAGTAGGTCTGCAATCTCCTATTTTAGTTCTTTCAGCACCCATCCAGTCCAGGTGATTAGCTACTCTTTAGTTAATCAAATAGCTGTAATACATCTTCCCAGTTTATTGAGATTTGTTTTAATTCTTCTGATATCTCTTCTTTAAATACCATTTCTGGCAAGGGTAATCTTCCCTACATCTTCTTCAGTAAAGACCGAAGCAAAGAATTCATTCAGTCTCTCTGCTATGGCCTTGTCCTCCCTTAGCACCCCCTTTTCCCCCTCTTATTAAGTGTATTCTGTGAATCCCTGGAAGGAGGAATGATTCCATGGAATGCAGTAAATTAAGAAATTGTTCAGGTGGATTTGCAATTCTTTTTCTTGAATATTTATCCACCTATTTTTTGGCTTCTTGATTTGGTTTACACCCCCCCCCCCCCCAAACCCCTCACCCAGTCTCTCTCTCTCTCTCACCATTCTTTTTGGCTTGCTGTTGAGCCATAGTGAAAATGGCATGCTGCTAACTTCCCCCTGCGATCGGCTCTCTCCAAGAAGCTGGAGCCACACAGTGAAGGAAGTTCAAGCAGATCCCACAGTCCCAAGTCTCATGAAACTTGAAAATGCAAGATCAGCCCAAAAACTTTCCCCACTGTGCAGCATAACATGTTCACTGCAGCACTGGTGCACACTAAAACCTTAGGGCAGGGGTGGGCAATTCCGGTCCTGGAGGGCCGCAGACCAGTCAGGTTTTCATGTTGCCCCTAATGAATATTCATGAGATCTATTTGCATCCACTGCCTTCCACTGTATGGAAATAGGTCCATGAATATTCATTAGGGACATCATGAAAACCTGACTGGTCTGCGGCCCTCCAGGATCGGAATTGCCCACCCCTGCCTTAGGGGGCATGAAATCCCAGGTACTAGGATGCGATTTCTAGGCCCGATTACCGAGATTCATTGAGCTCTGTGATAGACTAAATGTCTATATCAGGCCTTGACAAATTTTCTTGGAATCTAGAAGCCAGCCGCCAAGACCTAGGTCATAGTTGCCCCCTCCCAAGCCTACCTAAAGGTGCATCACTGTTTTTTGTTTTTACTATTTTCCCATTTTCTAAGGGAAAAGAATGCTTAAGAAATCAGGGTTTTAATGTGTCATTCCACAGAGCCAACAGAAGCAGGGACCCTTCTCTGCCTGTCCCTCAATACCCCAATGAGCATGCTGTCAGCAACTGATTGGTGGGAATTTTTTTTTTTTTTGCTTCAGTATCACCAGAGCCTAGTAATAAGTGAAACAAAAAAAGAAAAACAAACAATGGCCAACGAATATTCCCATATGCACTAGGCGCCACTTTACAAGTGCCAAGCCATAAGCAAGAAGTGAGCTGGGTTGTCCAACAGGACCAGTACCTGATGCAATAGGCTTTAGTCATGCAGAAGGCACAGGGGCAGGTCTTCCAAGAACCATATCAGACCTGCAAAGCAGGGCCTCCATGGCTAATCTGGCACCACCAGAATCACTAGATCCGGATGGCATTCTACATGGCAAAAGCACATACCCCATGAGAGGCCATGGTGTAAAATGTACTGCAGTGCCTGTTTCCTCAGCTCGCAACCTTTGGGTCATCTTTGACTCTACTCTCTCTTTCTCTGCACACTTTCAACAGCTAGCTAAAACCTGTCGCTTCTCTCTCTATAATACCAGCAAAATTCATCCTTTCCTTCCTCCACACATTACTAAGACTCTTATTCGCTCACTAGTCATCTCCCATCTTGATTACTGTAACCTGCTCCTTGAAGGCCTTCCTCTGAATCATCTCTCCCCCCCTTCAATCTGTTCAAAACTCAGCTGCATGGTTTATCTTCCACTAGTGTCACTATACTCATGTAACCCCTCTTTTCAAGTCACTTCACTGGCTCCCTATATGTTTCCGCATCCCGTTCAAACTTCTCCTACTGATCTACTGATTTATTCTGTGGCTCCTCATTACATTTCCTCTTATCTCATTCTACACCCCTCCTGGCAGATCCCTTTTATCTGTGCCTTTCTCTGCCACACTGCCAACTGCAGACTTCGTTCATTCCATCTTGCTGCTCCATATGCTTGGAACAAATTACCTGAATGTGCGTCAGGTTCCTTCTCTAGCCCTATTTATATCCAGGCTAAAAATCCACCTCTTTGAGGTTGCTTTTGGATCCTGATGCTCCTCACTCTCTTGTCCACTATTTATGTAGCCTATGTTCTTACCAAACAAATGCATTTTACTACACTACCTACTTCACAGCCTTACAAACTCCACCTATATATACATATCATACCTCCCCACCATCCACCAACCTATACACACATCCGCTTACTACAAACCTCCCAGCAAAAGATCTACCAGACACACTACAATAAAAACATGGTCACCCACACCTCAACCACACAATTAACATACCACCTGCATAAACATAAGTCTGATAAATGCAAGATCAATATGCAACAAAACAAACACTATTATCGACTATATCCATGAAAACAACATTGACATACTATGCATTACTGATCATGGCTCAAAAACACAGACCAGGTAATACTGAATCAAATAACACCACCAGCATTCACAGTATACAACTGCCCCAGAACCCACAAACGAGGAGGCGGAGTACTAATACTTGCCCAGACCTAAGGCTCAAGACAGCAACCTCCAAAAGCTCCAAACACTGCAAATTCATCAACACTGAAAACAAACATCTATCCATTTGCCTGATATACCGACCCCCCAACGCCACAACAGAAGACACATCCAACATCCTAGATATGATATATGCAGCTAACTCACCACACAAGACACTCATTGTGCTTGGAGACCCAAACCTCAAATCTGCATCAACAATTGAAATCGCTTTCCACAAAGCTATGGAATCCATTCAACTCAAGCAAGTCCTATCAGGTCCATCCCATCGCTCTGGCTCTACACCAGATCTCATATTCATTCCAACTAACACCCTAAATCAAGGTCTCATGATACCACCTAAAACCATACCAATTCCATGGTCAGATCATCATGCCACATCATTTGTGCTCCACAATATCCAAAAGACAACCTGGAAAGCAGAACAACCAGACACTTCAAAGCCTTCAACAAAGAGCACTTCAAAGAAACCATACAGTCCCTACCCCAAAATGTCAATGACCTCGATGAAGCTATCAACATATGGAATACCACTATCCTTGCCGCATCACAACTCATGCCTCGAATGAACTCACACCACAACAAAAACAGGCACAGATCTACACCATGGTACTCCAACACAATAAGAGAATCCAAAAGAAAATTACGGAAACTAGAACGTCGTTGGAGACGTAACAAATCAGAATCTACATTGAAACAATACCAGGAAATGCAAAAATATTACAATAACCTAATAAACAAACAAACAATACCACACAAACCTCGTACTAAAAGCTTGCAATAAACCTAAAGAATTCTTCAACATTGTTAGTACCCTAACAAATGACCCAACCATGAAAGATGACTGCAAGATACACCCACAAACCTTCGCTGATTATCTAATAACCAAGTACAGTACCACTACACCCCAGGACAACGTCTCGCTTATAGACACACCAACTCCAGATGATTCCGCAACCACTAATCAATGGAAGAATTTCAGCATTCCATCAACTAAACAAATAGAACAAACCATCACAGCTTTAAATACCACCACTTCCCCACTGGACCCCTGCCCGGTGACTTAGATTAAATCCACCAAAGAAGAACTCAACACTTTCATCCAAAAGATAGTAAGCACCTCTCTAACTCAGGGCTATATGCCAAAAGCACTCAAGCAATCCACCATATGCCCCATTCCTAAAACCACATCACCCAACAACACAGACCCTTCAACCTACCAACCTATATCCAGCCTCCCACTCCTGGCTAAAATAACTGAAAAAAATCGTACAGAGACAACTCCAAGATCACATTGACAAATTTGCCCCACTAGACCCCCCACCAACACGGATTCCGACCAAAACAGGCGTTGAGACACTCCTCATACATCTATTCAACAACATAATCAAAAGGAAT
Organism: Ichthyophis bannanicus; assembly: GCA_033557465.1. NCBI lineage: Eukaryota > Metazoa > Chordata > Amphibia > Gymnophiona > Ichthyophiidae > Ichthyophis > Ichthyophis bannanicus. Next base: position 859,957,917 of record CM066035.1, read on the forward strand.
AGACAATATAAAGCAGGGCTTCTTATTAATATTTATAGATATTTCATCAGCCTTCGACACAGTATCCCATCACATCTTATTGATGCGCCTAAGGGAGATTGGCCTTCAAGATACTACTATTAAATGGTTTCAGTCATACCTAGAAGACAGACAGCAGAGAGTAAATACTGGGAACCACCCTTCAAAACCACTCAAGGAGTTCCTCAAGGCTCATCACTATCAGCTCTTCTCTTCAACACCTATATTCAACCAATTTGCAATATATTTAACAAATACAAGATATAATTTTATTAATTTTATTTATTTATTTATTTACTTCTCTTATATACCGCGCTATTAAAATCAGTGCGGTTTACAACTGAACAAAAAACATACTGCAATGTCACACGACAATTGAGTTTTTACATTGAACATGGACGAGATAACCTGGAGGTAACAGGGGTAACTAATTACAGAGTAATTATTCATGGAGTATGGTGAGAAATTATACATATAGTATGGTGAGAAATTATACATATAGTATAGCTTGGTTTCAACATATTTATAAGAGGTTTAATCAATAAGATGTGTGATCAGTACCAATAATAAATAAGAGAGGGGATATGGTGGTAGAGCTAGTCATTTTCTTTATGGTGTTGGATTTTGGGTGGGGCATATACCCCTATTAAACTGGACTCACCAGACTATACCACCATATCTACCTGCATTCAAGAAATCACAACCTGGCTAAACAACAACTTAAAAATCAACATAAAAAAATCTGAAGCAATAATCATAATGAGAAACACCACATTCATTCATCCTACCTCTATCAGCATATCCAATACACCCATTACAATAAAAGATGAAGTCAGATACCTTGGAGTGATTCTAGACAAGCAACTCACTCTCCAACCACATATAAACAAAATATCCAAAACAGCCTATTTCAAACTCACAACACTCCGGAGGCTAAAACCTCTCCTCAACAAAGAACACTTCCGCACAGCATACCAGGCCATCATTACACCTGTACTGGATTACTGTAATATACTATACCAATGTCTACCCAAACAAACCACCCGTCAACTACAAATAATATAGAACACTGCTGCCCGCATCACTGCTAGCGCATCAAGACAAGAACATATAATCCCAATACTATATGACCTACACTGGCTACCAATATCATCACGTGCAAAATATAAAGCAGCACTAACTATCTTCAAAATTAAAAACATGTCAGCAGAAATACTATATGAACTCATCGGAACTAAAACAAGCAAAAGACCTGACAGAAATAGCACCAAAAACAATATACCAACACCCACTCTATTTACAAGAACCAACAAATCCACATCCACGAGAGCCTTCTCTCTTGCTGCCCCTGCTATATGGAATATCCTCCCAGATAAAGCGCAGTTACTCACCTGTAAAAGGTGATCTCCGGGAACAGCAGGAATTTAGTCTTCACATATGGGTATTGTCGGTACCGACTGAGCCCGCGCGGGAATGCTCCCCAGCGTCCGATAGGAAAGCTTTTGGGAGCATCCCACAGCGCCTGCGTGCTGCCTTCCCGCCTTTCCAACTGTCCCTCTCCAGTTGAGTTTATAGCTGAGAGAGGGAGAAAGAGAAAGAGAGATACAACTCTTAGGGGAGGTGGGCGGGTTGTGAAGACTACATTCCTGCTGTTCCCGGAGATCACCTGTTACAGGTGAGTAACTATGCTATCTCCAGGAACAAGCAGGAATGTAGTCTTCACATATGGGGACACCCTAGCTGCAGATTCCAGGGAGATGGCCCCAGGAAGTTGTTAGCCCTTGTGAAAAATCTATACTTCCCCCCATGGATCTCTGGCATCCTACCAGGGATGGTGGGTAGGAGTTGATTAAGCCTGAAAAAGGTATTGAAGAACAGCCTGACCAAACAAGGCATCCCGGCAGGAGCCCTTGTCTAAGCAGTAGCGGGCTGTGAAGGTATGTACCGAAGCCCAAGTAGCTGCTCGACAGATGTCGTTGATAGACACAGAGTGAAGATGAGCCATTGAGGCTGCCATGGCTCTCAAATTGTGAGTGGTGACATGGCCTTCAAGAGGATGGTTCTTACTCTCATAGGCAAAGGATATGCACTGTGCAATCCAGTCAGACAGTGTTCTTTTGGAAACTGGAAGTCCCAAATGACTAGGATCAGAAGCAACAAACAGCTGAGAAGATGATCTATGTTGCTGTGTCCTTTGCAAGTAAAAGACCAAAGCTCTTTTACAGTCCAAGGTATGAAGGTTCCTTTCTGCACTGGAGGCATGAGGTCTCGGAAAGAATACAGGAAGGTAAACCACTTGATTTAAATGGAAAGGCGAAACCACCTTTGGCATAAAGTGTGAATGAGTCCTAAGAACTACCTTATCATAATGGAACCTTGTATAAGGAGGATCAGCCACTAACACTTGCAATTCACTGATGCGACGTGCTGATGTGATTGCAATGAGGAAGATGACGTTCCAGGAAAGGAATTTCAAAGATGTAGTGGCTAATGGTTCAAAGGGCAGTTTCATGAGCTGCCCGAGCATCAGATTTAGGTCCCATGCCACCGGTGGTGGCTTAATGGGAGGCTTTGTTAAAAGAAGGCCTCTCATAAATCTCGCTATATGAGGAAATAGGTTGTCCACTTAGAGGCTTGTAAGAAGCTGCAATAGCACTAAGATGGACTCTTACTGAATTTGTCTTGAGACGCGCATTTGACAAATGAAGGAGATACTCCAGTATCAATTCCAGAGGTATCGCAAGAGGGTTAAGACCATTCTGCGAGCACCATATGGTAAACCTTTTCCACTTAAAGGCATACGAGCGTCTTGTGGAGGGTTTCCTAGAAGCATGAAGGATATCCTTTACCTGTTGGGAAAGGTTAAGATCCTGAAGTTCTAGGCTTTCAGCAACTAGGCCCTGAGATGCAGAGACTGGGGATTTGGATGCCACAGTATCCCGTCCTCTTGGGAGAGAAGATCTGGAGCAGATCCCAACTCCAGAGGCAGAGCTTGAGAGAAATGTAAGAACAGATGTTACCACGTTTGCCATGGCCAATGTGGAGCTATGAGGATCATATGACCTCTCTCCCTCTGAAGCTTGAATAGGGTTTTGGGGATGAGGGGAATGGGTGGGAAGACATATAGGATGTCCTGACCCCAGTGAAGGAGGAAGGCATCCCTTGACTGACAACATCGAGCCAGAATTCTGGAACAGAACCGTGGAAGTTTGGCATTCAGCGGACTTGCAAAGAGGTCTATGTCCGGGGTTCCCCAAATCAGAAATATTTGGGCAACCTGATCTGCATGGAGAGACCATTCGTGTGGAAGTTGAACTCGACTGAGTTTGTCTGCCCAAGAGTTTTGAATGCCTGGAAGATACACCACAAGGAGATGGATATGAAGAGGCTCTTCGTTGCATAGTAACAGAGAGCCTGTTCTGCTCTGCTTGTTCACATAGAACATGGCTACCTGATTGTCCATTTGAACTAGGACTGTCTTGTAGCTGAGCTTGGCGTGAAATACTCGAAGAGCAAGGAAGATTGCTCTGAGCTCCAGGAGGTTGATGTGAAGACAGGTCTCCTGTGGAGTCCAGGTACCCTGGGTAGAAAGATCATGCAAGTGGGCTCCCCATCCCACCTGTGAAGCATCTGTTGTTAGGGTGGCTTGGGATAGGGGTTGCTGGAAAGGAGACACCACCAGAAGGTTTCTGGGTGATTGCCACCACTGCCAAGAAAATCCAGGAGCTTCTGGGTCACCAGGAGTCAGGACTGACTCGAAGGCACACATTGCATTTTGCCACCATTGGAGGGACAAAATTAGATGGTCTGAGCTTGTTATTTTGTCCGACAGGCAACCTGAGGCCTGTGTCTACTGAGTGGATAAAGTCCACTGGGTCGCTCGCATATGGAGGCGAGCATAAGGAACCACATGCATGGTGGAGGCCATGTGGCCTAGCAATTGTAGCATTTCTAGAGCAGTGAGATAAGGTTTGAGCACTGCTTGGGAAGCTAATTGTACTATGTGAAGACAGCGGGACTGTGGAAGGAAAGCTCTCGTCTGTCTGGTATCCAGATGAGATCCTATGAACTCTAGGGACTGAGTGGGAGCAAGATTGGACTTTGGGAGGTTTATGACCAGTCCCAAATACTGATGGATTCGCATTGTGCGAGACAGAGCAGAGCTGGTTTCTGGCACTGTAGGGGCTCGAATGAGCCAGTCGTCTAAGTAAGGGAAGACGAATATTCCCAGAATGCGGAGAAATGCTGCTACCACAGCCATGCATTTTGTGAACACTCTTGGCGCAGAAGCCAGGCCAAAGGGAAGAACCTTGTATTGGTAGTGCTTTCCCTGAAACAGGAATCGGAGGAATTTCCTGTGATTTGGATGGATGAGAATACGAGTATATGCATCCTTGAGATCTAGAGAACAAAGCCAATCCCGACTTTGAAGGTATGGCAGCAGAGTTCCTAAAGAGATCATTTTGAACTTCTCTCGGAACAGATATTTGTTCAATTCTCTGAGGTCTAAAATGGGTCTGTGTCCTCCTGTTTTCTTTGAAATAAGGAAATAGGGGTTGTAAAACCCTGTACCCTGATGGGGAATGGGTACTTCCTCTATTGCTCCTTGAGCAAGGAGCATTGTGACTTCTTGACCTAAGAGATTGTCGAGAGAGGTCTGAGAATTGAACTTTTTTATAATTGTAGGAGGGGGCAGGCTGTGGAAATGAAGCTTGTACCCCTCTCGTACAATGGACAGAGTCCAATTTTCTGCTGTTATTTGGTACCATCTGTGGGCAAAATGACATAACCTGCCTGGAATGGTTAAGGGTTCTGGACCCTTTAGGGGCAGGAAGGCGAAGTTCTCTAGAAAGGAGTCAAAGCCCCTGAGTAGGCTGAGCCTGCTAAGCTGGCTGAGGTTTTCCAGCTTTTGGCTTCTTTTGTTGACTAGGTTGCTGCTGCTGTCCCTTTTGAGCAGTCTGACCTGGACGGTGTCCCTTTTGGGTATAGGAAGTATAAAACTTCTTTTTCTTATAGAAAAATGGTTTCTTAGAGGATCTTTTCTTTGCAGGATCGGCTGTAGATTTGGACAATCTATCCAAAGTGATATTGTCAGTATCTATTTCATTAGCCTTCTCCTGCCAATTCTTGTCAAAGAGATTTTCTGCTGTGCAAGGAATGTTTCCTAATTTATCCTGTACCCAAATTTCCAAGTCAGATACCTGAAGCCAGGCGATCCAACGTGCACCAATGGAAATAGCAGAGGTTCTGCTTATTGTGATGAGGAGAGCGGCCAAGAACATATGGAGATAGAAGAAAACCATGCTTCTGCCTTTAAAACAAGTGACAGACAAGCTGTGCACAGAGCTTGCAGAACAGGAAAGAAAAAAATCCTGTCTCTGCTGAGGCTAAGCCACGCCCAGACTCTGAAGTGGGGGCAGGCTTAAATACTGATTGGAAAGGCCTGTGCAAAGGCAAGGGTGTGGCAGGGAAGAAATGGTTTTTAAAACCTTACTCTGACCAGAGAAAAAGGAAGGAAGGGAGAGTCACTTCCACAGGAGAAGGAGAGATCCTGGAGCAAGGGGATTCCGGTGGGAAGAGATATCCCAGAGCCCTGGGAGATCCTGGAGAGGAAGAAGGATTCCAGGAAGGTTTTCAGGAGAGATCTCATGAGAGAAGGAGTGGAGAAAGGCACAAGAAGTTCGACTTCCAGAAGCTGAAAGAGGTCAGTAGAAAAGGAAGCAGTGGGTGTCTGAGAAATGCTCCTAGAAGTGAAGCCAACAGATGTATAGCTGAACAGCTTACAGATGAACAGGAACAGTTTGCAACAGCTAGTGTACAAGAGCCAGACCTGAGCTCTACAACTGCCAGAAGGTGGGTGGAGATGCTTGAGAGTGGAAAAAGCCAAACCCCAGCAGTGAGCAGAGCGGCTGAGCTAAAAACACTAGAAACATTAGCACAAGTGTTCCCTGAGAGAAAGGCTTATTCTCCCAAAGTAACTGTGCCCAATCAGAAAGATTTGCTGTGGAGCCAGTTTCAAAAGCTCCTACAAGACAGAGAAGCTGAGGAAGCTTTTAAGACTGTAGAAGGCAATGAGCATTCTTTAGCCCAGGAGGAAATGCAGGTCAATTCTTATGTGCCAGAGTCTGACCTAGGAATCTCTCCAATGGATTGCTCATTCTGTTTAAAAGAAGACTGAGCCTTACTAAGCAGAGCTGAGAAAGAGTGAGAGGCTGTATTGTGCATAACTCTGTAACTGATAATAGTCTCCCAAAGCCAAGGCATCTGTTTACTATCCTTATATGTCCTGTAAGAATGTCCATAATTTGTATATAGTTACCCCGGTTCTTCCAAGTTTACTACCCCTGTTCAATGTAAACTCAATGTGTCCTGCTGCATTGTAGTATGTTTTGTTCAACTGTAAACCGCACTGATTATAATAGCGCGGTATATAAGAGATATAAATAAATAAATAAAATAAATAAGGGTGTGTTTTACCAAGTGAGAATTTTCTTCTAAAGCAAAGAAGCTGTGTGTTACCAGAAGTTTGTTTGAACTGGGAAAACAACAGTTGTGCAAAAAGCTGTGTGTTACCAGAAGTTTGTTTAAAAGGGAAAACAACAGTTGTGCCAAGAAGAAAGTTTACCTTTTGTTTGAAAGAGGTACAAGAAGCTGTGCTGAGTACTGTTTTGTTTAATGAAAAACAGCTGCTAAGGTTAGCAGGACATTTTGGTTTCCGTTTACCTCAGTTGCCAGTTATCTGCTGTTATCCTTTGTGTTGGAGAAGTATCCTAATGCCTTGTGTTTGAATTTTAATGCCTTGGAAATCCCCATAGAAAAATAAATATTCTTGTATGCCTTACCAACGGTCTCACACTACATTTTGTCCTTGCTCAAGAAAAGCCTAACTACAAGACCCAGAATTCCACTGGGGACAGTCAGAAAAGCTTTATTTAAGGACATTACAAGGCAGCCCTATGCCTGTAAGCCCTAGGGCCCAGGCTAGGGTCCCACATTATGCACTCAAAACAGTCAAAGGCTGCACGATTAACAAACTTGGAAACATCCTGAGCATGTTTGACAAGAGTGAGAGTCTTGTCTTTTGTCATCAGGAAGAAGGGGGCTTATAAGCTCCAAGACCCCTGTGACTTCTTTAAGGAACATTCCCATATGTTGTTGTTAAGTGCCGTCGAGTCGGAGTCGACTCATGGCGACCCTCTGGATAGCTATCCTAAATTGTGTTCGGTCTTCAGTCAGGCGGCTCATTGTTGACAGACTGGTACCCGTAGCTGCTGTTATTGTATCGATCCATCTCATTGCTGGCCTTTCTCTTATGCGTTGACCTTTTATCTTGCCAAGCATAATGTCTTTCTCTAATGATCTCTCTCTTCGCATGATGTGTCCAAAGTATGAAAGTCGAAGTCTTGTCATCTGAGCTTCTAAAGAAAGCTTAGGTTTGATCTCCTCTAGTACCGACTGGTTTGTTCTTCGGGCAGTCCATGGTATACACAGTATTCGCCGCCAGCACCATAATTCAAAGGCATCAATTTTCTTCCTGTCTATCTTTTTCACTGTCTAGCTTTCACATCCATATGATGTTATTGAAAATACCATGGCTTGAACAAGTCGAATCTTTGTATGGAGAGAGACATCTCTGCTCTTGCGAATCTTATCTAGGTCTTTCATAGCCATTCTGCCAAGAGCAACGCGTCGTCTGATTTCTTGACTGCTTGTTGCTTCTTTATTGATAGTTGATCCAACTAGGTTAAAGTTGTTCACAATTTCAATTTCTTCTCCTTCAATGATGAACCTGTTGATTATGCCAGTTGTCATGATCTTTGTCTTCTTTACATTAAGGTGCAGGCCCATTTTGAGACTATGTTCTTTGATTGTGAGAAGCAAATGTTTCAGATCATCTTCACTTTCAGCCAGTAATGTGGTATCATCAGCATAGCGAAGGTTGTTGATGAGTCTTCCACCAATCTTCACACCTCTGTTGTCTTCATACAATCCTGCTTCTCTGATGATTTGTTCTGCATATAAATTAAACAGGTAGGGGGAAAGTATGCAGCCTTGTCTTACACCTTTGCTTATTTTAAACCATTCTGTTTCTCCTTGTTTCGTTCGAACTGTTGCTTCTTGATCAATGTACAGATTGCGCAAGAGAACGATCAGGTGTTCTGGTATACCCATGCTTCTTAATGTGGCCCAGAGTTTCTCATGGTTTACACAGTCAAAAGCCTTGCTATAGTCGATAAAGCACAAATAGATATCCTTTTGGTATTCTTTAGTCTTTTCAAGGATCCATCTCACATCCGCAATGATGTCTCTCGTTCCTCGCCCTTTCCTGAACCCTGCTTGCACTTCAGGTAGTTCTTGTTCCAGGTATGGTTGTAGTCTCTTTTGAATAATCTTCAGTAGAATCTTGCTGGCATGTGGGATCAGAGCGATTGTGCGATAATTTCCACAGTCAGTTGGATCACCTTTCTTTAGTATTGGTATAAACACAGATCTTTTCCAGTCAGTTGGCCATGATGTTGTCTTACATATTTCTTGGCAGAGCCTTGTGAGTACGGTAACAGCTGCATCAGATTGCTGCAATATTTCTATGGGAATGCTATCAATGCCTGGTGCTTTGTTCTTTGATAAGGCTTTCAATGCTGCTTCAACTTCTTCTTTCATCAACAATGGTTCCCGATCATAAGGTACAGGTTGAAACGGTTGTTGGTCCACTTGATCTTTATCATATAAAAACTCTGTATATTCCTTCCACCTTTTCTTGATCTTCTCAGCATCATTCAACATAGAACCTTGAGCATCTTCTAACATTCCAATTCGAGGCTGGAACTTTTTCTTTAACTCTCGTAGCTTTAGGAAAGCCGATCTTGTTCTTCCTCTAATAGTTTCTGCTTCTATTTCCTTGCAAGTGTCATTGTAGTACTTTTCCTTGTCCTGTCTTGCTGCACGTTGGAAATCTCTGTTGAGTTCTGCGATTGTCTTTCTTTCTCCTCTGGCTTTAGCTTCTCTGCGTTTCTGGGCAATTTTCAGAGTTTCTTCCGTCATCCATTTTGGCCGTTTTTGCTTTTTCACCTTTTGTAGAGACTTCTCGCTTTCTTCCAACACAATCTTCTTGATGTCATTCCATAACTCTTCCGGAGCTCTGTCATTTGTATCTAAAGCAGCAAATCGATTTTGCAGGCAGTCTTTAAATTCCAGTGGTATATTCTCAAGGTCATATTTTGCTGCATTCATGAGTGGTTTGCTCTTTTTCAACTTTAGCTTGAGTTTGCATACTAGTAGTTGATGATCTGTACCACAGTCAGCTCCAGGTTTTGTCTTTGTTGATGTTACAGAGCTTTTCCATCGTTGACTTCCACATATGTAGTCAATTTGATTTTTATAATCCATTCGGTGAAGTCCATGTGTACAGTCGCCGCTTGTGTTGCTGGAAGAAGGTGTTTGAGATGAATAGATCATTGGTCTTGCAGAATTCTATCAGTCTTTCTCCAGCTTCATTTCTGTTGCCAAGTCCATATTTTCCAACTACTTTGCTTTCTTCTTTGTTGCCAACTTTTGCGTTCCAGTCACCCATGACTATCAGGATATCCTGTTTGCATGTTCTGTCAATTTCATCTTGTACTTGTTCATAGAACTCTTCAATTTCATTCTCTTCAGCTGCTGTTGTTGGGGCAAATACTTGAATTATAGTTGTGTTGATAGGCAATCCTCGTAGACGAATAGAGATTAAGCATTCGCTGACTGCATTGTATTTCATTACAGTTCTTGCAAGTTTCTTCTTTATTATAAATGCAACACCATTTCTTCTTTGTCTTTCATTTCCAGCATAGTAGACCATGTGATCATCTGATGCAAAATGCCCCATGCCAGTCCATTTCAGTTCGGTGACACCCAACAGATCAAGTTGTACACGTTCCATTTCATTCTTGACCACCTCCAACTTCCCTTGGTTCATGCTTCGTACGTTCCATGTTCCAATGTGTAAGACATCTTTACAGCTTCTGACTCTCATTTCATGCGCATTCCCATATACAAGATATAATATACAAGATATAGGAACTGATCCTAGCTGAGAGCATGGAAGCTTGGAAGCAGACGCCAAGAGAGTCCTACATTCACGACCTGGAGGATTGTATGCATGTCTCTTTGCACTTTTCATCCTTCTCATGGCTTATTCCAGCACCATTGAATGGTGTGGTAATTGAGTTTTTTGAAAGCCAGGACAAGGTAGAACTCGATACATGGTATCGAGTCTTCGAGAATGAGGAGATGTGGTTAAAGGTGTTTCCCACATCCTTAGCATAAGATCATGTAAGATCTCATGAATAGGCAGAGTAGCTGCCTCTTTGGGAGCTTTAGGGTATTGGAGAATTTCTAACTCCTTTGCCCTAGGCTCTTTTTCAGGAGCTACTGTGATGGAAAGGCCTCGGGCCACATAACGGATAAAGTCCTGAAAGGACATATCCTCTGGCGGAGACATTCTGCACTGAGAAGAGGAATCCTCGGGGAGAAGTACTCTGGTATCGGCAGAGTCTTCAGACTCATCCGAGGATTCAAAATATCTCCGATCCCAGTGATCGTGCAAAGCACGGTACCGGTATCGATCAAAGTCGGTATCGGGTTGTTCAGGTACCGATCTGTCGATGCCGGAGAGAGATGCATGACTCAGTATGGGTGGCATACCCGCCGATGTTGATGCAGTCGGTACTGGTACCGGTGTCGGTACCGTATCAATTGAGGTGTCTGAAGCGGTTTCAACGGTACCGAAGCCATGAGAAGAGCCACTAGACTGCGTTCGATAGCAAGGAATCTCTGGTCTATCGACGCTGCCGATGCTTGGGGTCGGTACCAGTAGAAGCGGTCGGAACCCCAGAGCATGGCGCCAGTAGTTCTGCCGAGGTTGAGGCCTTGGGAATATCCTGGACCCTGTTAATGCTTTGGAAACCGAAGCCTCCCGCCGGGGCAATTTTGCCGGTGAAAATTCCTCAAGGGCAACGCCAGGGGCATCTCGATACTTGAAGGAGATCTACCCTTTGAGGACCGGCTAAGATTTATGTTTAGTTACCTGAGATCCATGGGAGGAAGATGAAGCCCTGGAGGACGTCGATGCAACAGATGCCGCATCTGAGGGAAAAAGGGTGCTAAGTTTAGCAGCTCGGTTCTGCCGGCCCCTTTTTGACATCATTCCACAGGAGAGGCACTCTGAAATAGAGTAGTCAGGACCTAAACAATTGAGACACCAATCATGGGTGTCGGTGATGGAAATGGTACCGCCACATTTAGAACATTTCTTAAAACCTGAAGTAGGTTTTTCCATTTTTAAGGACAAATTGAGTCTAGTGCCCAAAATGGCACCTAGCACCAAGGAAAAGAAGTTCCTGAAGTAAACCACCTCAGAAACTATAGGTTTTTTTTGTTTTGTTTTTTTAAAGAAGAAATAAGGAAAGAACCGGCGGTACCGGTATAGCGTCGAGGGAAGGCTGACGCGACCACAAAAACAAAGATTAAAGACAATTTTCTGCGGTGACAGGGTATGCGACCTGTCGGCTCCGCGGAAAACGAAGAACTGGAGAGGCAGAGGCACAGTTGGAAAGGCGGGAAGGCAGCACGCAGGCGCTATGGGATGCTCCCAAAAGCTTTCCTATTAAACGCTGGGGAGCGTTCCCGCACGGGCTCTGTCGGTACCGACGATACTCATATGTGAAGACTACATTCCTGCTTGTTCTTGGAGACACTAAAATCAACAACAGATATAAAAGAATTCAGGAAACTACTAAAAACCACCCTATTCACCGAACAATTCAATGATTACCACCAACTACCCTAATCAACGAAACCGCCAGAAATCAACAAAAAGACTTCAAAGATTCACGGAAGATGCTCAAAAGTACGCTCTTCACAGAACACTACAAGGACATAACATGAACTGTCTAAACTCTCTCTCAGCACAGCAAAATGTAAAAATGTAAATATTTCTTGTACACAGCTCACACTGTATATAGCTCACACTGTATGTATTTCTTTTCTTGCTATAGGGCTTGTGCCCATCCCTGTTAGATGGTATTATGTAAACCGTCCTGGTGTAATGAAGGGCGGTATATCAAGTTAAATAAACAAACATAACCACCACGCAATCAACTTCACACCACTCACACACACACTTATTCATTTATCACTGCATGCCCACACTCAAGCACCCTGACTCCTAATTTGTTTGATGTGTAATCCCCTTTGATTTCAGGATAAAGCGGTATATAAATCCTTTTAAATAAATAAATGTATATCTTACCATACTAAAGTCCCCAGTTTTGCTATGTTTTTTGTCTTGATTAGATTGTAAGCTCTGATGAGCAGGGACAACGTAGTATTTACCTGTAACAGGTATTCTCCGGGACAGCAGGAATCAGTCCTCACATATGGGTGACGTCAGCGCCAACGGAGTCCGCCCGGAAGCATCTCCCCAGCTTTTAGAGAAAGCCTTTGGGAGATGCACCACACATGCGTGGTCCCCTTCCCGGACAAGGGTGCCATCTTGCCTCAGTCTAATGACATAGCTAAGATGGCAAAAATTAAAATATGGTAAAGAAGCGATGTCAATAGGACATCCTCAACGTCCCGGGAGATGTGGAGGTGTGCTATGACTAGCCGTTCAGCATCCACACCATCAGGGTGGGGGACTGGAGGTTGGTGTAGAGAAGGGTCCCATCCTCCCACCGAGATAGATGAAGCACAAGGAAACCATGGCTGCCTGGGCCGATACAGAGCAATGAGGATCATCATGCCTCTGTTGGCCTGAAGCTTCAGCAGCGTCTTTACCATTAACGGAATAGGAGGGTATGTGTAAAGCAGGCCTACCCACCAATGAAGGAGGAAGGTATCTGGCACCAGCCAACCGCTGGAAGCCACCCTGGAGTAGAACTGGTCCACCTGGGCGTTGCATAGAGTGGCAAACAGATCTATCATGTGGGTACCCCATTCCTGAAAGATCCGACTTGCAACCTCTCTGTTGAGGGTCCACTCATGTAACTAGAGGATACGACTCAGCTGGTCCGTCAGGGAGTTGAGTTCCCTGGGCAGTTCTGGATTGTGGACAATAGCAAACTTCCACAAGGGGACTGCTTCCTAGCACAGGAGGTACAATCCCATGCTGCCCTGCTTTTTGACATAGTATATAGCCACCTGGGTGTCCATTTTTGATAAGCATCACCTGGCTGGCCAATTGAAACTGGAACGCCCGAAGGGCATTCGCAATGACCAGCAGTTCCAAGAAACTGATCTGGTGAAGGCTTTCCTGCATGGACCACAGACCTTGGGTGCACAGACCATCTCCCCAGCCCATCTTGGACATATCTGCCATCAACATTCTCTGGGGTGGTGATGTCTAGAACAGAAGACCCCTGAGCAGATTCTGTGGGTCCACCTACCAGTGCAGGGACTAGGCAAGAGGTGCAGATGACCATCTATCAGTCCTATAGACAGCCAGTGGCTTGTTTCCACTGCATACTCAGGGTCCACTGAGCTTGTCTCATGAACAGGCAAGCCAGCGGGGTGATATGCACTGTTGAGGCTATGTGATCAAGGACCTTCAGCATCCCCCGGGCTGTTGTGTGGCACTGCTGCCGGATGTCGCCAACTAGTGCCGTTAGCCTCTGCAGGCGATCCATTGTGAGGAAAGCCAGAGCCTGCGTGGTGTCGAGAAAAGCCCCTATGAACTCCATCTGCTGTGCAGGTTAGAGATGAGATGGGGTAGTTGATCACAAAACCCAACTGTTCGAGTACCTGGATAGTTAGGCAAGCCGACTGTCTAAAGACTGGAATGGAGCTCTTTATGAGCCAGTCATCCAAGTAGGAGAAGACGAAGACCCCAGAGTCTGAAGATAGGAGATTACCACCGCGAGGCACTCATGAAGACTCAGGGTGTCAATGCCGGTCTGGAGAGAAGTACTCGATACTGGAAGTGATGATCCTCCAAAACAAACCTGAGGTATTTTCTGTCAGCGGGCTGGATCGATATGTGCGTGTACGAATCCTTGGGATCCAGGGAGCATAGTCAATTGTCATTTTGTAGGTAGTGGAGCAGGGTCCCCAACAAGACCATCTTGAACGTCTCACACACCAGGTAGGTGTAGAGATCTTGGATGTCCAGGATGGGCCGAAACTCCCCCATTTTTATGGGGATCAGGAAGCACCTGGAGTAGAATCCCCACCCTGCACCAGCTCGACTGTGAGCTCAGTGAGGAGAATGGAGACCTCCTCTTGAACAAGCTGAATGCAGTGGGTCCAGGGGATACACTCTCTGGTGAGAAAGGGGCAGCAGCTCGGTGAAGCGCAGCATGTAACCACTGCAGACTATCTGCAGCACCCACTTATCAGAGGTAAGTGGAGGGTATACCCATTCAGGAACTGGAAGATTGGCTACTCTCTGAAGGAACCTGTCAAAATCCCACCCCAAGCTTGGGCTGCAAGGTGGGCTGGGCCTTCTGTATCTTCTCCCATCAATGTTAGCGGCTTCTGCTGAGAGTTCTGAGGGCTTGGGTAGAACCAGCACTTGCGATGGTAAAAGGTCTTCTTGCCCTGATACTTTTTCCTAGAAGAATCAGTGGTCTTCCTCAAGAGCCTGGAGAGGGCGACATGCTCCTTTTTGATCTCTACAGTCTTGTCTTCTACCGGCTTTCCAAAGAGGTTCACCCCTTGCAGGGCACATCTGCCAGCTTGTCCTGGACCGATTGTTCCAGGTCCGATGACTAGAGCCAGTGTATCCTGATGCCCACAGCCGTGACCAAGCTGGCTGATTCAAAGGCGTTATAGGTCGCCCGGACCATGTACTTGGAGCAATCCTTGCCATGGCCCACAACAAGGGCATGAAAAGAGTCCAGGTGCTAGAAAGGATGTGGGAAGCAAAGTTGGCCAGGTCAAGCATGATGTCTTTGAGAAACACGCTCATGCACAGTTGGTACAAGAGCACCCTGACCACCAGCATGAAGCCCTGGAAGCACTGCCTTCTGAAGGCGTCCAAGGTTCTTGCCTCCCTACCCGGGGGCAACGAGGAATGGGTCTTACTGCTCTTTATCCTCTTCATGGCCAATTCCACCATCATGGAGTTATGTGGGAGCTGAAGTTTCTTACATCCCAGAGCCTTCTGGACCTGGTACATCGAGTCCAGTGCCAGCTATTCACTGGCTCCATGAGGGGTTCTCCCACATCCTCAAGAGCAGCCTTTGCAGGATGCGGTGCACGGGCACGTCATTGCCTCCTTGGGGGCAGAGGAGTACTGGAGAATCTGCAGCTCCTCCGCCCTGGGCTCATCTTTGGACTCAAGGGACAAGGGTATGGCCTTGACCATGTCCCTCACAAAGTCCTGGGAAGGATATGTCCCTTCGGGGGCAGCTTCTGGCGCTGATATGGAGGCAAGGAGTATGAAGGGAGGTCCGGGGATCCCCAGTTGGACACCACTGACTTCTCCTCAGTCTCCCAGCCATCAGAGTCAGACTCTCAGAGGAAGTCGAAACATCATCGGGCTTCCTCTTGGCACTGGTATTGGTGGGACTGATGGTGCACCAAATGCTTCCATGGATGCACTGGACCCACATATGCTGGAGAGGGAGATAGCCATGAGAACCAGCATCGAACTCAGAACTCCACCCCGATGTGTCTGCCTCAGTAGGCAGTGCATGGGTCTCTAGAATCGGCTGGATAGACTGAGGCGGCAATGTCTTGGACATTGCAGGGCCAGCTTGCTGCTGGGCCGGTACCACTGCCATACGGGCCTCGAGGGCTTGAAGGCATTCCTCCAATACTGCTGTGTCTAAAGGCATTGGGGCCAGGATGATGACACAGCACTGCTGCAGATATCCAGAGAGAATACTCACTGTAGTGTCAAGGAAGTGACACGTGTAAGCAGGAAATGCACGTATATCTAAAATGTGCAGCTCACTTGCTTAGTCTGTACGTGCAGTACAGCCATGCAACCCTTGCGCAGCTTATAGGCATACATGACGGCATAGGCCTAACAAATGTGTAGCCACAGAGACAGAGACAAAGACTGAGATGCCAAGTGCACCCAATGACAGAACTATGCAAACAGGCCAGGCTGGGCCACCCCCATGGCAGTGGCTGCAAGGATGCAGGCACTGGGATCAAAAGCAAAGCTGTATTCAACCCTGGGGAGCCCAGGACAGACTAGCCGTGCTGGACGGACTCCAGGCTGCTTCCCTGCAATCAGGTTTCCTGACAAAAATCTTCCTCTTGCTTCTGTCCGAATTGTCCTGGAGGGCTGGGGGGAGGGGGGAGGCGGAAGCAGGAGCACTTGAGGTTGTGTGAAGACAAATGCCTTGATACAAGAGAAACCTGTCTGCTCAACTGATCTATAATACTGTTTTATAAACAATTGGTTTGATATTCAAAAGCACTTATCCGGATGGCATTACCTGCTCTCTGGATAAATACTACTGGCCTGTCTATCTGCTAGTGCTGGAGTGGAGTTCGGGCATTCTCAGAAGTTATCCAGATGGCAGCAATATTCAGTCCATTATCCAGATAACTTTAGGACAGCAAAAAGGCTATTCTAAAGTTATCTGGATAGTGGACTGAATATCGCTGCCATCCGAATAATAGAGATGCTCACCGCTTTCTATGTATATTCAGCACTGGCTGCTATCCGGATAGCAACGTTGAATAAATATATTTTATTTCAGTGCTGCAGCTAGCATTAAAAAACAAAACAAAACAATCATGGAGTTTAAATATCAACTTTCATGTCCTTAACTTTCAACCCTGTCCACACTCTGCACAAAAACTACAACCCTGCACACACCTACACGCTTGTAGAAATATGCAGCTTCTTGTCACCATGCGTATTTTTAAGCACATAATGGTTACACAATTTTATAAAAGCCCTTTTCTGTATGTAAAGGTGACATTTTACTTACCAGATAATGTCCTTTCCTTGAGTTCTGCTAGACCAGTCCAGACAATTGGTTGTGTTCCCCTACCAGCAGATTGGTGGAGACAAAGAATCAATGAAAAGGCCAGGTTTCAATGACATCACTCCTGTGCGTCTATCCGCCTCAGCCAACAGAGGTCCCTTCAATATTCGTTTCAAAGCAAATAGGAGATACAAAGCAAACCTCAAATAACTTCAATGTAGGAAACGAGTAAACAGTAGAAAACCATGTACAGGAAGGTAGAAATAGAAGGCTGCCAGTAGAAGATGAGCCTGCAGAGCCAAGTATAAAAATCATGGCAAACCCAAGGATACCACAGCAGAAGAACAGAGAAAATACAGTTTCAGGGGCGTGCCCCGGACTGGTCTAGCAGAACTCCAGGAAAGGACAATAAGCAAAATGTCACCTTCCATATCATCCTATTAGACCAGTCCAGACAACAGGAATGTACCAAAGCTACACCACCACTGGGCGGGAAGAAGACACAGTAGCTCGCAAAACTCTCGAGCCACAGGCTGTGTCCACCCATGCATGGACATCCAAATGGTAATGTCTGACAAAAGTGGAGTGATGACCATGTTGCTGCCGGGCAAATGTCTGCAGGGGCTACTGAGCTCTGCTCTACCCATGAGGACGTGCTCGGTTAGAATGGGCGCGCAGACACTCTGGAACCAGCCTGTTCCATAACAGATACATTGAGACAATAGCCTCTAATCTAGCATCCCAAAGTTGACCTTGGCTGCTACTTCACTCTTGCGTGGGCCAGCAAACAGCACAAAAAGAAAGTCTGACAATCTGGAAGATCCTTATCCTTCCCCTGACACTGCTCCTTAAAGGTGGAGGGTAGACAAACCACCTGGTTCACGTGAAAGGCAGACAGCACTTTAGACAAAAAGGAAGGCACAGGCCAAATGGAAACAGCCTCAGTTGAAAAAAATAGATAAGGATCGCGGCAAGACAGAGTCTGCAGCTCAGAGATCTGCCTTGAAGAACAAATTGCAACCAAGACGACAGTCTTGAGTGTCAAATCCAAGGTAGTGCGCTTTAACGGCTCAAAGGGGACAGCCATCAGGGTCCAGAGTACTAGAGATAGATCCCAGGAAGGGATCACAGATTGAAGGGGAGGATGCAGACGTCGAACCCTTAGAGAAAACGGGAGCCGTCCAGGTGCAAGGCCAAGGACTTGCCCATCACAGGACCCACTGAAACAGGCCAAAGCTGCCACCTGAACTTTCAGGGAGCTAAGAGAGAGGCCCTTCTCTAGGCCATCCTGCAGAAAAGCCAACAGGGAAAACACCTTGGCCATCCAAGGAACCAAGTGCAGTGCACCACACCAGCGCAAAAAAGGCACCATATCTGTATGTATGCTAGCTTGGTAGACCTCCTCCAGGCACCAAGCATAGTAGAGATTACAGCTGGAGAGTAGCCCTTACACGCTAGCAGTCTCCTTTCAAGAACCATGTCATAAGCGAGAAGGGAGGCAGGAACTCCAGAATGACCAGCCCCTGCTGTGATAGCCCCTGAGATGGAGGTAGTCGAAAGGGAGGTGCCTGAAGGAGCCATATCAGGTCTCCGAACTACACTCTCTGTGGCCAATCCAGTGCCACCAGAACAATTCTGCTCAGGTGATGCTCTATGCGCCACATCACATGTCCCACCAGGCTGGGTCAGGACATCGACGCCCTCAGATCCTAACTCCATGCAGTGACTGAAGAAATGGCACACTTTGACAATGGAGCAGGTTGCCATCAGATCCATTTCGGGGCGACCCAAGTGGCACAGAAACAACTGAAATGCTTCTTGACTCAACTCTCACTCACCGGGATCCAGAGAGTGCCTGCTGAAGAAGTCCATTTGCATGATGTCCACTCTTGCAATGTGATGAGCCGACAAGGCTAGGAGGCTCTTTGCCCAGGCAAACAGGAGATTCATCTCCAGGGCCATTATGATGTTTCTTGTGCCACCTTGCTGATTGACATAAGCCACCGCCATGGCATTGTCTGAAAACATTCGAACCACCTAACCCTTGACCAAGGGCTGGAACGCAGAAGAACCAACCTGATGGCCTTTGCCTCGAGGCAGTTAATGGACCACACCATTTCCCTGTGGTTCCAATGACCCTAAGCCATACGGTCTCAGCAATGGGCTACCCAGCCCGAGAGACTGACATCCATTGTCAGCAGGATCCAGGAAACTGTCCAGCAGTATGCCCTTTCTCAAATGACAGTGTTGCCGCCACCACCACAGGCAGGACCTCATCCTCAACGTGAGTGCTGCACTTGAACTCCTGAGAACTTGGGGACCATTGAGTCAACAAAAACAACTGGAGCAGCCACATGTGAGTACACACCCATGAGACCATTTTTATGGTCTCTGCCATGAATCTGAGGAGCTGAAGATAATCCCGTGCTTCAGAGGCCTGCTGCGCACAGAACATCGTCAGGCAATTCAACAATCTTTTGACTTTCTCCTCTGGCAGGACAACTCTGCCCACTCGAGTGTCTAAACATGTTCTCAGAAACTCCAAGGACTGGGAACAAAAAAGCTTGCTCATTTCACAATTGATAACCCAGCCGAGGCTTTCCAAAAAGGACACCACTCAGGATGTCACCTGAGACGCCTCTGACAGGGAATGGGCTCAGATGAGCCGGTCGTCTAGATAAGGATGGACACATAAGAACATAAGATATGCCATAATGGGTCAGACCAAGGTCCATCAAGCCCAGTATCCTGTTTCCAACAGTGGTCAATCTAGGTCATACGTACCTAGCAGTTTCCCCAAAAGACACAGGTTCCACAATGCTTGTATTGGGTCAAGCATTGATATCCTGGGTCTCTTTTTAATAATGGTTTATGGACCTTTCCTCCAGGAACTTGTC
The DNA here is from genome assembly GCA_033557465.1 of Ichthyophis bannanicus. NCBI lineage: Eukaryota > Metazoa > Chordata > Amphibia > Gymnophiona > Ichthyophiidae > Ichthyophis > Ichthyophis bannanicus. Next base: position 859,977,754 of record CM066035.1, read on the forward strand.
CAAACCTTTTTTAAACCCAGCTACACTAACAGCCTTTACTACATCATCCGGTAACAAATTCCAGAGTTTGATTACACATTGAGTGAAAAAAATATTTTCTCTTATTAGTCTTAAAATAGTTTACCCTGCAGCTTCATTGCATGTCCCCTAGTCTTTCTATATTCTGATAACGTAAACAATCGATCTATGTTTACCCATTCCACTCCATTCATTAATTTATAGACCTCTATCATATCTCCCCTCAGCCGTCTCTTTTCCAGGTTGAAGAGCACTAACCTTTGTAGCCTCTCCTCATAGGAATAGCCTTCCATCCCCTTTACCATTTTGGTGGCTCTTCTCTGTACCTTTTCTAATAACGCTATATCCTTTTTAAGATACGGAGACCAGAATTGCACACAATATTCAACACGCAGTCACACCATGGAACGATACAAAGGCATTATAATATCTTTTGTTTTATTTTCCATTCCTTTCCTTATGATACCAAGCATTCTATTAGCTCTCTTGGCCGCCGCACTGGGCCGAGGGTTAAATGTTATCCACGATGACGCCTAAATCCTTTTCCTGGGTGGTGGTTCCCAATGTGGAACCTTGCATCGTATAACCATAGTTTGGGTTGTTCTTTCCTAGGTGCATAACTTTGCACTTGTCCACATTAAATTTCATCTGCCATTTGGACGCCCAGTCTTCCAATTAATTTATCAAGCTCCTCCTGCAATTTTCCACAATCCTCTTGGGTTTTAACAACTTTAAATAGTTTTGTGTCATCTGCAAATTTGATAACCTCACTTGTTATTCCCTTTTCCATGTCATTTATGAATATGTCAAAGAGCAGTGAACCCAGCACAGATCCCTGGGGTACTCCACTATTCACCATTTTCCATTGGGAAAACTGGCCATTTAGCCCTATCCTCTGCTTTCTATCTTTTAACCAGTTCCTGATCCACAATAGTACACTGCCTCCTATCCCATGATTTTTTAGTTTTGCCAAAAGTCTCTGATGAGGGACCTTGTCAAAGGTTTTCTGAAAGTCCAGATACACTATATCAACCGACTCAACTTTGTCTACCTGTTTATTCACACCTTAAAAAAAAAAAACAGATTAGTAAGACAAGATCTTCCTTGTCTAAAGCCATGTTTGGCTGTCTCCCATTAGGCCATGACTATCTACATGCTGAGTAATTTTGTTCGTTATGATGGTTTCTACTATTTTTCCCCGGTACTGATGTCAGGCTCACCAGTCTGTAGTTTCCCGGATCACCCCTGGAAACCTTTTTAAAAATTGGCCTTACATTGGCGATCCTCCAATCTACACAGATCCCTTGAGGCTGCAGCCACCACCACTATGACCCTTGAGAACATCCTTGGGGGGCGATGGAGAGCCTAAAAGCAAGGGTGGCGAACTGACACTGAGAACCAAGAACGGCAAAATGCAGATACTTCTGCTGATCTGCCTGGATCGGGATATGAAAATATGCCTTGGCCAGGTCCAGAGAAGCTAAGAATTCCCCTTGGCGCACTAGTTGAATCATAGAGTGTAAGATTTCCATCCGAAAGCGCGGGACACACAAATGCTTGTTGACCCCTTTGAGGTCCAGGATGGGCCAGAATGAACAGTCCTTGGCATCAGGAAGTAGAGTGAGTATCTTCATTTGCCCCACTCATTTAGGGGGACAGGCACCACCGCCTTTAGGCAAAGCAACTTGTCCAAGGCGGTTCACACCATGACACCTTTGATTGCAGACCCACAAGGGGAAATGATACAGGCATCGGGAATCGGCTCCTTGCATTCCAGGACACAGCCAAATTGAATGGTGTCTAGCACCCAACGATCCTTGGTAACCCGGGCCCATGCCTGAAAGAAGAGGCAAAGCCTACCGCCCACCAGAGGCACCATGGAATTGGCCTACAAACCTTCATTGTGTAGCCAGGGAGGGCCCTCTCCTCTGGATAGGGCCAAATCCCTGGATCCACATGCTCCACTAAAGAACTGAGAACGAACCAGAGGCCCTGAAGCAGAGAGAAAGCACAGTTACTTACCTGTAACAGGTGATCTCTGGGAACAGCATGAATAAGTCTTCACATATGGGTACGTCGGTACCGACGGAGCCTGCGCGGGAACGCTCCCCAGCTTCCCAAAAAGGAAAGCTTTTGGGAGCATCCCACAGCGCCTGTGAGCTGCCTTCCTGCCTTTCCTAACCGCCTCTCTCCAGTTCGAGTTTTAAAGCTGAGACAGAGAGAGAGGAAAGGAAAGATAGATAGAGAGATACAACTCCTAGGGGAGGTGGGTGGGTTGGGAAGACTTATTCCTGCTGTTCCCAGAGATCACCTGTTACAGGTAAGTAACTGTGCTATCTCCAGGAACAAGCAGGAATGAGTCTTCACATATGGGGACTCCCCAGCTAGAGATGCCAGGGAGATCCCCAAGGTTGTGATACCCTGAGAAGGGCTCTACCTCCTCCCATGGATCTCAGGCATCCAACCAGGGATGGAGGGTAGGAGTTGATTAAGCATGGAACAGGTGTTTGCGAACAGCCTGACCAAACAAGGCATCCCGGCGGGAGTCCTTGTCCAAACAGTAATGGGCTGTGAAGGTATGAACCGAGGCCCAGGTGGCTGCTCGACAGATCTGGTCGATAGACACAGAATTTAGATGAGCCATAGAGGTGGCCATGGCCCTCACATTATGAGCTGTGACATGGCCCTCCAGAGAAAGGTTCTTACTCTGGTAGGCGAAAGAAATACACTGAGCAATCCAATTGGACAGTGTCCTCTTAGAGACTGGAAGTCCCAAATGAGAGGGATCAAAAGCAACAAAGAGTTGAGGAGACTTTCTATGTTGCTGTGTCCTTTGTAAGTAAAAAGCAAGAGCTCTCTTACAATCCAGGGTATGAAGATTCCTCTCTGCACTCGATGCATGAGGACCTGGAAAAAAGACAGGTAAATACACCTCTTGATTAAGATGAAAAGGTGAGACCACTTTAGGCATAAAGTGTGGATTGGTCCTAAGGACTACCTTATCATGATGGAACCTTGTATAAGGTGGATTAGCCACTAAGGCCTGCAGTTCACTGATGCGGCGAGCTGAGGTGACTGCAATAAGAAAGATAACCTTCCAGGAAAGAAATTTCAAGGAGGTAGTGGCTAAGGGTTCAAAGGGTGGCTTCATGAGCTGACCAAGAACCAGATTCAAGTCCCATGCCACTGGAGGTGGTCTAATGGGAGGTTTAGTTAAAAGAAGGCCTCCCATGAATCTTGCAATAAGAGGATGAGAGGAGACAGGTTGCCCATTGAGAGGCTTGAGGGATGCTGCAATAGCACTCAAATAGACCCTTTACTGAATTTGTCTTGAGGCCTGCATGGGAAAGATGCATGAGATACTCTAGTAAAGAATTCAAAGGTATTGCTAGAGGGTTAATACCCTTCTCAGCACACCAAATGGTAAACCTTTTCCATTTAAAAGCATAGGAACGTCTAGTAGAAGGCTTTCTGGAAGCATGAAGGATATCCCTTACTTGCTGAGAAAGATGCCAATCTTGAAGGTCTAAGCCTTCAGCAACCAAGCCCTGAGATGGAGGGATTGGGGGTTTGGGTGCCACAACGTTCCCCCCTCCTGAGACAGGAGATCTGGAGCAGACCCCAAGCCCAGGGAGGGAGCTTGAGAGAGATGCAGAAGTAGACGGTACCACACTTGGCGTGGCCAACGTGGAGCTATGAGGATCATAGTCCCTCGATCTCTCTGAAGCTTGAACAGGGTCTTGGGAATTAGGGGAATGGGTGGAAAGGCGTACAGGAAGTCTTGACCCCAATGAAGGAGGAAGGCATCCCTGGCCTGAACTCCCTGACACAGAATTCTGGAACAGAATCGGGGAAGTTTGGCATTCCACGGACTTGCAAAGAGGTCTATGTCCGGGGTTCCCCAAATTCGAAAGATTCTGACTATCTGGTCCATATGAAGGGACCATTCGTGTGGAAGCAGAATTCGACTGAGTCTGTCTGCCCAAGAGTTTTGAACTCCCGGAAGGTATACTGCCACAAGATGAATTTGATGCTCTCTGGCGAAGGCCCACAATCTCAGAGCTTCATTGCAAAGCGAGAGAGAGCAAGTCCCTCCCTGCTTGTTCACATAGAACATGGCTACTTGGTTGTCCTTGTGAATGAGGACTGTCTTGTAGCTGAGCAGGGTATGGAAGACTCTGAGAGCTAAGAAGATTGCTCTGAGCTCTAAGATGTTGATATGTAGGGAGGTCTCCTGTGGAGACCAAATGCCCTGGGTGGAGAGGTCTTGAAGATGAGCTCCCAATCCCTTTGGAGAGGCATCTGTTGTAAGGATTGCTTGGGGTAACAATTGTTGGAAGGGGGACCCCAGCAACAGATTTTGAGTGGACTTCCACCACTGGAGAGACCAAAAGAGGCGCCTGGAGGTTGCTATTTTGTCTGACAGACTTCCAGATGCCTGGGTCCACTGGGTGGACAAAGTCCATTGAGCTGCCCGCATGTGAAGGCGAGCATAAGGGACCACATGCACCATGGATGCCATGTGGCCTAGCAGTTGTAACATCTCTCGAGCAGTTAGGTGGGTTTTTAACTGAATCTGAAAGACTAACTGCACTAAGTGTAGGCAACGGGCCTGGGGAAGATAGGCCCTTGCAGTTGTGGTATCCAGCAAGGCCCCTATGAACTCTAGAGACTGAGTAGGGGTGAGTTGGGACTTTGGAATGTTTATAACCAGTCCCAGATACTGCAGGACACGCATTGTGCAGGCTAGGGAAGTCTGGGCCTCTGACTGGGATGGAGCTCGGATGAGCCAGTCGTCCAGATATGGGAATATGAATATTCCTAGAGTTCGTAGAAATGCAGCTATTACTGCCATGCATTTTGTGAACACTCTTGGAGCAAAGGCCAGACCAAAGGGAAGCACCCTGTATTGATAGTGCTTTCCCTGATAAAGGAACCAAAGGAACCTTCTGTGTGCTGGATGGATGAGTATATGGGTATACGCATCCTTGAGATCTAGAGAACAAAGCCAATCCTGACTCTGAAGGAATGGAAGGAGAGTACCCAGAGAAATCATCTTGAATTTCTCCTTGCATAGGAATTTGTTCAATTCTCTGAGATCTAATATGGGTCTGTAACCCCCTGTTTTCTTTGGAATTAGAAAGTAGGGGGAGTAGAACCCTGAGCCCTGTTGAAGAAGAGGTGCTTCTTCTATTGCCCCTTGGGCAAGAAGGGTGGAAATCTCGTGACCCAGAAGGTCGAGGAGAGATGTTGGAGAATTGAACTGTCTCACCATGGTGTGAGGAGGAAGGTTTAAGAAATGAAGTTTGTACCCTTCCCTTATGATGGAAAGGGTCCACACTGCTCTGCTGTGATTTGCTCCCATCTGGGAGCAAAGTGAGCTAACCTTCCTGGAATGGTGAGAGGCTCTGGTTCTTTTAAAGCCAGAAAGGCTAAGTTCTCTAGGTGCAAGTCAAAGGCCCTGAGGAGGCTGAGGCTGTTGGGCTACAGTAGGCCTTGCAGCCTTAGACTTGGCCTGTTTAGGTTGTTGATGCTTTGCAGCAAAACGACCTGCAGAAGATGTCTGCTGACCATAAGCAGGATAATATCTTCCCTTCTTGGGAAAATATGTCTTTTTGAACAACCTCTTCTGGACAGGATTAGAGGTAGACTTTGAAAGCCTATCCAAAGCAGAATTTTCTGCATCCGAGTGGCCTTTGCTTGCCAATCCTTGCCAAACAGGTTTTCACCTGTACAAGGAATATTTCCTAATCCATCTTGGACCCAGGGTTCCAAATCAGAAGCTTGTAACGAAGCAATTCTGTGTGCACCTATGGCAATGGCCGAGGCTCTGCTGGCCCCCTCAAAAGAGTCAAAGGCTGCACGGTTAGAAAAATTTGGAAACATCCTGGGCATGCTTAAGCCAGGTAAGAAAGTCTTCCCTTTTATCTTCTGGAAGAAAAGGGAGGAAAGTTTGCAGATGATCTGTAACTTCCTTCAGAAACATCCCCATATAGAGACTATAGGAGTTGATTCTGGCAACAAGCATACTGGCTTGAAAAATTTTCCTGCCAAAAGCATCTAAGGTTCTACATTCTCTTCCTGGAGGAGCAGATGAGTGCCTCTTTGCACTCTAACTTTTTCATAGCAGACTCCACCACAATAGAATGGTGAGGAAGCTGAGTTTTATGAAATCCAGGACAAGGAGGGACACGATACATGGTATCCAACCTACGAGAATGAGAAGAGATGGTGAGAGTCGTCTCCCATATGCCTATCATGTGGTCATAAAGGATCTCATTTATTTATTTATTTATTTTATTTTATTTATTTAACTATTTCTTTTATACCGCCCCTTCCAGAGATCAAGGGCGGTTTACATATAACAGGTTAACAGTCTTGTACACAGTTTGTATACATTTTACATAGAACAATAGAAATCAATTATTTACATTGAACATTGTACACAGTTTGTATACATTTTACATAGAACAATAGAAATCAACTATTTACATTGAACAGTAAATATAAACTTTGTAAGTATTAAAGAAAAACAATAAGCAGAGACATCTTTTAAGTATTAAAGCAAGAACTTTGTAGGTATTAAAGCAAACCCATCAAACTTTTTACAAATGTATATTTACAGAGTGTGGTTTGTGTGTTGTGTGGGGCAGATTTTGGTGTAGGTGTTGGAATTTAGTTCCTTTTTTTTGTCGTCTTTGGGGCGTGTGAGTGGGGGGGGGGGCATGCTTGTGTTTACATTGTTTGGGTTAAGGGAGTTTGTGCATGTGTGAACAGGTTTGTTGTGGAGCTAGCTTTGGGGTAGTAGGGGACTTCGAAGTGTTCTGTGAACAGGTAGGTCTTTAATTCTTTTCTGAATTGGAAGAGGTCTCTTATGGTGCGAAGTTCAATAGGGAGGTCGTTCCAGAGTGTAGGAGCAGTGAATGAGAATGCTCTGGAGCTAGTGGTGTTCTTAGTTCATGAACTGGCTGCTTCTTTAGGAGCCTTGGGATATTGCAAAATATCCAATTTTTTGGCTCTAGGCTCTGTCTCAGGGGCTACTGAGATAGAAAGCCCCTTGGCCACTTCCCTTATGAAGTCTTGAAAAGACAAGTCTTCTGGAGGGGACATTCTTCATTTTGGAGAAGAAGGCTCCTGAGGAAGAAGTACCGATGCTTCGACAGAGGCCTCCGATGCATCAGAGTCTTCGGAGGAATCGAAGTATCGCCTGTCTGGATGCTCTTCGGGAGTCATCGGTACCGATAGGCATCATCGGACAGGGTACCGCTGCAGTCGACACCGAAGCCGAAGTCGATGCAACCGGTACCGGCACCGATATCGGAGCCGGTACCGACAACGAAGCTTGTTGCAGTACCAGCGGCGTCGCAGCTTGTATGAATGCCGTAATGGCACGCTGCATGGTCAGAACATTCTGATCCATCGACGCCATGAATGTCTGGAGGTCGGTACCGGCGGATTCCACCGGTACCCCAGAACATTGCAACAGGTGATCGGTCGAGGCCGTGCCATCGATGTCAACCTGTGACCCCATAGGAGAAGCTTTGGAAGCCGGAGCTTCCCGCCGGGGTACTTTTGCTGGTGCAGGATCCTCGAGGGCAAGCCCGGAGGCATCTCAATGCTTAGAGGGAGATCTACCCTTCGAGGACCGGCTGGACTGATGTTTGGTTACCTGAGATCCATAAGAGAAAGAAGAAGCCCTGGAAGACGTCGATGCCACCGAAGCTGCATCAGAGTGAAACAGTGTACTGAGCTTGGCTGCTCGGTTCTGTAAACCTCTTTTAGACATCATGGAGCAGGACAGACAATCCGTGATGGAATGGTCAGGACCCAAACACGTAAGACACCAGTCATGGGTGTCGGTAACAGAGATGGTACAGCTGCACTTGGTGCATTTTTTAAACCCGGAGGCGGACTTTTCCATGAGGAATTTTCTGTTAGGACTAAGGCCCAACGAAGAAAAAATACACTGAAGTGGAACGGAAAGTATTCTTTTTTTTTTTTTTAAGAAAAAGAAAGAAAAGACCAGCGGTACCGGTCTGACGTCGAAGAAGGCAGACACGCAACCAAAGAAATAAAATAAAAGAAAGAACCTCTTCAGCGGTGACAGGAACACGACCTGCTGGCTCCGCGGAAAAGAAGAACTGGAGAGAGGCGGTTAGGAAAGGCGGGAAGGCAGTGTGCAGGCGCTGTGGGATGCTCCCAAAAGCTTTCCTTTTAGGGAAGCTGGGGAGCGTTCCCGCGCAGGCTCCGTCGGTACCGACGTACCCATATGTGAAGACTCATTCCTGCTTGTTCCTGGAGATAGAAAGGTTTTCCAGGTTGGTAGTGACAATAGTCCAGAGACTCCCGGGAATCCAGCCAGCATGCCCTTAGTGGTCAGGTGGAGGCCGACAATAAAGGGACACTAGCCGACCTCACAGGCCCCTCTGTACCTGTCTTCCAAGAAGCAGTAAGATTTTATCTCGCTGAAGTCCTTTTCCATCTTCTCCAAATTGGTTCCAAATAGAAGCTTCCCCTTAAAGGTCAGTTGGGCCAAACAGACTTTGGAAAATGTGTCCGCCACTCAGTGACAGAGCCAAATCCAATGCCATGACACCATGGTCAGGGTACCATCCCTGGCCGCCAAGCGCACCATGTCATACATAGCATCAGAAAGGAAGGCCATAGCTGACTACTTCTCTCTTGGAGTTGGCTATCATCAGGCGGAAGAGACTGAAGCCACTGGGGCAGGGCTGGAGACATCAAGTTGGTACATACCCCCAGCTGTAGAATAGTCGCTGCCATAGCAAACTGGATCTTCAGCAAGTTATCAACCTTGTGGACCAGAATATTCTTTAAGGCCAATCTGCCTTCCACGGGAATAGTGTTCCGTCTGGTAACCACCATGACCTGTGCATCCACCTTGGAAATGTCAAACCACTCGCTGTGCTCCTCCTCTAGGAGAATATAGATCATCTTATAGACCCTTAACCCTTTAGGCAGGGAGTCTGGTGAATCCCACTTGGACCAGATCATATCCTTGATCACCTCTGGGAATGGAAGATAGTAGTGGATTTCCTCACTCCTTGAAGAAGCGGGTGTACTTTCAGCTCTTGCTCTGTGCCATAAGCATCTGTCAAGTTCAAGGTGGATGAGACCCTGGAAATCAATGCCGCCAGCTCCTCCTTCCGGAACAGGCAGTTCATGCCAGCCTCTGCATAGTTTTCTGAAAGTGACAATAGGTCCTCATCCACATCAGAGCCCAATACAGATTCATCTGGGTCCAAGGCATAGTCAACATCTTGGATAGCTCCCAACTGTTCCTCATCTTCAGGGAGTGTCCCGTGCTGGGGATGCTTAGCCAAAGACAATTGAACAGGGCTTCTATTTTCAGACAGCCCGGCATGAGATTGCATCCAGGGGCACCTAGAGATCGCAGGGTCTGAATTTTCATGCCAGAAGGACAAGGCTGTTGCAATATGGAAAAGAATTTCAGGGAGGACAATCCGGATTCTGGAAGTTCTCCTCTCAGAAGAGACTCCCCGACATCAGGGGGCATAGTTGCCACAGACTCTAGAGGATGAACAGCAGCTCACAGCATGGTTACCGGAACCTCCGGCAGGCTGAGCATCCTTACCCTTAGCGCCATTGTGCACCACCTGACCTAAAGCAGGTAAGGGTAGACTAACTGTATCCTCCAGCTGAGAGGGGGAAAGTATGTCCTACAGGGACGACTCAGAAGCTGTCATAAAGGAAAGGCAGAGTCCAGAATCCAACGATGAGGCTCATCACTTGCCACAGGTCAAACAGTGTTTCCTGGAAGAAGACAGAGTTAGGGTGTCACAAAAGCATGTACCAAGGCTGCATTGTCCCACAAGTGTGCATTAACTGCGCTTTTACGTAACATGTGTTAAAGGCGCTAGGGAAGGAGCGTGTGTTGGAGCCGCTTGGGCAAAATGTGTGTTGCTACCATACTGCCTTCGGGCGCATTACTAATGCGTGCAGAAAACGGTGGGAAAACCCACACACACAGCCAACAATTGCTAGCAGTCCACACCAAATTGCATCCCTCAGAGACAGAACCAGGAGCCCCCAACAAGGACAATGACAAGGTCAAGCCTTGGTACTCGCCCCCTGAGAGCCCCAGGCAAAGGATCTGTGCCAGGCTCAGCTCTACTCTCCTGGAACTGCTTCACTGGTTGGGTTTATTTTTAACAGCACTGAGTGAAAGGTGGTTGGCAGGCAAATCCCTCTGAGAACCTTCTGCAATCTTCAGGGGAGAGCAGTGGGAGAAGAGGAGGAGGAGCAAGGGGGCGCTGAGGTTGCGTGAGGCTCCTGTACTCTTCCAGATTCTTCCAATCCTTCCAATTTGTGGCTGCTCAACAGGCCTTTATCATGATAAGGGTGTGGAGCTGAATCAATTTTCCCTCCTCCTACTGTATGGCTACTAAAAAGATGTTAATCTAGTGGAGCCTCACATGTTGCGCTCAAATGAGAAAGTAACTCATTTAGATCTTGAGGTGGTCACTCATGTTTAATCAATCTCATTTCCTCTCAATCCTCAGATTTTCTAGACAGGAGAAAATCCATCCACTATCTGCTGGAGACAAGGAAATACTGAAGTGACCTCTGGTGGTTGAGCGGATAGAGGCACAGGAGTGATGTCATTGAAACCTGGGCTTTTCATTAGCTCTTTGTCTCCACCAATCTGCTGGTAGGAAACACAACCCACTTGTCTAGACTGGTATGGCAGGACAATATAGAAATAGGGCTTACTTGTGGGAAAACATCTTTAGAAAATGATTCCTAGAACAAAGCTGAATTTGCAGTGACTTGTAACTTTCATTGAAATGCTTAATAAAAAGTTAAAATGGAAAAAAAAGAAAGAAAATGATTCCTAAATGGCAGTTCTTCAAAGACATTTTGGGCCTGATTTTTAAGAGGCCGCCTATGTGTGAAGTCCAAAAAGGCACCTATTTTATAAAAGCAACATAAGTGGCTAAGTGCCTTTATAAAACAGGCTCCCAGAACCAGCCCCAGTAGCACACAAATGCTGAATCATAAATGCATACCTGCTCTGAAGCTGGTGTAAATGTATGCATGCACTCTAAGTGTGTATTCATGTATTTTATAGAATACATACATATGTTGCAACTACGCCCCTGCTCAGCCCAAAGTATTCACTGGGAATGCCTATTTGTGGCATGCATATAAATGTACATTATCTCATCACTGCACATGCTTTTATAAAAGGCCTTTTCTGCCCGTTAAACAGGCTTTACAGGTGAAAGAAATCTCCTTTTTACATATAAAACAGAGCTTTATGCACAAAAATAAGTGTTTAAAAAAACGGCCCAGAGGCATAAAGTATGTATGTTGCAGAAGTAAGTGTTGATGTTCCTAAGGGTGAGCGTGAACAATGTTTACAACTTCTATTCTTAGATATATATAAATTGTAAATTTAGGTGTTTATTGTCCAACTAATTAGGGGTCCTTAGGGGGTAGCAAAAAAATAAAAAAAGTAAGTGTTTATCTGTGTTTACATGACATGGGTATGATTGATGGGCACTTTTTTCAGTGGGATCAAATATGTACGTTTGTGTTAGTTAGGAGTTGCCAGAGCAGAAAACAAGTCAGGGAAGGTGTACTAGGAGAAATGGCGTTTTTCTGGTGCTGATTACATATTGTGCACTTGGAGCATCCTATCAGTGTTTAAATCAGAAGCCCTAGATGTGTTACAAAATATGCAAGCATCTGTGCAAACGTAAGAAAAAACATTACAACTGCCTTTCAGCAGATCTACCTTTGTACAGGAGCTTTCAGAGAAGCAATTTCACAAAGGCAGAGAAGCACATATAGTGCCTCTATAAAACAGGCACAACACAAGTGCCTGTGTGTCTTTATAGCCTATGCACCCTGCTATAAAAATCAACCTCTAAATATTTCATTTAGACTTTAAAACTAATTAGGGAGATTACAGACAGAAATGTCAATATTCAAGAGGACTTTTGTTAAAGAACAAGCACCGCTATAGGGGTAAATCCTCTATCTGTGAATTTTAAGAAAGTGCTGCTGAAAATTCTTACAGACTGCCCTGGCAACATTCGGATAGGGATGGGGTCGGAATGAGGGTGGAGCATGGGCATTCCAGTTAATAGATAGTCAAAGATATTCAACCATTATCCATTACAGCTATGCGGTTTAATTTAGCTCAGCAAAAAAGGTATCTTAAATTAAACTGCTTAGCAAAAATGAAATGTCCTATGTCTGCACAGGCGGATGATAAATCAAATAAAGTAAGTCTGGGAACCTCTGCTGTACAGGAAGCATCTCAGGTTATGAAAACTCTTATACCTTGTCTCCAGGATCGTCTTCTGCGGATATGGACTGTGGGTCTATGAAAAGAGATTCAGCAGGGTCCTCTGGGGGCATCTGAGATGAACCTGGTTTCACTTCTTTGTATCTACAGAGCAGGCAGCTTAGAAGGCTCAGGAAGAGATCAATGACAGCAGCACCCAAGTCTTTCTTCAACTGCAAGTATATAGGAATATTTTAGTCTGCCATGCTACCGACAGAAGTGCCCAGCTCGAGCAGGAGCACAGGACAATCTGACAGCACATTAAATGTATAATTTAAGACTCAGACAGAGGAATAGCCTCAGATCAGTCAATGTAACTGATGCACTGCATGGGTGACATGTCAGCTCCAGTTGTGAAAGCGGGGAAGAGAGAGGGCTCCACAATATTCTATGTTCACATACCAATCAGCATTCTGCGTGTGCACACAAATGTACAGAAAAACAAATGCAAACATATCCACGCAGAACTCAACATTCAAAAAGCACTTAGACATTCATGACTGTACTGAATGCCTAAGTGAGGCTTTTTTAAAATACTGGACAGCATTACATGCATAGTGCTATATACACATTGGAGGGGGCATTCCAGAGGTGGTAGCAACAATGTATATAGGGCCAGATATTCAAAGGGATTAACACTGTTAGCAGACCCGCAAAACATGTTAATACCCTTAAGCCAGAATATTCAGCAGCACTAACACGGTTTAGTGCTGCTGCCGCGTGCCTTGCTGCTAACCAGTTAGCGCCAGGGCATTCCAGGGGTGGAACCTGGCAGCAGCGATATTGAGCCGCTGCCTGGTTATTGCTAAACAGCGAAAATCAGGAGCAGTAAAGGCTGGCCTAACTTCCACCGCTGAAGCTAACCGGACAGCGGCTGAATACTGCTGCTGCCCAGTTCATTTCCCAGCAATCCAGGCAACCCAGTTATTCAATGCCAGGACTCCGATATGGCCCCAGCATTGAATGTCCAGGTTTAAAGTTCACACTCACAAAAATATTGTTCCACTCACTAACCACAGCTAAGTACTTTAGTGACTAACGCAAATCAGCAGCGCGCCAGTGCGTTTCACCGCATCCGCGGTTTCTTCAGGGGATTGTTGAACTAATTCAAACGCTTGATCATGACATGCAACTGCTTGTCCCAAAGTGCTCTGAAAAAGCCAGAAAAGGTTAAATCAGTACATCATGCTGCATCAAAAGTAATTTCTTTTCTAAAAATTAAAACAGTTTCACTTAGATGACACCCAGTAGCAAACAGCCATACCTTCAGACGGTCCCCACTGAACTCGTCTTCTGTCAAAAAGACGCCAGCGCATGCACAAGTGGCAAACAAAGGCGAGCTTTTATTATCGGACCGCCCCCTAACTACATGGCAGCACGATGAATCAAGTACTGCTTAAAGGGCTCCCGCCAACTCTTCTCCCTATGGGATCGCATTACCGTCAGTAGTAAAAAAATCACTGCTTCTCCTAGTGAAGTCCAGCTTCTAACTTGAAGTACTCTAGCAATAAAAAAGGTAGATCACCACAACGGAACCATTAACGCATAAATGAAATCTTTAGGTGCAGACAGACCAATCCACTTGGGCATTCAATCCATCAGGGTGTACTGTTTGTAAAGTGTATATCCAACGCTGTTCACACAAAAGAAGACTTTGATCTCTGGTTTTGCCTTGAAAACCTACTGATACTTGATCTATACAAAAAACTCTGAGTTGATCAAAATGATGCCTGAACTCCAGGCAATGAGACACAATTGGTGCATCCATCTTCTTACATCGGAGCCGGCTATGATGTTCATTGATCCGAATTCTAAAAGTACGTATAGGTTTCCCTATGTATAAAAGCCCACAAGGACATTGAATCGCATACACTACTCCACTGGACCCACATGTGGTTTGTCGCTTCAAAACGTACGTAGAATCATGATACTGAAACTCTGTTAATTCCAACGAAACTGAACAGATGTTGCATTGACCACATGTGGCATGACCTTTTTGTTTGGAAACTTCCGCTGTCTCCAATGGGCGCAATGCTGCCGGGCTCAAAAGTTCCTTCAAATTTTTATGTCGCCGCCATACACAGCGTATCGACTTAGTTTCCAAACCTGGAATGCTGTGCAGTACATTGCTGTGGCGCTTCAAAATTTTCTTAAGCTGACCATTGAAAGGTGAGAACTTGGTTATCAAATTCACTGATACTTCTCCAGAGCTATCCTTAGGCTCATTCGGTGCCAACAGCAAATCACGATTGTTATATCGTGCCCGGGTATAAGCTCGTTTAATAATTTGCCTGGGGTACCCCCTAGCTTCAAAGATTTTTTGGAGAATCTTAGACTGTTCCTTGAACGCAGCTTCCTCAGAACAGTTGTGCCGGTATCTGAGGAACTGCGAAAAAGGAAGACTATTCTTCAATTGTATAGGATGCGCACTGTGATAGTGAAGCAGGGCATTCCTATCCACCTCTTTCCTATAAATTGAGGTGGACCAATGATTTTTCTTTCTCGCCACAGTCACATCTAAATAAGTTATTTGCTCCTTGTGATAAAGGTAAGTGAATTGAATATGAGCATCCTGTTGATTTAACCAGCTGAAAAAAGAAACTAAAAGGCTCTCTTGACCTGACCACAACATAAAGAAATCGTCAATATAACGCCCCCAAAAAGGGATGTGTTGCTGGAACGGTGATGATGACAGCCATTTCTGTTTGAATTCACCCATATAGAGGTTCGCTATCGAGGGGGCGCAAGTGGCCCCATCGCCACCCCGGAGTTTTGATGATAAATGGTGTTATCAAAGACGAAAAAGTTTTCAAAAATCACTAGCTTCGTCAGTTCCGCTAGGAAATCCAGATGTGATTCAGTCAAATCGACCCTGTTCCTTAACGCTGACATCATACTTGAAAAAGCTGCAGATTGAGGAATATTGGTATAAAGCGATGTGACATCTAAGGTAACCAGAAATAACTCCTTATCATTGGCCAATCGTGAATGGCATGCCAATAGCTGTAAAAAATGAGTCGTATCTTTTATATACGATGGGATGGATGAAAGCAGTGGCCTTAAGAATGAATCAAGATAGGTGGATAGAGGTTCCAAGATCGTTCCCCTTGTCGACACAATCAGACTTCCCGGTGGATTCTGTGCATAAAATTCAGAAACGTCTTGCTAAGTTGGAGTTACACAGATTCTCTTTAATAGAGTACCTTAAGAGGCAGCAGATCCCTCGGGGCCTCCGTATTTATAAGGAACCAAAGATGTTTAATACTGATTTGTCCTTTGTAGACAGATGGAATCAAGTTCTTAACAAATGTTCTAGGGACCTGATGGTCCTTATAGTAGATATGACTAAGACCACAATGGACACTTTGAAATCGGAGGTGGAAGTTCATATTAATGATTTAAAAAGTTCATTAGCTCCTGACCTCTTCTCTAAACATATAGAAGAGAGTAAAAAACAACTAGACAAGGTTAGGGAAGATACTAAAAAAATAACACTGTCCAAACTGGCAAGGGATAACACGGATTATACCACGGGGTATGTCTACCCGTGGATGAACCAAAAGAAAAAAGAAAAGATGCAACGGAAGCGGGTGAATTTTGAAGATACATCAGGTGATTCGTGTTCCTCCGATTCTAGTGAAGGTTCAAAGAAAGATTTTTTATTCGAGGGGGACGATGATTCCAAAAAGAAGAAACCCAAAGACACGAAAGAAAAAAACAAACCATCGGGCCGCGGAGCTACACGGTACAAAACCTAGAGATGGCATCCACTGCAGAGACGGGTTCATTGGTGATAAATATCTCTTCATGTAGTTTGACGTCAGAAGAAACACAACTTTTGAATAAAGGATTATCCTATGTACCGAGAATTTATCACGATGGGTTTCAATTTCGTGTAGACCTCGAAGGTTTAATTCGGAAGCTTAATTTGAAGTCATATTTTGCATCATTGGAAGCTCCAATTGAACCGGCTGTAGTTCCTATTGACCGAGTGCCGTTACCTTTATCATCATCCTGGAACCCTCCGGGTCCTATACATTCATCTTTGCTCCTTTTTAGAGACCTGGTGCTTAAAGATGTGTCACAATTGGAACAGAAGCGAAGAGGAGTGCACAATACCCTTTCAAGGAATGAACATATGGCATTACAGTCCCTACTATCGCGTTCTGAATTGGTAATACCAATATTCCTCAATCTGCAGCTTTTTCAAGTACGATGTCAGCGTTAAGGAACAGGGTCGATTTGACTGAATCACATCTGGATTTCCTAGCGGAACTGATGAAGCTAGTGATTTTTGAAAACTTTTTCATCTTTGATAACACCATTTATCATCAAAACTCCGGGGTGGCAATGGGGGCCACTTGCGCCCCCTCGATAGCAAACCTCTATTTGGGTGAATTCAAACAGAAATGGCTGTCATCATCACCGTTCCAGCAACACATCCCTTTTTGGGGGCGTTATATTGACGACGTCTTTATGTTGTGGTCAGGTCAAGAGAGCCTTTTAGTTTCTTTTTTCAGCTGGTTAAATCAACAGGATGCTCATATTCAATTCACTTACCTTTATCACAAGGAGCAAATAACTTATTTAGATGTGACTGTGGCGAGAAAGAAAAATCATTGGTCCACCTCAATTTATAGGAAAGAGGTGGATAGGAATGCCCTGCTTCACTATCACAGTGCGCATCCTATACAATTGAAGAATAGTCTTCCTTTTTCGCAGTTCCTCAGATATCAGCGCAACTGTTCTGAGGAAGCTGCATTCAAGGAACAGTCTAAGATTCTCCAAAAAAACTTTGAAGCTAGGGGGTACCCCAGGCAAATTATTAAACGAGCTTACACCCGGGCACGATATAACAATCGTGATTTGCTGTTGGCACCGAATGAGCCTAAGGATAGCTCTGGAGAAGTATCAGTGAATTTGATAACCAAGTTCTCACCTTTCAATGGTCAGCTTAAGAAAATTTTGAAGCGCCACAACAATGTACTGCACAGCATTCCAGGTTTGGAAACTAAGTCGATACGCTGTGTATGGCGGCGACATAAAAATTTGAAGGAACTTTTGAGCCCGGCAGCATTGCGCCCATTGGAGACAGCGGAAGTTTCCAAACAAAAAGGTCATACCACATGTGGTCAATGCAACATCTGTTCAGTTTCGTTGGAATTAACAGAGTTTCAGCATCATGATTCTACGTACGTTTTGAAGCGACAAACCACATGTGGGTCCAGTGGAGTAGTGTATGCGATTCAATGCCCTTGTGGGCTTTTATACATAGGGAAAACTATACGTACTTTTAGAATTCGGATCAATGAACATCATAGCCGGCTCCGATGTAAGAAGATGGATGCACCAATTGTGTCTCATTGCCTGGAGTTCGGGCATCATTTTGATCAACTCAGAGTTTTTTGTATAGATCAAGTATCAGTAGGTTTTCAAGGCAAAACCAGAGATCAAAGTCTTCTTTTGTGTGAACAGCGTTGGATATACACTTTACAAACGGTACACCCTGATGGATGGAATGCCCAAGTGGATTGGACTGTCTGCACCTAAAGATTTCATTTATGTGTTAATGGTTCCGTTGTGGTGATCTACCGTTTTTTATTGCTAGAGTACTTCAAGTTAGAAGCTGGACTTCACTAGGAGAAGCAGTGATTTTTTTACTACTGACGGTAATGCGATCCCATAGGGAGAAGAGTTGGCGGGAGCCCTTTAAGCAGTACTCGATTCATCGTGCCGCCATGTAGTTAAGGGGCGGTCCGATGATAAAAGCTCGCCTTTGTTTGCCACTTGCGCATGCGCTGGCGTCTTTTTGACAGAAGACGAGTTCAGTGGGGACCGTCTGAAGGTATGGCTGTTTGCTACTGGATGTCATCTAAGTGAAACTGTTTTAATTTTTAGAAAAGAAATTACTTTTGATGCAGCATGATGTACTGATTTAACCTTTTCTGGCTTTTTCAGAGCACTTTGGGACAAGCAGTTGCATGTCATGATCAAGCGTTTGAATTAGTTCAACAATCCCCTGAAGAAACCGCGGATGCGGTGAAACGCACTGGCACTGCTGATTTGCGTTAGTCACTAAAGTACTTAGCTGTGGTTAGTGAGTGGAACAATATTTTTGTGAGTGTGATTTTTATTGTTCCAACAACCCATAGAATTCAGGTTTAAAGTTCAGCAATGCCAGCCACCACCACCGAATATCGGGCCCATCATCATGGATATGTACAGGCACCGATATGTGGCCTCCTACATGTATAAATTATACATTTGGTTTGGGCACAGAAAAACCAGGTATAACTTTGGAAACCCAAGCAAAATATATAAACCCCAATATTCAGTGGGATTAACATGGTTAACAGACCTGCTAACTACGTTAATCGCATTGACCGGGATATTCAGCGGCACTAATGCCGTTAGTGCCACTGACTATCTAGGTAGTTGTTCCACTAGCGTCATGGCCTTCCAGTTATCACTAAGCAACAAAAGTTAGGTACTTTAAAGGATGGCCTATCTTTCACCGCAGAAGCCTGGATTTGCTTCAGCTGATGCGGATATTCAATGCTGGTGGCCGGATATGGCCCCGGCACTGAATATCTAGGTCTGAGGTAGAGCAGCGCTAGCCGCTGAATATCGGGCCACAATCTATACATGTGGAAGGTAATTTTTTAACCCCCCTGACTGACGCATGTCCCCATGCGCGTGCCTCACTTTACACCACCATATGCTAGGCACATCGGTTACACCTGCCCTAGTGCAGGCATAGCTGGAGGTGCCTAGATTGGCATAGGGATGCGGGCACATTCTATAATGTGCACGAGTCCTGCGAGGTCATGCCTACACTCTGTCTATACCACAGCCTTGTGCATGCCCCATGTTGAGATTGGCATGGTGGATACTTCCGCACATGTTTACAGAATGGCATCTCACCTAAGCACACACAGAAGGGCCCATTCTAGAGCACAAGTCCAGGAAAATCCAGACTTGCATGCGTAGGAGCCATGGACCTTTCTGCAACTCCCTTACCTAAATGACCCCCGCAGTGCCAATATTTGTCAGCTCTACATGTACATTATATTCAGCGGCACTTGCTATGGGAGTTATTTTAGAAGCCCTATTTGTGTTGTAAACATATATAAGCAGCCATGCAAAAAAAACAATATACATGTTTAAATCATGTCTATATGTAAATTTCCATTTTTTATTTATTTTATTTATTTATTTAGCTATATTTATATACCGCCTTTCAACGGGTCAAGGCAGTTTACAGTGAACAATAAGCAATTGTACATTAAAACAATAGGCAAAATAAGTAAGGTAGTTAAAATAGTAAATTAGGTAAAGCAGTAAACTATATACAACATGCAATCATAACTATATACATATATGGACTACTCACAGAGGTTGTCTTTTTGTTGTTTTTCTTCCAGGGGGATTATGTGATGGGGCTGAAATGCTCAGTGAATAGGTGTGTCTTCGGGTGTTTTCTGAATGTGGTGAGGTCTGTGATATTCCTTAGCTGGTCCGGTAGGGTGTTCCATGTCGATGGTGCATATAGTTGAAAGGCATGGTTACATGTTTGCTGACTGGATTTGGTTTTGCTGTGTGGGATGATGAGTGTGCTCATTGCGGAGATCAGTGTTCATCTGTGTGGCAGGGATATCTGCAGTAGAGTGTGGAAGTGTGTATGTGGGTCAGCGTGGCTTGCTTTGTGTGTTAGGATGATTGCTTTGTATTTAATACGGCTCTGTAGTGGGAGCCAGTGAAGCTGCTTTAGTATAGGTGTGATGTGGTCCAGTCTTGCTGCTGCTTGTATGGTCCTTGCGGTTGAGTGGAGAGCAGTTTGTAGGGGCAGAAGTGTGGATTTGGAAAGTCCTTGGTAGATAGCATTGCAGTAATCAATGTGCGGTATCATGGAGGCTTGCAGAATAGAATGGAAATCTGTGGGATCAAGGAGTAGTCGAAGGCGCCACAGTGTTTTCGTTTTGTAGTATACGGTCCAGGTGGTTTTGTTGATGTGTGTTTTGAATGTGAGGTGTTGATCTAGGGGAGTGATTCCAAGGTACCTGACTTCGGTCCGAGTTTGAATTGATGTGTTTGGTGTTATTGTTGTGAGTGGGGCTAAGTTGGTGTCTCTTGTTATGAAGAGCATCTCCGTTTTGCTGTAGTTAATTTGTAGGTTATTGTCTTTTAGCCAGTTGGACACATTAGAGAAGCATTCCTGGTGGGTGGAGAAATAAGTGGGTGGGTAGAGAAAAAAGTGAAATTTACACATGGCTGACTGCACCAAAGTAGACAGGGGGTGCCCCTGGGTGGGACAAAAATCCGTATATATATTCTCCTCTAAGGTGTACATATTAAGATCCTTACGTCTGTCCTAAAACATATGAGGACAGACTTGAGGATCTTAATATGTACATCTTAGAGGAAAGACGGGATAGAGATGATATGATTGAGACATTTAAATAACTCCGTGGCATAAATGTACAGGAGGAAAGCCTCTTCCGATTGAAAGCAAGCTGTGCTACGAGGGGACATGGGATGAGGGTGAAAGGGGATAGATTCAGGAGTGATATGCATAAATATTTCTTTACGGAAAGAGTGGTGGATCCGTGGAATAGTCTCCCAGTGGAGGTGGTAGAGATCAGGACAGTATCTAAATTCAAAGAAGTTTGGGACAAACACAGAGGATCTCTAAAGGAAAAAAGGGGACTGCTGTAGTGGTTGATATGGAAGGACAGACTAGATAGGCCATCTGGTCTTTTTCTGTCGTCATGTTTCTATAGGGTATACACATGTAAGCCCAAAATTGTCTGCATCTGGATTTATACCTGCTCCCTGGCACAAAAAGAGTTTTAAGAAGTGCTCCTATTGGCCTTCCCTTAAAGGAGGGATTTAAGGGGGATAAGCATTGGTTGTGGGCTCAGCTCTTAGTCTAACTTGCAGCTGGTAGGATCAAAGTGAAGTCCTGTGGAAAGTCTTTAAGCTTTTCAGTAGCCCCTTCTTTCAGAGGATAGAACTCCCAGCAGGACTGCGCAGGCCTCACTGGGGTCATGGAGCTGAAATTCCTGCACTGGTCTTGGTACCCGAGGTGGTGGGTTCGATCCTCATTACACCTACCAACAGTACTCCAAATGAGGTCTCAACAGGGACTTATAAACAGAGCACTACTACCTCTTTTAAAGGGGTAGCCATCTGAGGATCCTGGTTTGAAGGGACCGTGGAACATTTTGCAATGACTGGGGTCTGATTAGGGTGGAGTGGGTCACTCCAGAGGCTCATCTTGGAAGGGTCGAGGGCAAGTACTTGTCCTTGGCCCTGAGGAGATAGAAAAGTCAAAGTATATATGCTGTAGTCAGCGGTCACAAAAGCTGCCATCCCTGTACAGGAAGGTACGGCCTTAAGGATCTCCAAGATTGGAAAACTGTGGCCATTTTGGGAGCAGACCCTTTATTGGGTTTCAGTTGTGGATAGCTGCTTGCGCAGTGTGCTGGCCCTGATTTTCTCAGTATCATGCTGATCCTTCAGAGGAAGGCGTCCTGGGTGCAGGTAACTAGCATGTTTGCAAACTGGTGTGACTTCAGGGCCAATGTTTTCATCAATCTGATTAGCGTCAAGACAATTTTTCTTTTAGGGATGACCTTCGCTCCAAATAGGACTTAAAACTAGGGACCAGAGTTCCCAGATAGGCTCAAGCAGGGCTCAAGATCCACTGCAGGGAAAGCTCAGTTTGAGAGGCACGGAGGCACTGGCTGGGACCTGTGGCGGCTCAGAGTCCTTTTGAGCTGCTAGGTGAATAGGCATTCCAGGTCAATGAGTCACCAGCATCTGCAGCTGGTGCCCAGTAGAGACAGGAAGCAAGTTGGGCAGATAGGCCCTGGATGTATCAAGGTGGAGGGTAGTACTGGAATTCCCAGCCTCTTGTGTTTTCTTTAAGTTGGCTCTCATAGGATGACAGGTAGCAGAGGCCTGGAGCTATTGCTTTGACTCTACAGGTTGAATGGAGTAAGGTTGGGACCATGGATCTGTCCCCTCCTGTACACCTGTGCTCTTTTTTCCTCTCTTGCTGGGAGTTCTGCATAAGTTCCAACTAAGTCACAGCTCCAGGAGCATATTGATGCTATATTGGCCTCAGCAAAAGGGTTTTCTGCTGTGCCAAAGATAATTTCATTCTTACTCTATGGAAACAGTTGCACTCCTCTGTGCTACTATCTCAGCACCAAAGCTGATTTCTTTTGCGAGTTAGGAGTCTTTAGCCCTCACAGCAGGAGAGCTGAACAGCAACTGCTGTCTGCCTCTGGCTTACAAGAACCTCTACAGCTGTATTTCTTTGGGCTAGAAAGCCCGCTACCAGATGCTCTTTATCCTTCTTGGGGAAAGTTCATCTGGTTTTTATCAGACAGGATCCAGTTTGTTGTCTGTCTGTTCCTATGCCTCAAATTTGTTGCCATTTCTGCCACCTGGGTTTTATTGGTCTTCCCCTAGAGCACACCTGAGTTCTCTAGCTGCATGTCAGGCTCAAGTGGATATCTGTCCAGTGTTCAGTTCAGTAGATTTGTTTGCATCATGAAAAGTCATCCTTATGTTGGACTCACAGTGCAGAGGCCTTCTATTCCTCTAGGCTGTAGTTTTGGGATTATCTTGTCATGTGAAGGTATCCTTCAAGATTGAAATTGGTTATGCAAAATTCCGCATCTGGATGGTGTTCTTTCTAGTAGCCATAATCCTCCTCTAGGGGGTTAATGAGCTGCAGGCATTAGTGACTTGCAAACCATACTTTCAATTTCTAATGTGAGTGATATTGCTGAAGGGCTGAATGGAAAAGTCTGTCTTTTTGCAGATGACACAAAATTTTGCAACAGAGTGGACTCCCCCGAAGGAGTGGATAACATGAGGAAAGATCTACAAAAGCTGGAAGAATTGTCTAATGCTTGGCAATTACGATTTAATGTGAAAAAGTGCAGTGTCATGCACTTAGGTAGCAGAAATCCAAGGGAAATGTACGCGATAGGGGGCGAGAAGTTGGTGTGCACGGTTCAAGAGAAAGACCTTGGTGTGATTATCTTTGATGATCTCAAGGTGGCAAAACAGTGCGACAAGGCGGTGGCAAAAGCCAGGAGGATGTTGGGCTGCATACAAGGAGGGATTACCAGCAGAAAGGAAGAGGTACTTATGCCACTGTACAAGTCGCTGGTGAGGCCTCACTTGGAATACTGTGTTCAGTTTTGGAGACCATATCTTGCAAAAGATGTAAAAAGACTGGAAACTGTTCAGAGGAAGGAGACCAAAATGATTTGGAGCCTGCGTCAGAAGCCTTATGAGAAGAGACTTGAAGACCTAAATATGTACACTTTGTAGGAGAGGAGGGACAGGGGAGATATGATTCAGACCTTTAAATACTTAAAGAGAAACGATGAACAAACCAACCTCTTCCAAAGACGGGGAAGCTGTAAAACTAGAGGGCATAACATGAAGCTGCAAGGTGGAAAATTGAAAGGCAATGTCAGGAAATATTTTTTCACTGAAAGGGTGGTGGATGCTTGGAATGCCCTCCCGATGGAAGTGGTGGGGGCAAACACGGTGACGGAATTCAAAACGGCATGGGACAAACACAGCGGATACCTTTACAGAAACAGGATAAAACCAAAATAAACTGAACCATCTAACTTCTCAACAAATAGGGGTGTCCTACATGGAGTGGTCAAAGACATGGGGAGGGGTGGCCTGCACAGAGCGACAGGTGCACCTACTCTTGCCATATTGCTGGGCAGACTGGATGGACCATGCTGGTCTTTATCTGCCGTCATTTACTATGTTACTATGTTAATCTCAATGGGGTTCTCCGAATTCTCCAAGTTCGGCCCTAAGATGGCAACTCCATTCATGGCATCAGGACAGACTTTTTTTTCCATCTGGTGGCCATATCCACTTTTCAAAGTCTTATGCAATGTCCTGTCCCATCTTTCCTGGGACTTTCTCGTCCGTCCATGAGGAAAGCTAGTTCTTTTAGGAGGTCCTCAAAGCCTAGTTCCTTCATTCTTTTGGTTTGACGGTCACTAGGCTTTTTGGCTGTTTGGCAGGCATCCTGTCTCTTTTTTGTAATGGTCAAGAAGATACTTATCTCCACAATCAAGTCACGCTAACTTGAAGCCATGGCAGCGGCGGTAGCGCCCCTGTTTGCCTTGCTTGATACTGTCTGAGAGGCAGTTACCTGTTCCTTTTATCATGTTCACCATGTTTTACCCTTTAGACCAAGGTTTAGTAGGTTCGATAGTTAGTCACTACAACGGAAGAAGAGTCTTCTTTGAGGAGACGGGGGATGAGGAAGGGAGATGGGGGGAGGGGGGATGAGGAAGGGAGATGGGGGGAGGGGGATGAGGAAGGGAGATGGGGGGAGGGGGGACAGGGAAGGGAGGGAAAGGGAAGGGAGAGGGAAAAAGAGGGGGGAAGGAAGAAGGAAGGAGGGGGGATAAAGCTCTTAGGTGAGGGGGTGTAATATTAAACTTATCACTAAGTGGGGATGCGCAGAGAATATTACAGGAGAAACATCCATTCAGATGGGCTAGAGAAAAAATTAGGTATTCAAATCAGTAATAGGATAGATGACCTTTTGGATACAGATCATCAGGAGGATGTAATGGTGAAAGCGTGAAAGCAGATGCGATGCGTATGAGACGCAGGATGAAAGGAAGAGGAATGTATGAAGGTAGAGAGATAGTGGGGGGAGGTGGGAGAAACAAGGAGGGACACAAGGAAGGGGGAAATAACACGGTGGGGAATATACATGCTACATTATGTAGCGACTGTGGAAATTGTATAATGTTGAGAATGAAGAGATCTATAATTCTCCTTGAAATGGTTAATAAAAATCCAAATGGAAAAAAAAATCTGGTGTATGGGGCCTCAGCCATCAATGTCTGGAGCTCGCTGATCCTGCAGGAAGAGGTGAGCACCACCAGGAAGGCGACCTTCCAGGACAAGTGCTGCAAGAAGCAGGTAGCCAGGGGCTCAAAAGGCAGCTTGGTTAGCTGCATGAGGACCGCATTGAGATCCCATTCCGCCGGGGGCGGTCGAATAGGAAGCTTGGAGAGGAGCAAGCCCTGCATGAAACGAGAGACAAGGGGCTGCCCTGAGAGGGGTTTGCCCTGGATAGGGTGGTGGTTAGTCAAGATGTCACTCAAATGAACCCTGACCAAGTTAGACTTCAGCCCAGACTGTGAGAGATGGAGCAAGTATTGCAAGACAGAGTGCACTGGGAAGGAGAACAGGTTCACATGTTACTCTGAGCACCACACCGAAAATCTGTGCCATTTGAAGTTGCAAGCCCATCTCGTAGAGTCATTGCGGGAGGCCAGCAGGATTTCCTCTACTTCCCTGGGAAGGCTAAGAGATGCTACGGTGACCCGTTCAGCAGCCAGGCTGTCATGGACAGAGACTCCAGATTGAGGTGGAGGAGCAAGCCTCCCTCCTGCGTTAGGAGCCCCAGTGAACTCCTGAGAGGAACCAGGGGTTGCGTCGAGAGACGGAGTAGCAGGGGGAACCATGGCTGCCGGGGCCAAGAGGATCACCAAGGTTCTGTCCCGCTGGACCTTGAAGAGGGTCCGAGGTATCAGCAGCATGGGAGGGAAAGCGTAAAACAGACCCATCGCCCACGAGAGGAGAAAGGTGTCCAGAGCCTCTCGGGCCAGGTGCGAATGGGGACCGCAGAACCAGGGGAGCTGAGTGTTGGACAGGCTGGCAAAGAGGTTGAGATCTGGGGTACCCCAGAGCCAGAACAGCTGCTGCGCTGTCTTGGGGCTCAGGCGCCACTTGTGCGGCTGGAGGATTCTGCTCAGCTGGTCCGCCAAGGCATTGTCCGGCCCGGCACCTAGACAGCCCTAAGGAGGATGTCCTGGGTCACCACGTACAAGCAAAGGGCCACTGCCTCCTGGCAGAGGCTGTAGGAGCCAGTGCCACCTTGTCTGTTCAAATAGAACATGGTGACATGATTGTCCATCTGCATGAGCACCACTCTGTGCTGCATCCGGTGCCGGAATGCTCTCAGAGCTAGGGAGAAGGCTTGGAGCTCCAGCAGATTGACCTGCTGCAGACTCTCCTTGAGAGACCAGGCCCCCTGGATGAGCAGCTCCTTGCAGTGGGCCCCCCAGCCCGAGAGGGAGGCATCCATCGTCAGGACTTTCTGGGGAGTCAGGATCTGGAAGGGCATGTTTTTAATGAATGTTTCTGAATATGATTATTATATGTATTTATTTTAGGATTATTCTAAATTTTATTTATTATTTTTAATATCCATGTTATGTATCTTATGCTTTAACAGTTTATTTATTGTACATGTAATTTCTAACATTGTTGTGTCTTATGTTTTAAGATGCGTACCCCCCGAAGAAGGCTTGATAGCGAAACGCGTAGGGTTTTTTTCAATAAATAAGCACCTGTGACCACACCTGTCCCTCGCTTGTTGTGTTGTTCTGTTTTACATCTAATTAAAGGACAGATGTCAATGTATATGATGACTATATAGGCAATGCAACCCAGGGGTGGGGTAGGCGGAAACTTAAGTGTCCCTGGCCAGTAGGCTGCTTTGTTAAATCCCACCCAGTATAAGAAGGTGATCCATTACATCTCCTTCATTCTGGACTGGTCTAATATTCGGTCTTACCTGCCAATTTTCTTTCCTTGAGTCTACCAAGTCAGTCCAGAACCTGCCCTAATATGTGTTGCACTGGTGGGTTGGTCACTTTTTCTACCACTCTATGTTGCTTTGACTTCCTTGTGGCATGCTACTGGGGATTCTGCCAGATAAGAACGTAAGAACCGCCATACTGGGTCAGACCAAATATCCATCAAGCCCAGTGTCCCGTTTCCAATAGAGGCCAGTCCAGGTCACAAAAACCTAACATATCCCAAAAGTAGCAGTTCCATGCTACTTATCCCTAGGGATAAGCTGTAATTTTCTCTTAGACTACCTTAAAGCACAGTTACTTACCTGTAACAGGTGATCTCTGGGAACAGCAGGAATAAGTCTTCACATATGGGTATCGTCGGTACCGACGGAGCCTACGCGGGAACGCTCCCCAGTGTCCAGTAAGAAAGCTTTTGGGAGCATCCCACAGCGCCTGTGCGCTGTCTTCCCGCCTCTCCTAACCGCCTCTCTCCAGTTCGAGTTTTAAAGCTGAGACAAAGAGAGAGAGAGGAAAGGAAAGATAGATAGAGAGATACAACTCCTAGGGGAGGTGGGTGGGTTGTGAAGACTTATTCCTGCTGTTCCCAGAGATCACCTGTTACAGGTAAGTAACTGTGCTATCTCCAGGAACAAGCAGGAATGAGTCTTCACATATGGGGACTCCCCAGCTAGAGATGCCAGGGAGATCTCCAAAGTTGTGAGTCCCTGAGAAGGGCTCTACCTCACCCCATGGATCTCGGGCATCCAAACAGGGATGGGGGGTAGGAGTTGATTAGGTATGGAACAGGTGTTTGAGAACAGCCTGACCAAACAAGGCATCCCGGCGGGAGTCCTTGTCCAAGCAGTAATGGGCTGTAAAGGTATGAACCGAGGCCCAGGTGGCCGCTCGACAGATTTGGTCGATGGACACAGAGTTTAGAAGAGCCATAGAGGCTGCCATGGCCCTCACATTGTGAGCTGTGACATGGCCCTCCAGAGAAAGGTTCTTACTCTGGTAGGCGAAGGAAATACACTGAGCTATCCAATTGGACAGAGTTCTCTTAGAGACTGGAAGTCCTAAATGAGAGGGATCAAAAGCAACAAAGAGTTGAGAGGACTTTCTATGTTGCTGTGTCCTTTGTAAGTAGAAAGCAAGTGCTCTTTTACAATCCAGGGTATGAAGATTCCTCTCTGCACTTGATGCATGAGGTCCTTGAAAAAAAAACAGGTAAATACACCTCCTGGTTCAGATGAAAAGGTGAGACCACTTTAGGCATAAAGTGTGGATTAGTTCTGAGGACTACCTTGTCATGATGGAACCTTGTATAAGGAGGATTAGCCACCAAGGCTTGCAGCTCACTGATACGGCGAGCTGAGGTGACTGCAATGAGAAAAATAACCTTCCAGGAAAGGAATTTCAAGGAGGTAGTGGCTAAGGGTTCAAAGGGTGGCTTCATAAGCTGGCCAAGAACCAAATTCAAATCCCATGCCACTGGAGGTGGTCTAATGGGAGGTTTAGTTAAAAGAAGGCCTCTCATGAATCTTGCAATAAGAAGATGAGAGGAAATAGGATGTCTATTGAGAGGCTTAAGGTTTGCTGCAATAGCACTCAAATGGACTCTTACTGAATTCGTTTTGAGGACTGCATGGGATAAACGCAGCAAATACTCTAGTAAAGAATTCAGAGGTATTGCAATAGGGTTAAGACCCTTCTCTGCACACCAAATGGTAAACCTTTTCCATTTAAAAGCATAGGAACATCTAGTGGAAGGCTTTCTGGAAGCATGAAGGATATCCTTCACTTGCTGAGAGAGATGCCAATCTTGAAGGTCTAGGCCTTCAGCAACCAGGCTCTGAGATGAAGAGACTGGGGATTTGGGTGCCATAACGTTTCCTCCTCCTGGGACAGGAGGTCTGGAGCAGATCCCAAGTCCAGGGAGGGAGCTTGAGAGAGATGAAGTAGAGGGTACCACACTTGGCATGGCCAACGTGGAGCTATGAGGATCATAGACCCCTTGTCTCTCTGAAGCTTGAACAGTGCCTTGGAAATTAGGGGAATGGGTGGAAAGGCATAGAGGAAGTCTTGCCCCCAGTGGAGGAGGAAGGCATCCCTGGCCTGAACTCCCTGACACGGAATCCTGGAACAGAACCGGGGAAGTTTGGTATTCCACGGACTTGCAAACAGGTCTATGTCTGGAGTTCCCCAAATTTGAAAGATCCTGGCTATCTGGTCCCCATGGAGGGACCATTCGTGTGGAAGCAGAACACGACTGAGTCTATCTGCCCAAGAGTTTTGAACCCCTGGAAGGTACACTGCCATGAGATGAATCTGATGCTCTCTGGCGAAGGCCCACAATCTCAAAGCTTCGTTGCAAAGCATTAAACACATGATCAGTTCATACACAATAGTCATTTTATCCCTTATAGCAATTTGATAGGAAGTATCATTTTACAGTGATCGGTTCCTTTGTTCAATATAAATATCTATTAACTAACTATTACATTTATTAGTTCATTATTTAGACTATTTTATGTTATCTTCATACTCATGGCGTGAAATATGTATATGTACAATTTGTTTTACTCTATTGTTTTACTTTATTTATTTCATACATATATATATATATTTCATATATATATATCTTCATTTTTTATGTATTTTTCATCATTGAAATAATTATTACAATTTCTTTGGCTTGATTCATTGGTTTGATGTAGATTCTCAATCTGTGATTCATTGGCTATTATTTATAATTTCAATATTTTCTGTGCATTTAGATTTTTTATACTTGGTTTGCTATTCAGCAGATACCCATAATATAATAAGGCATAAGATTTGTTGATGAATCTAGTTTCTACATGTTTTTTAATCATAAGTCTTTACAATATTTATGTGTACAAATCCATAGCTCTACAACATTATATATTTATTTTATAGTCTATTATTATTATCCATTCATTTCTTTATGTGTCATCCTCCCTTATGCATAATCTATCCTACATGATTGATTTTAATTCAATTCTATGCTCCTCTTTGTGATTATCTTTAGTTGTTTTATATTTACAGTCTAAGACAGGTGATACCAAGTCTCTTTAATATTGTGAGACAGAATACGCCCAACCCTGGACTTAAGATTACATTAACAGTCCATAAATAGGGTTACATGTAAGTATAATAGTTCTGATTGTTTTCTTTCATGTTTACATTTATACAAGTATTTTCTATAACCTTTTTGGAAGACTCATGCTGTAGTTTTTTTAAAAATTAAAAATTATTGACTAATGATTATATAATATCTTGTTATAACCTTTTTAGAATATTTATGCTGTTATTTTAAATATTATTAATTATTATTTTTCATTACATTTTTGTGTGTCCTGCGTTTATATAATCTGTTTGTTAACTATATTGGTAAGAATTTCACCAGTCCTTCTCGATTACACAAGATTATATTATATATGTTATTGTTTATGATTTTGATTTTTTTCTTTTTATGTTTTTATGTTTATATTACTTATATTTATATTGTAGCTGCTACCCCCTGATGAAGGCATTGATTGCCGAAACGCGTTGGGGTCTGTATTAATAAATTTGATTTGAATCGTCCTGACGTCTTGGCTTCTTGCTTTTTGTGGCTCCTGGTGGACTATTGCAAGAACAGTGCTCCTTTTTTCTTTGTTTGCTCTTTGGTGGAGCCATGTTCACTCCATGGAGGGACATCCTCAGTTTTAAAGACTATGACCTCACAGCTATGTTACCAGAGGATCCCTTTTTCACTACTGATGATACTACTCCTGATATAGAAGAGGAATGGAGGGAACTCGTTTGGACAACACAAAAGTATATCCGAGAGGATTTTCACGCAGCTTCATTACTTGAGTATTGCCGCAACAAAATTATCCCTAGAGGATTAAGGATTCAAAAAGCCCCGGGCATGTTCCGGGATGACAAGAAATTCATGTCGGACTGGTTGAAGATATTGAATAAGTGTTCTTTAGATCTCATGATCTTGTTAATAAATACATCCAAACGCAGGACAGCAGTTCTCAAAACACAGATTGAATCTAAGGTTGAGAATCTTAAAAAACAGGATAAACACTTTGATAATGAAATGAAGGAATTTGAGAAAAATAATCTAGAATATAAGCAAGAAATAAAGAGTATGAAGATAACTAAATATAGGAGGGACGAGGAAGATTATAAACTTCAAACAGTATACTATTGGACCTACAATAAAACGGAACATAAAAATAGGCGAAGGAGTACATCATACAAGAAGGCAGCTAGGTCTCCACGACGATCATCCAAACACCCTCATAAACACGATGGGCGTGTACAGGATAAATCAGAATCCCCTATACGAGATCAGGAAAGAACCTATAAAAGATCACGACAGCATTCTCCACATCATGTTGAACCCTCTGGCTCACTCTTTTCTTCCTCTGCCCCGATTCCTCCAAGACAACCCCACAGTCCCAAACGGGATTTTCAAATGTCTGCCCTATGGAAAGGAGGTGGCAGAGGCATATCACCCAAGTCGCCTATCAACAGGCAGACGAGACAACAAGAACAACATTTCTCTCAGCCCCATCGAACAAATCGTACTCAGAGCTTCACAGCCAAAAGACAATTGGATTGAAATCTCTAGGTGGGGTTATTAATCTATCCAATTATACCTTATCTGACACTGAGATATTTCTCTTGAATAGAGGGCTGTCGTTCGTACCAACTAGACAGCATGACAAATTCACTACATAGGTCGAGCTATATAAATTTTTCCGGAAATTGAGAATTATTGACCATTTTACAAAAACTCCTGAAGATACTATGGACCCGTCTGTGGTCAAAAATCCCTCTAAATGGATTCCGCCCAGTACCAACACCATGATTTCGGCATTCGAAAATGTGGTCCTCTCAAAAGTTGATAATCTGTATAGACACAACAAACGGCCTGGTTATTTCAATTTGAACAAATCACAACTGCAGGCACTTAAGACATTACAATCTAACAATGACATCATAATCAAGCCAGCCGATAAAGGCGGTGCCATAGTTATTCAGAATAGAGAAGACTATATCAATGAAATATTACGACAACTTAATGATCAACAATTCTATCAAAAAATATTTGATGACCCCACACCAATGATACAACAAAAAATTGACACTCTCCTTTTCATAGGAAAAGAAGCAGGGTATCTCACACCCAACGAGATTACATATCTGCGCGTAACACATCCTATTATTCCCACTATCTATATTTTACCTAAAATACATAAATCTTTACAGAAACCACCAGGTCGTCCAATAGTTTCTGCTATAGGTTCAGTTTTGGAACCCATTTCCAAATTTCTTGACATTTATCTCAGACCTTTTGTTGTACAGATACCTTCTTATATTCGCGATTCTACACATATCATTAATATTTTACAAGAATTTAATCAATATCATGATCAGCTTATACTTGTTACTTTGGACATAAACTCTCTGTATACTAATATACCTCAACAGGCTGCACTTGAAGTTCTAGCCAATACTCTCATACAAAGGACACGACCAGTACGTACTCCCACGGCTTTTCTAGTACAGTTAGCTTCAATAGCGATGTCAGAGAATTTCTTTTACTTCCGTGGTCTTTTTTATAAACAGGTGAAAGGGGTTGCCATGGGCTCCTCCATGGCCCCAGACGTGGCAAATCTCTATGTGGCTAACTTTGAAGCACAATATCTGAACACGCATCCTTATGCATCTAATGTCCTTTTATGGAAGAGGTATATAGATGACATTCTGATTATATGGGATGGTCCAGAAGACAAGTTACAAGAATTTTTCCTGTGGCTTAATTCCCTAGACCCCCATTTACAATTTGAGGGCACCTTCAGTTCTGAAAAAAATCCCTTACCTTGATATTATGATTAAGAAGGACCACAATGGCTTTGTCACAGAATTATATAGAAAGCCCACTGATCGCAACAGTCTCCTTCATTATGATAGCTGCCACAATAGAGCATTCAAACAAAATCTACCGGTAAGTCAATTCCTCAGAATTAAAAGAACCTGCACTACAGATAGAGACTTTGAACGTCACTCTGTTGATATGCATTACAGGTTCAAAACAAGAGGATACCCTAAAGAGAGCATCAAGAAAGCATATTTACGTGCCTGTACTACTGATCGTTCTGTTTTGTTACAAAAAAGAAGACTTCTACAAATTCGAACAGGGTTGTTTGTGCTTTAACATTCTCACAATATTCGAAGCCAATAGTGAACATTCTTAGACAGGAATGGCATTTACTCACCACACTGCCAGCGTTTGATACAAAACATATTATGGTTGCTTATAAAAGAAATACCAATCTAGCCAATACACTTGTCCCATCAGCCCTCATGAGATCACATGCTCCCCCTAAAATCAAGGGACATTATAGCTGTGGAAAATGTTCCATTTGTCTACACACCATCATAACCAAAAATAGCTTTACGGATTTAAAATCAGGACATAAGAAATACCTGAATGACTATACGAACTGCAGAACGTCCAATGTAATTTACCTCATACAGTGCCCATGTCATCTTGTATATATTGGCAAAACTAAAAGAGAAATTCGGACTCGGATTACTGAGCACAAAAGCTGCATTTCCCGGAAAATCATAGACAAACCCTTGGTTTCTCTTTGGATTGCTGCCGATCACAAAATTAATGACTTGAAATATTTAGTTTTGAAATGGATTAAACCATTTTGGAGAGGAGGAGATATAAACAATAAAGTATTGAAATTGGAACAAAGATACATCTATGAGTTTAAAAGCCTATCTCCAGATGGTCTTAACCAAGAGATAGACCTCTCCGTCTTCCTGTGAAGTCCAGAGACTCGTCTAGTATTTTTCCATCCACCTATTAGAACCTAGATGTTAATTTGTTTAGGTATTCTTTCTTATGAACAACACTACCTTTTATGTTTCGTAGTTTTTCATTATCACAGAAATGTTCTTATGTACATATATAATACACTGTTTTTAAGTGATTTTATTCATTAACATTATGGTAAGCCATTACGCGTTTCGCCTCATCACTTTTCCTCCAATCAGCTTCTTTGATTTTTGGCGCCAATTTCAAAAGGCTACATTATACCCCTCGAAGCCAGTACACTTTCACTTTCGATTTTATGTGAGCAGTACCAGCATTTTGCAGCTTTTTAAGGCAAACAATCTTTGTACTCGATCGTAAGATCAACGTGAGTAAAAAATTTTTACATCACTAGATAGCATGGGTGCTATTCAAGTACGATGACAGTATTTAATTATTTGCCATGGAAATAGCTCGTTTTTATTAAGACACCTATTTTATTTCGAGTTGTAAGTCATTATTTTCAGTGTTCGCTTCTGCTCATACACTTATCTACTTCTTTAAACCTAGATGTTACCTTTTTAGTGTAGATGAAGTTTCAAAAATAGAAGCGTAAAGTATATTTCTCCTTTTTAAACGCATTTTTATGTTTATCTAGTGTCTTCCGCATATATTTTTAAACCGTTGGCATATGTCATTTTACAGTTAGTATTTTTCCTTCAGAAAATGCTTTCTAAGTAAAAGCTAGGTTATACGGCATTTTAACATTATTCATGTGTTCTTATGACATAGGCAATGAACTTGGGAGAACCATAAATTTATATGTCTAAGGTACTTCACTTTTATTTTACCATTATCATTTTCATTCCATTTTTATCTGCATGTACTTTAAGGTTTCCATATGTACATTTAAGGTGTCATTCTTCCATCCTTCGAGTTCTTTCATTATGTCGTCCGTTTTTGAACAAGTATCGGCACAATACGCCTTCGATTTTGCTACCTAATGGATCCATGTATTTCTTTAGTTCAACATTTAAATTGCGTGATATCGCATCATGGTTTAGTAACTCATGCACTTTATTGGTTTAATACTATCGATCCACAACATCAAGGTCAGCAACGTTATTAACCAAGAAAGGCGTTAACATCTATAAAAATCATGCATATTTCATTTTTAATTCAATAGTATCCTTTTATAAATAAAATACCTTTGTTTCATTATAGGATAGAGGACCATTTAAGACAATCGATTATAGGTCGATTTTTACATTAAAACAAATTATGTTTATTTATTTAGGTACAACTCGTTTGTTAATACTTGAACTATCAGTTTGTTATATTAAACACATGATCAGTTCATACACAATAGTCATTTTATCCCTTATAGCAATTTGATAGGAAGTATCATTTTACAGTGATCGGTTCCTTTGTTCAATATAAATATCTATTAACTATTACATTTATTAGTTCATTATTTAGACTATTTTATGTTATCTTCATACTCATGGCGTGAAATATGTATATGTACAATTTGTTTTACTCTATTGTTTTACTTTATTTATTTCATACATATATATATATTTCATATATATATATCTTCATTTTTTATGTATTTTTCATCATTGAAATAATTATTACAATTTCTTTGGCTTGATTCATTGGTTTGATGTAGATTCTCAATCTGTGATTCATTGGCTATTATTTATAATTTCAATATTTTCTGTGCATTTAGATTTTTTATACTTGGTTTGCTATTCAGCAGATACCCATAATATAATAAGGCATAAGATTTGTTGATGAATCTAGTTTCTACATGTTTTTTAATCATAAGTCTTTACAATATTTATGTGTACAAATCCATAGCTCTACACCATTATATATTTATTTTATAGTCTATTATTATTATCCATTCATTTCTTTATGTGTCATCCTCCCTTATGCATAATCTATCCTACATGATTGATTTTAATTCAATTCTATGCTCCTCTTTGTGATTATCTTTAGTTGTTTTATATTTACAGTCTAAGACAGGTGATATACCAAGTCTCTTTAATATTGTGAGACAGAATACGCCCAACCCTGGACTTAAGATTACATTAACAGTCCATAAATAGGGTTACATGTAAGTATAATAGTTCTGATTGTTTTCTTTCATGTTTACATTTATACAAGTATTTTCTATAACCTTTTTGGAAGACTTATGCTGTAGTTTTTTTAAAAATTAAAAATTATTGACTAATGATTATATAATATCTTGTTATAACCTTTTTAGAATATTTATGCTGTTATTTTAAATATTATTAATTATTATTTTTCATTACATTTTTGTGTGTCCTGCGTTTATATACATCTGTTTGTTAACTATATTGGTAAGAATTTCACCAGTCCTTCTCGATTACACAAGATTATATTATATATGTTATTGTTTATGATTTTGATTTTTTTCTTTTTATGTTTTTATGTTTATATTACTTATATTTATATTGTAGCTGCTACCCCCTGATGAAGGCATTGATTGCCGAAACGCGTTGGGGTCTGTATTAATAAATTTGATTTGAATCGTCCTGACGTCTTGGCTTCTTGCTTTTTGTGGCTCCTGGGTCCATTGGGTGGACAGAGTCCACTGAGCTGCCCTCATGTGAAGGCGAGCGTAAGGAACCACATGCACGGTGGATGCCATGTGGCCTAACAGTTGTAACATCTCTCGAGCAGTTAAATGGGATTTTAACTGAATTTGAGAGGCTAACTGCACCAAGCGTAGGCAATGGGCCTGGGGAATATAGGCCCTTGCAGTTGTGGTATCTAGCAAGGCCCCTATGAACTCCAATGACTGAGTAGGGGTGAGTTGTGATTTTGGGATGTTTATCACAAGTCCCAGATACTGAAGAACACGCCTTGTGCAGGCTAGGGAAGTCTGGGCCTCTGACTGGGATGGTGCTCGGATGAGCCAGTCGTCCAGATATGGGAATACAAATATTCCTAGAGTGCGTAGAAATGCAGCTACTACTGCCATGCATTTTGTGAACACTCTTGGAGCAGAGGCCAGACCGAAAGGAAGCACTCTGTATTGGTAGTGCTTTCCCTGATAAAGGAACCAAAGGAACCTTCTGTGTGTTGGATGGATGAGGACATGGGTGTACGCATCCTTGAGATCTAGAGAACAAAGCCAATCCTGACTCTGAAGGTATGGAAGGAGAGCACCAAGAGAAATCATCTTGAATTTCTCCTTGCATAGAAACTTGTTCAATTCTCTGAGATCTAATATGGGTCTGTAGCCCCCTGTTTTCTTTGGAATAAGAAAATAGGGGGAGTAGAACCCTGAACCCTGTTGAAGACGGGGTACTTCTTCTATTGCCCTTTGGGCAAGAAGGGTAGCAATCTCCTGACCCAGAAGGTCGAGGAGAGATGTTGGAGAATTGAACTGTCTCACCATAGTGTGAGGAGGAAGGTTTAAGAAATGAAGCTTGTACCCCTCCCTTATGATGGAGAGGGTCCATTGCTCTGCTGTGATTTGTTCCCATCTGGGAGCAAAATGAGCTAACCTTCCTGGAATGGTGAGAGGCTCTGGTTCTTCTAGAGCCAGAAAGGCTAAGTTCTCTAGTTGTAAGTCAAAGGCCCTGAGGAGGCTGAGGCTGTTGGGCCGTAGCAGTCCTTGTAGCCTTAGGCTTGGCTTGTTTAGGTTGTTGCTAACGCTTTGCAGCAAAACGACCTGTAGAAGATGCCTGGAGACCATAACCAGGATAATATTTCCCTTTTTTGGGAAAGAAAGTCTTTTTGAATAACCTTTTTTTAGCAGGAGCAGAAGTAGACTTTGAAAGTCTATCTAAGGCAGAATTTTCAGCATCCATCTGAGTGGCCTTTGCTTGCCAATCCTTACCAAAAAGGTTTTCACCTGTACAAGGAAGATTTCCTAATCCATCCTGGACCCAGGGTTCAAAATCAGAAGCTTGTAACCAAGCAAGTCTGCGTGCACCTATAGCAATAGCCGAGGCTCTGCTGGCACACTCAAAAGAGTCAAAGGCTGCACGGTTGGAGAATTTGGAAACATCCTGGGCATGTTTAAGCCAGGTGAGAAACTCTTCCCTTTTATCTTCTGAGATAAAAGGAGATAAAGTTAGCAGATGATCTGTAACTTCCTTTAGAAACATCCCCATATAGAGACTATAGGAGTTGATTCTGGCAGTAAGCATATTGGTCTGGAAAATTCTCCTGCCAAAAGCATCTAAGGTTCTGAATTCTCTTCCTGGAGGATTAGATGAGTGTCTTTTTGCACTCTTTATCTTTTTCATAGCAGACTCCACCACAATAGAGTGGTGAGGAAGCTGAGTCTTATGAAAGCCAGGACAAGGAGGAACACGGTACATGGTGTCCAACCTGCGAGAATGAGGGGAGTAGTAAGAGGTGTCTCCCATATGCCCAACATGTGATCATAAAGGATCTCATGAATTGGTAAAGTAGCTGCCTCTTTAGGAGCCTTAGGATATTGTAAAATATCTAATTTCTTGGCTCTAGGCTCTGGTTCAGGGGCCACTGAAATAGAGAGGCCCCTGGCCACTTCCCTAATGAAGTCTTGAAAAGACAAGTCTTCTGGAGGAGACATTCTTCTTTTTGGAGAAGAGGGCTCCTGAGGAAGGAGTACCATTGCTTCGAAAGAAGTCTCTGATTCATCAGAGTCCTCGGAGGAATCAAAGTATCGCCTGTCTGGATGCTCTTGCAGAGCCCGATACGCGTACCGAGTGGTATCGACATCGGGAGTGATCGGTACCGATTCGGTACCAAAAGGCATCACAGGACAGGGTACCGCTGCAGTCGACACCTTAGCCGATGTCGATGCAATCGGTACCGGCACCGGAACCGATATCGGTGCCGGTGCCAGAACCGGTACCGCCAATGGAGTTTGTTGCGGTATCGAAGGCGTCGCAGCTTGTATGAATGCCGTGATGGCATGCTGCATGGTCAGAATATTCTGATCCATTGACGCAACCAATGTCTGGATGTCGGTACCAGTGGAGACTACCGGTACCCCAGAACATGGCAACAGGTGATCGGTCGAGGCCACGCCATCGATGTCAACCTGTGACCCCATAGATGACGCTTTGGAAGCCGGAGCCTCCCGCCGGGGTAATTTTGCCGGAGCAGGATCCTCGAGGGCAAGCCCGGAGGCATCTCGATACTTAGAGGGAGATCTACCTTTCGAGGACCGGCTGGACTTATGTTTGGTTACCTGAGATCCATGGGAAGAAGACGAAGCCCTGGAAGATGTCGATGCCACCGAAGCTGCATCAGAGGGAAACAGGGTACTGAGCTTTGCCGCTCGATTCTGTCAACCTCTTTTAGACATCATGGAACAGGACTCACAATCGGTGATGGAGTGGTCAGGACCCAAACATTTTAGACACCAGTCATGGGTGTCGGTGATAGAAAGAGTACCTCTGCACTTCGTGCACTTTTTAAACCCGGAAGCGGGCTTTTCCATGAGGAAAAAATCTTGTAGGCCCAAGGCCCAAAAGACAAAATTGCACAGAAGTGGAAAAACCGTAGATTTTTTATTTTTTAAAGAAAGAAAGAAAGACCGGCGGTACCGATCCGACGTCGAAGAAGGCAGACGCGCGACCAAAGAAATAAAGAAAAATAAAGAACTTCTTCAGCGGTGACAGGAACACGACCTGCTGGCTCCGCGGAAAAGAAGAACTGGAGAGAGGCGGTTAGGAAAGGCGGGAAGGCAGCGCGCAGGCGCTGTGGGATGCTCCCAAAAGCTTTCTTACTGGACGCTGGGGAGAGTTCCCGTGCAGGCTCCGTCGGTACCGACGATACCCATATGTGAAGACTCATTCCTGCTTGTTCCTGGAGATTAACCGTTCATGGACTTTTCCTCCAGGAATTTATTCAAACCTTTTTTTAGCCTAGCTATACTACTTGTTTTTACCACATTCACTGGCATGAGTTCCAAAGACTAATCGTACATGGAGAGAAAATATTTTTTCTCCTACTGTATATCTGTCATGCAGTCTCACAAGATTCTCCTGCAGTTTCTCATAATCCACATGCAAGTTAACAACTCCAAATAATTTGATATCCTCTACAAATTTAATCAGCTCACTTGTAGTTCCCAATTCCAGATAATTTATAAATATGTTAAAAAGCACCTGTTCTAGTACAGATCCTGGTACTCTACTATTCACCTTCCTCCACTGAGAAAACTGACCATTTAACTCTAATCGGTTTTCTATTTCTCAACCAGTTTCCAAAGCATAATAGGGCATTGCCTCCTATGCCATGACTTTTTAATTGCCTCAGGAGTCTCTGATGTGGGAATTTGTCAGATGCTTTCTGAAAGTCTAAATACATTATATATCAAATGTCTCACCTTTATCCACATGTTTGTTTATTCCATGTTTATTCACATCTTCAAAGAAAGAACACACAGTTACTACTACCACAAAATGAAATAATCAATTGCTTCTGTTAAGTGCCATCTAGTTGATGTGGACTCCTGGAGACCCTGTGAATAGTTGCCCATGTTGTAACTATCCTATGGGTTTTTCTGGCAAGGTGCAACTGGAAATATACTACCAGCCCTTTCTTTGATGCAGTTAAGCCATTCCAAGGTGATCGCCCATCCAAGCATTAACTAGGCCTGACCCTGTTCAGCTTCAGAGAACAG
This sequence comes from Ichthyophis bannanicus, assembly GCA_033557465.1. Taxonomy (NCBI): domain Eukaryota; kingdom Metazoa; phylum Chordata; class Amphibia; order Gymnophiona; family Ichthyophiidae; genus Ichthyophis; species Ichthyophis bannanicus. The sequence continues at coordinate 860,018,277 of CM066035.1, forward strand.
ACGACATTGAGCGCACTCAGAATGGCATGGCATATCAATATCTTGCATTAAACAGAGAATATACTAATAAAAAGGCCATAACTGTAGGTGCATATATCTGAAAAGTTCAGTCCACATAGGGGACAATAACATCCACCTGCACCATCCCCCACCTAGATTTAATTAAAGTTGTCGTTCTTCCCCCTACATTTTCCCTTGTTGTTAAGTGCCATCGGTGTCAACTCATGGCGATCCTCTGGATAGTTGTCCTAAACTGTGTTTGGTCTTCAGTCAGGCGGCTCATTGTTAATAGAGTGGCAGTCATAGCTGCTGTTATTGTATCGATCCATCTCATTGCTGGCTTCCTCTTTTGCGTTGACCACCTACTTTGCCAAGCGTGTCTTTCTCTAATGATTTCTCTCTTCGCATGATGTGTCCAAAGTATGAAAGTCAAAGTCTTAAAGACTGTCATAACAGGTAATATCCAGAATAAAATGCACATACACCAGATCCACAACTTCAGGCTGCCATGGGCCCACTAAAGAGTGCTTGCCTTCTGTTCATGCCTAAATCAAGCCGGCAATGGCAACTTGGCTCATTTATAGGGGGTACAGATGAGATGTAGTAAGTGGAACTCCAAGGTGTTACCAGACCGCAGCACATTTCCAGCTTGGTAGAGGGCTTGCTTCGGACAAAGTTACTCTCAATGTCACCACCAATAGGCACTCCAATAAGTCCAGATCTCAAAAGAAAGCTTCCTGCTGTCAGGTAGAGGTTCTGAACTTTCTTAAAGTAAAGAACTTTAATAGGTATAGCACTTAAAACACTTTGTTGCTTGACCTTCTGCCTAAGATTCAAGCACAGAATTTGAGGCATGAGCTGAGGATGACTTATGCAGCCTTTGAAAAAATAGAGAGCATTGAAGACCTTATCATCTGACCCCACTGGGGGCATGATGATATACAATTATTGCTAAAACAGAAGAATTAAGCTTCCAGATTAAAAAAACACAAACACAAACATTTAAAACATCTCCGCCTTCCCCTCCCCTCTAAAAAAAGTGCATCTTACATAAGCCACAGAATCGTTTTTATACATATGTCTATATGACTTTAAGAGCAGTAATGTACAGATGAGAGGTGGGGGGAGACGTAGGTGGGGGGAGACGGTAAGGAAAGAAAGATTCTTACTTTACTGAAGTTGTCCACTGTGGTCTTGAGGTACAACATCACTTGTTTAGCAGCCAGCAGCAGCTCCCCCAGCTGGAGGCTGGAAACAGCCCTTTTCAGCTGCTCTTCCACCTCCTGCTGGGAGAGGACAGCAGCACCTCTCATGTAAGCAGATTGCAGCACATATTGAAATGAAGAATCTTCTGTTAGGGGCACATTTATGCTGGCCGAAGCATCCTGATTTAACTGCTGAAAAACACCCAGCAACAGAACAGAAGTCAAAACCTTCCTTATCTCAGTACAGGAGTAATTTCAATATCAAAAATCTAGAATACCCAAATATAATGGTTATATGGTTTGGTTTAAAGTCAAAACTTGTCCAGTGACAAGCTCTCATCCGCCCATCTAGACCTAAGCAATTATTTGGGCATGTAGAACCAATGACAAGCTTGGGTACAGTGCTTTTAGTTCTGCTACTGACACAAGGTTTCTAAGCATATCTTACCAGAGTCCTTCTGGCCTGTGGTGGTATCCAGAGGTGGTAGAAGTTCTGAAATTCACAGAGCCAAGAATGCTGTATGGATCTGGTGCTGAATGGCTGAAACTCCTGTTCAAAGCACTGCAAAGTCAGGCAGAAGGCCAGTGGGTCTCTCTGAGAGTGAAGGATATCCGTAAGAACTGCCACCAGATACTGCACCACCCCATCTGACAGAAAACAAGAATATCACTACCAACTAGAGAAACAATACAATATACTACCTCATCTGACAAAAACCATAGCAATAATGTCACTAGAAAACAAATAAATACTCAATCACCCCAACTGATACAGACTATGTGCCTGATATACAAAAAAGGTTATGCACCTAAATTTAGATACCCAAATTTGTTGCCTAAATTTGTCCCACATTCTCAACAAAAACTTAGGTGCCTAAGTTTTCAGTTTCAAATTCATCAAAATTCAGGAATTTAAAGGGGATGTTCTTAAATTTAGGCATGCCATTTATTTGCCTAGTTTTTTAGGTGCCTAGTGCTGAAAAAGTATAATCACTCACTTGTAGCAAGTGTTTTCCGTGAATAGCAGGAATAAGTCCTCACATATGGGTGACATCACCAATGGAGCCCCGCACAGAATGTTACCCAGCTTCCAAAGGAAGTTTTTGAGAGGTACATCACGCATGCGCACCTGCCTTCCCACCCACCGAGGCGCCACATTCTCCAGTAAATATCATATCAGGAGCCAAAAGGCAACTCTCCAGAGAGGTGGGAGGGTTGTGAGGACTTATTCCTGCTGTTCACAGAGAACACCTGCTACAGGTGAGTAACTATGTTTTCTCCATTAACAAGCAGGAATTAAGTCCTCACATATGGGATTCCGAAGCTAGAGGCTACCGGAACCAGAGGAGACAAGCAGCCCAACTGGGCAATGAGAATTAGAGAAGTCAGGAAGACCAGAGAGGTAGTCCTGCTGGGGGACTCATCTGATTCAGTATCCTCAGCAGACATCAACCTGAGGGGATTTTTGAGCAGGTAGCCTGGATGGACAGAAGGGCTGGTGGGTAGAAGTTAACTCTAAAAGCTGAAGAGATGCTGGAGTACGGCCTGGCCAAAATTGCTGTCCCGTCAGGAATCCTCATCCATACAGTAGTGTGCTGCAAAGATATGGACCGAAGACCAAGTTGCAGCCCTGCAGATTTCCTCTGCAGACACCAAACGGAGGTTGGCCACCGATGTTGCCATCGCATGGACATTGTGAGCTGTGAGATGATCCTCAAGCCCGAGAATATGCATGAGCAATGCAGTCCACCAGCCAGAGGGATAGCATACGCTTTGAGACGGCGACGCCCAACCTACTGGGGTCGAAGATGATGAACAGCTGTGTGGATTGACGGCACATCTTTGTGCACTCCAGAAAGAAGAAGACCAATGCACGTTTTCCCCCGCAATTCCTGTGAGGCGGGGGAAAAAAATGTCAGAAGGACAATGGATTGGCTGAGTTGGAATGCCGAGACCACCTTCAGCTGCCCTGTTGTGGTGAAACCAGGTATACGGGGGGTGAGCAACCAGAGCTTGGAGCTCACAGATGTGTTGTGCCGACGTGATGGCCACCAGGAAGAGGACACCTTCCATGTCAAAAATTTCAGTGAGCATGAGCCTAGGGGTTCAAAGGGGGCCTGCATCAGCTGACTAAGGACCACATTGAGGTCCCATGTGACCGGAGGGGCTTTGAGCGGAGGCTTCGAGAGAAGCAGGCCCCTTATGAACTGGGCCACCAGGGGCCGGACTGAAACAGCCTTTCCCCCACAGCCGTGATGGTAAGCCCTGATCATTCTGAGGTGAACTCACACTGAGTTAGATTTGCATCTCTCCGACTCCAGGTTGAAGAAGTACTCCAGCAACTCTTCCACAGAACAGGAGAAGGGGTCCATGGCCCTATTCACACATCAGATGGCAAACTGTCACCATGAGCGCATAGTCCTTGTGGGATGCCAGCAATATGTTGATAACGCCCTTGAGGACAGCAAGCTCTGCGAGGATTATCCTCTCAGCATCCATGCCATGAGAACCAGGGAACAGACACTGGGGTGCAACAGGGAGCCGTCCTCCTGTGAGATGGGATCTGGGTTGGAACCCAGGTGAAGAGGCTCCCTCAGCAAGAGTTGCAACAGCAAAAGGAACCACGGCTGCCGAGGCCACTATGGAGAGACAAGGATAATGGAGCTCCCTTTTGCCTGGAGCTTCAGAAGAGTTTTCGCGGAAAGTGGTTTTGGGAAATAGGCATACAGCAGGCACTCCCACCAATGGAAAAGAAAAGCATCCACAGCCAGGCAACTGCTGGCCGGCCTCTAAGAGCAGAACCGAGTCACTTGGGCATTTTTCTCCATGATGAAGAGGTCCACCACTGGAATGCCCCACTCCCAGAAGATCCAATCCACCACTTCCCTCTTGAGAGTCCACTCGTGAGACTGGAACACCCGGCTGAGGTGATCCAGCAGGCCGTTGAGCTTGCCGGGCAGCCCATGCCAAGGAACAGGGCGAACTTCCAGAGGCACACTGCCTCCCAGCACACGAGGTACGACACAGTGTCCCCCTGCTTGTTCACATAGAACATCGCCACCTGGTTGTCTGAATCAGGACCACCTGATTCTCCAGGTGCATACAAAAGGCACAGAGGGCATTCTGATAGCCCAAAGCTCGAGGAGGTTGGTGTGATGGAGACTCTCCTGCGTTGACCGCAGACCACAGTCCCTGTGTGCTGAGACCAACCGGATGCACACCCCAACCGAACTTTGATGCGTCCATCATGAGCATCTTGTGGGGGGGGGGGGGTGCTAGCTGAAATGGAAGGCCCCGCAGAAGATTGTTTGTCTCAAGCCACAACATCAGGGCCTGTGCCAGTAGTACGGTGACCAATATCCTGTCTCACAAACAGCCTGATGCATGCTTCCACTGTGTGGATAGAGTCCAATGGGCCAGCTGCATGGAGAGGCGGGCCTGAGGAGTGACATGCACTGTGATGGCCATGTGTCTGAGAGCTCTCAGCAGCCCATGGGCCATGGTACAGTGCTGGTGGTGCAATGCACCCATCACCTCAACAAGGCACTGCAGGCAGTCCACCAGCAGAAAGGCTCATGCTTGGAAGGTATCGAGGAGGGCCTCAATGAACTCCATCTGTTGCAATGGCTGGAGGTGGGACTTCCAGTAGCTGACTACGAAACAGAGACCCTCGACTACCTGTATGGTAAGGCAGCAGACTGATGCCAGCTGGCATGGAGGCCTTGATCAGCCAGTTGTCCAAATACAGGAAGACAAAGACCGTCTCCCCCGGATCCTGAGGAAGGCGGCCGTGACTGCCAAATACTTTGTGAAGACCCTGGGGGCCGTGACCAACCCAAAGGGAAGCACCCAGTATTGACAGTACTGGCCACACAGCACAAAGCAAATGTATTGTCTGTGATGCGGATGGATCGGAATGTGTGTGTGTACACATCTTTCAGATCCAAGGAGCATAGTCAATCATCCTGTACAAGTTACAAAGAGCAGTGTCCCTAACGAGATCATTTTGAACTTTTCGCACACCAGGAACCGGTTGAGGTTTCACAGATCCAGAATTGGATGGAACCCTCTGGTGTTTCTGGGTACCAGCAAGTACCTTTAGAAGCCTTGCCCGATCTGAGCCTGGGAAACCAGCTTGATGGCAAGGTCAGAGAACAGGGCCTCTACCTCGATCTGCAGGAGGCTCCAGTGCAAGGGGATCCATGAGGTACTCCCCAGGGTTGTACAGAGGTAGTAGCTGGGTGAACTGCAGCCAATATCCGCTTTGGACAATCTGCAGCATCCAAGAGCTTGAGGTGATGAAGAGCCACCAGTGGGCAAAGTAGACAAGCCTCCCCCAATTTGCAGTGGCACCTCGACGGACAATGGACGGCTGACACTCAGCGCGCCAACGAACTCAACTTTAACACATCCACGGATAAGAAGGGAAATGCTGTTCTTTCTCATGGCTCTGCAGAGGTGAACCAGGGTGCTGGGCTTTGGGCCTCCCCGGCTCTCTCTGAAGCTGGTCAGACAGGCGTGGGGTTCTTCGGGGGGGGGGGGGGAGGGGGGGGAGGGGGGTGGCGGCTGCTAGGACTAGAAATGGGCTGATCAGTGAGAGTTAGGGCTGGTAATGGGCTGATGGGGGGGGCTAGGACTGGTAATGGGCTAATCAGGAGGGTAGGGCTAGTAAAGGGCTGATGGGGGAACTAGTACTGGAAATGGGCTGATTGGGGGGGGGGGGCTAGGAATGGAAATTGGCTGATTGAGGGGGGGCACGATAAGAGAGCTGCTGGCCCTGGAAGAAAACGAGGCTAGGGCTACAAATGGGCCGATACAGGGGGATGGCAGAATGGGACTGGAAGGGAGCGGATGCTAAGAGGGGCTGCTAGGGGAAGGAGGGGGCAGCAAAGGAGCCGACACGGGGGGGGAGTTGACACGGGGGGGAGGAGATGACTGGAAGGGATCTAATACCTGAGGAAGGTACTGGAGGGGGGGCTAGAAGGGTGATGACACTAGGGAGGGGAGTAGGGGGATGTAAGGGAGCTGACACCTGGGGATGGTACTGGAGGAGGACTGGAAGGGAGCTGACACCTGGGGGTGGGGCTGGAGAGAGCTGACACTTGGGGATGAGGCTGGTAGGTGGCTGGATAATGGGGAGGAGGCTGGAAGGGAGACAGCACTGGAGCTGGAAGGGAGCTGACACTTGGGGATGGCACTGGAAGGGGGATGGACAGAGGTTAGGATGGCTGGAAGGGAGCTTACGGAGGGCATGGCACTGGGAGTGGAAATGAGCTCATAGCTGCAATGGTATTTGGACTAGAAGGGGCTTGACAGTGGGGAAGGAGGGGGACTGGAAGGGAATGGACACCAGTGGCAGTCCTGGGAATGCAAGGGGGTTGACACTGGAAGGTACTGGGAGGGGAGGACTGGAAAGGGCGCTGATACTGGGGAGGGTTACTAGGACTGGAAACAGGCTGATGAAAGGAAGTGAAGAAAACAAAACGAAGAAATAAGAAATGACAGGTAGACTATAGACCACAGAAAGAGAGCTAAGAGAAGACAGGAAAGCAGAAGCCTCAGCTTGGGACCAGCATGATCAGAGAATAAAATGGTCAGATAACAAAAGGTATAAAAAATAATTTTATTTTCATTTTTCGTGATTGGACTTTGTGCTAACTTTATATTTTACACAGCATGGGAAACTGCATCTCCAATTTATCTGATGTTGCACTGCATGAGGGGGTTTCAGTTTAATTTTACTTTAGATTATAGTTACTTATTCTGTACTTGGTGAGGGTCTGAGTGTGTGACTGAGGCCAGGTGTTCTGTTAACATGGAGTTTCTACATAGGGATCTATACTGTACTGTAGTAATTTGACTTGTTCAGCTTTTCAAATAGGTATATGGATGTTCTAGGGCCTGCTGCAGTATTTATAGTGCTGGTTTTTTTCTGAGTAGGCCCCTTGAATGAGCTTTGGAAGTTTATGCTGGTATATTACACAGGTACACTAAAAAATTTTTTTTTTAAACTGCCTCTAATGTTTCGATTGATTTTTACGTTTTTTGGTGCGCTGAATCCAAATCTGGTAACCAATTTGCTCCATCACGTACAGATTTTTTGCTAAATTGGGTTAGCAGTTTGAGGTGAACGTTTCAGATTGAGTGCAATCGAGATAAAAGTGTCTTGGATGAATTCTTTATACTAATTGTTTAGTAGTTATTCAAATAAGAATAAAGAAAATTGTAACAAGGCAGCACATAAGAATAGAGTAATGTCAACAAAACACACTGTGATGGTAGCAAAATTGTCTGCACTTAAAACAGCCACATACATGTGCACAAACATTGAGCATATAAGAGCGAGGTTAGACACAAAACAAAGCAAAGAAATGTGCAAAAAATGTTGTACAGGTATGTATGTAAGAATAGAAAACGCAAACCGCACCATTGCAATACATGAAGACAAACACCCGATGGTGTGAAAATAAAATTCTAATAAATGAGATCCGACACTGTGGTAATAACTAGCAAATTTTTATTTCAAAGTTTAGTAAAAACACGATATTTGTCAACACAGTTTAGATTTTAAAGTCATTCTTGGGTCAATCAATCTCCTGGTGGGCCCGTTTCTTCTTCCCCCGAATGCTTCTCTTGGTGCGCTGCTTGGCATATTTTTCATCTGGGGTTTCCCGCAGCAGCAACCAGCAGAAATCAGCCATCATAGTGGTGTTCCATCTTCCTTGGTACCTTCTCTCTGCGTCCTTGATGTTCTGGTGAAACCTTTCACCTTGTTCTTCACTGTACGCCCCCAAGTTTTCGGGAAAGTAGTTCAGATGGGAGTGCAAGAAATGGACTTTCAGGCTCATGTTACAGCCTTGTTCTTTGAAGGCATTGAGCATCCTGGCAACAATATCCTTATAGTTCTCATCCCGCCTGTTCCCCAAGAATTTGAGAACATCCTTGAAGGAATCCCAGGCTTCTTTTTCCTTCTCAGACATCGTTACAGCGAATGCTCCATCTGAAATGAGTTTTCTTATATCAGGGCCAACAAACACTCCTTCCTTTAGCTTTGCTTCAGAAAGTCGGGGGAACTTTGAGCAAAGGTACCGAAAGCACTCACCATCTTTTGGAAGGGACTTGATGAATTGCTTAATGAGACCCAACTTAATGTGGAGAGGTGGTAATAGAATTTTATCACGAGGTACCAAGCTCTCATGAAGAACATTTTTCTCACCGGGTCTCAAATACTCCCGAATTGGCCAGTCTTTTTTCCCCCAGTGTAGGTCACGGGCCCGGCTATCCCACAAGCAAAGGAAGCAGGGATATTTGGTGAAACCGGATTGCTGCCCTAATAGCATGAATAGAATTTTAAAGTCTCCACAAATCATCCACTTATGCTCATCATAACGAATCTTCTGAAGAATCAGGGCCAAATTCTCGTATTTTTCTTGGAGAATAACAGAGTGAGCAATAGGAACTGAAGCGAATGTGTTGCCATTATGAAGAAGAACACCTTTTATGCTGTCTTTTGACGAATCAATGAACAGCCGCCATTCAGCAGGATCATACTTGAGTTTAAACTTTTCCATCACTCCGTATATATCGCTGCAAAATACCAAATCTTCCTCTTTGCTGAAATACTTCAAAAATTGTGTCTCGCGGTTGCGGTACCAATAAAAAGTTGTTCCTGGTGACAATAGATTTTTCTGTTTAAGCCGAGAACCTAGCAGTTGGGCAGCATCTTTTGGGAGTCCTAAATCCCGGACTAAATCATTCAATTCAGCTTGAGAGAAAAGTTCAGGTTTCGGATCTGGTTCAGTTTCAAACTCGGAAGTACTGGACTCATCGGGAAAAGCCATCTGATGAGTCTCATCATGATCAGAACCGTCCACACAAATATGATCCAAAGATTTTGGTGGTTCAGGCACAGGTACTTCGTTGCTATGAGGCATAGGCCTAATTGCTGAGGGAAGGTTGGGGTAACTTATTACGTTCTTATTTTTTAAGTTGTATCCCTTCACAATGCAAGAGCAAAAATAGCAGTCACTTTGTTCACGCCACATCATAGGTATTCCGAAACAAAATGCTTGTTTTTTACCTTTCATCCATAAGCGTAGATCTTCCTCACATGTCTTGCACACTTTGTGAGGAGCCCACGGTTTGTATTGATCGCCTAACTTCAAACCGAAATAGGCGAAATATACTTTTTTAATAAATGCAGAAATGTTCCTCTGCCGCTTTTTCACGGTATATTCCCCACAAATAAAACAAAAACTGTCCGGAGAGTTGACGCAACCTCTGGCTCTGTGAGCCATCACAAATACACAGCACTGCAAACTACAACTGTAGTGAACCACTTCAGAATAAAGCTGGATTACGACTGAGCAAACAAAAGGTAATAATGAACTTGCAAGAAACTGAAATTTGACAGGAACGTTCATGTCGCAACCACCGTGTTTGAGCGAGCGAACGAGGCGAGGCGAACAGGAAAGAACATGCGCCAGCGCGAGTACTGGATTTAGCCCCCCGCCTCCCAATTGTCCTGTTAATGTATAAAATGAATACAAAACACTCTAAAATATCATGAGGGAGTGTTTCTAGTTAGTTAACCATTACAACCTCTATTTTGGGCCAAGAAAATAAACTGCAGTCGGCTAAAAAGAAATGATGTGAACATTCCTTATATGGGTAAGAAATCTAATTTTGCAAGAAAACGTGACGTGATGGAACATTTTGGCTATTTTTCCTGGATTCAGCACCCCAAAATCTATAGGAATCAGTTGCAAAACTGGAGACAGTTTTTTGGTAGTGTACCTGTGTTATGGTTGATTTGGCCTTGTGGATTTTAGGTGACTTTTGTAGGGTTTTATATTAGTTCCTAATATCCCTGGTACTAGAAAATGTTTGTTAGTGAGATGGTGATGAAAAATGTTGATGAAAATGTTTGTTAGTGGGAGGAGTGGCCTAGTGGTTGGGGCAAGGTACTTCAGGCCGGAAGGTTGGGGGTTCAAATCCCACTAGAGGACAGCAACCTTGGGCCGGAAGTCCAGCAACCTTGGGCCGGAAGTCCACAGGTGCTCCTTGTGGTCTTGGGCAAGCCACTTAACCCTCCATAGCCCATGTTCCCTGTAAAATAGTTATCTCCAAGTTATAATGCCCTGTTCAATGTAATTTCAGTTTGTTCAATGTAAACCGCACTGATGCAGAATAGCGTGGTATATAAGAGAATGTAAATAAATAAATAAATAAAATGACCAGAATCCGATTTTTTTAAAATACTTATATTGAATTCCGTGGGTGAATGTCCTACTCCTGCTCTGCACCCATTGTCAAGGGAGAGGTTTCAGTGGATGCAGAATATATATTAAAAAAGAAAAAGTGAGAACCATACGCAGATTATAACAGAATAAAATGAGTTATAATTTTGTCTTACAAACTGTGCTGTGGTTCTCACTTTTTCTTTTAGTTCTTTGGTGTGCGAGCATCTTGCATTTCCTTTGTTTTTTTGGGGAATATATATTTACATTAACACCATGCTGGTCCAGTGCGCAGTTTCAGAAGTTATGCTGGGGTTGCGAAGCTCTTCTTGGTGTTTATGTTGGAGTGGGAGGTGTTGTGTTGGGGGTCACAAAGTTCCTCTTGTTTTTCAGAGGGTGGAAAAGTGTTATGTAGAGGCCACTGAGCCTCTCTTTGTTTTTCAGAGGGTGGAAAGTGCTGTGTTGTGGTGTCAAGTCGCTCTTGTTTTTATGGAAGTGGAAGATGCTGCATGGGTGCTCTTGCACCCTTCTTGTTTGGAATATTTAGCAGCATGTTTTCTAGGCTCTGCACTAGTAACATATGAACATAAGAAATGCCATACTGAGTCAGACTAAGGTCCACCAAGCCCAGTATCCTGTTTCCAACAGTGGCCAATCCAGGTCACAAGTACCTGGCAGGTTCCCAAAAAGGCACACAGAGGTTCCACGATGCTTGTCCCAGGGAAAGCAGTGGATTTCCCAGGTCCTCTTTAATAATAGTTTATGGACCTTTTTTCCTCCAGGAACTTGTCCAAACCTTTTTTTAAACCCAGCTACACTAACAGCTTTTACTGCATCCTCTGGTAACTAAGTCCAGAGTTTGATTACACAGGGCCGTAGGCTAACTGGAGGGAGGCAGTTAGATCCCCCTGCAGTTACCGAATTTCAGCATGGCAAAACAGCTGCCAGTGCAACTAAAGCCACCCACTGAGGTGGCATTAGTTGCACTCATGCTACTTGCACTGAGCCATTATGTTAGTTTCTGCTGACAATGGAGATGCCTGTGTGTGAGAGTTCTTTCTCTCGCCTCACTCTGCAGTAAAGTATAATTTTGGGAATGAAATCTTGTAAAGCTAACAGTAATGGGTAAAAGCATTTTTTGACTACATGTGTCTGGTTTTAGTTTGTACTCATATAGTCCCTACTTGGTGAAGATCTATCTCTGTTCTGCATATGTGTGACTGAGGCTACATGTTCTGTTAGCATGGAGTTTCTATGTAGAGAGCTGTAGTAATCTGGCTTGTTCAGTTTTCTGAATAGGAATATGGATGTTCTAGGGCCCACTGCAATATTTATGAGCCTGCACTTTTCTGGGTATGCTCCATGTTGTGTGAGTTTTGTAAGTTAGTGCTGTTATGGAATAATAGATTTGCTGTATGGGTCAAGTACTCTGGGTTCTTGGTGAGGTCAATTACAGGGTCTTGGTTGGGAGGGAGGGTACTAGAAAGCATAGTTACTCATCTGTAACAGGTGATCTCCGGGAACAGCAGGAATTTAGTCTTCACATATGGGTATCGTTGGTACCGACAGAGCCTGCGCGGGAACGCTCCCCAGCATCCAATAGGAAAGACTTTGGGAGCATCCCACAGCGCCTGCGTGCTGCCTTCCCGCCTGTCCCTCTCCAGTTGAGTTTATAACTGAGACAAGGGATAGAGAGAGAGAGAGAGATACAACTCCTAGGGGAGGTGGGCGGGTTGTGAAGACTAAATTCCTGCTGTTCCCGGAGATCACCTGTTACAGGTGAGTAACTACGCTAACTCCAGGAACAAGCAGGAATGTAGTCTTCACATATGGGGGACTCCCTAGCTGCAGATGCCAGGGAGATGGCCCCAGGAAGTTGTTAGCCCTTGTGAAAAAGCCATACTTCCCTACCATGGATCTCTGGCTTCCTACCAGGGACGATGGGTAGGAGTTGATTAAGCCTGAAAAAGGTGTTGAAGAACAGCCTGGCCAAACAAGGCATCCCGGCGGGAGTCCTTGTCTAAGCAGTAGTAGGCAGTGAAGGTATGTACCGAAGCCCAAGTAGCTGCTCGAAAGATGTCATCGATAGACACAGAGTGAAGATGAGCCATTGAGGCTGCCATAGCTCTCACATTGTGAGCTGTGACATGGCCTTCAAGAAGAAGGTACTTACTCTCACAGGCAAAGCATATGCACTGAGCAATCCAGTTAGAGTTCTTTTGGAGACTGGATCAAAAGCAACAAAGTGTTGAGAAGATTTTCTATGCTGCTGTGTTCTTTGCACGTAAAAGGCCAAAGCTCTTTTACAGTCCAAGGTATGAAGGTTCCTTTCGAGGCATGAGGCCTTGGAAAGAATACAGGAAGGTAAACCGCTTGGTTTAAATGGAAAGACGAAACCACCTTTGGCATAAAGTGTGGATGAGTCCTAAGAACTACCTTATCATGGTGGAACCTTGTATAAGGAGGATCAGCCACTAACGCTTGCAATTCACTGATGCGACGTGCTGATGTGATTGCAATGAGGAAGATGACTTTCCAGGAAAGGAATTTCAAAGATGTAGTGGCTAATGGTTCAAAGGGCGGTTTCATGAGCTGCCCGAGCACCAGATTTAAGTCCCATGCCACCGTTGGTGGCTTAATAGGAGGCTCTGTTAAAAGAAGGCCTCTCATAAATCTCGCTATGAGAGGAGGAGAGGAAATAGAGGCTTTAAGAAGCTGCAATAGCACTAAGATGGACTCTTACTGAATTTGTCTTGAGACCCGCATTTGACAAATGAAGGAGATACTCCAGTATTGATTCCAGAGGTATCGCAAGAGGGTTAAGACCCTTCTGCGAGCACCATATGGTAAACCTTTTCTACGTAAAGGCATACGAGCGTCTTGTGGAGGGTTTCCTAGAAGCATGAAGGATATCCTTCACCTGTTGGGAAAGGTTATGATCCTGAAGTTCTAGGCTTTCAGCAACCAGGCCCTGAGATGCAGAGACTGGGGATTCGGATGCCACAGCATCCCGCCCTCTTGGGAGAGAAGATCTGCAGCAGATCCCTACTCCAGAGGCGGAGCTTGAGAGAGATGTAGGAGCAGAGGGTACCACGTTTGCCGTAGCCAACGTGGAGCTATGAGGATCATATGACCCCTGTCTCTCTGAAGCTTAAATAGGGTTTGGGGGATGAGGGGAAAGGGTGGGAAGGCATACAGGAAGTCCTGACCCCAGTGAAGGAGGAAGGCGTCCCTTGCCTGACATCATCGTGCCGGAATTCTGGAACAGAACCGGGGAAGTTTGGCATTCAGAGGACTTGTAAAGAGGTCTGAAATATTTGGGCAACCTGGTCTGCATGAAGACACCATTCGTGTGGAAGCCAACTCCACTGAGTTTGTCTGCCCAAGAGTTTTGACTGCCTAGAAGAGACACCGCAAGGAGATGAATCTGATGCTTTCTGTCGAGGGCCCATAGTCGCAAAGCTTCGTTGCATAGCGACAGAGAGCCTGTTCCGCTCTGCTTGTTCACATAGAACATGGCTACCTGATTGTCCATTTGAACTAGGACTGTCTTGTAGCTGAGCTGGTCGTGAAATACTCAAAGAGCAAAGAAGATTGCACTGAGCTCCAGGAGGTTGATGTGAAGACAGGTCTCCTGTGGAGTCCAGGTACCCTGGGTAGAGAGATCCCCATCCCACCTGTGATGCATCTGTTGTTAGGGTGGCTTGGGAAAGGGATTGCTGGAAAGGAGACCCCACCAGAAGGTTTCTGGGTGATTGCCACCATTGGAAGGACAAAATAAGACGGTTTGAGTTTGTTATTTTGTCCGACAGGCAGCGTGAGGCCTGTGTCCACAGAGTGGATAAAGTCCACTGGGCTGCTCGCCTATGGAGGCGAGCATAAGGAATCAAATGCATGGTGGATGCCATGTGGCCTAGCAATTGTAGCATTTCCCGAACAGAGAGATAAGGTTTGAACACTGCTTGGGAAGCTAGTTGTACTATGCGAAGACAGCAGGGCTGCAGAAGGAAAGCCCTTGTCTGTCTGGTATCCAGATGAGCTCCTATGAACTCTAGGGACTGAGTGGGAGCAAGATTGGATTTTGGGAGGTTTATGACCAGTCCTAAATACTGAAGGATTCACATTGTGCGAAACAGAGCAGAGCTGGCTTCTGGCACTGTAGGGGCTCGAATGCGCAAGTCGTCTAAATAAGGGAAGACGAACATTCCCAAAATGCGGAGAAATGCTGCTACCACAGCCATGCATTTTGTGAACACTCTTGGTGCAGAAGCCAGGCCAAAGGGAAGAACCTTGTATTGGTAGTGCTTTCCTGGAAGCAGGAATCGGAGGAATTTCCTTTGATTTGGATGGATAAGAATATGAGTATACGCATCCTTGAGAACAAAGCCAATACTGACTTTGAAGGTATGGCAGCAGAGTTCCTAGAGAGACCATTTTGAACTTCTCTCGGAACAAATATTTGTTCTATTCTCTGAGGTCTAAAATGGGTCTGTGTCCTTCTGTCTTCTTTGGAATAAGGAAATAGGGGGAGTAGAACACTGTACCCTGATGGGGAATGGGTACGTCCTCTATTGCTCCTTGAGCAAGGAGCATTGTGACTTCTTGACCTAAGAGACTGTCGAGAGAGGTCTGAGAATAGAACTGTCTTACAATTGTAGGAGGGGGCATGCTATGAAAATGAAGCTTGCACCCCTCTCGTACAATGGACAGAGTCCAATTTTCTGCTGTTATTTGGTACCATCTGTGGGCAAAATGACATAACCTGCCTGGGATGGTCGAGAGTTCTGGACCATTCAGGGGCAGGAAGGCAAAGTTCTGTAGAAAGGAGTCAAAGCCCCTGAGGAGACTGAGCTGGCTGAGGTTTTGCAGCTTTTTGTTGTCTAGGTTGTTGCTGTTGTCCCTTTTGGGCAGTCTGACCTGGATGGTGTCCCTGTTGGGTATAGGAAGGATAAAACTTATTTTTCTTATTGAAAAATGGTTTCTTAGAGGATCTTTTCCTTGCAGGATCGGCTGTAGATTTGGACAATTATTGAAAAATGGTTTCTTAGAGGATCTTTTCCTTGCAGGATCGGCTGTAGATTTGGACAATCTATCCAAAGTGATATTGTCAGCATCTATCTCATTAGCCTTCTCCTGCCAATTCTTGCCAAAGAGATTTTCTCTTGTGCAAGGAATGTTTCCTAATTTATCCTGTACCCAAATTTCCAAGTCAGATGCCTGAAGCCAGGCAATCCGACATGCACCAATGGCAATAGCAGAGGTTCTGCTTATGCACTCAAAACAGTCAAAGGCTGCACGTTTTTTTTTTTTTTTTAATTTTTATTTATGAAATTTCTTGAATAAGTCACAACATTTAGGCAATACAACTTAATAAACATAATAACACTCAAGAAGAAATATAAATCACATAACCATAACACATCAAGGGAGAGTAATTACCAATTATACGATATGATAAAGAAATCAAGAGTAAAAAACAAACCCTACTATAGAGGACCAGAAATCTCACCCCCCTGCTCCTTGACTACCTCCCTCTGCTGTATAAACAATTTAAGTTGGAGTGCCTCCAAAAAAACAAAGGATTGACCTTCATAAGTAATTATACATCTGCAAGGAAATTTTAAATAGAAGCTAGCACCAATAGCTATCACAGATGATTTTAACCCCAGAAACTGCTTGCGCCGGGCCTGAGTAGCCCTGCTAACATCCGGGAAGACCTGCAGCTTTTGGCCGCAGAAGAGGGATTCACGATTCTTAAAATAAGCGCGAAGAACATTAACTTTAATAAGCTCAGAACCAAATGTAGCAATTAAAGTGCTACGTTTGGAAATAATATCAGCGGAGTCTTCTAAAAAAGCAGTTAAGTCCTGACCGGCAGTATCTTCAACAACAGAAAGATCAGCATCCCCCGCCCGGGAGGGAGGGGGAGGCCGTACAGGCAAATAATACAGATACAGAACATCTATGTTTCCTTCCAACTTCAAAACATCCGTAAGATATTTCTTAAGCAAAATAATAGGAGAAAGCAGGTGGGTTACAGGAAAATTTAAAAAACGTAAATTTTTGGCTCTCGACTGATTCTCCATTGTCTCCAATCGGTAATTAAGGGACGATAAGTCCCGAGTTAGGATAGAACAATTATCCAAGCTAGTTTGGAGTTGAGAATCAGTGTTGGCCATCGAAACAGTTAAATTACTCAGCTGCTTATCAGTAGATTGCATCTTACTAACTACATCAGAGGTAAACATGCATAAAGAGGAAACAGTAGTGGATAAACGTTTATCAATGCCTTGAATGGCTAGCCAAATATCAGTTAAAGTTACTTCACCAGAACTTGGACTCAGACAAATTCCTTCTGACTTCGCTGGAGTAACAGGCTGGGGCATAGGTGGAAGACGCTCCGATAATGAGTCCAAAACAGTTGAGGAGAGAGGCGGAAGAGGGAAAGGGGGAGGTGTCCTGAGGTGAGGACTCAGTGAAGCTCCCTCAGGAGACGATAAAGCAGGCTGCTGGGAGACTAAATGTCTATCCATGGGTCCCACAACTTTTCCTCCAGGAGATTTATCTCCGGATTTGGGCATTTTCACTTTACGTTTGCCCATGGTGAAAACAAAGTCTCGGCTCCTCAGTTGCGCCGAAGGGGCGCCAAAGGGGCGTGTCCTGCCCCTTGTGTCACGCCCCTTAGGTCGCGTCACGCAGGCCGCGACACGCGGCCGTGTGGGAAACCGCCAGATGATATAGGGTAGTGAAGGGGGGGTCCTCCGCAGCCAGGGACACCCCTCACACTGCCTGTCCGAAATCGGGCAGGGCCTCCTGGCACCTGCAAGCTGCTCCCGCGGCCCGTAAAGCCGCGACTGGTTCCAAGACAGGTAACTCTCCACTGCACCCTCGGTTTACACCTGTTGATATAGGGTAGTGAAGGGGGGGTCCTCCGCAGCCAGGGACACCCCTCACACTGCCTGTCCGAAATCGGGCAGGGCCTCCTGGCACCTGCAAGCTGCTCCCGCGGCCCGTAAAGCCGCGACTGGTTCCAAGACAGGTAACTCTCCACTGCACCCTCGGTTTACACCTGTTGATATAGGGTAGTGAAGGGGGGGTCCTCCGCAGCCAGGGACACCCCTCACACTGCCTGTCCGAAATCGGGCAGGGCCTCCTGGCACCTGCAAGCTGCTCCCGCGGCCCGTAAAGCCGCGACTGGTTCCAAGACAGGTAACTCTCCACTGCACCCTCGGTTTACACCTGTTGATATAGGGTAGTGAAGGGGGGGTCCTCCGCAGCCAGGGACACCCCTCACACTGCCTGTCCGAAATCGGGCAGGGCCTCCTGGCACCTGCAAGCTGCTCCCGCGGCCCGTAAAGCCGCGACTGGTTCCAAGACAGGTAACTCTCCCGTCAAAGGCTGCACGTTTTACAAACTTGGAAACATCCTGAGCATGTTTGACTAGAGTAAGATAAGTCTTGCCTTTTGTCATCAGGAAGGAGGGGGCTCATAAGCTCCAAGTCTCCTGTGACCTCTTTAAGGAACATTCCCATATACAAGTTATAGGAACTGATCCTAGCTGAGAGCATGGAAGCTTGGAAGCATCGACGCCCAAAGGCATCAAGAGTCCTACATTCACGACCTGGAGGATTAGATGCACGTCTCTTTGCACTTTTCATCCTTCTCATGGCTGATTCCACCACCATTGAATGGTGTGGTAATTGAGTTTTTTGAAAGCCAGGACAAGGTGGAACTCGATACATGGTATTGAGTCTTCGAAAATGAGGAGATGTGTTTATAGGTGTTTCCCACATCCTTAGCATAAGATCATGTAAGATCTCATGAATAGGCAGAGTAGCTGCCTCTTTGGGAGCCTTAGGGTATTGAAGAATTTCCAACTCCTTTGCCCTAGGCTCTTTTTCAGGAGCTACTGTGATTGAAAGGCCTCGGGCCACATCACGGATAAAGTCCTGAAAGGACATATCCTCTGGCGGAGACATTCTGCGCTGAGGAGAAGCACTCTCGTATTGGCAGAGTCTTCGGAGTCTTCAGACTCAGAGGATTGCAAAGCATGGTACCGGTATCGATTGAAGTCGGTATCGGGTTGTTCCGGTACCGATCTGTCGATACTGGAGACAGACGCATGACTTGGTATGGGTGGCATACCCGCCGATGTCGATGCAGTCGGTACCGGTACTGGTGTTGGTACCGGTATCGGTTGAGGTGTCTGAATCGGTTTCAATGGTACCGAAGCCGTGAGAAGAGCTGCTAGACTGCGTTCGATAGCAGGGAATCTCTGGTCTACTGACGCTGCCGATGCTTGGGTGTCGGTACTGGTAGAAGCGGCCAGAACCCCAGAGCATGGCGCCAGTAGTTCTGCCGAGGTTGAGGCCTCAAGAACATCCTGGAGTCCCGTTAGTGCTTTGGAAGTCGAAGCCTCCCGCCAGGGTAGATTTGCCGGTGAAAATTCCTCAAGGGCAACACCAGGGGCATCTCGATACTTAGAAGGAGATCTACCCTTTGAGGACCGGCTAGATTTATGTTTAGTTACCTGAGATCCATGGGAAGAAAATGAGGACCTGGAGGACGTCGATGCAACAGACACCGCGTCTGAGGGAAAAAGGGTGCTAAGTTTAGCAGCTCGGTTCTGCCGGCCCCTTTTTGACATCATTCCACAGGAGAGGCACTCTGAATTAGAGTGGTCAGGACCTAAACCATTTGAGACACCAATTATGGGTGTCGGTGACGGAAATGGTACCGCCACATTTAGAACATTTCTTAAAACCTGAAGTAGGTTTTTCCATTTTTAAGGAAAAAATTTGGCCTAGGGCCCAAAATGGCGCCTAGCACCAAGGGAAAAAATTTCTAAAGTAAAACACCTCAGAAAGTATAATTTATTATTTTTTTAAATAGAAAGAAGAAAGAACTGGCGGTACCGGTATGGTGTCGAAGGAAGGCAGACGCGACCACAAAACAAAGATTAAAGACAAAACTTTTCTGCGGTGACAGGGTATGTGACCTGTCGGCTCCGCGGAAAATGAAGAACTGGAGAGGGACAGTTGGAAAGGCGGGAAGGCAGCACGCAGGCACTGTGGGATGCTCCCAAAGGCTTTCCTATTGGACGCTGGGGAGCGTTCCCGTGCAGGCTCCGTCGGTACCGACGATACCCATATGTGAAGACTACATTTCTGCTTGTTCCTGAAGATTATGTATTGTTTTTGAGATTTGCCGTTTTGCGCTCTTTATGCTGCCAGACTGAAATTTAAAATATTTTGTCAGTTCAGATTCAAGGAAATTTCAAATATAGTTTAATTTTGTTTAGTAGCCTGACTAGATGGACCATACTGGTCTCTATCTGCCGTCATTTACTATGTTACCAAGACAAGTGTTCTTTAACATGGAGTTTCTCCAGGACCAAGCAGGAAGTCAGTCCTCACATATGGGTGACGTCGGCGCCGACGGAGCCCTCGCGGAGCAATTTTCCCCAGCTTTCAAAGAAAGCCTTTGGGAATTGCAGCGCGCATGCGTGGTCTCCTTCCCGCCCAAGGGTGCCATCTTAGCCAGTCTTCTTTTTTCCGCGGAGCCCTACAGACGTACCCGTCGTGTCCCCGCTGAAAAAGTTGATTTTAGTGATTTATTTCTATTTTTTCTTCGGTTCGACGCCGGTCTTTTTCCTGCCCGGACTCGCGACGCCGTTGCGAGTCCTTCTGTTATTTTTCGTTTTTTCTGATTTTCTGTCAGTTTCGTTTTTCGGTTTTTCGCTGGCAGCACGGTCCTTTGACCTTGCAGGGGCCCTTTTTCCCCCGATGGCTGCCAGTGGTTTCAAGCGGTGTGTTCAGTGTGACAGAAATATGTCACTCACTGACACACATGATAATTGCCTCCGCTGCCTCGGCCCGGATCACGAGGAACTGATCTGTGGGGCCAGCAGCAAAATGTCCTCCAAAGCGTTAAGGAGTTGGCGGCATCAGCGGGAACGAATCTTCGCTGATCCCGCCCGTACCCGGACCTCGTCGGAGGCCTCGGCGTCAAGAGGTTCCAGCTCTGACCGTCACAGGAGTTCCTCCGACAGGGGTTCTCCCTCCGGGGACCATCATCGGAAGGTGAAACCCGCGAGGGCGGCGTCGGTGGACGCTCCTGGTTCCGCGAGGGCCAGGTCGCATAGCCCCGATAGCCGTCCCGGGTCTTTGGAGAAGGAACATCTCCCGAAGCGACCTCGTCTGGAGTCGGAGTTGCCTGCTCGGGTAAGTCCTGTAGTCCTCCTGGACTCGCCTCCGAGGGGTCCGCCGTCGGGGCCCGAGTCGGGGACTGCTGGGTCACCTGAGGTCGGACTCAGGTTGACGGCCTTGGAGAGCAGACTATCTGCCTTCATGGACCAGCAGCGGGCACTGATCGCTAGCCTCGCTGGCGCCTCTGCCCCGACCGCCGGGACGTCGACGTCTAAGTCAACCCCGGAGACCGAGCCGATCCTCGAGTCCATGCGGGCTCGAGTCGATCCTCGGTCGAGGTCACCCTCGGCCTCCCGTTCGGGACCGAGGTCGTCGACGCCGACGCCTCCTCCCGCCCGAACCGACCCCACCGATTCCTCCTCGGAGTCGGTCTGGGAGTCTGAAGAGGAAGAGTCACCTGATTCGTTTCGGACTCGGTGTGTCCCCTCGGACTCACCTGAGTCCGAACATCGGAAACAGTCCCCTCCGGAGGATGCCCGGTTCTCGGACTTCGTCAGGGATATGGCCAAGGCTTTGGCCTTCCCTGCGGATCCCGAGGAGGAGCCTCGAGCCGAGGAACTCGATGCCCTTCAGTACGACTCTCCCGCCAGGGAGCACTTTACTGTACCGGTTCCTCCCATGCTGGAACGACTACTCTTCCGCATGTGGGAGAGTCCGACATCGTCGCCGGTGTTAAGCAAGCGGGTCGATTCCATCTATCGGGTCCGCAAGAGTCCTGGCTTCCAAAAAGCACAGCTACCGCACCATTCCATGGTGGTGGAATCGGCCATGCATAGGCTTAAGAGCCAGAAGATGCACTCCTCGGTGCCTCCTGGCAGGGAGGCCCGGAACCTGGATGGCCTCGGTAAGAAGTGTTTCCAGGGCTCTATGCTTGCTTGTCAGGTCCAGACCTACCAGCTCTACATGGGCATGTATCTCAGAGACCTGGCTAAAGAGATAGCCGGATTCTCCGCTGGGCTGTCCGAGGAACCTTTGCGGAGGTTCCTAGCCTTGACAACTGGTATTCGGGAATGCTCCAAATTCATGTCTCGAGCAGCCTATGATGGCTTTGAAGCATCGGCACGTGTGGCCGCAGCCGGCATCGGTGCCCGCCGACAGGCTTGGCTTCAATCGTCTGACCTTGAACCCTGGGTGCAGGACAAGTTGGTCGATGTCCCCTGCCGAGGTGAGAACCTCTTTGGCAAGCCCATGGCTGAAAAGGTCGCACAGATCGAGACGGAGACTCTCACCAGAACTAGGCTTTCTAGGAAGACCTCCGCCCCTTCCCAGAAGAAGAAGGGCTCGGGAAAGAAGTCCTTTTACCCGAGAAAGGCGGCTGCCTATAAACACTACCCTCAATATCAGGCCTCCGCAGCTCCCCAACAGGGTCAGCAGGCCAAGGGACGGGGTAACGGGTCCCGTAAGCAGCAAGCCCCCAAGCCTGCACCACCGGCCCCTGCTCAGCAGGGTGGGGGTTTTTGACTTCATCAGCATAGCCTCTCCCCCTCAGCTGGTTCCTCCCAGCACAGGAGGCCGGCTGGTTCACTTTGCCCACAGGTGGTCCAACATCACTTCAGATGCCTGGGTGCTTCAGGTCGTAAGAGAAGGCTACCTTCTCCACTTCCACCAGGTCCCTCCCTCCTATTTCCCGGGAGAGCCTCCACGACTCCCTCTGCACAGGGACTTACTCCTTCAGGAGTTAGCAAGTCTTCTTCAGGAACAGGCTGTGGAACCGGTGCCCCACCACCTGAGAGGTCAAGGCTTTTATTCCAGGTATTTTCTAATACCAAAAAGAACAGGAGGCCTCAGACCCATCCTGGACTTGCGCAACCTCAACAAGTTCCTCGTGAGGGAGAAGTTCAAGATGCTTACCCTTGGAATCCTTCTGCCCTACCTCCAGCAGGGAGATTGGCTATGCTCCTTGGATCTAAAGGATGCCTATACGCACATCCTCATCCACCCCAGCCACCGCCAATACCTAAGGTTTGTGGTGGCAGGAAATCATTACCAGTACAGAGTACTGCCCTTTGGCCTATCCTCCGCACCGAGAGTCTTCACAAAATGTCTCGCAGTGGTGGCAGCTTATCTCCGGCTTCACGGCCTCTATGTCTTTCCGTACCTAGACGACTGGCTCATCAGAGCGTCGTCCTCTCCAGAAGTCACAAGAGCCACACACCGCACTGTGACTTTTCTGCAGTACTTGGGCTTTGTCATAAACTTCGCAAAGTCCACTTTGCTCCCCTCGCAAGATCTCGAGTTCATCGGCGCAAGATTGCACACTCTTCAGGCACGAGCTTTCCTGCCTCTCGACAGGGCTCAACGGCTCATGGACCTAGCCGGTCGTTTTCGCAGCCCGTCCCTGGTCTCAGCCAGGCGCTTCCTGCGATTGCTCGGCCATATGGCTTCCACCGTCCACGTGACCCCCAATGCCCGCCTGAATATGCGGCCTGCTCAGTGGTGCCTTCGCAAGCAGTGGCAACAGGCCACGGGCGGCCTGACCGACTTAGTGCACATCTCCGGCCCGCTGGCCTCTTCTCTACAGTGGTGGCTTCATCAGCCGAACCTGGTGCTCGGAATGCCTTTCCAGTCTCCTCTGCCGGCTCAAGTGCTGACGACCGATGCTTCTCTCCTGGGATGGGGAGCGCATTGCCAAGGGGCATGTACTCAGGGTCTCTGGACCGAGTGGGAGTCTGCGCAGCAGATCAACTTCCTGGAGCTCAGAGCAATCCGTCTGGCTCTCAAGGCTTTCTCCCACCTGACTTCTCACCAGTCCGTCCTTGTCCAGACGGACAATCAAGTTGCCATGTTCTATGTGAACAAACAGGGAGGCACGGGCTCCTTCCTTCTCTGTCGAGAAGCACAGAAGCTCTGCTCTTGGGCCGTCAGCCACGGCATTCTTCTCAAGGCCGTTTATCTCCCAGGCCAAGACAATTGCCTGGCGGACAAACTCAGCAGGATCCTCCAGCCGCACGAGTGGCGCCTGGATCCCTTTGTAGTTCAGAAACGTTTTCTAAAGTGGGGCCTCCCCACGATAGATCTCTTTGCCAGTCCTCTCAACCGGCAACTTCCTCGCTTCTGCTCTCGGCAGCCGCATCCCCTTCGAGTAGCGGCGGATGCTTTTCTGCTCTCATGGTCGAAAAGCCTTCTGTATGCCTTTCCTCCCATACCGCTAGTCTCTCGAACTCTTTTCAAGGTTCTCCGAGACAAAGCTTCCATGATCCTGATAGCTCCTCGCTGGCCCAGACAACCGTGGTTTCCACTCCTGCTGCAATTGGCGGTGGAGGATCCGTTCCCTCTGGGATTTCAACCAGATCTCCTCACACAGGATCAGGGGTCCCTACTACACCCCAACCTCAGATCTCTACATCTGATGGCCTGGCTGCTGAAAGGGTAGTCCTTGCTCCCCTTCTACTGCCAGCAGAGGTGGAAGAGGTCGTCCTAGCTTCCCGGCGACCTTCTACCCGCAAATGCTACGCCCTTAAATGGCGTCGCTTTTCCGCTTGGTGTGCCCCGCAGTCTCAGGATCCCTTCTCCTGCTCGGTGTCGGTGATCTTGCAGTACTTGCTCTACACCTCTCTAATCTGGGACTTAAGTCCAACTCCGTCAAAGTTCACCTCAGTGCTCTTTCAGCACATCATGTGCCGGTGGACGGCAGACCTCTTTCCAGCGACCCTCTCGTAGCGAGGTTTCTCCGAGGTCTCCTTCTCCTTAAACCACCTCTGCGCCCGCCAGCGCCTGACTGGCATCTGAATGTGGTTTTACAGCGGATCACCTGTCCGCCTTTTGAACCTATGGCTACCTGTTCTCTCCGTTTTCTTTCTTGGAAAACATTGTTCCTGATAGCCCTCACTTCCGCTAGACGCGTAAGTGAATTGCAGGCCCTTGTGTCTGATCCCCCTTACACTCGGTTCTACAAAAATAGGGTAGTCCTACGGACTCACCCAAAATTTCTTCCAAAAGTGGTCTCCCCTTTTCACATCAATCAGGAGGTGGTACTTCCGACCTTCTTTCCCAGGCCTCACTCCAGCCGAGCTGAAATGGTCCTGCATACCCTGGACTGTAGAAGGGCATTAAACTTCTACCTTGACCGTACGCGAGAGCACCGTAAAGCTGCTCAGCTTTTTGTGTCTTTTGACCCCAATAAATTGGGGCTCCCGGTCTCCAAGCGTACTCTGTCCATCTGGGTTGCTGACTGTATCGCTTGGGCTTATGGGGCAGCCGGACTCTCGTTAGAAAGTCGAGTCACGGCTTACTGTGTTCGGGCGAAGGCTACGTCAGTGGCTTACCTCCGCTCTGTTCCGTTGGCAGACATCTGCCGGGCCGCTACTTGGTCTTCGAGCCAGACTTTTGCGGTCCATTACTGCCTTGAGAGGGAGTCCCGCAGGGACAGTGCTTTCGGACAGGCAGTTCTCCGAAATCTCTTCGAGGTTTGAGCAACTCCTACCCTCCATCCCGGATGGGGGCTACCGGTGGGTAATAATTCAGTGAAGATTCCTTCCTTCTGTACCGCTGAGCTAGAGGGAGCTCATTTTTGTGCTTAGGGTCTCCGGTAGCCTTGAGCTTGGGAGTCCCATATGTGAGGACTGACTTCCTGCTTGGTCCTGGAGAAAGCGTAGTTACTCACCTGTAACAGGTGTTCTCCAGGAGCAGCAGGAATCAGTCCTCACAACCCTCCCTCCTCCCCTTGGAGTTGCAATCATCTGCTTTTTTTGCAAATTTTTATGCTATCTTTTAGCTATGTCATCAGACTGGCTAAGATGGCACCCTTGGGCGGGAAGGAGACCGCGCATGCGCGCTGCAATTCCCAAAGGCTTTCTTTGAAAGCTGGGGAAAATTGCTCTGCGAGGGCTCCGTCGGCGCCGACGTCACCCATATGTGAGGACTGATTCCTGCTGCTCCTGGAGAACACCTGTTACAGGTGAGTAACTACGCTTTATATGTAGGGGTCTGTACTGTAGTAATCTGAATTGTTCAGTTTTTCAAATAGTTGTTTGAATGTTCCAGGGCCCACTGTAGCATTTACAGTGATGCTTTTTTTGGATGGCCTCCTTATGCGAGTTTTGGAAGTTGGTGCTGGTATGGTATGGTATGGTATGGTAGATGTGCTCTATAGATACTCAGTGATTTTGTTCTATGCCTGGTACTGGAAAATGTTTGTTGTAGTGAGATGATCAGAATCAGATTTTTTTTTTAAGATATTGAGTTCTGTGGGTGAATGTCCTGGTTCTGCTCTGCACCCACGGTTGAGGAAAGGGGGGGTGGTCTGTGGATGCAAAATATATGTTCAAAAAGAAAACGCAAGAATCATAAAACAGTTTATAACAAAATAAAAATGAGTTATAATTTAAATTTATAAACTGTGTTGTGGTTCTCGTTCTCTCTGTTAGTTCCTTGGTGTGCAAACATCTTGCATTTCCTCCATTTAATCTATTCGGCTTTTTGTTTTGATTCAGTCCCTGACTGGATTTTTGAGAAAGCGCCCCCCCCCCCCTTTCAGGGGGGAGGGGGCACCATCTGTAAATAGTTCACCACTAATCATCACCATATACGCACATACACTCTCTTTGATGCCACTGCATGCCCACAATATGACACCCCAATATGATTGTTTGCTGTTTAAACCGATTTGATTACAGGAGAAGGAGGTATATAAATCCTCTTAAATAAATAAAAATAAATAAATAAATAAAATCTCATTCCTTGTCTCAGGCAGCAGATTGCCTTGAGCCGCTCCTGATAATATTGAACAGGTACATTAAACTTTGTAATTAATACACAGAAGGACAGAACTATTTACATCTAGGCTACCTAGAGCAATGGGCGATAGACCTAGACACGGAGAAGGGTGGAGAGGAAATGATAATTTGCTAGGGGAGATACATAAGAGAAGAAGGTGTTTTAGTTTCGCTGTCAAAGTATTTATACGTGTTTAGTGAAATTCTGCCATAAATTTAGGTGCTCAGTCTTTTTCAGAGAGACAAATTTAGGATCCTAACTCTCAAAAATTGGGAGCATAAACTCTTTGAAAATTGACTCTTATATCACCAAACAAAAACTCAATATGCTACAAAAAAACAGAATATCAAACACAGAATGCACTGCTCCATGGTATGTAATAAAAACAAGATCATCAAAGACAGGGATCAAGATATTCTTAGCAAGAGTAGTACAGTATCAACATCAGAGAGCATGTGCAGGCACATTCCAATCAGGCCGTCCAGCCCCCTGTGCGGCCAATCAGAAGCGGGACGCCCAGAGGTAGACCAGATTCTGATCCCACGGGGGGCTAGACGTGCCTGCGGGATCAGAATCGGGTCTACGGAATGCCCCCTGCAGCCCCCATCCAGGCCTTCCTGTAAAACGCGCTGTTCATATGGGGAGACTTTTGCCAGGGCCAGCAGGGGGGACGAATAGCAGGGATGGACATCCAAACGGGACATCATGACCCCCACAGTGACTATCTCAGCATGGAACATGCTTTTGGAGTTGAAATAGATTCAAATGATCTACTGAAGAGCTACTCCCTGCGGCTCTGTCTTTATCAATGATGTTCTGCTCAGCTAGATTTTCACCATGCACATACCTTGGTCATTTTCTGCCTGTTGCAGCAGTTTATTCCTAGCCTCCAGTGCCGCAGGGACAAGGGCACTGAAAGGAAATGTGTTCAGTACCATGTCTTCATTCAAAACAAATCCAATCTCGTCCTCTAAGCCCTCACTGTCCTCTGCAATCACATCCGCCATGTCCAAAACATCTGCAAAGTAAGAAAAAGACTTCCATCAACTTATTAGCACAGCAAAAACGCAAAGCGGGCTGATTTAATTTAGGACGATAGTCAAAAGATGTAGATGTCTAACTTTAAGAAGTTAGGTACCCAAATCTTCCTAAATAAAAACTCTCTCCCACTGAACTCCTAAATTTACTAGATGCCTACATATTTAGGCACTTAGAAAGTAAGCAGTGCAAAGTTAGGGGAATGAAATTAGCTGTTAATGCTTAAACACAGGAAGATCAATAGCTGTCCTCAATTTACGTGCCAATTTTCTTACTAAAACCCAGACACCGGATCAGCTGAAGACAGGCACCTAAACTGAAGCGCTCGACAATCTATAAATATTGGTCAAATAGTAAAAAGGCAAATATTTAAGGTGGTGAGATTTTACTTACCAGATGATCTTCCTTTCCTGGAGTCCTGTTAGATCAGCCCAGAGAAGTGGGTTGTGTTTCCCTATCAGCAAATGTGGAGAAAGAGAAAGAACTAGAAACTTCCAGTGACATCATTACTACTACTAATGCTGATGCAGCTTAGGCACACTTGAGTCTTCCTACCAAAGCATATGGTCAAGAACCTGACCTCATCCAACCTCATTGAAGATAGAAGAAGAGGAGGTACATTGAGAAGTATGTACAAGACAGCCCATATACAGAATATCTGTCAAGAAGGCCAGTGCCCGCAAGGCAAACAGTCAAGAAGGCAGATTTCAAAGGGGTTGATCCTGGACTAGTTTAGGAGGACTCCATGACAGGAGATTATCTGGTAAGTAAAATCTCACCTTCTAGATCACCCTGCTAGACCAGTACGCACAAGTGGGGAATGCCAAAGCCACTAAACTCCACTGGATGAGAAGATACAGCTGCCTTTAAACCTCTGCACCAAAGGCCACGTCTGCCCTAGCATAAATATCCACAGTGATGCTTGGGAATGACTGAGGTGTGACAAGTTGAAGCCCCGCTAATGTCCATGGGGGCGACAGAACTGTGCTTCACCCAGGATGGCCTGTATCCAGATGGAATAAGCTTGCAATCCCTCCAGACCATTTTGATCTCACAAAGGATATACCAAGGATATAATCTCATTATCCAATGGCTTAAGGTAGCCTTAGAGGCCGCTTCGCTATTGCACAGCCCCACAAAAGGCACAAAGAATCTATCTGGCTAATTGAAAGTGTTAGTGATCTTCAGGTACCAGAGGGGCACTCCACGGACATCAACCCCATGAAGGTCCTTGTACTTCCCTCCACACTGCTCTGCAGGAAAAAAAAAAAAAGGCCATGAGGTAGCCATCCGATTGGCCTGAAAGCTGGACAACCCCCTGGGCAAAAAGAAAAGGACTGGGTGAAAGGATATAACCTCCTCTGAGAAGAGCAGGTACAGGTTTCTGCCCAAGAGAGCCTGCCTCCGAAATGAGATGTGCCGAAAGATAGTTCCTTGGGGCAACATTTGGTTAAGGTTAACAGGACTAGGCTTGCCCCATGTATAACCAAAATCAATATTGACCTACCCTAAACAGATATCTCCCATTAAACATGTGGTGCATGAGAAAAATATTTTGTCAGACAATCACTGCATGTGAGGACAGTCACTACAATAAGTCCGGTCCTTTTTAATCATTTATTTATTTTATTTTATTTGAAAACTTTTATATACCGCCCCTTCCCAAGATCAGTGGCGGTTTACAGAGAACAATGGTGAAAAATACATGGAACATTATGCAACATTGCAACTATGTACAAGGAACAGTATAAACAAAAGTAATCATATATAGCTCATAACAGGAACCTTTGATTATTTGGACAGTTAATTATTTACAGAATTATAACAAAAAATCTTGATTACTTACAGAACTGTGACGTTTACAACCTGTGACATAAATCAGCTTTGGATAATGTTATTAAGTGAGTGAGTATTTTTGGCAGATTGGCAGAATGAGCTATGGGGGGTGGGAGGCCAGATCTGAGAATTGGCAGTAATGTTGGGTGAATAAGTATGTTTTTAGTTCCTTTCTAAACGTTTGGAGATCTTTTGTCTCTCTTAGTTGATCAGGGAGATTGTTCCATAGTGTAGGTGCTACGTATGAGAAGGCGCTGTTGCTTGTTATTTGCTTTGTCTTTCTTATTGTATCTGGTACTTGCACTGTATTGAGATTCCTCCTTTTTCTTAGTCTACTATCTGAGGGGCTATGGATAAGGGTAGATAGATATGATGGGGCAATGTTGTTAATTAACTTGAATGTAGTCAGTATAATTTTATAATGTATCCTGCATGCAACGGGAAGCCAATGTAAGGAGTATAAAATGGAAGAAATGTGATCGGATAATTTAGCCTTGGAAATTATTCTTGCGGCAACATTCTGAGCCATTTGGAGAATATTTTGATTTTTCTTTGTTATGCCTTTAAGGATACCATTGCAATAGTCAAGGTGAGGTGTTATTAGAATTTGAGTAATGGACCGGAAGTCGTCACTTTCTATAAGTGGTCTAAGCTGCTGGATAGTTCTAAGCTTGTAGAAGATTGTTCTGGTTATTTTCTTAATGTGGGAAGTGAAGCTGAGAGTTCTATCAAGGATGACTCCCAAATATTTGATTTCCTGCTTCACTGGGAGGGAGAAGTTATGTAGTTTGATTTCTGGTGGAGGTGAGAAATTGAGGTTTCTTGATGTAAACAGTATTTCAGTTTTCTTAAAATTAATGTTCATATTCTTTGAGCGAAGCCACAGTTCGGCTTCGGTGAGGCAGGTTGAGAGGTTATCATAGTTAGGGTCATTTGTATTAATTGGGGTGTACAACATAATATCATCCGCATAAATGTGGTAATTTATATTATGTCTTTTAAAGATGGTGCATATCGGTTGCAGATATAAGTTGAATAATAGGGCAGAAAGTGATGAACCTTGAGGGATTCCCTGTTCTTGTGGAAATGGTGGAGAGGCATCTTGATCTATTTGTACAAATTGTGAACAGTCGGATATATAAGATTTAAACCATTTGAGAGCTACTTCTTTTATACCTAATTGGCTTAAGTCTTGAGATTAGAATGTTATGGTTTACACTGTCAAATGCAGCGGAAATGTCAATAAATACTAGTATGAAAGCTTGTTTGATATTGTCCATACCTCTGACAAGGGAATCGAGGAGGACAAGTAAAGCATAGTTACTTACCTGTAACAGGTGATCTCTGGGAACAGCAGGAATAAGTCTTCACATATGGGTACAGCGGTACCGACAGAGCCTGCGCGGGAACGCTCCCCAGCTTCCCAAAAAGGAAAGCTTTTGGGAGCATCGCACAGCGCCTGCGCGCTGCCTTCCCGCCTTTCCTAACCAGCTCTCCTCAGTTCTTCTTTGCCGCGGAGCCAGCAGGTCGAGCCCTGTCACCGCTGAAGAAGTTCTTTATTTTATTTTCTTTCTTTGGTCGCGTGTCTGCCTTCCCCGACTCCGGACCGGTACCGCCGGTCTTTTTCTTTCTTTCTTTAAAAAAAAAATAAAAAAATATATATATTTTCCTCACTTAGTGTATTTTTCTTCTTGGGCCTCAGGGCCCACAAGAAAATTTCCCTCATGGAAAAACCAGCCTTCGGGTTCAAAAAATGTACTAAGTGTAGTGGTACTATTTCTGTTACAGATACCCATGAATGGTGTCTTAAATGTTTGGGTCCTGAACACTCCATTCCGGATTGTCTGTCCTGCTCTCTAATGTCTAAACGGGGTTTACAGAACCGAGCAGCTAAGCTCCATGTGCTGTTTCCCGCTGATGCACCGGCGGTAGCATCGACATCTTCCAGGTCTTCTTCTCCTGATGGATCTCAGGTGACCAAACATAAACCTAGCAGGTCCTCGAAGGGTAGATTTCCCTCTAAGCATCGAGATGCCTCCGGGCTTGCCCTCGAGGATCCTGCACCAGCAAAACAACCCCGGCGGGAAGCTCCGGCTTCCAAAGCTCCTCCTATGGGGTTACAGGTTGACATCGATGACACGGCCTCGATCGATCACCTGTTAGAATGCTCTGGGGTACTGGCACAATCTCCCGGTACCGATTTCCAGGCATTCATGGCGTCGATGGATCAGAATGTTCTGTCCATGCAGCGGGCTATCACGGCCTTCATTCAAGTTGCAACGCCGATGGTACCACAACAAACTCCGTTGTCGGTATCGGCTCCGGTACCGGCACCAGCATCAACATCGACCAGGATACCGGCTGCAGCGGTTCCTTGTCCAGGGCTACTTCTCGGTACGGATCCGGTACCGAGGACGCCCGATGTCGATACCGCTCGATACACGTATCGAGCGTTAGAAGAGCACCCTGACAGGCGATAATTCGATTCCTCTGGTGATTCTGATTCATCAGATGAGTCTCCTGAAGTATCCATAGCCCTTCCTGAAGAGCCTTCTTCTCCAAAAAGAAGAATGTCTCCTCCAGAGGGCTTGTCCTTTCAAGACTTCATAGGAGAAGTAGCTAAAGGACTTTCTATTTCAGTAACCTCTGAATCAGAGCCTAGAGCAAAAAAATTAGATATTTTAAGATACTCTAAGGCTCCTAGAGAGGCAGTCACCTTACCAATTCATGAGATTCTTTATGAACACATGATTGATTTATGGGAGACTCCTCTCACTCTCCTCATTCTCGCAGATTGGACACTATGTATCGTGTCCCTCCTTGTCTTGGATTTCAGAAAACTCAGCTTCCTCACCATTCCATTGTGGTGCAGTCAGCTATGAAGAGGATAAAGAGTACAAAGAGACGCTCTTCTGCTCCTACAGGAAGAGAATGCAGGACCTTGGATGCTTTTGGTAGGAAAATCTTCCAAGCCAGTATGCTTATTGCCAGAATCAACTCATATAGCCTTTACATGGGTATGTTTCTAAAAGAAGTTGCACAAAAACTGCACAATTTTCTCCCTTTTCTTCCAGAAGATAAAAGGGACGAATTCCTCATTTGGCTTAAGCATACTCAAGACATTTCAAAGTTTTCCAACAGGGCAGCTTTTGACTCCTTTGAAGGTGCCAGCAGAGCCTCAGGCATTGCCATAGCTGCTCGCAGAATTGCTTGGCTCCAGGCTTCTGATTTAGAACCCTGGGTTCAAGATGGCTTAGGAAATCTGCCCTGTACAGGTGAAAATCTATTTGGCAAAGAGTGGCAAATAAAAGCCACTCAAATGGATGCAGAGAGCTCTGCTCTGGATAGACTTTCAAAGTCAACCTCCATTCCTGCCAAGAAAAAGACTTTTAAAAAGTCTTTTTTCAAAAAGGGCAGATTCCCTTCTACTTCTGGCCAACAATCTTCTACAGGTCGCTTTGCCACTAAGCGTCAGCAACCTAAGCAGGCCAGGCCTAAGTCTACAGGCGCTGCTGCAACTCAGCAGTCCCAACCTCCTCAGGGTTTTTGACTTGATGCTAGAGAACTTAGCCTTTCTGGCTCTACAACAGCCAGAACCTCTCACCATTCCAGGAAGGTTAGCTCATTTTGCTCCCAGATGGGAGCAAATCACATCAGAACAGTGGACCCTCTCCATCATAAGAGAGGGCTACAAACTTCATTTCTCAGACCTTCCTCCCCACACCATGGTGAGACACTTCAATTCTCCCACATCTCTTCGCGACCTTCTAGGTCAGGAGGTGACTACCCTTCTTGCCCAAGGGGCAATAGAAGAAGTTCCTCTTCTTCAACAAGGGTCAGGGTTCTACTCCCCCTATTTTCTCATTCCGAAGAAGACAGGGGGATACAGACCCATCTTAGATCTCAGAGAATTGAACAAATTTCTACGCAAGGAGAAGTTCAAGATGCTTTCTCTGGGCACTCTCCTTCCATACCTTCAAAGTCAAGATTGGCTTTGTTCTCTAGATCTCAAGGATGCGTACACACATGCCCTCATCCATCCATCTCACAGAAGATTCCTACGTTTTCTTTTCCAAGAAAAACATTACCAATACAGAGTGCTTCCTTTTGGTCTGGCCTCTGCTCCGAGAGTGTTCACCAAATGCATGACAATAGTTGCTGCATTTCTACGCACTCTGGGAATATTTGTCTTCCCATACCTGGACGACTGGCTCATCTGAGCTCCATCTCAGTCAGAGGCCCAGATTTCCCTGGACCGCACAAGGCGCATTCTGCAGTATCTGGGACTTGTGGTAAACCTCCCAAAGTCCCAGCTCACCCCTACTCAGTCCCTGGAATTCATAGGGGCCTGGTTGGATACCACTCCTGCAAGGGCCTACCTTCCTCAGGCCCGTTGCCAACGTCTAGTGCAGTTAGCCTCCCAGATTCAGTCAAAGAACCACTTAACTGCCCGGGAGATGCTACAACTGCTAGGCCACATGGCTTCCACAGTGCATGTGGTACCCTATGCTCGCCTACACATGAGAGCAGCTCAATGGACTTTGTCCACCCAGTGGACTCAAGCTTCAGGAGCTCTCTCAGACCAAATAGCAACCTCCAAACGTCTCTTTTGGTCTCTCCAATGGTGGATGTCCACTCAAAATATGTTGCTGGGGTCCCCCTTCCAACAGTTGTTGCCCCAAGCAACCCTCACAACAGATGACTCCCAAACAGGTTGGGGAGCTCATCTACAAGACCTCTCCACTCAAGGCACTTGGTCCCCACAGGAGACCCCTCTTCATATCAACCACTTGGAACTTCGAGCAGTTTTTCTAGCTCTCAAGGTCTTTCATACCCTCCTCAGCTACAAGACAGTCCTCATTCATACGGACAATCAAGTAGCCATGTTTTACATAAACAAGCAAGGAGGAACTGGCTCTCTGTCGCTTTGCAACGAAGCTTTAAGATTATGGGCCTTCGCCAGAGAGCATCAAATCCATTTCCTGGCAGTATACCTCCCAGGAATCCAAAACTCTTGGGCAGACAGACTCAGTCGAGTTCTGCTTCCACATGAATGGTCCCTGTATATGGATCAGGTACTCAGAATCTTCCAAGAATGGGGAACCCCGGACATAGACCTCTTTGCAAGTCCGTGGAATGCCACACTTCCCCGGTTCTGTTCCAGAATTCTGTGTCAGGGAGTTCAGGCCAAGGATGCCTTCCTCCTTCATTGGGGTCAGGGCTTCCTGTATGCCTTTCCACCCATTCCCTTGATTCCCAAGACTCTGTTCAAACTCCAGAGGGATCAAGGATCTATGATCCTCATAGCTCCATGCTGGCCACGCCAAGTGTGGTACCCTCTACTTCTGCATCTCTCCCAAGCCCCCTCCCTGGACTTGGGAGCTGCTCCAGACCTTCTGTCCCAGGAGGAAGGGACTTTGTGGCACCCAAACACCAAGTCCCTTCACCTCAGAGCTTGGTTACTGAAGGCCTAGACCAGGGGTCTCAAACTCAAATTGCTTTGAGGGCCAAATGAGGACTTGTAAAATAACCCGGGGGCCGCATGAGACGTGGGACCTCATTTGCATAAGGGACCTCATTTGCATAAATATTTGCATAATGTTACCATACCCTAACTTTTAGTAAACATGCCTCTTAATGAGTGCATGAATAAAGAAAGACTAAAAGTTTCTACATTACTATAATCCAGTGCCAACCGCCAGGCACATTAGGAACTACTACAAACAAACACTGCCCATTTAGAACCCATAGCAAACCCGCCATATCCTAACAGCACTACCAGGACTCACAAAGCACCATACCCTACCTATCAAATGGCAACACTGCAAATATTAAATCAATACATTTCAGAGAATAACAATACATGACCTACTGGGGACAGAGAACAAGTAGCAATGTCAAATAGGAATTACATAAACAGAATACCTCAGCTCAGTTACACAAGGAATCAAAATTTAGAAACAAGACAATTAAACTGGGACCCCCAAAAGCCAAACTTGGAATGTACAACAACACTGTAGAAATAAAACTATAAATTAATTTCCTCTTGTACTAAACAAAGCGCAGACGTTATTGATGCACATTTCCCAGAACTGACATATTCCAGTTAATAAATTCAAAATAAAGATATTTTTCTAACTTTTGTGCATTTTTTTTTCAGTTCCAGCCACTTTCTTCTGGTTTCTTCGTGCCTTCTGCTAACTCTCCATCGTCTGCTGTCCATTTGTCCTTTCTTCTCCTAGCTTTTTCCATTCTCCCTCTACATCTGCTTTAACATATTAATCTTTCTCCTTTTGCTCTTTCCTCATTCCTATTTTCATCCACTCAAATTTTACCCCTCCATCCTCAATCCCCACTTACCTGGCCAATTGTAGATTTGTCTTCCCTCCCACACAAAATATTTTCCCCTCTCCATTTCACTCTCCCAGCTCCATCCCATTCTAATCCTCCCCCAACATCAGCTCCCTTCTAGTTCCAGTCCCACACAGCACCCCCTCCCTTCTAGTCACTGCATCAGCCCATTTTCAGTCCTAGCCCCCCATCAGCCCATTTCCAATCATAGCTCCCCCCATCAGCCCATTTCCAGTGCTAGCTCCCTCCCCTCACAGCCCATTTCCATTCCAAGCCCCCCTCCCCATCAGCCATTTGCAGTTCAAGCCCCCCTTCCACTCAGCCCATTTCCAGTCCTAGCAGACCCCCCAGCCCATTATCAGTCCTAGCCCCCCCATAGCCCATTACCAGTCCTAACCCCCCATAGCCCATTACCAGTCTTACCCCTCATAGCCCATTACCAGTCCTAAGCCCCCCCCCCCATGTGAAGACTCATTCCTGCTTGTTCTTGGAGATTAATGTTTCTACACCGTGTGAAGGTCGAAACCCATATTGGTGTTTATCAAGGGGAGTTGAGGTGTCTATAAAATCTTGAAGCTGGATTTGAACAACTTTTTCAATAATTTTAGTCAGGAAGGGTATACTAGCTATAGGTCTGTATGATGATGAATCTTTGCTATCTAGTGAGTTGTTTTTCAAAAGTGGGCGGATTGCTGAGATTTTGAGTTCATTTGGTAGTATACCCTGTTGTAGGGATTTATTTACTATATCTAAGATGTAAGGGGCTAGTTCTTGTTTTGTAGTCTTAATCCATGCTGCTGGGCATGGGTCTAAGAGGGATGTATTTGTATTAAGGTTTGTAATTATATTTAGTAATTGATTTCTATCTATGGGGTGGAAAGATTTCCATTCACCGAGGACATTTATTATTGTAGGAAAGGGATCAGGTACAGATGGTGCATTTTGCTTGAGTTTGCCAGCAAAATAGTCTGCTAGTGTTTGGGGGTTAATAGGGATCTTGTGGATGTTAGTAGGGGGGGCTTTAGATAATGATTTTATAATTTCAAATAGTTCCCTTGGTCGATTAATAGCTATGGATAGGATTGATGTATGGTATTGTTTCTTGGCATTAATTGTTTCAAGAAACATTCCTGGTTTAAACGGTCGAAACCTCGGACCGTGGTGTAGTGTATTGTGTTGAGGATTAGGGGTATGGGGAATGTGAATGGAGAATTGAATTAAATGATGGTTGGACCATGGGATTTGAGTTATGCTAGGGGTATTATATTGGGGTAATCTGGTTAAGTATTCAGGAAGGAAAACTAGGTCAAGCGTGTTCCCTTTAATGTGTGTAGGGTAGGAGATTGTTTAAAGCACATTTCGTCCATAGAGTCAAGGAAAGGTTTTGACTGGTGATTATTTAGAGAAGCTAGGTTGAAGTCTCCAAGGATAATATGAGTCTTATTCATGGAGGCTTTACATGCCAGTTCTAAAACAGAGGTTATATTTTGAGGGTCTGGCATGGGAGGTCTATAGAAGAGGCAGATGGCTATGTTTTTGTTTTCTATCTTTAGTATATTCATGCCCTCTTGGTTACTGCAAATGGTGGGTGAGCAGTTAAGTATAGTCTTTGCTATTATGAGTACTCCTCCTCCTTTCTTTTTATCCCGGTTGCAGTTGAACAGAGAGTATCCATTTACATTTAGTTGGTTTAGAATAATGGTGTCAGATTCGGTTATCCAGGTTTGTGATACAAAGAAAATCAGGCTTCTCATCTGTAATGAGGTCTGTTATGAGGGGGATTTTATTTCTAACTGATCTAGTGTTAATGAGAACAATTTTTAGGTTCTGAGATTGGTTATATGTTTTTTTAATTATATCTTCTGGTGTTAATTTTATTTGTATTAACCTTTTAGTTTGACTTTTTAGATTTGAGTGGTGAGAGTATTTATAGGTGAAAGGGAGTGTGTTATAATGGTTAGGGTATTCTTGTCTAGGGAGAAGGGGAATAATATGGATGTTAGCAGAATTAAGGAGATTCAGTGAGGTGGAGAGTGTATGTTGTTTGGGGATAGGTGTGAGTAGTAAGACACAGGAGAGACATAGTACATTCAGTAAAAATGAGGTTAGTGTCTTAGGCCTCATTTTGGTTTAAGTTAATAGTTACAGTGTTGCAATTATGAAGTCAAAAGACTGCAGGGACTGAAAAGGTTAGGTTTGTTTCAAGTGTACAGTGGGATATATTGTAGCAGTTTCCAGAAAACATCTTTGTAGTAAAACATCTTTATAGTAAAACCAAAGCACTTCAGCCATGAATAATATAATATACATTTATCTGAATGGAAGTCCAATATGGAATGTAACCAAAAGACTAAGGTAAATCAGCGACATAGCACCATGTTTCGGATTTAAAATTTCATAAACCCTGCTTCAGGCTGGAATTCTCCACAAAAACCACTCCAATATTATTTAAGTGCATACCATATTATTCATGATTGAAGTGCTGTGGTTTTATTGCAAAGATGATTTAAAAGGACTAGACTTGTAGTGGCTAACCCCACATGCAGTCATTGTCAGACAAAAAAAAGTTTTCATGCATCACGTGTTTAAAGGGAGATATCTGTTTAGGGTAGGCCAATATTGATTTTGGAAAGATAACCTTAAGCATCCCTGCCTCAAAGGCTCAAAAGGTATAGACATTAAGGCCTGAAGAACTAGGCCCAAAATCCAAGGGGAAATAATTGACCACAGGGGAGGAGACAAATGTCACACCCCCTTAGTAAGCAGACAACACCCGGGTGTGAAGCCATGGAGCAACTGGCCACTGGCCCCCAAAAACATATCAAGGCTATATCTAAATTCTCAAGGAAATGAGGGACAGTCCTTACTCAAAATGTCCTGAAAGGAGGGCAAAACTGCCATCCTGGGAGCTACATGGCACTTGCTACACCAGACCTCAGAAACACCAGATAGGCACTTGGACAAGGCGTGTACCACCTTCAAGGTGTGGACACTAACAGTCAATGAATTGCTTCTACAAGTGCCTTCATTTTGCGGCTCCTCACTACCTTTCCTCTCTTATCTCATTCTACACTCCTCCTCGGGAACTCTGTTCCTCTGGCAGATGCCTTTTATCTGTGCCCTTTTTTGCCACTGCCAACTCCAGACTTTGTTGTTTATTCTATCTTGCTGTTCCCATATGCCTGGAACAAACTACCCGAGTCTATGAGTCAGGCCCCTTCTCTAGCCCTATTCAAATCCAGACTAAAAACCCGTCTCTTTGGAGCCGCTTTTGGATCCTGATGCTCCTCACTCTCTTGTCCACTACTTATGTGTATCTTAGCATACTCTAATCCCCAGTTTCAATGTGTGTTTTGTCTTGATTAGATTGTAAACTATGATGAGCAGGGACTGTGTCTTATATCTATATGTATAGTGCTGCGTACATCTTGTAGTGCTATACAAATGATTAGTAATAGTGGTAGTACTACTCACTAGGTGCCACCTTCCAAGCGCCAAGCCATAAGCTAGAAGGTAACCAGCTCATCAAACAGTCCCAGGTCCTGCGTTAGGCATAGGGTAGCTCTTATAGAAGCCACAACGAATCTGCAAATCAGGGCCTCTGCAGTCAATCTGGCACCACTAGAATCACCAGACCTCGATGGCATTCTATGCGGCAAAGCACGTCTCCCATGACAGGTCACAGAGGAAACACACATTACAGTGGCTTCTGATGCCAAACTCAACCAGAGTGCCGCCGCCTCTAGAACTGACCTCCTTGTGGTGACGAAGAATCTTCGCACCCTGCATATGCTCGGGTTGCCATCAAATCTAACTAGGGACGCCCCCATCTGTCTAGACCCCAGCTGATTTATTTAGTTTTATTTAACAGGTTTTGCTATACAGTTTTTCTACCAGTCAAAACGGTTTACATGGAACTGAAAGAATACAAAGAATTTATGCAAACAACTGGGTAACATAAAATTTATGAGTAACAGTAGGTAACAAGAATCTTAGAGTAGGGTATCACAACTATTTACATTTTAAATGGGCTGGGGTATCTGACGAAGAGGCCTAGGGAGGCTGGGTGGGAGAGATTCTGCTCATTTGTGAGGGTTCATGATGTGTAATGTTCTAAGTGTTCTTGGAATAGGTAGGTTTTTAGTTTCTTTCAGGATATCTTAGTGCGGGGGGTAGTGAATTCCAGAGGGTGGGGGCGTAGAGTGTGAATGCTCTAAGGCATGTGCTTTGGCTGCTCTTGCAAATCTGAGAAGGGATACAGAGGAGAGTTTGTGTTTTATTCCTTCTTGGTCTATTGGTCTTGGGAGTGTGGATTAGTGCTTGAAGGTGCTCAGAGGAGTGGTTGTTTAGAGCTTTGTGGATGATTATGAAGACCCTGTACATGATTCTTGAGCTGATGGGTAGCCATTGGAGGAGTTTGAGGATTGGCGTGAAGTGAGTTTCTCTGGATACTTATTTATTTATTTATTTATTTAGTATACATTTGTATACCGCTACTTCCAGCGATCAGCAGCGGTTTGATTACAGATTGGAAATTGTCAAATCATGACAGGAAATTTTTGAGGTATAAACACATTGATTAGACAGGAAAGCACAGCACACAGAGAACTATTTTACAGGGAACATGGGCTATGGAGGGTTAAGTGGCTTGCCCAAGACCACAAGGAGCACCTGTGGGACTAGAAACCCCAGTCCTTCCGGCCCAAGGTTGCTGTCCTCTAGTGGGGTTTGAACCCCCGACCTTCCGGCCCGAAGTACCTTGCCCCAACCACTAGGCCACTCCTCCACTCACTTGGCAGATGGTACGTGCTGTAGCGTTCTGGGTGAGCTGTAGTGGAAGAAGAGCGTGCTTGATAGGGCCTTGATATATTGAGCTGCAGTAGTCGAATAGTGGGGCGATGGTGGCTTGGCAGACTGAGCGGAATGTTTCTGTAGTTAGGAGGGGACATAGGTTATGCTGACGGGGCTAACTCCATTCCCCAGGATCGAAAGAGTGAGGACTGTGATAATCTGCCTCCACACAGTCGATGTCCTCAATATGCTATGCCGAAGGTGCCAGCAGGTTCTGTTCTGCCCATGAAAACAAGGCAGCCATCTACAGGGCAGCTCCAGAACACTTGGTAGTCCCCCTGCCTGCTGACATATGCCACCAATATAGGCCATGTCTATTCTTGACTGCTCCAGTGGACCAGAGACACCTGCCCTCGAATCAAACCTCCTCTAGCTGATTAAGCTGGTATCCACTGACAGGAGTAGCCATGAAGGATCGTCTATGGGCAGGCCCTTTTTCAGTAAACTGACTGCCACCAACTGTAGAAGGGGAAGCCTGATCTCTTTGTCTTGCGAGCAAGGTGATCAACAGCACAATAATGATCTCTGGGGCAGTTACAGATGAGCCCGTGACCAAGGGACTATCGTAGCCACCATCAAACCCAGGAGACAAAGAAAGTCCCCATTTTGGGAGCCTGCTGCTGCCGAATGGCTGATAGTTCAGCCAAATAATTTTGCCATTCCGTCAGTGGGTATGAAGACTCCGATTGCACAGCCGTCAAAAAGGGGCTCCAAGATACTCCAATGACAGAGATGGCTCAAGGTGACTCTTGCTAAGAGTGCCTACCTAGCAGAGGTTCTCCAGAACTGAACCATGCTAGCCATTCCTCTTGCTACTTATGACTAAGACTTGGCTGAACAAGCCAATCAATCATCAAAAAAAGATGTATGTATATGCCCTCATGCCACAGAGCTGCAGTCATGACTACCATAATCTTGTGGAAAAAAAGGTCCTCTGGGCAGTGGAGAGTCCGAAAGAAAGGGCAGAGGAACTGGACCTGTGAGTCAAGAACAGCGAGCACAGAGAATGCTATTAATCCTCCCAAATGGGAGCATGAAGGTAAGCCTTTGCCAGGTAGAGACGCGAGAAATTCCCCCACACTAAAACCCTTGGGTGATGGGCCTTAGAGTCTCCATCCATAAGCAAGAGACCTTCAGGGAGCTCTTACATCTTTCAGATCAAGCAGCAGCCTGAAGGACTTGTCCTTTGCCCACACAACGAAGTAGATAGGTAACGGCCTTTGCCTCCTTGGGTGGGAGGTATGGACACAATGGCCTGATGCACTGGTCTCTGCAAAGGTGGCTTGGACAGCAGCCCTTTTTTTTTGTCTCAGAGCCACATGGAGAGATCATAAATGTGTCCAAAGTAGGTTCTCTGCACTCCAGTATGTAGCCATGCTTGAGCACCCAGCGATCCGCGGTGATATGGACACTCCTGATGAAGGAGTCTGAGACGCCACCCACTGGAGGCAACCCAGAAAGGGCCCCCAAACTCATCATTGTGCAGGAAATGAAGGACAGAATTTCAAGGAGAATAGCCATGGGGCCTCTGAGCCCCAGGAGAAGGCTGAAGTCAGGCCCCAGAGATAAGGAAGGCAAGAGTATGGTGCTCCTGGCTGACTGCTGAATGACCTGGAGTGCAAGAGTCCCAGCATCAGGAGCAAAGAAAACCGGAAGAAGTAGAAGTCATCCATCTCCAGGATCCTCTACGCTATCTTCCGGAAGGCGATGAAATTTGGACTTTCCAAACTCCTTTACTAGCTTTACAAGGTCTTCTCCATACAAGAGTTTCCCTCTAAAGGTCACCTTGGACCACTCAAAATCCCTACATACAAGTCGCATCCATTCATGAGACAGACAAGTGTATACCTAGCATCAGCTAAGAAAACCGTTGCTGCTGCTTCTAGAAGCAACGAGGTGTCAACCTTCAAGAGCAACTGTAGCAATTGAAGGAGGGCACAGGCCTCAGTCCTCCACAATTCACTGCCTTACAGATAAGGGAGGAGGCTGAGAAACAGACTTAAGAGGTGCAGTCCAACAGATCCCTGAAGGTGGCTCCTAGAATGCTAGGAATCATAATGATCCTGAAGACAGCTACTGAGGAGTTCTTTTACCAGCAGGGCCCAAGGGAGCCACCTTCAACAGCCCTCCTGAAAACTCATTGTGCTTCCTTCCACCGACTGAGCTTACAAGAAGCAGGTAACACCCCCCCCCCCATATCTTCCTTGGAAAGGGAATATAGATTAAGTCTTGGCCACCTTAAGGCTGAAAACAGGTGTCTCATACTATGGAGATCACATCTCCAACAATCA
Organism: Ichthyophis bannanicus; assembly: GCA_033557465.1. Lineage (NCBI taxonomy): Eukaryota > Metazoa > Chordata > Amphibia > Gymnophiona > Ichthyophiidae > Ichthyophis > Ichthyophis bannanicus. The sequence goes on from CM066035.1 coordinate 860,061,011, forward strand.
GATGTAGCAGGAAGCACTTGAAGGAATGTGAAGACGCCTATAAGCACAGGAATATGGGATCCATCTCATATTACTGTCTCTCGTCTCATCCCACAACTTTCATGAGGTCATGCCTGGAAAATAATGGTCATCAGCTCCTCTCTCCTGAACAGCCTCCACACTTAGATATTATCCCCTATTGCAGTGGTTCTCAACCCAGTTGGTTTTTCAGGATATCCACAAATCAATACACAAGAGAAATTTGCATACAAAAGAGGCAGTCCATGCAAATTTCTCACGCATGTTCATTTGGATATCCTGAAAACTTGGCTGGCTGGGTGTGCCCTAAGGACTGAATTGAGAACCTCTGCCCTACAATGGGATCATTCTCTTTTTTTGAGAATCATTCTCTTTTTCAAGACCCACTACAACCTGACCTAAGTGCGATACTCTACCTCAACCAGATGACTTTTGCCTGCCACGGCGGCAATTGGCATACTGGCAGGTAATCATGTATAAATTGTATATTTTGGGCCCCTCCCACGCTATTGCAATCAAATGTATACCCAGATCTGTGTGCCCCAATCAAATGTATATTGTATCCAACTGATTCTCCTGTGTTATGTAAATCATTGCCTAATCGAAATGTAAATCTAAAAAATCTCACTGTATTGTACGATACATTATGATTCTGTAAAGTAAACCGCTGCTGATCGTAGGAAGCAGCGGTATACAAGTGCTTACTAAATAAATAAATAAATAAGAATACTACAATGCACCCACAGCATAAGCATTCCAACTTAATATGCCCTAGTCCATCTATCTACTGAAACCGCAGGGTCACATAACCCATACCTTCAACAATGTAAATTTGAGCTTTTGTTAATAACTCAATGCACCTAGTTTACTCAAATGTTAAAATTAATTACTATGTTCTGTTTATTGTAAAACAGTGTGTGCTTCATGCTCTGTTAAAGTATTATGTTACATGTAAACCACTTTGAATAGCAGAAAGGTGGTATAGAAATAGTTTTAAATAAATAAGTAATATTCTCCTGTCTGCCGAACTGGCTATCTCCACCTCCTCCTCTTGCCCAGCTGGTTCCCTCCTTCTCTTGCCCAGCTAGTGCAGTGCTCTAGAGCTCCCCAAATGTTGCCAAGGCCAACCCGCGGTAACTTCCATATGGGGGCATGGATTAAGGCTGGGAAGGGCTTGAGAAGGAAACCACAGGCATTGGCCAAGCAGTACCACCTGGAATTTATTTTCATTCTCAGGCTGCAACAAATTTCATGCATCACAAACCTAATCTGACTTTAATACACTTTGAAAAACTTCACCTGCGTAGATAGGAAGACAGCCTTTTCTGCAAGCTGTTCCCACCATTGCTCCACCAGCTGGGAGAGCAGGAGAAAGCAGCTCGGATTGCCAACTAAAATAACTCAAAAATACAAAAACCCAAGTCACAAGAGCGTTGCGAGAAATACAACACAGAAACCCAAGCACACACTCTAAAGAACAGAGGAAAAAATAAAGTGAAATCTTCTTAAAACAAATAATCCTTTTAAAGCTGCTCAAACATTCAAGCAGATCTTCATTATGAAAAAAATACTATCTTCACTATGGCAAAAGATGCCAGACACAAATCTTGGCATCAAAAGTGTTTCACTCCAACAGGAGTTTCTTCAGGGAATAAAGCATAGTTACTCACCTGTAACAGGTGATCTCCGGGAACAGCAGGAATTTAGTCTTCACATATGGGTATCGTCGGTACCGACGGAGCCTACGCGGGAACGCTCCCCAGCGTCCAATTAGGAAGCTTTTGGGAGCATCCCACAGCGCCTGCGTGCTGCCTTCCCGCCTTTCCCAACTGCCTCTCTCCAGTTGAGTTTAAAGCTGAGACAAAGAGAGAGAGAGAGAGGGAAAGAGAACGAGATAGAGAGATACAACTCCTAGGGGAGGTGGGTGGGTTGTGAAGACTAAATTCCTGCTGTTCCCGGAGATCACCTGTTACAGGTGAGTAACTATGCTAGCTCCAAGAACAAGCAGGAATGTAGTCTTCACATATGGGGACTCCCTAGCTCTAGATAACAGGGAGAGGACCCCAGAAATTGTGTGTCCCTGTGAAAGGGCTCCACTTCCCCCCCTGGATCTCTGGCATCCTACCAGGGATGGTGGGTAGAAGTTGATTAGGTATGGAATAGGTGTTGGAGAACAGCCTGACCAAACAAGGCATCCTGGCGGGAGTCCTTGTCCAAGCAGTAATGGGCTGTGAAGGTATGAACCGAGGCCCAAGTGGCTGCTCGACAGATGTCGTCGATAGACACAGAGTGCAGATGAGCCATTGAAGCTGCCATGGCTCTCACATTGTGAGCTGTGACATGGCCCTCCAGAGGAAGATTCTTACTCTGATAGGCAAACGAAATACACTGTGCAATCCAGTTGGACAGTGTTCTCTTGGAGACTGGAAGTCCCAGATGAGAAGGATCAAAAGCAACAAAGAGTTGAGAGGACTTTCTATGTTGCTGTGTTCTTTGTAAGTAAAAGGCTAAAGCTCTTTTACAGTCTAAAGTATGAAGATTCCTTTCTGCATTTGATGCATGAGGCCTTAGAAAAAACAAAGGTAGGTAGGCCGCTTGGTTTACATGAAAAGGCGAGACCACCTTTGGCATAAAGTGTGGATGAGTCCTAAGGACTACCTAGTCATGATGGAACCTTGTATAAGGAGGGTCAGCTACTAGTGCCTGCAATTCACTGATGCAACGTGCTCATGTGATTGCAATGAGAAAGATAACTTTCCAGGAAAGGAATTTCAATGAGATGGTAGCTAAGGGTTCGAAAGGTGGCTTCATAAGCTGGTCAAGAACCAGGTTTAAGTCCCATGCCACTGGTGGTGGCCTAATGGGAGGCTTAGTTAGAAGAAGGCCTCTCATAAATCTTGCTATAAGAGGATGGGAGGAAATAGGGTGTCCATTTAAAGGCTTGAAAGAAGCTGCAATAGCACTCAAATGGACTCTTACTGAGTTAGTCTTAAGTCCTGCATTGGATAAATGAAGGAGATACTCCAGTAATGATTCCAGAGGTATCGCAAGGGGGCTAAGACCCTTCTGCGAGCACCATATGGTAAACCTTTTCCGCTTGAAAGCATAAGAGCGTCTTGTGGAAGGCTTCCTGGAAGCATAAAGGATATCCTTTACTTGCTGAGAAAGGTTAAGATCATGAAGATCTAGGCCTTCAGCAACCAAGCCCTGAGATGCAGAGACTGGGGATTAGGATGCCATAACATTCCGTCCTCCTGAGACAGGAGATCTGGAGCAGACCCTAACTCCAGAGACGGAGCTTGAGAGAGATGTAGAAGCAGAGGGTACCACACTTGCTGTGGCCAATGTGGAGCTATGAGAATCATGCGGCCTCTGTCTCTCTGAAGCTTGAACAGGGTTTTGGGAATTAGGGGAATGGGTGGAAAGGCTTAAAGGAAGTCCTGAACCCAATGAAAGAGGAAAGCATTCCTGTCCTGAGAGCCCTGAGCCGGAATTCTGGAACAGAACTGGGGAAGTTTGGCATTCAACGGACTTACAAAGAGGTCTATGTCCGGGGTTCCCCAAATTTGAAAAATCGTGGCCACCTGGTCTGCATGTAGAGACCATTCGTGAGGAAGCAGAACTCGACTGAGTCTGTCTGCCCAAGAGATTTGGATGCATGGAAGATACACTGCCAGGAGATGAATCTGATGCTCTCTGGCGAGGGCCCATAGTCGCAAAGCTTCGTTGCAAAGCGACAGAGAGCCTGTTCCTCCCTGCTTGTTCACGTAGAACATGGCTACTTGATTGTCCATATGAATGAGGACTCTCTTGTAGCTTAGCAGGGCGTGGAACACTCGAAGAGCAAGGAAGATTGCTCTGAGTTCTAAGAGATTGATGTGTAGATGAGTCTCCTGTGGAGTCCAAGTGCCTTGGGTGGAGAGGTCTTGCAGATGAGCTCTCCAACCCAATGGTGAAGCATCTGTTGTGAGAGTTGCCTGGGGTAAAGGTTGTTGAAATGGGGACCCCACCAACAGGTTTTCAGTGGACTGCCACCATTGGAGGGACAAAATAAGGCGATTTGTGTTTGCTATTTTGTCTGACAGGCACCCTGATGCCTGGGTCCATTGAGTGGATAAAGTCCACTGGGCTGCTCTCATATGGAGGCGAGCATAAGTAACCACATGCACGGTGGATGCCATGTGGCCTAGAAGTTGTAACATTTCACAAGCAGTAAGGTGAGGCTTTAGCACTGCTTGAGAAGCTAACTGCACAATGCGAAGGCAACGGGTCTGAGGAAGATAGAAACATAGAAATATGATGACAGAAAAAGACCACATGGCCTATCTAGTCTGTTCTTCCATATCAACAACTACAAGTCCCCTTTTTACCTTTAGAGATCCTCTGTGTTTGTCCCATGCTTTTTTGAATTCAGTTACTGTCCTCATCTCTACCACCTCCACTGGGAGACTATTCTATGGATCCACTACTCTTTCCGTAAAGAAATATTTCCGCATATCACTCCTGAATTTATCTCCCTTCACCCTCATCCCATGTCCCCTCGTAGCAGAACTTGCTTTCAATTGAAAAATGCTCTCTCCCTGAACATTTATGCCATGGAGGTATTTAAACATCTCAATCATATCACCTCTATCCCGCCTTTCCTCTAAAGTGTATATATTAAGAGCCTTCAGTCTGTCCTCATATGCTTTATAATGAAGACCACTAATCATTTTAGTAGCCACCCTCTGCACCAACTCCATCCTGTTCACATCCTTTTGAAGGTGCGGTCTCCAGAATTGCACGCTATACTCCAAATGAGATCGCACCAAAGACTTATACAGAGGCATTATCACCTCCTTTTTTCTGCTAGCCATTCCTTTCCGTATGCACCCAAGCATCCTTATAGCTTTTGCCGTCGCCTTTTCTACCTGTTTAGCTACTTTAAGATCATCAGACACAACCACGCCTAGGTCCTGCTCTTCTTTAGTGGACAAAAGTACTTCACCCCCTATACTATATTGCTCCCTTGGATTGCTGCAGCCCAAATGCATGACCTTACATTTTTTAACATTAAATCCCAGCTGCCAAATTCTAGACCATTCTTCAAGCTTAGCTAGATCCCTCCTCATGTTATCTACACCTTTCTGGGTGTCTACTCTATTGCAGATTTTGGTATCATCCGCAAAGAGGCAAACCTTACCCGACAGCCCTTCCGCTATATCACTAACAAAGATGTTAAAAAGAATCGGACCAAGGACAGCTCCCTGGGGCACACCACTGGCAACATCCTTCTCCTCAGAGTGAGCTCCATTTACTTGTACTCTTTGTCGCCTCCCACCCAACCAATTTCTAACCCAAGCAGTAACTTTAGGATCCATCCCTAGGGTGCTCAGTTTGTTTATAAGTCGCCTGTGAGGAACAGTGTCAAAGGGTTTACTGAAATCTAAATACACCACACATCTAGAGCTCTTCCTCGGTCCAACTCCCTGGTCACCCAGTCAAAGAAATCAATCAGATTTGTCTGACAAGACCTGCCTCTGGTGAATCCATGCTGCGTCGGATCCTGTAATCCGCTGTACTCCAGAAACCTCACTATTTTCTCTTTCAGCAGCGTTTCCAATAATTTACTCACCCCTGAAGTTAAACTAACCGGCCTGTAGTTTTCAACCACATCCTTACTTCCGCTTTTGTGTAAAGGCACCACATGAGCCTCTCTCCAGTCCTTTGGCACCACTCCCGACTCCAACGAGGCATTGAAAAGGTCAGTCAGTGGAGTTGCTAGAATGTCCCCAAGTTCCCTCAGTATTCTAGGGTGTATCCCATCCGGTCCCATCGCTTTGTCTACTTTAAGTTGAGCTAGTTTCTCACGAACACAGTCTTCTGAAAATTGTTCAAGATGTCCCTCATTTCTGTTCCTATTTGTGGGTGTTTTCTGAGGTCCTGCTCCTGGTTCTTCATCTGTGAACACAGAACAAAAATATTTGTTAAGCAATTCCGCTTTATCCTTATCAGCTTCTACATATTCCTCCCCTGCACCCTTGAGTCTGACAATACCACTTTTGCCCTTCCTCTTCTCACTAATGTATCTGAAAAATGTCTTATCCCCCCCATTTTACTGCATTCGCTATTTCCTCCTCCTTTTGAATCTTTGCCTTCTTAACTACTTTGCTAGCTTCTCTAAGTCTTTCCAAATACAGATGCCTGTCTTCCTCTCTCTGTGATCTCTTGTATTTCATGAAGGCCTCCTCCCTCTTTTTCTTCACTTTTTCAGCTACTTCTTTCGAAAACCATAGCGGTCTCCTTTTCCTTTTACATTTATTTACTATTTTAACAAAAAGGTTGGTTGCCCTTAAAATATCCCCTTTCAATTTTGCCCACTGTTTTTCTACATCCCCCAGCTGTTCCCATCCCACTAACGACTCCCTGAGGTATTGGCCCATCTTTGCAAAGTCAGTCTTCCTAAAGTCTAAGATCCTCGCCTTTGAATGGATTCTAACAGCCATAGTCCTAATACTGAACCACACCATCTGGTGATCACTGGATGCAAAATGATCTCCCACTACAACATCAGAAACACTTTCACCATTGGTAAGCACCAAGTCCAGTATGGCCCCTTCACGTGTGGGGTCTGTTACCAATTGCCTGAATAGTTCTCCCTGTAGAGAATCCAGGATCTCCTTACTTCTAGATGATACTGCAGCAGGAATGTGCCAATCAACATCTGGCATATTGAAATCTCCTATCAGTAGCACTTCCCCTTTCCTAGCAATGCTGCGTATGTCTTCAATTAACTCTGTCCACCTCTTCCTCTTGTGAGGGAGGTCTGTATATCACACCAATGCAAATAGATTTCTCTTTCCCTCTTTCTAGTTTAACCCACAATGCCTCCTCTCTCCCTTTTAAGCTCTAATTCCAAAGCTTTAATAGTAGTTTTTACATATAGTGCCACTCCTCCTCCCCTTCTTCCTACCCTGTCCTTTCTGTATAAAGTATAGCCAGGTATAGTTACATTCCAATCATGGTTTTCTGTGAACCATGTTTCTGTAACTGCCACTAAATCCAAGTCAGCCACTCCCACCAAAGCTTCAACATCAGGGATCTTATTTCCCATGCTACGGGCATTTATACACACTGCTTTCCATATGTTACCCCTGTTACCCATTTCCATAAAGGTATTTAATGTATCACCTACCTGGGGGCTTTCACTTACCTGGGGGCTTTCTTCACCCATCCCCAACGAATCTAGTTTAAAGCTCTCTTCAGTAGACTAGCCAGTCTACTACCGAAGATGCATTGACCTTTCTTGGACAGATGGATGCCATCTCTGCTCTGCAACCCTTGGAACAGCATCCCATGGTCTAGGAAACCAAAACGCTCTCGATGACACCATCCACGCAGCCATGCATTCATCTCCAGGATGCGAGCCTCTCTGCCTTGGCCTTTAACCTCAACAGGGAGGATTGAAGAGAACACCACCTGTGCACCTAACTGCTTCACCCTCTGTCCCAGAGCCATGAAGTCACTTTTGATACGTTCCGAGGTATACCTGGCAGTATCATTAGTTCCAACATGGATTATTAACATTGGGTAATAATCAGTGGGCTTGATGAGTCTCGGCAAACTCTCCGTAACATCTTGGATTTTGGCACCAGGCAGACAGCATACCTCTCTGGACATCAAGTCTGGTCGGCAGATGGACGCCTCACTACCCCTCAGAAGAGAGTCTCCAACCACCACTACCCTTCGTTTCCTTCTGGTCACTGATTCTGCAACTTTGGGGTACGTGAGCTCTGGTTCTTCCCTTTCCAGGGATGCTTTCAACTCCTCCACTTCCAGGGCCCTTGCCTTTGTGGTATCCAGCATAGCTCCTATAAACTCCAGGGACTGAGTAGGAGTTAGGTTGGATTTTGTGATGTTTATGATAAGGCCCAAATATTGAGATACGCATTGTGCAAGACAGAGAAATCCTGGCTTCTGGCTCTGATGGGGCTCGAATGAGCCAGTCGTCTAAGTAAGGGAAAACAAATATTCCTAGAGTGCAAAGAAAGGCTGCTACCACAGCCATGCATTTCGTGAACACCCTTGGTGCTGAGTCCAGGCCGAAAGGTAGAGCTCTGTACTGGTAGTGCTTCCCCTGAAATAGAAACCAAAGGAATCTTCGGTGGGTTGGATGGATAAGAACATGGGTGTATGCATCCTTGAGACCCTGTAGGTATGGCAGAAGAGTTAGCGTAGTTACTCACCTGTAACAGGTGTTCTCCAGGAGCAGCAGGAATCAGTCCTCACTTATGGGTGACGTCGGCGCCGACGGAGCCCTCGCGGAGCAATTTTCCCCAGCTTTCAAAGAAAGCCTTTGGGAATTGCAGCGCGCATGCGCGGTCCTCTTCCCGCCCAAGGGTGCCATCTTAGCCAGTCAGATGACATAGCTAAAAAAGACAGCATAAAAAATTTGCAAAAAGAACATAAGCAGACGATTGCAACTCCAAGGGGAGGAGGGAGGGTAGTGAGGACTGATTCCTGCTGCTCCTGGAGAACACCTGTTACAGGTGAGTAACTACGCTTTCTCCAGGACCAAGCAGGAAGTCAGTCCTCACTTATGGGACTCCCAAGCTCAAGGCTACCGGAGACCCTAAGCACAAAAATGAGCTCCCTCTAGCTCAGCAGCACAGAAGGAAAGAATCTTCGCTGAATTATCACCCACCGGTAGCCCACATCCGGGATGGAGGGTAGGAGTTGCTCAGACCTCAAAGAGATTACGGAGGACTGCCTGTCCGAAAGCACTGTCCCTGCGGGACTCCCTCTCGAGACAGTAATGGACCGCAAAAGTCTGGCTCGAAGACCAAGTAGCGGCCCGGCAGATGTCTGCCAGCGGAACAGAGCGGAGGTAAGCCACTGACGTAGCCTTTGCCCGAACGCAATGAGCCGTGACTCGACTTTCTAAGGAGAGTCCGGCTGCCCCATAAGCCCAAGAGATACAGTCCGCAACCCAGATGGACAGAGTACGCTTGGAGACCGGGAGCCCCAATTTATTGGGGTCAAAAGACACAAAAAGCTGAGCAGCTTTACGGTGCTCCCGCGTACGGTCAAGGTAGAAGTTCAAAGCCCTTCTACAGTCCAGGGTATGGAGGACCGTTTCAGCTCGGCTGGAGTGTGGTCTGGGAAAGAAGGTTGGAAGTACCACCTCCTGATTGATGTGAAAAGGGGAGACCACTTTTGGAAGAAATTTTGGGTGAGTCCGTAGGACTACCCTATTTTTGTAGAACCGAGTGTAAGGGGGATCAGACACGAGGGCCTGCAATTCACTTACGCGTCTAGCGGAAGTGAGGGCTATCAAGAACAGTGTTTTCCAAGACAGAAAACGGAGAGAACAGGTAGCCATAGGTTCAAAAGGCGGACAGGTGAACCGCTGCAAAACCACATTCAGGTCCCAGTCAGGCGCTGGCGGGCGCAGAGGTGGTTTAAGTAGAAGGAGACCTCAGAGAAACCTCGCTACGAGAGGGTCGCTGGAGAGAGGTCTACCGTCCACCGGCACATGATGTGCCGAAAGAGCACTGAGGTAAACTTTGACGGAGTTGGACTTAAGTCCCAGATCAGAGAGGTGTAGCAAGTACTGCAAGATCACCGACACCGGGCAGGAGAAGGGATCCTGAGACTGTTGGGTACACCAGACGGCAAAGCGACGCCATTTAAGGGTGTAGCATTTGCGGGTAGAAGGCCGTCGCGAAGCCAAGACGACCTCCTCCACCTCTGCCGGCAGGAGAAGGGGAGCAAGGACTACCCTCTCAGCAGCCAGGCCATGAGGTTGAGAGACCTGAGGTTGGGGTGTAGTAGAGACCCCTGATCCTGAGTGAGGAGATCCGGTTGTACCCCCAGAGGGAATGGATCCTCCACCGCTAATTGCAGTAGGAGCGGAAACCACGGCTGTCTGGGCCAGCGAGGGGCCACCAGGATCATGAAGGCTTTGTCTCGGAGAACCTTGAAAAGAGTCCGAGAGACTAGCGGGATGGGAGGGAAAGCGTACAGAAGGCTCCGCGACCATGAGATTAGAAAAGCGTCCGCCGCAACCCGAAGGGGGTGTGGCTGACGAGAGCAGAAGCGAGGAAGCCGCCGGTTGTGAGGACTGGCAAAGAGATCCACCGTGGGGAGGCCCCACTTTAGGAAGAGCTTCTGAACTACCAAGGGATCCAGACGCCACTCGTGCGGCTGGAGGACCCTGCTGAGTTTGTCCGCCAGGCAATTTTCTTGGCCCGGGAGATAAACTGCCTTGAGGAGAATGCCGTGACTGACGGCCCAAGAGCAGAGCTTCTGTGCCTCCCGGCAGAGGAGGAAGGAGCCCGTGCCCCCCTGCTTGTTCACGTAGAACATGGCAACTTGATTGTCCGTCTGGACAAGGACGGACTGGTGGGAAGTCAGGTGGGAGAAAGCCTTGAGAGCTAGGCGGATCGCCCTGAGCTCCAGGAAGTTGATCTGCTGAGCAGACTCCCACGTGGTCCAGAGGCCCTGAGTACGTGCCCCTTGGCAATGTGCTCCCCAGCCCAGGAGGGATGCATCGGTGGTCAGCACCCGGGTCGGCTGAGGTGACTGGAAAGGCATTCCGAATATCAGGTTCGGCTGCCGAAGCCACCACCGGAGAGACGAGATCAGCGGCTCGGAGACGCGCACTAGGTCTGCTAGGCCGCCTGTGGCTTGTCGCCACTGCTGGCGGAGACACCATTGAGCAGGCCGCATATTCAGGCGGGCATTGGGGGTCACATGGACGGTGGAAGCCATATGGCCGAGTAGTCTCAGGAAGCGCCTGGCGGAGACCAGGGGCTGGTTGCGAAAGCGGTCGGCTAAGTCCATGAGCCGTTGAGCCCTGTCGAGCGGTAGGTATGCTCGCGCCTGAGGAGTGTGCAGCCTTGCGCCGATGAACTCGAGATCCTGTGAGGGGAGCAAAGTGGACTTTGCGAAGTTTATAACAAAGCCCAAGTGCTGCAGAAGAGTCACCGTGCGGCGCGTGGCGTTGGTGACCTCCCGAGCGGACGCTGCTCTGATGAGCCAGTCGTCGAGGTACGGAAAGACATAGAGGCCGTGAAGCCGGAGATGGGCCGCCACCACCGCGAGACATTTTGTGAAGACTCGCGGTGCGGAGGACAGGCCAAAGGGCAGTACTCTGTACTGGTAATGATTTCCTGCCACCACAAACCTTAGGTATTGGCGGTGGCTTGGGTGGATGAGGATGTGCGTGTAGGCATCCTTTAGATCCAAGGAGCATAGCCAATCTCCCTGCTGGAGGTAGGGCAGAAGGATTCCAAGGGTAAGCATTTTGAACTTCTCCCGCACAAGGAACTTGTTGAGGTTGCGCAAGTCCAGGATGGGTCTGAGGCCCCCTGTTCTCTTTGGTATTAGAAAATACCTGGAATAAAAGCCTTGACCACTCAGGTGGTGTGGCACCGGTTCCACCGCCTGTTCCTGCAGAAGACCTGCTAACTCCTGAAGGAGTAATTCCCTGTGCAGAGGGGGTCGTGGAGGTTCTCCCGGAAAATAGGAGGGAGGGACCTGGTGGAAGTGGAGAAGATAGCCTTCTCGCACGACTTGAAGCACCCAGGCATCTGCGGTGATGCTGGACCACCTGTGGGCGAAGTGAACCAGCCGGCCTCCGGTGCTGGGAGGAATCAGCGGGGGGGGGAGAGGCTATGCTTAGTGAGTCAAAAACCCCCACCCTGCTGAGCAGGGGCTGGTGGTGCAGGCTTGGGGGCTTGCTGCCTACGGGACCCGTTACCCCGTCCCTTGGCCTGCTGGCCCTGTTGGGGAGCTGCAGGGGCCTGATAATGGGGGTATTGTTTGTAGGCAGCCGCCTTCCTCGGGTAAAAGGACTTTTTCCCCGAGCCCTTCTTTTTCTGGGAAGGGGCGGAGGTCTTCCTAGAAAGCCTGGTCCTGGTGAGAGTCTCAGTCTCAATTTGTGCAGCCTTTTCCGCCATGGGCTTGCCAAAGAGGTTTTCGCCTCGGCAGGGGACATCGACCAACTTGTCCTGCACCCAGGGCTCAAGGTCTGACGACTGAAGCCAAGCCTGTCGGCGGGCACCAATGCCGGCTGCGGCCACTCGAGCCGATGCTTCAAAGCCATCATAGGCTGCTCGGGACATGAACTTTGAGCATTCCCGAATGCCAGTGGACAAGGCCAGGAACCTCCGCAAGGGTTCCTCGGACAAACCAGCGGAGAATCCGGCTAGCTCTTTAGCCAGATCTCGGAGATACATGCCCATGTATAGCTGGTAAGTCTGGACACGACATGCGAGCATAGAGCCCTGGAAACACTTCTTACCAAGGCCATCCAGGTTACGGGCCTCCCTGCCAGGAGGCACCGAGGAGTGCATCTTCTGGCTCTTAAGACGATGCATGGCCGATTCCACTACCATGGAAAGGTGTGGTAGCTGTGCCTTTTGAAAGCCAGGGCTCTTGCGGACTCGATAGATAGAATCGACCCGCTTGCTCAGGACCGGCGAGGAGGCCGGACTCTCCCACATGCGGAAGAGTAGTCGTTCCAGCATAGGAGGAACCGGTACAGTAAAGTGTTCCCTTGCGGGAGAGTCATACTGGAGGGCGTCGAGCTCTTCGGCTCGAGGCTCCTCCTCGGGGTCCGCAGGGAAGGCCAAAGCCTTGGCCATATCCCTAACGAAGTCCGAGAACCGGGCATCCTCCGGGGGGGACTGCTTCCGAGGCTCGGACTCCGGTGAGTCCGAGGGGACACACCGAGTCCGGAAAGAATCAGGCGACTCTTCCTCTTCAGACTCCCAGACCGACTCCGACGAGGACTCGGTGGGGTCGGCTCGGGCAGGGCGCGGTGCCTGCCGCCCCGACGCCGAGGGAGTCGGCGTCGGCGACCACGGTCCCGAACGGGAGGCCGAGGGTGACCTCGACCGAGGATCGACTCGCGTTCGCATCGACTCGAGGATCGGCTCGGTCTCCGGGGTCGACTTGGACGTCGACGTCCCGGCGGTCGGGGCAGCTGCGCCAGCGAGCAGTGCCCACTGCTGGTCCATGAAGGCAGACAGTCTGCTCTCCAAGGCCGTCAACCTGAGTCCGAGCTCAGGTGACCCAGCAGCCCCCGACTCGGGCCCCGACGGCGTCGGGCCCGACGTCGGCTGTCGCGGAGGCGAGTCCAGAAGGACCACAGGACTTACCCGAGCAGGCATCTCCGACTCCAGGCGAGGTCGCTTCGTGAGGTGTTCCTTCTCCAAGGACCCGGGGCGGCTGTCGGGGCTATGCGACCTGGACCTCGCGGAACCAGGAGCGTCCACCGACGCCGCCCTCGCGGGTTTCACCTTCCGACGATGGTCCCCGGAGGGAGAACCCCGGTCGGAGGAACTCCGGCGACGGTCCGAGCTGGAGCCTTTGGACGCGGAGGCCTCCGACGAGGTCCGGGTACGGCTGGGGTCAGCGAAGATTCTATCACGCTGATGCCGCCGACTTCTCAACGCTTTTGAGGACATTTTGCCGCAGGGCCCACAGATCATTTCCTCATGATCCGGGCCCAGGCAGCGGAGGCAAAAGTCGTGTGTGTCAGTTAGTGACATATTTCGGTCACACTGACCACACCGCTTAAACCCGCTGGCAGCCATCGGGGGAAAAAGGGCCCCTGCGAGGTCAAAGGACCGGGCTGCCAGGGAAAAATCGAAAACGAAAGCTGACTAAGTCAGAAAAACCGAAAAAAAGGAAGAGGACTCGTGACCGGCGTCGCGAGTCCGGCGGGAAAAAGACCGGCGTCGAACCGAAGGAAAAAGAATAAAATAATGAAGAAATATCGACTTTTTCGTGGGGACAAGACGGGGACGTCTGTAGGGCTCCGCGGAAAAAAGAAGACTGGCTATGATGGCACCCTTGGGCGGGAAGAGGACCGCGCATGCGCGCTGCAATTCCCAAAGGCTTTCTTTGAAAGCTGGGGAAAATTGCTCCGCGAGGGCTCCGTCGGCGCCGACGTCACCCATAAGTGAGGACTGACTTCCTGCTTGGTCCTGGAGAACCTAGAGAAACAATTTCTCTTTGAACAGGAATTTGTTCAGCTCTCTGAGGTCTAAAATAGGTCTGTGTCCTCCTGTTTTCTTTGGGATAAGGAAATAGGGGGAGTAAAACCCTGTACCCTGTTGGGGAATGGGTACCTCTTCTATTGCCCTTTGGGCAAGAAGTATAGTGACCTCTTGACTCAACTGGTTGTTGAGAGAGGTCTGAGAACCGAACTGTCTTAGCATTGTAGGAGGGGGCATGAGAAGGAAGTGAAGCTTGTACCCGTCTTTTACAATGGAAAGAGTCCAATCTTCTGATGTTATCTGCCCCATCTGGGGGCAAAATGACATAACCTTCCTGGAATGGTGGAAGGCTCTGGTCCGCTGAGGGCAGGAAGGCTAAGTTCTCTAGATGGAAGTCAAAGGCCTTGTGGAGGCTGAGACTGCTGAGACGGTTGAGGCTTAGCAGTCTTTGCTTTCCTTTGTTTAGATGGTTGCTGACCTTTTCGGGCAGAATGACCTGCAGAATGTCCCTGGTGGGTATAAGAGGGATAAAACCTCTTCTTTTTGGAGAAGAATGTTTTTTTGAAAGATTTCTTCCTTGCAGGATCAGCTGTAGCTTTGGATAATCTATCCAAGATGGAGTTATCAGCATCCAGTTCATTGGCTTTTTCTTGCCAATTTTTGCCAAAAGGATTCTCACCTGTACAAGGGATATTGCCCAGTTTGTCTTGTACCCAGAGCTCCAAGTCAGATGCCTGGAGCCAGGCAATCCTACGTGCACCTATGGCAATGGCAGAGGTTCTGCTTATGCACTCAAAACAGTCAAAAGCTGCACGATTGACAAACTTAGAAACATCCTGGGCATGTTTAACCAGTGTGAGAAAATCCTGCCTCTTATCATCAGGAAGGAGAGAGCTTAAAATCTCCAAATCTCCTGTGACTTCTTTAAGGAACATTCCCATATATAAAATATAGGAACTGATCCTGGCAGAAAGCATGGAAACCTGGAAAGCACGACGTCCAAAGGCATCCAAAGTTCTACACTCACGTCCTGGAGGATTAGAGGCATGCCTCTTTGCACTTCTGATCCTTCTCATAGGAGTACAATGGAGTGGTGAGGAAGCCGAGTCTTCTGGAAACCAGGACAAGGAGGAACTCGATACATGGTATCCAGTCTACGAGAGTGAGGAGAGGTGGTAAGAGGTGTTTCCCAAATTTTTAACATGAGATCATATAAGATCTCATGAATAGGCAAAGTAGCTGCCTCTTTAGGTGCCTTGGGATATTGTAGAATCTCCAACTCCTTTGCTCTGGGCTCTGCTTCAGGAGCCACAGTAATGGAAAGACCTTGAGCCACCTCTCTGATGAAATCCTGAAAGGATATATCTTCTGGAGGAGACATCCTCCAGAAGATAAAATGCTAGGTATCATAAGCAAAGGAATGGAAAATAAAACAAAAGATATTATAATGCCTCTATATCGTTCCATGGTGAGACTGCACCTTGAATATTGTGTGCAATTCTGGTCGCAGTATCTTAAAAAGGATATAGCGTTATTAGAAAAGGTTCAGAGAAGAGCCACCAAAATGGTAAAGGGGATGGAAGGATACTCCTATGAAGAAAGGCTAAAAAGGTTAGGGCTCTTTAACCTGGAAAAGAGATGGCTGAGGGGAGATATGATAGAAGTCTATAAATTAATGAACGGAGTGGAACGGGTAAACGTAAATCGATTGTTTACGTTATCAGAATATAGAAAGACTAGGGGACATGCAATGAAGCTACAGGGTAAACTATTTAAAACTAATAAAATAAAATATTTCTTCACTCAACGTGTAATCAAACTCTGGAATTTGTTACCGGAGGATGTAGTAAAGGCTGTTAGTGTAGCTGGGTTTAAAAAAGGTTTGGACAAGTTCCTGGAGGAAAGGTCCATAAACCATTATTAAGAAGGGACCCAGGATATCAATGCTTGACCCAGTACAAGCATTGCGGAACCTGTGTCTTTTGGGGAAACTGCTAGGTACGTATGACCTAGATTGGCCACTGTTGGAAACAGGATACTGTGCTTGATGGACCTTGGTCTGACCCAGTATGGCATATCTTATGTTCTTATGTTCATCCTACGCTTAGGAGAGGAAGGCTCCTCCGGGAGAAGTACTCCGGTACTGACCGAGCTGTCAGAATCCTCAGACTCCTCCGAGGATTCAAAGTACCTTCTATCCGGATGCTCTTGTAGAGCACGGTACCCGTACCGACCGAAGTCGGTGTCGGGGGGAATTGGTACCGGTCTATCGTTACCGGAAGGCATAGCATGACTCGGTGCCGGCAATGCAGACACAGATGTCGATGCTGTCAGTACCGGCACCGATACCGGTGCCTGAACCAGCGCCGGTACCGGCTGAACTGTCTGAAGCGGTTCCGAGGGTACCGATGCCGCGAGGAGAGCCGCCAGACTGCACTCAATAGCCAGGAATCTCTGGTCTATCGACGCTGCCGATGCCTGGGTATCGGTACCAGAGAAAGCGGTCAGTACCCTTGAGCATGGCACAAGTAGTTCTGCCGAGGTTGAGGCCTCGAGAACATCCTGGAGCCCCGATAATGCTTTGGAAGCTGAAGCCTCCCGCCGGGGCAATTTTGCCAGTGCAGAACCCTCAAGGGCAACGCCAGAGGCATCTCGATGCTTGGAAGGAGATCTACCCTTTGAGGACCTGCCAGACTTATGTTTAGTTACCCGAGATCCATGGGAGGAAGACGAAGCCCTGGAAGACGTCGATGCCACAGAGGCTGCATCGGAGGGAAAAAGGGTGCTGAGCTTAGCAGCTCGGTTTTGCCGACCCCTCTTCGACATCATCCCACAGGCCATGCACTCAGGAATGGTGTGGTCAGGACCTAAACATTTGAGACACCACTCATGGGTGTCGGTGACGGAGATGGTACCGCCACACTTGGTACACTTCTTAAAACCCGAAGCGGGTTTTTCCATTTTAAAGGAATTTTGGGCCTAGTGCCCCAAAATGGCGCGTGCACCTGAAGAAGAAAAAGATTAGGAAAAAGATATATATATATTTTTTTTTTTTTTTGCTTTTTTAAAAAAGAAAGAAAGCCAGAACCGGCGGTACCGGTCTAGCATTGAGGGAGGCAGACGCGACCACAAAAAAGAAGGAGAATAGGAAAATATTTTCTGCGGCGACAGGAACGACGACCTGCTCGCTCCGCGGAAAACAAAGATCTTGAGAGAGGCAGTTGGGAAAGGTGGGAAGGCAGCATGCAGGCGCTGTGGGATGCTCCCAAAAGCTTTCTAATTGGACACTGGGGAGCGTTCCCGCGCAGGCTCTGTCGGTACCGACGATACCCATATGTGAAGACTACATTCCTGCTTGTTCCTGGAGATCCAAAGCTCATATCCAAGTCAATCAGAAGAGCCGCTTACTTCAACCAGACATAAAAATTCTCGTCATTGCAATTCATCTACCAAATAAAAACCAGACAACCAGTGTTACTATAACAAATAAAAATGTTTCCTTCTGCTAGTTTTAAAGAAAGAAAGATAGTGCAAAGAAAATCGGCATGCCCAAAACAATAATTTAGGAACAGCTTATACCTCCCAAATACAATAGTGACAAAATAACCCCTAAAACATAATAATTGCTACACTAAATTACTTACATCAACTAGCTTCAGATGAAATACCACCGTCATCACAAGGGGTTCACAAAACAGATGTCCTAAAGGGACAGCAAGACCAGCAAAAAAAACCACCACACCAGCAGAGTATGATCAACACAAAAGCCGGTCCCATTCATAAAACACTACATAAAGGTACAGCTATCAAGGCCACCATTAGATACCAAACATTCGATGGCATCCATTATGATCACACAATCACAACCAAAAATTCTGTGCTTACATATATAATCAAAACTAAAGAGAATATTTTATATTTATTCAAAAACGCAGCCACTATACACAACAAACAAACAGAAAAACATTCAATCGCAACAGAAACAGCAAAAATCTAATGCAACAGAGAAAAAAAAGCCCATCTCAACATCCACCAGGATATCTTAACAGGTAGCCCAGTCAATCCCAGAATTGAGGCCATTTGAATCAACTGTATCCAAATGGAAAATCCATCACTGCTCACGTGTCAGCTGCCGATCAGCAGTACATTGACCCATCAGAACAGGAATCTGGGCAATACAAAAACAGTGCAGATCTGGATGCCGTCCCTTTAGGACATCTGTTTTGTGATCCCGTTGTGATGACGGTGGTATATAGTCTGAAGCTAGTTAATGTAAGTAATTTAGTTTTGCAATTATAATGTTTTTAAGGGGTTTTCTGTTACTATTGTATTTGGGAGGTATGAGCTGTTCCTAAACCATTGTTTTGGGCATGCCGGCCCTTCCTCATGCTATCTTTCTATCTATAAAACTAGCAGAAGGAAACCTTTTTATTTGTCATGGTAACACTGGTATTCTGGTTTTATTTGATAGGTGAATTGCAATGATGTGAATTCTTCATACTCATTGTTTAGCCCTCCCTTCTGTTTCCCAAGCACACCTTGAGTGTATGCGAGACGCTGCTTTCTTCTTTCTGGGCCTGTGCTTTGGAATTCTCCGTCTCTCTCTCCGCTCTGAGTCTCCTTCCCCAGGTTTAAAGCCACCCTAAAAAAAAAACATTTTTTCCAGCTAGCATTTGATGCATCTCACCACCCATCTTAACTGACTAGCCATGATTGATTTTCCCTGTCTGTTTTGTCTATCCTCATCTATTTTATTATTTCTCAACTTTTCTCTCCCCCTATCCTTTTTTTGTGTGTTTCTCTTCTGTCCTGTCGTATAATTGGTGTTCCTCTCTTTTTCTTTCTTTCTGTTTTTTCTTTCTTTTTCTTTCTGTCCATTATTTTGTAAACCACTTTTATGCTCTGGTCCTAGTGGTATATCCAGAACCTGAATAAATGAATTATGTCGGACTGAAGTAGGCGGCTCTTCTGATTGACTTTGATGTGAGCTTTGGCTATTCCCTGAAGAAACTCCTGTTGGAGTAAAACGCTTTTGGCACCAAGATTTGCAATGGGTATCTTTTGCCACAGTGAAGATGGTATTTTTTTTTCCATGAAGAAGGTCTGCTTGAATGTCTGAGCTGCTTTAAAGAGCATATTTGTTTTAAGAAGATTTCACTTTTTTTCCCTCTGGTCTTTAAAGTGTATGCTTGGGTTTCTGAGCTAAAATTACTCAGCAGAGAAATGGAGCTATGAAGGCTCTGCCATGCCTGCGGGCAGATATGTAATCCCTACAGAATCTCCCCATTCTTCTATCAGAGGGAAAGAGGGAAGTAAAGAGCCTGGCAGGTTTGGGCTTTTATTTATTAGCTCAGAACAATGGTAAAATGTTTGCCGATACCACTAAAAGAAATGCACCAACAAGCCTTGTGCCAGTTAAAGTAATTTTCTGGCTTTTACAGGTTCTCTGTCTATTGTTGGGGAAGGGGATTTTATTTGCTGGGCTAGTTTTTATAGCTTTTTACAGAAAGAGATTTTTGGGTTTTTTAGAAGCTTTTTTTGCTCTCTCGAACTTTGTATCTTAGAAATTTGAAGGGGGAGAGGAAATAAATGCTGTCTGAAGTCACAACACTGCTGATATGTTAGATCTCTCTCTCTCCCTACCCCAGCTCCTACACACACTCCCACTCCTCAATCTTGCTTTACCAATGACTGGTCATTAGACAGATTTATTTGGAAAAGAAAAGTCTGTCTGTCTGTATATTTGATATATTGCCAGTCAAAAGAAATTTGACTTCATGGTGGTTTATATAGAACTGAGTAAAAACCGGAAAATTAAAACTAAACACATATCAACATATAAAACAAAACAGGAGTAAAATTTCAAAGACCAGATATTTAAAAGGATTTATGCAGTTTGCAGAACCTACAAACCACATAAACCCCACTGAGCCTAATATTTGGTGGCACTAGCCAGCTGGAGCTGCTGAATATCCCCTCAGACCGCCTTGGCGCAATTCGGATAGTGATAAGGCAAGTCCGTGCATTTGGCTGGGGCGTTCCCATTACTTGTCCAGTTAGCAGTGATTTTCAGCCCATTAAACGGATAGGTAACTGCAAAAAGTTAGGACAGATCAATGGCTGTCCTCACTTTATATGGTTTTGCTATCCAGTCGGTGGCTGAAGACCAGATAGCAAAACAGGTTGGCAAAACCGGATATATAGCACCAAATGCCGGATATAGCACAGTTACTTACCTGTAACAGTTGATCTCTGGGAACAGCAGGAATTAGTCTTCACATATGGGTACGTCGGTACCGACGCAGCCTGCACGGGAATGCTCCCCAGCATCCAATCAGAAAGCTTTTGGGAGCATCCGTCGCGCCTGCGCGCTGACTTCCCGCCTTTCCCACTGCCTCTCCTCAGTTGAGTTTCATAGCTGAGACAGAAGGAGAGAAAGAGGAAAGGAGATAGATAGATACAACTCCTAGGGGAGGTGGGTGGGTTGTGAAGACTAATTCCTGCTGTTCCCAGAGATCACCTGTTACAGGTAAGTAACTGTGCTATCTCCAGAAACAAGCAGGAATGAGTCTTCACATATGGGGACTCCCTAGCTGTGGGTGCCAGGGGAGATCCCATAAAATGCATATCCCTGGAACAGGACGGCATTTCCCAAACCTGGATCCCCGGCATCCCCTGAGGGATGGGGGGTAGGAGTTGAATAGAGAAAAGCTGTAGAGGAACAGCGAATCTAGACTACAGAAAAAATGAGTCTTTAGAATGTATGTCAAGTATCATTAAAATATTTAATGAACTAGTACAATATAGAGCTTACCTACTGGATTGTAGGAAGTAGAACTGTGATGGAGTGTATTGTAGATGCAGTAGCGGAATCCTCAAGGTAACTTCACAGCAGTGAGGATGAAGTTCCAAACCTGGAATGGGCAGGTAACCCAGGTGTCAACTGGGGCAGGAGAAGAACGGCAGGTCTTCAATGGAAAGCTTTATGGGAAAAAGCTGAAAACTCTTTTAGGTACAGAGTTATTAACATTGAGGACTAAAAGAAGACTGACCGATCTGGAGAATTAGCCCAGTCCTGAAGGGAAGAGGGGGTATGGAAAAAAGCCCCTATTCCCAAGGAGAACAGAAGTGTACTCAGAAATACTGAAGATGTACACCGTCTTTCCTAGCTGGTAAGAGATAGGAAGACATTGAAGTTTGATACTTCATAGACAGGGAGATCTGTAACAAAAATAGAAGCTGTTGACATCACAGCAGTAATTGTGTGTATAACCGCTCCCACTTACTGAGCCGCATGAGAATAGGCAAGTTGACTGTCTGGACCTCTTAAGAAGGTAAAAGCTTTATAGCACAGACAGTAAGGGAGATAGCAGGTAATACATGGCATCCTATGGACATCTCCCAATGGGCATATATATATATATATATATATATATATATATATATAGATGGAGAGACATACATATCTATATATATGTGTATATATGTCTAGATATGTCTAGATATGTGATATATATATATATAGATATAGATGGGCATGACTTATGCCCACACAGATTACAGAAATATGTATGTATAGGACATATACATACATGAATATAAGTCTGAGGATACATGCCTGCAACTGAGCCCTACAAAAACATTCACATGGGGAATGTGATGGGAAAAGATTCATCTAATAAGGGGGTGAAAACCACCTGAAGATATATAGAGAATCTATTTCTGCGGTGCAGGAATGTAGTTCAGTGGAATAACCAGGATGGTTGCGTGAAAAAACAGAGGATAATAGCAGTCTGGCAAGAGCACGTCAGGAGTACTTTAGGACTCTGACATGTCCAAAGGACAAAAGAAAAACGCATAAACTAAGACACCAGGATGACCCAGCCAAGGGACACAGGGGTATCAGCTACACTAAAAGAGTATGCGTTGTCCAAGTGGAGCAGAAAAGCATAATGCCAAGCTGTAAGGAAAAAGGGGTAGATTCCTGCAAGATTGGGAACTCCTTGGACATTCACGCAGAAAAAGCTTGTCTTCTGTATCACAACAGGAGACAAGAGGGTATAAAGAACCCATATAGTCATGGAATGATTATATAAATTTTTTCTACTATATGGAAAAAGCCCTCAGAGATAAAGTTCAATGCTCTGTAGAAAGGGCCCATAGTAGTAAGCTTCTCTGAAGATTGCAGAGAGCATTGTGCAGGAGAATTATGAGATAAAACTGACTGAAGTCAGGTGTGTTGCCACATCCTAGGAAAGGATATGGCTAGAAGAAGATAACCTGCAGTGAGTAGTATTATGCAAGATAGTTGAAAGTAGCTTGCAATGAGTACTAGAGTAATCACTGGAACTCCTGCATGCACAGCAACTGAACAAAACAGCAGAGGGGATTCTCCTGTATAAAAACAGAGAGAAAACAGACAAAGGGAGTGGAGATATTCCCGTCCCTGTCTGATGAGTTGCATTGAAGGATAACAAAAAAGTCTACACTGGAAAGAAAGAGAAGTGTTTCAGTATGGTACCAACTCAAGCAGGGGAAACCCTGGAAGAGAGGGGGTTGGAAGGTGACTTACCATATGGTAAGTCAGCTGAAGGAAAAGATGTCCATGTGGGGACAGAAAACTATCATGGGATAGTTGTAACCTCCCTTCGTAGTAGTAAGAAGGGGAGAATTCTGTAACCCATGGACAAAAGTATCCTAACAGGTTAGCATACTGAAACCCAGTGTAGAGTTTGAAGAATAAACCTCTGCTAAGAAGAAGTTAACTGTAGATTGCAACATACAGGAACCTATGGTTGCTGGTTATGATTAGACTGGCTAGAGTCTGGAGAGTTCAGACTAGAATGAGATGTCCCTTGCTTGGGTACATCTGGAGGATGGGCAGGAGAAGGGTGAAACCTTCTTTTCTTAGGGATAGAAGGTTTGGTAGGACATTTCCTACGTCCTGGGGAAAAAGAAGGCTTAGGATGGTTTCCAGAACCAGGGAAGTCAGTGGAGCAATGAGCAACCTGACGTAAAGCCTCTTTATTGAAGAGATTTTCTCCAGTACAAGGAGAATTACCCAGTGTATGCTGTGCCCATCTGCTCAAGTCTGAAGCTTGCAACCAAGCTGTACATCGTGCTCCAATGGCAATAGCAGAGGATCTGCTAACAGACTCAAAAGAGTCTAGAGAAGCACGAGAAAGAAACCAAGAGATATTCCTGCTATGATTAAGAAGCAAGGAATAGTCAGTGGCCTTAGGTTCTGACAAAAAAGGGGACAAAAGAGATAATTTCTCTGTGACCTCCAGGAGTGTCAGACTCATATAAAAAATATATGAAATAATTCTTGAAGCCAGCATAGAAGTTTGGAAGGTTTGACGTCCAAAGGCATCAAGTGCTTTAGATGCACGACCTGGCGGATAAGAAGAATGCTTCTTCTTGCTTCTTACCTTCCTCATTGCTGATTCCACTACAATGGAATGATGTGGAAGTTGGTTCTTTTGAAACCCCGGAGAGGGAGGCACCTGATACAGAACAATCATGGCTGTAGAAGGCGAAGGAACCTTTAAAGGTGATTCCCACATCCTCAGAAGAAGATCCTGCAAAGAATGATGTAAAGGAAGCATTATATTTTCCTTATCTGCAGGATCTTGGTCCAGAGTAAAGCCAGGAATAGGAATGGCAAGAAAGGTTGCCATGTCAAGGAGAAATTTCTGAAAAGAAGGATCTCCAATAGGAACTATTCCTGGGTAAGCTGAGGTTGAAGGAGCAGCTTGAGCACCAGAAGACATACTGGACTGGTGCAGAAAAATAATCCTGCTAGATGGACAGTGATACTGACAGTTCTGGATTTGAGGCAGTTAGTACTGCATTGTCAGTGCCTGGTATCGATTCCAAACTAGGCATAGAAAGGATCAATGGCACCGATGGAACTGCAGGAATCGACATCGATACCGGTACCGGAGACGATAATGTCATCGAAGCAGTAATCGGGGGCTGCTGAAGCGGTGCCGAGGTAACCAGAGAGCCTTGGTAAATATCCTCGGTACTGCGTAGTCGGAAACGAAATGGATTGGTTCCGAAATGCGTCGGTACCAAGTCATCGAGACTGGATATCGATTCTAGACTCGGCATCGAAGCGAACGAGTCCATCGATGCATGTCTAGAAGGTACCGACGTTGGTGGTGGTATCGGCAATGCCGATACAAGAAAGTCAATCGGAGTCGTATCGATCGGTTCTGAAGGTACCGAGGACGTCCGAAGACGATGCTTGGTGAAGAGTGGAACACTCGACACCGGCGCCGATGTCGGGGTATCGGTACCACTCGAAGCCGATACCAACCCCGAGCATGGCGAAGATACAGGAAAGTCAATCTGGGTCGTATCGATCGGTGCCGAAGGTACCGAGGATACCAGATGATGATCCCAGGTGAAGAGTGGAACACTCGACACCGATGCCGATGCCGGGGTATCGGTACCAACCCCGAGCATGGCAGAGATACAGGAAAGCCAATCTGGGTCGTATCGATCGGCCCCGAAGGTACCGAGGACACCAGATGACGATCCCAGGTGAAGAGTGGAACACTCGACACCGGTGCCGATGCCGGGGGATCGGTACCACTCGAAGCGGATACCACCCCCGAGCATGGCTCAGGTATGTTCTGTGAGGGGTGAGCCCCAGGAACAACCTGAAACCCCGTAAATGCTTTGGAGCCCGAAGACTCCCACCGGGGTTTTATTGCCAATGGGGTCTTGAGGGCAAAGCCGGAGCCGTCATCATGCTGGGCATGAGACTTACCCTTCAAGAATTGGCTAGTCTTAACAGACTGTTTGTGGGTTACCTGATCCTGGAGAGAAGAATAAACCGGTGTCCTCACCTCAGGAGGAAAAACGGCATCGA
This sequence comes from Ichthyophis bannanicus, assembly GCA_033557465.1. Taxonomy (NCBI): domain Eukaryota; kingdom Metazoa; phylum Chordata; class Amphibia; order Gymnophiona; family Ichthyophiidae; genus Ichthyophis; species Ichthyophis bannanicus. Next base: position 860,085,899 of record CM066035.1, read on the forward strand.
GGGAAACTCGAAAAAGGGAAGGTCTTCTCCCAATAATATAGCCTGAGGTATCAGGGGAAAAAGGGTCAGGACCCAAACAGGTTAGACACCAAGCATTGGAGTCTAAAAAGAAAACTAAGTTTCCACAGTGAAGGCACTTCTTAGGGGAAGAAGGCTCCATGTTGGAAAAGGCCTGGTAGGCCCCAAAAAGTTAAAACAAAAAACTGAGGAGAAAATACTTCTCTAAGTTTGAAAAAGAAAAGAATAAAGCACCGGCGGTACTGGTATCGGCGGGAAAGACAGCCGCGACCACAAGAAAACAAGAAAATAAGGATTTTAAAGAAAAAAGTTTCTGCGGTGACAGGAGGACGTCCTGTTGGCTCCGCGGAAAAATGAAAACTGAGGAGAGGCAGTGGGAAAGGCGGGAAGTCAGTGCGCAGGCGCGAGGGATGCTCCCAAAAGCTTTCTGATTGGATGCTGGGGAGCATTCCCGTGCAGGCTCCGTCGGTACCAACGTACCCATATGTGAAGACTCATTCCTGCTTGTTCCTGGAGATCCGGTTTCTTTTCTGCCCATAGTGCTTTAACAACACTGACCGCCACAGGTTGAATGTCAGGCCCCCAAAAGACTAGGCCAAGGGAAGATATTCTAGTTCATCTCCACCTAGTGTAACAGACACACTATGATATACCTGAGGAACAAGAGAAAGGGAGGAGAAAAGCTTGTGCATGAATGAGTTAGATCAAGCTGTGGGAAGATTCACGGATATTCTGCATAGGACTGGTGAAAGAGCCAGGTTTTGAATTGCTTTTTAAATTTCTTAGAGAAATTTCAGATCGTACATAAAGAGATAGTGAATTCTAGAGAACTAGGGCTTGGTATGAGAAAGCAGAAGCACTTGTCTGGACTCATTTGAATTTACACACAGATGGGATGACTAATAGATACAGCTGAGTGGATCTTAACTTTCATGAAGGATAATATGGAACAAGGTGAAAAAATAAGCAATATGGAAGGCCAGCAAAGGTACGATCAGCAAGGAAGAGAATCTTAAACTTGATTCTGCTTAAAAGCAGTAACCAATGTTGTTCAATAACTAAAGAGGTAACGTGATCTGAACGATTAATGTTATAGATTAATATAACAGATGTATTTTGTATAAATGAAGGGTTGGGTTTTTTTTTTTTTTACATTTTTTTTTTTAATTTTGACTTTCGTTTGTAAATATACAACAGCATTCTTGTACAAATCGTCCTTGACAGACAACCCCCTCCAAACACTCTACCTCCTCCCTTCCCTCCCCCCTCCTTACAGGTTGCAAAATGAAACTATGAGATTTTACATTATTGGACACCACAATGTACAGCATCCTTTACATAATGAATATCCCACATAAACCCACCCTAGAAACGCTTCAACATCTCCCAACTGAAATCTTACCATTCTATCAAAAATTTTGTCCTCAAGCAATCACCAGATAAGCGCTGCTGAACATCGAGCCCATAATAAAGTTGAAATTAGACTTACCTGCTAACTGTAGTTCCTTAAGGAACTCCAGTCTAGCCCCGAACCTTTGAGTTGTGCTCCTCCTCCAGCAGCTTTGGAGACTGAGAAACGTCATTCTTTCTAATGACACTGGTACAAATACTCCTGGGACCGCCTCCTCTGTTCAGTAATCTATTGACAAAGCAGACTCACCGGAGCAACAATTAAGTAATTAATATTTTCAACAATAACCTGATATAACTGAACTAAACACTGTTAAAGGAGAAATATCCCCTCTAAAGACCTATTAGCGGCTGATAGAACTGCTGAGGATTACTCTCCCCCCCCCCCCCGCTAACAGGGAATGGGAAACCTCATGATAAGCCCCTATTCAACCCCCTCCCATATGAACCAGAACCTACACAGTACCGTTCATTTCTTAACTGTATGTGCTCGTGAGCTTCAGGCCCTGATCCACATGATAATCTCTAGAGGGATACAGGACTAGACTGGAGTTCCTTAAGGAACTACAATTAGCAGGGTCTAATTTCAACTTCCTTATCGTCCCTCCAGTCTAGTCCCGAACCTTTGAGGATGTAACAGAGCAGTGAAAGCAATCAATGGGAGGGACCTGCCATAGCAGCCTGAAGCACCGCTGCCCCAAAACAGATATCCCTACTGGCCTGGACATCCAGACGTTAATGCTTAACAAAGGAATTCAGAGATGACCAGGTCGCCGCTTTACAAATCTCTGCCGCTGGCACAAAACGGAACTCAGCCCAAGAAGCCACCTGAGCCCTAGTGGAATGAGCCTTAAGCCCTTTTGGCACCAGCCTACCCTTGAGAATATATGCTGAAGCTATCGCTTCCTTAATCCATCTAGCTATGGATGCCTTAGAAGCCGCTTCTCCTTTACGCTGACCACCAAACAGTACAAATAGTCTATCTGACTTCCGGAACTCCGCCGTCCTCCGAACATATTTCTGTAACACTCGCCGAACATCTAACAAATGTAAGTGGCTCCCGGACAACAACGCTGACGCCTTACTAAATACCGGTAAAGAATCAAGCTGATTCATGTGAAAAGCAGACACCACTTTAGGCAAAAAAAACAATACCGGTCTTAACACCACCTTTGATTCGTAAAAGGCTAGAAAAGGCTCTCTGCAAGATAACGCCTGCAATTCTGAGATTCGTCTGGCTGAACAAATTGCTACCAGAAAAACGACTTAGAGTGAGATCCTTCAATGACGATCTAGACAATGGCTCAAACGGTGCTTGTACCAATGCCTCTAAAACAAAGTTAAGATTCCACTTTGGGATCACCTGCCGATACGGCGGTCTCAACAGCAAAACTGCTCTCAAAATTCGTTTAACATCTGGGTGACCCCTTAGTGTGGCCCCCCCTGATTTTCCCTCTAGAACATGATAGTGCTGCCAACTGCACCTTCAAGGACGAAGCCGCTAACCCTTTCTGAAACCTGTCTTGTAAAAATGCCAGAATCTGCGGTATCGAAGCTTTCAGGGCCTCCACCTTCCGGTCCGCACACCACGCATCGAAAATACGCCCAACAGGAAAATACGCCAAAGAAGTAGACCGCCTCTGCGCCTTCAGCAAAGTAGCAATTACTTCTGCGGAATAACCCTTCGCTCTTAGCCGTCCCTTCTCAAGAGTCAAGCCGTAAGCGAGAATCGATCCACCTGTGGCATGTACAGTGGACCCTGAGATACAGGTCTACTCTGAGTGGTAGCCACCAGGGCTGCCCTACCATCAGCCTCCGTGGGTCCACATACCAGAGTCTCCTCGGCCAATCCGGAGCAACCAGAATCACTAACCCTCGGTGTCGTTCTATGTGCTGTATGACACCCACGGAGGAAACACGTACAAGAGTTGATCTACTGGCCAGCTCTGAATGAGAGCATCTAAGCCCTCTGACATCCTTTCCCGTCTTCTGCTGAAGAATCGACCGACCTGCGCCGAGCGAAAAGTCACCATGACATCCATTACCAGAGAACCCCAGCGACGTACTACCATGCTGTAAACCTCTGGATGAAGCATCCACTCCCCCGGATCTACCTTTACTCGACTCAAGAAGTCGGCCGCAACATTGTCCACTCCTGCCACATGTGCTGCCGATAGAGCCTCCAGGTGCCTTTGGACCCAATCAAACAACTGCTCGGCTTCGGCTTCCAGAGCCACACTGCTTGTGCCTCCTTGCCTGTTGATGTAGGCCACAGCGGCATGTTGTCTGGCAACACTCGAACCGCTTGCCCACGCAGATAAGACTGAAACTCTTGCAACGCCAGAGTTACTGCCCTCAGTTCTAACCTGTTGATCGACCATAACCTTTCCTGATCGGACCACTGCCCCTGTGCAAACTGACCCTGGCAGAGGAATCCAATTCGGAGATTCCAAGGGCATTCCCTTCTCCAGAATTCCTGGACACAGCCACCACCTCAGAGACTCCCTGGTCCGTGCTGGGCAAGAAAGTTTCCGCGACAGTGGATCATCTTGGTGTGACCACCTTCTTAACAAGGCCCTCTGTAAGGGTCTCATATGAGCCCTCGCCCACGGCACCATCTCCAGTGCCGCCGCCATGGTACCGAGCAACTGTAGATAATGCCATGCCATGGGGAGAGACATTTGCAGAAATTTTCGAACCAACTTTCTCAAACCTTGCGCCTGCTATCAAGGGAGAAATACCCTTCCGGCCTCCATATCGAACTGCGCCCCTAGGTATTCTAACGCCTGCGCCGGAGTTATCCTGCTCTTTGACATATTGACCACCCATCCTAAACTTTATAGTAAGGCAATCACTCGGGCCGTAGCTGACTCGCTTTCGGCTCTTGACTTTGCCCGGATTAGCCAATCGTCCAGATATGGGTGCACTAACACTCCCTGCTTCCGCAACGCGGCCGCCACCACCACCATCACTTTGGTAAATGTTCGCGGTGCCGTCGCAAGCCCAAATGGCAATGCTCGGAACTGAAAATGCCCTATCGGCACTGCAAATCTGAGAAACCTCTGGTGTTCCTGTCGAACAGGTATATGCAGGTATGCCACCGACAAATCCAGGGAAGTAAGAAACTCTCCTTTCCTCACGGCTACGATGACCGATCTTAGAGTTTCCATATGAAAGTGAGATACCCGAAGGCACCGATTCACTCTTTTGAGGTCCAGAATTGGTCGATAGGCCCCTTCTTTCTTTGGGATGATGAAATAAATGGAGTACCGACCGGTACCGCATTGGTCTCGGGGAACTGGCACGATCGGCCGGAGACCCAGCAGCCTCTCCACCGTTTGCTTCACCGCTCCATATTTGAATGGTGCTCTGCAAGGGGACTGCACAAAAGAATCTGTCACTGGCCGTTGAAACTCTAACACATAACCTTTTCGAATGATCTCCTTTACCCACTGGTCTGAGGTAATTTGGACCCAGGCGGAGTAGAACTCCTGAAGCCGACCTCCTACAGGCACCAATTCCACCTGGGTCCCCCTCACTTCATTGCAACTTTCGGAGGTTAGAGGAGGAGGAGGAGAATCCCCTCCCCACCCCCCGAAATTTCTGCTCTGATTTTGAGTGAATCTTGGGGAACGAAACCGACGAAACTCTCTCTGCTGCATTCTGGCCATCGCCAGCAACCTCCCCTGCTTTGGCTTGTCTTCCGGGAGCTTCCCTCCTTTGGACTCACCCAGGTCCTTTACTATCTTGTTCAAATCCTCTCCAAAAAGTAACTTCCCTCTAAAAGGGAGCTTACTTAACCTTGCTTTGGAAGAAGCATCTACCGACCAATTGCGCAGCCACAGATATCTTTGTGCAGCATTCACCGACGCCATACTGTTCGACAAGCCGCGAATAAGATCATAATAGATGTCGGCCATATATGCCGCCCCTGACTCTAGCTGAGCTGCTTCTTCCATAGCCTCTTCTACGTGCTCCCCTTGTATACGTTGCGACCAGCGGAGACAAGCTCTGGACACCCACGCTACAAAATAGACACCTGAATGGACAGGGCATTCACCTCAAAAACTTGTTTCAGTAATGCATCTAACCTTCTATCCTGGGTATCCTTAAGAGCCGCGCTACCCTCCACCGGAATGGTAGTCTTTTTTGTGACCGCCGAAACAGCTGCATCCACCTTTGGCGTCTTAAACAATTCCTTGTCCTGGTCAACCAGCGGGTAAAGTCGAGACATGATCCTAGAGCCTTTAAAACCAGATTCAGGCATGTCCCACTCCCCTGAATCATTTCTTTCACCACCCTGTGAATGGGAAACGCTCTCTGTGTTTTTCGAAAAGTTTGTAACAACGGATCTTCTAGAGCTGAATCCTCTGCCGGACCCCCCGTCGGCATATTCAGCGCTTTAAGTGTCTCCGAAATAAGCGCTGGTAATTCCTCCTTCCGAAAGACACAAACTAATCTAGCCTGATCCTCATGTTCCGGGATCTCACCTTCCTCCAAGTCCTCCTCAAGTTCCAAATCTGGTTCTCCATCTTCTGAATGGATACCCTCTGACTCCACCAACTGATCCAGGCGCTCCCTGGACTTTTTCGGTGGCACCTCCGACATCCCTTCATGCAGAGGTGTCCCCGGTCTCTTACCCCTAAGCTCCTCTCCTGGGGTTCCAGTTGTAGACCCTCTCTGAGCGATACCAAATGCTTGCTGAATAAGGGTCACAAATTCTGGGGGAAAAATAGCCGCCATACCTCCAGGAAAAGACGATGGAGCGGATGGGAGCTCCGGAGCGGCTGAAGTACTTGCTAGGGACTCTGGTGAAGGCAGGTTCGGAAAGGAAGGTTCCTGTGGAACCCCCAGCTGAGGTGCAGATGAAGGATGTAATTCGTGCTCCATGGAAGCCGCAGCTTGACTACACCCCTTACAAACTCCTGTTTCCGCGCGTGCACACCTTCTAACCCCACACAACAAAGTGGTTTAGAAGGCATGCCTGTTACAGGCTGCTCAACAGAGAGAACCAGTCTAGGAAACCTGGAAACTCCTGACCACGTACAGCGTGTTAAATATTTTTTTATATATATATATATATATTCCTGACATGCTCCTACCTGATTCCTGAAGAAACGCTATCAAAACGAGGCTTCCCGGCTGCAGTAGATGCCTCAGTAAACGTAGAGACTGCACTGTCTTTCCCGCTCGAACTTCACGCGGCTTGGGCCTGCTGTGCGCTCTGACATGCCTGAAGCCAGGCAGTCTCCGCCGCTCGGCACGTTTCGGCTGACTCACCTCTCTGTCCGGTGTTACTCAGCAGGTGCCAATCGTGCGCTGTAAGTCTCTGTCCTGCTGTGCCTTATGCAGCGAAACTACAAAGGACTTCTGAGCCTCAGGATCAGCATGGCCACGATCCCTTCTAGCTCCCGCTGTGACGGCAACCGAGCGCTGACAGGCAACCTCTGCTAAGCGCTTGGTATGCCTGCTGTACCGGCTGCTCTCTCAAAAGTGGGAGCAAACACTGGAGCCGGCTCTCCCCCACTCGTATGGAGCCGCGGCCACTGCCCCTGCTCCCCCAGAGCCTCAGCAGGACGGAGGAGTCAAGGTATACAGGGGAAGGGGGAGAGGAACTCTACAGCAGATCCTAAGGACCTAAACCTTTTTCTTCGTTTTTTTTTTCTTTAAACAAAAGCCAAATGAAAACTTTCTACCTAACTTTACTTAATTGTTCCTCTAGTGGAGCCCGGACCTCCAGACTCCCAAACCTCCAGCTGCTTGGAGACTGAGATAACTGGACAGAGGAGGCAGTCCCAGGAGTATTTGTACCAGTGTCATTAGAAGAATGATGTTTCTCAGTCTCCAAAGCTGCTGGAGGAGGAGCACAACTCAAAGGTTTGGGACTAGACTGGAGGGACGATAAGGAATAGAGCATTCATTTTCTACGAAGTGTGTGCCGCACTGACTGTACTGTAACTCTAACTCGTACTACCATCAATGTGTGAGATAAGCATAGTAGCACACCACCATCTCATATCTACCATGAATGTATGAGATAGCCACAGAAGCATGAAACCTGCTCGTATCTACCATCAATGTGCAAGACTGGCACATTGGAATAATGCTCACTTATACTTAGCATCAACATTCAAGACAGACTTAGTTACGCGATTCATACTCATACCTACCATCGATGTGTGAAATGGTCACACTGATGTTATCTGAATCTTGATTACTCAAGCTGGCTTGAAGAATGCTGGCCTCATTGACAAAGTCTGCAGCTTTATCAGTATATGGATAGGGGTTTGCCACCAATTTTGTTAGAACCTAAAAAGAGGAATTGAAAAATAGACTGCTATAAGAAATGCTGATTCAATCCTTTTATGGTATATTTGCTCCAAGGAGTTAGGATTAATACATAAGACACTGCAGCGTAGCAGCCCCCTAGTGATCTCAAGTAAATCAGAATAAAATAAATCTCTACACAAACTTTGTGATAGTTCTCCCACTGAAAAGAGGAAGAAATAACATGACATTTCTATAATCCATCTGGAACCATCACTGTGATGGAGATGGGCCATATCTCTGAGAGACCAGATTCCTCCCATCACCCTGGCTATTAGCCCAGCAACATCTCTTACCCGTTCCAAGAACTGAACTGCAGCTTCCTTCGTGTCTTCTGCACACTTATCCAAGTGGTTCAGCCAAAGGCCCAGTTCCTGCCAGGTGTACTCAAAGACCCCACTATCACGCAAGACCTGCAGAACACAGTAGCTGCCTCAGACATCTTTTTAATCCCAAAAGCACAGATGCATGTCGTTATTTGTAAATGATTTATTTCATCAGCTGAAAAAACACTTATACTGTATTCAGTTCATTACTTGATATAGGCTAACCGTTTATCAACACGTTTTCCCCAGCTCTACTCAACTTAGTGTGATCTAAAATGGGGCTCCTAAGAACCTTGTCGCAGATATCAATCAATAAAGGAATTATTTTCCCAAATGCTTTTTCATAAAGAAGGCAAAAATTGAGTTTTTCTGGGTCACTGTCAATGGTAATGGTGGCCCATCTTGAATTTCTCCTTTTTGATAATGGATTCAGAGCCTTGAAGAACAGCATGCAATAGAGCTCTCATGACTTCTTGGAATCCAGACACCAAAAGTAGAGTCCCTGTTCCAAAACAGTTTGATTCACCATCTAAGAAGAGGAAATAGTTCACATTCTTCTGCAATGATGTCACAAGAGGAAAAACAAGGAGAAAGAATTTCTTACCTGTAATGGGTATTCTCCACAGACAGCAGGGGAATGTAGTCACATTTCATGGTGATGTCTCCTGATGGTGCCTATGTGCCAGAACTCTCCCTTAACTTTGAGAAGCTTTTGAGCTTCTGAGCCTTCACAAGTGTTTCCACCTTCCCCTAAGAGTCACTGAGTCTTCAGTATGTTCCATAGCTAGAGGTCCCCTTCTCTCTTTAATCTCTTGTTGCATACTATTGTGACTTTAGATTATTTTTTTGAGCGAACGGTGGAAGGTATGTGTGGGCTGTCTATGGAGAACTCCTATTAGAGGTAAACAACTCCACTTTCTCCAGAGCAAGCAGGGGAAAGCAGGCACACTTCATGGCGAGTACAGATATGAGGGTCCATCAGGGTCGTTGGCTAGACCGAGAGCCAAAGGTTTCGAAGGGAGGTAAATATGTTGGGATTTTTCTTTTCCTTTTTTTTTTTTAAATAGTAAACAACTGATCTACGTTTACCCATTCCACTCCATTCATTATTTTAGAGGAAGCGAAAAGGGTAAATATAGATCAGTTGTTTATTCTCTCATAAAAGTAGAAAGATTAGGGGACATGCAATGAAGCTACAATGTAGTAAATTTAAGACTAATCTGAGGATATAGCCAGAGGATGTAGTAAAAATGTAGCTAGGTTTAAAAGAGGTTTGGACAAGTTCCTGGAGGAAAAGTCCATAAACCATTATTAAAGTGGACTAGGGAAATCCTTTGCTTACTCTTAGGATAAGCAGGATTGGAATCAGTCTACCTTGTGAGAACCTGACTGGTGCATGTGACCTAGATTGGCTACTGTTGGAAACAGGATGCAGGCTTGATGGACTTTTGGTCCGACCCAGTATAGCATATCTTATGTTTTATCAGAGACAGGTTTGCTTAGCACCGCTTAGTTGAAGGCTGCATCCTGGGTTGCTGATTGGTCGAGGCAGCAGTACTTTGGAAAAGTGTGCATTGAGGACCAAGCTGCAGCCTTCAGATATCTTGGAAAGATGCATCTTTGAGACTTGCTACTGAAGTGGTTTTTGCTCTTAGTTGATGGGCACTGATATACCCTGGTGTCTAGGCTAGAATAGATGAAACAGAAGTTGACGCAATCTGAAACCCAAGTGGAGAGAGTCCATTTGAGGTTAGTTTTCCCAGACCATTTGGATTGTATGTGACCAACTGCTGGAACCTGCCCTCACATCTTTGGTAGCTTGTAAGTAGTACAGGAGGTTGCATCTGCAGTGCAAGTACAGTGAGGATGCAGAATGTGGCCCTGGGAAGAAAATTGGTAAAACTGTGGACTGATTTCATATGGAATTCCAATATGATCTTTAGAAGGAATTTGGGATGAGCATGGATCACGACTCTTGTGATGGAAAGGGTATACCGAAGATAATGCATCAGGGCTTGTAACTCACTGATACATCTTGCTATGGTGATGTCTGTTAGGAAGACTGTTTTCCATGATAGCTAGTTGAGTGAGGTGAGGCCTAAAAGCTTAAAGGGACTCTCCATGAGATAAGCGAGGTCCTAACAGTGGCCAAACCAGGTCATAAGTACCGGCCAGGATCCCAAAATGTAGACAGATACCATGCTGCTTACCTCAGGGGTAAGCAGTGGATTTCCCCGTCCACTTTTTTTTATTTTTATTTTATCTTTATTGAATTTTTAATTAACATCCAAGCATAATAGTTGTAGGGAAAAGGAACATTAACAACAAAAAAAAAGCAATTATACAAATTCAGGCACATAAACCATGTTAAATCCCACAAGTCCACAATAAGTAAAGAGAGGGATGTAGGCAAAATAGAAACATTTAGAAGAAATCCACATGGAACCAAAAGGAAAAATATGCCAGTCTGAGCAATCCTAACTGAGCTAATACACTAAGGGGTAGATTCTACACACAGTGAATAGTGGGGTTGTACATCCGGCTTGGACATACAACTTAGGAAGAGGCCCTGGAAAGTATTCAAGCCCCAGCACTCCCCGCACGTATAGAGGGTTTGTGCGGGGAGCATTGGATGGGGCGGAACGGAGGCGGAGAGGGGGCAGGACAAAGCATCCAAACGTACAGGGCCTATTCAGGTCAGGTCCCTGTACATCCACTGGCTGTCTGCTGGACGCCTGGCTTATTCCACCTTGGAGGTGGAATAAGTGCCAGTTGCCAGGGTGATTGGGGTATTCAGCCCCCCCCCAACCCACTGAGCTACCGCAGGAGTGCCCCTGTCACCCGATCCCAGACTTCAGGGCTCCCACCAGGGGTCGGACAGCGGGACGCTGGGGCCAATGTACTCGGCGCCAGACTGTGTCGGAGCCATGATGACGGATACCACTGCACAGGCATGCCAGCCGGAGCACTGTGTGGGATGGACGGGCAGCCCCGGGACATCTCCAGGGACCTAATGCCATGCATGACGGGCCATCTAAGTGCCATGATTCTGCAACCGCAGGAACTTACAAAAGGAGCCCGTACATCTTTTGTGCGTCCGGACAGCCCTGCTCTGACTTGGCCTCCAAGTGTCTACATCAAGACAACAAAGCTAGTACAGATGCAGGACACCTAGCACTAATGAAAGTGGATAATTCAGATGGTTGAAAACAAATATAATTAACTGAATTATATTTAACAAGACACTTGCAAGGAAATTTCAAAAAAATAAAGCACCCCCATTTGGAACACTCCTTCTCGTAACAAGAATTCTCTTCTACTTTTCTGGGTCTCACAGGCCAAGTCAGGGAAGAGCCTTACATTACATCTTAAAAAGGGGACTTGACGTTTTTTTAAACAAAGTTTAAGGAGCCAGTCCTGATCTGGTGACAATGCAAATGTTACCAGAAGCATAGCAGGTATAATATTCTCTGTCACTGATTCCTCCAATAGTGCAGAGACATTCAATGTGTCCATAGCCTGGGTCTCACCAGAGTACTCTTTCCGAGCAGTAGGCAAATAATAAATCCAAGACAAAGGTGGAACCACTTCCTTGGACACTTGTAGTATCTCAACTAGATAACTTTTAAACATCTCTCGTAAAGAGAGACAAATGAGGATTTTGGAAAATTCACAAATCTTAAATATGAAGTCCTGGAGGCATTCTCCAAAGCCTCTAATTTAATAAGAACAGCAGACAAATCCTTTGTAAGAGCAACAGAGGAGTCTCTAACAGAGTCAATTCGAACAGCATGATCCGCAAAGGAAGTCTTTAGGGCCTCCACTGCGGTCTGCTATTGTGAAATAGAAACTTCCTGTTCCTGAATCTTCTTTTGCAAATGCTGGGACTGACCAGATATCACCATAGTTGAGTTCACTATAGCGTTCCAAAGGGTCTCCAATGTAAACCTTTCTGGTCTTACCCGGGCCACCAATGCCAGAAAAACCTCTGATGAACCACTGGATGTTGCAGGGTAAGCCACTTCCGTAGTTCCAACCAAAAGACTTGACGCTGCCTCAATCTCTTGAACTCCTGGATCTGGCACCAGAAGAACCGGTACACTCGGCTCTCCTGCAATGGCAACAGCAGCACTCCCTTGAAAGGAGGACTCTGCCTCACCTGCATCTAGCAAGGAGCCTCCTGCACAAATCTGTGACCTTGCCACTGCACCAGTAGCAGGAAGGGGAAGGTGCTCCTCCGGAAACAAAGTATAGTCTGTGCCCGAAGAAGCAGCCAGGTCTCCTGACCTCGGCATCAACGCAGCCGGGGAACCTCCTGAGCTCAGCTCAGCATGCTGCCCCAGCACAAAAAGATCCATTGGATTTTTAACAGGCAAAACCAGGGCTTTTTCCCCAGTTTAGCCTTGGCCTAACGTTTACCCATAAAAGCAGAGAGCAGCAGAATGCTCAGGCAGCCATCTTACCATGCCCCCCCCCCCCCCCCAATAGAAATTAGGCTCTCCCAGTCCACTTTAATAATAGTTTATGGACTTTGTCTCCAGAAATATTTCCAAAACTTTTACTACATCCTCTTGCAACGATTTTCAGAGCTTAATTAGGAATTCAGTGAAAAAATATTTTCTCTGATTAGTCTTAAACGTATTACTCTGTACCTTAATTATATGTCCCCAAGTCTTTATATTTTTTGAAGGAGTAAACAACCAATTCATGTTTACTCATTCTACACCATTCGTTATTTTATAGACCTATTATATTCTCCCCTTAGCGGTCTCTTCTCTAAGTTGAAGATCCCTAGCCTTTTAAGCTTTTAGTTCTGAGGATATTCTTCCATCTCCTTGGTCATTTTGGTCGCTTTTCTCTATACCCTTTCCAATTCCACTATATTTTTTTTAGATGCTGCGACCAGAACTGTATGCAATACTCAAGGTATCAGATGTCACAGCCTGTAGGTGGGCGGGAAATATTTCTGGAGCCAGAGGAGTTGGTGTAGAGCAGCAGTCTCTGTTGCAGTGCTGCTCCAGGTTGTGTAGCTGATGAGACAGAACTTGCCTTTTCCCTGTCAGCTGGTGCTAGGCCTAATGTGGAGTTCAGAGGCAGGGAGGAGGCTGATGAGTTCAGCGCAAAAGCCATGAAAAGTGACTGAATACTGGAGACAGGAAAGAGACGCTGTGTCATCTCCATGTTGATATTTTTCTTGAGGAAATGAGCTAGGAGAGAATATGACTGAAGGGAAGGCGGAAACAATTGCTCACAGCAGCTAAAAAGCTTCTCGAAGCAAGGGGACAGCTCCAGAACACAGCCTCCATGAGAAAACATATGAAGTGTGCTTGCATCACCCTGCTTCTGCAGAGAATATGTCATAAAGGGTCAGACCAAAAATCCATTCAGTATCCTATTTCCAACAGTGGCCACTCCAAGTTACAAGGCCCCATTAGGATCCCAAGAGGCAGCGACATTCCATGCTACATACTCAGAGGAATACCCCCTATGTATACATTAAATAAAAGTGCCACAAACACGATAGAGGCGGGGCCAGCGAGGCAGCAGGATGGCGGCTTAAGAGAAGAGCTCCGGTCCCCCCTGGCTTGAATCCTGAAATAAACGTGGTCGACCCAAGCGATTACTGACGCCCACACCCGATTTGAATTGGGGAAGGTCAGTGCGATATGGCGAGCGGGAAACCCGTCAAATTGGATTTCGCAGCAGCGGTCAACGCGGGCAGTAAAAGGGCGAAGTCAGACCCTCTATCACCGCACAAGCAGGCCCCAGCGCGCGAGGCGGAGGACTCCCTCAGAGAGGTATTGGGAGAGATCCGTTCTGTCAAGGAGCTTGTGGTGGCGAACGGGGATGCGATTGCCCGAGTGCAATCAGAGTTGAGTGAAATGAGGGGGCATTTTACAGAACTCACGGTGCGAGTGGATAAGACCGAAGCCATTCTTGCCTCGCACGCCACGCAGCTCGGGCAGCTCGGCAAGGCCTTTAAGAAGCTGGGCCGATTAGAGTTGCAAATTGAAGATCTTAGCAACCGCAACCGCAGAAACAATGTGCGGTTGGTGGGCCTCCCAGAGGGCGCGGAGGGTGCCGACCTGTTTGCCTTTTTGGGGAAAATGATCCCGACAGTGTTGAGGCTTAAGCTATCTGGTCCCCTGGAGTTCGAACGCGCTCACAGAGTTCCTGCGCAGAGGAGCCTGCAGATGAAAGGCCCTAGACCAGTGATTTTCTGCATGCTGCGCCATCAGCAAGCTATACAAATTCTCCAAGGAGCTAAGTCGCAGCCAGCCCTTACTTTTGAAGGCAAAAATATATCCTTCTATCCGGATCTCTGTAAAGCAACGGTGGACAAGCGTCGGCAGTTCCTGGCCATGAGACCTCGACTTGTGCATCTACAGGCCCGGTTCGGGATCTTCTACCCAGCTCGGCTGAAAATCACGCTGGATAATCGTACCAAGGCCTTCGAGGATCCAGATGAGGCCATGAAATTTATAGAAGAACAGGAGGCCCTTCAAATGCACTGACATTGTCTGTGGTGTTAGTCTGGGTGAATGAGGATTGAAGATTGATGGCCCACCGTGGATTTGCTAAATTAACAGTCTATATATGCCATTGTTTGGTTGGGATGGGCTGTCTGCTGGGAATTGGCTGCTAATCTGTTTTATTTTCTAAACTGCTTATGATGTTTTTTCTCTTTCCCCTTCTCCCCCCCCCCTTCTCTTGCTTTGGGTGAAGTTTTTATAGTAAGAAAAGTGCCATTCCCTGTTCTCTTCTTTGGTTGCTTGCTGTCATTCCTTTTATGTGGGGATGGACGTCCAGTTTCAGAGGATGGGATTATACTAGGTCTGGAGTACATGTTCGGGTGTGGGTTGTTAGCTGCTGGGGCTATATGGGCATATGTGAGAGCGGGGTTGGGTTGGGACCTATATCTTTAATTGGGGGTACCGTGCGGCCTCTCTGCAGCCGTCGCTGGTCCACCCAAGTATTGCTTGCCTCTGTCTGTCAGGGGAAGTTATGACACCTTGTAGGCCTTACCACATATACTGGTTGATGCTAATGTTGCCATTTATGCGAGTCCAGAGAGTGCCAATATGGGAGTCGCGAAGTCTAGCTACAATGTATTGCAGTGTAGATGTTCTCGCTTAGGATTTTATCCCTGAATGTGAAGGGCATTAAACATCCCATGAAGCGGAAAAAGATATTGACATATTGTCAGAAGCAAAAAGCTGACATAATTTTGCTCCAGGAAACACATCTGCCTTCTCACGAGGCTCTGAAGCTCGCTGGGGGCAAATATTGCTTGGTCTCTCAGGCGCCAGCGATAGGTGGCAAAAATGGGGTGCTCATCTTAATTAGCCAGGCCTGTCAGGCGCAGATCATCTCTACCAGAGCAGATGCTGAAGGGAGATGGGCAAGTGCACAGATCATAGTGGATAAACGGCAGTTGGTGTTAGTAAACGTGTATGCCCCTAACTGTGATTCCCCCAAATTTTTCCAATCGCTTGCAGAGATGCTTACAGACTTTTCTCCACATCCTATCGTGCTGGGCGGAGATTTCAATATGGTGCCCGACCCCCTCATTGACTGTCAGCCCCCTAGGGTTGCTAGGAGGGGGCGAGCGTCTGTAGTGCTGGAATCTATTATTGAAAATATTGGCATGGTGGATATCTGGAGAGTGCGGCATCCTTCGGAATGAGATTACACTTTTTTTTCTCATCCGCACAACTCTCATTCCAGGATTGATTTCTTTTTGGTCTCTCGTTTCTTTGCCAGAGAAGTTGAGAGTGTCGAAATTCTGAGTACGCATATCTCCGACCATGCGGCCATCATTATGGATCTAGGGGCACGAGCAGCACTGACTCGAGGAGGGGGCTGGTTTTTTCCCCGAGCTCTCCTTGCAGAAGAATCTTTCAAGCTCTATGTCCAACGAGCCATAGAAGAGTATTTCGATCTCAATCGCCCAGAGGAAACATCTATATGGGCTTGGTGGGAGGCTTTCAAGGCCTCGATCAGGGCGAAAATAACCAGCTATGTCATAGCTGATAATAGGAAGTCGAGGGCCGAGCTGCAAGACCTTGATTCCCAGATCAGAGCCGGGGAGCGAATCTTGCAAGGGCAGTTTAGTTCTGTGGTCCTCAACCGGCTTCAGAAGCTACGGTATCAATTCAATGCTCTATTGAGCAGGGAGGTGGAACATAGCTCTTTCGACTCTCAGGCCCGTTACTATACGGAGGTGAACAAGGCTGGGAAGTTGTTGGCCTCTAAATTGAACCCACGCAGTGCTAAAGCGCATATCGTGTCTATAGTAGATGAACAGGGGGTTTCTCATGACGAGAATGCTGAAATAGTGGAGGAATTTCGAAGTTTCTATCAGCAACTGTATTCCTCAGAAGGGTCTAGCGAAATATCCATGATACGGGATTTTCTTGTCCCCATCAGTCACCCGGTATTGGAGGCGGAGCAGGTTGTGGACCTCAAAAAGCCGCTAAGTATCACTGAGATTCGGGAGAGGCTCCAGGGGATGAAGAGCGGAAAAGCAGCGGGCCCGGATGGGATACCGATGGAGTTTTTTCAGGTTTTTGCAAAGAGTCTCTCTTCCCATCTCCTGACTTATTTCTCTCATCTCCAAGAGCAAGTGAGTAACACTGGGAGTTTCGCGGAAGCCACAATTGTGGTATTGGGAAAACCGGGCCGAGATCCGCAGCATGTAGGGAGTTACAGACCAATCTCGCTGCTGAACGCTGATTATAAGTTATACTCGGCTATTCTGGCAAACCGGCTTGATGAGGTTCTCCACCTGCTCATTCACCCTGATCAATGTGGCTTCATTGCCGGAAGATCCACATCGGACAATGCACGCTTACTCTGCAATGTACTGGGACTAGCAGATCGCATGGAAGTTCCCCTTGTTGGGCTGTCTGTGGACGCTGAGAAGGCCTTCGACAGGCTTGAATGGCCCTTTCTATTTGCAGTCTTGGAATGGTTCGGGCTTCCGGAGGAATTTTTGAATATGATACGGGTGCTATACTCTCGCCCGACTGCAAGGATTCTTGCCAATCGTGTGCTTTCTAGCCCCTTCTATTTAGATAGGGGCACACGTCAAGGATGTCCGATGTCGCCCCTTCTTTTCAACTTGGCTTTGGAACCACTTGCCTTACTCGTTCGGCAGACAAGGGAGATTAGGGGGGTTACAATTGCGGATTCTCATATCAAGGTATCAGCATATGCGGATGACATTTTGTTTTTTTTACAACCAGAGTCAATAGCTCCATTAATGCAAGTGATAGCTTGTTACGCCCAGCTCTCTGGCTACAAAGTTAATTGGGTGAAGTCCTTGGCCTTCCCCCTAAACAAACTGGCGCATAGCAGCATGGTGCAGGAATTCTCCTTTCAATGGGAGACTAAAGCCATTAAGTACCTGGGAGTCCTTTTTGCTACCCCTCTGGAGGAAACTATTCGAATCAATATTGACAAAATAAAGGAGATAGCTAGATCTTTTACGTTGAAATGGTCCCCTTTGCACCTTACCTGGTGGGGACGCATGGAATCCATCAAGATGGTCCTCATGCCCAAGATCAACTATATTCTCGGAATGATTCCCATTTTGTTTCCAGCAGCGGTCTATAAGGATGTGGAGAGAATCTTGAACAACTTTCTTTGGGATGGTAAGCCGCCTAGAATTGCCTTATGGAAATTGAAGGCCAGCAAGAACGCGGGGGGAGTACACTTTCCCGATTTTCAGTGGTACCATTCTGCGGCGGTGCTCAAGCAGGGGGGACTGTGGGGAGGTATGGCCCATAGTCCGCAAAAACCAACCTGGCTGGCCCTGGAAGAATGGCTCTGTTATCCCTGTCCATTGGGGCTGTTGATGGGCATGCGGCACGCGGAATCATCTAAAGTTGGCCGTGTCATCACGTCTACGCAAGCTGCCTTTCAGAGCTTGCTTCCTCTTCTTGCCAGAGAGAATCCGCCCTCTCGACAGGTTCCCATATGGCACAATCCGCTGTTCAAAATTAACAAGGTGTCGGTTGCCTGGGAGACCTGGCAGAAATGTGGCATATGGACTGTTGGTCAGCTTTTTGAGGGTGTGGAGTGGAAGACTTTTCATATGCTCCAGTTTGAGTTTGGGATCCCTGGTACCAGTTATTTTCAGTGGGTGCAACTTCGGCACTGTATATCACGAGTGTGGCGAAATCCATCTGAGTTGGCGGCATCGTGGGGTCTGGAGGAAATTATGTCCGAGGTCTGTACAAGGAAGGGCAGTATTTCTCGACTATATGCATACTTTAGGTCAAAAAGTGTATGTCCAACCTCTGGTTTATCTACAGTATGGGAAGCAGAGACCGATTTTAAGATGACTCCTAAAGCTTGGAGCATATTCTGGGGGCCTATCGTGCGTGTATCCAAATCAGCGAAGTTAACGCAGTCTATGTTCTTCCTTGCACACAGAGCATATGTTACTCCAACGAAATTGGCTAAATGGAGCTCTGCAGGCTCTTCTCTCTGTTGGTCCTGTTGCACTGCCCCGGGCTCCCTAAGGCACATGTTTCTGGAATGCCCTCTCATTCAGGGATTTTGGTTTTCTGTGTGGTCTCAAATTCAGAAGGTGTTAAATATATCGATCCCTCTGTCTTGGAGGATCCTAGCACTGAGATCCTTGGTAGATATTCCTCGGCTGAGTAGAGAGGATTTCTTTGTGTTTAACTTTATGATCACTGTTGCTCTCAAACTGATTTTATCACATTGGAAGGATCCTCAGATACTAACTGGGCCTTTATGGTGGAATACAGTCTGTTTATATTGCAAATACGAAAGGGCGCAAGATAAGTATGACAAATGCAAGGGTTTGAAGCCGACTCGTTATAAATGGTACTCTCTGGATCGCTATACCCAATAGGGGGTCTGCAGATTGAGGGCTTGATCGGTAGAGGCATACAAGGTGCAGGGTGGGAATTGCGCGGGTGAGGGGTGGTCTTGTAGGGTTTCGGGGTTTTTTCTTGCTCTGGTTGTATGTTGGATAAATATTCCATTGTAATCCTTGTTGTATATTTTTTTTTGTGTGTGTATTGTTGTTCTTGTTTAAAAATGTTTTAAAAATAATAAAAAAAAAAAAAAGAAAAAAAAAAAAAGTGCCACAAACACAAAATCACAAATCTTAAATTTTGTATCTGTGGCACTCTTATTTGATGTATACATAGGGGGTTCCATTTGACATTCATCATGGTTGACGAGCAGGTGTCTGTCATAACAGCAGACCCATTGACTGTTTTTAGTTTCGCATCTTAGGAAGCTGAAAAATTGTTGGAGGGCTCCCATCTATTTGCGGGAGGTCTTTCTACAATGGATTGGACTCAATTATTAAAGCAACAAAATAAATTTCTGCAAGCCCACTTGCATGCTGAATCATTAAAAGAGTACTGCAGGGAGAACAAGATTCTTTGCAGAGTTTGCATGAATAAAGGGCCACACATGTTCTCTTACAAAAGTGGAATACTACGAGAGCAAGTGCTCTTTTGACCTAATGCTTCTTTTGATTGAAACCTCTAATCCTTCCGCTATGGAGTTAAAAAATGAAATTGATTGTGGTGTTCAGGATTTAATAACAAAGGATAGTCAAGTTTCTTCAGTGTATCAAGAATTCATGGATCAATCAGATAAATTCCGTCAAGAACTTTTGGCGAAGAAATTAAAGAAATTTCAATGTGATCTTGAAAACTACAAGGACAGATATAGCGTACTGACGCACTTGTAACAGGTGTTCTCCGGCAACAGCAGGAATCAGTCCTCACATATGGGTGAAGCTGGCGCCAATGGAGCCCCAAAGACAATGGAGGAGAACCAAAGCACAACCAGATCGACAAGAATATGTGACAAAGCAGCAAGCTTACAATGAGCTAATTCTTAACCACAAGAAGCAACACCACACAAACATCATCATGAGCTCCCTAAACCGTCCCGGGGAGCTGTTCTCCATAGTGAAAGTACTATCAAAAGCCCTAACCCCAGAGACCTATGCAGCCTATCTCCAAAACAAGCTATCTTGTCCACAGACCTCATTAAACCAACCTATCACCTCTTTGAATGAACAAAATCAACCAAGCATCTGGACCTCTTTATTCAGCCACTGAAGACCTTTGCACCAACCTCCTAAAATCCTTGAACACGTCCACTTCCCCTCTAGATCCATGCCCAACCCCCTGGATAAAGAGAATGGCACAACAATTAGCTCCAACACTCTGCAAAATAATAAACGTATCCCTCTCACAAGAAATTATGCCACCAACATTGAAAATCTCCTCCATAAACCTCTACTGAAGAGCAACACTTCTGACCCGACCTCTCCTGCCTCATATCGACCCATATCTAGCATCCTGCTTCCATCCAAATTAATTGAGAAGACGGTCCAACACCAACTCCAAAACCATGTTGACGCTACCTTCCCACTTGACAACAATACGGTTTCAGAGAGCTTCACAGGGTGGAAACCTTATTAACATCCCTTCTTCAAAGGAATTGAAGATGTCAAGAAAGGCTTCATCCTCATCTTCATTGACATAACATCTGCCTTCAATTCCATAATTCACTCCATCCTGCTGGACAGGCTAAGCGAAATAGGAGTAAGTGGCACACCTATGGCTTGGTTTCGCTCATATTTAACTGACAGACGATCACAAGTCAAGATAAAAGGCAACACATCAAGACCTTTCCCACTAAAACAAGGTCTTCCTCAAGGATCAGCACTCTCAGCGCTCCTCTTCAACCTTTACTTACAGCCAGTATGCAAAATACTACATGAACACAACATATACTGTCTACCACCTATACACAGACGACCTAATGATATACTCCACTCTAGACATAAAAAAACCTGACTACTCCATCATCTCATCCTGCATGACAGCAGTCACAGAATGGTTAATACAATGCAATCTGGAAATCAACTACAAAAAATCGGAAGCCCTCATAATCACTTAGGACTCCACATTTAACCACCCAGACAACTTACCAAAAGGAAGCAGATCAATCCCGGTAAAGAGCGAGGTTAAATACTTAGGAATATACCTTGATCAGAGACTCAATTTCCAGTCTCACATCAGAAAGACAACCACCAAAGTCTATTACAAAATGAAATTTCTGCAAAACCTTCAACCATTACTCGATCAGAACCACTTCCACTCCGTATGTCAGGCGCTAATCACACCGCACCTTGACTATTGTAATCTAATTCTACACGGCTTACCCAAATGTGCAACTCAGGCCTTACAACTGGCCCAAAACACAGCAGCCTGACTAATCACAAGAACTAATAGACAGGCCCATATCACCCCCATACTTGAATCCCTCCATTGGCTCTCCATCAGTTCACAAATAAAATATAAAGCTATAATGATGGCATTCAAAATACTGCACAATCAATCTGCTGGCTGCTTAAAAAACCTAATCAGAAGAGTCCCAAACAGATCAAGGAGGACACAGCAACAAAACTTCCTTGCAACCACTACGATAACTACAGGCATCTCCAAAAATACACGCCACAGCGTGTTCGAACTCTACATCCCATCACTATGGAACTCCCTTCCACACCACCTGAGAGCAACCACAGATGTTACCAACTTTAGAAAACTCTTGAAAATGAATCTATTTGTGGAACACTTCAATACCATACAAGTTAAGTAATTGTATCAACTATCACAACAGATGGTCCCATTGGCAATCTCCAAGCATCCGCAGAGCTCAAATCACCCAGGTAAATAGTTAAATTGTTAATTGTAAACACTGTTAATTGCTTTTGTAAATAGTTCTGAAGAAGAGTTTTACTGTATGTAAACAAAAGTTTTGTTCACTGTAAACTGCTTTGAGAATTTGAAAGGCGGTATACTAAAAAAATGTTGAATAAATAAATAAATAAATAAATAAATAAATTTCCCCAGCTTTCAAAGAAAGCCTTTGGGGCATGCTACCATGCATGCGTGTTCCCCTTCCCACCCAAGGGCGCCATCTTTCTCAGTCAGATGCCATAGCTAGGATGGTAGTAAAAAACTAAAACAAGGTAGGGAGGCAACTCCCAGGGGAAGAGAGAGGGTTGTGAGGACCAATTCCTGCTGTTCCCAGAGAACATCTGCTACAGGTGAGTAACTACGCTTTCTCCAGGAATAAGCAGGAAGTCAGTCCTCACATATGGGACTCCCTAGCTCCAGACTGCCAAGGACTGAACCACATCAGCACCAAAGGTGATCAAATTGGGTAGCCGTGAATTGCAGGAGGAAATCTCCCACTGAGAGTCTCTGCAAGACCCTAGCGTCCAGCAACACTATCACTCCTGTAGCCTGAACATAGAAGGGTCGGAAGGCAGCAGTTGTCTACACCCCGAGAATATTACGGAGCACTGCCTTGCCAAAGGCATTATCCCTGTGGGACTCGCTCTCCAGGCAGAAGTGAGCTGCGAACATATGAATTAAAGACCATGTGGTGGCCCTGCAAATCTCAGTCACTGGCACTAAGCGGAGGTTAGCCACAGACGTGGCCATCGCCCTCACGCGATGTGCTGTGATCCAGAGCTTAAGGGAGAGGCCAGTTCACTCATAAGCGAGAGCAATACAGTTCGCCACCCAAGTGGACAGAGTTTGATTAGTCATGGGGAGCCCCAGTCTACTGGGGTCGTAAGAAACGAAAAGCTGAGGCCCTGAGTCCGTTGGCCGTTGCAAGTAGTAGGACAGGGCCGGCTAGCATTCCAGTGTATGAAGGATTAGTTCCTCCCTGCCGGCATGAGGTCGTGGGAAGAAGGTGGAGAGGACCACCTCTTGGTTGAGGAGGAAAGAAGATACCACCTTCAGGAGGAATTTGGGGTGCGTGCGAAGTGCCACCCTGTTTTTATAGAACCTCGTATATGGCGGATCCGCCACCAGGGCCTGGAGTTCGCTCCCCTTCGAGTGGATGTGAGGGTCATCAGTAAGGCCACTTTCTAAGACAGATATCTTAGGTGGCAAGTGGCTAGGAGCTTGAATGGTGGTTTAGTGAGCTGGGAGAGCACAACATTGAGACCCACTCCGCCCCCAGAGTGCAGAGCGGGGGCTTGGATAAGAGGCCCCAAAGCAACGAGACCAGGGGCTGTCTAGAGAGGAGATTTCCCTCGACAGGATGGTGGTGTGTGGCTATGGCGCTCAGGTGCACCCTTACTGAGTTGGATTTCAGCTCGGCGTGCGACAGGTGTAGCAGTACTGAAGAACCAGTTGCACTTGACAGGAAAAGGGATTCTTCTCCTCTGCACACCAGATGGAGAACCTTCTCCATTTAAAGGCGTAAGCCTGTCTGTTGGAGGGTTTTCAGGAGGCCAGTAAGACCTCCTCAACTTTCCCTGGAAAGTTGAAAGGGGCCAGCGCATTAGCAACCCCAGGTTGGGGTGCAGAAGGGAGCGGAGCCCTCCTCCTGTGACAGGATGTTTGGGGCTCGGCCCAGTGGGACTGGGAGTGCCAACGACAGGGAAAGCAACAGAGAGAACCAGGGTTGCCTGAGCCACCTGAGTGCAATCAGTATTACTGACACCCCCTCACTCTGGACCTTGGTCTTGGCAACCAGGGAGGTCGCTAAAAACGCACACAGTAGGCCCTCCAAGCACAAGATTAGAAAGGCATCTGCCGCTATTCTCCCCAGGTGTGGCTGACACAAGCAGAAACATGGTAATTGTGCATTGTCCAGGGAGGCAAAAAGGTCTATTATGGGACTGCCCGAGCAGTGGAATAGTTGCTTCGTTACCTTGGGGTTCAAGCGCCACTCGTGGGGGTGAAGGACTCTGTTCAGCCTGTCTGCTAAGCAGTTGTCCTAGCCTGGCAGGTATACCACTCACAGAAGCATGCTATTGCACACGAAGGAGAGGAGGGCGACTACCTCCTGGCAGAGGCAATATGAGCCCGTGCCCTCCTGCTTGTTGATGTAAAACACGGTCACTTGGTTGTCCATCTGGATCAATACAGGTTGGTGCCGCAGGCAGTGGCAGAACGCTCGCAGGGCCAGGAAGATTGCTCTGTGTTCTAGGAGATTGATCTGAAAGAGTTACTCCACCTGGGACCAGCTGCCTTGCATGCGGCGATCCTCAATCCAGGAGAGGGGCATCTGTTACCAGGGTCCTCTGCGGTGCAGGTGCCTGGAATGGCATTTCCACCTGGAGGTGTCGCAAATTTTGCCACCAGGTGAGGGATTCTGCCAGTTGATGGGCGACTCTGACCCTGTCCCATAGTCTGCCCGTGGCTTGAGTCCACTGTGAGCGTAGACACTATTGGGTTGTAAGCAGGCTAATGGGGGTGATGTGGACCATGAAGGCCATGTGACCCAACAGGCGGAGGAGGCAGTGAGCCAGTACAGACTGGCGGCGTTGAACCTCTTCAGCCAGCTGTATGAGGCAGTCTGCTCTTTCCCTTGGGAGGACAGCCTTGACCTGTAATGTGTCCAACTGCGCCCCTATGAACTCCAGACATTGGGTTGGAGAGAGGTGGGATTTGGGGTAGTTGATAACAAACCCCAGGTGTTGCAGTAGAAGGGCTGCACGCTCTGCAGCTTGACTGACCTCTGAGACTGTATCACCCCTGATTAGCCAGTTGTCTAGGTAAAGTAAGACGAAAGCAACTTGTAGGCACACCGCCAGGCACTTGGTAAAGACCCTTGGCGAGGAAGCCAGTCCGAAGGGTAGCACCCTCCCTCCCACCACAAACCATAGGTACTACCTGTCGTAGGTGTGGATCTGCATGTGAGTGCTTATGCATCTTTTAGGTCCAAGGAGCACAGTCAGTCTCCCTGGTGTTGGTAAGGCAGCAGTGTTCCAAGGGAGAGCATTCTGAACTTCTCCTCACTATAAACTTGTTTAAGTTTTTCAGGTCCAGTATGAAGCCTGAAGCCCCCTGTTCTTTTGGGGACAAGAAAGTACACCTTGAGTAGAAGCCCTTTCCCCATAGCTGTTTGGGTACAGGCTCCACTACATTGTCCCTGAGCCTGTGAGTTCTGAGAGCAGAAGGATCTGGTGTAGGAGAGGTCGCACTAGTTCTCCTGGAAAGAACCTGGGTGGTATTTGTTGTAAGTGGAGGAGGTAGCCCTCCTTTACCACCTGCAGCACCCACTGATCTGAGGTGACCTTGGCCCACCTGTGTGCAAAGAGTTCAGGCATCCCCCTGTGGGCTGGTGAAGGTCTCCTGGGAAAGGGGAAATACTGCCCTGGGAACCAAACCCCCCCCCCCTCCCCCCGGTTGGGCTGGAGCTGGGGCTTCTGAGCCTTGTGCTTCTGAGCTCCCTGGCCCTGTCTCTTAGGGTGAGAACCCTGCTGTTGGTCCAAGAAAGACTGGTACTGGTGACTCTGTTGGAAGTGCCCCTTTTTTCCCCGAGAACGTGGGCTTTTTGCTCAAGGGTTTTTTTGCTGGAAAAGAGGCCTTCTTTGAGAGCCTCTGGCGGGTCACCACCTCGGCTTCTATATCGGCTGCCTTGTTGGCCATGAGTTTGCCAAACAAGTTCTCACCGGAGCAGGGGACGTCGAGCAGCTTGTCCTGGACCCACTGCTCGAGATTCGAGGACTGTAGCCAGACCTGGCTTCGAGCCCCGATGCCAGCCGCTGCTACTTGAGCAGCTGACTCAAATCAGTCATCAGCCGCATGGGAGAGGAACTTTGAACAGTTCTTAATCCTGGAGGTCAGAGCTTGAATCCAATGGAGAGGTTCCCTGGCCAGCACCGCTGAGAACCCAGATAATTCCTGGGTCAGGGCCTTCAAGAACATGCCTATTTATAGCTCATAGGCCTGGATTCGACACCCCAGCATTGATCCCTGGTAAAGTGCCCAAGAGCATCGAGGGCTCGAGCATGCCTGCCAGTGGGGACAGAAGAGTAAGCCTTCTGGCTTTTGAATGGTTGACTCAACAACCATGGAGTTATGTGGGAGTTGGGAGCTCATGGAACCCCGGGCCCTTCCTGAATGGTATATGGCATCGAGGCTGACCACTGGCACCGATACCTGGATCTCCCACATTCATAACAGTAGCCACTCGAGGATCAGCTGAACTGACACAGTGATTGTTTCCTTGGGTGGAGACTCGAACTGGAGGATCTCCAGATCTTCAGTGCACAGGTCCTCTTCTGACTTGGTTTGCACCGAGAGGGCTCTAGTCATATCACTGACAACGTCGTGGAAGGCCACATCCTCTGGAGGAGAATGTCGCTGGGGCAGATGGGTCCTAGGGGACGTCTTGGTGCATCTGGTTTCCAGGGAGGTCTAGTCATCGGTCTCCCACTCAGAGTTGAGGGGGAATTATGAGTCCAAGGCACTGCGACTCCTTGGCTAGAGGCCAGCGCTGAAGGGTTGTGGCCCTCCCAAGGACCTAGGGTCTGAGTCTCGGAAACTGGCCAGGGAGGACTGGATGCCTGATGAATGGGACCAGGACCGGGACTGGGACCTCGACCGAGGACTTACCAGAGGTCGGTGCCGCTCAGAGCTCAGCTCGATGACTGGGGACTCTCCTATAGTCGGGAGCCCGGTTATCAGGGCAGATGATGCGGACGAACCTGTCATCATTGCCTGCTGCATGGACAGGATAGCAGTGATGTTCTGCTCCATGGCAGCCATTCTGGATTCCAAGCCAGAAAGCTCCACAGCTTTTGGCGTGGGCACCGAGGGTCTCAGGCCCTGCACCGGTACTCTCGCGAGTGCAGCCTCCATGAGGACTATGGCCTTGAGATCCTCGCATGATCTCTGCCAGCGAGGCATCCTTCTTGAGGACCTTGTTGGGACATTTCTCAGAGTCGCCCGAGTCCCTCTGAGGGGTCTTACCAGATTTCTCCAGTAGAACCTCGACAGACTTCAAGGATTTTTTTCTTTTTCCATTCAGGTCCGAGGTCCTTCCAGAGGAGCCACCTCCGCGGGACTCAGAGGAGGCTCGGCCCTCCCAGGAAGTGCTGGGCTTGGAGCTCAGCTTCGGGGAGGTCAGTGCCAATTCAGACCTGGGGAACAGTTCCTCCTGTAACTCTGACCTCTTTTTATTGGTTTTAAGCGTTATGGCCTGGCACAGGTCACAGGAGGTGCTATCATGGTTCGGTTCCAGGCAGCGTTCGCAGCAGACATGGGAGTCAGTGACGGACACAGTTTGACTGCAGCAGTCACATTTTTTTAATCTACCGGAGGAATACCCGGACAGGGTCGACTCCTCCCAGGCGAAAAAAGGGCGTGAACGCCGGTAGAAGCAAGCCTCTATCAAAAAAAAGGGGAAAGGAGCCAAGAACAGCTGATTTTAAGGAATACAGCAAGGATTTTTTCCAGGAAAACTGGACAGACATCCATTGGGCTCCGTGGAAAAAAAGGAGACTGAGCAAGATGGCACACTTGGGTGGGAAGGGGACTACGCATGCGTGGTAGCATGTCCCAAAGGCTTTCTTTGAAAGCTGGGAAAATGCTCCGAGCGGGCTCAGTCGGCGCCAACGTCACCCATATGTGAGGGCTGACTTCCTGCTTCTTCCTGGAGAAATTACTGGATATGCCCTAGAATTATCTTTCTCCCGTAAACGGGTGGCATTTTATAGCTCTACAGGGGATTCCTCTGAGACATCTGATCATGATTCAGCTGTGCTTTTTTTGTCCCAGGGCCATCATCGAGGGGATTGCCTCGAGGGAATTATGCACCTCAGGGTCGAGGACCACCAGGGCAGCAATCTTACCAGAATCAACCTTGGAACCCTCAATGGAACAATTAGTAAACCTTCCAGTTGTAGATGTGGATACTTGTTCTCAATCTTTAGTGATCGTGTCTTAATTGTTGAAGATCTATTAGTATTAGAAACGGGTTTATCTTTTGTGCAAAGTAGGAGATATGACTTATTTGAGGTCATGTTTTTACAGCGTTTTTTCAGGTGCTTGCAATTAGCTTTGTTCTTTCAGACTCAGGAAGAGGAGGGGGGAGTCTGGAGACAGTTTGCACCCCCATCCCGTTGATTACCCCCTGGGCCCATATATTCCAACATAGCAGCATTTATAAAACTGGTTATGCAGGATTTACATAGTTTGACCCCTCATAGGTTGAAATACAATCTTTCCGCAACAGAAAGTCAGATGATACAATCATTATCCACCGATCCTTTTATAGTGATCCGCATGGCAGATAAGGGTGGAGGGAGAGTTATCCTTAATAAAAAGGATTATCTGTCAGAAGCATTGGGCCATTTAAGACATAGACAATTTTACTGCCCATTGTTATCAGACCCTACATCAGATATCCAGACAGAAGTCTTTGTAGTGTTGGAATCAGTTTTGGTGCGGGGGTTAATCACTAATCGGTTATTCCGTTATCTATGGACACCATATCCAAGTATTCCTTGTTTTTACATCATACCTAAGATCCATAAGGATCCATTGAGACCACCTGGGAGACGTATACTGTCAGCCAGGAATTCTGTTTTGGAGCCATTATCTAAATTTTTAGATTACTTTAATCATTTGGTACAACAGTCCAAGTCATATTAGGAACTCTGGAGCTTTGTTGCTGTTAGTGAGAGAGGTAGCTATGTAAATCGATTTGGATTTTAATGACTATGGATATTGTGTCTTTATATACACACATCCCCCAGATACAAGCTATTGCTACTGTGACTCTATATCTACAACAACATACATCAGTTTCTGAAGAGTTCCGACTCTTTTTGATCCAATTGCTTCATCTTGTCTTAGAGCGGAATTATTTTTCATTTGAGAACTAGTTTTTTCATCAAGTCTATGGGGCCCATTTGTTTATACGTGCATTTGAAGAGGTGGTGGCATCTTCATCGGTTTACTGGTTGGAGGTAGTAGTATGGACCAGATTTATTGATGATATTTTTTTTTCATCAGCAGGGGAAGGAACTTAGATTGATTGAAATTTTCAATTGGTTGAACAGCTCACATGATAATATTCACATAGTCAGGTACATTTTTTAGATGTGGATATCATACATACTGGTGATGGGGTTTAACACACTACCCTATTATCATAAATCAACAGATTGTAATAGTCGAATTATAATAGCTTTCGTTCACGTCATCTCCGTGATAACATACCTATAGGTCAATTTTTGAGGATTCGACATGTTATGTTCATCAGAATCAGAATTTAGGAAGCAGGCACGGGTGTTTTGCCTTTGTTTTCGATCGAAAGGGTACCCCCAGAGGGTTATTTGAAGGGCACACACAAAAGCTAAAAATGTTAACCGGGATTATCTTTTCATACATAATGAGGCACCACAGTTTGAAGGTCAGATGTGCGAATTATCATACTCAACTGATGCATTTATGGTGAAAAAATATCATCAAGAAAATACTGGCATCTTTTGAGGGTTCATGATATATTTACTCATGGCCTACAGTTTGCTTTTAGCAGACCATGGAATTTACGGGAACAGTTGGTATTTACACAGTCACAAATTCAATCCCCGCAGGGAACGGGTGGACATGGCAAGTATGGTTGTTCTGTTGTTTGCCCCCTAACTATGGAGGTATCTGAATTTATCCATCTTTAGGAACATAAGAACATAAGATATGCCATACTGGGTCAGACCAAGGTCCATCAAGCCCAGTATCCTGTTTCCAACAGTGGCCAATCTACAACACAAGCATCTAGCAGTTTCCCCAAAGGACACAGGTTCCAGAATGCTTGTAGGAGCAAGCAGAGGATTTCCCGGGCCCCCCTTTAATAATGGTTTATGAACTGTTCCTCCAGGAACTTGTCCAAACCTTTTTTAAACCCAGCTACACTAACAGCTTTTACTACATCCTCCAGTAACGAATTCCAGAGTTTGATTTCGCTTTGAGTAAAAAAATATTTTCTCTTATTAGTCTTAAATAGGTTACACTGTAGCTTCATTGCATGTCCCCTCGTCTTTCTATATTTTGATGGCATAAAGAATCAATCTACGTTTACCCGTTCCACTCCATTCATTAATTTATACACCTCTATCATATCTCCCCTCAGCTGCCTCTTTTCCAGGTTGAACAGCCCTAACCTTCCTAGTTTCTCCTCATAGGGATATCCTTCCATCCCCTTTACCATTTTGGTGGCTCTTCTCTGTACCTTTTCTAATAATGCTATATCCTGTTAAGATATGGCGACCAGAACACAATATTCAAGGTGCGGTCGCACCATGGAACGATACAGAGATATTATAACATCCTTTGTTTTGTTCTCCATTCCTTTCCTTCCACAGCTTCCAGAGCCTGCACACAGCTAAGCTTTTCAGCCTTGTATCTTATTTGTCTGTCTTGTTGTTGTTGCTGCTGCTGCTGATATAAAATTTAACTGTTGGTTTTACATTCACTTTTGGGAATATTCTGACTGCCTACATTCCTTGTGTAGCCCTTAAATCAGATATCTAAGTGTGCCCTCAATTCATGTAAGGCCTACAGGCCAAGGACACTTAGGTTCCCGCCCATCCTACCCCTCATCCCACCCACCCCAGGGTTGCATTGCCTATATAGCGGTCACATATGCTGGCATCTATCCTCTTAATTTGGTGTTAAGTCCACCTTCTCTTCTTCTCCTTCTAGAACCAAGCATGTCTAGTATTCAGTGCACTAACTGCGGTGCCTTCATTCTGAGAAGAATCATCTGGAATCTAAGAGCTTGTCCAATATGCCTCAAGTTAGTCGCCATGCATAAAGAATTGACTCTATTAAGGGAAGAACTAGCTGCAATGAAACACACCTCTTCTAAGATACAAACCAAACAAAGTCCAACACCGCTCCCACAAAGAATCAAATATCCCAGGAACAAATGGATCACAGTGGGCTCTGGTAGATTGCGACCTGTAACGCAGAGACACCCTATACATCATGAGATATCACTGCATAATGCCTTCTCTGCTTTGGTTAATGAGGATGCCCAATCCATGGAAACTGAAGGGCCCTTAAATGAGACAGTCCATGCCCAATCTACTGATAAAGCACTAAACATGAGGAAAACATCACAGAATAGAAAACTACTACTACTTGGTGATTCCCCATTCAGAGGCACCAACTTGGGAACACAGTTCAAAGGAGAGAAGTTAGTCAAATGCGTCCCAGGCTCTTCAGCTAGAAGGAATACAAGCCAAATTGTTGATGTACTTAGCACTGAAAGAGAGCACTCCAAAATTGATGTTGTCATCCACTTGGGTACAAATGACCTGGCTAGAAACAGAGCCACTACTGTTCAAAGGGACTTCCAAACTCTGGGAGAGAAACTGAAGCCCATTGTTAACACTGTAGCATTCTCAGAAGTTCTACCTGTTCTTGACAAGGGGGCAGAACAGCTACATTGCATAAACAGCTTTAACACATGGCTCCAGACCCGGTGCAAACAAGGAGGATTCAGATTTATAAGAGACTGGGGAAACAGATGGACCAACAAGAGACTATACTGTGCTGATGGACTACACCTCTATGTCACAGGGAAAAGAATCCTAAGTGAAAAATTCAGGCAGTATGTGGATATGCATTTAAACTAGAAAAAGGGGGTGAAGGATGGGGAAGGACAAGTTCAGGATGTCACTCCCGGCAAAAGCAGAACATCAGAAACAGCCACACTTTTAAACCACACATCAAAAGCAAGTGGGAAGAAGTGGGCAGAACAAAATCAATGCAAAATACATGCAAGCCAGTTAAATGCTGGAAAGCAATGAGCACAAATGCTCGAAGCTTAGCCAACAAAGTTCCGGACCTGGAAGCACTAATGGTTTAACCAATCACATGATTAGGATATAGCCATAGCTGGCTATAATCTATTCAGAAGAGACAGAGAAAGTGGAAAAGTATTAGTAGCCGCCTTGTACGTCAAAAACCATATTAAAGCTACTGAAATGCAGGGGGTATGGGGAAAAGAAGCAGCACTTTGGATTGTGTTGGAAAGAGGAGATGGCACTGTCATCCATACTGTTGTAGTCTACAGACCTCCAACTCAAATCAAAGAGATAGATAACGAATTGATTATAGATATTGCCAAGATAGCCACAAAGGGGGAAGTGATAATATTGGGTGACTTTAATCTACCTGATGTGGATTGGATTACTCCTTCTGCAAATCTGGAAAGAAGCAAAAACTTTGCGGATGCTTTCCAAGATGCGTTATTTAGACAAATGGTGATGGAACCAACCAGGGAAAGCTCAACGCTGGATTTAGTGCTCACCAACGATGATAGCATGTCAAATGTCTGGGTGGGTGCCCCTCTGAGCAGCAGCTATCATCATACGGTGTGGTTTGAGATAAAAGCCAAGGTGCAGTCCAATCATAGCAAGCTCAAAGTCCTAAACTTCAAAAACGCTGACTTCAGTAAAATGGCCAAGTACCTAAAAGACGAATTGGCAGGGTGGAAGGGGATAAGGGATGTGGAATTGCAATGGGCTAAACTAAAGGTGGCAATAAAAGGGGCAACAGATAAATATGTAAGAAAAGTAAATAAAAACAAGAGGAGAAGGAAACCTATTTGGTTTTCCAAATAAGTGGCTGCTCAAATAAAGGCACAGCTTTTGCAAAATTCAAAAGCTTGCAAACAGAGGAACACAGAAATGAATACAGGATCAACTCAAAGAGACAAAAAGAGAAATAAGGATAGCAAAATCAAAGGCAGAGGAAAAGATGGCTAAAGATGTGAAGTGTGGCAACAAATCTTTCTTCAGGTATATTCGGGAAAGGAAGATGATCAGAGGTGGAATTGCAGGACTCAGAAGTGCTGGGAAGGACTCATGGAAAGTGACATTGAAAAAGCAAAATTGCTAAACAAATATTTCTGCTCTGTTTTTACTAAGGAAAATCCTGGAGAAGGATCACCTGTGACTCCAAAATATAAAAATGGGAATGAAGTAGATACCACACCATTCACAGTTGATGATGTGTTAGAACAACTTGCAAAACTGAAAGTGGACAAGGCCATGGGACCGGATAGGATACATCCCAGGATACTGAAAGAGCTCAGAGAGGTTCTTGCAGGGCCGTTAAAGGATGTTTTCAACACATCCTTGGAAACAGGAGAAGTTCATCAGGACTGGAGAATGGCTGATGTGGTACCTCGAACTAAGAGCAACCAGTCACGTCAGGAACAATACACAGTGGGGGAACGTGATGTGTCCAAGGGAAGAACAAAACAATCATCTAATATTGAAAAGAGGCGCTTTATTCACAAACCAAAAGTTGGTGCCCACCCGACACAGGCCGTGTTTCGTTTAACAAAACTTCATCAGGGGTATAGGGCAACTAGAAACAAAAACATTCAATTATTGCACTCAAATATATAATAAAACATATATTGAAACATATATTAAAAAAGAGAGGAATAATCAAAATCATAATAAATCACTCATTACAAAAATACTAAAATATATATAAAAAATATATATTAAAACATATATTAAAAAGAGAAAAATAATTAAAACATAATAAATCACTTACTATATAAAAACATTTATACAGAAATATCAAAACTGGGTTGGAACGCTATATAAATAAAATTTCAAATAAAAACGAAGACAGGAGCAAAAAAGTACATAATACATCATACCATAAGCAATAATAATAAATAAAATCATAATCACTGAATCACCTTATCAATAAACATTTATATAATAATACCCAAAAAAAAGGGGGGGGGGAAGAGAAGTAGAAGTGACTGAAACAAAGAAATAAATCAAACTGATACATTTACCGTGAACCAAAAGAAGAAGAGAAGAGAACCACACATATATCAATATAAAAATGTTAACTCACAAATAAAATGGAAACCAATTGTGATATGTGCCAAAAGGTATTCTAAATTAAAAAACCATCCCATTGTGATGACTATTGTCTCCAGAAATACATTAAAGAATACCTTATTGGTTAATGCTGTGGAAGTATCCTCTTTGCAACTATACTAAAAATAAAAATTCAACATTACAATATAACCGACCAATGTAGCCAACCATTTAAAACCCAAAAGAATGTAAAACCTACTAACTTATACCGGGCTCACCACGCTGCACAAACCGCCGCGCAGAAGTTGTGAAAGTATTCTCAATTCGTCGCGAATCCGTTTTCTTTCAATGGCATAACCCACGCCAAAGGAGTGCAGTGCTAGAGAGGTTTCTCTAAATAAACGCCGACGCATGCGCTGCTGGAAAATCCACCGGCGCCCAAAAATGACGTCAAAAATCAAAGACAAAGTGAACGCCGAAACCCCGGCTCCTAGAGCACACTCCAAACAGCGAAATCAAAAAATAAATATGAAATAAGGTGTGCATCTATTAGACCATGTACCCGACCAAAATAAAAATAAAAACAGGAAAGTTAAAAATCGTACCTTTGCTCCAACGAATGAAAATAAAACCAGACCATGCACAATCAAATCCCTACAAAAGCAATAATATGCCAATAGCAAATATAAAAATATGAAGATATGACTACCTAATAAACACAATTATACAGTCAATAAATATAAATAAACATGTAGCAAGATAATAAAAACATATATATATATATATATACATATATAGAAAATATATATAAAAAAGGGGATAAATAAATATAAAAACATAACAAACCATCTTGAATGTGTATAATAAGAATATATATATAAAAAAATAATAAATTGTAATAAATATCAATTAATTAATAAAATCAACCATCAAAATATGAGAAAACCTCATTTACACATATCAAAAGGACATAAAATTAAAGTCCTTAAAATATTAAAAATAAATGAATAATACATATAAATAAATATTATATATATATATATACATATATCACTAAAACCACAAAAAAAAAAAATTTATTGAATATATAATTATGTCATCGACGTAGTGACAAATTATTACTGCATAGGAAAAGAGGAAGACCAAAAAATTACTCATACAAACAAAAACCTCTGCACATGACAAAACCAAGAAAAATATACATCTCTTTAAGGAACTAACTCAGACAACTATAAATAAATGCAAAAACCGTGAACCATCATAGAAAAACGGAAAAATCTTGTTCTAAATTGAGCCCATTTGGTATCATTGAGTTCAATATAAAAATGTATCTCTGCTCCAGTTGTAAAATTGTTCTATTAATGTCACCACCCCTCCAATTAACCTTCACCTTCTTAATGACGAAGAATTTAATATCTGAAATTTTATGCGCTGATTGTATCCAATGCTCAACCAAAGGTTTTTCTACATTACTCCTCCTAATTGCACTCCTATGCTCTATAATCCTAGTCCGTACGCTGCGTACGGTCTTACCTACATAAAGTTTCTGACACGGACATACAATCACATAAATGACATGAGAAGTCTCGCAGTTAGAAAAATCACTAAGTACAAATTTTCTTTGAGAGCAGGGATGTATGAATTCTTTAATGGATAAAGCGTGTACACAAACCGAGCAACGGCCACATTGATAGTGACCTCTAACCCTCGGAGCGAATTGCCGTTCTGTCAGAGCTGAGGGAACTAAAAGATTCTTAAGATTAACGTTACGTTTGTGCGCTATCGTGAGTCTAACATCCTCAAACCCTTCCAGCAATTGAATCAGATGCCACTCTCTCTTTAAGACTTTAATAATATCGCGAGAAAGAGTAGTATATAACAATGGACAAACCATCCCTACATCATTGCTCCTTTGTTTAGAGAGGAGCAAATCTCCACGTGCAGACAACCTTGCCCTAGTGTAAGCTTCCAAAACGTGCTTCTGAGGATACTTTCTATTGTGAAACCTATTCTCCATAACCTGAGCATGGAGTTCAAAATCCTTGTTATTGGTGCATATCCGTTTCCAACGAAGGAATTGACCTACAGGTAGATTTCTCTTAAGAGCCGGATTGTGAAAGCTATCAAAGTGAAGAAGTGTATTGCGATCCGTGGGTTTCCTGTAAAGAGATGTGGTCAAATGACGATCCTCAAACCGAATTAGAAGATCCAAATACGGAATGCTTGAAAAATCATAGGAAAGCTGGAATCTCAGATTGGTATCTAAGCCATTCACCCACCCATTAAATTGAGATAGAGCCTCTTGGGACCCTTTCCATAAAATAAAAACATCATCTATGTAACGTACCCATAATATGATGTTCTCTTTATATGGGTTATCCTTAATAAATTTCTCCTCAAACTCAAAAACATAGAGATTGGCAATATCAGGGGCCATGGAGGATCCCATGGCCACTCCCTTGATCTGCTGGTAAAACAATTCTCTAAAGCAAAAAAAGTTATTGCAAAGAGCAATCCTAGCCAATTCCATCAAAAAATATGTAGGAATCCGTTTATTGGAGAGCCTAGTGGATAAATATTGTTCAAGAATCAAAAGAGCCTCTGCTTGTGGGACATTGGTATAAAGAGATTCGACGTCCATAGTCACTAAAATAACATCTGAATCTAAATTTTGAAATGTACTTAAAATCTCTATAACATGAGCCGAATCCCTTATATAGGACCACATGGACGTAATAAAAGGCCGTAAAAAAATATCCAAAAATTTGGATAAGGGCTCCAAAAGGGACCCAATAGCAGCAACAATAGGCCTACCAGGGGGTGACTCAAGACATTTGTGAATCTTTGGGAGAATGTAGATGGTGGGTGTAACGGGTGCTGTGACAGTGAGAAACTCTTTCTCTTTCTTGGTTATGTATCCTATTTCAAAAGCAGTTTGGACCAAATTGTCTATCCTCTTTTTTAATTCAATTGTGGGGTCATCTGTTAACCGTACATAGAAAGCGCGATCCTTTAATTGTCTTTCTATTTCATTAATATAAGCCTGTTTGTTCATAACTACAACGGCACCCCCTTTATCCGCTGGCTTAATATTTCTAATCAATGGGAAGAAGTTGTGTTGTTAACACAGAAGATGGTCAGAGAAGATGTCCATGCGTCATACCTCTTAGAATGTTGCAGAGCTAAAATTATTCCTAGAGGCCTGAGAGTAAATAAAGCCCCTGGCCTATACCGTAATGAGGAGGGTTTTATTAAGTGTTGGAACGCTATTTTAAATAAATGTTCCCTTGACCTAATGATTTTATTGATCTCTACAGCTAATAAGAAGGCAGAGCTTTTTAAGAGTGATTTAGATGTGAAATTAGGGAGTCTTAAAGATTTAGATAAGAATTTTGACAAAATACATGGTGACTATGAACGTAATATTCAATTTTTTAAGAAAGAAATCAAAGACAAAAAAGTTGATAAATTTAAGAGAGACGAAGAAGATTATAAAGTTGGTTATGTTTATCATTGGAGCAAGAAGTTAGATAGTGATAGGATTTGGATTAAGAAAAAACCTTCACTTTTTGATCGTAAGGAGAGTATTGCCTTGGAACCCCTTTCCCCTGAACCTAAGAAGAAGAGAAGTAG
The DNA here is from genome assembly GCA_033557465.1 of Ichthyophis bannanicus. Lineage (NCBI taxonomy): Eukaryota > Metazoa > Chordata > Amphibia > Gymnophiona > Ichthyophiidae > Ichthyophis > Ichthyophis bannanicus. The sequence goes on from CM066035.1 coordinate 860,123,297, forward strand.
GAGTGCATCTGTTGAAGGGTTCGACCCTTCATCCTCCTTGTTTTCCACTAAGAAATCACCTGCTAAGGTGGATCTCCCCCCAAAAAAACCCCTTTTTGATATGGATAAGTTTTGGAAGGAGGGTGGTCAGGGACGGTCCCGTGACCTGACCCCTCCTGTGCATCAAAATTTTCGACAGGACCGAGTCCACAACCCGGCCCCTCCGCCGTGGGGACAAGAAAGGTGGCGGGAGAAAGGACAAGATCCACCCCGGTTTCACAATCAGAATCAGCAACATTATCAGGATCGGTCACATTATCAGGCCCAGCCGTGAGAGGACGCGGGCGAGGGCGCGGCAGGTACTTTTGGAATTAAGTTCGATTGAACAAGATGTATCTTGTACCACTTCCAATGTGATTAATATTTCAGAATATCAGCTGTCACCAGGGGAAGAGTCCCTGCTCAATAAGGGGTTGTCCTTTGTCCCCACTAGGAATCCGGACAGGTTTGAAATTAATTTAGATTTGTATAAGTTTTTCCGTAAAGTTCGGATCAAACATCATTTTAATGGACAACCAGGATATCCGTCAGACTGTTCGGTGGTTAGTAAAAAGTCTACTTGGTATCCTCCAGCACCTGTTGATCCGCTTATCCTTGCCTTTGAAAAAACAGTATTAGGACAAGTCCACCGGGTATGTTCTAAGTCTACTGCTCCATATAGTAATCTCTCTAAAGAGGAAAGAGAGGCTATCACATCTCTACAAAAGAACAATACCATAATTATTAAGCCAGCGGATAAAGGGGGTGCCGTTGTAGTTATGAACAAACAGGCTTATATTAATGAAATAGAAAGACAATTAAAGGATCGCGCTTTCTATGTACGGTTAACAGATGACCCCACAATTGAATTAAAAAAGAGGATAGACAATTTGGTCCAAACTGCTTTTGAAATAGGATACATAACCGAGAAAGAGTTTCTCACTGTCACAGCACCCGTTACACCCACCATCTACATTCTCCCAAAGATTCACAAATGTCTTGAGTCACCCCCTGGTAGGCCTATTGTTGCTGCTATTGGGTCCCTTTTGGAGCCCTTATCCAAATTTTTGGATATTTTTTTACGGCCTTTTATTACGTCCATGTGGTCCTATATAAGGGATTCGGCTCATGTTATAGAGATTTTAAGTACATTTCAAAATTTAGATTCAGATGTTATTTTAGTGACTATGGACGTCGAATCTCTTTATACCAATGTCCCACAAGCAGAGGCTCTTTTGATTCTTGAACAATATTTATCCACTAGGTTCTCCAATAAACGGATTCCTACATATTTTTTGATGGAATTGGCTAGGATTGCTCTTTGCAATAACTTTTTTTGCTTTAGAGAATTGTTTTACCAGCAGATCAAGGGAGTGGCCATGGGATCCTCCATGGCCCCTGATATTGCCAATCTCTATGTTTTTGAGTTTGAGGAGAAATTTATTAAGGATAACCCATATAAAGAGAACATCATATTATGGGTACGTTACATAGATGATGTTTTTATTTTATGGAAAGGGTCCCAAGAGGCTCTATCTCAATTTAATGGGTGGGTGAATGGCTTAGATACCAATCTGAGATTCCAGCTTTCCTATGATTTTTCAAGCATTCCGTATTTGGATCTTCTAATTCGGTTTGAGGATCGTCATTTGACCACATCTCTTTACAGGAAACCCACGGATCGCAATACACTTCTTCACTTTGATAGCTTTCACAATCCGGCTCTTAAGAGAAATCTACCTGTAGGTCAATTCCTTCGTGCGAAACGGATATGCACCAATAACAAGGATTTTGAACTCCATGCTCAGGTTATGGAGAATAGGTTTCACAATAGAAAGTATCCTCAGAAGCACGTTTTGGAAGCTTACACTAGGGCAAGGTTGTCTGCACGTGGAGATTTGCTCCTCTCTAAACAAAGGAGCAATGATGTAGGGATGGTTTGTCCATTGTTATATACTACTCTTTCTCGCGATATTATTAAAGTCTTAAAGAGAGAGTGGCATCTGATTCAATCGCTGGAAGGGTTTGAGGATGTTAGACTCACGATAGCGCACAAACGTAACGTTAATCTTAAGAATCTTTTAGTTCCCTCAGCTCTGACAGAACGGCAATTCGCTCCGAGGGTTAGAGGTCACTATCAATGTGGCCGTTGCTCGGTTTGTGTACACGCTTTATCCATTAAAGAATTCATACATCCCTGCTCTCAAAGAAAATTTGTACTTAGTGATTTTTCTAACTGCGAGACTTCTCATGTCATTTATGTGATTGTATGTCCGTGTCAGAAACTTTATGTAGGTAAGACCGTACGCAGCGTACGGACTAGGATTATAGAGCATAGGAGTGCAATTAGGAGGAGTAATGTAGAAAAACCTTTGGTTGAGCATTGGATACAATCAGCGCATAAAATTTCAGATATTAAATTCTTCGTCATTAAGAAGGTGAAGGTTAATTGGAGGGGTGGTGACATTAATAGAACAATTTTACAACTGGAGCAGAGATACATTTTTATATTGAACTCAATGATACCAAATGGGCTCAATTTAGAACAAGATTTTTCCGTTTTTCTATGATGGTTCACGGTTTTTGCATTTATTTATAGTTGTCTGAGTTAGTTCCTTAAAGAGATGTATATTTTTCTTGGTTTTGTCATGTGCAGAGGTTTTTGTTTGTATGAGTAATTTTTTGGTCTTCCTCTTTTCCTATGCAGTAATAATTTGTCACTACGTCGATGACATACTTATATATTCAATAAAATTTTTTTTTTTTTTGTGGTTTTAGTGATATATGTATATATATATATATAATATTTATTTATATGTATTATTCATTTATTTTTAATATTTTAAGGACTTTAATTTTATGTCCTTTTGATATGTGTAAATGAGGTTTTCTCATATTTTGATGGTTGATTTTATTAATTAATTGATATTTATTACAATTTATTATTTTTTTATATATATATTCTTATTATACACATTCAAGATGGTTTGTTATGTTTTTATATTTATTTATCCCCTTTTTTTATATATATTTTCTATATATGTATATATATATATATATATATATATATATGTTTTTATTATCTTGCTACATGTTTATTTATATTTATTGACTGTATAATTGTGTTTTGTACTTAGGTAGTCATATCTTCATATTTTTATATTTGCTATTGGCATATTATTGCTTTTGTAGGGATTTGATTGTGCATGGTCTGGTTTTATTTTCATTCGTTGGAGCAAAGGTACGATTTTTAACTTTCCTGTTTTTATTTTTCTTTTGGTCGGGTACATGGTCTAATAGATGCACACCTTATTTCATATTTATTTTTTGATTTCGCTGTTTGGAGTGTGCTCTAGGAGCCGGGGTTTCGGCGTTCACTTTGTCTTTGATTTTTGACGTCACTTTTGGGCGCCGGTGGATTTTCCAGCAGCGCATGCGTCGGCGTTTATTTAGAGAAACCTCTCTAGCACTGCACTCCTTTGGCGTGGGTTATGCCATTGAAAGAAAACGGATTCGCGACGAATTGAGAATACTTTCACAACTTCTGCGCGGCGGTTTGTGCAGCGTGGTGAGCCCGGTATAAGTTAGTAGGTTTTACATTCTTTTGGGTTTTAAATGGTTGGCTACATTGGTCGGTTATATTGTAATGTTGAATTTTTATTTTTAGTATAGTTGCAAAGAGGATACTTCCACAGCATTAACCAATAAGGTATTCTTTAATGTATTTCTGGAGACAATAGTCATCACAATGGGATGGTTTTTTAATTTAGAATACCTTTTGGCACATATCACAATTGGTTTCCATTTTATTTGTGAGTTAACATTTTTATATTGATATATGTGTGGTTCTCTTCTCTTCTTCTTTTGGTTCACGGTAAATGTATCAGTTTGATTTATTTCTTTGTTTCAGTCACTTCTACTTCTCTTCCCCCCCCCCCTTTTTTTGGGGTATTATTATATAAATGTTTATTGATAAGGTGATTCAGTGATTATGATTTTATTTATTATTATTGCTTATGGTATGATGTATTATGTACTTTTTTGCTCCTGTCTTCGTTTTTATTTGAAATTTTATTTATATAGCGTTCCAACCCAGTTTTGATATTTCTGTATAAATGTTTTTATATAGTAAGTGATTTATTATGTTTTAATTATTTTTCTCTTTTTAATATATGTTTTATTATATATTTTTATATATATTTTAGTATTTTTGTAATGAGTGATTTATTATGATTTTGATTATTCCTCTCTTTTTTAATATATGTTTCAATATATGTTTTATTATATATTTGAGTGCAATAATTGAATGTTTTTGTTTCTAGTTGCCCTATACCCCTGATGAAGTTTTGTTAAACGAAACACGGCCTGTGTCGGGTGGGCACCAACTTTTGGTTTGTGAATAAAACGCCTCTTTTCAATATTAGATGATTGTTTTGTTCTTCCCTTGGACACATCACGTTCCCCCACTGTGTGATGTGGTACCTCTACACAAAAGTGGTGACAGGGAAGAAGTGACAAACTACAGACCCGTGAGCCTTACCTCAGTGGTGGGAAAAGTAATGGAGGCACTCCTGAAAGAGCGAATAGTGGACTTTCTCAAAACCAACAGGTTGCAAGATCCGAGGCAACATGGTTTTACTGAAGGATGATCTTGGCAAACAAATCTGATTGAGTTCTTTGACTGGGTGACCAGAGAACTAGATCAGGTGCATGCGATGGATGTCATCTACCTGGATTTCAGCAAAGCCTTTGATACTGTTCCTCATAGGAGGCTTATCAATAAACTCAGTAGAGTTTGGGGTTGGGTCCCAAAGTGGTAAACTGGATCAGAAATTGGTTGACTGACAGATGACAGAAGGTGATGATAAATGGAGCTCACTCGGATGAAAAGAAGGTGATTAGCAGGGTGCCCCCAGGGTTCGGTCCAGGGCCCGGCACTGTTCAATGTATTTGTGAGTGATATTGCTGAAGGACTGAATGGAAAAGTCTGTCTTTTTGCAGATGACATGAAAATTTGCAACAGAGTGGACTCCCCTGAGGGAGTGGTTAACATGAGGAAAGATCTACCAAAGCTGGAAGAATGATCTAATGCTTGGCAGTTAAGATTTAATGCGAAGAAGTGCAGTGTCATGCACTTGGGTAGCAGAAATCCAAGGGAAATGTACGCGATAGGGAGCGAGAGGTTAGTGTGCATAGATCAGGAGAAGGACCTTGGTGTGATTATTTCTGAAGATCTCAAGGTGGCAAAACAGTGCGACAAGGCGGTGGCAAAAGCCAAGAGGATGTTGGGCTGCATACAAAGAGGAATTACCAGTAGAAAGGAAGAGGTACTAATGCCACTGTATAAGTCACTGGTGAGGCCTCAATTGGAATACTGTGTTCAGTTTTGGAGACCATATCTTGCAAAGGATGTAAAAAGACTGTAAACGGTTCAGAGGAAGGCGACCAAAATGATTTGGAGCCTGCGTCAGAAGCTTTATGAGAAGAGACTTGAAGACCTAAATATGTACACTTTGAAGGAGAGGAGGGATAGGGGAGATATGATTCAGACCTTTAAATACTTAAAGAGAAATAACGAACAAACAAACCTCTTCCAAAGACGGGGAAGTTGTAAAACTAGAGGGCATAACATGAAGCTGCAAGGTGGTAAATTAAAAGGCAATGTCAGGAAATACGTTTTCACTGAAAGGGTGGTGGATGCTTGGAATGCCCTCCCGATGGTCGTGGTGGGGGCAAACACAGTGATGGAATTCAAAATGGCATGGGATAGACACAGTGGATCCCTTTACAGCAACAGGATAAAATCAAAATAAACTGAACTATCTAATTTCTCAACAAATAAGGGTGTCCTAAATGGAGCGGTGGGTTCACCCCTAAAAAAAGACATGGGGAGGGGTGGCCTGCACAGAGTGGCAGGTGCACCTACTTTTGCCATCTCACTGGGCAGACTAGATAGACCATACTAGTCTTTATCTGCCGTCATTTACTATGTTACTATGATACCTAGCATTCTATTTGCTTTCTTGTCCGTCACTACACACTGGGCAGAGGGCTTCAACATGTTATCCACGATGACATCTAAATCTTTTTCCTGAGTGGTGGTTCCTAATATGGAAGCTTGCATCATGTAACCATAGTTTGGGTTGTTCTTTTCTAGGTGCTTAACTTTGCACTTGTCCACATTAAATTTCATCTGCCATTTGAACAACCAGTCTTCCAATTTATCAAGGTCCTCTTGCAATTTCTTACAATCCTCTTGGGTTTAAACAACTTTGAATAATTTTGTGTCATCTACAAATTTGATTATCTTACTCATTATTTCCATTTCCAGGTCATTTACAAATATGTTAAAAAGCAGCAGACCCAGCACAGATACCTGGGGTACTCCACTATTCACCTTTCTCCATTGGGAAAATTGGCCATTTAGCCCTACCCTCTGCTTTCTATCTTTTAACCAGTTCCTGAACCACAATATGATAGAGGTCTATAAATTAATGGAGTTGTTAGTGGGATGGGAACAGCTGGGGGGGGATGTAGAAAAACAGTGGGCAAAACTGAAAGGGGATATTTTAAAGGGCAACCAACCTTTTTGTTAAAATGGTAAATAAAGGTAAAAGGAAAAGGAGACTGCTATGGTTTTCAAAATAAGTAGCTGAAAAGGTGAAAAATAAGAGGGAGGCCTTCATGAAATACAAGAGATCTCAGAGAGAGGCAGACAGGCATCTATATTTGGAAAAAATTAGAGAAGCTAGCAAAGTAGTCAGGAAAGCAAAGATTCAAAAAAGGAGGAACTAGCCAATGCAATAAAATGGGGGGATAAGGCATTTTTCCGATATGTTAGTGAGAAGAAGGGCAAAAGTGGTATTGTCAGTCTCAAGGGTGAAGGGGAGGAATATGTAGAAGCTGATGTGGATAAAGCAGAATTGCTTAACAAATATTTCTGTTCTGTGTTCATAGATGAAGAACCAGGAGCAGGACCTCAGAAAACACCCACAAAATGGAACAGCAGTGAGGAGCATCTTCAATGATTTTCAGACGACTGTGTTCGTGAAGAACTAACTAAACTTAAAGTAGACAAAGCGATGGGACTAGATGGGATACACCTGAGAATACTGAGTGAACTTGGGGACGTTCTAGCAGCTCCACTGACCGACCTTTTCAATGCCTCTTTGGAGTCTTGGAGTGGTGCCAAAAGACTGTAGAAAGGCACACGTGGTCCCTTTACACAAAAGTGGAAGTAAGGATGTGGTTGAAAACTACAGGCTGGTTAGTCTAACTTCTGTGGTGAGTAAATTATTGGAAACGCTGCTGAAAGAGAAAATAGTGAGGTTTCTGGAGTCCAATGGATTACCAGATCCAAGGCAGCATGGATTCACCAGAGAGAGTTGGACCGAAGAAGAGCCTTAGAAGTGGTGTATTTAGATTTCTGTAAAGCCTTTGACACCGCTCCGCACAGGCAACCTATAAACAAACTGAGCACCCTAGGGATGGATCCTAAAGTTACTGCTTGGCTTATAAATTGTTTGCTTGGGAGGCGGCAAAGGGTACAGGTAAATGGAGCTCAACCTGAGGAGAAAGAGGTTACCAGTGGCGTGTCCCAGGGATCTGTTCTTAGTCTGATTCTTTTTAACATTTTTGTTAGTGATATTGTGGAAGGGTAAGGTTTGCCTCTTTGCAGATGATACCAAAATCTGCAATAGAGTATTCACCCAGGAAGGTGAAGATAACATGAGAGGGGATCTAGCTAAGCTTGAAGAATGGTCTAGAATTTGGTAGCTGAGATTTAATGTTAAGAAAAACAAGGTCATGCATTTGGGCTGCAGCAATCCAAGGGAGCAATATAGTATAGGGGGTGAAGTACCTCTGTTCACAAAGAAGAGCGGGACCTAGAGATGATCATGTCTGATGATCTTAAAGTAGCTAAACAGGTAGAAAAGGCAACAATGAAAGCTACAAGGATGCTTGGGTGTATAAGGAGAGGAATGGCCAGCAGAAGAAAAGAGGTGATAGTGCCTCTATATAAGTCTTTGGTGTGACCTCATTTGGCGTATATTGTGTACAATTCTGGAGACCACACCTTCAAAAGGATATAAACAGGTTGGAGTCGGTGCAGAAGGTTGCTACTAAAATGGTTAGTGGTCTTCATTATAAAGCATATGAGGACAGACTTAAGGAGCTTAATATGTATACTTTAGAGGAAAGGCGGGATAGAGGTGATATTGTTGAGATGCTTAAATACCTCCGTGGCATAAATGCACAGAAGGAGAGCCTCTTTCGAATGAAAGCAATCACTACTACGAGGGGACATAGGATGAGGGTGAAGGGGTATAGATTCAAGAGTAATATGCGGAAATATTTTTTTATGGAAAGAGTGACAGATGCTTGGAAGAGTCTCCCAGTGGAGGTGGTAGAGATGAGGACAGTATCTGAATTCAAAAAAAGCATGGGACAAACACAGAGGATCTCTTAAGGAAAAAAGTGGACTGTTGTAGTGATTGATATGGAAGGGCAAACTAGATATCCCTTGTGGTCTTTTTCTGCATCATGTTTCTATCTTTCTAAACTTAGATTGATTGTTTACACCATCAAAAAGCAGAAAGACTAGGGACATGCAATGAAGCTACAATATAGCATAGTTACTCACCTGTAACAGGTGATCTCCGGGAACAGCAGGAATTTAGTCTTCAAATATGGGTATCGTCGGTACCGATGGAGCCTGCGCAGGAACGCTCACCAGCGTCCAATAGGAAAGCTTTTGGGAGCATCCCACAGTACCTGCGTGTTGCCTTCCCGCCTTTCCCAACTGTCCCTCTCCAGTTGAGTTTAAAGCTGAGACAAAAGAGAGAGGGAAAGAGAGAAAGAGAGAGAGAAATAGAAAGATACAACTCCTAGGGGAGGTGGGTGGGTTGTGAAGACTAAATTCCTGCTGTTCCCGGAGATCACCTGTTACAGGTGAGTAACTATGCCATCTCCAGGAACAAGCAGGAATTTAGTCTTCACATATGGGGCCTCCCTAGCTGCAGATGCCAGGGAAATGGCCCCAGAAAGTTGTGTGCCCTTGTGAAAGGGCTCCACTTCCCCCCATGGATCTCTGGCATCCTACCAGGGATAGTGGGTAGGAGTTGATTAAGTCTGGAACAGGTGTTGAAGAACAGCCTGACCAAATAAGGCATCATGGCGGGAGTCCTTGTCTAAGCAGTAATGGGCTGTGAAGGTATGTACCGAAGCCCAAGTAGCTGCTCGACAGATGTCATCGATAGACACAGAGTGAAGATGAGCCATTGAGGTTGCCATAGCCTTCAAGAGGAAGGTTCCTGCTCTCATAGGCAAAAGATATACACTGTGCAATCCAGCTGGACAGTGTCCTTTTGGAGACAGGAAGTCCCAAATGACAAGGATCAAAAGCAACAAAGAGTTGAGAGGATTTTCTATGTTGCTGTGTCCCTTTGCAAGTAAAAAGCCAAAACTCTTTTACAGTCCAAAGTATGAAGGCTCCTTTCTGCATTTTAGGCGTGAGGCCTTGGAAAGAATTCAGGAAGGTAAACCGCTTGGTTTAAATGAAAGGGCGAAACCACCTTTGGCATAAAGTGTGGATGAGTCCTAAGGACTACCTTATCATGATGGAATCTTGTATAAGGAGGATCAGCCACCAACACCTGCAATTCATTGATGCGACGGGCTGATGTGATTGCAATGAAAAGGATAACCTTCCAGGAAAGGAATTTCAAAGATGTAGTGGCTAATGGTTCAAAGGGCGGTTTCATGAGCTGCCCAAGAACCAGATTCAAGTCCCATGCCACCGGTGGTGGCGGCTTAAAAGGAGGCTTTGTTAAAAGAAGGCCCCTCATAAATCTCGCTATGAGAGGTTGAGAAGAAATAGGTTGTCCATTTAGAAGCTTGAAAGAAGCTGCAATAGCACTCAAATGGACTCTCACTGAATTGGTCTTAAGTCCTGCATTTGATAAATGAAGGAGGTACTCCAGTAATGATTCCAGAGGTATCGCAAGAGGGTTAAGACCCTTCTGCAAGCACCATATGATAAACCTTTTCCACTTGAATGCATAAGAGCGTCTTGTGGAAGGTTTCCTGGAAGCATGAAGGATATCCTTCACCTGATGGGAAATGTTAAGACCGTGAAGTTCTAGGCTTTCAGCAACCAGGCCCTGATATGCAGAGATTGGGATGCCACAGCATCCCTTCCTCTTGAGAAAGAAGATCTGGAGCAGATCCTAACTTTAGAGGGGGAGCTTGAGAGAGATGTAGGAGCAGAGGGTACCACGGTTGCCATGGCCAACATGGAGCTACGAGGATCATATGACCTCTCTCTCTCTGAAGCTTCAACAGGGTTTTGGGAATTAGAGGAATGGGTGGAAAGGCATACAGGAAGTCCTATCCCCAATGAAGGAGGAAAGCATCCCTGGCTTGACAGCCTCGAGCCGGAATTCTGGAACAGAACCGGGGAAGTTTGGCATTCAGCGGACTTGCAAAGAGGTCTATGTCCGGGGTTCCCCAAATTTGAAAAATTTGGGCCTTCTGATCTGCATGGAGAGACCATTCGTGTGGAAGCAGAACTCGACTGAGTCTGTCTGCCCAAGAGTTTTGAATGCCTGGAAGATACACCGCAAGGAGATGAATCTGATGCTCTCTGGCGAGGGCCCATAGTCGCAAAGCTTCGTTGCACAGCGACAGAGAGCCTGTTCCGCCCTGCTTGTTTACATAGAACATGGCTACCTTCTTGTCCATTTGAACTAGGACTGTTTTGTAGCTGAGTTGGGTGTGAAATACTCGAAGAGCAAGGAAGATTGCTCTGAGTTCCAGGAGGTTAATATGGAGGTAGGCCTCCTGTGGAGTCCAGGTACCCTGGTTAGAGAGGCCTTGCAGGTAGGCTCCCCAACCCACCTGTGAAGCATCAGTTGCTAGAGTGGCTTGGGGTGGGGGTTACTGAAAAGGAGACCCACCAGAAGGTATTTGGGTGACTGCCACCATTGGAGGGACAAAATAAGGCAATCTGAGTTTGCTATTTTGTCTGACAGGCAACATGACGCCTGAGTCCACTGAGTGGATAAGATCCACTGGGCTGCCCTCATATGGAGGCGAGCATAAGGAACCACATGCAAGGTGGATGCCATGTGGCCTAGCAACTGTAACATTTCCCGAACAGTGAGGTGAGGTTTTAGCACTGCTTGGGAAGCTAACTGCACAATGCAAAGGCAGCGGGGCTATGGAAGGTAGGCCCTTATCTGTCTGGTATCCAGAAGAGCTCCTATAAACTCTAGGGATTGAGTGGGAGCAAGGTTGGACTTTGGGAAGTTTATGACAAGTCCCAAATACTGAAGGATGCACATTGTGCGAGACAGAGCAACCCTGGCCTCTGGCTCTGAAGGGGCTCGAATGAGCCAGTCGTCTAAGTAAGGGAAGACGAATATTCCCAGGGTGCGGAGAAATGCCGCTACCACAGCCATGCATTTTGTGAACACCTTTGGTGCAGAAGTCAGGCCAAAAGGAAGAACCCTGCATTGGTAGTGCTTCCCTTGAAACAGGAATCAAAGGAACTTTCGGTGAGTTGGATGGATGAGAACATGAGTGTACGCATCCTTGAGATCTAGAGAACAAAGCCAATCCTGACACTGAAGGTATGGCAGCAGAGTTCCTAGAGAAATGATTTTGAACTTCTCTCTCAACAGGAATTTGTTCAATTCTCTGAGGTCTAGAATGGGTCTGTGTCCTCCTGTTTTCTTTGGAATAAGGAAATAGGGGGAATAAAACCCTGTACCCCGTTGGGGAATAAGCACCGCTTCTATTGCCCCTTGTGCAAGGAGCATAGTGACTTCTTGACCTAACCGGTCGTTGAGAGAGGTCTGAGAAATGAACTGTCTTACTATTGTAGGAGGGGGCATGCTGAGGAAATGAAGCTTGTACCCTTCTCTTACAATAGACAGAGTCCAATTTTCTGCTGTTATCTGACCCCTCTGGGGGCAAAATGACATAACCTTCCTGGGATGGTGGAGGGTTCTGGGCCGTTTAGGGCCAGGAAGGCAAAGTTCTCTAGACAGAAGTCAAAGCCCCTGTGGAGGCCGAGTCTGCTGAGCCGGTTGAGGCTTAACTGCTTTTGGCTTCCTTTTTTGCCTAGGTTGTTGCTGCTGTCCCTTTTGAGCAGACTGACCTGAACGATGTCCCTGCTGGGTATAGGAGGGATAAACCTTTTTCTTCTTGCTGAATAATGGTTTCTTAGAGGATCTTTTCCTCGCAGGATCAGCTGTAGATTTGGACAATCTATCCAAAGTGATATTGTCAGCATCAATCTCATTAGCTTTTTCTTGCCAATTCTTGCCAAAGAGATTCTCTCCTGTGCAAGGTATATTCCCCAGTTTGTCCTGTATCCAGATTTCCAAGTCAGATACCTGGAGCCAGGCAATCCTACGTGCACCTATGGCAATGGCAGAGGTTCTGCTTATGCATTCAAAGCAGTCAAAGGCTGCATGATTCACAAACTTGTAAACATCCGGAGCCCATGTTTAACAAGAGCAAGATAATCTTGCCTTTTATCATCAGGAAGGAGGGGGCTCATAAGCTCTAAGTCTCCTGTGACTTCCCTTAAGGAACATTCTCATATACAAGATATAGGAACTGATCCTAGCAGAGAGCATGGAAGTCTGGAAGGATCGATGTCCAAAGACGTCAAGAGTCCTCCACTCACGTCCTTGAAGATTAGATGCATGCCTCTTTGAAGTCTTTATCCGTCTCATGGATGATTCCACCACCATGGAGTGGTATGGTAATTGAGTCTTCTGAAACCCAGGACAAGGAGGAACTCGATACATGGTGTTGAGTCTTCGAGAATGAGGAGATGTGGTCAGAGGTGTCTCCCACATCCTTAATATAAGATCATGCAAGATCTCATGAATAGGTAAGGTAGCTGCCTCCTTGGGAGCTTTAGGGTATTGTAGGATTTCTAATTCCTTTGCCCTAGGCTCTTTTTCAGGAGCCATTGTGATGGAAAGACCTCGGGCCACATCTCGGATAAAATCCTGAAAGGACACATCCTCTGGTGGAGACATCCTATGCTGAGGAGAAGAGGAATCCTCGGGAAGAAGTACTCTGGTATCGGCAGAGCTTTCAGAGTCTTCAGACTCTTCCGAGGATTCAAAGTATCTCCAATCCGGGTGATCGTGCAAGGCACGGTACCGGTACTGATCAAAGTCGGCATCGGAGTGGTCCGGTACCGACTTGTCGATTGTGGATAGAGACGCATGACTCGGTCCCGGTAGAATACTTGCCCATGTCGATGCAGTCGGTGCCGGTTGAACTGTCTGAAGCGGTTTCAGGGGCATCGAGGCCATGAGAAGAGCCGCCAGACTGCATTCAATAGCCAAGAATCTCTGGTCTATCGACGCTGCCGATGCTTGGGTATCGGTGCCGGATAAAGCAGCCGGAATCCCAGAGCATGGCACCAGTAGTTCTGCTGAGGTTGAAGCCTCGAGAACATCCTGGAGCCCCATTAGTGCTTTGGAAGCCGAAGCCTCCCGCCGGGGCAATTTTGCCGATGAAAGTCCCTCAAGGGCAACGCCAGAGGCATCTCGATATTTAGAAGGAGATCTACCCTTTGAGGACCGGCTAGATTTATGTTTAATTACCTGAGATCCATGGGAGGAAGATGAAGCCCTGGAGGACGTTGATGCCACGGAGGCTGCATCGGAGGGAAAAAGGGTGCTAAGCTTAGCAGCTCGGTTTTGCTGGCCCCTTTTTGACATCATCCCACAGGCAACACACTCTGAAATACAGTGGTCAAGACTTAAATATTTGAGGCACCACTCATGGGCGTCGGTGACGGAGATGGTACCGCCACATTTAGAACAATTTTTAAAACCCGAAGCGGGTTTTTCCCATCTTGAGGAAAAAAAACTGGGCCTAGTGCCCAAAATGGCGCATGGCACCTGAGAAGAAAAATACTAGAGAAAGACTCCAGAAACAAAGTTTTTTTTGGTTTTTTTAGAAAAAAAGAAAAGAACCACTGGCGGTACCAGTATGGCATCGAGGGAAGGCAGACACGACCACAAAAAAGAAGTATAAGAAGGGAATTTTCTGCGGTGACAGGATGTGCGACCTGTCGGCTCCGTGGAAACAAAGATCTGGAGAGGGACAGTTGGGAAAGGCGGGAAGGCAGCAAGCAGGCACTGTGGGATGCTCCCAAAAGCTTTCCTATTGGACGCTGGGGAGCGTTCCCACGTAGGCTCTGTCGGTACCGACAATACCCATATGTGAAGACTACATTCCTGCTTGTTCCTGGAGATAACCCGTTTAAGACTATCAAGAGAAAAAAAAAATTCACTCAACATGTAATCAAACTCTGGAATTCGTTTCCAGAGGATGTAGTAAAAGCTGTTAGTGTAGACGAGTTTAAAAAAGGTTTGGACAAGTTCCTGGAGGAAATATCCATAAACCATTAAAGAGGACCTGGGAAATCCACTGTTTGCTCCATTACATGCATTGTCGAACCTGTGTGTCTTTTTGGGAACCTGCTAGGTATTTGTGACCTGGATTGGCTACTGTTCAAAACAGGATACTGGGCTTGATGGACCTTAGTCTGATCCAGTATGGCATCTCTTATGTTTTTAGCAAAGAATTACAGAGCTTAAATAATGCACAGAATGAAAAAATATTTTCTCTAATTTGTTTTGAAATATACTACTTAGTAACTTCATGGCATATCCCCTCATTTTTGTACTTTTTGAAAGAGTAAACAACAGATTCACATTTATCTGTTCCATTCCACTCAGAATGTTATAGACCGCTATCATATCTCCCCCTCAACTGCCTCTTCTCGAAGCTGAAGAGCCCTAACCTCCTTAGCCTTTCCTCATACAGGAATCATTCCATCCCCTTTATCATTTGGGTTGTCCTTCTCTCTAACTTTTCGAACTCTGCTATATCTCTCTCTTTTGAGATGTGTTGGAACCTTATTCAGTTCTGGTTGCCACATCTCAAGAAAACCAGCAGAGGCTTTTTTGATGACATTCACTGCATGCAAAAGATATAAACATGATATCTAAACTCTGGGAAATTAACGGAGAAAATCTGTTCAAGCACTGTTACTCTAACTGCTAGCCACAAAGTACAAAACTGCATTGCAGCTGCTAAGGAAACCTACCTTAATAATCAGCAGCTTGGTGGACATCTTTAGATGGGAGTTGCTACTGGTCACAAACATTTTAAGTAGTAAATAAAAAACAGACTTCTCCTTGCAAACATTTCCTGACTCTGCAGCATCCTACAAAAAAATACACATTCAAGCAATTTAGTGACTAGAAAACACAGGTCTGTTTCTGGTTGCTTTTTCTATTACGTATCTTCATCCCGCAGTTCGATGACTTCTGCTCACAGTCCTCTAACCATTGTAGTAGATGTCAATACAATGGTCTTGCCTCTCTAAGACACCTACTACGCCTCTTGGACAGAGCTTTGTTCAACACTAGTTCCCCAGTGGAGACTGAACATGGCTTCTGCAGCAATGACCAGTCAGGGAGGAAAGTGTAGTTACGCACCTGTAGCTGGTGTTCTCCGGGAACAGCAGGAATCAGTCCTGCTTGTTGCCAGAGAACACAAGCTAAGATCAGGCATTAAATCTGCAGCTCATACTTTCTAGAACACAATTCTATCCCTTCTCAGCATGAGCCCAAATTCCAGTGCTGTCCCAGCAGCCCATGTTTCTCTCTTCCCACCAAAGCACTCCATGCTTCTCCCCTCCCCCACACGACCGTTCAGTGCTTCTCCCCAGGATCCTACATTTCTCTCTTCCACCCCAGAGCCCAGTGCTTTCATATGAACATAAGATATGCCATACTTGATCAGACTAAAGGTCCATCAAGTCTAATATCCTGTTTCCAACAGTGGTCAATCCAGGTCACAAGTACCTGTCAGGTTCCCAAAAGTTATACAGATTCCATGATGCTTGTCCAATGGGTAAGCAGTGGATTTCCCCGGTCCACTTTAATAATAGCTTACGGACTTTTCCTCTAGAAACTTGTCCAAACCTCTTGTAAAATCCAGCTACACTAACAGCATTTACTACACCGTCTGGTAACCAATTCCAGAGTCTGATTAAGCATTGAGTGAAAAAATATCTTCTCCAATTAGTCTTAAATGTGTTACATTGTAGCTTCACTGGATGTCCTCTAGTCTTCCTACTTTTTGAAGGGGTTAACAACCCATCTACATTTACCCGTTCCACTCCATTCATTCAAGTGAAGAATTGGGTGAACTCAATCTTCTACAAGATCCGCACACTTCAACACCTCCCGATTTCAGATCAGCACTCCATTCTGCAATCCTCCCTATCCTTGACTACTGTAACTCTATTTATCAAGGACTCCCACAATCAACCACCTTTCCATTACGTACAGCCCTCTATAGCGCAGCATTTTTCCTCATGAGAACCCCTAGGCAAGAACACACTACCCCCATCCTCAAGCAACTTCACTGGCTCCCCCTCCATAGTCGTATCAAATACAAAACACTGTTGACAATCCACAAAGCACTATCTGGCCTCTCCTCCTCCAACCTCCTCAGCCTTCTCCATCCCTTTCAACCAAGCAGAGCCAGCCAACAATCCAACAGCAACACCATAATCGTCCCTCACTCAAAAACCAAGAGCATCCAGCAGGCCTGCTCAAGGGCATTTGAACTATACACACCATCCCTATGGAACTCCCTACCCATCATCATCAGGAGCATCAAAGATCTTTCTTCATTCAGGAAGCATCTGAAGACTCATCTGTTCATCAAACACTATGGTCCTGTAACATAACCTCACTCACCCATGCTCCCCATCAAATACAAATCATTGTAAATAGTTAAGTTATTTGTACATAGTTAAATGTCTACACTCCATGTTTAATTGTAACTTTGAGTTATTTGTAAACCGCTGCGACCCAGTGAAAAGCGGTATAAAAGCACAGATAAATAAATAAATAAATTTTATAGACTTCTATCATATCTCTCCCCTCAGTCGTCTCTTTTTCAAGTTGAAAAGCCCTAATCCTTTAAGCCCTACCTTGCAGGGATATCCTTCCATTCCCTCTATCATTTTTGTCACTCTTCTCTCTACCTTTTCTAATTCTGCTTTATCCTTTTTAAGATATGGTGACCAGAATTGCACACAATGTTCAAGATGTGGTTGTACCATGGAGAGATTCTGAGGTATTATAATATCCTTCTTTTTTAGTCTCCATTGCTTTCTTTATGATTTCTAGCATTTTATTTGCTTTCTTGGCTGTCGCTGCAGAGAAAGTTTCAATGTATTATCCATGACGCTGCCTAAATCATTTTCTTGGGTGGTGGTTCCTAATCTGTAACCTTGCATCGTGTAACTGTAGTTTTGGTTGTTCTTCACTCGGGGGGGTCATTCTGAACGGCGTTTAGCGAGTCTGGACGTCTGATCCACTAAATGCCCAGGACTGTATTCCCACTCCAAAGCTCTCCGCACATATAGGGGAGATGTGTGGGGAGCTCTGAACGGGGCGGGAGGGGGCGGGCCAAAAGAGGAGCGAGGGCGGGCAGCGCCATGTCACCGGATGTACAGGGCAGATTCAGAGGTCAGCCCTGTATGTCCAATGTCGGCCATTTAAATGGGGGATTTATACCACCTTGGAGGTGGAATAAGTCCCCCTGGACATCAGGGGATGCCGGAGCTGGGGCCCGCAATACAGGTGAGGGGGTGCACGGAGTTCCCCACAACCCGACCCTGGCCATGGAAGGCCCGATCGGGGGTCAGGCTGCGAGGAACGAATGATTCACTCTTGCTGGCGGAGATCATGACTCCTGCACGGAGCCGCGGTGCCATGGCAATATGACGTCATGTCTTTGCCTGTTTTACGAGTATCAATGCCTTGTATTTCACTTGCCAGTATTTATGTTGCTTCCTGTTTTAGTCATTTGGCTCTTTTTTCCATTTTCTGAAAGATTCTCTGTTAGTTATAATAGCCTCTCTGGCCTCACCTTTAAGCCATGCTTGCTGTCATTTGGCCTTCCTTCCACCATTTTTAAGCATGGAATACATCTGGTCTGGGCTTCCAAGATAGTATTTTTAAATAAAGCCCAGGCCTGATGTAAATTCTTAACCTTTGCAGTTGCTCCTTTTAGTTTTTTCTTAACTATTTTCCTTATTTTATTATAGTCTCCTTTTTGAAAGTTTAACACTAGCGTAGTTGAGTTCCCTGCTATCCTTCCTCCATTTATTAAATCAAATGTGATCATGTCATGATCGCTATTGCCAAGGAGCCCCAAAACAGTTACCTCTCACACTACATCCTGCATTCCATTGAGGACTATGTCTAAAATAGTGTCCCTGGTATGTCAGTTTGTGAATCAGCTGCTCCACGAAGCAGTCATTTACTTCATCTAGAAACTTTCTCTCTCTTGCATGTCCTGATGTGACATTGATGTGACACAATGGCTCAGCCTCCCTAACCAACTTATCAATTCCAACAAGAGAGAAGTCCTGCACATCACCCCACCTTCTCTCTGCCAGATACAATAACATTTGAAAACCCGACACTGCAAGTAAAACAACAAGTAAAATACCTAGGCATAATTCTGGACCAGAACCTAAATTTCAACGCCCACATCAAGCAGGTCATAGGAACAATATACCACCATATCAGGATCCTGAGGAACCTCAAACCACTGTTAGATTACAAGGATTTCAAAAATGTCTGTCAAGCACTTATCACTCCCATCTTCGACTACGCAAACATTATCTATCAAGGCCTCCCAAAAGCCTAGTTATAGCAACTGCAGCTGGCACAGAATGAAGCAGCCAGACTCATCAAGGGTACCTCTCAACATGACCATGTAAGGTAAGATTAGGCCTTACCTGCTAATTGGCTTTTTTGAGGAACTCTAGTCCAGCCCCAACCTCTGGGTAGTCAACTTCCACCAGCAGCTTGGAGATTAAGCAGGTCATCTTTTGATGACATCAGTGTACTTAGGCAGCTGGCACAACCTGCTAGCCCCCAGTAACTTTCTGACAGAGCAGACTCATAGGAGCAACAAATAAATAATTATATTAACCTAAAAGTATATGATACCTCACAAACTAGCACCAGGCCCCTCAAACCAATTAGGGACCCTCCTCCCCCAGGTGGAAGTTTACCTTCTGATCTGATCTCCCAGTGCCCTCCCAACAGGAGCACTGACATTGCCGCTGTGTCTGCAAAAGACTTACATGGAAAGGTTATGCTAATCCTTTCCTTATGTCTCCTCTTACTTTTTATTTTATTTTATTTTTATTTATTCTTATTATTTTTTTAATAAACAAAAACACTTATAGCTCTGCAAGAAGGCTCTCGAGTCTCACGCACCTCCCAGACTATCCACAAAACGATGACCTTCTTCAGGCCCAGGGTCACTATACTTACAACACCCACTACATGCAATCAGGGAAGGATCTGGGACTAGACTGGAGTTCCTCAAGGAAAGCCAATTAGCAGGTAAGGCCTAATTTTGCATTCCTTATCGTCCCTCCAGTCCAGTCCTGACCTCTGGGATGTACCACAGCAGTTTCAACCATAGGAGGGACCCACGAGCCCGGCCTGAATCACTACCACACCGAAACTCACATCCTCCACTGCCTGAACATCAAGGCGATAATGCTTCACAAAGGTGTGAAACGAAGAACACATGGCCGCCCTGCAAATATCTCCCAGCGGAACTAACCTTGCCTCTGCCCACAGGTACTGACTGATGACATAAGAACAAGATATGCCATACTGGGTCAGACCAAGGTCCATCAAGCCCAGTATCCAGTTTCCAACAGTGGCCAATCTAGGTCATATGTACCTAGCAGTTTCCCCAAAAGACACAGGTTCCACAATGCTTGTATTGGGTCAAGCAGTGATATCCTGGGTCCCTTTTAATAATGGTTTATGGACCTTTCCTCCAGGAACTTGTCCAAACCTTTTTTAAAACCAGCTACACTAACAGCTTTTACTAAATCCTCCGGTAACAAATTCCAGAGTTTGATTACACGTTGAGTGAAAAAATATTTTATTAGTCTTAAATAGGTTACCCTGTAACTTCGTTGCATGTCCCCTAGTCTTTCTATATTCTGATGACGTAAACAATTGATCTACGTTCACCCGTTCCACTCCATTCATTAATTTATACACCTCTATCATATCTTCCCTCGGCCATCTCTTTTTCAGGTTGAAGAGCCCTAACCTTTTTAGCCTCTCTTCATAGGGGTATCCTTCCATTCCCCTTTACCATTTTGGTGGCTCTTCTCTGTACCTTTTCTAATAACGCTATATCCTTTTTAAGATACGTGACAGGTAAGCAGAAACTATTGCCTCTTTAAACCATCGGGCGATGGAGGCTTTGGACACCTCCTCCCTCTGACGTGGCCCCCCAAACAAAATGAACGACCTGTCTGACTTCTAAAATGGAGCTGTCCTCTTCAAATAGCGCCGCAAGGCTCTTCTCACGTCCAGGCAGTGCAACTGTGGATCCAAGACCTCCTCAGACACTCCCGGCAGCACCACCAGCTGGCTCCAAAGAAACACCGAGAGCACCTTTGGCAAAAACGATGGAACCGGACACAATTTCACTCTCTCTCAGGATATGGAAAGAAAAGGCTCCCTGAATGACAAGGCTTGGAGCAGAAATCCTCCTTGTGGAATATATCGCCAAAAGGAACACAGTTTTAAGCATCAAGTCTTTTAGCATGCACAAGCCCAGGGGCTCGAAGGGTTCTTCCAGCTACACTGATAAAACCAAATTGAGGTCCCAAGACAGCATCACAGACCACAGAAGGAGCCGACCTGCTTGACCTTTCTCAAAAAACGGACCACGCCCAGATATGTCCCCAAAGACACTCCTTGTACTCTGCCATGGTAAAAAGTAATTGCTACCACCTAAACTCATAGGGACCTGCAGGCCAGACCCTTCTCCAAGTCAGCCTGCAGAAAAGCCAGCACTTTGGGCACCGATGCTGACACAGATCGGCACTGTCGGTCTGTGCACCAGGTCTGAGATGCGCCATATGCAGATCTACGAGCATGTGGTGGATTTCTTGTGTGCCTTCAACACCATCAAAATCACAGACACAGAGTAGCCCCACTTCTTCAACCTAGCCCTTTCAAGAGCCAAGCCATAAGTGAGAATCTATCCACTTGCAGCATTTGGACCGGCCCTCAAGTCAACAGGTCTACCCAGAGCGGAAGGTGCCACGGTTGATCCACCGTCAGGCAGACCAGGTCTGCATATCACGGCCGCCTCAGCCAATCTGGCGCAATGAGAATCACCATCCCCTGCTGTGCCTCAATGCATTGCGCAACCCGCTCTATGAGCACCCATGGGGGAAAGACAGAGAAGCCTTTTCACTGGCCAGCACTGTACTAGCACATCCAAACCCTTCTGACATTCTCTCTCTCCTCCTGCTGAATAAACAGCTCACTCTGGCCAACTGGAAGGTCGCCATGAGATTCATGATTGGTGTATGTAACCCACTCGTGCACTATCTGCATGAAGATGGTGTCGTTGAACACCCATTTTCCTGAGTCCCAATGAACCTGACTCAAGTAGTCAGCCATCCCGTTCTCTGTCCCTGTGACATGTGCCGCTGAGATCCCTTGCAGGTGGCTCTCCACCCAATCCATGAACACACCGGCCTCGCTTTCCAGCCGCACGCTTCCCGTGCCCCCTTGTCAAGTGATGTATGCCACGGTGCTTGTGCTGTTAAAGAAAGCATAGTTACTCACCTGTAACAGGTGATCTCCCGGAACAGCAGGAATTTAGTCTTCACATATGGGTATCGTCGGTACCGACGGAGCCTGTGCGGGAACGCTCCCCAGCGTCCAATAGGAAAGCTTTTGGGAGCATCCCACGGCACCTGCGTGCTGCCTTCCCGCCTTTCCCAACTGTCCCTCTCCAGCTGAGCTTAAAGCTGAGACAAAAGACAGAGAGAAAGAGAGAGAGAGATAGAGAAATAAAACTCCTAGGGGAGGTGGGTGGGTTGTGAAAACTAAATTCCTGCTGTTCCCAGAGATCACCTGTTACAGGTGAGTAACTATGCCATCTCCAGGAACAAGCAGGAATGTAGTCTTCACTTATGGGGACTCCCTAGCTGCAGATGCCAGGGAGAAACTCCAGAAGTTGTGTGCCCTTGTGAAAGGGCTCCACTTCCCCCCATGGATCTCTGGCATCCTATCAGGGATGGTGGGTAGGAGTTGATTAAGCATGGAACAGGTGTTGAAGAACAGCCTGACCAAACAAGGCATCCCGACGGGAGTCCTTGTCTAAGCAGAAATGGGCTGTGAAGGTATGAACCTAAGCCCAAGTAGCTGCTCGGCAGATGTCGTCAATAGACACAGAGTGAAGATGAGCCATAGAGGCTGCCATGGCTCTCACATTGTGAGCTATGACATGGCCTTCCAGAGGAAGGTTTTTACTCTCATAGGCAAAAGATACACACTGTGCAATCCAGTTGGACAATGTTCTTTTGGACACTGGAAGTCCCAAATGACTAGGATCAAAAGCAACAAAAAGTTGAGAGGACTTCCTATGTTGCTGTGTCCTTTGTAAGTAAAAGGACAGAGCCCTTTTACAATCCAAAGTATGAAGATTCCTTTCTGCATTTGAGGCATGAGGCCTTGGGAAGAATACAGGAAGGTAAACCGCTTGGTTTAAATGAAAAGGTGACACCACCTTTGACATAAAGTGTGGATGAGTCCTAAGGACTACCTCATCATGACGGAACCTTGTATAAGGAGGATCAGCCACCAATGCTTGCAATTCACGGATGCGACGTGCTGATGTGATTGCAATAAGAAAGATGACCTTCCAGGAAAGGAATTTCAAGGAGGTAGTGGCTAATGGTTCAAAAGGCGGTTTCATAAGCTGCCCAAGAAACAAATTTAAGTCCCATGCCACGGTGGTGGCTTAATGGGAGACTTAGTTAAAAGAAGGCCTCTCATACATCTCGCTATGAGAGGATGAGAGGAAATAGGTTGCCCATTTAGAGGCTTGAAAGAAACTGCAATAGCACGCAAATGAACTCTCACTGAATTGGTCTTAAGCCCTGCATTAGATAAATGAAGGAGCTACTCCAGTAATGATTCCAGAGGTATCGCAAGAGGGTTAAGACCCTTCTGCGAGCACCATATGGTAAACCTTTTACTCTTGAAAGCATAAGTGCGTCTTGTGGAATGCTTCCTGGAAGCATAAAGGATATCTTTTACCTGCTGAGAAAGGTTAAGACCGTGAAGTTCTAGGCTTTCAGCAACCAGGCCCTGAGATGCAGAGACTGGGGATTGGGATGCCACAGCATCCGGTCCTCCTGAGAAAGGAGATCTGGAGCAGATCCTAACTCCAGAGGCGGAGCTTGAGAGAGATGTAGGAGCAGAGGGTACCAGATTTGCTGTGGCCAATGTGCAGCTATAAGAATCATATGACCTCTGTCTCTCTGAAGCTTGAACAGGGTTTTGGGAATTAGGGGAATGGGTGGAAAGGTATACAGGAAGTCCTGGCCCCAATGGAGGAGGAAAGCATCCCTGGCCTGACAACCCTGAGCCGGAATTCTGGAACAGAACTGGGGAAGTTTGGCATTCAGCGGACTTGCGAAGAGGTCTATGTCTGGGGTTCCCCAAATTTGGAAAATTTTGGCCACCTGGTCTGCATGGAGAGACCATTCGTGTGGCAGCAGAACTCGACTGAGGCTGTCTGCCCAAGAGTTCTGAATGCCTGGAAGATACACCACAAAGAGATGAATCTGATGCTCTCTGGCGAGGGCCCATAGTCGCAAAGCTTCATTGTATAGCGACAGAGAGCCTGTTCCACCCTGCTTGTTCACATAGAACATGACTACTTGATTGTCCGTTTGAACTAGGACTGTCTTGTAGCTGAGCTGGGTGTGGAATACTCGAAGAGCAAGAAAGATTGCTCTGAGTTCCAGGAGACTGATATGTAGATAGGTCTCCTGTGAAGTCCAGGTACCCTGGGTAGAGAGGCCTTGCAGGTGGGCTCCCCAACCCACCTGTGAAGCATCTGTTAGAGTGGCTTGGGGTGGAGGTTGCTGAAAAGGGGACCCCACCAAAAGGTTTTGGGGTGATTGCCTTATTTTGTCCCTCCAATGGTGGCAATCTGAGTTTGCTATTTTGTCTGACAGGCAACCTGATGCCTGAGCCTACTGAGTGGATAAAGTCCACTGGGCTGCCCTCATATGGAGGCGAGCATAAGGAACCACATGCACGGTGGATGCCATGTGGCCTAGCAACTGTAACATTTTTCGAGCAGTGAGGTGAGGTTTTAAACACTGTTTGGGAAGTTAACTGCACAATGCGAAGGCAGCGGGGCTGTGGAAGGTAGGCCCTTGTCTGTCTAGTATCCAGCAGAGCTCCTATAAACTCTAGAGATTGAGTGGGAGCAATGTTGGATTTTGGGACGTTTATGACAAGTCCCAAATACTGAAGGATGTGCATTGTGCGAGAGAGAGCAACCCTGGCCTCTGGCTCTGAAGGGGCTCGAATGAGCCAGTCGTCTAAGTAAGGGAAGACGAATATTCCTAGGGTGCGAAGAAATGCTGCCACCACAGCCATTCATTTTGTGAACACCCTTTGTGCCGAGGCCAGGCCAAAAGGAAGAACCCTGTATTGCTAGTGCTTTCCTTGAAATAGGAAGCGAAGGAACTTTCAATGAGTTGGATGGATGAAAAAATGAGTGTACGCATCCTTGAGATCTAGAGAACAAAGCCAATCGTGACTCTGAAGGTAAGGCAGCAGAGTTCCTAGAGAAATCATTTTGAATTTCTCTTTGAACAGGAATTTGTTCAATTCTCTAAGGTCTAAAATGGGTCTGTGTCCTCCTGTTTTCTTTGGAATAAGGAAATAGGGGGAGTAGCACCCTGTACCCTGTTGTAGAATGGGTACCTCTTCTATTGCCCCTTGGGCAAGAAGCACAGTGACCTCTTTACCTAACCAGTCGTTGAGAGAGGTCTGAGAAATGAACTGTCTTACTATTGTAGGAGGGGGCATGCTGAGGAAATGAAGCTTGTACCCCTCTCTTACAATAGACAGTCCAATTTTCTGCTGTTATCTGACCCCATCTGGAGGGAAAATGACCTAACCTTCCTGGAATGGTGGAGGGTTCTGGACCATTCAGGGCCAGGAAGACAAAGTTCTCTAGATAGGCGTCAAAGCCCCTGAGTCTGCTGAGCCGGTTGAGGCTTAGCAGCTTTTGTTTTTCTTTGCCTAGGTTGTTGCTGCTGTCCCTTTTGAGCAGACTGACCCAAAAGATGCCCCTGCTGGGTATTGGAGGGATAAAACTACTACTTCTTACTGAAGAATGGTTTCTTGTAGGATTTTTTCCTTGCTGGATCAGCTGCAGATTTAGACAATCTATCCAAGGTGATATTGTCAGCATCTATCTCATTAGCGTTTTCCTGCCAATTCTTGCCAAAGAGATTCTCTCCTGTGCAAGGAATATTCCCTAGTTTATCCTGTACCCAAAGTTTCAAGTCAGATGCCTGGAGCCAGGCAACCCTACGTGCACCTATGACAATAGCAGAGGTTCTGCTTATGCACTCAAAGCAGTCAAAGGCTGCACAATTCACAAACTTGGAAACATCCTGAGCATGTCTGACAAGGGCAAGGTAATCCTGCCTCTTAGCATCAGGAAGGAGAGGGCTCATAAGCTCTAAATCTCCCGTGACCTCCTTAAGGAACATTCCCATATATAATATATAGGAACTGATCCTAGCAGAAAGCATGGAAGCCTCGAAGGTTCAACGTCCATAGGTGTCAAAAGTCCTACACTCACGCCCTGGAGGATTAGATGCATGCCTTTTTGCACTCTTGATCCTTCTCATAGCTGATTCCACCGCCATGGAATGGTGTGGTAGCTGAGTCTTCTGAAACCCAGGACAAGGAGGAACTTGATACATGGGGTGGAGTCTTTGAGAGTGAAGAGATGTGGTTAGAGGTGTTTCCCACATCCTTAACATATCATCATGCAAGATCTCAAGAATAGGTAAGGTAGCTGTCTCCTTGGGAGCTCTAGGGTATTGTAGGATTTCTAATTCCTTTGCCTTAGGCTCTTTTTCAGGAGCCACTGTGATGGAAAGACCTCGAGCCACATCTTGGATAAAATCCTGAAAGGACATATCCTCTGGAGGAGACATCCTACGCTGGGGAGAAGAAGAATCCTCAGGAAGAAGTACTCTGGTATAGGCAGAGCTTTCAGAGTCTTCAGACTCATCCGAGTATTCAAAGTATCTCCGATCCAGGTGATCGTGCAAGGCACGGTACCAGTACTGATCGAAGTTGGCATCGGAGTGGTCGGTACCGACTTGTCGAAACCAGATGGATAAGCATGACTCGGTCCCGGTAGAATACCTGCCGATGTCAATGCAGTCGGTACCGGTACCGGTGTCGTGCCGGTTGAATTGTCTGAAGCGGTTTCAGGGGCATCGAGGCTGTGAGAAGAGCCACCAGACTGCGTTCAATAGCCAAGAATCTCTGTGTCTATTGACGCTGCTGATGCTTGGGTATCGGTACCGGATGAAGCAGCCGGTACCCCAGAGCATGGCACCAGTAGTTCTGCCGAGGTTGAGGCCTCAAGAACATCCTGGAGCCCCGTTAGTGCTTTGGAAGCCGAAACCTCCCGCCAGGGCAATTTTGCCAGTGAAAGTCCCTCAAGGGAAACGCCAGAGGCATCTCAATGTTTAGAAGGAGATCTACCCTTTGAGGAGCGGCTAGATTTATGTTTAGTTACCTGAGATCCATGGGAGGAAGACGAAGCCCTGGAAGACGTCGATGCCAGAGGCTGCATCGGAGGGAAAAAGGGTGCTAAGTTTAGCAGCTCGGTTCTGCTGGCCCCTTTTCGACATCATCCCACAGGCAACACACTCCGAAATAGAGTGGTCAGGACCTAAACATTTGAGTCACCACCCATGGGTGTCGGTGACGGAGATGGTACCGCCACATTTGGAACACTTTAAAACCTGAAGAGGGTTTTTCTATTTTAAAGGAAAAAGTTAGGCCTAGTACCAAAATGGTGCGTGGCACCTGAGGAGAAAATAACTGGAAAAGACTCCAGAAGAAAGGTGTTTTTTGGGGTTTTTTTGGAAAAAAAGAAAGAAGAACTGACGGTACCGGTGTAGCATCGAAGGAAGGCAGACGCGACCACAAAAAAGAAGAATAGAAGGGAATTATTTTCTGCGGTGACAGGATGTGCGACCTGTCGGCTCCGTGGAAAACGAAGAACTGGAGAGAGATAGTTGGGAAAGGCAGGAAGGCAGCACACAGGCGCTGTGGGATGCTCCCAAAAGCTTTCCTATTGGACGCTGGGGAGCGTTCCTGCGCAGGCTCTGTCGGTACCGACGATACCCATATGTGAAGACTACTTTCCTGCTTGCTCATGGAGATAACTTGCACCACCTTCCCCTGAAGGAAGAAATGGAAGGCCTAGAGGGCAAGGAAGACCTCCCTCATCTCCAGCCAGTTGATGGGTCAGCCGCTCTCCTCGAATGTCCACTTATATAGCCCTTGGAATGTGTCCCCCAGCTGGAGAGTGTGTCATCTATCATCATTTGCACCCAGTGTGGGGACTCCAGGGGTATTCCCGCTGCCAGATTCTCCAGGCGCAGCCAATCCCTGAGCAACACCCTCATCGCCCACTGACAGGGTAACTGCTGCATCAGCAGTACCTCTATGGAGACCAGCAGCGCAGTCGTGCCCTCTGCAACAGTCTCATATGTGCTCACGTCCAAGGGTCCGGCTCAATCGACCCATGGTCTCTAATACCTGCAGATAATGCCACACTGATGGTGCAGGCATTCGGAAGAACTGATGCACCTGCTGGCGGAGTGCCTGTGCTTGCTGCCCCGGCAGAAACACCCTGCCACTGAGGGTGTCGAAGTGGACGCCAAGATACTCCAGGTCCTGTGACGGAACCAGCTGACTCTTGGAAAAGTTGACCATCCAGCCAAGACTTTGCAAAAAAAACCCCGACGACCCTTGCTGTGGCTTGTTCGCTCTCCTGCCTTGATTTGCCCAAATGAACCAATCGTCAAGGTAAGGATGTGCCAATATACTTTTCTGACGCAGTGCGGCCGCCACCCCATCACTTTGGTGAAGGTACGTGGAGCAGTCGCCAGGCTGAAATGCGGTGCTCTGAACTGTAAGTGCCCCACGGGCACCACAAAGCAGAGAAACTGATAAAGCTCCGGACAAATGGGAATGTGCAAATAGGCCTGCATGAGATCGAGGGAGGTGAGAAACTCTCCCATGCACAGGGCCAGAATAACAAACCAAAGCATCTCCATATGTAACTGGGGCACTTGCAAACACCGGTTCACGTACTTGAGGTCAAAAATGGGCCAGAAAGTTTTCTCCTTTTTGGCACAAAATAAATGGAATATCGAGCGCAGCCGCCCTGGTCCTGGGGAATGTGCTCTACTGCCTCCAGCTAGATAAGTCACTCCAAGGTGTTTTGCACCACCTTTACTTTTCCCCAAGCTTTGCAAGGAGACTGTATGAACGAGGGAAAGCGCACTCGAGGGCATAATCCTCCCTTAACACCTTTAAGATCCATTGGTCGGATGTGATCTGGGCCCAGGCCAGGTAGAAGTCTCACAGTCAGTCTCCCACAGACTCTACCTCCCCCTGGGTCTGCCTCGCCAGCCCTTCTGGTACGGCACAAAGCACACGGCACAGAAATGCCTAAACTCCCATGCTTGCCCCCATGCTGGAGCTGAAGAGCACCCTTGCTTTTGCTTATCCTTTGGGAGACGTCCCCTTTTTGACTCCCCCGGCTCCTTAACCAATTTATCCAACACCTCTCCAAACAAGAG
Organism: Ichthyophis bannanicus; assembly: GCA_033557465.1. NCBI lineage: Eukaryota > Metazoa > Chordata > Amphibia > Gymnophiona > Ichthyophiidae > Ichthyophis > Ichthyophis bannanicus. The sequence goes on from CM066035.1 coordinate 860,152,158, forward strand.
CTTACCCTTGAAGAGTTGCTTACTTAATCTTGACTTAAGAGGAAATATCTGCCAACCAATTCCTCAGCCACAGCTAACAGCGCGCTGCCACCACAGAGGCCATGCCTTTAGGGAGGCCGATAAGATCATAAAAGGTGTCCGCCAGATATGCAGCCCCCAATTCAAGCTTAGCCGCTGCAGCAGAAGGCTCCAGGAACTCATCTGATGGCTCCAAAATGCCTGCACCTACCGCAGGCAAGCTCTGGCCACAATCACCCCACATACTGACGCCTGTAGGGACAGAGCATTAATATTAAATGCCTGTTTCACCAAAATATCCAACTTTTTGTCCTGCACATCTCTGAGCGTGGAACTTCTTTCGTCAGGAATCATGGTTTTCTTGGTGACAGCCGACACAACGGCATTCCCCTTCGGGGAACGCAGAAGCTCCCGCTCTTGTTCCAGGAGTGGGTAAAACTGGGCCATGGTCCTAGTTCCTCTAAGCCCAGCCTCCGGGAGGTCCACTCTTCCTGAATCATCTGCTTAACAGTAGAAGCCCCAAAGTGCGTCAATTGACGCAAATGCATCTTCGAAGTTGTATACCAGCGCCACTGCTAGAACCATGTCAGTCATGTTCCATGACTTTGTTAGCGAGGTCAAGATGTTCAAATATGTGCATCGAAAATTAATGACAGATGCGCCACCTAGCGGGAAAATGAATTTATACCTAGAAACCCCAAAGTACGTCAATTGACGCAACCAAGAAAATTGAATGGTTTTCACAAGTTTTCTTACGACTAACATAAGAACAGTGTTAACTAAATGTAAAAGTAACTGCAAAGTCCATATCAGTTAACAAATGAACAGGATAAGCATGTACAGTTTGTTATTGTACATTTAGAGTCTATGCGCAACTGGCGCAGATTGTTGACAGACACTCTCCGCAAACTGGATGCTTACATTTAGCGCACAGCATGACAGTGCAGCTCCTGATGTGACTCACAAAACCGGGGTCAACGATAATCTAAATGCATCCACTGGTGTTTCAATATTACGACAATATGCAGTAACCCTACTTTTAGCAGTGAATACATTTTGGGTCTGTAATCTGGCACTGCTTTCACCTTGTGACATGATCTTCCATTCAGTCCCATCTTTTGCTACCACTGTTGACCCTGTCGTCCTGCTCTTGTTTCAAGCGATTATTGGATAATGAGCATCATCATCACTTTCATCAGTGTTTCTACTGTTATCTGAACCAGTGAAATCCTCTACGTCTGCACAACCTGTAACATGTAGGTCAACGTTTGAATCTGATTCAGTCGAATCAGAGCCACTGTCAATTTCCAAAATATCTTGCAGCTTGGCAAGTGCTTGTGCTGCTGTCATGCACTGCGGACGCAGTTACCTCATTTTCTGCATCAAAGCGGTAGCCACAGCTGGCAACAGATCAACTGATTTTTGCACCAGCACATCTAGGCACCGCTGTCTTCTTACGAGGTCTCGGCATTCTGTAAATAGAATTGTAGAAAAAAATGAATAAAATTTCAGAGAGGAGGCGATATGCTAAACGTTCTGGAGTGTCGGCCTGTTCTAGGGCGTGTTCGAAAGGCACAACATTGTACATATCTGTGTAACAGTAAATTTCGGTTTTACATCAATCACTGTGTACAGTTTTACTCCGAAATTACAAAACAATAAACACATGTTGACGTCATGTAATGACGTCACATACTGCACTTATTAAACAAATAAGTAGCCTCAAATTAATTCACATCTGCATTTCATGCTAAACACAGTCGTCGCGATAATGCGTCAATTGACACACTGGGGTTTCTAGGTAAAATTCCTTTTCGGGCTTCTAGTGTTAATCAGCTCATCTATGGGAAAAAACCCTCTGAGCCTTCCTGACCGCTTGAAACAACAGGTCTTCCAGCGTGTCATCGTCCAGTTGCCCCCCCCCCCCCCTGCTGGCAAATTAAGGGCTTGCAATGACAGATATCAGGGTGGCCAATTCCTCCCGATGAAAGACATGGACAATACGCGAGTCCTCCTTTTGCGGGATCTTGCCTTCTTCCAGCTCTCCCTGTACTGTTACCACTCTCTTCCTTCCCTCTCCCGAGGCGGGGGTGGGAGGGGGCATTCCCTATTGCTTCATGCAGAACGCCTTGTGCATGAGGACAATGAACTTGGGGGAAAACCCCCCTGAGGTAGCTCCCCCACCAGCGTCTGCGAAGTGGAAAGGGTGGGAGCTTATTGCACAGGTGGAGTCTATACCATCCCTACGGCCCACTGACCCCGCTGCCCCCAAGGAGGGAGAACGCTTTACCTCCTGCACCTGCAAGCCCCCTCCAGATCTTCCTGAGGACCCCTGCTCGCACAGCCCTGTCTATCATCCGCTTGGGTATCGCTGTTGGCCATTTAGGTGTCTACCTCACAGCCACGACAAATGCCCATGGCGGATACCATGCCCCTTCGTGCCCACATGACAAACATATGCCCCGCGCTGACATGGCTAGGCCTGGAGAAAGGCCTTCTGTGCCTCTGTCACCTCTCCTGTCTTACTGCCTTAAATTGAAATTTTCCTTGTTTAAATAAAAGGAACTCGCAGCCTTGTCAGCAGAATCACAAAAACGAAACCAAAAACAAGCATAAAACCTAAAAATAAAAAATCACGGCGGCAGAGCCCCAGAGTCCGAGTCGGCCCCCCTCCTCCACCTGGTTTCCTGCTGTCAGGCTGATTGACAAAAAATGATGCCGTTTCCTGCACTCAGCAGAACTCACTCACCACGCGGTCCCATGCATCCAGCCAGAGCCACAGACAGACTGCCAAAAACAAACCCCTGATAATTTACCTGCAGACCATTTTGCAGCCAGTCTCACCTGCTTCGTTGATTACCGCTGTGTTTCCGCTCTCTCCACCTCGTGCTCAGCCCAACACACTGGCTTCAGTGCTGAGGAGGGGAGCCTGCCTGCAGTACTGCACTGTGACCAGTCTTGCTCTAGTCAGCGGCTTCTCACCCGATGACGGGTTCGGGAGCCACAGCAGCCTCTAAAAAGCCTGGATCAGCTCCTCTCCTCTGAAGCGAAGGGCCTCTGCCCCAATGCACTCTGAGGCGCTTTTTTTTTTTTTTTTCACACAAACAGCCTTTATTACTGGGACAATTAAACTCCCCACTCCTTGTAATTGCTGAAGGAGGGTAAGCAGCCAAATTAAAGGAAACCAAAAATGCTTTTAGCTAGATTGAACTCTCCTTAATTGTTCCTTCAGCAAGTCCCGCCCTGGGATCACCTACTCCAGCTGCTTGGAGACTGAGCTTACTGGGGGCTGGTGGGTGGTGCCAGCTGCCTAAGTACACTGATGTCATCAAAAGATGACATGCTTAGTCTCCAAGCTGCTGGTTCAGGTTGACTACCCAGAAGTCAGGACTGGACTGGAGGGAGGAAAGGGAACACCCATTTTGAAGCAACGACACTGGCTTCCAATCCACAGCAGAGTGAAATATAAAGTGGCATTAACAACTTTCAGGGTGATTCTACAAATATCATCCTATAGCCTGCAATCTATGCTTGACAAACCCCAGCATCAGAGAACTCGAAGATGCGCTAAAAATACACTCCTTGCAATGCCTCCGACATTCACCCACACCAATAGCTCTACATCCAACAGAGCTTTCTGCTTTTACACACTCAAAACCTGACCTCCGCTCCCTCTCGGACATTGGAGACTTTTGCCGAAGGTTAAAGACACTGCTTTTCCTAGAATACTTCAGCTCAGACACACAACCACCCTGACAGCGCTTGGACATATATACACTGCAAGAGTCATCTGATACAATGTATCCTATTTATGAAACATAGTTCATCATGCTCATAGTGTTCAAGAATTGCTATATTGTCTAGACTCTAGACAATATAGCAAAGTTCAAGTTTTTTCATTCCACTTGTTCCATGTAAACCGCCATGACTAGAAGATACAGAGGTATAAAAGGGATGTCAAAAAAATAAACAAACTGACCCAGTCAATACCGGGGTAAATGAAAATTTCCCATTATTACTGTGTTGTAAACTTTGCTAGCTTCCCTAATTTCTATTAGCATTTCATCATCTGTCTTTTCATTCTGTCTAGGCAGAAGGTAGTACACCTCCACTGCTATTCTCTTCTCCTTTTTACCTGGATTTTTTTATCTATATAGATTCTACAGTGTATTTTGTTTCCTGTAAAACCTTTATCCTGTTAGACTCAATACCCTCCTTCCACCAGGTCTCTTAAATGCCAATTATATCTAATCTTTCATTCACTGCTATATATTCTAACTTTCCCATCTTATTTTATTCAACATCCTGCACTTCTCTGTCCCTCTCTACCAAGTTTGGTGCTTTCCCCTCCTCCCCTTCCAGCATCCTACATTTCCTTGTCATTCACACTCTGGAGTTTAGTGCTGTTTCTCCCATCATTCTGTATTTCCCTCTATCCCAGAGCATGCTGCGTTTCCCTCTCTCTGCTACCCTAAATCCAATTACTTCTCCACTACCCTTTTTCTTGCTTCTCATGGGTCGGCCCTTATACGTCCTCTTCCTCTCATTCCTTCGACTGACCCCTGCATTCTTCTCCCTCTCTGTCCCTAGCACTCCTTTGCCTCTTCTATAGACATCCACATGTCCAGAGCTTTGCTCCACCAATATGAGCCTCCAGCATGTGCCCCAATCATCATCAGATCCAGTGATAGGTGTGTAGCCCATAAGCAAACAAATAACCAAATTATCGGTGTGTCTACCTGAACTTTCAGCCAGGAAAATTTAGTTGCTGGTAATTCCAGTGCCAGCTGCAGGATGTGCTGCTGGAGGACCGGAGGCACTTCTTCCCGCATTCCTTTGTCACTCACAATTCCTGCAGGGTGAAAATAGGCAGGACCTGCTCATACTCTGCATTACCATTACACTGAAGGCTACAAACATTCCTTTGATATGTTCACAGAGGTTTTCTCCCGATCACCTGTCTAACCATGAAAATAACAGATTTCAAATTTTATTTATTTATTTAACATTTCTTCTATACCGCGCTATTAAAATCAGTGCGGTGTACAATGAACAAAACATACTGCAATGCATACAAGCAACATTGAGTTTACAAAGAACAGGGAAAGATAATACATGGGATAACCGGGAAAACTATGTACAGTTAACTTTATACTATATATATACTTTAATTATATACAATATTCTATACTCGATTGGATATTGTGCGTGAATTCCTGTGGGTGGAGCAGGTAAATGGTTATCTTGTTTATCTTGTGGGCTATCGTGTAGTCTAACCATTTTCTGGTTGTATTAGAGTGCTAAGGCATCTGGGGTATGTGGGAAGCTTGGTAGATGTGTGTGTGTCCAGGATAACTTCTGGGTAACATTTTGTGAACAAATGGTGTTTCACGGCTTTTCGGAATTGTATTAGGCTTTTGATGCCACGGATTTCATGGGGAAGTGTATTCCAGTTTAGAGGGGCGAATATTGAGAAAGCTCTGTTTGACGTAGCTTTAGTACATGATGTCATCATCTTAGGAACTATTAAGGTGTTCGTAGCAGTAGTTCTCCTGTTTCTATTTTCGAGGGTGCTGTGAATTAGATTGCTGATTGGTGTGGGTGGGTAATTATTCATGGCTTTGAAGGTCAGGATTAGTGACTTATAGTGGAGTCTGGCTTGAAGAGGTAGCCAGTGTAGGTCTTTCATGATAGGCGTTATGTGAGCAGATCTTGGTGACCCAGAGAGGACTCTTGCAGCTGCATTCATAGCCAGACGAAGCGGATTTAAAGTTGATTGAGAGATCCCGTGGAGGATGATGTTAGCAAAATCTAGATGTGGGAGGACTAATGCCTGGAAGGTCGATCGGTAGTCAGTGTAATCAAGTAGGGGGCGGAGGTGGCGTAGTGTTCTGATCTTATGATATATAGTCTTTGTCACATTCTTCACATGCATTGTCATATCCAGGTGTTGATCCAAAGTGATGCCGAGATATCGGATTGTGGGTTTGGACGTCAATTCTATGTTGTTGACCAGTATCGATGGAGGAGGTACGAACTTACGGTTCCTTGTCACAAAAAGAACATCAGTTTTGCTATGATTGATTCGTAAGTTTTGTGACAGCAGCCATTCAGCTACTGCTCCAAAACAATTGATCATTGGGGAAAACACTGGTTGGTCAATTTTGAACGGCATGTATATGAGGATGTCATCTGCGTATGCCAGGCATTGTACGTTGAAGGATCGGATCAAATGCTGACAAGACATACTTGTCTGTTATCCCTTCATCTACTAACCTTAATGTATAAAACATGCAAATTCACACACCCGTGCAAACCTTATCATGCTTTCTACTGATGAACAGCCCAGGCATATCCCTTCAGAGCACTGGAAAAAGGGGTAGAACTCTTTCCTTCTGGGGCCACAGAGTATGGGGCTTAACCCTCTGGAGCAATGGAGGACATGGCAGGGCTATAGCCTAACAGAACAATGGAACACAGACCAGGGCTGGTCTTTCCAAAGTCACAGATCACGATACCAGGAGCAACTCTGCAATATCAGAGTGAAGGATAAAATCTTACCTTTTAGCAGCTTGCTGAAATCAAAGTTACTTTGGGCTACCAAGTGTGGGACCACCTTCTGATAAAGGCACAGGACCTGGAGCAACATGGTTTTCAAGAGTGTTGTTTCTGCATCATCGGAACCTGAACAGAAAAATCCCTCGGCTTTTAACCAGAAAATCCAGTTCTTAGCAAAAGACCAAGAAAACAAAGGCAACTCCCAGCACCAACATATACTAAGTCCCAATCTGCTGGCACAAATGTTACTTAGCTAAACCTGCATGCAGGGGTCACTGTAAAGTAGCAAATATTTGTATTTATTTTACAAGTTATACATCTAGATTACTAGATTACTGCCAACACTGTCTACATGGGGTTACTCAACAGACTTACATCTCGTTTGCAAGTTTTGCAAAATACTGCTGTGAAGCTGTCTTTGGGAAGTAATAGACAAGAGTACAATTCCTTTCTAGTTAAATTACACTTGCTTCCAGTCAAAGCCAGTAAACAGTTTAAACTGTTAGCTTTTACCTACAAAAGAATCTATATGGAATGGTTTGGTGAAACTGAAAGCACAGTTACTCACCTGTAGCATGTGTTCTCCGTGAACATCAGGAATAAGTCCTCACATATGGGTGACATCACAGACGGAGCCCCGCACAGGAACACTCCTCAGCTTCCAAAAGAAGCCTTTGGGAAGTACACTGTGCATGAGTGCCTGCCTTCCCACCTGCCGTGGTGCCATCGTCTCCAATCTAATAACATAGAAAGAGCCAGAAAAGCAACTCCTCAGGGAAGAGCAACCAAACAAGAAAACCAGAAGAAACAGCACGAGCAGTCCCACCGAGGGACTCGACCACAGCAGACATCAACATCAGGAAGACTCATTACGGTAGCCTGAACAGACAGAAGGGCTGGTGGGAAAGAGTTGAATCTAAGTCTCAAACAGTTGCAGGAGTACAGCTTGGCCGAAGTTGCTGATATGCCAAGAATTCCCATTGAGACAGTAGTGGCTGTGAAAGTGTGGACCGACGTAGTAGCCCTGCAAATCTCCACCATGCAAAGAGTGCAAGTTTGCCACAGAAGCGGCCATAGCTCAGACATTATGGGTCGTGACATGACGTTCAAGGCTAAGCCCAGCCTAGCCTACGCACAGGCGAAGGAAATGTAGTCTACCATCCAAATGGACAGCGTATGGTTGGAGACGGTCACACCCAGACGATTAGTGTCAAAGGAGACAAAGAGCTGGGTGGAACACCGATGGACCTTTGTCCTTTGCAGGTAGAAAGCCAAAGCACGTTTGCAATCTGGGAGGAGTGGCCTAGTGGTTGGGGCAAGGTACTTCGGGCCGGAAGGTCGGGGGTTCAAATCCCACTGGAGGACAGCAACCTTGGGCCGGAAGGACTGAGGTTTCTAGTCCCACAGGTGCTCCTTGTGGTCTTGGGCAAGCCACTTAACCCTCCATAGCCCATGTTCCCTGTAAAATAGTTCTCTGTGTGCTGTGCTTTCCTGTCTAATCAATGTGTTTATACCGCAAAAATTTCCTGTCATGATTTGACAATTTCCAATCTGTAATCAAACCGCTGCTGATCGCTGGAAGTAGCGGTATACAAATGTATACTAAATAAATAAAATAAATAAATAATAAACAAATATCTGCAGCGTGACCTCTGCCCTGTTGGTATGAGGCTGAGGAAAAAAGGTGGGCAGGGCCACCAAATAATAAAGGTCAAATGAAGAGACCAACTTGTGTAGGAAACACGGATACGTTTGCAAGACCACTCTGTTCTGATGAAATCTGGTGTAGGGCATATGCGCCACAAGGGGCTGTAGTCCACTAACCCAGTGGTCAGAGGTGACAGACACTAGGAACACAACTTTCCAGGTCAGGTATTTCAGCTGGCAAGAGCCTGGCGACTCAAAGGGAGCAGAGAGGAGCTGCCCAAAAACCACACTGAGGTCCCACGCTACCAGCGGGGGCCTGACCAGAGGTTTAGAGAGGAGACCACCTCAGATGAAGTGGGTCACTACTGGGTACACAGAGATGGGCTTGTCACCCAGTCCATGATAGTATGCCCCTATCACGCTCAAGTGCATTTGGACGGAATTGGACTTGAGGCCCAAGTCAGAGAGGTGGAAGAGATATATAAGTAGCAGTTCCACTGTGGAAGATGAGTACTGAGCACTGTGCACACACCAGAGAGCAAACCTGTACCATGTGAAAGCGTAAAAATGGCGGTGGAGTCCCTATGGGAAGCTAGGAGTATGGTTTCTATTTCCTCAGGGTAGGTGAGCTCTGAGAGGACTACCTGCTCAGCATCCACACCGTGAGGGGACCAGGGACCACATATTGGGGGGTGAAGCAGGATCCCGCTGTCCTGAGAGATGAGATCCAGAGCGCAGCTCAAGCAAAAAGGCTCCCGCTGAGAGAGATTTCTGTAACGGATTACTCCAAGGTACATCTAAGAAGAACCTACACATCCTACAAAGAACCCAGAATGTCACAGCTCAGATCATTTTTAGAGCCAAACTTTCCAACCACATCTCCCCAATTTTATACGCTCTCCACTGGCTACCTATAGCCAGTAGGATTCAATATAAAACCCTAGTCACCGTTTTTTAAACTCATTAATGATCTAGCCCCCTCACGTCTTTCAGCATTAATTCATACCCCCTCAGAAAACAGAATAAGAAGAGGAGCAAACCTCAACATGCTTCTAATTCCTAACTCTGTGAGAAACCTGAAGCAGAAAACAACCAATACTGCCTTCTCTTATTTTGCACCCAGTCAATGGAACAAGCTACCACTCAACCTGAGAGAGATTAAAGACCTTCTTTCTTTCAGGAAGGAGCTTAAAACATATCTCTTCGCCCAACACTACCACAGCTTACAGCCCACACTTGAACACATAACACAAGAATACACGACGCAACTGACACAAGTTTATCCTACCTAACTCAAAGTATCACTCTCCATTCCATGTCTTCATCGATAACCGTGTACACTGTTCTACTATATGATAATCAATTCATCAATGTTGCTTTTAAATAACTCTCTGTAAATAGTAAATGACTATTGTAAATAGTTCTCTGTAAATAGTTAAATAGTTAAGCATGTTCCATGTATCATAGTTATTTTTTGTGCCAAAATGTTCTATGTAATTTCAATGTTCAATGGTTTTAACCTGTTCTCTGTAAACCGCCCCTGATCTCTGGAAGGGGCGGTATAGAAAAGCACACAAATAAATAAATAGAGGTGAAAGCAGCAGGGGGAATCCTCGGCTGCCTTCGTCAATAAGGAACAATGAGAATCATGATGCCTTTGTTGGCCTGGAGCTTGAACAACATTTTTGCTTCTAGAGGAATTGAGGGGGTATGTGTACAGCACCTCTATCCTCCAGCCCAGGAGAAAGGCATCAGATGCTAGCCTGTTGCTAGACGCCACTCTGGAGCAGAAGCGAGTCACCTGGGAATTGTCCGGAGCGGCAAACGAGTCAATTGTCAGAGTGCCCCACATCAGGAAGATGTGGTCCCTCCTGTTGAGGGTCCATTAGTGTGATTGGAAGACCCTGATGAGATGGTCCACCAAAGCACTGAGCTTGCCTAGCAGGGACATCACCCCGAGGTCTATGCCATGAACGACAGTGAACTTCCATAGCCGGACTGCTTCCCAGCAGAAGAGGTACGACCCTGTGCCCCCCTGCTTGTTGATGTAGAACGTTGCCACCTGATTGTCCATCTGAATGACTACTACTACTGAGCATTTGTACAGCGCTACAAGATGTATGCAGCGTTGCACACACACATGTAAGAGACAGTCCATGCTCATCATAGCTTACAATCTAGTCAAGACAGACAACACAGTAGCTGTAGACACGGGATATGTCTAGGAGGAATGGTAAGGAAACACAAAGGAGATCAGGTGAGTCAAGATCCAAAAGCAGCAGCGAAGAGGTGAGTTTTCAGCCTGGATTTGAAAAGGGCCAGAGAAGGTACCTGACGGACAGACTCAGGTAGGTTGTTCCAGGCATAAGGAGCAGCAAGGTGAAAGGAGCAAGTCTGGGGTTAGCAAAAGAAGAGAAGGGCACAGATAGAAGCAATTTGCCAGAAGAGTGAAGTTCCCGAGGAGGGGTGTAGGGAGAGATAAGAGAGGAAATGTAGTGAGGAGCTGCAGAGTGAATGCACTTATAGGTCAGTAGGACAAGTTTGAACTGGATGCGGAAATGGATAGGGAGCCAATGAAGTGATTTGAGAAGAGGGGTAATATGAGCATGATAAGGCTGGCAGAAGAATAGCTGCGCAGCAGAGTGTTGAACAGATCGAAGGGGAGAGAGATGATTCAGAGTGAGACTAGCAAGGAGTAGGTTACAATAGTCAAGACACAGGTGACTAAAGAGTGGGTAAGTGTCTTAGTAGTGTGCTCAGAAAGGAATGGTCGGATTTTGTTGATGTTATAGAGAAAGAAACAGCAGGTCTTAGCTATCAGATGGATGTGTGGAGAAGGAGAGAGAGGAGTCAAAGACGACCCCAAGGTTGCAAGCCAAGGAAACAGGGAGGAGTAGAATTATCCACAGAGACCGAGAAAAAGGAAGGGGAGAGAAGATTTTAGGGGGATAAAATAAGAAGTTCAGTTTTGGCCATGTTCAATTTCAAGCAGTGGTGAGACATCCAAGCAGCAAGGCCAGAAAGGCAGACAGAGATCCTGGCCTGGATTACCGAGAGATTTCAGGTGCAGAGAGGTAAATCTACGAGTCATCAGCCTAAAGATGGTACTGAAAGCCATGGGAAGAGATGAGTGCACCAAGCGACTGGGTATAGAGAGAGAAAGGGCATGGACCAAAGATAGATCTTTAGGGCACACCAACTGAGAGCGGGGATAGCAGTAGAGGAGGATCCACCAGAACAAACACTGAAAGAGGGATGGGAAAAATAAGAAGAGAACTAGGAAAGTACAAAGCCCTTAAAACCAAGCGAGGACAAGGTATCAAGAAGAAGGTTGTGGTAAACAGTGTCAAAAGCAGTAGCAAGGTCAAGAAGGATGAGGATCAAGTAAAGGCCCTTGGATTTTGCCAGGAACAGTACACTGGAGGTTTTGGAAAGAGCCGTTTCAGTAGAATGTACAGGACAAAAGCCAGATTGTAAAGGATCCAGGAAGGCTTGAGAGGAGAGAAAGTCGAGGCAACGGCGAAGAACCGCATGTTCAAGTAGTTTAGAAAAGAAGGGGGAGGGAAATGGGTCAATAGTTGGAAGGACAAGTAGGATCTAGTGAGGGTTTCTTGAGGACAAGTGTAACTATAGCATGCTTGAAGGCTGCAGGGACAGTTGCAGTTTAAAGCGATAGGTTGCGAATATGAGAAATGGAAGGGACATCAGTGGAGGAGATGGGGCTTAGGAGACAGATGGGCATTGGATCAGAGGAGCAGGTAGTGAGTTTGAAGGAGGAAAGAAGGTGTGTGTTTTCTTCCTCAGAGATCATAGAAAAGGAAGAAAGGGTAGCAGAGGTACAGCAGAAAAGTTGGGAGAGGGGAAGGAGGGGGAAGTAGCTGACTTCACAGGGAATTGGAGGGTAATCTTGTGGATTTTGTCATGGAAATAGTCAGCCAGGGTTTGGGCAGAAAGGGAGGGAGGGGTCAGAGGTGGAAGCACCTTGAGGAGAGGAGTTGAGAGTAGTAAAGAGACGGCGAGGGTCAGAGGCAAGAAAGTTAGTCAGATGGACACAATAGTCTTGCATGGTGAGTGCTATGGCCGACTGGAAAGAGACAAATATGAATTTAAAGTGTAGAAAGTCCACAAGGGAGCGGGATTTGATCCAAGCACACTCAGAAGAATGGGCACAGGAACATAGATAGCGAGTAGAGCAAGACAGCCAGGGCTGGGGTATAGTACGCCTTACAAGACGTTGCATGGGTGGAGCAAGAGCATCCAGAGCCAAGAAGAGTGCAGCATTATAGGAAGCTACTGCCTCATCAACACACTCAGATGACAGTGAAGGAAAGAGGTGATGAGACAGTGGATGAGAGAGCCAAAGGGTCAATAAGCATGAAGACTTCTAAAGAGATTGGCGGAGATACGACGAGGTTGAGGCAGCAGGTGATGAAGAGTGAATCTTAGCAGGTGATGGTCCAATAAGGGAAGAACTGAGGTACAGAGGTTTGACAGTAAGCAATTAGAGAAGAAAACATGGTTGAAGCAGTGGCCATGCTGGTGAGTGGCGGCAGTATTACAAAGCTGGAAGTCAAATGAGGAGGTAAGGGAAAGGAGCTTTAAAGCACAAGGATCAGAGAGGTTATCAACATGAATGCTAAAATCTCCGAGAATAAGAGTGGGGGAAGAGGAATCCAGAAAAAAGGAAATTCAGAGTCAGTAGTGAGAAAGGTAGAAGTGGACTTGTCAGGAGGTCGATAAATAACAGCTAACCAGAGAGGTAGTGGAGTGAAAAGGCGGATGGAGTGGACTTCAAAGGAGGGAAAGGGGTGAGACTGAGGCAGCAGGAGGGGTTGAAATTGGCAGGAAGGAGAAAGTAGAAGCACAACACACCCCCACGGCCAGTGGAGCAAGGCGTGTGAGAACTGATAGCCGTCATGACAGAGAGCAGTGACTGACGCAGTCTTCTGGGAGGAGCCAGATCTCAGTTAGAGCAAGAAGATGGAGAGCATTAGAGATAAAGAACATAAGATATGCCATTCTGGGTCAGACCAAGGTCCATCAAGCCCAGTATTCTGTTTCCAACAGTGGCCAAACTAGGTCATATGTACCTAGCAGTTTCCCCAAGAGACACAAGTTCCACAATGCTTGTACTGGGTCAAGCATTGATATCTTCGGTCACTTCTTAATAATGGTTTATGGACCTTTCCTCCAGGAACTTGTCCAAACCTTTTTTAAACCCAGCTACACTAACAGCCTTTACTACATCCTCCGGTAACAAATTCCAGAGTTTGATTACACGTTGAGTGAAAAAATATTTTCTTTTATTAGTCTTAAATAGTTTACCCTGTAGCTTCATTGCATGTCCCCTAGTCTTTCTATATTCTGATAACGTAAACAATCGATCTCCGCACACTATATAGAGAATCTTCAGTAGAGGGCTTTCGGGAGGCTAGCAGGACTTCCTTGACCTTCTTCGGAAGGTTGAAAGGGGTCAATGCTATCCTTTCAGCAGCCATGCCGTTAGTGTTAGAGACCCCGGATTGGGGTGCAGGAGGGAGCCTTCCTCCTGTGTCAGGAGGTCCGGGGCATGGCCTAGTGCAGTGATGGCTAACCTTTTTGAGCCCGAGTGCCCAAACTGCCGCACAAAACCAAAGAATTTCCTCAAAGTGCCAGCACGTCAATTAAAGCCCCATTTGCATAAGGTGCTTCATTTGCATAAATATTTGCATAATGTTACCATACACTAACTTTTAGTAAACATGCCTCTTAATGAGTATATGGATAAAGAAAGACTAAAAGGTTTCTACATTACTATAATCCAGTACCAACCGCCAGGCACATTAGGAACTACTACAAACGCTGCCCATTTAGAACCCATAGCAAACCCGCCGTATCCTAACAGCACTACCAGGACTCACAAAGCACCATACTCTACCTATCAAAAGGCAACACTGCAAATATTAAACCAATACATCTCAGAGAACAACAATACATGACCTACTGGGGAAAGAACAAGTGGCAATGTCAAATAGGAATTATATAAACAGAATACCTCAGCTCAGTTACACATGCAGAACAGACCATCACCAAACAAGGAATCACAATTTAGAAACAGGAAGACAATAATTAAACTGGGAACCCCAAAAGCCAAACTTGGAATATACAACAACACTGTAGAAATAAAACTATATATTAATTTCCTCTTGTACTAAACAAAGCGCAAAAATTAATGATGCACATTTCCCAGAGCTGACATATTCCAGTTAATAAATTCAAAATAAAGAGATATTTTTCTACCTTTTGTGCATTTTTTTTCAGTTGCAATTGTTCCAGCCACTTTCTTCTGGTTTCTTCGTGTCTTCTGCTAACTCTCCATCTGCTGTCCATTTGTCCTTTCTTCTGTCTTCTTGTTTTTTTTTTCCATTCTCTCTCTACATCTGCTTTAACATACTAATCTTTCTCCTTTGGCTCTTTCCTCATTCCTATTTCATCTACTCAAAATTTACCCCTCCATCCTCAATCCCCACTTACTCTCCCAATACCCGGCCAATTGTAGATTTTTTATCCCTCCCACACAAAATATTTTTCCCCTCTCCATTTTACTCTCCCAGCCCCATCCCATTCTAATCCTCCCCCAACACCAGCTCCCTTCTAGTTCCAGCCTCACCCAGCATCCATTCCCTTCTAGTCCCTGCATCAGCCCATTTCCAGTCCTAGCAGCCCCCCAACCCAATACCAGTCCTATCCCCCCCTCATCAACCCACTTCCAGTCCTAACCCCCCATCACCCCATTTTCAGTTTAAGCCCCCCCCTATAACCCATTACCAGTCCTAACCCCCCACTTCCAGTCAGCCCCCCATAGCCCATTGCCAGTCCTAACCCCCCCATCAGCCCACAGTCCATTACCAGTCCTAACCCCATCAGCCCACCTCAAGTCCTAACCCCTCCCCATCAGCCCATTTCTTGTCCCAGCCCCCCCATAGCCCATTATCAGTCCTAAACCCCCCATAGCCCATTACCAGTCCTAACCCCATCAGACCACCTCCAGTGTTAACCCCCCATCAGCCCATTTCCAGTCCTAACCCCACCCAACAGCCCACCTCAAGTCCTAACCCCTCCCCATCAGCCCATTAGCAGTCCTAACCCCCCCCAGCCCATTAGCAGTCCTAACCCCCCCTCTCTAGCCCATTAGCAGTCCTAACCCCCCCCCATAGCCCATTACCAGTCCTAACCCCCATCACCCCATTTCCAGACAGCCCCCATCAGCCCACAGCCCATTAGCAGTCCTAACCCCCCCTAGCCCATTAGCAGTCCTAACCCCCCCTCCTAGCCCATTAGCAGTCCTAACCCCCCCCTAGCCCATTAGCAGTCCTAACCCCCCCCCTCCTAGCCCATGAGCATTCATAACCCCCCCAGCCCATCAGCAGTCATTACCCCCCCCCGCGCCTAGCCCATTAGCAGTCCTAACCCCCCCAGCCCATTAGCAGTCCTAACCCCCCCCTCCTAGCCCATTAGCAGTCCTAACCCCCCCAGCCCAATAGCAGTCCTAACCCCCCCAGCCCATTAGCAGTCCTAACCCCCCCCCTAGCCCATTAGCAGTCCTAACCCCCCCTCTCTAGCCCATTAGCAGTCCTAACCCCCCCCCATAGCCCATTACCAGTCCTAACCCCCCATCACCCCATTTCCAGACAGCCCCCATCAGCCCACAGCCCATTAGCAGTCCTAACCCCCCCTAGCCCATTAGCAGTCCTAACCCCCCCTCCTAGCCCATTAGCAGTCCTAACCCCCCCCAGCCCATTAGCAGTCCAAACCCCCCCCAGCCCATTAGCAGTCCTAACCCCCCATCACCCCATTTCCAGACAGCCCCCATCAGCCCACAGCCCATTAGCAGTCCTAACCCCCCCCCTCCTAGCCCATTAGCAGTCCTAACCCCCCCCTCCTAGCCCATTAGCAGTCCTAACCCCCCCCCCTCCTAGCCCATTAGCAGTCCTAACCCCCCCCCCTCCTAGCCCATTAGCATTCCAAACCCCCCCCAGCCCATTAGCAGTCCAAACCCCCCCCCAGCCCATTAGCAGTCCAAACCCCCCCCCCCCCCAGCCCATTCGCAGTCCTACCCCCCCCCCCCCGCCATTCGCAGTCCTAACCCCCCCCCCCCCCTTAGCAGTCCCAACCCCCCCCCCCCCGGCAAATTTACCACCAGAAAAAGCGGGCTCTGGCTGCTGCCGCGGACGCGGCAGCATGCAGTGTCCCGCGGGGCCCCCTCCGCCCGCTAAGCCCCTCTGCAAGGGCTTTCAGATTCGCGAGGGAGACAGCGTCTCCCTCGCGTCTCTGTTAAGCCCGCAGGGGCTAATGGGAAATTTCCCATCAGTCCCTCGCGTCTAAAGGGGCTGATGGGAAATTTCCCATTAACCCCTGCGGGCTTAACAGAGACGCGAGGGAGACGCTGTCTCCCTCGCGAATCTGAAAGCCCTTGCAGAGGGGCTTAGCGGGCGGAGGGGGCCCCGCGGGACACTGCATGCTGCCGCGTCCGCGGCAGCAGCCAGAGCCCGCTTTTTCTTTTTTTGCGGACCTTCACGCGTGCCAGCTGCAAGGCCTTCGCGTGCCACAGCTGGCACGCGTGCCATAGGTTCGCCATCGCTGGCCTAGTGGAACCAGGAGTGCCGGCACCAGGGAGAGCAGCAGTGTGGCTGCCATGAGCAGAAGCAGGACAGCTGGGTGTTGTCCGGGGTGACGAATAGGTCCATCGTGGGCCTGCCCCAGAGGTAGAAGAGTCGAACGGCCACTCTGGGGTCCAGGCACCACTCGTGTGGACAGAGGACCCTGCTCAGCATGTCCGCCAGGAAGCTGTCTTGGCCCGGGAGGTGAACCGCCTGCAGGAGCATATTGTTGCACACTGCAAAGGACAGAAGGGTCACCGCTTCCTGGCAGAGGGAGTATGACCCCGTGCCCCCCTGCTTGTTGACATAAAACATGGCAACCTGGTTGTTCATCTGAACCAGTACTGTTTGGTGACACAAGCGGTGGCGAAACGCCCATACGGCCAGGGAGATCACCCTGAGCTCCAGAAGATTGATCTGAAGCAGAGATTCCACCTGGGACCAGTTGCCTAGTGTGCAGCTGTTCCCATAGTGTGCCCCCCAACCTAGGAGGGAAGCATCCGTGGTCAGGATCCTCTGGAGCACGGGAGCCTGGAAGGGCATTCCTGCTAGTAGGTGGCAGAGAAGTTGCCACTGCCAAGGGAGTCTGCCAGCTGGCGGGTTACCCTTATCCTGTCCCGCAGTCTGTCTGTGGCTTGCATCCACTGTGAGCGGAGGCACCACTGGGCTGCCCGCATATGTAAGTAGGCTAGTGGGGTCATGTGGACCATGAATACCTTTATGGAAATGGGTAACAGGGGTAACATATGGAAAGCAGTGTGTATTAATGCCCGTAGCATGGGAAATAAGATCTCTGAAGTTGAAGCTTTGGTGGGAGTGGCTGACTTAGATTTAGTGGCAGTTACAGAAACATGGTTCACAGAAAACCATGACTGGGATGTAACTATACCTGGCTATATTTTATTCAGAAAGGACAGGGTAGGAAGAAGGGGAGGAGGAGTAGCACTATATGTAAAAACTACTATTAAAGCTTTGGAATTACAGAGCTTAAAAGGGAGAGAGGAGGCATTGTGGGTTAAACTAGAAAGAGGGAAAGAGAAATCTATTTGCATTGGTGTGATATACAGACCTCCCTCACAAGAGGAAGAGGTGGACAGAGAGTTAATTGAAGACATACGCAGCATTGCTAGGAAAGGGGAAGTGCTACTGCTAGGAGATTTCAATATGCCAGATGTTGATTGGCACATTCCTGCTGCAGTATCATCTAGGAGTAAGGAGATCCTGGATTCTCTACAGGGAGAACTATTCAGGCAATTGGTAACAGACCCCACACGTGAAGGGGCCATACTGGACTTGGTGCTTACCAATGGTGAAAGTGTTTCTGATGTTGTAGTGGGAGATCATTTTGCATCCAGTGATCACCAGATGGTGTGGTTCAGTATTAGGACTAGGGCTGTTAGAATCCATTCCAAGGTGAAGATCTTAGACTTTAGGAAGACTAACTTTGCGAAGATGGGCCAATACCTCAGGGAGTCGTTAGTGGGATGGGAACAGCTGGGGGATGTAGAACAACAGTGGGCAAAACTGAAAGGGGGTATTTTAAAGGCAACCAACCTTTTTGTTAAAATGGTAAATAAAGGCAAAAGGAACAGGAGACCACTATGGCTTTCGTAGGAAGTAGCTGAAAAAGTGAAGAAAAAGAGGGAGGCCTTCATGAAATACAAGAGATCACAGAGAGAGGAAGACAGGCATCTGTATTTGGAAAAACTTAGAGAAGCTAGCAAAGTAGTCAAGAAGGCAAAGATTCAAAAGGAGGAGGAAATAGCCAATGCAATAAAATGGGGGGATAAGACATTTTTCAGATATATTAGTGAGAAGAGGAAGGGCAAAAGTGGTATTGTCAGACTCAAGGGTACAGGGGGGGAATATGTAGAAGCTGATAAGGATAAAGCAGAATTGCTTAACAAATTTTTGTTCTGTGTTCACAGATGAAGAACCAGGAGCAGGACCTCAGAAAACACCCACAAATAAGAACAGAAGCGAGGGACATCTTGAACAATTTTCAGAAGACTGTGTTCGTGAGAAACTAGCTCAACTTAAAGTAGACAAAGCAATGGGACCGGATGGGATACACCCTAGAATACTGAGGGAACTTGGGGACGTTCTAGCAACTCCACTGACTGACCTCTTCAATGCCTCGTTGGAGTCGGGAGTGGTGCCAAAGGACTGGAGAGAGGCTCATGTGGTGCCTTTACACAAAAGCGGAAGTAAGGATGTGGTTGAAAACTACAGGCCGGTTAGTTTAACTTCAGTGGTGAGTAAATTAATGGAAACGCTGTTGAAAGAGAAAATAGTGAGGTTTCTGGAGTCCAGCGGATTACAGGATCAGAGGCAGCATGGATTCACCAGAGGCAGGTCTTGTCAGACAAATCTGATTGATTTCTTTGACTGGGTGACCAGGGAGTTGGACCGAGGGAGAGCTCTAGATGTGGTGTATTTAGATTTCAGTAAAGCCTTTGACACTGTTCCTCACAGGCGACATATAAACAAACTGAGCACCCTAGGGATGGACCCTAAAGTTACTGCTTGGGTTAGAAATTGGTTGGGTGGGAGGCGACAAAGAGTACAAGTAAATGGAGCTCACTCTGAGGAGAAGGATGTTACCAGTGGTGTGCCCCAGGGATCTGTCCTTGGTCCGATTCTTTTTAACATCTTTGTTAGTGATATAGCGGAAGGGCTGTCGGGTAAGGTTTGCCTCTTTGCAGATGATACCAAAATCTGCAATAAAGTAGACACCCAGGAAGGTGTAGATAACATGAGGAGGGATCTAGCTAAGCTTGAAGAATGGTCTAGAATTTGGCAGCTGGGATTTAATGTTAAAAAATGTAAGGTCATGCATTTGGGCTGCAGCAATCCAAGGGAGCAATACAGCATAGGAGGTGAAGTACTTTTGTCCACTAAAGAAGAGCGGGACCTAGGCGTAGTTGTGTCCGATGATCTTAAAGTAGCTAAACAGGTAGAAAAGGCGACGGCAAAAGCTAGAAGGATGCTTGGGTGCATACGGAGAGGAATGGCTAGCAGAAAAAAGGAGGTGATAATGCCTCTGTATAAGTCTTTGGTGCGACCTCATTTGGAGTATGGTGTGCAATTCTGGAGACCGCACCTTCAAAAGGATGTGAACAGGATGGAGTCGGTGCAGAGGGTTGCTACTAAGATGATTAGTAGTCTTCATTATAAAGCATATGAGGACAGACTTAAGGATCTTAATATGTACACCTTAGAGGAAAGGCGGGATAGAGGTGATATGATTGAGATGTTTAAATACCTCCGTGGCATAAATGTTCAGGGAGAGAGCCTCTTTCAATTGAAAGCAAGTTCTGCGACGAGGGGACATGGGATGAGGGTGAAGGGAGATAGATTCAGGAGTGATATGCGGAAATATTTCTTTACGGAAAGAGTAGTGGATCCGTGGAATAGTCTCCCAGTGGAGGTGGTAGAGATGAGGACAATAACTGAATTCAAAAAAGCATGGGACCAACACAGAGGGTCTCTAAAGGTAAAAAGTGGACTGTTGTAGTTGTTGTTATGGAAGGACAGACTAGATGGGCCTTGTGGTCTTTTTCTGTCATCATGTTTCTATGTTTCTATGAAGGCCATATGGCCCAGCAGGTGGAGGAGGAGACAAGCTGGAACTGACTGGTGGTGCTGAACTTCCACCGCTAGCTGCCTGAGGCATTCTGCCTTCTCCCTGGGGAGGATGGCCTTGACCTGTAATGTGCCGAGTTGAGCACCTATGAATTCCAGACTCTGGCTGGAGAGAGATGGGACTTGGGGTAGTTGATGACGAATCCCAGGTGCTGCAGCAGGAGGGTTGCATGTCCTGCGGCCTGACTAGCATCTGCAGCTGTGCTTCCTCTGATGAGCCAGTTGTCTAAGTAGGGGAAGATGAAGGCCCATTGCAGACGCAGGTGCACTGCTACCACTGCTAGGCATTTCATGAAGACCCTTAGCAAGGATGCGAGGCCGAAGGATAGCACCTTGTACTGGGGTAGTGTTCTCCTCCTACCATGAACCTTAGGTACTGCCTGTGAGATGGTGTGTGTATGCATTCTTTAGGTCCAAGGAGCACAGACAGTCTCCCTGATGAAGGCAAGGCAGCAGTGGTCCAAGGGAGAGCATCCTGAACTTCTCCTTCACCAGGAACTTGTTTAAGTTTTGCAGGTCTAGGATGGGCCTAAGGCCCCCAATTCTCTTTGGGACGAAGAAGTACCTGGAGTAGAAGCCTCTGCTCCATAGGTGTTTGGGAACAGGCTCTACTGCATTGTCCCTGAGAAGACCTATGAGCTCTGTGAGCAGCAGGGTCTGGTGAAGGAGAGGTTGCACCGGCTCTCCGGGAAAATCTGTGTGGAATCTGCTGTAGGTAGAGAAGGTATCCTTCCCTGACCACCTGCAGTACCCATTGGTCCATGGCGACTGCAGCCCATGTGTAGGCAAAGAGCATCAGGCGCTCCCCTGTGGGCTGGTGAAGGTCTCCTGGGGGCAGGGAGGCCTACCCTAGGAGTCAAAAGTTCCTCCCAGGCTGGGTAGGAACTGGAATCTGGGGCTTAGGTGCTTTTGGTTTCTGAGCACCGTGCTCTTGCTTCTGGGGTGAGAAGCCTGCAGCTGGCCTGAGAAGGGCTGGCATTGGTAACCCTGCCCAAAAGACACCTTTTTCCTCGGAAACAAGCTGGGACTCTGGGACTTTTTTCCCAAGGGCTTCTTCCCTGGTGTTTTTTTTTTGCGGGGATGGGATGAGGTCTTCTTAGAGAGCCTCTGGCGGGTCACCATGTCGGCCTCAATCTCGGCTGCTTTGTCAGCCATGGATTTGCTGAACGGGTTCTCCCCAGTGCAGTGACATTGAGCAGCTTGTCTTAGACCCATTGCTCGAGGTTGGAGGAACGTAGCCAGGCTTGGCTTCGGGCCCCGATGCTGGCCACATCTACTCAAGCTGCTGACTCGAAGCCATCATAGGCTGCCTGGGAGAGGAAGTTGGAACAGTCCTTGATTCCTGAGGTCAGGCCCTAGAACTGTTAGAAGGGTTCCCTGACGAGGCCTGCCGCAAACCCTGACAGCTCTTGGGCCAGAGCCTTTAGGTACATGCCTATATAAAGTTCATAGGCTAGGATCCGGCATCTGAGCATACAGCCTTGGTAGCACTTGCGCCCGAGGGCATCAAGGATTCTGGACTCCCTCCCGGGGGGAGGGGGAACAGAGGAGTAGGTGTTTTGGCTCTTGAGTTTCTGTATGGTCGACTCGACGACCATGGAGTTATATGGGAGCTGGCATTTGTAGAACCCTGGGCCCTTCCGGATGCGGTACATGGCATCCAGGTACTGTCTCACCACTGGCACAGATGCCGGCATTTCCCACATCCGAAGTAGCAGCCTCTCGAGGATTGGCTGCATGGGCACTATGAGGGTTTCCAAGGTCTTCTCAGAGGAGCCGTTGCCATGGACTCCAAAGACACTCGGGCCTCATGGGACGTGCTGAGCTTGTAGTTTGGCATTGAGGAGGCCGAGGCCAAGTCAAACCTAGGGAACAATTTCTCCTGCAGCTCCAACTTTTTTCTGTTGGTTTTAGGCATCATGCCTGGCACAGGTTGCAGGAGGTGCTGTTATGGTCTGGGCCCAGGCAGCACAAGCAGCAATCATGGGTGTCAGTTACTGACATGGTTTGATTGCAGCGGTAACATTTTTTGAACCCACTGGAAGACATGGTGGGTAGCACTTGGATGGGGTTGATGACCCCCGGGAGAAAAAAAGCATGAATGCCAGCTGAAAAGACCTCAATGAAAAAGGGAGCTGGGGATGGCGCCAGCTCAAGGTGGGAAGAGGAACCGGTTGCTAACCGGGAAAGCGCCTAACTTTTAAAGATAATAATGAGAACTTTTCTGGGGAAACAGGACTCACGTCCGTTGGGCTCCACAGAAAAAAAGGAGACCGAGCAAGATGGCACCCTTGGGTGGGAAGGAGACCATGCATGCATGGTAGTATATCCCAAAGGTTTTCTTTGAAAGCTGGGAAAATGCTTCCGCGAGGGCTCCATCGGCACAGACATCACCAGTATGTGAGGATTGACTTCCTGCTTGTTCCTGGAGAACCTCCACTATCTTTTCTATATCCTCCACAGCTTTCCTAGAAAGGAAAGTCTACTAAGCTTAGTCTTAGAGGCCACATCCACTGGCCAATTCCTCAGTCATAAGAGATGCCTGACCAAAACAGACACTGCCATTGTTCTAGATGGGGTCCGAATGAGGTCATATAATGCATCTGCCACATAAGCCAAACCCGCCTCTAAATGGGCAGCTTCCTTTGAACTATGGTCACCATCCTCCAAGCCCTCTTCTGTATCCAGCACAAGCATACCCTGGACAAGGAGGCACTGCAAACGGCCACTAAGAAGCCTAAGGTAGTCACTTCAAAAGTCTGTTCCAGTAAGGACTCAAGCTTGTATTCTTGAAGGTCATTAAGTTCCATACTACCCTCTACGGTAACAGTGGTCTTCTTGATTACTGCCTCAACAACGCATTCACCTTAAAGGTTTCAGCTGCTTCTTCTCTTCAGCAACCCTGAGGCCTGCTTCCAGAGTCCCGTTCCGTGGAAATCAAGGCTTGTATTGCCAAGTGAATAGGGAAAGCCCTGGTGGGTTTTCAGATACCCTCCAAAATGGGATTCTCCTGAGGCTCCAATCTCCTGCACTGGAGGGTATGAAATACTCAGAGCCTCCAGTGCTTGCACTATCATATCCAAAAGTTCTTCCCACCGCAAGAGAGACTACTGTATGGTCATCCCCTTCACTGACAGGAAGCTTAGCTTTCTCTAAATGATCTGGACACAGAAGCCTTTTAGTTCATCAGACAGGCTGAACAACAGTTGGACTCTAATCTGAATGCCTCCGACTGTGCTTCCCAGTCTTCTGCCACTTCCAGTCAAGGCTCCTCTGACCCTCTATGTGCCCTTTGCCTTCTGTGTTCAAACAGGAGCCCTATGCTTACAGCAACAAAAATACCTTATGGAGAAACACTACAAATACAGAGGAACACCCTCCCCCCCACACCCCAGTCTGTGTTAGGGAAAGAGAACTGGACTTAGCTCATGTCTTTTCTCAGATGTTCACGGCGAATTACATTAAGGTACAGTAGGTATTTCCCCTGAAGGCTTACAAATCTAAGTTTGTATCTTGAATCTGCAGTCATGCTTCCCAGAGAATTTTGAAGTGGCAGTACATGTCCAGCTAAGGCATTTTCAGAAGCGAGAGTGGGGGGAGGGACAGAGAACTGTGTCACGAGGTGGTGAGGAGACAAAATAGTCATCTCTCCTGCACCTTTGAAGCTAATCATACCTCAGCAGGGTCTGTGGAAGTTGCAGACTCCATTATAGGGAGCCTGTCTGCCACATGAGCTTGCACCCATGAAGCTGAATCTGTATGTGCTGCATGCACTGAAGCTCCCCTGTGGCAGTAGCCACACTGTCCCGGTGCTGCTCCAGTAATAGATGCTCAGAAATGGTGCTTCACTTGCTCAGATGGAGCTTCCATCTGGCCTGGTATTGACAGTACTGATCCCCACTGAGCTGCTTCTGATGCCAATCTCTCTGATATGCACCGGCCCCAGCACTACTTGGACTGTCAGATTAGTACTGTGAGGACTGCCATATATGCTGCTTCCCGCATGATATTACCCCAGGGGAGGGAGGTGGCTAAGTCAGAGTAGCTTAGGAAGCACCTTCCCTCTGTTCCTCCCAAACACCATTGTCAGATAGTTCAGACCACCACTGCCAAAAAATTGCCAGATTTTCCTTTAAAGAAATAAATTGGATTTTGTTTGTTTGTTTTTTAATTTCCAGCCTCTCTCCAGGAAGGGGGAAGGGAAGAGTAAAAATAAAATAAAACTCCCCGAGATCTGCTGGACAATGGGAAGGATCTGGACTCTTCCAAGTATCCCCCCCAACAGTGCAATCGCCCCAACCGCAACAGCTCAACTGGGTGGCTAGATCTCCAACTGAGCCTTGGAGCTACCTCACCAGATCAGTCCTCTGCTACATGGTATCTCTGTCACTATCTGCCGGAGACAGAGAATATTGGAGAGGAAGTGGCTGCATGGTGCTTTTATAAGGCAGGGCTCACAGCTCATAAGTCTCTACCAATACGTTTCTGACTGCTCTGGTGGATGAAAATGAATGTATTTGATTAGTAGATCACTCCAATCTTATTTATGTAGGCATGCTCATTTTGCTCTCTTCAATATATGAGTTGGAGAATGTAATGGGAAAATTAATAAAATATTAAAAAAAGAAAAAGTAAAAGCACAGTTGGGCTCCTGCTGCAGGTGCAAAATCTGCAGTTAAGAGTGAAAAGTAGATGCAGGGGATATGAATATCTGAAACTGCCCCATCCAATGAGGGCCAGGCAGTCCTTAAAGAGTCTTTTTCCTGCTGGTTAACCCAGGTTTACCCACAGAAATCTCTCTGAAAACTGATTAAGTACAGTGTCACAAAATTAATGTAATTTTAACTATTAGACTTTCTCACTCTAACCAGATACTGCTTTACCATCCCTACAGAGTCAAAGGCTGTAAGAGCAATGCTTGATAAATTAAAGAGCTTCTAATCTGCAACTTAGAAAATTCTTAGACTTCCATTCCTGTGTACAAGGCACAAAAATCACAACTACTAGTCCAGTTATTCCTTGTATATTACAGGAAAGGATGTCAAGGACATACCATGCTGCTCAGTCATTTCCGGGATCTCTCCCAATACATTTATGCTAAGAACAGATTCTTCCTTCTTTTTCTCTTCCCCATCATGATCCTTCTTTTCTTTTTTTAATAGCGACTGCCATGTCGCCACAATCTGATTCATGTCTGGTAAAAGCTGCAAGAAAAAAAAAGAACTTGGAATCCCAGCTCACTGAACAGTAACCAGAGAAGCATGAGAGAATGTGAGGACAAGGCACAGCAGCAGAAGCAGGGGCCAGGCAGAAAGGTGTGAAGGGGCAAAGAGCAACAATGGGAACAAAAGCCTGCAGCAACAGAACCAGAGCCAGGCAGAAAGGAGCACAGAGGAACAAGGTGCAGAAATGGGACCACAGCCAGGCAGAAAGAACTGAAGGGATTAAGAGCAGAAGCAGAACCAGGAGCCAGACAGAAAAAAGTTAAGGGACGAGGAACAGCAGTAGGACCAGGGGCCAGGAAGAAAGGACTCAAGGGATAGCACCAGGATCAAGGGCCACAGAGGTGCAAGCATGGAGAGGGTGAGCAACACCAGAGCCAGGGAAAGGACAGAAGCAGCACACAAAGTGAATTCAAGACAGGAAGGAGATTTCCAATACAGAGCAAATCCATCTTCCCTTACCTTACTGAGAGCCTCTCTGTACTTTTGGGCAAATTCCACCATCAAGGCTGGCGTATAGATGGAAGATTTCTGCCATATTTCCTCATTCATGCAATGATCAATATTCTTCTGAACTCTTCTCAAAATAGATGATATAAGAGACAGAATGGTATTTTGAACTATTTTATTGGGAAGCTAAAAAAATGTGAAAAACTTTAATGAATACAGATATGCTCACACGATTGATCTTACATACTACATACTAATTCTACAGCTGTACCTCTGCAGAAGCTCTGATGTGGGTCAAGCAGCTCATGCCTGGCTCAATATGAAACAACCTCAACCTGATATCTGTGTACACCCTGGGAGAAGCTGGCACTCCAAGACTAGCACAAAAGACCAGCTCATCAAAAACTATAAAAAAAGAACTGAGGGTCATACAAAGTACTCTAAATTCAGCCTCATCTCAAGACAAGATCCCAGATAGCTGTTTACTTACTCTTTCCAATCCCACCCACTCTCTCGTCCCACCCCTGCCAATTAACTTGATTCTGTACTTAGCTACCCTCCTAGTTAGACATTTTCTACATCTCATCCTATGCTGCAACATAAGCCCAGTGCTTCTTTGTGTATCCAAAGACTGTTAGCTTCTCTCTCAAAGGATAAGTTTGTCCTAAGTACCAGTTAAATATAGGGCTTTCGTTTTTCAGTTACAAATGAAAAGGTGACATTTTACGAGGGTTGCTATTTATATTTCTGGCCTTAGCAACAGTAAGTGTTGCCAGGCGCCATCCAATGGTTCCATTGGAACACTGACATTGTTGAACATAACCTTATTCATAACATTTTATCATTTGAGCGCAATTTGTTGTTTACAGTAACTTGAAAAATTCATCTCGGGCGAAAAATGGAATTAACTAGTGAACATTTTTGTGCGATTATTTTTCATAACTTTCGACGTGGATTATCAAGACAAGAGTGCATCGATGAACTTAATTTTTTATACGGTGATAAAGCACCATCCTACAGCACTGTAAAAAACTGGTATAACGAATTCAATCGTGGCCGACATTCGCTCCAGGACGAATTCCGTCAGGGTCGTCCAAAATCGGTTGTTGTGCCAGAAAATATCGATGCTGTGTGTGAACTGATAAAGCAAGATCATCATGTGACATACCGTGAGATTGAGGCATCTTTGGGCATTAGTATGACAAGCATCAATAAGATATTGCATGATCATTTGGCCGTAAAAAAGATTTGTTCGCGTTGGATCCCCGCATAATCTGACAAACGCTCAAAAGAAGGCTCGTGTCGATTGATGCAAGGAAATGTTGAAAAAATAAGTTCAAGGTGCTTCAAAGACTGTGTATAACATCTACACAGGTGACGAATAATGGATCTATGCATATGAGACCGAAACAAAACAGCAGTCAACTGTATGGGTCTTCCAAGATGAGCCAAATCCAACAAAAGCTGTTCGCGGAAGCACATTGAAGCAAATGGTTGCCTGTTTCTTCGGCATTACTTGTCACGTGGCGACAGTGCCGTTAGAGCAACGTAGGACGGTCAATTCTGAATGGTACACGACCATTTGTTTACCAGAAGTCTTCGGAGAAATTCGGAAAAAGTCGAAGAAGAGGCAAATATTTCTTCATCATGACAATGCGAGCTCTCACACATCGGCTCAAACAAAGGAATTTTTGACCGGCCAAAACATCGAATTGATGGGTCATCCACCGTACAGCCCTGATTTGGCACCCAATGACTTCTTTTTATTCCCACACATCAAAAACAAATTACGTGGTCAACGATTTTCAACACCCGAAGATGCGGTTGATGTTTTGGAGTTACCTCAATCGGAGTGGAAAAAGTGCTTCGAAATTGGTTCAAACGCATGCAAAAGTGTATTGATCTTCATGGAGAATATTTTGAAAAACAATAAAACCAATTTCAATCATAAATATTTGTTTTTTCATTATTAGGCCAGAAATATAAATAGCAACCAGTTAATGTCCTTTCCTTGAGTCCTGCTAGACCAGTTAAGTGGATTGTGTTCTCCTACCAACAGATTGCTGGAGACAAGGAATGAATGAAAAGCCCAAGTTTCAATGATATCACTCCTATGCTATTTGCCTCAACCACCAGAGGTCTCCAAAGTATTCATTCCAAAGCACATGGGAGAAACATGACAAGCCTCACACAACCTCAATTGTGGGCAACAATGCACAACAGTAGAGAACTATGTACTGGAAAGCATAAACTGAAGGCTGTCAGAAGAAGATGAACTTGCAAAGCCAAGTATAAAAATCATAACAGACCCAAGGGTACCGCAGCAGAACATGGCAAATATAGTTTCAGTGGCGGGCCCTAAACTGGTCTAGCAGAACACAAGGAAAGGACTCCAAAAGGAACTGCTACTTCTGGAGAGAGATCTGCAATTGTAAGTATTTACTTCTGAGACTTTTTCTAAATCTTGGGGAAAAAGGAATTCTTTAGATTAAAGCTGATTAATCTGTGTAAATCAGATTAGTGTATTTTGTTAAAACAGTCAGGGCCTAGTATCAGTAAAGAGTTTTTATTAAATTAAAAAACCAACAGGTAGCTTTCAGTTTAAGTTTAAAGCCCAGAAGAGAGCTTTCATTTTAAATTCAGAACCTAGCAGAGAGCTTTCAGTTTAAATTTAAAAACCAGCTTTAGGTTTTCAGTTTAAATTTAGAACCCAGCAGAGAGCTTCCTGGTTAAATTTAAAACCAAGCAGAGAGCTGCAAGTTTAAATGTAATAGTCAGGGCCTAGTATCAGCAAATAACTTTAATTTAAATCAAATCAGAGTATAAAACTTAGCATAAAAGGAAAAACAAGGTCAGCATTATTTGAGCAATAAATTGTTTCTAGAGACCTTTACAAAGAGGCCTTCTAAATAGGGGGCAAAAGAACTGTGAAATTGTTTTAAATAGGTGTTAAAGCCAAGTGACAGATCAAAGAGGTATTTTAAAAGACTCCCTCTATCAAAGAAAGGGCTGTGTGAATCACCCAGGAAATTGGTCACAGATTACCTTAGAAGCACAGGACAGATTACTGTGTAGCAGCCAACTTTTAATAAGTCTTCTTTCCCTCCCTCCCTCTGTGACTCCCACCCACCCCCGGGATAATCATAGCTTTATGGGTGCTTAAACCTCTTAAAGGGAAGGGAGTGCCATGTTCACGCTCAGGTGCAGCTGTTTATCCTCATCAGGCATCCATTAAGGGCCTGAGATTCATTAATCTTGAGGTGAACAAAGTCCATAAAACACATTAGGTGTAGTTTTATTAGTATAAGAATTCCCAGTAAAAAGCTTAAATACCTAAACACAACCTTAAAACTAAGATGCAGACAGCATTCCAGCAGCGAGATGGGAGCTTTCCAGTCTTTTGCATTGAGTGTCACATGTATGATTTTCTCCCAGTTGGTGAGGGATCTTATGCATGCACTAGGTGCAAGGAGCTCTTTGCTCTCAGGGATCTCTGGAGGCTAGAGTAGCAGACTTGGAGAACATACGGAAGATAGAAAGGTACATAGATGAGACCTACAGGAATGCAGAACTGAAGTCCCACCTCCAGTCTGGCAACATCCCTATTGCCATGGAGAAAAGAGGTCATGTGACATGAGGGCATCATCCTGGTGTGGCAGTAAGTGATCCTGTAGCTAGGACCTCTCCTCCAGGTGATGTACAACCCTCTCGCACCAAGGAGGTTTCTTCAGGGCCATGTGCCCAAGAGGGAAGGGTTAGGACAGCTGTTATAGTTGGTGATTCGATCATTAGGCATATAGATAACTGGCTAGCTGGTGGATGTGAGGACCGCCTGGTAACATGGCTGCCTGGTGTGAAGGTAGCGGACCTCACATGCGACCTAGACAAGGTCTTAGTACTGGGGAGGAGTCTGCTGTCTTGGTACATGTCGGTACTAATGACATAGGAAAGTGTAGTACGGAGGTTCTGGAGGCCAAATTTGGGCTTTTAGATAGACAGTTGACATCCAGAACTTCCAGGGTAGCGTTCTCCAAAATGTTTCCCGTTCCAAGCGCAGGACCCAAAAAGCAGGCAGAGCTCCGGAGTCTAAATGCATGGATGAAACGATGGTGCAAGGATGAGGGTTTTGGATTTGTTAGGAACTGGGGAACATTCTGGGGAAAGGAGGGTCTCTTCTGAAGGTATGGGCTCCATGTTAACCGGAATGGAACCAGGCTGCTGGCATTAACCTTTAAAAAGAAGACAGAGCGGGGGCGCTCATGAGCCCGCAGCGTGATGGCCGCATTCTAACAGAGCTCCGTCCTCACAACCCCAAAACTCTTGCAAACATGCGCTAACTGCCGCAATTTATCCCTCCTTTACCTGCCCTGGGTCCCCCTCGGAGCCTGGTTCAACGGCTCGGCGGGCTCTTTGAAGGCTGGAAAACCGCGATCACTTTTGGAGCGCAGCCTGCTGGATGCCTCTCCTCGTCGATGGATCCGGGCCTGACTGATCCTGCAGCCAACGTCTGAGTCCTACGCGGCTTGAGCACCATCAGAGCGGATCCCTTCAAGACTGAGCGGCTGGCTCCTCGGCATTGCATTGTAGAGCGTGCGGCAGCCCGTTGGTCAGGTGGGGCACCTACTCCCAGTACTGAGGCCTCTGACTGTGGCGCTAAAGCCTTGCCTGTGATGCCTGCGGAGACGGCGTGGAGTCCACGTGGCAACTGCCGGCGTTTACCACCTTCTCCTGCTAATGCGAATCACCCCGAGGGGGGTAAGTCTGAGAGTCAACTTTCTCCTCTCCTGTCCTTTGGCTTGCAATTGGAGCCGGTGACAGGGGCTATCTTCTAGCAGCTTGGTGTCCCGCCGAAGCCTCTGCCCCTCTGAGTGGATCTCGGGTGCCCTGTTAAACGGTACTTGCGCTATCTCTGACCCCGGACCTCTCATAGGGGTTTAACATCTTGCAACTGTGGGCGCTTGCTCTCCCATCTCCATATTTTATTTATTTATTTATTTATTTAACATCTTTTATATACCGCTCTATTTATAATCAGCGCGGTTTACATAGAACAAGAAAACATCAGATAAGGTACATGTTATCTGTTTTTTACATAGAACAAGGAACAAAAACTTGGATAACCGGGGAAATTATTTACAATGAATACAACACATTGGCTATTTACATATGAACGGAACAATCTGATCTTCATCTGTGGCAGCTTGTTACCTCGGGAGGGCTGGGGCAGCTTTTTCCTATTGCCTCACTGTCTATCCAGTGCCTTACGCCTTGCTGACATTGACTGTACCCATCTCCTGACACTGTGTGGCAGTGACTGCTCTGCGGGCTTGTGAGATCCTGGACGCCGCCATCTCCTTGGTGTCCTCACCTTTGCTGGCATTGGATATATCGCTCTCCTACCACTGTGTGACTTTGGTGACTTTGTGAGATGGCTGCTAAAGCTAAAAGTTCTGAAACTCGGGAGGGGATGCGCTCCTCCCAGCGCTTGCAGAGCAAGTCCGGAGCCCCAAGCAGCCCACGCGAACAACCTCTCCTATCAGGTTCTGATGATGAGACTGTCAGTGAAGAGGACTTGGATCCGCATAAGCAACTCTCCTCGGCTCAACTCAAACAAGAACTCCGTAGGGGCTTTACGGAATTAGCCAATGAGTTTCGCACACTACGGGAGGACTTGATGAAAGATGTCGCAGAGCTCCGGACCAACGTCAAGGAGCTGGGAGCCCGAGTAGAGGACGTGGAGACCAAAGTGGTAGATCATGATGGGACTCTGATGGATTTACAATGTGCTTTAGACCGGCAGCATGCGCAAGCAATGGAGCTGACCTATAAAATTGATGACATTGAAAACCGCTCCCGCCGCAACAACGTGCGCTTCCGTGGAATTCCAGAGGCGGTAGGGGGCGGAGAAGATTTACCAACTGTGCTTAAATTGTTGATGGCAGAGTTGCTCCCGACGGAGGACTTGGCTGCACACGCTTCTGGTATGGAAATTGAACGAGTTCACCGCGCTTTGGGGTAACCCCCCAATAACCAACCTCGTGATGTCATTGCGAGATTTCTGCGCTATTCTGATGCTGAGCTCTTTATCCGTCGAGGCCAGGAGAAAAAGACGGTCCGCTTTCAGGACGCGACAGTGTCCATCTATCAAGACCTCTCGACATTCACCCTGGCGCGGCGGAGAGAGATGAAACCAGTCTCAGCGGTCCTGAACAGCAAGGGGATTCGCTACTCTTGGTCCTTCCCATTTAGGATGAACTTTCTTTTGGGCAACAAAAAGATCTCTGCAAAGGACTATACTGAAGCTTGGCGAGCCCTTCGCCAGGCGGGTCTAGTTGATGACAATGCTCAGCCTCACCCGCCACCCCCTAAGCCCCAGCACTCCAGGTGGACTCGGGTGGGCAAGTCCACTTGATTTTTTGTGGAATTGAGGAGCTCCTCTTACTTTTTCTTTTTTCAGGGAGTCTCACTCTGTGGGTCCCCCGATTTTTGGATAAGTGGTGGTGGGGATTAGCTTGGGGCCCCTAATCTATGATACATGGGGGGCGGCGGATGATCTGCAAATGTTTTGTTGATGTTATTGCTTTGATGGAGGGGCACGGTGGGATTGATGATCCAGGGTGGGTGGGGGAGTAGTGGGGGGTATGTTTCTCTCTGTTTAGGTTGAGTTTTCGCCTTGTGGGGTTATGGGGGGTTCGGGGTTTGTGGTCAATTTACTGTGTCCTGTACTAATTTAGACAGGCAGGTGGTATTGATGGGAAGGGGGGGAGATGGGTGGGTGAGGGGGTTCTTTTTCAGTATGGAATTGGGGGGTGTGCTTGGGCTTGGGAGGAGGGACTATGGCTTTTGTTCCTGGAAGGTGGATTGGGTGGGCCCGACTAACTAATTCCCCGGGTTTGCTGGGGGGGAGCTGCCATTGGGAACTTCTGGGTAGCTGGCGGATGCGAGGGGTTGGATTGTAACTGCTAATGGTGCGCTTTATCTCTTTGAATGTTAAGGGCCTTAATTCCCCGAGGAAGCGGTCCCTGCTGTTCTCAGAATTGCGCACTTTGCAGGGGGACATTGTTTACTTACAGGAGACCCATCTTCAGAATTCCAAGCAGGGTTGGCTAAAGCGGTCCCCATACACTGA
This sequence comes from Ichthyophis bannanicus, assembly GCA_033557465.1. NCBI lineage: Eukaryota > Metazoa > Chordata > Amphibia > Gymnophiona > Ichthyophiidae > Ichthyophis > Ichthyophis bannanicus. The sequence goes on from CM066035.1 coordinate 860,185,466, forward strand.
GGTGCAGGTGGCCTCAGACGTGCACGGCCGGAAGAAGCGGGGAGTGGCTTTACTGTTTCATCAGAGTCTCTCCTTGCAGATTGATGAGCTAAAGCGAGATACCCTGGGGAGGTGGCTTTTTTTGAATGTTCGCCTAGACGGACACCCGTTGACTTTGGCTAATGTTTACGCGCCAAACACAGGTCAGGGGCCCTTTTTTACCCGATTGAAAGCCCTATTAGCTGACTTTGCAAAAGGCCCCATTGTTTTGGGTGGGGATTGTAACACGCCTCTGGTGCCCCATCTGGACTCTACGGGTCGTGCTTGGGGGGGAGTGGGGGGGTCGGCAAGAGCCCTTCAACGCTTTATGCTTGAGTTAGGCTTACGGGATATATGGAGGGACACCCACGCGGGGGAGAGGGGTTATACTTACTACTCTCCGGTCCATTAGGTTCATACTCGCATTGATTATTTTCTATTGGATCAGCGCCTGATGGACGGGAGAGTGCAGGCTGGACTTGGAGCGCTGACTTGGTCAGACCATGCCCCATGCTGGCTTACCCTCCCGGCCGGACTGTATAGCGAGTATCGCCGTCTTTGGCGTTTAGATGTGAGGTTCCTGCGGCGACAGGCTGCAGTGCAGGAACATGTCCGCTTCATCACGGAATTCTTTGAGCTTAACAACTCCGGGGATGTTCCCCTTCCCACGGTGTGGGATGCTTACAAGGCTACGGCCCGTGGCCAACTCATAGCTGAGGCGGCCCGCACGCGCCGCCTGTGGATGCGTGACCACGATTATTTGGTGAAGGAATCTGCTCGCCTAGGCTTGGAGCACGCCCGAACCGGTTCGCGGCAGGTCCTACGTCAGTGGCGGACGGTCCGAGCCAGTTTAGATGCGTGTATGCAGAGAGAACTCGATAACAAGCGCCGTAAACTAAGACAAACTTTTTATGAGCACGGGAACAAAACTGGCCGCTTCTTGGCTTTGCGTCTGCGTCAACAGCAGTCTACGAGAGTGGTTCGCGAATTGCGCGACTCTGGGGGACAGAAAAGGGTTATTTCCCGGGAGATACGTGCTCTTTTCGCTGACTACTTGGAGCGGCTCTATAAAGCAGAGCTCTTTGATCGGGACCACGTGCAGGATTATCTACAGAGGACCGCTATACCGAGTCTTTCTGACCCTGACCGAGATCAGTTAGATTCTGAATTTACGGTTGACGAAGTGGAACACGCAATCCGGCACCTGAAAACTGGCAGTGCGCCAGGCAGTGATGGCTTTCCAGCAGAATATTATAAGAAGTTTCGGACACAACTGGCACCAACCCTGACCTGCTTGTTTAATGAGGTCTTAGGGGCATCTTCCCTCCCCCCGTCCCAACGTGAGGCATTGATAGTGATGATACCTAAACCCGGTAAACCATTGGATGATGCGGCGTCATATCGCCCCATTTCCTTGTTAAACGCCGACGTTAAAATATTCGCTTCTGTGCTGGCTGCGCGCCTGAATCGGGTTCTTCCAGGCTTGGTCCATCCAGACCAGGTTGGATTTGTGCCGGGTCGCCAGGCCACCGATAACATTCGGCGTATGTTGCAGATTATTCATGTGGCCCAACGGGACCCACAGCCAGCACTGCTAGTGGGCAGTGACGCAGAAAAAGCTTTTGACCGGGTTGATTGGGGATATTTATGGTATGTTCTGGAGATAATGGGCTTTGGCCCTAATTATATTCGCTGGGTTCGTAGCCTTTATCAGCAACCTCAGGCGTGCGTCCGGATTAATGGGGGACACTCGAGACACTTCTTTCTGGAGAGAGGCACGCGACAGGGTTGCCCCCTTTCGCCTTTGCTCTTTGCCTTAGCGATGGAACCTTTGGCTCAGAGCTTTCGAGACCATCCAGGCTTGCAGGGGGTACGCATTGGTCCTGCGGAATATCGGATTGCGCTCTTTGCGGATGATATCATCTTGTCCTTGGTGGACCCGTCTGCTTCTCTCCCAGCCGCAATGCAGCTGTTTGAAAATTTTTCCCGTGTGTCCGGCTTCAAAATCAATTATACTAAATCGGAGATCCTGAATGTTGGGGTTTCTAGGGCGGTTTGTGCGGAGCTCCAGGCGGCTTATCCTCTTCGTTGGGTGTCAGGAGCCCTGCGATACTTAGGGGTAAACCTAACCGTGGAGCGGGCGGATCTTTTTAAAGCTAACTATGACCCCCTGCTCCGTCAGGTTCAGCGAGATTTAGAGGTTTGGAATGGCCTGCTCCTTTCCTGGTTTGGGCGTATAGCCGTAGTTAAGATGGTGGTTGTCCCCCGCTTCCTTTATTTTTTTCAGGTTCTACCGCTTTCCATCCCGCGGACTACTCTGGCGGCTTGGCAACAGTTGCTTATGAAGTTTGTGTGGCATTATCGTCGCCCGCGCCTAGCGCGGCAGGTTCTTTTTGCCCGCACGCGCTCTGGAGGTATGGGCATGCCCAATTTGCATTGGTACTATGCGGCAGCGCAATGTCGGGCGGGGGTGGAATGGATGATTGCTGATAGCACTAAGCGATGGGTACAAATGGAAATGAGTTTGGCGGGGGGAGCGGGGTTAGGGGATTGGCTGTGGCTGGGTCCAAAGCTTCAACGCGGTAAGTGCATCAGTAATCCCTATGTTCTTCATACCCTCCGCTGCTGGGATCGGCATTTCCGATCCCGTGATGTGGATCTATCCCCTTTAGCCCCTATAGTTGACAACGCTTCTTTCCCGCCAGGATTGAGTGATGTAGTCTTCCGGCAATGGGGGCATCTAGGCCTTAGCCGGGTCAGACAATTCTTTGATGACGGTCGGCTACAATCCTTTCGTGCATTACAAGACGAATTCGACCTCCCGCCTAGGCATCTCTATCACTATATGCAAGTGACGCATTGGGTCAGCTCTAGACCTGTTCGGTCCCAGGTTGCTCGGGACCTGACGGATTTGGAACGCTATTGTGAGGGGTGCACCACCACAAAGGGTCTCGTGGCGACCTTATATGCCCACTTGCAGGGGTTACAGGCACCCTCCCCACAAGACACAGGGTGCTTTGGAACTCTGACTTGAATCTCTCCTATACTGATCAGCAGTGGGAAACAGTGGAAACGCGCCTGTGGAAGAGCTCGGTAGCGACTAATGCCCGTGAAACGAATTATAAGCTGCTGTACCGTTGGTATATGACTCCGACACGGATTGCTCGTATGTATCCCGGGGCTGGGGACCTATGTTGGCGTAACTGTGGGCAACGGGGAACCCTGGGGCATATTTGGTGGGCCTGTTCCCGTATTCGTGCCTTCTGGAGGGGTGTACAATTCCGGCTGCAGCTGCTTCTAGGATTGAGTATCCCTTGGGATCCGTGGATTTTCCTCTTTGGGGCCTCAGTGCCGGGGGCCCGGGCTCTGCAGCTTGCTTTACTCCGTCATGGCCTGAACGCAGCCCGACTATCCCTTGCGGCTGCTTGGAAGCGTGCTTTGGCCCCCTCTTTCCAGGTCTGGCTGGAACGAATGTGGGATATGTACTCCATGGAGCGGGGGGTAGCGGTTAGCAGGATGCGTTTGGCGCGCTTCGAGTTGGTGTGGGCGCCCTTTGTCTCTCGCTATGGTGCATGATTGCTTTGGACAAATGGGGGGAAATACGCCAACCTCCAAGGGAGTTCGCTCCTTGTCTGTGTCTTTTTGTTTGCTACTTTCCCGGGCACAAGGATTAGCAAGCTATAGTTGGGGGAGCTGGGAGGTGGGGGGGGGTCCTGGATTAGGGTGAATTTGGGGGGGGGAGGGAGGTTGGGAGGGGTGTTGTTCCCTGTTTCCTTATCTCAAAACTATTAAAATGAAGACATATTGTAGGATACTATTGTGACCTGACGTTGTATTGTTACTGATGCATTCTGTTTGAAGATCTTTGTGGTTCTTGTAACCCTGTATTATTTGGAAGTCTTTCAATAAATAAAAAAAAAAGAAGACAGAGCAGCTTTTAAACTAGATAATAGGGGAAAGCTGAAAGTCACCCAAGAGCGCATGATTCAGAACAATGTATCCATGAAGGATACTAGCAAAAGTGAAGTTAGGGCATATCAACAGAGAGATTCCAATAAAGACAAAAGTAACCCTTAGAGTACAGAGCAGACAGAGCTTAAAGATTCCACCTGCCTACTGATAACCAGATTAATATCAATAAAATACAGCCTCTAAAATGCTTGTATGCAAATGCTAGAAGCCTAAAAAATAAGATGGGAGAGTTAGAATATATATCACTAAATGAGAGGTTATATATGATTGGTATCTCAGAGACATTGTGGAAGGAGGACATCAGTGGGACACTGATACCTGGGTACAAATTATATCGTAATGATAGAGCAGATCAAATTGGTGGAGGGGTTACACTCTATGTTAGAGAGGACATTGAGTCACATGGGATAAATGTTTTGGAGGAAAGAGTAGTTACTCACCTGTAACATGTGTTCTCCAGGAGCAGCAGGAATCAGTCCTCACATATGGGTGTCATCGGTGCCGATGAAGCCCCAGCGGAGCATTTCCCCAGCTTTCTATGAAAGACTTTGGGAATGCAGGCACGCATGCGCGGTTCCCTTCCCGCCTAAAGGTGCCATCTTACCTCAGTCAAATGACATAGCTAAGAACAGCACACAAAAATGAAAAATAAACTATGTACAACTGCAACTCCAAGGGGAGGAGGGAGGGTTGTGAGGACTGATTCCTGCTGCTCCTGGAGAACACCTGTTACAAGTGAGTAACTACTCTTTCTCCAGGACCAAGCAGGAAGTCAGTCCTCACATATGGGTGACTCCCAAGCTCTGGGCTACCGAGGAACCCAGGCTGAACAAGAGAACTCCCTCTAATCTCAGCAGCAAAGAAAGGCTTTTCAAGGACACAACCTCCACCGGTAGCCCAACAGAGGGCAGGAGAGCAGGAGTTGCCTAAACCTCAAAGAGATTCCGGAGTACTGCCTGGCCAAAAGCACTGTCCCTACGGGACTCCCTCTCCAGGCAGTAATGGGCCGCAAAAGTCTGGCTGGAAGACCAAGTTGCAGCCCTGCAGATGTCTACCAAGGGCACAGAGCGGAGATGAGCCACTGAGGCAGCCATTGCACTGACACGATGGGCCGTGACCCTACCCTGCAAAGGAAGGTCAGCCGCCTTGTAAGCCCAGGAGATACAGTCAGCCATCCAGATGGACAAGGTACGCTTGGACACAGCCAACCCCAACTTATTGGGGTCAAAGGATACGAAGAGCTGAGTAGCCCTTCTATGCCCCTGCGTACAGTCAAGGTAGAAGGATAAGGCCCTCCTACAGTCCAGGGTATGGAGGACTGCTTCAGCCTGGCTAGCATGAGGCCTAGGGAAGAATGTTGGAAGAACCACCTCCTGATTGAGGTGGAAAGAGGAGACAACCTTAGGGAGGAACTTGGGATGAGTCCTGAGGACTACCCTGTTCCTATAAATCCTGGTGTAAGGCCTATCACAGACCAGGGCCTGAAGCTCACTTACTCACCTAGCCGAGGTAAGGGCTATCAGGAAGAGTGTCTTCCAGGAGAGGAAGCGTAGGGGACAAGTAGCCATCGGCTCAAAAGGTGGGCGAGTCAGTTGCTGCAAGACCACATTCAGCTCCCACTCAGGGGCAGGACGACGGATGGGAGGCTTGAGTAAAAGCAAGCTCCTGAGAAAGCGGGACACCAAGGGGTGACCAGATAGAGATTGCCCCTCTACCAATGAGTGGTGAGCTGCTAGAGCTGAGAGGTGGACCCGAACAGAATTGGACTTAAGGCCCTGATTGGATAAGTGCAGTAAGTACTGAAGAACTACTGGCACAGTACAAGAGAAAGGATCCTCTGTAAGTAGGTGACACCACACAGAAAACCTCTTCCACTTGAGAGCATAGGTTTTCCTAGTAGACTGTTTCCTAGAGGCTCGGACAACCTCCTCAACTTCCTGAGGTAGGCCCAGGGAGCTAAAACTACCCTTGCAGCCTCCAGGCCATCAAATTGAGAGACCTGAGATTGGGGTGCAGAAGGGAACCCTGGTCCTGTGTGAGAAGGTCAGGTTGCAACCCCAGAGGCAGTGGAGGATCTACCGCCAGTTGAAGCAGAAGAGGAAACCAAGGCTGTCTCGGCCACCTGGGACCTATTAGCAGGACCGAGGCCTTGTCCTGGAGAATCCTGAATAGGGTTCGGGCCACCAAGGGCGTGGGAGGAAATGCATAGAGGAGGCCCCGAGACCAAGATATCAGAAAAGCATCCGCTGCTATCCGCAGAGGATGTGGTTGCCTGGAGCATAACTTTGGCAGTTGCTTGTTCATGGGGCTGGCAAAGAGATCCATCAAAGGGAGACCCCATTTCAGGAAAATCTTCTGAACCACTGAAGGATGCAGCTGCCACTCGTGGGGCTGCAGTATTCTGCTCAACCTGTCTGCTAGGTAGTTGTCCTGGCCTGGAAGGTACACAGCCCTGAGGAGCATGTTGTGCTTGAGGGCAAAAGAACAAAGGTCCTGAGCTTCCCGACAGAGGATCCTGGACCCAGTTCCGCCCTGTTTGTTCACATAAAACATGGCAACCTGGTTGTCTGTCTGAATCAGGACAGACTGTTGAGCCAGGGTAGGAGTGAAAGCTTTGAGTACTAATCGAATAGCTCTGAGTTCGAGGAGATTGATCTGCTGTGCAGCTTCCCAGGGAGACCAGAGGCCCTGGGTGCACTTGCCCAGACAATGCGCACCCCAGCCTTGCAGGGAGGCGACTGTTGTTAGTATCACTGTGTAACCTGGAATTTGAAAGGGCACCCCTTTCAGCAGATTGGGTTGGTGTAGCCACCAGTTGAGGGAGTGCAGAAATGGTCTGGACACCCTTATCCCGTCTCTGAGGCTGCCTGTGGCCTGTGACCACTGAGTCCGAAGGTACCACTGTGCAGGCCTCATATGGAGCCTGGCATTGGGGGTCACATGTACTGTCGAAGCCATGTGGCCTAGAAGCCGCAGGCAGAGTCTGGCGGAGACCAGGGACCTGCTGAGAAACTGATTTGCCAAGGCCATCAACCTTCGGGCTCTCTTTTCTGGCACGAATGCCTTTGCCAGGAGAGAATCCAACCTGGCCCCTATGAACTCCAAGTTCTGGGAAGGGAGCAAAGTGGACTTTGCGAAGTTTATGGCAAACCCCAGGCGTTGCAGAAGAGCAATGGTCCTGAGGGTGGCTTGATTGGCCTCCTGACCTGTCTGACCCCTGATGAGCCAGTCGTCCAGATAGGGGAAGACAAAGATGCCCTGATTTCTCAGGTAGGCCGCCACCACTGCTAAGCACTTTGTAAAGACTCTGGGGGCGGAGGTGAGGCCGAAAGGCAGCACTCTGTACTGATAATGGTTTCCTCCCACAATGAACCTTAGGTACTTTCTGTGGTCTGGATGAATGAGGATGTGAGTGTACGCATCCTTTAGATCTAAGGAGCATAGCCAATCTCCCTGCTGGAGGTAGGGCAGAAGGGTTCCAAGAGTAAGCATCTTGAACTTTTCTTTCACTAGGAACTTGTTGAGGTTCCTGAGGTCCAGAATGGGGCAAAGGCCACCGGTCCTTTTGGGCACCAGGAAATACCTGGAGTAGAATCCGTGACCTTACAAGTGGGGAGGCACAGGCTCCATCGCCCTGTCCACCAACAGACCCTGAAGCTCCTGACGGAGAAGGTCTGTGTGCAGAGGAGGCCTTGGAGACTCCCCTGGCAAATATGGGGGTGGCAGTTGGTGGAAATGGAGGGCATATCCCCTGTGGATGATGTCCAGCACCCAACTGTCCCCAGTGATAAGGGGCCACTGGTTGGCAAAGAGGGAATCGGGCTCGATACCGGTGTACCGAACCCGGCGGGAGGGGAACCGGCATCGAACCGGAAGAAAAAGAGCAAAAAATCGCTGAAAAATCTAATTTTAACCGGGAAAAACGGGACACATGTCCGGTGGGCTTCACAGGAAAAAAAGAGACTGAGGTATGATGGCACCTTTAGGCGGGAAGGGAACCGCGCATGCGTGTCTGCATTCCCAAAGGCTTTCATAGAAAGCTGGGGAAATGCTCCACTGGGGCTTCATCGGTGCCGATGACACCCATATGTGAGGACTGACTTCCTGCTTGGTCCTGGAGAAACAAAATTTACTGTAGAATATGGATTGAAATTCCATGTAAAAAGGGAAAGGGGAAGGCGATGGCTGTGGGGGTGTACTATCGACTGCCTAGCCAGAATGAACAGATGGATGATGAAATTCTCAAAGATATCAGAGAAGCTAACAAAAGTTACAGCACAGTAATAATAATGGGTGATTTCAATTACCCCGGTATCGACTGGGTCAGTGTCATGGCAGGACATGCTAGGGAGATAAAGTTTCTAAGAGTGGAGGAGTTGCCTAGTGGTTGGGGCAAGGTAAAATAGCCCATGTTCCCTGTAAAATAGTTATCTCCAAGTTATAATGCCCTGTTCAATGTAATTTCAGTTTATTCAATGTAAACCGCCTTGATATCATGAAAGGCGGTATATAAGAAATGTTAAATAAATAGATGAAATAAATGACTGCTTCTTGGAGCAGCTGGTTCATGAACTGACAAGAGGGGAAGCCATTTTGGACTTAGTGGAACACTAGATGTGGTGCAAGAGATAATTGTGTTGGGGCCACTTGTCAATAGTGATGATAGCATGATCACGTTTGATATAATAAATGGAGGAAGGACGGCACAGACTTCCACAGTAATACCTTTTAACTTTCAAAAGGGAGACTATGACATAATGAGGAAAATAGTTAAGAAAAAACTAAAAGGAGCCGTTGCAAAGGTTAAAGACTTACATCAAGCTTGGGTGTTGTTTAAAAATACTATCTTGGAAGCCCAGATCAGCTGTATTCCACGCTTTAAGAATAGTGGAAGGAAGAGCATAAAACTACCAGCATGGTTTAAAGGTGAGGTCAGAGAGGCTGTAGTAGCCAAAAAAGCATCTTTCAGGAATTGGAAAAAAGAGCCAAATGACGAAAGCTGGAAACAACATAACCACTGGCAAGTTAGATGCAAGGCATTGATAAGGCAGGCAACGAGAGAATTTGAGAAGCTTGCTGTGGAAGCAATAACATGTAATAAAGACTTTTTTCAAGTACAGTACATTATAGCAAAAAACCTCTGAGAGTAAGTTGGACCATTAGATGATAGAGGGGTAAAAGGGGCACTAAGAGGGGTAAAAGGGGCACTAAGAGGGGACAAGGCCATAGCAGAGAGACTGAATGAATTCTTTGCTTCGGTCTTTACTGAGGAAGATGTAGGGATGTTACCCATGACTGAAGTGGTATTTAAAGAAGAAATGAAAGAAATATCGATACACCGGGAAGATGTTTTACAACTATTTGATAAATTAAAAAGTAGCAAATCACCTGGACCGGATTTTGAAAGAACTGAAATATGAGATTGCAGAACTGCTATTAGTAAGTAATCTGTGACCTATCATTAAAATAATCTGTAATACCTGAAGATTGGAGGATGGCCAATGTAATGCTAATTTTAAAAACGGTTCCAGGGGTGATCCGGGAAACTACAGACCGGTGAGCCTGACATCAGTATGGGAAAAATGGTAGAAACCATCATAAAGAACAAAATTACACAACATGTAGATAGTCATGACTTAATGGGAGACAGCCAACATTGCTTTAGACAAGAAGATCTTGTCTTACTAATCTGTTATGTTTTTTTGAAGGTGTGAATAAACAGGTAGACAAAGGTGGGTTGGTTGATATAATGTATCTGGACTTTCAGAAAGCCTTTGACAAGGTCTTTCATCAGAGACTTTTGGCAAAACTAAAAAGTCATGGGATAGGAGGCACTGCACTATTATGGATCAGGAACTGGTTAAAAGATAGAAAGCAGAGGATAGGGCTAAATGGCCAATTTTCCCAATGGAGAAAGGTGAATAGTGGAGTACCGCAGGGATCTGTGCAGGGTCCGCTGCTTTTTGACATCTTCATAAATGACCCGAACAGGGACTAACGAGTGAGGTTATCAAATCTGCAGATGACACAAAACTATTTAAAGTTGTTGAAACCGATGAGGATTGTGGAAAATTGCAAGAGGAAAGGGGACTGTTGTAGTTATTGATATGGAAGGACACTAGACAGAAAAATGACAGAAAAAGACTACATAGCCTAGGTTTCTATCTTGATAAACTAGAAGACTTGGCATCCAAATGACAGATGAAATTTAATGTGGACAAGTGCAAAGTTATGCACCTAGGAAAGAACAACCCAAACTGTGGTTACACGATGCAAGGTTCCATATTAGGAACCACCACCTAGGAAAAAGATTTAGGTGTCATCGTGGATAACATGTTAAAACCCTCTGCCCAGTGTGCAGAGGTGGCTAAGAGAGCAAATAGAATGCTAGGTATCATAAGGAAAGGAATGGAAAATAAAACAAAGGATATTATAATGCCTCTGTATTGTTCCATGGTGCAACCACACTTGAGTATTCTGTGCAATTCTGGTCGCTGTATCTATAAAGGATACAGTGTTATTAAAAAAGGTACAGAGAAGAGCCACAAAAATGGTAACGAGGATGGAAGGATACCCCTATGAAGAGAGGCTAAAAAGGTTAGGACTCTTCATCCTGAAAGAGAAACAGCTGATGGGAGATATGATAGAGGTCTATAAATTAATGAATGGAGTATAACGGGTAAACGTAGATCGATTGTTTACGTCATCAGAATACAGAAAGATTAGGGGACATGCAATGAAGCTACAGGGTAAACTATTTAAGACTAATAAGAGAAAGTATTTTTTCACTCAACGTGTAATCAAACTCTGGAATTTGTTACTGGAGGATGCAGTAAAAGCTGTTAGTGTAGCTGGGTTTAAAAAAGGTTTGGACAAGTTCCTGGAGGAAAGGTCCATAAACCATTATTAAAAGGGACCCGGATCATCACTCCTTGACCCAATACAAGCATTGTGGAACCTGTGTCTTTTGGGGAAACTTCTAGGTACTTATGATCTAGATTGGCCACTGCTGGAAACAGGATACTGGGCTTGATGGACCTTGGTCTGACCCAGTATGCATATCTTATGCTCTTATGACAAGTTGCTGCACTTAAAGATGGTGATGCCCTTCCTGCTGGATGAGCAGAGCAAGGGCAGATACTCCATCTATTTTGTGGTGCCCAAAAAGAACAGTTCCTTCCAGCCCATTCTGGACCTCAAGGCAGTCAATGAGCACTTGTCTCTCCTGCGCTTCCAGATGAAAACTTTGGGCTCAGTAGTTCAAGCAGTATGCCGAGGGCAGTTTTTGGCTTCTTTGGATCTGGCTAAGGTGTATTTTCATATCCTGATCCAGGCAGATCAGCCAGGTATCTATGTGTTGCTGTGCTTGACTTTCACTAGCAGTTCACTGCCCTTCCTTTCTGGCAACTCACTATCCTGAAAATGTTCTCCAAGGTCATGGTGGTGGTGGCTATGGTACTGCGGAGCCAAGGGATCTATGTCCATCCTTATCTGGACATGTGGCTCATCCAGGCCTGTTCTATTTCAGAAGCGTCTCAGAAGGCGTCCCAAGTGGTGGTCTTCATAGAAAGCCTCAGCTTTAGCCTTCAGTCCCTGGGGTTTCTGGGATCATGTTTTATTTATTTATTTACAGTCTCTTATATACCGCGCTATTCAGCATCAGTGCGGTTTACATGGAACTCAAACTTACAACAGGGCGGCAAGCTACTCTGTGTTTACAGAGAACGGGTGCTAAAAAATTGGGTAACAGGGGGTAACTATTTACACATAGGCATCATGTTTAAGTCATATCGGAAGTAGACTAAGTTGAGGTTGGATTGCCGGTATGTTGGTGTGTCTGTACTAGGTTGGGGGGGGGGGGGCTGTTAGTGTGCTGGCTTCCGGGTAGTACTTGAGGAAGAGATGGTGCTTCAATGACATTCAAGTGGACAAAATTTCATGCCATACAAGAAAGTCAAAAGATTGTTGGATTGCCTGGCACTGGTCTGTGTGCAGCTGCTGGACTGCTGTCTGCATTTTAGTTTAGGTTGTGTTTAGATATTTAAGTTCTTTACTTACTAAGGGTTGCTGGGGATACTTATACTAATAAAACTATAACTAATATGTTTAATGTCACCTCTGTCCCACCTTTCCTCTCAAGTATACATATTAAGGTCCTTAAGTCTGTCTCATATGCTTTATAACTAAGACCATTAACCATTTTAGTAACCACCCTTTACATAGACTCTAACCCATTTATATCTTTTTGAAAGTGAAGTCTCCAGAATTGCACGCAATACTCCAAATGAGGTTGCACTAAAGCACTATCACCTCCTTTCTTCTGCTGGCTATTCCTCTCCCTATGCACCCAAGCATCCTTCCAGCTTTAGCAGTCGCCTTTTCTACCTGCTTAGCTAGTTTGAAATCATCAGACACATTCACGCCTAGGTCCAGTTCTTCTTTCATGGACAGAAGTATGTCACCCCCTATACTGTATAGCTCCCTTCAGTTATATGAGTATATTGAGAATGGTGGAAGCTTAGTCGCGCAGCTGAGTTTTGAATAGATTGAAGGGGAGAGAGATGATTTAAAGGGAGACTATCAAGGAAGAGGTTGCAATAGTCTAGACGGGAGGTGACTAAATGGAAATTACACTTACCTGGTAATTGTTGTTCCTTTAGGGACTCCAGTTTAGTCCTCTACCTCTGGGTTATGCACCTCCTCCTGCAGCTTGGAGACTGGGCATGTCAAAATCGTGACATCACTGGATGTAGCCTGCTGGTATCTCCCATCAGCCCCAGTGACCTATTGACAAAGCAAACTCAAAGGAGCAACAAATAAATAGCTATACTTAATTTCAACTGTATTCATAACCGTGAGAACCAAACTAACAAATCTTCAACCAAAAAGGAAACAGTACTTTTTTTTAACGTTCTCATTTTCCTTATTCTTTTACTCATCCTGTTCCACCCCTGAAAGCAATTAAGAGAGAAGGAAAGTAAACCAGGTCCGACAGAAATACTCACTGCGATCCAGAAACCGAAAGGGTGTTTTGTTTTTTTGTTTTTTTATATAGATGCTCCTCCCCATCTGACCATAACTCTGAAAAGATCATCCACAGGGCGGGAATGAAGACTAAACTGGAGTCCCTAAAGGAACAACAATTACCAGGTAAGTGTAATTTCCATTTCCTTATTGGTCCTCCAGTTTAGTCCTCTACCTCTGGGATGTATCAGAGCAGTAATTATTGGGAGGGACTTTTACCCCCGGATCGCAACCCTGCCGACCCAAAACAAGCATCATTTGCTGTCCTAACATTCAGGTGGCAGAGTCTGCTGAAGGTATGAAAGGATGACCAGGTAGCCACTCTGCAAATCTCCACCAGCAAAAACAAGCCGTGTTCTGCCCATGCCGGTCCTTACGCTCTAGAAGAGTGAACCCTTAACTCCCCTGGCGCCTGACTACCTTGCAAAATACCAGCTGGTACAACAGCATCTCGGACCCATCTGGAAATAGGTGCCATAGCAGCCGCTTCCCCTTTACGGAGACCTCCGAACAGAACGTAGATCCGTTCAGACTTACGAAAGGCCTGTGAGACCTATAAGTATTGCCGCAACTCTCTCAATATGTCCAAACGATGAAAAATATTGCCAGAAATGTTTCCCTCTGCGGAACCCAATATCGGTAAGCTCACCGCTTGATTCAAGTTAAACAAGTTAGATGTTTGACTGAAGCTCGGAGCAAGGAGTCGAAGGAATCGTTAATCAAGGCCCTCAGCGCCAAGAGGAGATCCCACAGCGGAACCTCCCTCAGTGAAAAGAGCGCAACCTAGAGACCGCTGTTAGAAGACAAACCACGTCAACATAAAATCCAAGCCACCTCTATAGCCGGCAAAAGCCAACCGCTGAACTCCTAAAGAGCTGACCGTCAGACCGTATCAAAGCCATCCTGCAAGGACTTACCCTGATTGGCACAGAGAGTGTAGAAGAACTGACTTGTCGGCAAGAACACCAGATGCCAAACAGACGTCATATACTTACAAATGCAAAGGAATTGAACCTTTGGATTGACCCTGAAAAAAAAATTACAATAACCGCTTCAGAAATGTTTTTTTTCAAACTCGCCCTTTCTATGGACAAGCCGTAAATGAGAATCGATCCCTTTGAGGTATTCGAAGCGGACCCTGAATCCAAAGATTCTACATTACTGGTAATCGCCAAGGCTCTTTGAAGAGAAGCCAAACCGAATCAGCATAGCTCGTCCGTTGCAGCTAATCAAGTGGCACCAAAACTATTCTCCCCCGCTGAGCCTCGAAGCACTGCATCACCCGATCTATGAGCGCCCATGGGGAGGGAAACATAGAGAGGTCCGGCTGATGGTCAAATTGTCATTAGAGCATCGATCCCCTTAGCCCTCCTCTCTCGTGTCCTACTGAAAAACAAAAACAAGTCGCTTTGGCCGAAGGAAAAACCGCTATGAGATCCGCAATCGGAGAACCCCCTTCGCAGACTACCCAGGCAAACCCTTCCAGATGAAACTCTCATTTCCCAGCATCCACCCAGACTCTGCTGAGAAACTCTGCCTTCAAGTTGTCCGTTCCTGTACTTTCCTGTAATGTGCGCCGCCGAGATCGCCTATAGCCGAGGCTCCTCCAGGTGAAAAACACCCCTGCTTTCTCCATCATGGCAATGCTTCCTGTTCCGCCCTGCCGATTAAAGCAAGCCACCGTCGCAAAGTTGTCTGAAAGCACTCACACCGCTCAACCGCCTGAAGTGCTAGAACACAGCTCGTCGGTTGAGACTGCTGAACGATCACTGGCCCTCCTGATCGTTCCATCATCACCGGGCGCCATTTCCGTCACCTCCATGGCACGCCTGCTGCCAGATTCCGTGGACCAAGCCACCCCTGAAGGGACCTCCTGAACACTGCCCTCCATTTAGGTTATGGCTCGCCTGTACCCACTGGTGGAGCAAGATCGAAAAGTGTCTAATTCTCCCAAGGTGGAAGCAGCCGTGTCGGCGATTGCTAAGAAAACTACCACTCCAGTGGAGGGTATTGCTGCACTCAAGTATACCGAGCACAGAAAGCCGGACCCCTTGTTGGAGCAAGGTTTGGATGGAAGGGTGCCAAGAACTATCCCAAGGAACTACTTCCAAGGTCGCCTTCCTAGCCCCCCAGTAAGGGAAGATAAGTCTACGTTGAGGGCGCTGGGGCAGTCCTGAACAGGTGCACCAACTGTAGAAGGGCTTGAACTCGACGATTCGGCATAAACACTGCTCCACTCTACGTGTCAAACCATAACCTCAGATATTCGATAACCTGGGTTGGAAGTAAGCGGCTCTTGGTCAAATTGACCACCCAATCGAGACTCTGCAGAGACTTCACCACCTTGTCTGTGACCTGAACGCTCTCGGCACTTAACTTTGCCCATATCAGCCAATCGTCAAGGTAAGGGTGAAGCAGCATTCCTTCGTTTGCACTGCTGCCGCTACCAGCATCATGATATTGGTGAAGATTCGTGGAGCTGTCGCCAGACCGAATGACAATGCTTGGACCTGAGAACGTCCCCAAGGCAGAACAACCGCAGAAACGGCTGATGAAGCTCTGTTATTGGAATGTGTAAGTACGCTTCTGTGAGACTGAGGGAAGTCAAGTACTCTCCTTGGTGCACCGCCACACTGACCAGCCTCAACATTTCCATCCTGAAATGTGGCACTTGAAGACCACGACTCACCCCCTTCTAGATCCAAATAGACCGGAAGGATCCGTCTTTCTTTGACACCATGAAATAAATGGAGTATCGACCCAATCCGCAATCTGATCTGGGAACCTGCACGGCTGGTCCCAACTGTAAAAGTTGGTCTGTCCATTTGAACACCAGGTAGATGCTACTGTTCTCTGAATCTTTGAATCTATTGTTTCTCCAAATAGGGAAGACAACCCTCCTGCCTTCCTAGAGACTAGAGCGTCTCCCAATTGGTCTGCTGGCAGAATGAAGGAAATGCAAGTCATTGAATCATATGGGAAACCCTGAAATGCCCAAACACTTAGAGGCAGAAATTAGCTAAGAAGGTCCAGAAGAACCGAGAAAGGGAGTGAAGGGAAATTAATTAACCATCCCTTTATTTACTTAACCAGTTTTCTATACCATCTTATCCTTCAATGAAAGCTGTGGACAACAGAAGGTGAAGTGACCTGCCCGAGACCACTAGGCGTGCCCAGGAGACTAGAAAAATCCTTTGTCCCTCGTGTCCGAGAGTGCCGTCCCCCAGTGGGATTTGAACCCCAGGCTCTGAGGCCTGGGGTACCCTGTCCTATCCACTAGGACCACAATACCCCCACGCATAGCCAGTGGCTCCCCAGGACTAAGAGAGAGAGCCCTGCTCTGTGGCCACAGCCCTCAGCCACTAGGATCTGGAAAGATCTGCCCTAGCACTAGCTAAGACATTCCCTCATTTTCGAATACAACTGATCAAGGCTGTCTTTTGAATTATAAATGTTGCAGATGTGCAGAAGGGTGGCAATATTTATTTATTTATTATATTTTAGTTTAATTTTTTTTTAACCTAAAATAAATCCAATGTAAGGGAAGATCTAAGCTAACATGGTAGTTATTTTAGAGGCCCTATATGTGATTTGGGCACTAAGAAGGCTCAAAAGCAAACTCTCCAACTGAGCATGGAAACATCTCAAACCAGGTCACAACCGTGAGAAACAGAGGTGAAGTGGAGGCATGCCCATCCACTTTTGGAGACTCCTGTCATGTTGCCATTCATCTCGAAGCCTATACTTGCTCCATTGGAAGGAAGAAACATCAAAAACAGCTTCACACACACACCTAGAATGAAACGAAAGGAAATAAAATGAACCAAGCAGACTTTTTTTTTTCTTGCAAAGAACTACACTCTGCAAAGCCGTTCAGCGTCCTGTCGAAAAAAACGCAGGAAGAGAAACGGTCCGCGCTTTCCGCTACCATCACACAGGCTCTACACGAGGTTACAAGCCCTTAACGTGCCTCGCGGTCCCAAAATCTCTATCGGGAGACTCACCTCTGTGCTGGGAACTTTACCGATTTCAATTCTGCTCCAGATGGCTAGCCGCGAGCCGCTGCCCTGCTGTTTCGCCTTAGCCGTACCGCCGCAGAGCCACAGCCCCCCTGGGAGCTGCCCAGTGAGAGAGAGCCTGCCGGAGCACAACGGACTCCATCGGAGGCTAACACAGCTCCCCTCCATACTGTCTAGGAGGAGAGATTGACAGGCTGACAGGCAGATTACAGGAGAAAAGAGAAGAAATCCTCTAGGTATTCCCCTTTCCCTCCGATTAGTTCTATTTTTTTTTTCAACCAAGAGGAAAAAAAACACAAACTGTATTCAAAGAATCCCCCGTACCAATTGAAGGGACTCCCCACAAATTAAACAAGTAAAATTAACGCCAGAGACATTCAATTGAATTGAAATTTCCTTCAGGCCCGTACCCTGGCGCTTTCTCCCCCCAACACGCGTGAGAAAGTAGGATTAAACTAACATAAAAGAAATCAAAGGAAACCAAAGGAAAGGTAAAGGGAATTTAAAAGGACCTTACAAGGAAGCTAACAGAAAGTTAATAGAAAGTTAGTTAAACAGACCTGAATTAGAGCCGTGCCCAGCGGCCTCCTCCAAAGCGCGGCTATGACTGCGTGAGGAAAAAATGGCTGCGAACTCTGCCAGGCCTGAATGACACCAAAAATGGTGAACCAGCATTTCTAGGCTCACCGTCCCTCTGCGCGGCTTCCAAAGCACATTCTGCGCCGTCGGGGCCCCAAGATCATGAACTTTACCATTCTAGCCTACAGCTCTGCCAGCCGCGAGCGACATTCGTGGCGAGAGTTGCTTCCGTCTGAGAAGGTCGCCGACCGGGTTCTCCGCAGTGCGCTGGAGCCGGCCATCACCACGGACCGACAGAGTGCTTCCGCCCTGTGGGGCTCTCCCCCGTACAGCCTAGGGGGAGAGAACCTGTGAGCTGATCTTCCCCGGTACAATAGAGAGAGAAAGGAACTCAGACTGAGGCCGGCTTTCTATCCCTTTTTTTTTTTTTTTTTTTAAAGAGATAGCTACACCAAATTAAAGAAGTTAAAGAGACCAAATTAAATTCTGAAAACTAAAAGCTAATTAAAACTGCTCCTAAACTTCTAGTGAGCCCAGCACCTAGGCTCACTACGTCCTCCTGCTGCATGGAGGACTGGAAAAACTGGGGCTGATGGGAGATACCAGCAGGCTACATCCAGTGATGTCACAAGTTTGATATGCCCAGTCTCCAAGCTGCAGGAGGAGGTGGACAACCCAGAGGTAGAGGACTAAACTGGAGGACCGATAAGGAAAGAGTGGATAAGTTTCTTAGCAGTGTGTTCCGAAAGGAAGGGGAAAATGTTGCTGATGTTAGAGAGAAAGAAATGACAGGTTTTAGCTAAGTTGGATATGTGTGGAGAAGGAGAGGGAGGAGTCAAAGATGACTCCAGGTTGCGAGCCGAAGAAACAGGGAGGAGTAGAGGAAAGTGGGTTTAGAGGGAAAAATAAGAAAGTTCTGTTTTGGCCATGTTCAATTTCAAATGGTGGTGAGACATCCAAGCAGCAATGTCAGATAGGCAGACAGAGATCTGCCTTCCACAGGAATGGTGGTCTGTCTGGTAACTGCTGTGACCTGCACATCCATCTTAGGAATGCCAAACCACTCAATGTACTTCTCTTCCGGGAGAGCGGAAATCTTCTTACACACCCTTAACCCTTTAGGCATGGAGTAGGGAAGAGTCCTGCTCTGACCAAATCATATCCTTGATCACGTCTGGGAATGGGACAGTAGTGGATTTTTGCACCCCTTGAAGGAGCGGGAGCATCTTCAGCTCCTGCTCCATGCCAGAAGCATCTGTCAAGTTCAAGGTAGATGAGACCATGGCAATCAACGCTGCCAGCTCCTCCTTCCGGAATAGGTACACCAACAGTCATCAGCAATCTACCTCGAATTGCGTCCCACACAGATGGAATCAGGAGCTCCCATTGAGGACAATGAAGTCAAGCCTTGGTACTCAGCCCCAGGCAGAGGATCCAAGCCAGGCTCAGCTTTACTCCCATGATACTGTTTCACTGGCTTTTGCAGCACTGCATTAAAGGTGGCTGACAAGCAGATCCTTCTGCAATCTTTGGGAGAGACAGAGGAGGAGGGAAGGGTGCTGAGGTTGTGTGAGGGTGCTGCACTCTTCCAGATCCTTCTAATTTTGTCGCTCTTCAACAGGCTCTTATCATGATAAGAGTGTGGAGCTGAACCAATGTTCCCTCCTGCTATGGCTACCAAAAAGATCGCAGTCTAGTGGAGCCTCCCAAGCTGCGCTCAGGTAAGAGTCACTCTCAAGGTGGTCATTCACGAGCATTTAATCAGTCTTTTCCTCTCAATCCTCAAATTTTCTTCAGAGAGGAGAAAATCCATCCACCATATACTGGAGACCAAGAAATACTTAGGAGACCTCTGATGGCTGAAGCGAATAGAGGCATAGGAGTGATGTCATTGAAACCTGGGCCTTTCATTGGTTCTGTCTCCACCAATCTGCTGGTAGGGGAACACAACCATTTGTCTGGTCTAGCAGGACGACATGGAAACCCTGATAGAAATACCCCTAAAGGGGAATTTAGGGTTTTCAGTTATAAACAAAAACCTCCAAAAAATGGCCCTATGATATCACCCAAAAGCTACCAGCATAGCTGGGTGACATCATCAGAACTGCACACTGCAACAGACTGAGTCACTTGGAGGCGGCAAGAGCTTCTGCTTTTTGCTCCCGCTGCTCTCTGCTGCTGGAAAGAATTTGAAACATGAGAACAGGCACTTCCTATTCTCAAACCCTTTCCAGCATGAGATGCAGCAGAAAACAGTAGAAGCAAAAAGCACAGGCTCACGCCACTCTGGTAGTGGGCTGATGCTGCAGCTTGGAGAAGGGAGTGGGAGAAACAGAAATGGTTTTCCAACACCGGGAAAGCATCTAATTGCTTCAAAAATAAACTCCTACTATCCCAAAGGATAAACTCCCAGGACCAGAAACCTTAGTTATAAACCACATTTAGCAAAAAACATCAGACAAGGAAGACAGCAGTCTCAGCGTACATTTAAACCTTGGGTGAACATGGCTTTATTGAACACAGGTGGAACGGATGTCACCATCACCACTGAAAGCAATCGAGAGAAGGGAACACACTCTGCTTTCCTGAACGCAATGGAAATCTCTGGCTGGGCTTCATAGATCTACAAAATAAAATGAAAGACAGTTTTTTTTACTGGGCCACAGATAAATCAACATCCTAATTTTACATGATGACTGGCCACCATTTCAGCAAATTTACATGTTGAGGTTTGGAAGAGGCTAACTAGATAGTATTTGACTGGCCTGGCTGGTTTTACTTGAAAAAAGACTGACAGGACCTTAAAACGGACAATGTAAATGTTGTCAATCTGCCAATAACTAAATTTCCTAGCAGCAAGCACTTCTTCCCATTGCCTCTCCCAGTCTCCCTCATCAGAAGGAAAATACCTTCTCCAGAACCAAGCAGGAAGTCAGTCCTCACATATGGGTGACATCGACGTCGATGAAGCCCTTGCGGAGCATTTCCCCAGCTTTCCATGAAAGCCTTTGGGAATGCAGGCACGCATGCGCGGTTCCCTTCCCGCCTAAAGGTGCCATCTTACCTCAGTCTCTCGTTTTCCGTGAAGCCCACCGGACGTGAGTCCTAGTCATCCCGGAAAATTGTTAGATTTCTTGCGATTTTTCGCTATTTTTTCTTCCCGGTTTGACGCCGGTTCCCCTCCCGCCGGGTTCGGTACACCGGTATCGAGCCTGATCTTCTTTTTTCGGTTTTTGCCCTTCGTGGCTGGTGTTCGCGCCCTTTTTTCTCTTTTTCCCTGGAAGGCCGGTAATTGACCTCGCGGGGACTCTTTTTTCCCCGATGGCCTCCAGCGGTTTTAAAAAGTGTGATCGGTGTAAGAAGTTGATGTCTCTCACCAACACACACGACTGCTGCCTCCGGTGCCTCGGTCCTGATCACGACCCTAAGACGTGTGGACCATGTGGGAAGATGTCTTCCAAGGCACTGTGTACTCGACAGCATCAAAAGGAAAGGCACTTTTCTGACTCGGCCTCCAGCCGGGCCCGGACCTCATCTGAGGCCTCGACATCTCGGGAATCGGATCCCGAGCACAGTTGTGGCTCCTCAGACAGGGGGTCCCCCAACCGGGAACGGATGAGGAAGAAGCGGCTCGCGAGGGCGTCGTCGGAAGAGGTCCCTGGCTCCTTGAGAACTAGGTCTCAGTCCCCCGATGGTCGCCCCGGGCCCGTGGAACAGGAGAAGCCATCCAAAGTCCCTCGACTGGAGCCGGAGTCTGCTGGACACGTAAGCCCTGTAGTTCTCGTGGACTCTCCTCCCAGAGAGCCGACATCGGGCCCGGCGCCGCCGGGGCCCGAGTCGGGAGCTGCTGAGTCTCCTGAGCTGGGTCTCAGGTTGACAGCCTTGGAGAGCAGACTGTCTGCCTTCATGGAACAGCAGCGGGCACTGATGGCCAGCCTGTCTGGCACATCTGCCCCGACCACCGGGACATCGACCTCGAAGTCGACCCCGGAGACCGAGCCGATACTCGAAGTCATGAAGGCTCGAGGTCGACCTCGGTCGCGGTCTCCCTCGACCTCACGTTCGGGACCGAGGGCGTCGACGCCGGTGCCTTCGGCGTCAGGGCGGGTGCTCGCAAGACCCGCGAGGTCGGACCCCGATTCCTCATCAGATGAGTCCACATGGAAGACGGAGGACGAGGAGTCCCCCGACACCTTCAAGACTCGGTGCGTCCCGGACTCACCGCAGTCTGAACCCCGGAGTAGATCCCCTCCGGAGGATACCCGGTTCTCGGAGTTCGTCCGGGATATGGCCACCGCGTTGGCTATCCCTGCGGACCCAGAGGAGGAGCCTCGAGCCGAGGAGCTCGAGGCCCTGCAGTATGACTCTCCTCCGAAGGAGGCCTTTACTGTACTGGTTCCTCCGATGCTGGAACGGCTCCACTTCCGAATGTGGGAGGCACCGGCCTCGGCGCCGGTCTTAACCAAGCGGGTCGATTCGATCTATCGACTCCGGAAGAGCCCTGGCTTTCAGAAGGCGCAGCTACCACACCATTCCATGGTTGTGGAATCGGCCATGCATCGCCTGAAAAGTCAGAAGATGCACTCCGCGGTGCCCCCTGGCAGGGAGGCCCGAAACCTCGATGGTTTTGGTAGAAAGTGCTTCCAGGGCTCGATGCTTGCTTGCCGTGTCCAGTCTTACCAGCTGTACATGGGCATGTACCTGCGAGACCTGGCCAAGGAGCTGGCCGGGTTCTCTGCTGGTCTCTCCGGGGAACCCTTGCAGAGGTTCAAGTCCTTGTCCTCGGGGATTCGGGAATGCTCAAAATTTATGTCCCGCGCTGCCTACGATGGCTTCGAGGCTTTGGCCCGTGTTGCGGCAGCCGGCATCGTGGCTCGACGCCAGGCATGGCTGCAGTCATCGAACCTCGAGCCATGGGTTCAGGACAAGTTGGTCGATGTCCCTTGCCGAGGTGAGAACCTGTTTGGCAAGCCCATGACCGAGAAGGCCGCACAGCTTGAGACCGAGCACCTCACAAGGACAAGGCTCTCTAGGAAAACTTCTGCCCCTTCTCACAAAAAGAAGGGCTCGGGTAAAAAGCCCTTTTACCCGAGGAAGGGCACTGCCTACAAACAGTACCCACAATATCAGGCTGCCCAAGCTGTCCCTCAGGGTCAGCAAGCCAAGGGGCAGGGTAATGGACCCCATAGGCAGAGGAGCCCCAAGCCTCCGGCCCCTGCTCCCACTCAACAGGGTGGGGGGTTTTGACTCCTTAGGCATAGCCTCTCCGTCCCTGCTCTCCCAACCCTGCACAGGAGGTCACCTCGCTCTATTTGCCCACCAGTGGCCACTCATCACTGGAGACAGTTGGGTGTTAAGCATAGTCCGCAAGGGCTATGCACTACACTTCCAACAACTGCCTCCTCCATACTTTCCAGGGGAGCCTCCAAGGCCTCCCCTGCACATAGATCTTCTCCTTCAGGAGCTACAAGGTCTGTTGGTGGACAGGGCAGTGGAGCCTGTGCCTCCCCACTTACACGGTCGAGGGTTCTACTCCAGGTATTTCCTGGTACCCAAAAGTACCGGTGGTCTTCGACCTATTCTGGACCTCCGCAACCTCAACAAGTTCCTGGAGAAGGAAAAGTTCAAGATGCTTACTCTTGGGACACTTCTGCCCTACCTCCAGCAGGGAGATTGGCTATGCTCCTTGGATCTAAAGGATGCGCACACTCACATCCTCATTCATCCAGACCACAGAAAGTACCTCAGGTTCATTGTGGGAGGAAACCATTATCAATACAGAGTACTGCCTTTTGGCCTCACTTCCGCTCCCAGGGTCTTTTCCAAATGCCTGACAGTGGTGGCGGCCTACCTGAGAAATCAGGAAATCTTTGTCTTCCCCTACCTGGATGACTGGCTCATCAGGGGTAAGACATGCCAGGAGGCCAGACAAGCCACCCTCAAAACTAGTGCTCTTCTTCAAAGCCTGGGGTTCGTCATAAACTTCGCAAAGTCCACTTTGCTCCCCTCCCAGAACTTGGAGTTCATAGGAGCAAGGTTGGACTCTCTGCTTGCAAAGGCATTCTTGCCAGAAGACAGAGCCCAAAGATTGATCAGCTTGGCAAGCCAGTTTCTCAGCAGGTCACTGGTCTCCGCCAGACTCTGCCTGAGGCTCCCTGGCCACATGGCTTCGACAGTACATGTGACCCCCAATGCCAGGCTCCATATGCGGCCTGCACAGTGGTGCCTTCGGAATCAGTGGTCACAAGCCACAGGCAGCCTCAGAGACAGGATAAGGGTGTCCAGACAATTTCTGAACTCCCTCACCTGGTGGCTACACCCATCCAATCTGCTGCAAGGGGTGCCTTTTCAGACTCCTGGTTTCACAGTGGTGTTGACCACGGACGCCTCCCTGCAAGGCTGGGGGGCTCATTGTCTAGACAAGTGCACCCAGGGCCTGTGGTCTCCTTGGGAGGCCACACAGCAGATCAATCTACTGGAACTCAAGGCTATTCGGTTAGCCCTCAAGACTTTCTCTCAAGCACTAGCTCATCAGTCTGTCCTAGTTCAAACAGACAACCAAGTGGCCATGTTTTATGTGAACAAGCAGGGCGGAAGTGGGTCCAGGCTCCTTTGTCAAGAGGCACAGGGCCTTTGCTTGTTTGCCCTCAGGCACAACATGCTCCTCAAGGCAGTGTATCTACCTGGACAGGACAACTACCTGGCAGACAGGTTGAGCAGGATTCTGCAGCCCCACGAGTGGCAGCTCCATCCTTTGGTGGTTCAGAAGATTTTCCTGAAATGGGGACTTCCATCCATAGATCTGTTTGCCAGTCTTCTGAACAAACAGCTGCCAAAGTTCTGCTCCCTTGGTTCGGCCACTACCTTGGCGTTTTTCGTCGGTTTGGCTGAAAGGATGGACGCACTTTCCTATATCGTGGGCACTTGATACAGAGGCTTCAGCTTCAAAACGTGCACGTCGTGTGTGATCGATCAGCTAAGTGTGGTTTTTATAATTCTTTGCAACTTAAGGAACGTGATAAAAATAGCTTTGAATAAAAAACTATTAAAAGGGGCATGTACTGTGTGGGAGTAAGTGGATTTTCCTCTTCCTCTTGCGGTTTATGCCCGACAAAAATTAAATTGGTTTTGTCTTTGGGGATTAAGGTATTCTCTACTATTTTGATTGTGTTTTGCTGGAATACCGGTTTTGCTGGGTTTTGTATTTTGAAAGTTCTGCTCCAGGCAACCACATCCTCTGCGGATAGCAGCAGATGCTTTTCTGATTCCCTGGTCTCAGGGCCTACTATATGCGTTTCCTCCCACGCCCTTGGTGGCCCGAACTCTGTTCAAGATTCTTCAGGACAAGGCCTCAGTCCTGCTGGTGGCTCCCAGGTGGCCGAGACAGCCTTGGTTTCCGCTTCTGCTTCAACTGGCCGTGGATCCCCCACTGCCTCTGGGGTTGCAACCCAACCTTCTCTCTCAGGATCAGGGTTCCCTTCTGCACCCCAATCTCAAAGCTCTCAATTTGATGGCATGGAGGCTGCAAGGGTAGTTTTGGCTCCCTGGGGTCTACCTCAGGAAGTTGAGGAGGTTGTCCTAGCCTCTAGGAAACAGTCCACTAGGAAAACCTATGCTCTAAAATGGAAAAGGTTTTCCGCCTGGTGTTACCTACGTACAGAGGATCCCTTCTCCTGTACTGTATCAGTAGTGCTTCAGTACTTACTGCACTTATCAAATCAAGGCCTTAAGTCCAATTCTGTTCGGGTCCACCTCTCATCTCTAGCAGCTCACCACTCACTGGTGGAAGGACATTCTCTATCGGTTCACCCCTTGGGGTCCAGCTTCCTCAGAGGCTTGCTCTTGCTAAAGCCTCCAATCCGTCCTCCTGCTCCTGACTGGGAGTTGAATGTGGTCTTGCAGCAGCTGACTTGCCCACCTTTTGAGCCGATGGCTATTTGTCCTCTACGCTTCCTATCCTGGAAGACACTCTTCTTGGTAGCCCTAACCTCGGCTAGGCGAGTGAGTGAGCTTCAGGCACTGGTCTGTGACAAGCCTTACATCAGATTCTATAGGAACAGGGTAGTCCTCAGGACTCATCCAAAGTTCCTCCCAAAGGTTGTCTCCTCTTTCCACCTCAACCAGGAGGTGGTTCTTCCAACATTCTTCCCTAGGCCTCATGCAAGCCAGGCTGAAGCAGTTCTGCATACCCTGGACTGTAGGAGGGCCTTATCCTTCTACCTTGACCGTACGCAGGGGCACAGAAGGGCTACTCAGCTCTTCATATCTTTTGACCCTAATAATTTGGGGTTAGCTGTGTCCAAGCATACCTTGTCCATCTGGGTGGCTGACTGTATCACCTGGGCTTACAAGGCGGCTGACCTTCCTTTGCAGGGTCGGGTCACGGCCCATCGTGTCAGGGCAATGGCTGCCTCAGTGGCTCATCTCCGCTCTGTACCGTTGGTAGACATCTGCAGGGCTGCTACTTGGTCTTCAAGCCATACCTTTGCGGCCCATTACTGTCTGGAGAGGAAGTCCCGTAGGGACAGTGCTTTTGGCCAGGCAGTACTCTGGAATCTCTTTGAGGTTTAGGCAACTCCTGCCCTCTGTTGGGCTACCGGTGGAGGTTCTGTTAGTGGAAAGCCTTTCTTTGATGCTGGGACTAGAGGGAGTTCTCTTGTTCAGCCTGGGTTCCTGGTAGCCCAGAGCTAGGGAGTCACCCATATGTGATGACTGACTTCCTGCTTGGTCCTGGAGAAAGAGTAGTTACTCACCTGTAACAGGTGTTCTCCAGGAGCAGCAGGAATCAGTCCTCACAACCCTCCCTCCTCCCCTGGGAGTTGCAGTTGTACATAGTTTCTTTTACTTTTTTGTGTGCTGTTCTTGGCTATGTCATTTGACTGAGGTAAGATGGCACCTTTAGGCGGGAAGGGAACCGCGCATGCATGCCTGCATTCCCAAAGGCTTTCATGGAAAGCTGGGGAAATGCTCCGCAAGGGCTTCATCGACGTCGATGTCACCCATATGTGAGGACTGATTCCTGCTGCTCCTGGAGAACACCTGTTACAGGTGAGTAACTACTCTTTTTGGGAAACTGATAGGTACTTGCAATCTGGATTGGTCACTACTGGAAAACGGATACTGGGCTCAGTGGACCTTTGGTCTGACCCCGTGTGGCATTTCTTATGTTTCCCCCCCCCCCCCCAACTCCACACTCTGTCCCTACACTCTCGGTTCTCCCACCAATCACCTCAACTCTCTCTCTATTGCTAGCAGAGCTTCAGGGGACAGCCAGCAGTTTTTCTGGCAGGACTGAGTTGGGAACCATAGTGTTAATCGTCAGGAAACATTAACTTTTTATTTGTTCTATTGTTATGCTGCCACTGTGGTGAAATTCCAAGTTGAAGCCATACCCTCCCGTCTATCACGTCAAAAGGTGATGCCCCTGCTCCTACATTTATTCCTATCTTCCAGAGGTGTGCAGCCACAAATGGTGTGCCCCTAAGGACCATGCACGGCTCCTTTCAGCATTCCTTCAGGGGCTTCTGAGGGAACCTAGAGGGCCCAATACTTTGTTACTCTATATTCTCTGCTACTTTTTTATTATGTCTCTTGCACACCCAGTTCTGGTTCGCAAACATCTTTATCTGCCCTCCAGTAAATCTTTGCACCAAACCTTGATCTTTTCAGATAGAACTCCTGAACTAACCCCACTGCAGAGTCCACCTTTAATGTGCCCATCTCTACACAGGGCTCTGCACTGTCAGCACTACTATTTAATATTTACTTAAAACACATCTGTCAAATATTTAAAAAATTAAATGTTTATTACCACCTTTATGGAGTGGAGGAGTAGCCTAGTGGTTAGAGCACTGGCTTGGTAACCAAGCAACCAGGGTTCAATTCCCACTAGCACTCCTTGTGGCCTTGGGCAAGTCACTTAACCCTCCATTGCCCCGGAAGAAAGGCCTGGCAATCTACTTCCAGTGACACTGCCAAGAAAACCCAGGAGCTTCTGGGTCGCCAGGAGTCAGGACTGACTCGAAGGCACACATTGCATTTTTTACCACCTTTATGCGGACGACATAATGATGTATGTCCCATTCACAATTCCTAATATTCCCACACTTCTTATTAACACCTGCCTCAATGAAATAAACAATTGGCTAATTGAAAACAACTTATACATTAATCACGCTAAAACAGAAGCCCTAATAGTAACAAAAAATACAACATTCATCCCCCCACCACATATCACATTGCAAAATAACGATATCAAAATTAAAACTGAAATATGTTACCTAGGCGTAATACTAGACAAACACCTCAGTATGGATACGCATATAAGAAATAACACAAAAAAAGTTTATTTTAAACTTAAAGTATTAAAACAGCTCCGCCCCCTACTACACCTACAGGACTTTCAACGTATAATACAAGCGATAATAACCCCCCATTTCGACTTTGCGAACTTAACCCTAATAGGCGTAACAAAACATAACCTAAAAAAACTCCAACTAGCACAAAATGCAGCAGCCAGGACTATCATGAATGCCCCACCATTCCAACATATAACACCTATCTTAAAGTATTTACACTGGCTCCCGATTCAATGCCGAAAATACAGTATAAAATTTTTCTAACTACATACAAAGTCCTAAATAATACAGCACCTCTTACATTAAACAACCTTATCAATAAAGAACCCAATCATAATCTTCAAAGGCGAGACCAACTAAATAAACTAAAAACACCAAAGGAATTCATAAAGGCCAAAAAATCAACTAACATGAAGGCATTCTCCCATGCTGCCCCTATAATTTGGAACAACATTCCATTCCATCGGAACTCAGATCCTTACCTCAAATCATGAAGTTCAGGAAAAAACTCAAAACACATTTATTCTCAACATACTACGGATCTTTGCCGAATTCACCTTTTCAACAAGAAAAAGGATAGTTTCACCAGCTAACTTTATACATCTCTGAACTGGAATAAGTACTAAAACCCCAAACCGGCGTTCTTGAAACATACATACCTTGTACATAGTTATAATCCTGTTCTTTGTACATAGTTTACAACTGTTAATTGTAAGTTTGAATTTTGTAGTTTCACATTGTTATCTGTAAAAACAGCATTGCCTTGTTTACTGTTGTTCCATGTAAACCGCAACTGATCAATGGAAGGTGCGGTATATAAAAACTTGTTAATTAAATTAAAAATTAAATTAAAATACTCATTCTCTCAATGCAGGGCTGCTTAACGTACCATAATTAAGATCTAAAACTTTGCCTTAACCTTAGAAATGATCATCTGTCACCATCTTGACATTTTAACCATTATAGAAACTTGGCTAAAAGAGGGTGAACTATCTCACTTGCTCCAATCCTGCCTTTTCTAAGAACATTTCCAACTACCATCTACCGGTATGACACCATGGTGATGGAGACACCTTTTTCATTTCTAATCTCTACGAACCAAAAACTCTTGTCCAAACTGTACTCCAGGGATCTCCAACTCCAGTCCTGAAGGGCCAAAAGCCAGTCAGATTTTCAAGATATCCCTAGTGAATATGCATAAGATAAATTTGAATACAATGGGGGCAGTGCATGCAAATCTCTCTCACATGAATATTCGTTAGGGAAATTCTAAAAACCTGACTGGTTTATGGCCCTCCAGGACTGGAGTTGGAGACCCCTGCTTACTCCATTGATTACTTATTAGTCCAGCTTTCAAGCAATCTTCCTCTATGTTGCTTATTATCTCCCCCCCTCCACCTCTGCTTGTTTAGGTACATTAAGTCAGCTAATAACAAATTTTAGCTTATTGCCAGGTGATTTGTTGTCACTCAATGATTTTAATTTATACATGGACTCCCCTGCCTCCAGAGACATAAAATCATAATTACACTTACCTGGTAATTGTAGTTCCTTGAGTGACGACAGTGCAGTCCTCTACGTCTGGGTTGTCAATCTCCTCCTGCAGCTTGGAGACTGGTATGTCAAAACTGATGACATCACTGGATATAGCCTGCTGCACTCCGCCTTCCATCCCAGTGTGAAACTATCAACAAAGCAGACTCACAGGAGCAACAAATAAGTAGCCAACTACTAGCAATGCAAATAGGTGAAACCAAAATAACTAAGCTCCTAAACAGCCACCCCCTCCGAGCAGGCTTTCGTACTCTTTGCCTTGCCATAGAGAAAGTGAATACTTCAAACAAGAGAAAGGAAAAACAGAGCTCGCCTGTAACTTTCTCCTGCCCCTTACCATGGCTGGAATCTCCTAGAAATCTCCGGGCGGGAATGAGGACTGCACTGTCGTCACTCAAGGAACTACAATTACCAGGTAAGTGCAATTATGATTTCCTTATCGTTCCTCCAGTGCAGTCCTCTACGTCTGGGATGTACCAGAGCAGTAATCATTGGGAGGGACCCTTCCAGCCAGCAGACAAAACTGCCGACCCAAAACGAGCATCGGCCACTGCTGCGACGTCAAGTCTGTAATGCTTGCTGAAAGTATGTAACGACGACCATGTTGCCGCTCTACAAATGTCACCCGGCGGAACCAAACCGTGCTCCGCCCAGGAAAACGCCTGCGCTCTTGTGGAATGGGCCCGTAAGCCGACAGGCAGCACTCGACCCTGAATCAAATAAGCGGAGGCAATCGCTTCCTTTACCCACCGAGCGATGGAAGCCTTCGCCGCTGCCTCCCCCTTTGCGTGCTCCGCCGAACAGTACAAATAACCGATCCGACTTACGGAAGGACTCAGTAATCCTTAAATATTGACGTAAGACCCTCCGTACATCCAAAAGATGAAGACTGCGATCCGAACCGCCGCTCTCCAGCGTTCCAAGAACGGGCAAACAAACCGCCTGATTCAAATGAAAAGGGGAAACCACCTTAGGCAAAAAGGACGGCACCGGACAGAGAATCACCTTCTCCCGCGAAAAAGATAAGAAAGGTTCCCGGCATGATAACGCCTGCAACTCGGAAATCCTTCTAGCCGAACAAATGGCCATGAGAAACACCGTCTTCAACGTCAAATCCTTAAGGGATGCCCGGCGCAAAGGCTCAAAGGGTGACTTAACCAAAGCCGCGAGGACGAGATTGAGGTCCCACGGCGGAATGTACACCCTACGCGCCGGCCGCAACCTAGAGACCGCCTTCAAGAAACGAACTACATCAGGATGCGTCCCTAAAGGCACCCCATTGACCTTACCCCTACAGCAGGCCAGGGCCGCCAACTGGACGCGCAAAGAACTAGCGGCCAGACCCTTATCAAAACCATCCTGCAAAAACTCCAAGACCACTGGAATGGACACAGTGAGAGCTCGGACCCGACGACGAGAACACCAATCTTCAAAGATACGCCACACGCGCACATACGCCAAGGAAGTCGAATGCTTCCGCGCCCTAAGCAAGGTTGTCACAACCGCTGACGTATAGCCTTTCTTTTTCAGTTTAGCCCTCTCAAGGGCTATACCGTAAGCGAGAATCGATCCACCTGCGGCATGAACAGCGGTCCCTGTCGTAACAGATCCGCCCGCTGCGGAAGCCTCCAAGGCACGCCCTCCAACAGGCGCACCAGATCCGCATACCAAGGCCGTCTCGGCCAGTCGGGCGCTACCAATAGAACTTTCCCCTGGTGCACTCCAATCTTTTGCACCACTCTGCCGA
The DNA here is from genome assembly GCA_033557465.1 of Ichthyophis bannanicus. Taxonomy (NCBI): domain Eukaryota; kingdom Metazoa; phylum Chordata; class Amphibia; order Gymnophiona; family Ichthyophiidae; genus Ichthyophis; species Ichthyophis bannanicus. Next base: position 860,216,737 of record CM066035.1, read on the forward strand.
TCAAAGCCCATGGGGGAAAGACATACAGAAGACCCGGCGGCCACGGGCGCAACAACGCGTCTATGCCCTCGGACATCCGCTCGCGCCTCCTGCTGAAGAACCGGGCGACTTTTGCTGACCGAAAGGTCGCCATGAGATCCATCACCGGTGGACCCCAACGCTCGACTATCTGCACGAAGACGTAGGGATGCAGCTCCCACTCCCCTGCATCCACGTGCACCCTGCTGAGAAAGTCCGCGGTGACATTGTCCTTTCCGGCAATGTGCGCAGCCGATATCGCTGGCAACCGAAGTTCCACCCAGGCGAACAACTCGTCTGCCTCCGCCTCCAGGGCGGCACTTCCCGTGCCGCCCTGGTGGTTGATGTACGCCACCATCGCTGAGTTGTCGGAGAGCACCCTTACGGGCCTGCCGCAGAGTAGGACTTCGAACGTCTGCAGTGCCAGGAACACCGCTCTCAGCTCCAGACGGTTGATCGACCATGATACTTCCAGCGGAGACCAAAGCCCCTGCGCAAACTGACTCTCGCAATGAGCTCCCCAGCCCGCTAGACTGGCATCCGTCAACAACGGTACCCATGCCGGCTGCTCCAGTGGCATGCCCGCTGCTAGTGACGACCTGACCAACCACCACCGAAGAGAGCGCCGGGCTGCGAGCGGACAAGGGAGCCGCTTGCTCAAGGAATCGGTCTGATGTGACCACCGGCGAAGCAGCGCTCGTTGCAGAGGCCGCATATGGACCTTGGCCCAGGGCACCGCCTCCAACGTGGCCGCCATTGTGCCTAGGACTCGGAGATAGTCCCACGCTGATGGCGCACACACCGAATGAAACTGTCGGACTAGGCGTCGCAACCCTTCGGCCCGCTTGTGTGGCAGAAACACTTGCCCTCTCTTAGTGTCGAAGCGAACCCCGAGGTATTCGAGGACCTGGGTTGGTTTCAACTGACTTTTTGACGGGTTGACCACCCAACCGAGACTCTGCAAAAAGGTCACTACCCTGTCGGTCACCTGAAGACTCTCTTCCTCGGACTTGGCCCTGATCAACCAATCGTCGAGATACGGGTGAACGAGAATGCCTTCCTTGCGCAACGCCGCCACCACCACCACCATGATCTTGGTGAAGGTTCGCGGCGCAGTGGCCAACCCGAAAGGCAATGCCTGGAACTGATAGTGCCCCCAAGGAAAGGCAAACCGCAGAAACTTCTGATGTTCGAAATGGGTGGGAACGTGCAAATACGCCTCCGTAAGGTCCAGAGACGTCAAGAACTCTCCTTGACGCACCGCCACAATAACCGACCGAAGAGTCTCCATCCGGAAATGTGGGACGCGCAGGCAACGGTTCACGGCCTTCAGATCTAGGATAGGACGCTATGTGCCGCCTTTCTTTGGCACGACGAAATAAATTGAGTATTGACCCGAGCCGTACTCGGCTTTGGGCACGTCTACCACGGCCCCAAATTGAAGCAGACGCTCCAAGGTTCCGCGAATCGCTGCCGTTCTCTGTGGACCTCTGCATGGCGACAGGACAAACGAATCCAACACGGGTTTCAAAAATTCCAGGGCATAGCCGTGCTGAACGATCTCGAGCACCCACTGGTCGGAAGTGATGTGGGTCCAAGCGGGAAGAAACTCCCGAAGTTGTCCGCCTATGGGAGTCTCCGCCGCCGGGACCCGCCTCGTTTCATTGTGACTTACGGGCAGCGTTCGCAGGGACGGAAACGAAACCTCTGTTCGCTCCCCGAAACCCTCGAAAGCCCTGGGCCCGAGACGGAAACCTACCCCTCTGGAAACTTCCGAAACGAGGGGAACGAAACCTCCGGAAATCTCCAAACTGACTACGAAAGCCTTGGCCAGACTTGGCCTGCTTCGGTCTATCCTCCAGAAGACGACCCGCCTTGGACTCTCCCAGGTCTTTCACCAACTTATCCAACTCGTCACCAAAGAGCAAACCTCCCCTAAAGGGTAGCTTGCTAAGACGGGACTTCGACGGGCCATCCACCGCCCAATTCCTCAACCATAGTAAACGCCGGGCAGCTTACCGCGGACACGGTACTATTAGCCAGTGCCCTGATCAAATCGTAATGAACATCAGCCAAGTAAGCTGCCCCTGACTCCAGGCGATCCAATTCTTTCAGCTCCTCGAGATCTAAATGAGGAGACTGACGTAACCGCTGAGCCCAACGCAGAGCAGCTCTGGCCACCCAGGCCCCACAGATGGACGCCTGCAGCGACATAGAATCCGCCTCAAAAACCTGCTTGAGCAAACCGTCCACCTTACGGTCCTGAATATCCTTCAAGGCCGCACTGCCTTCCACCGGAATGGTGGTCTTCTTTGTAACCGCCGAAACCACCGCATCCACCCGCGGAGACCGGAACCGCTCCTTATCCTTATCGGCAATGGGATATAATTTCTTCAAGGTCCGCAAGCCCCTCAGGCCTGCTTCCGGCTTATCCCACTCATCTTGAATAATTTTGTCCACCACTTTGTGTACTGGAAACACCACCTGAGTTTGTCGGACTGCCTGGATAACCGGGTCCTCCAGCTCCTCCTCCACCGCTACCTGAGGTGCTAGATGCAACATCTGCAATGTTTCCGAGATCAAGGCAGCCAACTCCTCCCTACAAAAGACCCTAACTATTGTAGCTTGATCTTCAGGTTCAGGAATCTCCCTTTCTTCGAGATCTTGGGTACCCTCTTCCGGATCCCAATCCGGGACGGAGACCTCAGGCCAAGTTGCCTCAGCCAGCGCAGGGTCCCTGGTTCTCGCCCGCTTAGTCACCGAAGGACCCTCACCCAAATCTTCCGTGGCCTCTAGCTGCGGTTGGGGCGACGCTAGTGACGCAGGGCCCACTGCTGCCCCCTGTCGCTTTAGGCAAAAAGCCTGATGCATGAGCAGCACAAACTCCGGACTAAATTCACCTAGGGCCGGCGATGGTATGGGTAGGGAGATTCCAGAAGGCCCGGGCAACTCCTCTACCGGGGCCCCCTGCGACACAGATCGCGGGGACACAGCCCGGCCATCAGCTGGCGCTCCCTGCGTCTCAGTGGACTCCTGCAGATCCATCTGCTGCTCCACAGCGAATGATAGCGTTGCACAACCCCGACAAATGCCAGTATCCGCCACCGTCCCTCTTCTGGTGCCACACACAAGACACTGGGGTCTGGCCGCCATAAGGTCAACGAGCAAAAGCCCCAGAGCCCAACTGCCTTTTTTTTTTTTTTTTAAACAGATTATCTGAAGAGAGACCTCTGCTGACCTCTGTTATTTACTTTATATATATTTTTTTTTTTTTAACACACTATCAGCACCAGGAAAAAAAATCACTGCCAGCCAGCCCCCCCCCCCCCCCTTCATGTGGGAAAACTGAAGGAAGAGGAAATAACGATGAAGGAGACCCCTAAAATTAAAATTAAGCAACCCAAAAATAAAATCAACAAAAAATCAAGTAAAGAAGAGGAAAAACAAAGGAAAACGGGCCCCCGAATCTGACTGCACTGCTACCCGCAACTGAATGGCCGGCTGCTCTCCTACACGCGGCCTCTACCGCAGCTCAGAAAATGGCCGCCGAGAGACACCGCGCCGGCAAAAAAAAGGCGCCAAACACACCGCGGGAACCCTACCTGAAAAAAAAAGACGACTTTCCCCCGCAGACAAACCGGCCGAAGCCGACAGTAGGCTTACCGGCTTGCTCCGCAGCTGCCCGGATAAAAGCGGAACCGCATGGAGCTTACCGCACCGGCCTGAAAGTTCCCCGACGGCTTCAGCGCTGACAGGGGAGCCACGGCAATGCCGACTATCAGAAATATGCTGCCGAGGTCAAGAGAGGCGCTCCCCCGAAAGTCCTGGGGGAGAGACCTCCGTGCTCCAAGGGGGGGGAACTCGAAATTCCTGAGCCAGAACCCCCAAAACCCTTCTCATGCCAAGGCAAGGAGCAAAAGAGCCGGACTAAGCAGAGGTGCTTTCTTTGTTTTTTTTTTTGTTTTTTTTTAAAGAGATAGCACCCAAATAAAATATGTTAACCCTAGCTACACTATACAAACAGCTCCTTATCCATTCTTCCAGAGAGCCCTGCTACAAGGCTCGTCAAGTCCTCCTGCTGCGTGGAGACTGGTAACACTGGGATGGAAGGCAGAGTGCAGCAGGCTATATCCAGTGATGTCATCAGTTTTGACATACCAGTCTCCAAGCTGCAGGAGGAGATTGACAACCCAGATGTAGAGGACTGCACTGGAGGAACGATAAGGAATTTTCTCTTTTTTTTTGACTGAACTTAGTTTTACTTTGCTATCCTCAATGCTCACGCATATCGCCAGCCACTGCTTGACCTTGCTTTCCTTAAAAGTGAGACAAACCCGCTTTTACCCTTCATTCTGCTATTTTGGTCTGACCATTTCTTTGTGCACTCCTATCCAGTGACCCACTTTGCCTCAAAAGAAACCTTCAGAAATCTGAAGACTCTTAATACTGATGGTTTTGCTCTTCATGTCTTACCCCACCTTGAGGTTGTTCCTCAGAATCCTCCCTGGATAAGACTGGAATTTAAGATTACATACTTTGGTCCTGCTGGGGCAAAACAGTCTCACAGTTAACCCTCTCTCAACCAAAAACAAACAGCAAAAGAGGAACACAAAACAAATAAAATTATATGCATATAAATAAATGGAAAAACTAAACAATAAAACATTTATTTGGAAACAACACTTAAAAACGTTTATAGTATCTGTCATAACAAAGGAAATTATGTACAAATATAGCATCATCTGTATCCACATCTATATACTTGATTTGATATTGTATAGGACAACCAAGGTATAAAATAATAGTTAATCAACAGGAGTAAGCATAGACTTGATGGCCCTTAAAAAGCTATGCAATGGAACCTCCTATGCTCAGTACCAACAGGACTTACAATCTACACATAGACAAGTCCAAAATCTCCAACAGGATAAGCTCCAACATCTAGGTAATGCAAAATGCAATGTGTGCCTTTGAGTCAGTCCTGACTCCTGGCGACCCAGAAGCTCCTGGGTTTTCTTGGCAGTGTCAACGGAAGTAGATTGCCAGGCCTTTCTTCCAGGGCAATGGAGGGTTAAGTGACTTGCCCAAGGCTACAATGAGTGCTAGTGGGAATTGAACCCTGGTTGCTTGGTTACCAAGCCAGTGTTCTAACCACTAGGCTACTCCTCCACTCCAAAATCTATACCTAGATCAATAGCCAGGCAATGAAACATCAAAGGGGGATGCCAATAGGATTTAAAATCTATACCTAGATGTTGGCGTGGAGGAGTAGCCTAGTGGTTGCCCAAGGCCACAAGGAGTGCTTGCCCAAGGTCACAAGGAATGCTAGTGGGAATTGAACCCTGGTTGCTTGGTTACCAAGCCAGTGTTCTAACCACTAGGCTACTCCTCCACTCCAAAATCTAGATATAGATTTTAAATCCTACTGGCATCCCCCTTTAATGTTCCATTGCCTGGCTATTGATCAACTATTATTTTACATCTCCTCAGAATATTCTCTCCCTTGTTGAGCTTCACAAGGATCCATATTAGCTTCAGATCTTTGTAATCTTTTTTTTCTAGCACCTTCAGTGACTAATATAAAGCCCTGAACTTAGCATTCATATGTATGTGGATGATATACAAATTACCTCGCATACCACCTAGGATTCTCCCTTTCAATCTAGCCTCTCTGAACATCTGGACATGAGTGCAGAATGGACTTCTGTTTACAAGCTTACTTTGAACACAAAGAATAATTGAGCTCTGGCCTTCCAAGTGTCTCTCAGTTTGAAAATATGTCCCTCACTTTGCAGATAATCCCATCATGATCAGGGACACTATCATATCTTTTGGAGTGGTCCTGGCCAGCCTTTGGTCCTCACATCTCATTCCTGGTTAAGAAATGGGGGATTTGACCTTAAGATTTATAAGACCCATTAAGCATTTTCTGGATTCAAGAGCTTTAAAGACCATCATTCATTATCCCATATTAAACCATTTTGATTACTGCAACTCCTCATTAATAATCAAAATCAAATTAAGTGTCTCTCAAATTAAAAATACCACTGATAAATCAATATATAATGCCAGATGCACTGACCAGCATTGGTTAGCATATTATTTATTTATTTATTTATGCTTTTCCTCTATACCGCTTTTTCCCAAGATCAAAGGCGGTTTAAGTAGGATTAAATTCGAAACTCTCATGCTTTTTCACCATACCTTTTACACTGGTCTCCCTCATTACATATTCCCCGATCTAATTCCAGACTCCAGAAAGCGGCATTTAAGATCTTCTCAAATGCATCTTCTGGTTGCTCCCGCCCTCTATAAGTTCAAATTGTTTTGAGCCAAAGACTCCGCTTTCTCTTATCAGGCCCCAGTTCAATGGAAATCATTACTCTTAGGGGTACGTTTACTAAACCTTCCTAATGTTACCGGCGCTAGTTGCAGCGTTAATGTGAAGAATGCCATATAAGGTAGTGGGCGTTCCAGCGGCAAGGTAGCAAGAATCTGTATCGCGAGATAGTGGGCGCTGTGGCACGTTAATGCACGTTAACCCTAAGTTCATGCCAGCGCAGTGTTAGAAGCTACAAAGATGTAGCCCACTGGTTACTACAATGACTGCGGAGGCAGAGGTCATGGGTTCGATCCCACAGTGGTGTCATGTAAGAAGGCTGTCTGAGGCATTTCCTTTTAATTTAAATCAGTGCTGCCAGCAAAAACACCCTCACAGTGCCGTAACCTAAGGTGCCCTATAAGGCACACCCATAGGGCACATTATAAAGTGCCCTGTCCGCCAAGGCACCTTATAACGTGCCCTATAGGGCGCCTTAGGTTACGGCACTGTGAGGGTGTTTTTACTGGCAGCATTGATCTAAATTAAAAGGAAAAGCCTCAGACAGACATATTAAATAACACCACTGTGGGATCAAACCCATGACCTCTGCCTCCACAGTCATTGAAGTAACCAGTGGGCTACATCTCTAGAGCGTCTAACACACCGCCGGCTGGCTACAGAAAGACTGCAGGTCACCACACAAACTGTCTGCTGTGGTTACCAGGATAGGGTAAACCCACCCGTACCCATGATGCACTGCACATGCAGATCAGCAGCCTACATCTGATCACAAGATGGGGTATGCGCCACTATAGCACGCCGGCCTGGTAGGGGGAACTGACCGTGTGTGTTACTGGCACAGAGTAGCTACAGACCGTGACATTGTGCGGTTCCTGTGCTCACCCTGCGGGTAAGGTGGGGCGCCCAGCACCAGGTCCGCAGCACATGGCATAGGTGAGATAGGCTGTGCTGCAGGTCCCCCATCAGTGCCGGTGTGTGATAGATAGTCCTTGCAGACACACTTGTGTCCATCTGTATTTCCCAGTCACGTCTAGCCCTTGTGGACTATGATGCACCCAGAATAGTGCATAACCTGTGCGGTTGGCATGATCACATGTTATAAGAGAAGGGTGGTGTTTGGACTCAAAAGTGGATTATGTAGCACCACCCAAACCGCCCTCTGTGGGTCAGGGCGGGGGACAGGATCTCCCACCAACAGATCCACATTCTACATCTCTGCAATGGTGGCAGTAGAGGGGACCATCAACCCCAGTCCTGCTGGGGAATGGGCACCCTACAGGGCAGTCAATGTACAGCTGTACGCATCACATAGGGCACTGGCAGACAGGCAGTAGGCCTGGAAAAGCTCAGCTGCCCCCCACCACTATCTGACATTCACCAGCAGAAGGCACAGTCAGTCTCCACCCGCTGCACCCTGCAAGGTGTCCGAGCCATACGCATGCTAACTGCAGACAGTCTTCTAGCTAGTACATAGTGCATGTTCCTGGAGGAACTGTGTGCACCCAAAAATGGGATGTGAGCACACACACCAAGCAAGTATGTCAGTGATTGGGCCCCAGACAAGGGAACTCATAGATATCACTTGAGAGAAATACTGTATATGGGGGAACCTAGCCATGCCATGGTCACTGCTCAGTCAGGGTGAGAGTGACCTCCCAGCATGACATGCTGTGGCCACCCTGTCCATACAGGTGGTGGTCGGGCACTACAATGTCCCAGCCATTGCCCTATGCCCTGTGCAGATGCATCCTGCCCAGACCGCTGTGTCCGGGCCATACCCACAATACCTTGATCCTCATTAAGCACATTGGCAGGCTAACCACTGGAGACAGTGCAAGCATTGGGGGCTCAGTAAGGTGTAGGCAGCCACAAAACACTGGGTAGACATACACACACTCCCACACCTATTTCAGCATTGTGCAAAGATAGAGGTGGTTGGCAGCCCTGGCTGCCACACCAGTCCTGAGCACAGTGCAGGCATTGCTAATGTATGCAGGTGCTAGTATTGGTACCTGCTGCTCTGTGCAGGACCCAACAGCCTGACTCTCCATGAGGCTCTGGATAGTGGAGCCTGTGGGTGTGGGTGTTCGTGCCCCTGTTGGCCGATGTTCTAGGGCAGAGGTTCCCAACTCTGGTCCTGGTGGGGCAAGCACGATTCAGGTTTTCAGGCTGTCCCTAATGAATATGTATGCGATACATTTGCATACAATGGGGGCACTGCATACCATGCATATTTATTAGGGACAGCATGAAATCCTGAAGGGTGTTTGGCCCTCCAGGACTGCAGTTGGGAACCTCTGCTCTAGGGAGTGCACATGTTTATGGTGTATGTGCTCTGTAGGATAAAATATAGGGACATGGTCTACAGGAGCCACAGCTGGGACTTAAACCTGTGACCTTCTGCCCCTGAACACACTGGCTGTGTGTACTGCACCAAACTGTTGCCACAGAGGCAGATCATTCCCTGGGGATACCATTACTTTTCATCAGACAGCCCTTGTCTGTTGCACTGCACGCCACGCACCTGAACAGGGCTTGGCCTTGGTGTGCTGTGGGCAGCTGCCACTGCCCCCTCCACCACCAGCACCCCTCCGCCACCATGCTGACATGCCCTTATGCCGGTGGTGCTGGTGTTGCGCAGCCCTAGGCCATCCAGTGTGCCTGTAGGCGGCTGCCTATGGTGTGGGATCTGGGGTAGGGGTGCCTACATAGACATCTGCACTTCCCCCCGGCACCGCCTGTCACTGCTATGTGCCCTTTGGGGTACCTGCTAGGTGATGTCCCCTGGGACACTACTCGTGGGCATGTGTGACCTTGGTCAGTTGCTGGCTTGCAGTTTTTGGGTTCCTATGTGCCACCTAGGCATCTGCCTAGTCCACCCGGTGCCCTAGCTGCCACACTGCATGTCCCGCCTTCAGCCCCTTGTACCCCATTTGCAGCCTCACCGTTGTGCCCTTTCGTACTTGGTCACTATGCTGTTGCTGCACATGTATCACTACTATCACTTTTCTTGGTTTCCCTGCCTTTGCTGTACATTGCTGACTGAACTGGTTTCTCTCTCCTGCAAATGTGCCTCTAACGCGAGGTTTTCACTGGCATTAATGTTCAGACCCTGATTTCACGGCGTTAGTGTGCCTGGAGCCTCTCCCCGCCCATTGACACCTTATCTCCGCTCTCTGGGGAGCCTTACTCTGCCCTCTGTGCGCCTTAATGTCGCCGGAAACGTTATCGCCCGGTAATGCGCCATTATCACAGATAACATCACGTATCACGCGATAACGTCGCCGCTGCGATGTTAGCGCTGTTTAGTAAACATACCCCTTAGACAGAGCCGAAACCTCCTCAAAGAAATTTTTAAAAAGTTACTAAAAGTATAGCTTTCTCACCAATCCTTTGTGATTACGTATGACTTCTCTCTCTCCTTCATGTCATTATCTAGGAGTTTCCCTCTGTTTTGTGTAGAGTTCTGTTCAATTTTGCACCTTTTGTCTTTCGGCTATTTTGCAGACTCTATCCTATTCACCTCCTCCCTGATGTTTCCTTATCATATTCTGATATATTTTTACTTATCTACTTGTTATGTCTATTATATGATTTTTTAATTGTTTGTATACTATACTTTAACTGCCATAATGTTAATCCCAAATTTCCGGAAAGCAGTATAACAAATACTTATAAATAAACTAGAAAAAATGTGTAAGTAATGCGATTAGAAAAACACATTGAACAGGAAATACATTATGTTTATGCAATTTCTTGATAGGTATCAAATCAAAGCCAAAAGCAAGAAATGCTGAATCATGGCTGCCCCGGCACCAGTGACTCAGCACATTTTGTAAATTGTTAACAAAAAAAGAAAAAACAATTTCTATGATTTCATGCAATTGGTTATTCATAATTGTCCTTCAAATTAAAGGATCTCACTTGGTACATGAAGCCTAAGGATGAAGCTGTCTCAACCCAGAATAAAAGGAATTCCAAGAAACGAATTCAGCACACTAACACAAGCACCAAGTGACCCAAAAATCTTTCAACCAAATGTTTCAATCTCCAACACATAATTATATGAAATACCAAACTTTACAATTTCTTTGCTTTGGCAAAATACCATAGCAGAGGAAGTCAGAATTCTAGTGAACGTGAAATATTATTGGGCACCAGATCACTCCAGAAGTGTGAAAGGAACAGGAGCCTGCTCTCGCTGGAAACATGTATGATCAGGGAACTTCAGAAACTTTTTTTTAAAAAGTCTGTGACTGGAAAATATAGAATGTCTATAAAGACAAGTATTAAGAGGACAATTTTCTAAAAATTTTTACACAGTTGAACCCCCAGTGAAAACCAGCCACCCCTCCCCTCCACCATGTGCAAACGGAGCCATGCTGGTCACAACGTGAGTACTTTTATTCACCGATTTTAAAAAAAGGGCTGGGAGGGAATGTGTAGGGCTTTCAATCTAAAAAGACCCACATGTGCTTTTCATAGGTATACTGGAGCAGCTTCCAATACAGGTGCAACTTTACCCACTGAGATTTGGGCATGTTCTTGAGGCCAGCCTTATTTTCAAAAAGAGGAATCTCACAAAGGGTTTCCCTTTGGTAATAAACCTGCAGTCCAGGAGATACAACACAAGACCCACATACATTTTAAAAACTGCTCCATAAATTTATTTATTTATTTGTGCTTATTTACTGCTTTTCGTGAATCAAAGCGGTTTACAGAGAACTCAAGGATTGAACATTACATTAAACAAAAAATATATGTAACATCTTAACATAAGCATAAATAACAAATTGATGCATGTCTGGGTGACCAGAGAACTAGATCAAGGGCATGAAATAGATGTGATCTACCTAGATTTCAGCAAAGCCTTTCATACTGTTCCTCATAGGAGGCTTATCAATAAACTCAACAGCTTGGAGGGATGAGAAAGAGATTGACTGAGACAGAAGGTGATGGTAAATGGAACTCACTTGGAGGAAAGGAAGGTGATTAGCGGTGTGCCCCAGAGTTCGGTCCTGGAACCAGTACTGTTCAATGTATTTGTGAGTGACATTACTGAAGGACTGAATGGAAAAGTTTATCTTTTTGCAGATGACACAAAAATTTCCAAAAGAGTGGACCCCCCTAAGGGAGTGGATAACATGAGGAAAGATCTACAAAAGCTAGAGGAATGATCTAAAGCTTGGCAGTTAAGATTTAATGTGAAGAAGTACAGTGTCAAGCACTTGGTAAGCAGAAATCCAAGGGAATTGTATGTGATAAAGGGCGAGAGATTGGTGTGCATGGACCAGAAGGACCTCTGTGTGATTGTTTCTGGTGATCTCAAAGTGGCGAAACAGTGTGACAAGGCGGTGGCAAAAGGCAGAAGGATGTTGGGTTGCATACAGAGAGGAATTACCAGCAGAAAGGAAGAGGTACTGATTCCACTGTACAAGTTGCTGGTGAGACCTCACTAAGAATATTGTGTTCAGTTTTGGAGACCATATCTTGCAAAGGACATAAAAAGGCTAGAAACAGTTCAGAGGAAGGCGACCAAAATGATTTGGAGCCTGCAAAGACTTATGAGAAGAGACTTGAAGACCTAAATATGTACACTCTGGAGGAGAGGAGGGACAGGGGAGATATGATTCAGACCTTTAAATACTTAAAGAGTATTAATGAACAAACAAACCTCTTCCAAAGACGGGGAAGCTGTAAAACTAGAGGGCATAACATGAAGCTGCAAGGGGATAAACTGAAAGGCAATGTCAGGAAATACTTTTTCACTGAAAGGGTGGTGGATGCTTGGAATGCCCTCCCGATGGAAGTGGTGGGGGCAAATACAGTGACTGAATTCAAAGTGGCATGGGACAGACACAGTGGATCCTGTTATAGAAACAGGATAAAATCAAAATAAACAAAAACTATCTCTTATATCTCAGTAAATAGGGGTGACCTACACAGAGCAGTGGGTACACCCCTAAACAAAGACATGGGGAGGGGTGACCTGCACGGAGCAGCAGGTGCTCCTACTCTTGCCACCTTGCTCGGCAGACTAGATGGACCATACTGGTCTTTATCTGCCATCATATACTATGCTACAAAGTACAGAATATCAAACAGCAAACAAATGTTGACAAACAGAAGGAACTTTAAAGAATGCCTGGAACAGCAGAATATTACTGAGGCAAATTTTCACAGAACAAACAGGTCTTGTTTATTTTTTGCATAGAGAAGCAATGCACCCCTCCACCCTTGAGAGCGCCCCAGAGGGCTGTTGCATTAAACAAAAGGCAAAGTTATGGTCAGCAGGACAGGCTGAACTCACAAAATTGGCTGTACAAATTCCTTCTTCCTTATTCAATCTTATTTTTTTCCCTTAAAGAGGAACCACAAAAAAGCAAAAAAGGGAGTGGGAGCAACAAGCAAGGGAGAAAGAGAGAAAGGATGTGAGGAAAACTCCAGGACAGCCCTCTAGCAAGGCTAAAGCCTAGCCAGGCTCAACCGGTCAAAGACCCGAAACGGAGCATAGACCCCCACCCAAGCGGAAACTCCAACAGGGTATTCACAAATACACCCTGGAGAAGTCGGCTATCTCAGCTCCATCGAGAAGGTACCCTGTAGGATGGCTGCCCAACAGCCAATGGATTCCAGAAGTTGCACCAGTCCAACAGCCATCATCTGCTGGAGACAGAGAAATACTGAAGGGTGCCCCTAGCTGCACTAGCAGAGTTACCAGGAGTGATATCACTGGAAGCCTCTGGTCTTTCTCTGTCTCTATCATCTGCTGGCAGGGGAGACACATATAGGAAACATTCAAAGGAAGGAGTCAAAGAGTGCAAGTGATAAACTGAGTTAGAGAATCAGTGAAATTTGGGGTATTTTATATCATCCAGGGTAATGCCCCCCCCTCTCTCCTTGTAAGAAATTTCTAAAATGGAAAGAAAATGTAAGCCCCTGTTCCACAAGATGACATGGTCTAGAAATATTTGTATTGCAGCAAAGAGACAAAGGCAACTGAGATAAGGACACCAGGTGGTGTCCGCAGACCAACCCCCCCCTTTCCCCATGTTCATAGGAATGTATAATAGCGCACGCTGTAAATAGCTCAACATGAATCTACTGTACACCACCACACACACACACGCACTGCATCACTGCATGAACACACATAACCCATTCTTGTTGATTGTTTGCTGTGTAGACCGCCTTGATTGAAGGAGAAGGCGGTACAGAAATCCTTTTTAATAAATAAATAAAATAAATGCAAACCCCCCAACTGGTCATTTCATGTTATACATGAACATTCAGCAGCACTATCTATATGGACAGCATCACTGAACATATACATGATTTCAAATACAGTTAAATATTTCATTGACCACACTGCTGAATATTGACCTTACAATGTTATTTTATCACTGCCTCTGATTAACGAACATATATGTTATAATGCTCACAACTCAGAAATTTGACCAAACATTAGCGCATCACCTAAGAAGAGGAAGAAAGACTGTTTTCCATGGAATTTTCAATAATAGGAAACTGTTTTCCTAAATATTCTTACCTTTTTTAAAAGCTTAACATTCTGCAGCCAGGCAGTCTTGACCCTTGGCTGGAAGGAGTACTGGGTTTCCTTGAAGTATCTGCTAAGTAAGTCTGGGCAGCACTGAAGGATCTTCACCACGAGCTCAGCTTGCAGCTCATCCTCCGTGGCAGCCTTTAAACCTACCAGGAAGCGGAGTAGAACCAGGTTTCCTGCTCTGAGAAAGACGGCATGCAGGGATGAAGTTATTATTACACTACAGTCTACAGATATGCACTAATGGCTATAATGATGCCAAGATTAAATGCAGTCCTTTCTCCGGTAAGGCAAACTGAAGCGACAGGCAAAGGCAGCTCTGATGTTTAGGAACAAACTAAGAATCAGTCTCATATTGCAAAGAGAAAACGATACAACATAAAGCGAAAGCCCCATTCATTCTACTCCAAAGATGCATTGTTAGGGATTTCTAAAACAACTCTTGCTGTGACAAAACACATTTGATAAACACAGCCAAGAAAACGCCACAAGAAACTAGAAAATGTATAAATGGTGAGGATTTAAAATTTATTTATATGTCCTAGTAATTTAGTGCTCAGGAAACAATAGAAATCACTTCTATATAAGGACAAGTCTGGCACAGCACTAGCAGCAGCAGCACAAGCTTCTGTCAAGCTACCCTGCCAGTGTGTGTGAACCCTGCTCTGGAAGGGCCACTTCCAAAGGGTGAGAGGGCAAGCCACACTCCATGTCTCTCTGCTTGAATGCAACAAGGGTGCCAAGTAGTACCAAGCTGGAAAGAGACTGAGACCACAAAAGTAGTGCGTGGAGGCCAGAGAATGGCTTTCAGATAGTAACTCCTCTTAGTCATTTCCAATCCGAGTCAGCTTTGAGCCAGCGACTTAAAAGTGAAAGGTTCTGTGAACCTGTGCCAATCTCTCAAGCCATGTGGTCCACTCAGCTTCTGGATAAGCGATCATAAATGGCACAAATGGCAAGAAAGGTCAGAAGACCCACTCTCTGCATGGATATCCATCTTCCCATGGTGCAAGCACAAATTAAAGTGTGAGGTTCAAGCTTTACCTGCCCATGGTGCCAAGGCTTGGGTCATAGAAATTAATGCCATGTTTCAGGGAGCAGCAGAGGTCCAGTAGGAAGCTGTGCACTAATTCTCTTATCATGACTTTCCCTGCATCTCTGGTATCCTGGCTGCCCTGTCAGGGTGGAGAAAAATACAGAAAACACATTTCTTTTCATGCTATGTACTAGATAAGCCACCAAGCGCAAACCGAAGCTTTAACATACGTCCACCACGTCCTCACACTAAACATAAGCAAAATCATTAGCCTGTTTGGTAAGCAAAAGTTTACGTGTGCAAAAGAGCTTTTATAAAATTACAGTGGAATTAAGCATAATTAAGCACATACCTATGTGACTTCAGAGTAGGCATGTTCAGGGGAGGAGATTGGGAGGAACACAGAAGGCGTTGCGATTTATGCGCTAAAATTTACACCTGCTTCCAAGCAAGCACGATTTCTGCAGGATATATGCTAGTATTTTATAAGGTGCCTAGTATGTTTATAAAATAGGCACCTTCTCTACCTCCAAATCTAAGCAACCTGTTATAAAATTACCCTTAGACCACACTTTTACCTGGAACAAGCAGATGTGTTCCTGGAAGTGGGGTTGTGACTTATGCCAGACAGACATGTAAGAATGACCAGGACATCTGCACGAATCTCAGAGAGGGTGGTAACTGTGTGTAAGCATTCCTGGGGGAGTTATTATATAAAGGCAGACATGTCTGTTTTATAAAGGGAATTTATATGCATAACATGCACATTTCTGACATGCAAGGTAAGTGCTGTTACAAAATTGCCCTTGTAGAGGCTAATTTTATGACAGGATGCTTATGTGAGCCATGGGCTAATTAAGAGGAATTTCCAATCACATCTTGACGAATTGTCTATGCATGTTACAAAGTTACATCTTATGAACTCCAGAAGGAAGCTCTCTTTGGCACAATGCAAGTATTACAGCGATGTCAGGAAGTAGAGTGGAGTGGAGGAGTGGCCTAGTGGTTGGGGCAAGGTACTTCAGGCCAGAAGGTCGGGGGTTCAAATCCCACTAGAGGACAGCAACCTTGGGCCGGAAGGACTGGGGTTTCTAGTCCCACAGGTGCTCCTTGTGGTCTTGGGCAAGCCACTTAACCCTCCATAGCCCATGTTCCCTGTAAAATAGTTATCTCCAAGTTTATAATGCCCTGTTCAATGTAATTTCAGTTTGTTCAATGTAAACAACACTGATGCAGAATAGCGCGGTATATAAGAGAATGTAAATAAATAAATAAATAAATAATAAATAAAATAAATAAATACTTTTTTCACTTAAAGGTGGTGGACTCTTGGAATGCCCTCCTGATGGAGGTGGTGGGGGCAAATATAGTCACAGAATTCAAAATGGCATGGGACAGACACAATGGATCCCTTTATAGCAACAGGATAAAATCAAAACATACATAACTATCTCTTATATCACAACAAATAGGGGTGACCTACACTGAGCGGTGGGTACACCCCTAAACAAAGGCATGGAGAGAGGCGACCTGCACGGAGCAGCAGGTGCACCTACACTTGCCGCCTTGCTGGGCAGACTAAATGGACCATGCTGGTCTTTACCTGCCATCATATACTATGTTACTATGAGCATTAGCAGTAAATTTGAGAGACTGAGATCATTCTGCACATATCCTGGCATAGAGATGAGGTTCATGACTATCCTGGTATGCGCAAAACTAATCCATTGGAGAAATTACCCAATGTGAATACACCATAGGAATGGAGGCGAAGCCTAAGGTTAGAGCCCAGCAATCTACTTCTGGTCACACTGCCAAGAAAACCCAGGAGCTGCTGGGTCACCAGGAGTCAGCACTGACTTGAAAGCACACATTGTATTGTATACACCATGAACACCTGAAGAAGAAAATAAGGGGAATATAGAGAAGCACTCTACTGGGCAGAAAAAAAGCCTGGGTGATAGAGGCACCTAAAATTTGCTGCCTGCTGCTGGGTAGAGAGGCAAGGTCTAAGGAGGAGAGAGATAATGACCACCGAGGTTGAAAGACATGAGGCAGGGAAAAAAGTTGGAGAGAGGGGAGGGAAAAAGAGTTGGGAAGGAAACAGGATGGCAAAAGGAAAAAAAAAAAAAAAAAGGCAAGCTAAATTTCTCTCTGGCACTTAACTTTTCTAAAAAATATTCCACCCTTGGCATTGTGATACATGCAAAGTATGAATACAGCCCAAACAACTAAAGAGAGACTGCAGTGGAAGAAGCGCCAGCACTCATGCACCTAAATTGAAAACAGTGTGAACAGTAAAGACATGATTTCAAGAAATTAAAACAGAGAAATTAAAGGAGAGGGTATTCGATAGCATATGGCTCTGCATTTATTATGGGATTTATCAAAAGACTAGAATGCAGGAAGAACATTTTCTCTCTCCATGGGTACTTTTATCTCCTACATGATGTCTGAAAATAAGCTGTGTATCTTGCAAATATTTCAATAAAAAAAAGCCCATAACCACTGCCCCCCTCCCCCGTCCTGTCTGGATCTGCTGTCACAGAAGGAATATTTCATAGAGCATTGTACAATTTGTATATCTGATCATGTTGTTTATATGACTGTATATTCCTATCTGAAAATATACGTAGGACGTACAAGTAGGATGTTTAAGAGGAGACTGAGTGAACAAAAATCATGGCTGAAAGCCTGTACCTTGATGGCACCTTTAGTATCCCATTGTTTTATTTATTTATTTATTTAGAAGGATTTATATACCGCTTTATCCTGAAATCAAAGCGGTTTACACATCAAACAAATCAAAGTGTGCGTGGGTGTGGGCATGCGGTTAGAATTGACAGTGTAAAAGATGATTACGGGGTGAGCTATATACAATGAGATCTATGTATAGGTGAGCTATATACAATAAGATCTATGTACAGGAACTATATACATATTGCAGGGAGTGGGAGGCGGGAGGCAGCGTGGATAGGGGGCGAGGTAGGGCGAAGAGAGGGTCATTGGTCAGGTCGTGATGTCCTTATAGTGTTCTGTGAAGAGAATCGTTTTGAGCATCTTCCTGAAGTCCTTGAGGTCTGTAGTTGATCTCAGTTTATTGGGGAGTGAGTTCCAGAGTGCCGGCGTGGCCAGGGATAGTGCTCTTGAGGTATCCTGTCTTGTTTTAGTAAATGCTTTGGGTGTGTTGATGTCTGAGGTGTCTCATCTCCTGGGTCTGGTGCATGTGTCAGGTTTGATGAGGGGTTTCAGACTGTCTGCTGAGAGGTTCTGTTTTATTTTGAAAATGTTTAGTAGCACCTTATAACGTATGTGGGAGGTGATTGGGAACCAGTGGAGGTGGTCGAGGATGGAGGTGATGTGACTGTGCCTTGAAGCACCAGTTATTATTCGAGCGGCAGTGTTTTGCGTCATCTATAGTGGCAGGTTTGCTCGTTTTGAGAGTCTGAGGTAAATGGGGTTGCAGTAGTCTAAGATGGGAGTGATGAGAGCTTGACAGACGGTGCGGAAGGGATCCTGTGAGAGGATTGGCTTGAGGTGTCTTATGGTTCTCATTTTGAGGTATGCGTTCCTGGTAATTTTGGTGATGCGAGATTGCAGGTTCAATTCTTTGTCGAGAGTCACACCGAGGTATTTAATTTCTGGTTTTATTGGTATTGTGATGTCGTTTAGCTTGATGACAGGAGGAGGGGTGAAGTCAGAGTTCCTGGTGATGATTAGCGCTTCTGTCTTGGTGTAATTTAAGGTTAAGTTGTTTTCCAGAAACCAGCTTGTCATCTGTTGCAGACAGCCGTCTATGCTGGAGTAGTCTGGGCTGTCAAGGCTGATAGTGGTGTATATCATAATGTCGTCTGCGTAGATGGTGTATTGGATTCTGTTGTTTTTGATGATGGAGCAGATCGGTTGTATGTAGAGCCTTGTGGAACACCCTGGGTGACTCTCTGAGGTCGGGAGGTGCCTGTCTGTGAGGTAAGATGCGAACCAATTCAAAGTGGTGCCGTGTAGACCAATTCCCTGAAGTCTTTACTGCAGAGTACTGTAGTTGACGGTGTCGAACGCTGAGGAGATGTCTATAAGGATCACGATGACGCCCTTCTTGATATTGTCGATAACCTGGATCAGGTTGTCGAAGAGGTAAATCAGTAGGGTTTCAACGCCATGGTTTGGGTGTAAGCCATGTTGATTGGGGTCCAGAGGGGCATGGCTGTCGGTGTGATCTTGGAGTTGTTGTTGAACCACCTTTTCGATGATCTTCGACAGGAGGGGAAGGCTTGAGATGGGTCTGAATGTGGCTGGATTGGTTTTACTTAGTGTGGATTTTTTGGGATTGGGCGTAC
This sequence comes from Ichthyophis bannanicus, assembly GCA_033557465.1. Taxonomy (NCBI): domain Eukaryota; kingdom Metazoa; phylum Chordata; class Amphibia; order Gymnophiona; family Ichthyophiidae; genus Ichthyophis; species Ichthyophis bannanicus. The sequence goes on from CM066035.1 coordinate 860,236,035, forward strand.
TGTTGCTAGCTTTAGAGTGCTAGGCATGATACCTCTGGTTAGGGAGTTGTGTACCATGTTGCGGATGATTTGGATGAACTTCTCTTTTGCTGCTTTTATCCAGATCACGGGGTCTGTGGGGGCAGTGCTGGTGTTGAGCGATGCAATGATGTGTGATATCTGATCGGTCGAGGGGATGCTGAGTTTTCCCAGATATGGTCTGTTAGTGGAGGTTTGTAGGTGATGTCCATTGTCATCTGGGGGGCGGCGGTGAACTTGGCCTGTAGGTAGTCTGCGAATGTCTGTGGAAGTTCATCAAGAGTTTTTTATGTTTGAAATGGAGGATTATAGACTATATTCCCCCCTGTGCACGTGGGGGTGATCAGGAAAAAGTATTGAATTTTCAAGAGCAATCTGTACACTCAGTGGGGATGAACGCTGAGACAGAATGGCACTTACTGCTGTGACTTTTGACAGACTGCAGGACAGAAGTGATGCAATACTATTGGATATAAAGACTGAGCTGAAGGGAAGATCGCTGACCATGTTTAAGCATTGACGGAGGATGCCGAGGAGATTCCATTTGGAACAATGAAGTTTTGAGACTAAATGAAGAAATATCCATGGCAGATAAGTGTCTGGTTCTCTATTTTTATATCCCTGAAGCAGGGCATTGAGTGGGAAAAGTCCAAAACATAGTGCTGGGTATTGCCTGTGGACATTTTATTATGAACTGTATGGTTTGAAAAGTAAAGAATTTTTGAACAAAAAAAAAATTAAAAAGGGAGGGTGGAAGGGATGAAGTTTGCCTAAAGTGCTTCATTTCCTTGAACCAGTCCCATTTGTATTCAATGATCCTTTGGAAAGATCAATAAGCATCATCAAAGGAAGAATGGGCAGCTGATATTTTACTCACAATCCCAAAAGAGAAAGCAGTTTATCTGCAAACGGGCTGCATGTATAAATTTAAGAAAATTCGGAAAACTGGTTTAATTATTTTATTAATTGATGAGAAGAAATAAGTTATATCAGCCACAGGTCTGTAATTTGGGTGTTGGAACTTTTTTTTTTTTTTTTTTTACAGTAAGGATACAGTTCTTGTTTTGTTTCCTATTTAGACATGTTTCGCTAAAAGGCATAACGCCTATGGTTGAGAATTCAGGTGGCAGGGAAATTGTCTGTATGCATGTTTGTTTGCATACTTACGCAAGCCAACACTTCAGTTCAGGCTTCCCTCACTGCGATCAGCTGTCTGAATGGTGGCGCTGTGCAATGCAGGGAGTTCAGGCTGATCTCGCGGTTTGAAGTCTTGTGAGATTTGAAACTGTTGGGGCGCCACCATTCAGAAAGCTGATCACGGTGGGGGAAGCCTGAACCGCAGTGTTTTTGAGGTGCTGCAGCCAGGGGTGAATCAAGGGGGGGGGGGCGGTATATGAGAGAGAGAGAGAGCACGAGCGAGACATAGGGTAAAGCTCGGGGGGGGGGTTGTTATGAGAGAGAGTGGGTGAAGGCTGGTAAGGGAGGTGGTTATATGAGAGAGAGAGACTGGAAGAAGCTTGGGAGGATAGGTCATAAGATATACACATACACACATGCACGCAGCCCCCGACATGCCCCATGACACACGCACATGTATGCAGCCTCCAAACATTCCCCTGACATATACACACACAGACATTCCCCATGACACATATAGGCACGCACCCCCTAACACTTACCATGACACAAACACACACACACACACGTACACACCCTCCAACACCCCCCATGACACATATACACATGCTGCACCCCATGATACTTGCTATGAGACACACATATGAACACCCCACCTGATTCAAGAAATGGGGAAACATGCTATAGTGTCACACGGCTAGTTACACTTTTCAACTTGTTATTGATTTACTGTTTGTTATAAAATGATTAAAATCAATAAAGAAGTGTCTTTAAAAAAAATCCCTGTGCTAAAACAAACTCTTAAAGGGCATTATAAACAGGAAAAAAATGCTTATACTGCACTCTGATTATTATTATGGTTATGCAGTTAATTTAATAAAATAAAATGTACCTACAATAGTGGCCAAAAAATTAAGGCAGGTATCTTTTTCTATAATTTATTGTTAAATAATGTACTGTGGAGATGTCACACGTGATTACTTATTTAATCAGCATGGCGAGTAGTCACACCATGCGTCTGGCGTCCATTTTAGTTTACTTACACTCTGTAGTAGGTTTCTTGGATGAAGTTTTGAATTTTTACAACTAGGAAAAGATTGAAAGTTACATATAAAATATACAATCAAGATGGGTAGAAAGTGCAATATTAATGACTTAGTAAAGGGACAAGTTGTCCCACTCCATGCTGAAGGATATTCGCAATATGCTATTGCAAAACATTTGCATATATCAAGGTGTGCAGTTCAGAATGTTCTGAAATCAGGTGGCCATACATGTTGTTCGAAATGTGGGCGCAGACGGATAACTACTGGACGAGATGACCGATTCCTCAAAAGCATTATTACATCTAGTCCACATACTTCATGTCAACGAGTGGTTCAGTTAGCTAATGATCGAGGAATAAAGATAAGTGCCAGATCTGTCCGACAATGGCTTGTGGATGAATTCAAACTCGTGGCCACAAGACCTGCCAAGCCTATGATGACCAGGAAACAAATTGCTGCCCGCATACAGTTTTGTAGCAAGATGAAAGACAAATCTGCTGAATGGTGGGAGAGGGTAATGTTCACAGACGAAAGTACATTTAGAGCAGAGTAGTTACTCACCTCTAACAGGTGTTCTCCAGGAGCAGCAGGAATCAGTCCTCACTTATGGGTGTCATCGACCCCAGCGGAGCATTTCCCCAGCTTTCCATGAAAGCCTTTGGGAATGCTGGCACGCATGCGCGGTTCCCTTCCCGCCTAAAGGTGCCATCTTACCTCAGTCAAATGACATAGCTAAGAACAGCACACAAAAACGTAAAAATTAAACTATGTACAACTGCAACTCCAAGGGGAGGAGGGAGGGTAGTGAGGACTGATTCCTGCTGCTCCTGGAGAACACCTGTTACAGGTGAGTAACTACTCTTTCTCCAGGACCAAGCAGGAAGTCAGTCCTCACTTATGGGCGACTCCCCAGCTCTGGGCTACCAGGAACCCAGGCTGAACAAGAGAACTCCCTCTAGTCTCAGCAACACAGAAAAGGCTTTTCAAGAACACACCCTCCACAGGTAGCCCAACCAGAGGGCAGGAGGGCAGGGGTTGCCTTGACCTCAAAGAGATTCCTGAGTACTGCTTGACCAAAAGCACTGTCCCTACGGGACTCCCTCTCCAGACAGTAGTGGGCTGCAAAAGTCTGGCTTGAAGACCAAGTAGCAGCCCTGCAGATGTCTTGCAATGGAACAGAGCGGAGATAAGCCACTGATGCAGCCATTGCCCTCACACTGTGGGCCATGACCCTACCCTGCAAAGGAAGGTCAGCCGCCTTGTAAGCCCAGGTGATACAGTCAGCCACCCAGATGGACAAGGTACGCTTGGACAAAGGCTTCCCCAAGTTATTGGGGTCAAAAGAAAGGAAGAGCTGAGAAGCCCTCCTGTGACCTTGCGTACGTTCAAGGTAGAAGGATAAGGCTCTCCTACAGTCCAAGGTATGGAGAACTGTTTCAGCCTGACTTGCATGAGGCCTAGGGAAGAAAGTAGGAAGAACCACCTCCTGATTGAGGTGGAAAGAGGAGACAACCTTAGGAAGGAACTTAGGGTGAGTCCTGAGGACTACCCTGTTTTTATAGAACCTGGTGTAAGGTCTATCACAGACCAAGGCTTGAAGCTTACTCACTCTCCTAGCCGAAGTAAGGGCTATCAGAAAGAGAGTCTTCCAGGAGAGGAAGCGTAGAGGGCAAGTAGCCATAGGCTCAAAAGGAGGTCGAGTCAGTTGCTGCAAGACCACATTCAGGTCCCACTCACGAGGAGGAGGACGTATGGGAGGCTTGAGCAGTAACAAGCCTTTGAGAAACCTGGACACCAAAGGATGTACAGACAAGGAATGGCCCTCCACCAAGGAGTGGTGAGTTGCCAAAGCAGAGAGGTGGACCCGAACAGAGTTGGACTTGAGACCTTGATTGGACAAGTGCAGCAGGTACTGAAGCACTACAGACACAGTACAAGAGAAAGGATCCTCTGCACGTAACTGACACCACACAGAAAACCTTTTCCACTTGTTTTCCTTGTGGACTGTTTCCTAGAAGCTAGGAGAACCTCTTCAACCTCTTTAGGCAGGCCCTAGGGAGCCAACACTACCCTTGCAGCCTCCATGCCATCAGATGGAGGGATTTGAGATTGGGATGCAGTAGAGAGCCCTGATTCTGAGAGAGAAGGTCGGGCTGCAAACCCAGAGGCAGAGGGAGATCCACCGCCAGTTGAAGCAGGAGGGGGAACCAAGGTTGCCTGGGCCACCTGGGAGCCACCAGGAGGACTGAGGCCCTCTCTTGGAGAATTTTGAACAGTGTCCAGGCCACCAGAGGAGTGGGAGGAAACGCATAGAGCAGGCCCTGAGTCTAGGGAATCAGAAAAGCATCTGCTGCTACTCTCAGAGGATGCGGTTGCCTGGAGCAGAACCTTGGCAGCTGGTTGTTCAGTGGACTGGCAAACAGGTCTATGGAGGGAAGACCCCACTCTAAGAAAATCTTTTGAACCACTAAAGGGTGCAGCTGCCACTCGTGTGGTTGCAGAATCCTGCTCAATTTGTCGGCCAGGAAATTCTCCTGGCCTGGAAGATAGACTGCTTTGAGGAGCATGTTGTGTCTCAGGGTAAAGAAACAGAGAACCTGTGCTTCCTGACAAAGGGGTTGGGAACCAGTCCTGCCCTGCTTGTTCACATAGAACATGGCTACCTGGTTGTCTGTTTGGATCAAGACAGATTGATGGGCCAGGGAAGCAGTAAAGGCCTTGAGGGCTAAGCGGATAGCTCTGAGCTCTAGGAGATTGATCTGCTGGGACGCCTCCCAAGGAGTCCACAGGCCCTGGGTGCACTTGTCTAGGCAGTGTGCTCCCCAACCCAACAGAGAGGCATCGGTGGTCAGCACCACTGTATGAGGTGGCATTTGAAAGGGCACCCCCACCAGCAGATTGGGGGGGTGCAACCACCAGTTGAGGGAGGCCAGAAAACGTTGGGACACTCTGATCCTGTCCCTGAGGCTGCCTGAGGCCTGTGACCACTGAGTCCGAAGGCACCACTGGGCAGGCCTCATATGGAGCCTGGCATTGGGGGTCACCTGAACTGTGGATGCCATGTGGCCTAGAAGCCTGAGACAGAGTCTGGCGGAGACCAGGGACCTGTGCAGAAACTTGCTTGCAAGATTTATGAGCCTTTGTGCTCGGTCCACTGGTAAGAATGCTCTTGCCAGCTGAGAATCCAACCTTGCCCCTATGAATTCCAAGTTCTGGGAGAGGAGCAAAGTGGACTTTGCGAAGTTGATGACAAAGCCCACCTTTTGGAGCAGATCTATGGTTTTGTTGGTGGCCTGCTGGACCTCGAGAGACGTCTGGTCTCGGATGAGCCAGTCGTCCAGGTAAGAAACACGAAGATGCCCTGATTTCTCAGGTAGGCTGCCACCACTGCCAGGCACTTGGTAAAGACCCTGGGAGCGGAGGTCAGTCCAAAAGGCAGTACTCTGTACTGATAATGGTTTAATCCCACAATGAACCTGAGGTACATTCTGTGGTCTGGATGAATGAGGATGTAAGTGTAAGCATCTTTTAGATCTAAAGAGCATAGCCAATCTCCCTGCTGGAGGTAGGGCAGAAGAGTTCCAAGAGTAACCATCTTGAACTTTTCTTTCACAAGAAACTTGTTTAGGTTTCTGAGATCTAAAATGGGTCGAAGACCACGGTTCTTTTTGGCACCAGGAAATACCTGGAGTAAAAACCGTGACCTTGGAAGTGGGGAGGCACAGGCTCCACCGCCTTGTCCAGCAACAGACCCTTGAGCTCCTGGAGGAGAAGGGCTGTATGCAGGGGAGGCCTGAAAGGCTCCCCTGGAAAGTGTGGGGGAGGTAGTTGGTGAAAATGCAGGGCATAGCCTCGATGGACTATGTCCAGCACCCAACTGTCCTGAGCAATCAGGGGCCACTGGTGGGAGAACAAGGCTAGGCGGCCTCCTGTGCAGGGCTGGGTCTGCAAGGTAGGATTGGCTGTACTCAAGGAGTCAAAAAACCCCACCCAGCTGAGTGGGAGCAAGGGTCGGAGGCTTGGGGGCAGTATGCCTACGGGGCCCATTACCCCGGCCCTTGGCTTGCTGACCCTGTGGGGCAGGTTGGGCGGCCTGATATTGTGGGTACTGTTTGTAGGCAGTGCCCTTCCTCTGGTAAAAGGGCTTTTTACCCGGGCCCTTCTTCTTATGTGAAGGGGCAGAGGTCTTCCTGGACAGCCTTGTCCTGGTGAGGTGCTCAGTCTCGAGCTGTGCGGCCTTCTCGGCCACAGGCTTGCCAAAAAGGTTTTCACCTCGGCAAGGGACATCGACCAACTTGTCCTGAACCCATGGCTCGAGGTCCGATGACTGCAGCCAAGCCTGGCGTCGAGCCGCGATGCCGGCAGCCGCAACTCGGGCCGAAGCCTCGAAGCCATCGTAGGCGGCGCGGGACATGAATTTAGAGCATTCCTGTATCCTCGAAGACAAGGACTTAAAAGTCTGCAAGGGTTCCCCGGAGAGACCAGCAGAGAACCCGGCCATCTCCTTGGCCAGGTCTCGTAAATACATGCCCATGTACAGCTGGTAAGTCTGACAAAAGAGCGAGCAGGATAGGAGGTCACTAGCACTTTATTAATAAACAACCCCAACGCGTTTCGGCAGGTGCCTTCATCAGGGGGCTAAAGGACTGCAAAAACAAATAAAAACATATAATAAAATACATAATAAAGTAATAAATATAATGATTGTAGTAAACAAACATGATGATGAATGAAAACATCCATGTATGATCACAAATAAAATATACTTACAGATTGTACTGCTAGTCATGTGTGTAAAACAAGCGCATAAATAATATGTGACCACTAGTACACTAGAAACAGCTGAAAAAAATATAATAAATACGTTAAAATACAAAACTACATATAATTATATTTTAAAAAAAGGAAGATAATGGGAGACCCAGACCAGAGAACACCATGCTACAAAATACCATTAACAAAACACCAAAAGAAATACAATAAAAAAATATATAAATATAAAGATAAAGATAAAAACAATCATAAAAATGAAAATAAATATGATACTAATAATAATAAAGAATAATAAATATAATAATAATAATAATCGATATACAATAAAAAATATAAATATGTAAGTATATAAATATAAAATTGCATAATAAAATTACAAACAAATTTAATACATAAGAATAAAATTATAAAAATAAACAATTAATAATAAATATAAGAACATCTAAATAATAAATATTTATTACATAAAATAACAAACCAAAAGACAAACATACTGGGAATAAAAAATATAAATGATTAAGTAAACATAAGAAGTTCTTAATAACTCCCATAAATAGAGTATCATTAATCCAATTGGGAGAGAAAGACACTCGTACCTTAAGCGTAAACATGAAAAGCCCACAATGTTATTAAAAAACGTGTATAAATAAAATTCAAAGAAAAAATCAGACTGTATTTACATAGATGTTTGAAACAACTACCCTACTGATCTGACTTTTTAAAAACATAATAAACCTATCTCCAACCACCAGCCATAAAGGATATGCAAAAAATGGCCAAAAAAATGCTCATACAAATGTAGCAGCGTAGTATTCCCATGTTTAAAAAGAAACCAAAGGACATAGTATAACAATGTCTAAAAAAGGGGGGGGGAATGGGAACTAAGCGTTTTGAAATGGAGAAACAGGACCTTGAGAAATCGTCAGATGGGGTGCTTTTTAAAGGGGAGACTAAGAATAAAAGATAAATAATTAATAAATAATAATTAATCTTCCATATAGGCAGAACAATTGATCAGCTATTCAATAAAGAATAAAAAATGCATAATGAATAAAACGTGATGCCATGCTGCCCTACTGAGGAATCCCACCGTATTAAAATACAAAAATAGAAAGCAAGATCGGGGCCAACAAATGCAGCCCGACGTCAGTGCATTGGGGATACTCAGAAGGGAATAAAAATGCCGCGTCTAGGCATAAACAGTTTATAAAAAATATAGTTTATAAATAATATAGACCAAATCTATTTCAATCGTAACAAACCAAAAATCAACATAAAACCTTACATAGGAAGACACAAACCATCGGACCAGCATAAGGAACTGAAAAGCCATTAGAGCGACGCGCTGGATTTTGGCGCGTTTTTGAGGCAATGCCCGATTATGCATGAATGCATTTACATGGGAAACAAAATCAAAGTAGGTATTAAAAAAGATGGTGAATAAAACGTGATGTAGTACTGACTTACAAAGGAAATACACCGTATTAGGATAAAGAAAAACAGAGCCAAAATCAAGCCCAACGGTTGCAGCCCGACGTCAATGCATCAGGGAAAACAGAAGGGAAAAAAAACCCGTCTATGCATAAATAGTTTGCAGAAGAATCCAAACAATATCTAACTCAGTCATAACAAGTTGCTGTAGTAGCAACTCAAGAGGGAAAATAAAAATAAAAATAATAATAATAATAATAATAATAAAGACCTAGCATGAAGAGACACAAACCTGCAGACCGGCATAAGGGACTTAGCAGCCATTAGATCAACGCGCTGGATTGCGGCGCGTTTTAAACAATCACAAGACCCGATTATGCATTAATGAATATGCATGAGAGACCAACACCAGATCAGGTGACGAAAGGGATGTATTGTTAAAAAAGGCTTAGAGATAGACCTAAAGAAAGCGCATTTTGAAAAAACACACATCCATTACTGTATAATTGCATATGTAATACAAAAACTGAAAATAACTTAAAACTACAGCAATGTGTCAATTTTTTATATTTTGTAATCAATGCTCACATGATTAAAAGAAACCAATATAATGCCAAAGACTAAGTATAGACAAAATAAAAGCCAATAAATAAACTACAAACACCTATGCAGAAACCCTAACTCAAGGCAAAAAAGTCATCCTGTAGTTAAAATTAAACATTAAAAAAATAGTAAATAAAAATAATAAATAAGCTAAAATACCAAATTACAAAAATTGTCTTTAAATATTAAATAAAATAAAAAAATAAAAAAATAAAAATTGCTCATAGAAAAACAGACAAATTGAACTCCTGATTAAGACCTAGTGGTTCAAGGGACTGTAGCTCATAAATATATCGTTGCTCCAACCTAAGGAGAATCTGATCCACATTGCCTCCTCGCCAATGTGGATACACTACCTTAAGAACAAAAAACTTAAGATCAGAGACCAAATGGCCCTTGGTAATCCAGTGCTGCACTAAAGGTTTTTATTCCACCCGTCTACTCAAACAACTTTTGTGTTCAATAATGCGCGTTTTAATGGGACGAGTAGTCTTTCCAACAAGGGCACATCACCACATATATCACATTACTTGTGGTACAGTTGGAAAAATGATTCAAGAAAAATTTTTGAGCAGTAACAGGGTGTACAAAAAAATCTTTAACGGACAAACTATTTAAACAAACCGAGCAACGTCCACATGTAAAGTGCCCCTTAACTCTGACCTTTGGTTTAGGTTTTGCAAGAGCTGATGGAACTAAAATATTCCTGATATTGCGGTTTCTCTTGTATGCAACCAACAAGGACTTGCGTGCCATACCTGGAAGGGAGGAAAGAAGGTGCCATTCTCGTCTCAAAATATGAGCTATGTCTTTTGAGAATGAGGAAAATGTTAAGGCACATACTACCCGGTCTTCTTTAGGCATCATTTTCTTCTGCAAAAGATAATTTCTATTGGAAGATTTAGCCCTACTATATGCATTTTGAATGACATGTGCCGGATAGCCCCTATCTCTAAACCTTTCAACCATATTGGCAGAATGGCGCTCGAAATCATGAACTGAAGTACATAAACGCTTAACACGTAAAAACTGCCCATAGGGTAAATTGGTCTTGAGGGACTTATTATGAAAACTATCATAACGTAACAAAGAATTCCGGTCCGTAGGTTTCCGAAAAAGATCGGTCTCAAAACCGTTCTTACCTATTTTAATATTGATATCCAGATACGAAATTTGCGTAGAGCTAAAAGAACCTTCAAATTGTAGGTGCTCATCTTTAGAGTCCAACCATTGAAAAAAAAGCCTGTAAAATGTCCTCTGCACCATCCCAAATGAGGAGAACATCATCTATGTAGCGTAGCCATAACTTAATGTATTTCTTAAAAGGATGGAACTGAAGAAACTTGCTCTCAAAATTAGCCACATACAAGTTTGCGACGTCCGGTGCCATGGACGACCCCATAGCCACGCCCTTGATTTGCTTGTAGAAAATGCCTTGAAAGCAGAAAAAATTCTCACACATTGCAATAGCTGCCATCTGGGTCAGAAAACTAGTAGGAATGCGTACTGGTGGTTCTCGCTGAATGAGAGTATTCGCAATGACTTCCAGAGCATCTGCTTGTGGAATATTAGTATAAAGCGAATTAATATCCAGCGTTGCCAAAATTAATCTATCGTGATAGTTAGTAAAATCCCGCAAAATATTAATGACGTGTGTGGAATCACGTACATAAGATGAAATTTTAGGGACAAACGGACGGAGAAAAAAATCCAAAAACTTGGACAAAGGTTCTAACAAAGACCCAATGGCCGATATGATAGGTCGTCCAGGGGGATTATGGAGAGACTTATGGATTTTGGGCAGCACATAGATAGTGGGTATAACCGGATATTGAACAGTAAGAAAGCTAATTTCATTAGGAGTTAAGTAGCCTGCTTGTTGTCCAAGAAAAATGAGAGTATCCACTCTATGCTTAAGGTTGGCTGTAGGATCATCAAAAATTCTCAAGGTCCTGTTTCTCCAATTCAAAACGCTTAGTTCCCATTCCCCCCCCTTTTTTAGACATTGTTATACTATGTCCTTTGGTTTCTTTTTAAACATGGGAATACTACGCTGCTTCATTTGTATAAGCATTTTTTTGGCCATTTTTTGCATATCCTTTATGGCTGGTGGTTGGAGATAGGTTTATTATGTTTTTAAAAAGTCAGATCAGTAGGGTAGTTGTTTCAAACATCTATGTAAATACAGTCTGATTTTTTCTTTGAATTTTATTTATACACGTTTTTTAATAACATTGTGGGCTTTTCATGTTTACGCTTAAGGTACGAGTGTCTTTCTCTCCCAATTGGATTAATGATACTCTATTTATGGGAGTTATTAAGAACTTTTTATGTTTACTTAATCATTTATATTTTTTATTCCCAGTATGTTATTATTTGTCTTTTGGTTTGTTATTTTATGTAATAAATATTTATTATTTAGATGTTCCTATATTTATTATTGTTTATTTTTATAATTTTATTCTTGTTTATTTTTATAATTTTATTCTTATGTATTAAATAATTTGTTTGTAATTTTATTATGCAATTTTATATTTATATACTTACATATTTATATTTTTTATTGTATATCGATTATTATTATTATTATATTTATTATTCTTTATTATTATTATTAGTATCATATTTATTTTCATTTTTATGATTGTTTTTATCTTTATCTTTATATTTATATATTTTTTTATTGTATTTCTTTTGGTGTTTTGTTAATGGTATTTTGTAGCATGGTGTTCTCTGGTCTGGGTCTCCCATTATCTTCCTCTTTTTAAAATATAATTATATGTAGTTTTGTATTTTAACGTATTTATTATATTTTTTTCAGCTGTTTCTAGTGTACTATTGGTCACATATTATTTATGCGCTTGTTTTATACACATGACTAGCAGTACAATCTGTAAGTATATTTTATTTGTGATCATACATGGATGTTTTCATTCATCATCATGTTTGTTTACTACAATCATTATATTTATTACTTTATTATGTATTTTATTATATGTTTTTATTTGTTTTTGCAGTCCTTTAGCCCCCTGATGAAGGCACCTGCCGAAACGCGTTGGGGTTGTTTATTAATAAAGTGCTAGTGACCTCCTATCCTGCTCGCTCTTTTGTTTGTCTTGGACTCTCTGCGAGTTTGGTGCTTTTTTTTGTGTCTTCAGCTGGTAAGTCTGAACACGGCAAGCAAGCATGGAGCCCTGAAAACACTTCCTGCCAACCCCATCAAGGCTGCGGGCTTCCCTACCGGGAGGCACCGCGGATTGCATCTTCTGACTTTTCAGACGATGCATGGCCGACTCCACCACCATAGAATGGTGCGGCAGCTGTGCTTTCTGGAAGCCAAGACTCTTGCGGAGTCGATAAATGGAATCGACTCGCTTGCTCAAAACCGGCGCCAAGGCCAGTGCCTCCCACATCCGGAAGAGGAGCCGTTCCAGCATCGGAGGAACCGGGACAGTAAAGGCCTCCTTCGGAGGAGAGTCGTACTGTAGAGCGTCGAGCTCCTCGGCTCGAGGCTCTTCCTCGGGGTCAGCCGGGATAGCCAGGGCAGCGGCCATATCCCGGATAAACTCCGAGAACCTAGTATCCTCCAGAGGGGATCTACTCCGGGGTTCAGACTCAGGTGAGTCTGAAGGGACACACCGAGTCTTAAAGGTGTCAGGAGACTCCTCATCCTCGGTTTCCCATGCAGACTCGTCCGATGTCGAGTTGGAGTCCGACGCCGCGGGGCCCCTGGGCACCCGCCCCGACGCCGGAGGCACCGGCGTCGAGACCCTCAGTCCCGAACGGGAGGTCGAGGGAGACCTTAACTGAGGACGACCTCGAGCCGCAAGGGACTCTAGTATCGGCTCGGTCTCCGGGGTCGACTTGGAAGTTGATGTCCCGGTGGTCGGGGCAGATGCGCCAGAGAGGCTGGCCATCAATGCCCGCTGCTGATCCATGAAGGCAGACATTCTGCTCTCCAAGGCTGTCAACCTGAGACTCAGCTCGGGTGACGCAGCAGCCGCCGACTCGGGCCCCGGCGGCGCCGGGCCCGACGTCGGTACTCGGGGAGACGAGTCCTCGAGGACAACAGGACTTACGTGTCCAGCAGACTCCGGTTCTATACGAGGAACTTTGGTCGGCTTCTCCTGGTCCACGGGCCCGGGACGACGGTCGGGGGTCTTAGACCTGGACCTCAAGGGTCCAGGGACCTCCACCGACACCGCCCTCGCGAGCCGCTTCTTCCTCTTACGTTCCCTCTCGGGGGACCCCCTGTCCGAGGAGCTCCGACGTCTCTCGGGATCGGAATCCTGAGGTGTCGAAGCCTCAGACGAGGTCCGGGCATGAGCAAAGGCCGAGTCGGAGAAAAGCCTTTCACTTTGCTGCTGACGACTTCGGAGGGCCTTGGAAGACATTTTCCCACATGGCCCGCATGTTTTAGAATAGTGGTCCGGGCCCAGGCACCGAAGGCAGCAGTCGTGTGTGTCGGTGAGAGACAATCTTTTTACACCGATCACACTTTTTAAAACCACTGGAAGACATGGGGGAAAAACGGGTCCCCGCGAGGTCTAAAGACCGGCCTTCCAGGGAAAAAGAAAAAGGTTTAGGCGCGAACGCCTAGCCACTAAGGGAAAAAACCGAAAAAGAAAAAGGGGGTTCGATACCGGTGTACCGATCCCGGCAGGAGGGGAACCGATGTCAAATCCGAAGAAAATAAGCGAAACGACGCTAGAAAAAAATCCACTTTTAATCGGGAAAACAGGACATACGTCTGATGGGCTTCACGGAAAAAAAAGAGACTGAGGTAAGATGGCACCTTTAGGCGGGAAGGGAACCGCGCATGCGTGCCAGCATTCCCAAAGGCTTTCATGGAAAGCTGGGGAAATGCTCCGCAGGGGCTTCGTCGGCGTCAATGACACCCATAAGTGAGGACTGACTTCCTGCTTGGTCCTGGAGAACAACATGTATGTGGGAGTGGTTACAACTACGTCCGTCGACCAGCAGACGAGAGACTAAATCCGAAGTACACGATCAAGACTGTTAAACACCCACAATGGGTCATGGTATGGGGTGGTATCTCAGCAAATGGACAATGTGGCTTGCACATTTTTGAGAAAGGTGAAAGAGTAAATGCTGCAAAATACATATTTATTTATTTTTATTTATTTATTTAACATTTCTTCTATACCGCGCTATTATAATCAGTGCGGTGTACATCGAACAAAACATACTACAATGCATACAAGCAACATTGAGTTTACATAGAACAGGAAAAGAAACATAGGACAACCGGGGTAACTATTCACAGGGTAACTATTTACAGGTTAAATTAGTATTGTCACCAATACTCTAAGCTAATTTGGTATCAACTTCATTTTGTGGACAGGCGTAAAATTAGTGGGTGGGCAAGAGTATAGGCTAACCATTTTCTGGTTGTAATATGGTGCTATGGTAGCTGTGACATGAGAGATGTTTACCCGATGTGTGGGTGTCAGGGTTGGTGTCAGGGTAGCATATTGTGAATAGGTGGTGTTTCAAAGCTTTACGGAATAGGATTAAGCTTTTGATGCCACGGATTTCATGAGGAAGGGCATTCCAATTTAGGGGAGCGAATATGGAGAAAGCCCTGTTGGATGTGGTCTTAGTACATGACGTCATCATCCTGGGGACTATTAAGGTGTTCATTGCTGTGGATCTCCTGTCTCTGTTTTCCAGGGTGCTGTGGATTAGTTTGCTAAGCGGTGTAGGTGGGTAGTTATTCAGGGCTTTGAAAGTAAGGACTAATGACTTATATTGGAGTCTGGCGAGTAACGGTAGCCAATGCAGATTTTTCATGATTGGTGTTATGTGGTCAGTTCTTGATGATCCAGAGAGAACTCTTGCAGCTGCATTCATTGCCAGGCGGAGCGGATTTAAAGTTGATTGAGGCAGGCCGTGGAGGGCGATGTTCGCAAAGTCCAGGTGTGGGAGGACTAATGCCTGAAAGGTTGTCCGGTAGTCATTGGATTCCAGTAGGGGGCGGAGGTGACGTAATGTTCTGATCTTGTGATATATAGACTTTGTAACGTTCTTCACATGTGTAGTCATATCTAGGTGCTGGTCCAATGTGATGCCCAGATATCTGATTGTAGGTTTGGACTTCAATTCTACATCGTTGACAATTAGTGATGGGGGGGGTATGAATTTACGGTTCTTTGTAACAAAAAGGACATCAGTTTTACTATGATTGATCCGAAGGTTTTGTGTCAGCAGCCAATCAGCTACCGCTCCGAAACAATTGATTATTGGGGAGAACACTGGTTGGTCAATTTTGAACGGCATGTAGAGGAGGATGTCGTCTGCGTAAGCTAGGCACCGTACGTTGAAAGATCGGATCAAATCACATATCGGCTGCATATATATTGAACATTAGTGCCGATAAGGACGATCCTTGAGGTACCCCCTAAGACTGCAGGAATGGTTCCGAGGATGTATGACCTGTTTTTACTTGTTGCCACCTGTTGGATAGGTAGGATTTACACCATTCAAGTGCTGTGCTTTGAATCCCCTTTTCTTTCAGGCGTTGTAGAAGTATGTCATGATTCACAGAGTCGAAGGCGGCGGAGATGTCCAGGAAGATGAGGACAAATCCTTGTTGGATGCTGTCCATTCCAGTGACCAATTCGTTGAATAGGGTTGTGAGGACTGTGTCGACGCCATGCGCTTCCCTGAAGCCGTGTTGTGACGGGTCTAGTGGAGCTTCAGTGTCAATATGGTGCTGGAGTTGTTGTTGAGCAGCTTTTTCTATGATTTTTGCAAGTTGGGGGATACTCGAGATTGGCCTAAAAGATTCGACTTTGGACGGGTCCAGTCTGCTATTTTTTAATAGGGGCTTGATGGAGGTGTTTTTCAGGCGCTGTGGGAACGAGCCTGTTAGAAAAGACTGGTTCAATATATTGCACAGGATTTGGCTTAGGTCATGACGTAGCTCTTTGATCCAATTGGCTGGACAGGGGTCGTTGGGTGCTGTGCTGGGATTGATAGAGGCGACAATGCTCTCCATCTCTCTATTTGAAACCACAGTGAAATTACATAGTGGAGTTGCTTGGGGTGCTTTAGACGGTATGGGTGAGGTACTGCTACTCATGTTTATGTTGGTCTTAATCATCTTTGATTGCAAGTAGTTTGCAAAGTCCTGTGGTTGTGGCATTGAGGGTTGGGCAGAGACCGGTTCGCCCGTTATGGATTTTACTAGTCTGAATAGGGCGTGTGGTTTATTGATGGAACGTTTCAATAGATCTGTGTGGTAGAGTTTCCTGCTCTGTGTTATCTTTCCACGGTGGGTTATTAGGTAAGAGTTGTATGTATCAAGTGACTCTGAGGAGTGTGATCGTCGCCACCGTCTCTCAAGTTTGCGCAGGTGGTGGAGAGATGAGCGAAGGTCAGAAGAGAACCATGGTGCATGTTCCCGTTTCCTTATTTTCTTTTCAGTGTGAGATGGACAGGAGGCAGCTCGAAGGTTCTCGTCCCATTTGGAGATGAGATCATCTAGGTTTAGAGACGTGTTGGTCATAAGTGGCAGAAGATTTTCCAGGACTACGCTCCGGTTGAATGGTCGGAAGCGGGCAGCATGGGTATCAGGAGTGTTTGATGACATTTGGCTCTTGTAGGATGTATTAAAGGGTATAATGAATCTAAGGAGGTTGTGATCTGACCAAGGCACAGGTGATATATGCAATGCAAGGTCTTGGGCTGTTGAGTCGTTGAGATGGGGGGCAAAGATGAGGTCCAGTTTACCTCCCTTAGAGTGAGTGGGGGAGTCAACATGTTGTTTGTAGCCTAGATCCTCTAAGGCGTCTAGGAATGCTGTTGAGTGGCTATCATGAAGAGATGGGAGGTTGAAATCGCCTACCAACCAAGTTGGGGAGCGTGAGGTGGACGACATGCAGGCAAGCCGAATAGTAAAGTTAAAATACACATGAATGTTTCTGGCACAACTATATTTCAGTAGGACTCGGCACCATGCCACACTACAAAAACAGTCAAAAAATGGTTTGTGGACAAGATCGAACTGCTACCAAGTTGGCCATCAAACCCTCCGGATCTCAATATAATTGAAAACTGTTGGAATCTTGTGAAGAAAAAGGTGGCAGCACACCGTCCAACTTCAGAAGCAGATTTAAAGGACATACTCAAGCATGTATGGGTCAACAAAATCACTCCAGCATACTGTAAAACGCTAGTTAACAGTATGCCTACAAGAATCCAGGCTGTGCTGAAAAATCATGGACACCCTATCAAATACTGACACACATATTGTTTCCTGAATAAAACTTTGAAAATGACATATATATCTTTGATTCTTAAAGCTTTTGACCATGAAAGTGACAATAACAAGTACTTTTCTAATAAAATTCTGATATTTTGGACTCTGCCTTAATTTTTGGCCACTACTGCATATATAAACTGGGCTGAACTCTTGACCACCACATAGTTAAGATATAATCATGACTTACCGTCAACTCTCGCATCCATATATCCAAGAATTAAAAAAGCAACTGCTAAGAGGAAGTGCCGCCACGCAGCTAGATAGATGTTTGAGTGCCGTGCTCCATCTAACTGACCCAATTAAAGTGGGTGATCCAACCCCATTGCCTTATACAGCTAATTTAGATCACTCAAGAAGCAAGCTGGTCTCTCTTGCAGAGTGTCGGACGATGACTCAGTGAAGGAAAACCACAGATCTTAAAGAATTTGCCTGTCAGAGCAGTATGGTGAAGAATTAGCAGGATTCTGGCGTCATGGCTGGCTTAGCGTGTGAAGCAACAGGTGTGTAGAGGGGGAGGATTAACGAGGCCCCAAGCGTAGGTGAGCTGCAGTTCTCTATGAGCCGAGAAGAGCTGAGAGGTTGGTTTACAGAATTAAAGAAAGATATTGTGGATGTTAAAGTGAAATTGTGCAATGATGGTGGAGCTTCAAGAAGAGATTAGAGTTCAAGCTAAGGATGGAAGACTGTAAGAACAGAGCAAAGCAGTTTGATGAGGATACCGAGAACATCAGACAGCAAGTACTAGAGTCAAAAGAGGCATGTGAAGTGATGTCACTGAAATTGGAGGACATGGAAAATCGTATGTAGGAATAATCTCTGAATATGTGGCTTACTGAAATGCCCAGAATTGACTGAATGTTAAATGACAGTGGGCAAAAATCTGTAGAGTGTTACTTAATCATGGTGCGGCAAAGCCTGTGAATGGAGAAATTTCACTTACATTTAATTTCCTTTCCTGGAATCCTCCGGGCTGGAGGTGGCAGGATCCACACGCCAGAGATCCCACTCTTGCCTGAAAAGCACTAGGAAGTGCTGTGAGCTCTGGTCCAGAGACAGCTGCGCCTAAGTGTCCTGAGGCTAAGGTGTAGGCCCCGTAGGCTGGGACAGCAGCAGGGGTGGTGAAAGAGCATCCTCAGCCAAAGTAAGGCCCCTGGAGTCCCCCGAGGGCAATACAGGAGAGTTAGGGAATCACCAGCTAACTGAATGATGGTGTGGGAGGATTCACCCACGTGAGCCGAACAAGACAAGCAAACCCGGTCCACCAAGTCCCTGTGCTTACGGCTACAAACAATGCAACGCTGGAGGGAGGAGGGCATGGTGAACCACTGTCCTCCTGAGTGTAGTTCCAGCAAATAGCTCCGCTGAGGGAAAAGACCACAAAAAGGAGCACTGCAACCGCGGAGGGTCGTGCGGCTGCCACAGAAGAAACGTATCAGTCTCCCGCTGAAAAGGTTCCCCAGGCCGCTAGGAGAATGGTCACCGACTTGTTTCCGGCCGAAAACGCCTGCCACACTGAATGCAGCGCACAGCCCAGCAAAACAAGGCTGATGTGCCCGACACGGCTGACCAGAGAGCGGTTGATGGGAGACCCAGCGGGGAGCGGAGGCAGCAAAAAGACCTGATGATGTAGAGACTGTGGCAATCATAGGAGAGGCAGCGTAAGGCAGACTCGTGGGAGGAGGGGAGGCCCGGACTCACTGTGAATCCATCGGCAGACAGAAACAGGGGAGTCAAGCACCACGGATTGCCAGACCGGGCTGCAAAGGCCTTTGTAATAGAATATCTTGCTTTATTTTTTCTTTTTTGTTAAACTCAGCCTGAGCAACTGAAGGCTCTCCCTGGTGGCAACAAAATCTAAATGCGATCACCTTCCAGAGCTTATTATACTTTTAAGTAACCACAAAATCAGCAGTTCCACTCTTCACCCTGAGGTTTGGTCTTTTTCTAAATTGGCAACCAGGTCTCAGACTTCCAAGGAGCTGATTCCTGGATTCTTACTATGGTTTAAACCCAGTGCTCACCTTCACATCAACGACCTGTTTCTGTTGCCTTTCATCAATCCTCTTTTGCTATTGTTTTCACCACGACGTTCTTAGACATATTTCCAATGTTTTGAAAAGTAGTGCTTAGCTAATTCAGATCTTTCCCACAGTATTCTGAAACATATTTTGAAGGTGGTACTTATCTGATTCAGCTGTTTCCCAACGCCAACTTTTGCGCCGTTGCGTTTCACAAGCGTTTTCTCAAGGGTTAATATTCTGCACTCCTCGTCTCTCCACCTAATCTCAGGCAAAAGAGAAGTGGAGAGAAGCCAGCTTGAAAAATTGGTGGTACAGCAGCATGTGAAGGGCATCTCAGCTCTACAGTCTTCAATTTCACAGCTACAGGAGAAGGTTAGCTGTGTAGAAGATACTTATGAATTGGTATGCAAGGAGAAATTTCACTTACCGTTAATTTCCTTTCCTGTAATTCTGCTAGACCAGTCCAGACAAACGGGTTAAGTCACCCTGCCAGCAGATGTTGGAGACCGAGAAAAAAACCCTCCAGAAACCTGATTGGTTGGGCTCTGGTAGGTATAGGCATACCCCTAGGGGTCCCCCCTTCACCCTTCAGTATACTCTGACAAGCAACAAATGTCACTATTGAATCTGGCTAACAAAGGCCAACTATGTACGTGTGAGAAGAGATGCTCAACTATATACAGAGACAGAAGACCTTAATCAAGAGTCTTTAGGACACTAAAGGGTACTAAAGACAGCTACTGAGGCACTGCCTGAAAGATGAGCGTCGGCTCCACTGCACAGTCACCACTCCAAGTGAAAACCGGGTGGGTCCTGAACTGGTCTAGCAGGATTCCAGGAAAGGAAATTAACGGTAAGTTAAATTTCTCCTTCCAGTTCATCCTGCTAGACCAGTCCAGACAAGCGGGAAGTACCCAAGCTAAACAACCTTCAGGGTGGGCAGAGAGAGCCTCTGAAAGCACCCCGGCTCCAAACTGACTGCCCTCTCTCGCCTGGATGTCAAGCCAATAATGCCGAACGAACGTGGACAAGGAAGACCAGGTTGCCGCATGACAGATATCGAGAGGAGCGACTTGAGAGCGTTCGGCCCAAGAAGTTGCCTGTGCTCGAGTGGAAAGAGGCATTATCCGGAGGCTTTTTCTCCCTAGTTAATTATTTGAGTGTATTGTCGCCCTTGGATTGGTCCCTTATATGAGGTGTTGGACCTATGAAGTTGGCCTTAATGAAAAATTAAGATAGTGTATTTTTGTGTATGTAAGTTAAGGATCTGAGAGTAGTGTGGCATTATTAATAATGAATATGCACGAGATCAATATCTCATGCATATTCATTAGAGATATCCTGAAACCTGACTGGCTTGCGGCCCTCCAGGACTAGCTTTAGAGACCCCTGCCCTAGACGATGCTGACTAGGATTACTAACTATTATTGTTGTTACTTTGTATCCTCTGCCAACAAAAAGCAATTGCAATGTGTGCCTTCGAATCAATGCTGACTCCTGTTGACCCAGCAACTCTTGGGGGTATGTTTACTAAGCCGTGGTAGCAGACTCCGTGCAATATCAGAGCCGCAGCCCCCTTGGGTTTTCTTCGCAGTGTGACCAGAAGTAGATTGCCAGGCCTTTCTTCCGAGGTAACGGAGGGTTAAGTGACTTGCCCAAGGCCACAAGGAGTGCTAGTGGGGATCAAACCCCGGTCTCTTGGTTACCAAGCCAGTACTCTAAACACTAGGCTACTCCTCCACTCTGCCAACAAATAATAAAATCATAAAAAAATTAAAAAAAAGAAGCAATAGCTATTTGTTACAGCAGGTGTCAATCAAACTGGCAAGAGTCACAACATAAACGCTTTTAGAAATGGTCTAAGAAAAACAGCTGCCTAAGAAATGGAAGGAAGGGATGGGATTTAGCTCACACCTTTTTCAGGAGTAGCTCAAGGCAAATTACATTCAGGTACAACAGAGGGAGATAAAATCATTTTTCCACGTTTTTCTTTAGGTAAGGAAAGGAAGGATTAAGGCACAAGCATACTAAGCACGCACCTGTAGCCTAACGTTTTGGGACACCCTATCAGATATGCCTTAATCTGGGACTGACCAAACCCTGTGCAGGAAACAGATGTCATCAGTTACAGCTGCTGCACTGGCTCATACAGGACAAGAGGCGGCATCACCCACTGTCCATGCCATTAGTTATGGCGTCTGAGAGGAAGTGCTCCCGTTGCACGTTGCTTCCTCCCTGCCTCCTTGACTTCAGATCCCCTTTAGTTCAATACCTGAAACAAACTCACAGGGAAGTAGTGAGCAGCCAAATACATTGCAGAAGTTTTAGAGACGGAGGAGAGGGCTTCCTGAGGTCTAAGGGTTGGAGGAGTCAGAATGATTTTTCTGGGGTCTGGTAAAGGGAGGGGAGGGGAGGGGGAAGTGCTCACTTAGGTCTAGAGACATGTTTGAATCCCCACAGTAATATGACATTTAGATGCAGAGGCTAACATGCTGAGGTCCAAATGTTTGTGGGGGTTTAAAAATGAGGTAAGTCCAATGCACTTGTATGCCTAGGGCCCAAAAGATAAATCCTCTCCCTTTGTATGTCAACAAAGTGCTATCTTAGAGAAACAGCTATCATATAAAAAACAGAAACACTGATTGTGTGTAAATAGGTTACCTTAACCTCCTCGGTGCTCACATCCACAATCCCATCCCAGCGGTAAAGTGAAGCGATGTGATTTAGTGTAGCTGCTGTGAAAAAGCGTATCTTCTGGGTCTTGCTGATGTCTTCATTTTTAACAACCTGAAGGGAACAAAACTGCATTCAAGCCAAACGTCTCAGAAGCCTTGCATCTTCAACACGGACAGACATTATCAAACAGACAGACAAACACAGAAGAGAGCAAGTACACATAGAGAAATGGGGAATAAGCAAAAGCACACGCAAAATGCTTTTTTTCACTCAATTTAAGCCAGAAATCCTCAATGTATAGTATATCCCCCACGGAAAAATCAAGCCTCTTCAAATCTTCAATTGCTTCTACTGCCTTTTGAAAAAAAATGTCTTGCGTGAGAATTAAGGGGGTTTATTGAATACATACTGAACATTGCTTAAGTTAAAAGCGCACGAAGATTTCATTTATAAATGAGCACAAAACAAAGCATTTTTACAATCCCTTTGCCCTCTGCCCCAAATCCCCTCTCCAGAGCACTGTGTGGATATCTACTTCTAAATCACTCAGTGAAGCATCTTAATTCCTCATAGAAACAGAGAAACATGATGGCTGAAAAAAAAAACATTTGGCCTATCTAGTCTGTCCCTTTATTTATTTTAGAGATCCTCTGTGTCTGTCCCATGATTTTTTGAATTCAGATACTGATCTCGTTGCTACTACCTCTACTGAGAGACTATTCCATGTATCTACCACTCTTTCCGTAAAGAAATATTTCCACATATTACTCCTATGTCACCTCATTGTGGAGTTTTCTTTCAAGTGAAAGAGGCTCTCCTCTCCTTTGCGTTCATGTCACGGAGGTATTTAAACATTTCTATCATATCTTTTCTTTCCCACCTTTCCTCTAAAGTATACATATTGAGATCTGTAAGTATGTCCCCATATGGCTTATAACAAAGACCACCGACTATTTTGGTTGCCACCCTCTGCACTGATTCTTCCTGTTTCTATCCTTTTGAAGGTGCGGTCTCCAGAACTGCACACAATATTCCAAATGAGGTCTCACCAAAGACTTATACAGAGGTACTATCACCTTCTTTTTCCTGCTGGCCATTCCTCTCCCTATGCACCCAAGCATCCTTCAGGTGTTTGCCATCACTTTTTCTACCTGTTTAGCCACTTTAAGATCATCAGAGACCATCATGCCCAGGTCCTGCTCCTCTTCGTGGACAGAAGTACTTCACCCTCTTTACCAGTGCTTCCCAACGTTTTTCTGATGGACATTTTAGCTGAGGAAAATTCACTTGACCCCAGAAACTAAAAAAATAAAATTATCACTCAAACCACAAATATAAACATATAAATATGTAAATCTATGCTTTTTAAATTAATTATCCGATGTACTGAACATGCCTGACACATGGGCTTCAAAGTAAGGGCACAGTTTCTTGTACATTTGCAGTGTGGGGGCTGAGCATCTGGGGATAGTGTGTGTGGGAGCTGTGTCTGGGAAGCTCTGTGTGTGTGTGTGTGCACACATGGGGGAGGGCAAGTGTCTGGGAGGCTGTGTGTGTGTGTGTGTTCACGCATGAGGGCTGAGTGTCTGGGAGCAGCATGTCTGTGCAGATGTGAGGAATAAGTGACCGAGGGCAGTGTGTGTATGTCTGATGCTGAAAAAAGCTGGTGGGCTTTGAGGATGCCTCCCAGAGTTTTGCCCTGAGCTGGTCCCCAGCCATATCTATCACCAATTCTGGCAGATGTATATTCCAAAAGCTCACATATTCCAATCACTAAATAGAAATTAAATTATTCTTTCTACCTTGTTTTCTGGCTATTTTATTTTTCTAATCGTGTGGCTCTGATTTCTGTTTTCCTCTGTTTTCTCTTAACTCTTGTTTCCAAGGTCACCTGCCTATTTGCATTTTCTTCTTTCTCCTCCTTCTCTCTTCTTTTCCATTTTCTTTCTTCTCCTTTTACTATTCAATTGCCAGTCTTTACTATTTAGTTGTCAATCTCCCGCTGTTTACTGCATTTACCCACAGCTTTCCATCACTTTCCCCCTCATCGAGCCCTCCCATTCCCATCTCTCCCTCCTTCCCAAGCCTCTAAGAGCCGTCTTTCACTAACTCCCTCTCTCCTCCACCTGTGACCAGCATATTTACTTTCTTTTTTCTCACCTTCCCCATCCAGGTCTCTCCCGTCTCTATTCCATGTTTAGTAACTCCTTTTTGCCTCCCTGGTCCCCCCAACACACGTCCAGCATCTCCTCTGCCTCCCAAGCCCAGCTCCCATATCCAGCATCTCTTCTGTCTAGCTAGGTCTCCAGCATCTCCTCTGTCTCCCTAGCCCTGCCCTCATGTCCAGCATCTCTTGTCTGTCTATCTCCTTTCCTCATTCTCATGCCCAGGATCTCCTATCCCTACCCTTAATTTTCAGTCTTGCCAGTCATTGCACCCTCCATGTCCAGTATCTCTTCTCTCCTGCCTCCCCAGTAACTCCTCAATATCATACATATCCTGTCTGTCTCCTCCTTTCCATATCCAGCATTTCCATAGTTCCCCCCATGATTGTTATCTCATCTCTTTCCTAGTTGCCCCCAAAGACCATCATTTCTTGTGTCTACCTCACCAGTCATCTTCCCACCCATATCCAGCATCTCCAGCCTCCCTGCCCAGTACCCCCACACGTCAAGCATCTCCAGCCTCCCTGCCCAGTACTCCCCCACACGTCAAGCATCTCCAGCCTCCCTGCCCAGTACTCCCCCCACACGTCAAGCATCTCCAGCCTCCCTGCCCAGTACTCCCCCACACGTCAAGCATCTCCAGCCTCCCTGCCCAGTACTCCCCCCACACGTCAAGCATCTCCAGCCTCCCTGCCCAGTACTCCCCCACACGTCAAGCATCTCCAGCCTCCCTGCCCAGTACTCCCCCACACGTCAAGCATCTCCAGCCTCCTTGCCCAGCACTCCCCCACACGTCAAGCATCTCCAGCCTCCCTGCCCAATACCCCCACACGTCAAGCATCTTCAGCCTCCCTGCCCAGCACTCCCCCACACGTCAAGCTTCTTCAGCCTCCCTGCCCAGTACCCCCACATGTCAAGCATCTCCAGCCTCCCTGCCCAGTACGCCCCCACACGTCAAGCATCTCCTTCCTCCCTGCCCAGTACCCCCACACGTCAAGCATCTCCTGCCTCCCTGGCCAGTACTCCCACACGTCAAGCATCTCCAGCCTCCCTGCCCAGTACTCCCCCACACGTCAAGCATCTCCTTCCTCCCTGCCCAGTACCCCCACACGTCAAGCATCTCCTGCCTTCCTGCCCAGTACCCCCACACGTCAAGCATCTCCTGCCTCCCTGCCCAGTAACCCCCACACGTCAAGCATCTCCTGCCTCCCTGCCCAGTACCCCCACACGTCAAGCATCTCCTGCCTCCCTGCCCAGTACCCCCACACGTCAAGCATATCCTGCCTCCCTGCCCAGTACCCCCCACACGTCAAGCATCTCCTGCCTCCCTGCCCAGTACCCCCACACGTCAAGCATCTCCTGCCTCCCTGCCCAGTACCCCACACGTCAAGCATCTCCAGCTTATCTCCCTCCCTCCCCAGTCCAACATATTCCTTTGCCTCCCTCATATCCCGTCCTCCATGTCCAGCATACTGCTGCATGGAGCTGGCTGGCTGTTTACACCACATTAGGCATTGGCTCTCATGAGCTAATGCCTTACAAATTTGCATGGGAAAAACATTTTAAAAGTCTACATCAAGAAAGACACAGGCCGAGATTTAGGCAGAGGCAATTATTATTATTATTGCCTAGGACGCCAAATTTTTAAGGTGCCAAAATACTCAGGCCAAAGAGAAGCCCTTATTTTGCTTAGCTCAGGTCGAGGAATGGTTCTTTTGGCTTTTAATTCTCCTCATGGCAGACTCAACTACCATATAATGGTGAGGGAGTTGAGGTTTCTGAAAGCCTAGAGAAGGAGGGACCAATGTTCCCCCTAATTTTCTGTAGGCTGTGTGCGCATAAAATATCAGCTGTGTGCAGCTTTTGAAGGAAGGTTAAATTTTTGTGCGCCACATAACGACACTCGGAGTTATATACTTTAAAATTTGACTACACGTCAGAATACAGTATGTACACCACATTGATTTTAATCAAATTAAATGAAAATAGATGATTACTAAATGAAGTGGAAAATTTCTAGTAATTACAACATTTTAAGACGTCTGTGTTGTTTTCTATCAGAATCAGAGCCGTAATTTTTGTGCGCTCTGTTGTAAAGTATGTGCGCTCACTTGGCGAGGTGTGTGCGCGCGCACACGCGCACAGCTTAGAGGGAACAGTGGGAGGGACTCTGCAAAAGGTATTGAGTCTCTTACTTACTGTAGGAGTTGACATGGGAGATTCCCACATGTGCGTCATCAAATTTTTCAAGATGCTATGCACCAGGAGGGTTGCAGCCTCCTTCGGTGCAGATGGATAATGGAGAATGTGGATCTCCTCTGTTCCATAGCCACAGACACCTCCAGGGAAGCCGCCATATCTTTGATAAAATCTTGGAAGGACATATCCTCGGGCAGAGACCTTCAACGCTCATAGGGAGGCGATGAATCTGATGGCACGTCCCTGTTGATATCGGAATTGATGGATTCCAAGTTGGAGGCCTCCGACACATAGTCAGAGTCCAGGAGGAAATCAAAGTAGTTCTTATGAGGCTCTCGATACCTCTGGGACTCGGAGGAAGGCTGTTTGGACATCAAGGGTATCGGGCACGGCAGTACAGAGGACCTTGGTAGTGACTGCTCAGTGGACCGATGAGAAGCAGGAATTGCCTGCAGAAGAGTATCAAGAGGGTTCTCCGTGGCTGTCACTGGTGCCGGTGGTACCAGTGCCAACTGCAGTACCCCCGATGCCACTGGTATCACTACTGCCAGGAGTGCAGCAATGCTCTTCTTGATGACGATGACACGATCATTGAGTGTCGGTACTGGAAGAGAAGTGGCTCTGGACACGATTGTGTAGGCCACAACTCCTGACGCCGCTATCGGGAGCTCCACCGAGGATTGAACCTCGGAGGCATCCCCGAGCCCCCTCGAGGCTTTGAAGGGTGAGACCTCCTGCCGGGCTGCTTCGCTGGACAGTCTGCATCGGAGTGACATGAATGTTAGTGACAATGCTGATGCTCGGTGTCTGATGCTGACACCAACCTTGAGGTCGATCTCGATGCTGTCGATTCCATTTTCTTCTTATGCACTGGAGACTCAGATCGATGCTTTTCCTTTTGACTAAGTGGCGATCTGGATGTATGGGAGGACTTAGATGGAGTTGACGCCCCCGAGGAGTGCACCAAAGGAGCCAAGTCTGTTGGAAATAGCTTAGCCTTCTGTTTATCCCGGTTCTTCCTATCTCTGGCAGTCATGTGGTGACAGGAGGGACAGGAATTTACATTGTGGTCTGGGCCTAAACACTTGAGGCATTAGTCATGCTCATCAGTGATGGAAATGGTACCGAAACACTTGGAACATTTCTTAAAACCACTCCGGGGCTTTTCCATTTCTGGAAAAAGAACAGAGGCAAAGTCAAACTGTGCAATGGTGAACGGATAGGCTGGACAGGAACTAAAGAATAATGAAAAATTTTGATAAAACTAGAAAAAATGAAAATAGGAACGGGAGCGGAATCGATGGGGAGTCGAGTCAATAATGGGAAGACAAAAAGAAGTACTCGACAGTACCACAGAAAAATACAGAAACCTCCTGACTTGGCTGACAGGGACAGGGTCCTGATGGCTCCGTGGAAAAAAGACGACTGAAAAGACCAGATGCAAAGGCGGGAAGGCAGCCACGCATGCGTGGAGGAACGCTCCTAAAAACATTCCTATTGGATGCTGGGGAGTGTTCCCACGCCAGGATCCATCGGTGCCGATGCCCCACATGTGAAGACTGACTTCCTGCTTCTTCCTGGAGATAATCAAGGATATTATAATGCCTCTGTATCATTCCATGGTGTGACCGCACCTTGAATATTGCATGCAATTCTGGTCACCATATCTTAAAAAGGATATAGCAAAATTAAAATAGGTAAAAAGAAGAGCAATAAAAATGGTAAAGGGGATGGAAGGATACCTCTATGAGGAAAGGTTTAAAAGATTAGGGCTCTTCAACTTGGAAAAGAGACGGCTGAGGGGAGATATGATAGAGGTCTATAAATTAATGAATGGAGTAGAATGGGTAAAACATAGATTGGTTGCTTATGCCATCAAAAAGAAGAAAGACTAGGGGACATGCAATGAAGCTACAATGTAGCCCATTTTAGACCAATAAGAAAAAATATTTTTTCACTCAATACGTAAACAAACTCTGGAATTCTTTACCAGAGAATATAGTAAAAGTGTAGCTGGATTTAAAAAAAGGTTTGGATAAGTTCCTGGAGGAAAAGTCCATAAACCAGGACCCAGAAAAACTACTGCTCACCCTGGGACAAGCACTGTGGAGAACCTGTGTACCTTTTTGGGAACCTGCCAGGTACTTGTGACCTGGATTGGCCACTGTTGGAAACAGGATATTGGGCTTGACGGATCTTGGTCTTACCCAGTATGGCATTTCTTATATTTTTAGGTGCAAAACTCTCTCCAGCATGGACCTGACAGCAGCCCTTTTGGCTGTGAAGCATAAAGGAGAGACCCCAACGTGTCCTTGATAGGCTCGAAACACTCCAGAGAGTGTAGCCATACTGAATGATGTCAAGAACCCAACAATCAGTAGTGACCCGGATCCACTCCTGGTGAAAA
This sequence comes from Ichthyophis bannanicus, assembly GCA_033557465.1. NCBI lineage: Eukaryota > Metazoa > Chordata > Amphibia > Gymnophiona > Ichthyophiidae > Ichthyophis > Ichthyophis bannanicus. The sequence goes on from CM066035.1 coordinate 860,264,798, forward strand.
AGATGGAGTCGGCCACCCACTGGAAGCACTCCAGAATAAGCCTCCTGCCCATCTCTGGGAAGGGTGGGAGGACCCAGCTCCTAAGGATGAGGATTCACAGGACCTGCAGGCTCCACGAAAGGGATGAAACTTTCCTCGAGATTTGTTGAAAGGAGCCAAGGGCTTGTCCAGACAGTAATGGTAGAAGTCCAGAAATGAGAGAGAGGAGTGCTTCAATGAAGCTTTTGGCTTATCCTCTGGTAGACACTGTGGCTTGGTTTCGCCCATGTCCTTAACGAGGCTCTCCAGGTCCTCTCCGAAAAGGAGCCTGCCCTTAAAGAGAAACTCAGTCAGGCAGGCTTTAGAGGCTGCATCCACTACCCAGTGCCAGAGCTGTAGCCGCTGCAATATTGCTTAGAAAAGGGTGAATGAGATCATACAAGGTGTCTGCCAGGAATGGCATCACAAATTCCAGCTGGGCGAAAGAAGAATCCTCCGGCAGCCGCTGAATCCAGAGAAGCAGCACGTGGGCTGCCAGGCCTCCACCGAATGATGCCTTGAGACTAAGGGAGGATATGAAGAAAACCATCTTCAAGAGGGCCTCCACCTTCCTATCTTGTGGATCCTGAAGAACTGCACACCCCTCCATGGGGATGGTGATGTGCTTAGTTACAGTCATGACCAACACATCCGCCTTGGGAAAACAGCCAACTGACCAGATCAGCTTGGTGCAAGGCATACATCTTGCCCAGTATCTTAATGCCACAAAGAGGGCATCCGGAGAGTCCCATTCTGCTTGAAGCATACATCGAAGAGCCTGCTGAAAGGGAAAAGCCCTGGATGGCTGCAGAGACTCTCCACGATGGTATCTACATCCAGATTATCCCTTTCCTCTGTGGGCACCTCCGCAATCAAGGCTGGAAGTTCTTCCCACTAGAAAAGGCGGAGACCAAAGAGTCCTCCTCCTTCAGGGGAGACAATTCCTCTTCTTCCAAGCCTTTGACATCACCGGAACTCCATAGCACAGATTCCTCCTCTTGGACATCCAGGAGATCCCGTTCTCTGTGCCCCAAGACTGCTACAGAGGTCAAGCGTGCACTTGCAAAGCCTGTGGGGATGCCCTCTATCTCCCCTAGATGGAAGCACTTCAGCAAGGAACTACATCCCCTGAACTCTCCTGGGCAGTCGAAAGGCCTGCTAGCAACTGGGGAGGTGGCTTCAGAGGAGTCTGCAAGGACCCCTGGGGTCATGCTAGGGACCCCTGGTGTCATGCTAGGGATCCCTTGCCAGAAACACCAGTTCTGGTAGAAAAAGTGCCAGAAAGAGTCCCATGGCCCCCAGAGCACCCCCCTCCCCAATGACCAGTGCCTCAGGCAGGAGACAAGGTGGGGTGGGGGGGTCAATCAGAGGCTGGCACCAGCATAACTGTCTAAAATGGCAGCTGTTCCCACCTTTGAAGAAGGCCTCACACTTGGAAGGGAGGCATGTGGCTTGTATTTAACAGCCATTAATAACCCCTACCAAAGGGGTCAAACATAATGGTGCAATGTATAATAGCAGCCTCCCTGTCCCCCCACCCCCCTTCCCCAAGGTTCGGTTACACCACAAAATGTCCAATAACGGCTTCCATCGCATGTCAAAAAGTTCACCCCAAGTCCTTTGAATTCCTGTAAGTTGTTCTCTCACAACCACAGTCCGCAGGAGTCTTTATCAAGACCTCCATCTCAGGGGGCTGTGTATTCTTCCAATTCCAGGCAATTTCACAGTATGCTACTATCGTGCACACCTTAATGTGGTGACACCAGCAATAATGCAAATCCTCAGGCCACACCTCCAACAGATAAAACAGAGGGTCAAGCCCTATAGAAACTCCAAAAATAGTATGAATTTGCCCTTCAACCTGGGCCCATTATCCATGAATCACCGGACACCCCCACCAAATATGATGCAGTCTCCAACTCTCCACATCCCCTCCAGCAATGATCGGTCACCCTGGAAACATATCACATAATCACTCTGTTGTATAATACCACCTCATTACAATCTTATAAGCATTTTCTTTAAGAGTGACCAAGATTGTCGACTGAGTTGCCCCCATGAAAATAGATTTCCGTGCTATCTCATCCAGGGACAACCCCCAAGTTCTGCTCTCATGCTATCATATAGGGAAATCTACTCCCCGACACAGAGTTTGTAAGCTACCATATAAAAATCGAATGAGACTCCGGAACTTGGTGTAATCCAACCAGAGGGCCTCAAGATCATTATAATCACTTATATAGCTGTCGCAGATAATGAGAGACTTGCAAATACGCAAAAAAATCTCTCAAGTCCAGAAAATATTTCTCTTGTAAAGCAGCAAGAGTGTGAACCTCCCCACAGCCAATAAGCCAGGCAAATACATCCAGACCCACCTGCTCCCATCGCTTAAAACACCCCCTCTCCCTCTGGTTGGAAGTTTGAAACCGCCCTAATGGGAGCCAGAAACGAAAAATGTGAGATAGGGACTACACTCTGCTGACCCAATTGCCATTGTTCCCACAGATGTCTCAGATAGGGGTTCTCAGTCCAGATACTAGGCAAAAGAGAGGGGCCCAGCCAAGAGATGTAGAAGGCGGTATCTCGAGGTCCAATATTGCTCAATGGACTGATGAACCTGACCTGCTAAATAATACGCCACTATAGCTGGGACTCCCAGACCTCCCCCTTGTGCCGCGTCGCATAAAGCACTCAGCGCGCCACTCATGGGGGATGATGCCACCAAATAAATTTAAAGAGCTTCCACTGGAGTCCACGTAGTACCAATTGTGGCATTTGAACCAGTAGTGCCTGAAACAAATACAGCAGCCTTGGCAACACATTCATTTTAATGGCTGAAATGCGGCCTAACCAAGAAATCTCTTCCTTATGCCACCTCTCTAGATCTCTATCAATCTGGTCTAACAAGGCTGGATAACTGGCTGCATATACCCCCTCCGGGTATGGGGGAGGTTAACCCCTGAATAGTGAAGGGAAGTCTGCACCCACCGAAAAGGGTAATGGGCCTTCAAGCGTCGAACCACCAATTCTGGAAGATTTATATTCAAAGCCTCAGTTTTGGCCAGATTAATACAAAAGCCCGAAAGGGCACAGAATTCCTCCAGCATCTGAAGCAACACCGGGAGCGACAAGAATGGTTTTGTCACAAAGCACAAAACATTGTCCACAAATAACATTACTTGATGGATATCAGTCCCCACCCATACTCCCTCTCCCCCCAAGTTCGGATTCATTTGAAGCCGAGCTGCAAGCGATTCCATCACTAGAGAGAATAGAAGGGGGGAGAGGGGGCAACCCTGGCAGGTACTCCTGCCCAAGGGAAAAAAGTATGAGTATTACCTATTGATCTTAACCATGGCCTTCGGGATTGCATACAGCACTTTTTTTTTTTTTTTTTACTTTTTTATTTAAGAATTTTCAAATACAACAAGAAAATAGCTGATAACATTATTAAACAAGAATAGTAAATTACAATCAAGAAACTATTCCCCCCACATATAATGAAACACATCAAGGAGAGAATTGTCAAAAAACTTATTATAAGATCAATCAAAATACAAGAAAAAAGGGGAGATTAAACACCCCACGAAAAGGAGCTGAAAAACAGTTAAATCATTCCCCCTCAACACTTGTACCTCCCTCTGCTTTTAAATCCAAAAAAGATTTCAAGGCATTAACATCATTATACACATAAGTACGCCCAGCCAAGGTAATCACACAGCGACAAGGAAATTTAAGGAAAAAGGTCGCCCCCAATGCCAACACCTGTGATTTCAACAGCAGAAACTGCTTACGCCTTAACTGCGTGTAACGACAGACATCTGGGAAGACTTGAACGGACTGACCACAAAATAAATTAGCTCGATACTTAAAGTATGCTCTCAAAACCCGCAGCTTGGCAGATTCAGAGATAAACTGAACTACCAAAGTGTTACGTTTTGAGATGATGTCCGTTGAGTCTTCCAAGAAGGCTGTTAAATTTTGATCCACTGAAGAGGGTGAAGGGGTCGAAGCCCCTACAACCCGAGGAGTGGACGAAGAACCCTGAGGCAAATAATACATATGAACTGTATGGACCGTATGAAAATCCCCATCCAAATGCAAAATCTCCAAAAAGTATTTACCCAACAATATGTCAGAGGACATTAGGTGTGTCATAGGAAAATTAAGAAAGCGTAAATTGCTTGCTCTAGCACGATTCTCAAGAGCCTCTAACCGGAAGGAGATAGCTGAGGAATCACGAATAAAAGCCAAATCAGAAGTACGGCTAGATTGGACCTGAGAATTAGTGCTATCAGCAAGTTTTACTACAGAACCTAACTGGTTATCCATAAACTGTAATTTATCCACAACATCTTGGGAAAATTTACACAAAGAGGACACAGTAGAGGTTAAACGTGTATCTATCTTTAGAATAGCAGACCATATATCATGCAAGGTTATCTCCCCCTTAGGGGAAACTAAACTTTCAGGTTCAACTACAGGTGGAAAAACAGGACATGGAAAAGGGGGAAGCCATTCAAGGGGACTACCAGAGAGGGTAGAAGAAAGAGCAGGAAGAGGAAGGGGAGGAGAAGACCGGAGAACAGGACTCAAAGAGGCCTCCTCCGGAGAACGATTACCAGGCAGCAAAACAGTCACGTGTTTGTCCATAGGGCCCGCCGCTTTCCTTTCTGTGGCACCAGCCCCCGATTTGTCATCCAACTTCGCTTTCCTTTTGCCCATGATGCTGTAATCGGCTCCAAGATGGACACACCACACGACACCTCACGTGCACCAAAGGGGCGCCAAAGGGGCGTAACCTGCCCCTTGAGCCACGCCCCTTTAGGCCACGCCACGCAGGCCACGACACGCGGCCGCGTGTAAACACCGGAGGGCTTTATGGGGCACAGCAGGGTCCTCCGGGCCAAGGCACGTCCTCCTCCCGCCTGTCCCGATCACAAGCCAGCCGCCTCCTGGTCTCGCTGCGCTGAACCGTGCAGGTGAAAAGCACAGCAGCTCCCTCACAGCGACGCTTCTCTCAATACTTCTCCAAAACCGGAGGGCTTTATGGGGCACAGCAGGGTCCTCCGGGCCAAGGCACGTCCTCCTCCCGCCTGTCCCGATCACAAGCCAGCCGCCTCCTGGTCTCGCTGTGCTGAACCGTGCAGGTGAAAAGCACGGCAGCTCCCTCACAGCGACGCTTCTCTCAATACTTCTCCAAAACCGGAGGGCTTTATGGGGCACAGCAGGGTCCTCCGGGCCAAGGCACGTCCTCCTCCCGCCTGTCCCGATCACAAGCCAGCTGCCTCCTGGTCTCGCTGCGCTGAACCGTGCAGCTGAAAAGCACGGCAGCTCCATCACAGCAACGCTTCTCTCCGCATACAGCACTTTTATCAAGGCTAAAAAGGCGGGCCCCACCCCATCCTTTCCAAAACTGCAAACAAAGTCCCAGTGGTCCCTATCAAATGCCTTTTTGGGGTGACCACACCAACTGAAGGGCTCTACAAATGCTATCCCCTGTTCGGTGGCCCTGGATAAACCCAGTCTGATCAAGGTGAATCAGGCACGGCAACATCCCCCCCCCCCTCCCCAACTTGTTAACCAGGACTTTGCCAGGACTTTAATGTCTCAAGAAAAGATCCTGATACAATCAAAGGAAAAGTCCTCACTAATTATTTTTTGTTGGAGCGTCCAACAAAGTGAACAGAACTAGTCTGTACACCACTGGAGCCTCTCCTTTTTAATCATTTCATTCTTTAAAAGTATAAACGCTATACTTAGCTCAGTGGATTTGAGCCGCCAGAAATCAAAAAATGACCCAGAAATCAAAAAATGACGTGTCACGTTTCGGGTTTGACAAAATCTTCAACCCTGCTTCAGGTCAGTCGAATCGCAGCAAATCTAAAGCTTCAATGCTACTTAATATTACTTGATAGTGTAAGGAGTGGTGTTAGGGATTGAGAAGTATTCACTGCCTATATGGGCGATTTTGCTATCTTTTGATTGCCTTATTTGTATTTTTTCATTATTGTGTAACTGTTCTTCTTGCATTGTGGGCTACTTTCTTTTTTTTTTTTTTTTTATTTATGCAATTTTTAAACAAAAACAACAAGAAAGGCCACACAAGCCAATCTTGAAGAAATAGAACAGGCATATAGAAATACATCCACAGTAAAAAAAAAACCTAGACGTAATAACAAGAAATACAAACAGGAAAATGTTCCAATTGCCTGGTCTCACTAGCCCACAAAACAAGGGAGTTTAACATCATAATTATTGACCAAATATACAAAGAAAATGCAACAATCCAATAACGGAATATCCATCCTATGAGCCAATAGTGGATTCCAACCGCTTAGCGCTAATAAAAGCAAGCAATTGAGAGGGCTCCCAAAAAATATAAGAAACCGCCTGGTATTTCACCAGACATTTACAAGGGTGTTAGAGAAAAAAAAGCCCTCCCAGTTGCAAAACCCCCGGGCGGAGCAGTAAAAATTCCCTACGCCGCCTTTGAGTTTCTCTTGAGAGATCAGGGTAAATACGTACAACTAAACCACGAAACAAGATGTTAAGTTTCTGAAAAAATAGTTTTAATAGCCACTCTTTATCAGATATCAACGCAAAAGTTATAAAAAGCGTAGCAGGTACCTGTGACCCAAGACCGGAGTTTTCTAACACATCAGTAACATTTAGAACATCCACCTGAATTTGATCACCCCCTGTAACACCTGAAGCAGAAGCACGCTTCGCTACAGGTAGATAATAAATTTTTACCAAGGGGGGTACTAATTCAGGGGAAACTCCCAAGGTCTCAGTTAAATATTTTTTAAACATATCCCTAGGAGAAATAGACAATACTCTCGGAAAATTAATGAGTCTCAAATTATTAGCACAAGAAATATTTTCCAGATGTTCAACTTTCATTTGTAGGGATTTTATATTCTTTCTGTCCCTCTGAATACTCCTCAAGGGACACCACCTTATTATTAACATCACAATAACTCGTCTGAATACTAGAGACTGTTTTTTCTAAGTCATTTACCAAACCAGAGGTCACAGTCACTTTTTTAGACAAGGACGATACTTGCGGCAAGAGGGCTTCCCCAAGTGAGACAATCGCGTTCCAGATGGCTTCAAGAGTAAAATTCTGTGGTCTCTGCAAAGAAAAAACCACTTCGGACTCAACCGGAGATGTAAACAGCTCCATAGGCGCCAAGGCACGGTCTCCACACGGCGAGACAAACTCCATCTCACCCCTCGCTTCTCCCAGTAGCACCGAAACACGTTGTGAGCCCAGATCTCCAACCGGCTCACTCCCAGACCCAGTCGAAACAGCCCATCCTGGCCCTCGTGAGGAAGGACCCCCCGCCGGCAACGGCGGTGTCGATATCTCCAGGAAGCCCTCAGGCAAGGGCTGACTATGGGCCAGTTTTGGTGCAGGGCTCAATACAGGGGAGATAGTTGTATTCGACGCAGACGCCGGGCACTCCGACTCCGGCGAAACTGCTAGCCGAGAAACTCCTCCCGCTGATTCCGAAACCCGTGTTGTGCGTAGAAGGAAAGGATCCAAAGGACCCACCACCGAAGTAACAACCGGCGAAGAGGCGTCTACTGGCTGAGAGGGCAACGGCCCAGACTTCCCCTTTCGCTTCTTCCCCATTAAGGCAAACTCACGCAGAGCAGACTGTTGCAGCAGCCATCTTGGAAAACTCCCCATTGTGGGCTACTTTCTCAGTTTTTAGCTTTGTCCAGATTTGGACAACAGTATTTCTTATGTTAGTTTTCCTTGGAAATAAGAAACTTTCCTTTGCAGTTTTTGAATATATTTATTTATTTAATGCTTTTATATACCACGCTCTTTAAAATCAGTGCGGTTTACAGATAACATTTTGTGGAAAGCAGGAAGAGCCTGCTTTGCACTTACATAGAAGAGGGAATACAACTTGGGTTAATAATCATAGGGAGGTAAATACAGGCTATATGTAAGCTATATACAGGCTATATACAGTGTGGGCAGAGAGTCGCTGCACGGCAATGATAACAAAGGTTTCCTTGCGAGCTATGTACAGGGATGCAAATTGGGTCACGCTTTTTCAGGTAGGATGTGTTGTTAGCCTGGGCATAGTGCAGGAGGAAAAGGTGGTTGCTTTAGTGCTTTTCTAAATTGAGGTAGGTCGGTGATCATGCAGATGGACACTGGGAGCTTGTTCCAGCAGGTAGGGGCATAGAACATGAACGCTCTGTTTTTTGTTGCCTGAGTGCATTTTGTTACTTCACTGGGGGTTATAAGTGTGTTAGTGGCGAAGGACCTTCTTGCTCTGGAGGTGGGCGTGGGGTGGATGAGGTTTGTCAAGGAGCCAGAGGTTATTTTGTTAGTGGCTTTGAAAGTCAAGAGAGCAACTTTGTAGATGAGTCGGCAGTAGATTGGTAGCCAGTGGAGGTCCTTTAGGATTGGAGTAATATGCTCTCTTCTAGAGGCCCTGTGTAGGAATCAGGCAGTTGCATTCATAGCTAACTGTAGGGGGTTGAGCGTGTTCTTGGGGAGTCTGTGAAGGATCACATTAGCGTAGTCAAAGTGGGGGGGTTACTAGCGCCTGGAAGACTGTCCGGAAGTCCTCTGGTTGCAGTAAGGGTCGGAGGTGTCGAATTGTCTTCATCTTGTGGTAGACTTTCTTGATAGTGTTACTTATGTGGGCTTTGAGGTCGAGGTGCTGGTCCAGTGTGACTCCCAGGTAGCGGATGGTGGGGCGACTCGGGAGCTCGGCATCTCTTGTCTTTAATGTAGCTGCGGGGGAGAAGGTTTGATTTCTTGTGATGAACAGCACTTCTGTCTTGCTGAAATTTATTTGTGAGTTAAGCCAGTCAGTGACGGCATCAAAGCAGTTTACCAGTGAGGAGCACTTTGGTTGATCAACGGTGAATGGGGTGAAGAGTAGTACGTCATCCGCGTAAATCAAGCAGGAGATGTTAAAGGAGCGGATGATGTCGCATATGGGATGCATGTATATGTTGAATAATAGGGCGGATAGTGAAGAACCCTGGGGAACTCCATGTTTTTGTTGGAAAGGCATGGAGGTCGAGGAGCCTGTGGGTACCTGCTGCCAACTGTCTGTTAGGTACGATTTGCACCAGCTCCAGGCTGAGCCCTTGATTCCTTTTTCCTGGAGACGTGTCAGGAGCTGCTCATGGTTGACAGAGTCAAAGGTTGCGGAGATGTCTAGGAAGACCAAGGCGTATCCATGTCTGTAGTTGTTAATCCCTGTGATTAATGTGTTAAAAAGCGTGGCAAGAACCGTTTTGATTCCATGTGATTCCCTGAAGCCATGTTGGCATGGATCAAGGGGGGCAGTGGAGTCGATGTGCTCTTGGATTTGCCATTGAACTACCTTCTCAATGATCTTGGCTAGAAGTGGAATGCTTGAGATTGGTCGGTAGGACTCCACTTTCCGGGGGGTCCAGTTTGTTGTTCTTCAGAAGGGGACGAATCGATGTCTGCTTGAGGCAAGCTGGGAACATTCCTGTGGAAAAGGATCGCTCCATGATCCTGGCTAGCGTCGGGCTGAGTTCTTTACGCAGAGATCCTATCCAGTGGGCTGGACATGGGTCATTTGGAGCTGTGGTGGCATTGATGGCTGCGATGATGTCTTCGATGCCTCTGGCTGATGGTGTTGTGAGTTGAGTGGTGTTGGTTGACTTGTGTTGTGACCGGGGGTGGGTTTCCTGGTTATGGTGATGTTGCTGGTTTTGACTAGTATGTAATCTGCATAATCCTGTGGTTGTTTCATTGTAGTCTGTGTAGACGAAGGTTCTTTCGTCATGAACTTCACTAAGTTGAAGAGATCGTGAGGTTTGTTTAGTAAGCGTTGTTTAATTTTAAAAAACAGTTTAAAAAAAAAAATATATGCATATATATATATATATATACACATATACACACATACACTCGTTATATATAACAAGTAATCTGAATAATATTTGAACAATAAGACCAAACAGAAAAGTAGTGCTCGAAATCTAGCAAAACTGCCACTAACAAAGCACAAAAAGGGACTGTGCCTTTCTTATGAGAGACAATATGAGAAATGGCATGGATGGGTTCAATATCATAAAACAAACCTTTGCTTCCAGCGTAGAAAGGAGGAGATTGATAGTAGAAATTCTGTCTTCCTTTAATCCAGTGCTAAAAATGTCTGTAACAAAATCTAAAACAGCAACAAGCAAGTGAGAAGACCCAATAACCAACTGTAAAGCAAAATATCCTACAACCCGTGATATATGTTTTATGATGATTACAAACAGCAACCTACTTGTCTCCATTAAACATACTGTACAGTACTGTTGTAAATCTGCATCACCCTAAGAGATCAGGAAAAAATAATATTCTGGGTTGCTGGAAGACACTGGATGTCAGAGTTGGTCCCCTTTGGCTTTCTTGTGCTACCTTTTTTTCCTTCCCCCTCTCAATGAATTAATGAAGGATTAATCTGCCAATTTCTGATGTGACTGCAGAAGCTAAAAAAAAATACATCAGAGGGTGAAAGGCACTGGAACTGACCCTTCCTAAATATTCAACAAGGTGTGTGCATATGTGAGTGTTATCTTTTACCATCAACAGATAGAAAACTAGCAGTTAAATGGCAATTCATCAAGATATGTAAATATAGGGTTTATGCTTTTTTCTATCACAGAATCATAAAAGGTAAAATTAGATCTTATCTGCTAATTTTCTTTCCTTGAGTCCCTCCAGAACAGTTCAGATGCATGGGTTCATGCTTTCCTTCTAGCAGATGGAGACGGATAACTAATAGTTTGATGGCATCATTCTATATAGGGTCCCGTGCAGTCCACAACCTGCCAATAATCCTACAGCAAAGCAAGATAACAGTAGCCTCCACAAGAGGGCAATGAACCTTATCAGGACAACATGAGTTCTACAAAAGAAAAAAAAAGCCATGCCAAGGAAAAAGCACTAAGAAAGTCAAAGACTGGAGACAAGTGGAATGAAATGAAAGCTCCAAAGCACCAACATTGAATATTCAACAAAACACTGTGTGGGGCACAATCTCAAAGGGGCAGGGGGGGATCTGGACTGGTCTGCGGGGGGAGGGGGTGGAAGGAAAGAAAAATAGCAAGTTTAAGACCTAATTTCACCTTCCTCTTCATCGCTCCAAACCAGTTCAGATGCATGGGAAATACCAAAGCATTCCCAAACTAGGGAAAACCCCAGAGAGGCCTGCCTCTAGTACACTAGCTCCCCCCCCCCCACCCCCCCCAAACTACATCCTGTTTAGGTTTTACCTCTTACCTATAAAGATAAATCAATGAATGTGGTGATGGCCAGGCAGCCTCTAAAAGAAGGAATTAAACAATACACCAGCCTAAAACCAACTTGCTCCCCCAAGGAAAGAACTCTCAAGACCACCTGCACTATCAGCCCACTGACAAAGTACACCAAAGCAACAGCTTCATAATGCCAATAGGCAACATAAATCTTTGATGCCACTCCACTTTTCCTGGTCTCACAGAGCAAAGGGAAACCCATGAACCTCCGGCCTCTTCAATGAAGGCCGATCACATTTAACCAATGGAGACCCTCTGTGGAACCATTCTCTGCCACAGACTGAAAGTCAGGAGAGAAAAAGATCAATTATCCAGAAGGGCGAGACAGCTTTGAACAAAGAAGGGTAAGCCAATCCAATTGCAACTCCCTCCTCAGGAATCAGGCGTGAACTCTAGACAGGATGAAGCATGAAACTCTGAAATCCTTCTGGCCAAGCAACCTCCAGAGCACAGAATTTCATCATCATGTCCTACATGAAAGGCTGACGAAGAAGCTCCAAGGGAGCCTTGACCAGGGTGGCCAGCCCTCAACAACAGATTTCCCTAGGAGACACCACAGAGAAATGCCACCAAGACCTAAAGCTAAGATTTAACTTCTGCAAAATTACACTGGATTTCAAGTCGTCCTAAAATGCCACAATATGGAAGAGCTGTCGTCTAGACCCATATGAAGCTCAACAAGAGGCCCTTATTCATTCCATCTGACCTAAAGGCTAATGTCCAGAAAAGAAGAAAAAGTGGATCAATACCCAATCTCTGACCAAGCCACAAGGCTCTCTCCATACCAAGGGAGACCAAAGAAGCTGACCTGACCCAGAATGGCTAACTGGAATATGCCTCCTTGGCAGATCATGAAAGCAACTATGATTTGTGGTCTGAGGCTGTATGGGACCACTTCTAGAACCAATTACCTCTGCTGTGTCGGAAAACAGGCCATTGCTGCAAGACCTTGATCAGCCACTGCCTGTGCAGAGATTTAGTCTAACCCTGTAACAGCCAACCCCAAGGCCACTTTGACACCTTGATTTGTAGTACACTTTCTAAAGGAGGAGGTCACTATGACCTTCTGATATAATACCTCATGATTCTTTTGCTCCTACTGTGTTCATGAGATGCAAAAGCCCCTGGCTGAACCACATACATTAGGCGGTGGAGAAGCCCATTGTTGCCCGAGTCACCCTGTATCAACACCCTCTAAATGGCAGCACAGCACCACAACACAGAAGCCTCCATGACCAAGCGCCTAATATACTTTAAGGTCTGATCTTGCTTAGGAAGTCAATTGCCAAATGCATCCTTACCCAGAAGTCTTTCCAAGAACTCACATCTCAGGCCAAGAATTTCACTATGTAAGTTACAAACCCAATGAAGCAAAACACATCTGCAAGCAGAGCCAGATCGTGTATGGTTTTAAACTTATCTGGGTTGAAATCATGTGATGTGCTGAGCACAGGCAAATGTGTGCCCCTAGGACTATTGAAAGTTGCCCTAAACAGCCTCCATCCTTGCAGAATTGGGCAAACATTTCCAGGTAGTAAGTTGAATCACCTTGCTCAGTGCATGGAAAAATACCTCCAAAAGGCAAAGCCGGAGGATTACCAAGAAAGTGCAGAAAAAGGACAAAGAAAGAGGTAAGCAAGGAGATATCAGGTGTGTGAGGATATGATGTTTCTGAAAAGATTATCCTATTAAAGTCTGTGACCACCAAGCATGGTTTTGTCGAGGTGTCCATATTTTGACTCTGGGTCTCAGCTAAATAGTTTTCAATGGTTTGGGCATTAAAATATCTTAACTGCACAAGCACCCTATTTTGCTGTATGGATACTATTTAGCTAGATTAATTGCAGAAGTCTGTGAAAGCTTTTTTGATTGCTGAGTGAGTGAAGGATAAGGGAATGGTGACAGAACCAACGGAAGGTTATTGGGGCAGTAACACCACATCGCGTGTTCTACCATTCTGTTGAGTAGTGTGATGACAGGTTGGGATGGGTTTAGCAGGAAGGGATAAGGGATTGGATATGGGAGATCCAGACTGGTGTGAGTGGATGGGGAATTTGAGAGGCATGGTAAATTGTTGACTGGTTGTATGTATGGGTATAGCGGGAGACTGGGTGATGGCTGGGCACCCAAACTCCCGGAGGAATAGGGTTTGGTACTGGAATAGAATATGCTTAAAGTACAGTATTGCAAAGAATAGGGTTGCAGATAGTATCCCAGAACATCTCTGGAATCAGGTCACCTGTTAAACAAGATGAAATCTTACGAGAGCTAAAGAACCAGGGGGTGGGGGGGGGGGGGGTTGAGAGGGAGGAGTCCACATTGCTTGCTTGCAGGAGACTTGGTTAAATGATATGAACATAAAAAAATAAGAAATTGGGTGGGCCAGGTGTATTTTGCTTCCTCAGATGGATAGCATAATTACTCACCTGTAATAGGTGATCTCCAGAAACAGCAGGAATTAAGTCTTCACATATGGGGTATCGGTGGTACTGACGGAGCCTGCGCGGAAATGCTCCCAGCATCCAATAGGAAAGCTTTTGGGAGCATCCCACAGCGCCTGCGTGCTGCCTTCCCGCCTTTCCAGCTCTCCTTCGTCAGTTGAGTTTATAGCTGAGACAGAGAGAGAACTCCTAGGGGAGGTGGATGGGCTGTGAAGACTTAATTCCTGCTGTTCCCGGAGATCACCTGTTACAGGTGAGTAACTACGCTATCTCCAGGAACAAGCAGGAATGTAGTCTTCACATATGGGGACTCCCCAGCTGAGAGATGCCAGGAGGATGATCCTAGCAAGCTGCGAATCTCTGATGAGATGGGTCATTCTTCCTCCCATAGATCTCTGGCATCGAAAATCCCGGGACTGTGGGTAGGAGTTGTACTAAGTCTGAAAGAGATGCTGTAGAACAGCCTGCCCAAACGAGGCATTCCGACAGGAGTCTAAACAATAATGGGCTGTAAAGGTGTGTACTGAAGCCCAGGTGGCTGCTCTACAGATGTCGTCAATGGACACAGAAAAAAGATTAGCCATGGAGGTTGCCATTGCTGTCACATTGTGAGCTATGACGTGGCCTTTGAGAGAAAGTACCTTACTCTCGTATGCAAAGGATATGCAATTCGCAATCCATCTAGAGAGAATTATTTTGGAAACTGGAAGTCCCAAATGACTAGAATCAAAAGCAACAAAAAGCTGAGAAGATTTTCTGTGTTGCTTAATTCTTTAAAGGTAAAAAGCTAAGGCTCTTTTACAATCCAAGGTATGAAGGTTCCTTTCTGCACTAGAGGCATGGGGCCTAGGAAAAAAATACAGGAAGGTAAACCGATTGGTTTAAATGAAAAGGCAAAACCACCTTTGGCATGAAGTGAGGATGAGTCCTAAGAACTACCTTATCATGGTGAAATCTTGTATAAGGAGGATCAGCCACTAAGGCCTGCAACTCACTCATGAGTCTTGCAGAGCAACTAGGAAGATGACTTTCCAGGAAAGAAACTTCAGGTCCGTAGTGGCTAAGGGCTCAAAGGGTGGTTTGATAAGCTGCCCGAGAACAAGATTGATATCCCATGCCAACGGTGGCGGCTTAATGGGAGGTTTTGTTAAGAGTAGGCCTCTCATAAATCTTGCTATAAGTGGATGAGAGGAAATAGGTTGTCCATCCAAAGGCCTGCAAGAAGCGGCAATGGCACTAAGATGGACCCTTACTGAACTGGTTTTAAGACCAGAATTTGATAAATGGAGGAGATAACTCCAGTAGTGATTCCAGAGGCACCGGAAGCGGATGAAGCCCCCTTTAAGAACACCATACAGAGAACCTTTTCCACTTGAAGGCATATGATCGCCTTGTGGAGGGTACCAGGATATCCCTCACCTGTTGAGAAAGGCTGACATCTGGAAACTCTAGGCTTTCAGCAACCAGGCCCTGAGATGTAGGGAGTGGGGATTTGGGTGCAATAGCATCCCGTTCTCCTGGGAAAGAAGATCTGGAGCATATCCCAACTCCAGTGGCGTTGCTCGAGAGAGATGTAGAAGCAGAGAATACCACATTTGCCGTGGCCAATGTGGAGCTATGAGAATCATACGTCCTCTGTCTCTCTGAAGCTTGAATAGTGTTTTGGGAATGAGGGGAATGGGTGGGAAGGCATAGAGGACGTCCTGCCCCCAGTGGAGGAGGAAAGCATCTCTTGCCTGACAGTTCTGAGCTGGAATTCTGGAACAGAACCGGGGACGTTTGGCATTCTGTGGACTTGCAAAGAGGTCTATATCTGGGGTTCCCCAGATTCAAAACACTCTAGCAATCTGGTCTGAGTGAAGAGACCATTTGTGCGGAAGCAATATTTGACTGAGTTTGTCTGCCCGGAAGATATACCACTAGGAGGTGGATTTGAAGCTCTCTGGCAAGGGCCCATAGACACAAAGCTTCGTTGCATAATGACAGAGAGCCCCATTCCGCCCTGCTTGTTCACATAGAACATGGCTACTTGATTGTCGGTTTGAACCCGGACTGTCTTGTAGCTGAGCTGGGCCTAGAATACTCGAAGAGCATGGTAGATGGCTCTGAGTTCTAGGAGGTTTATGCGAAGACAAGCCTCCTGTGGAGTCCAGAGACCCTGAGTAGAGAGATCGCGCAAATGAGCTCCCCAACCCAACTTGGACGCATCCATTGCTAGAGTGACCTGGAAAAGAGGCTGCTGAAAAGGAGAGCCTACTAGAAGGTTTTCCAGAGATTGCCACCATTGAAGGGAGGAAATGAGACGTGTGGAATTTCTGATTTTGTCCGACAGGCGACCCGAGGCCTGTGTCCACTGAGAGGATAGGGTCCACTGGGCTGCTAGCATGTGAAGGCGAGCATAGGGAACCACATGGACATTGGATGCCATATGCCCCAGAAGTTGAAGCATTTCCCGAGCAGTCAGGAAGACTTTCATAGCTGCTTGGAATGCCAGCTGCAGTATACGAAGACAGCGGGGCTGTGGTAGAAAAGCCCTTGACTGTTTGGTATCTAGACGAGTCCCTATGAACTCCAGGGACTGAGAAGGAGTGAGCTGAGATTTTGGGAGGTTTATGACCAGTCCCAAGTAGCGAAGAATTTGCATCGTGCAAGAAAGAGCGAAGCTGGCTTCTGGAGCTGTTGGTGCCCAAATGAGCCAGTCGTCTAAGTAGGGAAAGACGAATATTCTCAGATCTCTCAGGAATGCTGCAATTACTGCCATGCACTTTGTGAAAACTCTTGGGGCAGAAGCCAGCCCAAAGGGAAGAACCCTGTATTGGAAGTGTCTTCCCTGGAAAAGGAATCGAAGGAATCTTCTGTGATCTGTATGGATGATAATATGAGTATATGCATCCTTTAGATCTAGAGAACATAGCCAATCCTGACTCTGAAGGTATGGCAAGAGTGTTCCGAGGGAAATCATTTTCAATTTTTCTCGGAACAGATATTTGTTTAATTCTCTGAGGTCCAGAATAGGCCTGTGTCCCCCTGTTTTCTTGGGAATGAGAAAATAGGGGGAGTAAAACCCCGCCCCTGTTGGGGTATGGGTACTGCTTCTATTGCTCCTTGAGCAAGACGTGATGTGACCTCCTGACCCAAGAGATTGGTGACAGGGACCTGAGGATTGAACTGCTTTGTGATTGTAGGAGGGGGCAGGCTGTACCCCTCTCGTACAATGGACAAAGTCCAGTTTTCTGATGTTATTGTTGCCATCTGCTAGCAAAATGGCATAACCTTCCTGGAATGGTGAGGGGTTCTAGACCTTTCAGGGCAAGAAAGACTATGTTTTCTAGGAAGGAGTCAAAGCCCCTGAGGAGGCTGAACCTGTGGAGCCGATTGAGTTCTTGGAACTTGTGGCTTCCTCTGCTGTCTGTTCTGCTGTTGCCCCTTTTGGGGAACACGAACTGGACAGTGAGTATGATGGATATAGGATGGGTAAAACTTATTTTTCTTACTCAAAAAGGTTTTTTTGGCTGACTTTTTCTTTGCCGGGTTGGCTGTAGACTTAGATAGTCTATTCAAGGTAGTATTTTCAGATTCAAGCTGATTTGCCTTGTCCTGCTAATCCTTGTCAAAGAGATTTTCTCCTGTGCAAGGAATATTTCCCAGTTTTTCTTGTACCCATTGTTCTAAGTCCGATCACTGGAGCCAGGCAATATAACGTGCACTGATTAAAATAGCAGAAGTTCTACTAATACATTCAAAGCAATCGAAGAATGCACGATTCAGAAATTTAGAGACATCCTGGGCATGTTTGACCAGAGTAAGAAAATCCCCTCTTTTGTCCTCTGGAAGAAGAGGGCTCATAAGCTCTAAGTCTCCTGTAACTTCCTTGAGGAACATTCCCATATAGAGAATGTAAGAGCTGATCCTGGCTGCCAACATGGAGGATTGGAAGCATCGACGCCTAAAGGCATCAAGAGCCTCGACTCTCAGCCCAGAGGATTAGAGGAATGCGTCTTAGCACTCTTAATCCTACGCATTGCCGATTCCACTACCATTGAATGGTGTGGCAACTGAGTTTTTTGAAAACCAGGACAGCTTGGAACTCGGTACATAGTATTGCGTCGTTGGGAGTGTGGAGACACCGTTAAAGGGTTTTCCCACATTCTGAACATAAGATCTTATAAGATCCTATGAATGGGCAGGGTAGCTGCCTCTTTAAGAGCTTTAGGGTATTGAAGAATTTCCAATTCTTCTGCCCTGGGTTCCTTCTCTGGAGTCACCGTGATTGCAAGACCTCAGGCTACATCACGTATGAAATCCTGGAAGGACATGTCTTGTGGAGGAGACATTCTGCATTGAGGAGAAGGAGATGGATCCTCCAGAAGGTTTGCTCTGGTACCGGTAGAGTCATCAGAATCGGAAGATTCGAAGTATCTCGGTGACCGCTGTTCATGCAATGCTCAGTACCAGTACCGGTACCGCTCAAAGTCAGTATCAGGGTGTCTTGGTACCGGCCCTTCGATGCCTGAGATAGACTCAAGGCTCAGCATGGGTGGAAGCATACCTGCCGAGACAGGTGCACTTGGTACCGGTACCGATACCTGTGGAACCGTCTGTAGCAGTCTTAGCGGTACCGAAGCTGCTTAGAGAGCCGCTAGATTGTGTTCGATAGCGAGGAATCTCTGATCCATCGCTTTTTCCGATGCCTGGGTGTCAGTACCGGTAGAAGCGGCTACGCCCCTTGAATGTGGCACCAGTAGTTCTGCAGAGGTTGAAGTCTCTGGAACATTCTGGAGTCCCATTAATGCTTTGGAGACCAAGGTCTCCCGCTGGGACTGTTTTGCCGGTGAACTTTCCTCGAGGGCAACGCCAATGGCATCTCGATGCTTAGGAGATCTACCCTTTGAGGACCGGCCAGTCTTAAAAGACTTAGGTTTAGTTACCTGAGATCCATGGGAGGAAGATGACGCCTTGGAAGACGTCAATGCAACGGACATCATGTCAGCGGCAAAAAGGGTACCGAATTTTGCAGCTCTATTCTGCAGGCCCCTCTTGGTTATCTTTCTGCAAGAGAGACACTCCAATGGAGAATGGTCAGGACCTAATCATTTAAGACACCATTCATGGGTATCGGTGACGGATATAGTACCGTCACATTTAGAACATTTTTTTAAAAACCACTAGCTGGTTTTTCCATGTCTGAGGAAAAATGGGTCTAATGCCCAAAATGGCGCCTAACCCTGGGAGGGGAAAGGCTCCTAAGGAAAAGATTTTAGAAGCTAGGTTTTTTGGGGTTTTTTGTTGTTTTTTTTAAAAGGCAGAAAGAAAACCAGCGGTACCGGTAGATGTCGAATGGAGGCAGACGCAACTACAAAAAAACCCAAAATAAGACAAATAGTTTTTCTGCGGTGACAGGGATACCTGCAGAAAACGAAGAACTGACGAACGAGAGTTGGAAAGGCAGGAAGGCAACACGCAGGCACTGTGGGATGCTCCCAAAAGCTTTCCTATTGGACACTAGGGAGCATTCCCGTGCAGGCTCTGTCGGTACCGACGATACCCCATATGTGAAGACTACATTCCTGCTTGTTCCTGGAGATAACATGCCAGAGTAGCCATATTAATGGGTAAAGGAGTGGCTTGTAGAGTGCAACAAGTGACTACTGATCCCCAAGGGGGAGATTTGTTATGTTACAGTAGTTATCCAATGGCAGGACAGGACATTTATAATAGCATATATTTATGCTCCCAAAGTAGATGCACATGTTTTCTTAACTGAAATTATTAAACACTATTTTACTTTAAGGGACTGACCTACTGTTATGACAACAGACTTCAATTTGATTATGGATCCTGGGCTGGATAGACTGGTAGCCTCCAGAGAAAGGAGCAAACAGAGTTAACATTTTACCACAAATTTGTCACCAATCTTAATTTGGTGGACGTTTGGAGAACATTACATCCCTTGGAGAAGCTTTATACTCACTTCTCCCAGGCTCACAATACAGCAGCTTGGCTAGATTACATTTTTGTTTTACAGGGTTGGTTCTTCAGTGTCATGAAGGCGGATATTGGTCCCCTTGTCATCTCGGAACACACCCCTATTTAGTTGGATTTAGAGGGGTGTCCAGAATATTATGGTAAGACAGTGGATGTTTCCTAGAGCTTTGTATCATGACCTTTTGCCCTTTTTTAGGGCAGAAGTGGGAGGAATGCTGTCAAATCAAATGCAAGCCACAAGGAAGACCCTGGTACTTTTTTTGGGTGGCAGCTACTGTGTGTTAAGTGGTGAGGTTATTTCATATTTGGCGAGGGGGGGGAAGTTCTCTGGGGGGGGGGGGTGCCATTTTGCTTCTACTTAAAAGGTTGAGGGTCTATAAAGCTGCTTATAAACATTATCCAATTCAAGCAAAAATAGGAGCCATTTCTAGCTGCTGAGGTGGCCTTAAATTCTGTGTACTTAAAAGGACCTTACCTACTGTAAGTACAATCTTTTTTGGTTTGAAAACAAACCTGATCACATGATGGCAGAGTTAAATGAAATATATGGAAACCCTTCAGGGTTCAAGGGACAAAGTGATACATACTGATTCTGAGATCTACTGATTTTTGAGCATATTTGGCCTGTTTTCACTCTAAAGTGGAATTTAACCCTCTGCAAGTATCTCATTTTTTTAGAAACAGTTGATCTGCCTGAATTAACCCGATGATAGAGCTGCTTTAGATGTCCCAATGACATTAGAGGAGAGCAGAGGTAGGATTCACAAACTTAATGTAAAGCTCCTGGTCCTGATGATCTCTCGGGCGAGTTCTAGAAATCACCGAAACTGCAAATGTGTGGCCCATTCGAATTTTATTATTCAAAAGTGACGGACCAAAGTCACTTCCCAGGGAGGGTAATTCTTTGCTAATCATGCTAATTCCCAAACCAGGGAAAGACCCTCAGTTGGGCTGATATGACTCCACTTTCTTACTTCTTAATGTTGACCTAAAGATCTCTGTAAAGTGTTAGCCAATTGTTTGGCTAACCAGATCCCTACAATGGATTAGGAACGGGGGGGGGGGGGGGGGGGGGTGGGATTTTGAGTGGGAGGGTATGCACACTACACAAAATGTTTGGAAGATCTTAATGGCAATGGAATATTGTAATCATAAAACGGAACCTCTGATGTTCGGTTGCGATGCTGAAAAGGCTTTTGATCAAGTGAACTGGCAAAACCTTTTACTGGCTTTGGAACAATACGGAATTATCAGGACATTTTTAGGACAGCCAAGCCCTATATGATAGCACCAGTGCAGCAGTAATTGTAAACGGAGTCATCTCAAGAAATTTTGTTATGCAGAAGAGAACCCGGCATGGGTGTCCCTTCTCTCCCCTGCTTTTTCTTTTATATCTTTAACCTTTTTTGCTCAATCTTCAATCAGACACCATACAAGGAGTTCACATTGGCAGGACAGAGATAAAGGGGCCAATACTCAGAACCCTTAGCCGGTAGGCCATCAGAAGGCAATTTTGTTAAAAGGGTGCTGGCCACGATATTCAGCAGCACTCTCCAGACAGTGCTGCTGAATTTCTCCACAAACTGCCCCGGCACTATCCAGTGAGTGTAGAGGCAGTCCGTGGACAAAACGAGGGCAGTGTAGGCACTATCCAGATAACTATCAACTTTTTCAGATGGTGATAATTTTCAGTCATCACTTATCCAGATAATTTAGGCCGCACGAAAAGGCCTGGTTTTTTTTGTGCAGCCTACGTTATCTGGATAAGTGCTGACCGAAAATTACCACTATGATAGCGGCACTCAGTTCGGATATTCACTGGAAGATCATATCCAGACATTATCACTAAATATTCCAACAATACTTAAGCGCCACCGCTGACTGCCATGGCCTTTGAATATTGGCTCCAAAATATTTGGCCTTTGCCGAAAACATATTTTAAATTCTGACAAGTACTCGGACCTCCCTGCCAGCAGTTTTATAAGCATTTACTGCTTTGGGTTAAGTCTCTATGCTTTGTCTGAATTTTACAAAATTAAAGGCCATTCTCCCATTGGCCTAGATCAATGGATTTGAAAAGGACTGTTTTCTCTTAAATGGGCGAGGGAGAAAGTTGGATATCTGGGAATATATCTACAAAAAACATTAGAGCATCTTTATGACTATAATATTCAACCGTTGATACAAAAGGTGGCAACTGTTTTCAAAGCTGGACAGATCTCTCAATATCACTTAAGGGTCACATCTTCCTCTACAAAACTAATGTTGTTCAATGGCTGTATGTCCTTCAACCATTACCCTTATGCATATGTTGTAAGGATAGGGGGATACATTGTACAACATACTGTGGGTATTTCTTTGGAAGGATATGAAACTATGTATAGCTCTCTCCCTTTTAATGCTAGCAAGCAGCCAACAATCATTAGGTGTTACAGATCTAGATTTGTATAATAAAACCTTTAATTGGTAGCATGGCATTGCTGAGACTTGACTTGATTATGTTATAAATTGTAAATAGTTACCCCTGTTATCCAAGTTGTTTTGCCTGTTCAACTGTAAGCACAAAGTACCATCGGAAATGTGTAAATTCTTTGTTCATTGTAAACCGCGCTGATGCTGAATAGTGCGGTATAGAAGAGACTATAAATAAATAAATAAATAAAATAAATAAAGCCTTCGGAGGCACCCTTTCTTAAACCATTGTCTAGTGCTTATGTCCTCCATGCGAGAACCTCACAGCTTCCACTGGAGCTGAAACATAGTGGCAGGTTTACTAAAGTGAGGAAGCTTCAGCCCCAAAAATTAGCATGGGGTGGTACTGGACCAATGCTAAAAAATGGAGGTATGCCTGGCATGTTTCCATGCAGTTAGTGCAGGTTTTGTGCCTCAGCCAAGTCTAACCTTTTGTTGCCATCCAAAGAGGCCAACTCTTTGTTAACATTTTTATTTTTATTTTATTTAAGTATTTAGCTCACACCTTTTTCCAGTAGAGGTTCAAGGTGTGTTACATTCAGGTACACTAGACAGATCGCTTCTTCCTCAGGAGGACAAAAAAAAATATACTAGAACTAGACTGCATGGACCTACTCACCTACCATCTGCTGAATGAGAATACTAGCTGGTGATGGTCTGTACAGGACCCTATATAGAGCGTGTCATCAAACCATTAGTTCTTAACCACCATCAGTTGGTAGGAAAGCATAAACCCATGCATCTGGACCAGTCTGGAAGGATGGAAAGGATTAAGACATTCCAAAGGACATCCAAGAGGGTGATGGACTGCTGAAAAACCTCCAGAGGAACTTACAGGAGCAAAAACAGTGACAGAATTCAAGCATGCATATAATAGAGCCAAGCTTTATAAATCCTTTCTGCATGTAAAATGCTGTTAAAGGCCTCTTATAAAAGTAGGTCATGCTAAAGAGTACATGCAATGCAAGCAGGTGTTTACTTGTAGAGTAGGTATGCTCAGGGGAGGAGTTAGGGTTGAACATGGGTGGAATCACAATTTACATGTGCACGTATTTTAATGTCTGTCTAAATACTAGCGGGTTAATGTCTGCGCCTTCAATCTAAGCATAACTTCTGCAGGATTTGTGCAAGTATTTGATAAAGACACAGACGTCTATGTGTCTTTAGAACAGGCTTAAAATAGGTGTCTCTTTTCCCTATAAGCCTAGACGCCTTGCTATAAAACTACCCTCAAAGGATCACAGAGAGAGAGGGAAGGAGGAGAAAACCTGGGATGGGAGTAAAACCTGTGAGAGCATAGCAGGCAGGTACAAATGGACAGACAGGGTGAACCAAGTGGGTCTTTTCGATCAGTATCATCTATTTCTATGGAATAATCATCAAGATGGGCAGAGACAGATTATAGTCTATTAAAAAAGTGAAATTAAATATTACCTGCTAATTTTCTTTCCTTGAGTCCCCTCCAGTCCAATCCAGACTCCTGGGTTGTGTCCCAGCTCCAGCAGATGGAGACTGAGCCCATCTAACTTCTGCGATGCCACACCATAAGGGAGAAAAACCAACCCCCCTTAAGTCAGTAACATTTATCAAAGCAGAAACAACTAAACAAAGAACTATGTACAGGCACCCTGCTGGGCCCAAAGAACTCTCACCGGGAGGACGGTCAGCTGACAACTAACCCCCTTCTGGGATACCATATGACCAGAGTTGATTGATTTCTGAGTAGGGACACTGGACAATCTGAAAAAACTAAATATACCGAGCCAGCCTCACCACAGAAACATCAGACGAGTGGATTCTGGACTGGATTGGCCTGAACTGGAGGAACTCAAGGAAAGAAAATTAGCAGGTTAGGATTAATTTCACCCTCCAATATTGTCCCTCCAGTCCAGTCCAGACTCCTGAGATGTAACAAAGCAGTATTCAAGAGAGGGAGGAACCTGTGAGGCATTTGAGCTCTGGTTGAATGAGCACATAGCCCCGCTGGCACAGAACTTTTTCGTAACAGGTAGGCTGAATAGATTGCCTCCTTCACCTACCGGGAAATGGAAGTGGCTTCTCCCTGCAGTGGTCCCACAAAACAGACAGACTGTCCGACTCACGGAAAGCTGCCGTGCACGTGAGGTAATGATGCAGAGCCCTGCAGACATCCAGCAACCACAGCTGCTGATCCGCCGGTTCCACAAGCCCTGGGAGGACCACAGACTGGTTCATGTGGAATACAGAAACCACCTTAAGCAAAAAGGATGGTACAGTACACAATGTCACCTTCTCCTTGGAGAACAGCAGAAAGGGCTCGCTACACGACAAAATCTGCAACTCAAGAGATGTGCCTGGCTGAGCAAATTGCTACCAGAAATACGACCTTGAGGGTTGACCCCCACCAAAGGCTCAAATGGGGCATCCGTCAATGTGGGCAGCACTAGGTTGAAGTCCCAGGCTGGCACCACAAAGTGCTGCAGCAGCCAAAACTCCTTTACTGTTCACAAAAACCTGGCCACATTCACATGTGCAGCCAAAGAAATCCCTTGCACTAACCCACGATAAGTCAGCACAGCCACTTGAGCCTGCAAATTGAGGACTAAACTCTTTTCCACTGCAGCCTGCAGAAAGTC
This sequence comes from Ichthyophis bannanicus, assembly GCA_033557465.1. Classification (NCBI taxonomy): domain Eukaryota; kingdom Metazoa; phylum Chordata; class Amphibia; order Gymnophiona; family Ichthyophiidae; genus Ichthyophis; species Ichthyophis bannanicus. The sequence continues at coordinate 860,289,651 of CM066035.1, forward strand.
TAAGATCTGCGGAATTGAGGAAGACAGTGCCTGCTTCTCCCAGGCTGCACACCACACATATGAGAGAGACCAGGAACACTTGCAGGCTTGCAGCAAGGTGGAAATCACCTGCGATGAATAACCCCTCTTTCTCAACTGAGCTCGTTCAAGAGCCATGCATAAGCAAGAATCACTTCACCTAAGGCATGAGGATCGGGCCCTGCGATAGGAGATTGGTCCACGCTGGTAGGCGCCAAGGCATCTCCACCAACAGGCGAATGAGATCTGTATACCAGGGTTTCCGGGGCCATTCTGGAGCCACCAACACCACAAGCCCCAATGCGCTTTGATCCGTTGAACTACTTTGCCTATGAGCGGCCATGGCGGAAACACATATAGGAGGCCTGCCGACAGCCATGGTTGTGCTAGGACGTCAAGCCCTTCTGACATCCATTTCCTACACCAATTGAAAAATCGATTGGCTGTGGCATTCGTCACAGACGCCATGAGGTCCTTTACTGGCATTCCCCAACCCCGAGTCATTTCCAGAAACACTGTTTCTTAACACCGCCCTCATCTCTAGGCAATTGACTGACCACTGCTTTATTTTCCTTGGATCATTGACCTTCAGTCACCTGGGCTATGTAATGCGCTCCCCAGCCAAAAAGACTCGCGTCCATTGTCACAGTTATCCACTCTGGGAGCTCTAGCAGCAATCCCTGCTGACAGGATCTCAGAATTCAGCCACCACTGAAGGCTGGCCCGAACCTCCAGGGAACTGACTAGATGCTTGGAGAGTGAATGAATCTGCAGAGACCACCGAGAAAGCAACGACCTCTGTAGTGGCTTCATGTGTACGCATGACCATGGCACCAGATCCAACGTCACCGCCACTGACCCCAGGACCGACGAAGCCTGTTATTGCAAGAACTGGCATAGTAGGTACACAAGTCCCCGGGCTGTATCGAAATGTACCCCCAGCCCCAGGTAAATGAGGTCCTGGGATGGAGTCAGCCTGCTCTTGTCCAAATTAACCACCCAGTCGAGTCCCTGCAATACCTCCAGTACTCAGCAGGTCCCCTTGCGACTCTCTTCCACAGTCTTTGCCCAGATCAACCAGTTGTCCAAGCAGGAGTATACTAATACCCCCTCACAATGCAACGCCACCAATGAAACGACCACCATGATCTTGGTAAAGGTTCAAGGTGCTGTTGTCAGATTGAACGGTAGGGCCTGAAACAAAGTGTTCTATCAGCACAGCAAAGTGCAGGAAATGCCGGTGCTTGAGCCTGATGGGCACATGGAGGTATGTCTCAGTCAGATTCAGGGCAGTGAGGAACTCTCCTTAATGGATTGCAACGATCACTGTGTGCAGAGTTTCCAACCGGAAGTGTGGAACGCCCAATGTTCTGTTGACATACTTGAGGTCGAGAATGGGGTCTCTTTGTCCTGCACATCTCAGAGCTGCACCTCGTTCTACTGGAATGGTCATCTTCTTGGTTACCGCCACTACCAGGGCATCCACCTTCAGCACCTTGTGGAGGCCTTTCTCAGCTGCTGGTACAGGGCACAAGAGTGCCATGGCCCACCCCCCTCACAACCCAGCCTCAGGCACTTTCCACTCAAACACCATTATTTGCTTGAGGGCTCTATAGACTGGAAAGGCTGTTTCCGAAGTCCTGATGCCCCAGAGCAGAGGATCTTCCAGCAGAACCTCCTGTTCCTGGGAAGTTGGTGGGATATTCAGTGCCACCAAGGACTGTGAAATCAGTTGCGGGAGCTCCTCTCGCCAGAACACACAAACTATAGAGATCCTTCCCTTGCAGAATCTCACCTTCCTCCAGTTCTGCAGCAGTACCAGGAAAACCTAGCCCCCAAGGGGCTCCCAAAGGGGTCCTCAGAGGTGTCCGATGCCTCAGACAACAGACCCTGAGCAAACTCCCCTTGATTGAGGTCTGGATTTGCTGCTATGCTCCCTACCGACCCCAAGGCCCATGCAGGCTCTCTAGTCAAGCATGGAGGAGCCAAAGGAGGTCTCCCTGAATCCCCTAGCCCTGCTTTAAGCATGAGGAGAACAAACTCCGGAGAAAACACAGAATCTGCTGAAGTCATCTGTGCAGGGACCTGCTTGGCTGATCTGTGGGGAGGCTGAGGAACTGAATCCTGCCTCCTTGCATTGGTGGACTCTGTAAGGCTGACTGGATCTAAAATGGTCGCATTTCCCACCAAAACCGGGGCTGAAGGAGGCAAATTCTCCCCACTAAGCTGCATTAAGGAGCCTTGGCCCAAAGCTTCCTTCGACGCTGAAGTCATCCTCCTGAGCTCCTTGCCAGCAGCGTGGTCTTCAATTCACAGCCGCAGCAAAATCTGGAACCAGAGAGACAGCTCCGATGAACACCGCAGGCTGCGCAAACAGCCTTCAGCATCTCTGCCATGCACAAACATATTGATAAGAAAAATACTTTTACGCCCTCCCCCTGCCCTCAAGTGCTAAGGAGGCCCCCAACAGAGTACCTCGCACTGAATAAGGACCGCTACCCTCCGTGCTTACCCTTAGCATTTGAAGTCATGGCTGCTGTTTCCTTTCAGCTGACCGCCCGAGACTAAACCCCAATTTGCAGTATTGTAAATTGAGGCAAAGTGGGAAACAAATCAAAATGATCCGACTGAGCGGACTCCAACTAAAGCACCCACTACCAACCAGGACCCTGAGTGAACCAACAGCCCCGAGATCCCTGGAAGGGGTTAGCAGCAGCCAAGCTGAACTCCTATCCTTTCTTTTTTTTTTTAGTCTTTACCAACAAGAAACTCCTTCGCAAAGCCTCCCAGCCAATATGAATCTTTGAATGCTAAACCTCCTTCAGTACAGTCCAGACTGTACTGAGCTCCTTCCATCTGCTGGAGACTGAGCATACCGACTTAAAGGGAATTGATTCTGCTCCCTTATGGTGTGACATCACAGAAGTCAGATAGGCTCAGTCTACATCTGCTAGAACTGGGACACAACCCAGGAGTCTGGACTAGAGACACGATATAGAAAGCTACATTTCTCTAAATTACACCTTATATACACTTCAAAAAGTACGCTTTACATCACCTGCTCTAGTATTATGGCATCATCTTCCCTGCGAGTTACAGGTGAAGCTTAACTATGATACTCATAGAAAAGATGTTAAAACTTGGCTTTTAATATCTGGCAAAATACATGCAAATAGGTCTTTTTTTTTAATCTTTATTATAGTTTTATGCTATTTTTGATAATTTCTACATGTTTTGTATTGCTTCACATTTGGTTATGTTTTGAAACAATTGCACTGTATGCTTTTTATTTTTTGTCTCTTATTAAATGTAACCATTGCTGTGGGGCATAAATGCTTTAAGTAATCATACACCCAACAGTGGTCAAGACTATCCTATACGGCAAACAAAGATGCATAAATAATTAAAAGCAAGCAATAAGTAATGTTTATTTTGTACACTGTCTTGGTGTGATGTCACAAAAGCGTAGTTACTCACCAGTAACAGATGTTTTCTGGGGACAGCAGGAATCAGTCTTCACATATGGTGATGTCAGCACTGACGGAGCCCATGCAGAAGCATCTCCTCAGCTTTCAAAGAAAGCCCTTGGGAGATGCACCACGCATGTGTGGTCCACTTCCTGCCCAAAGGGTGCCATCTTGCCTCAGTCAAATGACATAGCTGTCCCCGGAGAACACTTGTTACTGGTGAGTAACTACGTTTTCTCCGGGAACAAGCACAAAGTCAATCCACATATATGGGACTACCCAGCTACAGGCTACCGAGATCTGCAAAACAAAATGCCACAGCGGCCTCTAAGGGAGAGCTGTGATCAGCAGCAGTTAAGTCCCTACTGAGAGACTCTCACAAAGTCCAAGTGTCCAGCAGAGAACACGCACTCCAGTAGCATGAACACAGAAGGGTCGGAGGGAGGCCTACACCCTGAAGAGATTATGGAATGCGACCTGGCTGAAGGCACTGTCCCATTGTGACTCCCTCTCCATGCAGTAATGAGCTGCAAATGTATGGACCGAAGACCAGGTGGTAGCCTAGCAGATTTCCATCAAGGGGAGAGAACGCAGATTTGCCATGGAGGTAGCCATGGCCCTGATGCGGTGTGCCATGACCCTCTGGTCCAGCAAGCTCCTTGCTTTCTCATAGGCAAGGGTAATGCAGTCTGCCACCCAAGTGGACAGAGTTTGCTTAGTCACTGGGAGCCCCAGATGGCTGGGGTCATAGAATACGAAAAGCTGTGGTGCTTTGTGTTGGCCCCGAGTCTGTTGCAGGTAAAAGGACAGGGCTCTCTTACAATCCAAATTGTGAAGAATGATCTCCAGCCTACCAGCGTGAGGCCTCGGAAAGAAGGTGTGGAGTACCACCTCCTGACTGAGGTGGAATGGGGACGCCACCTTCGGCAAAAACTCATGGTGTGTGTGGAGCACCACCCTGTTCTTGTAGATGCTTCTGTAGAGCAGCTCTGCCATCAGAGCCTGGAGCAAGCCGACTCTGCGAGCTGATGTGAGAGCTACCAGGAAGGCGACTTTCCAGGATAGGTACCGGAGGTGGCAGGTAGCCAGAAGCTCAAACGGAGGCTTAGTGAGCTGCAAGAGAATCACACTGGACTTCAGTCACACCTGCGATAGGTGAAGCAGGTACTGAAGTACCACTTGCACTAAGCAGGAAAATGGGTTCGCCCACCTTTCTGCACACCACACCGAGAATCGGCGCCACTTGGAAGGCGTATGCCTTCTCATGGAGGCCTTTCGAGAGACCAGAAGAATTTCTTCCACGTCCCTTGGGAGGTTGAAGGGGGCTAACGCTATCCTTTCAGCAGTCAAGTAATGAGTGAGAGGGACCCCAGACTGGGATGTAGGAGAGAGCCCTGCTCCTGGGAGAGTAGTCCTGGGACAGCCCAGGGGAATCGGCAACACCGCTGATAGGGAGAGGAGCAGTGGGAACCAGGGCTGTCTGGACCATTGAGGGGCTATCAGCATTAGGGATGCTCTGCCTGGACCACTGAGGGGCTATCAGCATTAGGGATGCTCTGTCGCGCTGGACCTTGAATAGTGTCATGGCTACCAGCGGTGTTGGTGGGAAGGCTTACATGAGGCCTTCCATCCATGAGATGAGGAACGCATCCGCTGCTACCCAGGACAGGTGCAGCTGACGCGAACAGAATCGGGGCAACTGCGTGTTGTCTGGGCCGGCGAACAGGTCCTTCGAGGGGAAGCCCCAGAGACAAAACAGCCATGAGGCTACCACTAGATCCAGGCACTACTCGTGTGGCTGGAGGACCCTGCTCAGTTTGTCTGCCAGGGCTTTGTCCTGGCCAGGGAGGTACATCGCACTTAGGAGCATCTCTCTGCATGCAGCATAGGAGCAGAGGGCTACCACCTCCTGGCAGAGGGGTTACGACCCTGTACCCCCCCCTTGTTTCTTCATATAGAACATTGAGACTTGATTGTCTGTCTGGATCAGCACCGAGCAGTATTGGAGTTGGTGGCAGAGGGCTCGGAGGGCTAGGTATATTGTCCAGAGCTCTAGCAGGTTGACTTGTATCCAGGATTCCTTCAGAGACCAGCAGCCATGTGTCTGAAGGGTGCTGCAATGCACTCCCCAGCCCATTAGAGAGATGCCCATGGTGAGACCTTCTGGGTGTTGGGTGCCTGGAAGGGCATCCCAGCCTAAAAGTGATGTTGGATCTGCCACCATCCGAAAGAATCCGCCAGTTGACGGGTCACTGTCACTCTGTCCCTGAGCCTACCTGTGGCTTGTATCCACTGGGAGCAGAGGCACCACTGGACTGTCCTCATGTGCAAGCAGGTATATGGGGCGAAGTGGACTGTGCAGGCCATGTGTCCCAACAGGCAAAGTAAGAGCTGGGCAGGTAGTGTCCAGCATCAGTGTATCTCTGCGGCTAACTCTCTGAGGCATTCTAACCTCTCCTGGGGGAGGAAGGCTTTTGCCTGGAGGGTATCTAGTTGCACTCCTATGAACTCTAGGTGCTGGCCCAGAGTGAGGTGGGACTTGGGGTAGTTTATGACAAACCCCAGGTGCTGCAGGGTGTTGATGGTGCGCCCGGTGGCGCATTGTGCCTTTATAGCCATGTCCCACTTTAAAAGCCAGTCGTCCAGATAAGGAAAGACAAAGGCCCCTTGGAGCCGGAAGTGGGCTGCGACCACCACAAGGCACTGTGTGAAGACCCTTAGCAATGAGGCCAGACCAAAGGGCAGCACCCTGTACTGGTAATGAATTAAGATGTAGCTGGGATGAATTAAGATGTGTGTGCATAGGCATCCTTTAGGTCTCAGGAGCATAGCCAATCACCCTGCTGGAGGAATGGCAGTAGCGTCCTAAGGGACTGCATCATGAACTTCTCCCTGACCAGAAACCTTGTTGAGCTCTCGCAGGTCCAGGATGGGCCCGAGGCCCCCCAGTCCTTTTGGGGACAGGGAAATAACTGGAATAGAATCTTGTGCCCCAGAAATGTTTTGGCACTGGCTCAACTCTTTGTCATTGATTAGGCCTGCTAGCTCGGAGAGGAGCAGGGTCTAGTGAAGGAGAGGCCTTGTGGGCTGGTCTGGTGGGCTCCCCTGGGAAGCACGAGGGTGGTACCCATTGTAGGTGGAGGAGGTAGCTCTCCCTGATCACCTATAGCACCCAGGTATCTGTGGTAATGGCTGTCCACCTGTGGGCAAACAGGGCTAGGTGCCCCCCTGTGGGCAGCAGAGGACACCTGGGGGTAGGGAGGTAGTGCCCAGGCAGTCAAAAGCTCCCCCAAGGCTGGGCCGGAGCCGGAGACTTGGACTTCGGGGCCTTTTGTTTTCTGGGACCATGTCACTTGCCTTTTTATTGCTGGTCCTGTTGAGGGGCCAAGGCGGCCCAGAAGTGCAGAGTACCGCTAAAGCATCCTTTCTTCCTCGGGAAGAAGGGCTTTTCCCCGGGGCTTTCTTCCAGGGCTGCACAGAGGTCTTCTTCGAGAGCCTGATTCTCATCACGTACTTGGTCTATATCTCTGCTGCCTTATCTGCCATGGGCTTCCCGGATAGATGTCCCCTGATTAGGAGAAAACCTATCAATTTGTCCTTTACCCATTGTTCCAGATTGGATAACTGCAGCTATGCCTGGCGTCGTGCCCCAATGCCTGCGGCAGTAAACCTGGCCGATGACTTGAAGCTACTGTAGGCTTCCCGGGACAAAAACTTTGAGTACTCTTTTACTGTCAAGGTCAGGGTCTTGAACCTCTTTAGGGGTTCCCAAGCTCCTTCAACAGTTCCCTTCAAGTACATGCCAATACACAGCTGGTAGAAATGGATCTGGCAGATTAGCATCAAGCCCTGAAAGGCCTTCCGGCCGAGGGCATCGAGGGTTCAGGTCTCCCTGCCATGTAGCACTGACAAATGGCTTTTTTGGCTCTTCAGCTGGCGCAATGCGGACTCTACGACCATGGAATTGTGGGAAAGCTGGGTTTTTTGAAACCCAGAGCTTCAGTGTACTCAGTGCATGGCATTGAGACGCCTACTAACAATTGAAACAGAAGCCAGTGTTTCCCACATCTGGAGGAGGCAGTCGAGGATCAAGGGCACCGGTACTGTGAGGATTTCCTTAGGGGGTGCCTTGCATTGGAGTATCTCCAATTCCTCGGTGCGAGGGTCCTCATCGGCCTGTAGGGATGGTACCCCTGCAATTCTGCAGCTGCAGATCTCCGGCCTGCTCAGATGCAAAGCCTGAACCAAAGTTGACCAAACAAGATGGTTTCCTGCTGCAAAGAACTTTTGCTATGCTTACAGTCTCAGACTTCACCTTCACACAACTGCTTACCAAGTGATTATACCTGAGCATACAGAGGACTGTTGTTTCTGTCCAATTAGTTTCCCAGGACAATTAGTCATCTACATGCAAGACCATCTACTTCTCTGATCTTCATCATCCACTAACAATGCTTCTGGCCTTGGGATGCCTGAAACTGCATACTGTTATCTTCCCTCATTATGCCTCCTGGGTCTGCAGGATGAACACCTGTTCATTACCTTCTGATTTGCTGAGAACACCTCAGATTTATTTATTTATTTATTTATTTATTTATTTATTGTTCTTTTATACCGCACTCTTTTTCATCAGCGCGGTTTACATTAAACAGAAATACTCATTACAATCAACAAATTGTGATAAGTTTACATATAACAGGAGTAGTCAACTGGGAATTTAACTTTGGGAAACTTTGTACATATTTGTAAATAACATATATATATATGCCATATATACATATATGTAAATAACATATATATATATGCCAACCAATCACCAGACCTATGACAGAGACTCATCACAAAGAATAATACAGTCTGCGCAGAAGAACTTTCATGCTTTTTGCCTTTTGCCTATGCACCTTGTGTTTGCTACCTTGCCTGTCTGCAAGACAGATACATACTACATGTGTGCAAGGCTGTTCTCCTAAGGACAGGGATAAGACTTTCATTGGTTCTGTGTTCTCACGCGGCTCGCCTCCAAAAGGGCTGAAGCCTACATTATCTAACCTAGCTGCCTCTTTGGACCCCCATGCTGTTCCAGAGACTTCTTGGACCCCAGCCACCAGAGTTCCAGCAGGTCCTAAGGTACCATGTTATTTCTCCTCCTCTGGGAGGGCAATGGTTAGCTAGAAACTTATTTCTTAATTCTTATCAGTGCAGAGCGAATCAGTGATTTCTGGTTGCTAATCAGTGATTTATCACTTTGTCTAACTGTAATCACTGTGTTGCTATAACTTGCTACCTCACATTTCTAATAATATATCTGTAGCTATATGTCCGTATATTTTCCTACCTTGCAACCTGCAATAAACATAATTATACACAGATGAGGCTTTCGTGGCTCATTGCCAGTATACCCATAGAACTTTAGGCCGGGTATTAGTAGCTAATTTCCACTGGTTATAACTGAGAGCATAACTTATCTTTCTTTGCTACTAATGATCACTACAGGCCTCGGTAGCGAGAGGGCTGGCCATATTCCACACAAAATCGAGGAATGCAATGTCCTCTGGTGGGGAACGGCGTCGAGTCGTCGGGGGAGACAGGTCCGAGGGCAAACCCTGTGTCTAGGAACTCTTCGTCCTTTGTCTCCCATTCAATTCAAAGTCCGAGTACGAGTCTGATGCCGCGTGATCATCTCAGTCAAGGGCCGTTCTCAGCGGTCCGTGACCGCCGGAAGATCGCTGGTCTGAGCTGCGGGCACGAGCTGCGAGGACTGGTGTCCTGAGAAACGGTACCAGGACTTTGTCCAGGGCCAGGGGCTCTCTCAAGGACGATGGCACTCGAAAAACTGGCTCGATATCAGAGGAAGCCCTCGATATCAAGGGTCCCATCGTCGGGGCGGATGAATCGAACATGAACGCCTGCTGCATGACCACTAGAGCAGATACGCTGCTCTCTACGGCTGCCATTCTGGTCTCCATACCAGTTGGCTCTGCAGCCTTTGACACAGGCACCGATGACTTCTGGTCCAGCGCTGGTACTGTCAAGGGGGCGTTCTCAATGAGGATGGCCTTAGATTGCCTTAGGATTGCCTTTCTGTTTCTTGAGAAGAGCAGTGCTTCCCAGGGCTCTCCCAAAAGGTGATTTTTGCTGAATTTGCTGCTAAATTGTGAGTTTTGTCTGTTTGTCTCCACATATTTATCTATCTATTTGCCCTTCTTGGTGGGTTCCCTTACCTACTCCCTTGCTGTGTGCCCACTGTTCAGGAACAGCCTACTGGCCAGAGACACTTAGGTTCCCGCCCACCCTATCCCTCACCCCACCCACCTCAGGGGCTACATTGCCTATATAGTGGTCACATACGTGCCATCTGTCGTTCCTAACTTGGGTAACGCCCACATCTTCAACTTTTCTTATTATTCTTCCTTTTCTGAGACTGCTTAATCAACATGTCATGTATTCAGTGCAATAACTGTGGTACTTTCATTCAAAGAAGAATCATTTGGAGCCTAAGAGCTTGTCCTATATGCCTAAAGTCAGCTGCCATGCATGAAGAACTGACTCTACTAAGGAAAGACCTAGCAGCCATGCATAAAGTAGTGTCTCTACTGATGGAGGAACTGGCTGCAATGAAGCGCACCTCTTCTAGGATACAAACTGAACAAAGTCCACCACCGCTCCCACAAAGAATCAAACACCCCAGGAACAAATGGATCACAGTGGGTTCCGGAAGATTGCGACCTGTAATGCAGAGACATCCTACACATCAAGAGATATCCCTGCAAAATGCCTTCTTTGCCTTGGCTAATGAGGATGCCCAACCCAAAGAAACTGAAGGGCCCTTAAATGAGTCAGACAATGCCCAATCTCCTGCTAAAGCACCAAATATGAAGAAAACCTCACCAAACAGAAAACTATTACTACTTGGAGATTCCATCATCAGAGGCACCAACTTGGGAACACAGTTCAAAGGAGAGAAGATAGTCATGTGCCTACCAGGCTCTTCAGCCAGCAGGAATACAAACCAAGTTGTTGAAATACTTAGCGCAAAAAGTGAGCACTCCAAACCAGATGTTATTATCCACTTGGGCACAAATGACCTGGCTAGAAACAGTGCCTCTACAGCCCAAAAGGACTTCCAATCTCTGGGAGAGAAACTCAAGCCCATTGTTAACACTGTTGCATTCTCAGAAGTTCTACCTGTTCTTGGTAAGGGGACAAAAAGGCTGCATCACATTAACAACTTTAATACATGGCTCCAGACCTGGTGCAAACAAGAAGGATTCAGATTTATTGGCAACTGGGGCAACAGATGGACCAACAAGAGACTATACTGTGCTGATGGACTACATCTCTCTGTCGCAGGGAAAAGAAACCTAAGTGAAAAATTCAGGCAGTATGTGGATATGCATTTAAACTAGGAAAAGGGGGTGACGGATGTGGAAGGTCAACATCTGCATGCCACCCCCTGCAAAAGCAGAACATCATCAGAAACAGCCACACTCTTAAACCACACATCAAAAACAAGTGGGAAGAAGTGGGCAGAATAAAATCAAAGCAAAATACACACAAGCCAGGTAAATGCTGGAAAGCAATGAGCACAAATGCTCAAAGCTTAGCCAAAAAAATTCCAGACCTGGAAGCCCTAATGGTGGAAACGGATTTGGACATCGTGGCTGTTACGGAAACATGGTTTAATGAATAGCATGATTGAGATATAGCCATAGCTGGCTATAATCTATTCAGAAGAGACAGAGAAAATGGAAAAGGAGGAGGAGTAGCCTTGTATGTCAAAAGCAGTATTAAAGCTACTGAAATGCAGGGAACATGGGGAAAAGAAGAAGCGCTCTGGATTGCGTTGGAAAGAGGAGATGGCACTGTCATCCATATTGCTGTAGTCTACAGACCTCCGACTCAAACTGAAGAGAGAGATAACGAATTGATTATAGATATTGCCAAGATAGCAACAAAGGGGGAAGCGATCATATTAGGTGACTTTAATCTACCTGATGTGGATTGGATTACTCCTTCTGCACATCTGGAAAGAAGCAAAAAAATTGTGGATGCTCTCCAAGATGCATTACTTAGACAAATGGTGATGGAATCAACCAGGGAAAGCTCAATGCTGGATGTAGTGCTTACCAATAGTGATAACGTGTCGAATGTCTGCGTGAGTGCCCCTGTGAGCAACAGCGACCATCACACGGTGTGGTTTGAGATAAAAGCCATGGTACAGGCCAATCATAGCAAGCTCAAAGTCCTAAACTTCAAAAACACTGACTTCAATAAAATGGCCGAGTACTTAAAGGAGGAGATGACGGGGTGGAAGGAGATAAGGGAAGTGGAATTGCAATGGACTAAACTAAAGGCGGCAATAAAAGGGGCAACAGATAAATATGTAAGAAAAATAAATAAAAACAAGAGGAGAAGGAAACCTATTTGGTTTTCCAAAGAGGTGGCTGCGCAAATAAAGGCAAAAAACACAGCTTTCGCAAAATTCAAAAGCTTGCAAACAGAAGAACACAGAAATGAATACAGGATCCAACTCAAAGAGTCTAAAAGAGTAATAAGGATAGCAAAATCAAAGGCAGAAGAAAAGATGGCTAAAGATGTTAAGGGTGGCAACAAAACTTTCTTCAGGTATATTCAGGAAAGGAAGAAGATCAGAGTTGGAATTGCAGGACTCAGAAGTGCTGGGAAAGGACTCATGGAAAGTGACACTGAAAAAGCGAAATTGCTAAACAAATACTTCTGCTCTGTTTTTACTAAAGAAGATCCTGGAGATGGACCAGCTGTGACTCCCAAATATAAAAATAGGACTGAAGTAGATACCACACCATTCACAGAAGATGAGGTGTTAGAACAACTTGCTAAACTGAAAGTGGACAAAGCCATGGGACCGGATGGGATACATCCCAGGATACTGAAAGAGCTCAGAGAGGTTCTTGCAGGACCATTAAAGGATGTCTTCAACAGATCCTTGGAAACAGGAGTGGTTCCTCAGGACTGGAGAATGGCTAATGTTGTACCTCTACACAAAAGTGGTGGCAGGGAAGAAGTGTCAAATTACAGGCCCGTGAGCCTTACCTCGGTGGCAGGAAAAGTAATGGAGGCGCTCCTGAAAGAGCAAATAGTGAACTTTCTCAAAACCAACAGGTTGCAAGATCCAAGGCAACATGGTTTTACCGAAGGACGGTCTTGCCAAACAAATTTGATTGAGTTCTTTGATTGGGTGACCAAGGAACTAGATCTGGGGCATGCAATGGATGTCATCTATCTGGATTTCAGCAAAGCCTTTGATACTGTTCCTCATAGGAGGCTTGTCAATAAACTCAGTAGCTTGGGGATGGGTCCCAAGATAGTAAACTGGATTAGAAATTGGTTGACTGACAGACAACAGAGGGTGATGGTACATGGAGCTCACTCGGATGAGAGGAAGGTGATTAGCGGGGTGCCTCAGGGTTCGGTCCTGGGCCCGGCACTGTTCAATATATTTGTGAGTGATATTGCTGAAGGACTGAATGGAAAAGTCTGTCTTTTTGCAGATGACACAAAAATTTGCAACAGAGTGGACTCCCCCGAGGGAGTGGATAACATGAGGAAAGATCTACAAAAGCTGGAAGACTGGTCTAATGCTTGGCAACTACGATTTAATGTGAAAAAGTGCAGTGTCATGCACTTGGGTAGCAGAAATCCAAGGGTAAAGTACACAATAGGGGGTGAGAGGTTGGTATGCACGGTTCAGGAGAAAGACCTTGGTGTGATTATCTCTGATGATCTCAAGGTGGCAAAACAGTGCGACAAGGCGGTGGCAAAAGCCAGGAGGATGTTGGGCTGCATACAAAGAGGGATTACCAGCAGAAAGGAAGAGGTACTTATGCCACTGTACAAGTCACTGGTAAGGCCTCACTTGGAATACTGTGTTCAGGTTTGGAGGCCATATCTTGCAAAAGATGTAAAAAGACTGGAAACTATTCAGAGAAAGGCGACCAAAATGATTTGGAGCCTGCGTCAGAAGCCTTATCAGAAGAGACTTGAAGACCTAAATATGTACACTTTGGAGGAGAGGAGGGACAGGGGAGATATGATTCAGACCTTTAAATACTTAAAGAGAAATAATGAACAAACAAACCTCTTCCAAAGACGGGGAAGCTGTAAAACTAGAGGGCATAACATGAAGCTGCAAGGTGGTAAATTGAAAGGCAATGTCAGGAAATATTTCTTCACTGAAAGGGTGGTGGATGCTTGGAATGCCCTCCCGATGGAAGTGGTGAGGGCAAACACGGTGATGGAATTCAAAACAGCATGGGACAAACATAGTGGATCCCTTTACAGCAACAGGATAAAAGCAAAATAAACGGTACCATCTAACTTCTGATCTATCTAGCGTCTGAACAAATAAGTGTGTCCTACATGGAGTGGTGGGTTCACCCCTAAACAGAAACAAAAACATGGGGAGGGGTGACCTGCACAGAGCGACAGGTGCACCTACTCTTGCCATCTTGCTGGGCAGACTAGATGGACCATGCTGGTCTTTATCTGCCGTCACTCACTATGTTACTATGTTGCTATGTTACTATGTTAGAGGGTGCCAACGACTCCTTATGGGACAGCTTGGCGGTCTGCTCCTGCCCCGGCTCCTCAGACTCATGCCTGGGACTGCAGGTCCTGAGATGGGATTTCTCCTTTTTCCCCAGATCTGCCCTCTAAGGCAGTCTGAGGGTTTCTTCTTCTTGTGCTCCACCCTCCAGTGATTTCTGCTCGGAGGAACAGCGTCCACGGGACTTCAAGGAGGCTCTTGCTTCACAGGGCACCAAGGTATCAGAGGGGGCCCTGGAGCGTGGTGTCACTGGAAACTCCGGTGCGGAGTCATATTTCTGAAAGAAACTTTTCTGCTGCTGATGGCAGCTCATCAAGGCCTTTGAGATCATGGTTCTGCAGAGCTCACTGATTGAGTCGTTATGCACCGGGCCAAGACATCGGAGGCAACAGTCGTGTGGGTCAGGGAGTGACATCATTTTGCCAAACCAGTCACACTTTTTGAAGCCACTGGAGGCCATCAGAAAAAGGGGTTCCTACCTTCCGGCAGGGATTCAAGGCCTTCGGCTGAAAAAAGGACACGAACATCCATCGAGGAGCACCAAAATGAAACAATGAGAAAACGAATAGACGAATCTGAAGAGCGACACCGACGCAAGCTAGCTCAGGTGGGGGGGGGGGGGGGAGGAGGAGGAATGGGACGAAACAACAATAAAAATGACATTTTTTCCAGGGAAAACTGGACAACGTCCGATGAGCTCAATGGAAAGAAGGAGACTGAGGCAAAATGGCACCCTTGGGCGGGAAGTGGACCACACATGCATGGTGCATCTCCCAAGGGCTTTTTTTGAAAGCTGGGAGATGCTTCCACGTGGGCTCCGTCGGCGCCAATGTCACCATATGGGAGGACCGACTTCCTGCTTGTTCCCAGAGAAAGGCAATTTATAAATTAGCAATAAGTTATTATTAATTTAGTCCAACCCCAATTCCATTTAGAGTGCACTATACCTTTACCAAACAAATATTTGTGTAAGCTGCTCAGAGAAACCTCCAATGACCTGGAATCAACAGTGAGTGATTCTCACACCTTTATTTTTTTTCTTTACAGATGCTGTTGGGAATGAGGGAAAAGATCCATGCTGCCTCCTGAGTCAAATATTACATGGATAAGTCATTGGCTGGGAACATGATGCAAAGGAACTGCCTGAGCCAAGTAGAAGGGGAAAAGAGACTCCTCACAACCACTAGTAGGAAAGGATGGGCCCCCAACAGCTGCTAGCAGCAGTAAATGGAACAAAAGCAGGACAACTTTTATAAATGCACAGGAAGTTAACGGCAAGCCTGCTGGAATGAACGAACATTATGCAGTTAAACTGTGCTGGTTGTTTGTGGGATCACCCTCGATATCAATTTGACTTCTCTACTTCTGGCTTTCCTAATTCTCTTGTAAACTGTCATGCACAGAAGACATGAGGGATGGTTGATGAGTCATAAAAGCATAAATCACATTAAGCTGATAGGAGGCAATAAATGAATGTGGTAAGATGAGGGAAACCTGGTGTGCCTTATGTATCTCTTATCCTTTCGCTTCTGTCAGCATCTCATGCACAGGCCAGCAACATTTTTTAGTTACCTTTCAACTCCAGCACCTGAGCAATGGTTGTGTTATCACCAGCAATGAAAAAGGAAAGAACAAACTGAATGTATGCCATGCGGACATCCGGCCTCCCCTGGAGAAAACCAAATAGACTGTTTCAGCATTAAAACATAAGAATTACCATACTGGGTCAGCAGTCTTTTTTTTAAGCTGGCACTGTACAGACTGAACCAACAAGGTGGAAGACAACATCCCTTTAGTGAGACACAGGTAACGAAAGATGAAATTAGGTCTTACCTGCTAATTTTCATTCCTTGAGTCCCTCCAGTCCGGAGGCATGGGTTATGCCTCCCCACCAGCAGACAGACTGAGAACCACTGGTTTGATGATGTCACGGTACAAGGGTCCTGTGTAGCTCTTTGCTCACCACTATTTCTATAACAAAGCAGACTCCAAAAGAAACCACTAGCACCAAGCGCCCGTGTATTCACATCTATATTTAACGACTAACTGCAGCTGTGAAGGGGGCCTGATAAAAAGTAGATAGAAGTCACCCTTCTTTGACTTATAACCTCTAGCTATAGCCACTGATCAAAAAAATAAATAGCCATACAGAATTGCAGCCTACAGAGAGTGCAAAATGATCAGGCTGGAGAATTGAAACCGTCTCCCGATGCCATACTCCAATGATGGTCAATCCTCTAAAGCTCAGCATTAACTAGATGTAGGGTGGGTTCTGGACTGGAATGGAGGGACTCAAGGAAAGAAAATTAGCAGGTAAGGCCTAATTTCACCTTCCTCATCATCTCACCAGTCCAGTCCAGACATGTGGGACATACCAAAGTAGTACCCAACAATGGGGGTAGTGAGGGGGACAGAGAAGCCCAGTTGATCACATCTGTGCTGCAAAAACACCATGCTCTACTTCTCTGCATGCCACTACTGCAAAGATGCGAAGAAGGTAGACAGATCACATCCGAGATCCAGAGAAAGGTAAGTAAGCTCTGTGCCAGGCCATGCCCCAGAAGAAACCTGTCAGAACTGATTAACTGACAAGGTCCACCTACGTTTGAATTATGCAGCCCCTGCAACCCCGAAACCCGGTAGGGCCAGAGGCTGATAGAGACCTGACGCCAAAGCCCAGTAGAGGTGCAACAAACTCTAAGGATCATCTTATTCATACATATGATCAAGAGATCCTACACACTACCTTAGTTAAAGCTGTGAAGAAAACCTACCTGCCGAAACAGCTTGCCTTTAGTGCTCAAGTCCCCCAGAAGGATTCCTAAAGGGGCCCTCATGAGTGCTCGTCAAACACAGAATAGAGTCATGCAGGGCACTGAAAGGATAAGAGCACCAAAGTCCAAATTTTCAAATAATCACCTGCCAAGCAGAGGAGAAGCAAGAAAAATGCTGGCATTCAACTTCCGGCACCAGCAAACACTGCCTCCTGCATCTGCAACAAAAGCCGCGCTTGCTCCAACCTCAATCAAAACATTGGTGACAATGAACTCCAGGAACAAAGAAACCATTTCTGAGCCCCTCCCCCAGACAGGCTCCCTTAATGGGTTTAAATCAGCTAGACCTAATGATTACTCTCCAAAGCACTCTGACTCAAAAAAAAGGCTTCCTGTCCTGAGCTCAGCCCTAAGCAGGGCCGAGCTAAAAGGAAGAAACAAGTCAATTCCAGGGAAAACAGCCATGACCCAAAACACTTCCCACAGCCACTTCAGATCTTCCACCTGACCATTATGGAGACCCAAGCCAATGGCCTAACAGAGGCCACGGAGAAATCCGAAGGAACTGACCCACTTTATCACCTAGAACCACCTGACGCACACCACAGAAGATCCAAAACACCAGCCATGCTTAAAGGCTTTTCGCCCTTCTAGGTCAAAATCTCCCACCAAACAACCGACATGCCAGACCTTGGTAGCTCTTCCAAACCACAACTGGCTTGAAGATGGATCCAAAAACCAAACATACAGGTATCTGACCTCTGGAATTAATTGCTTACACTCACCGTGAAACCAACTGGTGACAGTGCAAGCACCTAAACCCTTTCCAAGGCTCTCACCGTGCTACACCGCAGCAAGAAAATACCAAGGGCATCTCAAGTGACCTAAGTGCAACTAATAGATGACGCTACTCTTGACAGGCTAGGATATGCCATAGGGTATCTCCACTTTCCATGAATCCAGAACTCTAGGAGGAAACAGCCCTCGCTGCAAAATGAATTCGCTACAACCGTAATTGCCTGAAGCTGACAGTGACCCAGTGGGCTAGAGCTTGAAACTATGGAGATGTCTGATCCCCACAGCAAGACAGCTCCATTCAATGCAGAACGACCTGGCTGTAGTCTCCAACACAAAGACCAAGCATGAGCTGACACCACACTACTGCCCAACTAAGGCAGCAACTTCCCTAGGACAACTGAAGGCATGTGTGTACCCCAGGGAAAAGAGGATGAACAAAAGAAACCCCGGTATCCTAAGCACCACTTGAGAAACAACCAGACAAAGTCCTAAACACTTGCCTCAGACTCTTTTTTTTTTTTGTCAAAGGCCAGTTTTGAAGATAATGACCTTCGTGATAGAAGGCAGGCCCCAAGTCAGTGGTTCTCAGTCTCCGTCTGCTGGTAGGTGTGCATAATCCATGCATCTGGACTGGACTGGAGGGATGATAAGGAAACTATGTTACTATGCTATCTATTCATTTTTTTTATTTTTAAGTGCCATCAAGTCAATGCTCATTCCTGGCAACCCAGCAACACCTGAGTTTTCTTAGCAAGGTATGACTGGAAGTAAATTGCCAGGCCTTTTTTTCCAAAGCAATGGAGGGTGGAGTGACTTGCTCAAGATCACAAGGAGTGTCAGTGGGAATCAAACCCTGATCTCTTCTGAGGTCTATTGAAACTCCTTCAGGGCCTGATTTACTACAGCTATTTTCCCATCATGTGCTTAAGTGAAAATAAAGCTTGATAAATCAGCCCTTAATGCACCGCTGCAGGCTACAAGCAAAAAATACAAAGCCAGCAGCCTCCTTGCATAAGAAATGCCATACTGGGTCAGACCAAGGTCCATCAAGCCCTGGGTCCTGTTTCCAACAATGGCCAATCTGGGTCATAAGTACCTGGCAGGTTCCCAAAAAGGTACACTGGTTCCACAATGCTTGTCCTGGGGTAAGCAGTGGATTTCCAGAGTCCTCTTTAATAATAGTTTAAGGACTTTTTCCAAACATTTTTTAAAACCAGTTACATTAACAGCTTTTACTACATCCTCCAGTAACGAATTCCAGAGTTTGACTACGCGTTCAGTGAAAAAATATTTTCTCTTATTAGTCTTAAATGGGTTACATTGTAGCATCATTGCTGTACGGCTAATCTTCCGCCAGTCTCGTCATGTTCTTACTACCCTCAAGTCTCTTCATTGGCTTCCTATCCATTTCTGCATCCAGTTTAAACTTCACTTGCTGACCTATATGTTCACTTGTACCTATACCTTTACTCTGCAGCTCCTCACTATATTTCTTCTCTTCTCTCTCCCTACACCCCTCCTCGGGAACTCCGCTCTTCTGGCAAATCGCTGCTATCTGTGCCCTTCTCTTCTACTGCCAACTCCAGATTTTGCTCCTTTCACCTTGCTGCTCCTTATGCCTGGAACAAACTACCTGAGTGTACATCAGATGCCTTCTCTGACCTTTTCAAATCCAGGCTGAAAACTCACCTCTTCACTGCCACTTTTTTAGATCTTGACTCACCTGATCTCCTTTGTGTTCCCTTACCATTCCCCCCTAGATGTATCCTGTGTCTACAGCTACTATGTTATCTGTCTCGACTAGATTGTAAGCTCCAATGAGCAGGGACAGTCTTTTACATGTGTCTGTGCAGTGCTGCGTATACCTTGTAGCGCTATACAAATGTTCAGTAGTAGTAGTAGTAGTAGTAGTAGTAATCATTGGGTGTCCCCTAATCTTTCTACTTTTTGATGGCATCGACAACCAATCTACGTTTACCCATTCCACTCCATTCATTAATCTATAGACCTCTTATCATATCTCCCCTCAGCCGTCTCTTTTCCAAGTTAAAAAGCCCTTACCTTTTAAGCCTTTCCTTCCATCCCCTTTAGCATTTTAGTGGCTCTTTTCTGTACCAGGAGTAGCCTAATGGTTAGAGCACTGGCATGGGAACCAAGAGACCAGGGTTTGATTCCCACTAGCACTCCTTGTGGCCTTGGGCAAGTCACTTAACCTTCAATTGCTCAGAAAAATCCAAGTTATCAATGTCCTTGTTTAATGTACATTACCAAATTTAAGTTACAATGTAAGCCGCTTTGATTGAAATGATAAAGCGGTATTAAAAAAACTTAAATAAATAATTCCTCTTTATCCTTTTTAAAATATGGTGACCAGAATTGCACACAATATTCAAGTTGCAGTCGCACCAAAGAACAATAGAGAAGCATTATATTATCCTTTGTTTTATTCTCCATTTCTTTCCTTCTGATGCCTAGCATTCTATTTGCTTTCTTGGCTGCCACTGCACACTGGGCAGGGGGTTTCAACGTATTATCCACGATGACGCCTAAATCGTTTTCCTGGGTGGTGGTTCCTAATGTGGAACTTTGCATCGTGTAAACATAGTTTGGGTTGTTCTTTCCTAGGTGCATACTTTGCTCTTGTCCACATTACATTTAATCTGCCATTTGGATGTCCAGTTTTCCAATATATCAAGGTCCTCTTGCAATTTTTCACAATCCTCTTGCGTTTTAACAACTTTGAATAATTTTGTGTCATCTGCAAATTTGACCACCTCACTCATTTTTATTTCCAGGTCATTTATAGGTTAATTAGGACTTACCTGCTAACTAGCTTTCCTTGAGTACCTCCAGTCCGGTCCCAACTTATGGGTTGTCACCCCCAACCAGCAGCTTGGAGACCAATCATGAAAAATTTGATAACACCACCTCATATAACCAACTGGCACCACCTACCAGCCTCAGTATTCTATTGACAAAGCAGACTTACAGGAGCAACAATTAAGGGCCAAACAAAGTCATTCCAATACCTCCCAACTCTAAGGTAGACAGTATAACACCTCATAAGAAAAGGAACCTTACCCTTCCAATTAAACAAAGTCAGGTACTCTAGTCCTCTTGTCTCCAATTCTTCTACTGTAATCTCTATTTCTTTTTTTGTTTATTTGACTTCTCATGATGAGAAGCAACTAAAAGGATGGCCAGAGAAACCCCCACAGGAATCTCAGCCAGTCACTGCATCAAGATAGTCCTGAATTATTGTGGTTATCGTTGGTGAAAGCAACTCTGCAGGTCTGGGATCGCTAACACCCCACATACAGCTCAACCCAGGGAGGGTCCGGGACTGGATTGGAAGTATTCAAGGAAAGCCAATTAGCAGGTAAGTCCTAATTAACACTTCCTTATTGTACCTCAAGTCCAGTCCCGACTTGTGGATGTCATAGCAGTACTAAACTTGGGAGGGACTTGCGAGCCCAGCCTGCAGCACCACCGCTGCGAATTTACATCCCACGCTGCCTTTACATTGCGACGATAATGCTGTACAAAGGACAACCACATGGCCACTCTGCAGATGTCCACTGGGAGAACTATGTTTATTTTTATTGTTGTTTGATTGACTGCCCTTCGTGGATAACAGCAGGGTGGTTTACAAAACATAATTAAAATTAAAAGAAACTGGAGTTCTTTTCCCCCCTTTCTTAAATGAAAGTTTAAAACATTCAAAACCATAAGAAAGAAGGAAAGTAGGGAAGGACGTAGGACAGAGGGGGGAGTTGAAATGGGATGGACACTGGTTAGGGAACTGGGAAGTCAAAAGCGATGGAGAACAGGTGAGTTCGGAGGGTGGCTTTGAATTTTGGATAGGATGGTTAGAGTCTGAGGGGCGGGGGTAGGGAATTCCAAGAAGTTGGGGCCAAAAATAGAAAGCTGATAAACGGGTAGAGACCAAATGAGCCTGGGAGGGGGAGGGAAGGTGCAACCGGTTGGCATGTATTTCACGAAAAAGACATAAGGAGAGGAGGGAGGGAAGCAAATGATCTGAGAGGTAGCAGAGGGAACCAGTATGTAGAGCACGGTGAGTCAGAGTGAGAAGTGTATATTGGGGCCTGAACCTTATGGGGAGCCGATGATGCTGAAGTAGAAGTGGAGTGACGTGACGTGACTGACTGACCACCGCCCAAGACGATGACTGCGCCCAAGTGGAATGAGCCCGTAACCCTGCGGGTAATTTTTTCGCTTCAACAAATATGCTGAAGAAATTGCTTCCTTACTCCACCTGGAAATGGAGGCCTTGGACACTGCCTCTCCTTTACGCGGTCTTCCAAACAGGACAAACAACCGGTCCGACCTCCTAAAGGGCTCCGTCCTTTTCAAATATCTCTTCAGCACGTGGCGCACAGCTAAGAGCTGTAGCTGAGGATCCTGCCCAGCTGCCAACTCAGGTCAATTCAAGTGAAAAAATCAAGACGCTCTTAGGCAGCAAAGAGGGCACCAGCCGCAGCACCACCTTTTCCATGGAGGTGGAGAGAAAGGCTCCCGGTACAACAGCACCTGGCCAAAAAAAATGGTCACCATTTCAGTGTCAAATCCTTCACCGGCTGGCTGAAGCGGCTCAAAGGACGTCTCTGTCAGAGTAAACAACACTAGATTCATATCCCAAGGGAGGAAGGGGGGCTAGTGATCTCACTAGTGGTCAGACCTGTTTCACAGTGTGCAAAAAAACTGGATGAGTTTTCCAGGGACAGCCCCTGGACTCTACGATGGTAACAGGTCAAAGCTGCCACCTGCATGCAGAGCGAACAGCATGCCAGGGCCCTTTTCCAGCCCAGTCTGGAAAAAGGCTAAAACATCCAGAACCGAAGCTGTAAAGGCCCGACAGGTGTGGTCCGCACACCAATCCTCAAAGATTCTCCACATCCGCATGTTCGACAAGGAGGTAGAGCACTTCTGGGCTTTTAACAGAGTAGAAATGACCGATATCAAGTAGTCATGTTTCCTCAACCTAGCCATCTCAAGAGCCAGAACACAAAGCGAGCATGAGCAGAATAAACTCAGGGGAAAACACCCTCAGCATACCTACCGCTGTAGCATCCCTGGAAGATGATCCCGATGATGCTTCCAGAACCAGCAGGGCAGATGGACCCACCGCTTCCATGGGCCCCGCTACCCCCATGGGGGAACGCTGCCCCCGTGGGGTCTGAGAAGGGTCTCGGACCACCCCCCCCCCCCCAGGTCTTTTTTCTATCACTCTTCTGTGACTCTCATCATAAACTCCACTTCTGCAGATTGGGGGACTGCCTCACAGCTCCTGCAAAATCCCGCCATAGAGACTGAGTTTTGCAAAACTTGCAGGCTAAACAAGTGGGCATGGCAGCAAAAGACCAACCACCTAGAGCCCCTAACGAACCCGCTGGACTGTAGAGGAAAATTAAACGCACCCTGGCCCTTGAGGCCTCTGCCTTTTTTTTTTCTTCTCCTTTTCCATAACCAACTGCAAGTCCTTGATGCTCGCTCTCTAGTACCCGGAGGTCAAGCAACTAAAATAAAAAGACACAAAGGCAGAAGCCCCCCAATGTCCGGGCCCCCTAACGAATAATTCCCCTTTGCTGGTAGGCACAGAGTGCAGTCACAAAATGGCACAGTTTCCCATGCATTGCAGGACAGCCTGACAGAATGCATGAGGTCCACCGGCCCTGGCCGCACTCCTACAAGGTCCAGAAAAGATGATCCGCGGCAGAAAACATCTGCCCGGAAGTGAAGAGGAAGCAAGAAAACCCCTTGCAACTCACCGGCGGTTCTATTCCCGCCAGAACATTCAGCCTTTCACTCGGCATCAGTGGCGGCAGGAGTTCTGTGAGGGCGCCTGGCCTCGTGGTAGGCAGTGGCTCCTCCCCCACTGAAGAGATCGGGAGCCGCTGCAATCAACTCGACCTCAAGCGATTCTGAGCCCACTGACCTAATCAGCACCAAAGAGCTCCTGAGCCCTACTGGGCTTAACCCGATGCCTTTTCTTTTCCATTTTTCTGTACTTTATTAAATAAAGCTGCGAGACCAATTTTTAAATTTCATATATAATGAATTTTATAAGTTCATACAAGCAATCCACTTGTTACAGAAAAGAAACAAATCCCAGCAATACAATTCACTTAAGGAAACAAAAACAAAAAAACATTTAGGGATATGGATTCACAAGCTCTCAAAACGTGAAGGAGGCATCTCTGAAATGGAAGAACATAACACTTTAAACAAGGCAATACCAGACATCACCTGATCAAGCGGTATACCTTAGTATACAGCGTCAAATCCCTAGGGAGGAGCAGAGGAGGAAGAAGGAACTACCATTTGTTTAGCAGTAGCTAGTTCAATAGGCTGAAAGAAAACATAATTAACTGCAGTATACTTAACCAGTCATTTACATGGATATTTTAGAAAGAATAGGGCACCCAACTGTAACACACCAGGTTTTAAAACAGAAACTATTTGCGGCATTTCTGGGTATCCCTGGCGAGATCGGGGAAGACATGAAAATTGAAACCAAGAAAAGGAATTTTCCGCTTCTTGAAGAAGAACTTTAAGATCCGTTCTCTGTCCAAAGATAAGACACATGATACCAATAATGTGGAGGCAACCAAAGACTCAGACTGTGAATCCTCCAAGATGGCAGAAACACTCAATATATCCATAGGTGCCCCCTCCCCTCCACTTCGCCTTCTAGCAGTAGGAAGATAAAATATTTGAGAAACCAGGGGTATTGCATCTTTGGGAACCTGCAATATTTCCATTAGATACCTATAAAACATTACAAGAAGCGAAGGCATTGAAGATTTTGGAAAATTAATGAAACGCAAATTAGAAGCCCAAGAAACATTTCCAAGTCTCTAACTTCAGAGGTCAAATCTTTAAGGATGGCAAAATTAGAATCATAGACAATCAATTTGAATCGTATGATCTGTTACTGAAATCTTCAATGCAGCAATATCTGTTGTATGGGAGGCGACCACACCAGCTTGTAGTTGTACTTGCAGTAACTGAGCCTGTGACAACAATGTCAAAGTCAAGTTGACAATTGCGTCCCATAACGACTCCAAGGTAAAAACTATTGGTTTTACCGCAGTCAATACTGATGAGGAAATTCCAGTCACAGCCGCACTCATTACAGTAGAGGTCCCAATTGAAGTTCCCATTTCACTCCTCCACTCATCTCTCTCCCCCAAAAACACTCCTGGAATGTTAGGACATTATCTGATGAAACAGAAGAAAGAACGCCAGCCACAACTGCGCTCCCTTGATCACGCAGCTCTCCAACGCTGACCTCCAACAGGGAGTCCGTCGTGCGCTGCTGCTGCGTCCCAGAAACAGGAGGCTGGGGGGGGCCCAATGATCCTCAGGAGACAAAGAGATGTCATGCTCGGCAGAAGGCACCAGGTCCACCGACCCTGGTGTCAGCAGCGCCGAAGTTACTTCTGGGCCAGATACCGCTGGCCCAGAAGTAACTTCTTGCAAAACTGATCTATTGCAAAACTCTTGCAAAACTGATCCATTGGACCAACAGGAAGTAAAGTCGCAGCCATTGAGGGTCCTTTCCCGCCCTTACTTTAGTTTTCCGCTTACTCACGCAAAACACAGAGCAACGCAGGCAGCCATCTTGACATGCCCCCTTCCCCCGTGAGACCAATTTAAAGTGCCAGATCCTAGCAAAACAAACTCAAATCAAACCCAAATCAAAAGCAAGGGCAAGAAAAAAAACACAAAGATCTCTCTTAATTGTTCCTTCAGTGAGTCCAACTGGTGGGAGTCACACTTTTCCATCAGCTTGGAGACTGAAATACTGAGGCTGGTAGGTGGTGCCAGATGGTTATATAAGGTGATGTCATCAAACTTTTCATGATCAGTTTCCAAGCTGCTGGTTGGGGATGACAACCCACAAGTCGGGACTGGACTAAAGGTATGATAAGGAAGAATATGTTAAAAATCAGCAGGCCCAGCACAGATCCCTGGAGTACTCTACTATTCATCTTTCTCCATTGAGAAAATTGGCCATTTAGCCCTACTCTCTGCTTTCTAACCAGTTCCTCATCCACAATAGTACACTTCCTCCTATCCCATGACTTTTTAATTTTGCCAAGAGTCTCTCCCTATCCAATCTCTCCCCCCACCATTGTCCCTTCCCCCCCCACCCTGTAGTCACCCACTATCACTCTCTTATCCCATTCCTTCCCACCAATCTCCCTCCTACTTTAAAAATTGGCCATTCCCTCAGTCCCTAAACCTAACCCACCCCAGCCAGCCCTTCACCCAGCCCCCAGCCCATACCCCAGTCAACCACTCCTCATTCTTACACCCACAGCTAGCCAGTGAGTATCCTAAATCGTTAGCCACTGCTCTAGCAAGCCAGTCAGCAACCCCCCCCCCCAGCCAGCCCTCAACACCCATCTTGTAGCTCCTCAAAGTTGCTGATTCTCACCTTGCTATCTCTAACTACCATGGGAGCAGGTTTTCTGAACTGTGCAGGAATTCTTATGCTGGCCTCCACTCTCAACTCTCGCGAGATCATCATGAGAGTTCTTGTATCGCGCAGGTCGGACTAGCACAATGCCCCTGTGCAGAGAAGTTCCTGCTCCAGCAGCAGTTATTGTTTTCAAAAATTTAAATAAAAAAAAAAAGACCAACACAAAATGAGCACAGAAATCAGGCAATGGATGGAAATTTCTAGTCACCATAGTGACCTGGCATACAATACAAGAAGTATCCAAAATGATGCATATCAGTTCTATAGATTCCCTCTCTAGATATAGTCTGAAACAGAGAAAATGACAGCAGATAAAGACCAGTCTATCCAGTCTGCCCATCCATAAGATCCATTAAGTTCTTCAGTCCCTTTCTCTCCCTCAGAGATCCTCTACACTTGCCCATACCTTCCTGAATTCAGTACCAGCTAGTGCATTGCGGTGATACAGCCCTCATCTCCACCACCTCCACTTGGAGGCTGTTCCATGCACCTACCACCCTTTTAATAAAGAAATATTTCCTCAGAATCTCCAGGAACAAGCAGGAATGTAATCTTCATATATGGGCGACGTCTGTAGGAAAGCTTTTGGGAGCATCCCACTGCGCCTGCGTAGCTGCCTTCCCGCCTTTCCAGCTCTCCCTCCTTAGTTCTACGTTTTCCGCAGAGCCGACAGGAAGAAAATCCTGTCACCACTGAAAATTCCTGTTTTTCACATTTTTGTAGTTCGTGTCTGCCTTCCTGTCAATGCTGGTACTGACTTCCATCGGAATTTTCTTTCTTTCTTCTTTCAAAACAAAAAAAACTGTGAGGAAGAAAGTTCCACTTTCTTCAGGCGCATTGATGCCATCTTAGGCCTAGGACTTTCATTTGTCTCCGACACAATGGAAAAACCATCCAGTGGTTTTAAGAAGTGTTCTAAGTGTCTAAAGTGTCTAGTGCCTGATCACCAACCATCAGAATGTCCTCTCTGCAGAAAGGTGATGAAGAGAGACCTACAGAATCGAGCTGCAAAGCTGGGCACCCTCTTTGCCTCCGACACCGTTTCTTTAGCATCAACGTCATCGAAAGCTTCATCTTCCTCCCATGGATCTCAAGTATCAAAACCTAAGTCTTCATTGAAGACTGGCTGCCCGCCCCCCAAGGGTAGATCTCCTTCTAAGCATCGAGATGCCTCGGACGTTACTCTGGAGAGGGATGCAGCGGCCAAACAACCCCGGCAGGAGGATCTTCCCTCCAAAGCCTTAGTGGGGTCCCAGGATGCTTCTGAGGCCTCCACCTCCAGAGAGCTCCTGGTGCCATGCTCAGGGATCATGGCCCGCAATTCGTGCACCGATACCCAAGCATCAGCAAGCTCCATGAATCAACGCATCCTCGCCATCAAGTGGAGCTTAGTGGTCTTACTGGCAGCCTCGGTTCCAGTTAAACCCCTACAGTCTGTTCCATAGATGTCGGTACAGATATAAACTGCATTGACTTTCTTGCCACTTTCCACACTACCGCCCATGCCAGCTCTCAAATCAGTTTCCAGTACAGAGGTTCCGACTACACAAATTCCAGGTACCAACTTCAACCAGTACAGAGTTCGTACGGAGCAGGAACACCCTTGCCCATCGATACTTTGAGTCTTCCTCGGACGATGAATCGGCCGATATTCGAGATATGCAAACCCTACTGGAAGACCTGTCTCCGTCTCCACAACGTTGCATATCCCCACCAGAGGATGTGTCTTTCCAAGGCTTTATTCGTGATGTTGCCAGGGGCCTGTCCATAACAGTAACATCGGAGAACGAGCCTAGGGCCGAAGAATTGGAAATTCTTCAATACCCAACAGCTGCAAAAGAAGCGGCTACACTACCTATCCATCGGATACTTTATGATCTCATGCTTCATATGTGGGAGACACCTTTTACTATTTCTCCCCATACCCGTCGGCTCGATACCATGTACCGGGTACCAGAGTATCCAGGTTTTCAAAAGACAATTGTCGCCGAATCAAGAGCGCAAACACACATTCCTCTAACTCTCCGGGTAGGGAATCGAAAACCCTCAATGCTTTTGGTCAACGTTGCTTTCAGGCCTCCATGCTATCAGCCAGAATCAGTTCCTACATACTCTATATGGGTATGTTCCTCAAAAAAGGTCACTAAGGATTTGAAGTTAATGACTCCTCTTCTCCCCGATAACAAGAGGGCAGATTATCTCACACTTGTAAAGCATGCTCAGAATGTCTCAAAATTTGTCAACAGAGCAACTTTTGATTGCTTTGAGTGCATCAGCAGAACTAAATCTATTTGCATTGATGCACGCAGGATTGCTTGGCTCTAGGCATCGGATTTTGAACAATGGGGTTCAAGATAAGCTGGGTAATATCCCTTGCACTGGTGAAAACCTTTTTGGCAAGGATTGGCAAGACAAGGCCTCTCAGTTGGAGTCTGAGAACACTACACTGAATAGGCTCTCTAGATCTACTGCCAACCCAGCTAAAAAGAAGGCAGCAGCAAAGAAAGCCTTCTTAAATAAAAAGAAGTATTATCCTTCTTATACTCCTGCTGTTCAATGTCAGCATCATGCTCCTCAAAAGGGACAACAACCTCCAAAACATCAAAAGGCGGCTCAGACTCCCAAATCTCAGTCACCTCAGCAGGCTCAGGCTGCTCCGGGTTTTTGACTCCTTTCTAGAGAACAAAGTTGTCCTGCCTCTAAAGAATCCCAACCCTATCCACATTCCCGGCAGACTCTGCCATTATGCCCACAGATGGCATCTCATCACCTCAGAGTAGTGGACATTAACAATAGTATGGGAGGGATACAAACTTCATCTACAAAGCCTACCCCCACCCCCAATGTCACCAACAGAGTTCCATTCTCAGCCCCCTCTCATTGCTCTGTTACTACAAGAAGTCACCTCCCTTCTACTGCAGGATGCAATAGAGGAGTTCCAACATCCCAGTGGGGAATGGGCTTCTATTCTCCCTATTTTCTTATTCCAAAGAAAACAGGGAGGGGATACAGGCCTATTCTGGACCTCAGGGACCTAAACAAATATCTCATACAGGAGAAATTCAAGATGGTCTCCCTGGGGACCCTTCTTCCCTACCTCTAGAGTCGGGACTGGCTCTGTTCTCTAGATCTAAAGGAAGCGTACACTCATTCTTATCCATCCAGAACACAGAAAATTCCTACGCTTCATGTTTCAGGGAAGATACTATCAATACAGAGTCCTGCCTTTCAGCCTCGCCTCTGCCCCAAAAGTCTTGACAAAATGCATGGCAGTAGTAGCCACATTTCTAAGGACTCTAGGGATATTTATCTTCCCTTACTTAGACAACTGGCTCATAAGAGCAAGCACCTCTCAAGAAGCCAGTCTGTCCCCCCTCACGTATCATGCAGGTTCTACAACACTTGGGATTTTCCAAAGTCCCAACTCGTCCCCTCTCAAACTCTAGAGTTCATAGGGGCCCTCTTAAATACTCAACAGTCAAGGGCATTTCTGCCCCAATTCCACTGCGCTTGTCTCAATCAGTTAGCATCTCGGGCATGTCTCAAGAACCATCTTACTGCTCGAGAAATGCTACAACTTTCTGGGTCATATGGCATCAACGGTCCATGTAGTTCCATATGCCCGTCTACACATGCGCAGAGCCCAATGGACATTGACATCCCAGTGGTCTCAAGCATCAGGTCGCCTAAGGGACAAGATAAAAAATCTCTACCCTTCTGGTCTGTCTCTCCAGCGGTGGTGTTCTCAGAAAATCTCCTTGTAAGGTCACCTTTTCAGATGCCTGCACATCAATGTACCCTGACGACAGAAGCATTCAAATTGGGCTGGGGAGCCTATCTGGGATCTCTCTCCACTCAAGGCCTCTGATCTCGGCAAGAGTCACAACTCCACATAAATCTGCTGGAGCTCAGAGCCATTCTCAATGCTCTCAAAATGTTTGAGATCCATCTTCATTGCCGCACAATTCTAGTCCAAACCGACAATCAAGTGGCCATGTTCTACATGAACAAGCAAGGCAGACCAGGTTCTTGGACCCTCTGCAGTGAGGCTCTACATCTCTGGTCCTTTGCCATACATCATCACATTCACCTCCAAGCGGTGTATCTCCCGGGCAAGCACAATGTCTTAGCAGACAGATTACGTGGAATCCTTCCCCCACACGAGTGGTCTCGTCATGTAGATTGTCTCCTACAATTTTCAGAACTGGGGGACTCC
Organism: Ichthyophis bannanicus; assembly: GCA_033557465.1. Taxonomy (NCBI): domain Eukaryota; kingdom Metazoa; phylum Chordata; class Amphibia; order Gymnophiona; family Ichthyophiidae; genus Ichthyophis; species Ichthyophis bannanicus. The sequence continues at coordinate 860,320,018 of CM066035.1, forward strand.
AGAGATAGCATTTTGAGGACTTGTGAAAAGGTCTAAGCTCCCTCACTTCTGTACCAGGACCCCTATGTCAGACAGCCTACAGGTGGATGCTTCTCACCTCCACTAGGGACACAGCTTCCTATATGCCTTCCCTCCCATTCCCCTAATTCCCAAGACTCTTTTCAAACTCCAAGCAGACAGAGGCTTTATGATTCTTATAGCCTCATACTAGCCACATCAGCTGTGGTATCCTTTTCAGACTCAACCCATAGATCTGGGGTCTGCTCCAGATCTCCTCTCTCAGGAGGAGGGGACGCTGCTCCATCCCAATCCGCAGTCTCTCTATCTCACAGCATGGCTGCTGAAGGCATAGCCTCCCAAGGTATTAACCTTCCCCAGGAGATTAAGGACATCCTCTTAGCTTCTAGAACGCCATCCACCAGAAGGTCCTACACTTTCAAGTGGCATAGGTTTTCTTTCTGGTGTTCTCAGAAGAATCTTAATCCCTTCCAGCTCCGGTGGAGGCGCTGCTTGAGTATCTCCTCCACCTATCTTCTTCTGGACTCAAAACCAATTTGGTAAGAGTGCACCTACGTGCAATTGCGGCCTCTCACATGCCCTTAGATGGCCAACCCATCTCCTCTCAGTCTCTCGTAGCATGCTTCATGAAGGGTCTTTTATTAACCAAGCCTCCCATTAAGCCACCACCAGTGGCATGGGACCTCAATGTTGTTCTAGGACAGCTTCTCAAGCCACCCTTTGAACCTCTAGCCACTACATCACTTAAGTTTCTCACATGGAAGGTCATCTTCCTCATTGCCATTACTTCAGCAAGGCGCATTAGTGAGCTCCAGGCCTTGGTGGCTGACACATCTAACACACGGTTCCACCATGATAACGTAGTCCTTAGGACTCATCCTCACTTCATGTCAAAGGTGGTCTCGCCCTTCCATTTGAACCAGTCGGTCTACCTTACTGGGTTTCTCCGTAGACCACATTCATCTAGGGCAGTAAACGTGCCTTAACTTTCTATCTTCAGAGGACTCAAGAGCATCGAAAGGCTTCTCAGATGTTCATCTCCTTTGCCTCTAGTCACCTCAGGTTGCCAGTCTCCAAACGCACTCTCTCCAAGTGGATAGCAGACTGCATCACTTTTGCTTATGAGAAGGTAGAACTCTCCCTCGAAAGTCATGTCACTGCCCATAACGTTCGAGCTATGGCTATCTCGATGGTGAATCTGCAATCTGTAGCTATTGACGAGATCTGCAAAGCAGCAACTTGGTCTCTGAACCATACTTTTGCTGCTCACTACTGTCTGGACAAGGACTCCCGCCAGGATGCCATGTTTGGCCAGGCTGTTTTCCAGCATTTCTTTCAGACTTAGAGCAACTCCTGGACTTCAATACCAGACATCCATGGAGGATACATGACCTCTTTAGGCATATTTGAGGCAAACCACTGCTGCTTCTGAGGTCACCTCTCTGGCATCTTCTAGCTAGGGAGTCCCATATGTGAAGACTACATTCCTGCTTGTTCCTGGAGATAGCGTAGTTACTCATCTGTAACAGGTGATCTCCGAGAACAGCAGAAATTTAGACTTCACAACCCACCCTCCTCCCCTAGGAGTTGTAGGTCTTCTTTTCTTTCTCTCCTTTTATCTCAGCTACAAATGCAACTGAGGAGGGACAGCTGGAAAGGCAGGAAGACAGCTACGCAGGCGCAGAGGGACGCTCCTAAAAGCTTTCCTATTGGATGCTGGGAGTGTTCCTGCGCAGGCTCCGTCGGTACCGACATCACCCATATGTGAAGACTAAATTCCTGCTGTTCCCGGAGATCACCTGTACAGGTAAGAAACTACGCTTTACTGCCTTTTCATCTTCATCCTATGACCCCTCATTCCAGAGGTTCCTTTCAACTGGAAGAGGGCTACCTCTTGTGTATTTATACCACAGAGTTATTTAAATGTCTCTATCATGTTTCTCCTCTCTCTCCTTCTCAAACGTATACCTACCGAGATCTTAAGTCTATCCCCATATGCCTCGTTGGAGTCGGGAGTGGTGCCAAAGGACTGGAGAGAGGCTCATGTGGTGCCTTTACACAAAAGCGGAAGTAAGGATGTGGTTGAAAACTACAGGCCGGTTAGTTTAACTTCAGTGGTGAGTAAATTATTGGAAACGCTGCTGAAAGAGAAAATAGTGAGGTTTCTGGAGTCCGGCGGATTACAGGATCCGAGGCAGCATGGATTCACCAGAGGCAGGTCTTGTCAGACAAATCTGATCGATTTCTTTGACTGGGTGACCAGGGAGTTGGACCGAGGGAGAGCTCTAGATGTGGTGTATTTAGATTTCAGTAAAGACTTTGACACTGTTCCTCACAGGCGACTTATAAACAAACTGAGCACCCTAGGGATGGACCCTAAAGTTACTGCTTGGGTTAGAAATTGGTTGGGTGGGAGGCGACAAAGAGTACAAGTAAATGGAGCTCACTCTGAGGAGAAGGATGTTACTAGTGGTGTGCCCCAGGGATCTGTCCTTGGTCCGATTCTTTTTAACATCTTTGTTAGTGATATAGCGGAAGGGCTGTCTGGTAAGGTTTGCCTCTTTGCGGATGATACCAAAATCTGTAATAGAGTAGACACCCAGGAAGGTGTAGATAACATGAGGAGGGATCTAGCTAAGCTTGAAGAATGGTCTAGAATTTGGCAGCTGGGATTTAATGTTAAAAAATGTAAGGTCATGCATTTGGGCTGCAGCAATCCAAGGGAGCAATACAGTATAGGAGGTGAAGTACTTTTGTCCACTACAGAAGAGCGGGACCTAGGCGTGGTTGTGTCTGATGATCTTAAAGTAGCTAAACAGGTAGAAAAGGCGACGGCAAAAGCTAGAAGGATGCTTGGGTGCATACGGAGAGGAATGGCTAGCAGAAAAAAGAAGGCGATAATACCTCTGTATAAGTCTTTGGTGCGACCTCATTTGGAGTATGGTGCGCAATTCTGGAGACCGCACCTTCAAAAGGATGTGAACAGGATGGAGTCGGTGCAGAGGGTTGCTACTAAAATGATTAATGGGCTTCATTATAAAGCATATGAGGACAGACTTAAGGATCTTAATATGTACACCTTAGAGGAAAGGCGGGATAGAGGTGATATGATTGAGATGTTTAAATACCTCCGTGGCATAAATGTTCAGGGAGAGCGCCTCTTTCAATTGAAAGCAAGTTCTGCTACGAGGGGACATGGGATGAGGGTGAAGGGAGATAGATTCAGGAGTGATATGCGGAAATATTTCTTTACGGAAAGAGTAGTGGATCCGTGGAATAGTCTCCCAGTGGAGGTGGTAGAGATGAGGACAGTAACTGAATTCAAAAAAGCATGGGACCAACACAGAGGATCTCTAAAGGTAGAAAGTGGACTGTTGTAGTTGTTGTTATGGAAGGACAGACTAGATGGGCCTTGTGGTCTTTTTCTGTCATCATGTTTCTATGTATTTTAGTAGCCACCCTCTGAACGAACTCCATCCTGTTTATATCCATCTGATGGTGTGGTCTTCCAAGATTTGTACCAGTACTCCAAATGAACTGTCTACATAAAACGTATTCAAAGGCACTATCACCTTTTTCCTGCTGGCCATTCCTCTCCCTGTGCACTTAAGTATCCTTATGGCTTTTACCCTCACCTTCTCTAGCTGTTTGACCATTTTATGATCATTATTTATTTATTTTATTTATTTATTTACATTCTCTTATATACCGCGCTATTCTGCATCAGTGCGGTTTACATTGAACAAACTGAAATTACATTGAACAGGGCATTATAACTTGGAGATAACTATTTTACGGGGAACATGGGCTATGGAGGGTTAAGTGGCTTGCCCAAGACCACAAGGAGCACCTGTGGGACTAGAAACCCCAGTCCTTCCGGCCCAAGGTTGCTGTCCTCTAGTGGGATTTGAACCCCCGACCTTCCGGCCTGAAGTACCTTGCCCCAACCACTAGGCCACTCCTCCACTCCACTCATATCATCTGATATGATCACCCCCAAGCCCTGCTCTTCTTTCATGCATTGAAGTATTAGGTCCCTATACTGCTCCCTTGGGTTTTCGCAACCCAAAGGTATGACCTTGCATTTTGTAGCATTAAATCTTAGCTGTCAAACTCTTGGCCATTCTTCAAGCTCTATTAGATTCTTCCTCACGTTATCCACACCTTCCAGGGTGTCTATGGCCTCAGAAGCTAACACATGACATTTACTGTATCATGTTGATCTACTAAATGACATCAGAACCTGCACTTTCTTCCAGGACCAATATTACTTAGCTTGTACATCAGAGTTTTGTTATCAACAGGAATGTCTTAACTACAAGGACTACCAGATGGCCCAAAAGAAGAGAATTTTAATATTTTAAGTATAGCTAAAGTGATACAGTGATTGACTGCCCCCATGCAGACCACCGATTGCTTCCTTACCTGTTTGTCTCTCTTCTTCACTAATGCAGGAAGGAATTTGTTATTAAAATCAAAATGGCCAAAGATATCCCTTGCTGCATCTGGACCCTGGGTCACCATAGCCGACATTAAATTCAGGCAGATCCGAGCCATCCTATACAAGGAAATGCAATGTGTTATTTCCACAAGGTAAGCAATACCAGTAAAATAATATGAAAGTGAAGATTCATGCATTGAAATCTCGCCAGTTACATCTTGAACAGAACAGCTCAGTCTATTTCTGTACATGAGACACAACAACGAACTTAGGGAGAGACTCAGGGATATCTTTACTAGCAGAGCTGTTCCACGCTACAGTTTATAGCAGTGTTTCTCAGTCTCTTCATGTCCAAGGCGTATTTACCATTTCACAACTAATGCGCAGCACACCAACCCCTCCATGGAGTAGGCAGTGTGAACATGGGACAGGACTTGCAGTGTCAATAAGAAAGCTGGGGAAGCAATGAAAGCCATGCCATGGCCTGGAAAGAGTCAAAGGAAAAGGCTCAGAAGGTGATGCTGTGTGCAATGAGTGTATAGCACAAAACAGGGCCCAGCTATTCATGTCTTACATGCTGTGACTTAATTCTCACACTTCAGCGCTCATGCTCTCTTGGTAGGAGAGATTTAATATTCACTTCAGGAAGATACTGATATTCAAAAATATATAATCCTCTAAGGCACATATAAACTCACACCTAACAAAATAGACATCAAGTTGCAAAACAAAATCACTGGAAGAAAAAGAACCTCAGTGATAAAAGGCAGAATTGTCAGCTTTAAATTTCACCATCACTGGTCATAAAAGACCTTACAACTACCACCCCATACAAAATATTAAAGATAGCATTTTTATGACCAGTGATAGTGAAATTTAGAGCCTCAACCTAAAACATTATATCCCCAACATCCTCCCTAGTAATAGAATTTTGTATCTTTACCTTTCTCATGCAGCAAAGTTTGAGAAGCAGAAACATATTCACTAGCCCTTTAAAGGAAATGCCTTTTCCTAAGCAAAATTTTGTCTCTTGTGAAGAAATGATTTATTTATCTATTTATTATTAGTATTTAGCTCATGCTTTTCCAGGAGAAGATCAACTGGTGGCTCCTGTGTAGACCACACATAAACTCTCCCTGCAGGAGAAAGGAAAATTTTACATCCTGCCTCCATGCACAAAATTCTGTTTTAGAAGAACCGGCATTTCTGTAAGAAAGGGACCTATGTAACCCTATCAATAGCCAAGCAGCCAAAGGAACAAGCAGTACTCTTACTACTACTACTGAATATTTGTATAGCACTACAAGACACAAGCAGAGCTGCACAGACACATGTAAAAGATGGTCCCTGCTCATCAAAGCTTATAATCTAATCAAGATAAACAATATAACAGCTGTAGACATGGGACACATCTAAAGGGAATGGTAAGGAAACACAAAGGAAATCAGATGAGTCAAGATCCGAAAGCGGCAGCAAAGAGGTAAGTTTTCATCCTGAATTTGAAAAGGGTCAGAGCCAAGGCACCTGACGTACAGACTCAGGTAGTTTGTTCCAGGCATAAGGAGCAGCAAGGTGAAAGGAGCGAAGTGTGGAGTTAGCAATAGAAGAGAAGGGCACAGAGAGAAGCAATTTGTCAGAACAGCAGAATTCCCGAGGAGGGATGTAGGGAGAAATAAAAGAAAGGTAGTGAGGAGCTGCAGAGTGAATGCTCTTATAGGTCAGCAAGAGAAGTTGGAACTGGATGCGGAAACAGATAGGGAGCCAATGAAGTGACTTGAGAACAGGGGTAATAAGAGCATGACAAGGCTGGAGGAAGATTAGCCGCACAGCAGAATGCTGAACAGATTGAAGATGAGAGAGATGATTCAGAGGAAGACCAGCAAGAAGTAGGTTACAATAGTCTAGATGGGAGGTGAATAAGAAGTGGATAGTGTGTTCAAAAAGGAATGAGCGAATTTTGTTGATGTTATAGAGAAAGAAAAGGCAAGTTTTAGCTATCAGATGGATGTGTGTAGAGAAGGAAAGAGAAGAGTCAAAGACAACCCCAAGATTGCGAGCTGAGGAAACAGGAAGGATCAGAGGGTTATCCACAGAGACTGAGAAAGGGGAGAGGAGGGTTCAGGGGGAAAAATAAGAAGCTCAATTTTCGCCACTGTCTCGTAAAACGGGCTTACCTGTGACTTTCAGAATACAGCGAAGTGTAGATTAACTTCATGTGAGAATTTATCAGCTTTTTAACTATGTTCATTCCCGCAACACTGAAATGAGATAGATCACTAGCTGTCCGCAGCAAGATGGCTTCCAAGGTTTGAAATATCAACAGCACCTGAAACCATGCATAAAGAAGAACAAACAGGTTTCATTTCTATCTTGAACAGTAGCAATATATCAGTAAGTAAAATGTTATTCCTGAAAGATCAGAGTCTAAAACTCTGCTTTGGAACGAAGACAGCATGTCATAGAACAAAAATGTACCCAACAATTTGGACTTTTCTAACAAACATGCACAACCCAACACATCTGTATTAATTTTCATGCCACCAAAGGTTCTGCTATTTTATGTAAATCTCTTGAACTTTCTCAGGAAGAGATCCATGCAGATGAACAAAGCTTACTGGTAGTAGTGCTGGGGTCCCTACATCATCATCTTTGGTAACGACAGAAAGAGCTACCTGGACTTTAGTAACTTGGCAAAATTCTAATAATTTCTGGAACACAAAATTATACTCATCTGATAATTGTGCTTTCCAGAGTACTACCAGCAGATAAAGACAGAGCTACTACTACTACTACTATTTAGCACTTATAAAGCACCACGCACGCAGCGATGCATAGCTGACCTACCAGAGGTGGCTAACAAACAAGAGACAGCCCCTGCCCGTCAGAGTCCTGCTCATCAGAGCTTACAATCTATTTTGAACAGTACAGAGCATTAGTCAGTTCTGAGGAAGATACAGTGTGGTACCGTTTGGTACAGCTTGGTCTATAGTTTGGTCAAAAACGTTAACAGGGGTTAGGGTAGGAGGATGGAAGTCAGGATCTGAATGCAATGGTGAAGAGGTGGGACTTCAGCTACTCCTCCTCCTTTTGTGCCTTCTTTATCTCTCCTAAATAAATTATAGCCAGCTATGGCTTTATCCCATTCATGTGACTCATTAAACCATGTTTATGTAATGGCCACAATGACCAAGTCCATTTCCACCATTGGGATTTCCAGGTCAGGAACTTTGTTGGCTAGGCTTTGAGTATTTGTACTCATTCCTTTCCAGTATTTGTTGAATGGCTTGCCTGCATTTTGTTCTACACGCCTCTTCCCACCTGCATTGATGTGTGGGTTAATAGTGTGGCTGTTTCCAATATTATTATGTTTTTGCTGGGAGTGACGTCTTGAACTTGTCCTCCATCTGTCACCCCCTTTCCCTAGTTCAAATGCCTGTCCACATAATGCCTGAATTTTTCCCTGTGACAGAGAAATATAGTCCATCAACACAGTATAGCCTCTTGTTCCATCTACAGGTATTTCCCCAGTTGCCTATATATCGAAATCCTTTTTGTTTGCACCAGGTTTGGAGCCATGCATTAAAGCTGATTATGTGATGCAGCCTTTATGCCCCCTTACCAAGAACAGGTAGAACTTCTGAGAATGCTACTGTGTTAACAATGGGTTTGAGTTTCTCTCCCAGAATCCGGAAGTCCCTTTGAACTGTAGAGGCACTGTTTCTAGCCAGGTCATTTGTACCAAAGTGGATGATGACATCAATTTTGGAGTGCTCAATTTTTGCATTACCCCTTGGACCGTGTATAGGAAGAAAAAAAAAAAAAGGTGGCGCTTTTACTTTATCCTGTTGCTATACTACAAATCATACTGTAGGAGTGGGAGATACATGAAAGATCCACAACTCCAGAAGGAGACTTTGAAGAACTTCTGGCCACAGCTCACACCCATTTTACTATTTTCTCTTTCTTTTTTTTCACAGCAGAGATCTGCTCTTGCTTTCGGTACACAGTAAGATGTAGGGAACTTACTCGGCAACTTTAGGAGGAAAGCCCATGGAATCTGGGAATCGTAGTCCCAAGAGCTCTAAACTGGCAACACCAAGGGTTCAATACCTGGTTCCAATTAGGAGCACTGCAAGCCAGCAGAGTGAGATTCTCAGTACCAAAAGGTTAAGGTTTCTGGGGGTGGGTTTTTTTAACCTTTTAGTATTAGACTTAGTTCTCTGTCCCTGGGTGGAGTACTAGTATTGTAATTGAGAACTAGAACAACATTCCCACTCTGATTCTGCAGGCTTGCTAAGTGGGAGTTTGAATACTGCTTTATTAGTATTCCACGCCTCTCCTCTAGAATCATGCCACTGCAGTTAATGCTAAAGCTAGGAAACCTCTCTGGGTCTTCCTTACAGGACAGGGCCCCAGATGCTGGCTTGGCAGCGAGTCTGAAGCTTCATCACTACCACAGTTTTACTCTTAGTTTGAACTCGTGTCTGGTCTGGAGGGTTACCAAGGCTTAGCTGGCTCAGCTTGCAGCTCTGGCATTTTTTAAGCCAGGGGAGTCACACAAGAAAGCATCTGCCCCCTGCATTATTCCTGGGCTCCAAAGAAATTTTCCATTTCTATCAATCAGAATAAGGTTCTTGCTGGCTAACCAGTTATTATTGGACCTGTAATTTGCACAGCTTCCTGTCCTGCTGGTGATACATTATATTCCATTGCACAGTCCTTGTCACCTGAGGCCTCCGCATGCAGCCAGTCTCCCTACCTTACCTTTTATTGAGTCAGAGCTCATTTGTTCTCACTGCTTTCTTTCAAACTGACTGTGACCTTTACTCCAAGGGTGGGAAAGTTATCAGTGTTTTCAAGGAATCCATAGCCTCAGCTCTGGTTCCTGACTTCCATGGACAGCAACTACCCCCAGGTTGCTTCTGCCTCCATGCAAGCAATTACAGATACTAGTTCTGTAGTCCATGCTTCTGAATCCTGTGCTTGGCTGAAGGTAGAGAGGGGACATAGGAAAGAGTCCACTGAATCCTGCTCCCTATGCCTTTGATATGGTCCACAGAGCAAAGAGGCTTCTGCCCAGCCTTTTTCCCCTTCTCTGTGCTGGTCAGAGTTTCTGCTAAGTCAGCGAAAGCTCATGCTTTCCTTAGATCAGGGGGCCACAAAAACAGGCCGATGCCTGCTTTCTGAATACCCCAGGGCCCCAAGACCAACACTTCCGGCAAGCTTGACCAACACTACTTCATCTTTCCTTCCTGGCTTTCACTGTAGCAGTAGACTCACCTAAGCCTCTGCCAAGGAGACATTCTTTGTCACTGCCTCAGTCCCTGCGTCCATCTGCAGTAGACAAAATGCTGAGTGACTCAGTGGCTGCACCAGGCTATATAAAAGAATCCAATTTATTTAGCTCTTTCTCCATCTGCTGGCAGGTATATATAAGCTGTCTGTCTGGACTGGTGTGGTCTGGTATGGACACAAAAGGAAGGAGAAATTAGACCTTACCTGCTAATTGTCTTTCCTTGAGTTCTCTCCGGGCCAGTCCAGAACAGAAGGGTAGTCAAATCTCCCTCCTCTAGCAGCTGAGGACTGAATACTGATTCTTGTTGCTAGGATACCCAGCTCTCCCCTGGTGACAGAAGGCAGTCTTAACGTACCAAGCAGAACCAAAATAACAAACCAGCAGATGAAATATGGAAAACAGCGAGAACAATGGAAGAGTTACCCAGAAGGTTGCTGACTATGCACTGAGTCTTGCCATCCAGCATGGAGGCATCGTAAGAGCCAAAGCTGAGGCTCCCTTTGCTATAGCTGCGCTGGTCCTCTTGTTGTGTTTATGTTATTTATTTATTTATTTTTATTTATTTATTTTTTTTGCAAGTTAGCAAACACCAAGATGGCTACTAAAATTTACCTCACCGAGAAAATACCGAAGATACAGAAAGGGTGGGTTCTGGACTGGCCCGGAGAGAACTCAAGGAAAGACAATTAGCAGGTAAGGTCTAATTTCTCCTTCCTAATCGTCTCTCCGGGCCAGTCCAGAACAGATGGGTAGTACCAAAGCAGTATCTAACCCTGGAAGGGACCTGTGAGCCCTGCTATTATGGCGGAAGCCCCCACACATGCATCTTGACGCGCGAACACATCCAACCGATGACGACGCGAGAAAGCATGGAGAGAAGACCAGGACGCCGCTCGACAAATATCCACCGGAGGAACTAAAGCCAACTCCGCCCACGAGGTCGCCTGACCTCTGGTAGAATGAGCACGAAGACCGACCGGAACGGTCTTGCCCTTGGTTTCAAAGGCGACCCGAATGGCCTGTTTTACCCAACGCGCAATGGAGGCCTTGGAGGCCGCTTGACCCTTAGAGGGCCCCCCGAAAAGCACAAACAACCGGTCGGACTTACGAAACGATTCCGTCTCCCGAAGGTGACGACGGAGCACACGACCCATATCCAACCTTCGCAGAGAATGATCAACAGGAGCCCCGGCCCCCGACTCAACGAAGGTGGGTAGTGAGACTGATTGATTCAGATGGAATGCAGACACCACCTTAGGCAGAAAGGACGGAACCGGACGCAAGACCACTTTCTCCGCCAAAAACTGAAGAAACGGCGGCCGACATGAAAGTGCCTGCAAATCTGAAATGCGTCTAGCGGAACATAGGGCCACCAAAAATGCCGTCTTCCAGGATAACTCCCGGATGGAACTAGAGGAACGCGGTTCAAAAGGGGAGCCTGTCAACACCTCCAGCACTAGATTCTAGTCCCAAGGAGGAATAACCTGTCGAAACGGCGGTCTAAGATGTTTGGCCGCTCTTAGGAACCGCAGTATGTCCGGATGCGAGGAAAGCAGAGACCCGCGAACCGGCCCCCGAAAAACCATTAGCGCCGCTAATTGTACCCTCAGGGTGCTAATAGCAAGCCCCTTTTCCAGTCCGTATTGAAGAAAGGCGAGAATATCCGGAATCGAAGACAAACGGGCCGCAAATCGCGCTCTGCGCACCATGCTTCAAAAACGCACCACACCCGGATGTAAGCCAACGACGTGGAACGTCTGCGAGACTGCAGCAACGTGGAGATCACTGATGCCGAATAACCTTTGCGGCGCAACCGTTGCCTCTCAATAGCCATGCCGTAAGCAAGAATCGATCCGCCTGGGGCATCGGAACGGGTCCCTGAAGCAGTAAATCCGCTCGAGTGGGTAACCGCCACGGCGGCTCCACCAGAAGCCGCATTAGATCGGCATACCAAGGGCGTCTGGGCCAATCTGGAGCAATAAGGATCACACGACCCTCGTGAGTGGCTACTCTCTGAATGACTCGACCCACTAATGGCCACGGAGGAAACACATACAGGAGCTGACCCGACGGCCAGGGTTGCACCAGGCCGTCGAGACCCTCCGACATATGCTCCCTGCGCCTGCTGCAAAAGCGCTCCGCCTTTGCATTGCGAAGAGTGGCCATCAGGTCCATAACCGGCTGTCCCCAACGGAGAGTGAGATCGCAAAAAACTTCCGCATTGAGTTCCCACTCTCCCGGATCCAGCACGTTCCGACTGAGATAGTCGGCCTGTATATTGTCCTTTCCTGCCACATGAGACGCCGAAAGCGCCACGAGGCGCAATTCCGCCCAGTGAAACAAGCGTTGGCTCTCTTCCAGGAGAAGGAGACTTCCCGTTTCGCCTTGTCGATTTATGTAGGAGACAGTCACAAGGTTGTCGGAAAAGATGCGCACCGGCTTTCCCTCTAGAAGAGTTGCAAGCGCTAACAGCGCTAGATATACTGTTCTCAGTTCCAGTCGATTGATGGACCACAGACTCTCCTCCGGCGACCAGGAGCCCTGTGCTATGTGAGTCAAACAATGCGCCCCCCACCCGGACAGACTGGCATCCGTGGTGACCAAAATCCACTCAGGGAGTGCCAGGGGAACGCCCGCCAGAAGATGGTCCGGAACCAACCACCACTGAAGACTGAGCCTCACGTGATCGGGACAGCTCAAGCAACAAGAAAGCGGATGATGCTGCGGAGACCACCGCAAAAGCAGCACTTGTTGGAGCGGCCGCATGTGCGCTCGGGCCCAAGGCACCAGATCCAAGGCCGCCGCCATCAGCCCCAGCAACTGCAAGTACTTCCAAGCTGTCGGCGCCCGAACACGCAAAAAAAGCGGACACGTGAGAGAGAAGCTTCCGAACTCTCTCCGGAGGCAAGAGAACCAGCCCCCTGTCCGTGGCGAAGAATGCCCCCAGATAGGTAAGCTGCTGTACGGGCTGCAGCCGACTCTTCGCCTGGTTCACAATCCATCCGAGATCCTCGAGACAGGAAACTACCCGAGCGGTCGCCCTGACCGACTCTTCTCGCGACGCCGCCCGAATCAACCAGTCGTCCAGATAAGGGTGAACCAGGACTCCGTCCCTGCGAAGAGCCGCCGCCACTACCACCATCACCTTGGTGAAGGTGCGCGGCGCCGTCGCTAGACCGAACGGCAAGGCCCGGAACTGAAAATGACCCATGGGAACTGCAAACCGAAGGAACAGTTGATGATCCGGCCTGATAGGAATGTGGAGATAGGCCTCCGTCAAATCGATGGAGGAGAGAAACTCTCCCGGACGCACGGAGCATATTACTGATCTCAAAGTTTCCATCCGGAAATGAGAGACGCGCAGACACCGGTTCACGTGTTTCAAATCCAAAATGGGCCGGAAGGAGCCCTCCTTTTTGGGTACCACGAAGTAAATCGAGTATCGACCGAATCCGCACTGGTCTTGGGGAACTGGAACCACGGCCCGGAGCTGCAACAGGCGCTGCAACGTGTCGTGGACCGCCGTTCGCTTGGCGACAGGACCACATGGAGAAAAAACAAAAGCGTCCGCCAGAGGCCAAGCGAACTCGAGAGCATAGCCCTCTCTGATAATTTGCAGAACCCACTGGTCGGTTGTAATGGCGGCCCAAGCGGAGACATACTCCTGCAAACGACCTCCTACTGGAAGCTCCGCCTGGACCGGCCTCACTTCATTGTGGCTTTTTAAGGGCAGTTGGAGAGGTTCCAAAATAGCCCCTGTCGGAACCCCTAGCGCCCCGAAAGGACTGCCCCCGAGACTGAAACCGACCCCGCTGATAAGGGGCAAAGCGGGCTCCCCGAAAGCGGCAAAAGTCACGCCCTTGACCCCTAGGGAAGGAGCTCTGCTTAGTTGCCCGAGGGCGATCTTCGGGAAGGCGTCCCCCTTTGGAATCACCTAAATCCTTAACAATTTTATCCAGTGCTTCTCCAAAAAGAAGCTTACCTTTGTACGGTAGCTTACTGAGACGGGCCTTGGAAGAAGCATCCGCCGCCCAATTGCGCAACCAGAGAAACCGACGGGCGGCAATCATGGAAGTCATAGCTTTCGCAGAAATGCGAATCAAATCATAAAAGTCATCCGCCAGATACGCTGCCGCAGATTCCAGCTTAGCTCCTTCCCCAGAAGGAGAAGCATCCCCTTCTGGACTAGAAGCCAGCTGGCTCCACCGGATAGCCACTCTAGACACGTAAGCCCCACAGACAGACGCCTGCAGCACCAGAGCGCTAGCATCAAAGGCTTGCTTCAAGAGCCCCTCTAACCGGCGATCCTGCATATCCTTAAGGGCCGTAGCCCCCTCCACTGGAATGGTGGTCTTCTTGGTGACCGCTGAAACCAGCGCATCAACCTTCGGCATACGTAGGAGCTCCCTTTCTTCCTGGGGCACAGGATACAAACATGACATAGTCCTAGCCCCCCGCAAGGAAGCCTCCGGACATTCCCACTCGGACTCTATCATTTGTTTGATGACTCTGTGCAGGGGAAAACATTTTTGCTCGGGCTTGAAACCCTGTAACAAGGGATCCTCCAAAGGTTCTTGCTGAACTACCGGAGGAAGAATATTGAGAGCCAATAGAGACTGTGCAATCAGGGCCAGCAACTCATCTTTCCTAAAAACCCTAAAAACATTAGGGTCATCCCCGGGCCCTAATTCACCTTCCTCCAAATCTGCGGGCCAGGAGTCTAAACCCGGGTCCGACAGGAGCTCCCCCTCTTCGGGCCCCACGGCCTCAGCCGCCAGAGAAACATCATCAACCTTAGGATCTCTAAGAGCTGTGAAAGAAGAAACCCCACCCCTTCCCCGGGCTCAGACCGGCTAGAGACCCCTGTCTGAGACATCAGCAGAGAATCTGCTACAACTGGCCCAGGAGACTGAGCTTTTTTAATTAAATAAGCCTTGTGAAACGCCAGAATAAATTCTGGTGAAAGAAGAGGATCGATTACCTCTGGCACTGCTGACACCACAGGCTGCTCCTGCTCTACAGTGCAATGGCGCGATTTAACTTTGCGCTTGCCTGGTTTAGGGAGCGGGACTGCAGAAACGGATGGCTCCCCTAAGATGGCCGCCGTTCCCGCGCTTTCTCCCAATGGCTGCATCTTTGCAGCCTGCTCCCCCAACTGCTCCGGCATAGTGGCTCGAGTCCTGCCCCACGGAGAGACGCTAGACCGCCGAAAATACCGCGAATCCCTTCACCCCGACTAAAATCGCCCGCGGGAAGCAAGAGCTCCGAAACCCAAGGGGGGAGGGAAACACACGCAGCGCGCTGAAAATACCTCAGAGAAGCTGCCGGTCAGGCTGAAGTGCTCCCGTCAAAGAAGAGAACCGCTGCCAGCGGTCAGAGGAGCTGGAAGGAAATGCAGAAGGAAAAACAGTAGCTGGGGCCCCCAGGTCTGTTCCCAATTAGCACACTGAATAGAGAAGAGGAGACAGGCTCTGTCCCATTCTCTTAGCCGAGTACCCGGCTAACAGACACCAGCGATAACTAAACAGAACAGAACTTTGTGGGGAGTCAAATCTTCACACATCCAGCTCAGCTGCTGAGGACAATAAGACTGCCTTCTGTCACCAGGGGAGAGCTGGGTATCCTAGCAACAAGAATCAGTATTCAGTCCTCAGCTGCTAGAGGAGGGAGATTTGACTACCCATCTGTTCTGGACTGGCCCGGAGAGACGATTAGGAAGCACGGATTTTCCAGCAAGGGTTAGCATTATTTTGTCAGAGAATGCTATCATGCCACACAGTCTGGCCTTCTACTGAGATGGCATGAGGAAGATGGCTCAAAAGGCAAGGAGGCTGACGCCCAATCCAAAAGGTCACAGATTCAATACCAGTCGCAGATAATGTGGAAGGGGGATCAACACCCAATGACAGATACCACTGTAATGAATATTTAGCGAGTACTCTGAATATTTCAACTACATTGCATTGATTTCCGACAGTGGTACTTATAAACCTCCCTTAGTGCTACATGAAATGGAGGTGGTCCTGTAGATAGATTTTAAACCAAAACCCCAGGGAAGGTGGTCCATAAAACTATAAGGTTGCTGCCATCTGGTTCCAGGAATCAGCTTCCATCATCAAAATAACACGTGCATGACCTTGGATAACACCAGGAGCACATCCTAGCCTTCATAAAATCCTATAGTATAAAACTCTCAGCAACAATCTACGGCTGGTAGGTGCCGCCACCACAGCAGCAACAGCTGTTCTCCCACCTTTTTGGGATATAACATATTAAACTCCAGCCAGCCTAGATAGACAGAAAACCTGGACTCTAGTCTCTGATATCATAGTGAGCAGCACCACAGTCTAGGCTGTGGGAAAAGCACAAGATGATCTATGTTACATCTTACTTCATTCTCTGGTCTCTTCTCTCCATCCAACAGTTTGAAGATCTCAGCACACTCCATTGAAATCTTTATATATCCTTCTACAACATCATACAGGTTGGAATTGGGTAATTTTCGTGCTGTGGCTATGAAACTGTCTAAACCTGCAACAAAACAAGTATGCATTTATACCCAAAACGTGATAGCAGCAACACAAACTCATGTTAATTAGACAGTATTAATATTTTATAAAAGCAGCATGAAAAAAATCCTGCTCTGTGCAATTCAAAGGGGATATTTCAGGCTAACAATGTTATAAACACATTCTTCTGCATTAGTTCTAATTCTGAGATATTCACGACAAAATTATTTCATTTGTTTAAGCCCATGTTTCATCAATTAATCAAACAGATATCATCAGAAATGGAAACATATTTAGAAAACTTAGACCTCAGTTAAAAATTTTCAGGAGCCAGGGAAATGTGTTTCCTGTTTTTGTTGTTCAGATTTGCATATTTTGTTTCCTCTTTGATGTGCCTTTTTAAGGTTTGAGTTTATTTACTTATTTTCTCTGGGCTCCTTGAATTTTTTTTTCAGACAAGGCATCATGTGCACCCAAATTCATAAAGATTGCTTTTACTTTCATCTCAGAAAGATTATGAAAGTTCCTCCTAATTAAGTTACTCCCATCACAATGCTGCTGTTCAGAACCTCATGCACACATCAGTCCCATACATGTCTAATGGAAAAAAGGATGTACGCAAAGAGATGTAATAGCTCTAATAAACTATGGTCATCTTTTTCTCCAAAAATGTCTATGAATATATTATTCACATTATTATATATTCACATACATAGCCCCCATCCAATGGAATAAACTTCCAGATACACTAAGAGATAACAAGGACCTACAATCCTTCTGAAAGGATCTAAAAATTCACTTATTTCGGGAATTCTACAACATTACCTAATCCCACTGCCTCCATGTCCACCCTCCTCACTCCCAGCCTTCCTCCCTCTCTCGAGGACATCCCTTTATCCCATACAAAAGTTCTGCAACTAACAAGCATATGGATATGTTCTAACCAGTTTGAACAACAATGTAAATGCATTGTAAATAGTTTCAGCGAACCTACTCTGTATCGCATTTTGTAAATAGTTCGAAGGTTTCCCCTCAACCAAACCGTTCTATGTACAAAGTTATAAACCTGTTATATGTATCTGCTACTGTTAAAGTTTATTGTTAAAACGTAAACCGCTCCTGATCATTGGAAGGAGCCGTATAAAAATGTAACCAAATAAATAAATAAGGACAAACACATAAGGAAGGGGGAGGTAAGCAAACACATCCCAAATGAGACATTGTCATAGTGGAATATATTTTAGAGTTAATCTTGAAGTATTTCAGTAAAATTAACTTCTTCTATCCCCCACCACCCCCAAAACAGGAAAGAAAGGGAGGAGGAGCTCAGGGAGTTTTAGAAGGAACCCATTTATTTCTATGCAGAAAATCACTTCCTAACACAGTGGGAAGACTGAAACGCCTGATCTTGCCTCACCCCATTTTCCAAAATGCTTCCTACAAACATCAGCATACTCCATCACCCCATCCCTTCTGCTTCCAAACAGACCGTGCAAGTGCCTCCTGTACTGTATGCCGTGCCTCCCCTTTCCTGCAATGCCTCTCGGGCTCCAATGGGCGAAATCCTAAGCGCCTTCTGTGCCAGCGATATGCTCTATTTAGCACACGGTCCTGCATATCGTGTGTCACCCCCGTCCTCGCGATTCTCTTACCCTTCATGGCACTCGGTGCCTCTTTCAGTAGGGATTTAAAATGCACGCCGGTGAATTCAGCCTCCGAGGCTCGCGCTTTCTTCCCGGCGGCAGCGTCGGAATCGGCACGCGGACTCTCGGGCCGCCGCTTCTTCCCCATGGTGGAGGCGGCCATGAAGCAGTCCCCCTGTCAGTGAACGGAGAACTCTACAGAGTACACACGACGCACGTGAGAGCCCACACCGGAAGTGATCCGTTCACCTTCGCGCCCGCCGGAAGTAGCGCCGCAGCTTTCACTGCCCGTCGGAAGCGTACCGCTTTCCTTTACAGTTCTCAGTGAACCTGGGGGACGCTCGGATATGAGTCTGTTTCCCCATCCTTTCGTTTGTTTTCATGTTTCCTTCCCGTTTAACCATCCCGTCACCCATCTACTGTATATTCCCCCCTTCCATTCTCCTTCCTCTGCCCTGTAGGGTTACAGTTAGCGACCGAAAACTAAGGGAACGTTTCTACATAGAACCTAACTTTTAACCAAAGCACCAACATCCCTAATAATGATTATTTGGATCTGGTTCAAGGAGAGTTATGTTTAGGTACTGTCAGTAGTTTCATTTGTCATAAGAGGACCCGGACAGTTTGTATCTGAGACAACTCAAGGTGAGGCGACTTGCCCAAAGCCACGAGGAGTATCAGTGGGTGGGATGATGCTTGATCACTAAGCTACTCCTCTTTTTCATCCTCCCACCCCCTTCCCCTTCATATATCAAGGTTCAAAGCTCATTTTGTATAAGGATTCCAAGTAAATGTCCCAGTGCCGTTAACCCAGTGCCAACAGCGTGATTAAGTTAGCAGACATTGGAATGGGTTCCACCCAGTTGCGCTTTCAATGACTATTGGGATAACAGCCCACACTAGCATATATTATTCCTCCAGCAGGCAGCGAGGTAGAACTCTACCATCAGGCCTGTATTTAGATATAGACAATTGCCTAGAGTCCCACATTTTGAAGGCACTAAAGAGGAGCCTGATCCTACTTACTTTAGCTTCATATGCATGTGCTACTTCAAAGGGACATCACTATGGCATGATTGCCTCTCTCGCTATTCCTTCTCCAGCTCTCCAATCTTTAGTATCTCTGACACGCATACTTGCCCCCTCCCTCCATCCCCACATACCTACTCTGGGATCTTCAGTCTGCTATTGCCTATGAGCACCATAATATTAAATATGGCTCTGTCTGCCATAAATGTGCTTGTTCAATTCCGGAAGGCACTGAAGCACCATCTGTTCCTCCTACATTACTCCCTGTCCGGTGAACATAGTAACATAGTAAGTGACAGCAGATAAAGACCAGCATGGCCCATCTAGTCTGCCCAGCAAGATGGCAAGAGTAGGTGCACCTGTAGCTCTGTGCAGGCCACCCCTCCCCATGTCTTTGTTTAGGGGTGAACCCACCACTCCATGTAGGACACCCCTATTTGTTGAGAAGTTAGATGGTACCGTTTATTTTGTTTTTATCCTGTTGCTGTAAAGGGATCCACTGTGTTTGTCCCATGCCGTTTTGAATTCCATCACCGTGTTTGCCCCCACCACTTCCATCGGGAGGGCATTACAAGCATCCACAACCCTTTCAGTGAAGAAATATTTCCTGACATTGCCTTTCAGTTTACCACCTTGCAGCTTCATGTTATGCCCTCTAGTTTTACAGCTTCCCCGTCTTTGGAAGAGGTTTGTTTGTTCATCATTTCTCTTTAAGTATTTAAAGTTCTGAATCATATCTCCCCTGTCCCTCCTCTGCTCCAAAGTGTACATATTTAGGTCTTCAAGTCTCTTCTCATAAGGCTTCTGATTCAGGCTTCAAATCATTTTGGTCGCCTTTCTCTGAACAGTTTCCAGTCTTTTTACATCTTTTGCAAGATATGGTCTCCAGAACTGAACACAGTATTCCAAGTGAGGCCTCACCAGTGACTTGTACAGTGGCATAAGTACCTCTTCCTTTCTGCTGGTAATCCCTCTTTGTATGCAGCCCAACATCCTCCTGGCTTTTGCCACCGCCTTGTCGCACTGTTTTGCGACATCATCAGAGATAATCACACCAAGTTCTTTCTCCTGAACCGTGCATACCAACCTCTCGCCCCCTATCGCATACATTTCCCTTGGATTCCTGCTACCCAAGTGCATGACACTGCACTTTTTCGCATTAAATCTTAGTTGCCAAACATTAGACCAGTCTTCCAGCTTTTGTAGATCTTTCCTCATATTAACCACTCCCTTGGGGGAGTCCATTCTGTTGCAAATTTTTGTGTCATCTGCAAAAAGACAGACTTTTCCATTCAGTCCTTCAGCAATATCACTCACAAATACATTGAACAGTGCTGGGCCCAGGACTGAACCGTGGGGCACCCCGCTAATCACCTTTCTCTCAACCGAGTGAGCACCATGTACCATGTACCATCACCTTCTGTTGTCTGTCAGTCAACCAATTTCTAATCCAGTTTACATCGCAACCCAGCCCACCCTCCACCCACCACTGTGACACTACCAGCGCACCCAGGTCATGATGAGGCACCCGTAGTCTGAATACGACTGCACAACCTTGTATATAGTTTCTATAATGTATATAGTTCAGAGCGTATCGTGTTACACAGCGTACCTGTGGCAGACCTGTACATGAGGAGCCCAGATGTATATAGTTACCCCTGTTAAACCCAAGTTATAAAACCTGTTCTCTGTAATGTGCTCTGCATGCCCTGCTGCATTGTGCAAGTTTTGTTACCTGTAAACTGTGCTGATTTTAAAGAGCGCGGTATAGAAGTAATTTAAATAAATAAATAAAATGTAAAGATCGGCTCTGCCAGCTGGTTTAGCTTTGTCCCATCCGGCAGGAGTTTCTCATTTCAATGCGGTGATGGAAGAGATTGGTGTCCTATTGAGTATACTTGGCAGTCACACATTAACAGTATCCTATCCCATCCTATTTCCTTTCATTCTCTTATTCCTATTCTCTCCCTCTCTCCTCCTAACCCCCACACCGATCTTCCTTTTGATCACTTATTCCACTCCCTTGTCTTCTGTTAACTATCTGGCTTTCCATCTCCCCTTTCATTTCTTGTCTCCCTTCCCATGCCCTAATTGTCTTCTCCTTTTGCATTCCCATCTCAGGTTCACAGCCCCCATCTGTTCTTTTTTCCATCTCTTCATTCATTTCTTTCTCACATCCCTTCTCTTTCTGCCCCTAGCCGTACTCAGGGCTCCCCAAAACTGTCCTGTGATCTTTAGCCATTCAAATTTTCAGGATTTCCACAGTGAATATGTATGAGATAACTTTACCTGTATTGGATCTCCAGCATATGCAACTTTATTTCATGCTTATTTATTGTGGATATCCTCAAAATCTGACTAGCGGTCGGTTACCAGAACAAGTCTGGGAAACCCCATTCTAATTCCTATTTCTTCTACTCCCATTGTCCTCCTTTCCTATCGCCTCACTTTCAGCATTTCCTCTACCTTCTCTTCAGTGTCCTGCCACCTTTTTCCCATTTCCTTAATGTTTCCTTCACTTCCTAATCACAGATTCAGATATATAATCAGTGATGAGTTGCAACCCCTTGCTAAGTTATTTTGCGATAAAGAAGGTCACACCGCATGAAGAATACGTTATGAGAGCCCCTTGATAAGAAATTGGCAGCATATTGCTAGTTAAAATGAGACGAGAGTGTGTGCTCTCAGCTCCTTTTCTGTATTCTTTTTGACAGCCTATGAAGGAAAGGGTTACAAACAACAAGAGGAGAATGGGCAGGGTTACTGGCAACTGGAGGATGGGCAAGAGTTACTGATGGCTGGAGGAGGAGCATGGGGCAGGCTTAGTGACAAATGATTTCTGTTCAATTTGCCCCTGCAAATACAAGAGAGGACACACTGCTTTTTTCCTAAAATTCTATATGATGCTCATCTTGTGACTATTAAGTTCAAGAAGACAGCAAAAGGAAGAAGGTTAGCAGAATCGTTCTGCCTCGGAGCTTCATGCAGTGCTAACCTCACTTGTTGCGTATGTCTGAATTTCTGATAGAGGGATGCAATTATTCCCAGGCACTCCTCCTTTCTCAAATATTCCCTCCCTCTCACTTCTCTCCTTCAATATAGACATTTTCATTACCCTTCCACATCTATGGAAATCTTGCTCTCACTCTGGAGAAGATTAGTAATGCTAGTCTTCCATTTGTTCGGGATCTATCAGAAATGAGTCAATTCTTTTTTCCTGCATTTAAGAGCTCAGGCTGTTTCTGTGTCCCTACCATCTGTTCTTATGCTATGGCCCTGGAATTTTCATACCTGTCATGTCCACCTTACCTCTACCATTGCCTTATTTACTTGTCCTAACTATTCAGTGTCTCTGCCTCTAACCTCTTATCTATATTTACCCTCAGATCTTCCATTGTAGTTCTGTTTACTGTGTTCTTATGAGCTTTGATGGAGCATAGGCAACTAGCTAGAAGATTGGTTGGACTAGAAAGAAATGGTGAAGAAAGCAAAAAAAAAAAATATAGAACTTAATACTTGCATTCTGTGGTTCAAGTATAAAATGAAGGAAATGGTATGCCTAAAGTCATGTTGCAAAGAAGGTTATATTTAAGGTAAAATAACATAATATGCTCATATACAAATGATATAGAAGTATAACAGGCAAAATTGGACAAGATGAGTCAAATGTTCTTTTAAGAATCACAGAGGGCAATGGCATGGCCTCAGATGGCCTATCAGTGGAAGCGTGCTTAGGATTGATACGGAGGGCCGTGGTAGGAAAGGGGTTGAAAATTCAGGTGAAAGACAACGCAGTGGTAATCTAAGGTTGGGTTGCTTGCAGGAATGTATCTTTTTATCTATCCAAAGTAAAAGAATCACAAGTGGGCAGACTGGATAGGCCAGTTTGGTCTCTGTCTGCTGTTGCTTACTATGTTACAAATAAAAAGTATGCTATACTTGGTGTCAACAAGACATGGTGGGCTGCAAGCTATGATTCTGGACTAAGATACAAAATATCCAAAGACTATAATGTGCATAGGTCATTTCTTCAAATGTGGGAAGCTTTGCATTAAATGACTGGATAATAAATTTAAATACATTTTCCCTCTTTTACAAACATTAGAACATCCACAACTGGAAAGCTGGGGGAAGGGGCAGGGATAGAAATTGGTTTTGCTCCCCCCAGCCAAAAAACGTATTCCACTGCCCATGACCTATATGTTAGGTCAGAAAGGAAGGAAAAGAGAGGGCTTTTATGGGAGAAATGAAAACTGCTATGAGAAAAAAATATAAACCACCATATATAAAGGAGAAACAGAAATTTAGAGAATGTGACCAGAATTGGGCTGGTTGTTATAATAACAGATTTAAGCCTGATTCTATAGGATGGAAGAATCAGTACTGCTAACAGGACTCTGATTTTGGATACCTAAAAGATGCCTATACATCTCAAATGAATACTTAGCCAGACAGGGAGCCCTTCCGTACTTTTTCATAACAAATAATGATGTACTGGTAACATAGTAAGATAGTATATGACAACAGATAAAGACCAGTATGGTCCATCTAGTCTGCTCAGCAAGGTGGCAAGTGTAGGTGCACCTGCCACTCTGTGCAGGTCACCCCTCCCCATGCCTTTGTTAAGGGGTGTACCCACTGCTCCAGGCAGGTCATTCCTATTTGTTGATATATAAGAGATAGTTAAGTGTTCAGTGGTGAGTAAATTATTGGAAATGCTGCTGAAAGAGAAAATAGTGAGGTTTCTGGAGTCCAACAGATTACAGGATCTGAGGTAGCATGGATTCACCAGAGGCAGGTCTTGCCAGACAAATCCGATTGATTTCTTTGACTGGGTGACCAGATAATTGGAGCAAGAGAGAGTCCTAGATGTGATGTATCTAGATTTCAGTAAAGCCTTTGACACCGTTCCTCATAGGTGACTTATAAACAAACTGAGCACCCTAGGGATGGACCCTAAAGTTACTGCTTGGGTTAGAAATTGGTTGAGTGGGAGGCGACAAAGGGTACAGGTAAATGGAGCTCACTCTGAGGAGAAGGAGGTTACCAGTGGTGTGCCCCAGGGATCTGTCCTTGGTCCGATTCTTTTTAACATCTTTGTTAGTGATATAGCAGAAGGGCTGTTGGGTAAGGTTTGCTTCTTTGTGGATGATACCAAAATCTGCAATAGAGTAGACACCCAGGAAGGTGTAGATAAAATAAGGAGGGATCTAGCTAAGCTTGAAGAATGGTCTAGAATTTGACAGCTGAGATTTAATGTTAGAAAATGCAAGATCATGGATTTGAGCTGCAGCAATCCAAGGGAGTGATATAGTATAGGGAGTGAAGTACTTTTATCCACTAAAGAAGAGTGGGACCTAGGCGTGATTGTGTCTTATGATCTTAAAGTAGCTAAACAAATAGAAAAGGTGACAACAAAAGCTAGAAGGATGCTTGGGTGCATAGGGAGAGGAATGGCCAGCAGGGGGTGAAAGTGCCTCTGTATAAATCTTTGGTGCAACCTCATTTGGAGTATTGTGTGCAATTCTGAAGACCGCAGCTTCAAAAGGATATAAACAAGCTGGAGTCAGTACAGAGGGTGGCTACTAAAACGGTTAGTGGTCTTCATTATAAAGCATATGAGGACAGACTTAAAGATCTTAATATGTATACCTTAGAGGAAAGGCGGGATAGAGGTGATATGATTGAGACGTTTAAATACCTCCATGGCATAAATGCACAGAAGGAGAGCCTCTTTCGATTGAAAACAAGCTCTGCTATGAGAGGACATGGGATGAGGGTGAAAGGGGATAGATTCAGGAGTGATATGTGGAAATATTTCTTTACGAAAAGAGCAGTGATCCATGGAATAGTCTCCCAGTGGAGGTGGTAGAGATGAGGACAGTGTCTGAATTCAAAGAAGCATGTGACAAACACAGAAGATCTGTAAAGGAAAAAAGGGGACTGTTGTAGTGGTTGATATGGAAGGATAGACTAGATAGGCCATGTGGTCTTTTTCTGTCGTCATGTTTCTATGTTATTTTTCGTTTATCCTGTTGCTAAAAAGGAATCCACTGTGTCTGTCCCATGCCATTTTTAATCCTGTCACTGTATTTGCCTCCACCACTTCCTTCGGGAGGGCATTCCAAGCATCCACCACCCTTTCAGTGAAAAAGTATTTCCTGATTTTGCCTTTCAGTTTACCCCTTTGCAGCTTCATGTTATGCCCTCTAGTTTTACAGCTTCCCCATCTTTGAAAAAGGTTTGTTTGTTCATTAATACTATTTAAGTATTTAAATGTCTGTATCATATCTCCCCTGTCCCTCCTCTCCTCTAGTGTATACATATTTAGGTCTTCAAGTCTCTTCTCATACATCTTCTGGTGCAGGCTCCAAATCATTTTGGTCGCCTTCCTCTGAACCGTTTCCAGGCTTTTTATACCCTTTGCGAGATACGGTCTCCAAAACTGAGCACAATATTTCACGTGAGGCCTCACCAGTGACTTGTACAGTGGCATTAGTACCTCCTTCTTCCTGCTGGTAATCCCTCTCTGTATGCAACCCAGCATCCTTCTGGCTTTGGCCACCGCCTTGTCACAGTGTTTCACCACCTTGAGATCCTCAGAGACAGTCACTCCGCGGTTCTTCTCCTGGTCCATGCACACCAGTCTCTCATCCTCTATCACATACAATTCCCTTGGTTTTTGCATCCCAAGTGCATGACACTGCACTTCTTCACAGTAAATCTTAACTGCCAAGCATAAGACCATTCTTCCAGCTTTTGTAGATCTTTCCTCATGTTATCCAGTCCCTCAGGGGAGTGCACTCTGTTGCAAATTTTGTGTCATCTGCAAAAAGACAGACTTTTCCATTCAGTCCTTCAGCAATATCACTCACAAATACATTGAACAGTACCAGTCCCAGGACCAGTCCCTGGGGCAAACCACTAATCACTTCCTTTCATCCGAGTGAGTTCTACTTAACATCACTTTCTGTTGTTTGTCGGTCAACCAATTTCTGATCCAGTTCACCACCTTGAGACCTATCTCCAGGCCATTCACTTTATTGATAAGCCTCCTATGAGGAACAGTATCAAAGGCTTTGCTGAAATCTAGGTAGATCACATCCATCACATGCCCTTGATCTAGTTCTCTGGTCATCCAATCAAAGAAATCAATCAGATTTGTTTGGCATGATTGTCCTTTGGTAAAAACCATGTTGCTTCAGATCATGCAACCTATTGGTTTCGAGAAAGTCCACTATTCTCTCTTTCAGGAGCAACTCCATTACTTTTCCCACCACCAAGGTAGGGCTTACTGGCCTGTGTAGTTTGACACTTCTTCCCTATTACCACCTTTTTGAAGAGGTACCACATCAGCCCTTCTCCAGTCCTATTGAACTTCTCCTTTCTCCAAGGATCTATTAAAAACATAATTTAAAGGCCCTGCAAGAACCTCTCTGTGCTCTTTCAGTATCCTGGGATGTATCCCATCTGGTCCCATAGCTTTGTCCACTTTCAGTTTTGCAAGTTGTTCAAATGCATCATCTTCTGTGATAGAATTGGAGGTTAGAAAGCATGTAGGCAACAGATTTCTCTCTGATGAACATGATTAGAGAGAACTGGCAGATACTGAAGAGATCTCCTCCTAGAATTACAATGAAATAATGCAGGTTGGCTATCAAGGAATATATGAGGTGGAGGGTCTGATAAGTCTCTGGCTTTGTAACAAAGCAGAAAGCTACGCGTGCCCGTAGCTTTCTGTTTTGTTACAAAGCCAGAGACTTATCAGTCCCCCCCCCCCTCCTCGTATCTAGATAGATTTACATATAAGTATTTTCAATGAAACACTGGAAGTTGAAAAGACTTTGCAAATCTATATCTACTTTATATATGACTGTTGGAAGACTTAGGAACATATTGAGATCATGAATATTAATAGATGTTCATTGAATTAATTAATATATTATTTATATATAATAAGATCTTAAAGCACCAGAAATAAATATACTAAGGCAATTATTAAAGGGCAAATAGTTAAGCAATAGGGAGTAATAAGATCATGAGTGATGTGCAATAGGTCTTACCAAACCATCTTCATTATTTTCTTTAACAATTCATCTGAGGTTTGCTTGAGGCCTGTGAATCTGTTATACAAAGTAAAGCAAATGAGGGCTGGTTAATCCATTTGTTTCTGCATCAAGTAGTATGAGGGCTAGAGTGAAGGAGTAGCCTAATGGTTAGAAGGGAACTAGGTTCAAATCTCAATGTCACTTCTTGGGATCTTAGTTAAGTCACGTAACCTTCCTCCCGTTGCTTCTGGTACAAGTTTAACTTGCAAGCCCTCTAAGAGCAGAACAATAGCTACAGTATCTGACTATAACGTGCCTTTTGAGAGCTAAATCCAATTCCCCTTTCCCTTCCGACATGTGACATTAATGGAAACTATGAAGCAATGTGTTTAAGAGTCAATGCTAGGTATAGTGCTATCTAACCTATCCCTAAATGAAGCTATTGATAAGATATATAACAAAAGGCTTATCCAATAGAAAAAAAAAAACTTTTTTTTTTAGAAATCCCACCTATAAAACTATATCTAGAGCAAGGGCTCTCAACCCAGTCCTAGAGACACGCCTAGCCGGTCAGGTTTTCAGGATAGCCACAATGGATATGCACGAGAGAGGTGGAGGCAGTGCATGAAAATCTCTCATGCATATTCATTGTGGTTATTCTAAAAACGTGACTGGCCAGGTGTTTTATTTATTTAAACCAGTTTTCTATACCGCCTTATCCTTCGATCAAAGCGGTTTGCATTATGTAATTACTACAAACAGGTGTTGGATATATTCCCTCGTCCCCAAGGGGCTCCCAATCTATGCGTAGCTGTGGGTGTCCCCAGGACTGGGTCCAGAGCCCCTGATCTAGAGTATAACCTTCAAGTCTGGGTCATAGGCTTAGGACAGACATTTAGGGCATAGAAAAAGAGCAATTAATTTAATTCAATAGATGCATAGAAAAAAAGGTTGATTAGGCTAGAAAAAAGGAGGCTTTGCATAGACACTGTACGCTGTGCAAATAGATGTTCCTTGGGGAGATCCTGGAACGATTTTCCAAGGATGGAGATGGTAAAGCTAGTGGAGTATGCTTTCTGAGAAAAAAAAAGAAACCCTCCCGACTAATTGTGGATGTGTTAGGATAAGGGTGGATTTTATTTGATGCATTCATCTTTCACTAGGCAGACAAAATCTGCCGTGGCAATTTCTCTTTGGCTGCGCCTGAATTGCCACCAGGGAGCCGCTTTGCACCTGGGTTTTCCAAGGGACTCAGAGAGTGCATAATAGTAATAATGATAATGCTGAGATAGAGATAATCAGGGACTCTTCCAATGAAAAAGAATAAGAATAATGGTTGACATCTAAGGCTTGTAACCGCGGTTAACGATAATAGAGTTACAGTAATAACTAAGGGTAATAAAACAGTGATCAAAGGCGGACGGAATAGCCTTTGCAAGAAAAAAAAGAGGCCGAACTGTCTTTGCTTTTACTTCTCTCCTAAGTTCTTTCGTTTTTATGATCATATATATTTATATTTAACCGTTTTCTTTATACCGCTTTATCATTTCAGTCAAAGCGGTTTATATTGTAACTTAAACTTGGTAATGCATGTTAGACAGGGACATTGATAACTTTGATTTGTCTGAGGCAATGGAGGGTTAAGTGACTTACCCATGGCCGCAAGGAGTACTAGTAATATTAAATAAATGATTACTAGGATTTGAACCCTGCTCGCTTGGTTCCCAAGCCACGGCTGTAACCATTAGGCTTCTCCTCCACGCCTGCGAAAAGCAGATTGGAAAGGGAACCTGAGTAAGTTAAGAGGTTGGGTCACCCGCTGCAATATGCACATTGTTAGCGTGCTGACAGTGACGCTGGCTGTTTCCTCCCTGCGCTGGCGACGGGGTTGAGGGGAGGTTCTCGTGCCTTCAGGCGGCGCCTTCGTCAGACCCATGCTCCGTGCTTGACTCCGCAGGGGAGCCGGGCGGCGCGCCGTGACAGTGGGCGGCAGAAGAATCCCCGCGGAATGCGGTGAGCGTGGGCCAGCGGCGGGGCCGGGGATCCTGCGAGCCCGCCGCACCATGTCCGAGGCGGAGCAGCGCGGCGACAGGCGACAGCTGGAGCCCGCACTTCTCAATCTCATGTCCTGCCTCGTCCTGCTCTGCACCAAAGACAGCTCGGCTCTGGCGGACTTTTCGGGTAAGATAAAGCATCACTTCTTAATACCTTTTCATCGGGAAATGATTCATCTTAATACAAATAAGCAACCCAAAACAAGTTTGCTAATCGACCCAGAAGTTGCTTTCTGTAGCACAGTGTGATATATTTGTGGTCTATCTCTTGGTCTTAAACATACCGCATTTCTGGTGTCACTTTAGTAAGATCTGGTTCGAATGTGGATTAGCTATGAACTCTAAAAAGCATGTCTTAAATGCACTAAATGAATACGCTTAAGTACATGTAAGTGAACACATGATACAGTGAAATAGTTTACTGACATATATTGTATGTTGCATCTTATGGGCAAGAGGATACTGATTTTTATGTGAGGGCGGCTTAGCGGGTCCTTCCCTTTTTATCAAGAGTCCATTCCCTATGTATTATATACTGCAGTCAGTACCTTTATGCAAAGTCTAAACTGAAATCAAAGTTGTATTTTTACAAATATTTGTATAGGTGTGTATCACATCACATAGGAGGATTAAAGCACATGGGAGAAGAAATTTGGCAGTTTTAGGAAGGAGTCCGTTTTCAGATGGACCTAGTCACTTAACAGTGCAGTTAAGAGGCTAGATCTACCCCTTTGAAAATTGACAGGGGCAGAGCAGCAAAATTTAGCCACTCAAATTCTCTGTGGTCTGAGGGAGGGGAAAGAAAGTTAGGCAACTAGCATAGACTTTAAGCACTAGACAGCTTGGCTGGCACAATAGCAGGCCTAAATCTACTACTATTACTGATCATTTGTATAGTGCTACAAGGCGTGTACACTGCTGCACAGGATAAAGCCCACTCCCTCTCTGATCAGCATGTGTCTTCTTTTGTTCCCCCCCCCAAACCTCCAGTGGTAAAAAAGAGTCCCCAAGAGCCTTCTTCTCTTCCCTCTCTAGCCCCTTAATCCCCCCTGTGTCTTGTTCTCCCTCCCTCCAGTCACCCAAATTCCCAATAGCAAAAAAATCCAATAGCTTCCAATCCTGTTTGTCCTTTCATTCAGGACTGGCCTAAGAGTATCTGATGTTCTAGGTGAACCTTCAGCCATATGTCCCCGCGGGACTGCTCAAGGCTCTACCCCTCCTCCTATAGTCCAGCATCTTCCCTTGCCTTGCCTTACCCCCCCCCCCCCCCCCAGCATCTGCCCTCCTCCCTTCTTTTAGGTGTCCACTGGTCAGTGGTAGTGGGGTGGTCTGAACAGATTGGGACGTCATAGCTTCTTAGCAGCTCTTTGAAAGTTTAGCTTTAAGACTTTTCTCCCATTCTGTGACTGTGGCAAGAGGCCTTGATGGATCAAGGTCTTAGCTAGGAATGACCTCTGTAGGGATTGAGAAGCGGTGGGTTGCTGAAGGTACCTTTCCTATAATTTGAAGGAAGCTTATATAACCATAGTCCTACCACGCTTCAATTCTGTTATTTCAGAGTCAGATACATTCTTACTGATTTTGCTGGACCAGTGCTATTGCACTAATGGCTGAAAACCAGTAATGTCTCTTACAGCAGTGCTTGCTATTAACACTGGGAGTGAGGGGAAAGCAAGATGGTGCTCAAGGGGGCTGGGCATGCATCCCGAGTGCTCCGTGGGTCATTCTAGGAGCAGATTTCAACTATTCCAACTTCTCTGGTGTGTCCCATCAATAAATTTGTTTCCCAGGACCCTAGATCGGGTGAATGTCCATTGTCAGCAGTGGAGTCTGCAGCTGGGAACTTTAACTGTCTTTTAGCCTAAAACAGCCGTTCTCCCCCAAGTTCCTTGTATGGAGGTGAAAAGTGCCCCACCCCATAGGAGAATGGTCATCAGCAGCATAATTAGCTGCAGCCAAAGAATGGAAGACACCAAGATTGAGAGTTCCGCCAAAGAGGGAACCTGCACAATTGTCCTAAGAGCTGGAATAGGATTTTCTGTGGCTGGAGAAAAGATCAGCATGTTACTTGCAGATGGTAAATTCTTGTGGCACAAGTACAGCTCTTATAGACTGCAGGTTTGGAATCATGTGGGGAAGTAACGGGAGAAGCAAGTCTCTCTATTAGTGGGTTTTTGAAACCTAAAGGGTAGCTCTTGGTTCTCTTTGATGCTGATAGAAGCTCTACAGAAACATGAATGCAGCTGAGATGTTTTCGCCAATTGAAAAAATAGTCTATTTGCCACAGAAGAAAGTTAGATTAAGCTCAGAGGAGGCTCAGCAGTTTGGACAATTGACTCGACTCTACTCTACAATACTGGTCCTCATTCGCTTTAGAGAGAGATTCTCTTCTTAAAGTGTTCGTTTTCGGGATACTGCCTCGAAATGGGTTAATTTTGTGCATATCATGACAAGAATGAATGTCACCCATATGCTGTGATATATTGGAGATGAGCATTAGATCATCTCAACATGTGCGTTGTTTCAAAGACAGCCTCTTTCTGGAGTTCATAAGATGTGATTAATATGCACAGGCAATATATCAAAATGAGCTGGGAAATGTTTTTCATCAGACAGGTGGCACCCAATACAATTGAGACAATTTGTATATCTTTCTGCCACATTTTTCTTAGGAGGACTTTTACTAAAGTGCCTTAAGCGTTTAACTTGGGAATGAGCTCGTGGTTAGCATATGGCTGTGTTAGCTGTTAACCTAGTGGCTGGACAATCAGAGGGACATTCCATGTTGCCCATCGCCCCCCTGTACAGTCGATCAGAATCGGGCTGTACAGAAGTAGACTCGATTTCTGATCACGCGGGGGCTAGATGTGCCCATAGGATCAAAATCTGGTCTACGGCCTGGGTGTGCAGGTTGTGCCCCAATTCTGATCGGCCACACATCCAGCCCACATACCTGGCTAACTCAACCAGGCTCCTGAATGGAGCTGCAGTACCTTGGCGTCCCATCACCATGGCACCACGGCTCCATTCAGGAGCCGCGATCCCCTACCGCGGAAAACAATCTTCTTTCCCTGCAGCCTGACCTCCGATCTGGCCTTCCAGGGCCAGGCTGCAGGGAACCCCTTCACCCCCTCACCCTCCTTAATGGGCCCGTCCGCGTTGTTTTGCTTTGTCCAAAGGGACTTATTTCACCCCCATCTCCATGGCTGACCCCAGACATACAGGGCTGACCTTGGAATCGGTCCTGTACATCCGGGGTTGCTGTCCACCCACCGCCCGCCCTCGCCCTCGCTCTGCCTCTGTCCTGCCCCCTCCCTCCCACGAACAGAGCTCCTTGCACAAATTGCCTGTTCCTATGGGGAGCTCTGTCCCCTGCAGGCTACCTGGCCATTTAGTGGGTCTAGACGTCTGGATCGGACATCCAGACCCACTAAACAGTGTTCAGGATGACCCCAGTAGCACATGCTAATTTTTAAGTGAAATGTATAGGGGAAATGGGTGGGGAAGGGACATGGACTGTGTGTTATAGATAATGCACAGTAACTTACAGAATATTAACTCTTAAATGTGATGCATTATCTGCTATATTAATATTACCTCAGTAGCTGGCGGTATCTGCAGTGTACTTAGCGCATGCTAAATATATTTTCTCCACACAGAATAGTCACTTGGCACCTGGGATGGTGCTTTTGGGATTCCCACCTTCCATTTTTTGTCTGGCACATTTAGTAGTAATAGACTAAACCAAAAGTGATGATGGCTTTGCAAGCTCCAACATTTGGTATCGGTGTTCAGATTTTTCTGTTTCCCCTCTAGAGGGATCATTTTATAAAGGAATTTTTGTGCGTAAAGACCTTTTCTAAAACGAGTCTAGGTCTTACCTGTGTTAAGGTACATGCAGTGCCAAGACGACATGTAGATGTGGGGGGAATTTGAACTATAGATTCTCATTTTTAATATCACCATTAACTTATCATTTTAAAATTAAGCATACGTACCCCCTTTTACCTCTGAGCACCCTGCATGGCATTAGTATGTACCTATTGTGTGTAATAGGAAATCTGACCCTGTAGACAGAGGCTATGAGGATGGGAGACTGAAAGGCATGGCTTATTGAGAGGTATAGAAAGTTTGCTGAATGAAGGAGTAGTTTCTCTTGAATGGAGGCCCACACAAATATCCAATTGATTATGCCTCATTTGTAAATTTACCTTATTGTTAATCAGATTAACTAATGTCAGGAACAAGAAGGAGCGCCTGTCAGTTACCAAAATTGTTTTCCACTTGCTTGTTTTTGCTTGAATCCAACTGATTGACTGTACCGAGGGCAGCAGAAATATAAAATCCTAGCCGGAACCTGAAGTGTTTAAGTAGGAGTGTAGAGGAAGAGCATCAGTGGTGCAATCTCTGCCAAGCAGCATTTGTCTTGCAGGGGTGGCCCAGAGAAGAAGGAAGCCCATCTGCAGCCCTTCCTGCATTCTTCCTAGAAGTCCTGCCTCACTATGAGGTCCCTGTGGCTTGGAGACTCTTAATTCCAACTTCCACCACTGAAAAGCACGTTCTTGAATTTTATTTATTTAACATGTTTTTTATACCGCATTCTCAAAAATTCAGTGCAGTTTACGTAAAACTCAAAAACGGGCAACAGAATGTACTATTGCACCATACTGGAAGTTGGTAATACTTATAAGGCACAGGGGTACTGAACAGTGCTACCTCTTGTACTTTCATACCATTTGGAGCACTGCTAGTGACTGTACAGTTCTACATGAGGGACTGTGCCATTGACTGTACAGTTACAGCATCTCACTACGGTGCCTTGCAGTTATATGCTAGCCACATTTGAAAGAGGACCAGTGACTTTACATTTGCTAGCTCTAGGAAGCAGGGAAAGGCTGGCACAGTGATGTCTGGAATGGCCCATGTTATATTGCGAGAATTCTTTGCTCCTGGTTTCATGCAGCGACATAAGATTTTTCCAGAACTTTGGCACACAGTTTGCTAAAGCATTAACACAGTTCTGTGCATTGGTCCCTTATTATACAGATGGTCCCTCAAGATCTTGCCATTCACTACTGTGAAGATTGGATCAGGTCTTCCATGGTTCTTCTGCTTTCTAAGATGTGGAGACAAATGGTTAAACTGAATCTATATAGCTGCAGTGCTGCAGCTCATAAACTGTTGTAGTTGCTGAAGAGCTGAGGCAATGTTCAGACCCTTCAGCTCCTCCAGCCAGGGCAGTTGATCTTCCACGATTAGCAGGACGGCTCCCCAAATATGGACATTCTTATTGATATAGAATCACTATACAGGTGGATGCTAATTTCTAGTAGAGTATCTATAGGTCTTTATGGTCATGTTATAAAAATTCATATTAAGTAAAAAAAATATATACTAATAAATTCATCCCTGCCTCCCAGGAAAATTTAATACAGAAACTTTGGTAGAGGAGCATAAAGAATGATATTTAGCCAGGGGCTATCTGCTTAAATATATCCAGATATCTTTGATCAGATATTGTCGCAACCCCAGCCCCTGAGCCACATGCTTAAAGGGTCAGGGTGGACATTATTGTTTTCATTAAAGGGAGAAACCTTTCTTAGCCCAGATGCATGCTGGTACTAGTAGTCCCTTTCTTGAAATAATTAGTTGTGCAAGCCATGTATAAGGTAAAGGATAAGGTTTATTCCCATAATGCACAAACAAAGGTTCAACGAAGGAAAACAGGATTCTCACCTCATTCAGGATTTTCAAAAAGGTATTTACAGAATTCAAAAGTTAGACGTGCTTCACCGTCTTATTAGCTATGCAGGTGTTAGAACAAACCAGTTCATGGAAACAAAAAGCAAGCTTCTTCTTTTAGCTTATCAAAACTGTATTTTAACGTATACCCTGCGAGCTATACTTCTGCCAAGGTTCCAAACTCCCGGCTAGACAAAGTGTACAATCCATGAGACAGTCAGGTAGCAATGAATCGGGATCAGCAGGGCCTATTTGCATCTCCTCCTGTTCTGACGAAATATCTGCTGGCCCTGAGCTTTCCTCATGTAATTCTGGCTTCACTTCAGAGTTTCTCTCTCAAACTCTCCAGCCTTTCTCTACCTGGTCTGGAAGACAGGTAACAGGATTTTTAGTTAGCACTTTTTGTACAGGTTTCCAAACCTCTCTCCAGCTGTGTTTACTGCACCTATGACTCTCTGGCTTCCATGCCTTTCTAGGGCTTGGTCACAGTTCCCTGTTCAGTGTTGTGTTTCTCAGACTCCTGGGCTGAGTCTTGTGCACCCACCTCTGAACTCCTTGTAGCTCACGGTCAGGAAAGGAAGTATGCAGGTACCTCTGCTCTCTGAGCTGTGCTTCTCTGGTACTTTCTTTACCAGGCACTTTCCAGGTCCCTCTCCTTTCTCTGTCTTCCTTGAAGACTTCTCCCTGGAGCTTTCCACCATGGAACTGTTTCTCTTGGAACTTGTTCCTTCTCTGTAAGGACCGCAAATCCAACTGCCTCTCCTTCTCTCCTAGGAGCCGTCTCCTTCCTCTCTCTTCTGCGTCTGCTGCTGCCGCTGCTGCCTTTTCTATCCTGTCTAAGCCATTCTTATAAAGCTGCTTCTCAGTTAGGGTTTCTCTCACCCTGACCAGGTGTGTCTGATTATCCCTTGAGTTAGTTATTGCATCATCCAAGCTTGGGTCTGTCAGCCTACCCTCTAATTCTTCGTGCTTGCTCCCTCTGGCTGCGCTTTGCAGTAACTGCACTTTAGGTCTGTCACTTTCTTTAAAGGGATCAGTGATTTTTCCTATCTCCATAGGTTCACTGGCCTCTGCTTCATCACAATATTCAGTAAGTGCAAGATATCTGCATAACACAAGTTAAAAATGTCCATATAACTTATCCAGATATCTTAGGCCTGTGATTTCTGTGGCTGAGATATGCCAAAAAATTACAACTTTATGTGACTATTTCCCCTTCTCCTGGGCTGCTTCTTGCATCTCCTTTATGTGGCTAACTTTCTGCTGAGCATCAAACTATACAGCCAATACATTTCCACTTGCTCGCCTCACATTTTCAAATCAAAAGGACCTAAATGGTGAATACCCATTGTGAATTGCATAAGCCCTTTTGAATATTGGCCCTACAATGGTTTTCACATAAAACAAACTAAATCAGGACATTCTAGGTTCTGGATGTCCTGGTATATTTGGTTTCAGAAGTGATTTACAATAAATTAACAATTTCATACAAAGCTAAGGGTTGTGGAGTTCATTTTACTATAGTTCAAAAGGCACATTTTAGAAAATATGTGGAGATTGGAACTGAGATGTTGAAGGCCGGGCATACTATGTTCTGAATGCATTTTAGAAAGGGTTCTGCTAAACCGGGAGTTATTTCTAAAGTACAGAGAAGGAAGTGCTGGAACGCAGATGGATTGAAAGCTGTGTGCAATGGAAGCAGCCGTTTTACAAATTTACACATGGGAAAAAAATCAATGGAGGAAACGCAGCAACTTGCACATGTGAGTGTCGGCATTTCACAAATTGCGCATGTGGGTGTCGGCATTTACACCTGCATGGGAGCCAGTTTGCAAACTTTGGAGCCCTTTTACTAAATTGCATTAAGGCTTTTGCACCTAATGCACATGTTAGCGCAAAAGCGAAATGTGCTTTCAGTGCAAAGCCTCTCTGATAACTGTCGGAGGCGTGACCAACATGGTCCCGGCAGTTAATGCGCGGATGCTTACCTTAGGCACATCCTCAGTACTGAACACCAGGGCCGGATTTAGCTATACGCCATGTACGCCATGGCGTAGGGCCCACAGCTGCAAAGGGCCCACAAAAATTGAACTAGTTAGGCTTTTTTTTTTAATAAAATAAAAAAAAACCTGCTGGCTGCCGCCGCGGGGCCCCCTCTGCTCCCGCGGCAGCATGGACTGACCCGCGGGGGCCCCCTCTGTAAGCTCGGTCCCTCCCTCCGTGCCTCCGTGTCTCCCTCCGTGCAGGCTGTTAGAGACGCGAAGGCAGACTGTCTCCTTCTGCCTTCCCGTCTCTGTTAAGCCCGCAGGGGCTGATGGGAAATTTCCCATCAGCCCCTGCGGGCTTAACAGAGACGCGAAGGAGACAGTCTGCCTTTGCGTCTCTCACAGCCTGCACGGAGGGAGACACGGAGGCACGGTGGGAGGGACCGTGCTTACCGCGGGGGCCCCCGCGGTTCCTTCCAGGCTGCGGCGGCAGCTGTGGGGGCCCCGCGGTGCCAGCCAGCTGTTTTTTTTTTTAAAATTAATTTTTCATTTAGGCGGGGGGTGGGGGAGGGGGTAGGACTGGTAATTGGGGGGGCTGGGCCTGGGGCGGGAACTGGGCTGGGACTGGGACTGGAAATGGGCGGGGACTGGGACTGGAAAGGGGTTGGGGGGATTAAGGCTGGAGGTGGGCTGATGAGGTTAGGACTGGTAATGGGCTGTGGGCTGTTGGGGGCTGTCTGGTAATGGGCTATGGGGGGGTTAAGACTGGTAATGGGCTGTGGGCTGATGGGGGCTGTCTGGTAATGGGCTATGGGGGGGGGCTAGGACTGGAAATGGGCTGGGGGGGTTAAGACTGGAGGTGGGCTGATGGGGTTAAGACTGGTAATGGGCTGTTGGGGGGGGTTTAGAAAGGGTAATGGGGATAGGGGGGTATATAGTCTTAAATCGCTGAGGGCTGATGTGGGCAGTCTGGTAATGTGATATGGGGGGGCTAGGACTGGAAATGGGCTGGGGGGTTAAGACTGGAGGTGGGCTGGTGGGGTTAGGACTGATAATGGGCTGTTGGGGGGGTTTAGAACTGGTAATGGGCTTTGGGGGGGGGTTAAGACTGGTAATGGGCTGTGGGCTGATGGGGGCTGTCTGGTACTGGGATATGGGGGGGGTTAGGACTGGAAATGGGCTGGGGGGGTTAAGACTGGAGGTGGGCTGATGGGGTTAGGACTGGTAATGGGCTGTGGGCTGATGGGCTGATGGGGGGGTTAGGACTGGCAATGGGCTATGGGGGGCTGACTGGAAATGGGTTGATGGGGTTAGGACTGGAAGTGGGCTGATGGGGGGTTAGGACTGGTCATGGGTTATAGGGGGGGCTTAAACTGAAAATGGGGTGATGGGGGGTTAGGACTGGTATGGGGTTGGGGGTTGCTAGGACTGGAAATGGGCTGATGGGTGGCTAGGACTGGAAATGGGCTGATGCAGGGACTAGAAGGGAATGGATGCTGGGTGAGGCTGGAACTAGAAGGGAGCTGATGTTGGGGGAGGATTAGAATGGGATGGGGCTGGAAGAGTAAAATGGAGAAGGGAAAAATATTTTGTGTGGGAGGGATAAAAAAATCTACAATTGGCCGGGTATTGGGAGAGTAAGTGGGGATTGAGGATGGAGGGGTAAAATTTGAGTGGATGAAATAGGAATGAGGAAAGAGCAAAAGGAGAAAGATTAGTATGTTAAAGCAGATGTAGAGAGAGAATGGAAAAAAACTAGAAGAGAGAAGAAAGGACAAATGGACAGCAGACGATGGAGAGTTAGCAGAAGACATGAAGAAACCAGAAGAAAGTGGCTGGAGCAATTGCAGCTGAAAAAAATGCACAAAAGGTAGAAAAATATCTCTTTATTTTGAATTTATTAATTGGAATATGTCAGCTCTGGTAAATGTGCATCATTAACGTCTGCGCTTTGTTTAGTACAAGAGCAAATTAATGTATAGTTTTATTTCTACAGTGTTGTACATTCCATGTTTGGCTTTTGGGATTCCCAGTTTAATTATTGTCTTCCTGTTTCTAAAATGTGATTACTTGTTTGGTGATGGTCTATGTTCTGCATGTGTAACTGAGCTGAGGTGTTCTGTTTATGTAATTCCTATTTGACATTGCCACTTGTTCTCTTTCCCCAGTAGGTCATGTATTGTTGTTCTCTGAAATGTATTGGTTTAATATTTGCAGTGTTGCCTTTTGATTGATAGAGTATGGTGCTTTGTGAGTCCTGGTAGTGCTGTTAGGATACGGCGGGTTTGCTATGGGTTCTAAATGGGCAGTGTTTGTAGTAGTTCCTAATGTGTCTGGCAGTTGGCACTGGATTATAGTAATGTAGAAATCTTTTAGTCTTTCTTTATCCATACACTCATTAAGAGGCACGTTTACTAAAAGTTAGTATATGGTAACATTATGCAAATATTTATGCAAATGAGGCCCCTTATGCAAATGAGGCCCACACCCCCCTTGGGCCGCCCCTGCTGGGGGCCCACAATTTTTGTTGGCATAGGGCCTCACTCAAGGTAAATCCGGCCCTGCTGAACACTGTGTATTAACTTCACCTGTTGCGGTCGTGTTGATGCTCCCGTGCTTTTGGTAACATTAACAGCCCACTATGTGTCTCCCAGCGCTAAATACAATGTGCTCACCACACCCACTCTCCGCCCCTATGCTGCCCATTCAGCACCCCAACATGTGAGCGGTAATTAGAGCACGAATCAGCATGTGGTGACAGTCATGCCCCATGGTAACGTTTAGTGTAGGTCTGAGCAGATAGTTACCATGTACAAAAATACATCATGTTGTTAAGTGCCGTCGAGTCGATGTTGACTCATGGCGACCCTCTGGATAGCTGTCCTAAACGGCTTAACACACTTTATTAAAATGGCGCCTTAGATGTGTAGCTTCTGCTAGTTAACATCAGAACGCTTTCTTGAAACATTTCAATTTGGAGAGGGGAAATAAACTAGGGAGGATTAAGGAGACTAACTCTGGCTGAAATGCACTTTTTAA
The DNA here is from genome assembly GCA_033557465.1 of Ichthyophis bannanicus. Taxonomy (NCBI): domain Eukaryota; kingdom Metazoa; phylum Chordata; class Amphibia; order Gymnophiona; family Ichthyophiidae; genus Ichthyophis; species Ichthyophis bannanicus. The sequence continues at coordinate 860,359,822 of CM066035.1, forward strand.
AAACCTATAGATGCCAGGGAGTAGGTGTAAATCCGGATTGGAGGAGTTTGGGCTTACACATGCATTCCCTATCTGAAATGGAGACTACATATGTAGATGTTTGTCCCACCCAGGGCAAATCCAGAGCATGCACCTGACACCCCCCCTGGAAACCGCCATGCACCAAGGATATTCATGTGTATATGGGATCGTTTCTAAAATGGCTGTTTGCACGTGGATGCGCTTTTCACGGGTATATGCCTGATTATGCACATGTAAATCATGAATAGGGCTTCCACCTTAAACCCCTTTAATTTAGATGCTTCCTTTTCTTTTTCCTGCTGAATACTCCCAGTTACTGTTTTGCTGGGGTAAAGGGGCACCAGAGAGATCCTGAAGGTTATAGATTGTGTGCCTGTAGCCCCTAGTTCGGTAGTATAATTATTGATGGAAGGCATAATGCCAAGCCAGTTTCCAGCGTCAGTTAAGTAATTCCCACAACTATATGTTGGCACTTCCCTTATCAAAGGCTAGCAGCCAACTTCTAGGTCTATTTTTATACTAAATTGCAAGCAGAGAGGGAAGTTACTCACTAACACAGAATGCTACATAGAATAAGATGGGAGATAACGACCACAAAGCTCATTGAATCGGGCCCATTTCTTCTGCTTACTGCAAATGTCCCCATTCAAATCTCCAACTTTCTCCTCACTTCCACACCACTAAGGAACTTCTCTGCTTGCTCTGTGCTTTCTTGAATTCTGTTTATTCAAGATTCTGCAGATATAAACACAAACGAATTATTATCACACTAGGTTACGAACAAAAAAACCCAACAAACATTAGGAAAATTAAACACTGTGGTGAAAAGTTCCACATCCCCAAATGAAAAGGATCAAAGAAAAGGGGTAATCGCAGTAGGGGGGGGGAGCAAAAACAGCGATAGAATTCAAAAAGGCATGGGACAGACATAACAAGAGGATGGAATCAAAGCAAATGTAAATAACTTCATAGATAGAGGAGTAACCTGTCTGGAGTGGCAGGTACAACCTTAAGCAAAGACATAGAGGGGGAGTAACCTGCACAGAGCAGCAGGCGCAACCAGGACTGGCCTGTCCATTGGACAAGAATGTTGTTTGCACAGGGCCCTGCGTTTCAGGGGGCCCTGCGCCAACAACATCCCGCATTGAACACCGGCAGGCCGGGTGGCTTTAGAGGGAGCCGGAGAGGCCCCGGCTCACCTCTAACAGCTGCCGAAGTGAAGCATGTCTTTTTCCTCACTTCGGCAGCTGTACTGAAGTTTAGAATGCTGCCGCACTGAGCACCAGGAAACAGGAAGTCCCTTTGACCTCAGCGTGGCAGCGTTCTAAACTTCAGTACAGCTGCCGAAGTGAAGGAAAAAGAAGTGCTTCACTTCGGCAGCTGTTAGAGGTGAGCCGGGGCCTCTCCGGCTCCCTCTAAAGCATTTTAGATAGCCGCGGGGCTCTTTGGGAGGGGAGGGGGGTTTGGGCTGGAAATGGACTGTGGGGGGGAGCTAGGACTGGAAATGGGCTGTGGAGAGGGGCTTGAACTGGAAATAGCTGAGGGGCTTGGAGTGGAAATGGGCTGAGTGGGGGTCTTGGACTGGAAATAGCTGATGGGGGAGGAGCTTGGACTGGAAATGGGCTGAGTGGGGGGGAGCTAGGACTGGAAATGGGCTGAGTGGAGGCAGGGCTTGGACTGGAAATAGTCAGGTGGGAGCTAGGACTGGAAATGGGCTGAGTGGAGGGGTCTTGGACTGGAAATAGCAGATGGGGAGGAGCTTGGACTGGAAATGGGCTGAGTGAGGGGGCTTGGACTGGAAATGGGCTGAGTGTGGGGGGAGCTAGGACTGGACCTGGGCGGCGTGGTGGCGGGGCTTGGGCTGGAAATAGCTGTGGGGGTGGGGGCTTGGACTGGAAATGGACTGAGTGGAGGGAGGCTTGGACTGGAAATAGCTGATGGGGAGGGGGGCTTGGACTGAAAATGGGCTGAGTGGGGGGGCTTGGACTGGAAATAACATGGGGAGGGGGGCTTGGATTGGAAATAGCTGATGGGGAGGAGGCCTTGGACTGGAAATAGCTGATTGGGAGGGGGGTTGGACTGGAAATGGGCTGAGTGGAGGGAGGCTTGAACTGAAAATTGGGGGGGGGAGCTAGAACTGGAAATGGGCTGAGTGGGGGGAGCTAGGACTGGATATGGGCTGATGGAGGGGCTAGGATAGGACTGGAAATGGGTTGATGGGGCTAGGATTGGAAATGGGCTGTTTGGGGGGGCTTGGATTGGAAATGGACTGATGGAGGGGCTAGGACTGGGAATGGGCTCATAGGGGGGTTGGTCTGGAAATGGGCTGAGTGGGGGGGAGCTAGGACTGGAAATAGCTGATGGGGAGGGGAGCTTGGACTAAAAATGGGCTGAGTGGGGGGGGCTTGGAGTGGAAATTGGGGGGCAGCTAGAACTGGAAATGGGTGAGTGGGGGGGCTTGGACTAGAAATAGCTGATGGGGAGAGGGGGCTTGGACTGGAAATGGGCTGAGTGGGGGGAGCTAGGACTGGAAATGGGCTGATGGAGGGGCTAGGATAGGACTGGAAATGGGTTGATGGGTGGCTAGGATTGGAAATGGTCTGTTTGGGGGGGGCTTGGATTGGAAATGGACTGATGGAGGGGCTAGGACTGGAAATGGGCTCATAGGGGGACTAGGGGGTAGCTAGGACTGGAAATGGGCTGAGTGGGGGGAGCTAGGACAGGACATGGGCTGATGGAGGGGCTAGGATAGGAAAGGAAATGGGCTGATGGGGGGCTAGGATTGTAAATGGGCTTATGGAGGGGCTAGGATTGGGAATGGGCTAATTGGGGGCTTGTATTGTATATGGGCTAATGGAGGGGCTAGTATAGGACTGGAAATGGACTGATTGGTGGGGCTTGTATTGGAAATGAACTGATGGAGGGGCTAGGATAGGACTGGAAATGGGCTGATGGGGGAGCTAGGGCTGGAAATGGGCTGATGGGGAGCTAGAACTGGAAATGAGCTGATGCGGGGTCTAGAAGGGAACAGATGCTGCGTGGGGCTGGAACTAGAAGGGAGCTGATGTTGTGAAGGACTAGAATGGGATGGGGCTGGGAGAGTGAAATGGAGAGGGGAAAATATTTTGTGTGGGAGTGAGGGAAGAAAAATCAGATATTGGGAGAGTAAGTGGGGATTGAGGATGGAGTGGTAAAATTTGAGTGGATGAAAAAGGAATAAAGAAAGAGATGTATGAAAAAGCAAAAGGGGAAAGATCAGTATGTTAAAGCAGATGTTGAGAGAGAATGGAAAAAAAACTAGAAGAAAGGACAAATGGACAGCAGACAATGGAGAGTTAGCAGAAGACAAGAAGAAACCAGAAGAAAGTGACTGAAGCAATTGCAACTGAAAAATAAAATGCACAAACAACAAAAGGTAGAAAAATACTTTTTTTATTTTGAATTTATTAACTGGAATATGTCAGCTCTGGGAAATGTGTGTCTTTAATATCTGCATTTTGTTTAGTACAAGTGAAAATTAATTTATAGTTTTATTTCTGCAGTGTTGTTGTACATTCCTAGTTTGGCTTTTGGGGTTCCAAGTTTAATTATTGTCTTCCTTTTTCTAAATTGTGATCCCTTGTTCTTTGTTTGGTGACAGTCTATGGTTCGGCATGTGTAACCGAGCTAGGTATTCTATTTATGTAGTTTCTATTTGATAGTGCCACTTGTTCTCTTTCCCAGTAGGAGATGTATTGTTATTCTCTGAGATGTATTTGTTTAATATTTGCAGTGTTTCCTTTTGATAGGTAGGATATGGGGCTTTATGAGTCCTGGTAGTGCTGTTATGATACTGTGGGTTTGCTGTGGGTTCTAAATGGGCAGTGTTTGTAGTACTTCCTAATGTGCCTGGCGGTTGGCACTGGAATATAGTAATGTAGAAATCCAGTAGTCTTTCTTTATCCAGATACTCATTAAGAGGCATGTTTACTAAACGTTAGTGCATGTTAACATTTTGCAAATATTTATGCAAATGAGACCCCGCACTGAGTCTCTGCACATGGCCCCGCAGCCCCCTTGGGCCACCCCTGGGTACAGCTTCACAACTCTAGCCACCTAACTGGGCAGACTAGATGGGCCATACTGGTCCTTAACTGCCCTCATTTACTATGTTACTATATGTAAATCGGAACTAAGACTGGCACTATACTCCATTCTCAATATAAATAAAGTCATATAGCACCTACTCCAGCAAAGTTTAATCCAAAGATGGCAAAATCATTTCTTCGCTGGGCAGTAGAGACATTGGCTCATCGGGAAAATCTCTTCTATCTGTGCCCTTCTCTTCCACTGCCAACACCAGACTCTTCTTTCCACCTGGCTGCACCTTATGCTTGGAGCAGACTACTTGAGGTCAAGGCTGGTGCAAGGAAATCTTTTACACCACTACACCCTCTGAGGTGCCCATTGCCGCCACCGCCACCCCTCTCTGTGACCTGCAGCGGTGGCAATGGCCGCAAACAGCCCTGCGACACTCACCTTTAAACTTTGACGCCGAGAGATTGTTTACGTCTGCCGCCTCCAATGCCGACTGTATGCAAACAGTAAGTCTGCATTGGGCATCGGGGGGGGGGGGGGGGGAGGGGCGGAAGCAAAGAGCCCCAAAGTGCCAAAGTTTAAGCGCCGCAGAGCTGTCTGTGGCCATTATCGCTGCTGCAGATCCCGTGAAAGGCGACAGCAGGGGCAGTGGGTGCCCAGAATGGCCAGTGCTCAAGGCAACTGTCTAGTTTGCCTAATGACAGCACTGGCCCTGCCTGAGTCTGGGCATCAAGCTCCGGTCCTATTCACATCCAGACTGAAAACCCACCTTTTTGAGGCTGCTTTTAGATCCTATCTCTCATGTACGTTAATACCATCTCTAGTCCCTTGTTTGTTGTGTCTTGCATAGACTGTAAGCTCTATTGAGAAGGGACTGTCTGTCATATATGTATGGAGCGAGGTGTCAAACAACCAAAATTTATTTAATGGACCTCAGGGAGAATCACTGGTTGCCAACCCGATACGGCCATGTTTCGACACCACCTTCATCAGGGGTTTGAGCTATATAGAAAACAAAAATAAAAACAATCATAAATAATACATTAAGGAAATACATTGAAAGAAAAAATTAAAAGAAAAAATTATTACAATTTAAAAAAAAGAAGATATATAATCAAATTAATAAGACACCATCCTGTAATGTGAACACAAATTGATATAACTAATATAATAAAATAAAACTAGAATATATGTATATGTGAAACCAAATAGTGAAATTAAACAAATAATTAACACAAATACACACGTTTTAGTTTTATTTATGTTTCTATGTGATAAAAACATACTGACATAACTAAAAAACCTTTGCGAAAAAGTATACAAATGTATGCATGCTCTCTTAAAAGAGCTTAAAAGAACTTCATTTTCTATGTCTTCATTTAACCCAAAAGATTGTAAATTGAACAAGAAAAAGAAAGAGGAGCACATGTGGTTTTACTGTTATCAATAAGGTCATGCCAGTTGATTCTGTGTGTGATTCAGAAGATCAGTTTTCACTGTGTCTAGGAGATATAAAAGAACATAAGGACAGACATACTCCACTTAAGAGATAAAGACCCCACTATTTAAAGTTCTACAATTGTTTTTCTTTCTAAGTGGGAGGACCCTATGGGGATATCATGTCTAAAATCCCAATCTTATAAATTGTACAAGTGCAAATTATCAATTAAAAATCTCTATTTGAGGACTCATACATTAAATTCTTTATATATATGTAATCCCTATGGTGGAAAGTATCTCTTTATAATATTAAGTTCTGGATCCCATACCTTGTAGTAGCAGCATGCCATCAAAGATTCAGCTTCAGTCTGAAAGACAGCTTTGCAGCCACAGTTCTAGTGTTTTTTATATTTCCGCTGTTGGCACAATAACCCGGGTTGCTGTAAGAGCACCAAACACACCTTGCCGCTATTGACAAACCGTATGGCTATGCAGAAGTTCTGAGACTTAGTATAACCTAACATGTCATGGTCTGAAGGTATTTCTGATCCAAAAATGTAACTCCTTGTATCTGTTACGAAGAACATCACCAAGGAGCCACTACGTTCGCCACCTGTAACCTTCCGAAACATTGATTTCATTGTATGATAATCCATTCTTAATCATTTAAATTATGAGCTCTGTGCAACTAAAAATGAAAATAAAAATAAAACCAGACGTGTTGCGGAAGATGCCTCTATGTAATGACATTTTATACCTTAAAATGGGGTAATTGTTGACCATACGTGTTTTAACATGGTACCAGCTGGGTTTAAAATAAAACTAATTTTAAGTAGGGGATTTATGCCAAATTAAAAGTAATGTCAAAGTTCTAATGAGTATGTATGTATGTATATATTGTCCTTTCTAGACAGTGTCCAAAAAGGTGGTATTCAAAAAGGGGGAGGAGGGGAGAAGGAGGAAGGGAGAGGGGAAAGAGGGTTTAAGGGGAATTACTAAGACCGCGGGGGCCTGTACCTCGCAGGCCGGCAGTAACCGGGCCGGCGGCGTGCAGCGATCCGGCTCATCGTCGGGCCGCGTGGGAGGCATCAGGGGAGGCCTGGACGGCATCATTCAAATCAATTGGCTCCCGCAGGTGAATGGCGGCGACGGGAGCCAATCAGGATCGGGGGAGGATGAGGGAGGGAGGGAGTAAGTAGGGGAGCCGGGAGGAGGGGAGTAAGTAGGGGCTTGGAAGAGGGGAGGAAGGCAGCTGGCGTCTCGCCCTCCCACCCATTAACCGGGAGCAGGGGACTGGTTATTAGGGGGTGTTGCAGCTGGAGGGTGTAGCGGGATCCCGGAGGTTTCTGGGGTCCGGAGCCTTAACTATTAGTAGGGCGGGGGTCGGGTACCCCCAACACAGATAACCCCAGTGGGGCTTTTGCTAATAATGTGGCAAAGCTGGAAGAGGGGTGGTAGGTTGGTAGCCGGGGACTCTCTGCGGTGGAAACAGAAATGAATTCACTTTGCTACCCACATGGCTGGTGAGGAGGGGTTTAAGTTGATTGTTTGGAATTGTTGTTGGATATGGTTAAAAGTTAATAAAGCTGCGACCGGTGTTATGCCATTACTGTAGTTGTGTGATTATTACGGAGTGGGCGGGGGGGCTGAAAAGGAGGGCTGGGGAGGGGATGCAAGGGGAGCACAGTGTCCGCCGTGCCTCGGTTACAGCTGCATTGCATTAAACATTATATTTAGTTGATCTTTTGTTTTATTTTTAACTTATCTTCATACAGAAAAATCTTATTAATCACAAGGATAAAAAACATAATTAAAATCAAAATATATGATTAAGATCCAAATAAAATGAAAAGTTAAAATTGAAAAAAACATAAATTAAATAAGTAAAATAGTCAAGATCAGCAACCTTTGAAAGCATAAACCTGCCTCTGGTGATTTTTTTAAAATAAGCACAATAATTTGTTTCAATGCGATGGAGTATTTATACCAAATTCTAATAAAATTAATAGATAAATGGTTTATTAGAGCATAACTTTCATACAAGAAGATATTGTTAATCACAAGGATAAAAACATAAATTTTAAGAGATAGGAGGGGGAGGGAAAAGGAGAGGAGGGGAAGGGGAAGGGGGAATAAAAAGGATTGCATGTGTGTTGGGGATCGTCTGAGAGAAATACTGTATTGACTGTGAAATGACGATCTTCTTCTGATGTGCAAGCTGAAAAGAGGTTTTTGAGGTAGATCTAATAACTATTAAGAGGACCAGACATGCCAGATGAAATGCTTACAGTCTGATATTGTGGACAACCATTTTTTAATGATTCAGCCATCGGTTCAAACCTGTCTCGGTAATCTGGGATATTTAAAAGGTCTCCTCAGTTTGGACAGTTATCATGGAAGGGACAATAGTGACCACGACTGATAAAAAAATACAACTAAAAAGTTATAAAACAAAATTATGAAAAATAAAAATAAAAATACATAATAAATAGAAATAAAAGGTTAAAAACTTTAAGATCAAAAGTTAAAAGTTTTGAATTAAAATAACTAAAACAATTAAAATCAACAACCACGGAGAGCATAATTTTGCCTCAGGGAAAAGTTCTGAAGGTATGCACCATAAATCAGTTCTATGCACTGGACTGTCTAGGCCAAATCTTAATTAAAAGCATGGAGAAATAAGTACATAATTAAATAACTTAGAGGATAAATGATAAAAAATAATATAAAAAATTAATATGGAGGGGGAAAAGGGGAAGGGGAAAAGGGGGAGGGAGAGGGGGGGGAGAGAGGGAGGAGGTGAAACCAGAGCTCTGAAAAACACCACCCACATTCTAAAGAAAAGCAGAAAGGTCCATATCCATTTGAGCCCAGTTGGAGTCATAGATTGCAGCATATACATGTACCGCTGTTCTAATCAAATAAGAACTTTGTCAAAATTGTCCCCTCTCTAGTTGGGTTTGACCACTTTAATGACGAAAAATTTCAAGTCATAAATCTTATGATGCTTATCCATCCAATGCTGGACCAGTGGCTTATCCATCAGTTGTCCCTTGAAACAGCTTCTATGTTCAACAATCCATGTCCGGACACTCCATATTGTTTTACGAACGTAAAGCATTGGACATGGGCACATAATGACATAGATAATCCTTTCAGTTGTGCGCTTTGCAAAATCTTTGAGGGGTTATCTCTTCTGTGTAAGAGGATGAATGAATTCATTCCTCATTGGCATGACAACAAACCAAAAACTGCGCACATTGGAATTGTCCTTTGTATTTAGATTTCAAGGGACGTTCCATCAGTGCTGAGGGAACCAAGAGGTTTCTTAGGTTAACATTTCTCTTATGTGCTACTGTGACGTGAAGGTCTGAAAAGCAGGGCGATGGTTATATAATTTGCCATTCTTCTTGTATTATTTTGGAAATGTCTTTTGATTGCTGTGAGTAGGTCAATGGACAAACCATTCTTGTGGTAGTAGATCTCGGGGGTTTTCTTCAGAAGGTTAGTCCTTTCCGCACACCTGGCTCTCTGATAAGCTTGTACGATGTAACGGTCTGGAAAACCCCTAGATCAAAACCTCTGTCTCATTATGTCTACTTGCTTCTCAAAATCATCATAGATGCTGCACACTCACAATCGATACAGTATTTCTCTCAGACGATCCCCAACACACATGCAATCCTTTTTATTCCCCCTTCCCCTCCTCTCCTTTCCCGCCTCCTCTCCCTCTTCTCCTCCTGTCTCTTAAAATTAACGTTTTTATCCTTGTGATTAACAAGATCTTCTTATATGAAGGTTATGCTCTAAACCATTTATCTATCTATTCATTTTATTAAAATTTGGTATAAACACTCTGTTGCATCAAACTAATTTGTGGTGCTTATTTTAAAAACAATCCCCTGAGGCAGGTTTATGCTTTCTGAGGTTGCTGATGTTAACTATTTTACTTATTTAAATTATGCTTTTTCAATTTTAACTTTTTAATTTTATTTGGATCTTAATGGTATATTTTTATCTAAATTATGTTTTTATCCTTGTGCTTGATAAGATTTTTCTGTATGAAGATTAGTTGATCTTTTGTTTTATTTTTAACTTAATGCAATGTTTAATGCAATGGAACTGGTCCCGTTAAACCCTCTCTTTACCCCTTCTCTCTCTCTCTCTCTCTCTCTTTCTCCATCCCTCCCTCCCTCTTTTCCCCTCCTCCCTCCTCCCTTCTCCGCCTCCCCTCTCCCCTCCCCCCTTTTTGAACATCTCCTTTTTTAGACTCCATCTAGAAATGAAAATATATACATACATTCTCATTAGAACTCAGGCATTACTTTTAATTTTTGATAAACCCCCTACTTAAAATTAGTTTTATTTTAAACCCAGCCAGTACCGTGTTAAAACACATATGGTCAACAGTTTCCCCGTTTTAAGGTATAAAATGTCATTATGTAGAGTGATATAAGGCATCTGCTGCAACATGTCTGATTTTGTTTTTATTTTTATTTGCACAGTGCTCATAATTTAAGTGATTAAGAATGGATTATCATACAATGAAATCAATGATTCGGAAGGTTACAGATGGCGAAAGTAGTGGCCCCTCGGTGATGTTCTTTGTAACAGATACAAGTGGTTACATTTTTGGATCAGAAATACTTACAGACCATGGCATATTAGGTTATACTAAAGGCCTGAATCTGGGATGCGGATTGCGGGGCTGCACTTTTCGGCAGGACGTGCAGCCTCACAAGCTGTCTGGGCCCGATTCCCACTCTGGCTCTCCTCATATGTCCTGAGCATCAGGATGTGGAGAGCCGGAGGGGGGGAGGGGCGGGATCTTAGTGGGCCAGCACTGCAGGACGTACAGGACTGATACACAGCCCTGTACGTCCTGCTGGATCAAAGGGGACATGCTACTTATTCAACCTCAAAGGTGGAAGAAGCAGCGTCGGCCCAGTAATTGGGCCCGGGGTGCGGGGGTGTCCCTGCAGCCTGATCCAGGTCCCAGCAGGCCATTCATGGGTCAGGTAGTGGGGAAGAGGGGGGCCTAAGCCACGGAAGTCAGGGATGCCTGTAGGGAGGATGTCCCTGCAGTTGGCAGAGGCATGCCGGGCCGCCTGCAGGCCCAATTCTGTGCACTACGGTGACATTTTATTCCCACAGTCCAGAATCTGGTCCTAACAACAAACTACAGGCCAGTGAGCCTTATCTCGTTGGCGGGAAAAGTAATGGAGGTGCTCCTGAAAGAGCAAATAGTGGACTTCCTTGAAACCAACAGGTTGTATGATCTGAGGCAACATGGTTTTACCAAAGGACGATCTTGCCAAACAAATCTGATTGAGTTCTTTGCCTGGGTGACCAGAGAATTAGAACAAGGGCATGCTATCGATGCGATCTACCTAGATTTCAGCAAAGCCTTTGATACTGTTCCTCATAGGAGGCTTATCAATAAACTCAACAGTTTGGGGATGGGTCCCAAGATGGTGAACTGGATCAGAAATTGGTTGGCCGACAGACAACAGAAGGTGTCTGTAAATGGAACTCACTCAGATGAAAGGAAAGTGATTAGCGGTGTGCCCCAGGGTTTGTTCCTGGGACCGGTACTGTTCAATATATTCGTGAGTGATATTGCGAAAGGGCTGAATGGAAAAGTCTGTCTTTTTGCAGATGACACCAAAATTTGCAATAGAGTGGACTCCCCTGAGTGAGTGGGGAACATAAAGAAAGATCTACAAAAGCTGGAAGAATGGTCTAATGATTGGCAGTTAAGATTTAATGTGAAGACGTGCAGTGTCATGCACTTGGGAAGCAGAAATCCAAGGGAATTGTATGCAATAGGGGGCAAGAGATTGGTGTGCATGGACCAGGAGAAGGATCTTGGAGTGATTGTTTCTGATGATTTCAAGTGGCGAAACTGTGTGACAAGGCAATGGCAAAAGCCAGAAGGATGCTGGGTTGCATACAGAGAGGAATTACCAGCAGAAAAGAAGAGGTACTAATGCCACTGTACAAGTCGCTGGTGAGGCCTCACGTGGAATGTTGTGTTCAGTTCTGGAGACCATATCTCACAAAGGATATAAAAAGGCTGGAAGCGGTTCAGAGAAAGGCGAACAAAATGATTTGGAGCCTGTCCCAGAAAATGTATGAGAAGAGACTTGAAGACCTAAATATGTACATTCTGGAGGAGAGGAGGGACAGGGGAGATATGATTCAGACCTTTAAGTACTTAGAGTATTAATGGACAAACAAACCTCTTCCAAAGACGGGGAAGCTGTAAAACTAGAGGGCATAACATGAAGCTGCAAGGGGGTAAACTGAAAGGCAATGTCAGGAAATACCTTTTTCACTGAAAGGGTGGTGGATGCTTGGAATGTCCTCTCGATAGAAGTGGTGGGGGCAAAACCAGTGACAGAATTCAAAATGGTCTGGGACAGACGCAGTGGATCCCTTTATAGCAACAGGATAAAATCAAAATAAGCATAACTATCTCTTATATCTGAACAAATAGGGGTGACCTACACAGAGCGGCAAGTGCACCTACTCTTGCCACCTTGCTGGGCAGATTATTTGGACTATACTGGTCTTTTTGTGCCGTCATATACTATGTTACTATATCTTCCTTGGGGGCGTCTGGACATCCCGGACGTCCCCCTCTCTGAATCTGGCTCCATGTTTGCAGAACTTGTACATAGCCATACGGTTTGTCAATAGCAGCAAAGTGTGTTTTGGTGCTCTTCGGTGATATTCTTCATAACAGATACAAGTAATTACATTTTTGGATCAGAAATTTACCTTCAGACCATGACATGTTAGGTTATACTAAGTCTCAGGACTTCTGCATAGCCATACGGTTTGTCAATAGCGGCAAGGTATGTTTTGGTGTTCCTATGGCAACCCAGGTTTTCGCGCCAAAAGTGGAAATACAAAAAATGCTAGAACTGCGGCTGCAAAGCTTTCTTTCAGACTCAAGCTGAATCTTAGATGGCGTGCTGCTGCTACAAGGTATGGGCTCCAGAACCTAATATTATAAAGAGATACTTTCCACCATAGGGATTGTATATACAGCCATTCCTCGCTTAACGACCGAGTTCCGTTTCAACGACCCGGTCGTTAAGCGAATTGGTCGTTAAGCGAGGAACTTTTTCGTGGCTCACTAAACGGCATCTTACAGCTTATGGGATTCTGCGCAGGAGAAATCGACGCGCAGAATAAGGTGATTTTAGCGCTTCCATACAAATGTAAAGTAATAATAACGATGTTTTATATTATTTTATTTTCTTCTATTTTGTTTTTTATGCACTGACATAGTTAAAAGCGGATTCCATAAACATCCTAATATGTTTTAGTTAAGTCAGATCACACCATCCCAACAATAGAAAATCGGTATTTCCCAAACGTGCTTGTGATACTTCTTCAGATATGTGCAAGTAGTTCCCAGGAATAAAAGGGGGAGGGGGGGGGGAGAGAAGATCGTAGTAGTATTGTCAGCCTCCTACTTCTCTTCCATCTGCTTAGGCCGCTGATTAAATCAAGTGCTGACATAAATGATAAAAGGGAAAAACCAAGAGAGATGAGGGAAAACATAAACAAGCAGGAATGAATCAGAGAGATACCTTAAAACTGTGTACAGTATTGCATCACAAACTGCCCCATGGTGGAACCGTCGGTGAGATGGTCGTAAGTGTGAGCGGTCGTAACGGCGAAGCGATGGTCGTAAGTGCGAGCGGTCGCTAAACAGGTAGGTCGTTAAGCGAGGACTACCTGTATATATAAAAAATTTAATGTACGAGTCCTCAAATAGAGATTTTTAATTGCTAATTTGCACTTGAACAATTTATAAGATTGGGATTTTAAACATGATATCCCCATAGGGTCCTCCCTCTTAGAAAGAAAAGCAATTGTAGAGCTTTAAATAGTGGGGTCTTTATCTCTTAAGTGGAGTATGTCTGTCCTTAAGTTCTTGTATATCTCCTAGACACAGTGAAAACTGATCCTCTGAATCACATACAGAACCAGCTGCCGTGAACTTATTGGTAACCGTAAAACCACATGTGTGCCTCTTTCTTGTTCAATTTATAATCTTTTGGGTTAAACGAACACATAGAAAATGAAGTTTTTATTAAAGTCTTTTAAGCGAGCATGCCTGCATTTGTATACTTTTTCCCTGAGGTTTTTAGTTATGTCAGTTTGTTTTTATCACATACACACGTTTTAGTTTTATTTATGTTTTATTCATGTTATTTATTTAATTGCACTAACTGGTTTCACATATACATATATTCTAGTTTTATTTGTATCATTTATAGCACTATTATTGTATTATATTAATTATATCAATGTGTGTTCACATCACAGGATGGTGTCCTACTAATTTGACTATATATTTTCTTTTTTAAATAAAATCAGAAGAAAAAAAATTAATATTTTTTCTTTTAATGTATTTCCTTAATGTATTATCCCACTCCATATTAATCCAAAGACTGCAAGAAATTGGTCTATGCAACAACACCTTAAAATGGTTCTGCTCCTACCTCAATGATCGAACCCAACAGGTCACATGTGGTGAAAATAAGTCAGCAAAGTTCAGTTTACTCCAAGGCATTTCACAAGGTTCAGCATTATCCTCCATTCTATTTAACGTATTCATTCAACCCATTTGTCGCATAATCACACACCACAAAATGCTTTACCATCTATATGCATGGTCTACTCCCCCATTAACATTTACAACCCGGACCTGATTCCTGTAACCAAGTGCCTTGAAGATATGATTATTTGGCTCAATAATAATTCACTCTCAGTAAACTGTGATAAAACGGAAGCAGTGTTTATCACCAGAAACTCTTCCTTCTTGCCACCGAAAACAATCACTGTCAATGGCAAATTTATAACAGTAAAAGAGGAGGTAAAATATCTAGGTGTTATCCTGGACAAAAGTCTGGCTTTTAGGACTCGCATAAGCGAAATTGTCTCTAAAGCACACCACAGACTAAAAATCATTGGGCGGCTCAAACCTATTTTGAGTAATGATCACTTCCGTTCAGTGCGTCAAGCAATAGTCACCCCCATTTTGGACTATGCAAATTCACTCTATTAAGGTCTTCCGACACAGTCCCTCTGCCCTCTCCAATTGGTGCAAAACACAGGATTATAACAAATACACCCAGGAAAGAGCACATCACACCAATCCTTCAGCAACTTCACTGGCTACGCATCCTTTTACGTGTACGTCACAAGACATCTCTAAACATCTTCCGAATCTATCATAACACCTCTGCTTCAGTCCTTCAAAGCCTTATAATCAAGAACTCCAGCTCAAGGCCCAGACGCAGTAACATGACGGCTAGACTTGTTACTCCTGTTGAATTCCAGCGATTCAATCAGTCTACAATAAGAGGACCCCCATCACTTGCTGCGCCTGCCATATGGAACTCTACCAGAATACATGAGGTCTATCAGAGACATTAAGCACTTTTGTATGATGTTAAAGACTTTGTTGTTTTCGGATCACTTTAATCCTCCTCTTATTGATATGACCTACTGCTAATGACCAGTTCTTTACTTTTTTCTTTTTCTTTATTTCCTCTTTTTTAATTGTAATAACCCCGTCTAAGCCTCCTCTGTAACCCTTAATGTAACCGCTAATGTAAACCACCTTGATTGAAGGAAAAGGTGGTATATAAAATCTGGATAAATAAATAAAATAAATAATAAATGATTTATTATGATTGTTTTTATTTTTGTTTTCTATATAGGCCAAACCCCTGGTTGGTTTTCTCTTTGCGAGTGTGTGTTTTGCTTCTTTGATTGGTCTCATGTATGTATGTACAGAACTGTGTATGTATATCAGGTGTGCTTGAAGGCACACATTGCATTGTATACAAATGATAAGTAGTAGTGGGATGTTTTTGTTTTTTAATAAAAAATTCTATACTTCACTGTAGTTGGCCAAAGATTTTCCGGGGAATTCAAGGGAGAAATCCATCCTGATCGAAATGACTTAGGGACATAGCTCTAAAATCCTCTCCATACTCCGCTGTGTTCCCTTGGAGACATCAGGATATATAGTGACCTTTCAGTTATCAATGGGAATATTTCTATTTTTAAAGAACAAAGTACATGGTCTCTGTCTAAATCAAATTCAAATGAAACCAGCAAATTTTATCTGGAGGCCACGTCCTCTTGCGTTATTTCCAGTAGTCTTCTGGTTACATTTGGACTATCAGAAAACCAAGATATAAATTTCATCAACCAATTTACTTCATGATGCACAAACCCAGGGATAAAAAAATACTCTGGAAACTGGACTGTGATGATATTTTAAAGACTTCCAGAATATACCTCCATAGTGTGCCTCATGGCACAACATGCTTAACACCTGTGAGAATAGCAATGTTTAAATTCTTATTACAAAAAAAGATTTCTCTAGCAATTCCACTGTGCTGCATAAAGATATTATCTTTCTTGAAAGTGACGTTTGTAGGGACACTGCCTGTTCAGAGGCCTGAAACTTAGAATCTTAATCAAGACACCTTTGAAAGAGAATTAAAATTATACTTTTTAAAACTGTGCAGGCAGGTGCAAAGTTGTACCCAAAGTTCTGGCACCACTTCTCAAAGGGAAAGTATGTGTGAAATATTTGGCACGTGTGCTAAGCTGGGCTAATGGTTAGCACAGGCCATTTGCAGTTAGGACCCATGTTTATTCAATAGGACCTAGTTACAAAGAGCTCATGCTAACTATTAACCCATCTTGGTAAACGTGCCCCTATGTGTGTGAAAATTGAAGAATGAAGGAAAAAGGTATCTCTGGAGATTTTCACCTGCTTTTTCTGCTGATATTTTCTGTCCAAAAGAACACACACAGTTTTGTAAACACTAATTATGTGTACAAGGTCAGGACGATTAACTTTCATGTCTTTAGTTTGTTCCCCTTTATCTCCCGAGAAATGATAGCTAAATGCAACAGTCATGATCATCCCAATACCACCACTCTCACAACAACCCTGTAAAAACACATAACGGGACATAATATTTTAAATATTAAACTTTGTTTTGTGTGTGTATGTATGTGCCTATGTATCTTATGCTTAGGCAGCTGCCTGATGGTTAAGCCAGCCCTAGATGTGTATTGCTGTTACCTCCCCTGACTAATGGTCCCCTGGGAAGGTCTCCATGAACATGCAGGTAAAAGTACACACGTGGAGGCACATTCCATTCTGCATGTCCCAGCCTCTGTGTGTCCGGTCGGAACTGGACATACAGAGATAGACCCGATTCTGATCCTGCAGGGCGCGTCTAGGCCGGTCCGTGCAGGCTGGGACCTGATTCCCATCAGCCTGCACATACAGGCCCCTGCCTGGCTAACTCAGTCAGGCTCATGAATGGAGCCATGGTGCCATGACACCGCAGATCCATTCAGGAGTTGCAATCCCCGGCCGCCGACCACTTTCACCTTTCCTTGCAGCCCGACCCCCGATCTGGCCTCCCATGTCCAGGGTTGGGCTGCAGGGAATCTCCTGCACCCCATCACCTTTTTGCTCCTGGCCAGCCCCCTGACGTCTAGGGGGACTTATTCCACCTCCGAGGTGGAATAAGTTCCCCGTCCAGTCTGCCGGCCTCAGACGTAGAGGAACGACTTCAGAATCGACCTCGTACATCTGGGGCCGTGGACTGCCCACTCCCTGCCCTAAATCCACCTCCGCACTGCCCCTCCTGCCCCCGTCTAGCCTCCTCTGTTCATACAAGGAGGCTTAGTTGGGAACAGCAAGGGGGACAAATAGCGGGGATGGACGTCCCAACAGGTTAGACACTATTGTGGAACAATGTGGATGGGTAACTTTCAGATAGTCTACTAAATGGCTCTTAACAATTGCCTTCTGCTCAGCACAGTTAGTCAGAATACCCTCCAATTTAGCCAACATTCTCCATAGCAAATCCATACTTTTTGGTTCTAGTAAAGCAGCTTGCACAGAAATTGAGACCTCTTTAGTGGCCAGACCTATTGGGCTTTTTTGTAGACCTTCCTTTTAGCAGAACAAATAATTATTCCTGCCACTGTCAGACTTCTCAAACTCACACCTTCCCGCATTCAAGGGATAGGGACAGACTCCTACAATCTTGGGTTCTGCATTGCAGGCCTCGTTATTGCTACATTACAGTATTGGCTCCTTTGACTACACTTCAACCACCTAGGAGTGGCCTAGTGGTTATAGAAATGGACTGAAAACCAGATTCAAATTCCACTGCTGCTGACAAAATTCCTTGTGACCTTGCGCAATTCATTTTATTTCCCATTGCTCTTTGGGGCAGCTTTTGTGCCCAAGAACATATAAACCATATTGAGCAAAAAAACTGGAAATATGGTCTAGAAATGCAAAATGTTATTACTGCCTTGGAACAAGGATAGTGGAGGTACCAATGGGCTGAAGATTAACCAGTGACAATGGACTTTGGAGGCTGGGCTGCTAGGCCTGGGAGGGCTGTCTATTCGTTAAATTTAGCTATCAATCTCCCCATTGGCACCCCTTAGGCCAGATCCTTTTGGGTTAGCCCAATCATGTTTGGCTACCTCCCCATGGAAAATAGAGGGGACTGGAATACAGGAAGCCCCCCCCCCCCCTCAACAGCAGCAGTCTGGATCCTGAACTGGAAGTGAGGGTTGGCTGCTGTGGGAGAGCTTGAAACAGTGCAGAGTGCCGCAGGAGCACAGATACAATGATAGGTGCAGCTGCAGTAAAATAAAAAAAAGCTGTAGGAGACAGAGGAGTTCCCTGCAGCAGTGGCAACTACTGCTGCCTTGGTGGGAATAAAGTCACCAGTATCAATGTGCCGGTATGGCTGAGGAACCTGGCAGTCCTATGACAGAGCTGGCACAATGAGCCACAGGGTTGGTGAAGTAGTAGCATGAGCAGAAAAAGCCACAAAAGCGAGCAGACAGCAACCACAATGGGCAGTCCGCGGCCCCGGAAGTACAAGGCCGATTCTGAAGTCGGCCCTGTACGTCCGAGGCCGGCAGATTGAACTGCATGGATCATTTCAGCAGTGGCTGCTGCAGCTGAAAAAAATTGCCAGTGCAAAAGGGGGCAGCACAGAGTCAGCCTGCAGGAAGAAGGTTCAACGGATATAAAGAGCCAGGGGAGGAAACAGACAAGACAAGGAGGAACACTAATCCAAGAGTTTTTATGAAGTCTTTCCGGCTTTGGCCCTTGGAGTTAATATCGGGGTTCTTTGGGAGGTACTGGCATACACCAAGAGGCGTTTGGCACTTGCCATCCCACACCTTTTCCTTTCTCAGAGTCCTGACCAGACATTGTATTCTTAACTCAGGGTTTCGTTAATCTTTTAGGGTCACCGAGCAACAACCACCATACAATTGGCAGAAGCAGTAAACAAGAACTATGTTGCAAGCAGTTAACTCCTTCTCCTTAGTCAAAATTGGTTACACATAGATTGCTCCTTTCCCCTCTCAGATATGCTAAACACTTCCTTCAATTACTTTTTATCTTAAGCTGAACAGTTACTATTCTCATCACCACTCCTACACCTTTGTTACTTAATCTGTTTTCCCTGAGTGGGAACCCTTCTCTGTTTCTAGTACTTTTTCCCAGTGTTCTTGAAGCTGGTGGTGATACAGACACCAGTCACCCAATCCTGTGCTGTGCTTACTCCTGGATCTAGTATCACTGGTATATGATGACTGCTTGGGTTCCTTTCTCCCTGTGAGCTGGTGGCATCTGTAGATGCAGGTCCCCAAAACTGCTCTGCAGGGCTTCTGGCTCTAGCTCTATCATGGGGCCCTGAGTTGTCCTTCAGTCACAGACCTTCAAGGTGCACATTGGTGAAATCTCTCCATGCATTGATCCATATCTAGCCAAAACACTACATTTAGAGGCATGTTTACTAAACCACACTAACAGCACAGAATATATTACATGCCACGCCAACTACAGTAACCGTTGTTGTTAAGTGCCGAGTTGGTGCTGACTCATGGTGACCCTTTGGAGAGTTGTTCTAAACTTCATTCGGTCTTCAATCAGGTGGCAAATTTTTGATAGAATGGAGTTCATAGTTACTGTTATTGTATCCATTCTTCGCACTGCTGGTCTTCCTTGTTTGCGCCAATCTTCAACGTTGCGAGGCATGATATCTTTCTTGAATGATCTCTCTGTGTTCAAAATAGGAAAGTTGAAGTCTTGTCATCCGAGCTTTTAAAGAAAGCTTAGGTTTTATCTCCTCCAGTACTGACTGATTTGTTCTTCGGGCAGGCCATGGTATACAAAATATTCTTCACTTGCATCATAATTCGAAGGCATAGATTTTCTTCCTGTCTTCTTCCCTGTCCAACTTTCACATCCATATGACGTTATTGAAAATACCATGGCTTGGACAAGTTGAATCTTTGTATGCACAGACACGTCTCTGCACTTTAGAATCTCATCTAGATCCTTTATAGCCATTCTGCTAAGAGCAATGCATCAGGCTTCTTGACTGCTTGTTGCTTTCTTTATTGATTGCTTCAAGCAGGTTAAAGTTGTCTACTATTTCTATTTTTTCTCCATCATGGATAAAATTGATTTTGACAATTGTCAGGATCTTTGTCTTCATGTTAAGGTGCAGGCCTATTTTAAGACTATGTTCCTTGATCTTGATAAGTAAATGTTTTAGATTGTCTTCACTTCCAGCCTGTAACGTGGTATCGTCAGCATAACGAAGGTTGTTATTGAGTCTTCCACCAATCTTCACATCTCAATTGTCTTCAGACAGTCCTGCTTCTCTGATGATTTGTTTGGCATATAAATTAAACAGGGATGGGGAATACATGCAGTCTTTGATGATTTTAAACCATTCTGTTTCTCCTTGTTCTATTTTAACTATTGATTCTTGATCAAAGCTAGAAATGCGGCTGTGCTAAAAATCCCACGCTAACTGCTTAATGTGGGTTAGGGCAGAGACTGGGCAGGTTAGAGGTGGCATGTGGATGGTGACTGTGCATTGCATTAGCACAGGCTCCATTGGCTTGTGCTCATGATCAGTGTCACAGTTAGCATGGTGCACTTAATGCCACCTTAATAGATGGGGGTAGCTACACCTGTAGTAATTCTATCAAATGGCTTAGCACAAGAGTAGTGCTATGCATGCCCTCATATATTTGCATGGGTCTGGTGCCACCCCTGCACTAAGGGTTTTGAGGCTGAATGTGCCATTTTAGTAATCATGCTCCTTAATTTAGCTGAGTGAACATCTTAGGGGGAGCTTTAGGATTTGAGATCTGCACATCATGGGAAAACAATATTTACATGGAGTTGTTCTTAGAGTTAGTTTACACTCTTTCTACTCCTAAGAAAACAATCCGTCGTTTCCAATTCCAGGGAAACCTTATGTGGGCATCCATAATAACTAACTCTATACTTGGGCTTTTTGAAGTCTTGTCTGCATGCAATGAGATGGCACAAAATGCAGTAACTAGACTCTTGGTGGATTGTGGTATGTGGGCCCACATCACTCCAATATTAGAATCTTTACATTGGTTATCTGTTGAACGGAGAAGCTTACAATACAATGAGTATGAAAGAAAGGGGTAGACTCGGGAGTAATCTAAGGAAATCTCTTTACAGAAGGAGTGGTAGATGCATGAAATAGTGTCCCAGTAGAGGTGATGGCGATGAAGAGAGTATCTGAATTCAAGCAAGCATGGGACAAGCACAGAGGCTCTCTGAGAGAGAGGGAGGTGTTGTAGAGCTAAGAAGTTGGTTTGAATGGGCAGACTAGATAAGAACATAAGAACATAAGATATGCCATACTGGGTCAGACCAAGGTCCATCAAGCCCAGTATTCTGTTTCCATGGCCAATCTAGGTCATACGTACCTAGCAGTTTCCCCAAGGGACACAGGTTCCACAATGCTTGTATTGGTTCAAGCATTGATATCCTGGGTCCCTTCTTAATAATGGTTTATGGACCTTTCCTCCAGGAACTTGTCCAAACCTTTTTTAAACCCAGCTACACTAACAGCCTTTACTACATCCTCCGGTAACAAATTCCAGAGTTTGATTACACGTTGAGTGAAAAAATATTTTCTTTTATTAGTCTTAAATAGTTTATCCTGTAGCTTCATTGCATGTCCCCTAGTCTTTCTATATTCTGATAAGGTAAACAATCGATCTACGTTTACCCGTTCCACTCTGTTCATTAATTTATAGACTTCTATCATATCTCCCCTCAGCCGTCTCTTTTCCAGGTTAAAGAGCCCCAACCTTTTTAGCCTTTCTTCATAGGAGTATCCTTCCATCCCCTTTACCATTTTGGTGGCTCTTCTCTGAACCTTTTCTAAAATCGCTATATCCTTTTTAAGATACGGCGACCAGAATTGCATACAATATTCAAGGTGCGGTCTCACCATGGAACGATATAGAGGCATTATAATATCTTTTGTTTTATTTTCCATTCCTTTCCTTATCATACCTAGCATTCTATTTGCTCTCTTGGCCGCCGCTGCACACTGGGCAGAGGGTTTTAACATGGTATCCACAATGACGCCTAAATCTTTTTCCTGGGTGGTGGTTCCTAATGTGGAACCTTGCATCGTGTAACCATAGTTTGGGTTGTTCTTCCCTAGGTGCACATTAAATTTCATCTGCCATTTTGATGCCCAGTCTTCCAATTTATCAAGATCCTCTTGCAATTTTCCACAATCCTCTTGGGTTGTAACAACTTTAAATAGTTTTGTGTCATCTGCAAATTTGATAACCTCACTCGTTATTCCACTTTCCAGGTCATTTATGAATATGTCAAAAAGCAGCAGACCCAGCACAGATCCCTGGGGTACACCACTATTCACCTTTCTCCATTGGGAAAATTGGCCATTTAGCCCTACCCTCTGCTTTCTATCTTTTAACCAGTTCCTGATCCACAGTAGTACACTGCCTCCTATCCCATGACTCTTTAGTTTTGCCAAAGGTCTCTGATGAGGGACCTTGTCAAAGGCTTTCTGAAAGTCCAGATACACAATATCAACCGACTTACCTTTGTCCACCTGATTATTCACTCCTTCAAAAAAACATAACAGATTAGTAAGACAAGATCTTCCTTGTCTAAAGCCATGTTGGCTGTCTCCCATTAGGTCATGACTATCTACATGCTGAGTAATTTTATTCTTTATGATGGTTTCTACCATTTTTCCCGGTACTGATGTCAGGCTCACCGGTCTGTAGTTTCCCGGATCACCCCTGGAACCCTTTTTAAAAATTGGTGTTACATTGGCGATCCTCCAATCTTCAGGTATTAGAGATGATTTTAATGATAGTTCACAGATTACTAATAGCAGGTCTGCAATCTCGTATTTCAGTTCTTTCAACACCCTTTGGTTGTATACCATCCGGCCTAGGTGATTTGCTGCTCTTCAGTTTATCTAATAGTTGTAATATATCTTCCCGATGTATCGATATTTCCTTCAATTCTTCCGCACCTTTAAATACCACTTCAGTCATGGGTAACATCCCTACATCTTCCTCAGTAAAGACTGAAGCAAAGAATTCATTCAATCTCTCCGCTATCACCTTGTCACCTCTTAGTGCTCCTTTAACCCCTTTATCATCTAATGGACCAACTGACTCTCTCACAGGTTTTTTGCTACGAATGTACTTGAAAAGGTCTTTACTTTGCGTTTTTGCTTCCGAGCAAACGTCTTCTCAAATTCTCCCTTTGCCTGCCTTATCAATGCCTTGCATTTGACTTGCCAGTGCTTGCGCTGTTTCCAGGTTTCGTCGTTTGGCTCTTTTTTCCATTTCCTGAAAGATACTTTTTTGGCAACAGCCTCTCTGACCTCACCTTTAAACCATGCTGGCAGTTTTTTGGACTTCCTTCCACTTTTCTTAAAGCGTGGAATACAGCTGGTCTGGGCTTCCAAGATAGTATTTTTCAACAACAGCCAAGCCTGATGTACGTCTTTAACCTTTGCAACTGCTCCTTTTAGTTTTTTCTTAACTGTTTTCCTCATTTTATCATAGTTTCCCTTTCGAAAGTTAAAAGGTAGTACTGTGGATTTCCTTACTATCCCTCCTCCACTAATTAAATCAAAGGCGATCATGCTATGATCACTCTTGCCAAGTGGCCCCAGCACCCTTATCTCTTGCACTAGATCTGGTGTTCCACTAAGGACTAGGTCTAATATGGCTTCCCCTCTGGTCGGTTCATGAACCAGCTGCTCCAAGAAGCAGTCATTTATTTCATCTAGGAACTTTATCTCCCTAGCATGTCCTGACGTGACACTGACCCAGTCGATACTGGGGTAGGTGAAATCACCCATTATTATTACTGCATTGTAACTTTTGTTAGCTTCCTTGATTTCTTTGAGCATTTCATCATCCATTTGGTCATTCTGGCAAGGCGCTCAATAGTACACCCCCACTGCCATTGCCTTCCCCCTTTTACATGGAATTTCAATCCATATAGATTCTACAGCAGATTTTGTTTCCTGCAAAACTTTAATCCTTTCTGACTCAATGCCCTCTCTAACATAGAGAGCAACCCCTTCACCAATTTGATCAGCTCTATCATTACGATATAGTTTGTACCCAGGTATCACAGTGTCCCACTGGTTGTCCTCCTTCCACCATGTCTCTGATATTCCAATCATACCTAACCTTTCATTTAATGCTCTATATTTTAACTCTCCCATCTTATTTTTTAGACTTCTAGCATTTGCATACAAGCATTTTAGAGAATGTATTTTACTCATATTAATTTGGCTATTGTTAGACATGGGTAACTTGGGATCTTTAAGCTCAGTCTGCTCCATACTTGAGGGCATTTGGGCTACTTTACTCTTTTGTGGAACCTCCCTGCTTTTGGTAGTATCCTTCAAAGATACATTCTTCCGAACCATCCGCTCTTGGGCGACTGTCGGCTTTCCCCTAATATCTAGTTTAAAAGCTGCTCTATCTCCTTTTTAAAGGTTAATGCCAGCAGCCTGGTTCCATCCCGGTTAAGGTGAAGCCCATCCCTTCAGAAGAGCCCCTCCTTTACCCAGAATGTTCCCCAGTTCCTAACAAATCCAAAACCCTCATCTCTGCACCATTGTCTCATCCATGCATTGAGACTCCGGAGCTCTGCCTGCCTTTTGGGTCCTGCGCGTGGAACAGGAAGCATTTCGGAGAATGCTACCCTGGAAGTTCTGGATTTCAACTTCCTACCTAAAAGCCTAAATTTAGTCTCCAGAACCTCCCTACCACATTTTCCTATGTCATTGGTACCGACATGTACCAAGACAGCAGACTCCTCCCCAGCACTATCTAAGACCTTATCTAGGTGGCGCGTGAGGTCCGCTACCTTCGCACCAGGCAGGCATGTTACCAGGCAATCCTCACGTCCACCAGCCACCCAGCTATCTACATGCCTAATGATCGAATCACCAACTATAACGGCTGTCCTAACCCTTCCCTCATGGGCACATGGCCCTGGAGAAACTTCCTCTGTGCGAGAGGGTTTTACATCACCTGGAGGACAGGTCCTAGTTACAGGATCACTTCCTGCCACACCAGGGTGATGCTCTCCTGTCACGTGACCTCTCTCCTCCATGGCAACAGGGATGCTGCCAGACTGGAGGTGGAACATCAGGACTATATCCCTGTAGGTCTCGTCTATGTACCTCTCTGTCTGTCTTATGCTTTCCAAGTCTGCTACTTTAGCCTCTAGAGAACGGACTCGTTCCCTGAGAGCAAAGAGCTCCTTGCACCTAGTGCACACGTAAGACCTCTCACCATCTGGGAGAAAATCATACATGTGACACTCAATGCAAAAGACTGGAAAGCCCCCATCCCGCTGCTGGACTGCTGTCTGCATCTTAGTTTTAAGTTTGTGTTTAGATCTAAGTTCTTTACTTAGTAAGGGTTGCTATGGATATTTATACTAATAAAACTGTACCTAATACGTGTAATATACCTTGTTCACCTGAAGCTTAACTAATGTCAGGTCCTTAGTGTATGACTGATTTGGGTAATGAGCTTCACCTGAGAGCACCTCCTGTCTTTTAAGATGTGTAAGTACCTATAAAGCTACGATTATCCCAGGGGTGGGTGGGTGTGGGGAGGGAGGGAGGGAAATAACACTTATTAAAAGAGGGCTGCTACACAGTACCCTGTCTTGTGCTCCTGAGGTAAGCTAAATTCTGATTTGATTTAAATTATAGCTCTTAGCTGCTGCTAGGCTCTAACCTCTTATGAAATTTAAACTACAAGCTCTCTGCTGGGTATGAAATGTAACCAGAAAGTTCTCCTCTGTGTTTTATATTTAAACTTAAACTGCTGCTACTAGGCCCTGACTGATTTAACAAAAAATAGTGGGTTCACAGATTAATTAGCTTTAATACAAAGAATTCCTTTTAGAAAATTACCAGAAGTATATACTCAGAGTTGCAGATCTCTCTTCAGAAGTAACAGTCCCTTTTTCTAGTCCTTCAAGACAGAGGATCACAGAGCTCTGGTTGAGCTATTTATTCCTGTGCTGCTGAGGTAAGCTGTGACCAACTTCCTGGGTAATTAACAGTCCTTGCTTGGATAGGAGGAGTCTTTCAAAAATGGCCTTTTGATCTGCCACCTGGTGTTAACACCTATTGAAAAGGTTTCACAGGTCTCTTGCCCACTAGGTAGAAGGCCTCTTTGTAAAGGTCTCTAGAAGACTTTATTTGTTGCTCAAAGAGTACAGACCCTGTTTTGCCTTTTGTGCCAAGCTAAATTCTGATTTGATTTAAATTATAGCTCTTAGCTGCTGCTAGGCTCTAACGTCTTATGAAATTTAAACTACAAGCTCTCTGCTGGGTTCCAAATGTAACCAGAAAGCTATCTTCTGTGTTTTAAATTTAAGCTAAAAGTACTTTGCTGATGCCAAGCCCTGAGTGACTATTAAATTTAGACTACAAGCTCTCTGCTGGGTTCCAAATGTAACCAGAAAGCTCTCTTCTGTGTTTTAAATTTAAACTAAAAGTACTTTGCTGTTACTAGACCCTGAGGCATTGTTTTCAGGCTGGCATCTTAAAATATGGCTTAACACCTCTTTGCCACCCCAGTTTCATGCAGTGCATCTGCTCTTGACCTAGTGATAGTGACCTGGTACTTCTAACTTCCTACAGCACACACTGGCACTTTCTTCTCTTGCATGATTCAGTGAGATGTTTGAACCACATGGCGCTCTGTAGTAGTATGGAGCATGCATGGTTCAAACAATTCATTGCACCACTCAGAAAAAGGAAGTGCAGGCCTGCAGTGTAGAAATAGAAGTAAGAACTGACTGCCCCTGTCTTTTCCACTCCTCCATAATGTTGTCTGGAGGAGGAAAAGAAAGCAAGTAGGTCTTGGAGATGAAGAGGGTGTTTCAGGAGTGGAAGGGACTCTGGAATTAGATGTATGTTTGAGATGGGGTGACCATCAAGCAAGGACTTGGGGATTATGTGGATGAGGAGGAGGAGGAGGAGGAACAGGGACTTGGAGATTAGATATGTGTGGAGGTTGCAGCCTGCAGGGACTCTGGGGTTAAATGAGTGTGGGGGAGGATCAAGGATCTGGGGATTAGGTGTGTGTTTGGGTGGGGTGAGTAAGGACTTGGGGATTAGGTGGGATTTTGGGATTAGGGAGACAGCAGAGAGATGGGGATTTGGCGATTGAGTAGGGAGCACAGCAGGAACTAATATATTGAATAGGGACCCAGGAATATGAGGATTGGGGGTACGTTAAATGAGCTGAATAGTGGGAGATTGGCTGGACAGGATCAGGAGAGATGGTATGAAGGGTTTGGAGAGACCGAGGAAGGGTTGAAAGGCAATGAAAAGGACTGGCATTGTGGAACAGGTGAGAGGTAAAAAGACAGGTCTTGAAAGGTGAGAGAGGGTGGAAATGGTGAAGCCAAAGGGGAGGTGAAAGAAAGGGAAAAGGAAGCTGGCTAGAGTAATAAAACAGAAGAAAGGGGCTGGAGGCTAGGATAGATCTGGGGCTAGTGAGGGAATAAGATGTAGAAGGAGGTTGATGGGGAAGGGAGGTTAGTATAGAAAGTGAAAATGGAGGACTAGGGAGTGGGTGAAAGACCAAAGGAAGACTAGGCTGTGAAAAGCATGAGACAGAAGGAGTGAATGGGAGGGCTGGGCAGTGGGTAAGAATGGAAGATGTAAAGCTAGTAATTAGGTGAGGTGTGAAATCTAGCTGTGGATGAAGAGGCAGACAAGAGAAATAGAGAAAAAGAGGAACGAATGATCTATGACAAAAACAGATGTAGGGGAAACTAAAGAAAGAGAAGAAATACGAAGGTGACGTTGGCCCAGAAGATTGATAGAAGGAGATTTGGACTAACCTCATATGAAAAAAATACCCAGATATCAAAGGTAGAAGAAAAAATGTTTAGTTTTTAATGATTGGCATATGCATTTCTCATCTCCTTGTATATTGTTTGGTATAAGCAGAAATGCATTTTTGTTTCTTTTTCTCCAGCATTTGCACTGCATGTAGTCTGACTTCTTGAGGTTTCCATTTCTGTTTTGTCTGCACGTTTTCTAATGGTGCCCCCTTATTCTGTATGTCAGTTTGTGTTCTACATGTGACTGACATGAGGAATTTTACAAGTGCATAGTTTCCCTGTAGGGATCTCACACATCTTTTAGTTCGGTGTTTTTTTCCAATAGGAGCTGTATTGGAGTTCTAAGACCTGGTGTAATATTTGCAATGTTGCCTTTTCATAGGTAGAGTTGTGGCTATTTGTGTCCTGTTGTGGTATGACAGATTTGCTACTTAGATTCTAAGGGGCTCTTTTACTAAAGGTCACAAACCAGTTAACGCGTGTTATAGTGTGTATTAACTGGCAGCTCAGAAAACTCATGCATGTGCGTACCGGCTACCAGCCACTAAAATACACGTTAAGCAGCCATTGCGTGCTAGGAAGTAGAGTGCATGGGTTAGGGGCAGAGTGTGGTCATGAAGAGCATGCTGCCACTAGCGTGAGGGCAATTGCTTCCTGCTTGGGGGCAATGTGACAATTAGCACAAATACACACAACGATGCCTCTATATGAGCATCACTAGGTGTACCCACGTTAAGCATGCTGCACCTTCTGGTATACAGTCATGCGCTATTTGCTAGGGAACTTGCTGAGCTCATCCCTGACAGGTAGCGCATGACAATAGCACTTAATGCACAATTAGTGCCAAAATTAATGCGTGTAAGCGCACATCTTAATAAAAGGTCCCGTTAGTGTTTTTGTTTTTAGTTCAAAGTGTCTGGCAATGGAGGGAGTTTTTATTGCTCTTACTGGGGTGATGACAGAATCCGATTATTTGATTTGTCGTCTTAGAGTGCTGAATGAAATTAGGCAGCTGTTGGACAGGGGGAAGATAGTATATTGACTTCTTTAGACCTTACCACAGCCTTTGATTTGGTGGATCAGCAGTTGCTGCTATTTTGTTAGGTGAGCTGGAAATAAGGAGTACGGCTCTTTTATTTATTTATTACAATCTTTTATATACCGCGCTATTCGGTATCAGCGCGGTTTACATAAAACAAAACCAAACAGAATAACAGACTATTCTGTGTTTACAGAGAACAGGTGAAAAAACTTGGGTAACATAGGATAACTATATACAAATCTTAAGCATGTATTGGTGTCATAAAATTCATGATGATGCTAGGTATCGTTCTGAGAGAGTTGATGTGGCTATTTGATACTGAGGGTGTAACTATATTTGTCGTTGGTGGCCATGGCTTGGGGTATTGCTGAGTGGGTAGTATGAGAGGAATAGGTGATATTTAAGTGCTTTCCTGAACTGGGTTAGGTCAGTAATAGCACGGATGTTCGATGGTAGAGCGTTCCAGCATCTTGGGGCATAGAAAATGAAAGCCCTGTTTGCAGTAGTCTGAGTGCATTTTGTTAATGCTTTTGGAGTTATTAGTGTGTTGATTGCTATCGTTCTTTTGGATCTAGTAGGTGGAGTTGTGTGGATAAGTTCTGTTAACGAGGAAGATGAGAGGCCGTTGATGGCCTTGAAGGTCAACAGTAAGGTCTTGAAAAGGAACCTTCCATGTACGGGGAGCCAATGTAGCTGCTTTAGGATGGGCGTCACATGCTCGTTTCTGGCGGCTCACTGAAGGACCCTCGCTGCAGTATTCATGGCGAGTTGTAGAGGGTTAATGGTAGACTGTGGAAGGCCTTGTAGGATAGCGTTAGCATAGTCGAAATGCGGTAGAATTAATGCTTGGTATATAGTCCTGAAATCTTCTGGATCTAGTAAGGAGCGCAAATGCTTGAGAGATCGGATCTTGAAATAGACTGCTTTTACTATATTACTTATGTGTGCCCTCATGTCAAGATGCTGATCCAATGTGACCCCCAAGTATCGTATTGTAGATTTTGTTTGAAGTTCGGCTTCTTTGACTCTTACGTAAGGTGGTGGGGTGAAATTGTGGTCCCTTGTGATGAATAGCACCTCCGTCTTCTTGTGTTGGATACGGAGGTTTTGAGATTGGAGCCATTCTGAAACTGCGTCGAAACATTCTATCAGAGGGGAGAGGTTTAGAAGCTCTGTAGAGAACGGGGTGTAGAGCAGGATATCATCTGCATATATTAGGCAGTTCACATTGAAAGATCTGATGAGATTGCAGATGGGCTGCATGTATATGTTGAAAAAGAGTGACGACAGGGAAGAGCCCTGTGGAACTCCCTGGTTTTGGAGGAAAGGTTTAGACGTTGCTGCTCCAGATTTTACATGTTGCCATCTTTCAGTCAGATATGATTTGCACCATTTTAGCGCGTTGCCGCAGATGCCCCTCTCTTCAAGCCGTCCCAGGAGAAGTTCGTGGTTCACTGAGTCGAAAGCCGCGGCGATGTCTAGGAAGATAAGCATAAAACCTTGATGGATGTCGTCGATGCCTGTGATGATGTTACTGAAGAGGGTGGTAAGGAGGGTTTCTACGCCGTGGGACTCCCTAAAACCATGTTGACAATGGTCTAGTGGGGCTGCGGAGTCTATGTGATCTTATATTTGTCTTTGTACCTCCTTCTCGATGATCTTAGCTAGGAGAGGTATGTTGGCTATGGGTCTATATGATTCAACCTTCTGGGGGTTTAGCTTAGGGCTTTTTAACAGAGGCCTGATGGAAGTATGTTTGAGGACTGCGGGAAACGATCCAGTTGTGAAAGATAGGTTCATAAGTCTTGCTATAAAGGGACTGAACTCATTGCGTAGCTCCTTTATCCAATAGGCTGGACAGGGGTCGGTTTGTGCCGTGGTGGTATTGAGGGATGTGATGATGTCCTCTACGTATTTTCTGGAAGGTGTGGAGAACATAGGCAAGGACATTGTGCAGGTTGACTCTTGTGATGTGACCACTGAGACCTTATCTGTCTGGAGTAGTTTAGACTGAAGGTAATCAGCGAAATCTTGAGGGTGAATCTCGTTTTGCTGTTCTTGGGATGGTTCCTTTGATAAGGTTTTGACTAAGTTGAAAAGGTCGTGTGGCTTGTTCAGAGATCTTTTGAGTGTGTCTGTGTGATATTGTTTCATTGTCATCGAGATTGTATCTCTGTGAGCTGCTAGGTGAATTTTGTACGCTGTTTGGTCTTCCATGGAGCGCGATTGACGCCAACGTTTTTCAAGCCTCCGTAAATGTGTGAGAGAAGACCGCAGCTCTGGGGAGTACCATGGTGCAGATTTTCTTTTCCTTGGGATGTTGTTAGCAATAGGACGTTGAGCAATCGCACTGAGGTTACTATTCCAGGCTGAGATCAGATTATCGAGGTTGAGTGTTGTATTGCTAAGGAGTGGTTTCTTTTGTGGTTTCTCATTTTTGAGTTTTGGATCTTTTGGTTCAGTGGTCATCATTTATATTGGGTTTGCATCCACAGGGTTCAGTGTTATCCCTTACTCTGTTTAGTTATTTCTGCAGTTGTTTGGTAGCTTTGGTGCAGACAATTTGGGAGTGAGTGGGTACTTTTTTGCGGCTGACATTCAGCTGACATTCTCTCCTAATCCTAGATGTGTTAATTTCTGCTTTATTAATGACTAACTGGCTTTTATAGCCTAGCTTAATAATCATCATCTAAGACTAAATCCACAGAAATCTCAAGCAATGTGGATTATGGCTCAGTACCCTACTCCAACTGAGCCACATTTGCTTTTGAGCCAGCCTATTGGGTGGTCTCATCTTTACGGATTCTGGGTATTCAGGTAGATTCCCAGTTATCCTCTTGAAGAACAGATTTCCCCTGTAGTGAAAAGCTGTTTTTTGGTGCTGCATCATATTAGAGCTTTGAAGCCTTACGTGGATAAGACAGTCTTGTCTACTTTGGTCCACGCAGCAGTGACAGGGGGAGGATAGTATTATTGACTTCTTTAGACCTTACCTCAGCCTTTGATTAGACTATTGTAATTCTTTATATAATGGTCTGAAGCATGTTACTTTGAAATGTCTTCAGGCCGTGCAGAATGCAGCTATTAGACTCATCAGTAATGGGAGAAAGTTCAATCATGCTACTCCATTAACTTTGGAGCACCTGTGTCTTTTTGAGTAAGCTTTAAGATTTTAGTAGTAGATGATAATGTCCTGTTTAGCAGAGCATTTGATCTCTTTTTCTGTGGAGTGTTCTTCGATCACAGCATTCTAATCAACTGCAGCTTCCTTTGGTGGCAAAGGCTCATTTGAAAAATACCCACTAAGGAATATTTTACTATTTACTACCTCATTCATGGAGTAGGTTACTGCCATATTAAATGGCTGAAAGCTCTTTTAAACATTTTAAGAAGGTCTGAAGACCTACTTTTTTTCTTTCGCCTTTGGGGTTTGAACTTGCTCAGGATGTGGGACTGAGAAGGAACCAAGTTTCATTTGTTGTATTTTGTTTTGGGATGTTGGCTATATTAGTATTGTCACTCACCTACTTACCCCCGAGGCGGAAGGCCTGGAGCTTCAGTGAGGCTCCTCTTATGTAGCAAGGACTTAGTAGTGCCCTCTGGGATATGGAGTCCCAATAGCTAATCAAATAAGAAGGTAGTTGTGGTCGAGTAGCTATGCTTAAAGAGGTATTTATTTTCCCTTCCCGGGAGAACTTTTGCAACAAAGGTCAAAGGAAATTAAACCATAATACTGGCATAACACAAATGAGGGACTACAAATTACAACAAAAATGCTTCTTGTCAGCGTTAACTAAACAAAAAGGGAAAAACAGGCTTTTTCTATCACAAAAGCTGAACTGTGAAATCTGTGTTCCTCCACAGATTTCTCTTAGGCAGGCTTTACTTAGGCTTTAACAAAAAGAGGTCACACTATCGGAAAACACCAATGTACAGTCCATTTTGCAAATATCTGAGCTCTCTTCACAGAAGTCACATTCCATGTTCTCGTGTACTTCTTGGCTATTATATTTTGCAGGGCTGTAATGTGTATCAGTGTTTAGTAGTTTCCTCTCTTCTTGGCCAGAGCTTCTCTCCCCTCTATCACTACAGAAAGGCTGGTTACCGTGCACTATGGATTCTCCCCTTAGAGGGCCTTACACTTCAGGACCATTGGGAGTAAAATTCAGTGCCCCTCTATTCCAGGTACTATGCCTTTCTTCAGGCTGAGCTCTGCCTGTCCGTTTTGCAACCGGGAAGTTGAAACTTTTCTCCCTTTCACTTCCCCTCACAGGACTCTTTCTCTTAGGTGGGAAATCTCTCTTGGATAAGAGCTTTTGCTCCCCAGGTACCTGCTCCCATGGTTATTCCCTCTCCCAGCTCCTCGTGGTTTGCAGCTTGGAATCTCTCTCTGTCCCCAACCGGACTTTGGCTTAGTGCAGCCCAACTTTCCAGCACTAACCTCTGAGAATTCCTCCTGGGCAAACTCCTCTGAGGTGCAGATGGAGTCCACGTCAGAAGCTTTCAGGTATGACTCCCTGCTCTCATGAGCTCTGCTCTTTCCTTTCCCGTGAGTCCTCTCAGTGTCTCTTTCTCTCTCTGTATCTGAGACTGAGTCTGACTCGCTGCTTGCGTCTCTGCCTGTATCTCTGCTCCTCTCTCTGCGTGTGTCTGCTTTGCTCAAGACTAACCTTTTTTTAAGTGCGTCATTCTTTGAGACTCTTGTTAGCTCAAACCCCTGCAGCTGTTCCTGCTTCTCTGATGAGCTATGACGTAATGCTATTCCTGGGCGTTTACCTACAGCTGGTGCTCTTGTTTTGCTCGGTTGCTCATAGCAACCTCTAGCCATGTGCTTTGCACTGCCGGTTTTAAAACTGCCCTGTGTATTTTCCTCTACTTCCATAGGCACTATCTGCCTTGCGCCATGACAGTATATAATAGCAATTACTGTAAGTGCTTTGATGCTACTGTGTAATGCAATATATGACAAATTTTAAATAGATAAACTTTTTCTTTTTTTTGCATGGTGGTTAGTAAAGGCAAGTGTCCTAGTTCTGCCTTGCACATCCTTAAAAGAATTTCTGTAGATGGAGATTGTATATTAGAGAACTGGAGGTGCAAAGCAGAGTTTATATTGAGATTTTGTCCCATTTTGTATAGACGCCAGACTTCATTCCTTTATAGAAGAATTTGTTGAATAACGATGTTGAATAATTATAATTGTAGCTTTTACTGAGTGGTTTAAACTGGCCAGGGGTTTCTTCATTGCATAGAAGACCCTTAGAACTTTTTCTTATTTTTTGTATTAGGGGTGTGCATTCATATACCACCTATGAATGAGACTGCAGGAGTGCTTTTAAAAATATAGGGGTCCTTTTTACTAAAGTATGCTAAGCAGTTAATGTGCATTTTTAGCATGCCGAAACTTTCAGTGCAGGCCTTGGTAACTGCTAATTCCCACAGTAATTACAGATTGCGCAATGGGGCAGTGAATGGGCTGGTTAGGGGTGGAGAGTGAGCCTGGAGAGCATGATTACTACAGGGGTGCATCTAATGCCAACACAGTAGATAGTGATAGGTGCACCTGCAGTAATTGCCAAGGTCAGAACATGCGTTAAAGGGTTTGACTGCATGGTAACTGTTGGGCATATGCTAGCCACACTGCCTACAATTATCGGAAGCTGTGTACTTACTGCAGGCTAGTTTTAGTAACTCATAGCACATTATGGGGGTCATTCTAGAACATGAATAGGGATGTCCACGTGCGGTGGGGATGTATAAATTGTGAACACATCCCCCCACCGTATTCCGCAACACTGCTGACATGTATGTCCAGGGCGGTACCACAAGGAGTTAAGAATGTTGGCGGGAGAGGGCGGAACAGGGGCGTGGTCAGCCACAGAGACGTAGAAAGCTTACATCTCCAGGAACAAGCAGGAATGAGTCTTCACATATGGGTATCGTCGGTACCGACGGATCCTGCGCGGGAACACTCCCCAGCGTCCAGTAAGAAAGTTTTTGGGAGCATCCCACAGCGCCTGCGCGCTGCCTTCCCGCCTTTCCCAACCGCCTCTCTCCAGTTCTTCTTTTCCGCGGAACCAGCAGGTCGTGTTCCTGTCACCGCAGAAGAAGTTCTTTATTTTTTTCTTTATTTTTCTGTGTCATGTCTGCCTTCGACGTCAGACCGGTACCGCCGGTCTTTTCTATTCTTTCTTTCTTAAAAAACAAAACAAAAAAACTTTTATTTCTTCAACTGTGCATTTTCAGTTTGGGCCTTAGGCCTAAATATTTTCTCCTCATGGAGAAGCCTGCTTCCGGGTTTAAAAAGTGCACAAAATGTGGAGGTACTATTTCTGTCACCGACACCCATGATTGGTGTCTAAAATGTTTGGGTCCTGACCATTCCATCACGGATTGTGTGTCCTGCACCATGATGTCTAAAAGAGGTCGGCAGAACCGAGCAGCCAAGCTCAGTACCCTGTTTCCCTCTGATGCAGCCTCGGTGGCATCGACGTCTTCCAGGGCTTCTTCTTCCTCCCATGGATCTCAGGTAACCAAACATAAATCTAGCCGGTCCTCGAAGGGCAAATCTCCCTCTAAGCATTGAGATGCCTCCGGGCCTGTCCTCGAGGATTCCGCTCTGGCAAAATTACCCCGGCGGGAAGTTCCGGCTTCCAAAGCATTATCTATGGGGTCACAGGTTGACATCGATGGCTTGGCCTCGACCGATCACCTGTTGCCGTGTTCTGGGGTACCGGTGACCTCCACTGGTACCGACATCCAGACTTTGGTGGCATCGATGGATCAGAAAATTCTATCCTTGCAGCGCACCCTTACGGCGTTCATGCAGGCTTCGACGCCTTCAGTACCGCAACAATCCCCGTTGCCGGTACCGACTCCGGCATCGGCACTGTTCCCGGTGCCGGTACCGATTGCATCGACATCGGCTTCGGTGTCGACTGCAACGGTACCCTGTCCTATGATGCCCATCGGTACCGAACCGGTACCGCTTACTCCCGATGTCGATCCCACTTGGTACGCGTATCGGGCTTTACAGGAGCATCCAGACAGGTGATACTTCGATTCCTCCGAAGACTCTGATGAGTCGGAGGCTTCTGTCGATGCACCGGTACTACTTCCTCAGGAGTCTGCTTCTCCAAAACGAAGAATGTCTCCTCCAGAGGACTTGTCTTTTCAAGACTTCATTAGGGAAGTGGCTAGAGGCCTCTCTATTACAGTGGCCTCTGAGTCAGAGCCTAGAGCCAAGCAATTAGATATTTTGCAATATCCTAAGGCTCCTAAGGAAGCAGCTACCTTACCTATTCATGAGATTCTTTATGATCTCATGTTGGGCATGTGGGAGACTCCTCTCACTACCTCTCCTCATTCTCGTAGGTTGGACACCATGTACCGTGTCCCTCCCTGTCCTGGTTTTCATAAGACTCAGCTTCCTCACCACTCTATTGTGGTTGAGTCTGCTATGAAGAAAATAAAGAGTGCAAAGAGACACTCATCTAACCCTCAAGGACGTGAATGTAGGACTCTAGATGCTTTTGGCCGAAGGATTTTCCAGGCCAATATGCTTGCTGCCAGAATCAACTCCTATAGTCTCTATATGGGGATGTTCCTAAAAGAAGTCACAGATCATCTGCAGACTTTAGCTCCTTTTATTTCAGAAGATAAAAGGCAGGAATTTCTCACTTGGCTCAAACATGCCCAAGATGTTTCCAAATTCTCCAACCGTGCAGCCTTTGACTCTTTTGAGTGTGTAAGCAGAGCCACAGCTATTGCCATAGGTGCACGCAGAATTGCTTGGTTACAAGCCTCTGATTTGGAACTCTGGGTCCAAGATGAGTTGGGAAACCTTCCTTGTACAGGTGAAAACCTGTTTGGCAGGGATTGGCAAGCAAAGGCCACCCAGATGGATGCTGAGAACTCTGCTTTGGATCGACTTTCAAAGTCTACCTCTGCCCCTGTTAAGAAAAGATTGTTTAAAAAGACATCTTTTTCTAAAAAGAGAAGATATTATCCTGCTCATGAGCAGACATCTTCTGCAGGTCGATTTGCTGCAAAGCGTCAGCAACCACCTAAACAGGCCAAGTCAAAGGCTGCCAGGCATACCACAGCCCAGCAGCCTCAACCTCCTCAGGGCCTTTGACTTGCAACTAGAGAACTTAGCCTTTCTAGCTCTGGAAAAACCAGAGCCCCTCACCATTCCAGGAAGGTTGACTTACTTTGCTCCCAGATGGGAGCAAATCACAGCAGAGTAATGGACCCTCTCCATCATAAAGGAAGGGTACAAACTTCATTTCTTGAGTCTTCCTCCTCACACCATGGTGAAACAGTTCAATTCTCCAACATCTCTCCTCAACCTTCTAGGTCAGGAGATTGCTACCCTTCTTGCCCAAGGGGCAGTAGAAGAAGTTCCTCTTCTTCAACAGGGCTCAGGGTTCTACTCCCCTTATTTTCTTATCCCAAAGAAAACAGGGGGCTACAGACCCATATTAGATCTCAGAGAATTGAACAAGTTTCTATTCAAGGAGAAATTCAAAATGATTTCTCTAGGGGCTCTGCTTACATACCTTCAGAGTCAGGACTGGCTTTGTTCTCTAGATCTCAAGGATGCGTACACCCATGTCCTCATCCATCCAACACACAGAAGGTTCCTTCGGTTCCTTTTTCAAGGAAAGCACTACCAATACAGGGTGCTTCCTTTCGGTCTGGCCTCTGCACCAAGGGTGTTCACGAAATGCATGGCAGTAGTAGCTGCATTTCTCCGCACTCTAGGAATATTCGTATTCCCATATCTGGACGACTGGCTCATTCGAGCCCCATCCCAGTCAGAGGCCCAGACTTGTCTAACCTGCACAATGCATATCCTTCAGTATTTGGGACTAGTAATAAACATCCCAAAATCCAATCTCACGCCTACTCAGTCTCTGGAGTTCATAGGGGCCTTGCTGGATTCCACAACTGCAAGGGCCTATCTTCCTCAGGCCCGTTGCCTACGTCTGGTGCAGTTAGCCTCCCAGATTCAGTTAAAGTCCCAATTAACTGCTCGAGAGATGTTACAACTATTAGGCCACATGGCATCCACCGTGCATGTGGTTCCATATGCTCGCCTTCACATGAGGGCAGCTCAATGGACTTTGTCCACCCAATGGACTCAGGCATCAGGTTGCCTGTCAGACAAACTTTTGATGTAATTACATCTGTACACTCTATTCTCTGTTAGTTGATTTTATACAAATAGTCAATCGTTATGGTATTGTAGATAGTTGCCCTTGTTAATCAAGTTTTTTGCCCTGTTATCTGTAACTCATACGTGTTTCAAATGTACTGAGATTGTTTTGTTCTATGTAAACCGCGCTGATGATGAATAGCGCGGTATATAAGAAACTTTAAATAAATAAATAAATAAAATAAAATAGCAAACTCCAGTCGCCTTTTTTGGTCTCTCCAGTGGTGGAAGTCCTCTCAAAACCTGTTGCTGGGGACCCCTTTTCAGCAACCGCTACCCCAAGCAACTCTCACAACAGATGCTTCTCCAAGGGGTTGGGGAGCTCATCTGCGGGATCTCTCCACCCAGGGCATCTGGTCTCCACAGGAGACTTCTCTGCATATCAATCTCTTGGAACTCAGAGCAATTTTCTTAGCTCTCAGAGTGTTCCATTCCCTGCTCAGCTACAGGACAGTCCTCATCCATACGGACAACCAAGTAGCCATGTTCTATGTAAACAAGCAGGGAGGGACTGGCTCTCTGTCGCTTTGCAACGAAGCTTTGCGACTGTGGGCCTTCGCCAGAGAGCTTCACATCCATCTTCTGGCAGTATATCTTCCAGGCGTTCAAAACTCTTGGGCGGACAGACTCAGTCGAGTTCTGTTTCCACACGAGTGGTCCCTCCACATGGACCAGGTAGCCAGGATCTTTCGAATTTGGGGAACCCTGGACATAGACCTCTTTGCAAGTCCGTGCAATGCCAAACGTCCCCGGTTCTGTTCCAGAATTCCGTGTCAGGGAGTTCAGGCCAAGGATGCCTTCCTCCTTCACTGGGGTCAAGACTTCCTTTATGCCTTTCCACCAATTCCCCTAATTCCCAAGACACTATTCAAGCTTCAGAGAGATCAAGGGACCATGATCCTCATAGCACCACATTGGCCACGCCAAGTGTGGTACCCTCTACTTCTGCATCTCTCTCAAGCTCCCTCCCTGGACTTGGGCTCTGCACCAGACTTTCTATCCCAGGAAGAAGGAACGTTGTGGCACCCAAACCCCCAGTCTCTCCATCTCAGGGCTTGGTTGCTGAGGGACTAGACCTTCAAGATTTTCATCTCTCCCAGCAAGTCAGAGATGTTATTCATGCCTCTAGAAAGCCTTCTACTAGACATTCCTATGCTTTCAAATGGAAAAGATTTACCATTTGGTGTTCAGGGAAGGGTCTAAACCCTCTTGCAATACCTCTGAATTCTCTACTAGAGTATCTTCTGCATCTATCCCATGCAAGTCTGAAAACAAATTCAGTAAGAGTCCATTTGAGTGCTATTGCAGCGTCTCTCAAGCCTCTCAATGGACAACCTATTTCCTCTCATCCTCTTATAGCAAGATTCATGAGAGGCCTTCTTTTAACTAAACCTCCCATTAGACCACCTCCAGTGGCATGGGACTTAAACCTGGTTCTTGGCCAGCTTATGAAGCCACCCTTTGAACCTTTAGCCACCACCTCCTTGAAATTTCTTTCTTGGAAGGTTATTTTTCTCATTGCAGTCACCTCAGCACGCCGCATCAGTGAGTTGCAAGCTTTGGTGGCCAATCCACCTTATACAAGGTTTCATCATGATAAGGTAGTCCTCAGGACCAATCCACACTTTATGCCTAAAGTGGTCTCACCTTTTCATCTGAACCAAGAGGTGTATTTACCTGTCTTTTTTCCAGGACCTCATGCATCAAGTGCAGAGAGGAATCTTCATACCTTGGATTGTAAGAGAGCTCTCGCTTTTTACTTACAAAGAACACAGCAACATAGAAAGTCTTCTCAACTCTGTTGCTTTTGATCCTTCTCATTTAGGACTTCCAGTCTCTAAAAGAACACTGTCCTACTGGATTGCTCAGTGTATTTCTTTCGCCTACCAGAGTAGAAACCTTTCTCTGGAGGGCCATGTCACAGCTCACAATGTGAGAGCCATGGCAGCCTCAATGGCTCATCTAAACTCTGTGTCCATCGACCAAATCTGTCGAGCGGCCACCTGGGCCTCGGTTCATACCTTCACAGCCCATTACTGCTTGGACAAGGACTCCCGCCGGGATGCCTTGTTTGGTCAGGCTGTTCTCAAACAGCTGTTCCATTCCTAATCAACTCCTACCCACCTACCCTGGTTGGATGCCAGAGATCCATGGGGGGAGGTAGAGTCCTTTTCAAGGACACACACCCTGGGGTCTTCCCCTGGCATCTGCAGCTAGGGAGTCCCCATATGTGAAGACTCATTCCTGCTTGTTCCTGGAGATAGCACAGTTACTTACCTGTAACAGGTGATCTCTGGGAACAGCAGGAATAAGTCTTCACAACCCACCCACCTCCCCTAGGAGTTGTATCTCTCTATCTATCTTTCCTTTCCTCTCTCTCTCTTTGTCTCAGCTTTAAAACTCGAACTGGAGGGAGGCGGTTGGGAAAGGCGGGAAGGCAGCGCGCAGGCGCTGTGGGATGCTCCCAAAAGCTTTCTTACTGGACGCTGGGAAGCGTTCCCGCGCAGTCTCCGTCGGTACCAACGATACCCATATGTGAAGACTTATTCCTGTTGTTCCCAGAGATCACCTGTTACAGGTAAGTAACTGTGCTTTCAGAAAGGGCTGTGTACATATGGGGTATAATCTGAAAACATCCATGTTATACCTGCTAAAACCAGGTATAAGGCTCGGACTTAGGAAAAACCCAGCTCTGCCCTGCAATGCGTCCCATATAGGTGAATAGATGTGACAAGTAGGTTCTGAAGTGGCGCCACTGCAGTCAGAACAAATACAAGATGCAGTCAAAAGATGCAGGGAGCAGAACTGAAGGAATGTTGTAGAGTAAAGAAACGTATCTAAACACAACTACAGCAATATTAAGAGGAGCAACAGTGTCCAATCAGGCCATGCACCTATGTGCTTTATGTGCCAAAGGAGACAATATACGGGACTCCAACAAAACTATGCACATAAAGATGGGACTGCTGATGCCGGGAGAGTATGGATGTGAGCAGGGAAAGGATACCTTGTGGGGTGCGAACGGAAGATCAGATATGTAGCCTCGGTACCTCATGTTTGTATGTTATGTCATAGCTGATATGCACAGGTGCAGGGCAGCCCTCTGGCAAAATCATGTTGCTGTCGCAGAAAGTGAGTGTGTATGTGTGTGTGTGTGGTTTGAGGGGTGCATGGGGGGGGGGCTGGTGTGGGCAGCAACAGTGCAGGGGGAGATGAAAGCCTGGTCAGTACCTGGACCATATGGATGACCACTTTATCATCAGGTGCTGGTGTGATAAGGCAGACAAAGATAGAGAGGGCCCACTATAGCCAAATGTGCAAACATATGGCCGTCAAAGATAAGGACCTCCATAGTAGGGGCACCCAACAGTGCAAACAGCACTAATGCATGCCCATGATGCACAGTGTGCTGTTGAGCATGTAGTAGTTCTGTATGCACACCTAAATGCCCTTAATCTGAAGGATACCAGTAATGCTAATGATATTTCTGTACAGGTAGCTACATGAGAACCTATGCTGGTACCATCTGGAGTATTATACACAGGGTACCCCATATATAACAGATAGTGTTGTCAGTGTGATAGGGCAGCCACACATCTGTGGTGTCTGCTACTTGGAGACACGACTGATGTAGTGCCAACATTCCCCGGACTATCCCATGCAGCACTCAACCCAAGCCAGGATGCATGAGAGCTGAGAGAGTGGTGACATATCTGATGTCTGGCTACTTGGTATGATGGCACAGGGCTCCCCCTCATACCCACACAGCCCTGACTGAGGGAAGAGTGCCAGAAAACTGGCTGTGGGAGGGCAGACAGGGTCGCCCTACAGATAGTGGATGTAAACAGATTGACACACCCCAGATGGGACAGGTGTAGCTGCTGTAAAGAATGCCAGTACCCACATAGGTATTCCTCAGATGTCATACCAGAAGGCCCCACGACAGCCATAGCAACCACCACTGATCACTTCTATAGCACCACAAGATTTATGCAGCACTGCACAGACACATGTAACAGATGGCCCCTGCCCAGCAGGGCATATAATCTATCTGGCACAGGCAGCACAGCAGCTATGAGCAGGATATGTGCAGGGGGAATGGACTGGAAACCTAAGGCAACCTAGGTGGATTAGACCCCAAAGTGGCACCGCTGCAGTGGGTGCCCAGCCGGGAACTGGGAAGGTTCAGGGACAAAGCGTTCCTGACAAATTCAGGTACCGTGGAATATGGAGCAACAAGGTGAGGTCAGCAATGTCTGGATATCGCTGTAAAAGAGAAGGGCACAGATAGAGGCAAACTGGAAGAAGAGCAGTGCTCACGGGAAGGGGTGTAGGTAGAGATCTGATGGGTATGGGAACTCAGAGCAGCAGAATGTGGGCACATATAGGCCAGAGACATGGGAGGGGCAGAAGGTGTTGCCCAGCAATAGTAGGTAGTCATTGTGGACCTGCATCCCTTGGGGTGTGTGGACTTGGTGAGGGCCCATCTCAAGCCATCTAAGGCGTGTCTGTAGAGATGACCAGGGTAGGAATCACTGGGGCTGCCTCTGAATTCGACATACCATGTGATGCAAGGTATGTCCCAACCTACATGTTGATATTTACATTCTGGAACCCCATATAGGTGTGCAATGGGCCTAGCTAGTGCCTCACAGGGCATGAGGGGGATTGAGATATGGTCCAGGCTGCAGCTGTAATATCACATTGTTAGTAATGTCTACTGTGCATTAGCACTCTGCTGTCTGTGATGGGCAGCCTAGGAGAAACACATTGTATACAAGGGGTGTGGCATCAGCGGGTACAGAGTGGGGACGGGCAGGAGCAGACACGTCTAACTTCCCAGTATACGGTGTGTGTGGGAATATTCAAAACCATTCCCTGTGTCCAAGGCAGAGGGGGCAGCTGAATAGTGCCCGCATGAGCCCCACAAAACAGTCTCCGGACCCGCGGGCACATGCAGACCCATGCATGCGGAATCAGGTACAAATGGTCCCTGTGTCTGATATAGACATGTCTGCGAGCCGGACGTGCACGTAATGCAATTGTAGCATGATATGTGACTAGGAATTTATGGCCACACTGTGATCCTGTTCAAGAACCCCCCTTTGACTGCCCATACCACCCCTCTGGGGAAAGTTAAGGGGCATGCCTCCTGACATCAATGAGACACCTAAGAGGGCATATCCATGTGAAAGGCAGGTCACATATCACTGCTGCTTTTGTGATGTGGGAATACCTCTGAAACAACAACCCAAATCTATCAGTGAGGATGTGTGCTACCAATCATATATGGCTATGTAACAAATACATAGATAAAGAGGATGCACAGAGATTGTGGTGTGCCCTGCAACCATGAATGTTGCCACCAAAATCATGGTACCAAGTAAATCATTCCCCGGGGGTAGGCCACTGAATATGTGTGTCAATGGCAGAGACAGGTATATGGGGGATAGGTCACCCGAAAGCCACAGTAGAATCATCTGCCCCAGAATGGATAATCAGAACCGCTAGAGATGTCCAAGTTGTGACTGCAGTGAGCCAGATGTAGAATGTCAGTATCCAGCTGCCATATGTAGAGCCACGCAGCAGAGGTTAGTAGGAGCGAACTCCATCTATGCACTATCCAGATCATGTCATGGCAGTCAGAATGATTTGCAGGTGTGAGATAATGTATGTGTCCTGAACAAAACAATGGCCCCCTGTGTGTAACCCATGCAGACCAGGGTGAATCAGAGCCATGAATGCAAAGAAGTAGCACAGGGGCTGGCCTTATAGAGCAGATGCCTGACCAGACCCAACACAGTTAGCCCATGGAAATGACAATGGCTAGAGGTATGGGACTGATGCTGGACAAGGCACCACCACATACCTATTCATGAGGGTGATACCTGCCAACTATGAGCAGAGTGTGATGCTGGCAGCCATGCATATCACATAGTGGATGTGTAGTGCACTGGAAACAGTACTACCTGGGAACCAGACAGTCATGGGTTCGTGACCCACCACCATCCAATGTGGCAATGTAACATCCACAGCACCACACTGTGCAAAATATGAAGTGCACGTGTCTGCCCACAGGAGTGCACCACATACAGCATATGCACTGTGCTATCAGAACAGGCCCAAAAAAACATCTGCACAGCCAACAACAAGCACATGTGGGTAGTATGCAAGACAGGAGGCCTTGAATTGGTCTCCATACCACCAGTGTCCCAAGGTCTGTGGGAGCCCAAGGGCACACATAA
The DNA here is from genome assembly GCA_033557465.1 of Ichthyophis bannanicus. Lineage (NCBI taxonomy): Eukaryota > Metazoa > Chordata > Amphibia > Gymnophiona > Ichthyophiidae > Ichthyophis > Ichthyophis bannanicus. The sequence goes on from CM066035.1 coordinate 860,404,197, forward strand.
CCTAAGCACAGGCAGGAGCTCCAGCACCCTGTGGAGGGTGCAGAGGCTGGGTAACTGGCACCCTCATCACCCTAGCAAGATCAGCTGTGGACAGAGCCCCAGGGCAAGCATCAACCTTTATGGCAGTGGATGTGTGTCCAAACAGACCAACATGGGAGGAGGGTGTGACAAATGTGCCAGTGGTCACAGCATGGAAAGATGCCCCATGCATGTGTTGATGCTGGCAGATGCCCTCAGCAGTAGCCCCCAGAGGTGGTACAGAGGTGCACTGGCCATCAGACCCATGCCACACACACCAGGAACCAGGGCTAGATAGTGTGTAGCTGGCATGGACATATCAATGTGTGTGTCCTGCAGCAACACATGAACATATGTGTCCATTACCCGCAGAATGGTGTGTCCTCTGCAGTGCTAGCCTGTGGACCCACCCACTCCCCAATCACCCATGCCCACCCACATGCCACAATGTCACACAGACAGTCCTGGAATGTGACTGACACCCACCCCACATACCCCTGGCCAGACCCACACTGCTTGTGCATCCTTATGGGCCCCAACTCTACCCACCAATCATGCTGCTCCCCAACCCTGTTGCTAGACACATCCTTCCTGCGGCCCTGCTCCCATGCCTGCCCCTTGCCCCTCCCCCTCCCTGAGGGCACATGCACCTGTGCCTTGGTCACTATGATCGCCAGTGTGCATGGTGCTGAGTCCTCAGACCCAAAGGTATCACAGCTCATGTTACCTGACTCCACAATACCCTCATAGAATGGTGGAAACACCATCTGGGAGCCACTGCCCTATGGAACTGACCCAAGGAGAGGGGGTGCCTGTATGGTGGACTGACCAACAGCGCTGTTGGTATGCACAAAGGCCCATGTTGTCATACTACTGGGGCTCAGGTTTGGACATGCAGGTGCACATGCTGCTGAGAATGCTGCAGCAGAGGGAGCTGCCCCACCAGGCCCCTGCCCAGACCCATGGGAGGCACACTGGAGTGTGCATGGGACTGTGTAGGGACAGACTGCCCAGGAACACAGCGCAGCTCCATCTGGATCTCCACCATGGTAGCTTGGAGGGTGCCAGTAGCTATGGTCAGCTTCTCTGTGGCCAGAACACGCCTCTCCTACAATGCTGTGGACTGGCGCCAAAGTTCCATCTGTTGCTCGAACTGTGCCTGCTGGGTGGCGCTGTGAGCAAGCAGATGCTCAGCACTTTGCTGCAGGTGTCGCTGTGTACCCCTATGCATAAGCCCCTCAGGGTTATCTCCATTGTCATTGGGCTGCTGGGGCGGAGGCGATGATGAGGGGACGGAGCTCCAGATCATCCAGGCCAAGGCCATCAGGCAGCTGCTGCAGTGTGGTGGGACCAGTGGTGCATGGCAGTGGAGCATCAGGTAGGTCCTCCCCCATCCTGTGGTATCTTCCATGGACACTGTCAGCTGAGCAAACATTGCTGCCTGTGGAGCTACGGCAGGGGTACCTGTGGAGCTACGGCAGAGGCACCTGTGAAGATACAGACAACATCGAGGGGTCAGACCTGCAACTGCCAATGCAGACAATGATGGGGTGGCGGTGTTGAAGCCCTCCACATGACGTGAGAGGTGTGCAGTCATGCAAGGCTGCGTGCAATCATGTGCTCAAGATGGCCCATGGCTGGCTTGTCTCCAGGGCCTCCATCTGCTTCTTGGACACCCTCATTAGGCCCTACATCAGATAGGGGTGGGCTTTGTGGCCCACCAACATAGGTGCCCCACTCCCACATGCACCCGGCCGCAGGCATCTCCACCACCTGCCTTCATCACTGTCATGACCTGGCACCACCACAACCTCCTTTTAGCCCCAGCTTCCATAACCTGGGTCCCCCACTGCCTCCTTGCCATCCGTGCCCCCCTCTAGCTCCACTGTCACCTCCCACCCCACACATGCACTTGGAACCCCCATCCACTCTGCACATCCACCCTCACTCATACTCTCCCCCTGCGTGTTCTCCATCCTCTCTCCCTCACTCCCATCCTCTCTCCCTCACTCCCATCTTCCTGCCACTCACACACCCCCAGACTCTCCACCTGAATGCCCTACATCCCCCATCCTCTCTCCTACCCTCCTGCCACTCACTCGCCCCCATATACTCACCCTGCCTGCAGACAGACCCCTGCCCCTCACTTCCATCCTCCTGCCACTCACCTCCACATGCTCACCTGGCCTGCACACAGACCCCTCACCCTTGCTCCCACCCTCCTGACACTCACACCCCCCCTGCATGCACTCCATTCCCTCGCCCTAAGCATCATCCTTCAGCCATTTACCCTTCCCCAGGCACTCACACACCGCACCATCACCACTCTTGCCTGACACCTCAACCTGTGATGCTGTAGCCTTCCCCACATCACTCAATGTTGCCCTCCCTGTCACACCATCAGGGGCTGGAGGATGAGGGTGCAGAGGTTGCCCCCTGTGTGATACATGGCACCTGTGGGACCTAGCTGCTAATTGGCTGCACACCATCCCCCAGGTGTGCTGTGGGACATGGACCCCCACCCACTGCCATCGGCTCTGCCCCCTTCAGGGGAAGTGGAGGGAAAGAATGTTGCCTCCCCTGCCAGGCCCTCCTCATCCTCCTCATCATCCACAGATGGTATTGGGCTGGACAGGAGGATGGGGCTTGTCTGTGCACTGGTGCTACCCATGCTGGTGGTCATGCTGCTGCTCCCACTGGGGCTAGGTGGTATATCTGTGCCAGTGTCCTCCATGGTGTCAGGGGTGGAGCCATCAGGGGACTGGATGGGGACTCCTCCTCCTGCTGTGCTGCCACTGTATGGGCAGAGATCTTGGTTAGCTACATGGCTGTGGTGTCTCTGCTGTATGTCTGGCAGGTCATCCATGGGCAGCTGGGTTCCTGGTGTGCCTGTGACACAGTGCTGTCATTCTGGGCCCATGGGTAGCCCACATCAGGTATGTGTTTCCTGTGTTACCCTCCAGACAGTGTCACTACCACTGTGGTGGGGCAGGCAGGCCTCTGTATCACCTTACCATATTCCATGCTCATAACTCTCTGTGGGACATCATGGTGGCTGTGCCACACATGTCCACACCCTGCTCTTCCTGTTGCTGCACTACTGTGGTTGCTGGAGGGGTGGACACACACACAAGATAGTCCAGCACATCTCAGCTCTGCAGAGGATGGGGCAGTGTGGGTCAGGACTCTGTATTGTGGGATCCTGGAGTTGGGGCATGCTGTTTCCATGGTATCCATGTCACAGTGGTGTGCATTTACATGTGGTGCCATGCCTCTGTGTTGGGGGGGCCTGTTGGCCTGCTGCTCAGATTGGGTATCTGCATGGCTACTCAACCTGCTCCTCCTGCCGGATATGCCTTATCAGCCATGGGCGCGAATGGCGGATTGTGCAGTATCGCACACAGTAGGCCTTTGTGTTGCACAGGATCTGGAAACGCCTGTGAGGTGGAGATACACCTCATCATTCCCCCATATCAGGGCACAGACCTACCTACTCATTAGTGGGGGTGCTGCTGGCACTGTGTGCATGTGCATCATGTATCCTGTCCCCATTTGCTATTGGTGGCGCATCACCCTGCCATACGCCAGGGGAGGGGGAGGGCTGCATTTGCTCATTGCATTTGGTGTACATGCACAGGGCCCAGTTCCCTCCCATCCTGAGGCCTGGGAGCACTCGCAACTGTAGCCTGCTGGTTCTGTGCCTTACCTACAGTGCTCAGGGTGCTGGGTTCACTTCCTGCCTGGGGGCCTGTAATACTGCATTTTGCATCTGTACCATTCACACTGTGCCTCCCCTCTGATTTGTTCTGCTCTCACGTTCTAGGGCCTGGGAGTACTCGCAGTTCTAGCCTGCTGGTTTTGTGCCTGACCTAGGGTGCTGGGTTTGCCTCCTGTCTGGGGGCATGTACAGGGCCAATTTTTTTTGGCCTCTACAGCAGGCATCTTTGTGATCTGGGGCTGTGGTTGACATTCAGGGACCACTCTCTGCTATGTGTGTCCCTTCCATCTGTCTCTGTGTCCCCCTGTGCTTTCACTGCTTGCATCCTGTTCTCCCTTTTTTATTGGACCCTGCTGTGGGGCTGCTGTCGCTGTGCTGTGCTGTCACTGTGCAGCCTGACTGCTTTCTGCCAGGGCCAGATCATGACTTTCCCTACCCTTCCTCTCCACCTTAATGCATGCCTGTCTCTGTACCAACTTGTGTGCTGCTTCAGCCTGCACACTTCTCTCTGCTTCCAGGTTTGTCTGTATTGTGATGTACTTACAGGGTGAGAGTGGTCCTGATGTGTTCCCTGCCTGCTGTTGTGTGGGCTGGCCGCCTCTGCCTGGTGAGGAGGAGAGTCTCCTGCTCCAAGACCATGGTCACCAGCAGCCTCGTCTCCATCTCACTGAAATTAGGCTGCCTGGTAGCTATGTTGATGTGTGTGTTATGATGGGAGGGACCTTCTTCCTGGTTCCAGTCACACATGGTCTGCAGGGCATGGAGTTGAACGTTTTTGGGGTTGCAGGCGTACGGGGTGGCTGGGGCAACACGGGCAGTGTGCGCATGGCCTACACCTGTGCGTGGCTCAGGATGGTATGATATGCCACCAGTTAGGCTGCTTCACCAGAAACAGCCACACGCTGATTCTACATCCCCATGGGCATGTATACGCAGGGTTGTGGAATCTGTGTTCTGTGCTTAAGGGGTAATGCTGTGGAGGTGAGTACAAAATGTCAATTTAGCTTCCTCTTCCAGCAAATATTTCCCTCTGGAGATACCTGTGGCTGTATAGTGTCGTTCTGAGGTCATATTTCACATTTCTTTATCTTTTATCTTTATCTTTATTTGCAGGACTTGATATACCGCCCTTGCCGAAGCGTCAGAGCGGTGTACAACAAAATAATATGGTGGCTGCAGAAAAGCATCGGAAAAGGAAAAAGAACGCCAATAACAGACAGGAAAAGAAAGAAAAAAAAAGGGGTGTCGTAGAATAGGATAGAGGGGGGACAGATAAGGGAGGCCTGGGTAACAGGCCGGGAAGGAATAGTTGCTAACTGAATGGAAAGGAGTGTTCCTAGATTAATGGCAACTGAGTGCTCTATGGGGGAAGGGGGGGGGGGGAGATAAGTGAAGGCCAGAGCCATCAGCGGGCAGGGGAAGATCAAATGCCTGACAGAAGAGGTGTGTCTTAAGAAGTGTTTTAAAGCGTGAGAAGGAAGATTCAATACGAATGCAGTGTGGGAGTGAATTCCATAGGGCAGGGCTAAGAAAGAAAAATGCGGAGTGTCGGGTGAGCTCGAGATGAGCCTGGGAGGGAGAAGGAAGAAAGAGACGGTTACCGTGTGCGGAGCGGAGGAGACATGGGGCAGATTGGAGGTAGATAGTATCGGCCAGGTATTGTGGGGTGCTGGTATGTAAGACTTTATGGGTAATAGTGAGAAGTTTATAGACAAAGCAGACTTTGATTGGAAGCCAATGTAGAGAGAAAAGAGAGGGAGTGATATGGGCGGTAACAGGAGAGAATGTGATCAGGCGGGCGGCAGCATTCTGGACTAACTGGAGACGACGTAGTTGGTGGCAGGGGAGGGCAGCAAAGATAGAGTTACAGTAATCCAGACGAGTGATCACAAGAGACATGACAAGGGTAGTGACAGCAGAAGAAGAAAGAAAAGGCCGGATGGATCTGATTCTACGGAGATGGAAGAAACAGGAACGCACCACAGAGGAAATGTGTTGGTGGAAAGAAAGAGAGGAATCCAGGGTGACTCCCAAATAGTGGAGGGTAGAAACAAGAGGAATGGGGCAGGCAGACATAATAGGGGACAGATCAGGAGGGGAGTTACAAAAGGAGAGCCAGATAGCAGAGGACTTGGACGGATTAACATGAAGAAAACTTTGCGCAAACCAGGAGGCAATGAGGTTAAGGCAATCGTTGAGTGGGGAGAGACTGAGTGTGGAGGCGGAGGTATGGTAGACCAGGAGGATGTCGTCGGCGTAGATATTTCTATTTGTCCTGCCAGCTGTAGGATGTAGAAGTTAGGTTTCGGAGTTAGTATTACCTTTTGTGTGCTTGTGGAAGCAATTTATTGGATTTGGATTTTAGATTTAGGTCTAGATTTCCTTAAACACAATTCTAGTTAGTGAAGAAGTGCTGACGTGTTTTCATTTTGCTTTGATGGAATCTGATTCACTGGGAGCTCCCGCTGGTTATGGGCTAGCTTACCTAGGCATGAGGAGGAGCGTGCATTTGAAGTTACTGCCAAAGAAAATGTTATTTTTAGGATCATGAAAGAAAATATTCTGTGAAAAGCACAAGTGGACAGTGTGTTTTTTTTCGGGCCTTCCAGCTTAACTGCTGGAGGATCTGCCAGAGAGGCAACTGAAGAAGGCCAAACAACGGTGTTGATTCTTTTTGCCAGGTTTCCATCCTGAATCATTTATGAACTTGCTTTCTTTTCTCCATTGCAATTGTAGAGGAAACTGGAAGTTGCTGCTAGCCCCAATCAGATGCCTTTTTTCCAAAATATTACCATTGCTGAACATGAATGTCTACATACAGACTGTGTGAAAGCTTATGTGCTCTTATTGGCACATGTTACATCTGTGCCATGTTATAATAGCAATTTTCTGTGTGGAAAACATGCCTTACATGATAAAAATGTTTTACAAAATTACCCACTGTAAATACAACAATAGGAAAAAAATATTACTTGGTGAGTATAGACTGCAAGGTTTGGGCAGAAATTTGTAGCATTGCTTTGAAGATCATTAGAGACACTTTATATTTCACTCTGCTGAGTACTGTAAGCCAGTGAAGCTAATTTAAGATGGGTGTTATGTGATCTTGGCTTGAGGTACCCATGATGAGTCTTGCTACTACATTCTGTGCCAGCTGTAGTGGTTGTAGTGAGGATTTTGGGAGTCCTTGATATATGTTGTTAGCATAGTCAAAGATGGGAGTGATGAGAGCTTGGCAGACGTTCCTGAAATCGTGATCTAGTAAAGGTTTGAGGTTCCTCAGGGTCTTGATGCGGTGCTATACTGTAGATGTAGATCAGTTTACTCCTTCAAAAAGAATAAAGACTAGGGGGCACGCAATAAAGCTACAATGTAGAACATTTAGGACTAATCAGAGAAAATAAATTTTCAATCAATGTATGATCAAACTCTGGAATTCATTATCAGAGGATGTATGTTTATGTTTATTACATTTGATATACCGCTCAAGCCAAAGCATCAGAGCGGTTTACAATATTACATAAAAGTTACAGAAAATATGAAAAGAACGCCATTAATTAGATAAGACAGAATAAGAGATACAGTGATAGTTAAAGGAATAGAGGAGACAAGAAGAAATGCTCCACATAGCATCTGAAGAGGTAGATATCATACCACCAGGTGTTTAAGCTCCCACTCACAACCTCCGCTGTCGACATCACCCCTCCACCGCTCTGATCGCCACAGCAAGCAGAACCAATGTAGCAGCATTTTAAACGGCCCTGCACGGTCCTACGCCTAAGTAAAGGTTGTTAGTGTAGCTGGGTTTAAAAGAAGTTTGGACAAGTTTCTGGAGGAAATGTCCATAAATCGTTATTAAAGAGAACCAGGGAAATCCACTGCTTACACCTGGGATAAGCAGCATGTTATTTGTGTACCTTTCTGGGAATCTGACAGGTACTTGTGACCTAGATTGGCCACTGTAGTTACTCCTCTGTAACAGGTGTTCTTCGGGGACAGCAGGAATCAGTCCTCACATATGGGTGATGTCAGTGCCAACAGAGCCCCTGCGTCAGCATCTCCCCAGCTTTCAAAGAAAGCTTTTGGGAGGTGCACCATGCATGTGTGGTCCCTTTCCCGCCCAAGGGTGCCATATTGTCTCAGTCTAATGACATATCTAAGATGGCAAAAATTAAAATATAGTTAAGAAGCAACTCCAAGGGTTGTGAGGACTGATTCCTGCTGTCCCCGAAGAACACCTGTTACAGAGGAGTAACTACGCTTTCTCTGGGAACAAGCAGGAAGTCATTCTTCACATATGGGACTCACCAGCTACAGGCTTCAGAGAACCTGTAAAAACACCACAGCGACCTGCAAAGGGTGAGCCATGAGCAGCAGCAGTTGAGTCCCTATTGAGAGACTCTTGCAAGACCCAAGTGTCCAGCGGGGAACTAGCACTCCAATAACCTGAACACAGAAGGATCGGAGGACAGGAGTTGAATATAACCTGAAGAGATTATGGAGTACGGCCTGGCTGAAGGTGCTGTCCTGTCGGGACACCCTCTCCGGGCAGTAGTGAGCTGCAGTGGTATGAATCAAAGACCAGGTGGCAGCCCAGCAGATTTCTATCATGGGGACGTAATGCAGATTTGCCATGGAAGTAGCCATGGCCCTGATGCAGTGCACCATGACCCTATAGTCCATTGAGATCCCCACCTGCTCATAGGTGAGGGTAATGCAGTCTGCCTCCAAAGTGGACAGTTTGCTTAGTCATTGGGATCCCCAGATGATTGGGGTCATAGGATACGAAAAGCTGAGGTGATTTGCGGTGGCCCTGAGTCTGTTGCAGATAGAAGGGCAGGGCCCTTTTACAATCCAAAGTATGGAGGACAGTCTCCACCCTGCCAGCCTGAGGCCTCGGAAAGAAGGTGGGGAGCACCACCTCTTGATTGAGGTGGAAAGGGGACACCACCTTCGGCAGAAACTTGGGGTGTGTGCGGAGGGGTGCTCTGCCATCAGAGCCTGGAGCTTTCTGACTCTGTGAGCTGATGTGAGTGCTACAAGGAAGATGACCTTCCAGGAGAGGTACCTCAAGTGGCAGGTAGCCAGGGGCTCAAACATTGAGATCTCACTCTGCTGCTGGAGGGCAGGTGGAGGATTTGGAATAGCATGAGGCCCTGCAAGAACCTAGATACAAGGGACTGAGCCAAGAGGGGCTTGCCCTCAACGAAATGGTGCTGTGCTACGAAAGCGCTCATGTGCACTCTGACCGAGTTGGACTTTAGTCGCACCTGCAACAGATGGAGCAGGAATTAGAGTACCACTTGTACCAAGAATGGGTAGGAGAATGGGTTTGTCTGTCTTTCGGTACACCACACCAAGAATCGGCACCACTTGAAGGCGTAGATCCTTCTTATGGAAGCCTTACGAAAGGCCAGAAGGCCTGAACATCCCGTGGGAGGTTGAAGGGAGCTAACGCTACCCTTTCAGCAGCCAAATCATGAGTGACAGGGACCCCAGGTTGGGGTTTAGGAGAGAGCCCTGCTCCTATGAGAGTAGTCCTGGGGAATCGATGATGCCACCCAACAGGGAGAGGAGCAATGGGAACCAGAGTTGCCTGGGCCACCGGGGAACTATCAGTATTACTGATGCCCTGTCATGCTGGACCTTGAATAGTGTCTTGGCGGCCAGTGGTGTTGGCAGGAAGGCATAAAGGAGGCCTTCCGTCTATGAAATGAGGAATGCATTCGCTGCCACCCGGGATGGATGCTGCTGGCAGGAGCAGAAGCGAAGCAACTGCGTGTTGTCTGGGCTGGCAAACAGGTCCACCAGGGAGACACACCAGAGTCAAAGCAGCTTGGAGTCCACTTTGGGATCCAGGTGCCACTTGTGTGGCTGGAGGACTCTGCTCAGCTTGTCCACCAGGGCATTGTCTTGGCCCGGGAGGTAGACCGCTCTTAGAAGCATTCCGCTATATGTCGCATAGAAGCAGAGGGCTACTGCCTCCTGGCAGAGGGAGTATGACCCTGTACCCCCTTGTTTGTTCATGTAGAACATTGCAGCTTGGTTGTCAGTCTGGGCCAGCACCGACTGGTGTTGCAGCTAGTGGCAGAAGGCTCAGAGAGCCAGAAATATCGCTCGGAGCTCCAGTAGATTGATTTGCATCTGGGATTCTGTCTGGAACCAGATGCCTTGCATTGGGAGGCCCTCACAATGCGCTCCCCAGCCCAGTAAGGAGGTGTCACAGGTGAGGACCCTTTGGGGGGTGGGTGACTGGAAGAGAATCCTGGCCTGAAGGTGATGAGGGAACTGCCACCATCAGATGGAGTCCGCCAGCTGGCGGGTCACTTTCACTCTGTCCCAGAGCCTGCCTGTAGCTTGTGTTCAGAGAGCAGAGGCACCACTGGGCCGCTCTCATGTGTAGTCAGGTGTATGGGGTCATGTGAACCATGGGCCCAGCAGGCAGATGAGAAGCTGGGCATGTAACAACTGGTAGCATGTACCTCTGCGGCTAGCCCCCTGAGGCATTCTGACCACTCCTGAGGAGGAAGGCCTTGGCCTGGAGAGTGTCTAACTGAGCCCCTATAAACTCTAGGCATTGAGCCGGAGAGAGGTGGGACATGAGATAGTTGATAATAAACCCCAGATGCTGCAGGGTGTTGATGGTGCACACTGTGGCACATTGCACTTCTGCAGCTGTGCTTCTCCTTATGAGACAGTCGTCCAGGTAGGGAAAGATGAAGGCCCCTTGGAGACGGAGGTGGGCTGTGACCACCGCGAGGCACTTGGTGAAGACCCTTGGTGATGAAGCCAACCTGAAGAGCAGCACCCTGTATTTCTAGTGCTCTCCTGCCACCACGAACCAAAGGTATTTTCTGTGGCTAGAATGGTTCAGGATGTGTGTGTAGGCATCTTTTAGATCTAAGGAACATAGCCAATCTCCCTGCTGGGGGAATTGCATCAATGTTCCAAGGGAGAGCATTTTGAACTTTTGCCTTATCAGAAACGTTCAGGTTTTGCAGATCCAGGATGGGCCTGAGGCCCTCTGTTCTCTTCGGGAAGAGGAAATACCTGGAGTAGAAGCCGTGCCCCAGAGATGTTTCAGCACTGACTCCACCACCTTGTCTTCAAGGAGATCTGTGAGCTCCATGAAGAGCAGGGTCTGGTGGAGAAGAGGTCTTACGGGCTCTTCTGTAAAGTATGAGGGTGGCGTCTGCTGTAGGTGGAGGAGGTAGCCCTCTTTGACCACTTGTAGCACCCAAGTATCGGTGGTGATGGCAGACCTCCTGTGGACAAACAGGGCCAGATGCTCCCCTGTGGGCTGCAGTGGACTTTCTGGGGGAGAGAAGATCACGTCCAGGAAATCAAAAGCTCCCCCCAGCTGGGCCAGGGCCAGCGCCTGGGAGTGGGACTTAGGGGTCTTTTGCTTACAGGGGCCATGCCCCTGTCCTTTGTGCTGTTGGCCTTGCTGTGGGGCCTTCCGAGAAGGCTTGAAATTGTGAGGTATTGCTAAATCTCCCTGTTTTCCTTGTGAAGAAGGGCTTCTTCCCTGGCATTGTCTTACCGGACTGCCCCAAGGTCGTCTTTGAGAGTTTGTTTCTTATAAGGAACTCTGTCTCTGTCTCTGCAGCTTTGCCTGCCATGGGTTTTCCGAAGAGGTTCTCTCCAATGCAGGGGATATCAATAAGTTTGTCCTGAACCCATTGTTCTAGGTCAGATGACTACAACAATGCTTGCCGTCATGCCTCAGTGCCCGCGGCGGCCACCCTGGTCGAAGACTCAAAACCATCGTAGGCTGCTCAAGACAAGAACTTCGAGCACTCTTTGACCGCCGAGGCCAGAGACTTTAATCTCTGCAGGGGCTCCCCATCGAGGCCTGCCGAGAATCCACCGAGCTCCCTCGACAGCTCCTTGAGGTACATGCTGATATAGAGCTGGTAGGACTGGATATGGCAAGTCGGCATCAAGCCCTGAAAGGTCTTCTGGCTGAGGGAATTGAGGGTTCGGGCTTCCCTGCTGGGTGGCCCTGATGAATGAGTCTTTTGGCTCTTGAGCCTGCATGTGGCTGACTCAATGACCATCAAGTTGTAGGGGAATTGGATCTTTTGGAACCCAGGGCTTCGGCGTACTCTATACATTTAGTCGAGTCGCCTGATGACAATGAACACCGATACCAGTGTTTCCCACATCTGGAGGAGGAGGTGCTCGAGGATCAGAGGAACTGGTACTGTAAGAGTTTCCTTAGGGGGGGGGGGGCTCATACTGGAGTATCTCCATTTCCTCCATGTGTGAGTCTTCCTCAACCTCGGTCTCGATGGTGAGTTCCTTAGCCATATCCCACACAAACTCGAGAAAGATGACATCCTTGGGCAGGGAGCAGCATCGGGACACCGGAGAAGATGGGTCCGAAGGCAAATCTCATTGTCACCGAGTGTCTGGGGACTCCTTGTCCTCGATCTCCCATTCGGACTCAAAGTCCGAATATGAGTCTGAGGCTCCGTGATCACCACAGTTGAGGCCAATGTTGAACGATCCGTGACCGCTGGAGGATCTGCGATCCAAGCCACGGGTGCTCGCCGGAGAGGACCGGTGTCCTGAGGAATGGGACAGGGACAGGGATCTTGTCTGGAGCAGTAGTGTCTCTCGAGGCAGGTGGCACTCGAGGATTGGCTCGACATCTGGGGAAGCCATGTCAAGGGTCCTGTCATCTGGCTGAATGAACCAGACGAACCAGACATAAACACCCACTGCATGGCCACGAGGGCAGAGATACTGCTCTCTAAGGCCACCATCCTGGTTTCCATGCCAGTTGGCTCTGCAGCCTTCAACGCAGGCACTAAGGATTTCAAGCCTGGCGTTGGTACTGTCGAGGGGGGTCCTCGACAGGGATGGCCTTGTGTGTCCGAGGCTGATCGACAAGGTGCCAACTCCTTGTGGGTCAGCTTGTGATGCCACTCCCACTCTGACTCCTCTGACTCATGCCGGGGACTGTAGGGCCTGGAGTGGGATTTTCCCTTCTTCCCAGACTCGCCCTCTGAGGTGGTCTTCCAGGGTTTTCACTTCTTGCGTTTCACCCCTGGGGATTTCATCTCGGAGGAACCATGGCCGCAGGGACTCCCAAGAGGCCCAGGCTTCGCGAGGCACTGAGGTACTGGAGGGGGCCTCGGAGTGTGGTGTCGCTGGAGACTCTGGTGCGGAGTCGGACTGTTGAAAGAATTTTTCCTGCTGTTGGTGACGGCTCTTCAGGGCCTTTTGAGGTTGTTGTGTTCCAGGACGAGGAACTGGAGGCATCAGTCATGCGGATCAGTGAGGGACCTCATTTTGCTGCACCAATCGCACTTCTTGAAGCCGCTGGAGGCCATCGGAAAAAAGGGGGTCCCTGCTACCTGGCAAGGGTCTGAGGCCTTCGGCCGAAAAAGGGTGTGAAAGCCAGTTGAGGGACACCTTGAGGTAAAAAAGGGGAAAACAAGGGAATGAATCAAAGGAGTGACACCAAGGTGAGCTGACTTGGGGATGGGAAGGAACTAGTAAGCAAACCAGACAGAAATGCATCAAAAAAACCAAACTGTTTACAGGGCAAACTGGACAGATGTCCGGAGGGCTCCGTGGGAAAAAAGGAGACTGAGGCAAGATGGCACCCATGGGCAGGAAGGAGACCATGCATGTGTGATGCACCTTCCAAAGGCTTTCTTTGAAAGCTGGGGAGATGCTTCTGCGGAGGCTCTGTTGGCACCAGCGTCACTCATATGTGAGCACTGACTTCCTGCTTGTTCCCAGATAACAGGATACTGAGCTTGATGGACCTTGGATCTGACCCAGTATGGCATATCTTATGTTCTTAGTCATTGGGAGTGCCAGGGGCTGCGTGTGCATGTGTGTGCATCTCTCTCTCTCTCTCTCTCTCTCTCTCTCTCTTGACCTCCCCCAAGTTTCTATGAGTCCCTCTCAAACCCCCCCCCCACCCCCTCACCAGCCTTCTCCCAATCTTTTTCACTCTCATGACTGCCGCCCAGGCTTCACCAATCTCTCCCTCATAGCCTCCCCTCAAGGCTTCACTCAATCTCGCACCTTCTCATGACCCCCCCCCCCCCCAGGCTTCCCATCCAGGCTGTACTAAGGGGCCTGTGCTGGGGCCACACAGGGCACAAGTACAAAGGACACTGATATAATCACTGGGCTTCCAGGAAGCTCAAAAAGTGAGTTATTGAATGTGGCTGGGGAAGAGGGGGGCAGCAAATTCCTTAGTCACACAGGGAGCATTTCTAGTTTAATACAGTCCTGCTTCCCACAGTATCTCACACTGGCCCCCCCCCCCCCCCCGGCCAGGCTGCACCCAGTGACTCTCTCAGCCCCTGCATATCTGCTCATGTTCTCTCTCACCCATCCCTGTAGTTCGATGCTGTTCCTTAAAAATGTCATACTGTGCACTTTCCTACCGCAATGTGCTCTGGGCATGGTTGAGCGAGTTGAGGTGATCCTATTTGCATATATTTTGAGTCTTCATATTTATTTTATTTGTAGTTAGCTCATGCCTTTCCAGTAGTAGTTGAAAGTGAGTTAGAGTGTAAACTCTCTGGGGACAGGGAAAAACCTACTGTACCTGAATGTAAGTTTGTATGTGAAGCAATGGAGGGTTAATGACTTGCCCAAGGCCACAAGTAGTGTCAGTGGGATTTGAACCCTGGCTTCCCTGGTTCCCAGCCCACTTCTCTCACTGCTAGGCTCCTCCTGTACTCCAAGTTGTTCTTTAAGCATTATCCTACATTGGGTACAGGGCCAGTCTTTAAGTCCCATTATTTTAAGTATGTAATCATGTCAAAGCAGCTGCAGAGTTGAATGACTGAAGCAGTCACATCTGGACTGTGCCTTTTATTCCCTCACCCCTGGACTGTACATACTGTGCTTGTCCCCTCTGGACACTCAGTACTCGCTGCAGGGAACATTCTTGCTTTCTTTAGATGCCTCAGTTCAAGCCTCTCATATATTTGTTTCATAATTGTTTAATAAATTCTGGGGCAATCTAAAAACCATTCATTAAGGACAAAGTCCTCAGATGTTTTTTTACCTGCAAAATTTGCTCCACCTGGCAAACAAACTTGTCTTTACTTGTGCTATGAAAAGTGCCATGTGTTTAAAATACCCAGGAACAGCAGCAACCATATTTTGTGCAGGCAGACTTTTACTGGAAAAATGAGGGGGATCAATTTTCAAAAGGCTTTTATGCAGATAGCCCCAGAGGCCATCTGGTTATGGGCACTGAGAGAGAGATTCAGCAGCACTATGCGGATAGTGCAGGGGCGGAGCCTCTATCCAGATAATTGCGACATTTAGCAGCTGAAAATCTGTCTGGATACCTGGATACATTATGGGCAGCCTTGGCAGTTCAAAAAGCAGCCCAAAGTTGCTATACAGATGATTTATCGGGATAGGGCCCTGGAATATCTGGAAGATATTTAAATGTCACAGCTGACCACCATGGTGTTAAATATCCGGGGCTCTGAAGCAACCCCTCAATGGGGCTAAAGATATTCATGTTGGGGGTGGGCAGAAATTATACTGCATGTAGAGTACCCTGTATTTGTGTTGTGAAAATAAAGAAGAATGGTTTACACCTGTCCACTGGCGGGTTAATCTGAGCTCAAAGAGTAGGGCTTTTAAAATAGATCATGGAAGAAAATAGAGATTGTGCCATAAGGCAGTGTTACTCAAGCCAATCCTGGTTTTTAGAATATTCACAATGACTGTGCATGAGAGAGAACTGCACGCAATGAAGACAATGGGCTAGCTTGAGAAACACTGCTGTAAAGTATAACGGATCAGCTGCAATTTTTAAAGGATTGAAATTTATATGGCAGCAGCTTTGTAGTTGATTACAACACAGAAGATTCAAATGTAATTGAAAATCTGAATGAAAATACAAAGTCTGAATAATTTTGTATTTATGAACTTCAATCTGTCAATCTTCAGGATAACTCGTGGTTGTAGAGGGCAATTTTCAAAGCTTTTTCTGTGGGTAGAACAGTGCTTGAAAATGGGCCATTACAGAATTGGCCGTATAATATGCAATACTTTTACTTGCAGCCAGCAGAACCATTCCCCAAAACTATAGGCAGGCTTAAGCCTGAAAATTTGTGCATCCCAAAGAGCAAGTATAAATACAAGCGCACAGTTTTCCGGGGGTAATTTTCAAAGTGGAAGTACACATGTAGCTTCACCTTAAAAATTCAGCAAAGTCCTCACGGAGAAAAGTTGTGTGTACACTTCTTTCCTGTGCATGCACTTATAGTATTACCTCCAAAAATATGTCTATTTCCTAATGCAATTAAATCTTTTCTAGGTTACCTAACCAGGCTTCTGCAGAAGCATTCCGTGTATGCGTGTGATGGAAGCACTTTGACTATGCAGTGTCCTCGTCATTCCATGATAAGTGTTCAATCAGCGTTTTACGGACATACCGTTCAGGGCCACCAGATGTGTTCCACACAGCAGCCCAACACGCTGGAAACAGCCAGCTGTGTGGCAGATACCGCTTTCCAGGTATTGCTTAGAGTACCGTGTTTGCAAAATGCACGTTTCTATTTTACTTTTGTAGGTAATATTTATTATTTACATATTTACATTTATTTCTTGCCAAACAAATACTCATGGCAAGTCGAGTTACAAAATTTGAAATCTGCCTACAATTCACAAACAAAAAAACAAACATCCACAGAACTCAAATAAATCGCCACAAAATACAAACCCAAAACACCACAACAATTATGAAAAAATCAAACACAGCAGGCACACTTCCTTCTAGTCTGCCATGAACTTTGCAAACCTTTTATAATTTCTTTAAAAAAGCCCTACGTGCTCCATATCATAAAATAAATCTTAACCTTTGACTGCATCAACCAGGAATAAAAAGATCAATAAAAAACTTTAACAAATAAGTTTTCCGTGTACATCAAACTGATTAGAGGCTGTAGCTCATACTTGGGGCCCGACTATGCAACAGCCTAGAGCAGCAACCTCTGAGGGGCAGCAAAGGGCAGCAGCAGTCAAAGCAAAACAATAGATTCTGGCAGCCCCACAAACTCAAGAGACATCAGCACATTCCTTTACTGCAAAGGGTGTACGCACACACATACATACTAAATAAAGTTTTTAATATTTGAATGAATGATGTCCAATTATGCATTTATACAGGAATGTTGTGAAGATCTGGGGAGGGGGAAGGGCCATAAGGCTGAAGGTTTTCCTAGAGTGTCCAATACCCAGGTACCAGTCCTGCTCATACTCTGTATAACTAAGCACTTAGAACAAGTTTCCAGGACATCTATAAGGGATATATACATCAGATAGATCTGAATACATGTATTTATTTAACCAGTTTTATATACCACCTTATCCTTCAATCAAAGTGGTTTACAATGGATGTTTAGGCACATTTTGAGTGAGTAAGGGGAGGGGAAGGGTACATTTATTAAAATTTACAGTAAGATGGGCATCGGTTAGCTATGATTGGTTATGGGCCCTGGGAGGCTCTGTAGTACTCGGTAAAGAGTAGTGTCTTGAGCATAACCATAACCATAACCATAACCATCTTTCGAAAATCCTTGGTGTCACTCGTGGTTCTCATTATCTCAGGAAGAGAGTTCCATAGTACAGGAGTGACGAGTGATGGTGCTCTTCTGGATGTGGCCTGGTTGGTTCGTTGATATTCTGCAGGTGTGATAAGCTTGTTTACCATGCAGCTTCACCTGAGCCTTGTGCTGGAGTCCTTGCTTACCAGGTTTTGAAGGGCAGTAGCCAAGTTGTTGTGGAATATTTTGAATATATTTAGGGTTGCTTTGTATCTTGCGCATGCATGAATAAGTAGCCAGTGTAACTGTTGGAGAATTGGCGTGATGTACTCGTTTTTTGCTGTGTTTGTGATAATGCGGGCCGTCGTGTTTTGCACCAGTTGGAGAGGGTGAAGGGATTGTTTAGAGAGGACTTGTTAGAGTGAATTATCATAGTCTAGTATTGGTGTAATTATTGCTTGACATACCGACTGGAAGTGATCCTGGTTTAGGATGGGTTTGAGCCTTCTGATGATCTTCAATCTATGACGTGCTTTTGCGGCAGTTTTGTTGATCAGGGACTGACGCATTCAGTTTTTATCCAGAGTGAAGCCCAAGTACTTTACTTCTTCTTTTACTGATATGGCTTTGTTGTAGATATTGATTGTTTGTGGGGAGGTGAAGGTGGAGCTTCTGGTGATGAGCATCGCTTCCGTCTTCTTGTAGTTCACCAAGAGGGAGTAGTTGGTGAGCCTTGCGATCATGTTTTCCAGACACTTGGTTATGGAGACAGGTCAGGTGAGTGTATGTTGATAAGCGAATAAACCATGATATCGTCTGCATATAGATTGATGTCGTCCGCATTGGGTCTATAAACTCAATAAATTAGCATACGTTATTCTGAAAATCAAACGTGTTTGTGGACCTTGAAGGACAGAGTTGAGTATGCATTAACTGATGTATTCTTATGTATTACCATACTGACCTTTCTGGAGCTGCAACATTTGAAAAATAAATTGAAACTGAAAAATAAGATTAACAGTTCTCAGTGCTGCAGTACACTGCACAGCAAGGGCTGAGTGATCGGATTAACCTTTAGCATTGTTCTTGTTTTCTTTGGAATTTAATGAAGACTAAAAATTTTTAAAGAACCTTCAAGAAATAACAAATAACCAAAAAAATCAAATCTTCTTCAGTGGAAAGGACGTGTTAGCACAAGTGGTCATGGCTCAGCAGTAACATTAGAACATTCCTTTTCACAAAAAGGGTGTTAGATAACATGGAACAGTTTCCCAGCAAAAGCAGTAATGAAAAAAGTTTGGGATAAACACAGTGGGGTCTATTCTGTAACATGAATATTTGTCCTCGCTATTCGTCCCCCTATCCATCCCCGACGAAGCCTCCCCGTACAAACAAGGAGTTTGTACGGGGAGGCTAGATGGGGTGGGAAAGGGGTGGTACAGAGGCGGAGTCAAGGTGGGCAGTGGGCGGTCTGCGGACCTGGACGTAAAGGGCCTATTCTGATGTCGACCCTGTACGTCCAGGACCAGCAGACTAGGCGGGGAACTTATTCCACCATTGAGGTGAAATAAGTTTCCCTAGACGTTGGGGGACGGTAGGCCTGGGTGGCAGCAAAGGTAGGAGGGGGTGCAGGAGATTCCCCGCAGCTCGACTCTGGCCATGGGTGGCCAGATCGGGGGTCAGGCTGAGGGGAATGAAAGAAGTGGTCGATGGGGGGGGGGGGTTTGCGGCTCCTGAATGGAGATGTGGTATTCAGGAGCCTGAGTTAGCCAGGCAGAGGTCTATACATGCAGGCTGATCGGAATCGGGTCCCAGCCTGCATGTACAGGCCTAGATGGGATTCTGATCCCACGGGGGCTAGACGTGCCCTGCAGGATCAGAATCTCTTCTACCTTGGGTGCTGACGCACAGTGGGCCAGGACGTCCAAATCAGAATAGGCCTCAGTACTACTACTACTACTAGGGCCAGTGCAAAGAACTGAAGCACCTTAGGTGAATCTCATCCCCTGTACACCCTCCCCAGCACCCGCCCCCTCCCTGGCTCCCATTGCTGCCCCTCTGTAGAACTTGCAGTGGCAGCAATGGTCTCAAATAGCTCTGCAGCGCTTACCTTAAACCTCCAGCATTGCAAGGCTCTTTCACTCCTGCTCCCGCCAAGGCTCGATGCCAACGTCCTGTTTGCATAAACTGGAAGTCTGCATTGGAGGAAGGCAGGAAGCTGCAGATAGTAAAAGACCAAAACTCTGGCGTAGCCCTGGAGATTTAAGGTAAGTGCTACACCACGGTTTCCTAGCCACTGCTGATGCTGCAGGCCCTGGAGAGGGGTGACAGTGCTCTACGCGACCTTCTAGTTCACCTAAGGGTAGAGCACTGAGAAAAAAGAGTTGAGTGTGGCAAAGAGATGGCGAGGGTCAGAGGCAAGAGAGTTTGGTAGATGAAAGTACTACTCTTGCTTGGTGAGTGCTAAAGCAGACTGGAAGGAGGTTAGCAAGAATTTGAGAGGATACTAAATTGTAAAGAAGTGAAGTGAAGGGAAGATCAGCTGTGGTGTAGGGTATTGCAACTGGAAAGAAACTGGGCAGAGTAGAGGGTCCTTGCTAGTAGAACAACATAGTAGACTTGGTTAAAGGAAGGTCAAAATACATTATATTCAACCTCAGTTGGCTATATTATAAATTTTCATAAATTTTCCTTGCCTATCTATTGCCAATTTTATTCTCTTATAAGACTACTTAGGCAATGTGGTGTAAGGGAACTGCACTAAGGAAGGGGGACAAACACAGAAAAAACAAAACAAATAAACAAAAAAACCCTTGTTCTTCCTTATCTTTCTGTCTCTATCCCATTTCTATCTGTTCACAGCCACCTTGATCTACAGTCTAGTGGCAAACAACCTAACTTCTGATTATAAGTTTAGGAATATTTAGCTTGCCTACATTCCTTGCATAGCCTTTTAAAATCAGACATCTGAGTGTGCCCTTGGTTCATATAAGGTCTGCTGGCCAGGGAACTTAAATTCCCGCCCACCCTACCCCTCACCTCACCCACCCCGGGGTTGCATTGCCTATGTAGTCATATAGATTGACATCTGTCTTTCAATTAGGTGTCACACCCACCTTTATTTCCCATTTTGCTTTGTCCTAGCACTGCTTTATCATAGTCTTAATCAGCATGTCGGGTATTCAATGCAATAGCTGTGGTGCCTTCATTCTAAGAAGAATCATTTGGAACCTAAGAGCTTGCCCTATCTGTCTCAAGTTATCTGCTATGCACAAAAAATTCATTCTATTAAGGGAAGAATTAGCTGCAATTAAACACACAACCTCTAGGGTACAAATTTTAAAAAATCCACCACCACTCCCACAAAGAATGAAACCGCCCAGGAATAAATGGATCACAGTAGGCTCTGATAGGTTGCGACCTGTAACATGGAGGCAACTCTCCATCAAGTTATATCCCTGCAAAATATTTTCTCTAACCTGGAAAATGAGAGTGCCCAATTAGTGAAAACGGAAGCGCCCTTAAATGAGAAGGTTAATGCCCAATCTACTGATAATGCACCAAATATGAAGAAAAAAATCAGAAAACAGGAAATTACTACTACTTGGAGATTCCATCATCAGAGGCACCAACTTCAAAACACAGCTCAAAGAAGAGAGGATGGTCAAATGCCTCCTTAGCTCTTCAGCCACAGGAATACGAACCAAATTGTTGGCATAGTTAATGCAGAAAGTGAGCACTCCAAAACTGATGGTCATCATAGGCTTCTTGGCAGGTCTTCTGGCCACAAGTTTGAATTCATCCACAAGCCATCATCGGACAGATCTGGCACTTATCTTTATTCCTCGATAATTAGCTAACTGAGCCACACGTTGAGATGAAGTATGTGGACTAGATGTAGTAATGTTTTTGAGGAATCGGTCATCTCATCCAGTAGTTATCCGTCTGTGCCACATTTCGAAAGACGTGTACGGCCACCTGATTTCAGAACATTCTGAACTGCACACCTAGATATATACAAATGTTTTGCAATAGCACATTGTGAATATCCTTCAGCATGGAGTGTGACAACTTGTCCCTTTACAAAGTCATTAATATTGCACTTTCTACCCATCTTGATTGTATATTTTACATGTAACTTTCAATCTTTTCCTAGTTGTAAAAATTCAAAACTTCATCCAAGAAACCTACTATAGAGTGTAAGTAAACTAAAATGGATGCCAGACACTAATTGCCATGCTGATTAAATAAGTAAGCACGTATGACATCTCCACAGTACATTATTTAACAATAAATTGTAGAAAAAGATACCTGCCTTAATTTTTGACCACTACTGTAGATGATAGAGGGGTTAAAGGGGCACTAAGAGGCGACAAGGCAATAGCGGAGAGACTGAATGAATTCTTTGCTTCGGTCTTTACGGAAAAAGATGTAGGGATGTTACCCATGACTGAAGTGGTATTTAAAGGTGATACTGTGGAAGAATTTAAAGAAATGTCAATACACCAGGAAGATGTATTACAACTATTTGATAAACTGAAGAGTAGAAAATCACCTGGACCAGATGGTATACATCCAAGGGAGTTGAAAGAACTGAAATATGAGATTGCAGACCTGCTATTAGAAATCTGTGAACTATCATTAAAATCATCTGTAATACCTGAAGATTGGAGGATGACCAATGTAATGCCAATTTTTAAAAAGGGTTCCAGGGGTGATCTGGGAAACTACAGACTGGTGAGCCAGACGTCGGTACCGGGAAAAATGGTAGAAACCATCGTAAAGAACAAAATTATTGAACATGTAGATAGTCATGGCTTAATGGGAGACAGCCAACATGGCTTTAGACACGGAAGATCTTGTCTTACTAATCTGTTATGTTTTTTTGAAGGTGTGAGTAAACAGGTAGACAAAGGTGAGTCGGTTGATAAAAAGTCATTGGATAGGAGGCAGTGTACTATTATGGATCAGAAACTGGTTAAAAGATAGAAAGCAGAGGGTAGGGCTAAATAGCCAATTTTCCCAATGGAGAAAGGTGAATAGTGGAGTACCCCAGGGATCTTTGCTGAGTCCGCTGTTTTTTAACATATTCATAAATGACCTGGAAATGGGAATAACAAGTGAGGTTATCAAATTTGCAGATGACACAAAACAATTTAAAGTTGTTAAAACCCATGAGGATTGGGGCAAATTGCAAGAGGATCTTGATAAATTGAAAGACTGGGCATCCAAATGGCAGATGAAATTTAATGTGGACAGGTGCAAAGTTATGCACCTAGGAAAGAACAACCCAAACTATGATTACACAATGCAAGGTTCCACATTAGGAACCACCACCCAGGAAAAAGATTTAAGCGTCATCATGGATAACATGTTAAACCCCTCTGCTCAGTGTGCAGCAGCGGCCAAGAGAGCAAATAGAATGCTAGGTATTAAAAGGAAAGGAATGGAAAATAAAACAAAGGCTATTATCATGCCTCTGTATCGTTCCATGGTGCGACCACACCTTAAATATTGTGTGCAATTCTGGTCACCATATCTTAAAAAGGATATAGTGTTGTTAGAAAAAGTACAGAGAATAGCCACCAAAATGGTAAAGGGGATGGAAGGATATCCCTATGAAGAGAGGCTAAAAAGGTTAGGGCTCTTCAACCTGGAAAAGAGATGGCTGAGGGGAGATATGATAGAGGTCTATAAATTAATGAATGGAGTGGAACGGGTAAACGTAGATTGATTGTTTACGTCATCAGAATATAAAAGGACTAGGGGACATGCAATGAAGCTACAGGGCAACCTATTTAAGACAAATAAGAGAAAATATTTTTTTCACTCAACGCGTAATCAAACTCTGGAATTCGTTACCGGAGGGTGTAGTAAAAGCTGTTAGTGTAGCTGGGTTTAAAAAAGGTTGGACAAGTTCCTGGAGGAAAGGTCCATAAACCATTATTGAAAAGGAACCAGGATATCACTGCTTGACCCAATACAAGCATTGTGGAACCTGTGTCTTTTGGGAAACTGCTAGGTACTTATGACCTGGATTGGCCACTGTTGGAAACAGGATACTGGGCTTGATGGACCTTGGTCTGACCCAGTATAGCATATTTTATGTTCTTATGACCAGGAGAAGGACCTTGGAGTGATTGTTTCTGAGGATCTCAAGGTGGCGAAACACTGTGACATGGTAGTGGTCAAAGCAGAAGGATGCATACAGAGAGGAATTACCAGCAGAAAGGAGGAGATACTAATACCAGTGTACAAATTGCTGGTGAGGCCTTTCTTGGAATATTGGGGTCTGTTCTGTACTGTGAATATCAGGAATGGATGTCCCGTTGGTACATCCATCCCCATCAATAGCCTCCCCATACGAACAAGGCCTTTGTACAGGGAAGCTTAGACGGGAACGGGAGGGGGCGTTCCGGAGGCGGAATGAGGGCAGAGCATGAGTGTCTGCGACCCTGGACGTATAGGGCTGATTCTGAGGTCAGCCCTGTACCTCTGGGGTCAGCAAACCGGAAAGGGGACTTATTCCACCTCGGAAGTGGAATAAGTCCCCCTGGACATTGGGGGATGGTGAGCAGAGGAAAGATGAACGGAGGAAAGGTGAGGTGGTGGAAATGTGAGGCGGTGCAGGGGGTTCCCCGCAGCCCAACCCTGGCCAAGGAAGGCCAGATTGGGGGTCGGGCTGTGGCAAAAGAAGATTGTGGTCAGTGGCCGGGGATCGCGCCTCCTGAATGGAGCCACGGTGCCATGGCAATAGGACACATGGCACCGCGGCTCCATTCAGGAGCCTGACTGAGGTAGCCAGGCAGATGGCTGTACGTGCAGGCTTATCGGAATCGGGTCCTAGCCAGCTTGTACAGGCCCTAGACCTGATTCTGATCCCGCAGGGCACATTTAGCCTCCACAGGATCAGAATTGGGTCTATCCCTGGGTGTCCGATCGGACGCACAGGGGCCTGGACGCACACATTAAAATGTGCCTCGTTTTGTTCAGTTTGGAGACCATAGCTCGCAAAGGATATAAAAAGACTAGAAACTGTTCAGAGAAAGGTGACCAAAATGATTTGGTGCCTGCAGCAGAAGACATATGAGAAGAGACTTGAAGACCTAAATATGTATACTCTAGAAGAGAGGAGGGACAGAGAAGATATGATACAGACTTTTAAATACTTAGGGGTATGTTTACTAAATCGCGTTAGTGCAGTTCGCGTTAGGAGCCGCGGTAGTGAAAGAAACCCCAAATAAGGACATGGGCGGTACATCGTTACCACTACCGCGCGTTAGAAAACTTAACGAGCGTTACCGGGCGCCGTGCCGCGTTACTGCGCGTTAATCGTAAGAAGACGTACAGACACAAAGCACTGAAACAAAGCTGTAGCACAATGGTTACGGTACTGACCTCTATTACAGGCAGCATGGGTTCGAGCCCCCAGTGTGCCTAACGCAAAAGGCTGTCTCAGGCATCATCCTGTACATTACAGAAGGAAAGAGGAGGCATGTTTTTCGTTACGCTGAGTATTGGTGTCAGAAAAACACCCTCGGAGTGTGCCTAGCCACGTACGTTGGTGCGTGCATTGGTAAGTGCGTAGCCGCGCGCGTACATTCGTGCGTGGGTACGTGTGTTTTTACCAGTGTGGGCATCTTATATTACAGACTTTGTAGGATGTCCTGCACCTATGCATTATGCTAACAGATGTACGTGTGATGGCCTATGGTTTAGCAGAGCCTGTGAGCAGGTGCTGGTGTTTCACAGGGTTGGATTGGGCCAGTCACACCCATGATGCACTGCACATGCAAATCAGCTGTCCACACATACACACCATGGGGAATACACCCCCACAGCACCTCGGCCTGATAGGGGGTACCGACCGTGTGTTGTACTGGCACAGAGTAGCTACACACCGTCACATTGTGCGGGTACTGTGCTCACCCTGAGGGTGCAGTGAGGCGCCCAGCACTAGGTCCACAGCACCGTCCCTGGCTGAAAGAGGCCATGGTGCAGGTCCACAGCAGTGTTATAGTGTGAGAGGTAGTTTCTGCAGAAACACCTTCACATCTCTGTCTGTATCAGTCAGGTGTAGCCCCCATGGACCACCACCACCACCCCCTCCCCCAGGGCAGCAAACAGGGTCTCCTATCAAAAGATACAACATCTACCTCCCTGCAAGGTGGACATAGAGGGGGAACATCAACCCCGGTCCTGCTGAGGGGGACACACCCCACAGAGCAGTCAATGCAGCTCTGTACACATCCAGAACACAATAGCAGACAGACATTAGGCCTAGATATGGCATGCTGCACCCCACCACTATCTGATATTCCCCTGGTGCAAGCCATCAGCCACTGCACCCTGCAAGCCACTCCATCACAACACATACCAGCTGCAAATAGTCTGCTAGTGCCCAGTGGAGATGCCTGCACCCAGAACTGGGATGTCAGCATACACAGTTAAATCAGTGACAGGGACCCAAAAGGCAACCCATATATATCACATGAGAGAAATAGTAGATAGCACTATGGGGGTGCCTAGCCATGCTGTGGTCACTGCATAGTCAGGGTGAGAGTGATCTCTCAGCAGCACATACTGAGGTCACCCTGTAGGTGGTGGCCGGCCACTACAATGTGCCTGTCACTGCCCTATGCCCTGTGCAGATGCGCCCTGGCCAGGCCAACCTGTCCGGCCTCTACCCATGGTACCTTGCTCCTCATTATGCACATTGGCAGCCCAATTCTGGCAACATTGCTGGCATTGTGGCCTGTGGAAGGTGTTTGCAGCCACCACATACTGGATAGACAGACAACCACCCCCACACCGATGTCAGCATTGTGCTACTATAGAGGTGGTCAGCAGCCATACACACCACACCAGTCCTGGGCATAGTACAGGCATGGATATGGTACACAAGACTGTTGGGGGGTCACTCCCCAGGGTGGTGAACACTGTCAGAGACCAGACCTGCAGCACACACCGCAGACATCAGAATGATTGTTATGGTGGAGCTCAATGAGCAAAATGTGCTTAACAGAGGAATTGATATCTGCCAGTTCTCATAGCAAACATTTGATAGCTGTGTACCATATACCCAGGTGTAGGGTGGCATTGCTAAGGTATGCAACTGCTAGTATTGGGAGATACAGGCAGGACCCAATTTCTTGCCTCTCCAGGTGGCACTGGCCAATGGGGCCTGTGGGTGGGTGTGTGGCCCTGTTGGCTGCTGCTTTACGGCAGAGTTCCCCAACTCCAGTCCTGGTGTTCCAAACACTGTTCGGGTTTTCATGCTGTCCCTCATAGATATGCATGAGCTACATCTGCATAACATGGGGGTGGTGCATAGCTATGCAGCACAGGCATCTTTATTGGAGGCAGCATGAAACCGGAATGTTGTGGGGCCCTCCAGGACTACATTTGCGAAACTCTGCTTTACGGTAATGTGCCTGTTTCTGGTGTGGTAAAATATAGGCCATGTGTATGTTCTCTGCAATAAAGGTGTGTCTTTACTATCAATGTTTAGTGGTGGGTAAAGCTATGGGGACTGGGTTGGCAGGACCCCCAGCTGGGATTTGAACCTGTGACCCTCTGGTTTTACAGACACTGGCTGTGTCTGTTGCACCACACTGTAGCCACAGAGACAGTGCAGTCCCTGGAGTTAGTTAAACTGGCCTGACAAGTCAGAAACCCTGCTCTGCAACAGGTTTATTGTGACCTCATTTACCTTGTATGCAGACAACGGTGCACATAAACCTCAGAGAATATCTCACAAAAGGGGCACACACCCATAACCAAGCTGGGCAACAATGATATCATTGGGAAACATTACACAACACTCCCAGGACAATCCATTACAATGAAATGATATTTAAAAGGGTCTGTGACGCGTAGACCCTTCCACACATCGTTTCTTTTTTATTTGGTGCTTTCCAGGCAGTGTTGTTCCTTGTTGCCCATTGCTATCACTGTTGCCAAGCTGTATTATGCTTTTTAAAATGTTTCCTGTGGTCATTTTTAACGTTTTATGTGCTATTTTGTTCAGTGCACATGTATCACACTGCTCACGTTTTGTGTGTTTCCCCGGTTTTGCTGTACATTGCTGACGGAAATGGTTTCTCTTCCCTTTAAAAGCCTTTAACGGCAGGTTTTCATTCGCGTTGGAATTGAGCTCAGAATTACAGCGCGTTAGTGAGGGGGAGCCTCTCCACGCCCCCTCTCCGCCCATTGACCCCTTCTCTCCGCCCACTCTCCACCTTCTGCGCTGTTTTAACGCGCCGCGGGGCTTTACGATCGTTAAGCGCGGTTTCCGCGCGTAGTACGACGTTACCGGTCGTTGGCGCGTGTTTACGCGCGTTACACTGCACTTACGGTCGTTAACGTCATACTACGCGCGTTACTCACGTTTAGTAAACATACCCCTTAGAGTATTACTGAACACACAAACCTTTTTCAAAGACAGGAAAGTTGCAAAACTAGAGGACATAACATGAAGCTGCAAGGCGGTATACAAAACTGTCTAAATAAATAAATAAACTGAAAGGCAATATCAAGAAATACTTTTTCACTGAAAGGTTGGTGGATGCTTGGAATGCCCTCCCGATGGAAGTGGTGGGGGCAAATACAGTGACAGAATTCAAAATGGCATGGGACAGACACAGTGGATTCCTTTATAGCAACAGGATAACATCAAAATAACCTTAACTGTCTCTGCTATCTCAACAAATATGGGTGACCTGCACAGAGTAGTGGGTACACCCCTAAACAAAGGCATGGGGAAGGGTGATCTTCATGGAGCGGCAGGTGCACCTACTCTTACCACCTTTCTGGACAGACTAGATGGACCATGATGGTTTTTATCTGCTGTCATATATTCTGTTATGGGTATATTTGCTTCTTCTATGGTGCCATAGGACAGCATAAACTGTTTGTGGTCACGCACTGGAATAACTGATCTGATGACCTCCAAAATAGCATTTCTTTAGATCAACACTTAAAACAGTAGTATTCACCCCCAATTCTCAAGAGAGCAAATAAAGTCAGTACCACATCTGCTTAGATTTTAAGTCTTTTATTCACTCTCAGTCTTCAAGGGCCACAAAAGGTCAGGTTTCCAGGATATCCTCTCATTTGCATGCAAATCTCTCATGCATATTCAGTAGGAATATCCTGAAAACCTAATCCATTTGTGGCCCTTGAAGACTGGGAATGAATAACTGACCTAAAATCTGAGCAGATCTGGTATTGACTTTGCCCTTTGGCAAGTCATTCAGCCTCCTTTCAAACATAGCTTTGTATTTGTTATGTTATAGATATCGAGGGCTATGTTCAAGTGCCCGCAAAACATAACTTTTGAGACCAATGCTACGTTAATCTTTGCTCTGCTGGATCTGCAGTTATTGTAGTTCTAAGAGCTAAGCTTCATTTGGTTGAACCCTAGACTGACTTAATTCAAAATGGAATGCTCTAGCACTGTCAAGCATCATTACTTCATTGGTTGTATTGACTCTGGAGTTTCAGATGAGGTCAGATGTGTGGAAAACAGTCTCGAGGAGCAGAGACAAAATATGATGGAGGTTGATGCATTTGGTGCAGCAGTCCACAGTGCAAGCAGGGTTGGTGCAAGATAACATTGTGTACCAAAAATTGGAAAATTTGGAGAACTAGATCAGAGGGATGAATCTGCGACTGTTAATCTTCCCAGATACTCTTTCATTATCTCCATTGGAGCTGCTTAAATGTTGCCTTAAAGAGAAGTTAACTGTCCCAGAAGAAGCACACCCTCCAGTAAGGAGAGCTTTTACTTGCCAGCAAGAGATTTATTTGGATAGTCTGATTCTAACAGATGTTTTGGAAGGTGCAGGCGAATATCTGATGACCTTGTTTTTTCTCAGGACAAAGATCATTTATTGAAAACATTACGAGGTCATTTTTATTTCTTGGTTCTAAATCTTTTCCTGATTTTTTTTTCAATTTTATTTTTTAAACTTAATAAATTTTACATCCAAGCATATTACATGAATGAAAAGAAAATCGTCTTAACAAATCAAGAAACATTATTATAAAGCAACACAAACCATTTGAATATTAGTCCACAAATCCAAAAGAAAAGGGGGGGAGAGGTACCAGGAAAATACAACTCAAGGTAAAAATTAAGGCATACCTTAGCCCTAAAATAACCTAACAGAAAAATAAAAAGCAAGTGAAGACTTAAGCGTCAGCCGGATGGGGCGGTCCAGCAACTACAACCAAAGCCTCTTCCCTAGCTACTAAAAACTCCAGAAGTTGTCTAGGCTCAAAGAACATATATATTTTTTCTTTATATGAAACACAACATTTAACAGGAAATTTTAATTGAAAAGTTGCCCCTAAGGCCAACACCCTAGGGCGGAGAACCAAAAAGTCCCTCCTTTTCAATTGTGTAGTACGTGACACATCAGGAAAAATCCTAACCTGTGAACCTAAAAAACCTCACTGAAGTTTTTAAAATATAACCTTAGAATAAAGAATTTATCAGACTCCAGAGCAAAGGTAACAAGGAGGGTATTTCTTTAAACAATAAACTCCAGGGAGTTTTCCAAAAACCCTGTGAGGTCTCCAACCCAAGGTGAAACAGAGGAAGACTTAGCAGTACTACAGGACCCAGCGCCCACAGACAGATACAGAGCCCTGGTCACCAATGGGAAAAGCTCTGGGGATATTTTTAAAACTTCCCCAAAATACTTTCTCACCATCTCAACTGGCGACATAACCGGAGACCTAGGAAAATTCAGGAATCGCAAGTTACACCGACGAACCTGATTTTCCAGATATTCTACTTTTCTAAGAGTCACAGTTCTGTCCTTAATTTGGGCATCAAGCAAGTCCCAGAGCTGCCCAACTTCATGTTCTATCTTGGAGATTCTTACCTGCATGTTCCTCAAATCCACTGGAGAGATGAGCACAAGTTGATTTCACCCCAACAAACTCCGTAGTTACAAATCCCAAAAGTTGATTCAGTGAAGAGCTCAAGGTCGCTAAACCGTCCCACAGCCTGTCCATAGTAATCAACGCGGGTCTCACCATCTTGAAAGTAGCCAAAGCAACCTCTTCTCAAGGCTGTGCCTCAGCAACCTGCACCTCCGAAGACAAAAACTCTCCCATTGTTCCATGCAGGGCATCAGATCCAGGAGAGGGAACTACTAACAATGGGGAGCCCCCTTCACTTTCCTTCAGTGGCGTGCTACACAGCAAGCCAGAGGAAAGCACTCCAACCATCGTTGAGTTGCTTCCAGTCACGGCGGGAGGGTTCTCAGGTCCGGGGAAAGCCAGACACTAGATACGCTCAGGGCTGACAGATCTTCTGCCAGCCCTGCCTAAGACGCTGCTCTGTCATTGACAGGAAAGCCTCAAGACTCCAATGTCCGCTGCCCAAGTGCACTCAGCAGGGCCGGTCCCGGGTGTAGGCCAGTCTGCTTCCGCTTCTTCCGCCCCATACTGCCAGGATAGAGCAGCGCACAAGGACCTCAGGCACCAACAGAGAGCAGATTCACAACGATACATATCTTGCCGTCATCTTGCTACCTCCCCCTCTTAATTAGTTCCACCATCTTTTTCTGATTTTTGTAAGATTTCTCAGATGGAAGGAAAAAAAATTCTTGGGCTGCATCAAGGAGTTTTTAGCCCTGGGCATTAATTTTTTTCCTTTGATTTCTTTGTGAATGTTTGATAATCTTGGGCTGTGTTCATTATATTTTCTTTGAACCTTCCCAATTTTTTTTTGGAGTCTAAGACGCATGCAGGCTATGCCCGAGGCTGCAGTAAAAGAGGCGTCCAGTGCAAGTGGAACTTAGAGCTTGAATAAGTCACTCTAGGATTGTGCTATTTTTTAAAATGATTGCTCCTTATATTTCTTCTTGTTTTTTTTTCTTTTGTGGCTCTCTGGGGAGGGCATGGGGCATGATTTGTGGAGCATGTAGCTTGAATCTGCTTGGTTGCTTCATTGCCCTTCTTTGCTGTTCAAGAGTAGCTTGATTATATAACATTTTGCAGAGGAATTGTACAGTTTATATGTTTAAGTCGGCTGACCAGACTTAAACCTATAGAGAGGTAAATATCCAGGAGCACTTATCCAGTTAAGTACCACTGGTCAGGGCTGTCTGATGATTTTCAGTGGCACTATCCAGAGCATGGGTGGTCCCCAGAGTTATCCAGACATTGGCGATATTTAGCCTGCTATTTGGATAACTGTCTGCCTAAGGACAGCGTAAAAAGCTGCGCTAACTTTATCTGGATAGGATCCTTATAGTGGGCTGAATATTATTGTTATCCAGATAGCGCCAGCACTGACAGCTCTATCTGACTATTCAGTGCCAGCCACTATCTGGACAGTGGTGCTGAATATCCAGATTCTTTGGTGACTGGCCAGTGTTTAAACAGAATGCTGATCATGGCAGCCAAATATTGTTCTTCTACTGGTTCTACAGACTGCGGCTGAATTTTGCCGCTCTTTGTATAACTTCTAACTCTGCCTCTGGAATGTCCCTGGCCCCCTTCTATTACTATAGGGATATGTTTTGGCTATGTGGCGTGTAATTTTATATAAGATGTTCCATCTGTAAAGCTTGTTTTAGACATGGAAAGGCCTTTTATAAAGCTACTGTGACAAGATATCACATACGTTTAAGTGTGTTGCAGCGGCCCAAGGGTAATGCGAGGCCATGTGCGGAGATTCATTGCAGGGCCTCATTTGCATAGCCACTGGACCTCTTTTGCATATATTTAATTTATTTTATTTTAAAATGTATTTGTTGTCTATCTAAAATTTTAGGCAGTTTTCAAAGGAGCCCTTCACAAGCATCCTTTTTGTCCTGGCAATGACTTAGGGGTATGTTTATCAAATATTAATGTGCATTAAGTGCCACAGTGCCAATAGAAATAAATGGGTGTTGCTGCACTTAGCACACATTAACATTTGTGAATACGCATTAACGTTTAGTACATATAATGAGTGTCTCATGGGCAGTGAGGATAAAGAGACTACCAGATTTCCACATTACTATACTCCAGTGTCAACTGCCTGGCACATTAAGAAGTAGTATACACCCTGCTCATTTAGAATCCATAGCAAACCTGCCATATCATAACAGCACTACCAGGACTCACAAAGCACCAAACCCTACCTATCAAAAGGTAGCACTGCAAATATTAAACCAAAACATCACCTACAGCACATTCCAAATGAGGTCACACCAGAGACTTATACAGACTGTCACACCTCATCTGCCCCAGCGGTGACTACTGGTATTGTTGGGCTTTCTGAGGGTGGTAGTTGTGCCTTGCTTATATATATATAGATCACACAGGAAAACTTTCTTTTTCTTTTTAGGGTTTTATTCCCTGTCCCTTGAGGTTTCTTCTTTCAAATACAACAGAAATTAATAGCCTATTTTGGCTTATAACAAAATATAACTAGACAACAAAAATAGCTTCCTTCAGCTTGTAACTTTTAAACAAAAGCAAATAACAAACAGCCTAATTGTCTGTTTGGCTAGAGGGAGAGAGAGAGAGAGAGAGTTGCAGCCTTGCCTCTTATATACTGGAGTTAAGGTCACACATTCACATTTACCTCAGTGAGAATTCTGGCTCTATTACAGTGAGAGAACAATCCATCATCTCTGGACTTGTTAATGCTTCTGAGTTTTCATACTCCATTAACTCCTGTTCATTAGTATCTTCATTATTCACTTCAAACATGGGGTAAAAGTATGGCAGGCTTGCCTCGTCACTTAAGAAGTTTCTCTTCCCTTGTGCAGAACTGCCCCTCTGGGAAATATCGTAAAGCTCTGAGTTGTGTCTTCCAGAGCCCTGCCCCTGCTGGTGCCTTAACGAATACCTCAGGTCCTTGTTTGACCTACTAGCTGGGTAATTACGGTAGGCTCCTGGCCGGGTCTGTCCTAGCTTTCCAAGCTCAGCTGTGCCTGATTGCAAACGGTGTAACGGTGTTTCCCTAGAAGCTGGGAGCTCACGGTGATAAGGGATTTCTTCAGCTTTTCTTGGTAAGTGAAACCCCCTTCTCTTAGTGCTTTTATAATCAGGGAAAAAGCTATTATCAGCCTCTGAATGTCTGGGCTTTATGTGGGTATTTCTATGCCTCCAGGGCTCTTCCCTTTCAGATAGCAAATAGCCCTTGTACTCACTCTTTGCCCCTGTACCTGCTGTTGCAGTCTTCTTATATTTCTCTTGCCTTCCAAACACATTCACGCTGTCAGGGTGTTGCCTTCTCCCAGAACCACACAGGTCTCTGGATTCTCTCCAACTTTCACACCGGCTCCCCTGTTGCCTTACTGACTCACTTTCACTGTCATCGTCTTCCTCATGCCAGCTCCAGGCTTTGCATGGCTTCCACCGTATCTGCTGCTGCTCCAATTCCTCTCTCAGGGATTCTCTCCTCGACTCCTCTCTCAAGGATTTCCTCTCTCTCAAAGGTTCCCTATCTCCAAATGTTTGGGAGTCTATTTTATCTGCGTGTCTCCTGACTCCACCTTCACTCAGCTGCACTCTATTGGGTAAAACAAACTCCCTTGCTTTGCTCTCTGGGTGTGTCTTTCTGGGCTCTGTGCACGTGTGCTTAGGTTGTCCCTGGCAACCATCAAACATTCCTCTGTTTATCTTGTCACTTTTACCGTGATCATTCACACTGCTCTGCACTTTCTCAGGCTGCCCTAAGTCCACCCTGTGACACATTCCCCCCCTTAAAACATTACTTGCTGCCGCAGTTTCTGGTGGACAGCAAGTAATCCGGGAAAGCGCATCTGTATTCCCGTGCATCTTTCCCGCTCTGTGCTGGACTTCGAAATTAAACGCTTGTAGCGCTAAATGCCAGCGGGTCAATCGAGCATTGTTATTTCGCATTAAATGCAACCATTTTAAGGGAGCGTGGTCGGTCACTAATAAAATTTTCTGCCCGTGAGGTAAAAACGTAGAGCCTCTATGGCCCATTTTATCGCCAAGCATTCCCGTTCTATCGTGGCGTAATTCCTCTCTGCTGGCGAGAGTTTTCGGCTGAGGTACGCCACGGGATGCTCACTCCCCTCAAAAACTTGGGACATCACCACCCCCAACCCCGTGTCTGATGCATCTGTTTGTATAATAAAAGGTAAGTTAAAATCTATACCTCTTAACACAGGGGCATTGCATAATTTCTCCTTAAGAGCCTCAAAAGCTGTCTCGGCTTCCGGAGTCCAACGGATTTGGTTGGGCGCGTTCTTCCTCAGCATTTCGGTGAGGAGAAGGCTTTCCTCTGAAAAATGGGGCACAAAGCGACGATAGTACCCTATTAAGCCTAGGAAACTCCGCATTTGTTTTTTTGTTATGGGCCTGGGGAACTCTCGAACGCTTTCTATTTTGCTGGCTAGTGGTTTTACCAGACCTCTGCCTATTATGTGACCCAGATATTTTGCTTCCCTTGTAGCAAATAAGCACTTCTCTGGGTTTAGTGTAAGTCCCACCCTTCTCAATGCTCTGAGGACTGCTTCTACCCTTGTGAGGTGTTGGGACCAGGTCGTACTGTATACCACTATATCATCCATATACGCAAGAGCGTATTCGTGGTGGGGTCTCAGTACCTGGTCTACGAGACGTTGGCATGTAGCCGCAGCCCCGTGTAATCCAAACGGCATCCGTCTAAATTGATATAGCCCAATCGGCGTGGAAAAAGCCGTTTTGGGTTTTGAGCTTTTGGTTAGCGGAACCTGCCAGTATCCCTTACTAAGATCTAATGTGGTTAGATACTTCGCCTGTCCTAAGCAATCCAGCAGGTCGTCTATGCGTGGCATAGGATACGCATCAAACTGGGATATGTCGTTAATCTGGCGGAAATCTATACAGAATCTTAAGGTGCCGTTTGGTTTCGGGACCAACACTATGGGACTGGACCATGGGCTCCGAGACTCCTCTATGATGCCCATGGCCAGCATTTCCTTAACTTGGTTAATCACCTCTTGTTTTCGTGTCTCTGCCATTCTGTACGGACGTTGCCTTATGACACGCCCAGGGGGAGTAACTATCTCGTGTGCCACAAGATGAGTTTCTCCGGGTAAGGTGGTCAGGACGTCAGAGAATTTCATTAATAGTTGTGCTAATTCTTTTTGTTGCTGAGGGTTCAATTCGGAGCCTACCCTAGGAGAAGTTTGTTTCTCCCAGTCGGCTACTTGGGGTCCTAGATCCTCCTCAGTCTTTTCCTCCCCAAGGGCTGTTAAACTCCTCACCTCTCTCATCCCTGTAGCACCAAACCCGCTCTCTCCCCTCTCAGTGGATGGTAGTGACGCTACTTCCTCCACCGCCGGGAACCCTACTCGCTCACAGATTAACTGTGCAACTCTGTCTCCTTTTCTTACCTCAAAATCTTTATCCCCAAAATTGAATAATAAAATTTTTACGGGACCTCTGTAATTGGGATCAATAAGCCCTGCGCCAACATCTATGGAATGTTGCACTGCTAGCCCTGACCTCGGCGCTATTCGTCCATAGCATCCCTCCGGTACTTTAATTCGGATGCCGTTGTCTACAAGTGCTTTTCCTCCTCTTTTTACCATAACATCCTCCACGCTAAAGAGGTCATATCCCGCAGCCATTATAGAAGCCCTTTTTGGACCTTTTGCCTGGGGTGTACTCTTACAAAACTGCAGGGTAAATTTTTGTTTCCCTGTTAAAGGTGCTTCCTGAGGCGAAGACCCCTTTTTTGATGGTTTCCCGAATAAGGGACTAGGGATAGCAGTCGCTATGGCTTCAGTTTTTACTTCGTCTGCTATCACTGGGGGTTGTACAGGCGATGGGACCAGTATCCCTTGGAGGCCTTTCTCCATCTCCTGACGGAAAGGGATCCAATCACGTCCTAAAACAATGGCATATGGCAGCTTCGGTACTACCGCAACTAATATTTTTCGTAGGGCTCCTAGACCCTGTACGGCTACTTCATGTAGCGGGTAGTGAGAAGCTTCCCCATGCACACATCTAATGCGGACTTGGCCCTCTACTGGATTCGAGGGGGATGACCGACATTTTTCTATGGTTTCCCACAAGTCCTGAGAGACCATACTCTGATCGGCCCCCGAATCCAGTAGAGCTAAGGCTTGTATTCCCTCAATCTGTATTTCTTGCACAAACCCTTCCGGTATTATCTCCTCGCATCCTGTTATGAGGGCAGTCTTAACCCTACACGCTTTTACCATGTGGCCTGGTCTGCCACACCTATAGCACCTCCTAGTGTTCCTCTCCACATTATTCTTATCAGGGTTAAACTCATTCACTCTCCTGGGTGTATACCTTTTACTTTCATCCGTCCCATTCACACCTGTACCTTTTAAAAGGCTCACATTTGACACAGTAGCATGCTTTGCTTCCTTAAACACCTCTGCCATTTTAGCTGCTTCTTCAGTATTTGAGCAATTTTGTAATGTTAGGAACATTTTCATTTCCTGTGGTATGGCTAACAAGAATTGCTCTAAAACAAGCTCATCTAATACAGACTCCAGCATCCTATTCTCAGGGTCTAACCATTTATAAAGCAGGCTCTTGAGCCTCTGGCACAAAGCCTTTGGAGTCTCACTCTCCAACATTATTGCCTCCCTGAACAACCGTTTGTAATGCCTAGGTGTTAGACCAAGGCGATCCTTTACTGCCTTTTTAATTTCAGCATAATTATTAGCTAGGCTTGCTGGCATGGCCTTAAAGGCAGATAAAGCCTCTCCGCTTAGAGTCATGGCGAATCTCATCGCCCATTGTTCTGTAGGCCACTTTAAATTCCCTGCTATGCGCTCAAACGCTTCAATAAAGTCATCGGGGTTATCTTCATGCCCCAAATGTCTCAAAGCAAGACCTGTATGTATGTCTACTTGCGGTACTGTGGATTCTTTCTCTGAAGACTTCCTTAATAGCGCAGTCATAGCTTCCAATAGCGGTCTTTGCTGCTCCTGCATCGCTGCCATATATTGTTCCTGCAGGTGTTGTATCATCCTGGCCTGCTTTTCCTGTTGCTCGCCCATCCAGGCCAGCATATCTTGGGGATCCATCCTCTTTTCCTTTCTCTCTGTACCTGAAATAAAAGAGAAAAAGACCACCAAGTGCGGTACAAAACACACAGAAAGGTTTCTTTTTTTTTTTTTCCTTTATATCACCCCTTTTCTCACAATATCCTTTCCCGTCCACCCAGGTTACCAATACCTCAGTTTCCTGGTAGACTCCAGCAAGTGAGAAAAAGGTCTTTTCCACCGCTGGCCGGTCTGCCAGACGAATCCTCTCCAATATTTCCTGGATCAGACTTTTTTTTCCTGGTTTTCAGCACTGTTCTTTTTCCTTTTTCAGGCAACTTCTTATGCCCCCCGAAAAATTATCCTCAGTTCTACGCCATTTATATGTCACACCTCATCTGCCCCAGCGGTGACTACTGGTATTGTTGGGCTTTCTGAGGGTGGTAGTTGTGCCTTGCTTATATATATATAGATCACACAGGAAAACTTTCTTTTTCTTTTTAGGGTTTTATTCCCCGTCCCTTGAGGTTTCTTCTTTCAAATACAACAGAAATTAATAGCTTATTTTGGCTTATAACAAAATATAACTAGACAACAAAAATAGCTTCCTTCATCTTGTAACTTTTAAACAAAAGCAAATAACAAACAGCCTAATTGTCTGTTTGGCTAGAGAGAGAGAGAGAGTTGCAGCCTTGCCTCTTATATACTGGAGTTAAGGTCACACATTCACATTTACCTCAGTGAGAATTCTGGCTCTATTACAGTGAGAGAACAATCCATCATCTCTGGACTTGTTAATGCTTCTGAGTTTTCATACTCCATTAACTCCTGTTCATTAGTATCTTCATTATTCACTTCAAACATGGGGTAAAAGTATGGCAGGCTTGCCTCGTCACTTAAGAAGTTTCTCTTCCCTTGTGCAGAACTGCCCCTCTGGGAAATATCGTAAAGCTCTGAGTTGTGTCTTCCAGAGCCCTGCCCCTGCTGGTGCCTTAACGAATACCTCAGGTCCTTGTTTGACCTACTAGCTGGGTAATTACGGTAGGCTCCTGGCCGGGTCTGTCCTAGCTTTCCAAGCTCAGCTGTGCCTGATTGCAAACGGTGTAACGGTGTTTCCCTAGAAGCTGGGAGCTCACGGTGATAAGGGATTTCTTCAGCTTTTCTTGGTAAGTGAAACCCCCTTCTCTTAGTGCTTTTATAATCAGGGAAAAAGCTATTATCAGCCTCTGAATGTCTGGGCTTTATGTGGGTATTTCTATGCCTCCAGGGCTCTTCCCTTTCAGATAGCAAATAGCCCTTGTACTCACTCTTTGCCCCTGTACCTGCTGTTGCAGTCTTCTTATATTTCTCTTGCCTTCCAAACACATTCACGCTGTCAGGGTGTTGCCTTCTCCCAGAACCACACAGGTCTCTGGATTCTCTCCAACTTTCACACCGGCTCCCCTGTTGCCTTACTGACTCACTTTCACTGTCGTCGTCTTCCTCATGCCAGCTCCAGGCTTTGCATGGCTTCCACCGTATCTGCTGCTGCTCCAATTCCTCTCTCAGGGATTCTCTCCTCGACTCCTCTCTCAAGGATTTCCTCTCTCTCAAAGGTTCCCTATCTCCAAATGTTTGGGAGTCTATTTTATCTGCGTGTCTCCTGACTCCACCTTCACTCAGCTGCACTCTATTGGGTAAAACAAACTCCCTTGCTTTGCTCTCTGGGTGTGTCTTTCTGGGCTCTGTGCACGTGTACTTAGGTTGTCCCTGGCAATCATCAAACATTCCTCTGTTTATCTTGTCACTTTTACCGTGATCATTCACACTGCTCTGCACTTTCTCAGGCTGCCCTAAGTCCACCCTGTGACAAGACGCACTAAAACCTCCTCTTTTCTGCTGGCCATTCCTCTCCCTATGCACCCAAGCATCCTTCTGGCTTTCACCGTCGTCTTTTCTACCTGTTTAGCCATTTTCAGATCATCAGAAACAATCACACCTAGGTCCCGCTCTTCTTTCGTGGACAGAAGTACTTTGCCCTCTACACTATACCGCTCTCTTGGATTTTTGCAGTCCAAATGCATGACCTTGCATTTTTTATCATTAAATCTCAGCTATCAAATTCTTGACCATTCTTCAAACTTAGCTAGATCCCTCCTCACGTTATCTACACCTTCCTGGGTGTCTACTCTATTGCAGTTTTTGGTATCATCCGCAAAGAGGCAAACCTTACTCGACAACCCTTCTGCAGTATTACTAACAAAAATGTTAAAAAGCATCGGACCAAGGACAAATCCCTGTGGCACACCACTGCTAACATCCTTCTACTCAGATTGAGCTCTGTTTACCTGTACCTTTTGTCTCCTCCCACTCAACCAATTTTTAACCCAAGCAGTAACTTTAGTGTCCATCTCTAGGGTGCTCAATTTATTTATAAGTTGCCTGTGCAGAACGGTGTCAAAATCTAAGTACACCACATCTAGGGCTCTCCTTCAGTCCACCTCTATGGTCACCCAGTCAAAGAAATCAATTTGTCTGATAAGACCTGCCACTAGTAAATTATGGCTGTATAAAAATGCTGCTAAATAAATAAACCCATGCTGCCTCAGATCCTGCAGTCCATTGGACTCCAGAAACCTCACTATCCTCTGTTTTAGCAGAGTTTCCAATAATATACTCGCCACAGAGGTCAGACTAATAGATCTGCAGTTCTCATCCTCATCCTTACTTCCGCAATTGTGTCAAAAAGCAGCAGACTCAGCACAGATTGATTAATTGATTGATTTAACAGGTTTTCTATACCACCCTATTATTAATTCTGGGCGATTTACAAAGAACATCACAGCAAAAACAACTTTTACAAAGAACAGGATATTGAACTTGGAGGATTATATGGGGTGTTAAGGATACTTTAAACAACTTTTAACTATTTACATGAAGACAGTGATGTTTCAATCTGATGTTATAATATTTGGTTAAGGGTACAGCCTCTCATGAAGGACACTATCAACTCTTTATTCACACCTTCCCATTAAACCTGACTATCTCTATGTTCAGTCATTTTGTTCTTTATAATGGTTTCTAATGTTTTGCCTGGCAATGGTGTCACGCTTGGTGGTCTGTAGTTTCCCTAAACACCCTTAGGGGCATGTTTACTAAACATTCCTAACGTGCGGGGCCGTGCTAGTGTGCCTGTGCCATATAAGGAGTGGGCGGTTCAGGCAGAAAATAGAAAAAAAACGGTAGTAAGCAACCGGACGTGTGTGCGTCGCGCTAATGTGCGGGGGTCGACATTAGCGCGTGGAAAGGCAAAGTGGCACGCTGCTGAGTATACAAAACAACAGAGCCGTGGTACAACGGTGAAGACACTGACCAATGGTGCAGGGGCCATGGGTTCAATCCCCCAGTGTGCGCAACGACAAAGGTCAGCTGAGGCAGTAACTGTAATGATTAACATTGTTTTAGGAGGCAAAGTAATTTGGAACTGCAGAAGGCGGCGCACAGTGCTTTTTGGGCGGCAGAAGGCGGCGCACAGTGCTTTTTGGGCGGCATAAGGCGGCGCACAGTTATTTTTGGGCAGCAGAAGGCGGCGCACTGGTCCCCATGGGCGGCAGAAGGCGGCGCGCTGATAGGCACAAGGCGGCGTGCTGATGCACAAGCACAGGAACAGAGCCACAGCACAATGGTTAAAACACTGACCAATGGTGCAGGGATCAGGGGTTCAACTCCTCACAATGCCCAGTGAAAAATGCCTGCTGAGGCAGTATGTATTATGTTGTGGAGTGCTGTAGGAGGCTGTATAATTTTATTTTGTTATCACTACTAGCAAACGCACTCTCCCAGCATGTTAACATACGGCGGCCCATAAGGCACATGTTACAGTGCACTGTTCGCCAAGGCACCCTTGAATGACCCCTATAGGGCAGCATGTATGTTGCGACACAGGATAATGTATAGTGCACCCTATAGGGATGGCAACCATAAGGTGGCCTACAGGGCGCCCTATGAAGCACACTCAGAGGCACCTAATGGGTATAGTAAGCTGAGGGTGGTCTTGCCGGCATAGACATATGTACAGTAAATAAAAATAAAGCTGTGGACAGCCCTACCAAAGGGCCCCACTGTGGGTTTGAACCCATGACCTCTGGCTGCACAGGCAGTGATGTAACCATTGCGCTACAGCTCCATAGCTGTAAGCAGGCCCCTGGCTGGCTGCAGATAGCCTACACGTCACCTCACAGACAGTCTGCTGGTGTCAACAGGATAGGGTTAGGCCACCCGTACCCATGATGCACTGCACATGCAAATTAGCTGTCCGCAGATGGACACAAGATGGGGAATGCACCCCCACAGCACCTCGGCCCTGTTGGGGGAAGTGACCGGGTGCACCCACACAGCACCTTGGCCTAGTAGGGGGCACTGACCGGGTGTTTTACTGGCACAGAGTAGCCACACACCGTTACATCGTGCGGGTACTGTGCTCACCCTGAGTGTGCAATGAGGTGGCCAGGACCAGGTCAACAACACCTGCCATGGCTGATGGAGGCCAAGCGGGCGTTCCAAAGCAGTGTTAATGTGTAAGATAGCTAGTTTCTGCACAAACACCATGGATATCCCTGTCTGCCGCCATCAGGCACCCCCCCCCCCCCCCGTGGCAAACATGGTCCCCATCAAGGGATCCACACTCTACCTCCCTGCAAAGGTGGCAGTAGAGGGCAACATCAACCCCAGTCCTGCTGAGGAACACCACCACCCCCCCCCCAGGCAGGCAGCTCCATACACAGCCATAACACAATAGCAGACAGACATAAGCCCAGGGTATGGTAAGCTGCACTCCACCACCAGATATTCCCCTGCAGCAAGCCAACAGCTACTGCACCCTGCAAGCCATTATAGCAAGACATTTACCAGCTACAAACAGTCTGCTGGTTAGTCCATAGTGCATGTTCCCAATGGAGATGCATGCACCCAGAACTGGGCTGTCTGCATACACAGCAAGCAGATAGATCAGTGACTGGGCCCCAAAGAGAAACCCATATCTATCACATGAGAGAACTACTATACAGCACTATGGGGGGGCCTAGCCATGCTGTGGTCACTGCACAGTCAGGGTGAGCGTGATCCCCCAGAAGGACATGCTT
This sequence comes from Ichthyophis bannanicus, assembly GCA_033557465.1. Classification (NCBI taxonomy): domain Eukaryota; kingdom Metazoa; phylum Chordata; class Amphibia; order Gymnophiona; family Ichthyophiidae; genus Ichthyophis; species Ichthyophis bannanicus. Next base: position 860,446,591 of record CM066035.1, read on the forward strand.
TGGCCACCCTGTCTGTGTAGGTGGTGGCCGGACACTACAATATCCCAGCCAATGTCCCTGCCAGGGCCCTATGCCCAGTGCAGATGCATCCTGGCCACGCCACCCTGCCCTGGCTATACCCATGGTACCTTGCACCTCATTATGCACATTGACTGGCCAATACTGGCAACAGTGCTGGCAGTGCGGGCTGTTGAAGGGGCTTGCAGCCAACTCCCACTGTATAGACAGACACACACTTCCACACCTCTGCCATCATGGTGCTACGATTGAGGGGGTAAGTAGCCTTGCCCACCAAACCGGTCCTGAGCACGGCAAGGCATGGATATGGTACGCATTACAGCTGGTGGTCACTCCCCAGGGTGGTAAGCACCGTCAGAGGCCAGGCCTGGAGCATGCCCCGCAAACACCTAACAGATTGTTTGGATGGGGTCAACTAGCAGTATGTACGTAACGTATGGATAACTGCCTGCCTGTGCTCCTAGCAAACGTCTCCGAGCTGTGTACCGTATACCTCAGGTGTAGGGTGACATTGGTAAGTTATGCAAGTGCTCGTTTTGGGTGCTGCATGCACGGTCCAATGTTCTGCCTTTCCAGGAGACATTGGCCAATGGGGCCTGTGGGTGTGGGTGTGTCTGCCCTTGATGGCTGCTGCTTTACGGCACAGATTCCCAACTCCAGTCCAGGTTTGCATCACACTGTTCGGGTTTTCCTGCTATCCCTCATGAATATGCATGGGCTACATCTACATGCCATGGGGGTGGTGCATAGATATACAGCACAGGCATTTGTATGAGTGTCAGCATGGAACCTGACTGGTGTGTGGCCCACCAGGACTGCATTTGGGTGCTTCTGCTCTAGGTACTGCCCCTGTTCATGGTGTCTGTGCTCAGTGGGTAAAAGATAGATGTCTTACCATTGCATATGTCCCCGCCATGAAAGGTGTGTCCTTACTATCACTGTTTAGTTGTGGGAAAAATATGTGGGCAGGATTGGCAGTAGCCCCAGCTGGGCTTTGAACCTGTGACCTTCTGTTCTTGTATGCACTGTCTGTGTGCACTGCACCACTGTGTAGCCACAGATTGGTTGGATTCCCTGGACTGTCCATGACTGTGGATCCGGCAGGACCTGTCTGTTGCAGTGGACTGTGCCAGCCTGCACATGGCTAGGCCTCTGTCTTCTGTGGTTAGCAGCCACTGCCCCCTGCACCACATGTACTTGTCCGCCAACATGCTGGCATGAACTTCTCTCAGAAAAAGCAGTTGACCTGATTGCAATGTGGCAGTATGGGACTGCATTTGGGGGACTTGGCTGTAGGTAATGCCCATTGTTGTGGTGTGTGTGCGGTGTTGGGTAAAATATGGGTGTTTTCCCCATGCATACAGGGGTGTCTGCGCTATCTTTATTTAGTGGTGGGTAAAATATAGGGACTGGGCTGGCAGGTGCCCCAGCTGGGTTTTGAACCTCTGCCCTCTGGTCCTAGAGGTAATGACTCTGTCCGCTGTACCACACTTTGGCCACAGAGACAGTGCAGCCCCTGGAGGCAGTAAGCCTGGCAGGATGGAGTCACAAACCCTGCTCTACGCAATTCTACTGTGGGCATATGCACCCCTGTCTGGTGACAAACGTGCACATAAACCCCGGAAATGACCACGGGAAATGTGGGACAAAATATCACCACGCTGGGCAACAGTGATATTAATGGGCAACCATAGCAAACACTCCCAGGAAAGTTCCAAAACGTGGAAATGTTTTTTGGAAGAGTCTCCTCTCAGTAGACCCTTCCAAAATTCATTTCTTTTTTCTGGAGCTTTGCTGGGTGTGATTTCTGTATTTGCCCATCACTATAACTGTTCCCCAGCTGAATTACTATTTTTAATAGTTCTGTTGTGGTCATTTTCTATTTTTATTTTCACTTTTGTGCTGTGCACATATATCACACTGCTCACGTTTTTCTGGTTTCCCCGGTTTTCCTGTACATTGCTGACGGAAATGGTTTCTCTTCCCTTTAAATGCTTTCTACTGCGAGTGTTTCACTCGCGGTAGTTTTTACATGCAAATTCGGGCCCGATACTGTGCGGGGAGCCTCTCCCCTCCCACTCTCCACCCATTGACCCCGTCCCTCCGCCCCTCCGGAGCCTTCCTCCGCCCTCCTTTCGCCGTTCCACGCCTCTATCGGACATTTGCGGGCCCGCACTTGTACGGGGCCCGTTAGTGAGCCGCGTACCTGTGCGGGGGTGACACGCACGTGTGCGGGGCGTTTAAACGTGTTTCTGCGCGTTTCAGTGCCGCGTTGCCGTGCGCTATTTTGCGGCGCGCTATTTTGCGGATTTTAGTAAACATGCCCCTTAGAACCCTTTTTAAAGATTGGCGTTATGTTGGCCACTCTCCAAACTTCAGATACTATAGATGATTTTAATGATAGTTTGCAATTTCATTTTTGAGTTCTTTAAGTACCCTGGAATGTATACCATTAGTACAGGTGATTTGCTACTCTTCAGTTTATGAAATTGCTGTATTACATCTTCCCAGTTTATTGAAATTTGTTCTAACTCCTCTGATACATCACCTTTAAATATCATTTCTGGCATGGTAACTTCCTATACCTTCTTCAGTAAAGACAGCACAGAATTCATTCAGCCTCTCAACTATAGGCTTGTCCTCCCTTATTGCCCCTTTTACCCCTCTATCATTCAAAGGTACAATTGACTCTCATTGTTTTTTTGCTATGAATGTACTTGAAAAATATTTTTTTTATTATGAATTTTTGCTTCCATGGCAAGTTTCTTTTCAAATTCATTTCCTGCTTTATCAATGCCTTGCATCTAACTTGCTAGTGCTTATGATGCTTCCTATTTTCATCTTTTGGCTCCTTTTTTCCATTTTCTGAAAGATGTATTTTTGGCTATAGCAGCCTCTCCAACATCATTTTGAAATTATGCTGGCAGTCATTTGGCCTTCCTTCCACTTTTCTTAAAGCATGGAATACAACTGGTCTGGGCTTCCAAGATAGTATTTTCAAACACCCAAGCCTGATGTAAACTCTTGGCCTTTACAGTTGCTCCTTTTAGTTTTTTCTTAACCATTTTCCTCATTTTATCATAGTCTCTTTTTTCAAAGTTAAATGCAAGCACATTGGATTTCCTTGCTGTCCTCCCTCCATTATTAAATAAAATGTGATTGTGTTATGATCACTATTGCCAAGTGGCCCCAACACCATTAACTCTCCCACCAGATCCTGTATTTGGCTAGGGACTAGGTCTAAAACAGCTTCCCCTCGTGTCAATTCCTCAACCAGCTGCTCTATGAAGCAGTCATTTATTTCATCTAGAAACGTTATCCACTAAGGGAGGTATATCAAATTGTAATAAATTAAATTAAATGAAATCTCCCTAGCACATCCTGATGTGACATTGACTCAGTCAATACTGTGGTAATAGAAGTCACCCATTATTACTGGTTTGTAAACTTTTGTTAACTTCCCTACCTTCTGTTAGCATTTCATCATCCATCTGTTCATTCTGGCCATGCAGAAGGTAATATAACCCTACTGCCATTCCCTTCTCGTTTATACATGGAATTTCTATCCATTGAGATTCTAAAGTGTATTTAGTTTACTGCAAAACTTTTATTCTCTTTGTCTCAATTCCCTATTTAACAAATAATGGATCTAGCCTATCATTATTAATCTATTATAGTCTTACTAATCTGTTATATTTTTTTGAAGGTGTGATTAAATAGGTGGATAAAAGTGAGTCAGTTGATATAATGTATCTTGATCTTCAGAAAGCCTTTGACAAGGTCCCACATGATAGACTCTTGGCAAAATTAAAAAGTAATGGGATAGGAGGCAGTGTACTATTGTGGATCAGGAACTGGTTAAAAGATAGAAAACAGAGAGCAGGGCTAAATGGCTGCTTTTCTTAATGGAAAAAAGTGAATAGTGGAGTACCCAGGGATCTGTGCTAGGCCTACTGCTTTTTAACATATTCATAAATGACCTGGAAATGGGAATAACAAGTGAGGTGATCAAATTTGCAGATGACACAAAATTATTCAAAGTTGTTAAAACACAAGGGGATTGTGAAAAACCGAAAGAGGACGTCGATAAATTGGAAGATTGGACATCCAAATGGCAGATGGAATTTAATGTGGACAAGTACAAAGTTATGCACTTAAGGAAGAAGAACTAAAACTACAGTTAAACAATGCAAGGTTCCACATTAGGAACCACTATCCAGGAAAAAGAATTAGGCATCATTGTGGATAATACATTGAAACCTTCTACCCAGTGTGCAGCAGCAGCCAAGAAAACAAATGGAATGCTAGGAATCATAAGGAAAGGAATGGAGAATGATACAAAGGATATTATAATGTCTGTGTATCATTTCATGGTGCAACTGCACCTTGAATACTGTGTGCATTTCTGGTCGCCAATATCTTATAAAGGACATAGAAGAATTAGAAAAGGTATAGAGAAGAGCCACCAAAATGGTAAAGGGGATGGAAGCATACCTCCATGAAGGAGGGCTTAAAAGATTAGGGCTCTTTGACTTGGAAAAAATGACGGCTAAAGAGAGATATGATAGAGGTCTATAAAATAATGAATGATTTGAACAGATAAACGTAGATCGGTTGTTTACTCCTTCAAAAAGTAGAAAGATTAGGGGACATGCAATGAAGCTACAGTGTAGTCCATTTAAGACTAATAGGAGAAAATATTTTTTCACTCAAAACATAATCAAACTCTGGAATTCATTACCAGAGGATATAGTAAAAACTGTTAGTGTAGCTGAGTTTAAAAAAGTTTGGACAAGTTCTTGGAGGAAAAGTCCATAAACCATTATTAAAGAGGACAGGGGAATCTACTGCTTATCCTGTGATAAGAAACGTGCAATCCATGTATCTTTTTGGGAACTTGACAGGTACTTGTGGCCTGGATTAGCCACTGTTGGAAACAGGATACTGGGTTTGATGGACCTTGGTGTGACTCAATATGGCATATCTTATGTTGTTATAATTAATACTCAGGTATCAGTGTCTCGTCAGCTACCAGCCTTCCACCAGGTCTCTAAGATGCCAATTATATCTAACCTTTCATTCAGTGCTATATATTCAAGCTCTCCCATCTTATTTTTAGACTTCTGGCATTTACATACAGGCATGCCAAAGTTTTTTTTTTTGTATATATTAACAGTCTGGTTATCAGATGATGGGGTGATTTGGAATCTTTCAATTCTGTCTGCTCAGGCACCTGGGTTACTTTTACTTTTATTGGAACCTCTTTATCAAGTTGCTGAAACTTCCCTGTTTTGCTGGTATCCTTCAAAGATACATCATCCCAAACCATGCGCTCTTAAGTGACTGTTGGCTTTCCCCTGTTATCTAGTTTAAAAATTGCTTTCTGTCCTTTTTAAAGGTTAACACCAGCAGCCTGGTTCCACCCTGGTTAAGACGGAGCCCATCCTTTCAGAAAAGCCCCCCTCCTCCCAAGAATGTGGCCTAGCTCCTAACAAATCCAAAACCCTCTTCCCTGCAGCATTGTCTCATCCACGCATTGAAACTCTGCAGCTCTGCATGTCTCTTGAGTCCTGCGCATGGAACAGGAAGAATTCCTGAGAATACTACCCTGGAAGTTCTAGATTTCAACTTTCTACCTAAAAGTCTAAATTTGGCTTCCAGAACCTCCCTCCTACGCTTTCTTGCACAAGAAAAAAGGCCTTTTCTGTGATTGTTCCAAGAAATTGGAATGCACTACACCTCTTTGGTTACATCAAGAACGAGATCTGTTGTCCTTCCATAGGAATTTGAAAACTCATCTTTTTATTAACGTCTATACCGTACATAATGTAAAGTTGTACATGATTTGTATGGTATGGTGATGTATTTGCTTTGAGCAATTAAGTGGGGTGGGTTGTATCATATTTGTTGTCTGTTTTATATTTAATTGTATTGTCCTTGTCATGCAATATAGTGGATGTAAGTGTAAAGCTGCATTGATGTATTATGTATTGTGGTATATAAGCAAAATAAATGATATGACCATGGTCTTCTGAAAATCATTCAAGATCAGCCTTACTTTCTTTTCTATTTGTGTAGTTATGTTAGCAATTTAAATGGCCCAGTATTATTCATATATGTTTTGAAAATATATTGATAAATCAATTAAATTCTGTGTTTGCCAGCCACTGGCGAATGCATAATGGGCTTTGAATAATGGTCCAGTCAAGTTTTTATGTAGTATTTCACATGTTAAACTTTGTGTGTATGCTATAATTCTGTTTGCTTCAGAAAAGTGTGTCCATCACATTTTAATGCAATTCTACTTCAAAAATTCATATTTCACGCTATGAAAAAGGGTGAAGTCGGTTCAAACTCTTCATGTAGAATGCCCAAGAAAGATATTGAATAAGAGCTCTTTCGTCAGCTTGTTGAACTATTTACATTTCTGCTGTAGCCTTTTCCCACCTCTTATCAAGATTTTAGAGGTGGAATAAAAAGCTCATTGTAGCTCCAATTTTTAGCATACGGTTATATGTGGTTTCCTTAATTTTAGAAAGTTCAGGATGAGTGCCAGAACCTACGGTCGTGCCAGCTCCCCGTCAACAGTAGACTCTTTGGACCCGATCCTTGTCCTGGTCTAACAAAATACCTTCTGGTCTTCTTCAAATGCAAACCCAGTAAGTAACAGACTTCAACAGTCACCTAATGCCTTCTCGTCATAGTCCGATGTAATAATAATGAAGTCCAAATGTTCTAGTTACACAGTTGCATTGTTTTTTTCAACTGCTTTTATAGAGCAGTGGTTCCAAGCTTTTGGCCTTTGGACATCTGGGGATTTATAAGACCATTACAAGGGATCTGCAGCTGCTTAGAAAGGTTCTCATGCTGCTGTAGAGGTGGGATCGGCAGTGGCCGCGGAGATGGCAGTAACAGCATCGGTAGTCATGGGGGATGGAAGCAGCAGCTGTGGGGGCAAGATTGGAGATGGCCGCACAAACCAGAAGCAGTAGCAGCCACAAGAATGGGATCAGAGGTAGCTGTGCAGGCCAAAAGCAGAACCTGTTGTGGGGATGGGGCCAACAATGGAGATGGTAGGAATGTGATAAGAGGCAGCGGTTGAGGCTGGAAGCAAGAGTACTGGGACCAACATCAGTTTGCAAGGCCTGGGAACAGCAGTGTTGCATCAGTGGGGGTGAAGTAAGGAAAAGATACTTATGGTGGGGACTAACTGAAGGCAAAGAGAGATACTGACTGGTGGGGATTGGTTGGGGAGAGATAGAGAGAGAGAGTCTGGTAAAGATGGGCTGGGGGGCATTAAGAGAAAGAGAGATTGGTGGAAACAGGAAGAGGATGGAGAGACAGACTTGGCGATGAAGAGAGGGGGTCTGGGAAGAGTAGTGGGGATGAACTTGGGGGTCCATGAACATTTTGGAGCTTAATAAGAGGTCCTTACAACCAAAATGTTTGGGAACCTCTGCTATAGAGTACAACCATTTTTGGTTGCTCCATGATGGATTCTACTTGGTGATGTATTTATTTTTATTTATTTAAAAATAATTAACCACCTATCAATATTTCTAGTCACTTGTTTATTTGGGGAGGCTGAGCAGAGGAGTGGAGGAGGAGAGGGATGTTGGGCTGTACAGATTTTCATGTTTCCTTTACCCTCTGCTATTCCCAGTCATGGCACTGCTTTCCACTGTATTATCTATCGGATGATAAAATCGTTTCAAATCTTTATTTTATTTATTTATTTTATTTACATTCTCTTATATACCGCGATATTCTGCATCAGTGCGGTTTACATTGAACAAACTGAAATTACATTTTGGATTGTTTAAATAGCATCCTATGTGCAGTGTTTAATGATTTAGAAATGTACAGGGCAAGTTTGGCAACATTAACTATTTCAACATTTTATTTGTAATCACTTTTTTCTGATACTGTTTAAACAGCTTCCTTGTTATGAACCTAAGCCTCAGAGGTAGTCATCATAACAAGAATCAGATATTGCCCCATACTCACTGGATCCAGTTGAGCTCTATGGCCTATGATGTCATAAATGGCATCGTATTCTCTATGAGCCGATCAAATACTACTTTGTATGATGCCACTTGTTACTTCCCTTCAAACATTGCTGCACCCAGGAAGAGAGGGAAATTACAAAGAGATGGTTTCAAAAATAATCAGATAATAGTACGTTAGTAATTAATAGAGCATGTCATCACTTGTTTTGTATACTTTTGAAATATTGAACACTAGCTGGTGAGTAAAATTTGTGGTTTTCTAGGTTGTATTGTCATTTGTTTTCTATTTTCCTTCCCTCTTCCATCTCCTTGCATGACTAGCTGATATAGGTCTGCTTGTTAGTTGAGCGCAGGAAGGGAGCATTTCCTCTGAAACTGAAACCCTCAGCATTTCTGCGAGGCCAGCAGTGGCCACCATCGCAGTGAAACCCATCTTCTTCCCACTCCATGACCTGAGCACATCATCTACACGATATGCCCAGTATGTTGCTTAGTCCATGCCCAATGGACAAATGACTTCAGCACAGCTGAAATATTAAAACATGAAGAAAAGAGCTAGGCACGCCCAAAAAATGAAGAGGCCATTACACTGTTTAAGTGAGATGCACTGCGTTTATGAAGCACCCAGGCCACATGGCTCTCCCCGATGGAGGGTCTGAAGCTGGACCTCCTGTGTCATTTCTGCTGCCAGGGAGCTGCCACTAAACAAAGCCCCTGTCTGTGCACTTGTGTGCATTGTGGAGGGCTTAAGTCCGTCTATGCATTTATCTCAGAGCATCTTCATATCTCCAGGAACAAGCAGGAATAAGTCCTCACATATGGGTACGTCGGTACCGACGGAGCCCGCGCGGGAAAGCTCCCCAGCTTCCCAGAAGGAAAGCTTTTGGGGCCTCCCACTGCGCATGCGCGCTGCCTTCCCGCCTTCCTGACCAACTCTCCTCAGTTCTTCTTTTTCCGTGGAGCCAGCAGGTCGTGTTCCTGTCACCGCTGAAGAAGTTGTTATTTTAATTTGTTTCTTTGGCCGCGTGTCTGCCTTCCCTGATTCCGGACCGGTACCGCCGGTCTTTTTCCTTTATTTCTTTAAAAAAAAAAAACAAACCTCTTATTTTTCCCCACTTGGTGTGTTTGTCCTGTGAGGCCTCTAGGCCTCCACAGAATTCTCCCTCATGGAGAAACCAGCCTCTGGTTTTAAAAAATGCACCGTGTAGCGGTACTATATCAGTCACAGACACCCATGAATGGTGTCTTAAATGTTTGGGGCCTGACCACTCCATTCCGGATTGCCCATCCTGTTCTTTGATGTCTAAACGTGGCTTACAAAACCGGGCAGCCAAGTTTCACATGCTGTTTTCTACAGATACTCCAGCATCGACATCTTCCAGGTCTTCCTCTCCTGATGGATCTCAGGTAACCAAACATTCCTCTGGCAGGTCCTCAAAGGGCAAATCTCCCTCTAAGTATCGAGATGCCCCCGGGCTTGACCCTGAGGACCCTGCCCCAGCCAAACAACCCCGGTGGGAAGCTCCGGCTTCCAAAGCTCCTCCTATGGGGTTACAGGTTGACATCAATGGCACGGCCTCGACCGATCACCTGTTAGACTGCTCTGGGGTACCGGCTCAATCTTCCGGTACCGACATCCAGACAGTCGTGGCGTCTATGGATCATACAGTTCAATCCATGCAGCAGGCCATTATGGCTTTTATTAGAGCTGCGACGCCCTCGGTACCGCAGTCAGCGGTACCGACTCCGGTTCCGGTACCACAACCGATACCGGTACCCAGGGCATCCACATCGACCAGGATACCGATTCCGGTTCCCGGTTCCAGGGTTTTTCCGATACCGATCCGGTTCCGGGTACCCCCGATGTCGATACCGGTCGATACGCTTATCGATCCCTGGAAGCAAACAGACGATACTTCGAGTCTTCTGATGATTCTGATTCATCAGATGACTCTGCTGAAGTATCCCTTACTCTACCTGAAGAGCCCTCTTCTCCAAAGAAGAGAATGTCTCCTCCAGAGGATTTGTCCTTTCAAGACTTCATCATTGAAGTAGCTAAAGGTCTCTCTATTTCAGTAACCTCTGAAAAGGAACCTAGAGCAAAGAAATTAGATATTTTAGTATACTCTAAGGTTCCCAAAGAGGCAGTCACCTTGCCCATTCATGAAATTCTTCAAGAACACATGATGGACTTATGGGAGACTCCTCTCACCCTATCTCCACATTCTCATCGTTTGGACACCATGTATCGTGTCCCTCCTTCTCCTGGTTTTCAAAAACTCAGCTCCCTCACCACTCTATTGTGGTGCAGTCAGCTATGAAAAGGATAAAGAGTACCAAAAGACACTCTTCTACTCCTCCAGGAAGAGAATGTAGGACTTTGGATGCTTTTGGTAGAAAAATCTTCCAAGCAGCAAGTATGCTTATTGCCAGAACATAGCGGCTCGCAGAATTACTTGGCTCCAGGCCTCTGACCTAGAACCCTGGGTCCAGGATGGGTTGGGAAATCTGCCCTGTACAGGTGAGAATCTGTTTGGTAAGGAGTGGCAAATCAAAGCCACTCAAATGGATGCAGAAAATGCTGCTTTAGATAGACTTTCTAAGTCTACCTCTACTCCTGTCAAGAAAAAAATCTTTCAAGAAGCCTTTCTACAAAAAGGCCAGATTTGCTACAAATACTGGCCAACAATCTTCTGCAGCTCGCTTTGCTCCTAAGCGTCAGCAGCCTAAACAGGCCAGGGCAAAACCTGCAGGTGCTGCTACAGCCCAACAGTCCCAACCCCCTCAGGGTTTTTGACTTAATACTAGAGAACTTAACCTTTCTGGCTCTAAAACATCCAGAGCCTCTCACCATTCCAGGAAGGTTAACTCATTTTGCTCCCAGATGGGAGCAAATCACATCAGAACAGTGGACCCTCTCTATCATCAGAGAGGGCTACAAACTACATTTCTCCAGCCTTCCTCCCCATACCATGGTGAGATGTTTCAATTCTCCCCCATCTCTCCTGAACCTGTTGGGTCAGGAGGTGACCACTCTACTCGCCCAAAGGGCAATAGAAGAGGTTCCTCTCCTTCAACAGGGGTCAGGGTTTTACTCCCCTTATTTTCTCATTCCCAAGAAAACAGGGGGATACAGACCCATTCTAGATCTCAGAGAATTGAACAAATTCCTATGCAAGGAGAAATTCAAAATGCTTTCTCTAGGTACTCTCCTTCCATACCTACAGAGTCAGGATTGGCTTTGTTCTCTAGATCTCAAGGATGCGTACACACATATACTCATCCATCCATCCCACAGAAAATTCCTACGGTTTCTGTTCCAGGGAAAAACATTTCCAATACAGAGTACTTCCCTTCGGTCTAGCCTCTGCTCCAAGAGTATTTACCAAATGCATGGCAATAGTAGCTGCATTTCTACGGGCCCTGGGAATTTTTGTCTTCCCATACCTGGACGACTGGCTCATCCGAGCTCCATCTCAGTCCGAGGCTCAGACTTCCCTGGATCGCACCAGACGCATTCTGCAGTATCTGGGACTTGTGATCAATCTGCCAAAGTCTCAACTCACCCCTACTCAGTCCCTGGAATTCATAGGGGCCTGGTTGGATACCACCACTGCAAGGGCCTATCTTCCTCAGGCCCGTTGCCAACGTCTAGTGCACTTGGCCTCCCAGACTCAGTCCAGAAGCCACTTGACTGCCAGGGAAATGCTACAACTATTAGGCCACGTGGCCTCCACAGTACATGTGGTGCCCTATGCTCGCCTACATATGAGAGCAGCTCAATGGACTTTGTCCACCCAGTGGACTCAAGCATCAGGAGCTCTCTCAGACCAAATAGCAAACTCCAAACGTCTCTTTTGGTCTCTCCAATGGTGGATGTCCACTCAAAATCTGTTGTTGGGGGGCCCCCTTTCAACCATTGTTGCCCCAAGCAACCCTCACAACAGATGCCTCCCAAACAGGATGGGGAGCTCATCTTCAAGATCTCTCCACTCAGGGCACTTGGTCTCCACAAGAGACCACCCTTCATATCAACCACTTGGAACTTCGAGCAATCTTTCTAGCTCTCAGAGTTTTTCATACCCTCCTCAGCAACATGACAGTCCTTATTCATACGGACAATCAAGTAGCCATGTTTTACATAAACAAACAAGGAGGGACTGGCTCTCTGTCGCTTTGCAACGAAGCTCTAAGATTATGGGCCTTCGCCAGAGAGCATCAAATCCATCTCCTGGCAGTATATCTTCCAGGAATCCAAAACTCTTGGGCAGACAGACTCAGTCGAGTTCTGCTTCCACACGAATGGTCCCTGCACATGGATCAGGTACTCAGAATCTTCCAGAAATGGGGAACCCCGGACATAGACCTCTTTGCAAGTCCATGGAATGCCAAACTTCCCCAGTTCTGTTCCAGAATTCCGTGTCAGGGAGTTCAGGCCAAGGATGCCTTCCTCCTTCATTGGGGTCAGGGCTTCCTGTATGCCTTTCCACCCATTCCTTTGATTCTCAAGACTCTGTTCAAACTTCAAAGGGATCAAGGGTCCATGATCCTCATAGCTCCACGCTGGCCACACCAAGTGTGGTACCCTCTACTTCTGCATCTCTCCCAAGCCCCCTCCCTGGACTTGGGAGCGGCTCCAGACCTTCTGTCTCAGGAGGAGGGGACTTTGTGGCACCCAAACCCCAAGTCCCTTCACCTCAGAGCTTGGTTACTGAAGGCCTAGACTTTCAACACTTCAATCTTTCGCAGCAAGTGAAGGATATCCTCCATGCCTCTAGGAAACCTTCCACTAGGCGTTCTTACGCTTTTAAATGGAAAAGATTTTCCATTTGGTGTGCTCAAAAGGGTCTTGACCCTCTAGCACTCCCCTTGAATTCTCTCTTGGACTATCTCCTGCATCTCTCCAATGCAGGACTCAAAACGAATTCAGTAAGAGTCCATTTGAGTGCTATTGCAGCATCCCTCAAGCCCATCAATGGACAACCTGTTTCCTCTCATCCTCTTATTGCAAGATTCATGAGAGGCCTAACCTTAACTAACCCTCCCATTCGACCTCCTCCGGTGGCATGGGACTTAAACTTGGTTCTTGGTCAGCTTATGAAGTCACCTTTTGAACCCTTAGCCACTACCTCCTTGAAATTTCTTTCCTGGAAGGTTATTTTTCTTATTGCAGTCATCTCAGCTCGCCGTATCAGTGAACTGCAAGCTCTAGTGGCTAATCCACCTTATACAAGGTTCCATCATGATAAGGTGGTCCTTAGGACCAATCCCCACTTTATGCCTAAAGTGGTCTCCCCTTTTCATCTTAATCAAGAGGTATATTTACCTGTCTTTTTTCCAGCTCCTCATGCATCTACTGCAGAGAGGAACCTTCATACTCTAGATTGTAAAAGAGCTCTTGCCTTTTACCTGCACAGGACACAGCAACATCGAAAGTCTTCTCAACTTTTTGTTGCTTTTGATCCTTCTCATTTAGGACTTCCAGTCTCCAAAAGAACACTCTCCAATTGGATTGCTCAGTGTATCTCTTTTGCTTACCAGAGTAAGAACCTTTCTCTGGAGGGCTATGTCACCGCTCACAATGTGAGGGCCATGGCCACCTCTATGGCTCATCTAAACTCTGTGTCCATTGACCAGATCTGTCGAGCAGCCACCTGGGCCTCGGTTCATACCTTTACAGCCCATTACTGTTTGGACAAGGACTCCCGCCGGGATGCCTTGTTTGGTCAGGCTGTCCTCAGACACCTGTTCCATTCTTGAACAACTCCACCCACCTTCCCTGAATGGATGCCTGAGATCCATAGGAAGATGAGGAACCTTTCAGGGTCTCATACCCTTGAGGGGATCTCCCGGGCATCTTAGCTAGGGAGTCCCCATATGTGAGGACTTATTCCTGCTTGTTCCTGGAGATAGCACAGTTACTTACCTGTAACAGGTGATCTCTGGGAACAGCAGGAATTAGTCCTCACAACCCACCCACCTCCCCTAGGATTTGTATCTCTCTCTCTCTTTCCTTTCCTCTCTCTATTATCTCAACTTTAAACTCGAACTGAGGAGAGTTGGTCAGGAAGGCGGGAAGGCAGCGCGCATGCGCAGTGGGAGGCCCCGACGTACCCATATGTGAGGACTAATTCCTGCTGTTCCCAGAGATCACCTGTTACAGGTAAGTAACTGTGCTTTCTCTTGTTGTGTGTGCTGTTGTTGATGCTAAATTTTGTCAGCAGTGATATGGTTTTAATTTTAGCTGAATACAAAACCAAATCAGCATGCGAGAACTCCGAGCTAAAACTCCATTGCCATGAGTCTAAATTCCTTAACATCTATGAAGCCGCCTACGGCAGACGGGCACATCAGCTAGATAGCTGCCTGCCAGGAAGTAACAGCATTCCTCAGTTTGGTAAGCTCTACTTTTGTACTTCTATTTAAAAAATAAATTTTCTTTCCCAGAAGTTCTGAATAGAGCACTAAGGGGCGTGTTTACTAAAGTGCGCTGTTAGTATGGGGCTTAGCACGCAATAAGTGCACTGTGCTCAACGTTAACACAGGGCCTTGCGCTAAAATCCCCACACTGACTGGTTAGTATGCAGTTGGATGCAGACTGGCTGGATTTGGGGTGGAATGAGAGCAGTCGTGGAGCAGCGTGGTTCATGTGGGCATATATGGCGTGTGCACCGTAGTTGTTGTTAGCAATGTGCTAATGGCAGGAGGATACACAGATCCCTTGAGGGATGGTACCAACATCCCCTGGGGTTAGCGCAGGCCTCCGCATTAGAATCATGGCCCAATCGTGCTTTAAATTAGCTCGCTTTAGTAAATATGCCCCGAGTGCTTTATTTCCTGTCATTTTTGTCCAACTTGTGTGAAGAAAAAACTCCCCAAAATATAGAACTTTAACCATGCACAGCAGGTGATAAGAGTGAAAAGTGAACAAACTTTCCAAGAAAGCCAGCAATGTTCTTGCACTGTGAGGATAATTGTATAATATGTTGTCTGAGTTGGATGGCCAAGTAGGAGCATTTTATATCCTGTGTGTGTGATTCTACCCATGCTTAACTCGAGCTATGACCGTGAACATCTTTACATTCGGGCTGTGTACAAGTACGTGCCTACTGTCATAGCGCGTACTTGTATGTGGAGGTAATTTTATAAGAGACCTTTTATATGCATGTATACAAAAAAAAATGTTTATTAACCCCAATACATGTATTCATAAAATGGATTCATGAATAACTACAGGAAACCATAAGATGCAGCTACTGGAGGCCTGCCGGGCCTCGAGGTTAAAGGAAAAGAGCTTGAGCATGTCAGAGCATCTAATAAACACATCATCCTCCGGCACTGCTGCCTTTTGTTCAATATAAACTACATTCTTTGTCCTTTATTTTTGCACCTTATTTTTCCTTTCCTTTTGTGCTTACGAATAACAGCAATGCGTGTAACGAGGAGTGTGAGTGATTGGACAAGTTAAAACTAGCAATGAAAGAAATGTTTTCAACAAATAACAAATCACCTGTAAAGGATTATTTAAGTAACAACAAAAGAGATGGTGGGAGATGAATGATTCAGATGTTAAAATGAGTACTACTGCTTTCATATAACATTATAGGGTGTTCATAGTGCTACTCAGATACACATCAGAAACAGTTCCTGCTCCTTGGAGCTTACAGTCTAGCCAAGATGAGCAGGTGACATACATAGAGAACAAATAAGAGGCTTAAAGTTTAAATAGGATGGTCACAACTGGAAAGAGCTAAACAAGGTGGGTTATAGATTAAATTAATTGAGGAAAGGGCAGCTTTAATTGAGTAAAGCTACGAGGAATGAGGCCTCTTAAGAATCTATAAGAAAAAGAGCCAGTGGGGTACATTGGACTCTTAAGTCCCTTCCACAATGTTTCAATTGCATGTTAAAGCAACAGGAGTATGGCCTCTATGACAATAACAATCCATACAGGAAGAAACAGGAATTGGGGTGGGTGAGGGATAGGTTGAAAAGGGCATCTCCAGGAATTCACCCCATGTTACCTTTTAACAAGGAGACTCAATAGCAAATGGACTGATTAGTCTGTAAGTTTCTGCAAACCGTTTTTCTGCTTCTTGACAACCCTTTGACTGAATCCCAACCAATCCCTGATGCTTAGAGATATGGCTTGAAAGCTATCTACCAAAAAACGTCTTTATGGCCTGGCTTACATCAGGTCATTAGCTAGTCTGAAGGCCAAGGCTTACCCTCTGGTGCAGGCCCATATTGTTTTTCTACCTAGACATATTGTAAGTCATTATAAATGATGGGAAAAGCTGTTTACATGTAAAAGAGAGTAATGATTAGCAGGCATCATTATGACTTCAAGAGCAACAGGTCTTGATTGACTAACCTTATTTCTTTTTTCAAAGATGTTAGCAGTAAACTTAATCTGGGAATCATCCATCTATTCATTCTAGCCAGGTGGACAGTAGTACACCCCCATTACCATTGCTTTCCCCTTTTTCATGGAATTTCTATCCATAGAGATTCTACAGTGTATTTTGCTTTCTGTTTGACTCTATGCCCTCTTTAACATATAATGCTACCCTCTCCACCAATTTGATCTGCTAGGACAGACTAGATAGGCCATGTGGTCTTTTTCTGTCGTCATATTTCTATGTTTCTATGATTGAGATATAATTTGTACTCAGGAATCACAGTGTCCCATTGATTGCCTTCCTACCTCCACGTCTTTGAGATGCCAATTATATCTAACCTTTCATTCAATGCTATATATTCTAACTCTTCCAACTTATGTTTTAGACTTCTAGCATTTCCATACAGGCATTTCAAACTTTGTATTTTGTTCATCTTAACAATCTGGTTTTCAGTTGATGGGGTAACTTGGAATCCTTAAGCTCTGTTTGCTCTTAGTTAAAGGTATCTGAGTTACTTTTACCTTTATGTTTGCTTATTTTTGGAACTTCTCTATCGGGATGCCCTAACTTCCCTGTTTTGCTAGGATCTTTCAAAGATGCATCATTCCGAACCATGTGCTCCCCCAATTTCTAGTTTAAAAACTGCTCTATCTCCTTTTTAAAGGTTAAGGAAAGCAGCCTGTTTCCACCCTGATTAAGGGGGAGCCATTCCCTTTGGAAAAGCCCCCCTTTCCCCTGAATGTTTTGCAGTTCTTAACAAATCTAAAACTCTTTCTTGCATATTTGTCTCATCCACACATTGAAACTTCGGAACTCTGCCTGTCTCTTGGGTCCTGCACATAGAATTGGAAGCATTTCTGAGAAGGCTACAATGGAAGTTTTGAATTTCAGTTTTTCCAAAAGGCCTAATTTGGCTTCCAGAACCACATCCTCACATTTTCCTAGGTCATTGGTATGAACCTGTACAAAGACAGCAGGCTCCTCCCCAGCACTATCTAAAACCTTATCTAGGTAGCATGTGAGGTCTACCACCTTCGCACCATCATCATCATCAATCCCAGCCACTTTAGTCAGGCATGGTCTGTTGTCAGCATAAATGGTCTTCCCAACAAATAATACCTCAGTCTCAATAGCCCAACTTACAGCTAAACATTCTCAGTTGTTGGATACCTCTTTTCTGAAAATCTGATAAATTCTGAAAATCAACCTTGTATAGCACTCATTAATAACCGGGTAAGGCGGACACGTCGCCTCTCACCCCGTCACTCCCCAATTCTCCCAGGCACCCCCGCACTCCTTTCAATAAAACCATCACACATTTATGGGCTTAAACTGGTCGCAGCTTTATTAACCTTTAACAATAACCAAACTACAATCGAACACAATATCATTACCCCCCTTTTTCGGAGCGCGAGCCCTCACCAGCCATGTGAGTAGCAAGGTGACCCGCTTCTGCTGAGTCCGGGCCCCGGCTAAACAGCCTAGCCCTCCCTCGTCCGGCTTCACCATATTACTAGCAAAAACCTGAGGGGTTGTCCGGGCGGGGGTACCCCACCCCCGCCCAAAAGCTTGCCTCCGGCTCCGGAACCCGGAAACCTCCGGGATCCCACCACCGGCTCAGGCCACTACAGACCTGAGCCGCCCCCCAACCTGAAGCTGCGACCAGCCCAACCCCCCTGCCTGATACCTTCCACAGCCTCCTGCCAATCATTCAGGAGCAGGTCTATCCCAACTGGTGATAGATGCACGCCATCCGGCCTGAACAGGCCTGCACACTCAACGTCCACCCACGGGTGCAAAATCTGGCACCCACCCCGCTCCCCCACCCACCTTCCAATTTGGCAATTAATTTTCGTCAGACCTCTAGACCACCGCCGCTGATCCCAGCAGGCCGGCCTTGGAAGGATATCAGACCAAACCACAATAACTCCTGGAAACATTGCTAAAACCTCCCCCAGGTCCTTGTGAACAGCACGAATCAGCTGCTTGCAGGTCCAGGACACCAAGTCATTGCCGCCTAGGTGTATCAGCAGAATGTCCGGCGCCCCTCTCACTCACTCGTGATGCCGCAGCAAAGGCAAAAGCTGAACCACCGGAGTCCATGCTCGCCCAGCCATGATACGGTCACCACCAGCGCATCCAGTCCAATATTCGGCCCCAATGGCCGTGTTGCTGCTCGCCGACCAGCCCAGTAAACAAACGAGTGGCCAATCACCCAACAGCGACACGATGCATGTCCCCTTTCTGCAAATTAAGAAATAACATAGTTAGTACATCCCAGAGCCTGTCACAAACGCACATAGCCCTGGAACGCCTGCAACCTCCATCTCCCTATCCGTTGTATCTCCCGCTCCGGCAGACCCTCCGCCGCCTCACTGGTCGCTGCACTGATCCGAAAGGAATGTGGAGCAAACCGACTGGGGTCCTCCCCAATCCATTGCAACGAAAGCCGCAGCACCGCCGTAAACTGGAAGCGCGTGAGCACCCTCGCGTCCTCATGTATGAACAGATTGCCCGCACTGGCCGGCCGCACCTGCAAGTACACGTACAGCAGACTGACCAGGCAAGTAAGCGCCCCGGGTACGGCACGCAGCACCACCCATGCACCTTTCCCCAACTGATCAGTCTTTGAACGCGCTAAGTGTATGCGAACCGTGCCCTCCCCCACCTTCACCTGGTGGACTTTCAGGTCCCGCTCATAGTCCCTACGACCTTACTCCGACACCAGCTCCCCCACCCTAAATGCACCAAAGAAAGCCACCGAAAAGACAGCCCGAAAAAGCGTACCTTCGTACGGGGATGACACCACCTGCGGCAAGACTCCCAATAAGCGGCTCAACAGGTCATGAGTTATCAGCCACCGCCCGTCGGCTGGGGTGGGAAGGGACCATTCCCACCCATGCAATAACTTACGTGTCAAAAATCCCCCCCCCCCCCGGCCACCCCCCAACCGACCGCTCTCGCAAAAAAGGAAAACCCAGCCAACTGCCTCCTCACTGTTGCCCGCGATAGACCCGCCGCCTTCGCCACTACCACATACTGACCCAAAAGCTGCTCTGGGGCTGGACCATGTCGCCAGCCTTGCTGCACCAGGAAAGTTATCACACTGTTGCAGCCCCGCTGATACGCCGCCCACATCGCCGCTGACACTGAATTCCTCAGCAGTTCCTTCATATCACAAGGCCAATCCGCCATAAGTGCTCCGGGACCAATACTCCAACTTCTTCGGCTTCCGGCACCAAGGTCCGAAACAACAGCTCCCACTTAAAACGGGAAAGAGCATCGGCAATTTTGTTAGTACTTCCGGGAATATGACGGGCCTTCACCACCACATTCAAACGCAAGCAAGCTAACACTACCTGTCTCATTAAATCAGCCACTTGCTTGCAGCACGGGGCATAATTGTTTGTAACGCTCACTACCGCCGCATTATCGCACCACCAGACCAACCGACGATTCCAGAGTCTGTCCGACCATACGGCCAACACCACCAGTATCGGAAACAACTCCAAAAAGGTTATATTTTTGGTCAGGCCCGCCTCCTGCCACACCTGGGGCCACCCTGCCGCACACCATGAACCTCCAAAGTAAACCCCCAAGCCCCTGCCGCATCCGTGTATAATTGCAGATCCATACTAGAGATCTCCCTCTCCCTCAAAACTGTAGTACCATTAAAATCACGCAGAAACTCGTCCCACACCCTCATATCCGCCCTTATGCTCTGCGATACCCTAATCCGATGATGAGGCCTAAGGACCCCAACCGTAGCCGCCGCTAGCCGCCTCAAAAACACCCGCCCCATTGGAATTACCCTACACGCGAAATTCAACGAGCTGATCAGTGATTGCATTTCCCGCAACGTCATCTTGCTGGAGACTATCACATTCGCCACCAAAACTCGGAGCTTCGTTATCTTAGCCACTGGCAAGTGAGCTACCATTGCTGCCGAATCGAGCTCTACCCCTAAGAAGGTAATGATGGTCGAGGGGCCTTCTGTCTTTCCCGCCGCGAGAGGGACACCCCACCCCCGAGCCAACCGCTCAAAGCCACCCAGTAATTCCGAGCACCGCTCAGACTTAGCCTCGCCTACGAACAAGAAATCATCTAAGTAATGCACCACATTTGCGCAACCAACCTGCTCCACCAATGCCCAGTGTAGAAAACTACTAAACCGTTCAAAATAGGCACAAGATATCGCGCACCCCATGGACATACACTTATCGAAATAACTGTCCCCCTCAAAACAAAACCCCAACAGATGAAAAGACGCCGGGTGCACCGGCAACAAACGGAAGGCTGACTCAATATCCGCCTTCGCCATCAAACACCCCGGACCACAGTTCCTCACCAGATCCCCTGCCGCATCCAAGGAGGCATACCGAACCGCGCACAGATCATCCGGGATATGGTCGTTAACCGACGACCCCGTGGGGAAGGAGAGGTTGTGGATTAACCGGTGCTTCCCTGGCTCCTTTTTCGGGATTATACCCAACGGGGATACTACTAAATCCTCGAAGGGCCGCTCCGCAAAGGGGCCCGCCACCCTCCCTAATCCAATCTCCACAGCCAACTTATCCCGCACCATCTGGGCAAATTGCCGCACCGAAGGCGAATTCCTAGCTTTGTTACATATCACCTTGCCCACCACCAGAATCCTAAAGCCTTCACTAAATCCCCCCTCAATTACTGTGCTGTCCTTCCATTTTGGATACCTTTTCAGCCACGGGCGCATTGCTTCGATCCTAACTGGGGTTGGCGCTAAGCTCAGGAGGCTCTTACTGTTTTGGAAGGGGCGCTCCGGCCCCACCTGCTCCTTTCTTAACACATTTGAGCGCCGAGTGCGCTCCGTTGCAGATGGAGCAAGCGTGCTGGAATTTACAATCCGGAAACGGGCACGACGATTTGTTGAATCGCCAACAGACATCACCGCCCCCCCCCCCCCCCCACAGCTGGTGCTTTCTGGACCCCCGCAGGTCCGCCCCCTGAAAGGGCTGCCCAGACCCTGAAACACCGGCCACTCCTCCCCTTGCACTGCTCGCCGCACTCCCGCCATCTGCGTCAACCATAAATTAATATCTTGCGTCCCCCAGGACAGTTGGTGATTTTCTTCCATCTTATCCCAGAACTTTTCATCATAGTTGAGCCATGCCCAACCATCGTGCAATTGTGCCGCTTCTAAGATGGAGTCGGCGTATGCCAGGAGCATCCCATAATGCTCCGGGTGCGAATGCCCCCATACACTAGCGAGACGTAAAAAGGCCCGCGTCCAGTTCACCACGTTCCGCGCCGCTCTACGCACCCTCCCCGCTTTCTCATCTGCCTTCCTCTTCCGTCTGCTGTCACCGGACCGTTTACGACCTTCAAGCAAGCGGAAAATGTCGATATGACGCCTTCGCTGAATCTTTCGCCGCAGAGTCTTCGGCACGCCCTCCCATAACTCCGAAAATGCCACCACCGTAGGCGTCGCCTCAACTGCACTCACCTTACCCTCAGTCCCTCGCGATTCCCGCCCCCTACTCCCGTCGGTTGAAGATGAACGTGACGTAGAAGCGGTCGACGAGGTGGAAGAGGTCCCCGACCTCCACCGTCTCCAAAACGTATGCCTCCACTTCCTCCCCACTTTCCTACCTTCCCCATCAGCCGCCAGAGTCCTGCCCCCTTCTGTTGTACCCTGATCCCCTGCTAACTCACCTGCTACTCACGCCGGCTCTTCCGCCACCGCGCCGGCCTCCCACGGCTCTATCCCCGCCTGCGTTGCTGCTGGCGTCCTCTCTCCCGATCCCTCCGTAGGGGCTGTTGCACTATCCAATGGTCTCGGATCGCTGAACCATGGACTTCCAGGGTACTGCCATCCAAGGGGGACCTGTGGAGAAAACACAGGAAAAGGCGAAGGGGCCCCCGCCATCGCCCAAGGGGGCTGCCACGCCCCTATCCACTACGCCCCCGAAGAGCCTTGGCCCCCGCCCTGCCAGTGCTCCCAAGCCGGCGGGTATGCACACCCCGACACTCCTGGCCAGTTCGCGGAGCCTGCTGGCACAGTCCACTCACCTGCCCTTGTCCCGCCCGACGCTTGCCCCCCACCCCCTGCCGGAGGTAGCCCTACTTCAGGCCCTAGCCTCCCCAGTGGGCCAGATGTTCCCCCACCCGGTTCCCCTGCCCCTCTCGCTCGCCCCCCTCGACCCAGCCGGCCCTCACTCCACGCCTCACCCCCTTGTACCTCCCCTGCCACGCCGGGCCGCCCCTGTGCCGGCCCTCCCCCACGCCGCATGCTCCCCCTAGCACATGCCCCATGGCTGCTCGCTCTGCCTCTACCCCAGTTCTGCTCTACCAGCCTTCCGGCTAACACACCTTGCAGACCGCCAGCCTGGCCCACGCTCTTGCCACCTCCTTTCCCTCCACTGGGGGCAGACCCCAGCCCGTCCCGCACGCGAGCACCCCCAGCTGCACCTCTCCCCCTGCCCCCCTTGTTTCCTTTTCCAGGTGCCCCCCCCCGCCCTTTACCAGACCGCATGGCTCCCCTCTCTCCTACCACTGAATATGCGTGCCCCCTAGTATTATTTGTGTGTCATGGATTGTGTTTTTTTTTTTTAAACTCCAACCTCTGGCTCCCTGCTGCCCCCAAATTTACTCTTGCCCACCCCCCCTGACTTTTTTTTTTTTTTTATGCGGACCCCCTGCACCCCCCTTTTGGCACTCACCCAGCTCACTGCCTTCCTCCGTCCTCCAGACCCCCGACCCTGCACAAGGCCTCGTGGTGCTGCAGAGCTCCCTCGTACAGCACCCAACTCGTCTGGCTCCAACCTGGAAAAGGCTGGAGCCACGCCGCGTCCCCGCACTCCCCTGAGGCTGTTCCCGCCTCCCCTGAGGCTGTTCCCGCCTCCCCTCAGCTTCATTGGCTCCCCTGCCTCACGGCGGCCCGCGGGAGCCAATGGGATGCCCAGAACCGCTCCGGCCCGCCGCCGCAGCCCCGGGGGATCATGTCCTTGCCCCCCCCCCCCCCCCCCCGGTTAAACTGGGCCGCGCACACGCTGGCTCCGCGGCCCCGACATTACAGAGGATCTCCTTTAGGTTTTGGAAACCCTGCTCACATGAATTCCCTCAATGGACCCTATTCAGTTGCAGATATTTTAATAAACAGTCAATGGAGTTGCTATTTCCACGATTTTAGGAATGAACTTCCTACAGAGCCCAGGAAGGCATATACCTGTTTTTCATCTTAGTGATCTTACAGTTTTTTACTATTTCTGCTTTTGATACCATAGGCTTCACTAACCTTTTCACACTATGTGCCTGAGATACTGTATTTCCTTCTGGCCCAAAGCAGTTTTTGTGGATTAGCTGTGAGCCCTGCCTGTTGGAAGGACCTACAAACAGCTTTCAATTGTTCTGGTTGGCTTTTTCAGTCCTGGAAAAAATCACTACATCATCTAAAGACATGCTCACATAGGTTTGATGGGGGCATAAGACCATATTAATTACTCTTTGAAAAGAAGCAGGTGCCCCATGGAGGCCAAAGGGCAGGACCATAAATTGGTAAAGTCCCTGAGGTGTTAAGAATGCAGGCTTCTCCTTCCAGGAAACCTCCAGGGGAATCTACAAATACCCTTTTGTAAGATCTAAGATAAATATATATTTGATCCCGCCAGTTGCTCAATGATATCCCTAATCTGATACATCAGGTAGGCTTCAAACAGGAAACTGCATTGATTTTCCTAAAGTCAATGCAGAAACAAGCAGATCCATCAGGTTTTGGCACTAACACCATGGAGGTCTTTTTAACATGCTTAGATGTGATTTGGATGTCTGAAAACATGCAAGTGGATGTCCAAATCACGACAACATCCCCAAAGCAATTTCAGAAATGGGGTTTTAGACGTCTCTGCTGCAGGCACATCATAAAACTCGGTTAAGAAGTTGCAAATGTAGTGCCTCTGTCTGGCCTCTAGGGGCTTCTTAATTTTGACTGGAGATGATTACCTTTGAAGATCATGGTCCAAGCCCTCCTCTTCTCTGTCTGTTTCTGCCATTAGCGCTTCCCAGTTAATCCAGGGTTTGAGGATGTTGACAAGATAAATTTGTGTTTTGTATCTCATAGTCTAACAGCCAGACCCTCCTCTTTACTTCAAATGGGGTCTTCCACTGAGCTGTCAACTTATTTGTGTAAGTGGGCACTAGAACCAATACTTTATCCTGGTTGGAACTGTCTCTCCCTTGCCCTTTTATCATAATATTCTTTTGTTGTTGGGTATTCTCCAGGTTCTCTTACTATTTTAGAGATTAAATAGAACTTCTCTTCAAGCTCATTTGCATATTCTACCACTGATACCACTGAAAGGGAAATCCTGGCCTGCAATCTGCACCTTCTTATTCTTCCCCCTTTTTCCCTTTTCTCCCTATTGATACTATATATACCCCATCACAGTTACCTACAGAGGTCCCTTTGACCTTGCATGGGCTTGAGTTTTGAAGACCAGATATTTGTATCATAGCAGAAATAATTGCAGGCATCACTTTCAGCACGCCTGCTTGAAAAGCCTTTTACAGAGGCCTAATGTCTATGCTCCAGTACAGAATTATTACTTTTTTGGATGTAACATATATGAGTGTGGAGCTTTTATAAACCTTCTATTGGATCTTATAGTGCTTTGGGTCCATGAGCCAGATATGCTAAAGGGGTTTCTCTCTTTTGTATTTAAGAGAGAGAATGCTCAGGACATATGAGTTTTGAGGCTCCTTGGGGGTTTTCTGGATTCATGTTGCTCTTAATGAATTCTAGAAAGAACCATACTTGGAGGAGAGAGTTTGCTCAGGAAAGAAAGCAGCACATTCCGCAGAATCCTAGGTTACTATGGAAACCTCCAGGTCCGTGGGTGTCCTGAACACATGATTGCCTTCATTAGCCCATCATTAGCGCATGAACATTCTGATGCAGAAGGTCACTGCTTAACAGGGCTGCTGGTCAGGCTCAGGAGAGGTCCCACTTTTATTGTACAAAAGGCATCAGTAACAATTTCTGGCTTATTAAATTTATTCAGGTAAAGTATGGCTGCAGGGGTTTCCCATATGGAATAGAACTGGAAGCTTCTTTGGAAATGGGATAGAAGAACAAGGGGTCAGGTTGCCCTGTTTTTTTTTCTTTGGCATCAGAAATAATGGCCATGAAGGAGATATTTGACCAAATAAGAGAATATTTGTCAGCATTTGAGAAAATATATTTGAAGTGCATAGGAAGAACAGCCAACATGGATTAGGGTTGTCAACTGGTTCCAGATGCACCAGACAGGCTTGTTGCAGTCCTTGGTTTACCCCATTGCATATAGGGAGTTGTAGTCTTGCTTTTCTTATGGAGTGCAATAGGAAATCGGAATTACATGTCCCTGCATGCAATAGGGTAAACCCAGGACTGGATCAAGCCTGTAGGGCACATCTGGAGCCAGTTGGCAATCCTGGCGTAGATACATCACTAATACTCTTCACTGCCTTCACAGCCATGTCCACACGCATTCATTCACCCAAACACATCTGCTCCTTTTATTCACTTGTGACAGTCCTCGGTCCCAAAATATATTTCTTCCAGCTTGAGGCAGATGTAACTGTAGCAGGAGCTTGACCACACCTGAACAGCTTCCATAAAAGTATGTGAGGAATCTTCTCTCCTATTTTTCCCAAACTGTAGGACTGATGCTTCATTTCAGTACTTACCTACAGGCATCAGTCATTAGGGCCACACCTGGAGAATGAGCCTCCATTCTGGATCCTAAACATCAAGGAGAATGTCAGAGGATTAAAAAGGTGATGAAAAGCGCAATAGCTGAATTAAAAAAGATGGAAAGTGGGTTGGGTCAGTGGCATGCCAAAGGTGTCTAGTTCATTCACTAAATCAGGTCTTCTGCTTACCAAGTTGTTTGGAGCTGGGGATGTTGAAAAGGCAACGTTTACAGCCCCCGAGGGAAAAGAGTCAATATCAGTCAAAGGTAACACTTACTGGCCAGATTCAGGGCCTATGATTTCAGGGTTCTAGAAAGAGCCTTAGGATATGATCCCCAGCCAAGAACTGTCACTGCAATACATGAACCAGGTGTGTTGGAGGGTTATAATAATAGGGGGAGAATCTCAAGGTAGTTGCAAATAAAGGCTCATGGTGTCAGTTTCCCAACACTGAACCAGAACTCCAGAGTAGCAGAAGGAAACAGCAGGGTAAAAAAAAAATACGGAAAGATTTCCCCATGGGAAGTTTGTTGGATAAGACCTCTTTTCATTAGGAAAACTAAGGTTGAGGGGAATATGATCCAACAGTACAGATTAATCTAAGGGTCATGCAAATCTTGCAGAGAAAATTATTATCCCTGGAGCAACTTACAGAACCCGTGGCCTTTCTCTTTGCGAGACATTTTTCATGCAAAGCACCATTATGCTTCCATTAGACATGGGGGAGACAAAAACCAGTAGTGGAATTCAAAAAAGTATGGGATAAACATGGAAGGTCTTTAGCTGAAGAGAAGCCAGCAATCTGGTTAGGTTTGAGGTACTGCAGCAAGATGGAAGAACGGACAGGACTAGATGAGCCTTGGGATCCTTTATCTGTCTTTATATTCTGTGTTTCACGACTCTTTTCTATTTAGACTTATATACAGCTTTCTGTGAAGAAAGTCCTCTGTATGTATCTCCTGTCTATCCTTTTCAGCCTTATATCATAAACGTTGGTCTAAATAAGAACATCCTGCCTCTTATAAGTCTGCAATTCATAAACCTTACAAATGCAGTACACTATGGGGTGAAGGGGGAGAGGGGTGGGGGGGGGCGTTATTCTACTTTATTGTTTATGACACATGTATATGTAAGCCTGTTGGCAATGTCAGGCGAACACCAGATGGTTCATATTTTTGTTGAAAATATCAATAAAATTTAAATTACAAAAAAACAAATGCAGTACACAGTGGATATCATACATCCACGTTACGTATCACATGTACACAGTGTATAAGTCGGATTTATTTTGTTGATTGTCAGGGGCCATACAGTCGTACATATGCATATTACCGATTCAGTACAGTTTAGAATGAAAGAACAACAACTTGCAGAGAGATATGATTCAGCACATTCATGGCTACACCACAGTAACTTCCAGGAATCTCTTACTGGAATGTTCTACAAGAGAGCAGAGAGCAGCCCTCCCAGGAGCAGGGCTTTATCATACGGCAAAGGCTGAATCCAGATCTGATACCTTGGAAGCATTTTAGAATAAATATTTTTTGGAGGAACACTGTGTGTGCGTGCTTTGTTTTACCATGTCAGTGTGGTATGAAACAATCTACCATTGTACAGTTGGTTCCAGTATTGTAAGAACTGTGAGTTCTCCCGGTTTCTCCTTTTATATTCCTTTTATTAAGCACTTAAGTATTTATATCACAGATTAGTAATCTCCTACATTCTTTTTCCATCAGGGTATCCAGTGCTTATTTTGAAAGGCAAATCCTTATCAAAATGTAGAAAAATGAAACCAGTAACCTGATTCACTGAAGCTTTTTGTGAATGGGAATAAAACTAAAAGGCCGTAAGCGGCACAAGCAGACTTGTGCTGTTGTGAATGTCGTGTATAAAAATTTCCTTTCTCACTTCATTCCTTAGATTGTCTACATCTTCGCATACTGTTGAAACCCAAAGAAGTTTGAATACGGTGGTTCCTTCTGGTTTATATGCCTTTGGGCTAAGAACTAGTTTCAGTTTCTTAGAATGACTGTCCTGAAAACCAAACCTGATTGTGACCCTCAAGAGCCTGTGCTAAGAGTTTCTTTTCTAGTGCGCACATAACCTTTATGTATGTCTATGGCTGTGCAAATTTATAAAAAGCCTTTTGGTGTGCAAATTATATTTTAATAAAAGTGTGCAACCATAGACCCGCATAAAAAGAATGCATGCTGAAAGATCAGGGGCAAAGCTTTATCATACCAGAAGCAGAGTTGTGATGTAAGCATGTGTTTTACAAAATAGGTGGGTATATGTGTACGGCACATGCACACATGTACACTATCTTTGAAGAATATGTAAATTTGTGTGTTTGTGCACTTCTGCGACTGGTTCTGGACGTCTATTTTATAAAGACCCGTACTCACACTTGTATTCCTATTTTATAAAGGCAACATAATAGGTGCCTTTCTGTGAACTTTCCACATAACCACCCTATTATAAAATCGGGCCCATAACCTGTATTTTTATCCCTATTCAACAAATCTATCCACATAAGGTGGTTGGCTTATGTTTTTTTTTATTTATTTATTTAGCTGCATTTATATCCTGCTTTTCACCGGGTCAAAGCGGTGGAACATTGAACGAGAGGGGGGGGGGACAATAATCAATTGTAAGGGTCTGGGCTGTCACCAGGCGGCCGACATTAATGATTTTAACAGGTGTTTGGGACATAGACATAGACATAGACATTTGAGCTACAGTCTCATTTGTGGTGGTATGGGCTGTCACCAGGCCGCCGACATTAATGATTTTAACAGGTGTTTGGGACATAGACATAGACATTTGAGCTACAGTCTCATTTGTGGTGGCTTGTTTCAGGTCTGAGGTATTCCTGGAATAGTGTGGTTTTTAGTTGTTTCCTGAAGGATAGGGGGTCTTTGTTGTTTCTGATGTGATTCGGTAGAGAGTTCCAGATGGATGGTGCATATAGTTCAAAGGCTCTGTTGCAGTTTCGTTGGTTGCATTTCGTCCTCTTATGGGGGATGGTGAGGGAGTTGTTGGTGGTTTCTCTGTTTTTTTTGTCGTGGGTTGGTCGGGCTAGTAGTGTGCGGATCTGGGATGTTTGAGTTTGGTAGAGAGCTTTGTGGGTGAATAGGGCGGATTTGTACTTCACTCGTGCTTCTAGAGGGAGTATGTGGTCAGGATTGGGGTGATGTGGTCTTGTCTTTGCGGTCTGGATAATTCTTGCTGTGGTGTTTAAGGCAGTCCGGAGTGGGTTTGTATGGGAGGCCGGGAGTCCATGGTAGATTATATTGCAGTAGTCCAGATGGGGGAATGTCATGGCTTGCATCACTGTTCTGAAGTCTTGTGGTTCGAGGAGAGGTTTGAGGCGCTGCACTGTTTTAGCCTTGTGGAATATTGTTGCGGTGGTTTTTTTGATTTGCTGTTCCAGTGTGAGTGCTTGGTCTATGATGATACCTAAGTATCTTATCTGCGGATGTATCTGTATTTGTGAGGTCCCAATGTTGAGGTGTGATGGTGGTGTGAAGTCCGGGTCCTTTGTTACTATGAGGGCTTCTGTTTTCTTTATGTTGATGGATAAGTTGTTGTTTTGTAGCCAGCTGGATACAGCTGTGAAGCATTCTGATAAGTGTTTGTTTGATGGGTTGGAGGTTGTGATTGGAGCATAGAGCATTATGTCGTCTGCATAGATGTGGAAGTGGATGTTGTGTGCGCGTATGATTGAGCAGAGTGGTTGCAGATAGATGTTGAAGAGCATGGCTGATAGTTTTTGCCTTTGTAGTTTGTTTGACATCACAAGGGGAGATTGCCTGAGTTTCTGGAGGACAGAAAGATCGTTGGTCTGCTTTAGACTTTAAGGAGGTAATTTCAGAAAGTCACTGGGTGTGTGAGTGTAGACGCGCATAAACGGCCTCTTACTCTTACACCAGCCAGAGTTTTGTATGTGCTTTGCCATAAGGTGTGAACTTTGCTGTTGGGAGTGCACATGGGTGGAATGCACAACTACACGCATAGAATTATAAAATATTATCATTGACATGTGTGTACTTGAAAATACAGGCATGGGCATTTACTCAGCTCTAGAGTGGAGCAAATGTCTGCGCCTTCAATATATGTGTGTGTTAGGCCACTTATGCTAATACTTTATAAAGGTGAAACAACTATTGATGGTCTGTCTCTCTGAGTGTGATCTTTGTCAAAAGTCCAAAATGGAAAAACACTCAGTTCTATCAATAAAGGGTCTGGATCTTTTTCAAACAATTTTTCTCTTATGGTTACTACTTGTCATTATAAAAGGTCTCAGACTTTTTGGCACATATTTTTTAGACTTATCAAATGTCTAACTCTTGTGCCCATTAGCATCAATGGCCTTTAACTGAGTTTAAAAGAGTGTGAACGTGTGAAGCTTCTGACCCACTATTTTCCACTCGGTGAAAATACTGCTTCTAAAACATTCACAGTAGCTCTTATCTCTTACTACAAACACCATGTGCTTAGCTTATAGTTTAGTGGTGTCTTCAAGCTCCAACTTCGCTCCACTTCGACAATACTGTTAGTTCTTATCCCAACGCCTTTCCTAGGCACCTCCGTCGCGTTTCAAGTTTCTAAGTTTCTTCAGGGGATTGCTATTCACGTCTATCACGGAGAAAAAAAGTAATGCTGCACACGTTTCATGAAACCGCTGCAACTGAAACCTCTTGGTTGTGGTATGCGTGACATCTTTCCACAACCAAGTTGGATGACCAGAATCTCCTGGTTTTTCCTAAACCAAGTCAGGCATGGCTGGAGTGCACTCACCATGCTGCATTCTGTTTTTTAGCCCCTCCTCTCTGGAACAATTTGACTTTGTACATTTGTCTTGAGCCTTCCCTCAGTAAATTCAAAATAGCCCTTAAGACCTATTATTTCACTTTAGCCTTTCATGTAGTATGATGTTCTGTTCCGTATTATGGTTGTGGAGAGTTCTCGACACATGATTTCTACAGGATCATATGTACTCTTTCTTCTTTCTCTGCTATCCCTCTAACTTAGAGAAATGCAATGTATCCGTTTTTTCTCTCTTCCTGCTTTTATGGATAATTGTTTTGCTGTTTACTTTTATATTGTTAACTTTCATTTTATTTTTGTTGTATATGTGTTTTAATATATTGTAAACCACTCTGATGCCTGCGAAGAGTGGTATAACAAGTCTGCAATAAACATAAACAGTGCTTGGACATGCTTCTGTCTTTCGTGTAACTTGGTCACATCAGACTGCCTTAGGTTATTCGTTCATAACAGACATACTAAAGTAATGTACATATTTTATGTTATAGATTGCTTGTCTTTTACGGCTTTGGGAATTTTATCGCAGAGGTGTTATGGCAAGCAGAGGTGTAAGATCCTTGTCGATGATAACCATTTTGGAGCACCGTGTCTGCCAGGAGTAAAGAAATACCTCACCGTCCACTATGCCTGTGGTAAGAACTGGGTGAGGTTACTGCTTTGGAGGTCTCACGTCACTGCTGACATGAATATAGTTATTGTTTTTGAGAAGCATAATAATTGATATATGAAAACTATTCCTTATATATATATATCTTTTAATATCCCATTTGTCTAAATGATGAATGTGATATGTTGTGAATGAGATTAGAGCTATTAAAATAAAACATCTTATAGTTTTAATTTGCACAATAACTTACAGGATATAGAAAGTTAATAGCATGTCTGCTTTTGTCAAGCAATTAAATACAAACCATAGATTAAAAGCCTGCTGTATTATATTTCTATCCAGAAAAATGAGACTAAGAAACAAGTAGAGTTTGTACCCCAAAGGATGCTATACATATGAAAAACATTTTGGGACCGATATTAAGTCTGCCGCGGTCAGCATTTTTAAAAATGCCAGTAGCTGCAGATAAAAAATTGGAATATTTGTCAACAGTATCCCGATAGTGGCTGATATTAAATATCCATTTCCTGTGGTGAGTGGCAGGAAATATCTGAATAGCAGTGGTATTCAGTGGCTTTCTGGATAGTTTATTTGGATCCCACTTGGGACAACGTTTTGGCTCTCCTAAGTTATTTGGATAGTTATTCATAGTGATGCTGAAAATTGCTACTATCTGGATAACTCATGTGTCTGCACTGGTTCCACCCCCTTATGGGCCATTGTTTGAGCTCTTTTTGCCCTTTAAGAATCAGCTGGGTTTGGTCCCGGCGTTTTTTGACGGTTGTTTAAATTGTGGAATGAAGAGCACTTGATACAGGGAACATATTCCCGAAACGTGCACGTCGTGCAAGGACTTCAAGGAATTCTATTGGACTGAGTTAAGTCTTTTATAATATACCAAAAATTTCTTCGGTTAATAAAATGGATTGAGCCGCTTGGGAGCATTTGTTTAAATCTATGCTTTGCTGCGGTGATGTCCGACAAAAGATTTTCTTGTTTTTGATCATTTCTGGGGGTGTTTGGTGATTTTTTCATTTGGTCTGGTTCCACCCCCGGCATACCCTGGCACTATCTGGATAATACCAAGGTGGTCTGGAAAGCTCTTCCATGCCACTCTTCGGAGGGTGCCACTGGATATCTTTCTCAGCAGGACGTATCGAGGCGCTGCTATCTGGATAAGTCCCTTTATGCATCGAGCTCTTTATTTACATGCCATCAGTCATGCCCTACCTCTCCGCCCTGCCCATACTCCAGCAACTCCCCTTCCCATCCCAACCCCCCTCCCATGCCTCTAGTATCTCTCTTTCCCTACCATCCTCCTCAGGTGGTAAGGGAGACAATGGCAATGACTCACAAACAGCGAGGCAGTGCTTACCTACATACTCCAGCATTGCATTGCAGTTTTGTTCTCCTACTATCTACCACTTCCGCCACCCTCCACTTGTCTAGGGTGCCTCCAATCTTGTACCAGCCCTGCTCCCAGCCCATCTGGTTTTCAAGATATCCATAATGAATATGCATGGGAGAAATTTATCTCATAGGCGTTTATTGTGGATGTCCCAAAAACCTGACTGGGTAGGGATCCCTCGAGACAGGTTTGGGAACCACTAACCTATAATATAGTCTCCAACTAACCCAAGCCTTTTGTGCTGTTGGATTTCCTCAATTTTGCTTAGTTTTGAAAGGTAGAAGCAAGTCTAGATTTATTTATTTATTTACACAAATTTATATTACACAAATCTTAAATCATTCTTCGCAGCTTACAAAAAAATAACGAAATAATCAGATCTTTCAGATATAAGACAGACTGGCAATTTAAAACAGCTACCAAAATCAAACAATAGAACAGTAAAACGGGCATCTCACAGCCAGTTAATAATTTAAGGAAAAGCCTGACTAAATAAGACACCTTCAGCTTCTTCCAAAAGTCCTTAATCAGTCATCAACCGTAGTATAGCTGGGAATTGGTTCTACAACAAAGAATTGGAAAGAGAAAAGATTCTATTACTAATTCTTGCCCCATGAAGACCTAATAGGGGTATGTACCATCATAAAAGCCTGATCTTCAGATCTTAAGACACAGACAGACATACCATATTCAGTGGTAAAAAAGGTGAATAATGAAACTCCTAAGCACAAGGACTTAACTAATAATAATAATACCTTAAATTGAATCCTCCATTGTATTAGCAACCAATGGAAGGAAACCAAGGCTGGAGTAATATGCTGCCAAATATTTAGATTCAACACAAGATTCGCAGTTGAATTTTGAGCAAGGTGTAGTAGTTTTACAGCAACAGCTGGTAACCCAAACAACAAGGAGTTACAGTAGCCAATTGGAGTCAAATCCAAATGTTACAGTGTGGTTCGGAAATACGATGCATCTATAATCTTGAACGGTGCTTTAGTCACTAGCTTTTGGATGAAGAGATGGAATGTGAGGTTTGAATGTGCTACCGAGGACAATGCAATAGAGCAATTTTCTATTGTGGCAGGGTCAGTAACAGAAGGCACAATACAACTTCCAGAATCCCTTGGGATAGTGAGAGGAAGGCCCTTGCCACTAGAAAGCTCCTCAGGTGATTCAGAGAAAAGTAAAACCCAGGAAAGGATACAGAACTGGAGATAAATGAAGCATCTGTTCCTGAACCTTGGGAAGAGCCTGAAGCAATGGTGTTAAGCTCCAGTGGAGGTAGGAGTTACAAGAATACTTCCAGAGCTAAATACTGGAAAAGAGAGACAGCATCTGGAAGGAGGCAGAATGTTAGCTGGAAAGCACACCTTGTCTGCCAAAGGAGTGGGGGGGGTTGTCCACCCTACTCTCAGGAAGAGAGCTATGACAGTGTGGGGAATATAATTGACTGTTTGATAAGAGTGTAGTGCAGTGTTAAACAGGAGAATGTGAAGGAGAACTGTATAAAACTGAACTGAGCTACATAAAGTGACTGCATTAGCAGCTGATTTTGCTGGAGAATATTTTGAAGGTCTAATTAGTCTGCTGCTTTGAGAGAGATTAATGGTTGCTGTGGTAAAGCATGGGACTAATGCTGTGGCACAAATGAGACCATTGAAATGAAGCCTTTAAGCATTGAGGAGAAAAGACATAGCCTGGATTTTATTTGGCCGATAATGAGGCACAGTCTGGTTGGAGGCCACGATTGTGGATGAGGGGAGTAAAACCCCCCTGTGTGAATTATTGCTGTTTGGAGCAAATCTACAGAAAAGCTACTCAGATTTTAGAACTTTGCTTGATTGATGAAGTGGCTATTTGAACTGTGTTTGCTGGACCTGATAGGGACAATGCTTGACATGCAATGCCTGCATTAGAAAGGGAAGATATCATGCCCTCCATATTTTTTAAGAAATCCAAAAGCAGGGCCAGCCCTACCACAGGGTGGACTAGGTATCTGCCTAGGGCGGCAGTTTCAGGTGGGGTAGTGCAGAGCTGGGAAAGACAGCAGCCGGGAAGCCCTTTAAAGCAGTTATCAGTGGTGTGAGCATGCATGCACTCAAGGTCTGCTGCATCCCGCTCACACATTGGAGGGGGCAGGACAAGGCGGGACTTCAGTATGCACACAGATACTCAAAGGCCCACCAGAGACTTTAAGGTACTTCTCTGCTACTGTCTTTGCCAGATGAGGTGGTGCTGCACTGCTCTCTCCCGAAAGCCTGTATTTTCTTAGGCCTTATGGTAGTGTGGGTAGCAGCAGCAGTGGCAGGGCAAAGGGAAGATGGTGCAAGACACTGGACACCTTGGGAGGGAAGAGAGGGGAGGTGCTGGACACCTTAGGGGAAGGAAAGGAAGGAGACACTGGACACCTAGGGGGGAGAAGGGAGGAGAGAAATGCTGGACATCTGAGGAGGGCGGTAGGTGAGAGAAGATGCTGGAGGTGGGGGGAGAGGGTTGGGAAGGGAAGGGAAGATGCTGGAGGTGGGTGGGATGGGTTGGGAAGGGAAGGGGAGATGTTGGACTATGGGTGGGATGGGTAGGAAGGGAAGGGGAGATGCTGGAGGTGGGGGGAGGGCTGGGAAGGGAAGGGGAGATGCTGGACTATGGGTGGGATGGGTAGGAAGGGAAGAGAAGAGAAGATACTGGACTACAAAGAGGGTGGGATGGAGTGGGGCGGGAGAGGTGGTGCATAACTGATGGCTTGTCTAGGGCATCAGATACCTTGGGCCAGCCCTGAACAAGAGCCAGAACCATGAACCAAGGAAAAACAAAAGAGAACATTTTCATGGCAGCAATAAAAAAAATCCAAGATGGTGTTTGGGTAGAACTAACAATTACTTAAAAGATAGAGGCTTTAGGGACTACTAAACTGCTCTCTTCAGGAAGTGTACTGCCAACAAAGATAATAATCCTATAGATCCATCCACCATCTGTTAGCAAGTAATGGAGGTCATTTTAGAAGGCTTGTGCGGCATTTATTTGTGTAATTTTTCATATTTTTCTCCTTTTCTTTCAGTTACTTGATTTCAGATTTTTTATTATTGCCAATGCTATTTGTAAATCTATAAACTGCTTTGATATGACATAAAAAGCAGTATAACAAATTTGAATAAAGATACACATGAGGCCCAATTCTGCAAGGCATCGTATGCTGCCTCCTGTGCGTGCTGCGGGTAACGGCGACAGCAAGGGAGTGGAGAGTGGGTGGAGCGTGGGTGGGAGCCTATATGTCCATGGAGCACCGGTGGGACGGCCAGCTTATTCCACCTCAGAGGTGGAATAAGCGCAGGCTGCCCCTCTGGATCAGCCAGCCAGCCCCCCAAGGGCAACAGCAGCAAGCCAGGTGAGACCCTGCCACCTGATCTGGGCCTGGCTGCCCCCGCCAGGGTCGGGTGGCAGGGAAACTGGGGTCTCCACATCAGCGGGCTGGATGTTCCACAGGAAGGACGTCCCTGCAGTGATGCAGGGGCACGCTGGGTGGCAGGCCATCTCTGTGTCCAATCCTACACCCATGGGAACGTCTTGCTTCGCGGTGCAGAATCAGGCGTGCCCCATCTGGGAGCGAGCTCATGGAGAGTAATTTCCTAAGGCACATCTAGGTTAACATGCATGTTTATCTGTATGAATCATGCCTATTTTTAAAAATCAGATACAGCACACTTTATAAAATAGAAGCAGAAGTAATTGAAAACGTGCACTAAATCTAGGTGCGAGCACTTACACAAGCCCTATGCCTGGTGTAAATGCCCATGCCTAGATTTCTCAAGAATGCGTGTAAATGACAGTATTTTAGAATTTACACTTGTAAATTTGAGCTCTGCCCATGTGTATACCCACAGTGAAAGTGCACACCATTGGGCTTGCGCACATAGTTATAGAACAGTGACATTAACATGTGTTCATGAGAAACTAGCTCAACTTAAAGTAGACAAAGCGATGGGACTGGATGGGATACACCCTAGAATACTGAGGGAACTTGGGGACGTTCTAGCAGCTCCACTGACTGACCTTTTCAATGCCTCGTTGGAGTCGGGAGTGGTGCCAAAGGACTGGAGAGAGGCTCATGTGGTGCCTTTACACAAAAGCAGAAGTAAGGATGTGGTTGAAAACTACAGGCCGGTTAGTTTAACTTCGGTGGTGAGTAAGTTATTGGAAACGCTGCTGAAAGAGAAAATAGTGAGGTTTCTGGAATCCAGCGGATTACAGGATCTGAGGCAGCATGGATTCACCAGAGGCAGGTCTTGTCAGACAAATCTGATTGATTTCTTTGACTGGGTGACCAGGGAGTTGGACCGAGGGAGAGCTCTAGATGTGGTGTATTTAGATTTCAGTAAAACCTTTGACACTGTTCCTCACAGACGACTTATAAACAAACTGAGCACCCTAGGGATGGACCCTAAAGTTACTGCTTGGGTTAGAAACTGGTTGGGTGGGAGGCGACAAAGAGTACAAGTAAATGGAGCTCACTCTGAGGAGAAGGATGTTACCAGTGGTGTGCCCCAGGGATCTGTCCTTGGTCTGATTCTTTTTAACATCTTTGTTAGTGATATAGCGGAAGGGCTGTCGGGTAAGGTTTGCCTCTTTGCGGATGATACCAAAATCTGCAATAGAGTAGACACCCAGGAAGGTGTAGATAACATGAGGAGGGATCTAGCTAAGCTTGAAGAATGGTCTAGAATTTGACAGCTGGGATTTAATGTTAAAAAATGTAAGGTCATGCATTTGGGCTGCAGCAATCCAAGGGAGCAATACAGTATAAGAGGTGAAGTACTTTAGTCCACTAAAGAAGAGCGGGACCTAGGCGTGGTTGTGTCTGATGATCATGAAGTAGCTAAACAGGTAGAAAAGGCGACAGCAAAAGCTAGAAGGATGCTTGGGTGCATACGGAAAGGAATGGCTAGCAGAAAAAAGGAGGTGATAATCACTGTTCCCTCTAAGCTGTGTGCGTGTGTGCGCGCACACACCTCGCTGAGCGAGCGCACATACTTTACAACAGAGCGCACAAAAATTACGGTTCTGATTCTGATAGAAAACAATACAGACGTCTTAAAATTTAAAAGTTGTGTATTTACGGTTTTCACAAGTTCTACAATGTTTTCTAGTGCAATCAATGTGGTGTACATACTGTATTCTGATGTGTAGTCAAATTTTAAAGTATATAACTCCAAGTGTCGTTACGTGGCGCACAAAAATTTAACCTTCCTTCAAAAGCTGCACAGCTGCTATTTTATGCGCACACAGCCTACAGAAAATTAGAGGGAACATTGGTGATAATGCCTCTGTATAAGTCTTTGGTGCGACCTCATTTGGAGTATAGTGTGCAATTCTGGAGACTGCACCTTCAAAAGGATGTGAACAGGATGGAGTCGGTGCAGAGGGTGGCTACTAAAGTGATTAGTGGGCTTCATTATAAAGCATATGAGGACAGACTTAAGGATCTTAATATGTACACCTTAGAGGAAAGGCGGGATAGAGGTGATATGATTGAGATGTTTAAATACCTCCGTGGCATAAATGTTCAGGGAGAGAGCCTCTTTCAATTGAAAGCAAGTTCTGCTACAAGGGGACATGGGATGAGGGTGAAGGGAGATAGATTCAGGAGTGATATGCAGAAATATTTCTTTATGGAAAGAGTAGTGGATCCATGGAATAGTCTCCCAGTGGAGGTGGTAGAGATGAGGACAGTAACTGAATTCAAAAAAGCATGGGGCCAACACAGAGGATCTCTAAAGGTAAAAAGTGGACTGTTGTAGTTGTTGATATGGAAGGACAGACTAGATAGGCCATGTGGTCTTTTTCTGTCATCATGTTTCTATGTTTCTATGCATGAGTCACTAATAAGACATAATTTAAGCATGTAGATGGCGTGTAACTTATGATATTACCTTCACTTAGGGCCCTGTTTACTAAGCATTTTCCCCATAGACACAAAATGGGAGAAGACCTTTAGTAAACAAGGCACTTGGAGCTCGATCCAGGAAGAGGCATGTCCGGGTCATCCAGATGTCCCCAGACAGGATGGGCTCCATTGTACCCAATTCTGCACCTCCCGCGGAATGCAGGATCGGGCAACGGGACAGCCTGGCGTGCTCCTGTAGCAGCCACAGGGATGTCGTGGAGACAGCATAGTCAGGCCCCCTGCTCCTGCTGGTGCACCAATGGCCCAATGCCCTCCCCCCCAAGACCAGCTTTCCCACTGCCCGACTCTCGGCAGGTCTGCTGGGTCCGGGATCGGGCGGCAGGGCAGTACTTGCAGTAGCTCTGTTGTGTTGAGGGGGTTGCCGGGCTGGGGCACATGGGAGCCCAGTGTTGTGCGCCCCCCTGGTGCTCCCCGGATGTACAGGGCCGTGACCTGAATCGGCCCTGTATGTCCAGGTGCCTGACTCACCCATGCTCTGCTCCCATCTCAATCTCCCCACACAGAGCCTCTGTGCATGCGGGGAGACTGTGTCTCTGAATTCGGGCAGGACAGCTAGCAGGGCTGCATGTCCCACCGGGACATACACCTCCACTAGTCACCTTACAGAATTGGGCCCTTAGTGTCTGATTGTGTAAATGACCTGAAGGTGTAAATGGCGATGTTAGAAAGTCACTATTTACACACGTGGATCCACAGCACAGAGTTTTCAAGGGTGTGTATTGTCGGTATGTTTTTGATGGGCCAGAAAAATATGCCTGCATTTCCAGTTATGCAAAGTAAAGATGTGAATACTTAAAAAAAACCTGAGTGCTGGCATTTAGATCTGCTCTGAGGAAGGAGTGAGTCAGGTACCTGCTCGTTTTTCACCTGGGGTTTGCTTCTCTGATGATCAAAATCGTATCAAAACGTACAAAAATTTGAATTATATTGCTGAGCTCCTTGATTGGCTCTTTGTGGATATCCAGCTTTGTAAAACCCGGCATGCGTGTAAATGCTAGAGAATCTGCGTGCGTAGGTTGTAAAATTGGCATGTAGAAGGGCAA
The DNA here is from genome assembly GCA_033557465.1 of Ichthyophis bannanicus. Classification (NCBI taxonomy): domain Eukaryota; kingdom Metazoa; phylum Chordata; class Amphibia; order Gymnophiona; family Ichthyophiidae; genus Ichthyophis; species Ichthyophis bannanicus. The sequence goes on from CM066035.1 coordinate 860,486,578, forward strand.
ACTCTACACGTTTCTTCACACACGTGTCCCCATGCATTCCTAGGCGTACATCACGCAGTACTCCACATTTAGCAAAGCTTTTTCTAAGTTACACAGGAAAATGGGAACGTTGCAGCTTGGATGTCCTATTTCTCTTTCAAAATCAAGCTTCACATCTACAAGAATAAGTCAACTTGGCCTCTGACTCTGACTTGACTTAACTTTGTTCAGTTTCATTGAAGTGGTTTTAGCCACAGATGTATTTGTTCAGACATGCTTAGCCTCCTATTTAAAAAAAGTGACAAGAAGTTCCCTGCAAATAAGATAATGTGAATTTAGTGGCTGATTCTAATCATTTATTTGACCTTATTGATCGTGTTTACCACGAACCAGCTGTTCTCTCTGCTGGATAAATTCCATCAGTATTTGACACATAGAAAGTTTGAATTTGCTCCTCAGCCCTAGTTACTAAATGAGTGCTTTAGCAATGGAGAATAGCAACTTCCCCCACTTTTAATGCCTTTGAGATGAATCTCTTGATAGTATGATGTGTTAAAGTCGCTAGAATAAAGCCTGCTTTCTTTTTGTTTGTTTTTTTTAGTTCCCAAAATCATACTGACAGTGGTTGATCCTAAGGTTTCTATTCAAAAGCCTTCCTTGGAGCATAAAGATGGTGAATATGGTAATTTTCATGATTGTTAACATCATTTCTGAGTAGTAGAATGTGGCATCTCTCTAGACCACAGTTAGTTGTTGCTAACGGAGTGCAAAAGCTCAAGACACATTTTTTCAGCACAAGCGTGTAGCAATTTTTCTGTAATGAATATTTATGTAGTCATTTACATTTGCTGGATCCGATTCATCAGTGGTTTTCTCCCACACTCTGCTAACTCACCATAAATCACGCCCATTAACCTAGGCTGTCAGGGCTCCTAATTTATAGATCATTGGCATGATACACTCTAGCAACCCAGAGTGATACATTCTGTCAGACTGACAGATATTTGGCAGCATACACCAAGGACTCATTACAGTGTAACATGATTGTATATTCAGGAAATGTCAGTCTACATCACATTAACTTGATATGTGTTATTGCATGGTACAGTGCCTCTGTCCTTCTTATAGTAAGTGACTGACTGATCTGCAGGTTGCTAATGTAATATGCGGTCTGTGAAAAGTGGACCTCCACACGTACCAAAATTCCTTCTGAAATGTCATTTCTACAAACGCATACAATCCACTACCGTTCAGATACTTGACGTTCTTAAAATAAAACTCTGCTTTCTCTTCCTTGTGACATTTTTCAGAAGTATAGGGCAGGTACTAATACTTTGTAGTGAATTAAAATGTTGCTGTTAGGTTATTTTGTGGAATTCCTCTAAACCCCTGGGAGAGCTACCAACTAACTCATACTCCCCGAAGCAGACTGGTTCCCAAGGCATGAACTGGTTCCCAAGGCATGAACCAATCAGCGTTAATTCCATGAGAGGTAATTTCGGATGCAGTTCCAAATATTGCCACTACCAGAGGCTCTGCAGAATTACAGCAGAAATGCTTTAAAGAATTAAGACATGATGGACTTAGCGGTAAGATTTGTCATTGATAAAGAGAATTGCTGTTTCTGCAAGCTTTTCAAATATTTATTTTCAAATTTATAAGATTTCTTTATTGCCCATTAATAAACTGCTCCGGGTGATTCTCATAACATAAAACATAAAATGCAATATAACAAGGTATGTTATTAAAAATGCAAAATGCATTCTACATAAACCAAACACATAAAAGAGAAAAAATATAAAGGAGGATACTTTAAAAGCCTTATTCGTAATTTTCACGTGTCAAATCAGGCAATTTTAGAAAGGGTTGAATTTACAAGTGGTTGACCTTACTACGTAGAAATTGTAAGGGGGCATGGTGAGGGAGTGGCTTCCCCATGTCATGTAAGGGACACACATGTATGGCCAAAATTGTCCTTATTGGGATTTAAACCTACTCCCTGGCATGTTTAGGTTTTTAAAAAGTGCTCATTTTGGGTGGCCTTTTACAGGAAGGCTTGAAGGATTATCCTCCTTAATCCCCTCTTTATGTTTGTTTGTTTGTTTACTTGATATACCGCCCTCTATAACATCGGGACGGTATACAATATTCCAAAAACAAAGGAAAATGAGGCTAAAGCCCCAGAGGTGAAGGAGGAACGACAATTTTCAATAGGAAAGAGGGAAGGAAGATGCATTCATACAGAAACATTCAGAACCAGTAGATGGAAAAAGGGATCAGGAGACGGAGGAGGAAAGGTCAAAAGCAAAGGAAAAGAGATGGGTCTTCAGAAGGGAACGAAACTTGGAGTAGGATTCCTCTGGGCAGAGTGTGGTAGGAAGGGAATTCCATAGAGAGGGGCCGAGGTAGAAGAAGGCTGATTGCCCAGTAGATTGTAAATGTGCATGGGTGGGGGAAGGGAGCTGGAGCCGATTAACATGAGCAGACCGGAGACTTCGGGTGGGAGTATGAAACGCAAGAAGGTCTGCCAAGTACTGAGGTCTACGGGTATAAATGACTTGGTGTACCAGAGTGAGAATCTTGAATTGAACCTGAAAATCCAGCGGAAGCCAGTGAAGTTGATAGAGGACAGGGGTAAGTTGATCTTGATGGGAGGCATGGATTTGAGCTGGGCTGCAGTATTTTGTATTAACTGTAACCTGCGTCATTGGTATTGGGGGACACCAGCAAGGGCAAGATTGCAAAAGTCCAACCTGGAAATGACTAATGAAAGAAGAAGGGTAGTTAAGGCCTGTGTGGAAAGAAATAGGAGGAGTGACCTAGTGGTTGGGGCAAGGTATTACAGGCCGGAAGGTCGGTGGTTCAAATCCCACTAGAGGACAGCAACCTTGGGCCGGAAGGACTGGGGTTTCTAGTCCCGCAGGTGCTCCTTGTGGTCTTGGGCAAGCCACTTAACCCTCCATTGCCCATGTTCCCTGTAAGTATTAATGTATGTGTCTCATATCCCCTCGTGTTAAATGTATCCCCCAACTGCTTTGACCCGGTGAAAAGCGGGATATAAATGCAGCTAAATAAATAAATAAATGGCTGGCTCGAATACGGCGGAGGTAATAAAAGGAACGCTGGGATAACTGTGAGATGTGATCATGGAAGGAGAAATTGTTGTATAGCAGTACACCAAGATAGTGGAGCTTAGGGACCAAAGTAATAGGTGTAGCTGAGAGAGAGGGAGCCAAGGATGGGCAGCTGCTTCCATGCGGGAACCAAATGGCTGAAGTTTTGGTGGTATTGAGGACAAGGCAGTTAGTAGAGAGCCAGATAGAAATCAGTGATAGACACTTATTGAGAGGGGAGATATCAGGCTGGGAAGATGGTGCAGGATAAGAATATCATCGGCACAGTAGCACACCGACAGTCCTGATTGTTGAATTAATAAAGATAGAGGAGCAAGAAAGGCATTAAACAATAGTGGAGCCATGACAGAGTCTTGGGGAACACCATAAAGGAGAGGGTTGGGGGTAGAAAAACCAGAGGTGACTACAAAAGACCTAGAGTATAGAAAACAGTGAAACCAGTGATAGACATTACCCCAAGGCCCACATCCCGTAATCTAGAGAGCAAAAGTGAGTGATCTACAAGATCAAAGGCTGCAGATAGATCCAGAGACACCGCCACTGAGATGTCACCACGATCATGTGAGGAATGTATCTCGTTCAGAACAGCAGACATAATAGATTCCATGCCATGGCCCGAGCGGAACCCAGATTGATGAGGGTGAATGAAGTGAATTGGATCGAGGTGATGGGAGAGTTGAGAAAAGACTGCTTTTTCAAGAATTTTTGATACAAATGAAAGATTGTAAACTGGACGATAATGTGCTGGATTGAGGGTATCAAGGGATGGGTTTTTCAGAAGAGGGCATACTAGAGCATGTTTCCAAGAAGAAGGGAAAGTCCCAGAGATAAGGCTTGTATTGATCATGGTAAGCATTGGGGAAACCAGACCAAGGGAGGATTCTGATAGTCAGGAGGACGGCACGGGGTCCAATGAACAGGTGGTCTTGTGTGTTGTAGAAATCAATTTGAGAAGTTCTGTGGCTGTAAGAGGATGGAAGTTGGCCCAAGTGTGAGACAAGGGAGAAGTTGGGAGGGCGAGGCAGGAGGAGGAGGGGAGGTCAGTGGTTGGGGGCAAGAGGGAAGAACAGAGCGTAAGTCCTGGGTTTTGGTGAGGAAAAAGGAGGTCAACCGGGATGGATTGGGAACTGAACCTGAATGGGAGCTGCCGATAGGGAAAAATGAATGAGACTGCAGGCTAGAGAGAGCATGAAGAGTAGAATAGAGTTGACGAGATCTGTTCAGGGCAGCTGCGATTGCCTCTGAGTAAATAGTATGTTTCACCTGGTGGATGCTGGAATGGTACTGAAGGTGACATGTCTTGAAGTGCTGAAAGGCAGCGGGTGATCGGGCTTTTCTCCAAAGGTGCTCTGCCCTGCGGAGATGGGAACGCTGCAAGCAAAGGCCAGCATGAAACCAGGGTTGACAAACAGCCTGATGGGGACGACGGGGTTGTAATGGTGCAAGCTGGTCCAAAGCATCAGAGAGTTTGGAATTCCACGATGCCACCTGTGAGGTGGGAGAAAGGGATGAGAAACTGGAGGGAAGGATTTGTTCTGCAGGAGGAAAACATTGTTGAGTGGAGGGAGTAATATGACGAGAGTGTCGTGCTGAGGGAGGGGAGGTATTGGAGTGAGGTAATGAAGAAACAGGATTATTCGCAGCAAACTGCAAAGAGAAAGTGAGACAGAAATGGTCTGTCCAGGGTACTGGCTTATTGGTCAGGAGCAGGGGCTGAGTGGGAGAGGTTAGTGAAGTGATGACCAAATCCAAGGTGTGGCCAGCCACATGAGTGGGGAAATCAACATGTTGCAATAGCAAGAGATCATGGAGAAGTGATGTAAATGATAGATCCTTTGCAGAGGTGGGCGAGTCGTAGTGAATATTGAAATCCCCAAGAAGTATGAGGTGGAGGAACTGTAGGGATATGTCAGAGATAGAGGAGAGAAGAGACTCCCAGAGGTGTGAACGAAGTGAAGGAGGGGAATAGATGACCAGGAAGTAAGTCACTGGGCAGGTATGCAGGCATAAGAGAAGAGACTCTGGGTAGCATAATGAGGAGGAGAAAACTTGAGTTAGAGGGAGAGAAGCACAATAAATAACAGCAACTCCGGTTTGGTCGATACGTGGAACAGAAAGAGCAGACTAATCCTAAGTGGGCTAAGAGAGGTTCCTCTCCTTCCCTGAGCCATGTCTCTAGCAAAAAAAGAATGTCCAGAGAATGCTGTATGAGGTCACGGATTAATAATGTTTTTGTCCAGAGGGAGCGGCAATTGAGTAAACCAAGCTGCAGCACACATGCTGGAGTCAGAGTAGAGGGCAAAAAGTGAAGACTAGAAGCGGGGGCACAAATGTGGAGGTTTGAGTAAGAGTATGTGAGAGTATCATCAGACTGAGAAGGGTGTAGGAGAGGCAGCGGCAGATGTCCCCAAATAACCGGAATAGTAGACATAAGCAACAGGAACCCAAAGAAAAGTTAGAACAAAACCTGTTAGTGGAATGGCGGTTCTCAAAGCAAGCAAAAAGGCTCTTACCGGCAGGCCCGATGTTGTAGAGTGGTGCCGGAATTGGTGAGAGTTGCTGACCCCTGGCAGTTGGCTTAGCGTGTGTCGTGCCTCCGCTGCTGGAACCGCCCCAAGGAGCAAGCACAAAGAGCACATCGTGCTCTTGTGTGTGCTCCTTAAGCGTGCGTCCATGCCGCACACCGCCGCAGCGATGAACGCCGCTAGTGCTGATAATAAATAGTGCAGGAGGGCGTCTATTTCATCTTGAGGATCGCGGCCGCATTCACGCGACTGTGCCACTTCTGGGGAGGGCTCAGATACTGTGGGAGGTTGCAGTAGATGGACAGCAAACCTGTAGAGACATAGGGGGAGCCATACAATGAATACATGCACATACAGCAACAGCAATAGCGGACAGTAAAGTGCAAGAGCAGCAGAAGCCAGCTGTTTGCTTGTTTTCCCTTCCAGACTGAAATTATAGATAAAGATATTGGCAGCTATAGTTAATTGGCAGCATTTGTATGTATAGATTTGCAAAATGCCTGACCTACATGTGGAAGTTGCCGAGTTTGCCCCATTGATTTTTCCCACATGTACATTTGCAGAATTGCTCCTTAATTTCCACATGTTGCAATACACATGTACTCTTGCACCTTCTTATTTGTACTTTAGAAAAGGCTCCACATTTAACACAGCCTTTTCTAAAATATTGCCGGAATTGTGTATGTCAAGACCCCTATCTCAATTCCAGTCTCCACATTGGGAACCACCACCCAGGAAAACGTTTTAGGTGTCATCGTGGATAACATGTTGAAACCCTCCACCCAGTGTGCAGCGGCGGCCAAGAGAGCAAATAGAATGCTAGGAATCATCAGGAAAAGATTGGAGAATAAAACAAAGGATATTATAATGCCTCTGTATCGTTCCAAGGTGCGACCTCACCTTGAATATTGTGTGCAATTCTGGTCGCTGTATCCTTAAAAGGATATAGCGTTATTAGAAAAGGTACAGAGAAGAGCCACCAAAATGGTAAAGGGGATGGAAGGATACTCCTATGAAGTGAGGCTAAGAAGGTTAGGGCTCTTTAACCTGGAAAAGAGGCGGCTGAGGGGAGATATGATAGAGGTCTATAATTGAATGAATGGGGTAGAATGGGTAAACGTAGATCGATTGTTTACGTCATCAGAATATAAAAAGGCTAGGGGACATGCAATGAAGCTACAGGGTAACCTATTTAAGACTAATAAAAGAAAATATTTTTTCACTCAATGTGTAAGCAAACTCTGGAATTTGTTACCGGAGGATGTAGTAAAAGCTGCTAGTGTAGCTGGGTTTAAAAAAGGTTTGGACGAGTTCCTGGAGGAAAGGTCCATAAACCATTATTAAAAGGGACCCAGGATATCACTTCTTGACCCAATACAAGCATTGAGGAACCTGTATCTTTTGGGGAGACTGCTAGGTACTTATGACCTAGATTGGCCACTGTTGGAAACAGGATACTGGGCTTGATGGACCTTGGTCTGACCCAGTATGGCATATCTTATGTTCTTATCTAAAATGTGCCTTCACATATCCGATATAAAGCCCAGACCATCCTTAGCATAAAAGTATACCACTAGATCCAAAAATAACATAGTAAAAAAAAACCTTACAATAACATTCCTGAACCCCTTCTATCATCTCAGCAGTTTAAAAAAAAACAACCAGACACTATCTAAGCTTTACACTGTTTTCGAAAGATTAAATAATCATCAATAAAATGTGAATTTTCTGACAATAGAGTCCAAAGTTGTGTCCTGTACTACTAAAGTCTCTTTTCTGGATTTCTGAAAAAGAAATTTGTGATAAAGCTGGGGTTGATAATAAACTATGCTGAGAAGATCTCTGAGATCTTGTGGGTTCATACCAGTTTAATCTCTCAAATACCCAAGAGGCAACTTATGAACTATTTCAGTACTAGATGCAGAATCTTAAACTTGCATCTAAAGGAAACTGGTCGCCAATGAAACAGAGAAACATAGAAAAATGATGGCAGATTAAGACCACGTGGCCTATTTTGTCTGCCCAACCATACCAACTACTAAGCTCTACATTTGCTTCTTTTCCCTTAGAGATTCTCTCTTTCCCATGCTTTCTTGAATTCAGATACAGTCCTTGTCTCTACCATCTCCATTGGAGGCTATTCCACACATTCACCACTCTTTCTGGAAAGAAATATTTCCTCACATTATTCTTGAGTCTATCCCCTTTCACCTTCATCCTATGCCCATTCATTGCAGAGCTGTCTTTCAAATGAAAGAGGCTCTTCACCTGTGCATTTATGCCACAGAGATATTTAAACATCTCTATCATTTCATCCCTCTCCTGCCTGTCTTCCAAAGTATACATACTGAGATCTTCAAGTCTACAGTATCTCCATATGCTTTATGACGAAGATCACTGACCATTTTAGTAGCTTCTTTCTGCACTGTCTCTGTTTATACCCTTTTGAAGATGTGATCTTCAGAATTGCACACTGTACTCCAAATGAGGTCTCACTAGAAGTTTATCCAAAGGCTCTATCACCTCCTCTTTCCTGCTGGTCATTCCTCTCCCTATGCACCCAAGCATCCTTCTGGCTTTCACCTGAAGCTCCCTTAGAACATGTGCAATATGATCAGAAAGCCTCAAACCTAATAACAAATGGGCAGTTATACTCTCTATACATTGTAAAAAGTATGAATGTTAAGGTCTCTTTAAAATAAAAGATTTTATTCATGTAACTTATATTATTTCTTAAATAGTATCCCTTGAATTCTTACTAATAAGTGTGTAAAAAGGCAGTTGAATCAGAAACCTATTTCTTTTGTGCTTCCAATAAATTAGAAATGGAAAAAAACAATCCTTATAGAATTCCTACATACACAAAAGTTCTCTCCTGGATGGAGAAAGTGTGTGCTTGTCTTATTTTCACGGTGACGTGGGTTTCTCTGACATTTTCTGGAATTTCCCCCCGTAATCTAAAGCAAACATCAATAAGACCGTTGCTGAAAAACAGTAAGCTTGACCCCGCAAAGATGGACTCCTACAGGCCAATATCCAGCATCTCTCTCCTAGCTAAAATTATGGAAAAAATAGTTCAATAGCAGCTGACTCATCATATCAAAACAAACGCACCCCTTGACCCTTGCCAGCACGGATTCAGGAAGTCACATGGTGTGGAAACCTTGCTGACAAACTTATTTAACACCCTAACCATTGGGCTTGACAACATCAAACAAGGCTTCGCTCTCATCTTCCTCGACATCGCAGCAGCCTTTGACTCAGTCAGCCACAAGCTACTCCTTTCCCGCCTTGCAGAGAAGGGCGTTAACAGAAGTGCACTCGCCTGGTGCGCTTCATATCTTAGCGACAGATGGCAACATGTACGCTCCGGTCCCTCCATATCCGTTCCATTCCCACAAGAGAAAGGGGTTCCACAGGGATCGTCACTCTTGGCCCTATTATTCAACATCTATATGCAACCCATCTGCAACCTCATCCGGTCATTCAACGTTAACTGCCTAGTATATGCTGATGATGTCCTAATGTTCACCCCAATATCCACAGATCAACCGGACCTATCCCAGCTTTCAACATGCTTCGACGCCGTCACAGACTGGCTACAATCTCAAAAACTCAAAATAAACTTCAAAAAGACAGAGGTTCTCTTCATCAGCAAAGACCAGACATTTACCCCACCCTCATCACTCAAGGTACTGTCACAAGCACAACGCCATAACCACTAGTCTTCTAGTTGTTGAGGGCGTGGTGGTTGAGAACCTTCTATCAGCTGTAACATTTATGCTTTAAGTAGAAGGTTTGTAGTCGTGTTAAACCAAGGGTAAGGCTTATGACAGAAAAAGAATTAATTTTGAACACAATAGAACAGATCAGATTCCTGGTACCATTTACAGAATTTTAAATTATAGGATTTTTGCTTAAGGTTCAGCAGGTTGGTGGCAAAACCAACAGAACTCAATATTGGCTTTTAAAGTCCTCTTCAATGCAGAAGCTAGCCTTTTCACATATAACCAGATGCCACTTTTCTTATTGTCCTTTGTCAATCAGAGCAATAGAAAAACAAACTTTACTTCTTCTATGGCAAAATTATCTTCACTCAGCCATAATTCTCTCTAGGCTGCACTTCCAGATGAAGAACCAAACTTAGGTTATGAAATAAGCATCCACAGTGTCCTCAAGACTCTTATAGCAGGCTTTTCTTATAAAAGACAGGAGCAAAGCACAAACTCTTCTAGCAGCTAATTAACTCTTTCTCCGTTGTAGAGTTTCAACACAGCTGACACAGAAGCATGAATCACAGCCTTACTTCATTAGCTTATGCTGCAGTAAATTCCTCCTTTCAAAACACACAGGAATTTACTTTCTCACTGCTTAGCTCTGAGGTTATTTCAGCAAGAGGAACAGTTCTTTTCAGGCTGGCCTTTCTTCAGACACTTTAAGTCTAGAGCTTGGCATAAAGAACAATCCATCAACATATCTTCTTCTGCCCCTAGCTCTGACCCTTTTTCTCCCAATTGCATAGGTTCTGACTCACCCACTTGATGAGAGTGCCCTGCTGACAACCTCTCTGGTGACCTGAAAGCTTCTCTCCTTCCTGACTCCCACCTTTGTTGCAAACATAATTCAGGGAAATCACCTTTCTCAGCAATGGGTAGCTCAGCCTGTCTCCAGAAGTTAGCACCTGCTCTGGCTTCTCCAGCATTCCATCGTCCTTGCTGCTCTGAAGTCTGTCCTCTGCAATCACTCCTCCTCCAGCTCCTACTCGTACTACTCCTGCTAAAATTTAACCAAGGTTTATACTCACTGGGATCCAACCCCACCTCTTTCTCTCCCAGGTGTTTGTAATCCCCCTGCCTTCTGACATCAGGATAATCAGTGCAATTGCTAGAGTGAGGGGTTTTGTCCTCGTGCTTGTAATCTATCCTTCTTACACTGTCAAGCATTTCCTGGAACTTGTTCCTGCTGGTTTTTTTCTGCCTTTGAACTGTGACTCTGGCCTTTTGACCCTGCACACCTAACAGAGGCCCCTTGATTAAGGTGAATTCCTTATGCTGTTCACCTCCCCCATGCTCAAAATGGTTGACTTTGCCACAGTACGCAACGCAGAACTCATCTCCAAGACGACGATTCGATACCTGGGCGTAACACTTGACCAGCGCCTTGACATGCACGCACAGATAAGCAATACCGTGAGGGCAATTTACCACAAAGTTCGGATACTACGCCACATGAAACAGATTCTAGAACCAACTGACTTCCGAACAGTCTTTCAAGCCCTAATAATGCCTCATTTTGATTACGCCAACTCCATCCTGCTCGGCCTCCCAAAGAGCTCACTAAACCCCTTGCAACTCGCGATGAACGCTGCAGCCAGAACTCTCTACGGAGCATCAAGAAAAGACCATATCACCCCCATCCTGAAATGTCTGCACTGGCTCCCTGTCTACTGCAGGATCACCTTCAAGACCCTAACAATGACATTCAAGGCAATCCACAGAAGCACATCTACCTCCCTATCAGACCTTATACACCCCACCACCCTCAACAGATCAAGGAGATCAATAGCCTGCAACACCATACTTCTCCCAAAAGCCATCATCAAATGCTCCAAGACTACAAGAAAGCGTGCCTTTGCACTATATGCGCCCTCTTGCTGGAACGCCCTCCCACCAGACCTCCACGCCATAAGCAGCCTCCCCCAGTTCAGGAAGGCACTCAAACATCACCTCTTCCTGCAACACTTCTCCAACTCTGACAACATCACCTAGCCTTCCTCACCCCTACCCATAGCAGCTCTCATAGAGTAACTTCTCCCGCACTACCATCAGTGCACTTAAACTATCCCTCCAACAACCTTGCCCCTCAGCAACCCCGGACTAACAATACCAATATGTAGATATATATAGCCTCCCTGTACATTTTGTAAATATTGCCAAATATCATATCCACCCTTACACTAACTTGTACATAGTGTTCATAGTTCACCTGTTCACCATGCTAACCATGTTAATTTCCCTGTTCATTGTAAGTTCAATGTTAGACTGTTCTACATTGCACAACTCTTGTTACTTGTGAACCGCGCTGATAATGAATAGTGCGGTATAGAAAAACAATAAAATAAATAAAAAATAAATAAACATTCCCAGGAGTTTTGAAGAGGATAAGATTAATATGACTCACGTTTATCCGAGTCTAGAAGATTACCACAAATATGAGCTATCAATCATGAATGTAGCTTATTTCAGGTTGCCAGGAAGATGAGGGATCTCCCTCCCCCTCAGACCTACAGAGACATGCGTTCTTTCGCTTACTAACATAGTAAATGAAAGCAGAAAAAGACCAATTTGCCCATCCAATCTGTGCAGCCGTCTTTTCTATTCTCTGCTGTTTTCGGTTGGAGGTGAGCAAAGTATTGGTATCTTGAAACCAGAGACAGCATGGATAAGTCCAGGTTTGAAGACCAATTAAATAAAGAAAAATACCTTTCTAGTTCTTATATTCCTAACGTTAATAATTATACCATTGCAGGGTCTGGCCATTCCCTCTTCAAGATAATAAATTCTTCATACCTCTCAGTGGGCTCTAGACAACATCCCAAACACATTACAAAGCTCTCACTGTGCCTCACAGCTGGCTCCTAAGCAATACTTTAATAGCTCTGGTTGAAGAAGCTTAAATGAGTTTATTGCACCAGAGACCCTCAGGGGCCAGTTGACTAAACCACGTTAGCTGCTAACGTGCGCACGTGGCAGATAGCGCATGTTATCTGGATTCAGTATGCACACTTTTGATGTGTTATCTGCTGGGGAATTGCTGTGTATGACCCCCCCCCCTCCCTAATAGATAACACATGGCTTTTGCAACTAACGTGGCCTTCTGCGCTTTTTTAGCATGTTAACTGCAAAAGCCTGATGTGGCTTAGTAAATGAGCTCCTCCGTGATAGCTGTGGCATTGTTTTATTATAGTAGTGGAACAACCTATGAAGGCATTGTAATGTGAGGGTAATTTTATAAGGGGGCATCTAGTTAAAGCCCATGGTAAGCTTATTTTATAAAGACCAGTAGGGGCCTGCTAGCTTAAGTGACATCACTGGCTTGAACATTTTACACCAAGTCTAGAGCCTATAATTTTCAAGTGCACTCATAGATTGTAGCATTTTATAATGTATTTGTCCAAACTCTACCCATGTGCACACCTACTTCCAAAGTATCTGCCTCGATGCCCAAGCATGTACTGTTACGTTGGCTGATATTTATGTGTGTATGTGGCAACAGGAACATGTCTGTTCAATACTAGTATGATTCATTTTTGCATTATTACTCTAGAAGAGGCACGGTATCCAGAACTTTTGGTACTGTGGCAATGTCTGTCTTAACTGCGGTCAAGAGATGTCAACAGGGAGGTTGAATTTTTTCATTACTGTTTTATATAGTACATGAGCATGGTTTGTGCATGATGTGCTATGTAATAAACAAGAAGGTGTTGTAGAGCTGCAGCAGAGCAAGGCTTACAAGTCTCCTATCAAAATGAGAGCAGCCACTTCCCAGATTTCCACTGGTCTGGCTGCTTGCTCTTAAAATTTGCTTATTAATGTAGCATCCACGTGGCAGAGCGGCTGGGAAAGTCTCTTGAACTGTAGCTATACCACATATTTTCAGTGCCTCCTCTCAGGCTTCACTTGGCTAAGAAAGCTTTCTGCTTTATTTCCTCTAAGATGCATAAACTGTCAAAAAAGAGGTCTGTAAGGCCCATCCAGCTTGCTTCCTTTTGCATAGGCCATAAAAAAAGCAGAATGGACACACAAATGATAAGGTAATCATTTAATGAATGATCTTCATGAACAGCAAAGCCAATAAATTAATATGGATTTGATGATGAGATACAATATATGCATGGTGGGTTTTTAGTGGGGGTTGTTATAGAAATTGGCACAAATTCATACTGTTAGGTTTTTTAAGCCTCTTGAGCAATTATGTCCATAAAGCTTCTGTATTAAGCCTGCATGTTTAATACAATGAATTAGGATAGAGACTCCCTTTGTATAAATATGCATTACACCAACTTTGACTTTAGGCACCTTTACCTATTTTATTGTTTTGAAGCTTAATTTTTTAATAAATATCTTTTTACAGCTAGTTTGAACATAAACATAAGAACATAAGAAATGCCATACTGCTCAGTTCAAGGTCCATCAAGCCCAATATCCTGTTTCCAGCAGTGGCCAATTCAGGCCACTAGTACCTGTCAGGTTCTCAAAATGGTACACAGATTCCACAGTGCTTGTCCCAGGGGTAAGCAGCTGCTTTCCCCAGTCCACTTTAATAATGGTTTATGAACTTTTCCTTCAGAACCTTTAAACCCAGCTGCACTAACTGCTTTTACTACATCCTCTGGTAATAAATTCCAGAGTTTGATTACTCATTGAGTGAAAAAATATTTTCTGTTATTAGTCTTAAATGGGCTACATTGTATGGTCCTGGCGGTATATTAAGTGTTAAATAAAGATAAAGATAAAGATTGTAGCTTTATTGCATGTCCCCAATCTTTCTACTTTTCGAAGGAGTAAGCGACTGATCTATGTTTACCTGTTCACTTCATTCATTCATTTATAGACCTCTATCATATCTTCTCACAGACATCTCTTTTCCAAGTTGAAGAGCCTTAAGCCTTTCCTCATCCTTCCATCCCCTTTACCATTTTGGTGGCTCTTCTCTGTACCTTGTCTAATTCTGCCATATCTTTTTTAAGATATGGCAACCAGAATTGCACACAATATTCAAGGTGCAGTCGTACCTTGGAGTGATACAGAGGCATTATAATATCCTTGGTTTATTCTCCATTCCTTTCCTTATGATTCCTAGCACTCTATTTGCTTTCTTGGCAACCACTGCACACTGGGCGGAGGGTTCCAATGTGTTATCCATGATGACGCTTAAGTCCTTTTCCTGGGTAGTGGTTCATAAGGTTGAACCTTGCATCGTGTAACTGTAGTTTGGGTTGTTCTTCCCTAAGTGCATAATCTGACCTCTTTAAAATAGTGGCACTGTATTTAAGGTAACCTTTTAAAAGGCGCAAACATACTATTTTACTAATTTTAAAATTGCAAGCTTATACTTTTTTAATGATTGGGCTAATGACCACACTTTCAATTTTTTCCACTAGCTGGTATGGGATATTAGTCATTTCAGTTGTGCATTGAAGGTTATATCATTATGAGGCACATTCCAAATGGGACGTCAAAGCAGGAATGTCTGAAGAGAAAGACAGGCACGTGCAAGTTCAGGCACAATTCCAGAAACGTGGACATACCCGATATTCATGTGTTATCAAAGGTCTATATACAGTACATGTCCCCAGGAGAGTATTCCGGAACCAACAAGTCTAACAACATAATGGTTACAGAAGTGGCTTAAAGGCAGGGTGGGCAGGGTTCACATCCCAGTGTGGGACTTTGTAATCTAAAGCTAGTCACTTAATTCTCCATCTTCTCTACACTCTGGATGTTTTAAGGTGAAAACAAACACTTTCCTGATACCTATTTGTGCCTGGAGCAGGAATAAACATGCACGTGCCTGCGGACAACTCTGCTGCTTCTGGTATCGAACAGGGGACATGTAAGTCCATTGCCCCTCCCTAGAGATGCCTCTGCCACACCCCTGTGCTTTGAATGTCCCCGTACAGGAGACATCCGCAAATGCATTTATGGAATGGTTACGGAGACATGTATGTGATTTTGATGTCCACTTGCATGTCTGCAGACATCCAAACCACAACTAAACCTTTTAAAACGACCCTTTATGTGTTTTAAGGAATTATTTAATCATTGTTTTGGTTTTGTATTCAGGAGAGACCATTTATTTCTGGTATATATTTTTTGTAGATTTTTATACCTTTTTTATGTTTTATTATCTGGGTCTATGAATTTATTGGTTCATCAAGCTTGGGAAAGAGATATATGAGGGGAGATGTGATAGAGGACTATAAAATAATGAGTGGAATTGAACGGGTAAATGTAGATCGGCTGTGTACTCCTATTAAAAAGTGGAAAGAGTAGGGAACACATTAGAAGATACAATGTAGCACATTTTTCACTCAACACATAATCAAACTCAGGAATTTGTTGCCAAAGGATGTAGTAAAAGGTGCTAGTGTAGCTGGGTTTAAAAGAGGTTTGAACAAGTTTTTGGAAGAAAAGTCCATAAACCACTATTAAAGTGGACTGGGGAAATTCACTGCTTACCCCTGGGATGAGCAGCATGGAACCTTTCTACCTTTTGGGAACCTGACAGGTACTTGTAGCGTGAATTGGCCACTGTTGGAAACAGGATATTAGACTTGATGGATGTTAGGTTTAACCCAGCCCACTATGGCACATGTTCTTATTCATTAAACTATTATTTTATCATTTTTGTGTCCACTCTGCTTTTTTTCTGGCTTTTCAGTGATCTGCTCAGTGGAGTATCTCCTCTGCGTAGGTTTCCTTTTGCATAGACCACAGTTGATCTCTGGTCTTCTCATCTTACCTTCCAAAGATCCTTTGTGCTTATCACGGGCCTTCGTTAATTGTGTTATTGTGTTTGCCTCTAGCACTTCCACACATCCATCACTCATGTGAAAAAATATTTCCTTACGTTACTGAGTGTGACCCCATTTGATCCTCCTATCATGACTCTTGTCCTAGAAATCCTTTTCTGCTGAAAAATGTTTGCAACTTTTGCATTATCGATATTGCTGAACTATTGAACTATTTCCCATCTCCCTTCTCTTCTAGGATATACACATTTAGGTCTGTTAATCTTATTTCATAGTGTGATTGGTGCATGCTGACAGCACTGAATAACTCATAATGTGTTTTTCCTTTTTTTTTTTGTTCCACAGATATAAATCTTGACCCTCGAAGATCCAAGCTTCCTGATAAAGATGGGATTATTCTTAGCAACTCTTTGGCTACGCTTGCTTACATTAGAGGTAGCAAAGTTATTTTAGTATTTTTGAACATCATACCATCATCATAGCATGAAATACATGGTCAATTAGAGTGAAACAGTACAAAGAGACATGAACAAATTGTGAAGCAGGCTGTGAAACTATGAAAGAAATCCAGCCAACGGCTTTACAAAATATAGACAATAAAATAGGTGATAATTACATGTTGATGTATTGGTCTCAAGAAAGACTGGATATTTCAAAGCCTGTGATAATTTACTGGAGCAAGATAAAGAAATGCCTGATGTAGTGACATTATGGCTCATTGGGTTCCTGGGTTAGAACAAGCAGCCTCTAATTCCCCAAAAACCAATTGGGTTGATACCAGCAGGCTGGTGATGGTTAGGTATCTAGGAGGCCAGAGGTTTAAGCAACAGCCTCTTTCTCCAGTTTTGATAGCTGTTTAGATTATTGCAAAGCTGGGTGGAAAGGGGAGAGGAGCAGGATAATGGATTAACTATAGGAACATACCCACAGGACTTAATTTCTGGGAGGACGGACATAGTTCCTTTTGTCTACAAATTAAGCCCAGTCTACACAGGATGGTAGAGAAGCAAAGAGGAAGACAACAAAAACTGACTTGGATCAGGGGAATGCAACATCGTGGGATAGTCTCATAGTAATTATGGCAAGATACTAAACATGAATAGCAAATATGACATAAAACTATAGTTAAAAGGTGCAGAATTTTGAATAAGTGAATTGTTAAAATCAGATCAGGAATAACAGTTTATAAAAGGCTCCATTCCCTGGGTTTTTGCAATTGTCATAATCTAAAACTTAGCTCATTTGTAAAAGAGAGTAATAAACTAATGGCCTCATTTACTAACGTGCATTAATGTGTGAGATTTAACATGCATTAAAATTCAAAGCCCCATTATTCTCAGTAGGGCCTATTTACAAACCATATGCTTAACTAAAACTACACCCAGTAATGTGCATTAACTGGTCAATACATGTTAGTAAATGAGACCCTTAAGATAGCATAGAACTGAATATATCTGGCAAACCTGCACACTTGCTAATGTATTTATTTATTTATTCATTTTCACTTACCACCCACGTATCCAAAAAGCTCATAGTGGTTTACAACATATAAATAAAAATCACACATAATCACACATAATGGGGGAGGGAGGAGTGGCCTAGTGGTTGGGGCAAGGTACCACAGGCTGAAGGCCAGTGGTTCAAATCCCACTAGAGGACAGCAACCTTGGGCCAGAAGGACTGAGGTTTCTAGTCCCACAGGTGCTCCCTGTGATCTTGGGTAAGCCACTTAACCCTCCATTGCCCATGTTCCCTGTAAGTATTAGTGTATGTGTCTCATACCCCCTCATGTTAAATGTATCCCCCAACCACCTTGACCCAGTGAAAGCTAAATAAATAAATAATCCCTAATACAATACATTTTAACAATATGCTAGTTAAAATACAAAGATAAAATAAAAAATCACTCTCCCCCTCCCTCTCTAAATTACCATATACCTCAAACACTGTCTGGAACAAATGAATCTTCAGATCTCATCTATGAATCTTCAGATCTTATGCTGCCCATAAAAATCACTCCTTCCCCACTCCCCCCTACACACATTTAATATTAACTTTAACCTCAAATGCTGGTTGGAATCAATATCTTCAACTCTCATCTGAAACTCTGCAAGTCTTGCACTGCCTGTAACCAACCCAGGAGGCCATAGCATGATAAAGGGGCTTGAGCAGAAAAAGCAGGACTTCGATGACACACCTTGCACATATCCTTCATGCTAGGGATCACCAACAAATCTGCTTCTTGAGATCATGTCACCATACCAGGTAATAAGGCTGCAGTTTTCAACTTAGATAACTTGGCCCCTGGTTCCATAAGAGCTTAAATACAAGTAATAGAATCTTAAATTGCAAATAGAACTTGACTGGTAATTGTTGCGTGCAATATGTTCCTGACTGCTTGGCCGGGGTCAACAAACAAAGGGATCCTTCCTCAGCCCTTGGTCTCCTATCTTGAAACAAATGAGAAGAAATGAGAACAAAACACAGAATTATACCATAACAAAGTCTGCTAAAGCTTTAGCGGAGGAATTCACAGGCCTGCAAACCTGAGCAGTCTCCTTTAACTCCTCCCTTAGCTTGGCCACAGCACTTTCTTTTATTAGGAAAAAAACTGTCACATTGTACAGTTTCAGCTTATCACTCTGCATCATGCTTTTGTTTTTTTTTTTACCTACATAATACAGTCAAGCTGAAAACTACGGGCCCAATTCCAAAGGGGGGGGGGCGATGTTCTGCTCGTCTGGACATCCAGAATCTGGACGGGCCAGTCTAGTCCCCAATTCTGAGCCCACAGGAGCTAGACGTTCCCACGGGATCAGAATCTGGTCTAGACAGCAGTCCCATGCCTAGACAGACAAGCTGTCTTTCGATTTTGTGCCACCAGATGTCCTATCGTTTCCCCGCACAGGCCTGCCCTGGCTCCTACATGGATCTGTGGTGCCATGGTGTCCTGTTACATAGAAACATAGAAAATTGATGACAGAAAAAGACCACATGGCCTATCTAGTCTGTCCTTCCATATCAACAACTACAACAGTCCCCTTTTTTCTTTTAGAGATCTTCTATGTTTGTCCCATGCTTTTCTGAAGTCAGATACAGTCCTCATATCTACCACCTCCACTGGGAGACTATTCCATAGATACACCACTCTTTCCATAAAGAAATATTTCTGCATATCACTCCTGAATCTATCCCCTTTCACCCTCATCCCATGTCCCCTCATAGCAAAACTTGCTTTCAATCAAAAGAGACTCTCCCCCTGTGCATTTATTCCACGGAGGAATTTAAACGTCTCAATCATGTCACCTCTATCCTGCCTTTCCTCTAAGGTGTACATATTAAGATCCTTAAGTCTGTCCTCATATGCTTTATAATGAAGACCACTAACCCTTTTAGTAGCCATCCTCTGTACTGACTCCATCCTGTTTATATCCTTTTGAAGGTACGGTCTCCAGAATTGCACACAATACTCCAAATGAGGTCGCACCAAAGACTTATACAGAGGCACCTCCTTTTTTCTGCTAGCCATTCCTCTCTGTATGCACCCAAGCATCCTTCTAGCTTTTGCTGTCACCTTTTCTACCTGTTTAGCTACTTTAAAATCATTAGACACAACCACGCCTAGGTCCCGCTCTTCTTTAGTGGACAAAAGTATTTCACCCCCTATACTATATTTCTCCCTTGGATTGCTGCAGCCCAAATATATGACCGTGCATTTCTTCACATTAAATCCAAGCTGCCAAATTCTAGACCATTCTTCAAGCTTAGCTAGATCTCTCCTCATGTTATCTACACCTTCCTGGGTGTCTACTCTATTGTGGGGCGAGGGGGTGCAGGAGCTTCCCTGCAGCCCAACCCTGCCTTTGGAAAGCTGCATCAGGGATCAGGCTGTGGGGAATGAACTTTGTGGTGGCGGCTAGGGATCAAGGAGCTGCGGTGCCACGGCAACAATCAGAAATCCGTGATCGGAACTGCATGTTGACCCAACGTTGCGTTTCGGGCTTATGTACTTCCCAGCCCTTCTTCAAAACAGTTTCTGATGTATCCCTGCTAAATGCCGGGACCGTATCCCCTGTCCAAAGCTCCCCGCACGTACATAGGAGATGTATGGGGAGCTCTGGACGGGGGCAGGAGGGGGTGGGCCAAGGGAGGAGCAAGGGGGGGCGGGGATGCGACAGCAGACATACAGAGACGATCCTGAGGTTGGCCCTGTACATCTGGGGTCGCCAACATGGACAGGGGACTTATTCCACCCCCACAGCACCTTGGCCTGGTAGGGGCAACAGACCGTGTGTGGCACTGCCACAGAGTAGCCACAGACAGTCACATTGTGCAGGTACTGTGCCCACCCTGATGTTGAGGTGGGGCGCCCAGCACCAGGTCCACAGCACCTTTCATGGCTGAAATACGGCATGCTGCAGGTCCCATCAGTGTGTGATAGGTAGTTCCGTTAGACACACCTAGCATACATCTGTGTCCTGCTGTATGTCTCGGTCATGTCTAGTCCTTATGGGCGATGATGCACCCAGAATAGTGCATATCCTGTGTTGGTGCCATGGTTACCTGCTGTAGGTGAAGGGGGGGTGTATGGACCCATAGGCAGATTATGTACCACCACACAACCCACCCTCTGGGGCTCAGGGTGGGAAACAGGATCACCCACCAATAGATCCACAGTCTACCTCCCTGCAATGGTAGCAGTAGAGGGGACCATCAACCCCAGTCCTGCTGGGGAACAGACAGAGCAGTACACATCCATAATGCCATAGCAGACAGACGGCAGGCCTGGAAATGCTCAGCTGCCCCCCACCATTATCTAGCGTTAACGTGGTTATCTATCACAGAATCAATCAATGCAAATAATGTTAGGTACTGTGATTTTGCTATGGAAGCTTTTCGTGTATTGAATTGAACTTTTGGCTGGTGAGGTCTCAGATACCATAGGCTGCCACTGTTTCATGAAGCTTCAGTGGACTGATGCCTAAAAATACATCAATGACCTCTATCTTAAACAGTTAGCCATATACGTCACTCTTGAAACAGCTTTTTTGATGTGAATTGTTGCAATACTTATTTAAACAATTATATTGCTTAATATTGAAAAATAAACCAGTGCTTAGCTTAGCTGTGTGATGAATTTCCCGACGCTATTCCATGCGCTATAAAATGCGTTTCTCCTACTGGTTTCTTCAGGGGAAAGCATTCACATCATCACTATAAAGAAAAATAACAATAAGTTCTTTAGTTACACGCTTCTAGTGTTACCATTCCTTCAAAACGATTTGTAATTAAATTCACCGATCCTCCTACCTACTGCTACAGCCTGGTTCAATAGAGCTTTGTCAATGGTATGCTTTGCTACAAAAACGCCGCGCATGCGGACTAGTAAAATAGTCTTCCGTAATTACTATTGCTTAAACAGGTGTTGTCATTTTGGTATGCACAAAGGGTAAATGAGTATGTCGAAGAAGATGTCCTCATGTGCACAATTCCCATTCAATTCGGGAATTCAGTCCTCGGGGTGTTATGGAATCAAGGTTGTGAATCCAGCGTTGTTCACGGTATAATAGCGTCTGATCTTCCCTCTTAGCGCAGCTTTCTCTGCTTCCCATATGGCCTACCTCTCCCATAGAAGCCTGGATATACTCCTGTCAGGCCTTCCTCAGATATTTGATGGTAAAGAGTGGGATTCATTCTCCATATAAAGTCTTTCACTCTCAGCTCCCCAACTCCACCCATAGGGCCAAGTAATCTGAGATTGCCATTTCCTTCTTTCAGCATTAAATGATTTCCAAAATAAAGTTTCTGAAATTAGGATATAGTCTAGTATAATATTTATGAACATTTGAGTAAAAATTAAAGTCTACGTCCCCTGGGTGAAGTATTCTTCACATGTCGATTAAACTTAATTCTGAGATCAAAAAATTGATTCCTTTCCTTTCAGTACCCTTGGGTGGGGTCTTTGGCAGTTTGCAGTCTACAAGGGTTCTTTAGATATATTAGTCACCCCCCATGATCAACTGATATTCCTCAAAATCTAGTAACTTTGCTACCGTGAGGAGAAAAATGTGTGGATATAGGTATTTGATGCATAAACATTGCACAACAGCACCTTTGTTCCCTGTAGCACTACCACCATAATTAAATATCAGCTTTCAGTTCCTGCACTATTTTATGAAGCTCGAACAGCAAATGTTTATTTTTTAAGGTGGCCACACCCCTCTGTGGCCCACCCAATCTCTCGGCAACTTTCTCTGCTCTGTGGCCTTAAGGTGGCTCTGTTGTAAAAACACTACGTCAGCTTTTTCCCTTCTTCACATAAACAGTACGGTTGTTTTGATAGGCAAATTAATTCTGTCAGCATTGAGTGTTCAAATTCTTAAGCTAGCCAATCACTTGTGTTGAACTGGAATGATAGCACTTTCTGTCAGATGGTTCCCTGGGGCATCTCAGCAGGGTCCCAGTGGAACTTGTGCATCCTGGAGCATTCCCCATGATAGAAGTATGGTACCCTCCCCTACTTATTTCTGCCTACCTAATCCCCTCCACCCTACATCAACACCGACACCCACATTGTCACAAGCACCCAGAAACACCAACCTCCATCCCATACTGCAAAGCCATCCAAAAATGTCTTATCCTCCTGTCGTTCTTACCAACCCCCTCCCTTCCCTACCTCCTTCCTCCTCAGTCACATTCCCTTTCTTTCCCGTTTCATCAAAGTACCTGCTACCACCCATCCTGTCTTCCTGCCAACCCTTCTGCCAATTAAGTACCATTCAATTATATCTGCAACTGCAACATGGACCCCCCAAGAAAACACTAAAACCATTACAACTTGCTCAAAATACTGTTGCACACACAATTATGCATGCCAAAAGATCCAACCACATAACACCCATTCTATTCCACCTCCACTGGCTCCCGATTCTTCAAAGAATCAAATTCAAAGCCCTTACAAGCATTTATAAAATAATACACAACATTGCACTAACATACCTCAGCACACTGATAAACGTACAGCAATGCACAAGGACAACCATAGAGAACCTGTAAAACACCCTATCCATCCCAAAAAATGCAAGAAAAGCAAATCAACCACCAACAGAGCTTTCTCCTTCTACGCACTTGTTCTATGGAATAACATACCCAATACCCTGAGAAACCAAAGATCTCACCCAATTCAGAAAACTCCTCAAGACTTTCATCTTCACCAACTACTATAAATGTGAGCAGTAAATTTCATATTTACCTCCAGTCTACATTATAACGACTCTCAATCCTCGCACTGTTACCACTCACTCCCTTGAAAAGTAGTAAGAATACACGTATCTGTAAATAGTTACATTATTTATTGTTATTGTTAATCACAATTCTTATTTATAAGTGTTGCTTGTTCCATGTAACCTGCATTGAGCAGGCGTTCTAAAGTTCTATGTAAACCGCTCTGATTTCTAAGACAAAGCAGTATATAAAAATAAATAAATAAACAAACTGTAAAATATTCCACATTACAGTGAACTGAACTGAACATTACATTTTTAACAGTGAAAAGCCAGCAAGCCTGTTCTAATTACGCGATCGCAGCCTTGGAGCCCAAGTTGTCTTTTAAGCTCTGGGACACGGTCAGGTCAAGCTTGCACAGCCCACAGCCCGTGTCGTTGGCCTGCAATGGGCACCCATTCTTCACATTCCTCTGCAAATGATTGAGCAACTTAGCTGCATATTCCAGGTGTAGGCATTACCAGCCCCTGGCTGATCCTTGCCTAGCACAGATATTTTGGACCATGAGGTATCCAGCCCCATGCTCTATCCAGAAAATCTGCAGTCCTAGTTTATTAACCTGATAACAAATTGTTCATCACAAAGAACAAAACTGCTGAACATGTACATAGTCATGGTTTAATGGCAGAAAGCCAACATGGATTTAGTCAAAGAAAGTCTTGTCTTGCTAATCTCTTTTTTTTTTTTTTTTTAAAGTGTGAATAAACAGGTAGATAAAGATAAGCCGGTTGATACAGGGGCGGTTCAATGCAATCTGCTGCCTGAGGGAGGAATGAGATGGTGCCCCCCCCCGAGCCGGGGGGGGGGGGGAGGCTTTCTCAAAACTGCAGTCAGGGACTGAACCAAATCAAAAAGTCAATTAGATAATGTGGAGGAAATAAAAAGATGTTCGTACACCACGGAACTAAAAGAGAGAGCGAGAACCACTGCACAGTTTATAACACCAAATTATAACTCATTTTAATTTTGTTATAAACTATGTTATGGTTGTTGCTCTTTTTTTGAACATATATTTTGCATTCACAGAACCCCCTCCCTCAACAACAGGTGCAAAGCAGAACTAAGGCATCCGCCCACAAAACTCAATAATTTAAAAAAAAATCTGATTCTGGCCATCCCACTAACATACATTCTCCTGTACCAGGCATATTGTGAACCAACAGGAGTGGCGGAATAGCCTAATGGTTAGGACATTGGCTTAGGAACCAAGGACCCAATTTTTGAAAGGCATCTACACAGTTTACAGCCCAGCAAACCATATAGGTGCCTTAGTTGGGGATATTCAATGGCACTTACATGGTTAGTGTCGTTGGATATCCCCTCCGAAGTCCCCCACGTGCCCCGATGCTATCTGGTTGGCATCAGGGCATGTTGGGGGCGTTACGGAATGGTGCTAACCAAGGAGCAGCGATATTGGATGCTGCCCAGTTAGCAAAATACTCCTTAAAGATAGGCGAGGAAAACGTCCTCCCTGCAGTTAGTCTATGGTCCCGCATAATCAAACTCTGGAATTAGTTACCGGAGGATCATAGTAAAAGTGTAGCTGGGTTTTATAAAAGGTTTGGACATGTCACTGGAGGAAAGGTGCATAAATATTATTAAAGAGGACCCAGGAAATCCATTGCTTGTCCCAAAAGAGGCATTGTGGAACCTGCATATCTTTTTGGGAACCTACCAGGTACTTATGACCTGAATTGGCCATGGTTGGAAAAAGGATACTGGGCTTGATGGACCTTGGTCTGACCCAGTATGGCATTTCTTATATTACCATATGTTACCAGCACAAAGCAGGGCCGGCCCATCCATTGTACGAGAATGCTTTTGCACAGGGCCCCATACTTCAGGGGGCCCCGCGCCAACAACATCTCGCATATTCGGAACCAGCAGGGCAGCTTTAGAGGGAGCCGGAGATGCCCTGGCTCATCTCTGACAGTCGCCAAAGTGAAGAGCATCTTTTTTCTTCACTTCGGCAGCTGTATTATAGTATAGGCCACTGGTGCACTGAGTGCCGGGAAGCAGGAAGTTCCCTTTGACCTCTGGCCAGTAGCCTATACTACAATACAGATGCCGAAGTGAAGAAAACAGACGGTCTTCACTTTGGCGGCTGTCAGAGGTGAGCCAGGGTCTCTCCGGCTCCTTCTAAAGCCTGTTGGACAACCGCGGGGCTCTTTTAAGGGGGGGAGCTAAGATTGAAAATAGCTGATGGGGGAGGGGGGTTTGGACTGGAAATGGTCTGAGTGGGGGGGAGCTAGGACTGGAAATTGGCTGATAGAGGGGCTAGGATAGGACTAGAAATGGATGGAGGAGCTAGGACTGGAATTGGGCTGATGGGGAGAGCTTGGACTGGAAGTGGGCTGATGGAGGGGCTAGGATAGGACTGGAAAGGGCTGAAGTGGGGGCTAAGATTGAAAATGGGCTGATGGGGGGCTAGGATTGGAAATGCAGCTAAATAAATAAATAAATGGGCTGATGGGGGGCCAGGATAGGAATGGAAATGTGCTGATGGGGGGCTAGGACTGGAAATGGGCTGATGCGGGGGGGATGGGAGAATGGGACTAAAAGGGAGCGGATGCTGGGTAGGGCTGGAACTAAAAGGGAACTGATGTTGGGGGAGGACTAGAATAGGATGGGGCTGGGGGAGCGAGGATGGAGAGGGGAAATATATTTTGTGTGGGAGGGAAGAAAAATCTACGATTGGCCAGGTATTGGCAGAGTAAGTGGGGATTGAGGATGGAGGGGTGAAATTTGAGTGGATGAAAAAGGAATAAAGAAAGAAATGGAGGAAAGAGCAAAAGGGGAAAGATCAGTATGATAAAGCAGATGTAGAGAGAGAATGGAAAAAAAAACTAGAAGAGAGAAGAAAGGACAAATGGACAGCAGACAATGGAGAGTTAGCAGAAGACATGAAGAAACCAGAAGAAAGCGAATGGAGCAATTGCAACTGAAAAATAAAATGCACAAACTACAAAAGGTAGAAAAATACTTTTTTATTTTGAATTTATTAACTGGGATATGTCAGCTCTGGGAAATGTGTATCAATAATCTCTGCATTTTCTTTGGTACAATAGGAAATGAATTTATAGTTTTATTTCTCCATTGTTGTCATACATTCCAAGTTTGGCTTTTGGGATTCCCAGTTTAATTATTGTCTTCATATTTCTAAATTGTGATCCCTTGTTCTTTGGTGACGGTCTGCATGTGTAACAGAGCTGAGGTATTCTGTTCATGTAGTTTCTATTTGACAGTCCCATTTGTCCTTTTTCTCCAGTAGGAGATGTATTGGTATTCTCTGAGATGTATTGGTTTAATATTTGCAGTGCTGCCTTTTGATAGGTAGAGTATGGTGCTTTGTGAGTCCTGGTAGTGCTGTTATGATATGGCGGGTTTGCTATGGGTTCTAAATGGGCAGTGTTTGTAGTACTTCCTAAAGTACCTGGCCAATGGCACTGGAGTATAGTAATGTAGAAATCTGCTAGTCTTTCTTTATCCATGCACTCATTAAGAGGCATGTTTACCAAAGGTTAGGGCACGTTAACATTATTCAAATATGTATGCAAATTAGGTCCATTATGCAAATGAGGCTCTGCAATGAGTCTCTGCACATGGCCCCGCACCCCCTTGGGCCACCCCGGCACAAAGCTTAGGAAACATATTGCTAAACATGCCAAAAAAGAGGGACTCAACAACACCGTGCAGCACCAGCACTTCCCATTTCCACATAACATGAGTGACTTTGCGCCCCAACATAGAATTTCTCACCCTCTGAAAAAACAGGAAATGCAAGATGCTCATACACCAAGGAACTAAAAGCAAAAGTGCGAGTCACAGCTCAGTTTGTAATACCAAATTATAAAATTATAACTCATTTTATTTTGTTATAAACGGCATTATACCGTATTTACTAGAATGTAATGCGCACCTTTTCTGGCCAAAAAGAGGCTCTAAAGTCAGGGTGCACATTACATTCGAGAGTGCCTTACATTCGGAGGCAAACACTGCTCTACACAGGCCTGGTCCGATCCAGCCAACCTCCCATCCAGCAGTCCGCGAACGCGATGTGCAGCCACTGCTTCTGCTTTTCACAGAGCAGCGGCTGCAATAAAGTTAAAAGGAAAAGAAACCTGTGAGGAGCCCTCCGGTTGTCCTAGGAAACTCCTTCTGCAGTGCCCTGAGGAAGTGATGTCAGAGGGGGCGGGTGCTGCAGAAGGTGTTTCCTAGGACGACCAGAGGGTTCCTCACAGGTTTCTTTTCCTTTTCCTTTTCCTTTTAACTTTATTGCAGCCGCTGCTCTTTGAAAAGCAGCAGCTGCACATCGCGTTCACGGACTGCTGGATCGGGAGGTTGGCTGCTGGGATCAGGCTGTTGGCTGCTGGATCGGGAGGTTGGCTGCTGGGATCAGGCTGTTGGCTGCTGGATCGGGACTGCTGGGTTGGGCTGGATTGGGACTGCTGGATCGGGCTGTTGGCTGCTGGATTGGGACTGCTGGATCGGACTGTTGGCTGCTGGATCGGGAGGTTGACTGCTGGGATCGGGCTGTTGGCTGCTGGATCAGGACTGCTGGATCGGGCTGGATTGGGACTGCTGGATCGGGCTGTTGGCTGCTGGATTGAGAATGCTGGATCGGACTGTTGGCTGCTGGATTGGGCTGGATTGGGACTGCTGGATCGGGCTGTTGGCTGCTGGATCGGGAGGTTGGCTGCTGGGATCAGGCTTTTGGATCGGGAGGTTGGCTGCTGGGATCAAGCTGTTGGCTGCTGGATCGGGCTGTTGGCTGCTGGATCAGGCTGTTGGCTGCTGGATCGGGAGGTTGGCTGCTGGATCGGACTGGATCGGGCTGTTGGCTGCTGGATCGGGAGGTTGGCTGCTGGATCGGGAGGTTGGCTTTGCCCCCATGCAGCCGCTGCTTCTGCTTTTCACAGAGCAGCGGCTGCAATAAAGTTAAAAGGAAAAGGAAAAGAAACCTGTGAGAAGCCCTCCAGTCGTCCTAGGAAACAGAAGGAGTTCCCCCCCCCCCTCTGTATAATGATTACTATCACCCCCCCCCCTTTTTGTTAAACCGCTTTGACCCGGTGAAAAGCGGTATATAAATGCAGTTAAATAAATAAATAAATAAAATAAAATCCCCTCCCTATTACTCACATGTCCAGCATCTCTCCGTCTTTCTCAATCTATTCACCCCATATCCATCTTCTCTCCTCTCTCTCCCTATTCCCCCCATGTCCTGCATTTCCTTCTCTCCTTATTACCCAATTACAGCATCTTCCCTCTGTCTCTCCCTCTACAAGTCCAGCATTTTCCCATAATCTCCCTATAACCCCCTGGCCAACATCACCACTCCATCAACCCTCCATGCTTCTCCCTATACCCATTTCCATGTCCAGTATCTACCTAGCCCCCCAACTCAATCTTATCTCTGCTGCCTCCCTATTTCCCCCCCTACACCCAACATCTCCCTTCTGACTCCCTATGCCCATTCATGTCCACCTCCCAACGCCCCCTCATGTCCACTCCCCCCTTCCCAATGCCCCCTCCCATTTATGTACAAGAGACAGAGCCTGCCCACGGAGCAGCATGTCCCACAAGCAGGGGCTGTGCAGACCGTGATCAAAGCCCAGAGTGGCAGGGTACAATTAGCCTTGCACAGCCCCTGCTTGTGGGACATGCTGCTCCCATGGGCAGACTCTGCTTCTCTGGGCCATGATCGTTGCCTCACACACCCTTCTGCCTGCGGGAGCAGTATGTCTTGCAGGCAGGGGCTGTGCAAGCCGTGACTGCAGCCCAGAGAAATAGAGCCTGCCTGCAGGAGCTGACAACAGGAGGGCACTGTTGCTGGTTGCCTATCCCCACTCCCCATTCAGGATAACCTGCGGAGTGCTGGTGGCCTAGTGGAGAGCCTGCCCACAGGACATGCTGCTCCCGTGGGCAGAAAGCTGTGAGAGGTTGCAATTGCTAGTCACAGCCTTCCGCTTGCAGGAGCAGTGTGTCCTGTGGGCAGGCTCTCCAATACACCACTGGCGCTCTGCCATCCACACTGAATGGGGAGTGTGTAGCGAGTGACAGTACCCTTGTGACATTGGCACACCCTTTTATCTTTATTTATCGCTTGATATACTGCTGAAGCGTATGCGTCAGGGCGGTGTACAATAAAATCAATTGGAAAGTGGAAAAAGGAATGCCATTGTTTAGACAGGACAGAGAGGGACAGGAAGAGACAGAAGAGGACAGTTAGGCAGGGTAAAGGAGGGTGGAGGAGAGGTCTTGTGGGGGGGGGGGGACTGGTGGAGTGTGGAAGCCTTAAGGATCCGGGAGGTCAAATGCCTGCTGAAAGAGGTGGGTTTTGAGTGAGCTCTTGAAGCGTAGATAAGACAGTTCGGTACGGAGGGTAAGGGGGAGGGAGTTCCAGAGGGCAGGGGCCAAGAAGAAGAAAGCGGAGTGACGTGTGGATTCCAGGTGAGCTGAGGAAGGGGAGGGAAGAAAGAGGCGATTCCCGTATGCTGAGCAAAGGAGACGGGGAGAAGGCTGCAGATGGATGGAGTCAGCTAGATATTGGGGCGAGCCGGTGTGTAATGCTTTATGGGTAAGAATGAGAACCTTATAGAGGAAACGAAATTTGAGTGGGAGCCAGTGCAAACAGAAAAGGAGGGGGGTGATGTGGTCCCGTGTGGAGGAATGAGTGAGCAGATGTGCAGCTGTATTTTGAACCAATTGGAGGCGCCGGAGTTGATATTGTGAGAGACCTGCTAAGATGGTGTTACAGTAGTCCAGCCCCCTCCCCTGTAGCGCTTACCCAGCTTACCGGGCAGTACTGGCCCTAGCCCAGCATTTGCCTTCCTGCCCAGCTCCCCTGTTGTCCAGCATTTGCCCTCCTGTCCCCTCTCTCTTCACCTGCACCTCTCTTCCTACACCGCCACTAGGATGTTTCTGCAAGCCTTCAGGCTGATTCGTCCGGCGGCAGCACTCTGGCTGTTTTTATTTTAGATTTTATTTTAGAAGCATCACCTTTTCCTCAAACACTATTCGGATGACAGCGCACAAACATACACCCCCCTCCCCCATGCACACCACACTAAAACTCACGGCAAGTGATGTGGCATCCATACCCATGGGCGCCATCTTCAGCTATGCTTACTTGGAGATTACATCATGTATATATCCCTACCCTGGTAAAGCGGAGACAGCCTTGATTATACGCTCCTTGTAGACAGCAGCATGTAAATACACTCTGTGAATATATGTATATAAGCTCTGTAAATAGTTACCCCAGCGTCGTCCAAGTTATCGTACCTGTTTCTATGTAAATACAGCGCAGCCCAGCCTGCAATGTATAATCTACTGTTGTATGTAAACCGCACTGAAATTAAATAGCGCGGTATAGAAGAAACATTGAATAAATTTTGCCACTTCTGGCCTGCCACTGCCTTCCTCATGCTTTCTTTTCTCAAGAATGCTTGAGCAAGAAAAAAAAGTGGCAGGAAGGAAGAAAACGCTTGACAAGGTCCCTCATGACAGACTGTTAGGGAAATTAGAAAATCATGGGATAGGAGGTAGAATACTGTTGTGGATTAGGAACTGGTTAAAAGATAGAAAACAGAGAGCAGGATTAAATGGCCAATTTTCTCAATGGAGAAAGGTGAATAGTGGAGTACTCCAGGGATCTGTGCTGACCCTGCTGTTTTTTAACATATTTATAAGTACCTGGAAATGGGAATAACAAGTAAGGTGATCAAAGCTGCAGATGATACAAAATTATTCAAAGTTAAAACACAACAGGATTGTGAAAAATTACAAGAGGACCTTGAAAAATTGGGAAACTGGGCGTCCAATGGCAGATGAAATTTAATGTGGACAAGTGCAAAGTTATGCACTTAGGGCCCGATATTCAATTAGGCAGGCTATGCAACACTACAATGCATAGCCATGCCCGCTGACCCCTAACCCTGGATATTCAATGCCTGGATGTCCAATGGGGTCACATGTGGCCCCAGCATTGAATATTCAGAGTTTGCCACACATGCTGGAAGCCACGTTAGCTAAATGGCAGCAGCGATATTTGCATGCTTCCCAGTTAGCTCCGGCGCCTTAAAGATAGGCAAGAGCTTTCCTCGCTGCTACCCAGTTATCGCTTGTCGCCATCTCCGCTCCTCCCCGGAACACTCCCAACATGTCCCGATGCTAAGCAGTTAGCATCGGGGCGCGTAAGGGAGATAATTGCGGATATTCAGCGGCACTAACCATTTTAGTGCCGCTAAATATCCCTTCTCAGCAGCAGTTACTCAGTTTACAGAGCCATAAACCATGTAACTGCCCTTCGAACATCGGGCCCTTAGGGAAGAAAAACACAAACTACGGTTTCACGATGCAAGTTTCAATATTGAGAATCACCACCCAGGAAAAGGATCTGGCCATCATCCTGGATAATACGTTGAAACCCTCTGCCCAGTGCGCAGCTGTGGCCAAGAAAGCAAATAGAGTGCTAGGAATCATAAGGAAAAGAACAGAGAATAAAACCAAAGATGGTAATAGGCCACTGTATCGCTCTGTGGTGCGACCACACTTTGAATATTGGTCGCGATATCTTTAAAAGGATCTAGCAGAATTGGAAAAGGTACACAGATAACCACTTTAAATAGGTCATGGAGAGGGGAATTGAGATGTCTAGGTCAGGATGTACAGAATTCCCCTTGTATTTTACAAAATGTAGAGTCTTTTGTAAAATATGTAAAGGGATATTGGCAAACACATTTACTGGCACATCTAGAAGGAATAGTGATTTTAAAAAGCTGTTTGGGGGGGGAAAAAAGAGCATCCTAGTCTTCAACAATGAGCTGCCTGACTGAAGACCGAACACAGTTTAGGACAGCTATACAGAGGGTCGCCATGAGCCAACACCGCCTCGACGGCACTTAAGAACTCTTTCCCAAATGTGTGAGGGAGCAGATTTTTAGAATATTTGATCCTAATATCCACACCCCCTCAGCCTTGATCTCCCTCTTCAACCACAATCACAACCCCCTCCCCAGCAACCCCTACCAGAATAGCTGTTCCCAAAACCCCCAAACGTAACAACATAGTTCCTGAACCCCACCCCAACATCAATCACATTCCACCCCCACCCCTCCAACTCCCCGACATGTCCCCTGGCTCTACCTGGGGGTCCCTAGTGGTTTACAGGGAGCGGGAACAATGCCTGGTCACTCCTGCTGTGTTCAGTTCTGTCCCCACAAGCTTTATGACGAAGACCCCTGACCATTTTTGTAACTGCCCTCTGTTTACATCCTTTTGAAGATGTGATCTTCAGAATTGCATAAAATACTCTAAATTAGGTCTCACCAAAGACTTATACAGACTTCCTGCTGGCCAGTCCTCTCCCTGTGTACTCGAGCATCCTTCTGGCTTTCGCTGTTTGGCAGACTTAAGATCATCAGAAACGATCACCTCAGGTCCCTCTCTTCTTTCATGAACAGACGTACTTCATCCCTTATACTGTAACGCTCCCTTGGATGTTTGCAGCCCAGATGCATGACTCTGCATTTTTTAGTGTTAAATCTCATCTGCCAAATTCTTGACCATTCTTCAAGCTTCACTAGATCCCTCCTCATGTTATCTACACCTTCCTGGGGGTTTACTCTATTGCAGATTTTGGTATCATCTGCAAATAGGCAAACCTTGCTTGATAGCCATTCTGCAATATCACGTATAAAAATTTTAAAAAGAATTGGAACAAGGACCGATCCCTGCAGCAGGCCACTGGTAATATCTTTATCCTCAAAGTGATCTCCGTTTACCAATACCTTTTTTTTTTGCCTCTCACTCAGTTTCTAACCCAGTTGGTCACTTTTGGGTCATCCCTAGGATGATCAATTTATTTATAAGTCACCTGTGTGAAACCGTGTCAAAGGCTTTGCTAAAATCTAAGTACACCACATCTAGGGCTCTCCCTCGGTCCAAGTCTCTGGTCAGCCAATCAAAGAACTGAGTCACAATCTCTGCTCTAGAGTGTGTGCATCTCCTATGTCATTTCAAATGACTGCACATCCCTACTTTCAGGAACAGGGGCTACTGTTTCTTTACAGTTGTCAGATGATTGGCATTTTATTTCCAAATCATTCTGAAAGGTGAACATGTCCATCTCTAGCAAGGAATTGTGTTTCACCAAACCTGCTATTTTGAATGAGATTTCACTGGTATTGCTGTCTGCAAAAGGTTTCTAAAGGCAGACTGGCACTTCGCTTGACATGTTTGAAGTCATCAAATAGGCTTTCTGCAATTTTTTTCAGCTTGTTCACCATAAATTTCCCAGACAAAGGCAACATTTTCTTTCTCCTTCCCTGTGCCTATGCAGTGAGTGAAACTTCTTTTCTGTTGAGCATTCCGCCTAGTTCTGAATATATTCACTGATCCCATCAGCTAGGCAAGAGTTTTGTCTTTTCTTAAAGTTCAGGGTTCATGCCTTGGAGTTTACAGTGAGACCAGGATAAAATTCCAAATCAGTAAGCTAATAGTGATCACTGAGCTCCTGATAATCTTGATTTATTTCTTGCAACAATATTTGTATTTGTGGAAGGAAGTCCTAGAAACATTTCAATAAATTTCTCATGTTGGGGCGCCACATTACAGAGGGCAAAATGAGCAGAGCCGATGCTAGGGTATCGGGCACCCTAAGGAGAGCTCTTGCCTTATGCCCCCACCACCCTCTGAGATTTAGATAATTAAACTCAACAATGGAGGGCAAATACAGTGACAAAATTCAAAATGGTATGGGACTGACACAGTGGATCCCTTTATAGCAACAAGATAAAATCAGAATATAAGAATAGTTCAGTTTAGCTCAACAAATGGGGGTGACCCGCATGGGGCGGTGGGTACACCTACTCTTGCCACCTTGCTGGGCAGGCTGGATGGACCGTGCTGGTCTTTGTCTGCTGTCATATACTATGTTACTATCCCAACACCATCACTCCCACAGTTATCCAGTAACAAGCTGAAAAGTGTACACCTTCAATGTAACATACTGTAGTGGCGCGTTTCCCCCATTTGCAGAATCAGGCATGTAGGAGGTACATTTGTGTGTGTCATGGGCAGTGTCAAAGTGTGTGTGTGTTGTGTGTGTTTGTGTTTCATGTAGAGTGTCGGAATATGTGTGCTTGTATGTATGTGTGCCATGGGGAGTATCATGGAAGGGAGAGAGGGTTGTTTGTGTGTATGTGTGTCATGGGGCGTGTCTGGGTGCATGTGTGTGTATCTTAGGGAGTGTTGGGGGAGTGCATGCATGAGTGTGTATATGTTTTGACATGTTTGTGCATGTACATGCTTTGGCTGTGTGTGTGTGTGTGTGTGTGCACTTTCCCCTGTCCTCCTGCACTTACTCCTTGTCCCTCCCATCCTGTTGCACTATTCCCCCTTCCAATCCTTCACTGCCCTCTCTTGCATGCTCCTTCTTTTTTCTCCACTCACCATTGCACTCTCTGTTCCCACACTCTCCCTCCCCTGCACATAAAGCTTGCGCTCTCAAGACTTTCACTCCCTCCTCCCTTCTCTCTTAATGCACTCACCGTCTCTTCTCCTTTTGTCCTCCACCTCTAACCCACCCCTTCCCTTTGGCTCCACCCCCTGGCCCATCCTTTCTTTCAGCACCTCTCTCCTCCTCTTCAGGCTTCAGTCCCGCCCTTCTGGCTGATGGAACCAGGGGAGTCCCACTGGCCTTTTCAGGCCACAGCCCCTGCTGTTCATGCTGATGCGACAGGCGTTCCCTCCAGCTCCTCATCCTGCTGGTTTGTGTGCAGGGAACATATGCATGTTTGCGCATGCTTAAGGACAGACAAAAATATATCCAGTTGGTTGAACCGTCGACAATAGAAACTATGCTTAAGCGAGACATGTCTAAAATGCATAAATGGGCATCATATTTTTAAGTATTAAACTTTGCTTTGAATGTGTGTAGCAACTCTCCCTGCAGGTACAAGAATGTACTGTTAGGTCCTGAGAGCCCCAGGAGCTCAAAGAACTATTGTTTTGCTTTGACGGCTGCTGTTCTTTGCTACCTCTCAGAAGCTGCTGCCCTAGGTGACTGTCAAGTCTAGCGTAGTGGTTGAGCCTGCCCTGAAAATCAGGTCTCCTAGACAAGAATGTCTTAAGCAGAATATTTTGCAGTACATTAATAGGTAAAGTTGACAAGGTTCATAATCCCATCCATGTTTTTCTTAAAACTGAGAATGTTTGCACAGAAATAGGCCAATTTTCAAGGGGTTTAGATTCCTAAATCTGGCTCTTTTAAAATAAACTAGGATTCAGCAGCTAAACTGAGGCTCCTAAACAGTGTGCAGGAAAAGCACAGGGTCAGGTTGGGAAAAAGAATTTAGATACCTAGCAGTGAGTTCGGGTGCTAGGCATCTGACTTGGGGTGGGGTGGGGGTCAAATTTAGGTGCTACATGAGCAACCCTAAATCTATCTACTGACCTTCCCCCCCCCCAACCCCTTATATTCCTCCAAGGCAAAATTATATTGCAGGGTCTATGGCCTTGGCCAACCCTCTTCATGGCCACTAGGTACATAATAAAATAGTAGGCTGACAGCTCCTCTGAGCCCCTTCCCAGGTCTTCATCCATCTGAGGCTGATGACCAGTTCTCAGCTCTGCTCTTTCATTTGCAAAGATAGTTGTGAAGGAGTTCAGAAGGGCTATCAATCCAGCTATTCGATTTTTAGGGGAGAGGGGGAGGAGGGAGAGGCAGAAAGGGGTTTTGACAGAACTGTGGTCATGTAGGTTAATTTTGAATTGTGAGGGAGGTGGATAACTGATTTGTAGGCATTGAAAACTGAGGATTCTATGAATTTGAAATTAGGTACCTATTTACAGTCCAAAATTTAGAAGCCCGTAATCATCTGAAAATAGACGCCTAACTTAGGGACACAAACTCAGGTGCTCAACCTTCTTTAAGTATCTGGCCAAAAACCTGCAACTGGATGATGCGGTGGGAGCTAAAAAAAAAATCTCAGAAATAGGATTAATTTTGCACACAACAATGACCAATTTTCTTTCATAGCATTGTGGGCGCAGCAGTTGTTATGGAGGCAAGATCTTGCAGAGGAGCACCAATCTCCTGTGAGGAAATCTTAAAATCCCAAGAAATCTCTTTGTCACATATGTTCCCAGCATATCTTCTTTCTCGCTGCAATCTTCAAAAACTGCCCTGACAAAAATGCAGCCTTGCCACTCGCCTGTGTTGATTCATCAGCTCATAGGCTGAAAACTTTACAGCATATCAAATGTCCTTTTAGCATGCAGGCTACATTTTTTGACTGTCAGTCTGTTCTCTGTGTTACTGAGTGTGCAATCATTTAAGCATCTTTAACTGCGGTAGAAATTTCCTAATTGTTTTTGAAGTCTTACTCAGTTTCGAATTGTTCAAAATACAGCAACAAGGATGATAAAAGATCATAGGCTATGGAACCTTGTCTCCCCTATTTTAGAAGAACTGTATCGCTGTTCTTATTTGTCTGCTAATACTCCCCTACAGGACCGCCTATGCGTGCGGGCCAAATATGTGTCTATTTTCTAAAGGTGCATAGGCTCCTATGTGCCCTTAAAAATACTAAGGGCAAACTGGCAGAAACTGCAGCTAGATTTCAGCTGCAACCATTTACTGCAGTTCACAAGCAGGTTTAAATGTTTAGCGCATATACTGTAAGTATGTGCTTATTTAATAAACTATGCTCATAAATTGGAACACCGCCCATGCTTTGCCGAAATTCCTCGCTGAGAAAACCTATGTAAAAGTATGCGCCTCCTGGGGTAATTTTATAGAAACGTTTTGTGGCACATAAAAAGCCCTTTATGTGCAAAAAATCCTTTATAAAATTACCGCTTAGATTTTGAAGGGGAGGCCCCACAGTACTTGAAGAACTGTCTCCTGCAATACTCTGACCTAGCTCCTTTATACCTCCCAAGACTGCCTATGGCACACTGCAGGCATACACAAAATGGGGGTCTACTTTTAGCTACCAACAAGCAGTAAATGTTGTTGTTTTAGTCACTTTGCGCGTTAAGTGGCCACATATGTGCGCAAATGACCCCTTCTAAAATACCGGCCAGCGTAAAAGAATGGGGCTTGTTCGCCTAGCACATACTTTGCCAGTGGGTGTGCAGATGGGCAGCATTTGATTGCATTATGGGAGGAGTGCACAAGTGTTCATGTAGATTGTAAAATTCTATAATTTATGCATGTTTTTAAAAGGTTTAGGCATTGACGCCAGCTCTATGGCTATTGTAAATGTCCACGCTTTAACTTAAGGTGTGATGGCTGCAAATTTAGAAAGCACTTTTACTAGGCTTCCTGTTATAGAATTCCCCTCAAGATACGAGGAATAGACCGTTTGCAGTTCAGTCCACGTTCTTTGATGTAGTAGATCATCATTTGGACTTCCTCAAGAAATGCAAAACTGGGGGGGGGGGGGGGGGGGGTTTGCAAGTCTTTCCTCCATTATAATCTGGCTGGCTGGCTATTCAGACATTAGCTGTAGCATGCTGAAGTACTTCTGCTAGTAATAATTATTTTTGAATTATAATTTGTTAGGATTACATAGTAACATAGTAAGTGATGGCAGATAAAGACCGGTATGGTCCATCTAGTCTGCCCAGCAAGATGGCAGGAGTAGGTGCACCTGCCGCTCTGTGCAGGCCACCCCTCCCCATGTCTTTGTTTAGGGGTGAACTCACCGCTCCATTTAGGACACCCCTATTTGTTGAGAAATTAGATGGTTCAGTTTATTTTGATTTTATCCCGTTGCTGTAAAGGGATCCACTGTGTCTGTCCCATGCCATTTTGAATTCTGTCACTGTATTTGCCCCCACCACTTCCATCGGGAGGGCATTCCAAGCATCCACCACCCTTTCAGTGAAAAAGTATTTCCTGATATTGCCTTTCAATTTACCCCCTTGCAGCTTTATGTTATGCCCTCTGGTTTTACAGCTTCCCTGTCTTTTGAAGAGGTTTGTTTGTTCATTATTTCTCTTTAAGTATTTAAAGGTCTGAATCATATCTCCCCTATCCCTCCTCTCCTCCAGAGTGTACATATTTAAGTCTTCAAGTCTCTTCTCATAAGGCTTCTGACGCAGGCTCCAAATCATTTTGGTCGTCTTCCTCTGAACAGTTTCCAGTCTTTTTACATCCTTTGCAAGAT
This sequence comes from Ichthyophis bannanicus, assembly GCA_033557465.1. Lineage (NCBI taxonomy): Eukaryota > Metazoa > Chordata > Amphibia > Gymnophiona > Ichthyophiidae > Ichthyophis > Ichthyophis bannanicus. The sequence continues at coordinate 860,525,213 of CM066035.1, forward strand.
ATGGTCTCCAAAACTGAACACAGTATTCCAAGTGAGGCCTCACCAGTGACTTATACAGTGGCATTAGTACCTCTTCCTTTCTGCTGGTAATTCCTCTTTTTATGCAGCCCAACATCCTTCTGGCTTTTGACACCGCCTTGTCGCACTGTTTTGCCACCTTGCGATCTACAGAAATAATCACACCAAGGTCTTTCTCCTGATCTGTGCACACCAACCTCTCACCCCATGTCGTGTACATTTTCCTTGGATTTCTGCTACCCAAGTGCATGACACAGCACTTCTTTGCATTAAATCTTAACTGCCAAGCATTAGACCATTCTTCCAGCTTTTGTAACCACTCCCTCGGGGGAGTCGACTCTGTTGAAAATTTAACCACTCCCTCGGGGGAGTCGACTCTCTTGAAAATTTTCGTATCATCTGCAAAAAGACAGACTTTTCCATTCAGTCTTTCAGCAATATCACTCACAAATACATTGAACAGTGCCGGGGCCCAGGACCGACCCCTGGGGCACCCCGCTAATCACCTTCCTTTCATCCGAGTGAGCTCCATTTACCATCACCTTCTGTCGTCTGTCAGTCACCCAATTTCTGATCCAGTTTACCACCTTGGGACCCATCCCCAAACTACTGAGTTTATTGATAAGCCTCCTATGAGGAACAGTATCAAAGGCTTTGCTGAGATCCAGGTATATGACATCCATCGCATGCTCCTGATCTAGTTCTCTGGTCATCCAGTCAAAGAACTCAATCAGATTTCTTTGGCAAGATCGTCCTTCGGTAATACCATGTTGCCTTGGATCTTGCAACCTGTTGGTTTTGAGAAAGTCCACTATTCGATCTTTCAGGAGCGCCTCCGTTACTTTTCCCGCCACCGAGGTAAGGCTCATGGGCCTGTAGTTTGTCACTTCTTCCCTGTCACCACTTTTGTGTAGAGGTACCACATCAGCCATTCTCCAGTCCTGAGGAACTTCTCCTGTTTCCAAGGATCTGTTGAAAAAGCGTAGTTACTCACCTGTAACAGGTGTTCTCCAGGAGCAGCAGGAATCAGTCCTCACTTATGGGTGACGTCGGCGCCGACGGAGCCCTCGCGGAGCAATTTTCCCCAGCTTTCAAAGAAAGCCTTTGGGATTGCAGCGCGCATGCGCGGTCGTCTTCCCGCCCGAGGGTGCCATCTTAGCCAGTCAGATGACATAGCTAAAAAAGACAGCATAAAAATTTGCAAAAAGAACATAAGCAGACGAGTGCAACTCCAAGGGGAGGAGGGAGGGTAGTGAGGACTGATTCCTGCTGCTCCTGGAGAACACCTGTTACAGGTGAGTAACTACGCTTTCTCCAGGACCAAGCAGGAAGTCCGTCCTCACTTATGGGACTCCCAAGCTTAAGGCTACCGGAGACCCTAAGCACAAAAATGAGCTCCCTCTAGCTCAGCAGCACAGAAGGATAGAATCTTCGCTGAATTATCACCCACCGGTAGCCCACATCTGGGATGGAGGGTAGGAGTTGCTCAGACCTCAAAGAGATTACGGAGGACTGCCTGTCCGAAAGCACTGTCCCTACGGGACTCCCTCTCGAGACAGTAATGGACCGCAAAAGTCTGGCTCGAAGACCAAGTAGCGGCCCGGCAGATGTCTGCCAGCGGAACAGAGCGGAGGTAAGCCACTGACGTGGCCTTTGCCCGAACGCAATGAGCCGTGACTCGACTATCTAAGGAGAGTCCGGCTGCCCCATAAGCCCAAGAGATACAGTCCGCAACCCAGATGGACAGAGTACGCTTGGAGACCGGGAGCCCCAATTTATTGGGGTCAAAAGACACAAAAAGCTGAGCAGCTTTACGGTGCTCCCGCGTACGGTCAAGGTAGAAGTTCAATGCCCTTCTACAGTCCAGGGTATGGAGGACCGTCTCAGCTCGGCTGGAGTGTGGTCTGGGAAAGAAGGTTGGAAGTACCACCTCCTGATTGATGTGAAAAGGGGAGACCACTTTAGGCAGAAATTTTGGGTGAGTCCGTAGGACTACCCTATTCTTGTAGAACCTAGTGTAAGGGGGATCAGACACGAGGGCCTGCAATTCACTCACGCGTCTAGCGGAAGTGAGGGCTATCAAGAACAGTGTTTTCCAAGACAGAAAACGGAGAGAACAGGTAGCCATAGGTTCAAAAGGCGGACAGGTGATCCGCTGCAAAACCACATTCAGGTCCCAGTCAGGCGCTGGCGGGCGCAGAGGTGGTTTAAGTAGAAGGAGACCTCGGAGAAACCTCGCTACGAGAGGGTCATTGGAGAGAGGTCTGCCGTCCACCGGCACATGATGTGCTGAAAGAGCACTGAGGTGAACTTTGACGGAGTTGGACTTAAGTCCCAGATTAGAGAGGTGGAGCAAGTACTGCAAGATCACCGACACCGGGCAGGAGAAGGGATCCTGAGACTGTTGGGTACACCAGACTGCAAAGCGACGCCATTTAAGGGCGTAGCATTTTCGGGTAGAAGGCCGTCGCGAAGCCAAGACGACCTCCTCCACCTCCGCCGGCAGGAGAAGGGGAGCAAGGACTACCCTCTCAGCAGCCAGGCCATGAGGTTGAGAGACCTGAGGTTGGGGTGCAGGAGGGACCCCTGATCCTGAGTGAGGAGATCCGGTTGTACCCCCAGAGGGATTGGATCCTCCACCGCCAGTTGCAGCAGGAGCGGAAACCACGGCTGCCTGGGCCAGCGAGGGGCCACCAGGATCATGAAGGCTTTGTCTCGGAGAACCTTGAAAAGAGTCCGAGAGACCAGCGGGATGGGAGGGAAAGCGTACAGAAGGCTCCCCGACCACGAGATCAGAAAGGCGTCCGCCGCCACCCGGAGGGGGTGTGGCCGACGAGAGCAGAAGCGAGGAAGCTGCCGGTTGTGAGGACTGGCAAAGAGATCCACCGTGGGGAGACCCCACTTGAGGAAGAGCTTCTGAACTACCAAGGGATCCAGACGCCACTCGTGCGGCTGGAGGACCCTGCTGAGTTTGTCTGCAAGGCAATTTTCTTGGCCCGGGAGATAAACTGCCTTGAGGAGAATGCCGTGACTGACGGCCCAAGAGCAGAGCTTCTGTGCTTCCCGGCAGAGGAGGAAGGAGCCCGTGCCCCCCTGCTTGTTCACGTAGAACATGGCAACTTGATTGTCCGTCTGGACAAGGACGGACTGTTGGGAAGTCAGGTGGGAGAAGGCCTTGAGAGCCAGGCGGATCGCCCTGAGCTCCAGGAAGTTGATCTGCTGAGCAGACTCCCACGTGGTCCAGAGGCCCTGAGTGCGTGCCTCTTGGCAATGTGCTCCCCAGCCCAGGAGGGATGCATCGGTGGTCAGCACCCGGGTCGGCTGAGGTGACTGGAAAGGCATTCCGAATATCAGGTTCGGCTGCCGGAGCCACCACCGGAGAGACGAGACCAGCGGCTCGGAAACGCGCACTAGGTCTGCTAGGCCGCCCGTGGCTTGTCGCCACTGCTGGCGGAGACACCATTGCACAGACCGCATATTCAGGCGGGCATTGGGGGTCACATGGACGGTGGAAGCCATATGGCCGAGCAGTCTCAGGAAGCGCCTGGCGGAGACCAGGGGCTGGCTGCGAAAGCGGTCGGCTAGGTCCATGAGCCGTTGAGCCCTGTCGAGCGGTAGGAATGCTCGCGCCTGAGGAGTGTGCAGCCTTGCGCCGATGAACTCGAGATCCTGTGAGGGGAGCAAAGTGGACTTTGCGAAGTTTATGACAAAGCCCAAGTGCTGCAGCAGAGTCACCGTGCGGCACGTGGCGTTGGTGACCTCCTGAGCGGACGCTGCTCTGATGAGCCAGTCGTCGAGGTACGGAAAGACATAGAGGCCGTGAAGCCGGAGATGGGCCGCCACGACCGCGAGACATTTTGTGAAGACTCGCGGTGCGGAGGACAGGCCAAAGGGCAGTACTCTGTACTGGTAATGATTTCCTGCCACCACAAACCTTAGGTATTGGCGGTGGCTTGGGTGGATGAGGATGTGCGTGTAGGCATCCTTTAGATCCAAGGAGCATAGCCAATCTCCCTGCTGGAGGTAGGGCAGAAGGATTCCAAGGGTAAGCATTTTGAACTTCTCCCGCACAAGGAACTTGTTGAGGTTGCGCAAGTCCAGGATGGGTCTGAGGCCCCCTGTTCTCTTTGGTATCAGAAAATACCTTGAATAAAAGCCTTGACCTCTCAGGTGGTGTGGCACCGGTTCCACCGCCTGTTCCTGCAGAAGACCTGCTAACTCCTGAAGGAGCAACTCCCTGTGCAGAGGGGGGCGTGGAGGTTCTCCCGGAAAATAGGAGGGAGGGACCTGATGGAAGTGGAGAAGATAGCCTTCTCGCACGACCTGAAGCACCCAGGCATCTGCGGTGATGCTGGACCACCTGTGGGCGAAGTGAACCAGCCGGCCTCCGGTGCTGGAGGGAACCAGCGGGGGGGGAGAGGCTATGCTTAGCGAGTCAAAAGCCCCCACCCTGCTGAGCAGGGGCTGGTGGTGCAGGCTTGGGGGCTTGCTGCCTACGGGACCCGTTACCCCGTCCCTTGGCCTGCTGGCCCTGTTGGGGAGCTGCAGGGGCCTGATAATGGGGGTATTGTTTGTAGGCAGCCGCCTTCCTCGGGTAAAAGGACTTTTTCCCCGAGCCCTTCTTTTTCTGGGAAGGGGCGGAGGTCTTCCTAGAAAGCCTGGTCCTGGTGAGAGTCTCAGTCTCAATTTGCGCAGCCTTTTCCGCCATGGGCTTGCCAAAGAGGTTTTCGCCTCGGCAGGGGACATCGACCAACTTGTCCTGCACCCAGGGCTCAAGGTCTGACGACTGAAGCCAAGCCTGTCGGCGGGCACCGATGCCGGCTGCGGCTACTCGAGCCGAGGCTTCAAAGCCATCATAGGCTGCTCGGGACATGAACTTTGAGCATTCCCGAATGCCAGTGGACAAGGCTAGGAACCTCCGCAAGGGCTCCTCGGAGAGACCAGCGGAGAATCCGGTTAGCTCTTTAGCCAGATCCCGGAGATACATGCCCATGTATAGCTGGTAAGTCTGGACACGACAGGCGAGCATAGAGCCCTGGAAGCACTTCTTGCCAAGGCCATCCAGGTTACGGGCCTCCCTGCCAGGAGGCACCGAGGAGTGCATCTTCTGGCTCTTAAGACGGTGCATGGCCGATTCCACTACCATGGAATGGTGTGGCAGCTGTGCCTTTTGAAAGCCAGGGCTCTTGCGGACTCGATAGATAGAATCGACCCGCTTGCTCAGGACCGGCGAGGAGGCCGGACTCTCCCACATGCGGAAGAGTAGTCGTTCCAGCATAGGAGGAACCGGCACAGTAAAGTGTTCCCTCGCGGGAGAGTCATACTGGAGGGCGTCGAGCTCTTCGGCTCGAGGCTCCTCCTCGGGATCCGCAGGGAAGGCCAAAGCCTTGGCCATATCCCTAACGAAGTCCGAGAACCGGGCATCCTCCGGGGGGGACTGCTTCCGAGGCTCGGACTCCGGTGAGTCCGATGGGACACACCGAGTCCGGAAAGAATCAGGTGACTCTTCCTCCTCAGACTCCCAGACCGACTCCGACGAGGACTCGGTGGGGTCGGCCCGGGCAGGGTGCGGCGCCAGCCGCCCCGACGCCGAGGGAGTCGGCGTCGGCGACCTCGGTCCCGAACGGGAGGCCGAGGGCGACCTCGACCGAGGATCGACTCGAGTTCTCATCGACTCGAGGATCGGCTCGGTCTCCGGGGTCGACTTGGACGTCGACGTCCCGGCGGTCGGGGCAGCGACGCCAGCGAAGCCAGCGAGCAGTGCCCTCTGCTGGTCCATGAAGGCAGACAGTCTGCTCTCCAAGGCCGTCAACCTGAGTCTGAGCTCAGGTGACCCAGCAGCCCCCGACTCGGGCCCCGACGGCGTCGGGCCCGACGTCGGCTGTCGCGGAGGCGAGTCCAGAAGGACCACAGGACTTACCCGGGCAGGCATCTCCGACTCCAGGCGAGGTCGCTTCGGGACGATGGTCCCCGGAGGGAGAACCCCGGTCGGAGGAGCTCCGGCGACGGTCCGAGCTGGAGCCTTTCGACACGGAGGCCTCCGACGAGGTCCGGGTACGGCTGGGGTCAGCGAAGATTCTCTCACGCTGATGCCGCCGACTCCTCAACGCCTTTGAGGACAGTTTGCTGCAGGGCCCACAGATCAGTTCCTCATGATCCGGGCCCAGGCAGCGGAGGCAAAAGTCGTGTGTGTCGGTTAGTGACATATTTCGGTCACACCGACCACACCGCTTAAACCCACTGGCAGCCATCGGGGGAAAAAGGGCCCCTGCGAGGTCAAAGGACCGGGCTGCCAGGGAAAACGAAAACGAAAGCTGACTAAGTCAGAAAAACCGAAAAAAGTAAGAGGACTCGAGACCGGCGTCGCGAGTCCGGGCGGGAAAACGATCGGCGTCGAACCGAAAGAAAAAAGGATAAAACAAAGAAGAAAATCAACTTTTTCGCGGGGACAAGACGGGGACGTCTGTAGGGCTCCGCGGAAAAAAGAAGACTGGCTAAGATGGCACCCTCGGGCGGGAAGACGACCGCGCATGCGCGCTGCAATCCCAAAGGCTTTCTTTGAAAGCTGGGGAAAATTGCTCCGCGAGGGCTCCGTCGGCGCCGACGTCACCCATAAGTGAGGACGGACTTCCTGCTTGGTCCTGGAGAACATCCTTTATCGGCCCTGCAAGAACCTCTCTGAGCTCTTTCAGTATCCTGGGATGTATCCCATCCGGTCCCATGGCCTTGTCCACTTTCAGTTTTGCAAGTTGTTCTAACACATCATCTTCTGTGAATGGTGTGGTATCTACTTCATTCCCATTTTTATACTTGGGAGTCACCTGTGTTTCTTCTCCAGGGTTTTCTTTAGTAAAAACAGAGCAGAAGTATTTGTTTAGCAATTTTGCTTTTTCAATGTCACTTTTCATGAGTCCGTTCCCAGCACTTCTGAGTCCTGCAATTCCACCTCTGATCTTCTTCCTTTCCCGAATATACCTGAAGAAAGTTTTGTCGCCACACTTAACATCTTTAGCCATCTTTCCCTCTGGCCTTTGATTTTGCTTTCCTTATTTCTCTTTTTGTCTCTTTGAGTTTGATCCCGTATTCATTTCTGTGTTCCTCTGCTTGCAAGCTTTTGAATTTTGCGAAAGCTGTGTTTTTTGCCTTTATTTGAGCAGCCACTTCTTTGGAAAACCAAATAGGTTTCCTTCTCCTCTTATTTTTATTTATTTTTCTTTGTTTTATGTTGTTGTTGTAACTGCTCTGAGCTAGTCAGATGGATAGATACATAAAATAAATACAGTCATTTCAGAAGTCACATGGACAGCTTAATAATCTTGCCATCTTCAAATAATTTCTTATTCTTAGTAAGTAAAATGCAGCAACAGCTGTGTGTACTTGCAAACTTGTCTCTATGAAAGCTATTGTTGAGAGGTCAGGTCAGCTTCGGTTCTCTAACTTCAACATTTCTCAAGTGAGAATTCAGAACGTTCTCACCTGCATACTTCATTTGCTGTGTGGTAAATCTAGTGCTATGTTGCTTTTCATCACTACACTGGCATTCAGTACTACAGTAAGCACACACACTTACCACCAGAGCTTGTGAAGAAAATCTTTTCTTCTCACTCTTCTTTCAAGTTGTATGTATACATTCTTGATTTCTTTTGTGAAGGCCCACTCTTATCTTCAGGTATACAGTCAAACCTCAGTTTTCATGATTAATCCGTTCGAAAGAGTCTGACTAAAACCGAAACGTATGAACACTAAAGCAATATTTACCATAAGAAATAATGTAAATCCAATTAATCCGTTCCAGACACCCAAAAATATTCACAAAAAATACATTTTATAGAGAATAACTATATTTTTACATACAGAAAACAATGAGAAATAAATATAAATGACTAATGAGATGGATAAATGAACATTTAACATCACTGAAAGCAAGCTAAGTACAGTACTGTACAGTACAGTATGTTAACATCTGGCCTTAGCCACCCCTGACAAGCAGCTGTGCCCAGCTCTCTTCGGAATCACATTGGATTCAGCCCATTAAAATACCTTTACATTATCTGCTCAATGCTTCAGAATGGCAGAAAATCTTAATGATATAGCTTCAGACGTACCCTGCAAGAGAAAGAACTGCCTCCCACATTCATGCAACATCTCCTGCTTACGTTGACAGCTTTTCTTCCCTGCTACCTCCGAACCTGAGGGAGCGCTCCAGAGAACGGGCAGGCGGTGGACGAGATCGGGGCCTTCCTCTCTGCCTTGCCTCTCTAACTCTGACCAGGCTCGAGAATGTGTTTCATTTACGTGCTCAGCTGGCTTTCGCTTCTCATCACGCTGGCGATCGGTGAGTCCGGGGGGCAGTGCTGCCGGGACCGGGTGGGCGTTCTGGCAGTGTATACAGACCGGTGTGCAGCGTGAGGGTGTATGTATTTACAGTACTGTACTTTACGAAAACCGAGGCGATGTACGAGAACCAGGACAAAATCTCAATCAAAAAAGACGTTGAAAACCGAAGCGATGTATGAAAACCGGGACAAAATCTCAGTCAAAAAAGACGTTGAAAACCGAAGCGTATGAAAACCGGGGCAAATGAAAACCGAGGTTTGACTGTAATTAAAATGTCCCCCCACCCCTACTGAAAATGGAAATCCCCCAGAATACGGAGTGGCCTAGTGCTTAGAACAATGGACTGGGATCTAGAAAGTCAACCTTCAAATCCCATTCATACTCCTTGAGGCCTTGCGAAAGCCACTTAACCCTCCATTGTCTCAGCAACAAACGTAGGCTGTAAACCCTCTGGGGACAGGGAAATATCTACTGTACCTGAATTAACTTGCCTTGAACTACTACTGGAAAGACATGAGCTAAATACATATAAAATAAATAGGTTGAAACAGGAAAATGTTCTTTTTGCTCTGAATGGCAAGTCTACTAGAGAAACATGATGTACCATTTTGCATAGGTCGTCAAGATAGCAATTGAGACATCTAGGACAGTATGTTCACAATTCACCCAGTATTTTACAAAAGGCTCTGCTGTATGTGGGGCCTTTTGTAAAATATGTATAAGGATGCCAGCAAATGCCTATGTTTTAACCAGCACGTACAGTGAGAGTAGACCACCTCGGAATACCAGCTGCTGTAGGCTTACTGCATGGAAGACAGGCCTGGCAATCTGCTTCCATTCACAACTTGCCAAGAAAACCCAGTAGACAGTCACAACATGGATAACTATCTGTAATTCCAGGAGTCTGCATCAACTCGACAGCATTTAACAGCAACAACTTCAACAATAACAGTGGGAGCATCGATTTCAAGGACATATATATGCAGAAAAAGAGTGCCATGACTCGGCAGTTTCCAAGTATGAGTGCAGGCAGCTATATGCATAAGAGCCATATTCCAGAGACACCTATTCATATAAAGTTTGCCAATTAAGCAGCAAAGTCTTCAAATGCTAATTTTTACATTTTAAAGGCTAAAAAGAAAAGCACTGGGAGTTAAGAACAATTACCCTGTCACTCATTTCAAGCCCTAGCTGGAACAAACACTTTGGAAAATTTTGTGTGTGTCTCGAAAGAGGTGCAAATGGCAACAGTGAAATTTTTGGAACTACGTGTGTCCTCTGCTGGAAAATGGGAGATACACACATCATTTTTTGATTTGTCCAAACCACTCCCCAAAACGGCCCTTTGAATCTGTGTATTCCAGGCCATCTCCTTGTGTACACAGTGACATTCTGAAATCTTCTTTTATACCTGGATGCCGTTTAGACCTGTAAGTGCCACTATGCACACCTCGAGATCCGATGCAAGGCTTCTAAAGTGACTTCCGTGACTTCATGAATTGCCTAACAGTCAAACTATTAGCACCGACTACCTTGCAGTTAGGAAGATGGGTCTGATTGTTTTAAATGGAGATCTTCATTTTTTTAGATAATTATTCACTACTGCCCCAGGCAATATGCGAGGGTCTGGTAGGCAACATTGCCCTCAAGCCAGAGGTTGGGGATCCTTTCTGTATCACATTGATATAACGTTACATTATTAAGTGATAATGTGACTTCATCATGTCTATCAATGATCATATACATTATAGAATGTTGTTGTTGTTAAGTGCCGTCAAGTCGGTGTCGACTCATGGCAACCCTCTGGATAGTTGTCCTAAATTGTGTTCGGTCTTCAGTCAGGCGGCTCATTGTTGATAGACTGGCACCCGTAGCTGTGTTATTGTATTGATCCATCTCATTGCTGGCCTTCCTCTTTTGCGTTGACCTTCTACCCTGCCAAGCATGATGTTTTTCTCCAATGATCTTTCTATTTGCATGATGTGTCGAAAGTATGAAAGTCAAAGTCTTGTCATCTGAGCTTCTAAAGAAAGATTAGGTTTGATCTCCTCTAGTACCGACTGGTTTGTTCTTCGGGCAGTCCATGCTATACACAGTATTCGCCGCCAGCACCATAATTCAAAGGCATCAATTTTCTTCCTATCTATCTTTTTTACTATACAACTTTCGCATCCATATGATGTTATTGAAAATACCACGGCTTGAATGAGTCAAATCTTTGTATGGAGAGAGACATCTCTGCTCTTGAGAATCTTGTCTAGGTCCTTCATACCATTCTGCCAAGAGCAATGCATTGTCTGATTTCTTGACTGCTTGTTGCTTCTTTATTGATAGTTGATCCAAGTATGTTAAAGTTGTCCACAATTTCAATTTCTTCTCCATCAACGATGAACTTATTGATTTTGCCAGTTGACATGATCTTTCTCTTCTTTACATTAAGGTGCAGGCCCATTTTAAGACTATGTTCCTTGATCCTGAGAAGCAAATGTCTCAGATCATCTTCACTCTCAGCCAGTAATGTGGTATCATCAGCATATCGGAGGTTGTTGATAAGTCTTCCACCAATCTTCACACCTCTGTTGTTTTCATACAATCCTGCTTCTCTGATGATTTGTTCTGCATATAAATTAAACAGGTAGGGGGAAAATATGCAGCCTTGTCGTACACCTTTGCTGATTTTAAACCATTCTGTTTCTCCTTGTTCCTTTCGAACTGTCGCTTCTTGATCAATGTACAGATTGTGCAAGAGAATGAGCAGGTGTTCTGGTATACCCATGCTTCTTAATGTGTCCCAGAGTTTCTCATGGTTTACACAGTCAAAAGCCTTGCTGTTATCCTTTTGGTATTCTTTAGTCTTTTCAAGGATCCATCTCACATCTGCGATGATGTCTCTCGTTCCTCACCCTTTCCTGAACCCTGCTTGCACTTCAGGTAGTTCTTGTTCCAGGTATGGTTGTAGTCTCTGTTGAATAATCTTCAGTAGAATCTTGCTGGCATGTGGAATCAGAGCGATTGTGCGATAATTTCCACAGTCAGTTGGATCACCTTTCTTTAGTATTGGTATAAACACAGATCTTTTCCAGTCAGTTGGCCATGATGTTGTCTTCCAAATTTCCTGGAAGAGCCTTGTAAGTATGGTAATGGCTGCATCAGATTGCTGTAATACTTCTATGGGAATGCCATCAATGCCTGGTGCTTTGTTCTTTGATAAGGCTTTCAATGCTGTTTCAACTTCTTCTTTTATCACCAGTGGTTCTGGATAAGGTACAGGTTGAAACAGCTGTTGGTCCACTTGATCTTTATCATATAAAAACTCTGTATATTCTTTCCACCTTTTCTTGATCTTCTCAGCATCATTCAACATAGATCCTTGAGCATCTTGTAACATTCCAATTCGAGGCTGGATTTTTTTCTTTAACTCTCGTAGCTTTAGGAAAGCCAATCTTGTTCTTCCTCTAATAGTTTCTGATTCTATTTTCTTGCATGCTTCGTTGTAGTACTTTTCCTTGTCCTGTCTTGCTGCACGTTGGAAATCTCTGTTGAGTTCTGCAATTGCCTCTCTTTCTCCTCTGGCTTTAGCTTCTCTGCGTTTCTGGGCAATTTTCAGAGTTTCTTCCGTCATTCATTTTGGCTGTTTTTGCTTTATCTCCTTTTGTAGAAACTTCTCGCTATCTTCCAACACAACCTTCTTGATGTCATTCCTTAACCCTTCTGGAGCTCTGTCATTTGTATCTAAAGCAACAAATAGATTTTGCAGGTAGTCTTTAAATTCCGGTGGTATATTCTCAAGGTCATATTTTGCTACATTCATGAGTGGCTTGTTCTTTTTCAACTTTAGCTTGAGTTTGCCTACTAGTAGTTGGTGATCTGTACCACAGTCAGCTCCAGGGTTTGTCTTTGTTGATGTTACAGAGCTGTTCCATCGTTGACTTCCACAGATGTAGTCAATTAGATTTTTGTACAATCTATTGGGTGAAGTCCATGTGTACAGTTGCTGCTTGTACTGTTGGAAGAAGGTGTTTGTGATGAATAGATCATTGGTCTTTCAGAATTCTATCAGTCTTTCTCCAGCTTCATTTCTGTTGCCAAGTCCATATTTTCCGACCATTTTGCCTTCTTCTTTGTTGCTAACATTTGTGTTCCAGTCACCCATGACTATCAGGATATTCTATTTGCATGTTCTGTCAATTTCAGCTTGTACTTGTTCATACAACTCATCAATTTCATCCCCTTCTGCAGCTGTTGTTGAGGCATATCCTTGAATTATAGTTGTGTTGATAAGCATTCTTCGTAGATGAATAGAGATTAAGCGTTCACTGATTGCATTGTATTTCATTACAGTTCTTGCAAGTTTCTTCTTAATTATAAATGCAACACCGTTTCTTTTTTATCTTTCATTTCCAGCATAGTAGACCATGTGATCATTTGATGCAACGTGCCCGATGCCAGTCCATTTCAGTTCGTTGACACCCAACAGATCGAGTTGTACACGTTCCATTTCATTCTTGACCACCTCCAACTTCCCTTGGTTCATGCTTTGTACGTTCCATGTCCCAATATGTAAGACACCTTTGCCGCTTCTGACTCTCATTTCATGTGCAGTTACATCAGCAGTGAGACATCCCAAGGGCTTTAATCCAACCACATCATAAATGCTGGCTTTACTCTGAAAAGTCTTCGGCTCATTATAGAACAATACATATGACGGTAAGAAGACAAAGGATGGAGATAGATCTGTGAGATGGCTGCCTTTTTATTAACATTAGTAATGCAAAATCATTTTCAAACATCTAGTGATGGTATGAGCACTGCATAGAGGATAAGGGATGGGGCGCCATGCACAAGTGACTTCTTCAGACATCAAGAGGTCCTTCTGATTTCTGTAAGTCTGAATAGGAAGCTTGAGATCATCAAAGTCAGCAGAACCCCGAGATGCTAAGTCTGGGGAGGCTGCAGTACTCGGTGTAATGTATCTATTATTATTCCCTTCCAGTCAGCATGTCACTGTGACCCTTCAGTCCAGGTTGTATACTGCCGTGTAACATTATTTATTTATTTATCTTTCTTATATACCGTACTCTTTGGGATCAGTGCGGTTTACATCTAACAAAACTGAACAGTGCAGGGGCCCTGCACTGAACTTACAATAAAACATGGTTTTAACAGGGTAACTGTATACAAACAAATTAACTGTGCAGTGCAGGAGGTCTGAACTGCATTGAACTTACAATGAAACATGGGGATGATTGCGTAACATTATGATTGCGTAACATCATGGAGGTGATTTTAGAAGGTTTGCATAGGTAAAAAAGGCCATTTCTATGTGTACATCAGCATACATGTATAAGCAACAGTTCTAAAAGAGGAATTATGTAGGTTTGTATGTATCCAGCACACACACAAATTGGAAGGGGGAATGATCCGGGCATGGCTTGAGTGGGCCTTACATGACTAGATTGTAAGCTCTGATGGGCAGGGACTGTCTCTTACATGTCTGTACAGCGCTGTGTACAACTGGTAGCGCTTTAGAAATGCTCCGTAGTAGTAGTAGTACAATTATATATTCATTTCCTGTTTTGCAAAGGAAAACATTGTTAGGAAATCTGAAAGGCAGTGGTGTTCGAAGCCTATTTGGCACCTGGAGCAGATGCCCAACCACCCCCCCCCCCCCTCGCCAATGCACTTGGCAAACTTACTTTTAGTTCTTTGCTGGCTTTACTGTTCTGCCTCCGCTCCAGTCCTGGCAGCTGTTCCCTCCCTGACCGAAATCTTGAGATGCGGCTCTTATCACGAGACTTTGTCCCAGGAGAGAACAGCCGCCAAGCCTGGAGCGGAGACAGCACGGCACGCCAGCAAAGAAGTTAAAGTATTTTTGCCACGCACACCACCGCCATGTGTGTGTAGAATTTTCACACACACACCCTTGTCTTGCACTTGGCTTTGACCACACCCACTGCCCCACCCTTGGTACGCCACTATTGACGAGTACTTGTGGCCTGGATTGGCCACTGTTGGAAACAGGATACTGGGCTCGATGGACCACTGGTCTGACTCAGTATGGCATTTCTTATGTTCTGAATACATCTACACTTCAAAAAATTTCCCTGTCAGCATTTACACACGTAAAGCGTAGTTACTCACCTGTAACAGGTGTTCTCCAGGAGCAGCAGGAATCAGTCCTCACTTATGGGTGACGTCGGCGCCGACGGAGCCCTCGCGGAGCAATTTTCCCCAGCTTTCAAAGAAAGCCTTTGGGAATTGCAGCGCGCATGCGCGGTCCTCTTCCCGCCCAAGGGTGCCATCTTAGCCAGTCAGATGACATAGCTAAAAAAGACAGCATAAAAATTTGCAAAAAAACTAAAGCAGATGATTGCAACTCCAAGGGGAGGAGGGAGGGTTGTGAGGACTGATTCCTGCTGCTCCTGGAGAACACCTGTTACAGGTGAGTAACTACGCTTTCTCCAGGACCAAGCAGGAAGTCAGTCCTCACTTATGGGACTCCCAAGCTCAAGGCTACCGGAGACCCTAAGCACAAAAATGAGCTCCCTCTAGCTCAGCAGCACAGAAGGAAAGAATCTTCGCTGAATTATTACCCACCGGTAGCCCACATCTGGGATGGAGGGTAGGAGTTGCTCAGACCTCAAAGAGATTACGGAGGACTGCCTGTCCGAAAGCACTGTCCCTGCGGGACTCCCTCTCGAGACAGTAATGGACCGCAAAAGTCTGGCTCGAAGACCAAGTAGCGGCCCGGCAGATGTCTGCCAGTGGAACAGAGCGGAGGTAAGCCACTGACGTAGCCTTTGCCCGAACGCAATGAGCCGTGACTCGACCTTCCAAGGAGAGTCCGGCTGCCCCATAAGCCCAAGAGATACAGTCCGCAACCCAGATGGACAGAGTACGCTTGGAGACCGGGAGCCCCAATTTATTGGGGTCAAAAGACACAAAAAGCTGAGCAGCTTTACGGTGCTCC
Organism: Ichthyophis bannanicus; assembly: GCA_033557465.1. Classification (NCBI taxonomy): domain Eukaryota; kingdom Metazoa; phylum Chordata; class Amphibia; order Gymnophiona; family Ichthyophiidae; genus Ichthyophis; species Ichthyophis bannanicus. Next base: position 860,540,538 of record CM066035.1, read on the forward strand.
CGCGTACGGTCAAGGTAGAAGTTCAATGCCCTTCTACAGTCCAGGGTATGGAGGACCGTTTCAGCTCGGCTGGAGTGCGGTCTGGGAAAGAAGGTTGGAAGTACCACCTCCTGATTGATGTGAAAAGGGGAGACCACTTTTGGAAGAAATTTTGGGTGAGTCCGTAGGACTACCCTATTTTTGTAGAACCGAGTGTAAGGGGGATCAGACACGAGGGCCTGCAATTCACTTACGCGTCTAGCGGAAGTGAGGGCTATCAAGAACAGTGTTTTCCAAGAAAGAAAACGGAGAGAACAGGTAGCCATAGGTTCAAAAGGCGGACAGGTGATCCGCTGTAAAACCACATTCAGGTCCCAGTCAGGCGCTGGCGGGCGCAGAGGTGGTTTAAGTAGAAGGAGACCTCGGAGAAACCTCGCTACGAGAGGGTCGTTGGAGAGAGGTCTGCCGTCCACAGGCACATGATGTGCTGAAAGAGCACTGAGGTGAACTTTGACGGAGTTGGACTTAAGTACCCGATCGGGGTAGAGCACAGGGGGAACATCGGCTTCCCGCTCCTGCACTCCAACCCAATCGGGGTTGTGGGAGGTCTCAGCGGCGTGTTTAAAGTGTGCCGCCGGCAGGAGAGAGCAGTGAAATCAAGCAGCCATCTTCAGCGAGCTCCCCGATCGGGGTAGAGCACAGGGGGAACATCGGCTTCCCGCTCCTGCACTCCAACCCAATCGGGGTTGTGGGAGGTCTCAGCGGCGTGTTTAAAGTGTGCCGCCAGCAGGAGAGAGCAGTGAAATCAAGCAGCCATCTTCAGCGAGCTCCCCGATCGGGGTAGAGCACAGGGGGAACATCGGCTTCCCGCTCCTGCACTCCAACCCAATCGGGGTTGTGGGAGGTCTCAGCGGCGTGTTTAAAGTGTGCCGCCGGCAGGAGAGAGCAGTGAAATCAAGCAGCCATCTTCAGCGAGCTCCCTGATCGGGGTAGAGCACAGGGGGAACATCGGCTTCCCGCTCCTGCACTCCAACCCAATCGGGGTTGTGGGAGGTCTCAGCGGCGTGTTTAAAGTGTGCCGCCGGCAGGAGAGAGCAGTGAAATCAAGCAGCCATCTTCAGCGAGCTCCCCGATCGGGGTAGAGCACAGGGGGAACATCGGCTTCCCGCTCCTGCACTCCAACCCAATCGGGGTTGTGGGAGGTCTCAGCAGCCTCTATAAAGTGAGCCGCCGGCAAGCGCACCCGCGCCTTGCGGGCCCGCGCCTGAGGGCCTCGCTAGAGGGCCCTTTGGCGTGGCCCTTAGGCGGTGGCACGTCAGGAGTGCTACCAGAACGCTCACCTGAAATAGAACCAGTCTCCCGCGTCAGGAAAGCATCAGAACACTTAAACTGAGACTCTGATATACCCTAACAACTAACCTAGGTAATCCACCTCTACTACATCTGTAAGGTAACAGTAGACCTGAATATACTAGATAGAATTTCAAATCTTGGTACTCTGTTACAAATAGACCTCCTTTGAAGTAAGAATTGCTACTGTATCTTGTTAACAGAGTACATTGTTCATTCTAGATAAGCCTTACTGTAATACAATTGCTTGCCTACTACCACTGCTCAGTACCCTAACCAGTTAACCTGTATTTACTGTTAATCTGTATTTACTGCTTCTACTGATCTATATCACTCTACATTGCACCCTCCCATTGCTGTAACCATGGCTCTCTCGCTACTTGCAGTAGTTAGCCTGTATCTGTTAACTAACACCACTCAAAATACAGCAGCATGCTCTCCCACCTCACACAGGATCCTGATATTGCATACTCTAGGAAGAAGATATCAGTCCTCCCACCATAACTCAGCTCCACATCAACACTATGTTAGGCACTCCCATCTACTATATATCTCACTCAACACTATTAGTAGTTCCAAACCCAATCCTGTTCCCGCACATACTAATTTAAACTGTGCACTCATCAACTCCCGCTCAGTACGTAAAAAGTGGCCAGCCATTACAGATCTTATCACAAAGCTGAAACTAGACATCCTACTGGTCACAGAATCATGGCTATCAGACACAGACAATGTCCTCATAAACCAACTCATTCCCCCAGAATATTCAATACACACATGTCACAGAACAGACCGAAGAGGAGGTGGAGTCCTCATTCTGTCACGAACTAACCTTCAATTTAATCTACTTTTCTCTAGGAGTACCACATACATGGACCTAGTTACTATAGCTAACAAACATATCATCCTAAATCTCATATACAGAGCCCCATCCTCACCCCCAGAAGATTTATCCAGTATAATAGAGCTTGCATGCAACCCAGTAAGCACACACAAATCCAATTGGTTAATGGGTGACTTTAACCTCTCCTCACTTCACCATAGCCATTCTACCACATTCCTTGAAGCTATGGCTGACCTTAACTACTCGCAGTTAGTTAGCTCCCCTACACACCTCAAGGGTAACACCCTTGATCTCATTTTTGCGCCTCAGTCGACAGCGAACACCAACTATAACCTATCCCATACCCCTGTCCCATGGTCTGACCATGATCTGTTATCCTTCCAAGTCCCACATCAGCAAAACAGTATCCCAGCAAGACAGACAAATATGATCTCATCAGGTCCAACAGCCCGCTTCAAAACGCTCGACAAGGATGACTTCATCAGCCGTGCTCTTCCAACTCTTCGTCTACCAACCAATGACCTTGATGAGCTGATCAACAAAAGGAACAACAACATGAACTCCTTTTCACGACTACCTTCCTCATGTAGACCACCGGCACCCAGCACATCTCGAAAAAATAGAAGCCCAAAACCATGGTTCTCCACTGAACTTCAACTATCCCTACAGAATCTGAGAAAACAGGAGAGAAAATGGCGCAGATCACGTTCTCCAATTGACCAAATCGACTACGAAAACGCCCTAAAGAAACACCGGGAGAAAATAGCTGAAAAGATGAGGGAACATCATACAGAAACCCTTCTCCGATCGCTAAACAAACCACGAGACCTCTTCAACCTCGCTAATCCTTAACCAAGGCACCTTCCTCCAACCAAACAATATCAATCCAACCTCAGTCATTTGCCAACCACCTTCAATCTAAAACCATTAACACGAACTCCACACCAAGTTATATACCCAACCCCGTATCAATTACTCAGCCTCTAAGAAATTTTGTAGCTCCCACTGTGAAATCCATCACTGACCTTATTGCTACCTTGAATACTACCACAGCCCCAAACGATCCATGTCCTGCCTACTGGATCAGAGCTTTGCGTGCTGAACTGAGCCCCACACTTGCCCTTATCATGGATCTTTCCTTCACAACTGGATCATTCCCATCATCTCTCAAGCAAACATCAATACGCCCTCTCCTGAAAAACAGTAAACTTGACCCAGAGAAAACTGATTCATATCGACCAATTTCAAGTATACCCCTTCTAGCCAAAGTCATTGAGAAGGTGGTGCAAATCCAATTGCAGCAGCATATAGATATTTCAGCTCCTCTTGATCCCTGCCAACATGGATTCCGTGAATCCCACGGCATAGAGACCCTTCTTACATTACTCATCAACACCTTATCAAGAGGGATTGACAAAATTGAAAATGGGTTCATCCTCATCTTCCTCGACATCTCGGCAGCGTTCGACTCGGTTAACCATTTGCAACTTCTTCACCGTCTTCAAGAAAAGGGAGTCCAAGGATCAGCTTGGGAATGGTGTAGATCCTATCTAACTAACCGCTGGCAACAGGTGCGGATAGGATCTTCAACTTCGGATCCTTTTCAGCAACAACAGGGTGTACCCCAAGGATCCTCATTATCAGCTCTTCTATTCAATATATATATGCAACCAATCTGTGACATCATCAGGTCTTTTAACGCCTCCAGCTTGATCTATGCAGACGATGTACTGATATTCACTCCAATAAAAATCAATGCCCCTGACTTCTCCAAAATAATCACTTGCTTCAACGCAATTGCAGATTGGCTCCTAACCCAGAATCTGCGAATAAACTTCAAGAAAACGGAAGTCCTATTCGTAACCAGGAATAAGAAATTTTCCCCCCCTGCAACATTGAAGGTGAGAGATGCTGAACTACCGTGTAAACCATCTATTCGCTACTTGGGAGTCACCATCGACCAAGAACTGACCTTCAAAGATCACATAAAGCAGACCGTCAAATCCATTTACTACAAATTAAGAACGCTGAAGCCCTTAAGACCTCTACTCGCCCCTAACGACTTCCGAACAATCTTCCAAGCCCTTGTAACACCACATTTTGACTACGCTAATGTCATCCTGCATGGTCTACCCAAGAACACCCTCAGCCCACTCCAAATGGCAATGAACTCAGCAGCCCGCATCCTATGTGGCACCTCTAGTAGAGACCACATCACCCCCATATTAACAGAGCTTCACTGGCTACCCCTACAAGCCAGGATAACTTACAAAGCACTCCTGCTGTCCTTTAAAGCTATTAATCAAATTGCCCCACCGTCACTCTCATCACTTATTATCAACACCCCCACGAACAGACCGAGAAGATCCGCAGCCACTAATACCCTTGTCGTACCTAAGGAATACACTAAATGTAACCAAGCAACCAGAGACAGGGCCTTTACCTTATTCGCCCCAACTTGTTGGAACAATCTCCCTCCTCACATCCGATCAATAAAAGACCTCTCCCAATTTAGAAAGGTCCTTAAACATTACCTATTCTGTCATCACCTTTTAGGCCCCAACTCCACGCCTCCTCCACTTACTTCGCAAATCACCCACACAGCCGCAGACATCCCAAAAACTTAGTCAATACAGAACACGAACTAGTCTCTCTGCACCCAAATTTATGACCCCAACTTGAACTGTAATTGCCAGAGGTAATATATTTTCTGTACATAACTTGTATATAGTTTCCCATGTTATCTCCAAGTTACTGACCCTGTTATAATGTAAGCAAAGGATTGTTCTAATGCGAAAATTTGTTATCTGTAAACCGCGCTGATACCAAAAAGCGCGGTATATAAAAACTGTAAAATAAATAAATAAATAAATAAATAAATAGAGAGGTAAAGTAAGTACTGCAAGACCACCGACACCGGGCAGGAGAAGGGATCCTGAGACTGTCGGGTACACCAAACGGAAAAACGACGCCATTTAAGGGCGTAGCATTTGCGTGTAGAAGGTCGTCGCGAAGCTAAGACGACCTCCTCCACCTCTGCCGGCAGGAGAAGGGGAGCAAGGACTACCCTCTCAGCAGCCAGGCCATTAGGTTGAGAGACCTGAGGTTGGGGTGTAGCAGAGACCCCTGATCCTGAGTGAGGAGATCCGTTTGTAACCCCAGAGGGAATGGATCCTCCACCGCTAATTGCAGCAGGAGTGGAAACCACGGCTGTCTGGGCCAGCGAGGGGCCACCAGGATCATGAAGGCTTTGTCTCGGAGAACCTTGAAAAGAGTCCGAGAGACTAGCGGGATGGGAGGGAAAGCGTACAAAAGGCTCCCCGACCATGAGAGTAGAAAAGCGTCCGCCGCAACTCGAAGGGGGTGTGGCTGACGAGAGCAGAAGCGAGGAAGTTGCCGGTTGTGAGGACTGGCAAAGAGATCCACCGTGGGGAGGCCCCACTTTAGAAAGAGCTTCTGAACTACCAAGGGATCCAGGCGCCACTCGTGCGGCTGGAGGATCCTGCTGAGTTTGTCCGCCAGGCAATTCTCTTGGCCTGGGAGATAAACTGCCTTGAGGAGAACGCCGTGACTGACGGCCCAAGAGCAGAGCCTCTGTGCTTCCCGGCAGAGAAGGAAGGAGCCCGTGCCCCCCTGCTTGTTCACGTAGAACATGGCAACTTGACTGTCCGTCTGGACAAGGACGGACTGGTGAGAGGTCAGGTGGGAGAAGGCCTTGAGAGCCAGGCGGATCGCTCTGAGCTCCAGGAAGTTGATCTGCTGAGCAGACTCCCACGTGGTCCAGAGGCCCTGAGTATGTGCCCCTTGGCAATGTGCTCCCCAGCCCAGGAGGGATGCATCTGTTGTCAGCACCCGGGCCGGCTGAGGTGACTGGAAAGGCATGCCGAGTACTAGGTTCGGCCGATGAAGCCACCACTGGAGAGACGAGATCAGCGGCTCGGAGACGCGCACTAGGTCTGCTAGGCCGCCTGTGGCTTGCTGCCACTGCTGGCGGAGACACCATTGAGCAGGCCGCATATTCAGGCGGGCATTGGGGGTCACATGGACGGTGGAAGCCATATGGCCGAGTAGTCTCAGGAAGCGCCTGGCGGAGACCAGGGGCTGGCTGCGAAAACGGTCGGCTAGGTCCATGAGCCGTTGAGCTCTGTCGAGCGGTAGGAACGCTCGTGCCTGAGGAGTGTGCAGCCTTGCGCCGATGAACTCGAGATCCTGTGAGGGGAGCAAAGTGGACTTTGCGAAGTTTATAACAAAGCCCAAGTACTGCAGAAGAGTCACCGTGCGGCGTGTGGCGTTGGTGACCTCCGGAGCGGACGCTGCCCTGATGAGCCAGTCGTCGAGGTACGGAAAGACATAGAGGCCGTGAAGCCGGAGATGGGCCGCCACCACCGCGAGACATTTTGTGAAGACTCGCGGTGCGGAGGACAGGCCAAAGGGCAGTACTCTGTACTGGTAATGATTTCCGGCCACCACAAACCTTAGGTACTGGCGGTGGCTTGGGTGGATAAGGATGTGCGTGTAGGCATCCTTTAGATCCAAGGAGCATAGCCAATCTCCCTGCTGGAGGTAGGGCAGAAGGATTCCAAGGGTAAGCATCTTGAACTTCTCCCGCACGAGGAACTTGTTGAGGTTGCGCAAGTCCAGGATGGGTCTGAGGCCTCCTGTTCTTTTTGGTATTAGAAAATACCTGGAATAAAAGCCTTGACCTTTCAGGTGGTGGGGCACCGGTTCCACCGCCTGTTCCTGTAGAAGACCTGCTAACTCCTGAAGGAGTAATTCCCTGTGCAGAGGGGGTCGTGGAGGTTCTCCCGGAAAATAGGAGGGAGGGACCTGGTGGAAGTGGAGAAGATAGCCTTCTCGCACGACTTGAAGCACCCAGGCATCTGAGGTGACGCTGGACCACCTGTGGGCGAAGTGAACCAGCCGGCCTCCGGTGCTGGGAGGAACCAGCGGGGGGGAAGAGGCTATGTTTGAGGAGTCAAAAACCCCCACCCTGCTGAGCAGGGGCTGGTGGTGCAGGCTTGGGGGCTTGCTGCCTACGGGACCCGTTACCCCGTCCCTTGGCCTGCTGGCCCTGTTGGGGAGCTGCAGGGGCCTGATAATGGGGGTATTGTTTGTAGGCAGCCGCCTTCCTCGGGTAAAAGGACTTCTTTCCCGAGCCCTTCTTTTTCTGGGAAGGGGCGGAGGTCTTCCTAGAAAGCCTAGTCCTGGTGAGAGTCTCCGTCTCAATTTGTGCAGCCTTTTCAGCCATGGGCTTGCCAAAGAGGTTTTCGCCTCGGCAGGGGACATCGACCAACTTGTCCTGCACCCAGGGCTCAAGGTCAGACGACTGAAGCCAAGCCTGTCGGCGGGCACCGATGCCGGCTGCGGCCACTCGAGCCGATGCTTCAAAGCCATCATAGGCTGCTCGGGATATGAATTTTGAGCATTCCCGAATGCCAGTGGACAAGGCCAGGAACCTCCGCAAGGGTTCCTCGGACAAACCAGCGGAGAATCCGGCTAGCTCTTTAGCCAGGTCTCGGCGATACATGCCCATGTATAGCTGGTAGGTCTGGACACGACACGCAAGCATAGAGCCCTGGAAACACTTCTTACCAAGGCCATCCAGGTTACGGGCCTCCCTGCCAGGAGGCACCGAGGAGTGCATCTTCTGGCTCTTAAGACGATGCATGGCCGATTCCACTACCATGGAATGGTGTGGTAGCTGTGCTTTTTGGAAGCCAGGGCTCTTGCGGACTCGATAGATAGAATCGACCCGCTTGCTCAGGACCGGCGAGGTGGCCGGACTCTCCCACATGCGGAAGAGTAGTCGTTCCAGCATGGGAGGAACCGGTACAGTAAAGTGTTCCCTGGCGGGAGAGTCATACTGGAGGGCGTCGAGCTCTTCGGCTCGAGGCTCCTCCTCGGGGTCCGCAGGGAAGGCCAAAGCCTTGGCCATATCCCTGACGAAGTCCGAGAACCGGGCATCCTCCGGGGGGGACTGCTTCCGAGGTTCGGACTCCGGTGAGTCCGAGGGGACACACCGAGTCCGGAAAGAATCAGGCGACTCTTCCTCTTCAGACTCCCAGACCGACTCCGACGAGGACTCGGTGGGGTCGGCCCGGGCAGGGCGCGGCGCCTGCCGCCCCGACGCCGAGGGAGTCGGCGTCGGCGACCTCGGTCCCGAACGGGAGGCCGAGGGTGACCTCGACCGAGGATCGACTCGAGTTCGCATCGACTCGAGGATCGGCTCGGTCTCCAGGGTCGACTTAGACGTCGACGTCCCGGCGGTCGGGGCAGCGGCGCCAGCGAAGCCAGCGAGCAGTGCCCGCTGCTGGTCCATGAAGGCAGACAGTCTGCTCTCCAAGGCCGTCAACCTGAGTCCGAGCTCAGGTGACCCAGCAGCCCCCGACTCGGGCCCCGACGGCGTCGGGCCCGACGTCGGCTGTCGCGGAGGCGAGTCCAGGAGGACCACAGAACTTACCCGAGCAGGCAGTTCCGACTCCAGGCGAGGTCGCTTCGTGAGGTGCTGCTTCTCTAAGGACCCGGGACGGCTATCGGGGCTATGCGACCTGGCCCTCGCGGAGCCAGGAGCGTCCACCGACGCCGCCCTCGTGGGTTTCACCTTACGTCGATGGTCCCCGCAGGGAGAACCCCTGTCGGAGGAACTCCGGCGACGGTCCGAGCTGGAACCTTTGGACGCGGAGGCCTCCGACGAGGTCCGGGTACGGCTGGGGTCAGCGAAGATCCTATCCCGCTGATGCCGCCGACTTCTCAACGCTTTGGAGGACATTTTGCCGCAGGGCCCACAGATCATTTCTTCATGATCCGGGCCCAGGCAGCGGAGGCAAAAGTCGTGTGTGTCAGTTAGTGACATATTTCGGTCACACTGACCACACCGCTTGAAACCACTGGCAGCCATCGGGGGAAAAAGGGCCCCGGCGAGGTCAAAGGACCGGGCTGCCAGGGAAAAAATGAAAACGAAAGCTGACTAAGTCAGAAAAACCGAAAAGAAGAAGAGGACTCGTGACCGGCGTCGCGAGTCCGGGCGGGAAAAAGACCGGCGTCGAACCGAAGGAAAAAAGAATAAATTATGAAGAAATATCAACTTTTTCGTGGGGACACGACGGGTACGTCTGTAGGGCTCTGCGGAAAAAAGAAGACTGGCTAAGATGGCACCCTTGGCGGGAAGAGGACCGCGCATGCGCGCTGCAATTCCCAAAGGCTTTCTTTGAAAGCTGGGGAAAATTGCTCCGCGAGGGCTCCGTCGGCGCCGACGTCACCCATAAGTGAGGACTGACTTCCTGCTTGGTCCTGGAGAACTGTCAGCTAAGTGCTCATTTAGATCGGAGGAGTGATTCAGGGTGAATTGTGCTTATCTAGTGTTCGGAGTCACCTCAAACAAAAATATTTGGGCTGATATTCAAAGGGGTTTATCTAGTTAGTAGGATAAACCCTGCTGAGAATGAAATTCAGCAGCACTAACCAGACTACCACTATGGTATTGCCCAGAAAGTGCCGGGGCAGGGTGAGGACTGTCCCAGCATTACTCCGGTTACTAGCAATTTTCAGTCTGCTAAGCCTATTATATTGCCTGCATAAAGTTAGGATAGGGCAATGGCTGTCCTACGTTAATGCATGTTTGCTAACTGGTTACTAGCTGAATATCGCTGCTAACCACATGGCAAATACATTCTACCGTGACACTGGCTATTTGGTGCTGGACTCTGCACAGGATCCGGTGCAGAATATCCAGTTTCATTTTCAGCCCCGGTCGCCAGGTGCTTTAAAAACTCTCACTGCCATCACTGAATATTGACCCAATTGAGTTTTGGAGCTTGGTTCCTTATTGGGCTCTCCTGGGCTGTGCAGTTTTGCAAAATTGACTGTTTACCCATGTACGTGATGGTACTCGCAGGTACAGAGCTCCTGAGTGATGCAGCTCTTTTTTCTGAATGTCTGCTTTGGTAAAATGGCTCTTCCCTGTGTATGTGCCACATGTAGCTCCCACAGTCATACATAGTTTACGAAAGGCTCTGTAATTTTGGAGTGGAAAAGTAGTCTAGTGACAAAGGAGAGCAGGGTTCAAACCTCATTGGCACTCCTTGTGGCCTTGGGCAAGTCACTTAACCCTCCATTGCCTCCGATACAAACTTAGATTGAAAGCACTTTGAGGACAGGGAAATTCCCGACTAACTTACTTTTAACTGATACTTAAAAGTGTGAGGTAAATACTAATAAATAGGGAGGAGTGGTCTAGTGGTTAGGACAAGGTACTTCAGGCCGGAGTGCCAGGGGTTCAAGTCCCACCTGGGGACAGCAATCTCAGGCCAGAGGGACTGGGATTTCTAGTCTTATAGGCACTCCTTGTGGTCTTGGGCAAGTCACTTAACCCTCCATTGCCCATGTTCCCTGTAAGTATTAACGTATGTGTGTCATATCCCCTCGTGTTAAATGTATCCCCTAATTGACCGCTTTGACCCGGTGAAAAGCGGAATATAAATACAGCTAAATAAATAAATCAGCAAGCCTTTTGTAAAATATATACACTACAAAATGTGATTGTCCCAGACTGGATGCCCCTTTTCTGACCTAGCTGACTTCTGACTTCTACAACATTGGGCCTGCTTGAATATATATATATATATGTGTCGCACAATAACTGACCTCTTAAGGAGTTTAGCAAAAACAAGACGTAGAGATTATGTTAATCATCTCTCCTGCATTCTCTATCCAGAAACATATTTTGTGATTGCTTTTTAATTATCATTATTATTTTTGTGCAGCTCACCCAGAACGTGCTGCCCTGCTCTTTGTGTGCAGCGTCTGCATGGGTCTAGTCCTCACCTTGTGTGCCTTGGTGATACGCGTGCCCTGCACCCTGGATATCCAGAGACTCCGCCAAGTGAAGGGCCAACGACTGCCGGAATGTGACCTTGAAGAGAGCAGCAGTGAGAAGAGTGATGAGGAGGCGTCTTCAGACTCCGCCATGCCAGACGAACTCCTGGGGTTTTATAAACCTTCTGCCTATACCTCCGTGGATGCAGCGGAGTTGGCCGAAAGGATCGAACGCAGGGATCAGCTAATGCAGGAAATATGGATGAATAGTGCCTCAGATGCATTCATTCCAAGATGCATCAGTCCGTACTACTGACTGTGGGCCATACCTGGCACAAAGAATTTCAAAGGTTTATTTGGGGGGGGGGGGGGGGGGTTTGTAAAGTTATTTTAACATTCTTTTTCTGTCAATACCTTCTGTGAAGGAAGATGTGAAATAACTATATATATTTGCTGTAAAGTAAGGCAATGGGATGGGATAGGATAACTTCCTACTGGTAACAATGCACCTTCAGGGCCATGTTTTGGAAAGCAGTACTGTTTTGGGATAGATTTGTTTGCACTTTTTATTGGTATTTATCTCCAGAATCTTACATTACTGTAGAGTAAATTAAGGCTATTTTTCTATGCAGAAGTAGAACATACTTAGGAAAGAAAGAATGGATAGTGAGGTTAAGATTAAAAGCTTTCTATCACACCAGGCATCACCGTTCCTTTCTGATACACATTGGCCTGGGGCTGAGACCAATAGTTTTTCATATCATTTACAAAAAAAAAGTGTCTAGGGGGCACTTTAATGTCTTTCTCTTCCCAAGATGAGCAATTGGTGATCCAGGAGCAGACAAAGGAGGTTTTCTTCTAGTGAAATAAATGCCTTTAATAGCCTTAAATGATACCCTCCTAGATTAACTTCTACCATCCACATAGATTATCCTATTCTTTCACGTTTTTCCTCCTGGCACAAACCCCTCCAACTTTTCTTAGTACATACATATATAATCACGATGATGGCCTTTTGATGCATATTTTACTAATGCAGGGCCAGCTCAACTACTAGGCAAACCAGACAGTTGCATAGGGTGGCATTTTCTGAGGGATGGCAAAGAAAGGCCGCATCAAAGTACAACAGTGGTTCTGACAGTCACATGAACTCAAAGAGCAATCAGCACATACTCTTACCTGCAGGGAGGGTGTGCAATTTTCACATAGCCCATTAATCTGAGTAAATAAACATTCAGGGCCTTATAACAGAAAGCCCAAAAATACACCTATATTAAGGCTATTTTGAAAAGACAGCAAAGACTCCTATGTGCCTTTATAAAACAGGCACCCAGAATGAGCCTCGATAGCATGACGCCAGTGCACATTTTTACACCTACTCCGTAATTGGTGTAAATATATGTGTACTTGAATACTTTATAAAATATATATGTATGTTACATATCTGCCTGCACTCTGCCTAACGTTTGCCCCAAGAATGCCTACATACAAATCATGTACTGTAAAAGTAGGTGCCCAGTTCTGCTGTGCCTATTTTTTCTGTGTAGGTGATCACACTATTTTATAAAAGCCTTTTTCTGCCTGTAAAACAGGCTTTACATGCAGAAACTCCTTTATCGACTTACCCCTTTAGGGAATAATACTACAAGGGACTTGGCATACGTAGAACAGCAGTTAATGTGCACAAGCAGAGGCTCTTATAAAATGGGGTAACCACAGATAAAAAGTAGGCACATGGAAACATAACAACTACTTTCATGTGTCAACATTCCTGGGGGCAGAGCAGACGCAGAGGAGGGAAGATGGGCACTTATGCATATATTTTATAATAAAATGCTGCAAGGGCTCAACAAATGGACTTATTGGCAACATGATGATGCTTCATAACCGTCATCATCGCCCCTGAATCTTCAGCATTCAAAGCTGTATGCTTTTCTGGGAGCTTTGAATGCTGAAGTTTCAGGGGTGATGATGACGGTTATGAAGCATCATTATGTTGCCAATAAGTCCATTTGTTGAGCCCTTGAAGCATTTGTAAATTGAACGTTACCTGCAGTGAAGATTTTTATAGTGGGATACATCTATATAGAAGCACTGATTGTGGGTCCATTCTATATTTTCTATTGATCGATTTTTTTTTGGTCCCTTAAGGGGTGTTTTGTTACATTTTGTATTTTATAATAAGCAATCAAAATAACGATCCTTTATTTGGAGAGATACTCAAAACTAATCTACAGACAAATGGCGCCAACTATCTTCCATTCCATTCAATCTGCTATTAAACATAAATCTTATTTTTTGTGGTTTTTTTTATATTTTTATGTGATTAAAATAGTTATGAGCACCCACTATCTTCTAAGCCATAAATCATTCATATTTTTATATGCAGTGCTTCATAGACTTTACAGCACTTTTCCAAAATTAAAGGATCTTCAGCAAGAGAGACCATTTCCCAAGACCTTCAAATTATCAGGTCCGAGATGACTTTTCACCTTATGTTTAATCATGGGTCCATGGACTTAGTCTTAGAGGGGCCTTTTTTTTTTTAAGGCTCAGAATTCAGCAGTTGTATCTGGATAGAAACTGCTGCTGAGTGTTCAGGTTGAACAGTGCTAATCAGATAAATGGCGACCTTATCTGGTTAACAGCAATTTTCAGTCATCATCCGGCTTTGAACTTGGGACAGCTTTTCGAGTGACCTAATTAGTTGGCCAAATAGGTGGCGACTGAAAATCCCACTAGTTGGATAAAGTCACTATTTATCTGGTTGGCGCTCATACCACCCTTCCCTACCCACAGACTGCCCCTGCACTAACCAGATAGTGTCGGAGAAGTCTTTGGAGACATAAAGCTGAAGGCCTCGAGGCTGTTCCTGCCTGAGGTTGTTTTATAAAGGAGCATAGGCACATTTTGCCTTTATGAAACAGATGCAGGATATGTGCCTTGAGAGCAATGTTCCCGCTAACCTGCGCTGGGTCCTCCACCAACATTCCTGCCAGCGGAACCAGTTGAGAGCCCAGTTAGGTGCCTATTATAAAATTACCTCTCTACCAGGTAAATAGCTTGTGGGAATTGCAAAAAGCAAAGTTTAATATTTAGAAAAGTATGATTCCAATTATGTATCTTTTAGGGGCCTCTCCACTTTGGAGTCAGGCCCACCTAATCAGTAGCAGCAGCATAGACCACTGAGAGGAGAACTGGAGGTGGTGTCAACATCAGCATGCTGTGTGCCCACTCAAGTTAACCTCAGACCCTACCAAAAATCTGTTCTGGCTATGCCACTAGTATTTCTACAGGAACATTCTTTGGGGGTGGGGAGAGAGGGCAATCATAATTGTTGAGTTTAATTATCAAAATCTCAGGAGTAGGAATCTAAGGGCCTGAAAGTCCATGGAGGGGGGGCACAAGGCTGATAATTCACGTAGGTCATATAAAGCGTAATTACTCACCTATAACAGGTGTTCTCCAGGGGCAGCAGGAATCAGTCCTCACATATGGGTGACGTCGATGCCAACTGAGCCCACGCAGAGCAAATCCCCAGCTTTCAAAGAAAGCCTTTAGGAGTTGCTACCATGCATGCGAGGTCCCCTTCCCACCCAAAGGTGCCATCTTGCTCAGTCAAATGACATAGCTAAAAGCAAAACAAATAAAGATGGTATGACTGCAACTCCAAGGGGAGGAGGGAGGGTTGTGAGCACTGTTCCCTCTAAGCTGTGCGCGTGTGCGCGCGCACACACCTCGCCGAGTGAGCGCACATACTTTACAACAGAGCGCACAAAAATTATGGTTCTGTTTCTGATAGAAAACAACACAGACATTCTTAAAATTGAAAAGTTGTGTATTTATAGTTTTCACAAGTTCTACAATATTTTCTAGTGCAATCAATGTGGTGTACATACTGTATTCTGACATGTAGTAAAATTTTAAAGTATATAACTCCAAGTGTCGTTATGTGGCGCATAAAAATTTAACCTTCCTTCAAAAGCTGCACAGCTGATATTTTATGCGCACACAGCCTACAGAAAATTAGAGGGAACATTGGTTGTGAGGACTGATTCCTGCTGTCCCCGGAGAACACCTGTTACAGGTGAGTAACTACGCTTTCTCCGGGAACAAGCAGAAAGTCAGTCCTCACATATGGGACTCCCCAGCTAAAGGCAACCATGAACCTATAGCCAAAAAAAGGCTCCCTCATCAAGAGCCACAAGCAGCAGCAATGAAATCCATCTAATGGACCAAGAGAACCTCTGTGACCAAAGGAACTAGCACTCCGGTAGCCTGAACACAGAAGGGTCGGAGGGTAGCAGTTGCCTAGACCCCGAAAAGGTTACGGAGTACAGCCTGGCCAAAGGCACTGTCCCATCGGGACTCTCTATCCAGGCAATAATGAGCTGCGAAGGTATGGACTGAAGACCAGGTGGCGGCCCGGCAGATGACTGCCAGAAGAACAGAGCGCAGATGAGCCACTTATGCCGCCATGGCCCTGACCCTGTGAGCCGTGACACGGCCTTCCATCAGAAGCCTCGCTTCCTCATAAGCCCAGGCAATACAGTCCGCCACCCATGTGGACAGCGTATGCTTGGTCACCGCCTCCCCCAGCTTACTGGGGTCGTAGGAAATGAAAAGCTGAGAGGCTTTCCGGTGGCCTTGAGTATGTTGAATGTAGAAGGACAGGGTCCTCTTACAGTCCAAGGTATGGAGGACCACCCTATTCTTGTAGAAACTGGTATAAGGCTTCTTCGCCACCAGGGCCTGAAGCTCACTCACCCTTCAGGTGGAAGTGAGTGTGACCAGTAAGACCACCTTCCAGTAGAGATAACGGAGGTGACACGTAGCCATTGGTTCGAAGGGCGGCAGGGTGAGCTCCCCAACACCACATTGAGATCCCATTCGGTTGCCAGAGGGCAGATCGGGGGCTTAGACAGGAGTAGACCTTTTAGGAACCGGGACACCACTGGATGAGCTGAGAGGGGCTTCCCATCCACCTGATGGTCGTTCGCCACCAGGGCACTGAGATGCACTCTGATGAAGCTGGACTTGAGCCCCATCCTGGAGAGGTGGAGACGGTATTGTAGCACCACAACCACCGGGCAAGAAAAGGGGTCTATCCCCCGCTCAGCACACCAAAGTGCAAACCTGCGCCACTTAAAAGCATAAGCCTGCCTGGTAGACACTTTGCATGAGGCCAGCAAAACATCCTCCACATCCCTCAGAAGGAGGAGCAGGGCTAGTGTCACCCTCTCAGCAGCCATGCCATCAGCGAAAGAGAGTTGAGGTTGGGATGCAGAAGAGAGCCCTCCTTCTGGGAAAGGAGCCATTGAGCTGACCCCAAGGGGACGGGAGCCTCCACAGCTAGCTGCAGGAGGAGTGGAAACCACGGTTGCCTGAGCCACCGTGGGGCTATGAGGATGACTGAAGCTCTGTCGCAAAGAATCTTGAACAGAGTCTTGGCCATCAGAGGTGTCAGGGGAAAAGCATACAGGAGACCTACTGATAATGAGACTAGAAAGGCATCGGCAGCTACCCTGGCTTGAGTAGAAGCTGCCTTGAGTAGAAGCGGGGCAACTGGTGATTGTCCAGGCTGGCAAACAGGTCCATCACCGGTTCCTCCCAGGTCTGGAAAAGCACACTGGCCACTTCCGGGTCCAACTGCCACTCGTGCGGCTGGAGCATCCTGCTGAGTCTGTCGGCCAGCCAGTTTTCCTGGCTCGGCAGGTATATCGCCTTGAGAAGAATGCCCTGCTGGACTACATAAGAGCACAGATCCAGGGCTTCCTGACAGAGGGTGTGGGACCCCGTGCCCCCCTGTTTGTTCACATTGAACATGGCAACCAGGTTGTCCGTCTGTACCAGGACAGACCTGTGGCCCAGGCACTACTGAAACGCCTTTGGGGCGAGATGGATTTCACGCAGTTCCAACAGATTGATCTGCTGAGCACTCTCATCTGAGGACCAAATGACCTGGGTGCAGTATCCCTGGCAATGGGTTCCCCAGCCCAGCAGGGAGGCACCTGTGGTAAGGATCCTCCAAGTGATGGGGCGAGAGCCACCAGGTCAGGGACTGCACCAGGCACCTGGTCACTGACTCTGTCCTGGAGATGTCCCATGGCCTGGGACCATTGGTCCCTGAGGCACCACTGTGCAATTCACATGTGGAGATGGCCATCTGGAGTGACATGGACCGTAGAGGCCATGTGCCCGAGAAGGCACCGCAGATGCCTTGCTGGCACTGAGGGACAGTGCTGTATGTCTTTGGTTAGTGCCATGAGCCTGCCCACCCTGTCTGCAGGCAGGAAGGTCTTTGACTGAAGGGTGTTGATCCTTTCCCCAAGGAATTCCAGTTCTTGTGCTGGGCAAAAGCTGGACTTAGGATAATTGATAACGAAACCTAAGTGTTGAAGGACCTGGGTAGTGTGTGTCGTGGCCTGCTGCACCTTGGGGGCTGTAGTGCCCCTAATGAGCCAGTCATTGAGGTAGGGAAGGACAAAGATCCCCTGAAGCCTGAGAAAGGTGGCAACCACTGCCAGGCACTTTGTGAATACCGTGAGGGCAGAGGCTAGGCCAAAGGAAAGCACCCTGTATTGGAAATGATTGCCCCTACCACAAAGCGTAGATATTGCCTGTGGCTTGGGTGGATTAAGATGTGTGTATAGGCATCATTTAAATCTAAAGAGCATAGCCAGTCTCGCTGGCGGAGGTAAGGCAGCAATGTTCCAAGGGAGAGCATCTTGAACTTCTCCCTCACCAGTAATTTGTTGAGGTTGCACAGGTCGAGGATGGGCCTTAGGTCCCCTGTCCTCTTTGGCATGAGGAAGTACCTGGAGTAGAACCCCTTGCCCTAGAGATGGTGGGGCACCGGTTCCACCGCTTGGTCCTCACGAAGACCTGCCAACTCCTTCAGAAGAAGGTCCCGATGAATGGGGGACCTGATAGGCTCTCCCAGGAAATAGTGTGGACGCAGTTGGGCTAGATGGAGGAGGTAATCCTCCCTGATCACCTGTAATGCCCGGGAATCAGTGGTGATAGCTCCCCATCTGTGGACATACAGGTGAGTCGGCCTCCTGTGGGCTGCCCCGCTCCGGTTGGCAGAGGGGCCATGCTGCAGGAGTCAAAAGCTCCCTCCAGGCTGGGCCGGGGCTGAAACCTGGGGCTTGGGAGTCTTCTGCTTACGCGGGCCATGCCCCTCTCCCTTGGCCTGCTGCCCTTGCCGGGGAGCTGGGGAGGCTTGGTAGGGTGGGGGATTTTTGTTAAGCAATGGACTTCCTCAAGTAAAAGAGCTTTTTACCTGAGCCCTTCATTCAGGAAGGGGCAGAGGTCTTCTTAGGAGCCTAGACCTCATCATGAACTCGGTCTCCAGCTCGGCAGCATTATAGGTCATGGGTTTGCTGAAGAGGTTCTCCCCCCGACATGTCCTGTACCCAAGCTTGGCGGCGTGCACTGATGCCAGCTGCAGCTACCCAGGCCGCCGACTCGAACCCATCATAGGCTGCCCAAGACATGAACTTGGAGCATTCACGGACCACTTTGGACAGACCCTTGAAGCGCTGCAAAGATTCCTCGGTGAGACCAGCCGAAAACCCGGAGAGCTCCTTTGCCAGCTCTCTCAGGTACATGCCCATGTACAACTGGTAAGCCTGGATCCGACAATTCAGCATCGCGCCCTGGTAACACTTCCTGTCGAGGACATCCAAGATGTGGGCCTCCCTGCCGGGGGGCACCAAGGAGTGCGTCTTCTGACTCTTCAGTCGATGCATGGCCAACTCTACAACCATAGAGTTGTGTGGCAGTTGTGATTTTTGAAACCCAGTGCTCCGGCGGACCCGATACATCAAGTCGAGCTGCTTGCTGATCACCAGCATTGATGTCGGCGCCTCCCACATGCGGAACATAAGTTATTCCAGGATAGGAGGGATGGGAATCATGAGGGACTCTAGAGGGGGAAACTCGTACTGGAGGATCTCGAGCTCGTCGGCTCGAGGATCCTCCTCGGACTCCATCGAGAAAGCCGAAGCCTTGGACAAATCCCGAATGAAGTCCAGAAACTCCATATCCTCTGGTGGGGACCTTCTCTGAGGTTCAGATACCGGAGAATCGGACGGAACATCTCGATGTTGACGAGTGTCCGGGCACTCCTTGTTCTCAGTCTCCCAGGCGGAGGCGTCCGAGGAAGACTCATGGAGCTCTTTGGGCCTCGAGGGGCCCGGTGCCATCCACCCCAACACCGGCAGTCTCGCCAATGACGACCTCGGCCGAGGATGGACTCGGGCCCACAAGGCCTCGAGGATCGGCTCGGCCTCTGGGGTCGACTTCAACATTGAACACCCAGTGGTCGGGGCGGAGGAACTGGATGTGCCAGACATAAGTGCCTGCTGCTGCTTCAAGAAGGAAGTGACACTGCGCTCCAAGGATGCCATCCTGGACACCAGTTCAGGAGGCTCCACAGCCCTTGGCTCGGGCACCAACACACTCGGTCCCGAAGCCAGTTCCCCCGGAGGGGAGTCCTCAACTAGGACAGTGTGTACTTGCCAAGGCCAATCCGCGACCGGGTCCTTTCGAAGAACCTTGGCTGGGCGCTCCTTCTCCAACACCTCAAGCCAGCACTCAGGGCTCCGCAAGGAATCTGGCCATTCAGAGCCATCCAGAGACGCCAACTTCAAGGGTTTCTTCCTTCTTTTCAGTTCCCTAAAGGGAGACCCCCTCTCCGAGGACCTCCGACGACGCTCAGGTTCGGAGTTCTCCTCCCGAGGCATGGAGGCCTCAGACGAGGTCCTGGCTCTCGGAGGCATGGGGGAATCAGGAAAAGTTTTATCATGCTGCTGCTGGCGACTCCTCAAGGCCTTTTAGGACATCTTTTTACACAGGCCACAGATCGCTGGGTCGTGGCCTGGGCCAAGGCACTGAAGGCAGCAGTCATGCGTATTGGTGAGGGACACGATCTTCCCACACCGATCGCACTTTTTAAACCCACTAGTATCCATGGGGGAGAAAAAGAACCCCAGCAAGGTCGAAGACCCTTAGGGCTGCCAGTGAGGAAAAAAGGACACAAAGATACCCAAGAGAAAAGAAAATAGAAAATTGGAAAGAAGAACCGGCCTGATACTGAGGTCGGGGTGGGAAAGGGTACCAGCGTGAGACCAGAGACAGCCAAAAGGTACAAAAATAAATAACTACAACTTTTCCGGGACAAGGACAGACTACATCTGATAAGCTCTGCGGAAAAAAGGAGACTGAGCAAAATGGCACCCGTGGGCGGGAAGGGGACCAGCATGTGTGGTAGCAACTCCCAAAGGCTTTCTTTGAATGCTGGGGATTTGCTCTGTGCGGGCTCTGTCAGCGTTGGCGTCACTCATATGTGAGGACTGACTTCCTGCTTGTTCCCGGAGAATATCTTTTTCACTGCCCTATATAGATGTATCAGCAATTTTCATTATCTGGGGTGTTGTGGAGGGGGGGACGACGACGACGACAAATAATTTCTTTGCAAGACTGCTGTCAGTGCAAAGTGTGGCTACTAAAATGTTCGGTGGTCTTCGTTATAAACCATATGTGGACAAACTTAAAGATCTTAATCTGTATATATTAGAGGAAAGGAAGGATGGAATGGGCAGCAGCTGAGGGGGGGTGCAGCGCAGCTGCCCATGTGTGCCTTCTCTGCTTGTCCTAGGCACCTGCCTAGCTCACCTAGTGGACGGGCCAGCCTTGGGGATATGATAGAGATCTATAAAATAATGAATGGAGTGGAATGGGTAAATGTAGATCAGTTGTTTACTCCTTCAAAAAGCCACCGCTTTTGGAAATACTGCCACTGCACATCTCCCCCTCCTGAGACAGAATCGGTGGCAGCTAGGGGGGGGAGGGCATGAGGCTGGGGTTTCTGCCTAGGGTGGCAGAAACCCTTGGGCCAGCCCTGCATACCCCCTTCCCTCAGCTGTCTCTTTTCCGTTGAAGAGCCCTAACCTTTTAGAGCTATCCTTCCATCCCCTTTACCATTTTTGTCACTCTTTTCTGTACCTTTTCTAATTGTGCTTATACTTTTTAAGATATGGCGACCAGAACTGCACACAATATTCAAGGTGTGGTTGCACCATGGAGCGATAAAACGACATTATAAAATCCTTGGTTTTATTCTCCATTGCTTTCTTTATGATTCCGAGCATTCTATTTACTATTTTGGCCATGGCTGCACACTGGGCGGAGGGTTGCAACGTCTTATCCATAATGATGTCCAGATCCTTTTCCTGGGTGATGATTTATCAAAGCAGGTAGGAACTGGGACATGCACAATTCCCTCAGTATTCTGCAAAACGCTTTGCTGAATCTGGAGTAATTAGTGAAATACATATAAGGACATCGGCACACACAACAGGAGCACCGATTTAGAAAACCTACATGTGCAGAAAATGAGCAGCATCGTGCAGCACCTTCCATACATACATGTTGGCGATTCTATGTGCAAGTGCTCAAATAGGAATACATGTACAGTCATGGTCAACATTATTGGCACCCATGTACTTCAACCCCTTAATGTCCAATATCTCCTAAAAAAAGTGGCCAGTGAAATGACTTTGGAATATATATCTACCTATATTTGACACACAAAAGAATCAAATAAAACAAGATCAATTAAAAAAGGAAATTGTAGGGAATAGTATAAAAACTGGGACATTGCCAGGAACTGATCATTGGTACCCTAATAAACTCTTGTTCAAACTGATTTGAATTAGATGCACCTGTGAGCAATTGTCAGTACTCACATGACTTGAATCAACTAATGAACGATGGCTCTAATGTTTAAAATGGCCACATTCACTCCCTGCTCCATTTTCACAATGGTGAAGACAAGAGAGCTGCCTGAGACCAGCAGAAAAGCCATTATCATCAAACTTCAAAGGGGTACAAGGCATTCTCCAAAGACCTTGGGATTCCCCTTTCTACAGTTTACAATGTTATTCAGAAATATTCTGCTCATGGAACTGTCAAGAACCTCCCAGGACATGGTGGAAAAAGGAAAATTAATCCAAGAACTCTTTGCACAACATCCAAAGAGCTTAAGGCTGACCTGGAGTGGTGGTTTCAACCCACAACATATGTCGCACACTAAACAAAGAAGGACTTCATGAGTGAAGGCCAAAGAGGACACTTCAAGGACAGACATAAAAAAGTATGCCTGATCTTTGCCCATACCGACCTTGAGAAACCACAATCCTTCTGGGAAAATGTTTTGCGGACAGATGAAACCAAACTTGAGCTCTTTGGCAATGCAGACCAGCGATACATTTAAAGGAAAAGAAATTAAGCTTATAAGGGAAAAAAACACTCTTCCAACAGTTAAATATGGTGGAGGTTCATAATATTGTGGGACTGTTTTGCTGCGTCAAGAACTGGAGGCCTGGAACATATTAAAGGAATCATGGTCAGAGGACTACCAAGGTATTTTGGAGCAAAATGTGCTACCTAGTGTCAGAAAGCTGTTTGGCTCGAAGGTCATGGGTCCTCCAGCAGGCCATACCCAAAACATACATCCCAAAGTACAAAAGAATGGTTAACAAGGAACAAATGGACTATTTTAAACTGGCCAGCAAGGAGTCCTGATCTCAATCCAATTGAGAACCTTTGGAAAGAACTGAAATATGCTATTGGTAAAAGGAATCCTGGAAACATTCATGAGTTGGAACAAATCACAGTTGAAGAGTGGGAGAAACTACCAGCAGACAGAGGTACGAAACTTATAAATGGCTACAAGAAATGTTTCGAGACTGTCATCACTGCCAAGGGTCGTACAGCCAAATATTAGTGAAAGGTGCCATTAATCCTGTTCAGGTCATATTTCTTTCTCAGAAATTAGTATATCTAAGTTACACAGACATCCTTTTTTGTTGTATACCTTTGAACACAGTATTAAAATATTATGATGACATACAGTTGGAATATTTCCAATTATTTCTCAAGATATTGTACACAACATACCTAAAATGCAAGGGTGCCAATAATGTTGACCACAACTGTATAGCTCCAAATATATCCCCAACTTTTGCCCCTCTTCTGAGGCACACATAAGCTTCTACAAAGTGCTCCTTTCAGCGAGAGCTTGAAATACATGACTGAGGGAGAAATTATTCCCTAATCCCCCATTCCCCCAGTTCTTTTCTAAGCTTTAAAATGTAAAAATGTATCTTTTGAGACTCTGCTCCTTAATTAGCTGCACTTCTACATGTGGAAGTATAGTTTAGATAGGTCATGGAGATCAGAGTTGAGACGTCAAAGTCAGGATTTACTCCATTCTGCTGGAATTGTAGAAACGGCACTGCTAACTGCAGAGCTGTTTCTAAAATACACCTCCACATGCAGCGGAAGGAGCCATTTCAGAAATATTCACATGGGAAAATCAGCAAACTACACAATGAATAATAAATAATTGCTCCAGGGAAAGATTGCTGTTTAATGTTAGGTTGGCAATGAGCCAAAAGGTTCCGATAGGTATGTCCATTGGGTGAACATGTAACCAGGAAAAACATTATTTTGTCGGAGCCGCATTCAAAACGGGGTGGACCTAGCAAACACATTCCCTCGCTGTAAGGGCTCCTTTTACTAAATAAATCAATAAAAGAATATAAATCAGAACTTATCTTTAAAATCCTTCACCAACGGTAGCAACATACCTCGTTTTGAATGCGGCTCCGACAAAAAACGTTTTTCCTGGTTACATGTTCACCCAATGGACATACATATCGGAACCTTTTTGCTCATTGACATTTTACAATTGACATGTGTAAATGCCAGCACATAAACCTGTACCTAAGCAAACTGAGATGTACAGATACTGCTACTCAGCTATAGAGGACCCTGCTATGTCATTTCAATTTGGATGGGGAAATAAACATTGGGGAATTACAAGAGATATCCATCTTAATCGCTCCTTTATAGGGAGGGATAAACGGAGCACTTTTTACATACCTATATGTGTCAGAGAGCAGGTGTAAAGCCATATCCATGCCACTCCCAGCACACATCACCTCCCCAGGGCTTGAACAGCAAACAGAGCACGGAAGCTCCCCTTCTGCTAAACTTCTTACCTCATTTCAGCAGCTCACAGCATGCTAATAGTGCCAGCAAGGACACAAAAAACCCCAGCTGCAACCTCATTTGCTTTATTCTTTTTTTTGTATGTTTGCACGTTATTTAAACAAAAACTAATACAGCTGGTTAAGGTTACAAGAAGTCTCCAATTTTCAGGGATTGTCCCCAATTATAGAGCTGTGTCTCTGACTCCCAACTGTTTAGCAACCTCCTGTCTCTGATTCCAGCATGAGGACAGAGGGGTAGAAAAAATAATTCATTTTCAATTTACTGATTTGAATATGTCAGTATTTAGAATTTCCATCCATGATCTTTATATTTTGCACAGTACAGGGGAAATGCATCACTCTTTATTTTTCTGTCAATTTGCTGCTTGTGATATTCTTTCTGTCATGGGATAGATGGGGGGTGGGGGGGGGGCAGCCTCCACACCTTGTTGCTCAAACCTGGAACCAAGGTGTCCCTCCCGCCTCATACATCCCAACACGTTTTGGATAATGGTCCCAGATTTGCCTGCAAAGAATCCGGTAACCTTGCAGTTGGTAGACATTTGCCTGCAAAGAATCCGGTAACCTTGCAGTTGGTAGATATTTGCCTGCAAAGAATCCGGTAACCTTGCAGTTGGTAGACATTTGCCTGCAAAGAATCCGGTAACCTTGCAGTTGGTAGACATTGCCAGTACAAAGACAGAGGGGGAGAAGAAGGGAGAGAAAACAATGTTAGCTAGCTATTTTGCTAAACAGCTGTTAAGATGTTAAAAGTGAGTTCTATGTTATGATGTGATTGTGTTAAGTTCAATGTAAACCACCCTTGATCTCTGGAAGGGGCGGTATAGAAAAGTAAGCAAGCAAATAAATACATGAAGAAAATAAAATACTCCATGTGGTCAGCCGGACTGGGGAGGGACCTGGGCTCTTCTAGGTACCCCCAGAATGTGTGGCTGTACCAAACAGGAATTGAGATCCTCTCTGGTCACTACTGCTCATCTGGGAAACCAGCTCTCCAGTTGGGGCCAGGAGTCGCCACAGCAAAGCTGGCTGCTACTACACAACTGAGCAACCAGCTCTCCAACTAGGCCCAGGGGCTGCCACACAGTTCAGTCCAGAGCTGCACGGATTGCCTCATGACCATCTGCTGGAGATGGAGAATATTAAGGAGCAGGTGGACAACACGGAGCTTCTTATAGGCCAAAGCACACAACTTCTAAGTCTGTCTCCATCCTCTGGTTGATGGACACAACTCATGCATTCTGGAATGGTCTGGTCGATGAAAAGGAATTTGTATTTTGCTTGTATATAGAGGAGGATATGGAACATTGGCCCATATCATTAAAAATGTCTGTACATTGTTCTAGCATGATCTTAGTTCTGATTTCAGTATTTAATTTGTGCAGAAAATAAGGCACAATCTCCATGCATAGGGGAAAACAGCGTCTATAACAGACAATCCTGTGTAAGGAGCTGTATGTAAGACCAGAGGGTACACTCAATGCAGTTGCTCTAACTGAAGAGGAATAAGCAATATAGACTACTGAAAACAAACAAAGGCAGACTCAGAATATTACTCTTTTTTTTAATCTGATGAAAAGAGGAAAATGAATTCTCTATTAATAGTATAGTAAAGTCAAGGCTGGTGCAAGGGTATGAGATACCCTAGCAAACCTTCAACCTTGCATCTCCCTCTACCCACCTAACCCCACCCTTGACATTTTAATAATTAAACGTAGCATTTGTGATCACTCCAACACCACCCATCGGAAAACAAACTTGTAATAATGCATAACTGGACATCATATTTTGAAATATTAAACACTTTTATATGCAGCTGCAAGGGGTTAAACTGAGAGGCAATGTCAGGAAGTATTTTTTCACTGAAAGGCTGGTGGATGCTTGGAATGCCCTCCTGATGGAAGTGGTGGGGGCAAAGACAGTGACGGAATTCAAACGGGCATGAGACAGACACAGTGGATCTCTTTATAGCAACAGGATAAAATCAAAATAAACATAACAACTATTTCAACAAATAAGGGGTGACCTACACGGAGCTGTTGGTACATCCTTAAACAAAGGCATGTGGAGGGGTGACCTTCATGGAGCGGCAGGTGCACCTGCTCTTGCTGCCATGCTGGGCAGTCTAGATGGATCATACTGGTCTTTATCTGCCATCATAGACTATGTTACTAGCCAATTTCTAAAAGCCATTTGGCTGGGTAAGTATGATATTTGGAAATTACCCAACCCTTCTTGCGAGTAAAGTATGTGCTAATGGTTCTTTTAGTTTGTGTTACTCTCTGGACCTATTATTTTTCTTTGATTGCAACTGCTCTTTACCACCCCAAGAAATTGCCACCCTAGAAGACCACCTAGTTTGTGTTGTAAAAGTGTTTATTACTGAGTTTTGAACAATCTTTCTTTTTAAGTGCTGTCAAGTCAATGCTGACTCCTGGCAACCCAGCAGCCCCTGGGTTTTCTTGGCAAGGTATGACTGGAAGTAGATTGCCAGGCCTTTTCTTCTGAGGCAATGGAGGGTAAAGTGACTTGCCCAACGTCACAAGGAGTGCCAGTGGGAATCAAACCCAGATCTCCTAGGTTGCTCTAACCACTAGACTACTCCTCCACGCCTATGAACAATCTTAGCAAGGGGAATAATTCCCAGGCCCCGTTTCTCTTCCTTATACTCAGCCACAAACCCTGTTGTTCTAGTTAGGAGTAAGATACAAGCCCAAATTTAAGAATGGACAACTGTCTAGGGCACCAAATTCTGATGGCACTAAATACTCAGGCCAAACAGGAGCCTATTTCTGCATCCTTTAGGGATATGTGCATGCACTACTTTAAAGTGATGTCACTATGATGCTATAGCCATTCTGTTTTCTTCTTCTGGCTCTCCAATCTTTGAAATCTCTGAGCCCCCACCCCCACCCCCACAAGACTGATATCAGAGGCTTGCCTATCAGCACCAAAATTTTAAAGCCAGCCCTGGAAAGATATCATCATCTTCCACTAATACTACACGACGGGGAATACTTCAGACACTGCTGGGCCACAAATGCCCCTTGAGCTTTCTAGCTCAATTGGATCCAGTCTCTGCTGGGCAATTGTACTATAAGCCTTCATACATAGCTACTCATGGTATTTTCTTTATTGTTATAATATTCCCTAACTTAGCCATTGGCTAGAAGCTACAGGCTGATTCCCTCTGGCCTCTAATATGCATGTACCTTAGTTCCAGCCTGTAGGTGTCACCACTGAGCAACAGCTAGGACTATCTCCCTCACCAGGGGCTGTGAACATTGCTCTGCACAGTATCACCAACCCTGGTTGGCTCGAAGAACAAAAGTCTGGGAATCAGACCCAAGTCTGGGAATCAGACCCAAGTCTTCCACAAGGCTACTGAGCTACTGGGCCAGCCAACCCGCATGTAATTTTAAATATATACTGTATACTCTACAATTTACTAGTACTGCCCAGACATTGGTTTGTTCACCACAGAGGTCTGCAAGCCCCAGGCCTCCCTTATCTTCTGGGTCTTAAAGCAATCTGGGTTTCACTGCTCCATCCGTAAACTTCCCAGTCTATTTGTTAAGAGTACATTCAGGGATCAGAAAATACGATTCGGATGGAGAATACTGCAAATAAATAAAACCAGAACATCTAAATATTTTAAAGTTCAAAATAAACTTTATGTAAAAATGCTTTGTGTCTGATGAACAGAGTTTTCTAGAGCCATGATGTTCACTCGTTTGTAATAAAACAATAAGCAACAAACTGTTCTGTTCAAAGTGGCATCGTCTTTGTATTTCAATTCATAGAACATTTTATCCCCTTGAACATTTAACATTTAGTAAATTCATGGCTTAAATATGATCAGATGATTTTAAACAAACTTTATTAGTTACATCATCTAAAAATATTTAGATTACAGTATTGTCAAAACATCTGTTAAGTCTGAACTATGCTAAGTTTCTTCTGATGTAGCCATATAAAATATCTGATTTCTATGAATTATGACTTAAACCAAGATGTAATAGAGTGGAAGAATAGATTAGTGGTCACAAAACTTGTGAACCAGGGAAGATGGGGTTCAAATCCCACTGCTACTACTGACACTCTGTGACCTTGGCCAAATCATGCTTCTCTGAATTCGGAAAAGGTGAATAATAAGTGCAAATCCCACGTCATAGCACTGGGATGGGTTTGCTTCAGATTATTAAAGAAGTAGGTCTATGAATTGTGTGTCCTTTCTTTCTTTATAAGATTCTTTTATAGACTTTTTCTGCCTTTAAAATTTCCCTGCCAAATACTAAATCAAAAACGCCTTATTTTAGGCAAAAAAAACCCCAAAAAGCATAAAAAAGAAAAAGAAAGAAAGAAAAGAATACAAATCAATACCACCTTCTAGAAGTCCAAAATATGAACAGCACATCAGTAAACAGCTCTACTATAAGAGAAGACCTCAGTATCCCTCAAGGCCACAACATGACCTAAGAAACAGAGGGCGAGCTAACCAGAATCGAATCAACTTATAACTGGTAAAGCTCAAAACATCAATGGTCTGAAAAAACCTCTTCTCCAATATACAGTCTATACAGTTAGATGATCAAATAACATGAAGCCTGCTATCTTGTATCAATAATGCAGTCACAATCAAATGTCCCATACAAGCTGTTATGCACACGTTGTCATATTATCATGTTATGCACACACTGTCAAACACTCTAAAGCGAGCAACAATACGACCAATCCCGAAAAAATCTCAACTAACTTAAGAACAATCCAGCAGTTTACAGACCCATCTCAAGCCCCCCTCTACTAGCAAAAATTATCAAAAAGGTGGTTCAACACCAACTCCAGGATCACATTGACAACTATGCCCCGCTGGACCCAAATCAACAAGGCTTCCGACCAAACCATGGTGTTGAAACACTACTGATATACCTCTTTGATAATCTGATCCAAATCATTGACAACGTTAAGAGAGGCATCATCATGATCTTCATAGACATCTCATCAGCTTTCGACACTGCGGACCACAGCACACTTCACTCAAGACTACAGGACATTGGCCTACACAGCACCACCATGAAGTGGTTCTCCTCATACCTCACAAACAGACAGCTCCAAGTCAAAAGTGGCGCCGTCACCTCCCAACCAATAAGAATCAACCAGGGCATACCACAAGGATCCTCCCTATCTGCGCTTTTATTTAACCTCTACATTCAACCGATCTGCAACATAATCAAGAACCACAATATACAATACACTATCTACGCAGATGACATCAAGATATACACTCCAATCAATCTTGATAGCCCAGACTACACCAAAATATCAGACTGCCTTCAGCAAATGACACTCTGGATGCTAGAAAACAACCTGACCATAAACTGCAACAAGACAGAAGCACTACTCATCACCTGAAATACCGCCTTCACCCCACCTCCCAACATCAGACTGAACAACATCATACCAATAAAGACTGAAGTAAAGTACCTCGGAGTGACATTCAACAAAGACCTGAACCTAGAGTCGCACATCAACAGAACCACCAAAAACGCATACCTCAAAATGAGAACCATTCGACGCCTCAAGCCAATTCTCTCACAGGATCACTTCTGCACCGTCTGTCAAGCTCTAATCACACCCATATTAGACTTCGGCAACCTCATCTACCTTGGACTCTCAAAACAAACACTCCAGCCCCTGCAGATGGCTCAAAACACTGCCGTCCAAATAATAACGGGATCATCAAGACACGATCACATCACCCCCATTCTCAACCAACTCCACTGGCTCCTTATCAGCTCCCGCATCAGATATAAGGCAATACTAAACATCTTTAAAATCAAACACAACCTCTCAGCAAACAGCCTGCTACTCCTCATCAAATCCGACACAAGCACCAGACCAAGGAGGAGAGGCACCTCAGGCTCCATTATCACCCCCCGTAGCATTTACCAAAGCAAGGCAAGATACAACAAGAAGAGCACTATCCCTGGCTGCCCCCGCTTTCTGGAACTCCCTCCCGGATGACCTACGATCAACTACAGACATCAAGGACTTCAGGAAGTAGCTCAAAACCACGCTCTTTATTGAACACTATAGTGACATCACATAAATAACCTGTACTTTAGCCCATGGCTACCTAACATTCCGGCCCCCTCTCCGTCCCCCCCACCCTCCCTGTATATAACTACTTGTACATAGCTCATCCTGTATATACCTCCCCAAGAAATCATGGCCTTCACTCCCACAACTACTCTCCTGTGTTAACACTGCATGCCTACCCCTACTGACACTGTTCTTTGATTGTTTGAAGTGTAAACCACTTTGATTTCAGGACAAAGCGGTATATAAATCCTTTTAAATAAATAAATATTAGACTATGCTGGAGACCAACATCCAAGAAGTTATCATGTAATCTCCCAATATAACCTCCCAAAGGTACTTAGCTGGGCATATCCTTATGCAATGTGTTGCATCGAGTTTCGTTGCATTGTACTGCACTTCAATATACTGCAAGGTTATCCGTCAGCACACAGATTCCAGGTTACAGCCTTTGATCCTGACGGCCATCAGAGTCCCGACACCAGATGTTTCGCCATTCATAGCTTCGTCAGGGAGCTCGAATGCTCTGTGCTCCAAAAACGACAACAAAAGCCCAAAAACAAAAATAAACCCTCACTAATATCTAGAGAAAACTGATATAAGACGTGGTATCAGAAAAAGAAACTTACTTAAAGAAACTTACAGAAACCAGAAGCCGCCACCAATAGAACAAGAAGCAACGATGTTAGCCAACTATAGACAACAAACGCCATGCATGCGCACTCTTAAGGAATTTCCAGAATGACATCATACACCAAAATGAGGCTTCCACATTCATTCACAAAAAGATCAGTTCATACCACTGAACTGATAGCCTGAAAAATGTCAAACAGGAAACAAAGCAGCCATACCCTAAACTCAAAACTTGTACCAGTTGCAAAAATAAAAATAAAATTATAATGATGATAAATAACTTAGTACCACAACCAACCTGCCCAGACCCAAGTCCATTCTACAGAATCATTTCGTCTATTAGGTTCTAAAGATTTTAAATGAAAAATCTAGTGCTGTTCTGCCTGAAGTAATGTCTTATCCCAATTTCCACCATAAACAGAAGTGAATATTATTTTAGCAATGATTATACAATGTAACTCCTTGAACACATGATTTCTTATGTGACAGTGCCTGACCAAGGGAGCCCCCTCCGTGCCCTGTCAAATTCTACAGCGATGTTCAATCAGGCGCACCTGAAGTGAACGTTGAGTTTTACTCACATACGCCAATCCGCATAGGCAAAAAAATAAGATAAATAATGCCAATACTATTACATGTGGTGGCATAGCGCAACATTTAAGCGCTACCATTATAAGAAAAAAGCCCACACAATCAAGCATCATGAAACACATAGAACAATGGCCAAAACTCTTATGTCCCAGAGAATGAATAATCGTATGACTGGCAACCCCAAAAGCCAAAGGGCAAAGCAGATTTCTATTCCTAGTTTACACAGGGCGCACTGAAAAATGCTGCAACCCAGGGATCAGCTGAAAAATACGTGAATGCCGTCAAATAATCTTGTCAAAAAAGAACCCCCAGCACAGGGTAGAACTCGTGAATCCAAATATAAGAATACCCCAGCACACAGAACCTCCCGTGTAAATAAATCATCAATCATAAACAGGGAAATACACTCTCTTTTTGTCGGAGTAACCAGTCAAGAGGAAGCAGGAGAAAACCCGCTCCTCGCCGTGGTCAGTCCATTTTACTCATTTTAAATGCTTGAAAACTTAGCTTTTTTCTTTCAATTCAGCCATTAGAGAATCCAGAAAACACAACGTGCCACGTTTCGAGCCAGTCATATCATCTATGGCCCTGCATCAGGTGAAAGTTGTGGAATCCACAACTTTCACCTGATGCAGGGCCATAGATGATATGACTGGCTCGAAACGTGGCACGTTGTGTTTTCTGGATTCTCTAATGGCTGAATTGAAAGAAAAAAGCTAAGTTTTCAAGCATTTAAAATGAGTAAAATGGACTGACCACGGCGAGGAGCGGGTTTTCTCCTGCTTCCTCTTGACTGGTTACTCCGACAAAAAGAGAGTGTATTTCCCTGTTTATGATTGATGATTTATTTACACGGGAGGTTCTGTGTGCTGGGGTATTCTTATATTTAGTCAAATAATCTTGGCCAACTTATAACACATGGATTAAACCGAGTAATAAAGTTCACTATCCCATCATTGGTGGCTGTAGAATGGGCTCTGGGTCTTAGCAGCCATGATCTGTCATTAAACATGCTCGTGTACGGGCTTGACAGACCAGATGTGCAGGATATCCATGATTCAAAAACACCAACTCAAGACGTTGGGCCTGCTGCTTAAATACAGCAATAGAAGAACAATTCCTGTAAGTTTCTTTTTCTGATACCACTTCTTATATCAGTTTTCTCTAGATTTTAGTGAGGGTTTTTTTTGTTTTTGGGCTTTTGTTGTAGTATTTGGAGCACAAAGCATTCGAGCTCCCTGACGAAGCTGTGAATGGCGAAACATCTGGTGTCGGGACTCTGATGGCTGTCAGGATCATAGGCTGTAAGCTGGAATCTGTGTGCTGACGGATAACCTTGCCATATATTGAAATGCAGTACAATGCAACGAAACGTGATGCAACGCATTGAATAAGGATATGCCCAGCTAAGTACCTTTGGGAGGTTACAGTATATTGAGAGATTATATGATAACTTCTTGGATGTTGGTCTACAGCATAGTCTAATATGACAGCGTGTGCATAACAGTTTGAATGGGACATTTGATTGTAACTGCATTATTGATACAAGATTGCAGGCTTCATGTTATTTATACAGTTAACTGATAAAATAACATGAAGCCTGCAATTGGTAAAGCTCGAAACATCAACAGTCTGAAAAAAAACCTCTTCTCCAATTGTAGTCTATACAGACTACAATTGGAGAAGAGGTTTTTTTTTCAGACTGTTGATGTTTCGAGCTTTACCAATTATAAGTTGATTTGATTCTAGTTAGCTTGTCCTGTTTCTTAGGTCATGTTGTGGCCTTGAGAGATACTGAGTTCTTTTCCTTTTATAGCAGAGCTCTTTACTGATACGCTGTTCATATTTTGGACCTTTAGAAGTGGAATCAATTTGTGTTCTTCTCTTTCTTTTTTATGCTTTTTTTTTTGGGGGGGGGGGGGGGGGGGTGCCAAAAAAAAGAAGCCTTTGATTTAGTAAAATTTGGCAGTCTTTTTGGCTCCTTGTGAGGATATATTTTTGTGATAGGTTTAAAATTTCCCTGAACAGGATTTAGCCACTGTATATTCATATCTAAAGAAAACGCAATAGTTTAAACATTTAACTTCTTTTTCCATAACTCTCTAAATTTGACACACAAACACTACATTGTAATGTTCCTAGGCTTGTAAAGCTTGCCAGAGTTCACTGACAGAGAAAACGCCATCAAAAACATATCTAAGTTCAGAATAATCTTCCTACCTTTAAATAAAAGTGGGACTCACTCTGCAGGGATTTAACTGAACAAAGGGAGGAAGACTGTCATATCCCGTAAGAAATACTGATGTGATGAGCACATGCTACTTTTCCCATTCAGAGTTCTTGAAGCTGTGCCTGACTAAGGTCCTTGCATTGCAGAATGCTTATACAAACAGAAATATCAAATCCTGTTAAGGAAAAAGACATTTACTATTGTTTTAAAGGCTAAATTAACCTTGGGAACAAAATTGGGAAAGAGGAAACAGACTTCAGCCCAGCTGACTGGGCAGTCATTACTTGAGCTGTTCTGGAAATCCTTACTGCAGATTAACTCTCCAGGAAAGGAGAGAGCTTGGGATCAAAGGCACAGGAGAAGGCATTAGACTTCTGCATCACTGCTTCACCGCTCCACCATAGTTAGAATGAAAAACAGAGTGATCTAATAGGGATTTCACATATGGGTGGTCATAGTCCAGCTACTTTAGGCATGTGAAGCCTAGGTTTGTGCTGCTTTTTGATGCATGCATTTCTACAATATAGGGGTGTAAAAGGAATTGGACAAAGCAATGTTCCTGCAAAGCTGCATGGGAGTCCTCCAACCATATTGGCACCTGTAGGGTGATGTGCTGTGCTATCATGTTTTTAGTTATGAGGAGCAGGTCCCATGCTAGAAGTGGATTCTTGATTGCAGGTCTCAGGTTGGTGAAACCTCTCATGAATTTTGAAACCAATAGGCAGAGTGAAACGGGGTTGCTGTCTACCCAGAAATAGCAAATGGTAATGGCACTAAGTATACTTGGATGCTTTTTAGACCAGCGTTTGAAAGGAAAGCGTAGTTACTCACCTGTAACAGGTGTTCTCTGGGAACAGCAGGAATCAGTCCTCACATATGGGTGAAGTCGGTGCCGATTGATCCCCGCGTGGAGCATTTCTCCAGCTTTCAAAGACAGCCTTTGGATATGCTACCATGCATGCATGGTCCCCTTCCTGCCCAAGGGTGCCATCTTGCTCAGTCAGATGACATAGCTAGGACAGCAGTAAAAAAATAAAACAAGGTAGGGAGGTAACTCCCAGGGGAGAAGGGAGGGTTGGCAGGACTCATTCCTGCTGTTCCCGGAGAATACCTGTTATAGATAAGTACCCACACTTTCTCCAGGAACAAGCAGGAAGTCATTCCTCACATATGGGACTTCCTAGCTCCAGGCTGCTGAGGACCGAACCAAGAAAGCACCAACAGCAATCAATCAGATAGTCGTGAGTTGCAGAAGAAGAGTCATCCCTGAGAGATTGCAAGACCCTAGCATCAAGCAACACTATCACTCTGGTAGCCTGAGCACAGAATGGTTGGAGGGCAGGCATTGCCTACACCCCGAGAACATTACGGAGTACTGCCTGGCCAAAGGCACTGTCCCTGCGGGACTCGCTCTCCAGGCAGTAGTGAGTTGTGAACGTATGGACTGAAGACCATGCGGTGTCCTTGCAGATTTTCGTCACCGGAACTGAGCGGAGGTTGGCCACCAACGCGGACATCGCCTTCACTCGTGCTGTGATCCGGTGCTTGAGGGAGAGGCTAGCTCGCTGATAGGCGAAGGCAATACAGTCTGCCACCCAAGTAGACAGAGTTTGCTTTGTCACGAGGAGCCCCAGTCTACTGGGGTCATAAGACACGAAAAGCTGAGGAACTTTCCAATGGGCCTGAGTCCTTTGCAAGTAGAAGGACAGGGCTCACTTGCAATCTAGTGTATGAAGTATTAATTTCCCCTGCCATTATGAGGCTGCGGGAAGAAGGTGGGGAGGACCACCTCTTGGTTGAGGTGGAAAGGGGATAGCGCCAAATGGAGGAATTCGGGGTGTGTGTGGAGCAGCATCCTGTTCTTATAGAACCTTATATATGGTGGGTCTGCCACTAGTGCCTGGAGTTTGCTCACCCTTCGAGTAGACGTGAGGGCCACCAGGAAGGCCACTTTCCAAGACAGGTATCTCAGGTGGCAAGTGGCTAGGGGCTCAAATGGCAGTTTAGTGAGCTGGGAGAGCACTACATGGAGGGGGGGGGGCATGGACAACAGAAGGCCCCGGAGGAACCTAGAGACCAGGGGATAGATAGACAGGGGTTTTCCCTTGATAGGATGGTGGTGTGCAGCTATGGCACTTAGATGCACCCTCACAGAGTTGGATTTCAGCCCATGTGAGACAGGTGCAGTAGGTACTGAAGAACCAGTTGCACATGACAGGAGCAAGGATTCTCCTCCTTCTCCGTACACTAGACAGAAAACGTTCTCCACGTAAAGGCATAGGCCCGCCTGGTGGAGGGTTTCCAAGAGGCCAGTAGAGTCTCCTTGACATCCCCTGGAAGGTTGAAAGGGGCCAGCGCTACCCTTTCAGCAGCCACGCCGCTAGCATTAGCAACCCTAGGTTGAGGTGCAGAAGGGAGCCCTTCTCCTGGGACAGGAAGTCCGGGGCCTGGCCCAGTGGGACTGGGAGTGCCACTTGCAGGGATAGCAGCAGAGAGAACCAGGGTTGCCTGGGCCACCTGGATGCAATCAGTATGATTGATGCCCCCTCGCTCTGGCTTTGAAGAGGGTCTTGGCGACCAGGGGGTCGGTGGGAATGCATATAGGCCCTCTGACCATGAGATTAGGAAGGCATTTGCCGCCACTCTCCCCAGGTGTGGCGTGAGCAGAAGCATGGCAGCTGTGTGTTGTCTGGGGAGGCAAAAAGATCTATCACAGGCCTGCCCCAGCGGTGGAAGAGTTGCTTCGTTAACCTGGGGTTCAAGTGCCACTTGTGTGGGCTTAGAACTCTGCTCAGCCTGTCTGCTAAGCAATTGTCCTGGCCTGGCAGATATACCGCTCGCAAGTACATGTTTTTGCACACTGCAAAGGAGAGGAGGGCCACCAACTCCTGGCAGAGGTTATATGAGCCTTGCCTGCCTGCTTATTAATATAAAACATGGCCACCTGGTTGTCCGTCTGGATCAGCACAGGTTGGTTCCGCAGGTGGTGGCGGAACGCTCACAGGGCTACGAAGATTGCCCTGAGCTCGAGGAGATTGATTTACAGCAGTGACTCCTCTTGGGACCAGCTACCTTGCATGTGGTAATCCCCACAATGCGCCCCCCCCAACCCAGGAGGGAGGCATCCATTGTCAGGGTCCTCTGTGGTGCAGGTGCCTGGAATGGCATTCCTGCCTGTAGGTGGTGGTTTTGCCACCAGGTGAGAGATTCCGCCAGTTGGCAGGTGACTCTGTCCCGTAGTCTGCCATGGCTTGAGACCACTGTGAGTGGAGGCACCATTGGGCTGTCCGCATGTGTATGTAGGCTAGCTGTGTGACGTGGACCGTTGAGGCCATGTGGCTCAACAGGCGGAGGAGATGGCGAGCCGGTACTGACAGGCAGCGTTGAACCTCTTTTGCCAATTGTATGAGGTAGTCTGCCCTTTCTCTTGGGAGGATGGCCTTGACCTGTAGCATGTCCAACTGCACCCCTATGAACTCCAAATTTTGGGTTGGAGCAAGATGGGACTTGGGGTAGTTGATGATGAACCCCCAGGTGCTGCAGCAGAAGGGTTGTACACTCTGCGGCATGCCTGACCTCTGAGGCCATATCGCCCCCGATTAGCCAGTCATCCAGGTAGAGGAAGACAAAAGTCCATTGCAGATGCAAGTGAGCAGCTACCACTGCCAAGCACTTGGTAAAGACCCTTGCCCTCCTTCCACCACAAACTGTAGGCATTGCCTATGGGAAGAGTGGATCAGGATGTGAGTGTACACATCATTAGGATTTGGAATCACTGGATGTGCCCTGTGTTCTGGTTTCCAGGTACGTACTGCATGAGGCAATAAGAAGGCCTTGAATGGATAGGGCAAACTTCCAGATTCTGAAGGTTTCCATGAAGCATTTGAAAGACTCTGTTCTATCTTATTTGCTGATATAAAATGTAGTCACCTGGTTGACTGTCTATACCAGGGGTCTCCAACTCCAGTCCTGGAGGGCCGCAAACCAGTCAGGTTTTCAGGGTATCCCTAATGAATATGCATGAGATATATATGCATTAGAAATAGCCTGCCATACTGACTGGTTTGTGGCCCTCCAGTGCTGGATTTGGGGACCCCTGCCGTACACCTCTGTCATGTATGATTGTGAGTGGGCAAGGTACAGATGTCCTCAACATCAAAAGGGTAGATAGAATGTGTCACATCCCTCCTCATTTCTCACCACCACCAAAAGTTGTCTAATAGACAATATTTTGGTGGTGGTGAGAAGCGAGGAGGTATGTGACACATTCTATCTACTCTTTTGATGTCAAGGACATCTGTACCTTGCCCACTCACAATCTTAAATGACAGAGGTGTAAGGTGGGGGTCCCCAAATCCAGCACTGGAGGGCCACAAACCAGTCAGTTTGACAGGCTATTTCTAATGCATATATATCTCATGCATATTCATTAGGGATACCCTGAAAACCTGACTGGTTTGCGGCCCTCCAGGACTGGAGTTGGAGACCCCTGGTCTATACTAATAGTATTCTGCCTGTAACACAGGACATGAAGGGCTTCATGGAAGGCTACATGAGACCTAAAACACAACTGTGAGGTTAAAAGCAGACAGTGGGACCAATGAGTAGGAATGAAGAGGATGGTCAGAACAGGAACAGTTAGATTCTAGACAGACCATCATTTAAATCTCATGTTAGGCAATTGATTAAGAGAGCTTTTTATAAACTGAAGCTATTGTGCAGCTTAAAAACTTAGCTACATATGGATGGCTTTCATTATTGTTTTACACTGTTTAGTTTTAGTGCTAATTGATTACTGTAATGCACTGTTCCTAGACTTCCAGCTACCTTAATAAAAATGCTGCAAATGATACAAACTGTGGCAGTCCATCTTGCAACAAGGGTAAAAATTTGGGAACGCATCTCATTTATCCTAATTTCATCACACTGGTTGCCAGATGTGTCAAGGGTCAAATTCAAGATACAGGTAATGACATATCTCCAGGAGCATGCCTACTAAAGGTTAACACATGTTAATAAAGATGCTTTAAGAGCCATTACACCCATTGAAATAAAACAGTTCTGGCACTTAAAGCGTGTTAACTTTATTAACACAGGTTAAATCCCTTTAGTAGACATGTTCCTTAAAATACTGAAACTAGCCAAACCATTAATACTGGTATTTCCAGTAACTATTGTCCAATTAGATCATTACGATCATAAATGCAAGGTTTACTGGAGATACCCTCATTACAATCCACTAAAAAAACACTCATAGCCAAACCTATTTAATTATGGGTTCTCTGCTATGGAATTCACAACCTTTGTAAATCTGGGTAAGGAATGACATCATAGACTTTTGAAGGAAAATTAGCATAAGGTATGCTATACTGGGTCAGACCAAGGGTCCATCAAGCTCATATCCTGTTTCCAACAATGGCCATTCCAGGTCTCAAGTTCCTCTCAGGTCCCAAAGGTATACACATTCCATGCTGCTTGTCCCAGGGGTAAGCAGTGGATTTCCCCAGTCCTCTTTAATAATGCTTTATGGACTTTTCCTCCAGGAACTTGTCCAAATGCACTGAGTGAAAAAATATTTTCTCTGATTAAAACCTTGCTCTTCAAAGAATCATCTGAAATATGATCTTTAGATGGATTGATATAAGAAACTGAATTAGACTTTACTAGAATTTATGGAAAATTGTCATTTTTCTGGATACATGTTGTTTGTTATTTTATTGTCTGCGTTTTACTAGAATATGCCAAGAACTTTACGAGTAATGGAATACAGGGTTGTTGTTTTTTTAAATAAATAAACAGAAAGGTGGATAAGGGAAATGTTCTGGTATGGGACCTTGGGAGGTGGGGCTAAATATTCTTCAATGTTCAGTGGGTTGCAGATGGTTATAATTCTAACAGTCCAGGTTACTAATGTATACATTTTCAGCACTGCAGACACACATACAGGATGCAACCAGTTTATGAAGCCACCAGCAAGCTGTGAAACTCAAAAGTAAAAAGAAGCGGAAATGCTAATATCAGATGTGCTGTAACCAAGTTCAAAAAAGCAAGGTATAACCACAAAAGATCTACAGAGGCAAAAAAATGAAGGGGGGAGGGCAGAGATCAATTTAGG
Source organism: Ichthyophis bannanicus (assembly GCA_033557465.1). Taxonomy (NCBI): domain Eukaryota; kingdom Metazoa; phylum Chordata; class Amphibia; order Gymnophiona; family Ichthyophiidae; genus Ichthyophis; species Ichthyophis bannanicus. The sequence goes on from CM066035.1 coordinate 860,580,278, forward strand.
TTTATGGAATGAAATTTGCTGGTCTAGGTTGGCCTTAGAGGTCTTATGTTTCATTTGGCATAAAAGAGAGGAGTAGTTCAGCACTGAGGTAGAGGTCGCATACCACTCTCTACAGCATATGCCTACCATGGGCTAATCCCAAGAGGAATTACTGGATTATAAACCACATCATTGCCCAGGCTCTGTAAGCAACTGATATATTTAAGCTAGTTATGTCTTGAAGGAATTTCCATTTTAGGTTCATGTTACATCTCCTATTAAGTATGTGATCTTACATCCACTGTGTCAGAAAATATTGCATAATACATTTCTTATTTTTACTGGAAAATATATGGAAACTTTAATCATCACCTTTTGTTCTGAGCCCTACAGTTGCCTCCTTTGACTACAGAGGCCACCCAGTACTCACTGTTTAAACTACGAAATGTCTATGCCAAGTTTGAGAGTTGGAAATTAATCTGTTTAAAGCTCGGTTCTTTTTGTAAAAATCCAGTCAGCTGTTACATGTACAACATTTGTTTAACAAGGAAGCCGAAAGCAAGCAGCTGTACCTGAATGGTCTTGCTGAAAGCTGTTGTGATTAGCAATGTGGTCTTTCAGATGGTAATGCACAACATCAAGGAGATTATAATACCAAAGGTGAGAGGTGGAATTAAGAACTCTGGGGACTTCCTGGTTCTGAAGTAAATAACCAAGAAAGAAGTGGAGCAGAAAAACACTGTGAGAAGAAGACAAAAGGGAAAGTTCTTTGAAAGTCATGAAGATGCCTTTCAAACCGAATTTCATGAAGTTTAAAAACAAAGCAGTGAGAACCTTGAAATAAAATCTTTTCAAAATGTATTGTGTGATCAGGACATGGAGAGAGGTATTAACAGGCATAATTAGTTTGTTTATCCATAACGACTGTTAGTTCACTTGTCTTGTGCTGTCTTGTGTCTTAGAAAGCTTGAGTTTGAATGGGATTCTTATGAAAAAAACATTTCTTCTCAAGATAGTATCACCTTTCTGCATTCAGTAACTACTTCAGATCTTTTGTTTCTGTGATCACTACCAAAAATATGATCTTCTCTGGGCAGATATTAGTAACATAGTAAATGACGGCAGATAAAGATCAGTATGGTCCATCTAGTCTGCCCAGCACAATGTCAAGAGTAGGTACACCTGCCGCTCCATGCAGGCCACCTCTCCCCATGTCTTTGCCCAGGGGTGAACCCACCACTCCATGTAGGACACCCCTACTTGAAAATCAGGATTTGAGTGGCCAAGAGCAGCTTTGCCAGTGAGTGAAAACCTTGTTGTAATACACAGTCTAATCATGAAAAGAATTGTTTGGACTACTGAGATAAAAAGTAGAAAAGCAGAATGTGCCCCATTCATCCTGTGGCTCTGCTGCTTTAAGAGAAAAAAAGGGGGAGGGGCAACAAAAGAGGGTAACATTGTATTATTCCATTAAACTACGCAGAAATGAAAAAGTGAAAAAATGATTCATCATCAAGAGGACATGTCAATAACGTTCGTCGCACAACAACAAAATATCAATACTTATGTTTATTGACATAATGACTTTGTGGATCATTTTCTTGCCCGACATCAAGGGATTTAAGTGGCAGAAAATACCTATGGGATTTGCCAATGGGAGTAGATGATTTAATATATAAGATTCTGGACACAATAGAAAAAAAAATTAATATCATAGAAGCCAGCTTTTAAAATCGATTGGAGATACTAAATTTAACATAAATGACTCCTGCCTGGACACTGTGAAGATGTAAGGCAACATTGGGGGTGTTCAAACTGCCACCTATGGTTAAATAATGTAGAGGATGCTTGCAACTCCCTTCGTGTAATTAGAAAAAGGGTTTGGGGATAAATTCAGACTGTGTTTCTTTATTTTCCAAGCAAAGAAAAAAGTGACCTAGATTCTCCATATTAAAGAAGAGATTAATCAAAGGAAAACACTGTATCCTGATTTAAGGAACACACATAGCTGGAACAAAAGGCATAGGTTAGGGATGAACTGTATGGACAAATGTTTAACATCTTGGGGTATGCTGGGATTTTAGGTCAGAATATGAATTAAAATAGCCAACTTAGCTTGTCACAACCCAGAATTTCATTTATTAAGAAGATTAGGAAATGAGTAGCACATGGTGTTGCTTTTAAGAGAATGGTTTATTTTACTTGTACAGATATGCGAACATTAGGGATGTACAGCTGGTAGTGTATATTTGGTTCATTAGTGCTCCTTTAAAGTTCAGTGTTGCTTAAATCTATATAATGCATGTTAAACAAACAATTATGTTAAGTCAATTAGTGCACATTCGGTAACATAGAATGCAGAGGAGAAAGAAGAATAAATGAATGGATAGGTACGATTAGACAGAAATGATTTAAATCAGTCTAATATCTTTTGCTTACTACCCACTGAATCTAGTAAGTAGTAATTGATAGTCAAGAAGGTCAAAGGCACTAGTTAGATCCAAAGACAAACAGATTTGTCCTGATCTAATAATAACACTGGACAACAAATTTATTCAAAAGTTTTGCTTACTGAAAAAGGTTTGGTAATTATGATAGACAGCTTCAAGCCGAACACAAATATAATTTCAGATTGACTGTATCGCGTAGGAATCTGGAGTGTGTAATCAATCATCATCAAGTGATGTAATAAGTTAGGTCTCAGTATTGTGTCTCTTATCAAAACCAGCCTATTTTGGATGAAGAATCAAGGCCTTGGCCATAAAGGTTTTAACTGGAGAGCAACAACTTTTGAGAGGAAAATAAGTATGATACTGGATGGTAATTTGAAACTAAAAAAGGACTATGCGATCTTGCAGTCAATGAGTGATCAGTCCAGGGAAGGAATATAAGAAGAGAATTTTTCCAAAATCTAGGAAAAAGAATTGTATGGAAAAACAAGATCCAAAACCTGACCCGCTTCATGGGTAGGAAAAGAAATATGCAGAATAAATCCTAAATCAAGTATTGTAGAGAAGATAAAGGAAATTATGGACCCATAATAATCAAATTGTTATACATGACTGTCATATCAGACAAGAAAAGGATTAATTCAGCCTCAGAAGACACTGTCAAAGGAGGGGGGAGGGGGACAGTATACCAAATGCAGATAATATAGAGGAGAGGTAGCAACCTAAGAGGCACAATTTACAATGGGACGTCAGAGTGCAATCATGCATGGTCTCCTTCCTGCGCAAAGGTGCCATCTTGCTCAGATGACATAGCTAGAGCCGAAAAAGAAGACGGCAAAAATATAACAACTCCATGGGGAGGAGGGAGGGTTGTGAGGACTGATTGCTGCTGTTCCCGGAGAACACTTGTTACAGATGAGTATATGCTTTCTCTGGGAACAAGCAGGAATTCAGTTCTCACATATGGGACTCCCTAGCTACAAACTACCGAGAACCTGTAGAAAGCTACGGTCGAGGCATGAGCAGCAGCACATGAGTCCGAAGACAGACTCTGAAAAGACCCCAGTGTCCAGGGAGAATCATCACTCCGGTAGCCTGAACAAGAATGGTCGGAGGGTAGGAGTTGCCTAGACCCTGAAGAGATTATGGACTACAGCCTGGCCGAAGGCACTGTCCCATTGGGACTCCCTCTCCAGGCAGTAATGTGCTGCAAAGATGTGGCTGAGGACCAGGTGGTGGCCTGCCAGATGTCTGTCATAGGGACAGAGCGCAAGTATGCAACAGAGGTCACCATAACCCTGACACTGTGTATCGTAACCTGGCGCTCCAGTGGGAGCCCTGCCTTTTCACAGGCGAGGGCAATGCAGTCGGCCACCCGGGTGGACAGGGTCCACTTAGTTACTGCCTCACCCAGCTGACTGGGGTCATAGGAGACAAAACATTGGGAGGCTCTGTGGGTGCCCTGGGTACGCCACAAGTAGAAGGATAGGGCCCTCTTAGAATCCAAGGTATGGAGGATGGCTGCTGCCCTGTTTTTGTGAAGCTGTGGGAAGGTGGGTAGCACCACCTCCTGATTGAGGTGAAACGAGGACACCACCTTCAGAAGGAATTTAGGGTGCATGCGAAGCACGACCCTGTTCTTATAGAACCTGGCGTAGGGTGGCTCTGCCACCAAGGCTTGGATCTTGCTGATTCTGCAAGCGGATGCAAGTGCCACCAGGAACTGCCACCAGGAAGACAACCTTCCAGGAGGGTACCGTAGGTGGCAAGAAGACAGGGGCTCGAATGGTGGCCCAGTAAGCATGGCAGTAGCATGGCAGTACCACATTAAGGTCCCATTCCACCGGAGGTGGGCAGATGGACGGCTTCAAGAGGAGGCCCCATAAGAACCAGGTGACGAGGGGCTGCGCAGAGAAGGGTTTGCCCTTGATAAGGAGGTGGGGCGCTGAAAGAGCACTCGGGTGCACCCTCATGGAGTTGGACTTGAGTCCAGCCTGCAAGAGATGAAGCAGGTACTGCAGCACCATCTGCAGTGGGCAGGAGAACGGGTTGACCCATCGCTCTGCGCACCACACCGAGAATCTGTGACATTTGAAAGCATAGGCCCACCTCATGGAGGTCTTACAAGAAACTCCACCTCCCTCGAAAGGCTGAAGGGAGCCAAGGCTACCCGTTTAGCAGCCATGCAGTTCGCGCCAGAGACTTCAGGTTGGAGTGAAGGAACATAAGAACATAAGAACATAAGATATGCCATACTGGGTCAGACCAAGGTCCATCAAGCCCAGTATTCTGTTTCCAACAGTGGCCAATCTAGGTCATATGTACCTAGCAGTTTCCCCAAGAGACACAAGTTCCACAATGCTTGTACTGGGTCAAGCATTGATATCTTCGGTCACTTCTTAATAATGGTTTATGGACCTTTCCTCCAGGAACTTGTCCAAACCTTTTTTAAACCCAGCTACACTAACAGCCTTTACTACATCCTCCGGTAACAAATTCCAGAGTTTGATTACACGTTGAGTGAAAAAATATTTTCTTTTATTAGTCTTAAATAGTTTACCCTGTAGCTTCATTGCATGTCCCCTAGTCTTTCTATATTCTGATAACGTAAACAATCGATCTACGTTTACCCGTTCCACTCCGTTCATTAATTTATAGACTTCTATCATATCTCCCCTCAGCCGTCTCTTTTCCAGGTTAAAGAGCCCTAACCTTTTTAGCCTTTCTTCATAGGAGTATCCTTCCATCCCCTTTACCATTTTGGTGGCTCTTCTCTGAACCTTTTCTAATAACTCTATATCCTTTTTAAGATACGGCAACCAGAATTGCACACAATATTCAAGGTGCGGTCTCACCATGGAACGATATAGAGGCATTATAATATTCTTTGTTTTATTTTCCATTCCTTTCCTTATCATACCTAGCATTCTATTTGCTCTCTTGGCCGCCGCTGCACACTGGGCCGAGGGTTTTAACATGGTATCCACAATGACGCCTAAATCTTTTTCCTGGGTGGTGGTTCCTAATGTGGAACCTTGCATCGTGTAACCATAGTTTGGGTTGTTCTTCCCTAGGTGCATAACCTTGCACTTGTCCACATTAAATTTCATCTGCCATTTTGATGCCCAGTCTTCCAATTTATCAAGATCCTCTTGCAATTTTCCACAATCCTCTTGAGAGCCATCATCCCGAGTCAGTAATCCCGGGGCATTCCCCAGAGGAACCGGAGACTCCATTGATAGGCGGAACAGCAGAGGGAACCAAGGCTGCCTGGACCATCTTGTGGCCACCGGGGTCAGCAATGCCTTGTCCCAGAGGACCTTAAAAAGGATCTTGGCAACCAGTGGCATGGGTGGGAAGGCATACAGGAGGCCCCCCAACCATGGGATGAGGAAGGCATCCGCTGCTACCCAGGACGGATGAGGCTGATAAGAGCAGAAGTGGGGCAGCTGAGCATTGGCCAAGCTGGCAAAGACGTCCACTTGTGGGGTACCCCAGAGGTGGAAGAGTCATTGGGCTGCCTTGGGATCTAGTCGCCATTTGTGAGACTGTAGGACCCTGCTCAATCTGTCTGCCAGGGCACTGTTCTGGCCCGACAGGTACACTACCCTCAGGAGCATTGCTTGACTGATCATATACGAGCAGAGGGCTACTGCCTTCTGGCAGAGGATGTAAGACCCTATGACTCCCTGCTTGTTCAGGTAGAACATCGCAACTTGGTTATCCGTCTGGACCAGTACCGACTGGTGCTGTAGGCAGTGGTGGAAAGCACTGCGCACCAGGAATATGGCTCTGAGCTCCAGCAGGTTGATCTTCTGTTGGCTCTCTGCCCTGTTCTAGTTGTCCTGCATACGGAGGATCCTGCAATGGGCTCCCCATCCAGCAAGGAGCTGTCCGTGATGAGGACCCACTGGAGCACTAGGTTCTGATATGGCATGCCTGTTTGTAGGTGCTGTGTGGTTTTCCACCTGCACACTCCGTCCCAAAGCCAGCCCGTGGCCGGTGTCCAGTGGGAGCAGGGGCCCCACTGGGCTACTCTCATATGAAGGTGGGCATTGGGGACAACATGAACTATCAATGCCATGTGTCCGAGTAGATGGAGCAGGGAGAGAGCTGATACAGAGCGGTGGCCCTTTACTTCTGTGGCCAAAGCTACGAGGCGATTTGCTCTGTCTAGGGGAGGAAGGCCTTGGCCTGGAGAGGGTCCAGTTGAGCCCCTATGAGCTCCAGATCCTGTGTAGGGGTCAGGTGAGACTTGGGGTAATTTATAACAAACCCCAGGAGTTGCAGGACACTGATGGTGTGGGCCATGGCCTGCTGCACCTCTGCGGCCATGTCCCCTTTTACGAGTGAGTCGTCCAGATAGGGAAAGACAAAAGCGCCCTGGAAATGGAGGAAAGCCGCCACCACTGCTAGGCATTTATGTTTATGTTTATGTTTATTGAATTTGATAAATCCGCCTTTCTACTGAAATCAAGGCGGTGTACAATTTTCAAAAATTGAAGGGAAATCAAGGCCAAGGCCAAGAGAAGTAGGAAAAGAAGTTACAAATCTTTGACAGGAGAGAAAGAGAAAAAAAAAAAAAGAGATAAGACGAGACAGTAGTACATGCATTCCGGGTAGAGACAATGGGAGGGACGAGAGAGATCAGACAAAGGGAGAGGGAAGGTCAAATGCCAGGGAAAACAGGTGTGTCTTCAGGTTTTGTTTGAAAGTGGTGTGGTTAGTTTCTAGACGCAGGGAGGAGGGGAGAGCGTTCCAAAAAGCAGGGCCGGCATAGAAAAAAGCAGAGGAGCGAGTGGCTTGCAGGTGAGCAGATGAAGGGGAGGGAAGGGTGAGGCGGTTGAGGTGGAAGGAACGTGGGGTGAATCTGGGAGAGTGCAAGTGGATGAGGTCTGCTAAGTACTGAGGAGTGCTGGTGTAGAGAACTTTATGGACCAGGATAAGCAGTTTGTATTGGGAGCGGACAGAAATAGGTAACCAGTGAAGACGAAAGAGCAATGGAGTGACATGGTCGCGGAGGGTAGCGTGTGTGATGAGACGGGCGGCAGTGTTTTGGATTCTTTGAAGTCGAGATGTTTGGGTTTTAGGGAGACCGAGAAGGACAGAGTTTGAGAAGTCGACGCGTGACATGACTAAAGACAGAGATAGAGTGGTGAGAGCTGCAGGGGTAAGGAAAGGGCGGATGGCCCGGATTTGCCGAAGAAAGAAAAAGGATGATTTGGAGATATGTGAAATGTGATCCTGAAATGAGAGTTCAGGATCGAAGTGAATCCCAAGATAACGGAAAGAGGTGACTAAGGGAACGGAGGCACCAGAGAAAGAAGGGGCGAGTGAAGGAAGGGGAGCACCGTGAGAAAACCAGATTGCAACATTTGGTGAAGACTCTGGATGTGGAGGCTAGACCAAAGGGTATCACCCTGTACTGGTAGTTGTCCCCCCCAACCATGAATCTGAGGTACTGCCTATGGCTGGGATGAATGAGGATGTGGGTATATGCATCCTTTAGATCCAAGGACCATAGCCAGTTTGCCTGCTAGAGGTATGGCAGCAATGTTCCAAGAGAAAGCACCTTGAGTTTCTCCGCACCAGGAATTTGTTTAAGTTTCATAGGTCTAGGATGGGCCTTAGGCCCCCAGTTCATTTTGGGACTAGGAAGTACGATGAGTAGAACTCCTTGCCACTTAGGTGACAGAGTACTGGTTCCATGGCTTTGTGAGAAGACCTGCAAATTCCTGAAGAAGCAAGGCCTGGTGCAGGGGAGTCCAAGAGGTCTCTCCTGGAAAGAATTGGGGAGGCGTCTAGTCTAGGTGGAGAAGATAGCCTTCTCTGACTACCTAGGAGTGCCCAGGTGTTGGTGGTGATGGCAAACCACTGGTGGGCAAAGTGGACCAGACATCCCCCTGTGGGCAGCTGACCTCCTAAGGGTGGAGAAAGTATGCCCCGGGAGTCAAAAACTCCCTCCAGGCTGTGCTGGGGTTGGCGCTGGGGGTTTGGGGCTCTTCTGCTTGCGGGGGCCCTGACCTGTTCCTTCGGCATGGTGGCCCTGCTGAGGAGCCTGATATTGCGGGTATCCCTGGGTAAGCCTGACCCATCCTCGGGTATGGAGGTTTTTTCCCTGGGGTTTTCCTCCTGGGGAGGGTAGCAGTCTTCTTGAAGAGTCCAGTCCTCTCTCTGCAATGGGTTTGCCAAAGAGATTCTCTCCTTGGCATGCACTCATTGCTCCAGGTCTAATGACTGCAGCAACGCCAGGCGTCAGGCACAGATGCCTGCAGCAGTTATCCTCGTGGTTGACTCTAAGCCATCGTAGACCGCTCGAGTCAGATACTTTGAGTGCTCCCTGACACCCTTGGTCAGATTCCGGAACCGTTGGAGTTGGTCATCCCCGAGGCCAGTGGAGAAACTGGTAAGCTCCTTTGTCAAGTCCCAAAGGTACATGCCGATATAGAGCTGGTACACTTGGATCCAGCAGACAAGCAATGAGCCCTGGTAGCACTGCCTACCGTGGGCATTGAGGGTATGGACCTCCCTACCCGGGGGCACAAAAGAATGCATCTATTGGCTTTTGAGCCACCACCATGGAGTTATGGGACAACTGTAGCTTCCTGAAGCCGGGGCCTCGCCGGACTCGGTACATCGCATCGCATCGACAGCTGACTATGGGCACTGACATCAGCATCTTCCACATGTGGAGGAGAAGTCTCTCAAGGATGACAGGGACAGGAACAGTCAGTGTCTCCTTCAGCAGGGAGTCATTTTGGAGAATCTCCAGCTCCTCTGTGCGAGGATCCTCCTCCAACTCCGTGGTGATGGCCAGTGCCCTCGACATGTCCAGCATGAAGTTGAGTAACGAGGTGTCCTCAGACAGTGACCAATATCGGGTCACTGGAGGGGATAGGTCTCATCCTTGGACTCTTAGTCGGAGTAGTCGGTGGAGTATTTGTGGCCGGAGCCTTGAGCACTTGCCAGTGAGGATCTCGTTTCCGAGGAGCGGAACTGTGATAGAGACCTCTGCCGAGGATCGACTCAAGGCGGTGGGCTCACGAGGATCTGCTCAACAACTGGGGAAGTCCTTGATGTCAAAGTCCTGGTGGTCTGGGCAAATGCACTGGCGGAGCTGGGCATCGGCATCTGCTGCGTGGTGAGGGAGGCAGACAAACTGTACTCGAAGGCCACCATCTTGATTTCACACTCAGGTGTTGCACTCTTTGAACCAGATGCTGGGGTGTCGGCAAGGAGAGGGAGTCTTGACGAGGATGACCTCAGATGTCTGATGACAATTGCTGGAGGCCTCAGAATCCTTCTGGGGAACCTTGGCCGGCTTCTCTGACTCCTCGGGTTCTCTGCATGGGCTGCAGGACCTAGCACGGGGCTTTCCTGCCTTGTCTGAGTCCTGAGAGGAGTTCTTTGAGGATTTCTTCTTCTTCTTCCATTCGTGCTTCGGGGAACCCCTGTCCCCAATCAGTAGCAGAGGGGTCACTGCACGATTCCCGAGATTTGGATGGCTCCCCGGAGCATGGAGTCACTGGGGACTCTGGGGCAGACTCTCTTTTGAAGAGCTCATCGTGCTTCTGTTGATGGAGTTTGATAGCTTTAGTGGACATCTTTCTGCAAAGGTTGCAGGCCTCTGGGTCATGGTCAGCTCCTAGAAACCAGAGGCAGCAATTGTGTGTGCCGGTGAGGGACATATTTTTGGTGCACCAATCACACTTTTTAAAGCCGCTGGCCATCAAGGATAAAGGTACCCCGGCGAGGCTGAAGACCTGAGGTTGGAAAGGAACCGGTCGCAACCGAAGAAAAAAGGAAACACTTCACTGAGGATTTTATCAGCTTTTTCCGGGGAAATCAGACACATATCCGGTGGGCTCCACAGAAAAAGGAGACTGAGTAATATGGCACCCTTGGACAGGAAGGGGACCATGCATGCATGGTGCATCTCCCAAAGGCTTTCTTTGAAAACTGGGGAGATGCTTCTGCTTAGGGCTCCATTGGCGCCGACATCACCCATATGTGAGGACTGACTTCCTGCTTTTTCCCAGAGAATCTTGTATTGTATCCAGTATTTAACAGGAAGCCAATGGAGGCATATGAGAAGGGAAGTAATGTGGTCAGACTGAGTAGTATGGGTGAGGATCCTGGGGGTAGTGTTCTGAAGGAGCTGCAATCTGTGAAGCTGATATTGGGGAGGCCAGAAAGGGTAACATTGCAATAGTCTAGTCATGTCATTACTAGGGAGAGAAGAAGTATGGTCAGGGAGAAGACAGAAAGGAAGAGACGAATGGCACGGATCTGACACAAAACAGCAAAGGAATGGCGAGTGAGAAATGAGATGTGCTCGGAGAAGGACAGAGAAGAGTCCAGGGTGACACCCAGATAACGGAGGGAGGACACTAAGGGGATGGGATATGGGAGAGGAGAAGGACAAGGGATAGGGAGGGACCACCATAAGTGAATCAGTTAACAAAGGTCTTGGAAAAATTGATATAGTGAAAGTTGGAGACCATCCAGGAGTCAATGGCAATGAGACAAGTGTTTAGAGGGGTTAGGTCAGGGGCAGGATGGCTAGTGTGATGCAGCAGAATAATGTCGTCCATGCAGAAATAAGCTGAGACACCATATTGTTGGATAAGGAGGGTCAAGGGGGCCAGGAAAATATTGAAAAGAAAGGGAGCTTGGACGGAGCATTGGAGGACACCACTGGGCAAAGGGGTGATAGGGGAGGAGGAAGAGCCAGATAGAACGGAAGAAGTTCTGGACGAGAGAAAAGAACGAAACCAGAGAAGAACAGTACCACGGACTCCAAAGTTGTAGAGACGGTTGAGAAGGGCAACATGGTTGACCAGATTGAAGGCGGAAGAAAGATCTGGAGAGATGGCCAGAGAGATGTCACCTCTAGGGTGGGAAATGTGTAGCTTATTCAAGAAGAAAAGGACAGTCTTAGTACTGTAGTGCCTGGATCTGAAATCAAATTGTTGGGGATGTAGAGTGAGGGTGGCATCAAGGTAGCTGCATGAAAGGGACACATTATTAGTATTCCTGCAGGAAAACATCAGAGAAACTGGGTGCCCAACAAAAAGGAAGGGAATGTGCCAACTATGGTTTTAAATAAATAAATAGAAATGTAATTTGATGGTCTGATTCCCTCTTTTGTCCCAATTCCTTCCACTTACTTTATTTCAGATTTATCTCAGTTTGTTCTGTTCTGATGAATGGAATATAATCCACAAAAACCATTAGCAAATATGTTAGATTAGTGATATAAAAAGCAATAGCTACAAATGAATGCTTTTTAACTAAGGTTGTAGTCTGAGCACCTGATGAAGTACACTGAAGTGCCCTCTATAATAAAGGGCATAATACAGTTTTACTGTAAATTTTATAGGTACAGCCATATCACAACAATATACAACCCATATCTAGGGAGCAGAAGAATGGAAAATGCTCCTTTTTGATCAGACATTTTTTATTCTGTAGAACCCAACAGAGCATTGGAAAGAACTCATACACAAGAGGTTCAAAATCTCTGTCTGTGAGCAAAATAACTCTCCAAAAACTTAATTGACCAGGACCAAATTTGGTACAAGGTAAAAACTGGGGAAAGATACATTAAAATGGACTGGATCAGTGTGGATTCCAGAGAAATGAAGGCCCCCAATTGGAGGCCCAATGCATTTCTACGGGAGACTGAGTTCCATCACCTGCAGCATAGAAACATTGATATGCAGCTGTTAGGGAATCACTCTTTTCAAACTGCCCTTCCCTTTCTCCATTCCTCTCCCAATCGCAGACACACATGGAGCATAATTTTATAAGCAGGTGTCTAGTTTTAGGCATCGAGAACACACCTATCCTGAGCCTATTTTATGAAGAAAAGTGTGCGCTTGTTTTTTATTTTTATAAAATAGGGACATAAGAGATGCAAAAATCTAGGCACCTGCACTTACATCTAAGTGATAGTATTTTCTAAATTAGGTATCTAAATTTAGGCGACACTTAGGCTCCACCTCTGTGCATGCCTACACTGTAAGCAGTAGCAATTGGACATAAGCATGCACTACCTGAACAATGTCCAGCTAAAGCATATAGTAACATAGTTAATGAAGATAGATAAAGACCACTGCTCCACATAGCTAGAGTAGTTGTACCCGCTGCTCTGTGCAGGTCACCCCCACCCCCTATTTGTTGAAGCATAAAAGATCACCTCCTCTATTTGTTGCAGTATAAAAGATATCAGGGCTGGCCCTAGGCACATGCGGGCATGTTGCTCACACATGGCCCCACACCATGAGGGGCCACGCACGTGCTGGACTGGCTAAAGAAGAGCTGGTGAGACCCAAAGACCGGCTCCCTGGCTCACCTCTGCACAGCTGCTGGAGCATTTTCCTTTACTCCTATGGCTGTGCTAAATCCCAGCCACCGACGCCACTGAGCTCATAGAGGTTAAACAGGGCGTAAGAGACACAAAGTGCCATATTTAACCTCTATGAACTCGGCAGCTGAAATTTAGCACAGTCGCAGGGCTGATGCTGGGGGTACTGGGACCTAAAGGGAGATGATGCTGTGAGGGACTGACCCATAGGAGCATAGGAGCAGAGGGCTACTGCCTCCTGGCATAGGGGGTACAACCCTGTTCCCCCCCCCCCTATATGTTCACATAGAACATTGCGACTTGATTGTCAGTTTGGATCAGCACTGAGTGGTGTTGGAGCTGGTGGCAGAAGGCTCGGAGAGCTAAGTATATTGCCCGGAGCTCTAGCAGGTTGATTTGCATCTGGGATTCCCTCTGGGACCAGCAGCCTTGCATTTGGAGGCTCCCGCAATATGCACCCCAGCCCATTAGATAAACATCTGTGGGAGGACCTTCTGGGGGTTGGGTGCCTGGAAGGGCATCCTGGCCTGAAGGTGACATGGAATCTGCCACCATCTGAGGGAGCTGATGGGTCACTTTACTTTGTCCCTGAGCCTGACTATGGCTTCTGTCCACTGAAAGCAGAGGCACCACTGGACTGCCCTCATGTGCAGGCGGGCATATAGGGTCACATGGACTGTGGAGGCCATGTGTCCCAACAGGCAGAGTAGGAGCCAGGCAGGTAGCATCTGGCGCCAGTGTACCTCTGCAGCTAACTCCCTGAGGTGTTCTGACCTCTCCCGAGGGAGGAAGGCTTTTGCCTAGAGGGTATCTAGTTGCGCCCCTATGAACTCTAGGTGCTGGGCTGGAGTGAGGTGAGACGTGAGGTAGTTTATGACATACCCCAGGTGCTGCAGGGTGTGGATGGTGCGCCCGGTGGCACACTGTGCCTCTGCAGCTGGGTCCCCCTTTATAAGCCAGTCATCCACATAAGGGAAGACAAAGGCCCCTTGGAGCCGGAGATGGGCTGCGACCACCACAAGGTACTTTATGAAGACATAGAAAAATGATGACAGAAAAAGACCACATCGCCTATCTAGTCTTTCCTTCCATATCAACAACTACAACAGTCCCCTTTTTACCTTTAGAGATCCTGTGTTTGTCCCATGCTTTTTTGAATTCAGTTACTGTCCTCATCTCTACCACCTCCACTGGGAGACTATTCCACGGATCCACTACTCTTTCCGTAAAGAAATATTTCCACATATCATTCCTGAATCTATCTCCCTTCACCCTCATCCCATGTCCCCTCATAGCAGAACTTGCTTTCAATTGAAAGAGGCTCTCTCCCTGAACATTTATGCCACGGAGGTATTTAAACATCTCAATCATATCACCTCTATCATAAGAACATAAGATATGCCATACTGGGTCAGACCAAGGTCCATCAAGCCCAGTATCCTGTTTCGAACAGTGGCCAATCTAGGTCATAAGGACCTAACAGTTTCCCCAAAAGACACAGGTTCCACAATGCTTGTATTGGGTCAAGCAGTGATATCCCGGGTCCCTTTTAATAATGGTTTATGGATCTTTTCTCCAGGAACTTGTCCAAACCTTTTTTAAACCCAGCTACACTAAAGCACAGTTACTTAACTGTAACAGGTGATCTCTGGGAACAGCAGGAATAAGTCTTCACATATGGGTACGTCGGTACCAACGGAGTCTGTGCGGGAACGCTCCCCAGCGTCCAATCAGAACGCTTTTGGAAGCATCCCAACACGCCTGCGTGCTGCCTTCCCACCTTTCCCAACTGCCTCTCCTCAGTTAAGTTTTAAAGCTGAGGCAAAGAGAGAGAGAGCAAGAAAGGGAAAGATAGAGATAGAGAAAAACAACTCCTAGGGGAGGTGGGTGGGTTGTGAAGACTTATTCCTGCTGTTCCCAGAGATCACCTGTTACAGGTAAGTAACTGTGCTATCTCCAGGAACAAGCAGGAATGAGCCTTCACATATGGGGAAGAGTAGTTACTCACCTGTAACAGGTGTTCTCCAGGAGCAGCAGGAATCAGTCCTCACATATGGGTGATGTCGGCACCGACGGAGCCCTCGCGGAGCAATTTTCCCCAGCTTTCAAAGAAAGCCTTTGGGAACTGCAGAGCGCATGCGCGGTCCCCTTCCCGCCCAAGGGTGCCATCTTGCTCAGTCTGATGACATAGCTAAAAGACAGCAAAAAAATTAGCAAAAACGAAATCATAGGACTGCAACTCCAAGGGGAGGAGGGAGGGTTGTGAGGACTGATTCCTGCTGCTCCTGGAGAACACCTGTTACAGGTGAGTAACTACTCTTTCTCCAGGACCAAGCAGGAAGTCAGTCCTCACATATGGGACTCCCAAGCTTAAGGCTACCGGAGACCCTAAGCACAAAAAAGGAGCTCCCTCAAGCTCAGTAGCACAGAAGGAAGGAATCTTCTCTGAGTACGCCTCCAACCGGTAGCCCAACATCCGGGACGGAGGGCAGGAGTTGCCTATACCTCAAAGAGATTACGGAGGACTGCCTGTCCGAAAGCACTGTCCCTGCGGGACTCCCTCTCCAGGCAGTAATGGGCTGCAAAAGTCTGGCTTGAAGACCAAGTAGCGGCCCGGCAGATGTCTGCCAATGGAACAGAGCGGAGGTAAGCAACTGACGCAGGCTTCGCCCGAACACGATGAGCCCTGACTCGACTTTCCAACGAGAGGCCGGCTGCCCCATAAGCCCAAGCGATACAGTCAGCAATCCAGATGGACAGAGTACGCTTGGAGACAGGGAGCCCCAACTTATTGGGGTCATAAGACACGAAGAGCTGAACAGCCCTTCGGTGCTCCCGCGTACGGTCAAGGTAGAAGGTTAACGCCCTCCTACAGTCCAGGGTATGCAGGACCATTTCAGCTCGGCTGGAGTGTGGCCTGGGAAAGAAGGTCGGAAGTACCACCTCCTGGTTGATGTGAAAAGGGGAAACCACTTTAGGAAGAAACTTAGGGTGAGTCCGTAGGACTACCTATTCTTGTAGAACCTAGTGTAAAGAGGATCAGATACTAGGGCCTGTAGCTCACTAACGCGTCTAGCAGAAGTGAGGGCTACCAAGAATAAGGTTTTCCAAGAAAGAAAACGAAGATGACAGGTAGCCATAGGTTCAAAAGGCGGACAGGTAATCCACTGTAAAACCACATTCAGATCCCAGTCAGGGGCTGGTGGGCGCAAAGGTGGTTTAAGGAGAAGGAGGCCTCTGAGAAAACGAGCCACTAGAGGGTGGCTGGAAAGAGGTCTGCCATCCACCGGCATGTGATGCGCAGAAAGAACACTGAGGTGGACCCTGACCGAGTTGGACAAGTCCAAGATCGGAGAGGCAAAGCAAGTACTGCAAGACCACTGATACCGAACAGGAGAAGGGATCGTGAGACTGCTGAGCACACCAGATGGAGAACCGACGCCACTTAAGAGCGTAGGACTTCCGGGTGGAGGGTCGCCTGGAGGCCAAGACGACTTCCTCCACATCTGGAGGCAGCAGGAGGGGAGAAAGGACTACCCTTTCAGCAGCCAGGCCATCAGATGAAGGGACCGGAGGTTGGGGTGTGGGAGAGTCCCGAGATCCTGGGTCAGGAGATCGGGCTGAAACCCCAGAGGGAGAGGAGTGTCCACCGCCAGCTGCATCAGAAGCGGGAACCAGGGCTGTCTTGGCCACCGAGGAGCCACTAGGATCAGCGAGGCTTTGTCTCTGAGAACCTTGAAGAGTGTTCGAGACACCAGCGGCATGGGAGGAAAGGCATACAAGAGGCCCGTGGACCATGGAATCAGAAAAGCATCCGCCGCTACTCTGAGAGGATGCGGTTATCGAGAGCAGAATCTGGGAAGTTGCCGGTTCAGAGGACTGGCAAACAGATCCATGGTGGGGAGTCCCCACTTGAGAAAGATCCGCTGAACCACCAAGGGATCCAATCTCCATTCGTGTGGTTGGAGGATCCGGCTTAGCTTGTCTGCCAGGTAATTTTCCTGACCTGGGAGATAAACAGCTTTGAGGAGGATGCCGCGGCTGACGGCCCAAGAGCACAGCTTTTGTGCTTCCCGACAGAGAAGGAAGGAGCCTGTGCCCCCTTGTTTGTTCACGTAGAACATCGCAACTTGATTGTCCGTCTGGACCAGCACAGACTGGTGAGAAGTGAGGTGGGAGAAGGCCCTCAGAGCTAGGCGGATAGCTCTGAGCTCCAGGAAGTTGATCTGCTGGGCAGACTCCCAAGGAGTCCAGAGGCCTTGAGTACATGTCCCTTGGCAATGTGCTCCCCAACCCAGGAGAGAAGCATCGGTCGTTAGGACCTGAGAAGGCGGAGGAGACTGAAAAGCCATTCCTAGCACTAGGTTTGGCAGATGAAGCCACCATTGCAGAGAAGAGACCAGCGGGTCGGAGATCTGTACGGAGTCCGCTAGGCTCCCAGTGGCCTGATGCCATTGTGTGCGAAGGCACTATTGAGCAGGCCGCATGTTCAGGCGGGCATTGGGGGTCACATGGACTGTGGAAGCCATATGGCCGAGCAGTCTCAGAAATTGCCTGGCAGAGACCAGGGAATTGCTGTGAAAGTGGCTGGCAAGATCCATGAGTCTGTTTGCCCTGTCGAGAGGCAGAAAGGCTCGCACCTGAAGCGTGTTTAATCTTGCGCCGATGAACTCGAGATCCTGAGAGGGGAGCAAAGTGGACTTTGCGAAGTTTATGACAAAGCCCAAGTGCTGTAGCAGAGCTACAGTGCGGTGCGTGGCATGAGTGGCCTCTTGGGAAGACTGTGCTCTGATGAGCCAGTCGTCCAGGTATGGAAATACAAAGAGGCCTTGAAGTCTCAGATAAGCCGCCACCACTGCCAGACATTTGGTGAACACCCTTGGAGCGGAGGATAGGCCAAAGGGTAGTACTCTGTACTGGTAATGATTGCCTCCCACCACAAACCTGAGATATTGTCTGTGGCTGGGGTGGATGAGGATGTGAGTGTAGGCATCCTTTAGATCCAAAGAGCATAGCCAGTCTCCCTGCTGGAGGTAGGGTAGCAGGATTCCAAGGGTAAGCATCTTGAACTTTTCCTTTGCGAGGAACTTGTTGAGGTTCCGCAAGTCCAGGATGGGTCTGAGGCCTCCTGTTCTTTTTGGTATCAGAAAGTACCTGGAGTAAAAGCCTTGACCTCTCAGGTGGTGGGGCACCGGTTCCACAGCCTGGTCCTGAAGAAGACTTGCTAACTCCTGAAGGAGTAAGTCCCTGTGCAGAGGGAGTCTGAGAGGCTCCCCTGGAAAGTAGGAGGGAGGTACCTGGTGGAAGTGCAGAAGATAGCCTTCTTGCACTATGTGAAGCACCCAGGTATCTGTAGTGATGTTGGACCACCTGTGGGCAAAGTGGACCAGCCGGCCTCCTGTGCTGAGAGAAACCAGTTGAGGGGGAGAGGCTATGCTGAGGAAGTCAAAAACCCCCACCCTGCTGAGCAGGGGCCGGTGGTGCAGGCTTGGGGGCTTGCTGCCTACGGGACCCATTATCCCGTCCCTTGGCTTGCTTACCCTGTTGGGGAGCTGCTGAGGCCTGATAATGAGGGTAGTGTTGATAGGCAGCCGCCTTCCTCGGGTAAAAGGGCTTTTTCCCCGAGCCCTTCTTTTTCTGAGAAGGGGCAGAGGTTTTCCTGGAGAGCCGAGTCCTGGTGAGAGTCTCGGTCTCGATCTGTGCAGCCTTCTCATCCATGGGTTTTGCCAAAGAGGTTTTCACCTCTGCAGGGGACATCGACCAACTTGTCCTGCACCCATGGATCGAGGTCGGATGACTGAAGCCAAGCCTGTCGGCGGCCACCGATGCCGGCTGCGGCTACTCGAGCCGATGCTTCAAAGCCATCGTAGGCTGCTCGATAGATAAACTTTGAGCACTCCCGAATACCAGTCGACAAGGCTTGGAACCTCTGCAAAGGTTCTTCGGAGAGACCAGCAGAGAACACCGCTATTTCTTTAGCCAGGTCTCGGAGATACATGCCCATATAGAGCTGGTAGGTCTGGACTCGACAAGCAAGCATAGAGCCCTGGAAACACTTCCTACCGAGGGCATCCAGGCTGCGAGCCTCCCGACCGGGAGGCATCGAGGAGTGCATTTTCTGACTCTTAAGTCTATGCATGGCCGATTCCACCACCATGGAATGGTGCGGTAGTTGTGCCTTTTGGAACCCGGGGCTCTTGCGGACTCGATAAATGGAATCGACCCGCTTGCTTAACACCGGCGACGACGCCGGGCTCTCCCACATGCGGAAGAGAAGTCGTTCCAGCATCGGAGGAACTGGTACAATAAAGGCCTCCTTTGGGGGAGAGTCATACTCGAGGGCATCGAGCTCTTCAACTCGAGGCTCCTCCTCGGGATCCGCGGGGAAGGCCAAGGCCTTGGCCATATCCCGCACGAAGTCCGAGAACCGGGTATCCTCCGGGGGGGACCGTCTCCGAGGTTCGGACTCGGGGGAGTCCGATGGGACACACCGAGTCCGAAAAGAACCAGGTGACTCTTCGTCCTCGGATTCCCAGGCTGACTCCTCGGAGGAGGAGTCGAGCGGCTCCGGTCGGGCGGGCATCGATGCCGTCCGCCCCGACGCCGAGGGAGTGGCGTCGACGACCTCGGTCCCGAACGGGAGTCCGAAGGAGACCGTGACCGACGATCGACTCGAGCTCTCATGGACTCGAGGATCGGCTCGGTCTCCGGGGTTGACTTGGACGTCGACGTCCCGGTGGTCAGGGCAGAAGCACTGGTGAGGCCAGCGATCAATGCCCGCTGCTGGTCCATGAAGGCAGTCAGACTGCTCTCCAAGGCCGTCAACCTGAGTCCGAGCTCAGGAGACCCAGCAGCCCCCGACTCGGGCCCCGACGGCATCGGGCCCGACGTCGGCTCCTTCGGAGGCAAGTCCACGAGGACTACAGTACTCACGTGAGCGGGCGAGTCCATCTCGAGATGAGGATGTTTGGAAGGCCTCTCCATCTCCGAGGACCTGGGACGGCTGTCGGGGCAATGCGACCTGGCCCTCGAGGAACCAGGAGCGTCCACCGACCCCGCCCTCGCCGGTTTCTTCTTCCGATGATGTTCCCGGGTAGGAGACCCCCGTTCAGAGGAACTTCGACGATGCTCAGGACCAGAGTCCCGAGACGTCGAAGCCTCTGACAAGGTCCGGGCCCGGCCGGAGTCAGAGAAGATACGTTCCCGCTGATGCTGCCGACTCCTCAATGCTTTTGAGGACATCTTGCCACACGGACCACAGATCATCGGGTCATGATCGGGTCCGAGGCAGCGGAGGCAGTAGTCATGTGTGTCGGTAAGAGACATGAGCTTCTTACACCGATCACACTTCTTAAACCCGCTGGCAGCCATCGGGGGAAAAAGGGCCCCTGCGAGGTCAAAAGACAGGGCTGCCAGTGAAAAAGAAAAAAAGGCGCGAAATCTGTCACGAAGGACAAAAAACCGAAAAATAAAGAACGGACTCGCAACCGGCGTTGCGGGTCCGGGCGGGAAAAGAACCGGCGTCGAACCAAGAAAAAAGACAAATAAAATCAACTTTTCTAGCGGTGAAGTACAAACAACGTCTGTAGGGCTCCGCGGAAAAAAAGAAGACTGAGCAAGATGGCACCCTTGGGCGGGAAGGGGACCGCGCATGCGCGCTGCAATTCCCAAAGGCTTTCTTTGAAAGCTGGGGAAAATTGCTCCGCGAGGGCTCCGTCGGCGCCGACGTCACCCATATGGGAGGACTGACTTCCTGCTTGGTCCTGGAGAACTCCCCAAGCTAAGATGCCCAGAGGGAGTCCTAGCATGTAGCGAATCTAGAAAGAGCCATGCTACTCCTCAGGACCTCAGGCATCTTGGAGATGGAGGGTAGGCGTTGAATTATAGAAAAGGTGCTGTGGAACAGCTGGACTAGAACAGGACTTCTATGGAGGAAGATCCTGTATAGATGACATTTAGTAGTAAAAATATTGAGTGCGGAGGAAGTGACGTCATCAGCTTGCATGGCTGTGTGTGCGTTTCGCTCCAGCCCGACCCCGACGAAAAAGGAGTTTAAAGCGCCCCTACTTGCAGGAGAGAGGTCGAAGAAGCAGTGGGAAAGACGGAGGAGGCAGCAGGGAACATGACCACCCGAAAAAAACCCGCGGACTTGAGAGAATTCGCCTTTACCGGAGCGGTTTCGTCGGCGGGGGAAGACAAGATGGCCAGGACGGAGGCCACGCGGCGCGAACAAGCCGAGGTGAACGAGCAGGCTTTGGAGAGAGAGGAGGCTGATTCTGACGCTCGAGGCTGGGGTGGTGTGACCAGAGAGGAGATGAAACAGTGGTTTCATGAAATTAAGGCAGAGGTGCAAGGCTCTAAAACCTCGCTGGAAGGGCTCCTTAATACTCTCTCAAGGATGAAGTGGGAGAAGTGGCTGCTAGGCTGGGGGACCATGAAAATCGCCTGGAAGTGCTGGAGCAGCAGCAGGAGGAATGGAGGGACCAGCGCCAAAGTGAGGAGAGGTGGAAGGAGGAGATTAAGTTAAAATTGGAGGACCTAGAAAATCGTTCTCGGAGAAATAATCTGAGGATTAAAGGAGTACCAGAGGCGGCGGAGTTTGGAGACTGTGCTAAGGTGGCTGAGTCTGTGTGCCTGGAGGCCCTGCGGCAAGGTGGTGAGGAACCCCTGAGTGGCGGTATCCAGTTGGATAGGGCTCATAGAGCGTTGGGAGCTGCACGCAACAACCTGCCCAGAGACATAATTATCTGTCTCAAGGACTATAAAATCAAGGAAAAAATAGCTGCCAAAATGAGGGGGCTGAGCAACTTCCAGTGGCAGGGCTACACAGTTTCCATATTTACTGACCTCTCCTTGGGAACTTTGCAGAGGAGGAAGGAACTGGCCCCCATAACTAAAACACTTCGAAAGGAGGAGGTGCGCTACAGATGGCTTTATCCATTTGGTCTGGCCTTTACAAAGGGGGACAGAACCTGGAGAATCCATACGCTGGAGGCAGCGTGGGCTGCGCTGAAAGAGGCGGGCATGGAAGGATCAGCGGCAGCAGCTAGAGCGGAGTGGCAGGAGGGAGTGCCTGATCGTGTTAGGAGCCTCAAGCAAGGAGGAGTGATGCGAGACCGACCCAAGGACACTGACGGAGATCATCGGAGGCCGCAGCGGAGAGGAGCGAAGAGATGATGGACAGTATGGACACTGTGATTGTGGTGGTATAATTGGAAAGGGTGAAAGCGGGTTGGGGTTGCGGTAAGATTATTGTATGGGGAGCAGGTGCGATAGGGGGGAGGAGGGAGGATGGGTGGGGGGGATTGGAGTTAAGGGGGAATGGAGGGGGGAGAAGGGGGTAAGTGAAGTGGTGGGTGGAGAGAGGGGGGAGAGGGGGAGGGGGCGGGGAGGGGATGTAAGGGGTGTCGGGGGGGAGCAGGTGAGTCACTACTCCGGGTCAGCCTGGTTGCAGACGAGGCAGAGGGGTTGGGGAGGAGGGGTGGGAGGGTGGTTGAGGGGGGGGGGAGGGTGGGGGAAGTAGAGGGTGAGGGGGGGAGAGGGCGAGGGGGGAAGGGGACAGAAAGGGGGCCCTGAAGGGTAACAGGACTGGGGGAAGAGAGCAGTTGGTAGTGGTAACAGTAAATACTAAGGGATTGCGGACATGGCGCAAGAGGCGCTTGCTGGAGAGGGAGGGTATAAGGTTGGGGGCAGACCTGGTGTGTATACAGGAGACACACTTGAAAGTGGGCCAAGAAGGGCTGCTAAAGACTAGGAATTACCCGAGAATTCTATTGGTGGGCCAAAGGGAGAATCCGCGGAAAGGGGGGGTGGGGATTTTGATAGGGGAGAAGTATGCAGAAGCGGTGGTGGAGGAAAGAAGGGATCGAGAGGGGCGGTGGGTTGCTACTAAAATAAAGGTAAGCGGGGAGGAGGTGTGGGTTGTAAGTATCTATGGTCCGAATGCCTTAAGGGAGAGATTCTATGACCGGCTCCTGAGTGAATTGGAGGGGTGGGGGGCGATACCGGTGATTATGGGAGGCGACTTTAATCTCACAATGCACCCTAGAGTGGATCACAGTGGAGGAGGAGGTAGAGAGGGGGGAAGGAGAGGAGGAGCTTAGTAAAACTAAAAGAGCGACTGGGTATGCTGGATATGTGGAGAGTGCGTCACCCTGGGGAAAAACGGATATACTTTCTACTCTGCAGTACATGATATGTATAGCAGACTGGATATGTTGTGGGTGAGTGGGAGTTGGGGGGCTAAGGTACAAGCGGTGGAAATAGGCAATATCACCTGGTCGGACCACGCTCCGGTGCATATGGTGCTGGATCTGGGGGTGAGGGATACCGGGGTGAGATTTTGGAGGATGAATGATTCCCTGTTGAATGAGAAAACATATGTGGCCAGAGTCAAAGAGGTGATACGGGACTATTTGGAGATCAATTGGAATGGGGAGGTGGCCACAGGAATGGTGTGGGATGGGCTTAAAGCAGTGGTGAGGGGCCACCTAATCAGTATTGCAGCTCAGGAAAGGAGAAGAAAGAGAGAGGTGGAAGACCAGCTTTTGAGGAAGTTGGCGAGATTGGAAGGGAAACACCAGCAGGAGGGGGATCCTCGGACCCTGCAGGAGCTGCTCAAGGTGAGAGGTGAACTTGGCCAACTCAGGGCGGCCGAGATAGCCTATACCCTGACCAAGTTAAAGCAGGGGTGGTACGATGGGGGGAACAGAGCGGGGAGGCGGTTAGCCTGCCGCTTGAGAGCGCGGCAACAGCGATCCATAATAGGGGGGGTGCGCAACCAAAAAGGGGAAATGGTGCATAAGGGGGAGGAAATTAGGAAGGCCTTTGTAGCATACTACGAAAAATTGTATAGTAGTGAGGTAACAGGGGCTGGGAGGAAGGGGGAGGAGTTTTTGGCTCAGTGTAATCTGAGTAAGCTCACGGAAGGGGAGGCAGCTGAGCTGGGGAGACTGATGACGTATAAGGAGGTGAAGGGGGCGGTGAAGTCCCTTAAGGACGGGAAAGCACCGGGTTTAGATGGATATATGGCAAAATTTTACAAAGTAATGCAGGATGAGGTAGGGGGATTGTTAATGGAGGTTTTCAATGGGGTGTTGAAGGGGGAGGGATTACCGCCCTCTATGGCGGAAGTGGGAATAACGGTTATACCTAAGGCAGGGAAGGACCATATTGTCTGTGGAGCCTATCGGCCCATCTCGCTTAATAACTTGAACGCTAAGGTGTTGGCCAAGATTTTTGCGGGAAGGTTGCAGATTGTAATGCAGAAGCTAGTGCATAAGGATCAGACGGGGTTCATTTCCGGGAGGCAGGGGGGTGATAACATTAGGAAGCTGTTGAACGTTATGTGGTCATTGCAGACAACGGGGAGGGAAGCAGTATTTCTGACGGTTGATGCTGAAAAGGCGTTTGATAGGGTAGAATGGGGATTTATGTTTCAGGTGTTAGAAAGGGTAGGGGTGGGTCAGCCGTTCTTACGATGGATAAAAGAGTTATATGCCTGCCCAAAGGCATGGATAAGGGTAAATGGGGGTTATTCAGAGAGCTTTCAACTGGGCAGGGGAACAAGGCAGGGGTGCCCTTTTTCGCCTTTGCTGTTTGCCCTGGTTATAGAACCTTTGGCAGAGTATATTTGGAGTCAGGTGGATATCTGTGGCATCGAAGTACAGGGACAGTTAAGTAAGGTCGCACTTTTTGCTGACGATGTTATTTACACTTTAGAGCATCCTTTGGTTAGTCTTCCCAACTTGCTGCAGGCCGTTGGGCAGTACAGTGAAGTATCGGGCTACAAGTTGAATTTGGATAAGACAGAAATACTGGGGTTTAATCTGGAAAGCGGGCTAGAGGAGCGGTTGAAGGAAAAGTTTCCCTTCAAATGGGTACGGGGAAATTTTCAGTATCTGGGGATTCAGTTGGGTAATGCACTAGGCCAGGTGCCGGATTGGAACTACAAACCCCTGATAGCGGCTATTCGGAAGGATTTAGGAAGATGGAAGGGGCTTCATTTGTCCTGGTTGGGGAGAATAGCAACAATAAAGATGAATGTGCTACCAAGGATCTTATTTGTTTTTATGGCCTTACCGTGCAAAGTACCGAGGAAAGGTCTTAAGGAGTTGCAAGATCTGATTCTGAGGTTTATTTGGGAAGATAAGAGGGCCAGAGTGAATAGGCACACCATGTTCAGACCACAGGAGGCAGGGGGGTTGGGGGTTCCTAACCTGGTTAAGTATTATGAGGCAGCACAGCTTCGGGCACTCTTTATGTGGAGAGAGAGAGGGGAAACCCCGCAATGGGTGTATATGGAGAAAGAAGGGGGGGGGGGAGTGTCTGGAAGAGGTGGTCTGGGGAGGGGAGGAGAAAGGATCGGGCAGGGAGAGAATGAATCCACACAGGAGGCTAACGCTGCAAGTATGGGAAAAATGGAAGGGCTATTTATTGAACGGGAAGAAACTGCCCCGAGCAACGTACCTGCATAACATGGGGGTTCTTGCCCTGGGGAGGTGGAGCTTCAAAGTGTGGGCGGAGAGAGGGTTGGAGAGGGTAGGGCAGGTATTGGATGGGACCGGGAGGATAAGGCCGTATGCGGAGCTTCAAATAGAGTTTGGGCTGAGGGATAATGAATTCTATGCGTACATGCAGTTGTGGTATTATTTGCAAGAGACGGGGGTCCGGAGGGATCTACAGGGTAGGTTGACGGAGTTTGAGGAGTTGATGGAACAGCAAGAATCAGTGAAGGGTCTGGTGTCTAAACTTTACCGCCTGCTGAACGCAAGGGAAGAGGGCAAGGCCAAGTGGCAGGAGCAATGGGAGGGGGAACTGGGAGGTTCCTGGGGGGCGGGAAGATGGAAGAGTATTTTTGAGGGAGAAAAGCGGCTTGCTTGGGGGACGGCTATGCTGGAGAATTCACTCAAAGTTAGGCTTCGGATGCTCTGGACCCCAGCCAAGATACACCGCATTTTCCCAGAGAGAGCGGGCACTTGCTGGAGGGGGTGTGGGGAGTGGGGTGACCTCTTACATATGGTGTGGGGCTGCCCAAAATTGCAGGATCTGTGGCGGGAGGTAGAAGGCTACTATGGAGCGGTTACAGGGATACGGTTAAAATTTGCTCCTACACAGGTGGTGCTCCTGGAGGGGGAAGAGATAGAGAAGGGGGGGATAGCTGCTTTCCGTAATTACTGTGTGATAGCGGCTAGATTGGCAATTTTACAAAATTGGAAAAACACGGCAATGCCGAGGATGTGGGAGATTATTGGAAGGTTAGAGTTTTTGTGGGGAATTAGTAAAGTGAGAGCCTGTGGGCAGGGAACGCAGGCAAAACATGAAGGGCTCTGGCGTGACTATGAGATCTGGAGAGAGAACGGGTGGGTGGTATGGATGGAGAAGTAAGGGGAAGGGAAAGGGAGGGTGGGGAAGAGCGGGGATACTTCGGGCTGGCTGCTAATTCCTGAGGTGGTAGTACCTTAAAGAGGGCTATAAAGGTCTCGGGGACGCTGAGGGGCAGGAGGTTGAGGATGACAAGGGAGTTCGGGGGGGTGGGGGGGATAAGGGGGGAGGGGAGGGGTGGGAGACAGGGTGAATACTAAGGAGCTAGGGGATGCCCACAGTGGGCTGTTGCTAGGGGCACTTTGCCGGTGAAGGGGATAGGGGCATATGTGGTGGAGCACGCTAGGATGTACACAGCACTGCGTTGCATTTGGATAACTCGAGTCACGGTTGACTAGAAGCAACGGATTGCAAACAGGGTGCACCAAAAGGGGAGAGTTCATATCAGTTGGAGACAGGCTGTTGGTCTGTCTAGCGGGGGGAGGGGGGGGAGAGGGGGTCAGGACTGTGTACCATAAGAACATAAGATATGCCATACTGGGTCAGACCAAGGTCCATCAAGCCCAGTATTCTGTTTCCAACAGTGGCCAATCTAGGTCATATGTACCTAGCAGTTTCCCCAAGAGACACAAGTTCCACAATGCTTGTACTGGGTCAAGCATTGATATCTTCGGTCACTTCTTAATAATGGTTTATGGACCTTTCCTCCAGGAACTTGTCCAAACCTTTTTTAAACCCAGCTACACTAACAGCCTTTACTATATCCTCCGGTAACAAATTCCAGAGTTTGATTACACGTTGAGTGAAAAAATATTTTCTTTTATTAGTCTTAAATAGTTTACCCTGTAGCTTCATTGCATGTCCCCTAGTCTTTCTATATTCTGATAACGTAAACAATTGATCTACGTTTACCCGTTCCACTCCGTTCATTAATTTATAGACTTCTATCATATCTCCCCTCAGCCGTCTCTTTTCCAGGTTAAAGAGCCCTAACCTTTTTAGCCTTTCCTCATAGGAGTATCCTTCCATCCCCTTTACCATTTTGGTGGCTCTTCTCTGAACCTTTTCTAAAATCGCTATATCCTTTTTAAGATACGGTGACCAGAATTGCACACAATATTCAAGGTGCGGTCTCACCATGGAACGATATAGAGGCATTATAATATCTTTTGTTTTATTTTCCATTCCTTTCCTTATCATACCTAGCATTCTATTTGCTCTCTTGGCTGCCGCTGCACACTGGGCCGAGGGTTTTAACATGGTATCCACAATGACGCCTAAATCTTTTTCCTGGGTGGTGGTTCCTAATGTGGAATCTTGCATCGTGTAACCATAGTTTGGGTTGTTCTTCCCTAGGTGCATAACCTTGCACTTGTCCACATTAAATTTCATCTGCCATTTTGATGCCCAGTCTTCCAATTTATCAAGATCCTCTTGCAATTTTTCACAATCCTCTTGGGTTTTAACAACTTTAAATAGTTTTGTGTCATTTGCAAATTTGATAACCTCACTTGTTATTCCACTTTCCAGGTCATTTATGAATATGTCAAAAAGCAGCGGACCCAGCACAGATCCCTGGGGTACACCACTATTCACCTTTCTCCATTGGGAAAATTGGCCATTTAGCCCTACCCTCTGCTTTCTATCTTTTAACCAGTTCCTGATCCACAATAGTACACTGCCTCCTATCCCATGACTCTTTAGTTTTGCCAAAAGTCTCTGATGAGGGACCTTGTCAAAGGCTTTCTGAAAGTCCAGATACACAATATCAACCGACTCACCTTTGTCCACCTGTTTATTCACTCCTTCAAAAAACATAACAGATTAGTAAGACAAGATCTTCCTTGTCTAAAGCCATGTTGGCTGTCTCCCATTAGGTCGTGACTATCTACATGCTGAGTCATTTTATTCTTTATGATGGTTTCTACCATTTTTCCCGGTACTGACGTCAGGCTCACCGGTCTGTAGTTTCCCGGATCACCCCTGGAACCCTTTTTAAAAATTGGTGTTACATTGGCGATCCTCCAATCTTCAGGTATTAGAGATGATTTTAATGATAGTTCACAGATTACTAATAGCAGGTCTGCAATCTCATATTTCAGTTCTTTCAACACCCTTGGATGTATACCATCCGGCACAGGTGATTTGCTACTCTTCAGTTTATCTAATAGTTGTAAGACATCTTCCCGATGTATCGATATTTCCTTCAATTCTTCCGCACCTTTAAATACCACTTCAGTCATGGGTAACATCCCTACATCTTCCTCAGTAAAGACTGAAGCAAAGAATTCATTCAGTCTCTCCGCTATCGCCTTGTCGCCTCTTAGTGCTCCTTTAACCCCTTTATCATCTAATGGACCAACTGACTCTCTCACAGGTTTTTTGCTACGAATGTACTTGAAAAGGTCTTTATTTCGTGTTTTTGCTTCCGCAGCAAGCTTCTTCTCAAATTCTCTCTTTGCCTGCCTTATCAATGCCTTGCATTTGACTTGCCAGTGCTTGTGCTGTTTCCAGGTTTCGTCATTTGGCTCTTTTTTCCATTTCCTGAAAGATGCTTTTTTGGCAACAACAGCCTCTCTGACCTCACCTTTAAACCATGCTGGCAGTTTTTTGGACTTCCTTCCACTTTTCTTAAAGCGTGGAATACAGCTGGTCTGGGCTTCCAAGATAGTATTTTTCAACAACATCCAAGCTTGATGTACGTCTTTAACCTTTGCAACTGCTCCTTTTAGTTTTTTCTTAACTGTTTTCCTCATTTTATCATAGTCTCCCTTTCGAAAGTTAAAGGGCAGTACTGTGGATTTCCTTACTATCCCTCCTCCACTAATTAAATCAAAGGCGATCATGCTATGATCACTATTGCCAAGTGGCCCCAACAACCTTATCTCTTGCACTAGATCTGGTGTTCCACTAAGGACTAGGTCTAATATGGCTTCCCCTCTGGTCGGTTCATGAACCAGCTGCTCCAAGAAGCAGTCATTTATTTCATCTAGGAACTTTATCTCCCTAGCATGTCCTGCTGTGACACTGACCCAGTCGATGCCGGGGTAATTGAAATCACCCATTATTATTACTGCACTGTAACCTTTGCTAGCTTCCTTGATTTCTTTGAGCATTTCATCATCCATTTGTTCATTCTGGCCAGGAGGACGATAGTACACCCCCACTGCCATCGCCTTCCCCTTTTTACATAGAATTTCAATCCATAGAGATTCTACAGCAAATTTTGTTTCTTGCAAAACTTTAATCCTTTCTGACTCAATGCCCTAACATAGAGCGCAACCCCTCCACCAATTTGATCAGCTCTATCATTACGATATAGTTTGTACCCAGGTATCACAGTGTCCCACTGGTTGTCCTCCTTCCACCATGTCTCTGATATTCCAATCATATCTAACCTCTCGTTTAGTGCTATATATTCTAACTCTCCCATCTTGTTTTTTAGACTTCTAGCATTTGCATACAAGCATTTTAGAGACTGAATTTTATTCATATTAATTTGGCTATTGGTAGACATGGGTAATTTGGGATCTTTAAGCTCTGTCTGCTCCATACTCGAGGGCATTTGGGCTACTTTACTCTTTTTTGGAACCTCTCTGCTTTTTGTAGTATCCTTCAAGGATACATTCTTCCGAACCATGCGCTCTTGGGCGACTGTCGGCTTTCCCCTATTATCTAGTTTAAAAGCTGCTCTATCTCCTTTTTAAAGGTTAATGCCAGCAGCCTGGTTCCATCCCGGTTAAGGTGAAGCCCATCCCTTCGGAAGAGCCCCTCCTTTCCCCAGAATGTTCCCCAGTTCCTAACAAATCCAAACCCCTCATCTCTGCACCATTGCCTCATCCACGCATTGAGACTCCGGAGCTCTGCCTGCCTTTTGGGTCCTGTGCGTGGAACGGGAAGCATTTCGGAGAATGCTACCCTGGAAGTTCTGGATTTCATCTTCCTACCTAAAAGCCTAAATTTAGCTTCCAGAACCTCCCTACCACATTTTCCTATGTCATTGGTACCGACATGTACCAAGACAGCAGACTCCTCCCCAGCACTATCTAAGACCTTATCTAGGTGGCGCGTGAGGTCCGCTACCTTCGCACCAGGCAGGCATGTTACCAGGCGATCCTGACGTCCACCAGCCACCCAGCTATCTACATGCCTAATGATCGAATCACCAACTATAACTGCTGTCCTAACCCTTCCCTCATGGGCACTTGGCCCTGGAGAAACCTCCTCGGTGCGAGAGGGGTTTACATCACCTGGAGGACAGGTCCTAGTTACAGGATCACTTCCTGCCACACCAGGGTGATGCTCTCCTGTCACGTGACCTCTCTCCTCCATGGCAACAGGGATGCTGTGTGTGAATGAAGTTCAACATTCTTGCACAATGGACGGGCCTGCCCTGATTCAGGGACAGAGCTTGAAAATCTGGGACAGTCCCAAAATTTGGGGACATCTGGTAGCCTTACATAAGATATGCCATATTGGGTCAGAGAACGCTACCCTGGAAGTTCTGGATTTCAACTTCCTACCTAAAAGTCTAAATTTAGCCTCCAGAATCTCCCTACCACATTTTCCTATGTCATTGGTACTGACATGTACCAAGACAGCATGCTCCTCCCCAGCACTATCTAAGACCTTATCTAGGTGGCGCGTGAGGTCCGCTACCTTCGCACCAGGCAGGCATGTTACCAGGCGATCCTCACGTCCACCAGCCACCCAGCTATCTACATGCCTAATGATCAAATCACCAACTATAACGGCTGTCCTAACCCTTCCCTCATGGGAACATGGCCCTGGAGAAACATCCTCGGTGTGAGAGGGTTTTACATCACCTGGAGGACAGGTCCTAGTTACAGGATCACTTCCTGCCACACCAGGGTGATGCTCTCCAGTCACGTGACCTCTCTCCTCCATGGCAACAGGGATGCTGCCAGACTGGAGGTGGGACTTCAGGACTATATCCCTGTAGGTCTTGTCTATGTACCTCTCTGTCTTTCTTATGTTTTCCAAGTCTGCTACTCTAGCCTCTAGAGAATGGACTCGTTCCCTGAGAGCAAAGAGCTCCTTGCACCTAGTGCACACGTAAGACCTCTCACCAAATGGGAGAAAATCATACATGTGACACTCAATGCAAAAGACTGGAAAGCCCCCATCTCGCTGCTGGACTGCTGTCTGCATCTTAGTTTTAAGTTTTTGTTTAGATCTTTAAGTTCTTTACTTACTAAGGGTTGCTATGGATATTTATACCAATAAAACTTGCCACCCACCCACTACCTGGACCTTGAGGGTTTCAGTAGGAGGTGGCCTTTGGTGCCCTTCAGGGTTGAGATTGTAGTTGTGTGCTCAAGTAGTTAAGGCAGGCAAAGACATTTCTTTTTATGAGGTTTATTTCCCGCTTTGCAGTTCAAGTGCAAAC